>OX326971.1:52423277-55323277 GCA_946800305.1 Medicago arabica
GAGAGAGAGAGAGAGAGAGAGAGAGAGAGAGAGAGAGAGAGAGAGAGAGAGAGAGAGAGAGAGAGAGAGAGAGAGAGAGAGAGAGTTGTGTTAAAAATACTAAAATTGTGTTTTAAAGATTGTCATAAAATGAATGTATAAATATCATTGTGAAATAAAATTAAGCATTCATTTTTTTTTTCCAACTTACTCCTATCTTTCTCTCTTCTCATACTCGTTCTCAATTTGTTCTCTCTTCTCAACTTCTTTTTACAACCAAACATAGTGTAAATGTCTTCTCTCTTCTAGTTTTAATATTAAATCATGTAATTTCAAAGGTAATGATTCCACGTGAACTTACAAAAGAGATCAGGTGGTGTTGGTTTTGTAAGTCATTATACAAATGAATTCACCAACCATTCCATTTATTTTAAAATAGGAAAAGCCAACTATTGGTTTGACACAAAACACGACTTACTTTCTGATCTAGTTGGACTGAAAAGGTAGACTGATGAGCAGCCTTTTGTTGAGTTGAAGATGGGGGCTGGTACCTGCAAACACCGAGACACTCTAATCAGAGTAAAGAGTGAGAGGTATGAGTCTAGAAGAAAAAAGTGTGTATTTTGAGATTGTAAGTTAAAGTTATATATACAATGAGAGGAGTCGAGAGGAGTTAAGAGCGGCTGTTATGAATTGTGCCTCTCAACATATTGAAATGTTTCAATATTTAACAAATCCTCAAACAATAGATACCATTTGGGTACTTTTTGGAATTTTCATTAGTGTCTTGCATTGATCTTGAGTTAGTTTTGTGGAGTGTGAAGATATATTTGTTGTCCATAGGAATTACTGGCAGTCAATGTAGCTAACCAATGAGTCATTGACACATGTCTCACACCTATTTATCCTCAAAGATCTTTGTGGTCGCCCAATTTGCTAATCTTCAAGTGTGCAAAAAAATAAAATAAAAAGTTTGTTGGAGAGAGAGTATATCGATTGTTTGTTAAGGAAAAAAGATATGAAATCAGTTTTATTAGAAACAGAAGATGTGTTAAAAAAAATAAGAATTTATTTTGTTGAAAGAAAAAAAAATTATTGAAAATACGAATATCTTAAAATTCAAAAATATCAGACTTAGTTACACAATGATCTTCCACGCTTTCTAGATCTTTCTAAAAAAGATAAAATAGTAAAATTAGACTTAAGTAACAAGACAAGTTTGGCATTAAGAAACAAACTGAAACATCTATAAATATATAGAAACCCTATGAAGTTTATTCACTGCTTTGCCTTTTGTTTCATCGACTCAAACAAAGTTTTTTCTCTGCTTATTTTCAAATTCCATCGACAATGGCTCAACCTGAATCATCATCGGACTCGTAAGTTAACTCTCTAACACACAAAAAATTCGGTTTTCTTTGTCATGGAATTTGTTTCATAATATTGAAGTTTTTGGTTTGAACTTTAGGAAATCTGGGACTGGGAAGAAGGACTTCTCCACCGCAATTCTGGAACGTAAGAAGTCGCCAAATCGGCTTGTCGTGGACGAGGCTGTTAACGATGATAACTCTATTGTCGCCATGCACCCTCAAACCATGGAAAAGTTAGGGCTTTTCCGAGGGGATACTGTCCTCATCAAGGTAATATTTTGATCACTACCCTATTTAACTATTAGCTTTTCCTCCAAAAATAGATGAAGTAAATTTCCAATTTGCCACCAAAACTATAATAATATATTAATAATAAACTGTCTCCGAAGTCAAATGGTGTGTTACCAAGTTGGGGTTTAGGGTTTTGGAAGGAAGGCTTAGTCTATATTTCAATATATAATTGGTATTTCAATTTTTTTAAAGAACAACATGATACATGAGCATATAATATCATGTTATTCTTTTAATTTTTTTAAAATATCAAATATTAGCAAGATATAGACTTAAACCTTCTCCTTTAAAACCCTCCAAATACCAACTCCAAACAAACCATAAGTGTCTATATCCCAATATTTGGAGGGAGTGCTTTAGAGGGTTAAGTCTATATCCCAATATTTTAAAATATATTTGATATTTTTAAAAAATTCAATGAAAAATATGACAAATTATCATATAATACTTCAATCATACTTGATTTAAATTAAAAAAAAAACACTTTATAGTGTATGTAATATCAAAGACAAAAGTAGGCCCTTCCCTCCCCTCTAAAACCCTCCATCCGATCATAGCCTAAATTTTTCATAATAAGAGAGAAAGTGATAGTTTAGAGACTAACATGATAGATTAAGAAAATAGTTTAGGGATTATTTATATATTTGTATAGTTTAGGGACCATATACAAGAGTGTCTGCGGGTTTAGGTTTAATGACCAAATTGAATGTTCACTGTAATATATCTGTTGGGCTTGTTGGCTGGTGAGTTGAGTTTGTTAATGTGGTTTATGTTGTGTTGCAGGGAAAGAAAAGGAAGGATACTGTTTGTATAGCTCTTGCTGATGATACCTGTGAAGAGCCTAGGGTTAGGATGAACAAAGTTGTGAGGTCGAATTTGCGAGTTCGGCTTGGAGATGTTGTGTCTGTGCACCAGTGTCCTGATGTCAAGTATGGGAATCGTGTGCACATTCTGCCTATTGATGATACAATTGAAGGTCTCACTGGAAATCTCTTTGATGCATTCTTGAAACGTGAGTTCCCACCTTTCAAAGTGGATTTTGATCACTTGTTTTTGCTAGCTTTAACTAATCTTTAATCTTTAGTTTCTTAGAGGCATTATAATTTTACATGTTTGAATATGTATATGTTAATCTTTGCACACGTCTAACTTTTTTAATGTATGTAATTTACAGCCTATTTTGTGGAAGCTTATCGTCCTGTCAGACAAGGAGATCTATTTCTTGTGCGGGGAGGGATGAGAAGTGTAGAGTTTAAGGTCATTGAAACTGATCCTGGTGAGTACTGTGTGGTTGCTCCAGACACTGAGGTCTTCTGTGAGGGGGAACCTGTGAAAAGAGAGGATGAAGAAAGGCTTGATGAAGTTGGTTATGATGACGTGGGTGGTGTTAGGAAGCAAATGGCACAGATTCGCGAGTTGGTCGAGCTTCCACTGAGGCATCCAATACTTTTTAAGTCAATTGGTGTGAAAGCACCTAAAGGAATTTTGCTTTTTGGACCACCAGGTACCGGAAAGACATTAATCGCAAAAGCTATTGCTAATGAAACTGGAGCTTTCTTCTTCTGTATTAATGGACCAGAGATTATGTCCAAAATGGCTGGAGAGAGTGAAAGCAATCTTAGGAAAGCGTTTGAAGAAGCAGAAAAGAATGCACCATCCATCATCTTTATTGATGAAATTGATTCTATTGCACCCAAGCGAGACAAGACAAATGGTGAAATAGAAAGAAGGATTGTTTCACAACTTTTGACTCTTATGGATGGATTAAAATCTCGTGCTCATGTTATTGTCATGGGGGCCACTAATCGTCCCAATAGCATTGACCCAGCATTGAGAAGGTTTGGTAGATTTGATAGGGAAATCGATATTGGTGTTCCAGATGAAATCGGGCGACTTGAAGTCCTTCGCATACATACTAAAAACATGAAGCTCTCTGATGATGTAAGTTGGGCATTACATAATACCTAACTTTCACATATGTTGGTATATTTTGTTCTGTATTTTCTGTTTTATGGTTGTGGTTATAGTTCCATTCATTAGTCAAATTCGCTACTATTTATGTTAGTTGCAGTATTAATAAGGTTTTTCAATTTCCTCAAATTTTCAGTTGCTCATTTTGTTTTTACTCTGTAGGTTGATTTGGAGAGAATTTCAAAAGATACTCATGGGTATGTTGGTGCTGACCTTGCTGCTCTTTGCACTGAAGCTGCTCTGCAATGCATTAGGGAGAAGATGGACGTCATTGACTTAGAGGATGAGACTATTGATGCTGAAATACTAAATTCCATGGCAGTTACAAATGAGCATTTACATACTGCACTTGGAACAAGCAACCCATCAGCTCTACGTGAAACTGTTAGTTTTTTTTTTCTTTCCGACTTCTATATTTAGAGATCATTAGTTGATTACTTATCAGTTAATGAGGCCTTCCTTCTTTGTGGTCTGTTTTCTTACTGATGTCTGTATTAACAGGTTGTTGAGGTGCCTAATGTCAGCTGGGAGGACATCGGAGGCCTTGAGAATGTCAAGCGTGAACTGCAAGAGGTCATAAATCTTTCCTAGTACTTAATTACACCTTATTTCATTACCAATTTTATCTGTTTCTGATTTTGGTTAATGTGTACGCAGACTGTTCAATATCCCGTTGAGCACCCAGAAAAGTTTGAGAAGTTTGGGATGTCACCATCAAAAGGAGTTCTCTTCTATGGTCCTCCGGGATGTGGGAAAACTTTGTTAGCCAAAGCAATTGCTAATGAATGTCAAGCCAACTTCATCAGTATAAAAGGCCCAGAATTGCTTACAATGTGGTTTGGTGAAAGTGAAGCCAATGTTAGGGAAATTTTTGACAAGGCTAGACAATCAGCTCCATGTGTCCTCTTTTTTGACGAGCTTGATTCCATTGCCACTCAGGTTTGTTTCTAGTTACTATAAACTCATGCATTGCTATTATATTATGCTTTAACCATGGCTGCTACTCAAGTGAGGTATATATATATATTTTTGAGATCATGTTATTATTGCTTGTACTCTGCTGCAAAATAAAATATAAGGATATCAAGTTGAGCCCTATTTGGATAAACAACTTAATCAGGCAGATATCATGTTGGCGCTTACTCATAAGCTTTTTCTATATCAAGATAAAAGTAAATTCAAATTGTTTCCGTATAGGCTATTCTAGAGAGGTTATTGACATGTCATAAGCTCTTCCAAACAATCTAACAAGTGCTTATGCCAACTAGATAAGGTCATATACGACAATCCAAATAGGCCCTTGATGTTTTTTAGTATCGTTGTGATTACATGCATCTCTTTGATTTCTTATTTTCAGCTTGTATTTGTATATTACCATTAAGTCGTTCTTGTAGAGAGGGAGCAGTGTTGGGGATGCTGGTGGTGCCGCTGATAGAGTGCTAAATCAACTTCTGACAGAAATGGATGGCATGTCTGCCAAAAAGACCGTGTTCATTATTGGGGCAACTAACAGACCTGACATCATTGATCCAGCACTTCTTCGTCCAGGCCGTCTAGATCAGTTGATTTATATTCCTCTACCTGACGAGGATTCCCGTCATTCGATCTTCAAGTCTTGCTTGAGAAAGTCACCGATTGCGAAAAATGTTGACTTGGGAGCATTGGCTAGGCATACTCAAGGTTTTAGTGGTGCTGACATTACAGAAATATGCCAGCGAGCATGCAAATATGCTATTAGAGAAAACATAGAGAAGGTATGATTTTGGTTAATATGTATTCTTTTATTCCTTAGAACTGTGAAACATGGAACTTTTATTCCTTAAAACTTTGAAAGATGGAACTTTCTAATTTGATGAAAATGCGCATACTAGTTTGAATATAAATATGATACAAACTTGATAAATCTATTCTGATAATGTTTGAGCTAATATATTGTTGTGGTTACAGGACGTAGAGCAAGAGAGGAAGAGGAAGGAAAACCCTGAGGGCATGGATGAAGACATGGTCGAAGAAGTTGCGGAGATCAAGGCGGCTCATTTTGAAGAGTCCATGAAGTATGCACGTAGGAGTGTCAGCGATGCTGATATACGCAAATATCAAGCATTTGCTCAGACCCTACAACAATCAAGGGGATTCGGAAGTGAATTTAGATTTTCAAATACCGCAACTAGTACCACTGCATCTGACCACCTTGCAACTACTACTGCTACTGGAGGGGCTGATGAAGATGATTTGTATAGTTAGGTTTTTTATGATGTGTTTCTTGACTTCCCTTTCAAATGGGAAAACTTCAAGTCTGCTATTTATTTCACACTATTAAGTTTAATTACCATAAATTGGCTACTACCTTTTATTTTATGTTTATATTATGAATTATTGATGATATTCTTCTTAGTATAAATTGACCAACAACCTTTTATATTTTTTACTAAAAATTGACAAACTGTTTTTTTGTTACTAAAAATTGACCAACTTAGCAAGTGGAATATCTATCTTAGATAAAATTTTAAGTTTTTCTTTCTTAATTTGAGGAAAAAAACGGTCTAACACAACTTTCTCAACTTGCATGGTATGGTATATTTAGGTCCGTTTATTATAGATTAAAATGAATATGATTTTGACATTGAATGATTTAGAGATTATCTTTTAGAGATTTTATACAAAATCATGATTTATTTTTTCGTTTGTTTATCCTAATAAAAATCACATTTTTTATAAAAAATAAATAAATAAATAGTTGGTTTGGATACAATTATACAAAAAGGATTTTGTTATAAAATTACTTCAATCTTTTGACACTTATTTTCTTACTCCATGAATTCTAACGTGGATATTGAATATTGATCCTCTGGAAATTATCACAAAAAGTAAACTCAGGCTGAGGCAACAACCCACCAAGATTCAAGTCAAAGCTAAGAGCATGTTTGAATGGGTGTTTCACTCACTGATGTCACCTTAATGTGTATGCTAAAACTACCATCATATCTTGTACTTACTTATTTTCCTCTCAACACATCGACTCAAAATTAACTTCACTCCAAAACTTGATTATAGTGTAAAGCAGCAAATAATTCCTTTTGCATGGAATATGTTGAGAATTTAACGTCTTTAATTATTCATCTAATGTAACATTTCATACAAGCTATTAGTTTATTGACCAATCTGGCATTTCATGGAAAAAGGGGAGGGGGGATATTCTTCATTAATGGAAAGAGCTAGTGCTTCTAGATGCTCTTGCACCCAAATAAATATCAGAACCTTAATTTCACAGACTAAATTTATGTGTTTAACTACGAAGCTCAACAAAGTAATGCTAAAAACATTGACATTAATACTAACACAGCCTTCCGTGGTTCTCTACATGGCAAGTGCATCCGGACTCCGGTCTCCAATTCAGGCTCAGACACATCAGTATACGCCATCAAGATCTAGTGATTATCAGCTTTAACAAGATCTGGGAACTGGGATGAAATGCAGCTACTATAAACACCATCAGTATTCTTCTTCATTTCTGATTTATGAGCAAAAGAGAACTCCGTGGAACACCAAAATACGCCATTAATATCATTGTGTATTTTCCAAGATTTCTTCATCACAGTTGTGTGGAAGAGTGAAATCCGGCACCTCTTCAATATCATCTGCAGGCTAATAATGGAAATATACAAGTAATACAGTTACTGAAATCTGAAACATAATCATGCTGAAAATGTACACATCCAAAACCACTGCCTACCTGCCATAGTTCCAATAGCTGCCATAACAAATAACCAACAATCATAACCAAACAAAACAACTTTCCTGCCCACGCTCCACAATGGAGGTATCTAAAGAAAATAGAAAAAATCGGCAATTGGTAGCTGCTCAACTCAATACAACACGCATGTTCTAAGATTAAACTGACATCAATCTTTGAATAAAGAGAGGAAGATCTATATATACTTAATATGATTCATGTTTCTTCTTCAAAACTAGGTATTATTTTTACAGTTAATTTACCCATAGAAAAGAATTGCCTTGATTGTAGTGCTTCCAAATAAAGATCCAAAAAATACATTGCTTTACCATGTAACAATAAGCTTCTTTTTTTTTTCCGACAAGTCAATAAGCCTATGTTAAAGCAGGTAAAATAATGTTTTGCTAAAGTAAATAGCTAAATGACATAACTGAATAAATGTAGACTTGGGATTACAACTATGTACTACATATTGCCATTATTGTCAAGTTGAATTTGTGATGTTCAGATTATACCGTGAGAGACGCTCTAGTAGATTTTGATCGGAACACTTCAAAGCACGATCATACACAATTTCAGTCCTTTTGGCAACATCATTCCAGTCGTAGAGCTCCCTCACCTACAGAAAACACAAACAAAAAGGAATTAGCTTCCCCACGAAATGTATCAGAAAAGAACATTTAGGGTGTGTTTTGGAGGGTTAAATATATATTTTGATATACATTTGTTTTAATTTTTAAAATTAAAAGAACATCATAATTGTTCAATCACACTTAATTGATTTAAAAAAATCATTTTATAGTGTCCGTAATTTAAAAAAGAAAAGTAAACCCTCCTCTCCAAAACCCTCAATCCAAACATACCCTTAAATTTTAAACAGAAAACTTACTCGATTATGCATAACTTGTGGATCAATTTTTGGCAGCATATGTATGGCCTTTTGTATTGCATACACCATATCACTGGGATCAGGTTCTGCCAAAACAACCATGTCATCTGGCAAAACCTATACAGCAAAGAATTGCATCTATATCAAGCCTCTATAGGATAGCATTCCAAGATTGTCGAATTGGAAAGAACCTGAAGTTCTTAAACAAAATTCTCAGACACACTGTAAATTACTATGTTCTCACCCCGAACAGGCATAGAAGCAAAATATGTTGTACTGCTTACCTCAGGAACTCCTCCAACACGTGTGCTGACTGTTAACAATCCACAACTAGCAGCCTCTAATATAGCTATGCAAAAAGCTTCCGTTAAGGAACTGAAACAATGCAAATGTTTTTTATTAAGACTAAAAATAAATGTGCACAATAACTGGTGCCGACGTTAAAAACCCCAACATCCCATCACAGAAGTAAACTCAAGCTTCAAGAACTGTTCAACTTCCTCATTAAAGCAGAAGAATTATAAACTCAGTATTGTAGAGCTTAAAAAAAGCAGAGAAACTTGATAAGAAGCTGAACCTATTTAAGAAGATATGCCCACATATCAGAACAGATCGGACTTGTGCATGTGGCACAGCTCCCAACATTTCAACTCGGTCTTGTAAAGAATGTTTTTCTCTCATCTCTTCCAACCGCACACGCTTGGCTCCATCACCTCCAACAATGAAACGAACCTTCAAGCAGATATATATAAGTTATGCCTTTGAAAGTGTAGAATTAAAAAAAAAAAAAAAAAAATCACTCCAATCAATTCATGTAGCATTATTTATTTCTATAGGTGCGGTTTTAGTACAGGCCAACGCCAATGACGGTGCTGTCTGTCAACAGATATAAAATTTATATCACAGTGCTGAGTTATATTTGAGGAATACAAAACAAGTTTTACTTCAGCACTTTTGTTAAGGTTGACATTAAAGATTGTAAATATATACATTACTTTCACTGAAGGTATAGAGAAAGCTCCCTGTACAAAATTTTGTGAAAGGTTTAATAATGTGTATACTGTCCAAACTACCCCATATTTAAAAGACCGGCAATCATCTATATACTATTTGTCCAAATGCATCCCCATATAACAATGCTAATTCAATATTTCCATGCCTTTTTGGTTTGGGAGGAGAGTTGGAGTAGGATGCTTCTCTATCTGTTTAAGCATCAATGGCAAAATTGGATGAACTCTCATACATGTTTGAGTTGGATGATAAAAATCAATGTTAACAAGCGCAATAAATGACAGTGACCATAACTAATCCTTTTATAACGTTGCTTAGTGTGCTATATAACTCTTCATCATGAAAGTAATGCCATCTTGGTAAAGTCCTCTTGAAGGTCGTCTTGAATTAGTCTCCTCTTCGACATGAATAAAATCAATTTTCTATTTCCATCAAATATGTTCAGGCAATTCTCCAATTATCACCACAGAAATATGGAACACACTCATTAAAGCATGCTGATAATGAAATTTTTTGCAAAACTTTTAGTATATAAAAACAGATAGTATTTAACAGACAGCACAAAACAGCCCATATGCTGCATGCATACAAAAGCATATTTTACTTACATAGAGCATCAGGGCAAACAACACAGAAATTTCGCCAAACAAAAATTTTGCAACTATAAGCACCGTTATGAAAAGCCAAAACATTACAAATGGGATATGTCAAATTTCCTAGTTATGCAAGACAGATAGACAATGCTTTTATCAACTCACATTGGAATGTAACCGGCATACTTGTGGGAT
Source organism: Medicago arabica (assembly GCA_946800305.1). NCBI lineage: Eukaryota > Viridiplantae > Streptophyta > Magnoliopsida > Fabales > Fabaceae > Medicago > Medicago arabica. The sequence goes on from OX326971.1 coordinate 52,433,310, forward strand.
GACTTCGACAAGCAAATCTACTCCCTTCCGATAAACCAATCGGCTGATAACAACAATAACAATCTCCTCCAATCTTCTTGGACAATCCATTGCTGGTGGTGTGAACATGGAAGTGTCAACGGCATTAGGTATTACAAAAACTTTATCTGGTGGCAAACCTGACCGTAACACCGTGTTTTCCTTGCTTGTGTGAGAAACACATATGGCTTGAGTCACATCTGCCAAGGTAAACTGCAATACCTTGTTCATGTGAATGCTTCCAGCATCAGCAAAACCATACAGAGAATGATCTGTAAACACAACCTTGTATCCCATAGTTCTTGCATGCATGAGAGTTTCATGACAAAATGTTGAAAACGCTTGGTGTCCATGCACCACTGTAATTCTTTCTCGAATAAGAATCGTTCTTATAATTGCCAGTAACCCATAGATGGTCGGAAACGTATTCTGCATAACAAACGGCCTCCATGGAACATAGTATACTTTTAGACCACCAGTCATATATCTGACCCCAGATCGATTTCCATAAGCATGAGTTGCAACCACCACCTGAATCATCATTTTTCATTGAATTTCACATTACTACAAACAAAAAACCTAAGCATAACTAACAACGACAAAGCCTTTTCCCACTATGTCAAGTTGACTAATCACACCATTAAACTGTTACGAGTTAGAAAAAAACGTAGATTGCTCTCACGTTGTGCATTTAAAGCCTATATGGATTAACTTAATTGAACTTATCTACTGTCATAAGCACTTGCAAGACTATTTGAAGGGCTTATGGAAACAAGTTACGACATGTTCATAAGCTGTTTCCAGCTAATTTCTATAAGCTCTTTAGAATAGCTTATCGTTTTTCATAGAAATAGGCAATAGCTTAAACATAAAAACTTATAAGATAAATACTCATCTTATACGAGCTTAATTAATGGCATAATTGAATAGAATCACATTTGTCTGTGTTAAAGAGCTTGTTTCTAACAATAAAAAAGGAAATGGAGTTAAACTGTTGGGAAGCTAGCTAAAAACAACTTAGGGACAGACAAGTGCCATAAGCTATATTTAGAAGCAGTTACAGAAATTCTGATGCAAAAGTACAAATCTAAATAAGATCTCCGAAATCCATAATAAATCTAAATATAACGTTAGCAAGCTATTACTACCTTAATTAGAAAAGAATGTTAAAAATGGAAGTATAACCTTGTGGCCTAAGTTGAGCAAACATTGAGAGAGATAATAAATGTGATTTTCGACACCACCAAAGTTAGGATAGAAAAAATCTGAGACCATCAAGATTCTATGCTTTCGTCGATCATCACTATTCATTGTATCTTCACACTCCAATGGTTGTTGTAACAGAAGAAGTTGTTCAATTTCACCGATGAGAGACGAGAAAATAGGATTACGTGGATGTGGTTTGTTGTAGAGTGGAGGGGATCTATGAGAATGAGAAGAGACCAGCTTTCTATATTCGACACTTTGTTAAATTCATTCGTTCATTTATTGCCCCTCATCTTATAAAGACAAAGTTATGTCAACATGTATATTTTAAGTAACTCCTTCCAAAAAGAAAATACAAGTTTAATTTTTAAGTGAAATTATTCTTGACGATTTTCTTACTTTTTGGTCCAAGTTGTTAGGGCTCATTCCCTTAGGACATATAGAGGATAACACCTTATGTATTTTTTCCAATCAATTTTCTCTTATAAATAGGATTGCCTGGAGTTTCATAATCTATGTGAAACATTTTAAAATTGAAACAAGAATAAAGTTGGAATTAAGGAAATAGTAGTTCTTTAACTTAATTTCGAGTAACAATTTTGTCTTTTATTTTCACGTCATTTCCATCAATTTGAATACTGATTTGAAGAATCAAATCTATGGTTTTATTTTGATGAGTTCTTAATGTTCAAAACTATTATCTTTACCCATGTTTTCACACGAATTTTAGATTTAAAGCTTGAAAATATATATGCAACAAACAAAAATGACGTGAAAAAAATTAAAGAACAAATTGTTATATGAACTTAAATTAAAGAATGATGGTTGCAATTTTCCGCAGCACTTATTACTCTCTTTATTTATGTTTTATTATCGTATTCGTGGTAAATTATGTTGTTTATTTACTCGTCTTAATGTTTAATGCAATAATAATTATCTATTTTTGAAAAATATTTATCGTAATTTTATTTTGGAAGATGAGCGTGAGGCTTGAAAATGGATGAGACAATTACTAGCATGAAAAGAAGAGCAAGTAGGGAGTGTTGCGACTTGTGGGATACCTGTTGTTTTGCGGTATGAATTAAAGAACGTGTGGTCTTAAAGGCTGGACTCAATAAGGGATATATAGTTAATGGAGTTTGTTGAAGAGTCTGGTTGTCAGTCGAGAGTCACTAACATTATTTGGAACAAAGTTATTCTGAAGGTAGCTCCTTTTATTTGGCATTGTTTTGTAGTCCAATCCTTGCAAAGGATAATTTGATTAATATATGCAATATTCCAGTTAATTCTCATATGGGTGCGAGCGATTGTGGAAGCATTGAAAATGTTGATCATTTATTTTTGGGTTGTGATATCTTTCGCAGTATATGACCTTTGTTGGCAAGTTGGTTAGGCATGGTTTATCACTTTTCGAAAAACATGCTAGCTGTTGCATCTTATTATAAGGAAAGAAATTCTTGCATCTTTTGGCATAAGGAATAATCTTTGCAATCTCTAGTTAACAAAATAAAGTTGATTTCTTATCGGAGGTTGAAGGCGAAATATAATAATTTCGTTTTTGACTTTCATTCTTAGTGGCTTAATCCACTCTTATGTTTGAGAGTTGTTATTTTGTTGTTTTTTTTTTTTGCATTGTTTCTCATTTGAGTTGTTTTGATTAAACTTGTTTTGAACTTTATCTTGGCACATCTTGTGTTGGGTATAACATAGTGTTTGTGGTAATATAATATCATTTTAACCTGATCAAAAATACGATATCATTATTTATTTAATTTTGGTCAAACAGCTTAATGGATATACCAATGATATCATTATTTTTATTTTTTTTCTATATATTTAATTAATTTTATAATATATAGAAATATATATTTTTTACTTATATACATTCCTTAAATCTCAATATTTTTTACTTGAAGGGAATATTTTTAATACTACTGAATACTTTATTATATTTATATTATTTAAACAAAAAAGTAAGTTAAAAAGAGTAAAGTTTTTAATTTTTCCCCATTCCCCCAAACTACGCACGTATACGTTTAATATTTCCATTCCAACCCACGCTATGACGCAGCACGCTTCGCTCCGTTGATGGTTGCCAGTTGAAATTCTCCACACAGTGCAAAGGTCAAATCCGTCATCTCATACCCTACAAAACATAATTTTATTTTTCTTTTGACTAAACATTTTTCTTTTGACTAAGCAATTTTATTTAAAGCGATTGAAAAAAACGAAAAAAATAAAAATATATATATATATATATAAAAAGAGATGCAGCGTGAAACATCATAGAGAGCGTGTGAGTTCTTAGAAAATGCAAAAATCGCTAACACCAAAAACAACAATCATCAGCATTCAAAGAAAACCGCATTTTCCAATGACGGATCCAAATCCCTAACCCTAACCGTTTTCTCTCTTTCTCTCTCTGATCCAATCCAAATCCCTAACTCTCTCTCTTTCAAAACAACGTTTCAGGTTTGTTTTCATTCTCTCACCATTGCAATTTGCAATGAATCAATGATCTTTTTCTTTTTTAGCGAATTATTGCTGAATTGTTGAATCTGGATCGTGTTGTTGTTACAGTGATGGCTGAGAAAATATTGTATATGGTGGTGGTTGATGAAAACGTGAAGTTGAAGGTAAATGAGAAGGAGTCGTTTCGTTATACGCGTCCTGTTTTACAGAGTACACTTCAGCTTATGGGATGTAAAGCTCGTCATGCCTTCAAGGTTCAAATTCTATTTCATCATTTTGTTTATTATGCTAATTACATTGTTTATTTTCAATTTTTATTTTGTTATTGTGCCTTGTTTATTCATTGATAGAAGATCGGTGAAATTTGAACCTATTTTGTTTGTTTGTTTGAATTTGCTGATTTATTGGTTTTTGTACTCATTTGTCTGCATTTGTGCTTTATCAATCAACAAAGAATAGACATTAGACACAGACACTGACACGTCGACACTAGTAATAATTTGAGAAAATGACATAATTCAATGTAATTGCATGTGTTATGTCATGTCGGTGTTGGACACCGGATATGCCTTCAATAAGAAGTCAGTGTTATAGAGTTGTCTATCATTAGGTATTTTTCTGGAGCATGATTTGATTGACTTTGATGTTTTTGTTTCTGCTGTGCTTTTGGACTGTTTATTTTGGCAGGAATGCATTTCTTCCGGCTTTTTATGCGTCTGTTTCCATTATTTAACATTATAGCCATGTGAACTATTTTGTTATCTTGTGCCTATGGAGATATTGAGCATGTTTGGATTGGCTTATTTGAGTTTATCTATTGCTGACATAACTTTTGTGAGACTGTTTGGGAGAACTTGTGAAAATAGCTTATGACATTGTTCATAAGTTGTTTTCAACTTATTTTCATAAGTTCTCCAAGATAGTGTATGAAAACTGCTTATAACTTTATGTTATTTTTGCTATAGAAATAACTTATACACAAGCGCTTACCATGATAAGTGCTTGTGCTATAAGTTGCAAATAAGATGTTTATCCTAACACGACCATTTTGTGTATTTCATAATCATAAAACTATAGATGGATTTAACATGCACATAAACTTTGCCCTTTTTCTTCATTGTTTAGTGTTATTTATTTGTTTAAGTGAAAGAATAATTGAGTTACACCGTCAAGTAACTGTTGTGGCTAAAATTTAGACCCTTCTTTTTCAGTTTTGTTAAACCTCAATGGATCATATGGGATATTTTGTTTGTTCACTTGGTGTTTAAGTTTTGAATTTTAGCTCCAACCGCTAGTGTCGAGCTGAGGTTCATTCGCAATCAAATGTGACTTGTCTTGTTCTTGCCGTGTGCCTTCTTTTGAACATTGATTGATAGAGGTCATTAGTGTTAAAGAGGGAATTGAGGATATGTTTCCTATTAGGTTGGTTACAAATTACAATCTATGATAAAATCCAATTAATTGTGGTATATCTTGATTTAGGTTCTCAATTATTGCCTGACATCTCTTCCACGCGCGTAGTTGTAGTAATACATGACCCACCAATTATATTTGGTTCAAGCTAGGCCAGGTAAGTCCTGGAAAAAGGACAGCCAAGGTTGACTTGGGTAGACCTAGATAGGGCAATTTGAACAAACGACACCCAGCCCCCAAGCCATAAGCCTGAAAGGCAAAGTTGGTTGTTAGGTCCTAGAATACAAACTTTTTTTGCCAGGAAGGTGCAACTTCACTAGAGAAATATTTGTTGCACATAATAAAATGAAATACTTATATTTTTTGGGTGGTATGATATGGTTTGTTGTCAAAATTGACGTCGTGGAGCTACCAACAAATAAACTGCTGCCACGGCATTATGAAATGGTGGATTCTGTGCCGATTGCAACAGGCCACAACATCCATTATATCTACCATGTGCTATAGCCTCATGCCCACAACACTATATTTACACTGCAGAATTTTATCTATAATCTGGCATCCGCCATTAATATCAGTGGTCATTACTCACTATTTTGCATAATTTATTTACTTGATATCTTGTATATCTAAATGACCTCTCTTTATTGAAATTTAATCCTCATATTTCTAATAAATTGACTTTTCCTCTTATCAGATCATGCTATTTATATTGCAGAATATTAGCCGTAGTCTTGCATCCGCCATTAATATCAGTAGTCATTACTCTTTTTTTTTGCGTCTGCTAATATACTTGATATCTTGTATATCTAAATCACCTCTTTATTGAATGTTTGAAACTTAGTCCTCATGTTACTAATAAATGACTTTTCTTCTTATCAGATCAGCAGAAGGGTTTTTGAACTCACAAGGAGTGGGAGTTCTACTGATACTTTCAAGTCCGAAGGAATTGTTTTATCAGGTTTCGATGCTTCTAGAGGAAATGTGAAAAAAGATTCTCAGGAAGCTTCTGCTTGCCCGGGGAAAACGGATGTAGGCAACCACTTACTTTCAGGGAAAGATCATGGAAGTAAGAGCGTGCCATTTGAGTTGTACAAAAGGCGTACAACTGTATTTGTTAGGAGAGAAACTTTTCTAGATATTGTCTGTGATGTTCTGGCTGAGTACAAATATGTGGGTCCAAACCAGAGAGCAGACTTGATGCTAGCTTGCAGGTTTGTTAGAATCTGAATAGAAGTAAAATATAAATTCTTTTATGACAAACTATTTTGATAGAATCTGAATAGAAGTAAAAATGTACAATATAAATTCTTTTATGACAACTATTTTGATAGAATCTGAATAGAAGTAAAATATAAATTCTTCTATAAATATCTTTATGACAACTATTTTGATAGAATCTGAATAGAAGTAAAATATAAATTCTTTTATTGTGGTTTGTGGTATCTGCTCTGATTATGATTTTTCTTGTGGTTGATATTTTTAATGACCAGATAGTTTGTATACTTTCACACACATTTTCAAATCCATATGCTGCTTTGTTTAGCCAAAGTGGACAATATGCGGAATCTGGATTGATTTGCAAGAAGCTTGTAAAAAGGAGAATTTGGAATCTGGATTTATGTGGAATCTCAATTTTTCAAATCATAGGCAAGCCAATTTGATTCTAGTTGGCGGGTCAAACAAATTCACTCTATTTTTCTGTTTTTTATTGTAAATATTTACTACCTCCGGTTCTGTTCTATTTATCAACAAGCTCTTGACAGACTAAATGTTCCTTCGTTGTTATTTTTATAGAAAATATTTTTTACTTCTGGGTGAAATTACTGAATCACAACACGAGCACAACATATTAACATTTGAAGTTCACTACAACTTTGTTAAAAGTTATACCTATAATTTGTAACCATTTTCAAAATGCAGTACAATTTTCCCATCTTGAATAATTGACTATTTTCTTTGATGGCAGGATCCGAGAACGGAAGGAATCTGTGACAGTGCTTTTGTGTGGAACTAGTGGTTGTGGCAAATCCACATTGTCTGCATTGCTGGTATATTTGCATATAGAAGTAGTTGTTTATTTTTGCTATAACCAATATGTTGGGCCAGTTCTACTTGGTTTGCGGCAGGATATGTAATTGCAGTGACTAATAATGAAAATGAAATTTAGTACCATTTATATCTTTACAGTTTAATAACTCAAGTTCTATTTATATCTTTACTTCAGGGAAGTCGGCTGGGAATCACAACAGTTGTATCAACTGATTCCATTAGGCACATGATGAGAGGTTTTGCTAATGAAAAGGAAAACCCCTTGTTATGGGCCTCTACCTACCATGCAGGCGAGTGCTTGGATCCTGTTGCTGTTGCAGAAGCAAAGGCAAAAAGGAGAGCGAAAAAGATGGCTGGTGTATCACAGTCACTACCTAAGGATGAAGTAACTGAGGGTCACACCTCTAGCAAATTTGATATACATACATCAGAGGCGGCCTGTGGTGCGACTGAACGGTTGAATTCAAAGCAAATGGCTGTTGAAGGATTCAAGGCCCAGAGTGAAATGGTTATTGACAGCCTAGATAGGCTAATCACTTCATGGGAAGAACGAAAAGAGTCCGTTGTTGTTGAGGGTGTTCACTTGAGTCTCAACTTTGTCGTATGTCTGATTCTCTTGGGTCGTTCAATACTTCTTGGATTCTTTTGTATGTAAATTGTATTGCTTTCATTTTCACATTACAACACTAACTTAATGTCATGCAGATGGGGCTTATGAAGAAACATCCTTCAATCATACCCTTCATGATATACATTACAAACGAGGACAAGCATATGGAACGATTTGCCGTACGTGCAAAGTATATGACCCTGGACCCTGCTAAAAACAAATATGTAAAGTATATCCGAAATATAAGAACAATCCAGGATTATCTCTGTAAGCGGGCTGATAAACATTTAGTTCCCAAAATAAACAATACAAATGTTGACAAGAGTGTAGCAGCCATCCATGCTACCGTGTTCAGCTGTCTACGTAGGCGTGAAGTTGGGGAACAGTTATATGATCCTAGTAGAAACATTGTAACCATTATTGATGAGGAATATAGAAATCAATGTGCTGCCAATTCTTTGAGCTCAAAAGGAATGTTTCAATTGATCCAACGACAAGGTTCTTCAAGGCATCTTATGGCTCTTGTAAATACTGATGGTTCTGTGGCAAAGGCTTGGCCTGTTAATTCATTGGACTGTAACGGGAAGCCTGTTTGGGGCAACGGACTGGAGAAAGAAATTGGAAGTCCAATGTATGGACCCTTGCGAATTGGAAAGGCAGAACCTGTAAATCTTCAGTTTGGTTTATATGGGATCAGTGCTTGGCCCTGTGATGGTGGTACAAGCCGTGCTGGAAGTGTTGACGGGTCAAAAGCTGATGAGACTGACACAGGTAGTAGATATGTATCCTCCTGCTGTAGTTCACCAAGGATGTCTAATGGACCTTCAAAGGAGGTAATTTGGAGTATTTTCTTTATCTTTCCGTTCAACATGAAAATAATTGCTTGTTTGTATCAAATGGGAAGATATCAATTAAAATTTATTCCCTTCATCTGATTTCCACCCCTTTTTGCTATATGTTTTAGCTCAAAGAGGATCTTTCAGTGCATGGTAGTGATGAAGAAGAGATTGACGATCAATTAGAGGCGGGCAGTGATGATGATTTCAGTGACGATGGTGACAAACATATTCACGAGGAGGTAGTGTTACGTTTACCTTATCTAAAATGCATGTATATTTGAGGAAATATACCCAAATTCAGAGTCTCAACCATTTGGGTTGCCTATGCTCGCAAAGGCAATGAATTGATGCTCGGTGCTGAATTTATTATTAAAAAATTGTGAATGTCTCAGTTGCCATGTGTATATTTGTGAACTTTTACAAATACCATAGCTTAATTGGGTTATTATGGTATGGAACTATCCTTGAGTGATTTCTAATATATACTTTTTCATGCTGTGCAGGTAGGTTCAGTTGATGAGGAATCAACTGAGTCTGATGAAGAGTATGATGATTTGGCAATGCAAGATGTGCCTGAAAATGGATATTGGTCAGGCGATGATGAAGAGTTCAGGAGTAAAGTTGTTATTGGTCATGAGGACCTAGGAGCTAAAATGCATGGAATTAAGTATCGTCAAAACCTGGATCTCTTCCTTAGAACCAGAAGTGAGCCGGTGCCTGAGTCCTTCTGCTCATATTCCTCTTTGCTTATGGAAAAAGCTGAAAGGCGACTGCCACCATCAGGAAAAGCCAAGTTGAGAAAACGTTCTCTTAGTATTTCGGCTTTGGGAAAGGGTAGTTCCACAGTCCAGGATCCCATTATCTCTGGTGCTCCTTAAAGGTAGTAGGATACCCGTTCTTTATTCAAATTCTTGACAACTATCCCAACTTTTCCTCCTGTGCCTTATGGCTTGTGGAACTTTATTGCCGTGTCTTAAGTCGACCCGCTGTCTATAGTAAGGTCTCTTGAGTTTATATCAAAACTATTTTGTTTTGGTATAGAGGAGCTACTTAATTCAGATTGAGAGTTGTGAACACTAGTGAGATTTTGCTAACAGTCTGTACAATGAAATTGGAAGAACCAAAATGCGTTCTTCTAATTATGATGCACATTTGCTGTTTTATTAAACAATCAAATTTCTGTTACACAGAATTCTCAACTTTTTTCCAATTTTAGTCTCAATATTTTGGCAATTAATTAAGTGCATGTCAGATTTATTTGTCTCAATATCTTGCCTTCAAATGGAACCTTTAAGCCATTTTTTAAAATCAATTTTAGCAATTCTAGAGCTGAAAATATTCTTCAAAATAGGGTTGTGTAAGAAATGCAGTTGAATCCGCCCATTCCTCTAATACTAATGTATCAAAAACATTTTTTTGTTGTTTCAAAGTGGGTAAAGTATTTTATAAAATACTAAAGTTGCATTGTAATTTTTTTTGGATAGTCGAATGTTAGTTTAATCATGTTATGTTAGTAGCCAAAGTTAGAACCCTAAGTCTCCTTCTCAAGCTCCTTCGGATACTCAACTCAACCATTTGAGCAATGCGTAGCGGACAAACATCATATTTAACCTAAATATTTAGACACATTCAAATTTAGGAGGTCTTTTATGTCTTTCCCTATAATACATTAAATTAAATGGCTACAAATATTTTTGTTGTGGTGCTTCTAGCAGGATAGTTTTGCATTCTGTGTGACTGTGCGATTATTATATCTATTTGGCGCATTTTTTTCAATGGTGTGATAAGGGGATAAATAATATTTACCATAGCTAATGGGCAAGTATTTTTTATTTCTTGGTATTGGTTTGTAAACCTTGTAACGATGTTTTTCTTATAATTGATGGAAAGATTGACACATTGTTAATGGCATTAAGACAATCTTTGAGTACACCATTAAAATGTTTGGTTTATCGAATAATATTAGGTTATTGGATATACTTACAATATTGATGTTGAATTACACGCAATTTTGCTCATAGTTTGGTTTTGATCATTTGGGATGTTGGAGTAACGGTTTTAAGGATGCCATTTGTGAATCTAACTGCAAGACTAATCTCCAATTTGATAGAATCTGAGTGTAAGGAATAATCCTATATACACTCATCCTTATGCTCCCATCATTCAATATGTTTGATCCTTTATGAATGCCTCTAATTGGAACCTACATTTTCAACAAACCTTATGTGAAGGGAACAATTGTGCAAATTTGTCCCAAATTTGTGACCAAGTTGGATTCTAGAAATTAGAATGCATGTGGTCTCTAGATCTATCACACGCTTTAGGAGTTTAATGAGTTAGATTTAATCTCCTTTGCTTTTTTCTTTTTCCATTGGTAAAAAAACAATCTCGCACTAATATCTATTCGGGATATCTTTATTTTTTACCAAGTAGTTAATTATGTTAGGGACTTCTACGGTACACTCACAAATTTTAGTGTATTGATACTCTTGTTTTACAAAATTTATAAATTAACGATCATTTTTATGAAATAAAAAGCTATTTATCAATATTTATATTTTAGAAAACATAATTTTATTGTTTATAAGGATCGTATTAAATTTTTTACATATTATCATAAAAAATAATGAATATTCATTGTTATGAGTAATAAAAATTCGTAAAAATTAAATTTTATTTCGTCGAAACTCTTGGTAAATAAAATGTAATTACTATAGTTGTCAATGATAAAAATAATTATTTTTCTTAAAAAAACAACTCATTTATTATTAATTTAACGACTTGATGTACCGATATACTTAAATTTATTGGATGTTACTATAAAAATTGCCAATTATGTTAAGATAGTGCTCCATTTCTTAGCCATGTGGTGTGGATTGTGGTCACAAGGAACACTCTACTATAGATGACCAATGATTTGCTAATAGAGATTAGTGTTAATGATAGTTTGCATTTATGACATGTAAGAACATTATATTAAATTTAAGCATTAAAAAACTTATGCAAAATTCTTTACATCATATCATAAAACTAAAACTAATGAAATTAGATATCGAAAAATAGCCTTAAATTAAAGTATAAAAAGTTTTACTATTCCAAATAGATATTTTGTTTTTGCTTTTGCAAGGAGATCGTATCTGCATGGGTCCCTAGATAGTCCTTGAGTTGCATGTCTGCCACATATACACCACTATGGTATTGGCGTAGCCATACGCAGGGACCATAAGGTAAGGTACGATACTTGGGGACCAAAATCCCCTCCCCCCTAATAATAATTACCAAAAGAGAAAGGAAATGAGTCACTATAGTTGGTCCACTACTCAAATTCATTTGAAGTTTCTGACTTTGAACATACAATAATAAACATGTTTTAATAAAATTTATATTTATTTTTCTTAATATAAAATTTATTTTTTATTAAAGATGGTAAAAGTTCATCTTTATAATATTTTTGAAAGATTTATATTAGATGGGTCCTAAATTAATTGTCTTCGATGGTTTATAAGATTATTACTCTTCCCTCAAAGAAAAAAAAGATCATTCCTCTCATTCGTTTGTTGTATTAATGAAGAGTAATCTCCTTTTCAAAGTTGTGGTTGAAACCAATTTGATGGAGGCTTTGAGTATTATGCAGACATGTTCTACGTTCATGAGACCACGACCGCTTGTGATCACCTCAAGGTGATGATTTCATGGCAGCTGCCATAAGGTGCGAAACTCGACTCACCTCTCATGCATCAGGTTGTGCCTCCAAAAGTACAAATTAGCATTTTCCTTATTTTAATGTCTTATTGTTGCGCATGAAAAAATCTAACATATTGTTTGCCGAAGATTAATCATGATTAAAAGGTGGTGGATACTTCATATCTATAACATCATAATCTAAAAACAAAAACCATCAAATTAGTCACAAAAATATTAGGATATACTGTTAAGATTTTACAGTGAGTTAAATGACAAACTCTTATGACTATAAATTTATGGATTTCATATAGTTTAAACCCTACTTCTTATGTTTATATATTTCTTAGACTGAATTTGAGAAAAATATACTTTTAGCGACTAAATTGATTTTTTTAGAGGAGGCTAAATTGATTAAATATTCTTTCAACTATACTTTAGACAAAAAATCAACAGGCTTCATCATTTCTACATGTCACGAATCTCATCAGAAACATTTTGTACGGAAGTATAGAACTCATTCAAAGAAAACATTATAAAGCATCCTACTTCAAATATGGATCCTTGATAATGGTTTAGATTCTAGACAGACTGAGTGAAAGGAATAGTATATATTTAAACATTGGATGATGGAAGCAATGCAGTACATGGTGTGGAGGCATGTGATTATGTTCATCTTGACGCATAAAGTTACCCCATCTTGTGTTAGTCATATTGGAAACAGGGAAAATTCACCTTTTTTGCATCTTTTTCAAAATTATAATAGAAGGCATAGGTTTGGTGTATAAATGGCAAGCATATAGTCTAGCTAGTTATTCTAAAAATAAGTATTGATCATTAATTAATATTATTAAATAAATTTTGGGTAATATTAACGAGTGTCCTTAAGACACTTGCTAAAGATTCAAAAGAAGAAATAATTGATAAGTTATATATAGAAAAAGTTCTTTTTTCAAAGTTTCAATGTGTTAATAGACTACTCACAAGATAAAATTTTCTTGTTAAACATTTTAGCAAGTGCCGAGTTGTTAGCATTTTCCATAAAATTTTATTGTCAAAAGATAATTAATTTATTCGAAACATGAGTTTTTTTTTTACTAAAAGTAAGGATATTCATTTGTTTAAAATGATACAGTACATCTGAATCAAACAAAAATTCAACATCGTTAAAAAGAAAAATAATGAATATGTGAACAAACTCACAACATCTAACTTAATATTGCTCCAATCTCATTTATAAGAGAAAGTTAACTGTTTAGATTGATTTGATAAATGACATATCTAGTCTATATTAGAAACTAGATACATCATTTGTTGAATAAATATGAAAAGTTAACTTTCTCTTTTAAATGAGACGCGATGAAGTATTATAAAACGGCAAAATACCTACAAATAATATGACACAATCAAAGTGATTGGAATATACATGCCTTCTTCGTATCTACAACATTGAACACTTAGTCATTTGATTGAATGGGTAATTGATTGAAGTTGATTTGTCAATCTAAACCAAGTGAACAGCGCACCATGATGGAAAATCAAACAACGTCCACCAAAACGACGAACAAAACAATGTTGAACAGTGACGACGAAATAAAAAAAACTAAATCCATGTGAAAACCACTTATTTCAATTAAAAGAGTGAAAAGAAGATGAAGATGGATGATTCATGATAAAAAATACCCAAAATCATCCTCAATAAGACGAAAATAAAAGTTGCATTTGTTGGAGAGGGAAAGAAGAAAAGAGATTTTTTTTTTGTAATATTCTAGTAGTCGGAGCTCTCACATTTTAAATGTAGAGAAATGTGAAGTCTAAGGGGGCGTTTGTTTTGGGGAAACACAAATTATTTTTAGGAATAACATACCTGGGAAAGAAAAAATGAAATTTTTATTCCTGAGTATTTGTTAAAAAAAGTGTTTGGCAAATAACTTGACATTCCTGAAAAAATTGGAAGTTACAACTTTTTTTATGGGAATGTCTACTTATTTGCCAAATAAAGTTAAGTGCATTCCCATAACTTCCCTTATTCCCATGCATAATATCATGGGAATGCACATTCTCACCTCTTTTCATGGGAACAAAGGAAGTTATGGGAAGTTACAGTTAAAACTTTAATAATGTCAGGACCGGAGAAATTTATTAATTTAGAGAGTTATTAATTTATCGATAAATTAATAATTATTAATTTAAAGAGTTTTTAAGTAATTATACTGTACATATCAAACAAAAAGGAAAATTAGTCTATGCCTATTAAAATTACGTTGCAGCATACCTTGGGACTCAACGTAAATTAGTAATTAATGTGTTCATATGCATTGGAAAACAGACAACTATTGAATCATATTTCAATAGAGTGTAATATATTTTTTTTTCAGTTTTTATGAATTATTAATTTATGATTTTCTTGGGACCGAAAATTATAAAGGGATCTACCGAAAAATTATTATCTTACTATTTTATCGAGTTTTTCAATTTTTTACATTGGCCCAAGTCGGGACCGGACAAATTTATTATTTTAGAGAGTTTATTAATTTACCGAGTATTAATTTAAAGAGTTTCTACTATACTTCATTCCCAAGAACCTTTATACCCAGAAATATTTTTTTCTCAACCTCATAGCAAACATGGGTATAATCATTCCATAGTCATGTATTCCTGAGAATGTCATTCTTAACCTTGAAACAAACACTCCCTAAAGTTTGAACTCCGATATTTGCATAATATATTATTCTTACAACTACCAATTGAGTTGTTGGAACACTAGTTAAATCTAGTGAGAAGTTGGATAAGAAAAACACAATGTGAAAAGAACTAGTGTGTGGGAGTGTGACTTAAAAATGTCCCACATTGGAGGGTCACCCCAACTAGCAAGTGTTTATATAGAGAAGGGGGGACCTCCAAGGGTGTGCCCTTGGGGTACCCACTTTTGCGAACGGGTGAGTGCTTAGAAAAATAATATATCACACGCGCGACGACGACGACGCTGCCGTCCGTCCGGGGGGGTCGGGTCGGACCGGGTCTGGGTCAAAAGATATTTATTTTTTGTCACTTGAAAATGAAGAATTAATTAATTAATTAATTCATCATTATCCGAAAAGCGCTACGCGTAACAAATCAATCTGTTACGATCCGATCCGATCCAAAACGCGTAATCGGATAAGTCCAACTGAGAAGCCTAAACTTGCGGATCAAGCTGAAGGTTTAGGTTACGATCTCTCCCTATAAAAGGAGAGCTCGCCCCACTCATTCAACACACCGAAACACACAGTTGTTGCTTCCTGTGCGTTTCTTCTCTTCTCCCCTCGACTTGTGTTAACGAGTCATTCTTCCTCTTCTACTCCTTTCTTTGGTTTCGATAAGAGCGGCTACGTACCGTAACGAGTGGTGTTAATCGAACGATTAACCCATATTTTAGAGGTGTATACTCTCGAACAATTACCTACTGTGCAGTACGTAATTGAACAATGATCTTGGCTGTTTTATCTTGGAGGCGGCGCGGTTGTTAGTCTACCTTGCACAAGTTTGGGTAGTGCCGCAAAACGTCTTAAAGAGAGCGACCTGGTCGTGACTCAACCCGGTAATTCCTTTGGTAGTAAAACTGATTTTTGAACTGTGAAAACAACAATTTTAAGACGTTTATAATAACAACACCATGACTACCAACGAAATTACCGTGTCTGGAACAGCTCTCGATTTCAACAAACCGTTTAAGTTTCACGGCAGTCACTTCAAGCGTTGGCAAACAAAGATGCTCTTTTTCTTAACTACGAAAAAAGTTGCCTACGTCTTGAAGGAGGACATACCTGTGATACCAGAGCTATCGATTCCTACGGGATCGAATAGTAGCGGTAAGACATCAGTGGATACA
The DNA here is from genome assembly GCA_946800305.1 of Medicago arabica. Taxonomy (NCBI): domain Eukaryota; kingdom Viridiplantae; phylum Streptophyta; class Magnoliopsida; order Fabales; family Fabaceae; genus Medicago; species Medicago arabica. Next base: position 52,449,472 of record OX326971.1, read on the forward strand.
GATGCTTCTGGTTCCACAAACAATGCTGAGTTGGAAAGGCTTACTACTGAACATACTGACAAGGTGAAACAGACCAATTTAGAAATACTCCTCTGGAAAGAAAATGACTATTTATGCAAAAAATTCATTTTGAACGGTCTCGCGGATCATCTGTACGATCTGTACCTAATCCACGATATTGCTAAGAAAGTTTGGGATGCTCTTCAGAATAAATACAATACTGAAGAGGCTGGCTCAAAAAAATTTGATGTGAGCCGGTACCTAAACTATAGGATGACAAATGATAAGTTTGTCGAAGAACAATCTCAGAAGCTTCAAAATATAGCTCATGAGATTTTTGTTGAAGGGATTTTACTACCCGAATAGTTTCAAATCGCTGTTGTGATTGACAAACTGCCCCCTGCCTGGAAGGACTTCAAGAATACTCTTAGACATAAAACTAAGGAGTTCTCACTTGAAAGTCTGATTACTCGACTTCGAATTGAAGAAGAGGCAAGGAAACAAGAACTGAATGAAGAAGTGTTTGTTGTCTCGAACAACAACGCTAAAAAGAAATTTGTAGGTGCTGTTCTGAAGCCTAATGGCAAACAGTTTAAAAATCAGAATCAGAACCGTCCTGCAAATAAGAATTCCAATCGGAATAAGAATGGGAACCCTCAAAAGGCCCCAAAACAGCAACCACCAAAGAATGACGCTGCTCAACCATTCAATTGCTACAATTGTGGTCAACCAGGTCACATGGCACGAAAGTGCAGAAATCCATCTACTAGACCGGCTCAAGCTCAAGCTCAAGCTCACTTGACAACAAATGAGGAGCAGCCGTATACTTCTATGATAACTAAAATCAACTTGGTAGGTGGATCTGATGGATGGTGGATAGATATTGGCGCCTCTCGCCATGTCTGCTTTGAACGAGCTATGTTTAAGACATACACTACTGCTGAAGATCAGAAGGTGTTGCTGGGAGATTCTCACACCACTGAAGTTGCTGGAATATGGGATGTGGAACTAAAGTTCACCTCTGGGAAGACTCTCATTTTGAAGGATGTGATGCACACTCCAAGAATTAGGAAAAATTTAGTTTCTGGTTTTCTTTTAAATAAGGCTGGTTTTGAACAGATTATAGCATCTGATATGTACTCTATTACTAAGGATGAGGTTTTTGTTGGGAAAGGGTACGCCACTGATGACATGTTTAAATTAAATCTTATGAATAAAATTTCTTCTTCTGCTTATATGTTGTGTGATTTTAATATTTGGCATGCACGACTCTGTCACGTTAACAAACGAATCATTTCTAATATGAGCAGTCTTGGTTTAATTCCAAAATTATCATCTAACGAATTTGAAAAATGTCAATTTTGTAGTCAAGCAAAAATAACAAAAGAATCACATAAAACAGTGACAAGAGAAAATGAACCTTTTGACTTAATACACTCTGACATATGCGAACTTGATGGTAACTTAACTAGAAATGGACGAAGATATTTTATCACCTTTATCGATGATTGCTCTGATTACACTTATGTGTATTTAATGAAAAATAAAAGTGATGCGCTTGATATGTTTAAAATATTTATTAAAGAAATTGAAAATCAATTCAATAAGAGAATCAAGCGTTATCGTAGTGACAGAGACACCGAATATTTATCACATGCATCCAATGAGTATTATAAAGAGCTCGGAATAATTCATGAAACTACTGCACCCTATTCCCTTGAAATGAACGGTAAAGCGGAAAGAAAAAATAGAACCTTTACTGAGTTAGTAGTTGCTATCATGCTTAATTCTGGTGCATCGCCTCAATGGTGGGGAGAAATTTTATTGAATGTTAGCTATGTGCTAAACAGAGTACCAAAAACTAAGAACAAAATTTCTCCATATGAAATTTTGAAGAAAAGACAACCAAATTTGTCTTATATTCGAACATGGGGCTGCTTAGCCTATGTTAGGATACCAAATCCCAAGAGAGTCAAACTAGCCAGTAGAGCCTATGAATGTGTATTCATAGGGTATGCCTTAAACAGTAAAGCATATAGGTTTTATGACCTTAAAGCTAAAGTGATCATAGAATCAAATGACGCTGATTTCTATGAAACGAAATTTCCCTTTCTATCTAAAGATAGTGGGGGCAATAGTGGGGGCGTAAATATGAACACTACAACTAATCACACTTCGGTGATCAGAAATAGTGACGATAATATCATAAAAGATGTTACAGAACTTCGAAGAAGTAAGAGAGCAAGAACTGCTAAAGAATATGGACCTGAATATGTGGTTAATACATTAGAAGAGGACCCATCAAATCTCAAGGAAGCTTTGTCTTCCTTGGATGCTGACTTATGGCAAGAAGCCATAAATGATGAGATGGAATCTCTACAGTCTAATGAAACGTGGCATTTGACTGAATTACCTCCAGGCTGCAAAGCGATAGGTTGTAAATGGATTCTGAAAAAGAAACTGAAACCTGATGGTTCTATTGATAAATACAAGGCTCGCCTTGTTGCCAAAGGTTTCAGACAAAGAGAAAATATAGATTTTTTCGATACCTACTCACCAGTTACTCGAATCACATCCATAAGGGTACTAATTTCTGTAGCAGCAGTTTATAACTTAATTGTACACCAAATGGATGTGAAAACTGCGTTCTTGAATGGTGAACTAGAGGAAGAAATCTATATGGAACGACCTGAAGGCTTTGTGGTTCATGGACAAGAGAGCAAAGTCTGTAAACTAGACAAATCTCTGTATGGTCTTAAACAAGCCCCTAAGCAATGGCATGAAAAATTTGACAACCTAATGATTTCGAATGAATTCAAAGTGAATGAAAGTGACAAATGTATTTATTATAAGCATGATAAAAACATTTGCACAATCATATGTCTCTATGTAGATGACTTACTCATCTTTGGGTCAAACATTCCTGCCATAAATTCTGTGAAATCATTGTTGAGTAACAACTTTGATATGAAAGACCTTGGAGTAGCTGATGTAATTCTTGGCATCAAGATTACTAGATCAGACAAAGGAATATCCTTAGATCAGTCTCACTACGTGGAGAAGATCTTAAGGAAGTATAATTACTTTGATTGTAAACCTGCAAGCACACCTTTTGATCCGAGTGTAAAACTTTTTAAGAACACTAGAGAGGGTGTTAGACAAACTGAATATGCGAGCATCATTGGCAGTCTCAGATATGCCACTGATTGTACTAGACCTGACATCGCATATGTCGTGGGACTCTTATGCAGATTTACAAGCAGGCCAAACAACGAGCATTGGCATTCAATTGAGAGAGTGATGAGATACCTGAAAGAGACCATGACTCTAGGATTGCATTACCAAAGATATCCTGCTGTACTGGAAGGGTACACAGATGCAGATTGGAACACCTTATGAGATGATTCCAAAGCAACCAGTGGCTATATTTTTAGCATAGCTGGAGGAGCTATTTCTTGGAAATCTAAGAAACAAACCATTCTGGCTCAGTCCACAATGGAATCTGAGATGATAGCACTAGCTACTGCTAGTGAAGAAGCAAGTTGGCTAAGATCCTTGCTAGCTGAGATCCCTTTATGGGAAAAACCGCTACCAACTGTGTTAATTCATTGCGATAGTACCGCGGCTATTGCAAAGATTAAGAATCGTTATTATAATGGAAAGAGACGACAGATAAGGCGAAAACACAGCACGATTAGAGACTGCATCTCTAATGGAGCGGTTAGAGTTGATTTTGTACGTAGAAAACTTAGCTGATCCTTTGACGAAAGGACTAAATAGAGAGAAAGTCCGAGAAACATCCAGTAGGATGGGACTAATGCATATAGCTCACTGAATGATGGTAACCCGACCTATATGACTGGAGATCCCAAGACTTAGGTTCAATGGGTAATAACAAGTCATGAAGTGATATGAGAAAAAATGATATGGAAAGCATGATCCTGCAATGAAAGAAGGATGAGGTAATAGTAACTCTTAATGAGATCTATACTCTTTTATTGAGTGGGGTATACAGCTGCAGGAATACCCCTGATAGACTCACCTATACGAATGTGGAACTGAGGTCGGTCCTATGGAATTTTGAGGCAGATTTCCTAGAGCGTTCGTTAAAACCGGGATACACGTGCATGGCCATAAACGCACGGGCTTTTAGAATACACCTAAGAAAAGGTTTGTGTGTGGATTCTATGTCTGAGATAGAGTTCAATGTTGTAAGCAACTCTTGTTGAATCAGAATACCTTCCACTATGCAAAGGTTCAAGTTGTTGGCGACACCTTTGTTTATTGGCAAATCTTAAGGAAACATTTTACGAAACCATTTTAAAGTCAAGTGGGGGATTGTTGGAACACTAGTTAAATCTAGTGAGAAGTTGGATAAGAAAAACACAATGTGAAAAGAACTAGTGTGTGGGAGTGTGACTTAAAAATGTCCCACATTGGAGGGTCACCCCAACTAGCAAGTGTTTATATAGAGAAGGGGGGACCTCCAAGGGTGTGCCCTTGGGGTACCCACTTTTGTGAACGGGTGAGCGCTTAGAAAAATAATATATCACACTCGCGCGCGACGACGACGCCGCCGTCCGTCCGGGCGGGTCGGGTCGGACCGGGTCTGGGTCAAAAGATATTTATTTTTTGTCACTTGAAAATGAAGAATTAATTAATTAATTAATTCATCATTATCCGAAAAGCGCTACGCGTAACAAATCAATCTGTTACGATCCGATCCGATCCAAAACGCGTAATCGGATAAGTCCAACTGAGAAGCCTAAACTTGCGGATCAAGCTGAAGGTTTAGGTTACGATCTCTCCCTATAAAAGGAGAGCTCGTCCCACTCATTCAACACACCGAAACACACAGTTGATGCTTCCTGTGTGTTTCTTCTCTTCTCCCCTCGACTTGTGTTAACGAGTCATTCTTCCTCTTCTACTCCTTTCTTTGGTTTCGATAAGAGCGGCTACGTACCGTAACGAGTGGTGTTAATCGAACGATTAACCCATAATTTAGAGGTATATACTCTCGAACAATTACCTACTGTGCAGTACGTAATTGAACAATGATCTGGGCTGTTTTATCCTGGAGGCGGCGCGGTTGTTAGTCTACCTTGCACAAGTTTGAGTAGTGCCGCGAAATGTCTTAAAGAGAGCGACCTGATCGTGACTCAACCCGGTAATTTCTTTGGTAGTAAAACTGATTTTTGAACTGTGAAAACAACAGTTGTGCTTAGCCGGAAAAAGAAGACTCTGACAACATGAGTTATGCCTAATTATTACTACAAAATTATTTGACACTATGAATGATTGAATATCTTTTTTGCATTGAATTTTTACCTAAAAAAATGTATGTATCATGATTTTTTTATATATAACTCAAACATTTATATATACGCATGATAAATGAAAATTTATTATTAAGTTTATAGTATCACTATTTGTATTATACTGTAAATGTAAATTAAACTTAAGTTGTTTTAGGTCAAATAGTTTAATGAGAATGAGGTTCTTAAGTTAACCATACACATAAATATATCAGTGTTGGATGAAGTTCTTTGAAGATATATAAGCAACCCTCAAATACATGTTAATTATCTCAAAAGATTAATATTCGTAGTTAAATGTGAAGATTTCCTTAAAAAAAAGTGAAGAATATTTTTTTTTAAAGGAACTAAAATGAAATATATTAATAATAAAACCAAACCCCCAATATAAGGTGTACAAGGGAGAGTTACATCCGAACTGAAAATATGAAATAAAAGGAACAAAATTATCCAATAACCAAGCATATAAGAGGATTCATGTGCCAACAAAATTATCCAATACCCAAGCACATAAGAGGATTCATGTGCCAGGTGTGATAACCAAAAGTAACCAAAATTGTGTTTTTAGCCACACAAAAGACAGTAACTTAATATTCTCTTAAGAGTTTAGGTAAAAAAATCATGATGTTCCTTTCCTTTCAAATAACTCAAGTACAAGCTAAACATATAGAGATACTTTGATCTACCAAAACGGTAAAATCAAGAGACACTTCTCTCTGCCAATTGGAGTTATTGTTCATGTAAACAATATTTATTTATTTTAAGAACTCTTTATATAATACTTTATTTGATTCTATTTATAAGAAAAATTTAGATCAACAAAAGTTGATGTATCTAATTTAAAATTTGAATTAAATACATTAATTTTTGTTGACTCAAAATTTTCTTATAAATAGAATCAAAGAGAGTATAATTTTTATCGTTACAAATCGAATTCAATAATATCCCGTGATTTACAACATTACACTATGCACACGTACCCCTCAATGTAATAAAAGTCATGTATATTTGACTTCTACAACAAATTTTGCTAAACTTATAAATTTATTATGTCATAAGAAATATCCGTCACCTGAACTTTTCTCTACAGTTAAAAAAATAGAGACAAACTACCATAATAAACTGTCTACATGTCAGTAGAATCCCATGCATAATAATGGTTCTTATGAATGATCCCCACAGAACCAATAAAAGAGAAAGAGAATAAGTAGGTAGTACAAAGAAGTAGGGCAAGATGGTGATATATTTTGGGCACACAGAAGAGTGTGTGTGTAGCATAGAGAGAATATGTGAACCAAGATTGGACACGATGCCAGCTCAACACACATTTATTCCATGAAATATAAGATCTTAAGTAGGACTGAATCATCACTTTCATGAATTATGAACAAGATATTTGAATATCTATTGTTATTTAGAAGAAAATTAACATTTACTTTATTAAATCTTTGAGCAATATATATGTTTGTAAAGCTTGGTTCAACTAATAACAATGTTGATATTGTTAGGTCGGACAACTTTATTCAAATTCAAACTTAGAACTTTACAATTTGACGTGTTATTTTAAGTAGTATTTATCATTTCGTCTACAACACAAGAAAAATGAAGTGAAGTTTCTTCAGAAACTTAGGACTTTATAGTTATATGTGTTATTTTAAATGGTGTTTGTCAATCATAACTGTTTTGCTTTTCCTCTTCATAATAACTTGATTGACAAAGTAGATATCTTTACATCAATATTGCATCAAAATAACTATTTTCATTTGTGAATAATTGATGAGTTGAAAATATCTCTGCAATTGAGATGACTTACCAATATGATGCAAGAGTACATCCACAGCCATGAGTGCTAGTGAGTGAGTGAGTGATTCAGTGCATGCTAAAGCCAAACCTTGACAAATATGAAACTGACACAATATGTACTCCGTGATTTTGCATTTTCAATTCCCAAGCAAGCTTCAATTTTCATTGATTCTCATATGCAAACCACTTGGAACAATGTATGTCCATACTTCAAAGTAATTATTTCTTAATATAATTAGTAATTCCTAGATACAGTAAATATAATTAATATTAAATGTAACTAGTAATAAGGATGAAGCTGGTGTTCATGGGAACTCAAACCAAGAAAACATTTGGCTTTAATATCTGCACCTAAGGTAATTAATTAACACTTCATAAGTATCTTGTCCCTCTCTAGATATATCTTCAATACAATTAGGCATCAAAAAACAGCAGGATGAAAATATATAGTATATATGAATGCAACTTAACTAAGGGAAATATTGATGAAAAGAACATACTTTTACTAAAATGTAGAAATTCGGATTTTTCTTTGAAAAAGAAAAGAGTATTGCTTCAAAAATATACAAGAGATACTCCAACCTATTACACTTTGTAGGAAAACATTAAGAGACATATAAAGTAGTTAAGCTATATAGTAAAGTACAATAGGTGGAGTATGCACACCATTTATAATGGAGACAATGTCTCCCTTACCCTTGCCAAATAACCAAGAGCATATACTCAAATAACACTTATTTCATCACACTAACTTTTTTGACCCGTTTTTGCTTAATGCCAAATAAGGGACAAATGCTTCTTCCTGTCCTTAACCACAAACCACCAATGGTATAAACATCAAGAACAATTGATACAATTCTATCAGCCAAAGTCCTCTTTTTTTTTTTTTTATGAGGGAAACCAAAGTCCTCTTAGCATCTCTTTTTCTCTACTAATCAAATTAAGAAAAATCCAAGTATAGACCTATCCTCTCAAGAGATCTATTCTACGAAATTAATTTGTGGTTGCGATCACTGATTCGTTTGAGGCCATTTTGATTGTCGACATTGTGGTTTATGATGCATATTGCACTCGTTGTGGCGTGAAATTATTTTTTATTAGCATAAAATTTGGTAATTTACTACTTACCTTACACTTTAGAATCTCATATTTATATCATTATCAACTCTTCATCACTTTAGAATATCCGAAATCCTTTTAACATTCCCTCAAATCTATGATAAAATTAAAGACTGAAAGCTAGAAAAGTAATTTTTGTGAGCAAAATGTTGCGGTTTGATCTAGTGTGATGCCGCCGTTGTGCCCAAAATGCTGCGGTGTTAAAATGTGATTTACAATCGCATCACAATTGCGATCTGATGCGATTGGAGAAACTGCAATATTGCAGGCGCATCGATGTGATCAACAATTTGAAACAATGCTCTATCCAACTCTTTTGAAATTTCCATCTTCTTTTGTTCTACACTAGAGGGCCGGAGATGATTCAAATGCACAATATAGACAACATCAACTCCACTTAATGACCTAAAATCTCAAATATTAATTTCCCTATCTATAAAATTATTCCCCCTGGATTGGATAAGATGACATTTCCATTTATATAAAATAATTAAGAAAATGAAAAAGACACTATTATTACTCAAGCTGGTATTTCTGTTGTAAAAGAATATTCAAAGATCTGACTAATACACACATAAAGAACCTAACAATAAATTCATCAAAAAAATATAACCTAATAACAATATAACTGCAACCACTCCCCACTCAGACCCCAAATGGTTTTTATTCGATAACCTAGTATATTGTCTGCAAATGCAAAACATCTAACTACTGTATAAATAGTATTTTAAAGAGAGACAAGTACATAGGAACAGTTTATATGAGAATAAAAATTTCACACAACAAATTTACTATAAATATAAAATAAAATAAGAATCATGAAACCCACCTGAAAGAAAGCAGAAACCCACCTGATCTCATATCTGTCTTTTACAGACAGTATCTGAATGTTTGTGCACTCCTCTTTTGTTCTTGTTTTTTCTTATAATTAAACTTTATAAAGTCGTATATGGCTGATGCAGCATCATCAAGATTCTCATTTCAAAAGATCAATGGATTAATAGTAGTTCCATTGCATCATTCACATATGAATCTTGATGATGCTACATCTGCAAACAACGACTGTGATGATCAATCTCAAAACCATAGGCATATATGTAATTGTTAGCAATAACATATTATTGAAACTTTCTTTAGGTTATAATGGCTAGAAAGTCTTATAGGGTAGACCACTCTCCAAAGATAAAAGAATAAAAGAAAGACCAACATGAAAAAAGAATAGAGAGAAAGAAGGGTTGAAAGAAAATTGAGATTTTATATATGTGGACAAGCCCACGAGGAGATGCTGATGTGGCGTGCTACAAGTGGTTAAAACAAGTTTAGCACACGAGGACCATAATTTGAAAGGAATCTACTCATTTGAACTCAATTCATGCCTCAACTCAACAACAAAAAAAGCCAAAACCCCAATTTTTAAAAATAAAGAAATCAATTAAAAAATTAATTGGATCAACTTCTTCATAAAGAACAACAAAAGGACATGCTTTCAAAACCTTTAAAGATAAAAAAAAAAAACTAAAAAACTGGATTTATAGTTAGTTAATCATACTTTGTTTTTCCAAAGACAAATTAACCATACTTTGAAAGCCTTTTTAACCCTAGACGGAAGAGATATATAATATTTTTTAAAGGGAAAAAATTATTAACAAGACTACTCAAAGCACAAGGCGTGCCAAGAATAAATCGAGATAGGAGAACAAACAAATAGTTTCAACATTTCAAAACCAATTATAGATGACACTAAATTGTGACAATCAGCTCCCTACTTAAAAAGATTAAAAATTAAAGAAGAAAAATAAAATATAAAAAATACTTAAAGTATATGAATTAAAATAAATTAGAGTGATACACAAATCCTTATATCAAGGAGGAGTCTCCAAGAAATAAAGATGTTATATATACACTTGAAATAAATTATATAATTAAAATATATATCTACCTAAAAAAAAATATGAATAAGGATAATTCTATACAATTATATTAAATATACATGTGTTTATCTATAGCAAAACGCCTTAGATCTAACAAAAGAAGAAGGGAAAATAAAGGAGAGAACAAAGGTAAGAAGAGAGAGAGAGAGAGAAGAAGAAGAAGAAAAGGATGATTTTGATCTATTTTGAGTGGAAACAGTAGAGGGAGGTTGGGCAATATATAGAGAAACGAACGCATCTATTTGTTGGTTGAAAACCATAGTGTGCTTATGTAATTGGTGGTTTAATTTACTTTCTCTTTCTCTCTCTCTCTTTTGAAAAATTTCTTTCTCTTTATTCCTATTGGTGGAATTAGCTGTATATATGGTCCTGTACTAAATGTTATACATGTGGCCAGATACACATTTTAATCTTTAGCAAACCCTAATTTTAATGCCATCATGAGGATTAGCTCATTTTCCTCTTTGTGTGGATCAGCACGTGTATGTTTAATTTATGGTTAATGGTTATAATTAAAAAAATTCAATTTAAATTATAATAACAAAATAACAAAGGTATAATGTTAGAATTTCAAACTATTAAAAAAATTAAACAATTGTGTTGTAACTCATAAGTACAACTCATATAGTAAATGGCCTCAAAGATATTTGATACGTTGTAGCGCTCATTCCATCCGGTAATCATACACTTTTCAACATTTTATATGTATAAATTTTCGTGCTAAGCTTCTTAAAAAAAAGGGTGTTGTTAACAAATGTCCTATGAACATTGTTTAAGGAACCTACAAAGAGAAATTTTGTCTTAAAAATATTTTTTGAAGAAGTTTGTCTTAAAAATATAAGTCAAACACATGTAAAAGTCATAACTACACAGTATTTAAGATAAAGTTACTATTTTTGGATGCATAAACAATATCCTAAGAACACTCATAAGCATTGTAAAAAAAATAAACAATTGAATAACGTGGCTAAAATGTGTATATAGCTATTAGTTATTTCAAAAAAGCTATTAGTAGATCTTTATTTTGATATTTTTAAGTGTCACAATTAGGGAAGGTCCACGGTCCTCTTGAATTGAGAAGATATTCCTTATTCCATACATCTTTCAAATGTGGTGTAAACTCAACTCTTTAACTTTTTAATCATCAAAGTAACACTTTCAGTTCTATTAAAAAATATAGAAAATGATTTAAATTACAACATGCATGCGTTCTCCTCTAACACTAGTTACTCAAAAAATTGTGTTAGTCATGAGTTAACTCCAACGTTGGGGATTGCCAAATAATGACCAAAATAAGTGATTATTATGAATAAGATTGTTTCAAAACAATAGGAACTATTGAAGTGCTTTCTAAGCAAGTGAATCAAGAGAAAGACTTGCTTAGCCAGAAGCATTTAGACACATCATTTTGACACTCACACACAAAAGTATATTTTATTTAATTGTTTAAAAAATAAATATTATTTAATTATTTTCTCTTTACATTTTTTCAATTATGTATGTGTGTTCAAACGTACGTAGTGTTCAAACTCTTGTGTTCAATTAAGTATTTTTCGGTGAATCATCTAGATGGAAATGATGTCATTCCATTGATGCAAGCACAATATGTATAAAATCATGGTTAAAATTAGAGTTGTCAAAAGATATGGTCTGATCTGCCTTAGCCATGTGGGTCAGCATGTATAAATGGATCAAATTGATCTCGATACATATATAAATCAATGCAAAATACATATCACATAAAAATATCCATAAAACAAATCACTTGTCATCATAAACCTAGTAACATTTTATTTAAAACATTCATATACTATAAATACATCATTAATACTAGATTTTATAACTACATTCATGCTTAAGAAAGTCACAAGCAAACTAATATCTAAAATTAGACCAGGGACGGATGCATTCAAGGGCTATGTGTGATTAAAGCCACACATGCACTTTCTCAATTTTTTTTAATTCATAAAACATATGCATGGTGCTCAATTTTATGTTCTGCAATTGTGCTGAGCTTGCTCATACATAAGAATTTCAAAAGATGAAGCATGTGATATCTAGTTGAGAATAATAAAACTAAGTATTTTTGCGAAATCTAAAACCTTTTGTTCTTTAGTAGTAATGTACAAAATGAGATTAAATACAATATTCATATGATCATTTTTTTAAATATGTTCATATTCTTGAAAAGGTTAAGCCGTTGATATTTGTTTGTTTGTCAAATGTCAAGTGTTGAACATATTTTTTCAGCTATGAAAGTTGTGAAGAGTAACCTATGTAATAAAATGGGTTATCAGTGACTAAACGACTAACGACTGTTTTGTAACTTATATATAAAGAGATGTTACCAATGATGTCATTTTAACTCATTTTCAACAAATGAATAGGAGACAATTTTCATTGTAATGTATTGTATTAAACAATGTTACTTCTTATTTTAAATATAGTTTGTATTATTGTTACTTTAAAATTTTAACCCCACATATACCAAATGTCTATGTCCGCCCCTGAATTAGACTTAATTAGGGTCTTAAAATGAGTCAATTGAGAGTAAAATGAGCAATTTATTTTGAAGCTCAGTGGACCAACTCCACTCGATTCATTTTTTAATTTGGCTGGCCAAAAAGATATGATTGATTTTTTATATTTTTTACAACTTAATTTATACCAAATTACAGGTCTGAGGAACCGACCAAATAAGCTAGATTCATTTTGACAGCTTAAGTTAAAAAATGCTCATAACCCACCCAAGCTCGTATTGTAAATGTGGTTGTACACTCCAACGAATTTATGCACTAATTATAATACATATAATGACTTCCCTTCCCCTAGCTAACTAAACTACTTGCACGACATAACCTTAATATTTTTTTTTTAAGGAACGACATAACCTTAATATTATCAACAGGATAACCCGCATTGGGGATCTTATTTTAAAAAATCAAATCATTCATGGCCGCCCAAATTCCCCATAATGCACAAAAAGTATAATTAAAAAGTAATCCCTTCTTCCAATTTTGTTGTGAACGGTAAGAAATAGAAACCAAAAATTGATTCTCTCATGCGTAGTTTACATATAAGAGAGTAACATGTGATTTATTACTCTTGAAACTGTTTCATTTTCTTTATTATCTCTTCTTCCTTTATTAGAGAAAGAGCGGTGATATATCTCCCGGGAGGGAGTCACACGAAAATCTTCAAGAATAAAATCAGTCATTTACAATACATTATTTGGCACAATACGAGGAGGTGTGGCTGAAATTAAGAAGAACAACAATAAATCATGCAATGAAAATAGTGTCACATGTGTCTTGAAAATTTCGCTGGATGCATTTGTCGCTAGAATTAGCATTTTTCTTAGAGAAAATATAACATGCATTGTTGGTTTATACTCGTTTTATCGTGAAGTTCAATGAAAAATACTATTATTATTTTATAGTGTGGTTCAAAATAAGCTTAATTGGGAATGTGATGAATTTTAATTGAATGTAATTTCAGTGAATCTTCGTTAAACTTCATTTATTATCTCTTTCCCACATAAATTGATCCCTTCAGGATTTTATATCTTGAAGGCAAGTCAAAAACACCATAATCATATCAACTTAACCAAGGATTTCAAGAGGATTAAATAAATATCCAAAAGTAATTTGGATTCAAGATATTTGAAAATAGCATGGACCCCTTTATTATTTTGCATACATACATCTTGCAAGAAGATTGTTGTGCTACATATAGTAAGTATGTTGAAGATACTCATGCATACACACCACCCCAAATAACCAATAGTATATTGGATTTTTCCCACAAGTATAACGATATGTCGCATGTATGTTCAGTTAGGTTCATGATTTTCTCAAGGATCATCCTCTCACAAGTTTCTTGTTGGCATAATTGGTTTTCATTTGCAATATATATCGGTCCACACTCTCCCTTTTGATTTCGTCAAGTCAAGTTATATATGTAGATGTGGGAACAGATTTTAGAGGTTTCATTACAGATTTTAAAATATTGTGTTTGTAAAGATTGCAGTACACTCTGGATTTTGGGGCCACGCATCTAACTCAATGTGTCCAACCTCAAAGACATGTAGCACAGGCTCCAAACTATAGGTTGGGACCTAGGCTAATTAGAGGTTGATTCTCTTGATGCTCTAAACTAATTACAAGTTCTCAATATAAAGGTTTTAACCAAAGGTTTTTACAATCAGCAATGCTATATAATGCGAAGAAAAATTTCACAAACAGATCGTGAAGCCAATAAATAAGATTGAACGGAAGTCACGGATAGTCATTGAATAGTGGAAGTCAATAAAAAGTGCCCTTTAGTGGAATACACATTCGCGATGGAGTTGGGATCTTGCAATTCGCAATAAACAACATTTCTGTTTTACAATAGCATCGCAACTGCAATTGCACCCGCATTTGTTTGTGTTTTATCGCACGATCAGATTTGCAAATAACAACGTTAAGAAGTTATCCCCATTCACCCACTCATCATCCATTCGATATTCTTTATGTGATATAAAATTGTATAGGAAAAAATTAATTCCCAGTAAAACCTAGTTATTCCGATGATGATAAGATGTACCAAAAAATCTTATAATTTTTACGCGGGTCAACTCAACTCTCCACAAAAATAATATATATAACTTAATTTATGACATTTCCACCTTGAGTCAAGAATAATAATAGAATCATGTCTATTTTCTAGAATCAACTTAATTTATTCTTCTTATTTTTTTGAGTTCAATAATTTGATATTTATTTCCTTAAAAAATAATACGATAAAATTATTAATTGAAGTACACAGTTGATCCAAACCAGGATATCTCTTCTTGTGAGTTTACAAACACATTCCTCCCATAATAGCATGTCCTACCTGAAAACCGCATGACCCAGTCCGTACAATCTGATCTGGCTGTGCGGCCTTTACGCTACTCCTTTTCTTTTTTCAACTTAACAAATCACTTCTTTTTCTTCCATCTCTTTCATTCCTAGTCATTAATTACTTTAACAAATATTATATTTGAGATAAATTCTAATATGACCGACGTTTGTCTTTTGATAGTAGATGATGTTATTGGTTCTTTTTATTTGTACGATTGAAATACTGATTTAATTGAAATTAGTTTCAATAAAACAACCAAAATAAAAATGTAGTTTGTATTGAGTTTCATTTTTGGATAGTAGGGTCGATTTTCGTGAAATTTTTGATAATTTTAAATGCTAATCCACATTGGACCAATTATAAAGGAGATGAACAATAGAACTCGTTTATATTTTTAATTTGGCTTAAATATACATTTCATCTCTGCAATTAGGTTTCGTTTGAAATTTCATCCCTGAACTTACTAATCCTCTCATTTTGCCCCTGCAAATATTAATCATTTGAAAATTTGTCCATTAACCCACTTAATGTTTGTCACATTATTAAATTAGCAAAATAGCATGGAAAAGGACAAAAATACCCTTTTTTAATTAAAAATTCTGAAAAAGTTAAAAAATCTTTTAAAAAAAATCATAAAAAAATTCCAATTTTTTTTAAAGATGAAGAAAAAAAGTGGAAAATTAGTTTTTTAAATCTGGAAATTAGTTTTTCGAAAAAAAAGTAATATATAATTTTCAAATTAATAAAAAAATTAATTTTCACTTTTTTTTCAAAATTTTTAATTTTAATAGTTATTTCCAAAAAAAAAAATCAGATTTTTTTATGATTTTTAAATTTTTCAGATTTTTTTAATTAAAAAAGGATATTTTTGTCCTTTCCCATGTCATTTTGCTAATTTGATGACGTGGTGGTCATTAAGTGGGTTAATGGACGAATTTTCAAATGATTAATATTTGCAGGGGTAAAATGGGAGGATTAGTAAGTTCAGGAATGAAATTTCAAACGATCCCTAATTGCAGGGATGAAATACATATTTTAGCCTTTCAATTTTTAGGATACTATATGGAGTCAGAGAATTAACGATCTCATAAAGAAGGAAGATGATACGAGCAAGGATGTGGGCTACACTAAGTAGAGATCTGCGATTGAGCCCAATGAGTTAGGAATGCCCCAAACGATCATCATTAAAAGTGGAATAAATATGTTGCTATTAAGTGGTGATTCATTAGTTCTAGAAGATTGATGACTCACTAGTTTGTTAGGAATAAGTTAGGAAGGATATCATTTGATGCTCTCGTTGATAACACCAAATGATAGGTAAAGGGTATTTCCTCTCTTATGGGACAGAGAATGAACTTCCTAAAGAATGAAAGATAAGGAAAAGAGAATTAACTTCATTGATGATTATCATAGAGAAAGTACAAGATCTTACATAGGCAAAATTATTCTAGATCCTTCCTAACATATTTCTAACAAACTAGTGAGTCGTCAATCTTCTAGAACTAATGAATCACCACTTAATAGCAATATATTTATTCCATTTTTAATGATGACCCTTTGCAGCATCCCTAACCCATTGGGCTCAATCGTAGATCTCTATTCATTATAGCCCATATCCTTACTCGTATCAGAAGAGGAACTGGGCACAAAGATGTTGGAAAGAAAAATAGAATCTAAAGATAAGATATAAGATATATATATATATATATATATATATATATATATATATAAATAAATGATGATGGTGGAGATCGAAGGAAAAATATATATGTAGCATCAATAATAACCAAAAGTGAAGTTGAGGGCCAATCGTGGTCCCAATTGACAATAAGAACAGATGCTGGAAGTAAATGCTATTGATTGAATGTGATGATGCTTACTAACTTTGGAAGCATAATTAATATTAATGTCAAAGGATGTGAGGTTAATTGTAAAGTACGGTTAGATCGGTGATGATATATATGTCTCCGTGAGTTTAGCTCAGTTGGCAAAGATAATTAAGATTCAAATTCCGTACACCACAAAAAAAAAAAATGATGGTATATATGTAATGAATTGATGGGGAATAACTAAATGGAATGGAATGAAGCAACTGCAATAAAACAGTCCCATGAAGCTCATTTGGTAATGGATAATGCACAATATACGCAGAGACCTCCTCCTTCTTTGTTTAATTCATGCTTGGAGTATTTTACGATAGAATAGAAATTACAATTTGGTTAAAAATTAGAATAAATTAACAGTGACATGAGATAGAAGAAGGGAGGGAGCTAGAATGGTGACCATATAGGTCATGGTTTCCCCTTTAATTATTTATTTTTTAAAATTTATATTAGTATACTATTATATGATTGTTAATAATTTTACCTCAGATATAATTAAGAATCGATGTTTCAAAAAAATATATATAATTAAGAATCAATCTTTATGAAATAACAATGAGAACAAACTCAGAAGTAAATCTCTCAACAACAAAAGAAACTCAAAAATAAATGTTAGTTCTTTATATATATTTACTTTGAACATTTTTTTTGACAAAAACAAAACGATATTTATTCATTCAAATCAATGGATTACATCATTCAACTCCGTTAAAAACGTAACGGATGAATCCGCAAACAAACTTACAACATCCAAGTTAATAGCATATAACGACATAATGCATACAAAAATATATGATAAAATAAAAGTGACCGGAATACCCATGCATCCGGATCTGCAACGTTGACGCCCAAATTTTTGATTGAATAATTGATCTTTCAATATGAATTAAATGAACACCGCAATAAAACGGGAAATCAAACAATGCCGTACAAGACGACGAACAACACACCACCACACTCATATGGCGAAATCATGAAGAAAAAACTTAGATCTATGTGAAAATCACTTATTAAAATTGAAATAGAGAAAAAGATGAAGATGAGTGATTTCAGGTGAAAAATTGACTCAAAATCACCCCTCAATGAAGAAGTTGGAAGAGAAAATCTAAAGAGAAGAAATTAGGGTCGACTTGTTGAAGAGGGAGCATATTTACCTTGAATCTAATAATTTATTAATTATCTTGTTTACGTTGTTGTCCGTATGAAAATTAATTTTGTCCTTGTTGAATTGTACTCTTCAATTTGACCCCCCTTAAATCCCTAGATAGGAGGGATGTTATTATTTTTTGTGTATGTTTCATTTTTTAAGAAGTCGAAGTCGATTTTTTAGGTATATATATATATATATATATATATATATATATATATATATTAAATTGATCATGTTTGATTTCTTTAAAGTATAGTTGATTTTGTCTCTATAAATGACTCAACTTGAAGTTAATTAGAAATTTCAACTTTTGATTTTAAATTCTTTATAACACTCAAATATATTGTTTAACCATACTTTTACATAAATGTATTCAAATTTAAATCAATTTACATTCAAATCAATTTTACATAATCAATTTTCTTATTGCATAACTAAACATACACTCCATTTTATTCCATAATTTTAAAAAAAAAATTCACTTCTGGTTCTGTTTATTTATTTATTTTTTTAAAAAAATTGCTACCCCATTTTAAAATTTAGCTTTTTGGCCCCCCTATTTCAATTTTTTTCTAACTTTTGATCTCTCTCCTCCCTACAAAAAACTTGACTTTTGGTGAAAGTAAATTTTCGTTGGAAAAAGTCCTCTTACCGTAGGTATAGCCCCAAGTATTTATACCCATGAATTTATTTGTCGCCACTATAATCTACAATGACAGATTTTGCTCGACGGACAAAACCTTTGGCTTACCTACGAATTTTAGTTGTAGGTATAAAGCTTAATCAAAACTTACAAATCCATAGGTATACGTACTTGTGGCTATACCTACGGTAAAAGGATGTTTATCAACGGATATTTACTCTCACTAAAGGTCAAATTTCTAGATACTTAGGATTATACATATGGTATAAATACTTTAACCTATGGAAATTTTCTATCACTAAAAGTCAAGTATAAAGGTACTTGGGGCTATACATGTGGTAAAAGAACCTTTAGCTACGGAAATTTACTGTTACTAGAAGACAAGTTTCTTGTAGTGATTGTGGGGGATCAAAAGTCATAAAAAATTAAAATATGAGGACCAAAAGTTGAATTTTATAATATGGACACCAAAACTTCAAAATAATAATAGAGGTATCAAAAGTGCATTTAAGCCAATAATTTAGTTAGCATAATTAATATGACACATACTAATTCGTCTCTCCATTTTTTTGGACTCTATTTTCTTTTCCTTTTTCTTGTCTTTCCTTATGTAGAGAAAAACAAAATTATAAATAAAATAATTTAAATGAATGATAAAATTGTTTTCGTGAGCATAACTCAGTTGTTGGGAACATTATATTATATATGTAAGAGTCAGGGTTCAAACTTTAAATTCCCCTCATATTCACTTTATGGGGTGAATTTCGAGCCATTATGGTATTTGACAAATAAAAAAATGAATGATAAAAATATATATGTGTGTGTTAAAAAATGAGTTGAAGTTAAGAAAATCAGTATGACGTCTACATATATAGGATTCATAGTTGAAATTAACTACTGCTAAGCAAGGTCGGTGATAAGTTGTAGTTTATGGTGTTTTAAGTATTTAGTATTTAAATTCAATAAAAAATTATTTTGTTTTAGTCTTATATGTTAGATATATTTTACTACAAAGTGTTAGTTTATGTTGGAATAAAAAATATGAAGAACAATGAACCTGGATCAAGATCAAGGATAAAAATCTAAGAAAGAGAAGAAAATCAAGGAAAAACCCAAAAAAGTAGCAGCACAATCATGCACATTTTTACACATGTTGTGCTCACCTTTATTTAGATTGTGCTCCTTAGCAGCGAACCAACACGCACGGTTGTGCGCCTCACAAGTACGGTCGTGCACCCTTCCCAGCAAAGCATAATTTCAAAGGTTCGCAACCAAGCACAATTGTGCGCCCTCCAAGCATGATCGTGCTCCATGTGTAGAGAAAAATAGTTGTTACAAATTCTTTGAATTCCTTGGTTTATGGCTTGTAATTCGTGTTTAATTCATTGTCTGAGGTTTTAAACTATAAATAGGCCTCATATCAGACTTGGAAGACATCTTATACACTTGTACTCTAGCTACAAAATGGAAATCAAAGTTCTTATACTTTGCTTAAGTTTTTGTTCTTTAATTTTAGTTCTTTATACGAATTGAATGTCTTGTCCTTAGAAACATTTTTTTATAGAATAGAGAAATAGATAGGGAATGTAATGGATTCAACATTGAGATGAAAATCTCAATCTCATGACGTTTTTTAATATTTGATTTAGGTTTAGGTCAACACCTAATCAACATTCACTATTTTTTGTCAACATTGATTTAGGTACTTCATCTAGTTGCTTTTCTCTACTCATTGAGATGCCTTTGGGTATACCCATTGTTGTGCCCTGGGTGTATCAATAAAGTTGTCCCATTTAATTATTTGAATGTCTTTCTTCTTGCAATTTTCGTTGAAGAAGATTTATTTGCAATCAAGGTTCTTTAAAAGAAATTTGAATAGAATTAATCAAAGAGAGTTAAATATATATATATATATATATATATATAGAACTAACTACAAAATAAAAATAATAATTTTGGTGTTCCTAACAAAATGGTGTCCTAGGTTGTCGTCCACCATCGGGGCTACCCCTGCACTACACACTAAACCACTTTTATTGGTTTTCAGCTTCAATTAAACCTGATGTTATGAAAATCGGTTTTTGGGATCAGAATCAGGTGCGGTCGACAATCATGACTTCATACGGTTAACACTTAACAAGATTGAAATTTTTTGATGAAGATCAGACAGTTCAAATTTTAAACTCAAATATTACATGTTTAAAAAATAATAATGTTACATGTTATTATACCAAAGATAAAAATTATGTATTAAAAATTGAGAGAGAGAGTAAATGATTTCAAATCAAAAAATTATTCAAAACCGGCTTTCTATATGGTGGATGAAAAATGAGAGATTAAAGAGAAAAAGTTTCTCTTACTAAAAAAAATTAGGATTGGCTTTTGAAACATTTATTTATTGGTAAAAACAATTGTATTTTTAAATTTTTAAAAGGTATATATACTCATTATTCAGTTATTTAATGTCACGTTTTATTTTTGTATTAATTTATTTAAAAATAAACTCAAATTTTGAATAAAATTTTACCTACGTTTTACATACCTAAGAATTTACTTCATTTATTTGTGGTGTTGCATCAAAAATAAAGAGGTTTATGTCTTATGTGGTGTACATGCAGCTATATCTATATACGAACCTCGTTTTTTTTTTTTAATAACTTTTCATATTTTTCATTTTATAGCATTATACTCCTATTGATATACTATGATGCCAAACAATAAGTGTTTAAATTAAGTGTTTTAGTTTAAATGATTAATGAACTTTTTCAAAGAATAAATTGTTTGAAATAATTTAATTTTAATTTTTAAATATAATTTTCGAACATACTTTATTTATTTTACAGTTGAGCTTCATATTACCATAACTATTTGATCCTATAAACCAAAGAGTTAACAATAAAAAACCATTGAGTGCTTTATATCAATAAGAATTTTTTTTGTTGACAAATTATATCAACAACAAAATAACAATTGATTGTAAAATACTCATTTAATTTCTTTGTATAAATTATGACAAAGGGAGAATAAGGTGCAGACATGTTATTTTCACTCCCTCCATAAAAATCCATGCCCCTAGTCACGTGGTTTAGGGCCCGTCCGTACGGTTTTCTTTAATTGTGCCCACGTGACGCTCTCCCCCTTCTAAGCTGTCAGTCACAAGGCAACCCATAGGTTTGGCATGGTGGTAGGGATGGATATTGGAATGGGCCTGTACTGTACAAAAATCCTCTAATTTAGGTGCTCCATCCACTTGTTTTTCTCACCTTCTATGTCTACACAAAGATACTGAACTATGTTCTTCTCCCGACATATTTTACTCATTCACAACCAAATTTTTAAAATTACCTCTGTGTGGGTTAAAATGCTTGTGTTAATTTTGTGTGAGTTAACTCCCAAGTGTTTGATGAAATGTTTGAATGAGTATTTTACTGATTGTTTAATTTTTTATGGTGTAGATTTGAAACAATGTTCGATTTATTCAACGGTGGAAATCCTCAGATGTTCAAGGTTCGGTACATTATTGTCACATTAAAAGGTCTCAAGGGTCAACTGAATGAATTCAACAAAGGACTCAACCCCGAAGACACAAGGAGGGTGAAATACATTTGGTATGAACGTCCAACGTTAGACGAGGGGAGAATAACGTTCAGTCGATTAGAATTAACGAACGACGACGACGTGGGGAGCATGTTCTCGATTTTTTGACAGCACATCATGTTCTCGTGGATCCATATGTTTGTCACGTTGCTGAGATCGCCTGAAGATATTCTCAACGGTTTGATTCCGCCAAAACCAGAAGATTGTGTATATGTAGCATCATTATTATGTAGTGTATTTATTTTGTTGGAATTTAAGTTTAATTCTTGTAAGTTTGCTGAAGATATTGGTATTGAAGTGTCTTATACTGAATGTAGTGATTTGCAAGCCTCTTTGAAAAATTAAAAGAGTAAGAGAACACAACATGTATTCTGCAGGATCAGCTATATAGGTTACCACATCAAATTCTTTCGTATAGAATGAATGTCACGGAAGGAAACGTATCTCTAAGGGATTTCTTTGAATTGGATCGTGCTCCTCTGTCAATTGAAGCTTGTCAGTTGGCAGGGCAGTAAGATTCAGTTCAAAGCAACCTCTTGGAATGCATTTTTTTATGTGATGCCGGGAATGCACCTCTAAGGGGTTGTTTTGAATTGGATCGTGCTTCTGTGTCAATTGAAACTTGTCAGTTGGTAGGGTAGTAAGATCAATTCAAAACAACCTCTTGAAATGCATTATTTTCTATGATGACGGAAATGCATTTCTAAGGGGTTTCTTTGAACTGGATCGTGCTTCTCTGTCAATTGAAACTTGTCAATTGGCAAGGCAGTAAGCTTCAGCTCAAAACAACCTTTTGGAATGCATTCCTTTCTGTGATGACTCATTTTATATGAAGGAATTCGATGTGATAACATATATAGTTGATTTTGTAGAATACATGTGTTGTGTTCTCTTCATTCTTTTGACTTTTCAAGGGGCGCTGCAAATCATTACGCTGAGTATAAGACTTTTCAATGCCAAGATTTTCAGTAAACTTTCAAAAATTAAACTTAAATACAACATCATGATGATACCACATATATTTAGGGAGAATGTAAATAAAATTGTGTAATTTTTTAATTGATTTTGTGTACTTGTGCCACTTTATTCAATACGCAATTTTATTTAATTAGTCTTCGAAGACATTATATTATTTAGATACCAAAATCATAAAATAAATGAAAATATAAACAAAAATAAAGGAAAAAAATAGCACATAAAATCTCATTTTATTAATATAATTGATACATTTACAATAAGATATGTTTCTTGTCTATGGAAGGGGGGTTGGGGTAACCCTAAATCTACTTCGGGAGAATATGGAGGTGAAGGGGTAAAACATAAATTTCTATTATAAGAAACTCTCATGGGGTAATACTAAATCTGCTTCTTTTTACCCCCAAGAACTTTTAACACTTCTTGGGGTAAAAAGAAATCAACTATCTTAGGGTAAAACAAAACCCTCTTTTCTAATACGAAAAAACCTTCAATATCATCCTTTTTTGCAGTGCGTTGTCATCTCCATGACCGTTCATACAATCCCTGAAATTCTCAAAGAGGTATTCTCTTTCTATGAAAGGTCAAAGATGGAAAACCATTGTTGTTGTAGAAAGAAGAGGAGGAGAGAATGTGAGATGATGGTGTGAGAAATGATGAAGGTTGGAATGGTATTTAAATGGATAATGTTTACATAGGTTTTAACTACACTAAAAGCAGTCAAAAACGTGTAATAACGTGTAAAAAAACGTGTAAATTCAAGGTTGAATAACTGATCACCTTAAAAAAAATGTGTTCTTTGTGCTTAGACCATCGACCAAACTTGCGTGAGTTAACTCACGCATGAACATTTTGATCATTTCAGTTGAGAATGAGCGTTTTTTGTTGGAAGAAAAGCAGAATTCAAGATATTATTGCTCCAAGAAAATGACTAGAATCATCAAAAGGTAAGTACATGTATCCCAAAGAAAAAATTACCCAATTTTGTGTGTGTGTAAATTTCATTCCTTAGTAATTTTATTAGAAGACAAAGTTAACCCACATAGCAAGCAAATGAGAAAATATACGAGTAGAGAGTAAAAGTGTTAAACCATCAACAATTGGGCTCAATTAATTCCCCTCTAGCCAAAAAGTGAGCAGCCTTGCTTCTTACTCCTTCTAACAAAATTAGAAAAATTTCGACAAAAAAAAAAAACAAAATTAGAAAATTGATTTGGATTGCTCACATAAGTTTTGGGAAAAAGTTTAAAAGAGAAAATTGTACTCTACCATCATGGCCAACTATTTTACTCATGAAATGGGCTCATTTAAGGAAAACTATCATAAATAACTTATAGTGACCATATGCATGTGTAATTCATTGTTAACATCCACCATGACGAGAATATATGAATAAGCAAATCATTTGGATTATGGAGTGCCATTTAGGTTACAAAAATTATCAAAGTCCAACCGTCTCAGCATAACCATAACAACCTATTTTTTCCTTATAATCTTCTATCATAAATCGACACCATACACTCAGTTAATTAACAATAATCTAAAGATGAAAGAAGGCTTGTATGCAATAGTGATTGAATCCAACATCAGTGTGTATCGTGAAACTACAAAGTATGAAAACACAATGTAAGACAGAATTTCAAGAATATCTATATAGTTTGCGATCACTACTAGACCAAGATAATAAAATCACCATTGATTCATTATCATTACTAGCTAGTATCATCAAAAAAAAAAAAAAACTGTAAAAAGTAAATGTCTTCGAGAAATTGTCCAAAAAACACAATACCACAACACAAGCAACAAGACATTAAAATCAAGATGTTAAGAGTTTTTTGGATTATGTACAGGGATGTGCCTCTGATGGCATGTACATACACTCCAAGACAAGGAACAAAACATAAAGTGCAATAAACAAGGTTTTTGTATAGATTGGGGGTTTGGGACCCTATCTTGGATTAGGTTGCAACTCTTGAAATGTCTTGCAACTTGAATCTGGTATGCTACTAATGTGTATCGAATCATAACTCCTGAACTTAAGCATCCGGAGTTAGACCTTCATAGGTTCGGAGTTAGGACCCGAGGGGATATTTTGGGATGTTTAAGGGACATGAGAGCAATCCAATTGACCTAAACAACAATTTTCCAAATTTTAATACAATGAGTGGATCAAATGTCGAAAACCTACTTAGATTTCTGCCTAATATAAGACATGAAGAGAAACTATATATCACATAAGGCAAGTGTGATTAGCCAAATGATTCATGACCGTTTTTATTTTTATTTTTTAGAAAAAATAGAGATGAAGATATTTGATGATCTACTTAGTGGGATAAGGCTTGGTTATTGTTGTATAATAGAGAACATGGAGGATAAAGAGTAAGGGAGTGATGAGTTGTTAAAGGGAGGAAGGATAATAGAAAAATTCATTGAGTGTCAACAATCAATGTTTCTTGGTTGATGAACATGATTATTGATCATAAGTAAGAATGTGTTGCAGGAGTTTGTATAGATTTTGTTGGTTGTGCACTTACAAGTACAACCTCTGTAGATTATGTTACTACATATTTTGGTGTTGTAGTTATATAGCCTGTGCTGTAACCTCCAATATAACTTTTCTAAAAATCTTGTTTTGGACTGCTTATTCCTTGCAGTCCTATGACAAATATGAGTTGAATCTAAAGTCTAAACTAACTACTTGGTGAAAGCTCTTATGAGTTGACTTACTTTCCCATAATGGACATCCGTTCATATACAACAACAGTTATATACTTCTCTTTTTCTAAAACACACACACACACGCATTCCTCGTAGTAGATTGATGGAAATAGATGTCTGCCCTAGCTCTAATTTCATAGCCTCGCTACCTTTAGGAGTTTTATACTTATGGATAATCACTTTTTAGAACCATCTCCATCACGATATTCATCTAGGGTCTCTAATTATTCAGTGTCTTCGTCTTCGTTTTCAAGGTCTTCAGAAGTGTGTTTTGTTTATCGAAAGAAGTGCATTGAATTTCTTCAACACTTCATTGTCTTATTCGTATAGGGTTGACATTTGATCGACAAATGTATTTTTTATATACTACATTTTGTTTCTCGACATAGCTTGATGTTGGATAATGGTTGCATTTTGTTTGTTCATAAAATGCTTAAATGCAGATTTAGTCCTTCAAGTTTAATATTTGTTTGATTTTTGTCCCCCAATTTTCACAATTGTTCGATTTTGCCGCCACAAGTTTCACTTACTCGATTGAAGTTTAAGAAGTCAAAATCGAACAATTGCAAAACTTATAGGTGTGATACAAACAATTGAAACTTACAACATCAAAATCAAACAATTATGAAACTTGAGATCAAAATTGCACATAAGTCGTTATAAATAAAATCAAATTTTTTGCTCGAAAATCTAGGTACTAAAACTAACAACTAATTTTGTCACAAACACCTGCTGAGGAATAAAAAAATTGAAATGTTTATAGCAAAAAATAATTTTATAGCTTTATTTACGAAATAATTTAAATTTTTTTTATTGCATCGTTTCCAATATATTCTTTTTTCCAATAAAAAATGATTCACTTAGTAAAAAGTTGATTAACCTGTAAGGTGTAATTTCAAATGTCGATGCGATGATCTCTTTGTAATTAAACCGACAAAAAAATAATACATGTTTTTATATTTGTCACAAATATTTGGGTAGTAACATGACATCTGCCTTTGTTGGAAAAAGGTTTGTATTTGTAACAGCCACATTTGACGACCTTTAAAAGCCAACAAAAGAACAAACCTCCCATCTTTGCGTTGCGTGCTGTGCTTGTCTTCTTCTTCTTCTCCTTCACAGAAAGCGAAAGCGATGCACTCTTAGTTTGGGTTCGTTTTCTTCGGAACTGCTTTTTCTTTTTTGCTTCAAAATCAACGTTTAATAATCACTTTTTCTTTCCATTTGCAGCTCAACACTTTCTCCCTTCTGTGCTTTGGTTTCGTCACTATCGAAATCTTAAGCAAGATAACTCAAGGTAAGTTTTTTTCCTTCATTTTTTGTGTTGAATTTGTTATTAATCGTTTTGAAATTGTGGTTTATGTTATTGCATTCTGTTTATACCTATATGCCCCCAATTCAGTGTAAAAGGGTTTTGGGATTTATTGCTTTTAGTTTTGATTCTGCTTAGGAGTAATTTCAATTGGTATGTGTAGTTTGTTTTTTAGGTTCTTGTTATATGGGTGTTGTCATTGTATGAGGGATTGTGCATGTTTCACTTGTGCCTTTGACTTGTGTTTGTGAATGCAATTCAAGCAATTATCTAGGTTAACTTGTCCTAGGAAGACTTGCATATACTATCTCCGGTCTTTAATATAAGAGAAATCGAATCAACAAAAATTGATGTATCTAGTTTAAATTTGAACCAGATGCGTTTTTAGCTGGATTTTTATGGTAGCATCATTTATCATATTGACTTGAGTTTCAATAATAATGGCCGGTGAGAAAAATTGAATGTTGAAACCAGGGGGCAATGTAGTCAGGTTTGAGTTTTTAAGTAGGATCGGTAGGCTGGTAAAAGATCGTAGAAACGAGGGTCGTAACACGATTCGTATGTAGGATTGGTAGGTTGTTGATAGAGTTGAGAGAAAAAAACAGAGGAAACAAGCAAATAAAATAGTGTAAAAACAGAGGCAGCAGAGAAAAAACAGAGCAAACAGATGAAAACAGAGGCAAAATTAACCTGAGTAAAGTCGAAGCACGATTGAGGTGCCATAACCAGCACTCGATCCTGACTGCAATGCCCGGGGCGGATTTAGGTACCACTGGGCCAATGTTGTATTTCAATCTTATTCTTGTTGTAGGTTTGCTTTTGTGAGAAAATTGAGTCATTTGATGGATCTATGTTGTTCGACGGCTGTAGTCAGTTTGACGGTGGGTTTGTAGAAGAGTAGTCCATACTCCATAGTGTAGTCTCATCAAAATTTTCGTGAAGTTATACTCTGATTAACTATAAGACATTGAGATTCTTGACATTGGTTGTTTGTTGATCCATCCGTGTCTATTTTCCTTCATGGTTCATGTTTTTCTTCTTTTTATCTTGGTTATCGGATCTTACAGGACATAGTATAAGATTCACGATATAGTTGTGTCATATCACATGCCATTATTCTTCCGAATCTTTAATCCTATATTTTGTAATTATCATGAATTTTATCAAGATTCTTGAGATTTCTCCTGTTTCAATGTAAGATCTTTATTCTCATTCTATCTGTTTGGTAATCTGATACAAAACTTGCAGATTATTTATATTTCCAACTGAACAAATTTTTTATAACAAAGATGTATGTAGAAGTTTGGCAGTTTAATCATTGTACTGTGTTATTACCATATAAGCATTCAAAACAAATGTTAGAAATATTGAAATTTGTTGTGGATCACATTTGGTGAAATGCTAACTTGTGATTTGTTTTGTACATCAAAAGATATGTTATCCTCTGTTGAGTTATAATAGTGAGCGAATGATTATATAGCTACTTTGACTTCCACTTTACATGTATTATTAGGTTCTGAAAATGGTGGCAGTTGTATGAAGAATTATGAATGTGATTTTATGTTTTATAGATTAGAGGACTACATGTAATATCCTTTGAACATTTATTATCTTATAACTTTGTTCCTTACTAGGGATGGCAATTCGACCCAAGCCCATCGGGCATCCGCAAAAAATACCCGCACTTACGGGTATGGGGACGGGCTCGGGTAATTACCCGCAAACTTGAATGGGCATGGGCGCGGGTACGGGCACTCTAATGCCCAGCCCGCCCTGCAGCCCGCATATATATAAATATAATATTATATATATATATATATATATATATAAATTTATATACCACTAAAATTAATTCATACAAACTTTGAATGCTTTTGAATTTCTATTCTTTTTTTTTTGTTTTTTTTAATTAAAGTGCGGGTACGGGCATTTAGATGCCCATAGGGCATGGGGACGGGCATTAAAATTGTTGCCCACGAGGGTATGGGTACGGGGACGGGCATCTTTTATAAACACGGGTACGGGGACGGACATTATAGTACCCTGCCCATTGGGGCCCATTGCCATCCCTAGATTCCTTACTAAGATATCACCCCTTCTTCCAAAACAAAAAGATATCGCCCATTACTTTAATGTGTAATCCATGCCTTGGATTTGTGTTTGTGAATGCAATTGAAGCAATTATCTAGGTTAAGTCTGCCTAGGAGGATTTGCATATACTACCTCTGGTCTAAAATATAAGAGAAAGTCGATGTATCTGGACCAAATTTTGAACTAGATACATCAACTTTTGTTGACCTAACCCAAATTTCTCTTATGCTCCCGCTTGTCCGTTTTATAAGAGAAATATGATTCAATAAAAGTTGATGTATTTGGTCCATATTATGAGCCAAATACATCAACTTTTGTTGACATATATGTCTCTTATAAAATAAAAAGGACCAGATGCAATATTTAGGACCTGATGGACTAATTTTTTAGCTGGATTTTTATGTTAGTATCATTTAGCAGTTTGACTAGAGTTTCACTCATAACGGCCAGTGATAAAAATTGAATTGAGACCAAGGGAGGTTTAGGTACCACTGGGCCAATGTTGTATTTTAATTGCTGACGGAGTAGTTTTTTAGCTGGGTTTTTATGGTTGATCATTTAGCAGTTTGACTCAAGTTTCACTCATAACGGCCAGTGAGAAAAATTGAATTTTGAGACCAATGGAGATTTAGGTACCATTGGGCCAATGTTGTATTTTAATTACTGAATAGACCCTCCGAGTTTCTCAACCTATCGGAACGTATCTTCCGATAGTTTTTTTTTTTTGCTCGTAGAAATGATCGGAAGTTATCTTCCGATGGGTGTTTTGAGGGGCTTTTGCAGCAACGCAAGGGGGGCTGTAAAGCAATTATCTTCAACCATATTCTTATTTTAGGTTTCCTGTTGTGAAAAAATTGAATCTTTTGATGGGTCTATGTTGTTGGACGGTTGTAGTCAGTTTGACAGTGTGTTTGAAGGTAGTCCACAGTGTAATCTCGCTAAAATTGATGTGAAATTATAATCTGATTTTACTATAAAGACTTTAAATTCATAAGACTGCTTGTTTGTTGAACCATCCGTGTATATTTTCTTTATGATATTGTGGCTACCGGTCATAGAAGACATGATATTAAGATTCTTAGTATAAGTTGTTTCACATCACTTACCACCGTTTCGTCGAAATTTGTATTTTGTTATTGAGAAGTGCTATATAGTACGGGAATTATTTTCACGGAAATTCACGAACGCTTGAATATATAAGCTACTTGAACGATTTCTATTGTTATGCACCATGTCTTCATTGTTGTTATGCAATTCAACCAAAGAAAAAGTGGTCAGCACCGTTTGAATTTGTTGCACCGTTTGCTTAAGATTAATTTATAGCAAAAAAAAATAGTGTTAAAGATTAAAGAGTGCTAACCTTTCACGACAAAAAAAAAAACAAAGAGTGCTAAATTAAAAATAAAAAAAAAGTGCCGCAGTTTAGGCGTCCGTGAATTTTCGTTGCCACAGGTTCCGTACTATTTGGCATTTTTCTTTGTTATTATTATGAATCTTATCAAGATTCTTGAGATTTCTCCTGTTTTAATGTTAGATATTTATTCTCTTTCTATTAGTTTGGTAATCTGATGCAAAACTTGCAAGTTATTTATATCACTAACTGCTCAGATTTGTCACACTAATAACGAAGATGTATGTCGAAGCTTGGGAGTTTGTTATTCAATACAACTTGTTTAAAATATTGAAATTTGTTGTGGATCATATTCGGTGAAATGCTAACTTGTGATTTGCTTTGTGCACTGAAGGATATATTATCCACTGTTAGGTCGTAGTTGTAATTGTGAGCACCTGCCTGCGTTGTATTATATAGCTACTTTGAGTTCCTCTTTGCATGAATCAGGCTCTGAAAATGATGGCATTGGCTGTTGTAAATTTGTATGAAGAATTATGATTATGAATCTGTTCTTTTATGTTTTAAAAGATTATAGTGCTGCCTGCAAATATCCTTTGAACATTTATAATCTCGTAACTTTACTCATTACTAAGATATCATCCCTTACTTTTAAGTTTTTATCTGATTTTTCATTTTAAGAATAAATCCTTGTTCCCATTACTTTGCTTTGTTGTGTAGTTTTTAATCAGATTAGGTGTACATAAGTTGATAGTATTAGTAATTTGTTGTCTCTTTAGATTAACAAATTGGAGTGTATCCATTGTATAATAGATCTTTGTGTATTATTTGTTGATTATGCTTAATTGAAGTTTCTTTCTTCAGGTTTCTTGGAATTTTTAACTGGACTCATTGATGAATTCACAACTAGTGGTTGACTTGAATAGCAAGATGAATAATCCATATGCTGCAAACCCTGTAAGTAATTCATGTAACAAATAATAACATCTATTACTTGTCATCAGTAAGCCTAAATTTACAATCTACATGCAGGGTGAAGCAACTGTCATGGGATTTGAAATTTTGAAAACATCTGACTCCGGTTACAATAATGCATACCCTTTGAATGAAGACGAGGCACGTGATCCACCTGAGATTCCTCCACAATTGCAAAACACCTTGGTCGGCTATCCTGCTAATGTCGATAGTTTTAGTTCTCTTCCATTGCCTCAGAACGCGATTCTAAATCATCTTTATATTGAGAATAGAGAGCCACAAAGATCTGTGGTAGCTTTGGGATACACTCATCGCTTTCGTACCAAATTTGTTACTGCAGTGCTCTACAAACCAATTCAAAGAAGGGGAGCCACAAATATTTGATGTGCTGACTATAAACCTTCTCTACAAACCAGTTTAAAGAAGTGGACCAAAATCATTTGATGTGCATATTATGAACTTTTCATTGCTATTGATTTGTAATGATTTAATGTGTAGACTTGATGTTTAAATTAGCAGGAAGTTATGTTTATTGGACTTCTAAGGCTTCAGTAATTTTTTCCTTGTGTATTTCTATTTCATGGTTTGGAGTTTATAATAAAAACTTCAAACCATCTACACCAAAACAGAAAATTAAGATGATTTCTCAATCCGTCCTCTATATTTACTCAAATGTGTCAAAAATACACTACTAGAAGCGCGCTCTTCTAGCAACATGAGGGGATGAGTTGAGAAATTATGAAAAATTAAACCCTTTGTGATTTAGTTACTACAGAAGGTCATTTTGTTTTTTAACAATACTAATCAGGGAAAATGACGAGGTAGAGAAAGAGTACTCGATATGCTGTGAAAATACCATGAGACTCGTTCAGAAGATGGTTAACTACCTGGTTTACTTTCTGACTGTATTAGAAATAACTGCGGCAATCTAACTTAACCGATTTTGTTGTTAAGCTACCTTCCCTCCTTCACCAACAATACTTGATAATAATGTTTTCATTTTATGAAGAATAAGAATTATAAAATATGTTAAGAGAAGCATGAGAATTATATGTGTGAGCAGTAGTCACTATAATACTACTTTAATATATAAAAAAATTGCCAATATATTTTGAAATTGTCTTTTATTAGTAAAAAAATTTAATGGTAAATATTAGTATGTTAATTGTTATGTTAGTTTTTTTATTGTTAGGACTTAATTTTGGACATTTAACTCCTTAACTCAATTAATCTCTTAGGTCAAACCAGTTGAGTTACTCAACCCCCCTCTTTCATTAATTATTTTGGTCTTCAAATATGTCTTCTACTAAATAGTTTGATCTTTAAAATTTCTAGTAGAAGATAACTCTCTTATGTTTTTATAATCTTTATTGGCAATGTCTCATACATTTAAGAACGAAAGTGATTGATTATATACTCTTTTCGCATTGCCATGTTTGGTGTCTCGAATTTATTTATTTTTAAAAAATTAAGAGGTGTAAAAGTTCTCATAATTAGGTTGTATCCCGGTTCAAAGTAGAAAGGACCTTAGAGCTTAGAGAACACTCACAAATAAATTCATATTTACTTCCATCTAAAGACATTGGTGAAGCTCAAACCTAAACATGTGGACCAATTAGACATATTTTTTTAACACTAGACCAACACATTCGAGTTCACATAATATTAACTTTAAACAGTATAAACCAATTTTATTTTTTTTGTAAAGAGTATATTCCAAAGTTGTACATGTGAAATAGAAATGAATACCATAATGTTTTATATCGTTCTTACAAGAATAAACCATCAATTTATGCTTTAAAATACCATTTTAATTTGATCCATAAACTATATAAATATATCAAGATAGTAAAGTTTTATTGAAACTTATACATTTTATATTAAATATAAAACTTGATAATAAATAATTTTTGTTTTTTAATAAAAAAAAATAGCTATCTTTAGTTTCTTGTATATTGTACATATTTTGACAAACCCCATTTACAATTATGTTTTTTATTAATTTTTTTCTCCTCAAATGAAATCAATAAATAAATAGTTCAATTTTATACTATGTAAAATACGTTATCAATTTTTTAGTTGTTTAAATAACATTCAATCTTTCAGTTTTATTTCATCTTTCAGTTATAATGACTGTGGCGGCACACTTTAACTTGTATGTGTGTTATGGAGTAGTTTTTTTCATTTGTGTAATTGTGTTTTATTTGACAACAGATATTTGTTTTGTATTCTTTTAAGAAGTGATTCTCTTAACACATCTTATACGAAATGAATAACTATTGATGATTATTAATTTCATTTTCGCTTCTTCAAAATATAAAAAATAACATTCAATCTTCTGAAAATGTTGTAGAATAAATAAAAGGACAGATCCTCAAGTTAAGACGTGTGCCGCGTGAGGAAAGTAAATTTTGGTTCTGGCTCTTCTGTACCTCTCTGATTTCTCTACGCAACTTCTCATTGGCAATCAATAAACATTAACTACTATACTCTACAGCAGCCGATTTCATTTCATGTTATAAATATTCAAATTAGTTTGCCAAAAACAAATCATAGAAAAAATATATTTACAAAAACCATACCACACATTCAAGTTTTTATAGCTTGAAATAAAAGACCTAAAAATGTCTCTTAGCTTATACGGTAAAAGACCGCATGAAAGAGTATTTGATAGAGACCGTATCCTCTCTAATGAATGGAGATGGATAGATTCGGTGAAATCTCAACCTTTAAAATAAGAGAGGGAATACGTCTAATTAAAGATTTATATTTTCAGATGAAGGAATCTCTTCCCTAATTGATATGTAGAGGGTTGAAGTGTGGTTTCAAAACAATAATTTTTCACTTATTAGTATTTAGTGTGTACAAGTTTTAGTGTATTTTTAAGATGGAACTCAACTAACAATACCAATATTGGTAAGTAGTACGCTTTTAATTGAATTTAGATGGTAGTGTTTGCTACTTTGTCCATAAAAATAAAAAATAAAAAACACTTTACAAAGTGGAGTAAAATTTTTAACTGTTTGAGTTGAGTGTTGCATTGCATGGATTTGAAATTGGTTAAAAAAGCAAAACTCACGTGTGGAATCTGAATCTATTTTATCCAATCGAACGGTTTAATTATGAATTTATTGAGTTCGTGAAAGATCATAAATGGTAATGTCTGCATATAATAAGGTTCAGTAAATGCTTCGGGTAGAATCTTAATTCCAATTGTATATTTCAGTTTTGGCAAATTATTCATGTCAGTTGTCACACTGCAACTGCATGTCAATAATATTTCAGACCAAACTTAACCAATTATTCAAAGGTACACTAAAAAGTTTGAAAATGCATATATATGAATCTATGGCGCTGAACAAATTAAATTAAATTGGCGGGTTTTCTCAAAAATGAAAATAAATTGGCGGGTGCAGGGTTGATATATTTCCCATCTGTTTCTTATAAAAATCATTTATATATTTGAAAACATTAGCATAATTTACATATATAAAAACGGTATGATGCAATGTTACTGTATTTTCATAATGGTTTTCAATGTGTAATTTTTAGTTTATGTTGGAACTTGGGATGGAATAGGTTAGGTCGGCCTACTGCCTAGCCTACGACAGGCCAGGTTAGGCTTTTTTCTTAAACAGTGAAGGCCTAGGCTTTTTTAGAAATCTATTTAGCTTAAAAGGTCAGGCCATATGCTATTAGAAAAGCCTTTTAGGCCTATTAGACCGGTCTACTTAGGTAAATATGAATAATATTATTGATTATTATATTATATACATTACTTTGAATTAAATTATAAATTTGTCAACCTTTAAAATAATTTAAGCTTATTAATTTACATTATTTTTTCATATTTAATTCTGTTATTATAAATTAGAATTGAAATATGACATAATATATAGTAAAGTTCTCAAAAACTTCATGTTAAACATCAAAAGAGAGTTTAATATCATTGATTTATTAACTCGCTAGTCTATTTAACCTTAGACCACATTACTTATTTAAAGATGTTCATATGAAATAGGCTTTTAAACAAGCTAGCAAACCTAATTAGACTTTTAGAAGGTCAGACTCAAGCCTAAAAAGTAAACCTATGATAGGCTGCAGGCCAGGCTTAGGCCTTAATGAATTTTAACAGAGCAGTCTTAAGCCTTGCAAAGCCTAACTCGACTTAACTTATTCCAATCCCTAGATGAAACTCACCACAATTAGGGTCTTTGGTATTCTAGTCTATCAATATATCTCTACTACTTCACCCCTTTGAATCAACTATGAGTAAAATTTTATCATTTAGTTCTCAATTTCTCAACGTAGGTGACTCCACTAGAATTTGAACTTAGGTTTTCCAAATTGTGATATGAGGCAAGTTGCATTGCTTCCACTTAACCAATACCAAGTTGGTTTCAATGTGTAATTGCTTACGAAGTGTGTATAAATTGTTGAAATTATGATATTACGTTAAATTACAAGAATATTTTTATTTTTTAAAGGATATCATTTAATATATACGCATTGTTAGTGTGACTTCTCACAGATGCATCTTTTTTTTTTTTTGTTGAAGAAGCATCCTATCATGTAGAAATAGATATTTTATGAACTAAGAGGGACTGAGCCTTGTGCAATAATGAGGTAGCCTTGGCTACTTTTATTTAGTAAGTTAATATAGTTTATTATTTACATGGCACAAACAATATATATTTGATAAAAATTAGTAAAAGTAGCAAAGTAAAAAAATTACAACTTGATTGAATAAATTTATTCATCTTGTTTTAATACTTTCAATCTCCGTTTGTAACTATAGTGAAAACTTTAATTATCAAGACATGTCTGTTCATAATGCTTGTCCATTTTAGAGAATATTTGTTTCATAATATTTGTCATTTTAAGTTTCAATGTAACATTAATTATTGTCTTGTCAATAATATCCCTACATATTTATTGTAGAGAAAAAAAATAGAATTAAATAATAAATGATTAAGAGTATTATAGAAAACACACACAATTTCATAAAAAATAACAAAATTTATTTTATTTCTTGTCAATGTACGTATTTTATGTGTGAGATTTTCCTTATAGGACTTAAAGTTATCGGTAGTACAATGCATAATTGATAATTGTAATGAAAAAAGTAAAATCTTGTGACATCTCAAACATATTGGCACGAATTTCAAAGCAAATAATTGCCATCTTCCAAGGTTTCCATGTACTCCTAAGTTCACCTGCTCATCCGAACATTCTATGCCAGCAGTTGAATCCTCACATTGAACACCATCCACCCTAACTAAAACATTATTGGCCCCCAATAAATAATCAACTTTTTGGGTAGGGGTGTTTTTAGAAGATTGATATGGCTCATTTTATAGTGTTGCAACCAATTTAATTAATGGGAGGCAAAGACTATGGTGATGATCCTATATAGAAACTTGCTCACTATCTTCAATTCTTATAATGACTGATCAACTGCCATGAAGAAAATACTACACGAAACTCTTAACTAGATTACTATGTAATCTTTAATGTTCTTTAAGTGTGTTTCCCAACTTGCATGGCACGTAGTTATGGTTATCCTATTTTCCTAGAGATTTCCCTTTTAAAGGTTATATTTTTTTTTCTGTGACTTGTAGTTATTGACAAGTCAAATAACCATGTACGAAATGAAGGTGTAAATAAGTTTAAGGGTGGTTTTTTACTTTTGCCCAATTAGAAACAAGTGGATTTTTGATATACTTTAAGAGAAGTTTTTTCTCCTAAACAATACTTTAAGAGAAGTTAACAAAGAAAATGTGGAGTTAAGGGAGAAGTGGCTGCTAACATGTTCAGTTACAACTCATAATAGAAGTGGGTGACTTGATGATTATTTCAATTAAGATTCGAACTCAAGTTCTTCTTCTTCCTTTAATTGAAGTTTGATTAAGCACTTAAACACTTGTCTTGACTCGATGATTATTTCAACTAAGATTCGAACTCAAGTTCTTCTTCTTCCCTTAATTGAAGTTTGATTAAGCACTTGAACACTTGTCTTGACAATGGATTTTTTAGGGGGAAATAGGATATCCGTGCATATTTTATGAATGGTTTGCGAACTCAATATGATATTTTGGTAGGTAGCGGTTGTGAGGATTTATTTGATAGATAGAGCACCGTTTGTACTTCATTTATAATTGTAAAGTTAGTATTACTTATACTTATCTTCTCTAATTGAATAAAATTTGTTTTGCCATTTAAAAAAAGTTACTTCGAAATATTTTTTTTTATGATGTGTTATGTTATGTCACAGTATATTTTATTTTATTTTTTTGATAATGTGTTATGTCATAGTATTGTTTCTTCAATAAATTCCTCAAATATATTCAATCATTCTGTATTCTACAATGTCACGCTATTTATTTCTTAAAATTTATTCACACATTAAAAGTGAACACATATACTTGTAACCCTAAAAGATGTAATTAATGCTTGGATTTGAAAATATTTGAAATTTGGTGCAATAAACATGAACTCACGAGCTTCCTCACTTGCTTCACAGACAAAAGGTCCACCCACCCTGCCAACTCACCATACCGCAACCTCAAAGTAATACCATATATACTAATGTAGCAATGTGTGTACATATATGACACCCTTCATCACGAGCCTATTTAAGGTACATAGTTTCAACCTCTTTGCAACAATCTATAGCTACCATAAAACCTCTCCTATAACACACTCTCATATATCAAAACAAATACAGAACTTCATAAGAGAAAGATAAAAACAGAAATGGCTACTACTAAATGTTTCTCCCTATTGGCAATTTACCTTCTTCTTTCACTAAATTCTCTTCACACAACCATAGGTGGACGTATAATTCCTCCAAGTGCACCAAGCACAGTTACAAGGCCACTTGTTTCATCAGAAGTTGAAAGTTTTGTGATGCCACAACAAGATCACAAACAGAAAGTTTTTCAATTAGGAAGAGAAGTGAAGGGTTGTTTACCAAAAGGTGCAAGGCATAGCTCAGCTCCAAGCAGATTTGTTAACTTTAAGCCTGAAGGATCTGGTGGATGCTCTAAAATGCATTCAGGGAAACCTTGAAGATCATATATATTTTGTTTTAAACTTTTGTTTGTATATGGTTTTCTAAGATCACCAGTAGTGAATTGGAAAGTGAGAAGATCACATTTATATATGTTTTTTCTTGTGATTGATATATTGCCAATTGCAATTTTGATTTATATATTGATCACATATTTTTCCTGGTATTATATAGAAGTATGACTAATGCTTGAGACAGGTCTATTACTGTTTAAGTAAAAGATATATGATACATTTGATTTTTTTGAAACACAAGCTAAGAATGTCTAATAATACCAACTTACCAAGTAAAATAATATGCCAGGAGTGGTAACCATCTAAAATTTAATTCCAAACATCAATTACAACTACTAATTCACTATTGTCAGATATAGTAAATGTTGTGCATGTCTTCTTTTAGTATTATATACTTGTAGCATGCTTTTACCGTTACATGGTTGAATTTGATATCTACTATGAGTCTATTTTCACTGTAACTTATACATCGGATTTTTTTTATTGAACATGAGGTATTGTTGACAAACCGTTTTTGATACATATTGTAAAATATGGAAAAGAAGCACATAAACAAAACTGTGACCGTTCAAAATGCAAGACATGCTCAATTAACTTCTAGATAACAAAAGTAACATCCATAATCCATAATATTAACATAACATACCATATCTAAATATTATACCTTAAATTATTAACAATCTATCGTAATTTAACTTGAACGTGTGAAAGCAAAACATAAGGTAAGTTTCAAGTTTTCCTTTGAAAAGAAAATCTAATTATACAGGTCATCTTCATCAGCCCCGCCAGCTGCAGTAGTAGTGGTTGCAAAAGGATCAGATCCAGTAGACCTAGTTGCGCTATCTGCAAACCTAAATTCACTTCCGAAACCTCTAGATTGTTGTAAAGTCTGAGCAAATGCCTGGTATTTGCGTATATCTGCATCGCTGACACTCCTGCGTGCGTACTTCATCGACTCCTCAAAGTGAGCCGCCTTGATCTCCGCAACTTCTTCGTCAACCATGTCTTCGTCCATCCCCTCAGGGTTTTCCTTCCTCTTCCTCTCCTGCTCTATGTCCTGTAATCACAACAATATATTAGTTCCAACATTATCAGAAGAGATTCATCAAGTTAGTTACATATTTGTATACATATTAGCAAGCACGAGTTCATCAAATCAGAAATTTCCATCTTTCAAAGTTCTAAGGAATAAAAGAAGCATAAACATACCTTCTCTATGTTTTCTCTTATAGCATATTTGCATGCTCGCTGGCATATTTCTGTAATGTCAGCACCACTAAAACCTTGAGTATGCCTAGCCAATGCTCCCAAATCAACATTTTTCGCGATCGGTGACTTTCTCAAGCAAGACTTGAAGATTGAATGACGGGAATCCTCGTCAGGTAGAGGAATATAGATCAACTGATCTAGACGGCCTGGCCGAAGGAGTGCGGGATCAATGATGTCAGGTCTGTTAGTTGCCCCGATAATGAACACGGTCTTTTTGGCAGACATGCCATCCATTTCTGTCAGAAGTTGATTTAGAACTCTGTCAGCAGCACCACCAGCATCCCCAACACTGCTCCCTCTCTGCAAAAACGACACAATGATTATATACAAAATACAAGCTGAAAATATGAAATCAAAGAGATGAGAGCAATCACAAGGCCTATTTGGATTCTCTTATTTGAGCTTATCTATTGGCATAAGCACTAGTAAGACTCTCTAGGAAGAGCTTGCAAAAAGAACTTATGACATGTCAATAAGCTGTTTTCAACTCATTTTCATAAGCTCTCTTGGAGGAGAGAGCTTATATGGAAACAGTTCGACTTTATTGTATTTTGTTATAAAAAAGGCTTATACATAAGCACACATACAATAAGCACTTGATTAAGCTGTTTATCCAAACAGGGCTCAACTTGATATCCTCGTATGTTTTTTTTCCAAACAAGTACAAGCAATAATAACATTGTCTCAAAGTATAAGAATATATCTCACTAGAGTATCAACCATGGTTAAAGAACATACAATAAGCACTTGATTAAGTTGTTTATCCAAACAGGGCACAAGTTGATATTCTCGTATGTCTTTTTTTTCCAAACAATACAAGCAATAATAACATTGTCTCAAAATATAAAAATACATCTCACTAGAATTTCAACCATGGTTAAAGCATAATAACATAGCAATCCATGAGTTTATAGTAACTAGAAAACCAACCTGAGTGGCAATGGAGTCAAGCTCATCAAAAAAGAGGACACATGGAGCTGATTGTCTAGCCTTGTCAAAAATTTCCCTAACATTGGCTTCACTTTCACCAAACCACATTGTAAGCAATTCTGGACCTTTTATACTGATGAAGTTAGCTTGACATTCATTAGCAATTGCTTTGGCTAACAAAGTTTTTCCACATCCCGGAGGACCATAGAAGAGAACTCCTTTTGATGGTGACATCCCAAACTTCTCAAACTTTTCTGGGTGCTCAACGGGATATTGAACAGTCTGCGTACACATTAACCAAAATCAGAAACAGATAAAATTGGTAAGGAAATAAGGTGTAATTAAGTACTAGGAAAGATTTATGACCTCTTGCAGTTCACGCTTGACATTCTCAAGGCCTCCGATGTCCTCCCAGCTGACATTAGGCACCTCAACGACCTGTTAATACAGATATTCGTAAGAAAACAGACAACAAAAAAGGAATGACTCATTGACTGATCAAGTAATCAACT
The DNA here is from genome assembly GCA_946800305.1 of Medicago arabica. Classification (NCBI taxonomy): domain Eukaryota; kingdom Viridiplantae; phylum Streptophyta; class Magnoliopsida; order Fabales; family Fabaceae; genus Medicago; species Medicago arabica. The sequence continues at coordinate 52,491,019 of OX326971.1, forward strand.
AATGACTTCTAAATATAGGAGTTGGAGAGAAAACACTAACAGTTTCACGTAGAGCTGATGGGTTGCTTGTTCCAAGTGCGGTATGGAAATGCTCATTTGTAACTGCCATGGAATTTAGTATTTCAGCATCAATAGTCTCATCCTCTAAGTCAATGACGTCCATCTTCTCCCTAATGCATTGCAGAGCAGCTTCAGTGCAAAGAGCAGCAAGGTCAGCACCAACATACCCATGAGTATCTTTTGAAATTCTCTCTAAATCAACCTACAGAGTAAAAACAAAATGAGCAATGGAAAATTTGAGGAAATTGAAAAGCAAAATTACAACAAAGCAATATAAAACTTGATTGTGGGTAAAAACTTATTGATGGTAGTGAATTCAATACCAAAAAACACTTTAGCCACAACACTTTATAACTCAATACCAAAAAGCAACTATCATAATTAAATAAATAGTGTGAATTCAACTTATGAACGGAATTATAACCACAACACTTTAGCCACAACCAAAAAACTGAAAATACAGACCGAACATATGTGAAAGTTAATTAACAGAAAACACTTACATCATCAGAGAGCTTCATGTTTTTGGTATGTATGCGAAGGACTTCAAGTCGCCCGATTTCATCTGGAACACCAATATCGATTTCCCTATCAAATCTACCAAACCTTCTCAATGCTGGGTCAATGCTATTGGGACGATTAGTGGCACCCATGACAATAACATGAGCACGAGATTTTAATCCATCCATAAGAGTCAAAAGTTGTGAAACAATCCTTCTTTCTACTTCACCGTTTGTCTTCTCCCGCTTGGGTGCAATAGAATCAATTTCATCAATAAAGATGATGGATGGTGCATTCTTTTCTGCTTCTTCAAACGCTTTCCTAAGATTGCTTTCACTCTCGCCAGCCAGTTTGGACATAATCTCTGGTCCATTAATACAAAAGAAGAAAGCTCCAGTTTCATTAGCAACAGCTCTTGCTATTAATGTCTTTCCAGAACCTGGGGGTCCATATAGCAAAATTCCTTTGGGTGGTTTCACACCAATTGACTTAAAAAGTTGTGGATGCCTAAGTGGAAGCTCAACCAACTCACGGATCTGTGCCATTTGCTTTCTAACACCGCCCACATCATCATAACCGACTTCATCAAGCCTTTCTTCATCCTCTCTTTTCACGGGTTCCCCCTCGCAGAAGACCTCAGTGTCTGGAGCAACCACACAGAACTCCCCAGGATCAGTTTCAATGACCTTAAACTCTACACTTCTCATCCCTCCACGCACAAGAAATAGATCTCCTTTTCTGACAGGACGATAAGCCTCCAAGAAATAGGCTGTAAATTATATACATTAAAAAAGTTAGACTTGTTCAGAGACAAAAATATATATGTTTGAACACGTAAAAAATAAAGCCTATAGGAAACTAAAGATTAATGATTAGACTTGGCATGCATTGAGTCCTTTAGAAATATTATAGAAAAAAACTTATATATCCCATATTTATTGCTCCTCGGAGAAAAAATATTCTCTTCTTCCCAACCTCTACGCTTCTAACTGAAAATGATAAAAGAGTGGTTCCCTTTCTATTTTCCCTTCCCTATATTTGGTTGCCTAGCCCTACTAACTGACACATAAGCTATTCTCCCCTATCTTCCTTGCTCAGCCCCTTTATTGAACTTGGGCCCAAACCCAGCACACTACAGGCCGCTAGAAAAATAGCCTCCACTGAGTTAATTGCAAGACAGATCAAAAGCATTAACCCATGAAGCAAAGCCAAAACTTTTCAGCAAGTATTTGAACAGAAATTAATCAAGAAAACCATTAATCAGGATAGTTAACAGATAGTAGCTGAATACATGAAAATTTAGCAATAGAAATATGATCATAACTAAAAAATGCACTCAAAATATTCACACCAGGAAAGCTAGCAAAAAAACAAGTAAAAATTCAGTAATGAAAAGTGGAAACTCACGTTTCAAGAAAGCATCAAATAGATTGCCAGTGAGGCCCTCGATGGTATCATCAATGGGCAGAATGTGCACACGTTTACCATACTTGACATCAGGACACTGATGCACAGACACAACATCTCCAAGCCGAACTCGCAAATTTGACCTCACAATTTTGTTCATCCTAATCCTAGGCTCTTCACAGGTATCATCAGCAAGAGCAATACAAACAGTATCCTTCCTTTTCTTTCCCTGCAACACAACGTAAACCACATTAAAAAAACTTAGCACCCAACAAGCCCAACACATATATTTGAGTAAACATTCAATTTAGTCCTTAAAATTATACCTTAAACAATCACACACTCTTCTATATGGTCCCTGAACTATATAAAAACATAAAAAATAGTCCCTGAACTATATATTATGTTTTCTCTCTTATTCTCTAAGGGAGTACCTTGATGAATTGAAAATAGAATATTGTTATTTAGGTGCCAAATTAGAGATTTACTCAATATATTTCTGCAAATCCTGTAAGGGTGCGTTTTCGAGTTGGTTTTTGGAGGGCAAAGTAAATATTTTGATGTATATTTTTTTTTTGAAAAAGAATAAATTAAGACAACACCTTAATATTATATGCTCCTTTATCATATTCTTTCTTTTAAAAAAATATATATAATATCAAAAATATAGACTTGGCCCCTTCCCATCCAAAACCTTCCAACTCGCAAACACACCTTAAGAGTTGGTTCGGAAAGAAAGTTTTGGAGGGGAGGGCTTACTTTTCTTTATTAAATTACCGACATTATAAAATATTTTTCTAATTCAATCAAGTGTGTGATTGAATTGAAGCATTATATGATCATTTATATTCATCATGTTGTTATTTGAGTTTTTTTTTTTTTTAACATCGCTTATATACTTTAAAATATAGACTTAACCCTACAAAACCCCTTCTCAAACACACCCTAACATACCCACTCTCCCAAAATTTAAAAAAGCAAAATAAAAATAGCAACTCAAAAACCGATTATTTTGATTCTTAGAAAGAAAAAAGAAAAGAAAAAAAACGATTATTTTGAGAATCGAGTGAAAACCCAGTTTGGAAAAGTGATTAATTTAAAGAGGGTGTATTCAAAATACTACCTTGATGAGAATGGTATCACCACGGAAAAGCCCCAACTTTTCCATGATTTCAGGATGCATGGCAACAACAGAGTTATCATCGTTAACCGCCTCATCCACCACAAGGCGGTTCGGCGATTTCTTACGTTCCAGAATCGCAGTGGAGAAGTCCTTCTTCCCTGATTTCCTGAAATTCAAACCAAAAAACTTTAATAAAAAAAATTCGAAAATCGAAAATTTTAAATGGAAAATCAAACGCGGTGAAGTGAATGAACTTACGAGTCCGATGATGATTCAGGTTGAGCCATTGTCGATGGAATTTGAAAATCGCGCAGAAAAAACCTTGACTTTGTTTGTGTCGATCAAACAAAAGACAGTACTGAATAAAGGGTTTCTATGTTTCAATATTTATAGATTGTTTGCGTTTGTTTTTTATTGCCAAAATTTGTGCTTTAGTTTATCTTTTTTGATAAATATCTCGAATGCAGATATTCTTAAAAAAGAAAGATTGAGAGAAGATATTCTTAAATTTTATAGGGTTTGTTTGACGTCCGGAATATTTGAGATGTTAAAGGCAAATAAAAGTGGTAACTTTTCATTGAAAATCAACGTTTATTGATTAAAAGCTACATTAACTTCTTAATATGTATAAATTTGCAAATGATAGAATAACCCAATTTTATAATATAGTATATGTTTCATATATATTCATAATTCTGTTTTTTCTAACGTTATTTATTTATGTAAACTAGCAGAAAGACGGACACTGATTTATTTATTTTGTTTGTTATTTCCACTAAGCTAACGCATGTAATTATATTATGCTCTTTCCAGCATTGCTTCTTGTTATGATTTTCACATCCAACATATTCTTTAATAAACCACGACATAACTATTGTGTTCCTTTACACATGTCATATATAAGGTCTATGTTTTCGCAACAACATCAAAGGTGCACCTTTTTTTACCTTTAAAATATGTGGTGTGATACCTCCTTGAGCAATTGAGTTTAGGAATTCTTGTTGATATAAGTTATGAGTATCATTTCAACCTCGTTAAATGACAACAAATTATGTTATTCTCCTGGAAACTAATTGATAATTATCTCATTCAATTTTTTAACATCATCGTTTGTAGGTGTAATTATGGCTCTTTCGACTATATATGAATTATGATATTACTCCTCGCCTATGAATCACATATATTCCTCATATTAGATGTGTCTGAACACGTGTTGCATCCGCATCCATAAATATAATTACCTTAAATTATGTGATTTTCTCAAATTATCTACGTTATTGGTGTGTCAATATTCGTGTTGTATATAATTACTCTAAAACTTTAAAAAAATATAAATGTTTGTTGCTTTCAAGTTATAAAAAATCAAACCAACCATACCATGGTTATCTATTTCAACGACATCGACAATAATACAATATAACAAAAAAATATAATCTAAATTCATTTTTTAATGACACCAACAACAATTTTATTATAGAAAAAGTTGTTTAAGGGTATAATTGGAATGATGAAAAAGTAAGTATAAATATACTCATCTTGTTTGTTACACTTTTTAAATGATAAGGAAAAAAAACAAAAATATTAATATCGAGTTTTAATATTTAAATTTATTCATATCTATTTGTTACATGTGTTAGTTGTTGGACCGTTAATATATTCTTAAGGACCCAAGAGACCTTCAGAAAGGCTCTCAGACCCTTCAGAAGGCCTCATCGCCCTTTATAAGGCCTCAAACGCCCTTCAGATGGGCTTTTAAGCCCAAGGCGCGTCCTCCTCGTAACGTCGCCTTAGGATGCTTCTAGAAGCCGCCTAATTAGCCTTATTACTTGCTGCCTAAGTAACCATAAGTCAGGCTCATAGAGGGCTATAAATACAACCCTTGAAAGTCTTCTCAAGGCATGACTAATACAGTACAAACCCTAATACGATTATTGTACTTTTAGCAAGTACAGTTGTATTGAAAATTGAGGGTATTTTTGAATAGAAAAATTAAACCCAAAAGTGTTAAAAGAGGTAGTTTTCTTTATATATATAGTATAAATATAAAGAAAATGAGATTGTATTGACTTTTTATCTCAATTATACCTTTAAACAATTTTTTCTATAATAATAGTTTTTGTTAGTATCATTAAAAGGATAATAATTTATATTATATTTTTTTTTGTTATATTGTCAGTGTCATTCAAATAGATAAATATGATTAGTTTGGTTTGTTATAATTTGAAAGTATCAAACACTTATATTTATACTTTTAATCAAAATCAAAATATCATAACAAACACTATTCATAATTTTCAAACTTTAGCGTAATAAAAAGAGCAGAAAGATAGACACGTGAGTGTCCGTCTTTTCACTAGTATATATAAAAAACATTGTTAAGTATCATAAACATTTTCTTAAAGCCGTCCTCATGGGCTTAACTCAGTTGGTAGGACAATGCATTGTATATGCAAGATTCGAGGTTCAAACATCGGCTAAAAGAAAAAAACAATTTCTTGAAGCCAAAAATACTATTATAAACTAGCGAAGAACGGTCACTTCGTGCCCGTATTTCCGCTCTTTTTATTGCGGTAATGTTTGAAAATTATTAACGGTATTTTTTTCATGAAATTTTAGTTTTGATTAAAAGTAAAAATATAAATGTTTGTTGTTTTTTAATGACATAAACAATAATCTTTATTATAGAAAAAGTTGTTTAAAGGTATAATTGGGATAATGAAAAAGTAAGTATAAATATACTCATCTATTTTTTAAATGATAAAGGAAAAAAACAGATATACATGTATTCATATTGTGTTTGTTACATTTGTTATAATATTTAAATATATTTTTATCTATCTGTTACATGTGTTACTTATATTTAAAATTAAGGGTATTTTTGGAAAGAAAATTTCAACCCAAAAGTGTGTTGAAAGGGGTAGTTTCCTTTATATATAGTATAGATTTTATTTATTTTTCCTAAAAAATGACCTTAAATATAAAAAAAAGTTGTCTGGTCTTTTAAACAACTTTATTGAGTCGATATAGAAAAACCATTTATTCCACTCTCTTAAGATACAAATATAGATAATAGTTTATTCTTCTCACTTAATCTAATAATTTTATATGTCATCCGTTAACGTTTTAATCTAACTAATTTGCATATAAAATAAAATAAAAATATTTAATAAAATATTACATCTATTCTCTGAGTTTGAAAGTCAATGAAAATTTAAAAGTTTTGCAAGTGTTGAGGATCGCGTCGAACACATGCATGGTGCTGAAGTTGCTACAGATGTCGTCAAATACTTGCTTGCAATCAAGTTCGATAGACAATGAAGAAAACCTCAAAGTATCAAACCATTTTACTGCTTCCTTTAGACCTCTTGCTTCTACTTCTTTGGATTATGGGAGACCTATATACCAAGATGTCTTCGCTCTAATGAACTCCCCTCTTAGGCGCATTCCGACCCCATAACCTCCTTGATCCTTAAAATTGTCGCATCGACATTGCACTTCACCTCCTCGGCTACCGGTCTAATCCACCCCTCTCGATTATGATCTGACATTCCATTGTTGCAGTACTCTCCTTGTTCTCTCCTTCCCTGACTTACGTGGACTTGCTGCCACTGAAGTACGTTATCACGCGTCATATGCACTAAGATAAGAGGTTGTGTTTCGACGTTGTTACACAACCTGTCGTTTCGTTGTTTCCAGATGCACCAAAGGGTCATTACGAAATCAAGAAGTTGTTGGTGTTGTAGAGATTCTAGTAATATAAACAAAAAGCTACAAAACCATCTTTCGTATCCATATTATTTTGTATAAGGTGTCATAGACCTGCTGCACTCCACACCTCATCTAGTCTTGCACATTCAAAAAATACATGCAGTCATTCTCATATGAACTCTCGCAGTGCACGCAACGATCACAACAATGTACACTGCATGTTTAAAGCATGTGTCTCATGGGTAGACATCCCCTTGCTACCCTCCATCAGAACACATTTACTTTTTTGCGAGATTCGAAGTCTCCAAATTTTTATCGAGTCATCTTCTGCTCTTAGGTCACTGTTATCTACTAGGTTCTTCAGGTTAGATGTGCCGATTTAACCGCGTATTCCCCGTGGTTTGTGAATTTAGAGCATTATTTGTGTTCTCCCATGTAGTCCATAATTGGCATGGGTAGGATATTTTCAGCGTCTCTCTCATTAAACACTTCATTGATGATATCCATTTCCCAATAATTGTCGCCTTCCTCAATTAACTCGCTAACCATCATGCCCTCCATTCTTGTCGGAACATTGCTTGTCGCATATGCTCTCGCTTCATCAATAATCCAAGGATCATACCATGCTTTAATCTGTGAATCATCCCCCAATCTCCATTTGAGACCTCCTTTGACTATTACCTACGAAACATGGATATTGTGTCATACATAGCTCGGGATGTGACCCAATTTTGCATCCATAAAATTCCATTTTGAAGAATATCTAGTTTTGAAGACTCTTGCAGTTATAATATCATTGTTGGTTTCTAATCTCCAACCTTGCTTCCCTATAATTGCCAGATTGAAACCATACAAATGTCGAAAGACCATACCTCCATATATTCTTTTCTCATCATCAGTTTCTCCTCTCTTAACCGGTTGATATCTTTCCCATTTTGTCCATTAGATCCCCGCCAAAATGAATTCAACATTTTTTGCATCCCCCCCCCCCTAAGGTTGTCAGGATTAGAAAATAACTCATACAATATGTTGGAATCGATTGAGTGCCTCTCTTCCAACTTTTGATAAATGTTTTTTCTGATCAATGTTGCATTCTCTTACAAATAATATGTGTGTCAGGAGTGGAGCTCCCCGACACACTTTGATACCATGGATGTTCCCACGAGCTTCTAATTTATTGAGCATGACTGAGAGGCCTTCATCACAAATAATAAAAAGATATGGGGACAATGGGCCCCCTTGTTGCAAGCCTATTCCAAGTTCTTGTAAATGAATACCATCGTCATTTACAAACACTTGATATTTCACATTAGCCATACAAATTCTCATATATTTCACTCATTTCTCATCAAACTCCATCTTTCTCATCATATATTGGACAAAACTTCAGTTTTCTCTGTAATATGATTTGCTAATATTTATCTTCAATGCTACTTCTCTCTTTTTCCTTTGAACTTGCACTTCATGTGATGTAAAATTTCAGACACTACTAAAACATTATCCAAGATAGATCTATTTTCCACAAAAGATGAGAATACATGGTTTTGGGCTTACTTTTTCACTTTCAATTCATATACCTTAAGACATTAGATATATAAGCCACTTATCTTATTCTTATATATCCAACCTTTTATCCACTCACACTTGAAATCCAACAATATTCCCCTCATATGTGAGTTCTCACCTCCTATAATAGGATCCACTCTCGCTGCTCCACCAAACTGAACCAATGCTTTGATACTACTTACTGGGGAGTTTAAGGGTTGCAAGAAAAGCAATGAGTCAATACTCCATGACCACAAGAGAGAGAACACCATATCTTCACTCAAAACCTTTAGAAATTATATATATACAGTCATTTTTCGTGTGTATCTATATACATATAGTGTTGGTTTACCTCTTCTTTTATAATTTTAAGCAACTTAAGACTTCTTCGATATATATTTTCAATCCACACCAATATTTTCTTTAAAAAAAACCACACTAATATTTGGTAGTTTTTTTTTGGTCTAGGCCCCTTTGCTTGAAAAATAAAGTTGTAGAAAGAAAAGTAAGATGCACTTGCAGACTGATATCCATAGAAACTTATTGGATAAAAAAGAGAAGACATGTGCAAAAAAGTTACTTAACAACGTTTATCTTAAATAAGAGTACTATGGGAAATTATGAAATCACTACCATCATTGCTGTGTTGTCATAATTTTCCCTTAAAAAACAAGTTTTGATCAAGAACGACTTCATCGAGAAGCCTCATGCTGCAACATGCCACGAATTTATGCTTCTTTATTTAGCCTAAGGTTCATTTCATGTTTTTTTCCCCCTAAGAAAACTTACGACTTTTCACATTGTGATCACCTCTTTAGCTTAAGGTTCATTTAATGTTTTTATTTTATTTTAAGAAACTTGCGACTTTTCAGTTTTCACATAGAAACGGCAAGCATAACTTTTACCGGTTGAAAAACGTTTCTAATTGGTAAAAAATAATTGCTAGATGATTCTTCATGATTATGTGGCTGCACAACAAACAAATCAAATCCTTCATGATTATGTGGTTGTACGACAAACAAATAAAATTAAAAACGATTAAGATTTGAAGAAGTTACAAGGTAGTTTTGTAGACTGTCCTTTTTTTTTTGTTACAGTTGTATATTGTATTTTTTTTTTTGAGAGAAGTTGTATATTGTATTTATAGGCTAGGGTTTGAATACTATAAATATTTGAATTTGATTTACGAGCTTAGTTGATTTATAATCAATCAGATTAACTTAATCGAATAAATGAAGAAAAATATACAATTCCTCTTGTTTTTCAACATCCACCGTAACACTTTTATATGAAGTCTGAAGAATCTTCCTAAATAATTTCCTTTCATCTCAAATCATCCGCTACTATTTGGCAAATAAACATCAAATATATGATTATTTTAGGCGTCAAACTTTTCTCTTTTAACACTAATAATATCAGCTTCTTTAGTTGACACAACTCTTGGTTGGGTATGGTTTGTACTTTTTTTAAGATCATTTTCTCTATGAAACACTCAAGTAGTATGAGCAGCATTTAGAGCAGCTCGAGTGTATAATTTTACAAAGTAAAACAAAACTTTTTTTTTCTCTCTGACATTTATGATGTTTTTGATATTTGCTGTCTGTTCTTGTCTTTTTCTTTGTTAATATCTATCTCTTTATATTTGGATCTGGGTATTGCTTATAGTCTTTATCTTAATATATTTCGTCTTTTAGCAATCAAGAAACGTATTATTATATAAATAATTTTGTAAATGATTTGCTTTTCCCTCAGTTTCATCATAGAAGTTCAAACTCGCAAGTTTTTGTGTTATATAATACTTCCTAATAGGACCGATACATGATAAATTGGTCGAGTTAAATTTTTCCCGAGTTTGACTCATCACTATATCAAAGGTTAGTATTTAGTAACATATAGATTTAAGTCAAAATAGATGGATTTATTAATATAATTCATAATTATTTTTGTTCAAAGTTTGGTTCATTACCTATACCAAATTCGTTCATATATCAAGACATTTAGCTGATATCATGCGTCAAAGGTGGTCGAGTTTCAAATTCATTCATTTAACAAATAAACTAAAATTATAAAGGTAATTAATTTCCATTAACTAATGTAGTGTGATACAAGTGGTAGATAATCGAGTCTCTTAACTATTTGATATCATCACAAAACGTAAACACTAAACGCTACTTCATTTTAGCATTGGACAACATTGTAACATACAACATTAGGAAAATAAATAACGGGTAGTTTAGGATCCTATATTGTTGAAAAAACATCGGAAGATAATGTAAAAGATCTAGATTCTTAAAATATAAAGAGTTGAAGGTTTTAGAATTTGAAACGAAGAAGAGAGATGGATTAATGGTTGGATTTAAAACTTGAGAAAATACTATAGATATTTTGTTAGAAAATTGTTTTTCATAAGTAACTCTTCCCTCTGAACAATCATTTTTTAGATTCATTCGATAAATGATGTTTCTAGTCTATAATATATACTAGATACATTATTTATTGAATGAATCTAATTGTTAACCTTGAGCACATTGCATGCACATAGAATTAAGAAAGAAAATGAACTAACAAGGATTAAGTTTAGTTGAAAGAGTTAAACTCTTACAACGTGACAAATCAAAGTTTGAAAATGTATGTTTTTAGTGTCTACTTATGATAATTTTAAGTAGAGGGAACCAATGAAAAATATTCAAAGAAGTAAGAAACAAAATGAGTGAAGAAAAACTAAGAATCATACCTATTATATGATTGACCAAACCAAATTTTTAACTTTGATGGTACTTTTAACCTCCAAATATCCTGGACGGCGAATGTGAAATATATCAATTAATTCTTGAACATCGTATAGAAACCATTCTTTTCGTCTTTCCAAATCAACCGATCATTCTGAACCTAATCAAACAATGACATGTTGAGAACAACGTAACAGAAAGTGATACCGTCGCTAAATACTTGCCACACCAGAACCTCATTCCACCTCTTTGAATTATCATCAATTAAGCTATCAACAGTAAAATCAGAGACGAAATGGGCCACTAAAATATGTTGCCATCGATGCAGCCACCATTCACTGACCATGGTTCATCAATAATATAAATATAATTACCTCAAACAATAAATCCTGCGTGTAAAATGCTCCTCCATACATAAGCCGGATTATGACCAAGACTAACAGTGAGATAACACTTAGTTGGAAAGTAACTAGCCTAAAAACTGCGAGAGACAAAAGAATTGGGATCCGTTTGAAATTTTCACCCCTACTACTTGCCATGCATGGCCAAATTAAATGCGGTTAAATCTGTAAAGCTTGTGCCAGCATGAGTTTTGTGCATCACAACAATATCTCAATTAATATTATTTTTGAAAAGAATCTATGAAAAAACAAGTTAATCATCCGTTTAAAGCATAAATTTAGAAAATGTAATTTTTTTAGCGATTTAACAAAAAGATATTACTGTATGATATTGATTAATTAAGTAGATAAGTATTTTATGGGTGGGTCCAACAAATCTTGTCATGCATGACTAGCTACTAGCTACTCCTGGCCTTTGCAAAAGATAATAGTAATATACTGTATCCATTCTGTGATTTAATTAGTAGTAGCCCGCCAAAACTTAATTAATTAATGTCAATGAAAACTACTAAGATGGTGTGATTTCAAACCTTTTTTTTTTTCTTTCCATGAACACAAACTTATTGCTCCTATTAACTAAATTAACCATGAGTTAGATAAGAAATCTTATACTATTATAATGAAAGAAGATAATAATACTATTAAACTATTATATCTTTACTAGATTTATCAATTATTCAATAAATTTTGAAAAATCAAATTACGTAATATTACCCTTGAATGAGTAAGAGTTGAGAATTTCATTCTTTAGGCCAAGAGTAATTAAATTGTAACTATGATAAAATTTGATGAAATCAAATTATAAAAAGCTGGCATCAAAGGTGGCAATCACTCATTGGCTGTTGTTGTAACTTGAACTATCTTGCTGGCACTTGGAAGTCACAATCAAACTTCCTTAACATTATTTGTCTTAACAAAAAAGCAAAAAAAAAAACACACTCTATTAAATCCACACTAAAAAAGAAAAGACAAGAAGGAGAAAAAATAGAAAAGGGAAAAAGAAAAGAAGATATAAATAAAGAGAAAGTGTGAGACAGACACTACAAAAAACCCGGTTTCAACGGGTCAAATCATTAACTCTTCCAAAAAAACACTTACAAAACCAGGTTTGTGTCTTTCACAGCTTCTTCTTCACACATTTGTGCTTGTTCTCTCAATATCACTCTTTTCCATAGATCCAGGTATGTCCCTTGTCATTTCCTCTTTATCTTCTTTCTAGTTTTTACCATTCTTATTCATTGGTTTTCATTCAAGTTGGTGCTTTTTTTTGGGGGTTTGTGTTAGTTTTTCAGCTCAACTTAGTAGTAAAACAAACAAGAATCTTCATTTTTCTCAGTATTTTTGTTTGTTTATTTTCTATATGGTTAGTGTGAAAGAGGTGTATAAATGAATAATAATAAGGTTTTTGAAAGAGGTGTATAAGGTATAGTTGATTGAAAGCAAGGGATGTTTAAATGGAAAAGGAAATCTTGTGTACAAGATTTGATTTTTCGGTTATATTTCCACTTTTTAATGGAAAATAAATATGGGTTTTGTTTTAGAGGAATAAGGCATTTCTCCTCCCTCTGAACCATTCATACCCCTTTTACTTTTTATGTCATTTTTTTTTTCTTTTTCATTTCTAATGATGATTTTTAGAAGTTAGTGTTACACTGTATATATTCATAGCATTTGTAGATTTTTTTTTTTTTATATTTTGAATGGCAAATGTTAGTAGATTTTGTAACATGGCCTTAAATATTATCCCTTTTCCCTTTTTTTATTTATTTTAATTTTGATCTATGATTTGCACTGCAGGGTGTTTGATAGAGAGTGAAATGTTCTATAGGATTTGACAGCATAGTTCAATTTGCATGCATCAAGTGGATTTTGCTACTTGTAAAATGATGATTTAAGTGGAAAAAGTTGGAAGATTATGGAAGAAATACAATCTCAGTCGGATAATTATAGGTCTTCATCATCATCGGCTAGTAGTCCGGCGAGTAGGGTACCATCAAGCAACTTTTTCTATCTGCGTAAACCCGGTTCACTAAGGCAACCGATATCGTTTGAGGATTCACCTGAGTGGGATGATACTACTGATATTGATGTTAGAGCTGATGAAGGAGGTGACTCTATTAATGCTGCAACAACACCGGCTTCTCCCTCACTCTCGAAGCTCAATAGTGGTTCCCTGCCTTCCCCGCATATACCGGATGGTGCAGTCATTCCACGCAAAATTGCCGGAGCTTCTGTTGCATGGAAAGATTTGACTGTTACTATAAAGGGAAAAAGGAAATACTCTGATAAGGTTATTAAGAGTTCAACCGGTTATGCATTACCTGGTACACTGACTGTAATTATGGGGCCGGCTAAATCAGGGAAATCTACCTTATTACGAGCCATTGCAGGTCTCAAAGAACGCTTTCTTTGGTTTTTTTACTAAACATCTCAAAAGATATTCACATTTGTATTTAGGTAATCAAAGCTAAAATGGAACTTTCTCTTTACCTCAGGAAGATTGCATCCTTCAGCTAGGATGTATGGTGAAGTGTTTGTGAACGGGGCGAAATCGCAAATGCCATATGGATCATACGTGAGTTCAGTGCCTCATTGACTGTTTAATATCTGAATTTCCATTATGTTAATAGTCGCCAATCTCATCGAACTTGTTTATTGATAATAATAAGAGAAGAATGAATGTGTAAGTTTAAAAGTATATGTGTATAAGTATTTGTTTCTTAACTTGCAGGGTTATGTCGATAGAGAAACCACTCTAATTGGATCCCTCACCGTTCGCGAGTTTCTGTATTATTCAGCCTTGCTGCAACTTCCTGGTTTCTTTTGTCAGAAAAAGAGTGTGGTTGAGGATGCTATACATGCAATGTCTTTAGGTGATCATGCAAATAAACTTATAGGTGGACATTGTTATATGAAAGGACTTCCTAGTGGCGAAAGAAGGCTTGTTAGCATTGCTAGGGAGCTTGTGATGAGACCACGTATTTTATTTCTAGACGAACCTCTTTATCACTTGGACAGGTGTTTATTTTTTATTTTTTCAATTTATTTTTTTGTAATTATCCTCTAGTAGTTTCTTGACAGCATTCCCCTTTTAGAGCAATTTTCGTTGACATCCTTTATGTTATTTATCTATTTTATTGAAGTGTCTCGGCACTTTTGATGATGGTTACATTGAGGAGACTTGCAAGTACTGGTTGCACTCTTATCATAACCATCTACCAGAGTAGCACAGAAGTCTTTGGTCTTTTTGATCGTATTTGTCTGCTTTCGAATGGAAATACGTTGTTCTTCGGAGAAACATTAGCTTGCTTGCAGGTAATGTATCTTCTATACTTTCCTTCCCCTCCGCATAAATTTGATTTCGGATGAGTTAAGTAGTACTGTTTTCTTTACGAATACAATAGTATAAAGACCATTTTCTTTTAGTTAGAAACAACTGCTGGAAGACGAGAATAGTTACGATTTTGTCAAGAACTTTCCTTTTTTTGGCTAAACCAACTCTGCTAGGAAATGGATTACATATCTTATTGTTGACTGTTGTATTTTTTTATATTCTTACAGCACTTCTCAAATGCTGGATTTCCTTGTCCAATCATGCAAAGTCCTTCTGATCATTTTCTACGCGCAATTAATACAGATTTTGACAGGATAATTGCTATGTGTAAAAACTGGCAGGTAATTGTTTCTAGTAGATTGATGACTGTGTGCTAATTGCTATGTTAATGCTAATAGATTAAAATTGTTTAAATTTACGTCTTATTGCTCTATTAATTTTAATAGATTAAACTTTTTCAAATGTTATGCTATTTATTAACGTTTTCATCCTAATAGGATGACAATGGAGATTTTTCTTCTGTAAACATGGACACTGCTGTTGCTATACGAACACTTGAAGCAACTTATAAGTCATCTGCAGATGCAGCTTCAGTTGAAACAATGATTCTGAAACTAACCGAGAAGGTATCTTATAGCCGCTATACAAGTTAGAACTTCTGTTAATGTGGACTTGAAATTGCACCATAAGTCTCCTCCTTCACAAATATCATATTACATGTTTCCCATGCAGAGCTATCTTTTATGTTGGTTTTAATAAATTATTAACTTTTAAGTCTTTTTAAAACAATATTGATTTTCCAGGAAGGTCCAGCTCTGAAAAGCAAAGGGAAAGCTAGCAATGCTACTCGTGTAGCTGTTTTGACATGGAGATCTTTATTAGTTGTGTCAAGGGAATGGAAATATTACTGGCTGCACCTTATTCTTTACATGCTCCTCACACTGTGCATTGGTACTGTATTTTCCGGTCTAGGGCATTCTCTGTATTCTGTTTCGGTGAGTCTTGATATGACAATCACATTTTTATTTTTCGATATATATCTCATATAGTTTAAACTTCATTTATATACACCAACAATTCTAGATATGCTTGTAAGTTGTAACACATATAAATTAAATTTTATCATGCTTTAAACTGTAGGCAAGAGTTGCAGCAATTTTTGCATTTGTGTCATTCTGTTCCCTTCTAAGCATTGCCAGGGTGCCTGCACTTATGAAAGAAATCAAGGTAATTTTTTACTTGTTCAACTTCATAGCAATTTATTTGTCTGCCTTCATGTCCTTATTATGTATGCAATGAAGTGTCATTTTATTTGCCCATTTGGCACGTTTTTTTAAAATGTAGTAGGTAGTACTAATAACTGTGGAAATTTTGGTACTGGTACACTATTTTTTTGAACAAGGTACTGATACACTATTGAAATATGCCTTTGACATTGACTTAGGTGTTACTTGTTAGTATGTGCTGGTCTCTATGCCGTGCTTGGCGAAGCAAGCACTTAATAGTCCAGTCTCTCCAAGAACAAAGTGACAAAGAAAATACATATTACATGCATCAATATATTATTCAGGGGCTGTATGGATTAGCTTATTTGAGTATATATACTGACATAAGCACTTGTTAGATTTTTTGAGAGCTTATGAAAACAATTTATGACATGTCCATGAGCTCTCCATAATAGCTTATAAAATCTGCTTATAGCCTATATGAAGGAAAAAAAACTGACTTTTAATTTATCTTTTGTTATAGAAATAGGTTATACATAAGCACTTAGCTTATAAATAAGCGTGTATGCCATAAGCGCTTAATCGAATTGTTTATCCCGACATGGCCTTGTAGTAATAGACATGTCTTATTTTAATGGTTAGATTATAGTTTTGCTAGTTTCACCCTGTAATCTGTGAAAGATTGATGAAGTTGAATGATTTACTCTTCTGCAGATATATGCTTGTGAAGAATCAAACCAGCATTCAAGCACATTTGTATTTTTACTCGCGCAGCTCTTGTCCAGCATTCCGTTTCTTTTTCTCATCTCCATTACATCAAGTCTAGTCTTCTACTTCCTAGTAGGGCTGGAAGATCAGTTTAGCTTGTTAATGTACTTCGTGCTAAATTTTTTCATGACTCTGCTACTGAATGAAGGAATTATGCTAGTTGTTGCGACTTTGTGGCAAGATGTTTTCTGGAGTGTCTTGACACTCTTATGCATACATGTGAGTTCTGCTGTCCATTTATTTTAAGAGTTTAATTTTGATACAATGCCAGCAAATTTCCTGAACGGAAGCACTCACACATATGTACGCCATTTCAGGTGGTCATGATGCTTTCAGCTGGCTATTTTAGAATTCGAAGTACTTTGCCAGGACCAGTGTGGATGTATCCAATGTCCTATATAGCCTTTCATACATACTCTATTCAGGTAATATATAATTGTTTGTATAATTCAATTACGATGCATTGACAATATAAAATAGTTTTTCACAAAAATGCAATCATCTCATTGTGTATATGTATTAGTAAAAAAATTAAATATAATCGGACAAATGTGTCAAAAAATTATACTACTGTGCAGTGATTATACCTACTGTTTGGGTATTTAGTGAATCATTTACTTGTTTTGATCTCTCTTAGGGGCTATTGGAGAATGAGTACCTAGGTACCTCCTTTCCAGTTGGGCAAGTAAGGTCGATATCCGGGTTTCTAGCTCTTCAAAATGTGTACAATATCTCCCCCGACAGTGGTTCGAAGTGGAAAAATCTGTTGGTTTTGTTTCTTATGGCGATAGGTTATCGAATTTTTGTGTTTATTTTATTATTTTTATTTGTAGGGAAAAAAATATCCCTACTTAAAAGTTTCAAGTGTAGTAATAGGGATACAACAGATACAAGTTGATAGGAACTTTTGTTTAGTTATTTTACATTGTATAATTCCTTTTGATCAAGTTTTGGCTGTCAACTCTAGTGTTGTGAATTTATTATCATTAGACTAATGAAGTGGAAATATGAAATTTATTTATGCATCTCTTGATCTTTGTCCATACTTTATTTTATTTTATTATTTTCAATTCAATCTTGTTGCTGATAGTTGGGAATATAGTTCCGAAAGCTACATGTTTTGGTTTGTTTTGTTTTGTTGTGTTGTTAAATACTATAATTGGTGTATGACGTAGACAAATCTAGATGCATTGAAATTTGTTATAAAGGAATGATACTGGTGATGGGGCATGATCCTCAATAGGTTTGTCCACTTGTTTTGTTGAAGTGGCTCTTTCTTTCATCTATATTTGTTGAAGTACCAAATTGTTACTTTACTAGTATTGTGACATGTCTTATAATGCGGGCAACTTGACATTAGCACTTTTGAATACCATGAAAATTGGGTGATAAATCAATTTAACATGGGGGAAAAGATATTTAGGCTAATTTGTAGTTGCTACAAAGGGCCATGGCTTTTTGTTTGAGAAAAGATAATATCCATCTATTAAGTTAGATTAGAGTTTGATATTATAAATCAATCATGATTTAAGTAGTTATGATTAAAGAGTTTCTCATGATCAAATTCAAACCATTTACTAGTTTGCTACATTTTTTTCCAAAAGTATGGTTAATTTGACAGTCACTAAAGTCAAATTTAGACCCATTACTCTTGCTAGGTGTTTGTACAGAGTGTTGATCAATGTTTTAACCAATAAATTAAGAAAGGCTATCGGTAACGTGATCTTTGATTCTCGGTCTGCCTTTATCAAAGGGAGACATATACTAGATGATATTCTTATGGTTAACGAAGTGATGGAGGAAGTGCATAAGCTGAAAAATGAATTATTAGTGTTAAAAGTTGATTTTAAGAAGGCTTACAATTGGAAATTGGATTGATTGATTGAAAGTATTTAGATGTTGTAATGAGGAAGATAGATTTTATCGTGTGGCACAAATATAATACGAAAGTGTGAGTGCTACAACAACATTGATTCTTGTGAAATGACAACCCTACTGATAAATTTAATTTGAAAGAGGTTTGTGCCAAGATGATCTATTATCTCCTTCTCTTTTTTGTTTGATGTTGAATGTTATAGTGCAGTCAAGTTTATTTTCTGGTTATAAGGTTGGTTAGTCAAATGTAGTATGTATATCTCATTTATAATTTGTTGATGATATCTTGGGAGAAAAAATTGGGCAAACATCAGAGTCTTGGAAACTAATCTCATTTTCTTTGAGGTAATTTTGCGGTTGAAGGTAAATTTTGATAAAAAGACACTGATAGGGTGAACGTGTCTGATTCTTGCTTAAACATTTTTAGTGTTGAATTGTTGATAGAGTGAACGTGTCTGATTCTTGGTTGAGCATCTTTGGTGTTGAATTGTAAAATTAACTGCATTTCCTTTTTGAATCTCGGTCTTCCGATAGATAATGACTCTCACATGTTAAACTTCTAGTATCTATTGATTGATTGTATTAAAAAAAGTTATCGAGTTGAAAAATCAGAAATCTATCTACAAGCGTCACTTAGTTCTTCAGAAATCTATCATGTCCTTGTTACTAGTCTAATACAATAATACCGTTTTTAATACAATTCATCAATGTCTTCTTAGAAGGAAAAAAATAAATATCTCTTACCTTATCAAATACAACAATAACACGAACAACAAACTATATCAAACAAATTTTTATTCACAAGCTACCACGAAAGCGCACAATTTCAAAACCGCTATACTTTTAAATTTGGCGGGAATCATGACTGATATGTGAGATTTTCGTGAAATGATTTTTGGCGCTTGATGTAGCATTTTTCCTAGCATGAATAATGTGATCCAATTGGCACTAAATGTTTTAATTTCCATGTGTCATATTCTGATTGGAGAATTTCACCTACTACCGCATAGAATAGTAGATAGTAGCCGGTGTTCATAATGTACGAGTGAGTTTGGAAGAAAAAGTTGGGTCACCAAATTCGTTTCTCTGCGCTGCGCACACAAACACCGGCAGTGCAAATTCGTATTCGTACAACACAAATCATGAAAAGTTCAAAAACCCTCTCATTCTTTTTTCTCATTCCTCCTCACCCAAACGACACCGTTTTCTTCTTTCTATTGCTGTACCAGTTTTTCTATATATGTACTACCAATCACACAACAAAATTTTCATTTTCATTTCACATTTTTTTATTTCTTCTTGAGATTTCTAGGGTTTCCACATTCTTCATCTTCCTCTCACACATAAAATCCATTTTCTCTGTCGAATTCTCGCTCTGAAACACATTCTTCTAGCACAAGGTAACTCCATAACTTATTCTGTTTCATTCTTTATTCTGCTTCATAATCACTTTTTTCACTTCAGCTTGATAATCATCTGCTTCAGAATCACTTATTTCCTACTATAATTTTCAGCTGAGTAATATCTACTTTTTACTTTGAGCTTATTTCTAATTACTGTCTGTATCTCTGTGTTTGTGTAGCTCTTTCTTTGACTTGATTTTATGATTCCGATTATTAACTGTGTGTCCAAAGATGATGATTTTAATTCATAATGTTTTACATTTTAGGTCAAAATTGGTAGAATCAGGCTTGCTCTATTAAAATAACAGATTTTTATTCCTGATGTTTCATTTATATTGCGAATTTTTACTTGAATCTGCCTCATAATTGCATATTTCTCCCTTTTCAGCGTAACAACAATGACATTGTTATGGTTTAATAATCGAATAAACTAGTTTTTACATTGATTTTTCATTGCTTCATTTTAGTCCCTGGATGTAGCTGTTTGAGTATTTTTACTTCATTTTAGAATATCTTAAATCGATGACAATGTTATCACCTAGCTTAATAATCATTTATTTTTTACTTAACTTTTTCATAGCTTCATTTTGGTCACTGTATACTCTAATCTGCTTTATAATCGATTATTTCCTACAATAACTTCTAGGTCAATAATCATTTTGTTTTTACTTTATTTTCCGTGGCTTATTTTTAGTTTACCGTTTGTATCTCTTTGTTTATGTAGCTCTTTCTTTGGACTTGGTTTCATGATTCTCATTTTAATGCGAATTATGTGGTGTCCTGTTTCAACTCTCCATTTGCTATCCAGTTGTTTGCGTCCAAAGACGATGATTTTAATTCATAATATTTCACATTTTAGGTGCAAATCGGGAGAATCGGGCGAGTTCTATGAAAAGAATAGATTTTCTGTTATCGTTTTAATCATACACTCAAAATAAATTAAATCATCTAGTTTGTATTTTAACTTTTTCATGACTTCATTTTGGTCACTGTATGTAGCAGCTATTTGTTTAACAACTTCTTTGGAATTAATTTTATGATTTTCATTTTCAGATGTACCAAAAATCAGACCAGACTCATGAATCTGATTTGGAGTACTACAAGCGCAGATATTACAAAGACTTGAAAGATGATTACTACAAGGACAAGCTCATAATATCTGATTCGACGTATCGCTGTCCATTTTGCTACAACAAGGACTACTACTCTTTGAGTGAGCTATTGAGACATGCGTCCAGAATTGTGGGTGACTCGCATGAGACGGTTAAAGATATTGCTAAGCATTCAGCTCTGGAAATGTATATTGAAAGCTATGGCGATGTTAAAGTTGGTAAAGATAAGTCGCCTGCTGTTAGTACTGCTAATGATAAGTCACGTGGTGTTAGTATTGCTAGTGATAAGTCAGTGAATTTGAGTATTGCTAATGAGAAGTCACTTGTTATGAATGTTGCTAAGGGTCAGTTGGATAATGTGAACTTTGATGATGATGAGTTGTTTGTATGGCCATGGATGGTCATTTTGAAAAATATTGTTACTAATTTTAACCCAAAAAGCAGAAAGTATTATGGGAAGAATCATAAACAAATTAAGGAGGAGCTGATCATGAAAGGGTTTCATCTGAAGAAAGTTACTGCACTGTGGAACCGTCAAGGACAAACACCCTTTGCAATTGTTGAGTTTGGAAGAGAGTGGGATGGTTTCCACAATGCTATGAAGTTAGAAAGAGGCTTTCAAGCAGAGCACTGTGGTCAGAGGGATTACTTGGGTTTACGGGAGGAGGAGCGAGGAGATAGACTATTTGGCTGGATGGCACGTCGTGATGACTATAATGTCAAGGATATAGTTGGCAAACACCTCCAGGAAAAAGGGGATTTGAAAACGGTTTCTGGAAAAGAAGCTGAGGACAATAGGAAAGCGAAGAAGCTTGTCTCTGATTTGGCAAATACCTTAAAGCTGAAGACCAAGGAATTGGAACAGGCATCAAGCAAATATGATGAGGCGAATGTGTCCCTAAGGAAAGCGATGGAGCAAAAAGAGAAGATGCTTGAACATTTCAATAATGGTAGTTGATAGTTAAAGTGAATTCTTCTAATTAATATTGGTATTCTGTTTCATTGATTTAGAGGTGAAACACTGTCGTTTTTACTACTATATCTATCATTTTGGTGTAGATTACATTCTATTGCATTTTGGAATGATTTATAGCTGATATGATTTTTTAATATTTTATGGTAGCTGAGTCTGTTTCATATTGTTTCATTAGAAATCAGCAAGATGCGGAAGGTTGAACGCGAGTATCAGGAGAAAGTATCTAAGGATCATGAAAAAGCCCGGCTGGAACTGGAAGCTCGGAGGAGTGAACTTATGTCCCGTGAGATGGATCTGCAGAAGCGTCAAGCAGATAATCACAATGATAGAACCAAGCTATATTTTGAGAAGAAACATGTAATGAATCTTGGCTCTTTGAATTTATGGTAGCAATGCTAGATGAATAATTCTCTCCTTTTAACCCTCTCTTTAACACACTTTTTTCTGATAGTCTGTTTCTAAAATTTTAACATATTTCTTTGAAAGTGATCAATTTACAAGAGAACTAAATTGGCTTCTTTAAAAATGGACCAATCACAAAAAGTGTTGTTATCATTCCTTACTCTATGGACCATTTGGTCTTTTGTGTCAAATTACGCACACCAATCCCTCTTATTTATTAATAACTTATGACGGATTAAAACCGTTCTTCATTTTGATGTTTACAGAATGAGATGGCAATAGCAGAGCAACAAAAGGCTGATGAAAAAATGATGTATTTGGCTGAAGAACATAAGGCACGCATTTCATTTTCCCATTATCTACAGTTTTTAATTCAGTTACATGTATATATTTAAGTTTTGAGGACTCTTTTGGTTGGATGTTGCAGAAGGAAAAAGAGAAACTTCACAAAAAAATTCATGACCTGGAGAGAGGACTGGATGCAAAACAAGCATTAGAATTGGAGATAGAACAGCTGAAAGGAGCTTTCCAGGTAATGAATCACTTTGGAGAGACTGATCTAGATGAGAAGAAAAAATTAGAAGCAGTCAGAATGGAGCTGCAGGAAAAGGAAGAGGAATTGGAGGGCGTGGAAGATCTTCAACAAACACTGGTTGTTCAGGAGCGCAAAACTAATGACGAATTGCAAGATGCCCGCAAAAAGTTAATAAGTGTATGTATCTTCCTCCACATATAAATATTAATATTGTAATGTTAATGTTAATATGTCTTTTGGCCACCAACTCATCTAATACTCTGAAAATCAACTTTAAAATGTCTTCCGTAACTAATATTTTACAAAGTCAGGATCGATTTTTTATATGTATAAATTTCCTTGTAAAACTTAAGCAGAAATGTAGGATCATTTATGTTTTTTAATTGACATACAGTTGTTTATATAATACTTATAGAAGAGTGTCCTGGTTTTCAAACATTCAAATCATGTTGTTGGAATCTTATTTAAATTGCTTGGAAGACAGTGTCTAGTTCACATGTATTTACAACAGCCAATGCAAAACGTTCAGCGTTTTCATCTCAGTTTCTATTTCTAAGGAATTACAATTTCTCAACGTATCATCCTTTCACGTGAATCACGCGGTTGCTTGTTTCAACTGTCTATTAACTATCCAGTTGTTTGTGTCTAAAGATGATGATTTAATACATAAAGTTTTACATTTTAGGTGAAAATTGGTAGAATCAGGTCAGGTCTATGAAAAGAGCATATTTTCTTTATACATTTTTAGTTAATTTGTCATATTGTTTCGTACTGGTTTAATCATAAGGTATCTGATGCCTAAACTTCAAGCAAAATAAGTTCAGGTAGTTTGTTGTTGTTGCTTTGTTGCCATGATTTCATTGTTTGTTTTGTCCAAGTAATTATTTTTCCTTGTTCACAGTGGATTGGCTGCCCAAAGAACACAACTGGAGTCATAATTTCTGGGAAAAGGATGGGTGAAGTTGACATTAAGCCATTTCTGGTAGCAGCTAAGAGAAAATTTTCTGATGAAATGAATGAGAAAGCAGCAAATAAGAGAAAACTTTCAGAGGCAGGGAAAATGAAAGCAATCGAGTGGTTCTCAAAGTGGGATGACTGTGTTAAAGATCCAAGCTGGCATCCGTTCAAAGTTGTTACTGATAAAGAAGGGAACTCCAAGGTACAATGACTTCACAGATTATGTTTGTTCGTTAAAGTTAATATTTTTCTCAACAGTTCTATTAAGACACTCTGTTGGATATATTTACCCCCTAAAACATATAATGCAGCATTTCATAATAATTAGAAAACATGGTAATTGGTATCGTGTAGGGATCTATTTACTGGAACTTGCTGTTGCTAGCAGCACTTATTTGGCATATTTGTTTCCCTGCTATGAACTACATAAATCATGATCTAATATATGTTAGATATATCACACAGGAAATTTTAGACGGAGAAGATGAGAAGCTGAAAAGTTTGAAGGATGAGTTTGGGGATGAGGTGCATGATGCAGTAGCTACAGCTCTGAAGGAGTTAAATGAGTACAACCCTAGCGGTAGATACCCAGTACCGGAACTCTGGAATTTTAAGGAAGGAAGGAAGGCTTCGTTGAAGGAGGGAGTTTCCCATTTAATTATGCATTGGAAATTAAATAAGGGAAAGAAAACTTATTGAGGCTTCATTTCGGCGGTAAAAACTTGGAACTAGACTTATATATATGCAGGAAATTTAGTTGAAATTCTAGCTCTAGTAGACTTTGATACAACTCAATCATATTGTCAATGGTTGGTGCCTTGGTGACGATACTTATTATGGTTGTTTTATATAATCACTGATGTCATGTAGGAGATTTCCTGCAAAAAAAAAATTCATGTAGGAGCATTTTGTTTAGGAGATAATTCATATGACTTTTGGGTTAAAACTTCGAAACAAGTTGAAGTTTTTTGAAATTGTTGATTACCAAAACATATGTCGAAAAGTAATCAAGGTGAGTAGTAAGCGGTACTATCAATCGTCTCCCTTTTGTTGTCTGGTTTAAATTTTTGTCTTGAAACATTTAAGTTAAATTCATTTAAAGATAAAGCATTATATCATTTCCATACAATGGAAAAGCATTATATTCTTGATTTAGCTTTTTCTAAAAAAAAATTTGATTTAGTTTGAACTGTTTTAATCAGCTAGATGTTGCCTTAAAAAAATTGATATAGTTTTTAACTCTACACTGCACCTTCTGGGTAAATGGTGGTGGAGAGCAAAGGTCATAGCTTAAAAAAACCGATTCTTTATGGAAATTGGCTCTTAATAAAAAAATATGGTCATAGCTTGGAGATGATAAATAAGAATAGCTCTTTGTGGTGGAGAGATTTGCTGGATTCTGTTAGGTTACCGGATAGGAGTGGGGCAGGTTGGTTTGATGAAAATTTAAGAAAAGAAGCAGGAGACGGAAAAAACACTAAATTTTGGTTGGATCCTTGGATAGACGGAGAAATATTAAGGTGTCAGTTTTCTAGACTCTTTGATGTTGCGCTGAGTAAAGAGAGTTCGGTGGCGGAGATTGTTGTAAAGGAGGGGAGATTAAGCATGTGAAGTGGAGTTGGCGAAGAAGGTTGTTTCGATAGGAGGAAGAGTTAGTGGAGGTTTATGAAAGCTTGATTCTAGAGGCGATTAACTCGGTAGAAGGGGAGGATCGATGGAAGTGGGGGGAGTCAGTGTACACTGTTAAGGAAGCTTATTTCTATTTAAGTGAGGGAGATGACGAGGAAGTGGTGTGGGCTAAAGATGTGTGGAACCAGCTGATTCCGTTGAGATTGGCGGCACTAGTTTGGAGGCTATTCCTTAATAGATTACCTACTAACTGTAGAGGTGTGAGGCTGAATTCATCGTTATATTCTGTTGGACGGTGCGGTAGGCTTGAGACTGTGAACCATGTACATTTTTTAATTGTCCTATTTTGGCATCGATTTGGAGTGAGACGTTGGAATGTCTCAGAGTTTCGAAGGCTTTTGCTGAAGGGGGATTTGAGCATCTCAATCTTTTCAAAGGTCTGGTTGAAGGAGGTAAAAACATTCGCGAGAGGCTTTTGCTGGGTGTGATTTGGGTCTCAATTATATCGTCCATTTGGAATGCTAGGAACACAATGGTTTTTACACAGGCTGGTATTGATTGGGAGAGGGTTGCAGATGAATATAAAGTTATATCTTGGAGAATCATTCGATCAAGATCGACAGGTTTTAATTTTTCCATTAGTCAGCGGCTTGCTAATCTTTTGGAATGTTTCCGGTGAATAGATTTATGTAGAAATTGTTCCTGTGTTTCTTCAATCCTTTATGTTTGGTTTTGGGGTTGCGATTTTCTGTTCGGACCTAGGAGGATGCATCTGTGTTGGTTATAGTGTTATAGAATGTCTCAGCTATCATAGTTCCTGCTTCTCAGCGTGTTGCTAGTCCGATTTGGTATTGATATAAGGAGTTCGGTTTGCTCCTTGGTGTTAGGGGTGGAGTTTTATCAATTATGGATAGGAATAGGAATATGTTAGGTCGAGTTAGGCTTTGCAAGGCCTGAGTCTGGTCTACCAATTATTTTGAATGCCTAAGCTTGGCCTGCGGCCTATCATAGGCTTACTTTTTAGGCCTGAGACTGACCTTCTGAAAGCCTGATACGACTTGTTAACCTGTTTAAAAGTCTGTTTCATATGAACATATTTAAATAAGCAATGTGATCTAAGTTCAAATAGACTAGCGAACTAATATATCAATAGATTAAACTCTCTTTTTATAATTAACATGTTTTTTTAGGGGATTTGACAATACATTGTATCATATTTCAAGTATAGTTTATAATAATATATTTAAATATGCAAAAAATTAATGCATATTAAAAGATTAATTTACCGAAAAAGTTAACAAATTTTTGTTTTAATTCAAAGTATAAAATATAATAGAGTTTGTCTAACATGTGCAATATTGCACATGTTAAGGAAACTAAAAGTAGTAACTTTTCATTGAAAAACATCAATTATTTATTAAAAAATTATCTATTTAATTTAGAATATACATGTTCCAAGACAAACTTTCCATTTTTAATTTCTTAACATGTGCAAATTTGCACATGATAGAAAAACCCAATATAATATAATAATAAATAATATTATTCATATTTACATAAATAAGCCAGCTTAATAGGCCTGAGAGGTTTTTAAATGGTATGTGGCCTGACCTTTTAAGCTAAATAGGCTTTTAAAAAAACCTAGGCATTCTCTATTTAAGAAAAAAGTCTGGTCTATCGTAGGCTAGGCCGTAGGCCCTTGTAGGCCGGTCTGACTTATTCCCATCCCTAATTATGGGTACTAGACTCTCTACCCGCGCTATCGCGGGGGTTTGTTATACCATAATATCATTATATTTTACAACCAATATTGAATTCATCATTATCATATGAAAAATATAATTTTTGTATAATTATAATTTATAAACCAAACTCTGTAAACTAGAACTGTACATCAGTACATAAATTCACTCAAACAAACATATATCAAAGTGATATGAAAGTTAATGGTGAAAATTAATTACTTAACCTCACTGTATATATGAAATTTCTGCTTTTACGCCGCAGTTAAACCTCCAATTTTTGTTTCTACGCCAACTCGAACACGCTCATATCATCGTTGTCGTTGATCATTAAATCTCTATGCAGAGGATAATTTAGAGATACCGAAAAAGAGAGAAAGCAAAAAGAAGATGACTTAACACATAATGGACTAATAATAATAATAATAATAATAAGAATAATAATAATAATAATAATATAATAATAATTATTATTATTATTATATAATTCTAAAAAAATGAACAAAAAGCTCACAATTGTAGCTTTCAGCGTTGATCTTCCATCCGTTTTCAGCACCATGTGAGATGTTATCCAAACCCTAAAGTATAAACGAAACAAAAATCAAAATCGTTAGAGGAATCATCAGTCAAAATCGAATTGAGATAGTATAACCAACAATGGAATCGCTTATGAAATCGTCAATGAAATCTTTAATCAAAATCGAAATTAGAAAGAACAAATCGAATATGAAATTGAGAAAGAACAAATTTAATACCTGTCGACATATAACTTTTTTATTTGAGTTGATTATGAAAAGCCACCACCGTAAAGATCTTCTCCGTCTTCGTCTGATGTAAGTACGGGGTTGGAGTTATGGAGAGAAATCAGAGTGGACGGTTGGAAAGATGCAAAAATATCCTTTTAGAAAATAAGAAGAATGGAGGAGTTCTGTCTAGAAAGAAGAAATGGAGCGATCAAGAAGAAAAAAAGAGATGTTTTAGATGATCTTGAGTGTGACAAGCAGAATCCTAGAAAGTCTTCAAATTATTTTCTTCTATGGTGGGTTGTCATTAGGGTTAGGGATTTTCTCCTATCAGACTACCTTAGATTTATATTAAGTAAGATAATTTGGCTAGAGACTATATTTTATGGTACTCGTTGTGTTGTTACTTGCACATCTTGTGCGTGTCTTAATTAATATTCCCTCCGTCCTTTAATATAGGCATCCATTACCTTTTTCACATTTCTTAAGAAAAGTTGTCAGTGTAATTAATGTGTCTGTTTTGTGTGTTAATATTACGAAATTGTGATTTGTTTGTATGTGTATTAAATTTGATTTTTCATATTTCAAGACAAGATAATAATATTAATTAATTAGGGGTATGTTTAGGAAAAAATAAATAAATGCATCTAGTAATTTAAGAAGGAGTTTACATTTAGGAACAAAAATAAAATCAAATGGGTGCTTAAATATAGAGACGAGTAATGCATTTTTTTGCTGCTTCAAAAAAAAAAAAAACCTCTGCGCTACACAAACAGAAGCTGTACACTTCTCTCATAAGTCACTCACACCATCTTCTCTCTCGGTCAATTCTCTTAGAACAAACACAACAATAAGGACATAACTCTCGTACTTCTAACCTTCTCCAAAAATTAACTTGCCCAATGTAATTCTATTCAAACAAAGTTTAATTCCAATTTTTTAAAATATATTGTAAGTTGCTATCTTATAAGTTGCTATCTTATCGATCCTCAACTGCTAGTGTGGTGTCTGCTTCCTCGCTCTGGAATAAGGACGTCCCTTTGAAGGTTGTATTATTTGCTTGGTGTATGCTTCGCGACAGGTTACCAACAAAGAATAATCTTCTTCGTCGCGGGGTGATTTCTAATGAAGCCATTTTATGTGTTGCGGGTTGTGGTTTGGTGGAGACTCCTGAACATTTATTTTTACATTGTACTTTTTTTGGTAATATTTGACATTATAATCTACAGTGGTTGAATGTGTCGTATGTTATTCCCTTTGATGAGGGAGATCATTTTGTCCAGTTTTCAGCTCTTGGTGGCTTTGTAAAGGCGCGCAACGCCATTTTACAGGTTCTTTGGTTTGCAACAACGTGGGAAATATGGAAGGAAAGAAACAATAGGCTCTTCAATGGTAATCAATGCTCAATTAGGCAGGTAGTGGATAAAATCAAGTCGCTGTCTTTTTGCTGGTTAAAGGCGAAGTTCCCATCTCTTCACCTCAACTATCATGGATGGTGGCTTTCACCCTTTACTATTTTGGGCATTGG
The DNA here is from genome assembly GCA_946800305.1 of Medicago arabica. NCBI lineage: Eukaryota > Viridiplantae > Streptophyta > Magnoliopsida > Fabales > Fabaceae > Medicago > Medicago arabica. Next base: position 52,520,723 of record OX326971.1, read on the forward strand.
CTAAAATTTATCTGTTTGTTTTTGTCGCATCTTCATTTAGGCGACCCTTGTAAATATTGTATAAACTCTTTTTCTACCGACATGCCTTATGCTAGGTAGAACTTTTTGTGGTGGTTATATATTTCATTTTAGCTTCTTCAAAAAAAATCTATTGTAAACTCAAATTCAACTTAGTCGTAATCTATTCTTATTTCACTGAGGTTAATTAAGTAGGAATACCATAAATTCAGTTAACTTTATCCAACTCTTAAAAAAAGAAACACTATATTGGAATCTATTTCCATTTCACTAAAGTCAAATTTTGAGTTAGTTGCAAATCATAATCAAACATTATTTTTAAATTATTTATTTATTTAGGACAAAAAAGAATGAATTTAAGGGGTGTTGTTAACCACTTAATAAATATGAAATTATTAACTGGGGTGATAACACATGATTAGATACATATGTAAAATAATTGCGCATAACTATAAAGTAGAGGTATATTTGAAGAGGTAGGAGGGAGAATATTCCTACTTGTGTTTTTTTTGACAAAAGTCCTAAAAATTGGTTAGTCTTCTAATCTGATATGAATGAATTATGAATGTATTAATTAATGTGAAAGGAGCAGAACGCGTGAATTAAATTTGACTGAGAATTGACAAAATGAGTTTGGTATGAGAAAAAAATGAGTCCAACAACCTTCTTCTTCTTCTTCCTATAGTTAGCTTCTTCTTCCCGCGTAAAACCCAATTCTGGTTTAGAACATTTTCCATGACGACGTCGTTTTTCAACGGCGAGAGACTCATCGTTTTCTTCTTCATTTCTACAATCCTCTACTCTCTTCCTCTCTCTCTCCTCTCCCACGGCGTTTCCCTCTCTCTCCTCGCCATCGCTTCCTTCTTCCTCGAGATCTCCGTCGATTCCTCCGTTTCTCCTTTCTCTCTCCGCACCAGGTATGTTCCTGTCTCTCTCTCTCTCTCTCTCTCTCTATCTCGATTCGTTCATTCATTTATCGGTTAATTGATACAGATTGATATCAATTCATTTCAGACCAGGTGCTTCCTCTGGAATTCTACTTGGTGCAATCACTCTTCCTTCTCTCATTCTCTCCAAATTGATTCAATCTTCACGTGGATTCTCGCTTCAACAACTTCAACCTCAAGGTTTATTGCAATTCCCTTTGATTGATGCATGTTGCTTCCATTTTTAGGGATTTTTTGACATTTAGGATTTATAATTATCAATTACTATTTTCTGATGTGTGTGAAATTTGCATGTGTAGAGATTGAATATTTGACGTTGCAATACTGGGCAACATCTGCTAGCGTCTTCAGTGTGCTTCTATTCCTTGCTTTGACTATAAAGCATTCTCATTGGGGTGTAAGGTTAAGCTTCGCTTTTGTTTTGTCTCAAGCTGTGCTTTGTGTTGCCGCGCTTTTGGCTACGTCTCAAATTGGTAAGTTTTGTTTTTGGATTGTTTTTTGTATTGTTGAATCATATGCTTATGTTATATATAGCCCCAGTTTGGATAAACAGCTTAATTTGAAGCTTATAGCATAAGACAGTTATTATATATAAGAGCTTATCATAAGCTATTTCCATAACAAAAGATAAAATAAAGTTCAACTGTTTTTGTAATGGAGATGAGGATGTTGCACTAGATGTGTTGTAAGACTAGACAAGATAAGATTAGAAATGACAACATTAGAGAGAGTTGGGTTAGCACTTATAGTAGAAAAGATGACTAGAGTTAGGTGGTTTGGGCATGTAGAGAGAAGACCTGTAGATGCATGTTGTAGTAAGGAGAGTCGGTCAGATGGAGGATAGTTAGATCACTGGAGGCAGAGGTGGACCTAGAAAAACTCTAAGAAAGATCTAGAGATTATAAGTCTCACAAGTGCTTATGTCAATAGACAAGCTCAAATAAGCCAATCCAAACAGGCTATTAGTTAAGGAATATGTGTTCTGATAAACTGTTATTGCTTCTTTCTTCTTAGGCTTGCACCCTGCACTGAAGCTTTCATGGGTCTTTTTTCATGGATTGGCATCTATCAAACTAATTCAGCATTTCATGAGAACTTTTCCGTCTTGTGCTTCCATTGGTATGTCTTTCTTTACTATCGTCACCACTAATATGGCACTATAAGTTAAAGAAATTGGGTATAAATACTTTTTTTTGTGTGATTTCAAGTTTCAAGTAACAAGCAGAAACTTTATGTTAGGAACTTGTCAATTAACCATGTAAGGCAAGTGCACTTCTTATTTTACTTATCCTACTTCATGTTTCGACCAAAAAAAAAAGGCTTCATGTAGTCCCGAATTATCAATTTAAATCAGCAAATTTGTTCAGAAAGAGTGAGTATGTAAGCATCAACATGCAATAGGCATATTCGAACAATGGAAATTCAATGAAAATCCAGCCTTGCAGATGTAAAGCCCACAGTTTCAAGCAAGATCATCAACAGACATTCACTAAAGGAAAGGGTGGCCATGTTTTTGAACAACCTTTTCTGTCTCTTCTATCATATCTCGCTTTTTCCTTTTTCCCGCTCTTTTCCTCTTTTAATTTTAAAATTATTGACCATATTCTCTGTTAAAGGCTGCCTACAATAGATTCAGCCCTTCCTTGGACCCTTGCATTGGTGCGAGCTTTATAGCACCACCAATGAAGAAGACCCAACCCAACAAACACATCATTATTTATAAACAGGGTTTCTTCAAATTGTTAGTTGATTTTTGTTTTGTTGTCCTTCCGTCAGTAGCTGGGTTCATTTTTCACCCTTATCTGAAATATGGATCATACATTACTGCCACTAGATGATTATATTTTAGAAAAGTTACATGGTTGATTACGGGTGTTTAATTTGTCAGCTCTTTTATTTATCATGGTGTCTCCTTGATTCCAGGGGAAGCATTTTTGGTGACTGCTGGTATCGTTCTTTATTTTGGTGATATGCTGCTGCTTACTATAAAAAAGGTTAGTGGTTTTTAACACAATTTTTTTCTTGATAAATAATATACATATATGTTATTGGTGATTACAATGTTTAAACAGCTATGTGGACTATTGGTGTCATCAGAGTTGATTACTGCAGATGAAATAAAGCGAAGTGAGATAAACATTATAATTCAGGTATTGGTCCTTAGCTTATGATTTTTCTGTTACCGGTGTAACTAGATAAGCTAAAATTATCTGCTGCTTCTGCAGGGGCTTGTGCTTGGTCTTCTGCTATATCCAATAACTTTGAAGTATACTCTCCAAATATGGGAGTGCTTTATAAATACAACTTATTCTGAACAAAGAAGACACTATGAGATTGGGAGATCCCTTATATTTATTGCTACCCTTGGATTCGTCCTCATCGTGATTGTACCATCATGGATGCAGTTTGTACAGGAGTTTGATATGCATCCCTTTTTCTGGTATGCCATCAATATCTGATAATTTTGTTAGCTGCCAGTTACTGATGTTTTCAGATATGATCTGAAATACTATGGAAGTGGTAATAACAGGATGCTTGGAAAGTAGTTTTTTTGACTATGAATGAATCGAGCAGGATTCAATATATTTCGTGCTGGCAGCTCTGATACATACATACATCTTATAGGATAAGGCAACATAAGTTGTTAATTCCACTAGAAACTGTGGCATGTTCATTGTAGCATCTGGTTCCACTGTATTCACATACCTATGTAGATTTAACTGCTTCAAGCATGTGCATTTCCAGCTAATATAGACTTCTCTTATAAAGATGGTAATGTGAGAATCTTAAGAAAGTCTGAATATAATTCTCCAAATATGGTTCGTTTTTTTAACAAACTATAGAAGGCAATAATGTGGCTTTTTATGTTGACCGCACACGCAGCTGAGTTTAATCCGTATCATGGATCCATATTTTATGGAGAGAAACAGCAATAGAAAAAACTGTGTCTTATTCAGATAGTTCAGTTGTTAAGCCAAGTCTAGTGGGCTTGTTAAAATACCAATACCAATTATAGCTATGATGATAGTCTCATATTCAAATATTTTTTGTAAGCGTAAAACCACTGTTTTTTACTTTATCATTATACTGTTTTGTTAGATATTTTTAATTTTTTTAAACATCTCATTGCAGGGTGCTTTCCTTTGTTTTCTCAGAGCCATCCAAGAGACTGTCGTTATGTATCTATTGGATGTGTATAATTTCTGTTTCTGTTTTGCGATTCTATAAGATCTCTAAGAACAGTAAGATTGAGAGGATTCTTTTGCGAAAATACTACCATCTGATAGCTGTCTTGATGTTTTCGCCTGCCCTTATCTTCCAGGTAATTTAGGAGACTAAATGGTTGTTTGCTATCTAATGGTATTGAGTGGATTGTGCCACTGTGTACCCATTGTCCATTTTCTTTTTCATTAAATTCCAGTGCCTTGTGTTCATTATACTAATTGAAAGCAGGGAAAAATTATATGAACACTCTCTAGACTTTACCTCATTTTGTATAACCACCATTAACTTTTTAATCTTGATGAAAGGCCATTTAGTTCAAATTTCTGAAAGTTGTAAATACTAAATAGACCCTTACAATCCCTCAAATAAAAAAAATAGACCCTTACAAGTTACATATCTAGGTTATTAACAAGCCTTGTACTTGTTGATTGATGCATATGACAATCTCTAATTTGTCATTATTTTTTTTATAATATTTTAAAATTTCTTAATTTTATTTTTAAAATTATCGCATAGTTTTTACCTTTTGCAAATCAAAATGTATAATTGGGATTTTTTGATATGGTTTATACAAATTAGATATTGTTGTATGTAATAATTGACACATGCAAGTCTTGTGATAACTGATTCATTAATATATTTTTTTACGAATGCTATTTAAAAGTTATTTTTCATTCTGTGGTTAAGAAATATAAAAGCTTCCCTAAAAAACAAATATAAAAGCAAAAAGAATAATTGAGCCATGATGTGTACACAAACATAAATATTTTTTCCTTTACCCTGGCATTATAGAAGGCATTACTTGTGTGTTATATGTTTTATATTGATCAATTATGCTAATGTCTGTCAGCTATAATGCTCACTTTTTTATTGCTTTCAGCCAAAATTTCTCGATCTAGCTTTTGGCGCAGCGTTGGCAGTTTTCTTAATATTAGAAATTATTCGAGTAAGTATCTTGGAATGCATTCAGCTTAAAATTGATGAGATCATACTTTAAAAAGGGTGTTTTGTGTTTCATTGTTTATTGTTGATTTTATCGATAGCAATCCATATGGAATCAATGTTTGAACTCAATATGCTTCAGTTTGAAAAAATGCTATGAAAGAAATGACCAACCATTTTATTATGTATTTATATTTATGCGGCCAAGAACAGTTCATTTGAGTGGGTCCTGTGCGATGTATTTACAGTAGTCCATGTATTGATAGCAAAAGGATAGGAGGTATAAAGCATGCAATTTGGACACATTGCAATCTCGTGGAACAATTTCCATAGAGATATGTCATTAAATTAGATTTCAGAATTCATGAAAATTTGTTGAATCATTTAAAAAGTGAGTGAATGTGATCATTTAAACTCAATAATAGTGTTGTTCAATGTTATCAATAGAATACTACAGTACAGTTTCATTTTTTATTGCAACCATTGGATGCTGATGCATACTGCATAATTTTTTTGCCCATTTATGACTTGTTGAAAATTAACTTCACAAGCTGAGTCATTGTCTTCTTTTCATTGCCCAAAAGCTAAAATTTCTAATATTACTGCCCATGAGTTCAAATGATTCCGAGCAGGCTGATTAGTATACAAAGTTTTCCTGGTTGCTTTTTCGTTGACATTGTCTTACTTAGGTGTGGAGAATCTGGCCCTTCGGACAACCAATAAATCAATTTATGAATGCATTCACCGATCACCGTGACTCTGATCTTCTCATTGTCAGGTATTATGCTCTTTTCAGTTTTCAATATAGCCCATATTATGAAGCACAATGTTTATGATACACAGCTACATTTAGTTCTCTTTCATGACTAAATTTCCTTTTGCTCAGCCACTTCTCACTCTTGCTTGGATGTGCTCTCCCTATTTGGATGTCTTCTGGGTACAATGATCGACCTCTTGCCCCTTTTGCTGGAATTTTGAGCCTAGGAATTGGAGATACAATGGTAAGTCCTCTCTCTCTCTGGAGGGGGGTGCACTGTATATAACTGCTGAACTTCGGGGCCGTTTCAATTAACCAACTGAGGAATTTTTTCTATTAAAAAGGAAACAGATGAATTGTATCTTGGCACATGGTTAAATGCAGTATGTAGATGTAACTATTTTGGATCAGTCAACAATTTATGAACCGTATATGCAAGAACCGAAATCAATCTATGATGTGGATATTGGTGAAAGTAATTTACTCCCACTTTGGGGAATCGATATGATTTTTCATGAATACTCATAATGTATGAAAACTTTTTGCGAGAATTTGGACTATTTTCTTTAACTGTATACAGTGCCCATGTAGAAGTAAATTGATTAATTTCTAACAGGGCTACATTGAGAAATGAGGATGTGTGGATACCATTTTGTCTGAGGTGGTGAAGTCAGAGACTAAAGAAAAGCATTAAAACATGTTTTTATCATAGTTTTTTTTATCTAGAAATGTTAAAAGGAGTTGTTCTCTTAATGGTTGCGTATCTAGGTAGTTGATAGTAATTGATTCTCTATTTTTTTTGTTTAGGCATCAATGGTTGGGCACAAGTATGGTGTTTTGAGGTGGAGCAAAACTGGCAGTAAGTATTTTCGTTATGAATGATTTTTATCAGTGTTGTCTGTTGCATCATGTTAATGTAGCTTTCTCTTTTTGCCAGAGAAAACAGTTGAAGGTACTGCAGCTGGTATAACGTCTGTATTAGCTGCTTGCTCTTTACTCCTTCCACTCATAGCATCAACTGGATACATTTTCACTCAGGTCCCCTCTCTCTCTCTCTCACACACACACACACACACACACTCTCCCTCTCTCTCTCTCTGCACGTCTATGCGTCTGTTTTTTTTCTTTCCAATATCGAGGAAAGGATTTGGTTAATTGTGGGTGTTAGCAAATTCTAGTGATAAAGTTGATATTATTTGTTTTTGGTGTTGGTATCAAAGGAACTTGATATCTTAGTTCAGGTCTTCTGTCACTCTACGCATAAACAAGTCCCACATTATTCTGGTTCCACATAGCTCTGTTTCGTATAAGCACCAAAGTTTTATACAGTTATTTTCCTTACCGTTTACATCAAACAATTTTTTCTTTAACCAATAAGTTTAGAATCTAGTCGACAAACACTGCCCACCTAGATTCATGCATACAAGCCATCTGCTGCATGAGGAGTTAGGTCAGACTTAAGGTTCCACGTACTGTGTCATAAGGAAGTACTTGCACTCTTTTTCCCCAACCCTCATCTTTTTTCATATGTGCAAACGGGAACTGCTTAAGGGATGACACTGTGCTTCATTTCATTCTCTCCTATATCCCTTCCTCAGTGGGGAGAGAATGGAAAAATTAAGCCTAACATACTGCCAAGTTGTATATTCCAAAGGACAGTAAGATGCAGTTTCATCTTTAGCGTGTCCCATTTAATAAGGGGGAGAGCACAAAATTTGCCATTTACTGTTGATAAAATGAAATGGATAAGCTTGCTAGTACTCTAGAATGTCTGTTCCTTAGATTACTGAGTTCTTCTTTGACACCTTTGTTAATAACTTTTTGCAGCATTGGTTCTCTCTCTTTCTAGCTGTGACTGTAAGTGGTTTGTTGGAGGCCTACACGGCGCAACTTGACAACGCATTTATACCCCTTTTTTTCTATAGTCTTCTCTGTTTATAGGCACAGCTCTCTCACAAGAGCAAGTTGCCTTTAAGAGCAATGATGTGGTTATGCAGATATGCTTCCTGGCTGGGCAGTGTTTTGGCAGAAGAGGTCAGATGATTATTAACCTATGCAACGATACATGACAGTTAGGTTTGGTGTACATAGTTAGGATTGTATCTTTAGACAGAAATGATAGGTATACAAGTGTTTTGATGTTTTCTTTTAAAGGGTTGATTCCCAACAAATAGCATACGGTATGCAGGATAGGAGTGACAATTTTCCAGTTTTTTTCAAGTCATGTGTCAGGCCATGAGAGAGGAGAGCTGTTGAACACTAGTTCACTTATTCTAAAGGAATTTTTTTAATGTCTTCAATTTTCACACATAAGTACTTTTCATTTCTTAAGGTCATGTTGTATATCTGCACGTGATAGATCCAACAATTTTAAATTATGCAAGAAATATTCATTATATAGTCACTTTTTCTAAAAGAGCTTTTATTGTCTTAAATTTTCACACTTACAGTACTTTTTAATTTTTAATTTCTCCAAGCCTTTTGCGACCTTGGATGTTTTGCTTGCAACACATTTACTTTTCAACATCCGAACATCGTGTTAGTCAAGAAACGACCGCTCGATGAACTCTAACAATGGTAACCTTGAAACAATGAAGAGTAGTGTTTTTGACCCTGATAAGTTCACATTTCAGATGTATCTATATTTCTGCTAGTAACTTTGACCAACTGTGTTGTAGATAGAGATAATTGAGTAGCTCAGGCAGGCATAATGTTGACTAGTTCTAATGAATTCTCTTGACTTTCAACGTTTGAGATCATAAATATCTGAGGCAGCTGGAGTGGAGCAGACATATCTATTGTCAGGTGGACCAAAGCTAAATATCAAGAGTTGCATTGTTAATCCAACACTAACAGTAGCTGCAGCTCATGCATGACTCATCTTCCCAGTTATTGGTTTCAAAATTGAGACATTTTTGTTTGCGGTTTGCTGATGTATATATGACCTGAAGACTGAGTGAGAGGGACTACTGAGGAACACTTGCTCAGCGTAGGACATCCAACACATGACCCCTTTAAAGGTGCTTTGTTGTAGATGGGAGCTGTGACATTAAATACTTATAGAAACGCTTTTTTGACATCTTAAACCGACAGCCGACGCGGTATTTGGTACTTTTTTGTTCTCTCACATAAAACCAACACTTATTCAGGATGTATTTTATACATCGTCAATTCTCGATGTAAAATATCAGTGTTCAAAGATTAATGAACCATCCATACTCACCTTTTGGATAGATAGATGGACCCCAAAAGTGTTTGTATTATATGCTAGGACAAAGAGTACGGCTGTAAACGATTTCAAATAGATTGGTCGAGTGATTACTTATTACTCTGTCTAGCTATTTTCTTCCTATTAACAGCTTATGGGTGAAATAGAGATTAATGAATTAGTACTTTTAGTTTGATTTTTACGTTATTCCATTAGTTAATAAGTTACTCACGTTAGTTACTCGTTCCAGTTTATCTATATATCAAGAATCTTTGATGAAATGCATGAGTATACTATAGAGAAGACAATAACTAACATAAATTTACTAGTTTAGCATCTCTTGTATGTGCTCAAGATGTTATGTTAGTATTTTAGACAATTTGTACACGGGAAAAAAGTTGTGTTGTGGTTTAGTGAGATACAAAAATTTTAGTTTTTGTTTAGTCTCTTGTCCCCTAATTTAACCAATCCTGGAAACAGTTTTAAAATCAAATACAACATAATTGATGTTGTCTTGTCCATTCTTTTATTTTTTTTAGCATATCAAACACATCCAAGAGTTATAAGAAATAACAAACACATTCATCTGACTGCAATTGACTCGCATGTCGTATTCTCTATGACATAATTGAGGATTACTTCATCTCTTCACAAAATCCCTCTATTTTCCAGAGAAAAATGACTTTTATTTAAGAATGTAAGTTAATAACGTTAATCGTCTCGCTTCTTCATGTTTCTTTAATTTAAGATGTAAGATAATGGACTGAATCAAAATACATTCATCCAACTCTGGGTGTATTGTATTTCTTATATTTCCACCCATTGAATTAATATTTAGTAAAGTAGTTTGAATAGCCTTTACCCACATTATTCACTGTCTTTTAATCAATCACCAACTGTATCTTCCAGAATTTAAACTCTTTCAAACTATTGTGGCACTTGCTGATGATCTATATCACTCATGATATAACTAATAATAGTATAAAACGATAAGCATAAAAAGCTCTAGACGTTATGTAATGTCGTTTCCAAATTGAAGTCAATTAAGGCATGGCATATGGAAGTATAAGAAGAGTTTGGCAAGAGAAGATAGGAATGGACCTATAGAGATAGATTTAATAAGAGAGTTGGAGGGAGACATGACTAGACAATACTTAAAAAGGGACGTTTCGTAGTATGAAAGCTCGTAGACACTGCACTCACATGCCTTGGTCTCCCCTTCCCCAAATTACCTCTTCAACCATTTTTTTATCAAGTTTTTATTTAAAACCTTATCGACATAAAGTGTGTTTGATGTCCAACATGTATCAATATATGATATTGATACATATGATTACATTCAACTCATTCATTTTTTAAAAATATTTTTGATAACATGTCAATCTGTTTCAAATATCTGTGTTTATGTGAGTGTGAACTTCAAATAACCATAATCAACTATGACATTTTAATATTTTCTTAAAAAAAAAACTATAACCTTTTAATCTCATGGGTCAAACACGTATTGAAGCCTAAAACTAATTTTAAGATGAAGCACTTCTAAATGCCAAAAAAATATTCAAGTGAGATTACTAAATATTTGTTTAAAAATTCTTTTTCAAATATTTTAGAATACAAATTTATTTATTAAATTATTAGAATCAATTTATTTTAATGATAAATGTTAGTACGATGATTGTTATGTTAGTTTTCTCTATACTAAGATTTGAACACTGAACTTTTAACTCTCCAACTCTTTAAAATCCTGGAATCAATTTTGTTTAATGTTTTCTTTGATGAATAATAAAATTAATCAATTTAATATTTATCAAGACAATATTAATTTTAGATAAAATTTTATTAATTCTAATTTTAAAAATGGTAGAATATAAAGTCTTTTTATTGAGTAAAATTACTATGCTTTTGGAGACATAATTTGTCTTTGTGGTCCTTTAGGACGACTTTAGAGCACTTTTAACGGAGGGTATTTTCTCATTGTTCGCCAGCTGTAATTTGAAAAGGAGGGTATTTTGCAAAAATATTAATTGGAGTGCGCATGTACTCAACATGTAATCATCGTGTCCTTCTAAAGTAATATATCCTACACATTTATCCGAACATTTTATATAAAAAAATAGATGAAAAGATGAATAAGTGCCATTAAAAGCAAATAAAATATTAAAATTTTTGGTAAATTGTGGGGACCCACTATTAGTTTTTTTTTAAGGTTACACCATTAGAGTAAAAAATAAATTAATTATTTCAGATGACGCGTCTTAATGGAACCCTCAAAATAATCTTTTGTGGAGTTCACCACTAGTCTCATGAACACAACATTACAAGTTGGACACTACAAGTGTGTCTATAAGTAGATGGTAAATAGCTCAAACACTCCACAATTCTAGCTCATTCCTCAAAAAAAAAAAAATATCTAGCTCTCAAATAAACAAAGTTCTAGACATTATTCTTAAGAGTTACATTTGTCAAGTGTCATGGCCATGTTCAGTGTGAGAAGCATCAACAAAAAGAATGGTGGAGGTGGCATTGTGAAGCTCATTGAGAAGCTACAGAAGAAAATTGTAATAGGGAGAAACAAATCAACATCAACCTATGTGCCAGAGGATGTGAAGGAAGGACATTTTGCTGTGATTGCTAAGGGTAGGAGGGAAGAAGAAGCAAAGAGATTTGTGTTACCATTAAGTTGTTTAACTAATCCAACATTTGTGAGACTATTGGAGAAAACAGAAGAAGAGTATGGTTTTGATCATCAAGGTGCACTAACCATTCCTTGCAAGCCTAGTGAACTTCACAAGATGTTGCAACAACAATGGCAAAAACAAGAGGGAGGTGCTGAAATTAACTGCTACAACATGCAATTCCTCCAATAACTTCATGGTTTTTCAAATTATTGATAAATAATTAATGACATGCATATATGTTAGTAATTTATATTGAAATGAAATTAAGTTTTTTAGTTCATTAATCCATATGAAAGTACATCTAATTAATGATAAGAGTGCATACAAGATCACATCTTTTGAAAAAGTTTGATTAAAGAAAAACTTGGAAAAAAGTTTAATCCCTCAAATGAATTTTAGTTTGGGATGTACAAATTAATTAAACTCCCCTCACGACCAAAATATGTTTAGTTACTTAAAATTAAAAATATTGTTTAGGCAAAATTTTAGATCGCAAATTTGTAATTTATCCTCATCGCCATCTAACTTAGCCATTGGTTAGATTGACCTTAATCATAAACTAAAACTGAAATTCAGACTAACTTCAAACTAATCCGTTGTTTTAGAGTATTTTTTGCTTTATTTGGATAAAAAATATTCTTAAAGAATTGCACTTTTTGGCCCTTTCTTCCCATCCAAATGATTGAAAAGTGATATCATATATTTAATAATTAGGGACACCCTTGCTTAATATACGGGAGTTGTGTTGTGAGTTGTGACTACTGACTACATGCTTTTGAGAACTGAACTTGGCAATTGTTTTTTTCTACACTAGTTAGTCATATTCAAATACATGGCAAATTCAATGAAATAAATGATTAATTTAATTCACTTAATTTTTTAGGTAAATTTAATTCACTTAATTAAACTACATAATTAATCACATGATTCTTTCAAACAAAAAACCACATGATATAAATTAACTATTAACTTGACTGAATTAATCAGAAATTTGCATGTGATAGTTAGATATCCATAATTAACCACATGATTCTTTAAAAAAAAAACGCATGATATAAATTAACTATTAACAGGGCTGAATTAATCAGAATTTTGCATGTGATGGTTAGATATCACATTTGTAAGGAAGATTTGATGTCCATAAAACATTTTTGTTGTTTATTAGCAGAGATATATTTAGTTAATTTGAAGCTTCAAAACATTTCATATCTCTATCACTTCCTAAAAAGTTAAATTCAAAAGAAGTTTCCCTAACTCTCACATTAATTGTTAACGAATTTGAATCCCATAATGAGCTAGTATTTTGGTCTAAGTACTGCATCTTTATCCTAGCTTATTCACCAAATAAAAAAAGGTTTAATTAAGTTTTTAGTCCCTGCAAATATCTGTAGTTTTGTTTTTAATTCCTATGAAAACAAATCATACTTTTTAGTCCCTACAAAAAATTTCGTTAGTGTTTTTAGTCCTATTAAATTAAAATTTGGTTAATTATGTTTAAAATTTTAAATTTTTTAATTATTTTTTACATACCTGTTTAAACATTATAAAACGTTCCTCCACAATAAGTTAGCTTAAAATTTTATTTTTAGCTCCAAATTTTCGTTATGTTTATCTTGAATTTTTGGCATTTAATAAAAATTATATTTAAAAAATTCTAATTTTTTTATAAAAGAGATTATTATAATGTTCTTAACATGTATGTTAAAAATCATTTAAGATTTTAAAATTTTAAGTATAATTAAATGAATTTTAATTTAACAGGGACCGACACATACTTTTAGTCCTTGTAAAATTAAAATTTGCTTAATTATGCTTAAACTTTTAAATTTTTAACATATTTTTTACATACTTATTTAGAACATTACACAAAATTCCTCCCCAAAAAAGTAGCTCAAAATTTTATTATTAGGTCTAAATTTTCATTAATATATTCAGGTCCAAATTTTCATTAATATATTCTTGAAAGTTTGGCTTTTAAAAAAATTTATATTTAATTCATTATATGTTAAAAAACTAAAAGATTTTATAAAACAAATGTCTTACGATTAAGAACATTGTGAAAAATCTTCCAAAAATTTAGATATTTCAACATAATTAAACAAATTTTAATTTAATAGGGACTAAAAACACTAACGGAAAATTTTCTAGGGACTAAAAAGTATGATTTATTTTTATAGGAAATAAAAACAAAACTGCAGATATTTATAGGGACCAAAAACTTAATTAACCCAATAAAAAAATACCAGTTTCATGCGATCATGCAAACAAATCCATCATTCTCATAAGGAGTAAGGAGCCAGAAGAAGTACTACAATATATATGATTTTATAGAACAAGTCGTGTACAACTAAAAGTTCTAAATACGCAACACATCTAAACTACCATTCCATTATCAATATATCATGTTGGTCATCATCCAAGCAACCAAATTGACAAAGCCCCATAAATAATTAAAAACAAAAATATTACAGAGGTGAAGGACTTCTCAGCTCAAAAAATAATTAAGCCGGTGATTTATATGTCTGATTCTCCATTTAATTCGATTATAATCACCATGAGAGAAATCCACCTCAAGTAGCTAGCAACACCAACCTACATTGTAATATAAGTAAGTTCATAACCATGACATATTGGACACCACCACGCATCACAGACGCTACATTTTCAGTCAGATAAACCCGCCTTTTCCTTTAGGTGCAGCTTGAAATCCATAATATCACCTTCCCATCTGGTCACTGTTTGATCAGCACACACCCATATCTCATGGGCCACCTGATTTATGAGCCTAAAATCATGACTGACTAGAACCAAGCCACCATCCCATTCATTTAATGCCTCGGCTAACGAGTCGATTGTCTCGATATCTAAATGATTAGTTGGCTCATCTAATAGTAGCAAGTGCGGCTGTCTATAGGCTAACCATGCAAAGATCACGCGACTCCTTTGTCCATCGGATAAGTTTCGCATAGGCATCACCTGTGCTTTACCCGACAATCCAAACTTCCCAATAGCTGCTCTCATCCTCTCTTCCTCATTTCCAGGGTATTCTTTAATCATAAATTGGAGAGCAGACAGTTCCAAATCTAGCTTTTCAGTCAAGTGCTGGTGAAATTGTGCAATGCGGAGGTGATTATGGCGACGAACCATACCATCTAAGGGAACCAAATCACCTGTCATAAGCTTGAGGAACGTGCTCTTCCCAGCTCCATTGGGTCCAACCAAAGCAATCCTGGAATCTAAATCAACCCCGAAATCGATGTTCTTGTAGATGAGATTATCAGGAGTGTAACCAAATGTCACCTCCACAAACTGGAGTACAGGTGGGGGAAGTTTCCCCACATCAACAAAGCGGAAAACTAAAATTTTGTCTCTCACCACCTTCTCTGTAAGTCCACCGCGCTCCATTTTTGCAAGAGTCTTCTCTTTACTCTGAGCTTGGCGAGCTAGTTTTGCTGATCCATGGCCAAATCGTGCAATGTATTCCTTCATGGAGGCAATCTGCTCCTGTTCCCACCTGTACTGCTTCATCTGGTTCTCTTCCAGTTCAGCACGTGTCTGAACATATTGATCATAATTACCAGTATAGAACCTCAGCTTTTTGTTTTGCATGTGGATGATATTTGTGCAGACACCATTAAGGAAATCTTGGGAGTGTGAAATCACAACCAAAATACGGTCAAACTTCTTCAAATTCTCCTCCAGCCACACACATGCTTCCAAATCTGCAAATATTTATTAAAAGAAAATATGAACCCAGCTATGCTATACGGCCAAAGATTAGACTATAAGGACAGATGCTATGAAAATAAATAGCAAAAAACATTGCAAGATATGAAGGGAAACAGAGAAGCCAATACATTGAATTTAGTCGGAAAGCATCATCATAAATAACTAAAAAGGTGACACCGATAACTACCCAAGACTATATCAGAGTAAGAAGTCTTAAGAAAAATGTGACCTCCATTTTTTTTTGATAAAGCTAGAAAATTGCAATAAAAGAATAAAGGGAAAAGTACAATATTGGGGGGACTAAGCCAAAACCCAATTAGACAAAAAGGACAAAAAATGTGACCTCCATAAAATGAGATGTTAATGTAGAAAGCAGAGACACAATACAAATAATGATAAACGAAATAGAAGATGCAAGTGAATGGAACCAGCATCCAAAGCACAGCACAGCACAGCCCATGATGATACAAAGCATCAAAAGATATATTCTCAGAACTTGATGAAATCCTGCCAAATCAAAGCATACACCAAGAAAACTTTACTCAAAGCAACATAGAGGCCTACCCAACAAACAACCTAGAACTAGAAGGGTTCAATACTATCCATGTCTTCTACTTGATAGGCATAATTGAAATAACATATAAAGAAAGAACCCACGTAACCTTCAATTAAAAAACACGAGTCTGCTTGCAAAGAAAATCATCGCATGTAAATCAATGCATAAAACATGACAAGGTAAAAATGATCATTTAGTCACAAATAAAAGAGTTACTCTTTTTGGGGAAGAGGGATACCAAGGTGATTGGTTGGTTCATCAAGTAGAAGAATGGTTGGGTTCATAAACAGGGCTCGTGCTAAAGCAATCCTCATTCTCCATCCACCAGAAAAATCACGTGTCTTCTTTGCCTGCATCTGCTTGTTGAAACCAAGACCAAATAAAATTTCAGCAGCACGCTTTTCGGCAGTTGATGCATCCATAGCTTCCAGCCGTTCAAAAACTCGTTCAAGTGCTTCACCACCGCCATCTTCCTGGAACATAAATAAATAAAGTGTGGAGTCATCCGTAAAAGCAAAACAAGTGTGGGCGTAAAAGTTAAGAAGTCAAGGTACTTAAAACATACCTGTGCTCCCAGAATTTCAGCTTCTTTCTCCAATTTCAACCTTTCCTCGTCACAACTAATGACAGCCTCCAACGCAGACATGTCAGAGGCTTCAATTTCCCGGCTAAGGTGATAAATATCCATGTGGTCTGGAATAGGAAGCTCACGGCAACCAATTGCCGTAAGTAGGGTAGATTTCCCACAACCGTTTAATCCAAGCAAACCATAACGTCTGAAAAGAAGTTAAAGAAAATACAATCACCAGCAAATATTACAATAATAAATGATAACATCCTATTCATAAGTCAGAACAAATAAATATGGATGACAAACCTTCCATAATTTAGCTCCAACTCAGAATCAACTATTAGATCATGTCCATGGAAAGTAACTGATAGAGATTCTATCTGTAACCGCAGCATAAACCAAAACATCAATAGAATACAACGTTGATAATTTTAAATGCATTGACAATTAACTGTATTTATATGGCAGAAATATCCTTTATATTGCTCAATATTGAAATATTACCTACCTCTGAAGGATTCATAAACAGAGATTTTGACATGGGCTACATGGTAGAATGTCATTGCTACCAGCCCAACTGCTTGATTAGGTGTTCAAATACATGCACGCACCCACGCTAGCTACAATAATTTAGAAGTAAGACTACTATCTAAAATGAGAATGTCTATGCCAGTGTCCAAAAATATGGATTAATAATTAATTGAGAATCTGGGTATAATATCCCGTTCTCTCTTTTTTCCAGAGATACAATGCAATATATGTTCAATACAAAGGTAAGCCAGATCATTCTCAATTGAAAAACCAAGACAAGAATTATGCTGAACTTTGAAGGACACGAGGAAAATACACAAACTAAACTCATTAGTTGAACCTAATACAAAAATTGATTTTGATCCAAACACTTAAAATTATTTTTCATGGTCTAATTTCAGTCATAATAATCAGAACTAGGTTTCAAAAGTTACCACCAAGGGCCTGATGGATTGATTTACTTGAGTTTATCTACTAACATATAAGCACTTATAAACCTGTTTAGAAGAACTTATGAAAACAGCTTATGACATATTCATAAGCTCTCCGGAATAGATTATGAAAACAATCATACCTTAAAAAAGAAGTTTTTTTTAATGGCTATAATAAAACAATGACTTTATTTATCGTGTTATAAAAATAGCTTTTTATAAGTGCTTATGCTATAATCTGCAGATGAAGATGTTTATCTAATCAGGGCCTAAATGATTTCACTCTTTGGAAATCAGTTTTAATCAGTTTTTATCTTTCTTCCAAATCAACTCTGCATTATTTTACTGTTCAATATCAAAAGTTATACTAATTAATCACTTTCATTTAACCCTACAAAAGAACTAATCAGTAATGCATAACATAAAGAACAAATCAACAAAACCAAAACACCTAACAATAATTACCCAAACTCAGATTAATCATTCTAATCAGCTTTTGTAATAACAATTAATTAAAGCTAAAATAACCAAAATTAAACTAATCAGTAACACGATGATGAGTTGCTAACCCGAATATCCCTAGAAAGAGGATGGGAACAGAGAACTCCCGTGCATGTCCGATCAGATATTTGAATATCCCCAATTCCGTTAGCAACACTATCCACCGCCTTTTTCGATGAAGTGGCGGTGGCGGCAACTTTCCCTCCTCTCTTTGCAGCGGCGGCAGCCTTCTTCTGAGCAGCTTTTTTCTTGCTGGCTTCAGAAACCATCTTCAAGCCCTAATATCACTCTGCATGGAAACAAATAATTTCGACTTAATGATTATGTAGGAATTTCAAAACGCGCGTTTGAATTAAGCGGAAAAAAGCTAAAACATATGCCAACCTTGAATTTAGAACGTGAGAAGAAGGTATAGATCTTGTGAAGTGGTTATGTTCTTCGTTTCTGTAGAGGTGGTAAGGTTGGTTTGGTTTGGTATATAGAGGTGTCAGCTTACACGTGTCTCCACCAAGTTCAATTACCTTTTATTGGTAGAAATTTTGGGAAGAAAATTAAGAATGGAATGTTGTAGACAAAATGAACAAGGAACAAGGAACATCGATGTAAGAAGAAAAGAAAAAAGAAAAAAAAAAAAAGTATCTTATGTGTAGGAAATTGGAGAATGGGATACAGGTAATATGGTAAGTAAACCTGTTACAAAACATTAAAATTCTTGAATAGATTTTATGTTATCGTGGAAGTTTTAATTTGTAGCTTTGAAGTAACTCGCATTTAGGATTAGAGATTTGATTTTGCAAGTTATCCAAACATCTATGAAATGGTTCAAGTCGTGTTTGGGGACTGAAAACGAGTGTTTGGAGCTTGCAAACGTATAACCAAACAAATACTTATTCTTTTGTGACTATGTATTGTTGTGAGACCAAGTAGACGATGTCTCAAATTCAAATTTGAAAATGCATGGTGCGTTGAATCTAAGTTGAATGATGTGGTTCGTGGAAGTTGGCAATGCAACATAGACAAAATTGTTATACCTTAGTTAGTTGGAGGTTTGTTCAGATAACTTGGTCTATCGGAGAAAGACTCACTAAAGGAAATTGAAAATTGAGATTGAAGATTGTCATAAGAATTTTGTTCGACATTGTGACCAAGGCGGATGCACGATTATTCTTAGTTTGATTCTCTTAAAAAATGCATGACACGTCTATTGGTGCAATACGATCTATATTGAAGGCACCACGCAAAAACCCATTGGTATATCTATATCTCATAATATATATAAAAAAAAAAAAAAAAAAAAAAAAAAAAAAAAACTCATGCTTCAGCCAAGTCAAGGAAGAAGGTGAATTATATCTCTTATTTGAAAGACTTTGGTGGTGTGCGGGTAACAGATGACCCAAGTATGTGTGATATAGTTAAAGAGTAGTTTTGAGGAATTGTTCTAAGAACAAGCTAGTGTCCATGAATCGATGGTTAGTGTAATCAATATGGTCATTGATGAATCATATAATATGCAGCTTCCCGTATCTTTTCAAATTAAAGAATTCAATAAGGCAATATTTTCAATGCAACCACATAAATGTCAAGAACCTCATGGTTTCAATCCAAGTTTTTATCATCACTTCTGGAATGTGTATTTTCTAGACATCTTTCAAGAATGTTGTTTGTGGCTCAATGATGGCCAATTCCTTCCATCGCTTAATTCGAAGAATATAGTCCTTATTCCCAAGGGACAAGAGCAAAACATGATGAAGGATTAAAGACCTATAGCTCTTTGCAATGTGTTGTATGAGCTTCTTTTGAAAGTTATGTCTAATCGGTTAAAGAATGTGCTCCATAAGTACATCTTTGATAGTCAATCTACTTTTGTGTCATGACGTTATATTTTAGCTAATGTTATGGTGGTCATCGAGATTGTCCATTATATGAAAGGAGACTGTGTTGAAAATGGGGTTCTCTCATCAATAGATACAATATATTATGATGTGTGTCAAGTCTGTTGACTACTTAAAGGTTGTAAATAATGAAATGACTGGCCCTATCACCCCGGAGAGAAGAAAACAACATGGAGACCAATTGTCCCCCTATTTATTCATTATTGGATTAAATGCATTTTTGTCCCCTATTTTATATATATTATATATATATATGAAGATATAATCCCCCAATTTAAAAAAAAAAACATATTTTTTTGTCCTGGTCAACTTTTAGCAAGTGTACTAAAAATGTGTCAAAGTAATAAAATTATAAATTCGTCTTCACATGGACTGCTATATTTCCTTTTCAGCAATTTCATAATCATGTCAGATGTATAAAGGGTGGGGGGTTGATCAGGGCAAATAGTTGGTTTTATAATCATAAAATTAATTCCAAAATGTAAATAAACTAGTCAAGATTTTGAGAGAAAAATGTATGTTTGATGCGGTGTAAATAAACTAGTCATGTGATTTTGAAGGGTGGTGTAGCGGTGGATCCGTCGAAAGTTGATGCAGTGTTGTAGTGGGAGACTCTGAAGTCTGTTTATGAGATCATAAGTTTTCTTGGTTTGACGGGTTATTATCAGAGGTTCATTGAAGGATTTTCTAAGTTGGTTTTACCGTTGACACAGTTGACTCGGAAGGGGCAAATGTATGTTTTGGATTCCAAGTGCGAGAAGAGTTTCCAAGAATTGAAGATGATGTCGACGTCAGTGTTGATTTTGCCGAATCTGAATGAATCGTTTGTTGTATATTATTATGCTTCTAAGGCGTGTTGATTCAGAATCGTCAAGTTGTAGTTTATGCGTCGAGACGGTTGAAAGTGCATGAGAAGAATTATCTGACTCATGAGAAGAATTTTTGTACAAAAAAACTACCTTTATAATTAAAAATTTAAATTATTGTTGTGGTGGTGTTGTTCCTATTTTAAAGGGATTTATAAAAAAATTGTATAATATAGTATAAGGGATAAAATAATAAATATAACTGTTTAATGAAGGATAAAAGTTGGAAGTGAAAAAGGAATAGAAGACATTCCAACAAAGTCGAGATGTCTTGCATATTCCCGTCCTTGACAGGTGCTCATATATATTATTAAAAAAAAGAAAAAATTGGGGGGACAAAAACCTAACCCAGTAAATCCATACAAAGTGTATGTCAACCCAATCAGGTGATACGAAAAAATAGAAACAACGCTAGTGGATGTCTAAAGTCTGGTGTATGGACCAACCGTCAATATGGAATGAATCCAAGAACCAACAACTCTTTGCAACAACAACAACAAGCATAACATCTCTTTCTAACCAAACAATCCAACATCAAACAGGTAAACTGATGATGATTTTGAAATCATCTTCGTGAAGGTGATAGATATGACTGCCAACACGGATACAAAAACCCCAAAGCCTATAACCCACTATGTTGCGACGGTAAGTTTCACGACCATTTCTAGCCAAATCCAACACAAAGCAACTCAAAACCAATTGAAAGGCCAGATCAAGGGATGTTTGATCAACGAATCTGAGCACCACGAGTACCGCCAACACGGGAACACCCGAACTTACTACTCACAACAACAACAGACAACAAGTTAATAGCCATTTCTAGCCTAGAAAACATGTTACGAAGCATATCCAGTAACTATCTTCTATGAAACGAAACGAAACACCAAATCGAAACCAAAACCAAAGGTGCATAAACGATTTTGAAAAAGACCAAGCAAAACCAACTAACCCTTACAGGTTTTAGCATAATCAGAGATCCTTACAAGTTTTTTGAACCAAACTGGACGGCCACGGTGGATTGTCACCGTCGTTGATAAACCAAAGCAATCAAACCTGGAAAATCAGATATGATCCAAAACTGAAGCTGAAGCCAACAATCGGAGCTTGCATACACATATCTGAACCAGGTGAAACCTTAACACATGAGACAGAACAGTAAACGAACAAACATCGTTGCAGCGACGCCAATTGTAAGAGCTCTCTTTCAAAAACTGACCCTAACTGGGTGTCCTTCCAAAAGCCACCGACTCAATCGTCCGGAGTTTTGGAACAGTGACGGTGGTGCGAAGGAATATGTATATATTTATTATTATTACAATATATATAGGTATGGATAACAAAATATAAATAAGATAGTGGATTTTAGGTTGAATTTATCATTGTTCCGTACCTTTAATTTAAACTATTGTAATTACAATTTTATTTATTTTATGATATTATTTAAATATTTAATTATCAAAACTTTTTAAATCCCACTATAATAGGAATAATTCAACTACAATATTAATATCATTAGTTAAATTTTTATTTGTCCTCGTAAGCTTAACTCAGCTGATAGGGACAATACATAATATATGCAGTTTAAACCTTGACCACCACAAAAAAAAACTTAAATTTTTATTTGATACATGCAAGTTAGTGTTCATCTTGATGTTGGTGTATTAATAATTATTTGGGGTTCAAACCTTGGCACCACAAAAAAAACTTAAATTTTTATTTGATACATGCAAGTTAATGTTCATCTTGATGCTCGTGTCTTAATAATCACTCCTTCCGTCCCAAATTGTATGTCTCTTTAGGGAAAAAAATTTGTCCCAAATTATACGTTGCTTTACAATACCAAAGCAACATTAATGCTACTTTTCCTATTATAACCTTAACTATTTATTATTCTATCTTCTTTCAATTCTTTCATTTATCTTTCCTATATTATTTATTAAGGACAATATTGTAAAACAACTCATAATATCTCTTTTCCACACAATATTAATTGCATTTTTTAATATGTGTGAAATGCCCAAAACGTCATACAATTTGGGACGGAGGGAGTAGCATGTAATTGATATTTTTTAAGCAAACAATTTTATTCATGCAAATCAACATGAGTACATAATTTTATTCATGAGAACATTAATATTAAAAACAACATCTTCAGAAACCACCTTAAACAGCACAACACAAAACATAAACATCATATAATTTTCTTTACATCTCAAATCCAGAACCAAAACTAGATGTCTCTCCAGGAAGCATTACTTTGCTAGTGTTTACTCTTTTTGGAACAAACTTACGGACCCATATATGTTTCCCATTGATAAAAAATTTGACTTTATAATGCCCTCTCAAAATCATATCAATAGTATCCACCTTATGTAAAACAATTCTAGCAAAAAGTGCTTGTTCATTTGGTGCAGTTTTTTGCATAAACAAAGCCTCAATACAATCTCCATAAATCATAGTAAAAAAGTTCTTAACTTCCCATTCTTCAACACGACACCCTTTCGAAAATGTCACAAACAATGTCCTATCTTCCGCCGGTATGCTTTCTCCTCTTCTTCCTTCATTGTTGTTGTTTTGTTGTTGCAAAATTGCACCATCAATCCCAACCGAACCGAACTGCAGATTCGCCGGTCCAATTGAACCAAACCAAAAATTGTTGTTATTCATCATTCTATGTGTCATGTTTCTCATTATCGCTTGTTGCATGATGTCACTCAATGCTCTCATACAAACTTCTTGTTTGTTTTCTCCACCCCTCGAATCGCTTCCACACGATTCTCAAGAAAGAATTTTAGAGAGATTTCTTTGTCCATCAAGCTTTGAAGAAGTGGAATATCATTTTCTTCATAATATGATTTCTCGATTTGGGAGGTGTTATTGTTGTTGGTAATACAAGTGAGACACATCATTGATTCAACAACAATTTCATCGATCAAAATAACAGGTAAAGACACAATTTTTTTCACAACATCATGAAAACCAACTCTTTCCAACCAAAGCCACATAGCAAGCAATTGTGCAGACTTATATGGATCACGGGAAAAGTTGGTGACAAGGATTTTGTAGAGGTTTCTGTCCAATTTGTGGAACAGAAGAAAATCCTCTTGGGAAAGAGTGAAAGAAAGTGAAGTGTCCATGGAAGAAATTATGAAACAATGCTATAGGTAAACAACCTAGTTCTTTATAAAAAAAAAAGATAATGGTACAAAAATATTATATTGTAATTTTGTCGAATTGACTTTGTGTTTTTTTACATTAAATATTCGTATTTTTATTTGAAAATTTATTACGTAATTTAATGTCAATAAATTAAAATGAAAAAGATGTTATTTTGAAAGAAAAAAAATAGTTTCGTCAACGCAATTAAACTAAAATAAATTTAAAAATTATAAAACTATATTAAATCAAAATAATCATCTAAAATAAAAGAGAAATAGTTTGACACATATATTTAAACCTATTTTAGTAATTATACATCTAAAGTAAATTTATCAATATATGCATTTCGATACCAGCAATATACTTATCTATAAATTCTTATATTTGTAACAAACTATACTTATCTTTTTCAATGATACCAACAATTTAACAAATACAATATAAATTCTTATATTTGTGAATGACACTAACAAAATAGCATTCTTATGGTCAAATTTACTTAAGGATACAATTGAAAAGAGAAAAATTCAGTCTGAAACAATCTAATTTCTTTATATATAGTATAAATAAACTTCATTGAGAACTCACAACACCCACTAACAATCACACACTAACCGACTTTAGTGTCCCTCCTCCCTTTCCACCGCCCCTCGATCAACCTCACTCCAACCCCTCCCTTCAACCTCTAAAATCACCTTAATAACCAAACTCTTTTAACCCTCAAATCTATATTTTTTAAAAATCAAAAACCTCAACCCAAATATGAAAATATAACATTTTAACAAATCAACTTAGATAAGTGAATCGGTACT
This sequence comes from Medicago arabica, assembly GCA_946800305.1. NCBI lineage: Eukaryota > Viridiplantae > Streptophyta > Magnoliopsida > Fabales > Fabaceae > Medicago > Medicago arabica. The sequence goes on from OX326971.1 coordinate 52,545,546, forward strand.
CAACACTAGTTTCTTTGGGATCAATACTTTTCTATTACGCGATAAAACCATGCACTTGCGAGTTCATCAAGTTTTTGGAACCGTGATCGGGATTAGTTGTTTATATTGATACCTTTTTTCATCTCGATTAAACTAATTTTTTCCCTCTTTTAATTTAGTGTTTTTGTAACTATTTTCTTGTTTCGTTGCAAAGAAATCGTAGTCTTTGGGAAATTGTTAAGCTAGTTCCCGGGATAGAGATTATTCCATCTACAAAGAAGAAAACAATAAAAGTTGTGAAAATTACTGAAGATCGTGCTTTGAAAAATTGTGCTTCTCCCTGTGCAATGGAACCACACTCTAGTATTGTTCATTCAAATGTAGAAGCTAACAATTTTGCAATAAACCTTGAACTATTCATTATGTTACAAGAAAAAGGACAATTTTCCAGTTTGTGAATGGATAATTCGAACCTCCATCTATCCATTTTTCTTAAATATTATGATACCACGAAAATATATGGAGTTTCTGATGATACCTTGAGACTTAGACTTTTCCCTTTTGATTAAGAGATGAAGCTATAAGGCTTGGCTACATTATGAGGATTTCCATTCCATAAAAAGCTGAGATGATTTAAAACAATATTTCCTCTCTAAATATTTCCACATAGGATAAAATATGGTTTTGGTCCCTACAAATATGCTTAGTTTTAGTTTTAGTCCCTGTAATTTTTTTTTTGTTTTTGATCCCTGCAAAATATTTTGCAGGGACTATTTATCTAATAAATGGGTTCAGTCATCATGTGCCACGTGTGCAAATCATCACAAAAGTGGGGCCAAGGACCAAAACCAAAACGAGATATATTTGCAGGGACCAAAAACAATTTTTTTTTACAGGGACTAAAACCAAAACTAGGCATATTTGCAGGGACCAAAACCATATTTTAACCTTCCATATATCAAGAGTTTCTCGATTAAAAAATGGAATAACCATTTTTTCACAAAACGATGGAGATTTGTTATATGAAACTTGGGAAAGTTTCAATGAAATTTTTAGTTTATGCCCTTCTCACGGGTTTAAAAATGGTTGATAATTCATACCTTCTACAATGAACCGCTTTACACAACTAGGATAATGGTGGACACATCTGCCAGAGGTTCCTTGATGAATAAAAGCATAGAAGATGTATTCTTCCTCTTGAAGATATGGCCCAAAATTTATATCAATGGTAATGTGGACTGATAATGTACAATTAAAGGGACTCAAACGCCATCCAGAAGGGCCAAAAATGGCCTTAGGCGCATCCTCTTAAGGGTGCCGCCTCAAAAGGCTTATAGAAACTTCTAGAACGCTCTAAAGCATCCTATACGATCGACCTTATATATTCACCACTTTACCTTGTCCAAAGATCTGTTCTTGGGGGCTGTGGACCATCATAATATTCTTAAGGGCCTAAAATCCCTCTATAAAGGCTCGGGTACCCTCCTGGAAGGCTCCTGAAGCCTAGGTGCGCCCTTCCTGGGCCGGCGCCTTAGTCAGCTTCCAGAATCAAGTAAAAGAACTAAAGCCCAAGCTTACTTGGGGCTGAAGTCACGCTAAAACAAGCCCACGAGGGTTATAAATACAACACTTGAGATCATTCTCAAAGGATCTCAAAAAGCAGTCTAAACCCTATATTCTAATATTGTATTCACTGCAAGTACATGTAATATGAAAGTTATCCTTCCTCAAATGAGGGCATATATAATTCTATCCTTGCATCGAATGAATATGGTTGTATTGTTAGTCAATCAACCGTTGATTTTCCACAAAGTTCTAAGGTTGAAAGTTTCTTAGAAAGCGTTGTTGCAACTCAAACTAAAAAAAATGGTACTTTTATCCAAGATAGAAAGGTTGGAACAACGTGTTGTTGGTGTAAGTCGTAGAGGCTAGGGGTATTCGTGGTACGGTTTAGATCGGTTTTGAGGTAAAAACTCATCTGATTCAAAGATAAAATTGATCTGACGATCCGAACAAATTTAATGCAGTTTATATTTGGATTGATTTTGGATATTCAAATTACAAACTATAATATTTTTTATTAATAATAATATAAAAATTTGGAAAAATAATAGGTTTTATACTAAATATAACATATTTTTTTAAAAATAGTAGGTCTTCTTTAACCCTTTTGTTGTTAAAATAGAATGTAAATTTTATTTTTAAAATATTTGAAAAGGCGTCCCCGCTCAATTGGCAAGGACATACATTATTATATACATGGACTGTAATATTTGAAAATGCACTTACACCAACTTGAGATGGATAATGTCAACCGGTTCCCCGTAGCATTAGTTAATGAATTATAAAAGGAAATATTTTTTCTAGGAAATTATGTATTCTACTTTTTTTAAAACTTGAAAAATGTTGCTTTTAATGTTGACTTTGTTTTTTCTTTCCATTCTTAGCTATTTAATTAGTGTCCGAGGGGCACTGGTTTAGATGAACCTTATATCATACAAACGGGCCATTAATTGGTTCGTAAGAAAATTATAAGAAATGAGTTTTTTTTTCATTTTCGTGCCATGTATATCTTTGATTGTTCTGCTTTTTATTCTCATATGTAGGGACAAACCAATAATAGAAAACTAGTCAAAGTAGTGATTACAAGTTCTTCTAAATGATTTCCTTTGTTTAAAATGAGAAAGTAGTGATTACAAGTTGCATAGTTTTATGCATGGATCATAGTATCAAATTCTTAAATTTGTTATAACCTAACAAGCAATATTGGTTAACCAACCACAAAATTTACTTGTTTCTTATATTATCCAATCAATAAAGAGAAAAAAAGAAACTAAAACCTTGCTTGTGCCCAAAGTCACATAACAAAACAAGCATTAGGATTTTCATCACTAAACATTTGAGGTGCTTCCTGCATATGCATCATTTGAACTTGTCCATAGTTATAACCTTCATCAAATCCAAAAAAACCACCATATCCATTACCATTATAACCATAACCATAACTAGGTTGTGTCAAAACCTCCTTTTTTGCAATATTGTCACCACCATTTCCCTCACCCTTTTTCTTTCCACCTCCACCTCCACCTTCACCACCTTTCTGATTATTCTTCTTGTTACCACCATCATTCTCTTTCTCATTCTCCTTCTCCTTCTTGGTAGGGACCACCTCAACCTTCCTCTTAAACCTCTTCTTCAACTTCTCCACTAAAACTTTCATATCCATTGTTCCCTTCACAGTCACTATCTCTTTCTCCTTATCTATAGTCACATCATGAACACCTGCACCCAAATTCCATTCCAAAACACAAAAATCAACACCATTTTCAATAATAATAAATTACAAAAAAAATTACTCTAAATTTATAACATAAATCACCTTTAGTTTTCAAAACAGTTTTGCGAATCTTTTCAATACAACCTTGACAATGCAGCTCCAATTTCAAAACCGCCGTCGTCACAGGAGGCTATTCCAATTTCATTTTCATCCATAAATTAAACCAGATAAATGAACAACCAAAAAAAAAAAAATAATAGAATAGAAGATGTAAATAATAGAACAGAGAAAATGAAACTACCTCTTTAGGTTTTTTGTCTTCCTGTTTATTTTTGTTCTCATTTTCGGATTTGTTTTCCTTGTCTTTTTTGGGAACCGGAGAAATGAGGTCAACTTTCTTCTTCGTTTGAATAGAAAGTTTATCTCTGAGTTTTCCGGCATCGACGGTTCCGGTGACGGTTAGTTTTCCTCCGTTACCAATATCAAGTTTCTCGAAGCCATCAACAAGAAGGTTCAATGCTTCAGTTCATAAAAAAAAAAAATCAAGTAAATAAAAACTAATGAAACAGTTAAAAAAAAGGAAATATATGTTGATGAATAATTTAGGAATGAGAGAAAAAGTAGCAACCTTCGAAACCTTGGATGAATTTGACGATTTTGGAAGAACAACCTTCACAATGCATGTCGACCTTAAAAACGATGTTAGTTGGTTTGGTTTCATTCTTATTCTTATTCTCGTTCTTGTTGTTGTTGTTCAGCTTCTTCTGCGTTTCATTCTTAGTCTTATTCTCGTTCTTGTTGTTGTTGTTCTGTTTCTTCTGCGTTTCATTGTTTTGCTTTGTGTCGTTTTGGGTGTTGTTCTTTTTCTTCTGCGACATGAATGAAAGTTGAAATGCGTGAGTATGAAATGAAAGAAGAAAAACAAAAACGAGTTATTGAAGCTTAAACATTGATGATGGTGGTGGTGATGGGAGTGGGAGTGGAGCGGTTACAGAGAGAGAGGTTAACACAGCTTTAAGAATTGTGTGAATATGAGTGGATCCCACCACCAAATACCACGTGTCCACGTTCAACCTTCAACGTTTTCTACTTCTTCTTAACCCTTTTTTTTTTTTCTTTTTTTTTACAGCAGAGGGTCAAAACCCAATTTTTTTCTCTCTTTCTAATTACAGCTATGTATTTATCGTTATACTCAAAATGATAAAATTACCGTGAAATAAGATTGGTTATACTATAATTTAATTTTAAATTCACTTTAAATAAGTCATGTAAACATAGTTTAAATAAGTTATGTAAACTGAGTATAAATGTATGTTCACTGAGTATAAGCGTATGTTCTGGACCGATCAGAAAGATCTTAGACCCACTTACTTAGGTCCAATTCAATTCAAGCCCAAACGCTATGTTTGACGTATTACTCACAACACACCCTCTCCCCGCGAGAGGGGTGGACGGAGCAAAAGAGACCAGTTCAAACGAACTGCAACGTCTCTTCCCACGTTTTTGTGAATCTCTCTCCGGTGGTTACACTTCCCACGATTTTGTAACCGCAGGGCACACTTGTGCCATTACAACGACTCTGTAGTCATCCAACTCTATATATAGGGGACTCATTGCAGTCCCCAAGGTATACTCTATCTTCTCTCTAAACCTTCATTCTCTGATCTCTACTGACTTGAGCGTCAGAGTGCCTGTAGGTACACACCCCCCTCCACTCAAAGAAGCATTCTTGAAGCTCTAAACCACCGCATTTAAAGGCTCCGGTAGTCACCTTCTGATCAGGTACAATCAGTGGCGCCGTCTGTGGCAAATATAAGCTCTCCCCGTTTTTACCTTACTAAAAACCAAAACTTTCCAAAAAACTATCATAACTACCAACAGTTACAGTTCACATATACAAAGTGAAGTTCATATCCTTCGATGAGACGGAATGACGTCTTCACATTCTCCTGTGGATACACCTCAGGAGGATGCCATACAAATAATCCCTCAGCAGGACATCCCTCTCAGAGAAAGGCCTCTGCTGGGTCCTCCACGACCTGCAGAAAAGACCGAGAACACCACACCGATGGGTGCCATCGTCAGTAACCTGATCCGTACGGTTCAACCACAGATGTCGTTAATCGAGGAACAGAACTGACGTTTAATGGAACTGGAGCAAGTGCGCCCATTGGTCCAAACTAGACAGGACATCCCTCTCGAAGAAAGGCCTATGTTGGGTCCCCCATGACATGCAGAAACGGTCGAGAACACCACGCCGACGGGTGCCATCGTCAGTAACCTGATTTGCACGGTTTAACGACATACATCGTTAATCGAGGAACAGAACTGACGTTTGATGGAACTGGAGAAAGGGCGTCCATTGGTTCAAACTAGACAGACTCATTCCCCAACACGTAGCAGAAGAGGAAGGAGCCCTCGCCACTCACGCTCCAGATCCCCTCGACACTCAGTTAGCAGCAGATCTGCGAGCCACACTAGGAGATCAACCAGAAAGAGATCCCCCCGACGATCTCCTCCAAGACGACCTCCTCCAAGGATATCCCCCCCAAGATGCAACGGACGCTCTTGGTCTCCCTCCAGTTCCGAGGACAATCGCGATCCCCAGAATGATCGTAACGCTTACGGTCCATTCACACGGCGCATTCGAGACGCTCCTATTCCCCGAGAACCGGAGAAACCACCTCAAATGGATTCATATGACGGGACGACGGATCCAAATGAGCACATTGAGAACATCGAAGCTGTTCTCACCTATCAATTGGTGCGAGGCGTCGTCAAATGCAAGCTCTTCGTCACCATGCTGAGACGAGGAGTCGTCACGTGGTTCAAGAACTTACAGAGGAACTCAATAAATTTGTAGAGCGACTTCTACGATGAGTTCACCACCCTTTTCACTGCCTCGAGAACACAACCAAAGACGGTAGCATCCCTTGAGGCTATCGTCCAAGGAAAAAACGAACCTCTTCGAGATTACATCAAAAGGTTCAACAAAGAAGTTGTACAAGTACGGGGTGCCGACGACACAATGAAACGGTACCTCATCGCCAAATACCATGTGTCCCACCACCAAGAATTGTGTGACTATGACTGATCCCACCACCAAATACCACGTGTCAACTTTCAACTTTAAACGTTTTCTACTTCTTCTTAAGTCTTAGCCTCTTTCTTTTTTTATTTTTTCTAATTACACCCATGTATTTCTGGTTATACTCTAAAATGATAAAATTATCCTTAATAAACTTGATTATACTATAATTTAATCTTAAATTCAATTTAAATAGGTCATGTAAACATGGTTTAAGTAAGTTATGTAAACTGGGTATAAGTGTACATATTAAAAGTTATATTTTATTTTAACCTCTTCAATTTTGTTTAATGATTCTACGTAATCTTATTTTAAGTATCTACATGTAAACTCGGTTTAAGTAGGTTATGTAAACTAAATTTACATTAACTAGTTTACATAACCTACTTAAACTAAATTCAAGTTAACATCAACGATGTAAATTAACGCCTACGAGTTGAACCATCAAATAGCGCCGTTGTACAGTGCATAACATATCAACGTTGAACACCAAGAAAAAAAAAATTAAAACTCTAGTATCATTGAAAAAGAAGAAGAAATTCACTTAGCAATCAAGCATGGATGAAAGATGTTTTGATTCAGTCTTTAATCTTTTATAGAGATTGATTGAACATGCATGATTATTTATGGGTGAAAGAGTGTGGAATTTTAAAGTGACAATGAATGAAATCAAGGTTTTAAAAAAAATTATATGAAAGGGCAATATTGATATTATTGTAAATTTTTAAGTAAATTTGGGTGTAACAAAAAATACATGAGATGTTAATAGAAAAATTGTCCTTTTTTTGGTTTGTAGGAAACTCTTTCTTTTCATACAAGACAAGATAATTCTAATAAATTTAATTAGTAATTAAAGGATGAATACAATCTATAATGTTATATGGTCACATTTGGAAAGCTTATGAACATTTATATTATTTTTTTAACAAAAAAATATATATATTAACAATAGTTATTTACCCCGCACAAGGCGTGCAACAGGGAAACCACACAAGAGTATTTATAAAAATTAGGTGCTAAGTAGAACAAAGCACCACCAAAACAACAAAATAGGTTAAAATGATTACAAGCGGACACCCATACAGAGAAACAGTTGCTTCCACCAGTCATGATAGTTGTAAGTAAATGTTGCCTGTTTTGATTTCAGCCATAAAAAAAGATGTCAGTTTAACCTTTTCAATGAGGGTGGAAGATGTAGATGTCATGTTGTTGAACACACGGTCATTCCTTTCCTTCCAAAGAACCCAAACAGAGGTAAACCAAATGATTTGAAAAACATATGTGTGAATCTAGGCAAACCCGCCATAGTAATAAATTGGGTGAAGTGTTGATGAAGATCACCAGATGAAACCAAAGAGATACCCATCCAAAGCCAAACATGAGACCATAGAGACCCGAAAACATCACATCCCAGAAATAGACGCGTTGCTGTTTCTTGACTCCCACATCCGGACACGCACACCGCATCTTCATGAGAAAGGATAATTCGCCTCACCAAATTATCCTTGGTTGGAAGTCTGTTGCGAAGAAGGCGCCACACGAACACAGACACCTTAGAAGGGATATGCTTATGTCAAATGTCAACAACTTGGGACCTATCCACCAACTCACTTGAGGTAGTGAGAAAGTGGTAAGCCCCCCGCACCGAATATCCATGAATAGGATCTAAAAGCCACCTTCAAGTATCTTCGACATTATCCTGCAAAACAATATTATGAAGTAACACATAACACTCCATCGCACTCTCCTCCTCCCATGCCAACAAACGACGACGCCACAACCTCTCCCACCCATCTACACCCCTATACTACTCCTCATCTTCTCCACCGAACACACCTTGTCAGCAGACAAATAAAAAGGCGGGGGAATTTAATTTTCAAAGGAATTTCCCCAACCCAAATGTCATGCCAGAATAATGTACCCCTTCCATTACCAACGACCCTACGAGTGTTATTATCAAACCAACTGCCTACTCTCTCACCTACCCCTTCACGAAGCCTACTCACAGACCACCACCAAGCCGAACAATGGCTTCCTCCCTCTTTCAACCGACCCCCCCCCCATCGTAACGAGCTTTTAAAACCCGGTACCGCAATCCCTTCATGTCCACCAGCATCCTCCAACACCATTTACTCATTAAAGATAAATTAAAGGAATTTCCCCAACACAAATGTTATGAACAATTATTATATTAATCTTTCTATTACCGGTAGCTAATTTGGTTCTGTCATATAGTCCTCCATTTTAAGAAATGTAATTTCCTGTGTCAAGCTAGCTACGTACAATCATTAGAGGTGGTGTATAGTGTATGCCAACAGAATAATTATACGAATCCTATGTAAATAACCTTGTTAAATCAATAAGATGCTCTTAATTAAACATGATATTAAGCAAATGAAATAAATTTCACTTTCATTGAAGAATTCACCTACCCAAAAAATTACCAAAAATAAAATATATCAAATAGTTTTTGTTTTATAGGCAATAGTTAGTGGTTAGTTTGTTGCGAAAATTATATAAAATAATTGTAGGAAATAGTTGACTGCATATGCTTTTGAAAAATAAACTGTAAGGGTTTGGCCCTTTGTAATTGATGAATGCAGGGAAATAGATGAAATAACTTTGTATTGAATTCAATGAAAAACACAATATAAGAGAAATTGATTGAATACAATCCAAAGACTTTCAGAGAGTACCAAATGGAGAGAGAGAGGATTTTCATAATTTTTTCCTCATACCCACTATTGATCCTCCTTTCATTATTTATGCAATCCAAGGTTCCTTTGTTTTAGGATCACTAGACATGTGTCCATTTATCTCAACCAATAATATTATGACAAATGTATTTCCTCAGATGCTATGTTGAATCATAACATAAACACATTGGATTTAAACAAATGTAAATTGTCGATAGTTGTGTCGTACCCTAATTTTTGACCGATTTATTTTATTTTTTATTCGTACGTTGTTTATTTTCTAGTCGTCCGATTCGCGCGCGAATTCCCGTAATGTATGCTTTTGTTCGTATTTGTGGTCGCATTTACTTTTCGTTCGTCGTTTTATTTTTGATATCGCGCGCGTATCGTTTCCGTAATTTTTACTCGCGTTTTGTGCGTTTTTTTTTTAGCGTAGCGTATTGTTTGCGTTCGTAAAGTTTATTTTATTCACGTCGTTGATTTATCGTTTTAATTAGCGTAAAAAGCCGCGTAATCTCAGTCGTATCAGACGAAATTTCGGCAGAGAGGTATTTTAAAATACCTCATTTTTTGGTTCCGACGGGACATTTTTATTTTTATTTATTTAATTTTCGTTTTCCATTTTTAATCATTTATTTAGTCATTTATTTTTCCATTTTACTTATTTATTGTTATTTGTTTATCAGATTTATTATTTATTTTAATCCTTGTCCACATGTCATTGTATCATTGGTCCAATCCAACTTTTCCTCCAAGAAACTGCAGGGGTACTTTGGTCTTTGTTATTGTATCAGTGAACAGTACTATAAAAGTACTGTTCACGCGTCAGTTTGGTCCCCCAAGGTCAGAATCAGTCAGAGAGGTCACAATCAGTCAAAAATCAACCAAAAACACATTTTTTCCATTCCTTTTCCAAAAACTCAAATCAAACCACAAAAAACTCATGAATTTGTTCATGAACATCAAGAACTCATGAGTCTCTTTTTTTTCCCAAATTCATAACAACAACAAAACAAAATCCGAATCTCATACACCATGAATCAACATCACACAAAATCACAAATCCATAACTCATAATCACCATAACATCATTTTCGGCCAAAAAACCACTCAATACCACAAAACCGAAAATCAACCAAGAACAACATCGAAAAATCCGAAAATCCATACATACCCCATAACATCATTTTCGGCCAAGGCAAGGCAAAGCAAGAACCAAAAGGAGCAAAGAAGCAACCGAACCACAACACAAAGAACTCAAGCAAGGAACAAGGACAAAACCGAACCAAAGTAGAAGAAAAGAAGGAAAGGCAAACGTAAGGGGTAAGAAGAAGAAGAACAAGGTGGTTTTCTTTTTTCTATAACTCTTTTTTTGGTTTTTTTGTAAACTTTGCTTGTAGATCTAGGCTTTGTGGGTATGGTTTTAAAAAATCTAAGAGTGGATCTTTGTTTAGAAGGGAAAGAGGATTGGATTGGTAAAAAAAATTTTGAAAAAGGAGGTGTTTGGCTTCTCCGGCGCGGCGGCCCTCCGGCCGACCACCGCGCCGGAGCTTTTCCTCCTCCCCTCCCTTTGGCTGCGCCGGCCAGCCCTTGTTCTAGAGAGAAGCTAGAGCTTCTCTCTCTAAGTTGAGGGAAGGGGGTTGATTTTTATTGATTTATGTGTTTTTTGTTTAGTTTTTGCTTTTATACCACTTTTATTCATGTGTTCCCATGCCTGCAAGCCTGAATTGTTATGGTGTTCCCTTGTGATCAAGGCCATCAGATGTGGACATTTCCAAAATCTGATGGTTAGAATTTGTTCTGCGTTTTAATTATATGCATGTTACTGCCTGTTTGTTTATGGTGTTCCTGTATCTTATTTGCCTTCTGATTTTGAGCTTGTGTTTATGATGAAATGATAATATGATGGAATCTGGATCTTTTGATTCATCAAATGGTCCAGATTCATCTAGTTTTTTTCTTTTATTATTGTTTTTTTTTACTACTATTTTTTCTAGTAAATCTCCCATTTCCTCTTAATTTTCTTTTTTTCTTCTTCTCTTTTTCTTTAAATTATTTCTAAGTTGTCCTCTTTTAAATTGTTTAGTGTCCTCTCATTACATGTTTCATGATTGTTTATTAAATATTTAACATCTCATGCATTTTTTTTAATTTTGTTTATTTTGCATTTATATTTATTTCCTATGTTTAGCATCGCATTTTATAGTCTCATTGTCTTAATTTGGTTAAAATTGCATTTTAGTTTATAGAAATAATCCTCATTAGAAATATTGCATGCATATTTAAATTTCTTGTCATTTATTTTATTTTATTGTTTTTATTTTTGGCTTAGTGTGTATAATTAGGGAATTAATGTAATTTACTTTCGCGCATTTTTCTTTTTTTGAGACCATAGAATGTATCTAGGGTATGTAATATGTAATCGGCACACGCACTGACACGCGCACCGACACGCGCACCGACACACCACTTTATTTATCGCTTTACGCTCTTTTATTTTTATTCCGCCGTTACGCGATTTCGTCGTTAGTTTAGAAAAATATTTTCTTCAAAAAAAATCAATCAAATCAAATTCAATTTTTATTTTAAGTAAACCTTGGTACGTAATCCAAGTGTCTTTTCTTTTATTTTTCTTAATCAAATGTTAATTAATTTAATATCCACATTAGACATGGATTTCGTACATTAAAAACTAATCAACTTCATCGTATTTCCTTCTCATGCCTTGAGGCCTCTCATCCCTTCTTAAAATCTTTTCAAAAGATATTAAAATCAATTCAACTCATCAAATAAGTTCTTAAGCCGAACTACTTGATTTTGATCCCGATTTATTTGGGTAAGTAGGCAAAGGGTTTCGACCTTTCCAAATCAATAAAAATAACCAAAAACATGCTTCTTCTTTCTCCCTTCTTTCACTTTAACTCTTAACTTTTTTTTATATAAGTAAAATCAATTTAGCGCAAGATTAGAGAATAGGTAGAAGGTTCCTATGGGATACCATAGTCGGTTCGGGTGCCTAACACCTTCCCCAATCGAAACCAACCTCCGAATCCAAGGTCTTAAGGGTTTTCACTCACTTTTTCCCTTCCCGCGAATAAAAGTTGAGAGTTCAATGATTCAAGGTTCGAATCTAATCAATGATTTTGACACCCGAAAATCACGAGCACAAGTTGTATCACAATAGAGATAAAGATTATTCCCTTCTCTGTTTCTCTGATCTTTTTAATTTACTCCTAGGTTAATAATTCTATGTTCACTAGTATGCATCAGCATTTCTGTTAGGAAATACCAAAACAGAGAGGATCTTAACTCGAGCAAGAACGATTTTATGCATTTTAAAATTAAATGTTTCAAGTTTGACATATGTCTTCTGATTATGAGGTCTGTTTTAGTATTTAGTAGATTTGGAAATGATCGAGTATCCACTGTCCAACCTTTTTGAATTGACTCATCAGACCCTAAACTTTAATTGATCTAGTTGCCCCGTTGTTTGAGCTACCGAAGGATATTCATTAGTTACTAGATACATTAGACATGTAATATTTATTTATTAACAGATACTTATTTAGAGAGCATTGGTGGGACATATAGTTATCTTGGTCATTGTATTATTGTTTTGAGAGGTGAAATTTGACGGCACAATAAGGAGTACATAAAATTATGTTAATATTCAGTTTTTGGACCTAATTATTTATAAAAAATAATACCAGCAACACTCATTTTAACATACTATTTTTAACATAATAAGGATCGGCCGGTACATCCATGGGATTAGAGGAAAATGAGTAGGATGATTTACGTTCTATTTCTACTACGGTGCTATCTTTATCCAAGGTTAAGTGCAATCTGCAATGGCAGAAGGCACACATTCTTTGGCTTAGGGAGGGTGATGGAAACTCAAATTTCTCATGGGGTGATGTCAAATAGAAAACAGGGTAATTCTATAATAGGCGTTGATGTTAATGGTACGAGAACTGAAGGGTGTCTAATGTCAAAGGAGTGGTGTTTCATTATTGAGAGTCATTTCAAATTAGTACCATTGGTGAGACCAGGTGTGGAAAACCTTTCTTTTAAAATGCTTAGCGCTGCTGATGCTGCACATCTAGAGGTGCCTTTTAATGAGGAGAAAGTGAAAAGGCTACTCAGAGTGTGATAGTTTCAAAAGTCCAGATTCATATGACATTAATTTTGGTATTTTGAAGAATTTATGGGCAGATATCAAATGAAATATTACGAGGTTCATTTCCGATTTTCATGTAAATTAAATACCAAGTTAGCTCTAATTGTACTTTTATAGCCCTGATTCCCAAAGTGAGTTGTTCTAAAAAGCCATCTAACTTTCGTCTAATTTCACTGGCATGTGTGTACAAGATTTTATCTAAATTTTTGGCTAGCAGACTAAAGTTGGTCATTGGTAGTGTGGTATTTGAAGTTCAAATGGCTTTGGTAAAAGGTAGGCGAATTTTGGATTAAAATGGGTTTTCCTGGTAAGTGGATGAAGTGGGTAATGGAATGCATTAGTTCGGCAACTGCATCAGTGTTGGTTAGAGGTTGCCCTACTAATGAGTTTTTGATGGGTAGGGGTTTGTGTCAAGGTGACCCCTTGTTGCCTTTCTTATTTCTGTTAGCGGCAGAAGGTCTAAATATGATGTTATACTCTTATGTGGATTATGTGGTCTCTTTAAGGGTTACAATGTTGGTGAAGAATCTCCCTTTCGTGTTTCCCATCTTTAATTTGTTGAAGGCACCTTAATTCTACGAGAGAAGAGTTGGGGAAATATTAGAGCGTTGAAAGCAATCCTTATTTTGTTTTAAATCATACGGAGTTTGAAGGTCAATTTTCACAAGAGCATGCTTGTTGTAGTTAATGTGGCGGATTTCTAGCTGGTGGAAGCGGCATTGGTGTTGAATTGTAAAATTGGTCGGATTTCATTTAAGTATCTCAGTCTTCCTGTTGGTGGAAATCCTCGACGTCTATCTTTTTAAAAATCGTTGCTTGATCATATTCGTGAAAAATTATCTCCATGAAAAAGTAAAAACCTATATATTAGCGGTCGACTTGTGCTCATCAAATGTTTCTTGTCATCATTAATGTTTTTCTTTCCTTCTTTAAGGCTCCCACATATATTATATCTCTAATCGAATCACTATTTAAAGCTTTTTTATTGGGGGGGGCTTGCAAACATTGTGTTAAATGAGATATAATTTGCTCTTGTTGGGAGTAATGAGGTTTATGGATTATGAGGATCAGAGAGTCTAATTTGGTTTGTTGGGAAAATGGTGTTAAAAACAGAAAAGTTTATATTTAAATCATGTTTTGTTAAAAAATTATATTTTGTTTTGAGAGATTCATATAATGTCTCAATGTGACTGCGGGAAAAAATTCAAATGATTCACATTAGTTGATCTTTTTCTTAAGGATACACATAGATTGACTTAATAGCTAGGATAAAAAAGGCTGATGAAAAACTAAAAGTCGAGGAAAAGCAAATAAATAAATAAACTAAAATGAAAAGTTGAAATATTCATAAGAACTAAAAACATATTTAACCTTTAAAACGAGAGATGCTTATATAGGCACGACTACAAATAAAATGCATTAAGGCACATGCACATAAAAATACTTATCATTTAGTCATTTAAGATAACATATTATTTAAATGTTTCTTCTTTTACCTTTTCTCCAAGTGTGTGAATGACTTCAAATAAAATTACTTGTGACTGTGATCAAACAAAAGTTCCTCCCTTTAAAACAAAATAGTCATACTTTTTTTTATGAAGTTGTTATTGCATTTCATTAATGATAATACATTGAATACATGTAGAAATACTTGAAAACAAGCAAAAGATGAGTCTGCTTTAACACCAAAGTTTGAGTTATCTCATTTGCTTGTTTTCAAACGAGCTCGACATAGTAATATTTTTTTATAAAAAATTAGAAAAAAGATGTGCACAATCACTAATTCACTTCTACGCCAACAACATACAACTGGTTTTCTCTAGACAGCTAGTCAAAATTTCTTTTAAACCCTATTTTTGTCTTTTGCTTCAACCTGCAATCTTATATGTGGATTTAAATTTTTAATTGACGTTTATTATTTTTAGATTATAGAATTTGAAAGAAGGTATCACTGAGTTTTTAAACCCTATTTTTGTCTTTTGCTTCAATCTGCAATCTTATATGTGGATTTAAATTTTTAATTGACGTTTATTATTTTTAGATTATAGAATTTGAAAGAAGGTATCACTGAGTTTGATGTTATTTGTATTGTTCTTGCTTCATCTGTATCTTTAAACATTGTACCCCATGGGACTCGATAGAGCAGTCATTGTGCGTGACAAACTAAGAGAGGAGAAGAGGAAGTGAGTAACTAAAATTCTGAGTTAGGATTTTTAGTAAGCTGAATAAATTGGAAAATTTATTTTCATAAAATGGTCAGCCCAAATAAAATAATACTTTTTCCTTCAAATTGTTGCTTTTAAGGCCCATTTATTTGCTCTTTATCCTTAAAAATAAAATTTGAAATATTTCTTTCGAAGTCTTTAAAATCATAAAAATTGTTGTTTCAAAGTTATCTTTAGAAGGTTTGTAAATTTGTGATGGCTAAAATAGCAACATATGTTTTCATGGTTTTTTTTAAGAAGTCAAAATGGATTGGATTATATATTAACCACACCAAAGTTCCCCTAGCATAAGAAATGTACAAAAAGAATTAAGAAGGCCGAAGAAAAAAAGACACAAAAACAACTAGAGAGCTAAACCAAAAACATTTAAGGATTAACCCATCAATTGTTAAGATCAAGAGGATTGTTGTTCTCACTTTTGAGATTGTTAAAAAACTCATCTGACGATAGTTAAGTGTCGAAATTTCTTATTTTGCGGTGGTTAACTGTCGAAATGACATTTTTTTAAGTGTAGATCCAGCGGCAGTTAACTGCCGATGGAGGTAAACCATTACATACATGCTCAACCAACATAGAGTCATATGTGGATACTTTTGGACGGTGTCACAGAGACGTTTTAGACGGAGTTAATTCAATTTTATACTAACATATGATGTAGGAGGGTTTCTTAGTAATTTTATAGTATTTTATTCCCGCCAAATCTTAGTAATTTTCTAGAACTTTCTATTATTATTCCGTTTCATTTTTTCGGCCCACGAGTTTTTTTTTTCACTATATAAGTAGAACTTATGTAGCCTAAGAGGCACACTTTTTGATTCATAAATAATATTCGAGACTTTTGATAGGTTTGTCGCTTGCAACCCTATTTTCACAAGTTTGTCGCTTGCAAACTTGTTCTTTTCTATCTAGGTTTAGCGCTTGCTAACCCTACGCTTCTGTACTGCGTCAGTTGGTATCAGAGCAGGTTTCTCCTGTTCTTTTCCTAACGTGATCATCCATGGGAGATCAACTGATGACGAGGGCAGAGTTTGTCGGCATAACCGCGACTCTTACCACGAACATCAAAGTTTTGATAGATCAGATTTTGGCGTTGACAGCTAAGATCGACAACATCAACAACAACAACCGCAACTACAACAACAGACACAGGAGATGTGAACCAATTATGGTTCGTGGTGAAAACAATCGAATTGTTGAGGATTCAAATATTTCAAAGGTGGAGAAAACTAATTTTGAAGAGATAATGTCAAATCACTTAAAG
Source organism: Medicago arabica (assembly GCA_946800305.1). Lineage (NCBI taxonomy): Eukaryota > Viridiplantae > Streptophyta > Magnoliopsida > Fabales > Fabaceae > Medicago > Medicago arabica. Next base: position 52,562,252 of record OX326971.1, read on the forward strand.
AAGCTGCAAATTTTACGAGAACATGTGAACTTCAGCTAAACCTATTGAAAAGGATCAGAAAACATTAAGGGCTAAACTTGACGCGGATGAAGTCAAACCAGAAGGTGAAAATCTCCGACAACATGGAGGTCTTTCAGCAAACATTGAAGCACGACAAGTTGAAAAACACAAACAAGTTCAAGGAATTCCTGGAGAGTCAAGTCAATCTCTCATTTTTAAATCACGGATAATAAATTCAACATCCATAATCACAAATCAGGAGAACCCCAAAGAACTAATTTCATCACTTTATCCTTTGAATCCACGTTCTAAATCACCTTTCATCACGGATTCATCTTCTCTTTTCTTCAATCCTTTGATGTCCGGTGACGACGAATCAGAGAAATCACAAGTTGCAAACAACATCGATGTCAATGCAATTTCAAAAATCAACATGGAGATAGAGAAACCCACACCGTTGAACAAACAAATTCCAACTAAAACATTCTCGTCAGTCGATCTGCAACGCATGGGTGACGTAAAATTCTGATCGCTCTCACATAACACAATCAGTGGATCCGTGCGATCACTACTTCTAAGTTTCGACTGTCTCAAATGTTTTGATCCCGGTGGATCGTTACAGCTCTCGTTTCCACAAATTTTTGTTTTGAATTTGTTGCACCCACAACCAAAACCATCTGATATCGGTAAATTTTGATCACTTAATTTGTATCTATTAATTACCACCAAGTATATCACAACAATGCAATATTATTTGTTTCCAATGTCGCTGACCATCTTTCAATTGTTTGGTGAAATGCCAAAGTGTCAAGTGTTTGTTTGGAATGTCGTTGTTAGTAGGTGCACTAATAGTGGGTCTGAATTAGTTGATTTTTATTTATCAAATGGGATGAATATGATGTGTATTATACCTTGTAACTACTCCTTATTCAACAAGTTGAGTTTGTGTTATTTGGAGTTTTGGTATTTTGGAAGACCCGCTCATTTTGTGGATAAAGAAACTTTACAGTTTCTTTTAGAATTAAAATGTTTATGGTCTTTGCATAATAGCTATGAATCTTATCTTATGTTCTTTGAAGATGTTGGATATTTGTATTGGATGCATTAATGCTAAAACAAATATCCATTTCTTGTGAAGTTGGACTCTAGGTTCCAACATGGTTTAGGCATCCATATGAGATGTTGGACATAATGTTCCAACATCCTGGCACGGTTCAGTGTGCCTGAGTTCATGTCTATTTGTACGCGCGCCTTATCTTTAAAAGGAAACAACTTTTCCTTAACTTGATGTCCAAACAACGTACATATATGTACACAATAAATTTGGTTTTATTCCGAAAGGAGCAAGAAAATTTTAGGGAATATTTGAAGGTCATTGGTACGTTCCTAAAAACGTTTCTACATTTTAGGACTTTCCATATTTGTCTACTTGATTCTGTTTTTTGGATCAGATCGATATAAAATTTGTTACTGAAGCCCAACAAGGTTGTTAGCCCATATTGCTTCGGTATAAAAGGAAGACTCCAAGACCTAATTAGGTATTCAAGCCGCCGAACTAAAAATTTAGAACATTAGGATTTTGAGTCTGTGTGTTCTACTCTTGTATCGTTTTGATGCAAGTTTAGTTCTGTTTATTTGTGAGTTTTTCCTGTATCATCTTGATACTTGTTAAGGATTGTATTTTTGAGTTGTAAACTCGTTGTCTACACCAAAGTTGTGAAGCAAGGTCGTAGCTTGTGTTTGAAGGTAACTTCACCGTTTGTTTTCTGTTTGAGGTCTGATAGGTCACTGGGGTAGTGACTGACCATAGGATAGTGAGATGGGATCTCAAATCTAGGAGTTCCTAGGTTGAAGTCTAGACGGGTAGGTCCTAGGTCATAAAGTGTAAACGAGGAGTTTGCTGAGAGCTTTTGAATAAGGACTACACTAATGGATTTCCTTCTTGACTTGGTAGCCTCCAAAGTAGGTGTGTTTATCGCCGAACTGGGTTAACAACTTACTGTGTCTTTTATTTTCTTGTCTTTTATTTTTCATGTTTTATTTCTGTTTACGCTTGAATGTTGAAACATTGAACGGAACATCGCAAGCGCTTAAACATTTTACAGAACATAATAAAACAAGTGTGCTAGAATTTCAGAAGATTTAAAGGAAATTCGTGTCAAGCACAATTCAATTCACTATAGGGATCTCATATCTTACACCAAGGTATTTCTAAAGTGCCACATTCTTGATGATAGTAGAAATTGCTTTGAGATTTCTTGTGTTGACGACACATGTATGATAATGGTGTTAGATATGTGAAGAGTCACAATCAGCTTGGTTAGATATGGAAAAAGGATGAATGTAGTTATGTTTTGGCTAAAAGTCGCTGCTATTGTGATGAAAGTGCAGAGGGCAGAGAAATTTATTTTTGTTTCTAAGGTTGGTGATGATGTAATTGCCTTGGTATGTTTAGAAATAATGTAATCCCACCGTGGACATTCAAAACTGACCTTAGAGCTTTTGATAAAATCATCTCACATGATTAACTATCAATGGAATTTCATCTCTGCAAGTTCTAACATGGCAATTGAATTTTACTTTTGTGCATTATGGTTGAAGAATTTGCAAAATCGTATTGCATATTCCATTAGTCTTATTTGGAGAATTTATTTTCTAATTCCAACTTTGGGTCATGGGCAACATACTCTCGGTTACATGCTACAACATGGTTCAAGTTCAAAAGTTTCATTGCAAAATTCCCTATTGTTAGTGTATATCGATTGTGAATATTTGCACTGGTCTTTGACAACACTTAACAACCTAGTTAAAGGAGATACACTATATAAGAAGGCTATAATGTTTGTTTACTTGAAACTGCACTGCTTTAAGGTTACGCGCTGCTTTAAAGCACTGTCAAAAATGACGGACCATGCTGCCTGTTTTGAAGTTTACAACGCATGGTTCATTTATACATTTGCATTTACTTTCAAAATGATGTTAGTGGATGTGCTACGTAGGAAAATGATTGAAAGGGGAAGTATTCATGTTCCTATGGTTCTATTCAAATGGAAGACTTTTCCTCTTTATGTTTTATTGTCAATTATTGACGGAGCAGCAAATCCTGGGAAAGATGCTATAAACAGAAAAATAAGACATCTCTGGTTCAGAAAAGGGTAATGGACAATGTGTTGATATTAGGTGTTGATAGCCAATGGGTACTTGTTGCAGTTTGTGGTGCGGCATTGAGATGTATTGGGGATTCGGCTGCTGGAGATTTAAAAAATCTTAATCTTCTTGCTAGAAAAGCTCTTGGAGAGGAGCCACGTGTCGAACCTGTTTTGAATTCTATACTTAGAACAATTTTGAGGTCTTCTAGCATGCAAGAGTTCATTGCAGCTGATGATGTTTTCAAAAACTTATGTGAGAGATTTGATTATGGCCAAGCAATGCTAGCGTCTATGCTAATTCCAACAACATATTCCATAAATCATTCATTGCATGAGGAGAATGTTAATATGTCTTTTGGAAGCATGCTATTACATGGTCTTACTTTGGGTAAAATGATGGATCTAGAAAGTATCCGGCATGCTACTACATTTTTTCAATGGGTCCAGGAGGATGGTGGTCTCTTGTTCGTTGGAGGAGTCAACATGCATGAGAAACTCTTTATCAAAATGAGAACTCAGGGTCAAGTTCTTCAGAGGTGGAGGAGACTGATGTAGGAGGGTTTCTTAATAATTTTATAGTATTTTATTTTAGCCAAATCTTAGTAATTTTCTAGAACTTTCTATTATTATTCCGTTTTATTTTATTTCGGCCCACGGGTTTGTTATTTTTTTCCACTATATAAGTAGAACTTATGTAGCCTAAGAGGCACACTTTTTGATTCATATATAATATTCGAGACTTTTCTTTCAATTCTGGTGGATTCCGGAAACTTTTATTTTGATAGGTTTGTTGCTTGCAACCCTATTTTCACAAGTTTGTCGCTTGCAAACTTGTTCTTTCTATCTAGGTTTAGCACTTGCTAACCCTACGCTTCCGTACTGCGTCAACATAAAGACAAACTTAAAACTTTTCAAATATAGAAGGCTAACATAAAACCGAAAAAATAAATATAAAAGACCAAATATATGAAAATGCTCATGCGTAAGTTAACTCAAGCTAGTGTTAATTCTGCGTGACTTAACTCACGCTGCGTGAGTTAACTCATGTTAGTGTTAATCTCTGCGTGAGTTAACTCACGCATATTTTTTTTTCATGTTTAACTCATGCGTGAGTTAACTGAAGCGGGTGTTATACCCAAGGGCGAAGGGCTTCATAGCCATGGGGTGGCAATGGCTACCCCAAAAGAAGAAGAAAACTTAAATAATTGGTATAACTTAATATGTAGCTACCTCATTAATATATTATTTGGTTACTTCAAACAATTTTGTTGATGTAAAGGGAGATGTTATTGCACAAATATTGGTAATATATTTAGTTTAGTGTCAATTATGGATAAATTTAAGTTCGTACAATTCCATAAAGTTTAATATATTAATTTTTAAAATATATTTTATTTCTTTTTTAAATTTGACCCCTCATAAAAATCGTGCGAGTTTCACCAATGATTATACCCAGCGTGAGTTAACTCACATATGAGTATTTTCAAAAATTTGGTTGAAAGCGAACAGTTTTTGTTGAAAGAAGAGCAGAATTACAGATATATAATCTTAAAAGTTTATAGCACAACCCATCTAAAATTAAAAGTCAGTATCACACCACAGTGGTATGTATTTATCAAAGACGAGATAATTAAGCAAGGGCCTCCAACAATTCATTCGGTGGGAGTTAAGGTTTGTAGGCCTTCGAGATCACGTTGGCACTTTCATTTTTTTTTTTTGTGAAGCATTGTTATATATTGCATGATTTACACTGAAATTATGTCTTTTTATGTTGTTGTCACTTGTTCTATGGTCTTCAAATGTATTAGAATGCAATAAAATGCATAATATAGGGGTACAGTGTGTTATTATGGTCCTCTTTGGGGGCTTGAGATTGTGAATATATTAACGACCTTAGAGAAGATAATTCTTTTGTTGACTTTTAGCAAGAATGGGAGGTACAACCTACAAGTGATGTGAAACTTGAAGTTATTCATGAACCACCATTGACGGTGACTTTTATCCTCCGGTGGATGCAAATATGCAATAGAATTGCCTTTCATTAAGCATTGTTTTTTCTTTTATTGTCTTTTTGAAGAAAAAAATGTCTCTTTTGAGATGATTGAATTATATCACATTAATATTAATTATTCTAACATTTTAACTAGTTAGTAATTTTTTTAGACAAAAAAAAACTAGTTAGTAATTTTTTAAATAAATTATACTCACACATACGGCTTCTTCGTACATCTATCGGATAACAAAGAAGGAAAAAGTGGTAAGTTGGAGTGAGCAAGCAAATTACTTCTCCAAAATACAAACATCGGTCAAAATAGTCATTGATTTTCACAGATTATGTATATATCCATGTAATTTTTCTGTAAAATTTTATCATTATAGATTGTGGCGTGTGACCCATTAATTAAATGTGTTTCGGTTGATGTCGCATTGATGATTTTCTTTTTCCTGCCTTACTTTATTGGCAAAAACACAAAACTATCCTACTTTTTTTAAAATTTGCAAAAATACCTTACTTTTTCCATCACTTCTGGTATCACGCAACTCCAAGTTGCGGGTACCCTAAAATTTGATGAATTTTTTGTCTTTATTATACCCCACAACTTGGAGTTGCAGGGTACTTTCCTTATTTTTTTTTGAAATTTTTATTAGGAAGCAACATGGAGTTGCTTGGTAGTTTTGTGTCTTTTTTTTTTAAATTTAAATACCCCACAACTTGGAGTTGTGTGGTACCTTGGCTTGTTTGAATTTTACAATTAATTTAAAATATATTATTTCATCTACTATAAATACTTCACTTCATCTTTCAATTTATCACACCATTTCATCTTTTATTTACATTTTAATAGCAAGTATTTGTAATAATTTGTTGCATTATTTTGGACACTATATTAATAATGTTAATTTAGGCATTAATAAAAAAGTAATTATAATAATAGTCATAATATTTATAAAATAAAAAACATACCAAATACAATAAATATGAAATAGTCATAATATTCTCCGTCCGTGAAATCTTCGACCATAAAGAATGATTACCAAAGGGAGAATACAAGGTGGACCTGCAAAATAAATGGTGTGACTGTGGACGGTTCAGAGCGTTACATCTACCATGCTTAGTTGTCATTGCCGCATGTTCTAACTTTTGTCATGACTACAAGACTTTTGTCAATAACAAGTTCACAAATGAGTGTGTATACGCCGTATACAACATCCACTTCGACGTGGTTCACCACAAGACATATTGGCCTGATTATGTAGGACTGAAGGTGGTTCCTAACAAGTCCATGTGGAGGGCGAAGAAAGGTCGTCCACCAATTAGTCGCATCAGGACCGAGATGGACGATGTGGAAACTGAGAGAAGATGCGGCGTGTGTAGGATGTCTGGTCATTCTCGCAAAGATTGCATTAATATTACACATCAGTAGCAATCTAGACTTTATTTCATATTTATTGTATTTGGTATGTTTTTTATTTTATAAATATTGTGACTATTATTATAATTACTTTTTTATTAATGCCTAAATTAACATTATTAATATAGTGTCCAAAATAATGCAACAAATTATTACAAATACTTGCTATTAAAATGTAAATAAAAGATGAAATAGTGTGATAGATTGATAGATGAAATGAAGTATTTATAGTAGATGAAATAATATATTTTAATTAATTGTAAAATTCAAACAAGTCAAGGTACCATACAACTCCAAATTGTGGGGTATTTAAATTTAAAAAAAAAAGACACAAAACTACCGAGCAACTCCATGTTGCTTCCTAATAAAAATTTCCAAAAAAAATAATAGAGAAAGTACCCCGCAACTCCAGGTTATAAAGTATAATAAAGACAAAAAAATTATCAAATTTTAGGGTACCCCACAACTTGGAGTTGTGTGGTAAGTGAGAAAAAAAATAGAGCATTTTTGCAAATTTTTAAAAAAGTAGGGTAGTTTTATGTTTTTGGTAATAAAGTATGGCAGAAAAAAAATCTCACATTGATACCACTATACATACTAAGGATTGATTTTCCTATGAAATTTAAGTATCACGTGAAATAATTTGTCAAAAACTAATCCTTCTAAAACTGCAATAACAAATAGTTTATCTTTTTTTCCTTAAAAAAAATAAAATAGTTTCATCTTCATTAAAATAACTTAAATTTCATAATCACATTTATCATTAAGATAACTTAAATTTCATAATCAAATTAGTTGTAAGATGTTAACATTGATGTAAGATCAAGATGTAAAAATGATGTGTTATCAAACGAGTCGCATCCTTACTCAAATACATTAATATAGAGAACTTATATTGAATTACATTTTACAATTCAGAGAAGTATGTTTATTTGCAGAAATAAATTTCTATTTTGTTCTTGTTATTATACGAAGTGATAATATTATTAAGCATATTAACACATATAAGTACATGTTTCGAGTCAAACTAAGATGAATATGTTTAATCTAATAATATCGATATGATCACATAAGTTAAATTTTAATTGGAAAGGGTCCAACCACAATCTCAACCACTCACTATTTTTTATAACACATAACTAGCTACATAAAAAAAATAAATGGATGATTGTGATTTAACGGATACACTTCCCATGGTAGATGATCTCCACCCCTATTTTGTTAATGTAAATAACTTCAATTCAAAGATTAAAGATGTGTAGTGAGTTACATTATTGACCCTAATCTATTTGAAGAAATATGAAAGCAAATGTTGTATTATGGTACTTGTTTGCAATGCAAGGGTCGTTTTCCTCACTGTTTACTTACACCCACCGAATACTCACAGACAGAGCAGACATATATTCATATCAAGTGATAAGATAGTCCTTTATATTACGTGTCGTTCTTCCATTTGTTGACTCATCAAATCCCACGTGCTTGTCATGGTTTGTATCACGTGGCCTTATGACCAGTTTGTTTGTGGCGGACAGCCGGGTGCACACCACTTTCAATCTTTTTTCACTATATGACAAAACTTAAAGTTTAAGTTTGATCCCCAAATCCTTATCTTCTCATAATCCAACCCCTAATCACAATTATTAGGAGTGGTTTCTTTTAAAAGCTTTTGGTACTATTGATTCTCTATTTTATAGCTGGACCATCTTAGGTGGTATATACTTTTGAGTAATGCTAACAACACTCTTTTTTGAACATCCTCTCAAATATTCATTCTCTTATTGATTTATATCATTATGGGTTTACACTTTGAGAATGACCCCCCCCCCCCCCCCACAAAATGGTGGGATATACCTTGATTTTATCCGATAAATGAGTAAGTGATAAAGAAAGTGTTAAAAAACGAGTGTTACCAGCATTTCTGGTACACCTTTTAACACACACAGTTATGACATGTGAAAATAACTATAAAACTCATCTAAAAAGAAGGTGATATTGTGACGTGAAATTACTAAATACCTCTGTCACATGGAGGTGTACATGAGCTGTACATAAAAAATGGTGTCAACCTATCATTTTCCTTTATTTTATTAGAACAATGGTATCTCTACACCCTTATTTTTCATACACTATTTGACATCTAATATTTTTATTTTATTTTTACATCAACAACATATCACATTTAATATGTATATATCTTACTCTCTCAAGATGTCAAATGGTTTTGAGTGTACATGAATCTTTTTTCATTTTATCATGTCATTTTAAAGGAAACAAAACTTATGATAAATTGCGACAAACTATATGCAACATTACAATGCCAAAGAAACATTAATGTTTTCAATCATACTTTTATTATTCATTATTTATCATTTTTCAATTTTTTTATTTCTTTTTCTCATCTCTTTAAAGAATGCTAATTTCGTAAATCATTCACAATTTTTTTGTGTACTAAATTAATCAAATTTCTTAATATGTGTGAATAAAAAAGTGACATGTAATAAAAAATAGCATAATGAATAAAATACTGATATGCTTCATGCTTTTTAAAGGGTGTATTATTTGCATATGAAAATACCAATTTCTTATAAGCGATATTAACTTGTGTTATAATGTTATATGTAAAGGAGCTTAAAAATGAATAAAATAACAAGATTTATATTGAAAAGAAAAATATTTAAATCTTTTAAGATATAAAATGCATAATTTTAAGATATATTTGATTCCTTAAGTCATAAAAGTATAATGTGTTTTTGTATTGTGAAAATGATAGATGTTAGTGTGTGTCTATATATATATATATATATATATATTTGAATGTAGAATGTTAAATCTCTTTAGAGCATTTTCAACCGAGAAATCCATGTTTGATGGGTCACACATATAAACATAATTTATTTATTTATTATAATTTTTTAATTATAATACTTTAAATCTTCAAACACAATACATAAAAGATGTTATTAAATATATCTAAGAAATAATTGTATATTATATATCAAGATATTACTCTATTATAATATTTTAATAATTGACTTAATTGCCTTTTTATCCCTTATTTTATCAAACTCACCACAATAGTGTTTTTTCGTTTTTCAAAATAAAACTTTTCGGTACATTTATTTTTATGTTTGTTGCACTTCTGTGACTTGTGAGTTTAATAAAATACGGTAACCAAAATTATAATTAAACGTTAACATTTTAATATTAAAAATGTGTATGATTCATAGAAAGAGAAAGGCTTAATAGCAGTTTTAGTGTCCTAACTTTCCTAAGGTTGCGATTTTAGTCCCTCTAAGAGAAAAATTGTAAAACCGTCCCTTAAGTTTTGCACATGTGGCAGTTTTGACCTTCAAAACCAATTTTGACTCGGTCTACGCTGAAGAGACACCTTAAGTGATGTGCCACATGTTATTTTTTTATTAATTTTTTATCTTAGGGGACCAAAACTGCTACAGTTGCAAAACTTAAGATGCGGTTTTGTAGTTATTTTTTTAAGAGGGTCAAAATCGCAACTTCGTGAAAGTTAGAGGGCGAAAACTGCTATTAAGATAAAGAGAAATGACTTAATATAACACATCTCTTTGCTAATTTTTCCTAATGACAAGACTTATAACAAGTCTTACAAAACTAAGCATATATTTGATTTAACGATGATTTTTACCATACTTACGGTCGATTTTTCATGTTTCTGAATAAGTTAAGGTATTGAAGCTTCTCATTTTGAGATAAGAAACGCACACTTTCATGAAAGTTTGATAAAGAAAAGTGTTCTGGACACACGCTAGGACAAACATTAAAAATGGTCTTATCACTATGCTTTAACTTCATCATCCCAAATTCCCAACTACAAACATTAAATTATCTCTTTCTTATTCTTTTTGTTCTTTTCTTTTTGGAGTGTTCTTTCTAAAATTTGTTAGTAGAACACCAAGAGTAAATAAAATAATTAAAGAGATTACATATCTGAGTGATCAACCGACAAAAGTAATGTTATATATGAAATATATTAATCGATTAAAGTAAATTTTCAATTTGTTTAATTCAATCTTAAAATTACATTTATGTACTAAATATGAATTTTTTAATCATCTACAAAACATATACACGATACACTTTCTTTCCAAAAAAAAAAATACACGATACGTTTCAAAAATACGTCCAAAAACTTAGAGATATTGTATTTTTTTTTTGAGGGAAGAGATATTGTATTTGATTCTCCCCTTCTTCTAAAACATAATTAATTAGTAGCATTTTTAAATTTTACGTGACATTTTAGAAAACCCTCTCAACACGAACTTCTGGGATGACCATTAATTAGATGAGTAATTATTGTAAAACCATTTTTTGCCAACTTTTGAAACAATTTTTTTGTTTTCTTTTATTGTAGGTCAAGAGCAAGAGAAAAAAAGGGAAAGAGAGATATATTTCATCCGTTGTCGATTATAAACAAATTTTGTTTTTTATTCATTCAATTAATGATATATATGATTTATATTATAGACAATATAAATTATTAATTAAATGAACTAAAATGTTAAAATTGGTTTATAATTGACAACAGAAGAAAGGAGTATATATTTATCTAATTAGATTGAGAGGATGTGGGAAAAGTTGTCCCAAAAATTATCTCAAAGTGATTGTATTATTGTTGACTTCCTAGAGAATGGGATATAACCACTTTGTTTTTGCAACTCTTAACTAAAGTACTCCATATATTATTGACTTTGGTGGCTTGTACTAAGCAAGAAATACATATAGGAGTTGAAGTGATGATTAAACAGGTAAGAAATTCAATTGCTCTCAGTAACAAAAATAGCCACGGTAACAAACAATTAATTAACATTAATTTATCATAAAGAAAACAGCCAAAAAAACTTTTCAGCTAGGGTCGAGATGCTGCTTACACCTTGGAACAACCCTTGGTTAGTTGGTACAGTGGCTTAATCTTTTCCTAGTATTTGGACATATGCTATACAGATACACGGTTGTCTTATTGAATTAATGGTCCATAATATTTCGTGATATTTTAGCCTCTCATTGAATTGGTGCCAAATCTTTAGAGATTTGGAATGAATCATTCTCACATCCCTTTGAACTTTTTCTCACTATATATATCCCCTTCATTCATGTGGAACTCATTCACATAAAAAATAGTAGCTGCCAACGTCATAGTTAGCCATTATATTGTTGATTCCAATATGTTGCTTTTATCTGCATTTGCACCTGCACTTTCCCTGGCTGCGTCTGTAACATAAAAACATGTCAATTAATTTATAATATATAGTATGAGGAAGGACCAAGGGCTAGGTGCAGATGCATATGCAGATGAATGCCATGTTGGTTATTATGATCAACTTGTACGAATGTAATGTTGGCTGCGCCGACGCCGATCAAAGGGTAAGATCACTGCCTTAGCTCTTAAATTCTTTGCCAATATATATAACTTCTCGACCTCTCTCTCTTTATAACAGTTGCATGGTACGTGCAACAATGGTGGAGAGAGTTAGATCTAAGTTGAGAAAATTTACTCTCTCAAGATCTAAAGATTCAGTATTTTTTCAGTTTGTTTGTTTCTCAGCCTATAGTTTGTGTATGTATAATGTATAAACAATTATGTATGATCAAGATCAATTTCATCTTCTATTGAGATTTTTCCATTTACGTACGGATTAGGCACCTTCTCAAGAATGGAAAAATGTACGAACACACTGAACCACTCGCTTTCCAAACCTTATTTTCAACCCTTAACCATTATGAAAAACCAGAAACAAATCTCTCTTTCTTCGTTGAATCTTCATCTTCCTAAATGACCATCTTCTTAAATCGAATGTTCAAGGACAGTTCTAGCTTCTTAACAAATACGAGTCATTTCTCGAAAACTTTATCATGTGCTCAAAGAACCTAAACTCGTTACATTGAATGCTACGACCAGCTATTTTAATACAAGTTTTTTAAATAATAACCGTAAATATGAGAAGAAAGAGGGGGTCTTGTACGGATTACTTCCTCTTCTTAACAACCTCCCACTATTTTCATCTCAATATTGGGGTAGGTAGCTATTAGGTGGTGGTCCCTAACCGATAAAACAAGCCATTGGAAATGTCCTAAAATTAATGAACCGCATTTAACACTTGACATAGGTTGATGTCCTAACTTGACGATGTCCTAAAGTGACATTGAATAAATAGGCTGTTTTACTCCCTATCTCAATGGGTACCCATTGCTACGGATACAATGAGATCCATCCCTGCCCGGTTGGATAAATGTGATATTTGTATCCGTCTTTTATCTTCATGGATACCCATTATGGTGATACTTACGGATATTGAGGTATTCATGGATATTTATAGGTACCCGTAGATTTTTGAATTTATTTATTTTTTGATACAATGAATAACTGTTTTAATTACCAAAAAAACTTAACTTTTAAACATCAATACATAATCCATTTAAAATTTCATAAATCAAACAAATAAAAATGAAATAAAAACATAATACATTTCAAACTTCATTTCATTTGACTTTCCAATTTCTGAAATAAAAACATATAAATCTCTAAATATAAATCCAAATAATCGAGGAAGGAGATGGAAATATCATGAACCAGTTAGATGAAGGACAATAAAAAAACTACAGACCTTTTTGCACAATAGAAACATATAAAAGAAACCATAAACCTAGAAAATATCAAAATGAAAACTATAATTGAGGAAGGAGAGGGAAAAAATGAAATAAGAAAAATCATGAGATATTTTAGTAATTTAATTAATGGCTTATTCAATCATCCGGTCCCTTAACTTAATTGATTGTCTTAATTTGGTCCCTTAACTATAATTTGTATCAATTTGGTCCCTTATGTTTTGCTCTGTTACTAGTTTTAGTCATTTATGTTAGTTTCTCTAAAAAAAAAACGTTAACAGAAAAGACTGAAACTAGAAACAGAGCAAAACATAGAGGACCAAGTTGGTACATAAGTTAACGTTTTTTATGAGAAACTAACAGGAAGGATTAAAACTAGTAACAGAGCAAAATATATGGGACCAAATTGGTACAAATTATAGTTAGAGGACCAAATTGACACAATCAATTAAGTTAAGGGATCGACCGATTGAATAAGCCTTAATTAATTTATTATTGGGTATGAGTAGAATCAAAACCGTGTCTTTATCCATATAATAATGTATAGTCAAATACTCATTTATTACATCCATAAATACATGTTTAAACTATCCGACCCGTGCCCGTGACGGATTTTACCTTGGGGCATAGATATTTTTGCCACCCTTAATTTTACCCATTGGAAATGTCCTAAAATTCCTAATGAAAATTACTTTAACACTTGAACACATAATAATATTGCCGTTCTTTTAAGGGAAAACCTACTGAAAATATATACTGTCGTATTCTAAAATTATCCTTTCAATATTTTGTTTGGAATTTTGATCATTTTTTTTTTAACATTTTTTAGAAGCTTCTTAAATTTTGGAAATTAACAAGCTGGAAGCTATTGAAAAATAAGATATGAAAAATGGTAGTGTTAACTTGTGCTCTTATGTCATATGTTAAGAAACTCAAAATAAGATTCTCTAGACTTTTGTGCATTCAATTCATTAAAAAGTTAAAAGATTAAATTCAATGCACACATTCCAATAAATAATTTTTATATTTGAATCATTAACTTTAGCATTTTCCTATAAAAAATGATACTGTATTTTGACAATCAAATTTGACATCTTAATTCAACAATGGTTATGATGTTTAATGTAGTTTAATATTTTGTTAATTATATTAATTAAATAATTAGTGAATATTATAAGGTGTTGCAATTCATTAATCATTGACTCAATATAGTTTAAGACTATTTTAGATGTTATTAATCATAATTTTTAAGTGTATACTTGAACGCAATATATGGAGACATAATTGATTATATAGGGGTAGAATATATTGTAACATGTTTACAAGTCTCTCAACTGATAAAAATGTTGAAATTGATGGATCAAACATTGTAATCAAAGTTTGAACCATAACTCAACTGTTTGTGCGTGCATGTTTAGAATAACTATTGACATTTCGTCTATTCACTTAAAAAAATTATGACGATGTTGCTCTCGTATAAAATTAATTTCGCTTCTTGAATTGATTATACATTAGAAGCAAAAATTTGGAGATTTTACCTCTACATTTTGTTTAGCATTTTTTTTTAAGCAAAAGTGGAACAGCTAGGAGCAGCTACCACCCCCAGTATATTAAGAGAAAACAAGTAAACCAACAACAGAAGAAAAAGAAAAAAGGAGGGGGACCGATCCAAAAACCTCCTCAAGAAGGAATAAATCTAAACAAATGCCATTCTATTTAGCATTATTTTTGTTTCTAGTGACTTCTTCATGAATGATTTCATTCAAAATCAATTATTTTTTTCACCACAAAACCAAACACATGCATTAACACATAAAAATCATGTATATTTGAACGGAATTGAATGGCTAAGAGATGCACTTGTGTATTTTGTTTTTTGAATGGATGCAATTGTATATTTTAATACCTAACAATTTTAGTTAGTAATACTCACTAAATTCCTTAAAAAAATCTTAGTAAATGATTAATGAGTAACTATATATTATTATATTCATTAATAATGTCTCGAGTGTAGTTTAGTAAACAAAATGCATCGAGGGTAGTTAGCCATATATTAGAATTGTATAGCAGTGAAATGCTAACAACAGTTACTTTTCGACAACAAAAAAAAAACAGTTGCTTTTCGACACTCTCTTTGCCATTCATTCTTTCATTGAAAGAAATTAATTGTTACCAGATTTTGATGTTGAATTTGTGTCTCAAAATAACATACAACTTCCTACATATTTGCAATAAAAAATTTGTCTCAAATAAATACTTATAATTTAGGTGATATTAGTTATGTGTTTACAACTGTATCCTCTAACTAATAAAATCAATACTTGATAAAGTTATCGCAGTAAATATGACCGATCTAAGATTTTCGGTGTCTTAGATGAAATAATAAATTATGTCTATTTAATTATTTTAATATTTTTCTTCTAGCATTTTTTGTTGCAAAATATTCATTTATAATCAAAGTTATTTAAAAATATACTTTCAATAGAATTAATCAAAACGAATTAAAAAAAAATATATTTATACAGTACTACTAAATTAAAATAATAATTTTAATGCCTCTAAAAAGATAGTGACTTGGGCTGCCATCCCTCGCGCCTGCCCTCAAGGCCACCCCTGGCAGTAAAAGTAATATTATATCTTTCTCTTATACATATTATCTTATCTTCATTATTACGTTTTTATTTTTAGAAAATGCTAACATGACACATGTTAAAAAATTCAATGTAGAAATTTTGTTTTAAAAAATTGTGTCAATTTATTTTTTATAAAGTTAAAATTAATTTTTATCAATAAATATTTTCTATTTGGAGAATTATTAACATGTGTCCTTATAACACATACTAGCATGACAATTCGTTTCCAAGCTATTAGTTAAAAAGTCTTATAAATTGGAATATTTTATTTTAAACCATAATTATAAAGTTGTGATCTAGTAGCAACTTCCGGTACTAATCAAGAAATGTGCAACTCAATTTAAAATCGAGTGGTGATACATGTGCACCATCATGTCATGTGGCAATACACCCGGCCTTACACTCATACATAATTTTGACATGTGACAAGGAAGATGGAGAGGAGATGAAAGAGAAAGTGTAATTGTGAAATGAATTTACTAAAATATCCTTAATGTATGGGGTGTACAACGAAGTGTGTGAATAAAAGGTGTTGATGAGAAAAGGTATTTTACACTAGAAACAAGCTAATGAGTAGTCAATTCTTTTTTTTTATATCAGTCAATTCTATTTTTTTTTTTGAAGGAAGTCAATTCTATTCTATTGCTAAGGTGCATAATATTCGTCGTATATCATTTGTCTTCTAGTACAGCTACTCTTTCAAAATCGAACACCGTCCAATTAATCCCCACTGTTCCTTTTATTCTATTCTAGTTAAGTGTGGATTTGATTCTTAGCTCAAGAATAGAATACCAACAATTTTACACTAGGTTAATGTAAATATAAATGGATTTATGTAACACAAGATTTTCTCTTCCACACTATCCGAGTTTTGTTTTTTCATAAGCACTATGAGAGTCTTGCTAATACGACTCACGAGCTTGCAGTCCAATTCTTCTTTTATCAATGGAGAACGAAGATGATCATGGAGAAGGTTTAATTGTAAAGGAATATATCACACAAAATGAAGTGGGAGACCACAGGATTAATTATAAATTATTTAATAAAAAAGAATAATTGATTAAGAGAGATAGAAATAATGGCACATGCTAGTTTAACTCAGCTGGTAGCGACATTGTATAATATACGCAGACAAACACCCCACTTATCTATCTTATAAAGCTGAATTTCTATCAACTAAACTACATGACAAAAAAATAAAAACAAAGGCACCAAAGTTGCCTAACCAAAATCAGCCAAGTGAAAGCCTTCGAAAAGATGGCCTCTTCAAACAAAGCCACAAAGTGTCATTTTCCCTTAAATTTATGAGTAATAGGTACTCTTTATCAATACAATTGACTTTATAGACAAAATGACAAAATTTATACTAATTTTTATTTGTAATATGTTAGAGACTAAATCAGAGAAGTATTATAATTTAGAGACATAATTGACGATTTCCCACACATAAATTTGATATTGTAAAATTAAATTTGATTAAAAAAATGAATTAAAAGTAATATGCATGGTTGGTTGGGTACATTTTTTTACTCAAACAAGCTTAAGGCAATTGCTCAATGATTATAGAAGAGATACAACCATGATTGCAATCAAAAGTACTGCAAGTAACCAAGGAGATAAATACTCTATCTTGTGCATGAGCATTGTCATTTGATGATCGTCTAGTAAAACAACTTGATAATTTTTGTTCAATTGCAACAAAGATCTACATTGTTTCACAAGAGATCCATATTCAATGTAATTATATTTGTCCTTCAGATTATCATCAACCATCAATTTGCACTCTATTTAAAAATAAAAGCTGTCCATGCTGCTGATGAGGGATCAACACCCCACAGCCCGCACTCAATATACCACACACACTCAACTCAACCATAATCTCCGAAACACCAGGTTCTGTTTCTTCCATAAACTCCTAAGCATTGTGTATGGATACGTTTAAAAACAAGTGAATGTGATATGAACAATAAATTTAAAGAAAAAAATTACCTTGAAAAGTAGTTTATATTCGATGTCATTTTAATATGTCAAAAATTAATTTTATACGTTGAGTTACTTTGGGTTCAGAGAACGAGAACAAGACTACTGTGATGTCATTTCTCATAAACTTGTAGATATTCTTCTTTTCGTTAATATTCATGGCTTCTAAATCATGAGATTGTTCAATAACCACGACAAGATCAAATTTTAAAGTGGTCCATAGTTTTCTTCACCACACGAATGTCATTCAAAGTTTGAGCAATCTCTTCAATTGATTAATAGTTGTCTTCTTCCACACAGTGGTCCAAACTTCTGCTTTTATTATACCTATACGATTTACAATTTGCGTTCTATCACCAAACTAATTAAAATGGGCTTTTTAGTGGACCCTTAAACTGTTTCTTTTCTAGATAATAAAATGGCTTGTGATCTTATATTTTGGATCGTGCTTTGTCAATAAGCTCTCTTCTCAGAATTTTTCCTGATGCTGTTTTTGGAACAGTGTTGATAAATGTCACCCTTCGCAGTCTTTTGAAAGGTGCTACCTGCAAACAAATACAAACATAAATGACAGCCGAAAAAATGCAGAGACAAGTAGGTCAGATAATTTCCCTCAAAAAAAAAAAGTAGGTCAGATAATGAAATAATTGGCCAGCAGTGGAAGCATGCAAACAAGATTATTGTTAAGCTAAAAAGGCTTATGTATGAATTTCATGCCAATAATTAATTTTCTTATGATTTTGTGTTAGTTTATCACTATCATAATGTCATGAGAGGTCAGAGACCAAGTTTGTCCATTATATTACCTGATCAGCAATAAACTTTTGGATATCTTCCTCAGTTAGTGAGCTATTGGGTGATCGCACAACATAGGCAACCGGAACCTCACCAGCTTCGGCATCAGGAAATCTACAGAACAGAAGTAGCTTAACTAAGAATCCCAATTACTGAAAACATGAGATGTGTTTCTTGCGTTGGTAAAATGGAATAACAATTACATAGGGGAGACTTACGGAATGACAACAGCATCAAGTATTTCAGGATGAGAAACAAGAAGCCCTTCAAGTTCTGCAGGTGCAACCTAAGACAGGGATGAAGAAAATGGAAAACAATTCAGTCAGATGACAGCCCCTGATCATAAATATTCTTCATCAAGTATAACCACGAGGGTTATAAACAAAATAATTACACACACTGAGCAGCATATACTTTATGCTGGTCTTAAGTTACAATACTCGACTTTCAGATACAATCGGTTTAGTATTTAACATATGTTAAATGCACCTCAATCCCAGAATATCACACTAAACCTGACAGCAATTTTAGTTGAAATTGGCATGTAAGTATGGCATGTTACACATTTTACATTCATCTATCATCATTGACATCGCATTTGAATTACATACCTGGAAACCTTTATACTTGATCAGTTCTTTGATACGGTCAACGACAAAAAGATTTCCATCCTCATCAAAATATCCAAGATCTCCCGTATGTACCCACCCTTTTTCATCTATAGTCAATCTTGTGGCCTGTGGATTGTTGTAATAACCTGAAAAATTAAGTAATAGTTCAATAAATTGCATTTTGGAGTGAGCCTACGGAATATGAATCAATGACAAACTGTATATGAAGTACAGAAAGGAATCGCAACCATACTATAAACAGTTAAAAGTATAGGAAACTCCACAAAGCCATTGGAATGCATTTCCATACATCACATAAGAAATCTCCTTCCGGTCACCGGTAATAAGCAAGCTTTTATCTTCTTCAAACAGAAACTTCAGTGGTGACATATTTTGATTTTTTTTTTATATTTTAAATTTGATACCTGCTAAATCCGTATGCAGTGTTTAAAAGAAAATTACTTGTAAATATATATTGAATTTCCTAAACAGAGCTTAAACACTCTATATGCCAGCTCTATACCTGCACGAGCAAACTACTTGAGAAAAAGCATCATTCAATTGATGATAACATCGGGGGCTGAATATAACATGTATCAACAGCTGTGTCACACTTTTTACATTCAGAAGGCAAAAACATGGAATGGAAGCAAGGTTATTTAATCACACCATGCATCTATGCACATCAGGAAGAAAAGGAAAGCACTATGCAGAACTATTGTTCAAACATCTGATGCTTAATTTTGCCAACATAACTCCTAACATTTATGTCAAAAGAGGGATAGATTCTGTCAGCAGAAATGCCCAAAACAGGTCAAACAAGTAATTTAGCACAAGAGTTGTCAAAGCAGGCCCAGTTAAGCTGAATCAGCTGATAACAAAATAGGAAGAATCGAACCAGAGTAAAATATTATTCCAGTTATGTTTAACCTGTCTAGCCTAGGGAATTCAATTATCATTGGCAATATACCAAAAAACAAAACACTTCCTATTCATATGGAGGAAATTTCATGCACAGATGCTACATTGCAGTGTACCTGGCATCATATTAGGACCCCGCACCCATATCTCCCCGAGCTGTCCAGGAGGGAGTGGCTTCAGTGTATCAACACTGACAATTTGGGCTTCTACTCCCGCAACAAGCATTCCAGCTGAGCCAGTATGCCGAATCCCCATTCTAGTATTCTCCACAGAAACAATCCCACACGTTTCAGTCATACCATAGCCCTGAAACCACAAAAATCACACATAACTAGCTTATTTTATGTTCAAATCACTTCCAGTCATAATCATAATATCCCACAAAACAAAATCATTTTTTTTTTCCAAAACCAAAGATGCACAAAATAATCAATCAAGTACATCACCAATTAAGCCTCTCAAATTGTAGGATCAAGGCCTGTTAAGATTTACATGGCATTAGTATATCTATTGGCATAAGCACTTGTGATACTGTTTCGTAGAACTTATGAAAATAGCTTATATGACATGTCATGATCTGTTTTCAACTTATGAAATAAGGTATTCAGGATATCTTATGAAAAAGGAGTGGAGATTATACAAAAACATTTCAACTTTATTTTATCTTATGTAATAGAAATAAATTATTCATAACCACCTGTATCATAAGCATTTATGCTATATGCTGCAAAATAAATTCAGTCAATTTATTTGAAATTTAGGTTTCGTTTGGCAATGCCAGATTTTTAATTTATAACTTATAAATTCATATGACAAAAAAAGTTCATTCCGTAACATTTTATTCTCGTGGTTATAGCTTATTCTCACCACCTTATATCTTATTTTGATAAGCTAATTCAATTAACTTATAGCTTAACATTTTATCTCTCAATTTTGTCCATGTCATCTTACTAAAAAAATTTATTAATTAAGAACATATTCTTTTTATGTCATTTTATAGTTTTAAGCTAATTCAACCGCTAACGTGCTTGTATATGTTAGTTGTAACCTAGTTTATCAGTTATCCGCTGTTTTTTTTTTTTTTTTGCGGAACAGAACCTTGATTACCTAAATTTCGACACAAGAACTAAAATTAAATATTCAATCATATTTTGTACCTAAATAAAAAATATATATATTCAATCACATTAATCCATCTTAAACTTATGATTTAACTTTCAGAGAATGGACCTGAGAAACAGTAGCATGAGGAAAGCGCTTAGCACACTCTTCCATCAACTCTTTCCCAAGAGGAGCAGCACCAGAACCAATATACTTCAAACTCGAAAGATCATACTTATCAACCAAACCATGTTTCGCTAGAGCAAGTACAATCGGTGGCACAATCCACAATCTCGTAACCCTAAACTTCTCAATCGTTTTCAAAACCACTTCAAACTCAAACTTTTTCAACGAAACAATCGCATTCCCTCTCTGAAGCTGAGAATACGTTATCACCGCAAGTCCAAACACATGAAACATTGGTAGAACAACGAGATACACATCGTTGATTTCACCGTTCAATTCATCGTCCATTGAAATCATTGCAGCAGAAGCAATGAAATTCTGGTGAGTTAGAATCACTCCTTTGCTGACACCGGTGGTACCGGAGGAATACAACAACGCCGCCGTATCGGTTTGTTTCACGTCAATTTTCGGAAACTCAGTTGCTGATTCGCCGAGTTTCACAAACGATTCGAAACTCGAAACATTCGGCAATTTCTCAGGCGTTCCGCCGGAGGAATTGAGAAAAACGGCGGGAAGGTTGTGATGATCCACTTTGTTCCATAATTCAGCGACGGTGATGATGAGTTTCGGATTTGAATCTTTAACTTGTTTAGAAACTTCGACGGTGGTGTATTGTGGATTAACGGTGGAAGCGACGGCGCCGATGGAAGCAACGGCGAGGAAGAAAACGGGGTAGAGATAACTATTAGGAGCAAGGAAGAGAACGACGTCGTTTTTGGTTAAACCGAATTTAATTAAAGAGTGAGCGAGTTTAATTGTAAGGGATTTTAATTGAGCGAAGGTAAGTGATTGAGAAGAATCGGCATCTATAAGAGCGGTTTTGTTTGGGGAAGAAGCGACTTTGTTGAAGAGGTGTGTTACGAGAGAAAGGTTTGGATTTTTTGGTAAGATGAGGGAAGGTCTTAAGGACCTGTATATTCCATCAGAACCGTAACCTGATTTCTGCATTGGAAAAGCACTTTTTTGAAAATCGCTTTTTGGTTTTGAGTTTTGATGAAACAGAGATTTTCTAGTGCTTTGGTGATGATGGTGAGTTTGTGTATATTGTATTTTAGTGTAGGAGATTAATCTGACAAGCTGAAAATGAGGGAAACAAGTGGAAGGATTTTTTATATCTCAAAAATTTTAAAAATTGAAGATTTTTTTTTTCCTTTTGTTTTTTACTCCATATGGATTTTTTTTTTTTTATGAAAATAAATAGATATGGTCAATTGACTTTTACAGATTCAAAGTATTGATAGGTGACCTGTATTAATTCTTACCTATTTACTGTTTTTCTTTTGACAAGATCTTAATTATTTACCTTTTTTTGGTAACAAAAGGAAAAAAAGAGAAAAAGGAAAGAAAACAAAACGAACTTATTTAATTTAATATCAATTTTATATATTATTAACTAATATACAAAACTAACATTTGACTCAAAAAAACATTTCAAATGATTTGAGCATATCAACAAAAATATTTGAAATATTAAAAACATAAACTAAACACAAAAGAAAATTAACATTTTATTTGTATATACCGTAGATAACTCGATTTAGAAGAGAAAAAAAATGTGATATAATTTTATGTCAACAATGTTTTTTTTCTTATAATATGTATTAAAAATTGCACCCATAGAAAAAATATTTTTCTCATAAGTATTAATATTTTATAATTACATTACATCTATATGTATTGCAAAAATGGCGGTAAAAATATCATAATGAAGTTTAGATCGTAAAAAACTGGGAAAATCTTTGAGTTGGAGTTGCGGGTATAAGCGCAATGCCAATTTTTGCTATGCAGACAAGCTAAGGTAGGCATATAATGAATGGTGGTAAGGATTTTGGTGCAAAAATAAGTTGCGGTTAGGTGTAGACTGTATACTTCTTTTTTTAGAAAGGTGTACAATGTATATTGCATGTTAATATCAAGTGCGTAAAGGTGTTACATATTGGACTATGATGATGCAAATCATGCTTTCTTTGTGATAAAGTATAGGGGCACATTGTCCCGTGAACATAACCTAGGGAAATACATTGTTATATGTAAATATCAGAGTTTGAACCCCAAATATCTTATTTATTCATCTTAAAAAAAAGTGAATTTCAGTCGTTAGGTTACCTGACAAAATAAAGGATAGGGACACACCTGTACCAATGTTCTATTTGCATTTTAATGAAACATATTGTTCTATATGTTTCTAGTCTTCAAAAAAAGACAAAAGGTAATTGTTTTGTAATTTGTAGGGAAAAGTGGACAAGGGATTGTTCTTGCTAAGATATGTAAAGGAGCATCTTATCGACGGTGTGTCATGGTGAAAGTCTAAGAGTTTGTGACCAATTCAATTCTGTTTGTTTTAGAAATAACTAAATAAGAAAGATAAATCCATTTTAATAATAGATACAATACAATAAGGTACTTCTGAATTGATCTCATCCCTTAAAAATCGAAATTTGAATTTGTTGAGTAATAACTGAATTCTTCAATAAAATACTCTTTTAGAATTCTCCATAACCCTCCGCATTTTGAATTATCAAAAAGAATTACACATTCGTTTCTTAATTATCATGTGAATTTGATCTCCATGAATATGGATATAAGAAATCATAAACAAAAAAGAGATATGCTTTTCGTTTATGATTTGTTCTTCTTTTTTCGTTCCTATTCTTCATTTTTGTGCTTTGAAAAAGGGACTTAAAAAAATTTAAAGGATTTTTTCGTTCCTGATAGTAATTTATTTCATCAGTGGATGGAAGCATACTCTGGATCGGAGTTATGGGAAGTACTGCTTGATTTTTTCTACCAACTGAAAGCCTCAATTAGTATTCTTTTTCTATTATGCGTAAATTGTCTTTTGGATAATTTACAAAATCTGTGTTACTAATCCTCTGTGTATCTTGGTGTTTCTAACCATCCACTCCTTTTTTTTATTAACCCCTTATTAATTTGCGTAAAAAGTGTGTGTCCTCTAAGGTTTCTGTATTTAGTCACATACATACATACATATATATATATATATATATATATATATATAGGAAAATTGCTCTTTTCCCATCACGTTTTACTCACTTCCAACTGCACTTTCGAAAATGTCTTTAACGTGACTTAAGTTACACAAGTGTTAAACGCTATGTGACTTAACAAACGCTGCGTGAATTAAGTCATGTTGAAAACTTACACTGAACTCCAACATTGATTAACTCACGTTGATTTTCTTTCTGACTTTCTCTGTGAACAAGCACCCAAATTTCAATTTGGCTTAATTGAACCACCGGTTCCTTAACTTAATTCTTTTGTTTTTAAATTGGTTTCATAACTCTTAAAAGTCTCAAGTTGGTCCTTTATATGTGTTTCCGTCGGTCAATTTAGTCCTATTTCGTCAATTTTAATCTCCTAAAAAATGAGACCGTTGGATAAAGAAGGTCTGTGAGATCTAACCATGTATTACCAACACCTGATTTATTTTATTTTTCTTCATCTTCTTCCCTCATCTTCATCTTCATACAAGCTTCATCAATCTTTATTATCTTCATTAAAAAAACCCATTTTTTCTTTAAAAAATTAAACCATTTAATTTCAACAAATACTACATAATCAAACCCTTAGGGCCCGTTTGATGGTTACGATAGGATAGAGGCAGAATATGATATCAAGTTGGATAGAGATAGGATACGATAAGGACATGATAAACATTAATCATATCATGTGTTTGATGCACACATGATAACAAACATGATATCATTATAATTAAATTAAAAAATTACTCTCATAATTAATTAAATATTATAAAAATGACATGTTATTAATTATAATAGAAAATACATGCTATCATTATTTTAAAAATGACAATATATTAAAAATGACATAATATCAAGATAATAAATAAAGTATGATCTTCTAATCCCATCAGGATAATTTCTAACCTAGCATATACTCAGGATATAAATTACAAAGGAAAGTCATGATAGGATAGGAAAATGGTTTATTTTATCATATCCCTTTGGTGCATCAAACATGATATTTAAGCAGGATATGATTAATGTATCATATCATGTCTCCCTATCCTGACCATCAAACATACATTTAAATCTAGAATTAACATCACCACCATATTAATATAAACCCAGAAAATCAACAACAAATAAAACAAAACAAAACCTATCATCTTCAACTTAACTCCTCACCTCATCATTAACAAAATAAAATCCATTTCTTAAAACACATTTGAAATTTGAAACCCGTCATCACTTCAAAACTCATCATCAACAATAAATCTCTCTACAACGACGTATTCAATGAAAGGAAAAGAGAATCTTAAAACTCAATGCTTGATTAAATGAATCTCAAAACCCATTTCTCAAAAACCCATTAAGCATCAAAATTCACATACTTGCAATTGATTGCTTTCCCATTCTAACATGATTCCAACGGAGATTTGATCTTGTGTATGTGGTTGTGATTCTGAAGAGGACAGTGAGATGGAGATTTGATTTTCGTGCAGGTTCAAGAACACATGCTTGTTCTAGCGTTCCTGTTGAGATGGTGTTGGTGTTGAGATTTTGGTGATGCGAATCTGGTGATGGTGTTATTGTGGGTAATTATGATTTAGGAGAAGCGAACATAAGAATATGAAGAGAAAGGAAGAATATTAATATTTATGGGTAATTTTGATTTTGTGGGTAATTCAGATTTGCTAGGTTTATTTTTGGTTTAATTGCTCAATATTTATGAAGTTAATGATATTTGAAGTTGGTAGGATGGATTTTTGAAAGAAAAAAAGAAATGTTTTATTTTTATTTTTATGAAGATGATGAAGATTGTTGAATGTTGTATGAAGATGAAGATGAGGGAAGAAGATGAAGAAAAGTGGAATAAATTAGGTGTTGGTGATACATAGTTAGATCTCACAGACCTCCTTTATCCAATGGTCTCCTTTTTTAGGAGATTAAAATTGACCAAATAGGACTAAATTGACTGACGAAAACACATATAAAGGACCAACTTGAGAATTTTAAGAGTTATGGGACAAATTTAAAAAAAAGAATTAAGTTAAGAGACCGGATGATCAATTAAGCCTTTCAATTTTTTTAGCAAAAAAGTACAGGCAACTCCATATCCAACAATCGAAGCCACATAATTGTTCAAGTGCCTTCTTCTTATTGGTTCCTTAGCACATCTTGTCTTCTCCTTTTCTACGTGCTGCAACAATTATATATGTACAATAACGAGTGGCTTGTTTTTTTTTTAATGACAAAATATTATATATATATATATATATATATGTGTGTGTGTGTGTGGGGATTAAATCACAAGTATTACACCAAAAAGAGAAAACCAAAACATCAAAATCCCCAAAGAAAAACCACCAACACCCTCAAAATGCTGAATCCCCTAACAACAACTCCTCAAAGAACCAACACCGCCAACAGTGATCAATTAGGCATCTGATAGTGATTTTGCTTCAAACGTTTAGCTTCGACCACCACTCAAGTTCCAGTCTATCGGAGGAGACATCACAACAGCCTAAAAGGACTTGAGTCACAAACTTGCTCCCAACCTCAAATCAAAAGCGACCGGCCCACGAGACTCCCGACACAAGTAATAAAGGCACCCTTCAACTCACGAACCACCACAGCAGACACCTAAACCTGTCCAAAAACTCGACCCACCAAAATTCCGATGCCAAAATCCAAAGACAGATAAAAGGCGGAACAATAGCACCAAACGAACCAGCTCGAACATAAACACATAAAAATAAGCCACCAAAACAGTCTACATCACCACCACCTGAATAGACTGGTGCAAACCCCAACCATCAGCTAGACAACCACAAACCACCACGATCCTTGCGACGACGAACGATCCAGGAGTTACGAAGAAGGAGGATTAATCGTGAAAGACATGCACCCGCCGACAACTAAGCAGTCATGAAGACTTAAGGTGCAACAAACGACTACTCCGTCAACATGAAGCATTTGACATTGGCTATATTTCCTTTAGGTACAGTTCTATTTTCCTTTTAAAATAGCAACCATCAAATCCATGTTATCATAAAAATAAAATAAAAACATCATATCTATGTGGTTGTTTCTACGATAAGCTAGCTTTGACATTGGCTATATATTGTATATTTCTGAAAGGTCTGACTTTGATAGTTGATTTTTCAAGAAATTAATAATTCCAATATATAACTATCTCTCTTTTTCCTTCAAAGAAAATATATCTCTTTTTTGAAGAAAAAAATAAAGCCTAAATTTATTTATAAAGCAAAAAATTAAACTTTTGTGTGCAAAAACGAGGCTCGATCATTTATTGGGCCTATTCAATAAAATTCATACCCTCAAATTTACCACTTGGCCGAGCTCCAGCTTGAAATTTGTTTACTTCATACCCTCAAATTTGATCTCTACCCCACAATTTTCGTAAAATTCTTGTTTTCCACTACACTTACAAAACTACTCTCTCCGTTCAAAATTATATAACATTTTAGGCATTTCACACGTATTAAAAAATGTAATTAATTTTATATGAAAAAAATATTATAAGTTGTTTTACAAAATTGTCGTTAATAAATAATATGAGAAATATAAGTGAAGAATTGAAAGAAACGTGAGTAATAAATAGTTAAGGATATAATAGAAAAAACAACATTAATACTTCATTGGTATTGTAAAACGACATATAAATTGGGACAATTTTTTTTCAAAGCGACAAATAATTTGGGACGGAGAGAGTGACTTTTCTGAAGAGTTTCTTACAACTATCTCATTTGGCGTAGCCAAGGGGTGGTAGATAGGGAATTGGATCAGATTCAGTCAGAATTGTAGATATTGATCAAATGATTCATACCTCATGACAATTTTTTCTTTTTATTTAATATGAAATTTTGATGTCGAAATCTGAAACATCTCATCTTGATAGAATGACCTTGAACCCTCCGACTACATACAAACCCAATTGTACATAGGTACAATGGGTACCATCAAGGTTTATTTTGTCAGTATACCTATATATATTTTCTATGGCAGCCTTTATAAAATTCCATCTTAACTAGGATTCTATATTCGAATTCACCATTGGACATGCGGCAACGTTAAAACTCTTACGGATAGTTTGATGTTCATTTGGGTCTCAAAAAATATGAGATATTAATCACCATGGTTTCGAACAGAGGATATCCGGTTTTCAAAAAAATGACAAATAAAATATTGTTAAACATTATATGCTTCATCAACGGAGTCTCTGATAACAATGGAGAGAGATATCAAAGTTTAATTTTCGTCGGTGCCTTGAATATGATTATATCGGGTTAAGGGGACCTATGAAATTTATTTATCTATTTGTGTAGAAAACTATTCATTTTATTTATCTATTAAAAATACAGTGAAGAAATCTATTTACATAAAATGAAAAACTATATAGAAAATGACAAAGTTACTATATTGAATTTATTTTGTGTGTATTGTACATTTAGAAATTTAATCGAACCATGTAAAATAAGTCTATTTTGATATTGTCTGAAACATACAGGCTGTGGTACTACTACAGTTTTTTGACGTATAATAATCTCAGACTGATCAGTCAGCTTAGCAACACAGTTGTCTTCTCCCTTATGGTACTAATACGCAGTACTATTAGACAAGAAGAGAGAAGATTTTGATTTTGAGAGGTATAACCAGTCCCAAGAAAATGAATGTCAGGTTCAAAACTAAGGAAAGGAACCTCTCCATCTCTCTTCAGAATCAAAACTTCATAACTCAGAAGAAGTCAATGTAACACGAGCTTGAACTTGGCCTGTATAAAAAAGATCATTATTATTTATTTTATTTAATTTTTAAATAAGGATAGATGCTCATATGTAATATATTATCAAGAACGCTTAGATGAGATGAAACAAATATCTTCTAGCTTAACTAAGGTTTTAAGTTCAAATTCAGCATTGAACATACATCATTGTTAAAACTCTTAGGAAGCGCTTGCCGCCTATTTGGATCCAACAATGCTCAAGGGATTAGTCGGTTTACACAAAAAAAAAACAGCGTTAAAACTCTTAAGAAGAGCTTACCGCCTGTTTGGGCCCCACAATGCTCGAGGGATTAGTCTGTTTACACAAAAAAAAACGTTAAAACTCTTTAGAAGAGCTTGCCGCTCATTTGAATTCCAGAATGCTCGAGGGAATAATAAGTTTACACCAAAAAAATGTAATATATTATACTTTATGTAATTATATTATATTACGCCTACCTTTCGGGCTTGATAGCTTCATAGATCATTAACAAATGGACAATTCAATTTTTTAATGCATAAGTGAGTTTCACATGGATACTTTATTCATTTGTAATTTTTTTATAGTAGTATTTAATAAACATTTCTTTAATATAAAACCTCACACAAATCTTTTAAATGAAACTTATAGTAACGGTATATAATCTATCAATAACATTATTTCATCATATTACAATATTTAATATTAAGACATGTGAAATCCACAAAGAGAGAGGGTTTATGTGAGCCACTATTTTCTACAGGTATCATTTATGTTTTATTCCCAAAGGAAGTACCTACAATAATGTACCGACTTATAGTGGTAAGTCACCCCATTGTAGATGTCTTATATTACAAAATCAAGTTTTATTCATTTTTTTGGGTACAGTTGCAAAAGCTAGAAAAACATCAAGAAAAGACTAATGTCGAGGATGCAACATAAGGCATCAACCTGACTGAAGTAAGGCCTTCAAGCCCTGAGGAGGGTGGCTGCAAATCTTCATCTTGATGTCATTTTTAAAACTAAACTTTACAAGAAAATGTATATGCATTCTATCGAGTATGGGAAAGATTCACCTTCGAATCTAAATTCTACAACTATTTGATGTTAACAATCACTGAATCATAAAAATGAAACTTATTGGGAGGCTTAGTGATGAGATCATTAACGGTTTTAGAATGAGGGTAGCAACAAAGATTAGTGCGACCAAGAATATTTCTTGCTAGACTCAAACCATAGAAAACAACCATAAGTTTTATTCATTTAGTTGAACTAAATTAATATTTTATACACTTTAAATTTTAAAAAATTTGGTTTAATGTTTTCAGTTTATCAAATTTGTATATGTAAAATATTTTTTTGTTAATGATTTTTAAATTAAATAAACAATCAATAAATTGCTTACTAACATTTTCTTTTCAAAAACCACAAGGAGATCATGGTTTGGGTTGACTCGAAGCAAAATGGGTTATCCTAATCTCTCATATTTATATCTAGGCTAATCGAACTATGTAAAAAAAATGTGATTATTTTTTCCTTGAATTTTACGATTCAATCTATACTAAAATGTGAACCAATTGAGCTGGCGCATTTTGACAACTCTAACAAGTTGAAGCTCATTTTTTGATAAAATATATTTTTGTTGAATCTATTCTGAACTCAAATATAAGTTATATTTGATGATTAAAAATATAAGCAAAATCTAACTAATTTTTGTTGAGCTTAGTGGTTAAGTCTCCATCGTGCGTGAATTAATAAAAAAAATGTTGGATTTATAAGAGAGACAATTCATATTTCTAATGTCTTAGAGTTTAAGGAGGAGACGTGACATCTCTCTTTTTCTTGTAGTTCTGGAGTATTGATTCGTTGGTGTTCTTATGCCCTTGAAATTTCCAACAAGTGGTATAAGAGTTTGATTTGACCTTGTTGAAGGCGGGAAGATGGTTGAATTTAAGTGTGAGTGGTTAAATACTATACATAAAATATGAATGGATAAACAGTAGATAAGAGAAATAACTCATGTATCTAACAACTTAAAATTTTAAGTAAAAATGCGATGTATCCGTCTTTTAGAATCATGAAACATTGACTCCTCTTACTAGTCTTAGACTCCCCCAATAATTTTCATTATGTTTGATGATATTAATCTCACAAAACGTTAACTCATAAATGAAATAAATTTACATACACAATTAAACAAGATATAAGTTTGATGGTTGTGCCTTTAGTCGTTCGGATATAGTATTAAAATAACAAAAAGTTGTGCAATATGACTAAGATTGTGCTAAATAATTGAAGTTACAGCTTGAATTCCCAAACTTCTACGCAAAACAACAAAATTTCTCCCCAATCACACTCTTTCTTTTATTTCTTTTAGAATCATGATTGCTTTTTTGTTTGTTAATGTCAATACTCAGATGTTCGTTCATGGTAAACAAAGCTTCCATTGACTTCTGACGTATCAAAACAAGAAACCCTTTTGGACAAAGCATACATCTAGTACAGAAGATTCTTAGTCAGAGTGTTTGTTCCATGGGTTAATTAAAATCATACTTTTTAGTCTTTGTGAGATTTTTCTTTTAACATTTTAAGGATCGAAAATGCTAACGTAAAATTTTTACAGGGACTAAAAATGTTGATGAAAATTTTTATAGGGACTAAAAATGTTGACGGAAAATTTACAGGATTAAAAAGTGTGATTTTATTTTATAAGAACTAAAAACAAAACTGCAGATATTTATAGGGATCAAAAACTTAATTAACCCTTGTTCTATTAACACGATACATTATTGATCATTTTTGATTTTTTTTGGGAAATGTTAACCATTGTCCTGAGGTATTGGTTAAAGCCTTTAAATGGTAAGTTATCATGAAAATATGTGTAATCAGTGCATTGAAAATCAAAATATTTGACTATTTTTATAAAATAATTTCTTCTTTTAGAATTCTTAAAGAGTGCCCTGAGGGCACTCATTAACAAGACCATTTTTTGTTATACATTTTAATTTCATAATTATAATTAAGATTAATAAATGAAAACTTTAAAATTTAAAATTACTTAACAGTTTTTTTTCCGATGGTATATTTTAGCCAAAAATCATAGACTAATTTCTAGGTATAAGGGTTTGAACCAAACTGACCATATATTCAAAAGACCTAATTATCAATCAATTGTATCACATCATGTTTGATTGTTCATCATAATAATATATGTTGATAAATATTAATTAATTTTAATCTATACAATAAATAAATACAAAATAACATTTTGACAATATTATACTATATTAGGTTGGGATGCATTTGCTCCTAGAGAAGAATACTTGTAAAAATCTAACATCATGGTTGGTTAACATTAATTAGTTGCTAGAAGCATTCTACACAAAATACAAAAGAAATTTCTACTAATAATTTCATGAAAAGAATTCAGAATCCCATAAAAATAATAATTAGCTTAAATTGTCTTTTCTGAATCTTCCACACTACCATACACCATACCTTTCACTGAAACATATCTTTCTGATTTCACTTCCACTCACTCAGTTCAGTAATCAGTAATAGTACATAGTCTTCTCCTCCATCTTGTTTTCATCGATACTCAAGTAACCATTATTACAACTACCACTATTACTAGTACTAATTAATTGCTTAATATACTCAAGATCATAATCCAAAGGTGTAGTACTAGTAGTAATTTGCTTTTGATTTTGATTTTGACTAAAGCATAAATTCACCTTTTCTCTTTCCCATTGGTTAACATCAACAACATATTCTCCTCCTCCTCCTCCATCACTTCCATGACTAAGATTGAACTTGTTGATTTGCATGAAATTCTGAAACCCCATTATTTCTTCTTGTTTCCCAAGACTTCCATCAGATGAACTGCAACAACTTCCCTCACTTCCAAACATGACAAGACTTTCTTTCATCATAGGGTTTTGAAGTTGATACTGCATGGAAGTATTAATATTACTACTAAAACCATTGAGTAAAGACTCTTGGTTATGGTAAAAAGGGAGAGAGATTGAGCTACTTGATGAATTAGGAACAGAAAATCGTTCAAGGGATGTTGTGAAAGATGTGTTTGTTGGTGTTTGGTTGTAATAGGAGGTGCAATGAGAAGGAAATGAAGAAGAGGTTAGATATGGTAAGACTGTGTTATGAGATTGAGGAAGAAGATTCATGAGTTTCTTCTTTAGTTTTGTGTTCCAATAGTTTTTTATATCATTATCAGTTCTTCCAGGTAATTGAGCAGCTATAATTGACCACCTAAAACAATATCATGAAAATAAGACCCTAAAAAATATAGTTTTATTTTCATTAACCAAACAATATATATGACTGGATGATGATGCTAGATCTATACTTGAAATCCATGTAGTCAAAATATAGGTAGAATATAGATGAAGTTTTAATTAAAATGGAAAAAAATGCTTTTAAAAAAATCTATGTTTATACACCTTTGAAAATGGTAAAATCCCTAGGTATCATGATAAAAAAATGAAGCAAAAAAAAGGGGAAAGAAAATGTCAATGTCAATATTTCTGGATCTGGATAGTTAATTTCAAAGTAGATTATTAGGTATAAAAAGCAAAAAAATGTGTGAAAATAAGTACAAGTAGTACTAGTAGTGAGTTTTTTTTCTTTCTATATATAGTGTATAAAAATATTAGTATAATAACTAATACCTGCTTCCAATATTAGCATAAAGAGTGCAAATGATTCTGTCTTCTTCATCTGAAAATTCTCCATGCTTAATGTTTGGTCTTAAATAGTTAAGCCATCTCAATCTACAACTTTTTCCACATCTCCTTAAACCTAAAAAGATATATAACATGAGATTTGTTAGGTTTAAAACTATATAACTTCATCAAGCATTTTTCATGAAATACCAAGAATTCTTACCAGCTTTTTGAGGAAGAGAAATCCAATTTCCACCAGTTCCATGTTTTTCTATATACTCTTTGAGCTTTGTATCTTCTTCTGGGGACCATGGTCCTTTCTTCACATTTGCTTTGTCACAGCAAGGAGCTCTTCCCATCTCTCTCTCTCTCTCTCTCTGATGGTTATCTCTTTTGTGGGGACTTCTTGTGCTTTATAATAAAGAGACCTTGTTTTTAAACAGTTAACAAATTGTTATTTTATTAGATTTTCATTGAGAGAGAAAAAAGAAAGCATGCAAAACTCAAATGTAGAAAATGTGGACATATATATAGTTTAATTTAATTTACCAATTTTCTTAATGTCTAGTCATTTGTCTAGAAGAGAGCTTTCTAATCTCAAATAGGATTGGATTTGTATTGTTTTTAATGTTTCCAATCAAATTCAAATCTTGACCGTTTGATTAATTAGTGTATCTTAGTAAGGTTTGATTATTTTCTAATGACAAAAAAGTATCCAAAGTTTGTTATAAAGAAAGAAACATTGTAAATGTAGTGTTAGTGATGTTTACAGCTACCAACATTGTGACTCAAATCCGAACACACGGACCAAAATGGATGATTGGCCTGGTTTTCTTCAGCATAGTGGGGTTTAATTATTATTTTAATCATAATAATTTATTAATCGAAGCATTGACACTCTGCAAAAGTAGAACATTATACTAATAAAGAGTGAGAGAAAAAATTGGAAAGGAGCACGCAATTAGGAATTAAAATACATCAAGTATATCTAACTGGAGGACATGTATCATTAGGGCGCACCTGAACTTTCATGGAATTATGTTGTCATTAAATAATGGAAAATGTTATTTATCTAGAAAAATAGCATTAAGAATTTTTTAAGAAACAGTTGGCAAATTTTAATTGCATGATTTATTTGTTCACTTCCTATTTTTCAGCCACACCTCATTGAATTGTGGCAAATAATGCATTGTGATTGGTTGCTCTTTATTCTTGATGTTATTTTTCTAGAGATATAGTATTGCTCATAAATAATTGTGCAAAAGCGGGTCATGTATCTTTTGTGACTGCATACAACCACGTCCTTAAACTTTACAACCAAAATATCAAATGATGCATACATGCATGTATTGCTAAATATATAACATTTTTAAATTAGTATCACAT
This sequence comes from Medicago arabica, assembly GCA_946800305.1. Lineage (NCBI taxonomy): Eukaryota > Viridiplantae > Streptophyta > Magnoliopsida > Fabales > Fabaceae > Medicago > Medicago arabica. The sequence continues at coordinate 52,597,498 of OX326971.1, forward strand.
TTTTTGAATTAAATTTGGCTTAGTCCGAGAGCAAGAGTTTTAACTTAGTGTATATTTGCTTTTTTTTCTTCTTCTAATAATATTGCATTTCTTTTCAACGAAAGGTACACTTAAATATAAACATAGTTTTACCATTACTTTATTTAAAGATAATTTATGTAGGTCTAAATTCAACCGCTTGTAATTGTTATACATATAAACACATGATGAGAATTGATCCTCATTACGTTTCATTTGAGCTCTAGAGATGAGATTCTTTTCCCGTAAATTCATCTGATCAGGTGTATGGATTGACTAATCAATGCATTTACATGATGCAATGCATCATATTACCTATACCTAGCAATTGTCCTTGATCAGCATCATTGTGAAAATTAAATAACCAAAACAATCACATACTACCCTAGTCACACTAATAACATTCTTGCTAGCAGGGAGCCTCGTGTTGCTTGGAGACATAAGAATAGGACCTAAAGGTCTATCAGGAAATGCCCTCTTCAATTTCTGAGATCATGCTGATCATATGCCTATACCGTATAGTAAATGAATATCCATATCCCTATAGTTGAACAGGGAATGAAATGTGTTATTACTCGGTGCTGCATGTGATGATCTATGCGCTGGATCATCATGAATTTTAGTCGGTAGAAGAAATAAGATAAGATAAGATATATAAGTTTTGTGCATTCATACATTCTCAAAATGATTTGTTAAGATCATGAACTGGTTAAAAAAAATGGATTGAGTCAATTTGAATTATAATGGATGGATGAATTATAATGATTTGTAAAGAATAATTTTGATCCATCTATTATAATTCAAATTGACTCAATCCATTTTTTTTAATTTCTAGCTGCACCATATATGTACATGTCATTAATTTTATAATTTTTAATATTATTATTTAATCCTTTTTAATTTGATGCTAAATAGGAAGTGTAGTGGTATATATTAAAAGGTCTGATCCAATTATCTTTTGGGGTTATCTAATAGCAAAATCCGTGTAACATTTCAGACGACTTTTAAGTATTGCCGACTGACCCTACAAATCAACACAAATCCTTTCAGCATGTTTTGTCCTCACTCGCACGCTTACCGGGAGGAAAACTTCCCGGTAGGTCACCCATTCAAAAACTACTCCAAATCAAGCACGCTTAACTGTAGAGTTCTTATGGGATGAGCTACCAAAAAGAATATGCATCTTGTTGATATAGGTAGTACCAAACAATTCTTATAAGTCTTCCTTCAACCATCACGGCCTTAGGATCCCTCTCTTCCTATGTGATTCGGTTCCTCTAGAAGTTGTTGGGAGTCGCTCATTGTCGTGCCTTGTGCACCGGCGACCACTCCCCTGCGCTCGTCAGCCGTGTGTATTACATGCCCACCAGCTTCCGCTTGGTTCATCCCCGAACCACACCGTACTGGGAAAGGTCTGCTCTGATACCATTTGTAACATCTCAGACGACTTTTAAGCATTGCCGACTGACCGTACAAACCAACACGAGTCTTTTCATCATGTTTTGTCCTCACTTGCACGCTTACTGGAAAAGTTCTCGGTAGGTCACCCATCCAAATACTACTCCAAGTCAATCACACTTAACTGTGGAGTTCTTATGAGATGAGCTACCAAAAAGAAGATGCATCTTGTTGATATAGGTAGTACCAAACAATTCTTATAAGCCCTCCTTCAACCATGTAGTCACATACCTACACGACCTTAGGATCCCTCTCATTCTGATATGATTTGGTTCCTCTAGAAGTTGTTGGGAGTCGCTCATTGTCGTGTCTTGCACACCGGCGACTACCCCCTTGCACTCGTCAACCGTGGGTGTTACAGTCCGTTAAGCATATGTCATCAAGACCTAATAAACGAGTCAAGTTCAAGTCTATTGAAGTGACCACCTTGATCTACCACATCGTGCAACACAAGATTCTACCTACTTCACCATCGTGGGAATTGTCTCTCATCAGATCGATGTGTGACATAATAAAATAAACTTCCACGACGTCTCATGAACCACCTCAAATATTAACAAAGCTATCAGGTTGTTCCTATTTACAAGGACACTCTTTGATTTGGATATCCTGCAACTACTTCCACCAAATTGCAAGAGCAATAATAGTAACAAACAAGGAGCTTAACACTGGATCCACGACTATAGATATGGGCAACGACCCCCAAGTATGAACATATACTCATTATACACTTCACTTGTAACCTGCTAGAAGTTACTTGCTGGGAGTCAAGGTTGTCAAACTCGAGTTTTTACGTCAATTCGATTTGCCTATTTGGAATCGATTCATATAATGGAATTGTAAAATCATTCAAGTTCATCTCATGTTAAAATAAGGGTTAAGTATGCTTTTGTTCCCCATAACTATATCAATTTTCCGTTTTAATCCCTCTAAAAAAATTCTTCAACTTTTAGTCCCAAAAATTTTCAATTGCTACTTTTGGTCCCTACTTTTAAGTCAACTTATGTGTAGCCTTAATATTTTTGATTAAAAATTATTAAGGCTACACAAAACGAATTGACGGAAAAACTCGAGTTTATAAAATTACAAGGATATCTCCAAAAAAAAAAAAATAGAATTTTGTGTAAAAAAAACATGAATTAAATATGAATTTTTAAGAAAAAACATATAAAATTCATATTTAATTCATGTTTGTTAAAAAAATTAAATATTTTGCAGACATATCTTTGCCGCTTGGAGAAGGAGTATGCGGCTAATCAAGGTGGTTAGAATCACCGATGAAGGAGGAATATCCCCTGCTCAAGTGTTACACCCACTCGTTCGTACAAGAACATTGGCATCGACCATGGAGCCTTAGTAAAAATAATACCTAGGCCTCATGAAACCTGTATTGCTCTTACCAAGAGCTAAATTCCACTTAAAAAATCATAGTTCAAGGAACTCAAAGTGATCCATCCAACAACAACAGGGCCAGAAATAACAATAATGGGAAGAAACGGAGATCCAAAAGATTCCTCTTCATGTGAACCAATTTCAAAGTTGCGCCATTGTGGTGCCTCATCTTATATGCGACAAAGTAGTCACATGCGTACACTATTACACTGACGATAAACCAAGTGTTGAACGACATCACAACACATCGTGGTGCCTCACCTTTAAGTTTTTCAAGTCCAAGGTACTGAAACGATGCATTTACAATTAACATAACATGTTGTCTAACTTATTATGGAAGTCTGAAACATTCTTTTCTTCTCTGAGTTCTGAAACCACAACAATTAAGGTTACAGTGGTGACAAACTATTCTGACGCCGACGATTCTAAAGCCGATTAGAGTCTTATGAAACTTATGATTATGTAAGTTAATTTTGTATTATGATGTTAAGTTGAACATAAATCTTTACTATGGTAGTTATGTATATTTTACCTTTATAATTAAGTCATGTTTTCCCCTACTGACTTATTTGCAATATTATATTAACTTATAAATTTTATATAATATTGATTTTAGATAAACTCGTACGAGTTTACGATTCGAGTTTATATAAATAAAACGAGTTGAGGTAAACTCTCAAGTTGTTAAACCTTGCCTACAAAAGTTTCCGAAGAACTCTTTTCAAAAAGAAAAATATAACTCGATCCACCAATTTTTTCAACCTATTCAACCATGTAGGTGAAGATACCATCATCTCGTGATCTCCAAATAACCCACGCCATTGCATACCAAACTAGGGCCAAAACCTTACTACGATGAGGACTACTCCAAAGTAAGTGAACTCCAAAAACAATCTAAACAATTCAAGTAGCATGGAAATGAATGTCAGTTACTTCAAAGAAATTAGTTTTTACAATTTTGTGGGGATACATTGATCTACCAAGGGAAAAAAAAAAACTAAATAAAAAAGTCTCAATCTCAATCCCTTGGTACTAGTCACATATCAGTGGTAAAAGCAAAAACAAATTTCTCTTCAAAAGTATACCATTTATATTTTTTGTGTTAAATTGTTTTAATGAAATGAATGAAGACAATGAAAGTCATGTTTATAAAAAATAATATATAGGGTGACACCATAAAGTAAACTTTATAAATATTAATTAATTGAATCACCAAATTAATTAATCTTCGTCGGTAGGCAGGGATCTAGGAAGATATGCTGGGTGGCTTAAGTTTAGAGTCCACCCTTTTTTGTAATTAGTGATATATATAATACCTGCATCTTTGTTATCACAACTTTCTAGCACTGTATATAGTGCTTAATACAGTAATACTATAACATTTGACCACTGTATCTGACAATTATAAGGCCGTCATTATCTCTTTATGAAAGAAACGTTTCACCCTCCAAATTTAATCATGCCACATCAACAAAATCAACTCATACAAAAACAAGCTTCATTTAAAAAAAAATTAAAATCAAATACAAGCCCTTTTTATATAAACTTATAATTTTATTCTATTTTAAATGAAAATAAAAAAAGGACGGTGTGATGTGCATAAAATAATAAAATTACTCTGGAAAAAAATATAGCTATATATGTCTATAAGTTTAGCTGGGCTATGAATTGAGTAAATCTCTTGCTTGTGATGTAACCAAAATATTTTCAGTTGTCCTTGATATAATGTGATGCTGTATAAAGTTGTGGCGAGCAGTTCAAAAGCAGCAGCATGTCAATCTGGTTGCAGTACATGGGACATGATAGAATAATATTAGCTCTTGAGATGAATATGGTATTGGTAGCATAGGAACAATATATTCCATTGTATTGAATGTATATACGAAAATAATAGAATAGTCAAATGATAAAGTTGAATCTTATCTGTAACATGTTCTTAAAGATTGACTCTTGGGCGTGCATGTCAGGAAACTAATTTATAGATGTAATGTTTAACACGTAAATATAAAAGATCCTATTGAAAATTTGAAATTGAACAAAATTTGTAGATATATGCAGTGTTCTAACCTACATATTCCTTCACTTTTTTCACTTTCCTATTTTCAAATTCTCTTTAAAAAATCAAGGGATAATTTGGTTAAACAAATTCAAAGGTCCAATTCGCAAGGATCTTTAATCCAACTAAATGAGTTATATCGTGTTCAATGATACATTAGATTTATTCCGATAATTAAATCATGACCGTCTTATGATAATCCGATGAAGATAGGCTGACAACGTGAATCGAAGACGAAGTGACGTGCAAGAAATGTTTAGTCGGATTGATGCGGATTTTGCATCCGGTGTCGGCATGACGCGAATTATACCTTTTCGGACAGCCCCGGGCCTCATGAGCAAAACCCATGGCTTTGCCATGATGTAGGGGTTAATTTAGTTATTCGAGGTCGTCTTAAGGCCCGAAGCCGCCTTTTAATATTTCAGCAGATTCTAGAACTTTCTATTTTAATTCTTTTGTTATTTTTCGGCCCATACATGTTTGTTATTTCTTTTAGTATTTAAACATAACTTATGCAGTCTAAGAAACACTTTTTCATTCAATAAAAATATTCGAGATTTTCTCTCAATTCTGGCGGATTGTAGAAACCCTTATTTGATAGATTTGACGCTTGCAACACGTGTGTTTATCTGTTAGGTTTAACGCTTGCTAACTCTTGCTTTCGTTCTGCGTCATAATCAGATGATGATACGTGAATCATGTTGGAACCTAGGCAACCGAAAAACTATAACGGAATTCAATTTTTCTTACAAACCTATAAAAGGTCACTAACACTTGATAAAAAAATTGTTCTCAATTTTGGTTAAACTTTTAACTCTTCTAAAATTTTCACTAATTAACTTGAACGTAAAAGTCTTTGCTGGTAAAAAGTCCTTGCACGTACATATACTATCCCTCATGGAGCACCAACGATGTCCTTTGCCATATACAAACAACTCCATTGTCGTCTTCATGTCAACTCCTTGACATAATCCATATCACAATGTAATGACAAATTTCTAAGTGGACAAATTTGTCAAGAGTAAAAATTGATAGTGGCTCATGTATTGTTGTTCCCCATTTGTACATTGTCCACGAGTGTTGGCGCACAAATCAAAATGAAATATGGGACCCTAATTCCCGATTTTGTGATATATGTAATTGCAAATTGACAATATATTTTTCTTACGAATTATTAAGCACTGATAATATTTTTTATATTATTTTAAAAGAAAAGAAGGGTCATTTTATTTTTGTTCATGTACGAGTACAAATTAAGTCTAAGTTTCTATGTTAAAGCAAAATGCCACTCATATTCAAAATCATCGAGAAAAACATATGGGCCATCGTCTCCAAAGACCAATGCATCAATCATTAATTAAAAAGTAGCTAATCATGCAATTCACGATATTCATAAAAAATCTCAGTTTAATTGATTAATCAATTAAACTTACTGGTGCCATGTTGACTTCCAATTAAGAGATGTTGCTCTCACTTTTCTGACAGGTTGGCAAACTAATGTCAATCCTTTAAATTGACATTTCAGTCGGATTAATCTTTTAATCTTTTAATATATTTCTGTCATTATTCATTCATTGCGACTTTTCGGTAGTTTGTGACACCTTGTTTATCAGCAGATTGGTATTATCTTCACATCTCCTCAATCTGTCCGATAACATCTTTATCAATTTGGACATTTGGTAGGATTACCGCGGTCTACTCGTTCTTTTCTTCAAGTGATTTGACACACCAGCTACTGGGTTGTTTGAAAGGAAAGAAACAATAAAAAAATTTCCCACACTGCTCAGGATTTGACGCATTTATTGGACAACGTTAAATTTATGTCTTTTGCTTGGTTGAAAGCTAAAATGTTTATTTCGCCTTGAGTTATACTGGCTGGTGGCGACACCCTTTACTATGTATGGGTGTTTCGTAGTAACTTTTTTCTTTTGTTTGCTTTTGGCATCAGACATTAACATTGTAACTTGATGGATGATTCTCTTTTGTACACCTTGTGCGCGATGAATCATTTTTGGTGATTTAATTCCATTTTGATTTCTTATAAAAAAATTGAATTGATCTTTAATTTATGTTATATATATTTTTGTTAAAATTAAATGTATATTTAGTTTGCTATGTGAACTTTTCGAACAAGGACTTTAGAAGCATGAGTCAAAAAATAGTTAGGCAAAAAGACAATTGAATCATACAAATGCATAACGTGAATGAAATCCACTTAAGTAGAAAATGTCAACGGTTGGAAAAGTTGAAAAGAAATGTCAAACTAGTCCTCTTATTTAAGATAAATACTTGTCAAAGAGTGGTTGGACATTATGAATAAAAGTATTTAGCAAAATTCAATTTGTATACATAGTGAATAAAGTAAACTGTCAAATTATTTAAAATTGAACATCATAACTGTTTTAAAAATTACACATAAAATAATAGGCAAATTCTATGGTACATCCAAAAATTTGAGTGTATTGGTACATCAAATCAATCAATTAATAATTAAAATTGTTTTCTATCAACTAAATAAAATTTATTTTTTTTGAATTTTTAGTACTCATAATAGAGAATTTTGGTTATTTTTTACAATAAAATGTAAAAAAATTGGTATGATTTTTATAAACAATTAAATGATGTTTTTTTCTTATGAAATGACATTTTCTAAAATATTAATATCAACAAATAGCGCTTTATTCCATAAAAATAATAGTTAATTTAATTTTTTTTGAAGTAGGAGTACCGGTACACCTTAATTTACGGGTGTACCGTAGAAGTTCCCAAAATAATATTTAATTAAATAATAATGTGTGTAATTTTTACTTTTATTAATTGGACGTTTAATGTGAGTAAAACTAGTATTTTCCTCTTAAATGATATAAATACACATATTTTTAGAATTAATTCGAAGTTTATAAAAAAACTATAATAATTAAGATGTCAATTTATTTCATGAAATGGAGAAGACCTCTACTCGTTTTATTCAATATAGATAAATTTTTGAATAATTTTAATAAATAAAAAATAAACTATTTAACAACCAATAACAAAATAAATAATTTAGAGGAGGCAATTAACTAATATGTTATCAAAAGAAAAAGGACAAGAAAAACAAGCTGACTAACTAATATGTTTCCTAACTACTCTAGATGAGAGGAGTTAGACAACAAAGTAAGCACTAAATATAAGAGGAGAAATACACATCTTCAAAGTGTTGATATTCGTGGCCTCAAACTTACTTAATCAATTAACACATTCATTATTTTTACTCAAAGTAGAGTTAAGAAAATCTTACAAGAAATAAAAGAGAGTTTTCTCATGAGAGAAATAATAATCACATGAGGAAGAAATTAAAAGTCATAAGTCATTACCATCAACAATCAAACATATAGCCGCCTTGAAGTTATTTCCAAAATAATAGAGACATGTAACCAAGGTTCCATGCCAAACAAAGGCCTTGCCAAATTGTTGAAATTTTGACAAACAAATTATAAGCTCTTCCACATATTTTAGAAAAATTATGAATCCATATACCATTAGTGTCTCTTAAGAGGCCACCAACACCTACATTTTCTGGTTCTCTAAAGGAGAAATCATCCATATTGACTTTAATATAACAATCGACAGGGGGTGCCACTAAACATGGCGAACGACGATAATCACCGGAACAACCAAGAGTATGAACCATAGAAATTGACATTGTTTAAGTGAGTGTTGTTATCACTATCCATTTGAATTTGACATTAGTTTCTTTCAAATTGGTTTGTCTAGGGTCATTGAGTCTAAAAAAATCTAAACCGAGTAAAAATAATTTTGATTTATAAACTTTGATTTTATTTTTTTTATGGTGAAATGTTGGATTTTTGTTGTTGTCGAAATGAGATGTTGGATGTTGTTGATGATGATGATGGTGAGTGGTTTTTCCTTCTACCGCCTTTCCTTTCCATCCCTCTAATCTAATTTCCTGTTGTCACGATGTAGAATCCATGGACGGTGGTGCGATGAGTTTTAACCTCCGCACCACCGGTGTTCCCCTTTCCTTCTCCGTTTGTCCCTCCCTTTGGCTTATCTGCCGTTCGTTGTGTTTCGTCGGAACAAAGCATCGATATGTTTTGTTGGTTCTGGTTCGGGGCGGCGGAGCTAGGTGGCGGCGCCATCGCTTTTGTCGTCAGCTGTGGTCTGCTCCTTCAGATCTACTGACTTCCTCTTGCAGGTTTCCTTTCGATGGTTGTGCCCTTTCCTTCTGACGTGCTTAATTCTCCTTCATCGGGCTCTTTTTGTCCGGCCGTCGCAAGGATCATGGCAGGTGGGTGAGGTGTTAGTGCAGTGGTCTTGGGAGGTCTTCTTCAGGGGTTGGGATCCGATGGTTTTTTGTTGTTGTTGTTTTTTTCTGCTTTGTTTTTCTTTTGTTGGTATAGGAAGATGAAGATGGATGGGCGGCAGAATGTCTTGTTTTGTTTGGTTCGTAAATCTCGAACGTAGTTTTTTTTCCTGGGTTTGAGATGGGTTCTCTGGTTCTGTCCTAATGTGCTCGAAAGGGTTTGGTGCGTAGGCGCTCCGTGTTGACGGTAGTTGTTGTTGATCGTACCTTAAGGACTTTATCTGTCGCGATTGTTTTGCATCGTTGGTGGATTGTGGCAACACAAGACCTTTGCGTGCTTCAGTTCGTAATTGGTTGGTTTACCCCGAAAAGGATTTTAGCTTGCTTCGTTCAGAAGGAAGTTGTTGGAACTTAGATCGTTTCTGTGTTGGCAGTCAATCCATACGCCTTTTAGAAGTTCTGAATGCTCACTCTACGTTTTTTTGCAATTCGGTTTGTTCTCACACGTGGGTTCGCTGGATTGTCCTTGGTAGTGGTTGTTTAGAGCTGTGTCTTTTTTATACCACTTATGTGTTGATTTGTTGTATCACCCGTTTCAGGTTGTTTTTGTGGTTTGCTGGGTCAGGTATATGTTCCCCAGTCTTGTACTTCCTAATCTTTTTTAATTTATTCCTATTTTGGCTTTAAAAAAAAATGATGATGGTGAGTGATGGTGTTGATGATGGAGTGAGTTCATAATTTTTTAATTTAAAATTTGAAGTTAGATAAAATAAACTATTCATATATTTAATTCAAATGATGTGATTTCTATATGAACAATCTACATTATATTAAAAAAATTCACGTCAAGGTACATTTATGGCTTAAGCCTGTTTGTTTTGCCTTTTCAGCATCAAGAAATGCTTCTACAATCTTCAAAAGTGAAAAATTCAGTTTTCAATGATGTTTGATTTGGCTTTTAAGAATTGTTTCTATCCTCCAAAAAACAATTATCCTTAAAGCTACAATTCCTAGCTTTTGGCTTTCCTAGAATCAATTCTCCAATATATTTTATATTTTGATTATTACAACCTATTATTTTTCTTTATCGCCCTTTATCAATTCTCCTTCTTTTTGCTTTGTAATTAATTTGATGAACCAAATTTAATCAGAAAACTTAATGAACCAAATTAGCCCCCGAAAAATGTTTATGGTAATTAGTTACCATGTTTTGGATTTTCCTTTACGATGTTTATGTTCATATTTACTGTATTTTTTCTTTTACCTTTCTTTTACACTATATTTTATCATTTTTGACAACAAACTCTAGTAGTATTTAACTTAAATATATTTTATCGAAAAATATAAAATATATGAACAAATATTTTTGTAAAAAATTGGTTTAATTATCATATAGATTATTTTTTAAATTAATAAATAGAAAATTTATTTATTTAAATTAAATAATATATTTACATTTAGTATTGATCTACATATACATTTAACTATGTTCATTTACTTGCATTTAGCTATGTTCATTTTAGTAATTATACATTCAAAAGTGATTTTGATCAAAACTATCCAAACAACATTCAGTTTGTTTAATCAATTCTACATTATTGTATTCAAACATATATCAATTCTCTCAAAATCAATTCTGTCAGAATCAATTCTATCAAAATCAATTATGTCAGAATCAATTTTATCCAAAGCTGAACCAAACACACACTAAATGCCCTGCATATATGAGCCAAAATATCTTAACCCTAGAATCATGCTGCTAGTAATTAATAACAACGACCATCGAAGTTCGCCAAATAAAAAAAAGTTCAACAATAAAATACAACCACCAAATAGAAGTATCAATCCCGTGAGCTTAGTTCAGTTGGTAGGGATATTACATAATTTATACAGCAGGGGTTCGAACCTCTGACACTCCAGCAGAGATTCGAACCTCGTAATTTATACATTGCATTTAAAATATGTGAGCTCTAGCCACCAGACTACTTAAAAAAAAAATAACAAGCAAATCAAAACAGATTGTCTAGTGCACGAAATCTGATCAACACACTACAATTCGTTTGTGTATATTTCAGTTCCTTCAAATTTTTCTTTTGTATATTTTAGTGATTGGTTTTCTATTCAAGTAGTTAACAATAAATATTTTGAAGCTCAAGATCTGAAGGAGGTAAACTTGCATATCCTAATAGTGTAGACTAGCTGCGACAATATCATTCATGCAATGTTAATACTGTGTCGACTCTTTGATTTGGCTAGATTTCGACAAATGTATTAGACATCTGAATTATGATGGATGATGTAATAATAATAATTTATAAAAAGGGAGTTGTTAAAGGAAATCAAAATAGAGATTTACGTACCAACAAAAAAACAAAGAAATTATAACAGAAAAATTTGAGAAAAATATTCATGGCTTGGCTTCTGTCTACGTACGTGTAGACATTCAGGTGAAGATATATAGTATTGCTAGCTTCATTCATGTTATATATTTTTCAACAAAAAATAAAAACTTAATTCAAGTTGTTAATTAGATTTGTTATACGTGGGAAGAGATATATTTAGGAATATGTGACATATGCTATTGATATATACATATAAAGATAGAGTAGGGGTTGGTTGGTTGGTCAATATATATAGAAGAAATGAAAGAGTTAAGATCACTTGGAGCAGAGAAAATAATAAATATAAGTAGATGAGATTCAGAAAGCGTGGTGGCTATGTATTCCCTCTGGCCATGGTCTAAGAAATAGGGGATGGTAAAATGACCAATTTCCAATCAATCACTCACCTCATTTTACAACTATAGCTTTGTGTCACATATTTTTTTCCTTCTTTTACTTATCTAGTTTAGCTACTGTTATTGTTGGTGATAGATTATTAAACCATGAATTTTACTGCTTGATTTTTTAACCTGTTTACATCAGTTTGATGAGGTTGGTAAAGATTGGTTAATTTGCGACTTTGAAATATTTTGAAGCTAGCTAGCTACCTACCCTGCCTGTTTCAAACTTCAAATACTTTTTATGCAACGGATGAGCTACTTTTATACTCCATCCGTTTTAAAATAAGAGTCGTTTTAATCAATTGCATATAAACATAACATTTTTACTAAACTGCCTAAGAAAAAGACAAACATAAAGTTGCATTGAAAATTGTGTTAAGGAAAAATTGGAGTATTTATTGAGGGTAAAGTCGAGAAAAAAAATTAAAGTGACATTCATTTTGAAACAATTTTTTTTAGTTAAAGTGAAACTCATTTTAAAACGGAAGGAGTATATAATATAACGGCCCCTCCCTAACAAGTAACAAAAACACACAGTGATCAAAGTAAGAGGAATACAAACAAACTATTTTAATTTGAATGCACACATAAAAATACATATCAAATATTTTTTTTTTCTTTCTACATTTTTTTCAAATGTTTAAATACTTATGATCAATCGAGGCATATGACTTTGTGGACTTACGGTATCTTGATGCGGTAATGGTAAAAATGAATTTCTCGACCCTTTGGAGGAAATGAATTTCTGAATGTGTTGGAACTGCGGTGACATCCGACTTGGTAAATGGCAGCCCCACGGAGTAGTTTCCTTTGGAGAGGGGGCTTCGTCAAGGGGACCTTCTCTCTCCGTTTTTATTCCTGCTAGAAGCCAAGGAGTTTAATGTGTTGATGAAATCATTGGTAGGCGCACATCTCTTTCGTGGTTATCATGTTGGCCGTCAGAATGAGGTGCAGTTAACCCACTTGCGGTTTGCGGATGACACCTTGATAGTCGGGGAGAAGAGTTGGTTGAATGTGCGGTCTATGCAGTTAGTTTTACTTTTATTTGAGATAGTCTCAGGGCTGAAGGTTAATTTTTACAAAAGTATGCTTACTGGTGTGAATGTGTCTGACTCATGGTTGACTGAAGTTGCTTCAGTAATGAGCTGTCAGACGGGTATGATTCCTTTTATGTTTTGGGATTACCTATTGGTGGAGATATGTGTTGGTGTAGTGTTTGGTAATCTGTGATTGATCGCATTATATCTCGTTTGTCGGTGTTGAAAAGTAAGTTTCTTTCTTTGGGAGGTCGCCTGATTATATTGAAGTATGTCTTCTCTTCTCTTCCGATTTACTTTCTTTCCTTTTTCAAGGCACCCACATGCATAATTTCTTCTATTACATCTATTTTATAAAGATATTATTTTTTATTTTTTTTGGGGGGGGGGGGGGGGGGGGGGGGTGAGGACTTTAGGAAAATTGTCTGGGTCTATTGGGACTCGTTTTGTTTACCAAAGGAGGCTGAAGGGCTAGGTGTGACGAAGTTGAACGAATTTAATTTACCATTATTAGGGAAGTGGAGTTGGAGGATGTTGGTAGACAAGGAAGGATTATGGTATCGAGTCTTGAAGGCTAGGTACGGGGAGGAATGAGGTCGTTTGAAGGAGGGGGTGTGATTGTTTTTTGTGGTGGCGGTTGGTGTCAGACATTCGCGGTGGTGTAGGGTTGGGGGTCGGGAGTTTGTTTGACGATAATGTTCGTCGAGTGGTTGGTGGTGGAGGTACCATTTATCTTCCTGGGTGTGGAGGAGGTGCCTCTTTGCATGGGAGGAGGAGTGTGTTAGGGAGTGTTCTGCCTTGCTGCATGATATTGTTTTGTAGGAACATTTACTTGAAGGTGGTTGTGGCTGCTCGATCCCATTAATGGTTACTCCGTTAAGGGGACTTATAATTTTCTCACAACAGTTGATGAACCCCTTGCAAGGGGCTTGTTCGATGATGTTTGGCATAAGATTGTCCCATTAAAGGTTTCATTGTTTGCTTGACGACTTCTTCGGAACCGTCTTCTGACGAAAGATAATCTTGTGCGGCGCCGTGTGCTTCAACATGACGACAACAAGTGTGTTGGAGGGTGCGGTTCTGAGGAGACATAATGTCATTTATTTTTAGGCTTTCTTACCTTTGGCAGCATGTGGTCTCATATTTTACAGTGGTTTGACATTGCTTTTGTTGCTTCAGACGCGGTTAGCAAACACCTTCTTCAGTTTGGTCATGTACCAGGGTTACTGCGATTTACACATATGTTCCTAAAATTGATCTGGCTTGCGTGCGCCTGGGTCATTTGGAAGGAAATGAGCAACGTGGTTTTTAATCACAAGGCATTCGTTCCACATCAAATAACAAACAAGGTAAAACTGCTATATTTCTAGTGGTTGAAGGTTGGTTTCATTACTTATGCGTTCAACTATCATGAGTGGTGGCAACATCATTTATCTTGTATGGGTCTAATACTGTAATTTGTGTCTGTTTCTTCTGTTTTATTTCGGGTTGTACTTTGATGAGATAACAGTGACTTGACTTGTACAAACTTTTGGATGATTATCTTTTGTACGACTTGTGCGAGATGAATCACTTATATTGATTTAATATATTTCATTTTAGCTTGTAATAATAATAATCGAGTGTTATTTAGACTTCCACAACATTTTGCGGTATTGCAATTTACAATAGGATAGAGGTCTAAAAAAATGACAACTAAAAAGAAATGGATAAAGAAATTTTCAAAGCTTCAACTTATCCTCATTTCTCAATGTATCTACTTAGTTTATCACATACATTATAATGAAGTCTAATTTTAAGCACAACTAACTAGTTAATTTTGCATATTAAATGAGAACCACAACTAGCATGAATCATCTAATAATTTTCCAAGAATTCAAATTTCTCCTAACCCAGAAAAAGATTATTTTGAATATTGTAGAAAATGTAATGATAGCGGATGTCATAATGATAGCGGATGTCACAAAAAAAATCATAAAAAATAAACTTTGTTTTAGAAATACTAGCCAGTCAAATAAATACACAACTTTTTATTCAGAAGTTACCTCTTTAATTACTTAAACAATGTCCTAAGGACCATAAAAAAATCTTAATGACTGGTGGTGTGTTAGCAAAAAAGGTTTGCAAATAGCAACTCACTTACCTTACAAGTACTTGCTCTGGGCTAGTTGGCCCAACAAATTTCTTTGACAGGAAAAACACATCCCACATGAATGTTGCTTTTTTCCCCTGTACAAAACACTCACGCCCTGCAGCCTTGTCGAAAATACATTTGCGCTAGTTAATTAACGCAAGTGTAAAATTAACTTAACTTAAAATTTCGTATTTTTTACACATCCGCGACTTAAATCACGCCGCGTGAGTTAACTCACGCATGAATTAACACCTGCGTGAGTTAACTCACGCTAGTTCAAAGTTGCAAATACATGTAAATGTGATCTTTTACACACTCTGCATTGCTGTAATATATGCAAATGCGTGACTTATTCTGAGATACTTCAAAATAAGTCACGCATTTGCATATATTATAACAATGGAGAGTGTGTAAAAGATCACATTTACATGTATTTGCAACTTTGAACTAGCGTGAGTTAACTCACACATGTGTTAATTCCTGCGTGAGTTAACTCACGCGGCGTGACTTAAGTCACGCATGTGTAAAAAATACGAAATTTTGGGTTAAGTTAATTTTACACTTACATTAACGCAAAAGTATTTTCAACAAGACTGCATGGCATAAGTGTTTTATATATATATATAGAGGGAATAGCAATATTCTTTTTTCTTACTTAACATCCCACGTGAGTTTAGAGTTATATGTATATATCACAAAAAATTGAAATATTCGTCTCAATATTATTTAATAGCCATGACAACAATGTGAAGTATCAATTGGCTTCCTCAATGACTAGTAGAAAGTTTTTATTTTTTATTTTTATGGAGACCACCATAAAGTTTGACTAACCCATAGTGTCGCCATTCTCATAACAAAAATTTACTAGAAACACATGGAAATGATCAAAAAATTAAGTAGTAGTTAATTACCGTTGGATTTCTGTTTATAAGATAGCGGTAGTCTGGGCCAGCCTAAGGGTCAAGCAACCCAAGCAAGGGCTTTAGGCCTCAAAATTTTGGGTGAAAGAAAATGTCTCTACAAAATTAATTTGGTTATAAGATATTATATGATAGATAAGCTACACACATTTGCATAGTTTAACTGATTATAAAAAATGCCTCATTTACTTTTGGTCATGAATACAAATTTTGATCTACATAGAATTGATATATATATTTAAAGGCCACATTAATTTTTTTGCTTTAGGCCTCTTAATCTGTTAGGCCGACCCTGACGGTAGTTAACTAACGTTGAATGTTTTTAATCATTTTCTTATGTTTTTAGGAAACAATGGACATGAAAATAACAATTTTCAACCATCTTTAGCAATCAATTCAAGAAATAAATTATACAGTTGCTACATAGTGGTTCCCACGAAAATGTAGAAAAGTCACCCCATTGAAAGTGTAAGCTAAGGAAAGTCAAACTTAATCTCAAACTGAAGCAAGCATGAACAAAAACATGAAAACAAGATTAAGCTTCTCCACCAAAACCCACAATCCCAATCACAAAATCCAAACACTCCTTATACTTCTCTGTTCATCCCTAAGTCTAACCCCAGTCTCATCCAACCAAACCCCACCACCACTTCCAATCCTCCCTCTCCCAACAGCATTCCAGCTCCAATGGCAAAATTCCAACATGGCCCTTTTCTTCCACTTCGGCACAAACACCTTCACAAACTCCGAATGGGGTACTGGTCACGCTGACCCAACAATCTTCAACCCAACAAAATTCAACGCATCTCAATGGATTCATGTTGCTAAAGACTCTGGTTTTTCAAGAGTTTTGTTAACTGCTAAGCATCATGATGGGTTTTGTTTGTGGCCTTCTCAATATACTGATTACTCGGTTCGGTCGAGTGGTTGGAGAAATGGGAATGGTGATGTTGTTGCTGATGTTGCTGCTGCTGCTAGAGATGCTGATGTTGGGTTTGGAATTTATCTTTCTCCGTGGGATCGGCATGAAGAGTGTTATGGTGATACCTTGCGGTATAATCAACATTACTTGGCTCAAATGACTGAGTTGCTCACTAGGTATTTGTTATTTTGACTTGGCTGGCTTGTTTGGATAAACAACTTATTCGCAGCTGATAACAACTTGCGCGCTTATCATGATAAACGCGCTTATGCATAAATTTACATATGCTATTTTTATAGTAAAAGATAAATAAAGTGCTATAATTTATAAGCTATATTGGAGAACTTATGAAAATAAGCCGAAAAAAGCCTGTGAAAATTGTCTTTAGCTATTTTCAATTTTGTGCTTAAGGAGTAGAAGTTTCTTCACTGAGTTTATGTTATGTCTTCATTATTACCCAATTGGTTGATGAGTTATTAGCTTCCATCTCATTATTATCACTAGGATCTAGCGTGAGTGGTTAGTGCGCAAAAAAGTGTGTTAGTATTTTAAACATCGGGGTATTGAGTTTGATTCCTAACAATCATAAAAAGCTTCCACCTTGTTATTACAACAATTAGTTTTTTTTTTTTGAAAGAAATTAGTTTTTGTAGTTATCAAGCTAGTTATTATGACTTTTATATGTATGTTCATGTGATCAGTTAGCGTTATTTTTTTCCCTTCACGTTTAACTCTGTGGTTTCCAAGGAAAAAGGGTCGTTATAATCCAGGGTCATTGTAATCCAGAGTTTGACTGATAGGCAAGAAAAGTCTAGCAAATCATGGTTTCAACTAGGGATCAAACTTCGTTGTTCCCACTGAAGCTTATTAACCACTTTAGCCCAACCAATTGGTTGGTTAGTTTTTTATCCTTTTCAACTGGTATTAATTTATTTAAGAAATGTAATTGTTTTACAAACTTGTAATTAATATGTTACTTATTGGACGTAACTCTTGGAACAAACACTACTGTAAAGTAAGCTTGTAACTGAATTCTGAAGTAATAAATTTAGGGTGTGTGCTCAATATATTTAAGCTAAAAGTTATGAAGTAAGCCCGTACAATTAACTTGAGAATAAGTATATCCTTTCTATTTTAGAATCATGTTAGTTTAAAGGAACTTTTTTCTTTTAAACTACACTTGATTTTTATTTTTATATCGAGGAAGTTGATATTTGTGATTGGTTTGGATTGATTGATTTGGTTTCTTTCCGTTTGACAATGTATTGCTAATACAATGTGCATTCACTTTTGCATTTAAACCAGGTATGGAGAGATAAAGGACGTTTTTCTGGATGGTGCCAAAGGAGAAGGGGAGAAGAACATGAAATATTTCTTTGAGAGTTGGTTTTCTCTCATTCACCAGCTCCAACCAGGTACCGCCATTTTTTCTGATTCTGGTCCTGACACAAGGTGGGTTGGCAATGAACAAGGGGTTGCTGGATCCACTTGTTGGTCTCTTTTCAACCAGTCCGTCATTGAAATTGGTGGCGTTGACAATGATCCACAGTGAGTTCTTTTTCATACTAACATTCCTAATATAGTTTCCTTTGCTTTCGCATTGGTTGGTTCATTACGTCCTTGTTTGAAATTATCTCGGATTCAAAAATCTGTTATATTGTCAGTCATTATCATATAATTAATGCATTTTTCGTAAAACAATTTAAATAGTCTTGGAGTTGAATCGTTGCATTATTTGTTCATCGGGATTGAAAGGATTTAACTTACCCTGATTAAGAGGATTTATTGATTTCAAATGAAGTTGAAGCATGCAAGTTTCAATCATTTGTTCTTTGCTGCAAATATTAACGGCAAGGCTTCACACTCAGGATGTAGATGGGTAGAAATGGGATTTGAATTTCCTGTTGTCAAGGGATTTACAACATTAGATTAATTACTTTTATCTTTCTCTTGTAACTAAAGACTGCATGAAATCCAATGCTGTGTAAATTCACTAACTGCGTGACAGTGTGTTCTCTTGACACTGACAACATGGAATCCAAACCCTAAAAATGCGTTAGTGTCATGGTTGCATAGCGTGAGAGGTCCATTTGTTGCAACTCAGATTAGGCTTCTTTTGATTGGCTTATTTGAGCTTATCTACTGGCATAAATACGAGACTGTTTGGGAGAGTTTATGAAAACATCTTGTGACATGTTGTCTAGCTATTTTCAGCTTATTTCCATAAGCACTCCATGAGAGCTTATTAAAACATCATATATGAATTTTTTTGACTTTAATGTATCTTTTGTTATAGAAATAGCTTATACATCCTAAGTGTTTATGTGATAAGTGTATATAATTTAGCTGTTTATCCAAATAGGAATTAAGATAGCTACTTATTAATGTTTTGGGGGATCTAACAGATACCAAAAGCAGGGAGATCCATTTGGTCTTGATTGGGTGCCTGCACTTTGTGATGTCTCTATCAGACCTGGTTGGTTTTGGCATGCTTCAGAGCATCCAAAGTCTGCAAGGAAACTTCTCGAAATATATTATAAATCTGTTGGTCGAAACTGTAAGCTATTATTGAATGTCCCCCCAAACTCATCAGGCCTTATTTCAGCTGAGGATATCCAAGTTCTTCGAGAGTTCAGTGAACTCCGCCATTCCATATTTTCCCACAATTTTGCTGCAAGTGCTTCCCTTAATGCCAGCAGCACAAGAGGAGGAATCCAAGATACTCGTTTTAGTCCCTACAAAGTTCTTGAAGAAGGTATATACACTTATTGGGCTCCTGAGGAGAACCAATCTAAATGGATATTGTACATAAATCTCAAAAAACTAGTATCCTTTAATGTTCTGCAAGTTCAAGAACCTATTCATATGGGACAAAGGGTGATTAAGTTTCATCTGGAGGCATTGAACCGAGACGGTTTATGGAAGAGTGTTGTAAATGGCACCACAATTGGATATCAGAGGCTGTTGCTGTTTCCAAAACTAAAATCTCAGTATTTGAAGCTAGTTGTGGACAAGTCAAGGGCAGGACCTTTGATATCTTACTTAGGAATCTATTTGGACCCAGTTACAGTTTTGAGTGAGGACATGCCTGATAAAAAATCAGGTACATATTTCAATGGAACCCAAGTTCTTCGCAGTACCATGAAAAATGATTCTCGAAGTGCTACAATGTAAACTTTGATGTCGTCGATTTGTTTGTAATTGTAAAATTTGAAAATATTTTAAAAGGTGTGTCCACGTTCGATTTTCCTATGTTTATAATTCTTCATGTGTGGAGTCAATCATGAATAGCATGACCTAATGAATTGTTGAGAATTTAAGAGATAACAGAAGCAAAAATGCCAAGAGTTTGAGAGTGACTTAGGGAAAAACAAATGTGTTTTATTCATTATTCCAATGTTCACAAGGATGTGATTTTTGTTTTGTGCTGAGTGCATCATATCAGTTTCCCTTGCATCCAATCTTGTAACATCTGAAGTGCAACTTTTGGTTGATCCATAGGAACCATGTGACCAGCCTCTTTCACCTAAAAAATTAAATACAAGCGAATCAATAGCTACAAAGCACCAACAGACACACACATACAATAGACACGACGCCAATGTTGACATGTAGACATCTGCGAAATAAAAGTGGTTAGATTGAAATACTTCTGTCGGCATGGGACACAACATATGTCGAACAGCAGACAAACTTTTAATTTGAAGTGTTTGTACTATATAGACGAATAGCCTCTTATGCTCATGAATACATCCTTAAACACTAACCTTGAGGAAAGCCAAAGGTCCGTGGCTTTTCAGAATTCCTGCTTCTTCGCTATCAACCAAAAATGAAGTTGTAGGAGACTCCTTAAATGCTTTCTGACCTGACCACGTCATGGCATCAACCCACCTTGAATTCCCTACCAAATGAGAAGCACATTTAGAATTCTAACTAACTAAACTGTATCAAATTTTTTGACACAAACAATTTTGGTTCCAAATTAATTCAGCTTAGTTAATGAGCTTTAGTTAATGACGAATAGTTTAGGGGAATGTGAGTTCGGATTCCGCCTAAAAGAATAATTGGTCAGCCATTACCAACCTGTCGACGGAATTTCAAATTAATAGGGGCCCTTTTCCTAAAAACCAAAGAATTAAGACTAGAGAAATATACTAAGCTCACCAAGCCAATTGCATATTAGATCTTTTTCTCCGGCATACACAAGTAACTTGATTCCATCCTCAAGAAGAGCAGGAATACCCACTTCAAGATTTTTCATCCAATCCTGCAACATGGCACTGTATACTGTGCTACTGCAAGAAACAAATTCCAAGTCCCCAACACCTAAAGCTTCCTTTACTATCTTCATGTTCAAGAATGTCTCTATGCCGGAGAAGTAAAAACAATGATCTCCCTCACATTTCTTTCTGATGTCGTAGTACTGCAGTTTGAATAACATAATGCATTAGTGTATTCAAACTTAATTATTTTCATACGATCTTTACCTTATACTTTTAGTGCTAACTTTCTTTTTTGACAACATACATTAATGTTGTCGGTGTTGTTTATGATCTGAATAAATATGTTCATACAAATACTTAATGAAGTCACACATGCATCTCCACCTTCAGTGCCTGACGGATAAATTAAGAGTGTCAATGAGGAAAAATAACATGCGACTTGCACAATAAGTTGGTAAAATTCTCTCTTCGTGCTAAGTGATTTATGACTGAGAAAGGGCAAAGAGATCAATGTTCTACCACATGTTTCTATCTTCTTGACATGGTGGGATCAACTTGTTGATTCTTTCATATTCATCCTTATTTATCAGTCCATTGTCTAATGCATAATCTGTATATGACATGTACTGAATTTCAGGATTGGTTAATCCATTACCAATAGCAAAGCCCTGTTTATTATAAAGGATGGAAGGAGTTAATACAATTAAGGTGATTAGTTTACATTACATTACATTGATATAATTTTATGAGAAAAGTTTACCTTTTCATAAATATAAAGTTACATTATATGACAATGTAATAATACCTTTAGATTTATATGAATTCCATCTTTTGCTTTGTTTCCTTGGTGAACCCTGGATGCAAAAGCTGGAATGTAATGTCCAGCGTATGACTCTCCAGTAATATAAAAGTCATTTTTAGTGAATTGAGGGTGTTCCTTGAAAAATGCCTGTTATTGTAAAAATTTAAATTGAGCTTATGTTTGCACAACATCATAGTGTAACATACAATTTCAAAATTAAATATAAGTACTAACTAACTATGAATCATATTGTAAAAAGAAAGAAAATAACTATGAATCAAGTTTAACCACTTAATTCAATTAATAAAGTATTCACTGTAAGATTATTTTCTTTAATCACTTAATAAATCAAGTTACCTGCAAGAAATCATATAGATCATTGCTAACACCGTCTTCATCATGTCGAAAGTCACTATCATCAGTGGTATAGCTGAAACCTGATCCAATGGGTTGGTCTACAAAGATAATATTTGATGCATACAAAAGAGAAAGAAAAAAATATATGTTGCAAGATGATTATATATCAGTGAGAACTAAAGTGAAAAAACAGAGAAAATGAATAGCTGCTACCTTGTCTCATCCATATTCATTCCAAACAAGGGACAAGTTCTTGTCCTTGGAGAACTGAAAAGGTCCATTTTCGATAAACAAGGCAATTTCACTGCCGCATCCTGGACCTCCAGATAACCATATGACAACAGGGTCATCCTTACTGTTTCGAGATTCAAAGAAAAAGTAGAACATCCTGCAATTGACATAACAAATTATTCAATGGAAATATGTCCATGCACACATTATTATGATGTGTGGATAGATGAGTACTTATCCGCTTTCCTGTTGCACTTAATCTAAATAATATACAGAAAAGCGGATTAGTGTCCGTCTGTCCACCTTTAAAAATAAAAAATATTTATTAATATTCCTTTTTTCCGAGGAATTTATTAATAATCTTGAACTTTAAAAAGAAAAAAAGGGTGAAAATACATAATAAATAAAAAACGCACGCGCGCACACGACATAAACCATTTACCTAGCAGCTTTGGAATGAGGAAGACTATAATACCCTGCATGATGACCAAGTTCTTCAAGAGAATAACCAGAGACAGAGTCATCAAAACCAGGGAAAGTGAACTTCTTCTCCACAATGTTTCCAGGGAGGACATGAGGATCATTCTCTGGTATGTTTATGGAACTTTTGGGAAAAAGGTTAAGTCCTCTTATAATATTTTCTGCTTGTAATCTTGAAGGGGATGCAGTTGAAGAAAGGAGAATGTCATTGTTTTTTGGATGAGTTGGAGATGAGAGTGAAGGTGAAATGAAGAAGAGGAAGTGCAACAACATTGTAAAAGACGGACACATTTTGAGGAACCTTAAAGATGATGTCATATTGTTTTGTTTTTGTGAAAGAATGGAAGAAATGGATGTGAATTTATAGTACTAGCTCTCTGTATGCAAAGTTGCTTTAGTTTCATGATAAACGGAAAAGTTGAGTTGAGTATGAAAGGCTTAACTCTTCAACTTTTTTTCGAAACTTTCTTAAAAATAATAATAATAATAATTTGAGACTAAAAATATAAAAGTTAGTTTCTTTTTTCAATAAAGATAATTTTCGTAAACTATTAAACATCAATTCAGCTAAAAATAAAAGTGTCATTCAGCTAAATGTAATATTAATCGTAAAGCTTTTGATCAATATCCCGAAATTCCAATGCGAAAGCCACTTTAATTAAGCTATGTGGGCCATTATTATGTAACAAGGGTATATGATACAAGTACTCAAAAGTTCAAGATGCATTGCAAAAAAGTAGCAATAAAACACATTGATGATATTCCAGTGAGTTTAGCTCAGTTGACATAGATATTGCATATTATTTGCAGGGGCTGGGGTTCGAATCCCGGATACCCCACTTCTCCCTATTTCGATGTGTGAGCTCTAGCCACTAGACTACTTGACAAAAAAAAACACATCGATGATTGATCCGAACTGGATCTAGAGTATTCATCTGTGGGAAAGGGTCGAACATCCCTTCTTATGAATTAATGGAAATTGCACATCTAAATACTCTGATGTTCAAGTATATAATCAAGAAAAGTAAAATAATGGGTAAGTAATGTGAAAATCGTGTACATTTGCCTCTATCATAAAAGGATTGAGAAAGTGTTGACCAAGTTTTGACATTTTAGTTAGTCTAGATTTATGATGGATTGGACTTATGCAAAGTCTAGAAGAGTTGTCCCCCAAGTCAACAATCAGTGGGGATGGTGTGGTGACTTTGCATATCAAATGACGACATAAAAAAATGACGTCTTAGCCGAAATGTTGGATTCTGTTGAGTCGCAGTGGACAATTCGAAGAATGTCGTCTTAGCCGAAATGTTGGATTATGTTGAGTCTAGTGGATAATCTAAAGAATGACGTCTTAGCTAAAATGTTGGATTCTGTTGAGTCTAGCGGATAATCCGAAGAATATTCTATCTAAAAGGATGACTTTTTATTTGTCGAGGATGTATGAGAACAACCCAATGATGATTCTATTAGAGAAGATATTTGGTATTATATTGTCAAAGACATTTGAGGTTATCCTAAAGAGGATTCCGTTGGAAATAAAAACTTCATTATATTATATGTCAAGGAGAATAGTCGTCCTCTGGCAGGATGATTCAAAATTATACTCTTCTTTCACAGTATGATTCTATTAGAGAAGATATTTGGTATTATATTGTCAAAGACATTTGAGGTTATCCTAAAGAGGATTCCGTTGGAAATAAAAACTTCATTATATTATATGTCAAGGAGAATAGTCGTCCTCTGGCAGGATGATTCAAAATTATACTCTTCTTTCACAGTAACGTATCTAACTAGTTGAATTGTTTCGAGACCTTACATTTGCATTCGTTGATTTGCTTGGTATAAATAAATGATTTTCTTGTTTTGGAGGGACATTTGAATCATTCTCATTATTTTTTCCGTTTTCTTCTATTAAAACTCTCCATAGCCCATTTGGTGCTTTCCCCTTTTTTTATGTCTACTAAATCATAAACTGAGTGCAAAAATGATTGTAAAATGATTACAACTTAATTGAAGGAGGAGGATACTCCTTTTATATAAGAAAAGACTAATTGAAAACTAATCTCAAAACAGTAAATTAGTTATTGAACTTAAATCTAAGGAGAACTAATAGGTGTAAAATAGAAATATAGCTAGGAAAAAGGGAAGGCAATAATTGATATTCCTCCTCAAGCTGGGTTATGAACATCCAATGGTCCTAGCTCTTACACAGGACCATACAAGAGTTTGGTAAATATATCTGCTATCTGAGCAGAAAACGAAACTGGAAACAATTTGAAGAACCCTTGATTGATCTTTTCCCATATGATGTGATAATCTATCTCAATATGTTTGCTTCTTTGATGAAAGATTGAGTTGTGAGCAAGATATATTGTTGGACTTGGCTTGTTGTCGCAATAAATGGATGTTGATGTTTTGAGATTAACATCAAGATCATACAGCAGGAAGTGCAACCATTGCATTTCATAAGTCATTCTGGTCAAAGCTCTGTACTTTGACTCAGAGCAAGAACTAGAAATTGTGGGTTTCTTTTGGAATTAATGTGATTACTCATCATTTTCATATTAATTTTCATTTATTTGAAGAGTTAGGATATGTTGACAGTTAACGGATTCCTTGACATCAAATATCAACCATTTATTTTTTTTAATCTAAAAGTCCATAATTAATCCACTCTTCTATTTCGTGTGGATCTTTTCTGTGAGTCATACATTAGTATTTGCATTCCACCAACAAAACACTCAATCGTAAATCATGGCTGTACTTATTTTCATCTGGAAATTTTGTTACGCCCTGCCCCACACACACCTGTTGCTATTACTTTTGTCTTTCAATTTTAGTGATAATAGTATTTTGGATGTGTTTGCTTCCATTGAAAAGTAAATTAAAATAATCTCAGGGTAGTATCGTTCAAAATGAATTGGATGTAGAAACTAATTTTATGGTTTTGGTAAATGGGAAACCTTTAAATTGAATTGCTGCCAACCCTCATATTGACAACAAAATCAAGAATTATGTTGTGATTGGATACTTTGAGATCGGTGGAGATACACACTTTCAGTCTTGGGAGAATTAAAACGATTGAGTTGGGAATCAAGTGAGAAAAGAGCAGCTTAGTATACTCAACAAACAATTATAGACCTTTAGATTAAAAAAAATAAAAAATTTGGTGTCAATCTGTTGACACGGATCTTAACTCTTGTTTTAATCGATTTTCTTAGTTTTTAATTAGTTTTAGTCATTTTATAGTAAAAATCGTCATCATTTGATATTTAGAGAAAAAAAATGATTTGTGTTGATTTTTTTCTAACCAAACAATCATTAGAACATTTGGTTTATTTGTGTGTTTTAATAGGTTTACATTAAGTTTTAGAAGTCTTAAAATGTCAAAGGAGTTTTGGAAAGTCAACCATGAAAGTTATTTTTCAAGTATGCAAATTTGGAAAAAGAAATGTCAATGCTATCATTTTACACCTGGGTGCAATCAGAATTCAGAAAACTAGTGTTGCTACCAGTTTGCGCCTGGGCGCAACCAGTTGAGTTCAAGACTATTTCGCTGCTGGCAGTTTGCGCCCGGGCGCAATTTCACGTTTCAGGTTGCTTATTTAAGCCCAAACTTCAGATTTTGGAAGAGGTCGGAGAATTTTACATTGAAATTTGAAAGAAATATACTTAGTGAGGTTCCAAGAAGGTGTTGTTAGACCTAGAGGACTATAGTTGAAGCTTCTTGCCCTCCACCTTTATGTGTAATTCTTTCGATCCTTTTTATTCTTTGTAATCAAGCCATGAGCGGCTAACTTCTCTATTGAAGAAGTTTATTGAATCATTTTTCTTATCTCTGTTCTTAATGCTTTTATTGATTGATCACCTTTTAATTGATTTACAGTTTATATTGTGAAACAGAAGTTGAATTTATAAACGCTTGAGAAAAGAAATTCTTGCCTTTGTAATTTAGGAATAAATGCCTTGAAATCAATTGAGAATTTTCGTTCATTCATGCTTAATTCTAATCTTAAATTCACTAAGGAATTAGGGTTTTTTTTTTTAGAATTAATGATTTTGAAAGGCAAGGATAAATTAGAGAATTCGGTAATGATTCGATAAGTCGATCCAATAGTCATATTCAAGTTGTTAACTCGAGATAATCATCTAGTGAAACTCATTCCTATCAATTTTATTATCATAAAGTCCAATCCAATTTTACTTTGCTTAATTTTCATTATTGCTATCAAACAAATTCATAACCTTTTTTTCAAAAAAGTTATAAATACTATTCGACAGTATAACTCGATCGGTCTTACCGTTTTAATTTTACTACTTGCACGCGGTCTTACCGTTTTAATTTTACTACCTGCACACGATTTCATACACTTGCGAAAATCGCCATCAGAATGCCAAGAGATGAGAAAGTGTCATAGAAAGACACAATATCCGCTAACAGATCTTCTAATAACATGACAAGTAGCCTAATCTGAATATGCGAAACCAGAAAAGTGAAGTTTAGAATCCTATGAATAAAATAAACCTTTAATTGGTGAAGATTTTAAATAATGTAAGACTTTTAATTAAGGCAGTCTTATGATGAATAAGTTTAGGTTTAGACACAAATTGACTAAATTGTTGCACAACAAAACTAATATCAGGTCAGGACTAGTTGTTGTAAAATAAATTAACCTTCGTATTAATCTTCTAAATTGTGATTCATCATGATAATCTGGGGAATCAGAATCATGTAGTTTTAAGGAAGGTTCGGAAGGAGTAGATTATGGTTTACAAGAAAGTGTTTCAGTGTCCTATGGTTTAGAAGAATACTGGTAGGAGACCTAGCAATTTTTAAACCAAGAAAATATCTAAGTTTACCCAAGTCTTTAATTTATCTTTTGTTATAGAAATAGCTTATACATCATATGTGTTTGTATGATAAGTGCTTATAATTTAGCTGTTTATCCAAATAGGACTTAAGATAGCTACTTATTAATGTTTTGGGGGATCTAACATATACCAAAAGCAGGGACATCCATTTGGTCTTGATTGGGTTCCTGCACTTGTGATGTATCTAACAAACCTGGATGGTTTTGGCATGCTTCCGAGCATCCAAAGTCTACAAGGAAACTACTCGAAATATACTATTCGTCGAACCTGTAAGCTGTTATTGAACGTCCCCTCAAACTCATCAGGCCTTATTTCAGCTGAGGATATCCAGGTTCTTTGAGAGTTTAGTGAACTCCATTGCTCCATTTTCCCACAAATTGGCTACAAGTGCGTCCCTTAATTCCAGCAGCGCAAGAGAAGGATTCCGAGATACTCACTTTAGTCCCTACAAAGTTCTTGAAGAAGGTATACACATTTATTGGGCTCCTAAGGAGAACCAATCTAAATTAATACTGTACATAGAACTCAAAGAACTAGTATCCTTTATTGTTCTGCAAGCACAAGAGCATGTTCATATGGGACAAAGGGTGGTTAAGTTTCATCTTGAGGCGCTGAACCGAGACAGTTTATGGAAGAGTGTTGTAAATGGCACCACATTTGGATATAAGAGGCTGTTGATGTTTCCGAAACTAAAATCTCAGTATTTTTTAAGCTAATTGTTGACAAGTCAAGGGAAGAACCTTTGATATCTTACTTAGGAATCTACATGGATCCAATCACTGTTTTGACTAAGGACATGCCTGATAAAAAATCAGGTACATATTTCAATGGAACCCAAGTTCTTCATAGTGCCATGAAAAATTATTCTCGAAGTGCTTCAATGTTAACTTTTATGTCGTTGATTTGTTTGTAATTGTAAAATTTGAAAATATTTTAAAAGGTGTGTCCACGTTCGATTTTCCTACCGCGTTTATAATTCTTCAAGTGTGGAGTCAACCATGAATTGCATGACTTAATGAATTGATTAAGAATTTAATTGATAGTAGAAGCAAAAATGCCAAGAATTTGAGAGTGACTTAGGGAAAAACAAATGTGTTTTATTCATTATTCCAATCTTCACAAGGAAATGACATTAATGTTTATGCAACAAGAATGTGATTTTGGTTTTGTGCTGAGTGCATCGTATCAGTTTCCCTTGCATCCAATCTTGTAACATCTGAAGTGCAACTTTTGGTTGATCCATAGGAACCATGTGACCAGCCTAGTTCACCTATTGTTCCAAAAATAATAATTAAATACAAGCGAATCAATAGCTACAAAGCACCAACAGATACACACATACACTAGATATGACACCGATGTTGACATGTAGACATCCACAAGATAGAAGTGATTAGATGTAAATACTTTGTCGGCTCGGGACACGACATTTGTCGAACACCACACAAACTTTTAATTTGAATTGTCTGTACTATGTAGAAGAATAGCCTCTTATGATCATGAATACATCCTTAATCACTAACATTGAGGAAAGCCAAAGGTCCATGGCTTTTCAGAATTCCTTCTTCTTCACTATCAACAAAAAATGGAGTTGTAGGAGACTCCTTAAATGTTGTCTGACCTGACCACTTCTTGGCTTCAACCCACCTTATAAAAAACAATTATCAAATAAAATAATCAAAAGATTAGTTTTGGAAATTTTTATGTGAAAGTGAAATTGACTGAAGTTTTTTTTATAATAGTTAAAACTACTTTGTTTGTGATAGTACGCTTTTCATTTTAAATAAAAAAAATATTATTTATCTTTTAAATTTTTTTGCGACTTTCTTCAACTACAAAAAAAAATTGAAACTAAAAATAGAAAAATTAGTTTAAAAAATTGAAACTAAAAATAGAAAAATTAGTTTCTTTTCGGTAAACTACTAAACTTTCATTCAGCTAAAAATAATCTTAAACATGAAGCTTTTGATCAATATCCTGATATTAGTATGTGAAAACCACCTTAAGTAGACTATGTGGGCCACTATTACATATCAAGTGTATATAATACAAGTACTTAAAAGTTCAAGATGCATTGCAATAAAGTAGCAATAAAACACATTGATGATTGATCCGAATTGGATCTAAAGATTTCATCAGGAAAGGGTCGAACATCCCTTCGTATGAATTGATGGAAATTGCACATGTAAATAATCTAACTTTCAAGTATATAAGCAAGAAAAGTAAAATAATGGGTAAGTAATGTGAAAATCGTGTACCTTTGCCTCTATCATAAGAGGATTGAGATTTGAGAGATTCTTGAGGAGCTGAGACGTATATGATCGAGATTGTAATTGTAGAAACATCTCCTTGATCTCCGTCGTTTTCCATTGCTCAATCTTGGCAATTATTTCTACTAGTTGTTGCTAGCTTGAAGGAGAAGTGTTGACCAAGTTTTGACATTTTAGTTGGTCTAGATTTATGATGGATTGGACTTAGGCGAAGTCCAGAAGAGTTGTCCCCTAGGTCAACAATCGATGTGGATGGCGTGGTGACTTTACATAAAAAACGACGTCTTAGCCGATATGTTGGATTCTGTTGAATCGCAGCAGACAATTCGAAGAATTTCGTCTTAGCCGAAACGTTGGATTTTGTTGAGTCTAGCGGATAATCTAAAGAATGACGTCTTAGCCAAAACGTTGGATTCTGTTGAGTTTAGCAGATAATTCGAAGAAGATTCTATCTAAAATGATGGCTTATTATTTTGTCGAGGATGTATGAGAACAACCCAATGATGATTCTATTAGAGAAGATATTTTGTATTATATTGTCGAAGAGGCTATCCCTAAGAGGATTCCGTTGAAGAAAAAAAAAACTTCATTATATTATGTGTCAAGGAGAACAGTCGTCGTCCTCCAACAGGATGGTTCAAAAATGTACTTTTCTTTGCGGTAACGTATCTAATTAGTTTAATTGTTTCGTGACTTTTCATTTGCATTCGTTGATTTGCTGGGTATAAATAAATGATTTTCTGTTTTGGAGGGACATTTGAATCATTCTCATTATTTTCTTCTAAAACTCTATAGCTCACTTGGTGCTTTCCCCTTTTCCCGGTGTTATGTCCATTAAATCATAAACTGAATGAACCTCATTTATTGAATCATTGTAAATTCGAAAAATGATTACAACTTAATTGAAGGAGGAGGATACTCCTTTTATATAAGAAAGACTAATAGAAAACTAATCTCAAAACAAACAAAACAGTAAATTAGTTATTGAGCCTAAATCTAAGAGTATACTCCTCTTGTTCTCCTCTTATTCTCTTTTCTTACTTCGTTTATTTTTCATTTTCAACATATGTAGGAGGAGACTTAGGGGTTTTGCCTTAATATATGACTTTTTCTGGGAAGTGCGGATTCACTTTGAAACTCAAAGGATTTGGTCTCAATATATGAGAATCTAATGATTTTCGTAGCGGGTTTTCTTTGTACTTGTCTTATGTTGCTGTGTTTTGACTTTGTAT
Organism: Medicago arabica; assembly: GCA_946800305.1. Taxonomy (NCBI): domain Eukaryota; kingdom Viridiplantae; phylum Streptophyta; class Magnoliopsida; order Fabales; family Fabaceae; genus Medicago; species Medicago arabica. The sequence goes on from OX326971.1 coordinate 52,628,990, forward strand.
CATGTGAGTTTCATTTCTTCACAGTGATTTTACCTCGTTGATTTGTTCGTAATAGTAAAATTTGAAAACATTTGTAATGGAGTTTACACATTCAATTTTCCTATCACGTTTATAACTCTACAAGTGTAGAGAAACCATGAAGAGCATGGTATAATGAATTGGTATTGAGAATTTAAGAGATAGTAGGATCAAAAATGCAAAAAATGTGAGTGACTTAGGGAAAAAGAAATGTATTTTATTCATCCTTCTAATGTTCACAAGGAAATACCATTAATGTGTATACAATAAGAATGTGATTTTGGTTTTGTGCTGAGTGCATCATATAGACGAGACATTATCTCCTCCCTTTGTCCTTATCAGTTTCCCTTGCATCCAATCTTTTAACATCTGAAGTGCAGCTTTTGGTTGATCCATAGGAACCATGTGACCAGCCTCTTTCACCTATTGTTCCAACAAAACAAAAAACTGAAGTTAAACACATGTGAATCAATAGCTACAAAGCACCGACAGACACATGTGTCAGACACAACATTGATAGTGACATGATATGTAAACATCAGTAATAATTTGAGAAAATAAAAATGATCGAATGCAAATACTTGTCTCGATGTCTAACACGACATGTGTCGAAAATCAAACACACTTTTAGTTTGAAGTGTCAGTGCTATATAGTTTAATTGTCTAATACGCTAATGATTACATCCTTAAACACAAACCTTGAGGAAAGCAAGAGGTCCGTGGCTTTTCAGAACTCCTGCTTCTTCACTATCAACCAAATATGGGGTTGTAGGAGATGCCTTAAATTCTTTTTGACCTGACCACGTCATGGCATCAACCCACCTTGAATTCCCTGCCAAATGAGAAACACATTTATAAATCTAACCAACATATTTGTGTATTCTATTTTGGCACAAGCGATTTTGGTTCCAAATTAATCCAACTTATAATTAATGTGCTTCAGTTAAGGATGAATTATTTAAGAGAGCCGGACTTTAAATTTCCGATTAGATCTATTGCAGAACTTTACTTACTTTCCAGCCAAACACTGGATTGCCTAGTTCCCCTTGGAAACCGGAGGACTAACATCGAAAAAATAATTGATCTTACCAAGCCAATTGCATATGAGATCTTCTTCTCCAGCATACACAAGCACCTTGATTCCATCCTCAAGAAGAGCAGGAATACCCACTTCAAGATTTTTCATCCAATCCTGCAACATGGCACTGTATACTGTGCTACTGCAAGAAACAAATTCCAAGTCCCCAACACCTAAAGCTTCCCTAACTGTCTTCATGTTCAATAATGTTTCCACATTTGAGAAGTCGTAACAAAGACTTCCCTCACATTGCTTTCTAATGTCATAGTACTGCAGTAGGAACAAACATAATGCATTAGTGAACTAAAACGGCATTACTTTCATGCTATCTTTGTCATATACTTTTAGGGCTTTTCTTTTTTGATATCATACATTAATGTTGCCGGCTATGTCCAAGATCTGATCGAATATTTCACTGCAAATGCTTCTTGAAGTCATGCATGCGTCTCCACCTTTAGTGCCTAACAAATCAAATACAAACTATGAGTGTCAATAAGGAAAAATAACAAGTAAATGGCACAACAAATTGGTAAACTTTTCTATTTATTACTGAGAAGGGAACAAACTTAAAATTTCATACCACAAGATTCTATTGCCTTTTGGCATCGTGGGAACAACTTGTTGATGTTGGCATGTTCATCCTTATTAATTAGTCCATTGTCTAATGCAAAATCTGGATATGCCTTGTACTGAATTTCGGGATTAGTTAATCCGTTGCCAATAGCAAAACCCTGTTTATTATAAAGGTTTACAAATTAATTTACATTCCACTGATACTGTTTTGGCAAAAGTTTACCTTTACATAAACATAATGTACATTGTATGACTATGTAATATTACCTTTAGATTTATATGAATTCCTTCATTTGCCTTGTTTCCTTGATGAACCCTAGATGCAAATGCTGGAATGTAATGTCCAGCGTATGACTCTCCAGTAATATAGAAATCATTCTTAGTGAACTGAGGGTGTTCCTTGAAAAAGGCCTGTCATTGTGAAATTTAGAGAATTTGCAATTTAGATTGTATGTAATGTGAATCAAGTTTAACCACTTAATACGAGTGAATAATTCAATAAATAAAGTAATCATTTCAAATGCTATTGTGATATTATTTTCTTTAATCACTTAACAGATCAAGTTACCTGCAAGAAATCATATAGATCATTGCTAACACCGTCTTCATCATGTCGAACATCACTATCATCAGTGGTATAGCTGAAACCTGTTCCAGTGGGTTGGTCTACAAATATAATATTGGATGCCTGCCAACAAGAAAAAATGTATTGGCACTAATAACAATGTCATTACTTTTGTTGCTGTTGACACTCTACATTGATTGAACATAGAAAACAGGGAAAATCTATGGGGATTAGGCTATGATTGGATAAACAACTTAGTTAAGCACTTATAGCATAAGCGCTTGTCATATAAGTGCTTATGTATAAGTTATTTTTACAATAAAAGATAAGTAAAGTCAAATTGTTTCACAAGCTATATTAGTTTGGAGCTTATGGAAATAAGCCTAAAAAAATTATGAATATGTCTTAAGTTGTTTCCATAAGTTCAAATAAGTCGATCCAAACATGTCATTATTGCAAGATGGTCATGATCATATATGAGTGAGATCTAAAGTGGAAAAAAAAAAAAGGAAGAATATCATAGGTACCATGTCCCATCCATATTCATTCCAAACAAGGGACAAGTTCTTATCCTTGGAAAATTTAAAAGGACCGTTTTCATAAAACATAGCAATTTCACTGCTGCAGCCTGGACCTCCAGTTAACCATATAACAACAGGATCATCCTTAGTGTTTCGAGATTCAAAGAAAAAGTAGAACATCCTGCAATTTACAGAATAAATTGTTCACACATTACTATGATGTGAGGTGACAAATAACCAAATAATATAAAGCAATAGAGTTGCCATCAATTTTATATTTTAGTGAAGTAATGTAATAAAGTTTTTATCTTAAAATTTGGTCTATTGTAGAGTTTGATTTTAGAAGTGAAGATGTTGTAACAGATATTTCAAATTATGATACTTTGACATATATTTTGATTAAGTTGATACACGAGTAATGACAACATCAATGACATGATAAAAATACATGATCAAAAAATATCCGATTAATTAAACTAGATCAAATGAACAGAAAAAATCAAACTATTCCATTTTTTATAAATTCTTTGCTTGTTCACTTTCACTTTTATTATTCTTACTTTATGTTTTCCAAGAACTATATTTTTATTCTGTTTAAAGCTTTTCTTATTATTATTTCATTTGTAATTTATTTTGTTATGCTCAGATCATTTTTTACCACAAAAATTTACCTCATATCTCATTCTATTTTATCTTATTTTGGCCTAAAATTAAAGGACAGTTATGATCTTTTCTCCTTATGATCCAGAACATACAACATGAAGCATTTACCTAGCAGCTTTGGAATGAGGAAGACGATAATACCCTGCATGATGACCAAGTTCTTCAACAGAAGCACCAGAGTCAAGAAAACCAGGGAAAGTGAACTTCTTCTCCACGATATTTCCATGAAGAAAGTGAGGATCATTCTCTGGTGTGTTTATGGAATCTTTCGGAAAAAGATTAAGCCCTCTTATGAGATTTTCTGCTTGTAATTTTGGGTAGGATGCAGTTGAAGAAAGGAGAATGTCATTGTTTGTAGTATAAGCTGGAGATGAGTATGAATGTGAAATGAAGAGGAAGAACATTATAAGAGACAGACATATTTTGGTGAACCTTAAAGATGATGCCATGTTGTTTTGTTTTTGTTGAAAGAAATGGATGTGAATATTTATAGTGCAAAAGTTGAGTTGAGTATGAGAGGGTTAACAGTTTCCAACAATTTTCAGGTTGCTTTGTCTTTTGAAATTAGCATACATGCAATTATATTGAATTGCATTTCAACCATAAAATTAACTTATTTGGTTTTAGTTCTAAGTATACTAGTGGAATTCAAATTCAAACCTCTAAGTTCAAGACATGTCTTTTTATCACTAAATAAGTGAATAATTTATGAAAGATTATTTTTCATTATCACTATTATAAACAAACATAAATTACTTTTTTTTTTTACGAGTGAAAATTACTTTATTAATCATCTATTTAATCTCTAAAAACAGGTTAGTTTTAATTAAAAAAAAATAACAAACACAATCAAAATTATAGATTTTTCAAATATAAAAATTTCCGTCTAATCCCCTACACCGAGCTTTGGTTGTGATAGTACACGTTTCATTCTTTTAAATAAAAAACAAAGCCTTTCTTTAATTCTTTAAACTTTTTTGGGCACTAAAAATAGAAATGTTTCTTTTATTTTCTCAATAAAGAAATTTTTCTTTGACTACTAAGATTACAAGGCAATGTTTTTTCTCATGCCAAATTTGGCATGTCTCAACGTAAAATTCCGTAAAAAATAATGTAAAAAAAGTGTCATATAGCTAAAAAGAAAATCTTCAACATGAAGCTTTTGAGATTAATATAAAATTAATTAGTATATGTACCTCAAATAGTTTTCTCGAGATCATATAGACTTATAAGTGATAAATTATTACGTGATTAAGGCCGTGTTTGGTAACACAAATAAGCTAACTTATAGTTTGTTGGACTAGTTTATAAACTTGTTTTGATAGAATAAGATGTATTTGGTAAAAAGTTTTTCCCATTAGCTTATAGCGTTTTTTGAAAAGCTATTTCAAGTAGCTTTTGAACTTATAGCTGATAGCTTTTTATATTTTCTTCCAATTTTAACCCTATTAATTTAAATTAATTGTTTTTTTAATAAAACACTACCCATGTTCATGTTTTTTTTTAAACATAGCTTTGTTCATGTTTATAACTGCCACATTTTTCCCTAAAAAAATAAAGGGTCTTGTTAACCAGTGCCTCTGTTGGCATTGGTTAAGGAAGCCAAAAGAAGAAATTATGGCTCTGTTTGGTAAAAATAGCGGACAGCTGATAAGCTAGCTGATAGCTTATAGCTGATGAGTGATAGCTGATAGTTTATAGTTGATAGCTTATGGCTGATAAGCTAATTAAAATGTTTTGTAAAATTAGCGGTTTAACTAGCTGATAAATGTAAAATGATATTTTTAATTCAAATAAAATTATTAAATTATGTTCTTAATATATATTTTATATATTATTAAATTATTATTTTTTCTCTTTCAATAAAATATTAATTTTTTGTTGAAGTTTTATTTTAAATTTATTCCATTTCCATTTTTATACTTTAAACAAAATTCAGTATAAAAATTTCTTTCAAAAAAATAAAGTATAAAATTTTATTTTAAAACAAAAATTGTTACAAGAAAAAAAAATTGTAACAAAGCATTGAAAACAAACATCTCAACGTAATACAGGATAAATTATGCTTAAAGTAAGCTCGAGTAGATGAATATATGGAAAATATGCTAAAAAAATATGCTAGAGTAGTTTTATTTATTTATTTGAAGAGTGCTCGATTAGTTGAATTGCAATAAATTGAAAGTATGTAGGAACCGAAAACGTAGGAACAAAAAAAAATAGAGGCAAAACATTGAAAACATACTAAATGTGTTTTAATATATAAAAGGTAAAAATGGGTTTTAATTAAAATAATAAGGGTAAAAATGGAATAAAAGATGATAAGCTATAAGCTATGAGCTCAAACGCTACTTGGAATAGCGTCTGAAAAATAGCTTATAAGCTCGTAAAATAAGCTATAAGCTCGTGGTGAAAAGACATTACCAAACAGAGCTTTTTTGGTCAAACGAGCTTATAAGCTGTCCGCTATAAGCTATAAGCTCGTTTGAGGGCCTTACCAAACAGACCCTATAAGTTAAAAAAGATACTTTTTAAACTTTTAATGCATTGATTACATAATTTTCAATGTAAATATTAATATATTTTCTTCCTTAACCCGTACCTCCGGAGCATTGGTTAACATTTCCCAAAAATAAAAACTGTTTTTTTTTTTTTGCTTTCTTTCTAAGGAATGCTTTGTATATATATATATATATTTTTTTTTTTTAAGGAAATGCTTTATATTTATAAAGCCTACTGTACACCACACAAAAAAATAACTATATATTTTAGCTCACATTTTGTTTCTACCTTCCTCTTATTTTTGGGATTCATAAAAGCATAGATCAAAATTGTTGGTGAAATTTTTTTAGGATTGAAAGTCAAAGAAATTTTTTATGGAAACTAATACCAAAAGTTTAAATATTTATAATGATCAAAAACATATTTAACCATAAATTAAAATATTAAAAAATAAATACATTAGAAAAAATATGTGTGTGTCTGTTTATATATAACTTAATAAAAATATGTCATTTTATGTTATTTTATACTTATCAGCCACTTCAACAACTAATTTTACCAAACACAATATTTTCAATAAACGAGTTTTTCAGCTATCAGCTATCAGTCACCAGCTATCGGTTAGTTTATCAGCTATCAGCTAACTTATAACTTATTTTTACAAAGAGAGCTTAATTGTATATTAGACAAATTTCTAAAGAAAGTGTGTGTATTAGACAATTAGTCAAAATAAGATACCTTATAGTAAAGTAAACAGTCAAAAAACATCATAGTAAAGTAATATTAAAATACATTAATGATTATGTTGAAATTATTTTAAAATTATCTTGTTACTACACTAGAAAAACAAAGTTTAAACCCCAAATCATTGTATCAAATTAAAAAAATCTTACAAAGATGCAATTACTTTTTCTAATCATTTTGCATCTCATGTTCTGTATTTGTGAAGCTACTAGTAAATGTAAAGTGTGGCGTGTACGATATGATAGTTGTGCCTTAAGTGAGCAATTCCCATTTTATTAATGATTATATTCTTCACTCATATTGTGAGACTGAGTGGCGTACAAGATCATCAACACTTTGTGACGTATAGGACCAACACTAACATCCTTGTCAAATTACCAAAATGTGCTGCAAAGTTTTTTTGTATAAAACAAAAAATGAAAGAATAACCTTTTCTACTTTTGAATATGACAAAAAAAAATTAATATTTTAAAACAAAGACACGTTTCTAACTCACCCCCACTTTCTTATCACATTTCCTTTCTTATGATCAACCTATCTACCTCATTTTAGTTTTTCCTCATCTTTAAGCAGTAATATCTGCAAGAACCATCGTATCTAATATACATCAATAGAATGCAATAAAACAACAAGTTGTGTCACTAATTCATTAGGGATGATAAAGCATTCCTTTTTAAAAGAATAGTCATAAACTTTACGATATTGATATACATAGCTTTTTGAACTCTTTATAGAAAGTTCACGGTCTTTGGTGCAAGAAAGTTGAAATTGTACACAAATAGCATAGAAAGCATGTTGATTATTAGATCATTTTTCTTATGTATGGCCACTTTGTTTGAAGCGTTTTTAGGGTTGTCTGTTCCAGAGTAAAAAAAAAAAAAAAAAGTCCCCAATCCCAAAAGTGGAGAAGCTCCTTACACACCATAATATCTATTCGCATAAATGTCAATCTTCCCTCATGTAGGTCGATCAAGAAGTTCACATGCATCTCCTTCTTCATAGATACTTCTATTGGCCTAAATATATCAAAAATAACATCCCTAACAAAGTCATCCATTGAAGTTGGGAAACTCCTTACAATGAATCGCATGCTCCCCAAAGGTATATAGGCACACCTTATTGAAAACATGTCATACCTAATCAATAAGAAATAAGGGAACCATGAGACAATATTTGAGGATAGTACGGTATTGTACTTTCGATAATTTTCCTACATCTCTAACATTGCAGAAACGGACAAAACCATACAAATGGTAGTTGACTTTGCGCTTCTTAGTCAAGTACATATCCTCCAATACACCACATACTTCGAAACCTTGAGATAAATGGAAATAAAGAATTTGTTCTGGCACATTAGTATAGTAAAAGGAAACAAAATTCTTAAAATTCTAACCCACATGATCTTCCTTTGCACGCTAGCTATGATGAGACCTTATCGATTAAAATCGCGGCCTTGACCAAACTCTGTAACATCAACTCAGGTTGTATGGAAATCATATTTTGAATCAAGCACGAAGTCAACATTATCAAATTACATATCACTGATCTTTAAAATGCATGAAACAAACCTAACGCTTCACTCACATCCATGGTGCACAACAGAGAAACATAATATTTTTGCCAAAACAAACATACCTTCATCAAATAGTATGATACGATAACAACATTTGAAAATTATACAAATAAATTAACAAAATGCATTTTCAAAACAAATCTTCCAAATCCTTATTTGGCCAATACAATAAACTTTACAAATAAGTCAAACTGCAATATTTGATTTGAAAAATAATAAAGAAGAAAAATCACCGAAATCAAATTAGAATTCAAAGTTAGCCATATTAGCAACATGAATAACAAAATTGGTTGTCAAGATTCAAATATATTATAACAAATATAAATATGCATACAACCCTTAAAAAAACATGAATTCAATATGATAGATCTATGTTAACTTTAAAGAAGGGACACTTTATCCTTATTAGATTTCAAATTTCCCAAGAAGAAAATAAAAAATAAAGCATCGAAGCCACGTATGACATGACATTTTTTGTTGGAATAATAGCATGTTCCAACAATTTTACATATGAACTTCCAAATTATTTCAGCCGTAATGGTAGATGAAAGCTGCACAATTCTATCCACTTAGAATAGTTTATGACAACAGCAATAAATTTCAATGGACTTATACTTGTGGGAATGACTCAAGAATGTCGAGCCCTAAATAGGTGGACGATGAGATTGGTTGATGAACCTTTGACATTTGTCACACTTCTAAACAATATATTTAAGGTCTTCATATAAGGTATAGGTATTGTTGTTTGCGGATGACCGAAAGATCAGAACCTATAAAACAATAAAATGTAAAGTAAAACATGAGGCGTGATGTAGTCACTAAACTAAGTAATTATCCGCACAGGATTGCACAATTCCTTTAAAATACAACAAGTTCTTTCTTACGATAATCATATCAAAACTATCAAAACACAAGAAAAATACAGACAAAGAAGCTCAGAGACTTTGTATTTTTCTGTAAAACAAAGGAACAGAGGAAGAACAATTTTTCTATACTGATGGGAGTAAAATTAGTCGGTTTTTAAAAAGGAAACTTTATTTCACTTGGTTGATAACCACCGCTCTCTTTTTAAAAGATAATTTTATTTATATTAATCTATACTATATATAAAGAAAATAACATGTTTTGATTTTTTTGAGTTGACTTTTTCTCTTTTCAAAATTACTTTCAATACAAATAAGACATATAACAAATAGATCAAAGTAAATTCAAATATTAAAATAAGGCAAATGTTAACTTGTGTTCTCAAGGGCACATATTAAGATACTCATTATAGAAATATACATATCAAAAGACGTGCATTCAACTTTTTAAAATGTGTCATATTGTATTTTCCAATGCAAAATTATTTTTTTAAGGTTGCTTAACATATACCCTAAGAACACAAGTTAACATAACCCTTAAAATAAAAGTGTAACAAACATGATATGAATATATATATATATATATATATATATGGGATCACATATTATATATATACAGTTTTTTTCATTTATCCTTTAAAAAGTGTAACAAACTATATGAGTATATCTATCATACTTATTCATTATCCTGTTAACTTAGTTCAGTTGGTATAGACATGCAAATGGTTGAGGTTCGAACTCCGGACACCCCACTTATTCTTTTTAAAAAGGAGAATTTATGGTCAACATAGTATATCTATACTTACTTTTTCATTATTTATCGTTGGCGTAAAAAAATAAGGATTTATATTATATTTTTTTGTTATATTGTTGGTGTAATTGAAATAAACATGGTTCGCTTGGTTTGTTATAATTTAAAAACAACATACATTTATATTTTTAGTTTTAATCAAAATCAAAATTTCATAAAAAAATAGTTCATAATTTTTAAACCTTATCACAATAAAAAAAAAGCGCTCATTAATAATAATAATGATAATAACAAACACTATCGAATGAGAAGTTTACGAAAAGAAAAGTAATGTACACTATCAACTTATGAAAAGAAAAGTAACGTACACTATCAGCAAAAATCAAAATTACTAAGAAAAAAAATACCAGGTCAAATTCATTTGGCACATTAAAGGCATATGACTGTTTGCTTAATTATAATAAATATCGTGTAGGTTAATTATTATAAATAGAATAGGAAATAAATGACTTTTGCAAATACTTTGAATATACAACAGGTAGTCTAATAATATCCTAACCAGGGCGCCAAGTGCAAGGAGGCCCTTGGCACATGGCCTCATATTTAAGGGGTTTCTAATTTTAAAAAAAACAAAAAAAAAAAAATTGTACCTACGGACAAAATCCGTCACTAAATGTCAATTTTTCGTAGGTAAAGGTTTAAAAGACATCAATTTTACTATCAATTATGCATTATTCATAAGTAAATGTTTATTTATTCGTAGGTAAAACTCATGTTTGAATCATTTCTCATATATTTAACTACAACTTTAATTGTATGTCACCATAAATAGTGTTGGATTTTTTTTTCAATTCTTTTTAAATGAAAATTGTCACATCTGTAACCGGGCCTCCGGATTGTCGGGAACGGCCCTGATCCTAACCCAAAGAATTTTTCAGCCAAAGTTCTTGCCACAAATTCCTTTATGTATTTCATGCATCACATACTGTGTTTCATGTTCTTTATGGCACAATAGTAAAGTTTGGGAAAATCTCCTCCTAGTTAACTTACTAGTAATGATCATGTATGTCATGCATCGTGTCACGTATTGTGCTTCATGTTCTTTAAGGTGGGATTTGAGCATTATTTTGAAGAAAAATGCGTTACTTCATTCGTGCAATAGGAGTACAGTGCACTCTGCTGATTGTACCCGTTGCGGTTTTCATGACGAGATGTTTCTTCGTTGTGTAATTTCTCTAGAACCATTTGGCATCACATCGGGTTCTCTAGCCCGGATTTTTTTCTATGTAACGGATGCTCATGATTGGCTCAAGGGGGGTCTTAAGGGTTCTCTAGCTTACTTGTTCTCACAAGGTGTTTGGTGGTCTTGGAGACACCGTAATTTGATGTGTTTAAACAATGAAACTTGGTCTTTAAATTGCCTCTCCTTTAACATTCAAAAAACGGTGGAAGTCATCGAGTCAAGTTTTTTTCCTCATGCTAATGTTGCTCCTACCGAGCCCTTCATCAAATGGAACAACAACAATTATCCTTGTGCCATCCTGAATGTAGATGGCAGTTGTCTCGGGTCTCCAATTCAGGCTTGGTTTTGGGGGAGACATAAGAAATAACGATGGCTTCTTTTTATCTGGTTTTTCAGGTGTCATTCTAGATTCTTCTGATATTTTGCTCGCTGAGTTGTTAGCAATTTATCACGATCTGATATTGGCCAAGAATTTTGGTATCACCGAGTTTGTTTGTCACTCTGATTCACTTCACTGCACCAACCTCATCAATGGTCTCGTTGTGAAGTACCAAGTCTATGGTGTGCTTATTCAAGACATAAAAGAACTACTTAAAAAAAATGTCACTATTTGTCACATCCTTAGAGAAAGGAATCAATGTGCAAAAATTTTGGCAAAACTTGAGCTTCCTCAAACAATAATCTCGTAATTCATGCTTCTCCTCCATAAGGTTTGCTTAATCTTCTTCAAATGATGTTTTAGGAACTTTCTTCCTTAGGGAGTAGTTTCCTTCCCTGCATTTGTTTTTGTATTGTTTGTTGTTTTAACCTTGTAACCAAAAAAAATGGTAGAGAAAAAAAAAAACGACTTTAAAAAACTTTAACCACGGTCAAAGGAATAAAGGATGATTATCTTTTCCCAACAATGTAGAAACAAACCGATAAAGTATTTAGAGCCATGGGTCTTTGAATTTGATTATTTGGGCAACACAAATTTCACCATATGGTGAAGGCTCGTGTGGGAGTCAATTCTAAACCTTTGCGTTGTTTGCGGGTTGGGAGATTTGAAAAGTATAGACCACATGGTCCCTAAAATTATTTACACAAAATGTTCCCATAGATTTTGAAGTCTCAATATCTCTTCTCACTTTTTAGTTGTAAATTTTGATAGTATAAAGTAACATGGTGCATAAACTATGCTAGAGCTTCTTGTTTTCCTATACCGAGTTAAATCCCAAAGGCTTCATCCAACAATCATCAAATAAACACTAAAACACTATGTACGTGTGATATTTGCATCATAGTCCAAGACAGATCTATAAATTTCGATTGGTGTAAGCAAAAACATATACTATAAATATTTATAGGAAAAAGACTTTATGCATAAGAAATAAAATAATGACATCGTTGTTCTTAAGAAAAGGTTTTGTACTTGCAAAAAAGTACGAGTAATGAATACTAGGGTTTGTATCTGTCTATTAGGGTTTAGACTGATTATTGGATGCCTTGAGAGTGCTCTCAATGGTGGTATTTATAGCCTGTTGTGGGTTTGAGTTTTGGTGGTTTGGTCTCCAAGCCACATGGGTATTTTAGTATATTCGGCGGGTTCTAGATGCTTCATGAGGCGATTAAGGCGGTTTATACGCCTTATGGGCCTAGGAAGCCGATGTAGGACGGCGAGGCCTTTAGGAAAGGTCTTTAAGCCTTTCTGAAGGTCTCTTTAGCCAATTAAGAAATTATTGACGGTCTAGGTTTGGAGATTAAAAAGCATACCATTATATATCAAAAGAATTGAAGATAATTCAACATCTACGAATTATAATTCATATGTACTTCTTCTATAAAAAAAATCATATGTGCTTGTCATCATAGGTTCCATAACTCCTTTGTTATGTAGTGTACACATGAGTTTAATTTGTCTGCCTGATAGAGATTTTTTTGGCACAACGTCTAATTAGATCTTATTATGGTAGTTTAATTGGTTTGAACTAACGGATATGGAGTTGAAGGTTTTAGGTTTAAATTCGGACGAATGAAAAAAATTAATCTAACAACTAATTATTAATATTTGTTGTTTGAAAAAAAAACAAGGGATAAAATATAACTTCAAACTAATATTTTTTTATCATATTTTCACGAATAATTCAAAAGATAACTCTTCAAGGATTTTTTTTTATCATAACACCTCTGGTGGTTAACTCTCAGAGAATCTTTTTCAGCCCAAAGAGATATTGAGAGAGTCTAAAATGAAATCTTCTAAATAATTGGGTGAGAGTCGTTAGGACCACACATATAATAAATTTGTTGAGGCCTTAATATTTTAGAGGTTCAGTTCCGTAGAGTTGTTTGTACCCCTCAAAGACGTCCATGTAGATGATCTTTATGATATAAATTTAAAATTCAACAATCAAATATGAAAAACATAAATTAAGTAAAATTATATTAAATGGTTTAACATTGATATAATATTACATCGACATAATTTAATATCGATTATATTACAATGCCTCTTTCTAAAATATAAAAATGTGAAATCTGGTTGGTCGTGTGTACACAATTAGTTTTTTATCGTAAGTGTGTACACAATTTAGGTTCATTAGGAGTACATACACTACGGTCATTTATAGCAATAAGCATTTACAAAGAAAAAAAAAATTACATACGTGGAATTCCTTTTCGTGAAGACAAGGATTGTCAAATTATCTTGCACCATAATTCACAAACATGAAAACTGACAGCACGGGTGGAATTAAACTTTGCTTTGGCTTACTACATTTACGGTGTATATGATCCATGCGGCAGCACGGATAGAAAGTCTAGTTTGAATATAAAGCTAAACTTTTTTCTTTGGTTTCATACACACATATATATATACTAATTTAGATACGTTTAGATTTTTGTTAATTTTCGGTCATTGGCTTAATATGAAAAGTCTTGATTATAACTGAAAGGGTTAGGTTTCTCAACTATGTGATAAAGGGCTACCAAGCACCAACAAAAACAAGAAAAGAAAAAGTTAATTTGCATACCAAAAAAAAAAAATGATTGTTAAACTCTTTAATCATTTTTAGTTGCTCCCTAGTTCTATATGGTATCCTATATATTCTAGAAAATTTTAGCAATCCAAAAACTATTTGGTGATCTTCATTTCTTCTTTTGGTATGAATTAGACATCTTTTTTAACATGATTGTGGAGGAGACTAATCTCACGAACCAAGTAAGACATACGAACAACAAAATTATATTATTTTTTCTAACTGAAGACCAATATCATTGTATATTTGTATTGATGTTAAATTCTCAACATTGAATTTAAACTCAAGACCACTGATTAAACGGAAAACTACTTGTATCATCTAATTTGAATGCATCATTAGATGATTTATCTTCATTTCTTATGAGCTAAAAACTTCCTCCAATAAATCAATAAACTACACTAGCCTTGAATAAGTGGTGTAACCTAGACGGTCTACCAAAATTAAAAAAAAGATGTACATTAAGTGTACGTTTGGTTTCCTTTTATGGAGTTTAAAATTGATTCTAAAGCTATATAATTATTTAGATATGTTTGATTGCTCGAGTAGAATTACACAAAAATAAACTCTTAATTAGAATCAATTGATTCAAAATCAATTTTTGAGACCAGACATACCTAAACATTCACATAAAAAAAATGGCATTATGTGGTAATTAGTCAACACCAAATATCTTAAAAAGAATTAAGTTTGGAGTAGTAATCTGTTTCCAATTATCAGTATTCACAGGACAATAAGATGGGAAAATATAGGTACAATGGTGGTTGATCAATTATGCACTCACATAACTCAATCCGCATTTTGCTATCTATATATCTAAGTTGTTGAGATTTGATATTGTTCTTTTTCATGATCAACACAAGAACACTCAAATTTTATTGTACATATAGATAGAAAATTATCAATCCCATTGATCTTAGAGGCACAGTGGTGAAATCGCAGAATTAAAATGTAAATAAGCATTGAAGACTAAAGTGAAGAGGCTTCAGGTATATATGTCATATATATCAAAATATTAACATCTCAAACATAGGGGTTGTGGTGGTTATAAGTTGCTCAATTAGTGATGTTGACTAAATCCCTGTCTGCCAATTTTTAATCCCCCAACGAGTATCAAATTTGAACGCTACTAAATATGCATACACATTAAAAATGTTATATGATATATTATACAAAGATTTGTTAAGGTTAATGGACTTACATTATACCATATAAAGATTTGTCAAGTCCAATGGTTCATATCTAAACTTATATTATGCCATTGTAGTATATCTCACATATATAGAGGTCCCAGATGAGTGAGTTGTGCATTTTTCTAAATAAAATTGTCTATAATAATACATACACATGAAGGTAAAGTAGTTCAACTCATTCGAGTTAAGAGTTAAAGAGTTGAAGGACTAGATTCAAATCATGATTTTCGAGAAAGTAGTAATGTAATAACTAATTATTAACATCAACCGATTTAAAAGAAAATAGGAGCGCTCTTGTTTCTAGACTAAAATTCAAGTTCATGGTAAAATATATGTTCATAATCTTCTTAGATTGGAAGAGACCAATCAGTTCACAAAAAAGAATGTCACAGACAAAATTGATGTAGAATAAAAAACATTAGTTCCACTTGTAAAGGAAGTTCCATATCAAGAACTAACGAAAAGTAAAAGGTCCACATCAATAGTTAAAATGTTTCCCCCTCTTTGTTTATTATCAAAAACCTCATAAATTTTTGTCCCCAACTAAACTCTCCAATCAACCAAGTAATCACCATTTTTAGTACCATGATGCCTCAAAATCTCTTTATATAAATCAACTGTGTAGTCATAATCTTTTCATGAGCAGAACACCAACCCTGCCTCTTAATTTTCTTTGTTCTCTCTGTCTCACCAATGTCAATGCCATCATCACTCTCATTTTCACTCTATATGGCTCCTCTCTTCTCTCTTTTATTCTCATTCTTGATTTGTAGTTGTAATGCTGGGGGTGCACCTTCACCAGGGTACTACCCTAGTTCCAAAGTAAGCACTATTAGCTTTGATCAAGAATTTAGAAACCTATGGGGGCGTCAGCATCAGAAACTAGACAATGGATTATTATCAATCTGGCTTGACTCTACCACAGGTATATGAATCAAATGTCTCAAATCATCTCCCAAGTTCACCTAAATGAAGTGTCATACATAATCATGAACTCGAAAAATAACTCTTGAATTTTCAAGCATTTCATAATTTGTCGCATGTGTATAAATTTTGTTACAATTTTAATTTCTTTCATCTTTGCACTATATATATAATACTCTTCTCAATTTTAGATGCGCCAAATATGATTCTTTATTTGTTAATTGTATTATAATCTAAAATCTCAAGCGTTTAAAACTCTTGATGAAGTACTTTGTCGCACACGTGTTCCTATCTAATATAATTTGAGAAATTAGTCTCTGCAACTACTTACATAGTACATATAATATAATGCAAAAATCTATTATTCTTTTAGTGTGGATTCTTATCACTTCTAAGCATTTTTTTTGCAACACAGGAAGTGGATTCAAGTCATATCACTCTTATAAATCTGGATATTTTGGTACTGCGGTTAAGCTTCAACCAGGTTATACTGCAGGAGTCAATACAAATTTATATGTGAGGATTACCTTATATTTTGAATTAATGTTGAAAATTGACTATATATTACGTTTTTTATGTTGATATTAATTTCATTTCGGAATTGTAGCTTTCAAACATTGAAGATCACAAAGGAAACCATGATGAAATAGACATTGAGTTCCTTGGTACAACACAAGATAAGCCATATGTGCTGCAGACAAATGTGTACATTAGAGGAAGTGGAGATGGGAAGGTTATAGGAAGAGAGATGAGATTTCATCTTTGGTTCGACCCAACTCAAGATTTTCACAACTATGCCATTCTATGGAAACCTAGTGAGATCATGTAATTTTTTCATACACTATTCCACCATGTTTTAAAATCTGGACCAGCATATCACGGTTCAATTGGTTCAAGTACAGTTAAACCGGATAACAAATAAATTAAAAAAATCAAAAGTATTTAAAAAGTATCAAAACAGTTTTTATTAAAAATACGAATCGGTTAAACCAATCATGGTTGAACATGGTTCTATCAAGCTATATTAGAATTAGAATCAAATCGATCAATGAAGTCACCAATTTTCAGTTCAATTGGTTGAACCGGTCGGTCCTTTCAGACTCGGTCTAGATTTTAAAACATTGTTACGCCGAGATCCTAAAAAATAATCTATTATCAACATAAATATGACTTTATTTTGTGTTAATATTCTATGCTTAATAAGGATCAACAAGTCAACAATCATTTAGCTCTATGGCTATCAATCAATCACTGTTTGGTTAAATATTTTATTCCAAGAGTGTTTAATTTTCCAGACTCTACTAATAGGTGTAAAGAAATGAGGTGCTAGAAAATATTCCTATCAAAAAGGTCATTTTTATTTAAAAGTCACATGTGGTCCCTTTTATAATATATATATATATATATATATATATATATATATATATATATATATATATATATATATATATATATATATATATATATAAACACACACAGACACTCATTAACATTATAATGTCACGTTTATTAAAAAAGCATATAGTTATTTTTTGTTTTGATTAGCATGCTGAATTGCTTTATGGTTTATCTAACAATTAATTTATGGAAAATATATGCAGATTTTTAGTGGATGATGTTCCAATAAGGAGGTATCCTAGGAAGAGTGATGCAACATTCCCTTCAAGACCAATGTATGTGTATGGATCAATCTGGGATGCATCTGCATGGGCTACAGAGAATGGAAAATACAAAGCAAATTATACTTACCAACCCTTCATTGGAAGATACAAAAACTTCAAACTACAAGGTTGTACTACTGATTCCACCTCCTCATGCCGGCCGCCTTCTGCCTCACCTCCCGGCTATGGCGGTAAGCTGAGCCGTCAGCAAAATGTTGCAATGCAATGGGTCCAAAATAATTACTTGGTCTACAATTATTGTCATGATCTTAAGAGAGACCGTACACTTACTCCAGAATGCTAAGATTTGGTTTGGTTCCGTTCAATTTGGGATGAAATTTAAATTTACCTTTTACATTTGCATATGCATAACAAAACACATTATTCATGGAGTGGTTTTTGAGATGGTCCCACATGCTAGTGCTAAGTCTTTATTAGGAAGAGCAGTGAACATCCAACCCCTTCAAATAAAAAGAAATGATTGGTATGTTTTTGTTATTTGTGTAACATTTTACCCAAAATAGATAGGGATGTTTGTGCGTAGTACTGTTACTTTAGTCTTATTGCTGATGAAATAAATCTATTTGGATATTTTTCTACTAATGGTTAAGGTATCATAAAATGGGAAAAGGGTCCTTGTTCCCCTGAAAGTAAGCCGTTTAAAGGAACCTTCTGATTGGACTTTTGTTGCTGAATTTGACCTCACAAATTGTCGGTAGCCCTTCTCTGTTCCATGAATTTGAATCCCAATATCAATGATGATGGAAATTTAGAATAAAGTTGAAGTGGTCCCTTCTCTATTGTGACCAATAACAATCATATTCTAAAGTAAACAAATAAATAAACGGAGAAGAACACAACATTGATTGCGAAGTTTGGCTAATTGTGTCTACATCTTCATGACAACATTGTGGTTGTCACACCACAATAGTGCATCACAATCAATTAGGTGTGACTTTATAAGCCGCGATAAAAGTCAAACGTTTATTATGATATAATGGTTATGATTTATTCAAAATGTAAAAATCTTTATATTGATAGTGTTTTTGAATTAAATTCTTGTTTAGCTACTATATATTTTCCGATACTTTCGTTGCGCTATTGTTCACTTGCTCGGCCACAACATGTTGAAGGGTTTATTTAGAGGATCCACAATGGAGACACTCATTTTTTGGTATTTAAATAGATTACACGTGTATACATCACTCATTTATAATTTTTAAATAGTAGTATTTAATAAGCACTCAATCTCTCCAACCAAGTATCTCGCAATTTTTTTTTAAATGGGACCCATTAATCAACTCTAATGGTTAATATTAAAAAATATGGGTCTCACTTAATATTGGGGATATTAAGTGAGACCTTGGATCTTATATATAAGACCTCGACAACTTTTCTCCCCAATGGGGATACTTAATTGGTACCAAATTTTAAATGTTCAAGACTCTTCCATCGACGATGGTCTAAATCATGCTCAACAAGTAGAATGAATATTATGAGTACATATTTTCCTAATTTGGGACTTTGCTAAATAGAGGCTTATGACAATGAGTTTCTATCCTATTGTTTCTTTGGGAATTTTAAATTGAAATAGGAGTAGCAGGTAAGGATATTGACATTCTAATAGAGGCAAATAGATGGTAGACATTAGGCAAAGATGCTTCACTATGCTTGCTCCTGCCAGGTCCATAAGATACCTTCTACACCTAATGTATTTGATATTCTCCGGTCATATTTATAGAAGACATTTGAGTCAATAAAAGTTAATGTATTTGGTCTGCTTTTTTAACCAAATATATCAATTAATGTTGATCTGAATGTCTCTTATAAATAGAACTGGAAGGAGCATTATTTTAAGAGGAAGCTTTTGCTCGTCACAACATTTAGACACACTCACATATTTAAAATAAGTTGGAGAGAGAAAAGAATTGAATAATGTGTATTTTAAAATAATTAAATAATAAATATGAATTTTGTGTATGCGTCTAAATATTATGTCCAAATAATTAGGACTATTTTTAATTATTTTTCTTATTTAAAAGTCTTCCATGGTTTACAGCAAAACCCTATATGAGGGCTATCTCAAATAATATGAACTAATTTTCTTTTCCTTAAATCATAGATTGGTATCAACAGTGTCATGCATTGAATTTCTATTTTCTATTTGATCTTGTGTTTGACCATAAACTTCACTTTGTTGGGGTGCTTGTCTATTTGTGGCAATGTCACGTGAATGAATTTAGGATCCGAACTACACTAACACGTATAGGATTAGGAGGGGAGAACTATGCATTAAATCACACAATCACCCGTTACTTCTATTGTATTGGTTCATTTCATTTGGCATAATGATAATCTTCCATGCCTAACACAAAGCATCCTACATTTGTGTCCCAACAATCAAACACGATGCGTCACCTGGGTTGATAACGTCGTTACTTTACTCTTTTTGAACTCTTTATCCAAAGTGAGATATAGATAGTGAAATATAGATAGATTGATTTATGGTGGGTTTGATTCGCTAAAAAAAGAAAGATATGATAAAACACATTCTGTTATATAATTTTTTATTTGTAAAACTGTTTCAGAGATATGATAAGTTGAAGGTAAATGACATGACAAAACTGACATTTTTTTTGTCTCTCGCTAAACCACAGTACAACTTTTTGTCCTAAATATGAATTGTCTAAAATATCAAAATAGTCTTTTTGAGTTTTGTCTACCAAAAATCGTATAAGACCAAGTATTATTTAATACCATAAAAGTGTGTCTTGTATTGTGTCTTATGTTGTGTTGTTCTGTCTAGTAATTACTTTTTGGTAGATCAAACTCACTCTTAGGGTCCGTTTGATGGTCAGGATAGGATAGAGACATGATATGATATAAAGCTGGATAGAGATAGGATATGATAAGAACATGATAAACATTAATCCTATAATGTGTTTGACGCGGACCTATCATGTGTTTGACGCGGACAAGATAACAAACATGATATCATTATAATTAAATGAAAAAATTGATCTCATAATTAATTAAATATTATAGAAATGGAATGTTATTAATTATAATAGAAAAATACATGCAACCATTATTTTTAAAATGACAATATTCTAAAAACGGCATAATATCAAGATAATAAATAAGGAATGATCTTCTAATCCATCAGGATAATTTCTAACCCAACTTATACTCAGGATAGAAATTACAAAGGAAAGTCAGGATAGGATAGGAAAATGGTTTATTTTATCCTATCACATTGGTGCATCAAACATGAGATTTAAACAGGATATGATTAATGTATCATATCCTGTCTCCCTATCCTGACCATCAAACGGGCCCTTAGTATATTTGGGGTGATCTCCCCCGTTTAGTTTAGCACCCAGGGTCCTAAGGTATTTGGTATCCTGGACAAATCAATAAAATTGTACCCTTTTGATTAATCAAATGTCTTTTTTCTTCCATTTTTTTATAGCAAAAGGTTCATTTATGATCAAGATTCTCTAAAAATATATTATATATTTAGTTAAATTAATCAAAACAAGTTAAAAAGAAATACATCTACATAAAACTAACTACTAAATAAAAATAATAAGTTTAGTACCCTAAATAATCAATACCTTGGGCGGTCGTCTCTCCCATCCATGCTCTGGACCACCCCATTAACACCCTAGTTGTGTTAAGCTCTTAGTTTTCTGAACCTTTAGGTTCATATGATGATTTTAGAGCTGTCATAGTTTGTTCTATCGGAACTACACATTTGTCCCTTGATATTAGTAAATATAATTATATGTTGAACCTGAACAATTTTATTTGACGGGAAGATCTTATCAGCTTTCATATTGGTGACTATTCTAAACGGTGAACTCTTATCCATCATCTTCCGTCTATTATTGATATTGGACATATAGTATTTCACGTTCTTCATACATTTGCATTTGATTCTGTACTCAATACTTAATACTGGAAGATGTATGTATGCTCAGATTATAATGTTCGTAAGTTTTGGGAAAGTCTCATTTTAGTCGCTCATAAAATATATAATCACTATTTTAAACTCATAAGCTTGTATACTTTTGAATGTACTTAAACCCCATATGCTTTTGAACCACTATTTTTATACTCGCCAGCTTGTATCCAAGAAACCCAATTGCAAAGCACAGCAGCGACAACTTCAAGAGAAGTCTAATCAACAATATACAAGTTCGATGGAACTATGTTTAAAATCAAGTGGTTGAGAAAGTGAGAGAGAAAGTGGGGGAAAGAGTGTAAATGATTTGAATAATTCTTTCTTACATACACTAGGATTGGTATTTATACTAATACCAATGCACCTATCCTTCTAATTGACTTTGCACAGTTAGGTACAAGTAACTATGATTAGTTAAACTAACTCTAGTTGATTGGGATAACTGAATAACAGATTGTGGAATAATGCAGTATAAACAGGACAGACAAACAATTAGTGCATTTTTCAGCTGGTAATAATAATGTAGTCCAACGAATCGTACATTGCATAGTTATCAAGTGCGCCCTAGAATCAGTGGCCATTGCTTAATATATAGAGACCAAGGCTATATAGTTCAGACCATCAAATCCAAGAGTAGCATCTATAGAAACTAATGATGACACCAGGAGTACCATTTATAGAAACTAACAACGACAACGGTTTACGTCTAGAAACTAGTAAGATTCAGAGAATGACAGCTTACATGTGGGAGAGATTCTTGGACAGGAGGACAAATCATCTAAAAACCGGGGGATATCTGTAGGTTCTGTGTGAGAAGAAGGGCAAATGGTCATGACCTGTAAAAGTCCTGCAAACTGCAAAATATATGCTGCGAATCGAAAATCAGCTTCCACAGCTTTGTAATCCATAATTTTGCATGTTGTTAGATGAGAGGAAACAGATTTAGGAACATGAAATGGGTATTTCCAATCCTCTTTGGTCGGTGACCATGTCCCCTGTCAATCAGAGACCAAATAGTACTTGTAAAAAATAAGATTAAGTAAAAACTAGTACCTATACATGGATGTGATGTGACAAACAAACCTTATTAATTTGAAAGCTTTTGTAATAGGAGTTGATTTCTTCATTGGGAAGATTTTTGCCCAACTGCATAGCACAATAAGAAGATACATACATTAGAAAACAAACAAAATCAAACTTCAAATCATTTAAAACTTCATTAGTTTAAGTCATCTTTATGAGTTTATATAAATAAACTCTCCCAACAATCGAACTTATTAATAGTGTTAGCTAATGCAGCTACATCAGTAATATCATCACACTCTATGTTCAACTTGAAACATTTTTTTAATCTTTATTCAAATGAATTGCGAGCTCAGGAAATCACTTCTTCTACACATTTTTGCTAAATGTCAGTCCATATAGATTTGAGTTCCTTTAAATTTTTATATCACTAAGAGAGCATTATTAAAATTATATGCTACTGCATCAAAAGGTATTATGGTGATTTGATCATTCATATCCAAACAAAATATTTTTTTTCTAAAAATCTTTAAAATATAAACATGACGCTCAAGTGTCTTTATTAAACCACTCTTTCCATTGAAAAGATAATACTTAAATTAAGTTATATTCTATTGCATCTCATGCTCCATTTTTCACCAAAATTCTTTCATTTCATTTAGAGTGGATGTATGCATCAGTTCCTTGTTAGCAAATGTGATGGTCATAATTAAAGCAGTTGAAACAATTCCAATATATAACTTCTTTTCTAAGCAAGCTTCAAAGCCTCTTGGTTATAATTAAATCTCAAATTTGTACAATAGCGAAATTTCTAGCAATCAAATTTAAATGTAAACTAGAGTCTCCTTAAGCTTGTAATAT
This sequence comes from Medicago arabica, assembly GCA_946800305.1. Taxonomy (NCBI): domain Eukaryota; kingdom Viridiplantae; phylum Streptophyta; class Magnoliopsida; order Fabales; family Fabaceae; genus Medicago; species Medicago arabica. The sequence goes on from OX326971.1 coordinate 52,652,724, forward strand.
CTTCTCTGCAATTCCATACAAAAATTATTTGCAAGACAACATATCAGTGTTAAAAAAGGTCATTCTTTTTTTTACCCACACCTCAGTAGTTTTTTTGCCTACAAGATGTTCATTGTTTATATCGTATTGGATGTAAATATTTAATGAATGCAACAAAGTTCAAATGTCATCAATTTTACGGTGCAACACAAATAAAACATAAATAATGTAACTTCCCGTTTAAAAACACAAATCTTTAAAATATCGTAAAGTGATTAAACCTCTCAGACAAAACCAGTCATAACATAATAGTTGAATTTTATGGCCTAACTATATGATTGTTACCCGTTGAAGTCAAAGAGTTGTGTGTTATTAAGTAACTTGAGCAGTTAAATATTGTCAACAAGGATATCAAAGTTTGAAAGCTGTCATATTTGAAATATCTTAAACAAATCTTTTAACGGTATATGGTTATACGCAACCCGTGGTAATATAGGGCACGACATATTTCATATAAATCATGCGATTTTCATTTCATAATTTGTTGAGGGATGAAAATGATGCGATATTTTATGTATATTTATTTTGCGCAATAATTTTTTTCAACGTCACCTTGATTTTTGACATCGTCGTGAAGGTGTAGGTTCAAGACGGTTATTGGTCCATCGTTAGCCCTAAAACTCAAGTGATTTTAAAGCAATTCAAGTATCTTGATTAACTAATTATTTAAAACAATTTATTTATAATAATTATTTCATTGATGTAATACAAAATTGAAATTTTAATGGTTCGTACAGACGTATAAATAAATAAGATACCGTGGTTGATTCAACTAATGTTTTGAGTTTATTTAAAACAATTTATAAATAATTACCTTCATTAATGTAATACAAAGTTAAAATTTTAATGGTTCGTATATACATATAAACAAATAAGATATCATGATTGATTGAGCTTATATTTTGAGTTAGTATACTTAAAAGACAATTGATATGTTTTAATAATTTATGTTTTATTACTTTATAATGTATCACGGGTTTGCTAAGTAATTGGTTGAAATGAAGAAACTAAATAATACTACTAAACAATTTATAATTAAGCGCACGACAACCATTAAAGTCTTACCTATACTTTTATTTTGATGCTTAATTTGTTTTCTTATTCTTATGATGACAAAAATAAAAAATGTTAATCAAATTCAGTCTTAAAGCTAAATTATGTCTTTAATCTAATCACATATTTATTAAACAAAAAATATGGAATAGTGCAATTTGCATTGTCATACAATCAAAACAATTCCAATATATTTGTTATTCATCATTACCGTCATTAATAATAACAATTGTTTTTAGCTAATTAGAATTACAGTCATTAATATATTTGTTTTTAGCTAATTGTTTTTCGCTAATAATGAGTCAGACAAAAACTTGGTATCAAATCAAATTACAGTGATTTGAGCAACCATCTAATCATCTCATCATTCTTCCCATCAAATCAGGTTGGAACAATATAGATAGATTAAATTCCCGTAAAAAAACAATATAGATTAAATTAATGTTTAAAAAATATAGATTAAATTAAACTAATAAGCATTGTTTTAAAAAAATTAAATTAAATAACAACAAACAATAAATTAATGGAATATATTAGATTTTTTTTGAAGAAGTTAAATTAACTCATCCAAATTGACACGAATCAAACATGAGAACTCGAAGAAGAACAAACCCTACAGTCTTAAACGAATACAAGTAGGTCAACCCAAGTGGGCATAAAATACATATTATATTATATCATACCAATAGAAAAAGTATGAGAAAACCCATATGCTTAAAGAGTATTTTCAAAAAAGTCTCACTCTAAAATGGTTAATATTATTATGAGATGTATTAAAACTGTGTCCTTTTCTATCATTATAAATGGTCAACCTACTGAGAATTTCCTTTCACAGAGAGGGCTTAGACAAAGGGACCCTCTTTCCCCTTATCTGTACATTTTCTGTGCAGAAGTCCTCTCTAGACTATGACCTTATTTCTAAAGCACAGTAGGATGGCCATATTCAGGGGATATCCAGAACCACTAATGCACCAACTATATCCCACTTGTTCTATGTTGATGACAACATTCTTTTTTGTAGGGCCATACCAACAGAGGCCAAAGCAATAATGGATATTTTGAACCAGTATCAGAAAATATCAGGACAAAAAATCAACATGGACAAATCAGAAATGATTTTTAGTCCCAACATTTCCCAGGCTCACAAGACTCAGTTCTAGGAACAACTTCCAGTTAAGATAAGTGATCACATTCACAAATACTTGGGGCTCCCTGCTCATTTATGTAGATCAAAAGAGCAGGACTTCTACTTTCTTATGGATAGGATCTGGAAAAAGTTGAAAGGTTGGAAGGAAAAGAGCCTTTCTTTTGAAGGCATGGGTGTCCTTATTAGGGTTGTTGCCCAGGCTATCCCAACTTATTACATGAGCTGTTTTTTACTTCCTAAGGGGCTTTGCTCAAGGATTAAGAGAACAATCTGCTCATTCTGGTGGGGGTTCCTCAAGGGTTAAGAACAAAATTCATTGGATAAAGAAGGAGCATTTATTTAAATCTAAGCATGTTGGAGGTTTGGGATTCAGGACCCTAAGGGATTTCAATATGTCCATGTTATCCAAACAGACTTGGCGTTTTCTCACTGAACCATAATCTCTCATATTAAGAGTTTTTAAGGCTAAATACTACCCAAATTCAGATATACTCCATGCTCAGCTTGACAATAATCCAAGCTATGCCTGGAGAAGTATACACAACTCTATTAAGGTTATTCTAAAAGGTTGTTGCTGGAGAATTGGGAATGGGAACTCAGTCAGAATTTGGGGGGACAATTGGATTCTCATTCACAACTCCTTCAAGGTGATATCTTCCAAGGGTGGTAATAATAACATGGGGCATGCCATGGATCTAATCCATAGGGATATCCCTAGCTGGAACCCTGAAATTTTATCTACTCACATGTTAGCCATTGATCGAGAGGCCATTCAGCAAATCCCTCTAATCAATACTGATGCAAATGATGATATCATGTGGATGTATGAACCAAATGGTATCTATTCAGTTAAAAGTGGATATAGAGCCATCAAATCCTGGCAGGATTAAGACAACCTAAACCCTACCTCTAGCTCTCTTGTAGCACCAGTGTGGAATAAAATATGGTCCTTACACACTATACCTAGACATAAAAATATACTTTGGAGAATTCTTAATTACGCCTTTCCGGTGAGGCAAGAGCTTAGCAACAAGGGTGTCCCCTGCTCAGTGTTGTGCCCTAGATGCAATGAAAAGATGAAAGATATAACTCATGCCTTCATGACTTGTCCTAAAATCATCAAAACTTGGTTTGGGTCAAGCTTAGCAATTCAGTTTGCGGACCTACCCAATCCAAATTTCCCATCTTGGCTCTATGACACCATTATTCATAAGGATGAAAAAACTATCATACAAATGGCAACGCTCATAGACAATATATGACATGCTAGGAACCTTAGTGTTTTTGAGAATAAGGAGTTACCTGTGTTCGACATCATTCAACGCGTTAATCGTAGTATACACGAATTCCTCCAAGCTCAGCTTGCTACTGCAACGTCCACGAAGAGCTATGGTACCCGCATCCCTGGATCTTCAGCTTCAGGAGGAACTAACAGTCAACACAACACCAGGGCTCCAAACTCATCTACGACCGCGAAATGGAATAAGCTAGACGCTGGATTAGTCAAAGCTAACAGTGATGTGAGCTTACGAGTTAAAGGCAAATGGGGGTGTGGTTTGATTATCAGAAATGAGCATGGTTTGGTTATGGTTGCAGCTACGTGGGAATCAAATGGATCCGGAAATATTCTGGAAGCAGAAGCATATGGTTTGATGAAGTAGATGAAGTTCTCGCAGGAGTGTGGATTCAGAAAAGTCATTTTCGAAGGAGACAATGAAGGCTTGATTCAGAGACTTAAGGATGGAAGATATAAGGATAAATCTTATCTTGGTTTGATTTTAAAGGAAATCCACCAGATCCAATTAGGTTTCGACATTTGTCTGTTTAATTTTGTGTTTAGAAATGGCAATAAGCCAACCCATCATCTGACCCATTTAGCTCATTCCAAACTCAATGTTGTCTGGATAGAAGAGATGCCATTTTATCCATTCATGATGTATACTTCGGTGACATTTTGAGTTAATAATATTTCTATACTTTTCAAAAAAAAAAAAATATCAGAATTTCTTTTAAAAACAAAAAAAATTATTAAAATTTACTTATGTGGTTTGATTCAATTAGTTTGATCTGATTGGTTTTGCATAAAAATATATCAAACACATTCAATAAAATTGGGTTTTATCAATTTTCAATTCCGTTCGAATTTGAACACCTATGCTAAAAACGGGTGGAAATCCAGAACTGAGCAAACGATATGAGGTTCCGTCTCTTAACCAAAGCATGGCGGCAACAAATCCAACCGTTAAACCGCACCGAGTTTTCTTCTTACATTCTTCATCGTTCATTTTCTCGCATATCTGAAAGGTTCGTCATTCCTCAAACAAACCTCATCTCTCTCTCTCTCTCTCTCTCTCTCTCTCTCTCTCTCTCTCTCTGATTATTTCATTATGTTATACTTTCCAAATTCGATAACTGATCTATTAATCAGGCCTTCATTCGGCATTGCTTTTGACATCGACGGCGTCATTCTCCTCGGTAACACTCCCGTTGGTGCCTCTCCGGCCGCATTGAGAAAGTTATACAACCCCGATGGTAAGTAAACCACGAAAAATAAATACTCTGTGTATCAATTATCTCTATTTCTTATTTATTTACAATCATTCATCTGTTCATTTTGTTAGGTACACTCAAAATTCCGTTCGTTTTTCTCACAAATGGTTAGCATTTACTATTACTTCTGTGCAATTAGGTTAAGGTTTTATGGATGATTATGAAATTTCATATTTGCATGAATGTGATTTAATCAATGATTCATATGCATAGCCCAGCATTAGGTGAATAATTTTGTAATTTAATTTAATTTTAATTTTATGTTTTTACAAAGGTGGTGGCATTCCTGAAGCTAAAAGAGCTTCTGAGCTTAGTGAACTGTTGGGTTTAAATGTCTCAGCTTCACAGGTATGTTTGAAGATTTTTGCTTTATTCTCTCACTAATGAAGGACACATTAATAAAAACATGAAAATTCAACTATTATAAAAGTGATTTGCTTAAAAAGTTCAACTATTGGAACAAAATATGGATGAGTTGTTTAAGCATCATGTGGCATAATCCAAATGTATTTCTTGAAATTTTGCCATTGGTGATGCTGTTACTATAATTTAAAATTATTGATTTTGGATATGTTCAGCAGTATTAATCTATATTAAGTGATGACAATTCTTTCTCTTCCGCTGTATGATAGTAGTAATGTATATGTATGTGGTTATGTTTTCTGTCTGTTTTCTACATGCAATTCTATCTCAAAATCACAACCATGGAGTACTTTTTCACATTGCTGTCCTAAATTCTTTCCTTTTCCTTTCAAGTTGCTGAGATTCTGCCCTTAATGGAATTTGATTATTATGCAGGTTTTGCAGGGCCATTCACCATTTAGACAATTGGTTAATAGGTATAAATGTGCTTCTTATCTGATCTCATCTGGCTGTATATGATTACATGCTGAAACCAGCAATTATTCCATTGTATTATATTTATCATATAGAACTTGAGTTTACAGATTCGAGGATAAACTCATTGTTGCTGCTGGAAAAGGGGAACCAGCTTCAGTTATGTCTGAATACGGTTTCAAGTAAGGGTTTAAGATAATTGGCTTGTCACATATTTCATGACTTTATTGAATAATCAATTTCACATCACTGTCAATGTCTTATTATTTCGCTCGTTTTTTATGTTCAGAAATGTTATCTCAATTGATGAGTACGCATCGCGCTTTGAAAACATTGATCCATTAGCACCATACAAGAAATGGACAACCAAGCTATCTGCTACTCAGAATCCAAAGTTTGATGAGAGTGGTCCACAAATTGATGTCTTCTCTGAAAGGGTTCAGGCAGCATTCATAGTTAGCGATCCTGTTGACTGGAGCAGGGACATACAGGTTACTGACTACAACAATCTTATGACTGTTCCATATCAAATGACTTCCCCTTTCCTTTGAAGCTGCTGTCCACTTTACTAGATTTAGTTTAATCATATTTGAATTGTAACTTGGCTTCTGTTTCTAAGAGCTGAGAACAAATAAAAGAGTTCTCTACTTCTTTGGGTTTTCTAAAAGTTCTTAGATTTATGTTTTATGAATCAAACCAATGAATCTATGAACTGACCAAGACTTCTTATTTAGGTTCTCTGTGATATCTTGAAAACTGGAGGGCTTCCTGGAAGAAATGTTGGAACGCAACCACGCTTATATTTTGCAAATGATGACTTAGAGTACCAGGTTGGTTGATGTTTGTTACAGAAAAGTGTTATGATACAGATTATATGGATCCCTTTTAAACTATCATACTACTATACTCACTGACAAGGTTCTACAAAAGGTAGACGAAATTTCCTTCTGAGCGTCTGGGTATGGGAGCTTTCAGGATTGCATTAGAATCCATCTTCAATAGGTAAGACCGTGTATTATCTTGTTGTTCATGGTAGTTCTCTAGTTCCTTTGAATTGAATACTTCAGCACAGAAACATGACATGTGTTGGGACATTGGGCCATTTACTAGGATTTTGATAAATTCAGTATCTTGTATTCATGTATAATATTATAGATTAGCTGCCACAACATATAGTATCTATACTATATATTATACTCCCCACAACTTCATATATATGAGTGTTGCCTCTACATTTGAATTTTTCTAGATGTGTCACCATATATGTGTAAACATGAGAAGCTGTTTTATTATATTCAAAACTGCAGATAAGTTCTTTAGTAGGATAGTGCTGATTTAATTCATTCATATTTAAGAACATTCATCTATAATCGTGAAACACTGTATCTGCAGGTCTCATCATCATTCCCTGGAGTACACATCTTTTGGCAAACCACGTCCATCTGTATTCAAGAATGCAGAAATTGTGTTACAGAAACATGTACCACGAGTCGATGAAGATTCCTACAATATAAATCATAAAAACGCTCAACCTTTTCAAACACTTTACATGATTGGAGACAATCCTGCAGTTGACATCAGAGGTGCACGACAGGTATGTCTATTGGAGTTAGAATTCGCAAGTGTTATGGTACGTTCAACTATTTGCTGACATATGCTAATAACAAAAATATTGCATTTCAGACCGGGCATCCTTGGTTTTCTATTCTCACAAGAACTGGTGTTTTCAAGGGGAAGGAAAATCATGACAAATTTCCAGCAGATCTGGTAATTCCTTGTCATCCTCTAAAAAATAATTCAGATACTTATCCTTTTTTCCTCTCTATTTCTTTTAAGAAAGAAATCATGTTTTTGTTCCACTGTTAGTGCCATGATGGGAACTAGCCAATGTTTCCTGAAATTTGCGGGAAGTTGTAATCAAGATTTCACCACCTATTGTATATTGTGCCTCAGTGACGATTTAATTTTTGTGACTTAATGTTGCCAGTGTTTTACCTCTAGGTGATTATAATATAGCTTCGCTTCTGCAGGTTGTTGACACTGTAGAAGAAGCTGTGGACTACATATTGGCAAAGGAATGTGCTTAGTTGGTCCAGTCTTCTTTACATTGAGAAGGCTCTGATTCTTGGTAGAAAGGATTCTAAGAGAAGATATTATTTCTAAGCAAAAATTGTTATTCTGTGAGCAGAAAAACAATGAAATAATTTATGGCTTAATCATGCCATTCATTTGACGCACGTATAATTGATGATTTCTTCATTTGCTCATGTTTGTTTTTTGATGAGAAATGATATTTTGATGTCAAATAGTGTCATTTGGTTTTTATCTGTATTTTTGAAATTAGTATAAGTTGCAGGAAGATAAAAAGTAAGAGATGGATAAACACCTATAGCGTGAGGTTCGATGTTTCCATGCCTATAGCGTGAGGTTCGATGTTCAAATAACACAATTTTTCTTTTTCTAATAGAGAATTTTAATTTGGCAGCTTAGTTTAGCTACACTTAAATTGTAATTTTATTTCAAGATTGGATGGGAGTTTCACTATTGAAACCGTCAGCCATAGTATCTATAGGCTATAGCGATAAAATAAGTAGAAATAACAATCTTTGGACTTTTATCTCATAAAAGAGAGAATGAGTTTTTTTTACAATATACAACAAATTTGGAATTAACACATAAACTAAGAAAAAGAGAGTATACCATTACAAGACAATACCTATGCAAGAAATTTGAGGGTCTTAGTCTCCTAAGAATTAGCCAGTTTGGTCTCTCTCGATCAATATCATGTCCCAAAAATAGATGTCTCCGAATTTTTCTTCCATTTCCCTATTATATAAAAAAGAGGTCTAACAATACCTCTGTAATTGCTAAAAGAGACCAATACTCTCAATTTTTTTTGGATATCAATTGCCTTGTAACAACGTCTCTTTCCTTAAGCCGTATGTAAAAGAAATTATTATCTATTCTGAGATGACAGTCCATCTAATAAATTGTCGTTTCTGTTAATTTTATCACTAGAAATACCAGTTTCTATCACATACTTTGACTGAGAAATAGATCAGATGAAATGTGTCAAGTCACACCCGTATACAAAATAAGAAAAGACTTGGAAAAACAACTTAAGAGGACAAAATCCCAAAAAACAAAGCGCCTTCTACAGTGGGTGAGTGTAACAGGTCATCTACCGTGAGTGAGTAAAAAAGTAGCAAGTCCATGGTACACCCACTCACACTCACACCCTATCAATTTTTGCTCTCTCTCTTTCTTCCCTTAACGTGTCTCCTTGTTTCTTCCTTCAACAACAAAGAACTCTAATGGATCTCCACAAATTTATTATTGTTTGTTAACAAAATTTAACATTTGACACACCAGTTTCTTTTTACATTAACATGGGTATATTCTGTATTTGAATAAGCAACACCATTTTAACCTAGATCATTCCCCAACTATACAACCGGTAAATTTGACCATAAGCACCATGGCTATATGAAAATGTCAGTTTCTCCATTATCCATCAATCTAGTTAAAGGCTCGTGGAATCTTCTTTGAAATATTATATTGGTTCATAGATAATTCATTTTTTTTATTTTTTATTTAATTTATGGGCTCTCAACATAAAATTTGTCTTGAAGAAGCTCTCAACATACAAATTAAAAGAGGATTATGATAAAATTTGATTGAACATTGTGTAACTGAAAGAGAAAAAAAGTGAGAAGATGAACATGGAGAGTATAAGTGAGAATAAAAAATATTTGGATCGAAAGTTTTACAGGAAAATGAGCAACTTTGGGGATGTTTATTTAATAAATCAAAAACTGCACGTACTTTTTATTGTCTAAATTCCCATCCCTCTCTGTGGACTTTTATGAGCCGTTTACTTTGTGTGGTTTTTCTACCAAAAGTTTACCCAGAAATCTGAAGAACATTGATTCTACTGGTCCTAGATGATCCTACTAATTAATTTTGTTGCTTCCATTGAAAAAGAAACAAAAAAAAAGGATCGGCTTACATACTTTCATCATGGGGAAGAAGATGCAGCTCTGGATCCTTCAAAAAAAGATGCAGCTCTGGATATTTAGTGTTTGCTATGGATAAAACTTGGGTGAGAGAAAGAAGACTCTGATGGAGAGGAGAGAGAATGGTAAAAAATATTCAATATTGCTAGTGTAGGCTAACAAGCATAGAACTTCATTATCATACGACTAATATATTTTTTTGACACTCATTCACGGTGAGAGACCTAATTCCCTCTCTCACCGTAGCCTCCGCCAAAAAACAAATCTGAAAAGAATAACACATGTTTAGCTTTTATACGGTGTAGTTGAGAAATGCATCATTGACCAAAATGGCAAATTATGCAAACAATCGTTTCCCTTTCTCTCATAAAAAGTTATACTTCCTCCCTCTGTCCCATAATACATGATACAGTTGACCATATTACGCATGCCAATGCATAATTTTGAGCTTAAATATCTTGAATAATATATTAGAAAATTTGAAATTTTGAAAATACGCATCGAGACGAATCTAACAACATCTTATATAATATTATTTATCTTTGTATATTAGTAGAAAAAGTTATAGCTATCTATATTTGTAATTGTTTTGAATTACTTAATAATTTTTGGAAAAGTTATAGCTATGTTCCAGTATCCTTGTACAATACACATGGGATTCCTACAACGTGTGTACTTAACAGTGAGATAGAAATGCCAGATAAAATGCAGAACTCCTTTCTTGCAGAAAATAAATATCAACCGCAAGCCTTAAATCCAATCCCACGTTTCAAATTAGAATTTGATCACTTGCTTTGGTTGGCTCCCAAGTTTTCCTAGAGCTTTATCCATTGCTGTGCTGAAATCATTAAAGGGAGTCAATTCCATCCTGCAAGAAAGGGGGACCAGTTAATGTTTCAACTGGTTTAGAGAAACAGAGAGTACGGACATCATTATACATTTTAAAATTTATGAGCAATTGATCGTTCAGAGTGAATCCACTCATGATAGATACAAGACATACTTGTATTTTAACTTTCCATCATGTACAAGGCCCAAAAGCCTGTCTATCATTCTTCTGCCCTCTTCAGCTTTATCTGTGCTCAACCAATTCTGCAACCAGAAACCCCTCAAGGAAAGTTCCTGCAAGTATGTGATTTAAAACCACGGTTACATTTAATAAACCAGAGCAATGCTATTTCTATCAAAAAGTATAAGCATGTATTATTGAAAGGTTATGCCACAGATGTCATGATATTTGTTTTGGACGTTCAAAAGCACCCAGTTCCAGCTTGGGCTAACAAGGTGAGGCTGAGTGGCTAGTAGCTTGGACTCATTAACCATATGTCCAAGGTTCGAGTGCAGGACTGATACTGTACATCCTCGAAGGATTAGTTCTACAGCTACCAACTGTGAGGATACCCTAAATTCACTCCCGAATATAAAAAAAAGGAGCCCGGTTTTGTTCCTCAGCACAAGCCAGTTGCACTGAACTTTATCCACTGCGAAGACAGACCAGTAAAGCAACATGATTCAGAGTCAAAAGTTACAGGCCTCATACAACCATTTCATAATCTTTGCAAGCTCCTTCCCAGAGGCATTTCACGAAAATTGAGAAACTTGGCCTCACGTGATGGGGTTTTGACTCACCAACACGCAAACATTGAAATACATGGGCTTTATATAACTCGGTTACCAATTTTTAATATACTCAAAATGCAAACTTTGAAATACATGGGCCTCGTAGACCTCGGGCACCAATTTTTAATATACCCTTACAAATTCTTGCTGATTTTACAAATTCTTTGCTGATTTGATAATTTCTGCATCCCCACTATACTCAGCCAGTCTCCAAAATAACAGCACAACTGTTTGAGCATAGAGACCAACTCCGATCTCTGCTCAGCAGATATTATTATTAAGAGGTCCTAGGGCTTACGGACCAACATGACTATTTTTTATTGCCATTTTTCTGCTCCTTTTCTATTTTGATTGATAAATCAATATTAAGTTTTAGAGACACCATTTAAGACCGAGATAAATAAATAGTATTATTCTTAATTTCAGCACTTCTTTCTGATCCTTCACACAAAAAATGCTATGTAGTTATCCGAGCACGCAAGTGAAAATTTGTTCGCTGAATGTAAAACCCATTTTCAGTTTTTCAACCAAACATTCAAATATCTAGGGTTCTTTTTCTTTTTGGACCAAATATCCAGGGATCTTGATATCTATACTTCATTAGTTCTTCGACAGGCAACACCATACCACTACAGACGGTGAGGTTTATATGCATATTAAAAAAACACCATACCACTACAGAATGTCAGCACTGCAAAGGGACGGATAGCAGTGTTGACAAGCACGACTTCTCTGCCCAGGTATACCACCCGTTCAACTTGATTCAACTTTATATTCCAGTGATTGATATCCACGCTTCGGGTCAATCATTGTTGACCAAGATAAATCAAGATTTTGACGTCAATATATAATATCAAGACTTTAATTAAAAAACGGTGTTCCATAGTAGACTGTAGATATCAATTATGAAAGTAGAAGAAAATGATTGCAAATTACAGACTGACCTTAAATATGAAGGATGAAGTTGAAACAGTGACAGGTTTTTTAGACATTCCACCGTACGTCACCATAGTTCCTCCACGTCTGCAAGGCACAAACATGTCTAAAACTTCATGATAATGGTATTTAGTAGCAAAAGAGAAAGTTTCCATCATTAAAGTCATTACCGAATATCCCATGTCATACCTTAAAAATTTGAGAACCAAAGAAGCAGAATTGCCACCAACACAGTTAAATCCCAGTGCAGGCTCAGGTATACCACCCTACCATGCCAATTTGGTGTCAAATAATCATTCAATTTTAGGATAGGAGATAAGATAACCCTTAAAGGTTAAAACAATGTTTTTATTTCTCAGTTTTGATTGCATCTCAGGAAGACAAGTACAAAACTTCAAACAATAAAGATAGAACAATATGCATTCATCCGAAAATTCAACATCCATCTCATACCATAAATCATAACAACTAACAAGAACAATAAATCCAAGGCATACCAGGAGACTCTTGACATTCTTCACTTCCAGTTCACTCTCGGTGAAAACTTCATCAGCACCCAAATCCTTAAGTCTTTCTTTTACTTCATCAACCCCAGGCCTACAGAAGCAAAAGAATAGCAATCTAAAAAATAAGTTTTTTCACAAAAAAATATTCTGTTCAAAGAAATAGAAAATGGGAACAAGAGCATGATTTAAAAAACATTCAGACACAACCATGCTGGTTACCCCATTTTGACCAATATCATGCAAAAGAAGCTTAAAAAGATCACCTGTCCCGTATAATATTAATGTTGTGAATGCCACGAGATTTTGCAAGCTGAATGACACACTGACCAACCATGCTGGTTGCCCCATTTTGTACAATAGCATCTCCTGTTGAAAACATGAATACATAACATAAGCATAAACAAATCCACTGATGAATCAACTAAAATAAAAAGTATTGCAGCTAAAGGGGCAGTGCCTGAGTTCAAAGTAACACAGTCTTCAAGCATTAGAAGAGCAGTGAGAGGATTAACAGTAATTGTAGCAGCATACTCCATAGGCACACCCTTGTTTACTTTGTGCCACACATTCTGATCCTTCACAATATATGTCTGCCACGTTCCTGGAAAAATAAATAATCAAACTTCCAAATATGATAATAATAATAATAATAATAATAATAATAACAAGTGAATCACTATTTTGGTGTCTTAAACTATAGAGCATAGTAAACATCTAAATTAACTTGTTAAAATTGGACGACCATGTCAACTTAATCTCCCAAATTCGTCCCTCTGGTAATATTTGTAGGAACTATAACGACAGTAAGTTGGTGATGTTGTCTTGGGTAAAGTTGATAACAAATCTAGAAGATGGACGAAACTGATTAATACTTTGCAATTCTCAATTTCATAAGCTAGCATATGGAGAGATTATTGATATAAGCTGAACATTTCTCAATTTCATAAGCTAGCATATGGAGAGTTTATTGATATAAGCTGAACATAGCTTATAAACAGATCATAAACTGTGTTCATAAAAATGAAAATGAGAAATTGAAGGAATGGGAAGTACCAAAAGAAGGTGGAGAAGGAATAACCCAATCACCGGGAGAGAAAGATTTGACGGCGGAGCCAACGGAGTGAACCTCTCCAACACCTTCATAACCACCAATTGCAGGTGGTTCCGGTCTCACAGGATAGACACCTTGTATTCTATTGATATCAGAAGGGTTAATTGGAGCTGCTAGCATCTTGACGCAGACATCATTATCTTTAACTTCCGTCGCCGGAATGTCGACGAGTTTCGTTACTGCGTCAGGTTGGCCGTGGGATTCGTATATGATTGCTTTCGACGGTGGTGATACGGCGGAGGAGAATGCATGAGTGTGCGTGTTTAGAATTCTGGTACCATGTGAAGTGAAGTTGGAACTCAAGTTGAAGAGCGAAGAGGAGGGTTTGTGAGTCAGTGATCGTAACATTTTCGTTACACTCTGTTTTCAGATTTCATTTTGAAAGGTTTAATTAATATACACCGTCAATGTTAAGATTATTTTACACTATCAATTAATAATTATGACTTATAATAAAATTGTTGACAAGTTTGTTGATCCCAATTTTGAGGATGAGAATTCTGATGCTTAATTTGGAGTCTTAAGTGATACCAACAATACCAACAAAATCAAAATGGTAATACCAACAATACCGATAGTGAATTGGAACAAAGATATGTAGTCCATAGTTTAAACCTCTGCTAGTTTCTGATTTCAGCCAAAATGGAATTCATTGTGGGATTTGTTTGTTCAATGCATTTTCAACCCTCTAAAATGACAGAACTCAATAGTGCAAACATATATAGTTTTTCCCATTTTTCAAAGGAGACGTTACATACTGAAATAGACCTATACACCGTAGCTAAGAAGCAATCATTGTGTGATCGAACAAAAATCAAAACTTTCCTACTTAAAATGATCCAATGGAAACCTGAGATTCCATGCAAGAACTTGATGAAATTATCTAGAACATTCAATAATTTTCCTAACTTCCAGCACACTTTTCAAACTGGTAAATTGGTTTTGATTTGTAGAGGAAAATATAGACCAAACACACTACAATAGTGAGCAAAATGTACTTTGGTAAAATAAAACACCACTTTCAGAATCATTCAGTAAATGAAAAAGAAAAAGAAACTACAAGATTAATAAAGCATGTTAATAACCAAAAATAAGGCAAGCCAAACATGCATGCATACATGCTGTCCAATGTCTTCCAAAAAATCATTTAAAACAACAGGAACATTCAAGTTTCTTCAAGGATAGTAACATTTCAAATTTCCAGACATACCAAAAAATGACGATGATAATAGCAACAGTAATAACAACAACTTATTCATTATTTCAAGACTTAAGACTTCCAAATAAAGCATCAAAATCATCATCCTCGTGATCACAAAACTGATAAGCTTCATGGTAAGCGAGCAAACGATTCAAATCGAAAGTTTCATGAATAATTTTCTCCCTAATATGTAAATCTTTGATCTGAGTATGCAACCTTTTCCACAAGCTTCCATCGAAATCCAAATTATAACATCCTAAAATGTCAAGAGACTCAAGACGAGGGCATCCATCAAGAATAGCAAGCAACCCAGCATCACTGAGAGGGTCTCCATGAAGAACAAGATGAAGTAGCCCAGGCATTGTTTTTGCAATAATAAATGCCTCATCATCGCACGTGGCGTGTCCTCCATTCGACATCCCATAGAATGTTAGTGATTTCAACAAAGGACAACTTTGGCCAATAACTTCAAGAGATATATTAGATTCTAAGCATTCTGAAATGTAAATCTCCTCTAACAGGGGAAACTTCTTTGCAACTTCGCACCACCCTTCATTTGATATTCTATCGCATGAATCAGGTAGTAAGCACCTTAAGTTACTTGCCCTGTAAAAATTATACGATGAAAGGAGAACTTTATAAATATGATACATTCATAAAATACATGGCAATAAATATATAACGCACCCAATTCTACATTTCAAACATGTGCAAAACGATTGTTGAATTGTCTTGCCTGGCCAAGTTTGTTTTTGTTTTGAAACAGCAGAGAAGAGTTTCAATTAGAAATAAGAGTACAAAGAATACTCAACCCATACAACTCGAAGACTATAATTATGAAGAATAAAAAAAAACTATAAGGACTCCCAATATTTGATTAAGGTCTAGGTCATGGTCCTTCGGCTTTGTTTACGAGTTTGGAGTGAAATGGAGGGGAGGCCTCTGGAAAAACGGATTGAGCAAATGAAAGAAATATAAGACTTTAAGAGGGGATGACTTTGGGGGTTCATTATTCTTGGTAATACAAAATTCTCATGATTTGGGATAACTCAGTCACTGTATTGGATGAGGGTTTATATGAATTCTCTTAAAGAAAAAACTCATTCAACAATGTCAAAGATTTCTCAATTTTCCCCCTATATATCGCACCCCCAAAAGTCCTCCTCCCCCTCCCCTCCGATCAATGCCTTTTGATACAATCCATAGGATCTACATCATTCATAGAAGAGATTATGGCCAAGCTAATGACAAACAAAGAAAACAAATTAAATGGAGCCAACTGCACAACATTCCCAAATGCATATCAAAGTACCAATAACTAAACTAAGAAATAAATCAACATTAAGCAACACGAAATACATGAAACAAGAGGTTGTAAACATGTGGCCAATTTAAGATTGTAGCAGAAGAATCTATATATCTTTGAATTTGAAACTTGAGTTATTCTTATGCAAGAGTTGTGATGATGTGACATGTGTATATGAGCTCCAATTTCTCATTCTCTATTGAAACCTTGCTACCCTCTCTTTAACTATCACCCTTATTCACTATTATTTATTTTCCACTAAATCAATTTAATGTATGGATATATGAGATTTTGATCAATACACTCAACTTTTTTTATAAAACACATTGTCATTCTTTTGACTCATGCATAAATAAATATATGCATAAATTTTACCAAGAATAAAAGTTACACATTAATTAACTATATTTTGTTAAGACCAACTTTATCTCATTAACCTTTAAACTACTATTTCTTTTCTATTCCATAACTCATAAATTGGTAAGATATAATTTGTATTGATTACAACTCTTCAATCTATCATCTTTGTGTGTATAAATGTGTGTTTTGTGCATTATGTTTATGGCAAAAGATTTGGTTTTGGGTCATCATCATTTTCTCCACAAATTTTATACGGTGATTTTTGTTTTCTTTCTTACTCTTTGCATATGTCTTGATAATTTGTTGATTTTTATAGCACGATAAAGACTCAGGTTACTTTATTATTATATATAGTGGTAAGATATTTAAACACTCATTTTTTATTGATATAAAATTTCATAATCTTAATTATTTCATTTATTAATGTGAATATTACTATTTTTCATGTTAATGAGGAGAAGAGGATAAAATAGACTTCTATATTTGCTTTCATTGCATCCTTGGTGTTCACAAAGTATATGAAATGGCAACTCATGTAACTGTGTATCTTTAACCCTTTTTTATATATATTTATTTTCTTTTTGCTAAAAAAAACTATATTTATTTTCACACTTATAATTTGCATATCTTTTATCTATTTATCAACTTTATATACATTTGAAAAATATGAAACACTGAACTGTTAAAGCTAATGTAATCATTATTTTGTTATGATGCAATAATATTATGTAGAGTATGATATAGAATGACAAAATAATTTTAGTGCAAAAATGTTACAAATGAGAAAATAAAATGATCACTAAAATCTTTTTCAAAATATGATCAGTTACAAACATTATTTTTCTCTATTCCTTAACTCTTATTCGTTAACTATGATCAGTTACTCACTCATGTTGTATTATGTGATTTTGAGAAAGAGTGTTAAATGTTTGTAGTATAAATGCTAGGTTTTGTTCATCAATACTTTCTCAAAGCAACTATTGGATGATATCTTTTCAATTTTGAAAAATAGTTTATTTCCTCTCTTTTTTACTCTTCATCTATTGATCGATTATTCATTGATTTCAATGACATGATAGAATCTCAAATTACTCTTAGACTGCCAAATATTCTAACCTTTTTTTTTATTGATATAAGGTGCTTAAGTTTACTTTTCTAACTTTTTTATTTTTTTTATATCTATATATAGGTGGTTGAATGCAAAATAAGGTCTCATTCGTACTTATTATTGTCCTAGCTGATGTAGAGATTGTGCTTAAAACATATTTCATATGTATTTTATTTTCTATATTCACTTGACGAGTAAAATAGTTTAAAAATATATTTATTGTAGTTTTATTAATCAAAGAATAATTCAAAAGGTCTATCAAATTTGTTTTTTCCAATAAATTTTTTAAAAAAATTAATCAATAAAAGCTTCAAATATCATGCTTTAGAGAAACTTCTCATCTCTAATTAAACAATATTGACTCACTAACTTTCATAACTCCATTTATTAAATATGTATCATCATCAATCATAATTTCTGAACCTTATGGCCTACTAATTAAATGATTAAAAAGCACTAAGTGCAATTAAAAGGTGAAACAATCAAACCCGTTTAATATAGTACAACCCTTTGTAATTCTTCTCACTCTTCAATTGAACACTAATAAAAAACGGTTCTACATATTAATTATATATAGATGCCCTATATACAATCTTCTCAATACATGCGGGCTATGAAAATTTCAATTTTAGAGGATTGTACCATTGTATCTATTGTAGAAGAAGAACTTTATCGGACTTTTTTTTATCTTAAATGTATATTTTGTTTCATCAGATTCATCAAGTAAAACTATTGCATGCATAGGAACACATTTGACAAGTTAAGCTTAGTGGAAATTGTTTGTCATTGGTATGTTTTCAAAGAAAATTTAACTTTGAAAATGACGCATGAATTCAAGCACAAAAGCATTTTTATTTTATCTACTCTGGTCTATCCTTGAACAATTAAGAATCCTTAAAAAGCAATTGGATAGATATCATTCTTATTGAGTCATTTCCTTACCTTAGTCTTTTTTATGAAATCCTTGATGAATTAGCCTATGTGGCCGATATTTAGGGTTGGATATTTTTTTACTACTCCATAATAAAGTTTCTATAACATTTGTCATTTATCATTAGATTTCAATGTAGATAATGGTTTAAAAAATATGTGAGTTTATGTCATTCAACACAAAAAAGCTTTGATTTAAATTTATCTCTACTACAAACAATTGAGTCTTACTACTATGGAGTATTTTGTGACCTTTATATTCTTTTCTTTTTTTTTATACATTGAACCCTTCTATTATAACTCCTCTTATAACATAACAAATCCCACTTAATCTTTGAAACTCTCAATTAGTATTGTCATCCACTTTTGTAACTTCAATTAGCATTTAAATAATTTTAAGAGTCGTGTATTAAAAGTTTTATTTCTTGGTTATTACTTATACAATAAAATGTGACATTTAAAATTTTACTCGCTTTTTACATCCTATGCAGTATCAAGATTTTATTGTGTCATTCTCTCATTTTTATTTTGGAATACTTTGACTCTTCACTCTTCTATTCAAACTCTCTCATTCTCACCCTTTAAGGGTGAGAGACCCTTTAAGGGTGAGAGTTAAATTAAGTAAATAGTTCTTCTATAAAATACTTTGAACCTTATGTTCAAAACTCCTCTCATTTTCACCTATTAAATATTAGAGTTAATTAAGTAAATGATTCTTATAATTAATATAAATATGAGGGGTATAAACTAAACCAACAAAATATAAGAATAAAAGTGATTAGTATAATTCACTATAGAAGATATATATGTTTTTTTTCTTACCATGATTTCTAAATATGTGGACAAATATAGTTTTAACTACCTCTCTTATTTCCTTAAAAAAAAAAAAAATACCTCTCTTATTTGACGACGAAAGGTTTAAAAATATTTTATTAGAGCTGCGAAAATTGTTATTTCAAATAAATTTATAAAAAAAATTAATCAAACCCGTGCAACGCAACTATAGTAAATGATCTTTCGGTGCATGTATATATGGTTCAAATATGCTTAAATAAGTGATAGATCTGAGTTAATAGCATATTTGGTAATCATACTTCATGTGTCGTTCGGTGATTATAGGATTCAAATCATTTCCACAAATGTTTTTTTTTCCATGTCGTTCAATTACTACTTTCTTTTGGTCTATATATTTATTTACACTATGTAAAGAAAGAAAATAAAGAAACGATCTTAACATGTTATCGGTTGGATGAAATTTAATCTCAAACTTTGTTATATTAAAGATTTTAGCCGATTTTAGAACTAAGTGGGTTATAAGCTTATATTTTACATTTTTCTAACACTTATTAATCTCACAAGCTATGTTGATAAAGCTTATAAGTTTTTTTAAACAATCTTACATGTTTGGTGCTAAATACCAAACAACTTTTTTATTAAAATAAAAATGCTAAATTTTAAAAACATATGAAATCTAATTTGAGTACAATCTCTAAATTATTCAAGTCAATTGTAGTTAATGGTTTAAATTTATTTTAGTTCAATCATTTTTCTTAATGAATTGTTTAACCTTATTTGCAAGAATTTAATTTTTATTGTATAAATTCATTTAGTAGTTTTCCTAACTAAATTACTATCTACAACTCTATTTATTTCTAATAGAGTCGAATGACATATTACTTATATCAAAAGTAATGTTTATTTGCTATGAATTTTTTTTGAAAAAGAATCTGCTATATTCCTATATTCACTTTATGAGAGAATAATAAGTTTAAAACTATTTTAATAGTCATTTTTTTAATCAAAGAATAATTTAATAGAGATCCATCAAATATTTTATTTTCAATAAATTAAAAACAATATATTCAAACTCGTGCAACGCACGGGTTATATACCTAGTAAATATTAAAACTTGCAAAGAAACAAACGTCGTTGAAAACATAAGGCTTCCATTCTATTGATGAAGAAGCTTCTAGTGTAATCATCTTTGTCAACAAAGAAATATTTACCTATTGATTAATCTCTATTATAAATATTTTCCTTAATTTTTTTTATAGTACACGTGTCTGAAATTCTAAAGTGCATTTAATGTTCTTTTATTCACACAAGGAAATGCAATATGCTGGAATTCTAAGATGCATTTAAAGTTTTTGGTGTGCAATTGGTACACATCATGTGATTTGTGCAAGACTTATGTAATTGACATGATTATGCAAGTTGACTTAAGGCTTATAATGACAAAAGAATAAATGGAATATTTTATTCAAATTATTTTTTCTATTTAATGTGATACTAATTTCATTACTAAATTAATGACATAATTGATGTGACTTACTTCTTTTTTTTTGTATATATCCATGTATTTTGTTCATATTCATCCTATGATACTCTCATGTTCTAACGGCTTATGATATGGATATCATAGATCTAACCATGGAGATTTTGAAATGTTTACGTGCCAAGAGAAAATTAGAAAATGTAATTTTTTTTCTTTTAGAGAATGTCGATTTGTTGGGTTTTTTTCATTTGTAATATATGTGAATATTTGGTTCCATATTCTATTGAGATTTCACCTTTAGATCGTTGGCCAATTCTGTTTGAATATATTTGTGAGATTTTGCAGTGGTTGTGTTCAATTCCCATTTGTACTTATTTCATGATGGATTTTGATTTTGTGTTATTTTCTTTTGGTTGTCATTGTAACACTAAGATCAAACATTTTTCTATCCACGGTCTATTTTTTAATTTATCCATATTGTGATGTGTATATATACATGCCCATGGTTTGTAATCATTTTTATATATAATCAATTCATTTTTTAGACATAATTCAAAAGTAGAATAGGAAAATAAAATTGGTATTACCTATCAGCAATGTATTGGAGAAGATCATCTGTGGCAAAACAATAAATATCAATTTTTTCTAAATGGCCAGGACTTAGATCAACGGCATATTGACAAAGGTTAACCAAACAATCAAGATTATGAGTCCCATGATCATATAATTCATAATAAAGGAGAAATGTTCCCATGTTAATCTCACGCCACATGAAATGAAAGGATCTTTGCAAATGTTCCACCAATAAAGACACACATAACGTGTTTTTGTTAGAATTTCGACGGTATTAAGCCTTTGAAGTATATATTTGATATTATTTCTTTTGGAAGTTCAACCCAATTAGGTTTGCTGTGCTCTCAAGTTTGGGTTTCTTTGCTGAAGAAGAAGAAGACATTGTGTTTCTCTAGGGTTTTTAAGTTGAAACAGCGAGAAGAACCGGTGTAACACCTTTTATGCTTGAGATAATTTTTTTTTTAGAGCTACTTGAGAATTTACATTTTTTTTACAAAGATTCTTGAGAATTCATGAAACGATATTGTTTCTATACATTTGTTTCAATCTTTCATGGACATCATTTCTTCACCCTAAACTTTTTTATTAACAAAAACAAATGGCAAATAATTTTTTTATTTGGTCTTTAAATTAATTTCATAATGATATAGTTTTCTATCATTTTTTCATGTCATTTGGGTTTTTTTTGGGTACAAATGTCATTTTGGTTATCATTAACTAATATAATAAAACTGACATCCACCGTATTTTTTTCTAATATGTTATCGGTTAATCTCTTAATCTGATTCATTTGGAGGAATATATGCTCATTTTGCAAATAAAACAAATGGATGCTAAGCCTCCATAAAAAAAAAAAAAGGATGCTAGTGCTGGATGGTAGGCAACATAATATTAATAGTTGTTATTTAAAACACTTAATTGAATTTTGGCGTTTTTTGCTAGTGCTGGATGGTAGGCAACATCTATCTACAGTATCTAGATTTGTTTTTTGGGTTTTTGGATTGGAAATAATCAAAGCTGCGTGCGGTGGGTACCAAGTTTCGTAGAAGCATGCATAGTGGGAAAGTTATTAAGACGTACTCACCTACTTGAAGACAACAACATGCTACAATATCACCTACTTTATGCTCAGTGCCGATCCTAAGCTTCCAACGCAAACTTCCTTCTACTTTGTAGGTAGTAGTATGACCCCTATATATGTTTATATTAATCATTCATTATCTTAATCCTCTAACTAAAAATAAAATGGAAAGTCAAACCCTTAAAAGAAAAAGTGATAAGCTTTTATTTTCATAAATATGGGGATACGGTACAATACAAGCAGAAGTTACTATTCCAAGTAAACTTCGAAAAATCGGATATACCTTGCAAATACAAGGAGAAAAGCTAAGGTTGACTGTGTAGTCATTATTATCAAACTTATTATGGGTTTATGAAGGGTTTTTGTTAGTATAGTGTTATGTTGTAGGTGGGGATAGATCTGATCATTCCAAATTCATTATGGCTTGATTCACTCTTTAACTCATTCACTTCGATCGCAGAATAAACTTTTATATTTATCTTATGAAGAAAATTGTATCTTCCTGGTTAGGAAATGACGAATTCTTGGTGATGACTCAATTATATATATGGTTGGATTTAGTCAATGATCTAGTGTTTTTTTTTAATAAATAAAAACAAAAACATATGCACCTCCTCTCACGCAATTGTGCTCTCCAAATGATGTTTCAACGGTGAATTTGACGATATTAAAAATTTTCTCTAGATTCTTTCATTGTGTTGTGATTTGCATAACGAATTCCACCATGCATAATGTTGACATGCAAATTGTTACGATAAAGAGGAGAAAATACCATTGAAGATGATGTTACTATTGCAACAAAAATAATCTAAAAATGGACAATTGTGATGTGACATCAAGTTTGATAAAAGGTGGCGATTGACCTTGTCATGTAAGAAGTTAATGTCCACATCATCACCATTAACCAAACGAATAATAGCATGGTTGGATTGCCCCACTTCCAACAATTTAGAGATTTATTTGCCTCTTGCAAATTTTGAAAGGTATATATGCCATGCCCTACAATTTTGGGGGACAAATTGGATATTCACTCTTTGTTTTATTTACGTTAGTTATTATGGTTCTTATGTCATTTTTTCTAAGGAAGGCTCTTAAGTCACTTGATATGTGTCTTAGCGTGGATCACATGATTCACGTATCAAAATCAACCACCGTCACCCTCTTCATAGTGTCTCATTCTCCAAATTATTTTACTCACTTTTATTGACTTTTGTTTTGGAATGGCTTATTGACTTTCAATTAAATAACAAGCGTGCATTATTAAATAACATTCCTATATTATTATTTTGTCTTCTCCTTATTATCTGTAATTTGAAGACGTACTTAGTGACTCTTGTTCAAATAGTCGTTTTAGAGATTTTGGATGTCACGTTTCAAAACTAAAATAATGTTCTATTCATATTGTTTTATAGTATATTCTCCTTGTACTTTTTGTTTGCAAGTTCAATGATAAGTAATCGACATTGTTTAACAATTGTTTTTGATAGAAATAAAAAGGAAAAATATAAATACGATAAAAACTTTATATTTGATAGAAAAAACTTTAATAATTTCAATTTTAGAAAAGTAACACAAATTGATAACACAAATTTAGCCCATTTGATAGAATAGTAACACAAATTGCTAACTTAAGTAAGTTATGTGTGTGTATTAGAAAAGTAATTACGGGTAAAAATCTTGATAACACAAATTTAGCCCATTTTAGATTCTTAAAAAAAATACCGGTAAAAAAAGTAATTCATTATTTTAATATCATTAAATTTGAAAGAATATAACGAAATTAATCTAACAATACACCGGAAAAGTGTGTGTTCGAAAAACGCATGTTTGGTTGTGCGGTAGGAATCATTGATTTTGATAGAATTGATTTTTGTTAAAAGTAGTTTTGATTTTGTTTGTGTTTGAATTTGAATGCATGTAAAAGTGAATTGAACTATAAATATGTGTGAAAATCAATTCTAGAATATTTGGCCCCCTCATAGATTCTTTATTAGCTTCGCGACTGGCCACTGGTATCATAACCTAACATGTGTGTGGATGCTTTGTCAAATATATCATGGAGCTTGTTCTTCATTGATGGTTTGTGAGCTCTATGCAACTCAAATTCTTCCTTTGTTGTTGTTAATCGATAGTATTGAAGTTTTTGTCCCTCATTTGATTAAGTTGTACGTAATTATCTACATTAATCGAAGGTAGACATTTTTTATGCATTAATCTGCTGATACCAAGGAGAAGGGATCTATAATAATTTGGAGTTCGATCAGAAGTAAGGCTGGCAATGAACCGAACCAACTCGAAAATAGTTCGAGACTCGATTCGATATTTAATTCGTTGGACTTGGTTCATGAACTAAATGAGCCGAACTTGAGCTTAAAATCAAGTTCGTTAAATAAATGAGTTGAACTTGAACCATGTTTGACTCGACTCGTTTGGTTCATTAACCAACTCGATATATATATATCAATTGACACTCTCTTCTTTTGAGAGATTGTCAAAAGATATGATATTGTACTGTATCAATGGTAAAGTTCAAGAACTAGTAAAATATAACATTGATAAACAAGGCAAGACCATTATTCTCTGCCTTCCATTACATATTTACATTTATAAGAAAAATGCAATCAAATTTCATATTACTTTTCCCCAATTGTTGATTAACATGCCATATGCTTCCATTCATACTTGTTTTGGTTCCTCTCATACCATGTTCAAGATTTTATGTTTAGTTTTCTAATTATTTTTAATTTTCAATCGAGATGCTATCTATATTTAAAGTGGAGGCTTGTTATACTTGGCTTCCGAGAAGAAAAAAAATCAAAAATATGGCCATATCTAATAGCAAACAAGCTTGTAAATATCAAAGTAGCAATCCTTTGTTTTCATAAGTCTCACATTGGAAGTGGGTAAACAATAGAAGGCAAGCTTTGCCTATAATTAAATGATGCATATACTACACAGGTGGTGGTAGGGACCCAATTTCATTACGGTGTCCCTCTATCAATTTATTTGTTAAAATTGTTTTTTTTGTATAAGTATTGAGCCATAGTTTTGCTCAAAATGCTGATCTGGGCAATTGATTATGCGTCTCTAGTAATATTTTTTATTTATTTTTTAAAATTTTGGACCTTAAAAATTAAGAGGTTTAAATTAATTGAACCAAACGAGTCGAACCGAGCTTTTTACGAACAGTAAACGAACCGAGTTTGAACTTAAAAAAAAGTTCGATTTGAACTCGAGTCGAGTTTCAAGTTGAACAAATTCTTAACGAGTCGAGCTCAGACGAGTTTGGTTCGACTCGACTCATTTCCAACCCTAATTAGAAGTTTAAGCAAAGACTGACAAAATTGATGTCACCAAAAAAATAATAGCAACAAATATGATAGTGTAGTTTACACTATATTAAAACAGGAAAGAGGTAATTTTGTTGTTTATATTCGAGATTACTGTTCATTATTAGAAGGAAAACAAAAAACAGTATAGTACCGTTTTGAAGATGGGAAAAAGTCAATATCATAGTAAATTTGCATTTATGAATTACGTTTCTCAGTCAAAAATGGCAAACAGTGCTGACACGAATTCACGATATCTAACTCCCCAAATTTTCACCTAACCATTTAATTTTCTAATAATCACACTCTCTCACACACGCGCTAATTTAACAAAAAAATTGGAGTAATGATTCAGTGTTGCAAGCTCACCTGTAACGTTCCTTTTCAAATTGGTCATCACTGTTACAATCTCCAATCTGGAACGCGTAGATCACCGTTCAAATAAGCGAATCAAAATACAAAGAACCGCGTGTGTAATAACGGGTCACGTACAATACGTCATCGTTTTTGTCTCTATCTAAATTAATCTATTTCTTTCATTTTGTTATATTTTAATAAAGAGAAGGTTACCCAGGGCCTTCAGAATATTGATTAAACAACCAAAACTAATATTATTTTATATAAAATGGTATATTTATTATTTAATTAAAAGTGAAAACTTATATTTTTCAAGATAAATCTTTTATTTATAATTTCTTTAACGATCAGAACTAACACAGTTTAAACGTGGAAAAATTTAAAAAAAATATTTTTGATATTCGAACCCCGATACTTATATAATATTATCGTGACAACTATTTGATGTGTGCTTATAAGAGAAATAAAAAACTTTCAAACTTTAAATAGAAACAATTTTCTTTAAAAACAAAAAAATAACAATTAAAAAATAAATCAAATGCTAACTAATGTTCTTAAACATTAGTAAGTTTTGATGAGTTTAAGTCAGTTGGTAGGGACAATACACATGATATATGTAAGGTCTGAGGATCAATTCACGGCAAAAAAAGAAGAAGAAGTAAAACACAAATATAATAAGAATTTCTTAGAATTTGCCTAATCAAATACTCTCTCCGGTCCTATATACTTCCTCTGATTCTTATTATAAGAAACAATTGATTTTTTGGATTCCTTGTGTAAGTGATGTATCTAGTACTTTTTCCGTCCCAAATTATAAGCAAAAAAAAACTCATTTTTTTTTATCTCAAATTATAAGCAAAAAAGACTAACTTTTATCATATTTAACTATGTTATTTCAAAAAATTATTTTTTTCAAAGGAAAATTAAATGCAAAATGTATTCAATTTGATCTCTCTTTCATTTTCTCAATAACCAACAACCAATGAAAATTGTTTTTATATCTTTCTATACAACTTATTTCAAAGATAACATAAAAAACTATGTTACAAACTACTATATTTTAGTTTTCTTAATAAGTGTGATTTTTTTTTTGCTTATAATATGGAACGGAGGGAGTATATATTTATAATGAGATACATTAATTATTCATGAACCTAAAAAATCAATTGTTTTTTATAATAAGGACCGGAGGGAGTATAAGAATTTTTTTAAATTTTATTGGTCCTATTTATAAGAAAATGTCACAACTTTAAGGTATAATTATTGTTTAAAAGACTTTTTTATGCCTTAATTAATGTTTGTTTTTTTAACATTAGTGGGTGTATTTAATGCTTCATAATTTTTAATGAGGAAATATCATGGGTGTTTTTTTTCCGGTAAAAAATGAGGAAATATTTGTAAAATTATTAAAAAAATTGAATTAATTTAAATATATTTTTTATAATAAGAATTGAAGGAAGTATTTAAAAGTGTAAAAAATATTATTTTTAATGTAAAACTCTTTTTTCTTTAATAAGTGGTTAGCGTGACTAAAAAATAACTGAGGAATATAAAATGAGTTTTTCGAACATGTGCAAATTTGAAAAACTCATTTTATATATAAAATGCACAAGTTCTAATATACATTTACTATTTTAAACTTTTTAACATAAACATGTTAAGAAATTTAAAATAGTAAGTCTATGTTAGAACTTGTGTATTTTATATTAAATATATATACATATTTAAATTATAATAAAAAATTGTTTCTTTTAATATCACACGTGGAATATTGTATAGGATATCTAAATCCATATAAAATTGGTTGTTTGCCAAATAGTGTTTCATTTCCTTTCTTCTAGACGTTGACATTCCCATTTTTCATATTTGTTTATTTAATTATATTTTTCTTGACGTTTTTCAAAATCTAACGATGAAGAGGACGCGTGGTTTTGATTGGTGCGTCACCGATGCATGGTTCCAAAGACAAAGATCTGTTTTGCGAAACAGCTCTGATTAGCACCACCAACTCGCCACGTCACCATATCAGTATTTGTTTCTTACCGAGTAGAGGAAGGCTGTAATAATCACTTTTCGTTTTCAGTAAAAACCAAACTTCCCAAACACGTCCTAACCCAAAATCACCTTTTACCTAAATTACAAAAATACCCTCACTTAACCAACGTGGCTTATCCTCATTGGTTCAGCGCAAAACATTTAGAGGATTTACATAACATTACACCTTGTACATTCCCAGAATATTATTATTATTAAAGCAATCAAGAAACCAAAACTGTCACAACACAACACACCATAGAACTTCTGTCTTTCTCTTTCTCTTTCAATTTTCTCTCTCTTCTGTGTGACACTGTTTTTGTTCTTTTGGGGTCTCTGTTTCTGAGACTCTCTAGGTTTCAAAGCTGAAACATCAAACAAAAAAAAATGAGTTGTTTTCGTTTCAAAGCCAAATCACGAGGAAAGATCGAAAGCAATCATTCTAGCCGTAGAGATGACCACAGTAATACTAGTTCAGCTGGTAATTTTTTTGTTCATTGATTAATTTGTTTGTTCATTCGTTTTTTTCTTGAGGAAATCTTTACCCTTTGAATTTATTTATTTATTTTTTCTATGTGGGTTTGTCTTAGATTGATTCTTTACATTTGGGTTTTGGAAAATAATGAAATTCTTGATGTGGGTCTCTATGAGTTTTGAATATGGATGGAAATTTTGATTATTTATTTATTATATTCCTTTTCTGGGTTTATCTAATTCTATCGGTTGTTTGCATGTTTGGAAATTGGAATGATTTGATCAATAAGTCAAAGTGGGGTTTGTCATTTTGATGATTTTACGGTTTTATTTTGTTGTTTTCTTGGATTGATTGAAATATGTGCCATTTTGTTTGATTTCTATCTCTCACGTGTTGTTTGTTTTGTAGATAAGGTCAAAGTTGATTTGAATTTGAATTTGAGTGAGTTGAAAGATAAAAGGGAAGATGATTCTAAACATGATCAACTTTCCTTGGACGTGAAGAATTTGAATTTAAACGACGGGGTTTCACCCGATGGAAAAGTTGCACAGACATTTACTTTTGCTGAGCTTGCAGCTGCAACAGAGAATTTTAGGGCAGATTGCTTTGTTGGTGAAGGAGGGTTTGGCAAGGTTTATAAGGGTTACCTCGAGAAAATTAATCAGGTTCGTTAAAAATTGTAATGCCACACATTCGTTTTCTTTGTAATTGGTTTATGTTAATTTGCACATTTTAAGGTTTGTTAGATTGAGGATTTTTATTGTTTGTGTAGGTTGTTGCAATAAAGCAACTTGATCGTAATGGGGTTCAAGGAATCAGGGAATTTGTTGTTGAAGTGATAACACTAAGTTTAGCAGACCACCCAAATCTTGTCAAGTTATTAGGGTTTTGTGCGGAAGGCGAGCAAAGACTATTGGTTTATGAGTACATGCCATTGGGATCGTTGGAGAACCATTTGCATGGTATGCTATATTGTGATCCTAAATTCCTAACTGCTTAATTTTCTTCATATAAAATAGAATGCATGTTTTGATTGGTAGTGATTTTAGATGTGGCATTGTGATTTTGTGTAAGCTCCAAAATGTAACTTTTGCTAAAATCACATTGACATACCGTAATTGTGCCAAAGTCATTGTGAATTCAAACATGCAGAGAATGAATTGGCAATGTTTTGATTGGCAGTGATTTTAGATATGACATTGTGATTTTGTTTAAGCTCCAAAATGTAACTTTTGCTAAAATCACTGTGACATATCGTGTTTGTGCCAAAGTCATTGTGAATCCAAACATGCAGAGAATGAATTGGCAGAAGTATTCTTTGTTTTCAAAGCTTAACTTTTTCCTCTACAACATTTTTTTCAGATCTTTCGCCCGGACAAAGACCACTGGATTGGAACACAAGAATGAAAATAGCTGCTGGTGCAGCCAGGGGTTTGGAGTATTTGCATGATAAAATGAAGCCTCCTGTTATATACCGCGACCTCAAATGCTCCAACATTTTGTTAGGTGAGGATTATCACTCCAAGTTGTCTGATTTTGGCCTGGCAAAAGTAGGTCCAATCGGTGATAAGACCCATGTTTCGACAAGAGTTATGGGAACATATGGGTACTGTGCTCCAGATTATGCAATGACAGGTCAATTGACGTTCAAGTCGGACATTTATAGCTTTGGAGTTGCTCTTTTGGAGCTCATTACAGGAAGAAAGGCCATCGATCATAGAAAACCTGCTAAAGAACAAAATCTAGTTGCATGGGTATGTTAATGATCTTTTACCTAATTCTGTTGCGGGAAGTCATATCTGTTTCTTTAGATAAATTTTCTTGCATGTTGTAAAAAGTACTAAAAGTTGTTAAGCTACAATTTTTTTTAAGCTAGTTCATTACTTGGCCGGCAAAATTTTTATTGGTAATATTTAAGGAAACTCAAATTAGTTGAAGAGTCTGATCATAAGCAAATTGGAGACTTTGATTATACCATTCCCTGCAACAAGTTTTTTAAAGTAATTGCGAAGATTTAAAGTCAAGATATAATATTTAGTGTTGCTATTGCATTTGCGTTGTGTTTCCTTTTCTAGTTGCCGAGTATCACTTCACACACAAAGAAAATTGTTATTGTTTGTCTGGTTTTCATTGTCACAATGTTATGTTGTTTGAAAAAACTGATATTTTTTATGCTAATTCTTACGGTATGTATGTATATTTGGCTGCAGGCAAGGCCATTATTCAGAGACCGAAGAAGATTCTCTGAAATGATAGATCCATTGCTTGAAGGTCAATATCCAGTGAGGGGTTTGTACCAAGCTCTTGCTATTGCTGCTATGTGCGTTCAAGAGCAGCCTAATATGCGGCCGGTTATAGCCGATGTGGTCACAGCTCTAAATTACCTTGCTTCACAAAAATATGATCCGCAAATTCATCCTATACAAGGCTCGAGAAAAGGTTCATCGTCTCCAAGAAGTAGGACTGAACGTCATAGACGTGTTACTAGCAAGGACTCTGAGACAGACAGATTTGGAGATTAGAAAAAGTGGAGTAGTGTTTGAGACAAACATTGTAATTTGCATTTTTGCTTTATAGGAGATAACAGGTTCCTCTTAAAATCTCAAGTATTTCACAAAGAAAATTTCTTCCTTGTAGTTCCCTCATCCTCTTTGTACATGTGAGATTACTATTTTTCATTTAAGGATTCTAATTAGGATTCTTTATTTTGGCTACTGGTTGTGTTTAGCTTCAGCTACAAGAAATTACTTTCTGATCTTGATGATATTAAATGAAGTTCCATGCCGTGAGCTGTCACAGTGTGTCAAATAGTGGCCACAGTGTAACGAGATTTGAACAAATTGATATTGTTTTGCAAGTATTGTCAAATTGCGGCCATTGCAGCGTTGTGGTGTAGCATAATTTGAATAAACTGTTATTTTCCATGATCCGTGAGCAACAACACTGAGCTGTCAACATCACTTCTGCTGCAAAACCTCTGCTGTATACCATGAAGTTCAATGTGGAGGAAGGGCAGAGAGGGAAATAATAACAGATAGGGTGGTGTGGGGATTAGAGAAGACTTGAGCTGAAATCTAAAGATAAGATAGAGATTGATTTGAACTTAATCACTTTTAAAAGGAATGATTATTGTTCTTGTAGTGTATGATTTGTTTTTAGATGTGTTATGCTTCATTGTATTATTTGTATATTTATAGTAATTTTGTGGTTTATATTATAAAGTTATGATATCAGCCTTGAAGGGATAAAGTCTTGAAGTGGAGTTTGCTTCTAGTAGGAGTGAAGGTGTATTTGATTAATCCTGTAATTAATTAAATACAATAAAAGGTCACATGTTTAGTCAAAAATAAAAATTAAATATTTGCAAATTATCAGCGACATTCGTTTGTTCTAGATTATTGTGGGTTAATGTGTTTGTGAATAATTAGTGTGGTCACACTGGGAAACAATAATGAACACGTTTCATTAATTACATTCCAAGTCATCTACCATAAAAAATTCCAAGTATGCTTTGTTTAATTTACAATACAGGAGAAAACAAAACAAAACATTAGCATGTGATATTCTAGGTGTTTCTGGTGCTCATGTAATTTGAAGATCCAATTCCAAATTGATTTTGAAACAAGAAGTGCAAACAGATAATCCAAGAAGACATATGGGCGTGATTGTCTCAGCTTTTGAGATTTTGTGTTAAAATAATTTAGAGATTATGAAAGAAATCTGAAGCTATTTGTGTTTGTCTACTAAGTACTACCCATAAAAATCCATTTAAAAAAAAAATGAGTTTTACTTTAAACATGTGTTACCTCTTTGT
This sequence comes from Medicago arabica, assembly GCA_946800305.1. NCBI lineage: Eukaryota > Viridiplantae > Streptophyta > Magnoliopsida > Fabales > Fabaceae > Medicago > Medicago arabica. Next base: position 52,685,382 of record OX326971.1, read on the forward strand.
TTTTGAAAAAAAATAGATTTTGAGAAAAACTAATCCTAATAGCTTTTCTTTTTAGGGTCAAAATAGATTTTTTTGATAAAATGATTTTTCCAAGAATCCTAAAGAAACACTTAAAAATGAAAAAAGTGATTTTTTTTAAGGAAAAAAATAGTTTTTTTTGAAAAAAATCTTAAACAAACAGCCATAATACAATGAAACAATAAATCATATCTTTATCCAAACTATAAATAAGTGTAGAGTTGAACTCTTTACGTGTTGGCAGAATTCTACAATAACTCCTTTGTGATTGCAAAACAAGTCAAATAATCACTTAATTGACCCATCCATTTCAATCAAGGAAATCTTGAAACATTCCCTTTGGTATATAAGTTAGCTAATTTTAGAAGTGAGGTTTCATAATGGTAGCATGAATAGAAATTGTAAACCTCCAATATGGTATGTAAACTATCAGAATCTTTTTCTATGTAGATAGTGGATGAACTATAAAAATATAATAAAGAGACTCTAAATTATTTTCAGTCTATCAAATTAGTACCTAAATGATCACATTACGAAATGACTAACTTGATAGATTGAAAATAGTTTAGGAACTAGTTATTTTTCTATAGTTTGACTAAATAGGAGAGAGATTGACAATTTAACTATTAATTTGAAGTTTTACTCTTTTGTGTTTGGTTTTGCGTCTTACTTATAAGCATCCTAATTAAGTAGTTAGACGCAATAGATTAGCGTTTTTTTTTAAATATATTAAAGTTTGATTCATGGATAGAATAACGTTAAGTTAGACTTTGTTGATCTCTTAGTAAAATTCTAAATTACACGTCTCTTTTTCCAAAGACTCGGAGAGTTAAAAAAAATTACTAGTAACATGACCTTTTTCCAACACAAAATATCGCAATTTTTAGTGACAATAATGGAAGTAATTTTCTCCGGCGAGTTCAACTCCCACCGGCAAAGAGGATTATTAGATTTATCACAAGAATAAACACCAACAATTTGTTTAGTAGCTTAACCATAATGAGTTTTACTCATGTAGTAAACAAAGGGTTTTTGACAAGGATGTTTAGCAACAAACCTTGTGTTGAATGCATAAGCAGTGTAATAAGTTCTACTAAACCACTTAAAAAAATTCTTGATGGAATTTCTAGTTCTGTAGGGGACAAAACTCTCCTTAGAATTTGAACCATGATGCCCCAAGAAACTGAGATTGACCAAAACGTTGAAGCAATGTAATTCATCTCTTCATCAGATGGAGGACAATAATTTGCAGGGTGATCACCATGACGCATCTCACAAAACTTAGTCAGTTTGTTCATGTCTGAGGTTTCAAGCATTCCTCTGATTTGTTGTGGAAGCTTTGTCAAATGTTTGATAAGTTTATCCATTTGCTGACTCATGAGTTTGTTCATAGTTTGAATGGTATCTTTTGTATCAAGCAGGTCCGTTCTTTGGCATGCGCAAAGAGCTCTACGGAGCCAGGCTTTCGATTTATATGGACCTTAGTTATTTATAGAGGTATAAGTATAATTGTTGGGACGTAGGATAATATTTTCTTTTGTTATGTTGGTCCAAATCAAACACTTGATATTTGACAAAAATAAAGAGTAAATGTACAAGTTAGGCCAAACCCAAACAAGTTAATTTGTAATTGTTTAAATTATAATTAATTTTTTATTAGGGGCCAATTTTTAATATTAGAGTCGAGTCTCTAATTTTATTGGAACGGCCCTAGTATCAAGCACCATGATTCGTTTTTCCGGTGTTGGTCCTCTAACATATCGACCTTGCTTCTAATAGTAGTTTAGCTTCTTAATGAAGACCATTTTGCAAAAAATATGGATTTGTGTGAACTCATCAAAGCTATGATTATGACATCTTTTCAGGATAGACTTGTATCGCTCCCATGTTTCATAGAGAGTTTCATTTGTTCCTTGAAAAAACAATGTAATAGTTGTCTTGGCATCCATGAATTTGTTACGTGGAAAGAACCTTTTTACCATTGTAACATCCCGGTGGTTACACGGTAGTTAATTTTTCGCTAGAAAAGGATAAGTTTGTCTAATAAAAGAAAATGAGATATTCTTGCACGAACTCTTCTATTTCTACTTTTTATATTAAAGAGAATTAGCTATGCATGATAGATTCCTAAAGAAACTTAGGCATGAATTCTTAAAATAAATAATTAAAAGGTTATTGTTTGAAATCTGTTATTTTCTAGCAGAAGAAAAACTCACATTTCTTATTAATCATGAGAGAATAAAAACAATTTTGTGTCTAATGGTATTCTTGACGTGGGTGTGTCATAAATCGATCAAAGGTTGTTTTTATTTTATTTCGCAATTCATTTTCTTACATTCTAATTGTTTATTGTTTATTTATTTTCTATATCTGTTTTTTTTTCTTCTATTGGTTGCTTGCATGGTTGGATCAATGAATCAAAGCGGGGATTGTCATTTTACGCTTTTATCACTTTTTGATACATGTGTGATTTTGTTTGATTTCTATCTCTAATGTGTTCATTGTTTCGTATGGTTTCTTTTCTTTGTTTTTGTAGATGATGCAAGTAAACATGATCAACGTTCCTTCGAAGTGAAGAAGATCGAAAGTAACAATTCTAGCCATAAAGAGAAACACAATAATATTAGTTCTGGTAATATTTTTTGTAAATGGATCTTCATTGATTAGTATTCTCATGCATATTTTACCCTGGAAAGTATTTCCCCTTTGATTTTTTTATTTTTAAATTCTTGATGTGGGTGGCTCGATCAATAAATCAACAGCCGATAAAAGCGCAACATGATAGACCCCACTTTTTCTTATTGTTTTTTTTTTTTTTTTTTTTTTTTTTATGAAAAATAGAAGCGGAGTTTGTCATTTTGAGCTTTTATCAACTTTTGAATTTTGATTATTTTACAATTTTTTTTTTGTCTCCTTAGATTGTTAGATACAAGAACCATTATGTTTGATTTCTATTCCTCACATTTTTTTTTTTGTAGATAAAGTCAAAGTTGATTTGAATTTGAACGTGAGTGAGAAAAGAGAAGATGATTCCAAACATGATCAACTTTTGTTGGACGTAAAAAATTTGAATTTAAAAGACGGGGTTTCCCCGGATGAAAAAGTCGCAAAGATATTTACTTTTGATGAGCTTGCAGCTGCAACAAAGAGTTTTAGGGCAGATTGCTTTGTTGGTGAAGGAGGGTTTGGCAAGGTTTATAAGGGTTACATTGAGAAAATTAATCAGGTTCGTTAAAAATTGTTCTCTTAAAAGAAATGAAATCAGAGAACTTTTACGGTGCCTTACACTTATACATTCACGTTCTTTGCTAAATGGTTTTCATGTTAATTTGAGGCATTTTATTGTTGGTGTAGTTTGTTGCAATAAAGCAACTTGACCCTAATGGACTTCAAGGAACAAGAGAATTTGCTGTTGAAGTGTTAACACTTAGTTTGGCAGAACACCCAAATCTTGTTAAGTTATTAGGATGTTGTGCTGAGGGAGAGCAGAGGCTTTTGGTTTATGAGTACATGCCTTTGGGATCTTTGGAGAATCATTTGCATGGTATGTTATACTGTTACCCTAAATTCTCAGTTTTCTTCGTATAACATAGAGTGCATGTTTTGATTGACGGTGAATTTAGGGAAACCAATGTAGCACTTTGATTTTGTTAATGATGTAACTTTTGCTAAGTTCACAATGTCATACCGTCATTCTGCCAAACGCAGGGTCAATCAAAACATGCAGAGAATACATCGGCATAACTATTCTTTGTTTTTGTAGCTTATGTTTTTCGTCTTCTTCATTCTGTTAGATCTTCCTCCTGAGAAAAAACCACTGGATTGGAATACAAGAATGAGAATAGCTGCTGGTGCAGCTAAAGGTTTGGAGTATTTGCATGATAAAATGATGCCTCCTATCATATACCGTGACCTCAAATGCTCCAACATTTTGTTAGGCGATGATTATCATCCAAAGTTATCTGATTTTGGCTTGGCAAAAGTTGGTCCAATTGGTGATATGACTCATGTTTCAACAAGAGTTATGGGAACATATGGCTACTGTGCTCCAGATTACGCAATGACAGGTCAATTGACGTTCAAGTCTGACATTTATAGCTTTGGAGTTGCTCTTTTGGAGCTCATCACAGGCAGAAAGGCGTTCGAGTTCGACCAAAGTAAACCTGCTAAAGAACAGAATCTAGTCGCATGGGTATGTCGGTTATCTTTTATCTAACTCTGTTCTTGGTAATCATATATGCTGTTTATACCTAAGCCTTGCATGTTGTATATAGTATTGAAATTGTTAAATCTATAATGTAAGTGATTATCCATTAAGCTTTCTATATATCCCTTTTAGCACTAAACAAATGTTTCAGTGAATAGTTTGATGATGATGAAGGTTGCTGATTCATTGTCACATTGTTATGTTGTTTGAGAAAACTATTTTCTTTTTATGATAAAATCCTTGATGCATCTTTATTCGCTTTTGCAGGCAAGTCCGTTATTCAAAGACCAAAGAAAATTCTCAAAGATGGTGGATCCATTGCTTGAAGGTCAATATCCAGCGAGGGGTTTGTACCAAGCTCTTGCTGTTGCTGCTATGTGTGTTGAAGAGCAGTCTAGTATGCGGCCGGTTATAGCAGATGTGGTCGCAGCTCTAGATTTCATATCTTCACATAAATATGATCCAATAGTTCATCCAATACAAAGCTCGAGATAAGGTTCATCTTCTCCAAGTAGGAGTGAAGGTCAAAGACGCGTTACATGTAATGACAATGAGACAGACAGATTTGGAGAAGGGAAAAGGTGGAGTAGTGTTTTGAGACACTTACTTTGGAATTTGCCTTGTTATCAAATTTTGCTTTAGAGGAGATAACAGGTTATTCATCTTTTTAGTTCCATCCACCTCTTTGTACGTGTGATATTACTATTCTGCATTAAAGATGCTTCTCATTTGGATTCTTGTTTAGGCTCACTTCTTAGTGTTCAATGTTTAGCTCGAGCTATTAATCCTGAAGTTCATTAGCCATCAATACAAATCTAGTCTCCATCATAACTATTTGTTATTCTGAACTATCAGGGTTCAAATAGCGGCTATAGTGCAACAGAATTTGAACAAATTGCTATTGTTTAACAGTACGCTATTTAGTACAAAAGTATTGCGAAATAGTGGTTTGCGGCGTTACAGTGTAAGAAAATCTAAACAACTATTTCAAATCTTTATCAAGTATCAACATCACATCCTCTGCAGAACCTCTAATGATTGCAATGAAGACTGATATGGAGAAAAGGCAGAGAGAGAGAGAGAGAAAGGATTGAGAGAGGGCTTGAGGAGAATTCAAAAATATTTACAGTGTGTATATTCATTTATAAATATGATTTGTTTCATTGTAATATCTGTATAATATAATTTTGTGCATTTTTTTTTGGGTACAAAAAGAGCGACATAATTTTATGCTTTATATCTCAAAATTATGATAAATCATTGTGGCAAACTATGAAAATCATTTTGTATGGACATAAAATTGATTTATATATTACTGATTTTTACATTGGAAAACAATAATGAACGCGTTTCATTATGTGATATTCATTGATTTGATCCTTAATATCTGTCTTCTATCATTGTTCATAGTTGCCGATGGCTAAGTTTTTCTTTCCAGCATCTTCAGCCTTCAGCCATGTATCTCAGAAACATTGAGTCCCATATTTCTTTCGCTTCCTTGTACCGGCAATGCATATTGAACAACTTGTTAGAGAAGGTACTCATAATAATGTGACAACATACCTTATTTGCATGAGTCCATGTCCAACTTGTTTCGGTGTTGATGAAGACAGTGACTTTGAGGTAGTGACGGCAGAAGCGACACCATGCAAGTCGAGTGTTGAATTGATCCGCTTCTGCCACTTTCAAAAATTCTGACCATAAAGCTTTACGTACATAACAACAGCGAGCAACCGACACGGCAGCGCCCGCCGCTGTCACCTAAGCAAATCAATTCTGTGTTGCTGGTCAGAATTTTTTAAAGGTGGCAGGAGCGGATTAATTCAACACTTGACTTACGTGGTGTCGCTTCTACCCTCACTACCTCAAAGCCACTGTTTTCATCGACACTATTCTTAGCACCTTATCTAACGAGTTGTTAGATGTGTATTGCTCATAGAAGGAAGCAAAATAAATATGGGATTCAATATTTCAGAAATACATTGCTAAAGATGCTGGAAAGAAAACTTAATCATTGACAACCACTACGGCTGGACAATGATAGAAGACAGAGATTAAGGATCAAAACAATGAACATCACAAGTTGCTTAAGGTTTTCCACTTGATATAAACTAATCCCATGATTTAAATAGACAATTCTCAATACAACACGTATCTACAGAAATGTCATTATAAATAGTAACTAATTAATGGTAGGAGTAGTTTTCTAGTAAAATATTTTTCCATATTTCTTAATTCAAAATATGGGACGCTATATTATATAACTTTTTAAATATTCACAAAAATCACAACACATTATACATTCTTTTGTTTTTTTTTTTAAGCAAAAGGGGTGCAGATGGTAAACCAGCTGCAACACCCTGAATATATATAACAACGGAAAGAAAAACAAAAGGAGAAGGGGGACATAAACCAAAACCTTCTCAAATGATAAAAGCGAAGCAAAACGGAAGAGAAGAAACATGAAAGAATTAAAAAAAAAAAAAAAGAACAAGAAAGGAAAAACACAAGCAGCTACTGAATCTTACCCCTAGAGCGAGTATTATGAACCTGAAAACCCTTTTGAACCTTCTTTTTCTTGGCCTTAAACACCACCTCGATGAAAGGCTCTTCAACGGACACATTGTACATTCCAAGTCATCTACATAAAAAATTCCAAGTAAGATGCTTTGTTTAATTTAGGCTAAAGTGCACTTTTCACCCCTTAAGTTTCAAAAAGTTGTGATTTTGGCCCCCTATTTAAAAAAATTACAATTTTGGTCCCTTTCGTTCCAAAATTGCTAGGAAGACGCCACGTGTCCCAAAAAAGGGGTCATAATCGCAACTTTTTGAGAAGATAAGGGGTCAAAATATCATATTTCCCTTATGTTAGGGGGTCAAAAGAGCATATTTCCCTAAACATAAGGGGTCACTTTTGTCATTTTCTTTCATAGGGGGCCAAAATCGCAACTTTTTAAAACTTAAGGGATGAAAAGTGCACTTTAGCCTTTAATTTACATAGAGGAGAAAACGTAACAAAAATGGTAGAAAACGAAACAAAAAGGTTGGCCAATTTTGTACATTAGAAATGTTGGGTATGCTCGATTTTAGATTTATTATCTTTTCAAAAGGTTCTCGGCCTAGCACCTTTTTTTTTTTTTTGTCTTAGATGAAGTGGTAATCCACTGAAATTAAACTCACACATTCGAACACGCTTCCGCGTAACAATCACCTTACACGTGTCCTCGAACCGCTCCCTAATCACACGCCACATATCTCGGAGACAATTAATCTCACATGCGCCTATATAAGGGTGGCTTAACTTCACTCTCAATGTATGATTCACTTTTCCCACACTTTTTCTCAATTTTATTACTGACCTGAGCATTGGAGGCTAACGTGCCTGCATTCACCTATCGTCTCACCGCGGAGACTCATTGCCATCGTACATGAGCACTTTCCCCACCATTGCCTCTCATCCATCCTCACCGGAAAAATCAATATTTGCAAATAATTTTGGATATCTTAATATCCATTTAATACTTGTTTAGCAGATACACGCGTGAATATAAGATGGTACAAATATCAGTTTTTATCAAAGTGGACGAGTAACAAATGACTACTATTAAATCGATACACATTCATTGTCATCCATAATAATAATAATAATAATAATAATAATAATAATAATAATAATAATAATCTTTCCACTAACAATATATGAAAGTTGAAGCACAACAAAATTACATAATCGTCATCTTTAAAACTCACGATCTCCTTAATTTCATTTGCAGAATGGTCATTTTGAAAATAATTTAATTTAATTGTTTTTAAAAAATTAATTTTGGATAATGGCCATCACAAATGTAACAAATTTTCACGGATAACTATGAAATTAATTAATTTGTTAAAACAATTACGGACAATGGTCATCACAACTCTAACAAATTTTCAGAGATAACTATGGAATCAATTTATTTGTTTTTTAAAAATGACTTAAAAACAAATATTATGGAACTTTCTTTGAAAAAAAATATTATGGAACTATCCACCGATATAAAAAAAATTCACATATATTTGTTTTTCAGATGTAAAATTAATAAATCTTTGGAATACTTTTAAAACATTATTAATAATGATTTTGGAGAAACAATACACTGATGTTGATATTTTGAAAATAATCACGAATTTTTCAAATTTTATCATATCGACTATCACATATTGTTAAATAAAAAATTTCTTCTACATCTATAAGCTTATAAAATCCTCGACGAGTGCGATGCAAATATTTATCGGTGTTTTAAATTATAAAATAAAAAATTATTTAATAGAAACACTACATTGACGTTGATATTCTAAAAAAAGTCACGAGTTTCCAAATTTTTATCATATCAATTTTCTCATATATGTGCATAAAAAGTTATTTATGCATATATAAGCATAAAAAATCTGCAACGGATGCGGTGCAAATATTAAACGTTGTTTTGCATATAAAATAATAGTTATTCAATAGAAACGCTATACTAATCAATGTTTATATTTTGACAATATTAATGAGTTTCCACGATTTTATCATATCAACTTTCTATTATATTTACATAAAAATTTGTTTCTAAAGATAAAACACATAAAATCTGCAACGGATTTGGTGCAAACATTGAACGGTTTTTGCATATAAAAATTAAAATTGATGTTGATATTTTGAAAATAGTCATGAGTTTCTAAATTTTTAAAAATCATTTATGCATAAATAAGCTCATAAAATTTGCAACGGATGCGGTGCAAACATTGAGCAGTGTTTTGCATATAAAACAAAAACTTATTCAATGGAAAAACTATATTAATGTTTATATTTTGAGAATATTAATGAGTTTTAACGATTTGATCATATCATCTTTCTCGTATATTTACTTAAAAATTTGTTTCTGTAGATAAAACACATAAAATCTGCAACAGGTGTGATGCAAACATTGAACTGTGTTTCGCATAAAAAATAAAAGTTATTTAATAGAAACAAAATTGATGTTGATATTTTGAAAATAGTCATGAGTTTTAAAAAAATTATTTTATTGACTTTCTCATATATGTATATAAAAATTTGTTTTCGCGTACATAAGAAAATAAAATCCACAAAATATACAATTCAAATTTTTAACATATTTTTCTATATATAAGAAAAAAATATCCAATAAAAACTTTATATTAGTGTTGATAATTTCCATTTAATATTTTTGATGATAACAAAGTATTCAACAACCGTCCACGGGAACCTATACCGAGGTATATCATAGCGGTCCAAATAAAACTCCGCCTGCAAATCAGGAGGTAAAGTCGACATCCACACTGCCCATGAACCGAGTGACTCATCGAAGTTAACCTATCAGCACAACAGGAGGTATGTATTATAATATATACTAATACATAAAGGAGATACATAATTTTTTGGGGCTGAACATTTTGTCGGAACATAATTGGTTTGTACAATTCCTCTAAGGTTTTGATGATAACAAAGTATAGAAGAACAATTGAATATGCTAATATTTATTCATGTGTGCATGACCATAGAATAAAATCTATCGATTAATTGAACATACATAAGAGCATAAAAAACACTAGAGAAACTTAAAAAACTATGGTAGAAGATCTAAAGAAAGGTCAACCAGAAGTCAACATCTTGGATCAGAAGAAAGGATGCTACTCAGAAGCTGAAGAATCTCACCAGACTCAAAAGACCCCGCCAGACTCAGAAGATCTTGAGGGACCTAGAACCCACATCAGATTTGTCTTCTTTTAAAATTGTCTCTATCAAAGATCTGATGTAAATTTTTTGTCCTTTTCTAACTACGTGTAGAAACAAACAAAGAACTTCAAGGGCAAAGAGAATGAGTTGATAATTCTAGTTTTAGCAAAGGAATTTCAAATGACTATTCAATGGAATTATCCATATCAGGCAATGGTCTAACATCCTTGATTTGAATTTTCTCAACGACTCTTAATGCGCTGACACTCTTCTCCAACATCTCTCAAATATTTGCATATATAAGGAGCAGAAGACCTGAAGAAGAACAACAATACTCTACTATTTTTACCGTACCATTACTCTGTCAAAATCAAATGCGCAAAAACACTTAGGAATTTCTCATCAAAGTTTGTATCTAGAAATTTTAAGTTGTAAAGAGTCTGCTCTCAATTGTATTGTTTACACATCTAATTGTATATAAAGTGTAAGATAACATTTGTTTATTTGTAAACTTAAGAAGCTTCATACCTAGATGCTTGAGCATTAGAAGTCTATTTCAGTTGTGATTGAGCATTGAAAGTCTCTTGTTTGTGTGCTTGAACAATAGAATTTTCAGTAGTGATTGAGCATTAGAAGTCTCTTTTATATGTGCTATAAAGGGGAACTTAATCCTGGAATTGTTGAGCCGAGCTAACCGTTTCTCTACTTTATTATTTGATTTCTTGAGCAGGATAACATTTCAACAACAACAAACTGTTGCAATGGTACTTTGGAGCCTTTGGAAGAGCCGCATCATAAAGCTTTGGGAATTTACCGACAACCCAACTGCTTTTATTATCTCTCGAGCAAATGAAACACTTTATGAATGGTCTTGCATGGAAAATGTTAAATTGCAGACGCCAAACCGGAATCAACTTACAACATGGTCAAAACCGCCTCCAGGTTTGATAAAATATAATGTAGATTGCGCAATTTTCAATAACAATGTTGTTACCTGTTATGAAATATGCTTTCATAATTCTAAGGGTCATTTCATAATAGGGAAGTCTGATTTTTCAACTTCTAATATGTTAGTTTTAGAGGCTGAAGCAGCGGCATTGCTTGAGGCGATAAAGTTAGCAGCAAACAACGACTCTCAATTCGTCCAATTTGAAACTGACAGCAAAATCCTACCTGCTACTGTGAACTCTAGATGTGCTGATATTAATGAGTTTGGGGGACATAATCTCTCAGTGTAGAGACCTTTTGATTTTATATATTGACTTTAGAGTGTCGTTTGTTCAGAGCTAGCTAATACGGTCACTCATAGTATAGCTAAAGCTTCCCTATCACACATTAGCTCCCATCTTTTTTATATTGTACCCGACTCTTTGTACCCTTTGCTTATGAATGAAATACATTAATCTTTTCTTTCCTAAAAATAATAATTAAAGGGAATATAACTTTTTGGGTTTGACCTTTTCTTCTATCTTTATTCTTCACTAGGGAAAAGACGTATTTGTGTGTTTTTTTTATTGCGCTAACAGATGTATATTATCAAAGTTTGCGTGTAAATTACAAACAATATTTTATATAATTTTTTGATATACAATAAAATTATAAGTATGGATATTTGTGACTTTTCCACCGCTAAACCAGAAGAAAGGACATACATCAAGGGAAAGCAACGACATCTCAACTAGGTTGGCACCACAAAGAAACCCCATCCTATGCCACCAAACTCAAATATATTTTTTTTAAAAAGGGGAAAAAATATTTACAAGAGGGGGGACTACACCAAAACCCTCAAAGAAAAATAAAAAAGGAAAGAGAAAGCAAACAACCGCCTAAAGAAACCCGTTGTGAGGTATACGACAACAATCCAAATAATACTTCGCCTGCTGGTCAGGAGGTAAAACCGATAACCAAAATGTACCATGGATCAAGTGACCCATATTAGCTAACTTATCAGTACATCAATTACCTTCGTGGACAAATTTAATCATAGGTTCAACCAATAAAATAATCACATGCTTATGAGACAAATAAAAACTTTTTAAAGCAATTTTCGTGTCTAAGTTACCAAAACCGCGGACATTCCAATAAAAAACAATCATTGATCAGTTAGAGAAGGAGCACCCCTAGAACGGGTTTTGTACGGTGGCATTCCAATATTCATTTTCTTTAGGTGCTGCTTCTGTTTCTTAGATAAAACCGGTGTGAATGGCATTTCAGCCGACTCTTTATCAATTCACGAATATGGCGCCATAATTCCATATCTTGCTGAATTCTCGGATTGCTGTGAATGTCTTCCTGTGCTGCCGAAACCAAACTATCTGAATCCGCAACTTGTGTCACAGTAGTCGTAGCCACCTCCTTAGAACTTCTGTTACCGTAAACGACTCAACAGGAATGGACCGAACTATGAGAGGGCCATTAGGGGAACTTGAATGCACGTCATCGTGCGCTACAACATGTTGATCTGTTTGAACCGATGGCAGCTATGATAAGTGACATAAAGTAGTTAAAATCATCTTACATTTAAGGCACCTTTGTTACTTATCATGCAAGTAAACTAGGGAAAAGCCGAGAGATAAGTGATTATTGCCCTATTACGCTTTATTTCTCTTACTCTACCATTTTTGTGCAAGAATTGAACTCAAGACACCAAACAAAGCAGAAAAACAAAGAAAAGTACAAGAGGCAAAAGTTTCAAGCCACTCGCCCTTAACTCGCAACGGTGAGCAGTGAAAGGCGAGCAACCAACAAACTCGCCACCAACTCGCAACCAACAAACTCGCCACCAACTCGCAACAGCGAGCTCAAGGAGAGCACTTGGCAGAAAGTTCAGCATCCGTCGCCTCCAACTCGCCATGGTGAACACAAGGCGAGAATGAGCTCGCAATAGTGAGTGAGTTTACTCGCGAGGCGAGTTAGGGCGGCCAACACTCTCAGATGTGATGTGGCACAAACCCACTGGTGAAGAAACTTCAACTCGCCATGGCGAGTGATGTTACTTGCGAGGTGAGTTGATGCAGATAAGAAAGTCTATAAAAGCCACTTGACCCATTCATTTGAAAGATCTCTTGTATTTCCAATTTTCATTATTGTAGCATACTAGAGAGAGATAGGGCTTGTTCTTCATATAGTGGGAGTAATAGAAGGTGGATTCTTCCTCATTTGTTGAGAAATCACAAGTTTGTAATGAATCCTCATCCTTTAATTCAATCTTGCAAGGCTACCATGAGAATGAGTAGCTAAATTTTCATTGTTGGGATTAGAGGTACTTGACCTTGCTAAACATGTAATCGTTTGATCTTTCAATATATGGTTCTAGCATTTGATTTTATATTGAGATTATTCTTGCCCTTTATTGTTTATGTTTGATTTAATTGCTATTGAAAAATACTCTTAAATCTAGGTTTAGAATAATCATCTATCAACACATAAATTATAGACATGGAATTGATGATTTGATAATCACTCTTTTGTATCCAAAATTAATGCTCTCGGATCGTTTAATAGATTGAGACATCATCAATTAAACGTTACGATCGACTTTTGGATCGTTCGATAGTTTGAGACATCGACTATTGAACGATGCAATTGATCACACAATATCATTTGGACATGATAGTGTCGAGGGATACGTGATAGTATCAAAGAAAAGCTAGAATCCGTATACGATCCTTAGGTTATATATGGCGCTTGGTCAATGAACTCTAATCCTAACAAGTTTCACGCCCTATTAATCTCAACTTTTACTTTTGCAATTTAGTTTTTTATAGTTTTTAAACAAACAATCAATTAAACCCTAGCTCAAAACGACATCGATTGTTGAACAGCTTAGAATATCGCACCAGTCCCTATGGAGACGATAATAAAATACTTACTTTTGTTTGATGCAAAAATACTGCATCAACCTCCCTACCAGAAGCGGAGGAAACCAACTCAACAGAAATCTCGTGCACGTCATCGTTCTCTACATGTGATGAAAATGTAGCAGTCACATCCGAAATATTAGGAATCTCTTCCATCTCCCGCGATTCCGAACGCTCCTGCTCCACAATATCATAATGCACATCAATGCGCGGTACTTGGGAAACCAACTCAATGTTACATTTGTGACTTTCAAATGTAACAAACTCAATAAACCATTTTCATCTTTTCATATTGACAACAATAATATAACAAATATAATAAAAATTCTTATATTTTTAATAACATTAACAATATAACATTATTATAGGAAAATATGTTTAAGGGTATAATTGGAATAATAAAAAGTCAACCAAAAAAGCTTAAACATGCTATTTTTTTTTATATAGTATAGATTTAAACTATTTTATCTTGTACCAAAAAAAGATTGAAACTATTTTATCATATTATATAAATTATCAATAAAAAATAGGTAAATTTCATTAGAATAAGAACAATCTACAACAATAGAAACAATATTAGACATTACAAACAAAACCTTTATTTTGAATTATATAAAAAAGATTGTGTTTTGATGTAACATTTTTTCTTTCAATTTTACGATTCACTCATTTTCTTTAAATTTTTTTATCGTTTTTTGCCAATTAGAACGAAAAGACGAGCATGTTAATGACCATATCGAAGTTAATAAATTAATAAAGAAACTTTTTTTAATTAAGAAACTATTCATGAGTTAGTATATATCATAGATCAAAAATAAAGAAAAAGTTAATGTTGACTTTCATTTAAACATTAATTCACCTAAGAAAAATTGAAAATTAATTAAAAATTAAATTAAATATTTAGTGGATAGGATCAAATTAATATTTGAAATTTATCGAGCCCAAAAACCATCTAATTCAAAGAATCTAATTGCACCGTTCACTTGTGGAGCCTATTGTTTTTTTTATAATTAAGTAATACATGTACTATTTAGCGTATAATACATTATTTAATAAAAACCTATTAATGAGTTTTTATCACATGTGCCTAAAAAATAAAATAAACAATAAAATAACTTTAAAAAATAAAAAAAAGTATTAAGTTTATTACCTTAAAAACAGTATTAATTTTTACAAAAGTTTATGTTGACTTTTATTTAAACATTAATTCACCTAACAAAAAATTGAAAATTAATTAAAAAATAAATTAAATATTTAGTGGATAGGATCAAATTAATATTTGAAATTTGTCGAGCCCAAAGACCATCTAATTCAAAGAATCTAATTGCACCGCTTACTTGTGGAGCCCATTGTTTTTTTTATAATTAAGTAATATATGTACTATTTAGTGTATAATACATTAATTAAAGAAAAACCGATTAATGAGTTTTGATCACATCTGCCTAAAAAATAAAATAAAAATAAAATAACTTTAAAAGAAGTATTAAGTCTATTACCTTAAAAAAAGTATTAGTTTTTTTTTAAAATGTTTATGTTAAAGTTAATTTAAATATTAATTCACCTAAGAAAAATTAAAATTAAATATTTAATGGATAAGATCAAAGTAATACATGAAACAAGCAATTAGAATACAATGTTTAATGAGCGCCAACAAACGACGAATCGTTTGAGACAACCCGAGTTTGATTCTTGGATGAACCTATTCTTTGTCAAATTATACTTATGTTAAGACTAAACTTTAAATTAGTAGGACCCTTTCTTTGGGATTCAGAGGGTTAACAAAAATGTAATATATATGTTTATGCCAAATGAACAAAGCAGTTTGGATAAATTGAAGAAAAAAAGAATTAAACTCTGGGATTTAAAAAAATTGTTATTATTGAAAAAATTATGTTAAATTCAAAAAAATAATTAAAAGCATTAAATTTTTTGAAACTAGCTGAAAGATGGACAATGTTATTGCGCTTAATTGCATAGAGAAGGATATATCAATTTTGACATATACTATTATAAAATATATTTTTTTCAAATAGTTTGGTGACTAGAGTTCACACGTTTTAAACGTGGATGTGGATAACTGTTTAAGGTTTGAACCCCAACCCTACATATAATATGCAACATCCCTATCAATTGAGCTAAACTCGCGAAAATATAAATGAGAGGAAAACTCTATATGGATTAGTTGAATCTCAAATAAGAGCACACTCTAAATTTCTAAATCAACCAAAATGAATCAATTGGATAAACAAATCTCAAAAAAAAAAAAAAAAACTTAACGTGCTGTGTTTATGCCTTAAAATCTCAAGTTTAAATGACGGAGCTGCAATGGCGTAGTCTGCAGGACTCTACATCCTCCATAGGGATTACAAGCTTGACACAGTTCTTTTTTTTTTTTTTTTTTTTTCCATTCAATAGTAATTATTTTTTTTGGAAATTTTTTCATTCATAGTAATAATTAGTGATTGCATCAAATCTACTCAAAATTTCATCCACATTCAATGTCTGCACAATTGTTTCCTAGTTTATAACCAAATCATTATTTCCTTATAAAAAAACAATTATGCCCCTATATAATCTTGTATTGCTTCTTCACTTTTTCAGTTCATTTTGTTTCTCATATTTTACTTTACCAAAATGAAATGCTTGATGTGGATGTGTCGTGGATCGACCAAAGGTTATTTTTTTATTGATGAGCTTGTTTGTTCTTCACGATGCAAATTGTTGAGTGCTTATGATTTTTTCTTGTGCAAGTTATTGATGCAACTGATTTATATTGCAATTTTTTCATGGTTTAGGCTTAGACTTTAATGTTTAGGATTTACGATTTATGATTGTTCCTGTTGTATCAAAGGTTTTTCTTGTTCTTCATGATGCAAATTGTTGAATACTTCCAATTTTTTTATCTGACTTGTGTAATTTTTTTGTATCTCTTCCTGTTTTATATTGCAATTTTTTTTATGATTTAAGGTTTAGAATTTGTGACTGTTCATGTTATAGACGGCAATAAATCTTGTTGGTCAGAGAAACGTTTCCATGTAGTAGATTTTCTCACTCTGATGAGTTTTGAGTATTGATGGAATATTTTGAAGTTCAGATTCTAATTGTTTATTTATATTGTATATCTGTTTTTTTTCTTCTATTTGTTGCTTACATGGTTCGATCAATGAATCATAGCAGGGCTGTTATTTTGCACTTTTATAGATTTTTGATGCATGTGCAATTTTGTTTGATTTCTATTCCTCATGCGTTGTTCTTTGTTTTGTATGTTTTTTTTTTGTAGATGATGAAAGCAAAGATGATTCTAAACATGATCAACTTTCTTTGGATGTGAAGAAGATCCAAAACAACGATTCTAGCCAAAAAGAGAAGCACAGTAATATCAGTTCAACTAGTAATTTTTTTTTATCAATGGATCTTCGTTTATCAATATTCTCATTTTTTTTTCTTGTAAAATATTTACCCTTTACATAAAATAAATGAAATTCTTGATGTGGGTATGTCTTAGAATGGCTTGATCAATAAATCAAAAGTTGATAAATGCGCAAAGTGACAGGCCTGATTTTTTTTTTTTTTTTATGAAAGAAAGTAGAGTTTGTTATTTTGCGCATTTATCTACTTTGAATTTCAATTATTTTCATTTTTTTTCCTTTCGTCTTATTTGATTGTTTGATACATGTCATTTTGTTTGATTTCTATTCCTCATGTGTTCTTTGTTTTGTTTGGATTGATTTTTGTAGACAAGGTTAAAGTTGATTTGAATGTGGTTGAAAAAACGGAAGATGATTCTAATCACTATCAACATTCCTTGGGCGTGAAGGATTTGAATTTAAAAGATGGGGTTTCCACCGATGGAAAACTTGCAAAGACATTTACTTTAGATGAGCTTGCAGCCGCAACAGGGAATTTCAGGGCAGATTGCTTTGTTGGTGAAGGAGGGTTTGGCAAGGTTTACAAGGGTTACATTGAGAAAATTAATCAGGTTCGTTAAAAATTGTTCTCTTAAAATAAATGAAATCATAGAACTTTGACAATGCCTTACACATTCATGTTCTTTGGAAAGCAGTTTTCATCTTAATTTGAGGCATTTTATTGTTGGTGTAGTTTGTTGCAATAAAGCAACTTGACCCTAAAGGCGTTCAAGGAACCCGAGAATTTGTCGTTGAAGTGTTAACACTAAGTTTGGCGGTACACCCAAATCTTGTCAAGTTATTAGGGTTTGGTGCTGAGGGAGCGCAAAGGCTTTTGGTTTATGAGTACATGCCTTTGGGATCTTTGGAGAATCATTTGCATGGTATGCTTGATTGTTTTTCTAAATTCTCATTTTTCTTTGTATAATGTAGAGGGCATGTTTGGATTGACGGTCAATTTAGTGAAACCAATGTAGCACTTTGATCTTTTAACGCTCCAAAATGTAACTTTTGCTAAGATCACAATGTCATACCGTGATTCTGCCAATTAAACTCAGGGTCAATCCAATCATGTAGAGAATAAATTGGCATAAGTGTTCTTTGTTTTTGTTGTTTATGTTTTCGTTCTGTTAGATCTTCCTCCCGGGAAAAAACCACTTGATTGGAGGACAAGAATGAGAATAGCTGCTGGTGTAGCTAAAGGTTTGAAGTATTTGCATGATGAAATGAAGCCTCCTGTTATATACCGTGACCTCAAATGCTCTAACATTTTGTTAGGCGATGATTATCATCCTAAGTTATCTGATTTTGGCTTGGCAAAAGTAGGCCCAATGGGTGATAAGACTCATGTTTCAACAAGAGTTATGGGAACAGATGGCTACTGTGCTCCGGAGTACAGAATGACAGGTCAATTGATGTTCAAGTCTGACATTTATAGCTTTGGAGTTGTTCTTTTGGAGCTCATCACTGGCAGAAAGGCCTTGGACGATAGTAAACCTTCTAAAAAACAATATATAGTCGATTGGGTATGTCAGTTAACATTTATCTAACTGTATTGTTGGAAATAATATATTCTGTTTATACCTAAGCCTTCAATGTTGTATATAGTATTGAAGTTTTCAAGCTATAATTTAAGTGATTATGCATTAAGCTTTCTATATATCCCTTTTAGAACTGAACAAATGTTTCAATGAATAGTTTGATGATGAAGGTTGCTGATTCATTATCACATTGTTATGCTGTTTGTGAAAATTATTTCCACTTTCTAGTAAAATCCTTACCTTATGTATCTTTATTCACTTTTGCAGGCAACTCCGTTATTCAAAGACCAAAATAATTTCTCAAAGATGGTGGATCCATTGCTCAAAGGTCAATATCCAGCAAGGGGTTTGTACCAGGCTCTTGCTATTGCTTCTATGTGTGTTGTAGAGGAGTCTAATAAGCGGCCGGTTATAGCAGATGTGGTCAACGCTCTAGATTACCTTGCTTCTCAAAAATATATACAAAGGTCGAGACATGGTTCATCTTCTTCAAGAAGTAGGGCTGAAGGTCATAGACGCGTTACTAGTAATGTCTCAGAGAAAGACAGACTGGGAAATTAGAAAAAGTGTAGTAGTGTTTTGAGACACTTACATTATAATTTCCCTTGTTATAAAATATTTCTTTATAGGAGATAAAGAGTTCCTCTTAAATTACTATTTTGCATTGAACATGCTTCTCATTAGGATTCTTGTTTTGGCTCACTTCTTAGTGTTCAATGTTTAGATCCAACTTCTAATCTTGGTATTAATTGAAGTTTATTAGCCATCAATACATATAAAGTCTCCATCATAACTATAACCGGATGATTTATGTTATTGTGAACCGTAATAGTATTGTCAAACAACGGCTATTGTGTAGTCTCCATCATAACTATACATTATTTAGTACAAAATATTATAAGATAGGGTTTATGACATTACAACGTAACAAAATGTGGCTATCCCTATTAAAGAATGCGCAACTACATTTGATTGTCTCTACTTAAACTCAACATGAGTTTGTGAACTGAGAAGCAAAACTATGTTTACAAGCTAATATGACATATCCAAATTTCGTAGCAACATCTCGGTTGTTGTTGAAGGTGTTGTAAATTCGGTAACTCGAAATCTCACACCAATGAAGTATAGATGTGTGGGGAAAGTATCAATGACAACCAATAACCAGAATAACCACAAGCAACAACAACCTAACAACCACTCACATGTTTTCTCAAAAGGCATCAACCCTTTCCCAAGAGCAACCTCTTTTGGTTCTCTAACATTCACATTTGGACACTTTGAATCTCACTCAAAGACCCTCAACATTTAGTTTCTAAGTTCCCTAAATCGTTCTCTCCTTTGATTTTCACGAGATTCTCAAACTTTATCAACAAATGGGTAAAATGATGCTTATATAGTGTCCATATCCACGCAAAATCCAGTTTTTTATTTAATTTTTTTATGTGTTAGTATCTTATGTGCATAATACTCACAATCCAAAATTAAATATTAAATAATATTTTAAAAAGAGAAAATATAATATATTTTTGAAAATAATTATATTAAATTAAATTAGACATTAATTAAATCAATCAAAAAATAATTAGAAATTAATTAAAAAATTAATAGAAATATTAAATGGATATGATCAAAGTAATATATGTAATTTGTTTTTTTATTGAAGGAATATGTAATTTGTTGATATCTATGCTTCTCAACGCGAAAAATTATGTTGGTTGCTATCATATAGAACTCATTGCTTGATACAGGTTCCTAGTTTTGCGTTCCGATGTCATGTTGTCATTAAATATTTTTATCAGTATTGATGTTTATATTAGGTCTATAACAATTTTAGACAGCCTGGAGGTGCAAAAACAGGATTTTACAAGAAGTTGAGTTTAAAGCATCAAGTCATGATTTTCTACGTTGTGACACGATTTCACCCAGAAATTGGAGTTTGTCCTTGCCTATTTTATCGTGACACGATTGCATAACCGTGACACGATTTGGAGGAGCGTCAAAGTTGGATTTTGAATTTCAAGAGGTTATTGTGTCACGATTTTTGTCATCCTGACAAGATTTTGGACGCCCAAGACCTTGCCTATATAAGCTAAACTTGTTTTTAGGAAGAGGATTCTGAATTTTGGAGATTTGAAGCACATATCTGAGAGCAGAAGAAGACTGAAGAGGTGGCCTTCCACCAAACTCATTGTCAATTCCTTGTATGTTAATATGCTTCATTTGAATTTGTTATTTGTAATCATTATTATGAGTAGCTAAGTTCTTAGTGATTAGATCTAGAGATGAAACTTGTTGAATCTATTTGAACCATGTAGGCTGTAAAACTCTATCTATGATAATGCAATTATAGTCTTTATTTAGTTAAATTTGCTTTTAATGCCTTTTATATAATGATCTTATATAATTTGAATGTAAAGAATGAATTACTACTGACCCTAACTTTCAGCTTAATTGGATCTAATTTAACTGTTCAATTAAACATGATTAGTATAGGAATGGATAATCGTTTAAGTGTGATAAAAGATTAACGGACTTTAAAAATCTTCATAGGATATTAGATCACTTAAGGAATTGAGGATCTGTAATCATTGAAGAGAACGCCGAGTCAAGGAATTGATTAGCGATAACATTGTTAATCATCGTAAAACTAAAATAACATTATTAACCCAAAAATGCTTAGATTAGATGGCACGAGTATCTTCTAGCTTAACCAAGGTTCTGGGTTTGAATCTAGCCTTGGGCATGCACCAACGTTAAAACTCTTAGGGAGAGTATGCCGCCCATTTGGGTTCTACAAGGCTCGAGGGATTAATCTTCGTAAGTTGCACGCGAAGGATACTCGGTTTACACAAAAAAAAAGAACATTATCAAAGATACATGCAGTTTACCAAGCACTGATAACAAGAAGATTTGACAGACCTAATATGTTTCTCCTATTATTTTCACAACACTTATACAAGCTTTATTATTATTTTATGCAAATCAATCAATTGCCTAGGGCAACCCCCCAATTTTACACATCTCAATTCATAACAAATATTGCCAAATTGAAGTTAACGCAGTCTTTGTGAATATGAACATTTTATTACTCCGATAACTTTTACTACACTTGTTAGATATCTATCACTGTCATGTTGGGTCTGTTGTTTTAAAACCAGAAAGGGTTTGTTATTTGTTGTCATCCATATCTAATGCGACCAATTCTTTCTTGCGTGATTCCAATTTATTTTGAGCTCTGGCCAAACTGTCATGGATTCATCCCACGACCTGGATCCATCTACAACCCATTTGCTAAAAAAAAATGCTAGATTAAACTAGGTTTTTTTTTCCATCAAGTAGTATATGTAAAATTTAATGGCTTAAACATTTGTTTGGTCCCTTATATTTATTTCGGGATTTATGTTGGTCCCTTATTAAAAAAAAGTGGTGCATATAAGTTCTTTATTTTGTTTAAATGATACCATAGTAGTCATTTTCAAGCGAATTTGTGGTTTTGAAGTACGAGGTCCATGCGAAATTGTGTTGGATTCATCCTCTGCACCATTGTTCAATGATTTTAGAAAGGAAGTTTATCAGGAACCTCGTGAATTTAACATGTTTTCTTAGATAGGTAAGAAGATTCGTTACAATCTTTAATTTGGGGTGAAGAATTTGGGGAATAAATTGTTCCAATGAACCCTAATTTTGATTTACAAGGCTTGTTTTAAAGTGGGAAGAATGAGATGTCACATATACTTCATTTAACTAATGTGGTACTAATTAAACAAATTGCGAGACCTATCTGCATCTTTTTTTTATATTTTTAAATAAGGAACTTTATATGAACCCTGAAATAAAGATAAGCGACCAAAAAGATGTTTAAGCCTAAATTAATTAAAAAAATATTTTGTACCAAAAAAAAAGAAAAATTAAAAAAATATTTTTAATCAAGAAACTATTAATGATATAGTATCAAATGTGCATATTTAACAAGGAAAAGTAAAAAATTAAATTACTTTCCTAATTTTTTAATTAGATTCATTACCTTAAAAAAGTATTGATTTTTTCTTTTAATAAAAAAATATTGAATTTATTTAAAGGTTTATGTTAAAGTTAATAAACATTAAATCACCTAAGAAAAATTAAAAATTAAATTAAATATTTAGTCTATATGATCAAAGTAATTTACGAAGTTCTCGGTCTGAGGTTCGAACCCTGGCCACAAAAAAAAAAGTAATTTACGAAACAAGCCATTAAACTAAGTAGTTAATAAGTTCCACCCAAAGGCAATTTGTTCAAGAAAACCCAAGTTTGATTTTTGGGTGAAATAATTTTTGGTCATGTTATACATATCCCACAGTCGAACTCGCCCCCTTCCCCAGTTTTGACAAATTAAAAAAAATTCAGAATTTAGAAAAATGAAATTATTGAAGACATACACGTTATTGCATTTAATTGTATATAAAAAGGTATATATTATTTTTCAATTTTTTCTACCAAATCAGATTAAAATAACCTTTTTTAAAGTCTTGTAAAAAAAAAACCTTTTTTAAAGTTTCCTAAAAAAAGATTAAAGTAAGTTTTTTTTTAATAACGTTCATATTATAGTGAAATTTTATATTTTGATGAGATTTGACTATATTTTAATCTATAATTTAAATAATTATTAAATTAGATAGATAGAAAAAAAAAATTAAGTTAGAAATTCACACACAAGTGGAGAATCACGTAATATGGTGTCTACTGAATGATCGAGTTGCATTAACCTAAAAGATCAATGGTGTTGTTCTTCACCCATCAGGGCTGCAATGGCGTGGTCTGCAGGTCTCTACGTCCTCCATAGGAATTACAAGCTTGCGCACCATTCCCTTACTCAACAAGTATACCATATATGTTTCTTTCAAACAAAAAAAAAAGTATACCATGTTAAAATGCCACAGCCCTTTATTTTCCTTTTTGTAATAATTTTGATTGCATTGAATCTGTTCAAAATTTCGTCCACATTAAATGTTTGCACAATTGTTTCCTAGTTTATAAACAGCACAATTATGCTCCTATATATTTCCTTGTATTCCTTCTTCACTTTTTTTGTTCATTTTGTTTCTCATCTTTTACTTTACCAAAATGAAATTCTTGAGGTGGATGTGTCATAGATCGATCAAAGGTTGTTTTATTTTTATTGATGAGCTTATTTGTTCTTCATGATGCAAATTGTTGAATGCTTATCTTTTTTTCTTGCGCAAGTTATTGATGCAACTGATTTATATTGCAATTTTTTCATGGTTTAGGGTTAGAGTTTAATGTTTAGAGTTTGTTATTGTTCCTGTTTAGGATTTATGACTGTTCCTGTTATATGAAGGTTGTTTTTTTAGAGGGAGTTTGTTCTTCATGATGCAAATTATCGAATGCTTATATTTTTTTTTTGCTTCTCCTTGTGCCACGTGGAATTTTTATTTTAACTGTTTCTGTTTTATTTTGCAATTTTGTATGGTTTAGGGTTTAGAGTTTGTGACCATTCACGTTTTTATACAGCTAAAAAATTTATTGGTCAGAGAAATATTTCCACATAGTAGATTATCTTTCTCTCTGATGAATTTTGAGTATTAATGGAGTATTTTGAAGTTCAGACTCTAATTGTTTATTTATGTTCTATATCGGTTTTTTTTCTTCTATTGGCTGCTTCCGTGGTTGGAATGGTTCAATCAATAAATCACAGCAGTGCTGTCATTTTGCGCTTTTATCAGTTTTTGATGATGTGGAATTTTGTTTGATTTCTATCCCTCACATGTTTTTTGTTTTGTATGATTTTTTGTTTTGTTTTGTAGATGATGAAAGTGATGATGAAAGAGAAGATGATTCTAATCATGATCAAACTTTCTTGGACGTGAAGAATTTGAATTTGAAAGACGGGGTTTCCAAGGACAGAAATGTTGCAAAGAAGTTTACTTTTGACGAGCTTGCTGTTGCAACAGGGAATTTCAGGCTAGACTGTTTTGTTCGTGAAGTAGGGTTTGGAAAGGTTTATGAAGGTCACATCGAGAAAATAAATCAGGTTCGTTATAAATTGTTCCCATAAAATCATAGAACTTTTGTTATGCCTTCCACATTCATGCTCTTTGCAAAATAGTATCATGTTAATTTGCACATTTATAATTGGTGAGATTGAGATTGAGACATTTTATTGTTGGTGTAGGTTGTTGCAATAAAGCAGCTTGACCCTATTGTGCTTCAAGGAAAAAGGAAATTTGCTTCTGAAGTGTTAAGACTCAGTTTAGCAGAACACCCAAATCTTGTCAAGTTAATTGGGTTTTGTGCTGAAGGAGAGCAGAGGCTATTGGTTTATGAGAACATGCCATTAGGATCTTTGGAGAACCACTTGCATGGTATGCTGTATTGTTATTTTAAATTTCTAGTTTCTGATTTTTCTTCATATAAAATAGAGTGCATGTCTGGATTGGCGGTGAATTTAGCGAAATCATGGTGGCACCGTGGTTTTGTCAAAGCTCCAAATATAACATCGAAAATCATAGCGGCATAGTGTATTATGTTGAACTCACCGTCAAACCAAACATGTGCAAAATGAATTGGCAAAAGTATTCTTAGTCCTCATTGCTTTTCTTTTTCCCTTTCCTCGTTATTTCAGATCTTTCCCCTGGGAAAAAACCGCTGGATTGGAATGCAAGAATGAGAATAGCTGTAGGTGTTGCTAGAGGTTTGGAGTATTTGCTTAATAAAATGAAACCTCCTGTCTTATACCGTGACCTCAAATGCTCCACCATTTTGTTGGGCGAAGATTATCATCCCAAATTAACTGATTTTGGCTTTGCAAAAGTAGACACAATTGATAATAAGATTTTTTCGACAAGTGTTATGTGCTCATATGGGTATGGTGCTCTGGATTACGCAATGATGGGTCCATTGACATTCAAGACTAACATTTATAGCTTCGGTGTTGTTCTTTTGGAGCTCATTACAGGCAGGAAGGCCATAGATTATAGAAAACCTGATGATGAACAAATTCTAGTGGCATGGGTATGTCAATTATCTTTTACCTATCTAGTTGCCAGAAATTGTATCTTCTGTTTATACCGATGCCTTGCATGCTGTAAAAAATTATTGGCTAGAACTTTTTTGAAGCTAGATTATTTAGTCTTTTGCTGCATATGTGCATTTTCCATTGGTAGTATATAAGGAAACTCAAATTAGTTGAAGTGTATGATAATAAAAAAATTTAAGGCTTAGATTGCCATATTTCCTGCAGCAAATTTTTATGAAGTACTTCCAAATATCTAAAGTCGATGTGCAATAAATAGTGTTGCTATTGCATTTGCATTGCCTTTCCTTTTCTAGTTGTCGAGTATTACTTCATACACAAAGCAAATTGGTGTCAATCCTCTGATATTTCAAGTGGAACTGGCTCATTAGGTAACTTGTTGCAGTTGTTGACAAAGTTATATTAACAGCACTGTTGGTGCAAACCTTCATCCAAGGCCTAATTTTTGTAGCATACATTGTCTTCAAGGTTGTGAATGACCTTCCTTTCCAAATTCTTTTTCTGGGCTCTTGTTTTTTCTGTTACAACTTCAATTAATGCTATTTGCGGTGGTAATTTCTCTTTGTATGGCTATAATAGAATATAAGTGTTCATTAGGCTTCATCGAGTTTTTTATATATCCCATTTAGCATTGAACATATTATATTTAAATGAGTAGTTTGACTATGATGAAGAAAAACATCAATTTATTAATGTTGCTGATTCATTATGATGACATTGTTATGTTGTTTGAGAGGACTGTGCTTTTTACGGTAAAACTCTGACTGTATGCGTATGCATATGCTTGCAGGCACGGCCGTTATTCAGAGAGCGGCGATTCTCGGAGATGGTGGATCCATTGCTTGAAAGTCGATATCCAGTGTGGGGTTTGTACCGAGCTCTCACTGTTGCTGCTATGTGTGTTCTGGAGGAGCAGCCTGATGTGCAACCTTCTATAGCCGATGTAGCCACAGTTCTAAATTACATTGCTTCGCATCAGTATAATCCACAAGTTCATCCGATACAAAACCCATGAAAAGGTTCCTCTTAAAGAAATAGGAGTGAAGGTCAAAGATGTATTACTAGTAATGGTTGAGACAGACAGATTCAGAGATTAGAATAAGTGAAGTAGTGTTTTGAGACAATTACATTGTAACGTTCCCAATTATCAAGTTTTTTTTTGCTTTATAGGAGACAACAGGTTCCTCTTAAAATCTTAAGTATTTGACAAAGAAAAATTCTTCTTATTAGCTCCCTCCCCCTTCCTCTTTGAATATGCTAGACTACTATTTTGCATTGAAGATGCTTTTCATTAGGATTGTTGATTTGGATAATTTCTTAGTGTTTGGATTCAATTACAATATATGACTTTGTGATCTTGTTATTAATTGAATTTCATTAGCTATCAATACAAATATAGTCTCCCTTCTAAAAAGTAAGATATGCAGTAAGGACATTAAAACCATTTAGCATATTATTACTGAATATGAATATTGTAACTTAACTCAAGCTTTAATTCCCCTCAAATAGGAAGAGTGTGAAGATTGGTTTGAAGCCTTCCAGGATTCAACTTAACATTCTGCACATTTCACATTTCAAAAAGATTTGTTACTTATTTGCGAATTATTAGAGATATTCATTTGTTCAAGATTATTGTGAGTTATAATATGTGTGTTTGTAAACAACTAGTGTTCTCACACTCGGAAACAAAAATGAACACAACAACAATAACAACAACAACCAAGCATTTTCTGACTAAATGAGACCGGTTACATGGATCAAATGACACCATCTACCATAAAAAATTCCAAGTTTGCTTTGTTTAATTTACATAAGAGTAGAAAATGAAACAAAAATTGTAGAAAACAAAACATTAGCATGTGATATTCTGGTCATCTGGTGTCTTTCTGATGCAGCTTGAGGCTAGCAATTGGAAATATAATTTGAAGCTCCATTTCCAGTATGCTCCATATATGTCCGTCGCAGCTACAATTCAGTAACTTCACCTTGTCGACAATTGCCTACCCATAAGAATAGAGTTGAGCTCTTACGTGATGGCAGAACTCTACAACAGTCCCTCCTTGGTGACTGCAAAACAAGTCAAATATTCACTTCATACAATATCATCCATTTCAATCAAGAAAATCTTAAAACATTAATTCCCTTTAGCGTAAAGTTGCAAAAGTGAGGTTTCTTAATGGCAGAAAGAATGTAAATTGTGTTTGGTTATGTGGCTTAGTATATTTGGATAAACAACTTAATTAAACACATATATCACAAACGTTTACCATAAATGGAAAGAGAGGAGATTGGATACACGACTTAATTAAACACATATATCATAAACATTTATCATATAAGTTCTTATTATAAGCTACTTCTATAACAAAAAATAAAATAAAGTCAAACATTTGACTACAATCCTATAAACTGTTTTCATAAACATCATAGAGAACTTGTGGAAACAAGTTGGAAACAATTTGTAGACATGTCATGTCATAAGTTGTTTTCATAAACTTTTCCAAATAGTTTCACAAGTGCTTATGTCATTATATAAACTCAAATAAGCAAATCCAAAGATACCTAATGCATTTTAGTTGAAATCGAATTGTCTGGATAATATTAAAGTTTGATCTCTGAATTAAAAAAATTATGAGCAACCTTACCTTTTTCCAGCGCAAAGGATCGCGTCTTTTTGTAACAACGATGGAAGTAATTTTCTCAGGTGATTCCATTCTCCACCGGCAAAAAGGACTCTTAGTATTGTCACGAGAATAAACACCAACAATTTGTCTAGAAGCAGAATCAAAATGAGTTTTGCTCATGTAGTAAACAAAGGGCTTTTGACAAGGATGTTTAGCAACAGGCCTTGTGTTGAATGCATATGCAGTATAATCAGCTCTTCTATACCAATTCAGAAAAGTTCTTGATGGCATTTCTAGTTCTCTTGGTGACAAAACTCCCCTCAGAATTTGAACCATGAATCCCCATGAAACTGAGATTGACCAAAACCTGTTTTTGTCATAGCATATTGATTGTTGCATGATGCTGGATGAGTCTTGGTTGATAGATTCCATTAAATGTTTTATGGATTGTGCTCTTGACATACTTGGGAATATTGGTTGTACTACATCAAGGTGATGTAACGACACTAGTGGAGCCACAGGGTGTGCACCTAGAAGGCCTAATAGATCTCCATACACATCATACTGCATAAAAAAAAACTCAAGATAATTAAAATTTTGCTATTTGTAAGAAGGACTGTAATAATAAAACTGTTTACAAAAACACACAAACCGAGAATGCATAAGATTCAAGCCAACTGTGCCCACGTCTTTGACTATAAAGCAATTGCAATATCTTTCTATTATTCAAGCTTAGGATTTACATATTACAATTTACAAGATTACCTCTGAATCGTACCACGGGGGCTAATGAGCTCGAGGATCCATTGTCGGTAAACTATGATCCATATGCAAAAGTATACCATGCATACATGTGCATATGATTTATTATACGATGAAAATATTGTCAATAAATGCTATATATTTTATCACATTGTTCATCAAAGAACACCACAATCACATAAAAAAATTATAATAATTTACCTGATGAAATCCAGCTTCCTTTGTGAGTGGCACACCTAACTCAGCCATACATGCTTGCATTCTATCATCACTACCATACAAAGCAGGGTACCTTTGAATACAACGATCTTGCATCGTAGCCAACTCCACAGCCAATGGATAACTTATAGCAAATCCACCACCACCATATGCCATAGCATATGAAAAATGAATATTCTGGACATGACTCTCAGAAGAACTACCAACATAATAAAAATGTTTATGATCATACTTTGAAAGAATTCTAACAACATTATCAACAACAAAAACAGTATCATCATCTCCCATCACAAACCATCTCACATCTTTCAATCCAAGCTTCAATGTCTCTGTCACAACCCTTGATATCCTCAATGCTGATCTTTGTCCCTGTCGATTTGTATACCGAAATCTAGAAGTGTCGTCTGAGATTCGAATATCAGGTAACCCTTCGTTCCTTTGTGTACTCACTCTTTTATCTAACCAAACAACACCTCTTGTTTGTTTTGGCCTCCACCATATTTTGATGTATTCTTTTCTTGTATTCCATAAATTTGATGAAGCAGCTATCCCAAAAACAATGTGTTTCAGCTCAGTATCTTGTCTTTGAGCCATTTGTTCAGGTGTTAACCGAACAATGATAGGTGATTTATTTTCTTCTTCTTCTCCTTCAGGAAAATCATCTTCATCTTGTTCCGTTTCTTTTTCAGTTTCATCTTGCATTTGTTCTTTGTTTTCTATTGGTAATACTTTGTGTTCAATGTTTTTATCCGAAGTCGAGGAAATATTGTAACTAGTCATGTGAACAACATCTTGTGTTGTATCATCTAAAGTGGTTGTTGTCGTTGGACATTCTTGTTCATTGTTGAAGAGAAGAATGTTGGAAGAATAAAGAATGTATAATACAATTGTGATTAAGATCAACCAAGTTGTGATGCTTCTTGAGCCTGTGTGGATCATGCGTTGATGGGAAGGATAGTGCATTTGTTTATTTTGGTTATGGTCTTCAAATTTGGTTTTAGATTAATTTTTGCATTACACTATTTTGTGTTCTTTGGTGTTGGAATTTGATGCAAGTGGAAATGTTCCTTCTAGCTCAGAATTGTTCGGATCACAAAAACATGGAGACATATTGTGTGTGTATTAATCTTAAATTACTACATTTTGTTTTTGTTTGGTTCATGTGAGTGAAGTTTGTTATGGTAACAAGCGAAGTTGAATGCGGTTTAAATGGATGCCTTGTTGACAATTAGTGTATATTCCCTAAAAAAAAAAAAAAGACAATTAGTGTATATCACTAGAGAATGTAATATCCATGATTTGCACTAATTTATTTATAATGATATAGTAACAACTAACAATCATTATATAGTTTTTCATAAAAGAAATATCATTCTTTAGTTTAAATATTATTCATCATAATTAGTAGTAATAAACCATAGACTCTCCAAAGTACAAGGTGTACCAAGGAGATCCCAAATAATTACAGATATGCAATGTTAATAAAAAATTAATCAATTTCCAAACAAGAACCAAAAACGAAAACGATATTACTAGCTTTTAACCACCAAAGAGAGTACCGCTTTACTTTATTCAACAACTGATCAATGGAACTCCCTATATTGTTAAACAACCTTTGATTACGATCAATCCAAATGATCCACGCACAAAGCAACCAAACAAGCTGCATAAAAGAGCACATTGCTCGCACGCCACCTGCTGAATGAGTAAACTGAAAGAAATGATATGATACATTAATGGGGTATGGACCTGAGACACCAAGCCAAGACCTGACCTTATACCACAGAGTGCCATAAAAATCACAATAAATGAATAAATGTTGAGAAGTCTCGTTGGCACCGCGCCCTAACAAACAACCTGTTGCGGTGTCAGAAAGGATTCTACAATGCACCAAGTTTGTCCTTGTAGGCAACTGATTCTTTAACAATCTCCAAGCAAAAATTGATACCTTAAGCGGAACATGTTTATGCCAAACTAGAGCATCTGCACCTTCCACCTTAAGGTTGTCTTGAGAAGTCAATAACTGATAGGCGCTACAAATTGTATAACCTGCAGAATGATCCAACAACCATCTCCAAGTATCTTTCACATTAAACTGCAAAGAAACACTACGAAGTAAAATAATACACTCCCCTAGCATCTCCTCCTCCCACACTCACAACCGCCTTCTCCAATTCCAACCCGCTCCCCCAACCTCCCACCCACTAGAAGACATGTATGCAACCGTACAAGATTTATC
This sequence comes from Medicago arabica, assembly GCA_946800305.1. Classification (NCBI taxonomy): domain Eukaryota; kingdom Viridiplantae; phylum Streptophyta; class Magnoliopsida; order Fabales; family Fabaceae; genus Medicago; species Medicago arabica. The sequence continues at coordinate 52,717,011 of OX326971.1, forward strand.
AACCGCAAGATCAAAAAGGTGCCTGAAGCGCACACAAAACGACACATCATCTAACCACGAATCATGCCAAAATAAAGTATTTGCCCCATCTACCACCATCCGAGACACACCCTTCTGAAACCACCCGCCGCCAACACCCGCTTACCCATCTCTAATTTTGGCTATCTCTCAATCCTATTGATTAAGTAATTTGTGAAAATCTTGTCAAAGAAATGCACAACATGTTTTGTCCCATAAAATTGGGTTGGCTACATGATCATATTACAACATAATAATGCTATATCACAAACCATATTTTGATCCTCATTTGGCATTACTCATGCTATACATCATGTTGCTTCCAGACAACGACCTTTTTTTTTTTCAATAAGCAAGGAGAAAGGACAAGCATCAAGATGACACATCGACATCCCAATAAGGCTGGTACTCCGAGAAACTTCCATCCTATGCCACCAAACTCTAAAAGATTTATTAAAAAAAGTGAAAAGTATATACAAAAAGAGGGGGACTAGACAAAAACCCTCAGAAGACGAAAAACAAAAGAAATAAAAAAGAACAACAGACTAAATGAATCTGTAATAAGGCAGACCACACCGATCACGAAAGAAATCAAAGTGAAGATCTGGTGGTAACGTAGTCGACCAAACTGAGCCATGAACCACCTATCAGCGAAAGAAATAACCTCGAACATTCCAATAGAAAATATTCATTCAGTGAGCAATTGGAGAGGAGTTACCCCTTGAGCGGGTTTGATATGACGGGTTTCCCAAAACATGTTGTTGCTTAAATTTTTGTGTCTGCTTTTTGTTTAAAAAGATGAATTCCAGCCATTAGGCTACTTGACCAAAAAAAAAAAGTTTTTTAACTGAGTTTTTTTATTCCCAAAACTACCGTCAACTTTCAATCTAATTAGTATATATATGAGTAAATTCATTGTTAAAATAAAAGTGCAACAAACACGATATGAGTATATATATGTTCAGATTCTTTATTTATTGATCATTTAAAAAGTGTAACAAACTAAATGAGTCTTTTAGCCTGGAGTCCGAATTATTTCATAAATTTGATGAAGCAGCTATCCCAAAAGATTCCATATATTCATTGTTATAACTTTCAAACGTTATCGCAATAAAAAGAGCGGAAAGACGGGCACGTAAATGCCGGTCTTTGCAATTTTTTTTAGGTTATATTTGTTATAATATTATTATCATTGAAAAATATAAATATGGTTTGTTGAGTTTGTTACCTCTTGTTTTAATTTTCTTTAATGAAGGCAAATTTGTGAGCACACAACAATATGATGTTAAACTCCAAATAGAATTCTTTCCAAAAAAGAAGTAAAAATAGAATTTTCGATCAAAAAAGAAAATTAAAATAGAATTTAAAGTGGAGTAACCACATTAATAAATTAGTTTTTTAAGATTGATATGTTTTTCCCTCAAACAAGAGATTAATCTGTTTTGCGGATCCTATTTCTTCTCTGATTTAGTTAGGCATCACTTTTCCTATAAAACCTATAAATAAAAACTAGGGCCAAAACTAATACTAATAGGTAGCAAAAAACCTAGAAGAGAAGAAAGAAACTAGAAGAAAGAAAAAAGTTGATTCCTATGGCAGAAAGAGTTGAGTACCTTTTTGATGCTTTTGATGTTTTTAACCAACAAAACAACATGAAGCCTACCTACACAACAGACTTGTTTAGGTTTGATGTCTCCGTTGTCATTCAAAATTGTTCAAACCCTCCAAATAGTCTTAGAACTGTATCATCCATGTTAGAAACACCAATATATATACATTGCAACCAGTTCTTCAACCACAACCAAATCTTCCCATTGTTTTGCTTAAGTCAATTGCCCTCGCCCTATTTAACTCATCGGAAACTTGCTGAATTGTCACAAAGTCTTATACCTACGGTTAAAGAGATATTCAACATCTCTGGTCCTTTTGTTGCACTTCCGAGACCAACGAGTAATCTTCATCGAGAGAATATTTTCCCTGTGGCGCTGCATATTTACGTGGATGTGTATCCAGATGAAGAAAGATCAAGAACTGATGAAGAGATGATAGAAGAGTCTATGCAATTTGTAAACACAACTCCTGCATCCAATGAAGCCATCTTGTCTTTGAAAGCCTATTCACTACCTAGGGATTGTTGCATATGCATGCAGAGGTTTCATGATGAATTGGAAGAAGGTGGTGGTGGTGATAGTGATGACGTGAAGATTTCAACAATGGCATGCGGTCATATATTTCACCATGATTGCATTGTAAAATGGCTGCAAACAAGTCATGTGTGCCCTTTGTGCCGTTATGCTATGCCTACTTGAATATTGAGATTATTTTCAGTTTTTGGTTCAACGTGTATCAATGTTTTATTGGTTACAGTGTGTATCAATGTTTAGTACTACTTAACTAGTCTACTTGTATGTTTACATCAAATTTAGATTAAATAGACAATTTCACAGTTGAACTTGTAAACATCTCACGTCTTCTCATCCAATGTAGTTTTTAAAGTTCTTTGAGTTAATTATTTTATTTCTTTTAGCTTAATGTTGATTTTAGAGTCGTTTTGATAAATAATTATTATGTATACTAACTTGATTGTCCGCTCTTTTATTGCACTAATGCATGCATGTAAATTATGAATTACGATTTTTGTTTTTGAAGGTGAACAAGGATATTTATGAAATTTTGTTTTTCCGCTAAAAAATTAAATTTTTGATTTTGATTAATATTATTTTGATTTGATTATAAGTATAGATACAATTATTTTTCACTTTCATATTGTAACAAACTATACTTAAAGGTATACTTGAAAGTGAAAAAATTCAACCAAAAACCATGTATTCTCTTTATGCGTTTAAACGTCCAGCCAAAAACCTTGTATTCTCTTTATACATGCTATCATTTAGACGGGCACAATAGTTTTAAGAAATTTTGATTAAAATTATAGGTATAGATAATAAATATTTTGCACTTTCATATTGTAACAAACTATATTTTGTTGGAACATAATGTGTTTAACATTACCCTTTGAGTTTTGAGGATAACAAGGTATTAAAAAGTGTCAATTGGATATGCTAATATTTGTTCAAGTGTGCAGGACCATGAACAAAATTTAAATATCTCTAACAAAAGCATAGGTTTTGATGGAACAAATGAGAGCAATGGAATCTACTACAAGAAAACATCTGAAGAAAAGAGGTTCTGAAGACAAAAGGATCTGAAGATAAAAAGTTTTGAAGATGACGTCATCAGAAGCACTCTCGTCAGAAGTTTCCTATCAGAAGCTGACGTCATCAGAGGTTCTGAAGATCATTAGAAGCTAGAAGACTTGAAGCTTCAAGTTTGTCAAATGTTGGTTTGATCACATATATCATTGCAAAAGAATAGAAGCCTGAAGTAACGGCTAATTCGGAGAAATTTGAAGGCATTGGATGCTTATTCCTTGAAGAACGTTGGAAAATGACAATAGTACAATTGTACAACCACCTTCTCCACTACTCTCTTTTGTGTCTGCAATAGTACAAGAACAACAGTTGTGACTACGCTAGTGATCAACCAAACAAGGAAATGATTTGAAATTGTTCCTTCGACAATAACCAAATCAGGCAACAAATCATTGGTGATTTGATCAAGCCTCAAACGACTCTTTTTTGATGTGCTGGCAATCAACAACGTCTCTTTCACACCTCTATATAAAGGAGTGAAGACATGAAGAATTGAAAGACTCACACAACAATTTTACAAGTGCCAAACCTCTGCTGAAATTGTTTCACATCAAAGTTCACTTAGAATTTCTTAACAACTTTCATATCTTAGAAATTCTAGAGTCTTAAGAGTTTGTATCTAAATCGTATTGTGAACACCACTGATTGTATATCAAGTGTTCAACCTCAACCTTAGACCCAAACAATTATCTCAATGATTTATTCGTTTGATCAATGATTAATTGATTTATGGTTCATAGTTTAAAATGGATGTGGACTCTACGAAGGTTTCGTATAAAATGAAACCATGGAAATATTTGTCCATCATGGACCACTTTTTTCCACCCTTTAGATTTACCAACCTTCCCACCCTATTAAGATCTTGGGCGCCCTATAAGTTTTTCCAAAATACCCATGGTTTGGATTTTAAAATCCGAAAAACATTGTTAGGGTAATTTGGATTATATAATCCAAAAGAACACGAATTATATATTATGTGTTCAATTTGATATCAAAGGTCTATGTTGACTGTCGTAAAATCCCCACATAAACTGCAAACCATTTGCATGGATTTTATGAACGGTCAACAATGACCATGACACCATAAACACTCTTAAAAAACTAAAAAAAAAACTTCAAGGTAAGAAAAGATGAGAAGGGAAGAATGAATGATTTTGTTAAAGATGCAAGCATATTTATACGCAATAAGGAATATCTAGTGTTTTTTTTTGTTTGACGGATGAGTTTCTAGTTTTATCTATACTATATACTATATCAGAAGAAAATATCATGTTTTGGTTTTTTTAAGTGACCTTTTTCTGTTTGCAAAACTACCCTCAACTTTCAATATAAATAGCACATATAACAAATATATAAGAGTAAATTTAGTTGTCAAAATAAAAATGTAACAAATAGGATATAGTGTATATATGTCCAGTTTTTTTTTTCTTTATCATTTAAAAAATGTAACAAACTAAGATATGAGTAAATTCATTGTTAAAATAAAAGTGTAAACAAACACGATATGAGTATATTCATTGTGAAAATAAAAGTGTAACAAACACGATATGAATATAATAAATATTGTTGTTGGTATCATTAACAAAATAAGAATTTAGATTTTTCTCTCAAAAAAAATAGATTATATTTTTTTATTATATTGTTGCCGTCATTGAAATAGATAATCATGGTTAGTTTGTTTTTTTATAACTTGAAAGCAACAAACATTAATATTTTTAGTTTTAATCAAAATCAAAATCTCATTAAAAAACACCGTTCATATTTTTCAAACGTTAGCCGCAATAAAAAGAATGGACGTGCCCAAGTTTTCGCTAGTATATATAAAGAATAGGGGATTTTGGATTGGATTTTTTGTTATTCCAATTGTACTCCTATAATAATGATATATTGTTGGTGTTAATAAAAAAGATAAGAAGATTTTTCTTCGTCAATTTTTTTTGTTATGTTTGTTATATTATGGTTGAGTTTGTTACATTTCTTTTTAAATACAGTTTGTTACATTTGAAAGTCGCAAATATTTATACTTATAATTTTAAATTATATAAAAAAAATTATACAAAATATTGTTTGTAATCTATACGCAATTTTTTTTATAAAATATCATTGATATTTGATAATCTACACATGTTAGCACAATAAAAACGAGTCATTGATATTGTTGTATTGTTTTCAATTTTCAAATGGAAACTACGACCCTATCTTATTTTAATTTCTTTAATGAATGCATCTAGCCATATCCGTATAACTTGATGATCTTATCTGAAGATTTGTGTGTACAACATATGATGTTAAACTCCAAATAGAATTCTTTCAAACAAAAAGTCTAAATAGAACTTTCGGTCAAAAAAGAAAATTGAAATAGAATTTAAAGTGAAGTAACCACATTAATAAATTGGATTTTTAAGATTGATACGTTTTTCCCTCAAACAGAAGATTAATCTGTTTTGCCTATCCTATTTCTTCTCTGATTTAGTTAGGCATCACTTTTCCTATAAATAAAACCTAGGGCCAAAACTAATACTAATTAGACCATCGACCCGTGCTAACGCACGGATCATATGGAATGTAATATTTGACGGTAATAAGTAACAAAATAGTTTAGATGAATGTAACATCCACGGCTGAAGAGAGCAGGGGAGTGTTCGCCGGTGCACCAGACACGACAATGAGCGGCTCCCGACAGCTTCTAGAGGAACCAAATCACATCGGAATGAGAGGGATCCTGAGGCCGTGTAGGTATAGGACTACATGGTTGAAGGAAAGCTTATAAGAATTGTTTGGTACTACCTATATCAACAAGATGCATCTCTTTTTGGTAGCCCATTTCATAAGAACTCCACAGTTAAGCATGTTTGACTTGGAGTAGTCTTTGGATGAGTGACCTAACGGAAACTCGGTAAGCGTGCGAGTGAGGACAAAACACGCTGAAAAGACCCGTGTTGGTTTGTAGGGTCAGTCGGTAATGCTTAAAGTCGTCTGGGATGTTACAAATGGTATCAGAGCAGACCTCTTCCAGTACGGTGTGGTTCAGGGACAAACCAAGCAGAAGCTGGTGGGCATGTAACACCCACGGCTGACGAGAGCAGAGGAGTGTTCGCCGGTGCACCAGGCACGACAATGAGCGGCTCCCGACAGCTTCTAGAGGAACCGAATCACATCGGAATGAGAGGGATCCTGAGGCCGTGTAGGTATAGGACTACATGGTTGAAGGAAGACTTATAAGAATTGTTTGGTACTACCTATATCAACAAGATGCATCTTCTTTTTGGTAGCCCATTTCATAAGAACTCCACAGTTAAGCGTGCTTGACTTGGAGTAGTCTTTGGATGGGTGACCTATCGGGAAATTTCCCGGTAAGCGTGCGAGTGAGGACAAAACACGCTGAAAAGACCCGTGTTGGTTTGTAGGGTCAGTCGGCAATGCTTAAGTATAACAAGACGGGTTAACATTTATAAGTAAGAGATGATGTTAAGTATATCGAGACAGGTTAATGGTTATTCCTTTCCAAAAAAACAACATATAACAATTATAAGTAAGATTTCCAAAAAAAATAGCATATAAGAGATGACATTTTGCATAAATTAAATCTAGGGTTAATATAGTAAAGTCACGCGAAAAAATTAGGTTAAATCTAGGGTTAATATTGCGTCACGAGTTAACATTTAGAAATAAGAGATGACATTTTGCATAAATTAAATCTAGGGTTAATATAGTAAAGTCACGCGAAAAATATTAGGTTAAATCTATGGTTAATATTGTGTCACGGGTTAACATTTAGAAATAAGAGATGACATTCTGCATAAATTAAATCTAGGGTTAATATAATAAAGTCACACGAAAAAATTAGGTTAAATCTATGGTTAATATTGTGTCACGGGTTAACATTTAGAAATACAAAATATACATTTAACATCAGAGGGGGTTTAGTTTTCACATCAGCACGGAAAATATCTGAAGGAAAAGATACACACTGTGAGTTTTTAATCAGTTGACATAAGCACATGATGAGAATTCCTAATAGCATATAACATTTGCATCAATGGATAATTGAAATGAATGGAAAAACACACGGGTGACATTTTTGCAATTTGAGTGAAAAGTTTGGCTAATTTTTTTCACTTCAGTAGATGAAGACTGCCTGAGGTAAAAAATATTAGGTCATTAGCCTTACCGTTCATCTATCCTACAAAACATCACCGTCCAAAAGCTCTCACCTTACAAAGCATAGAAGCTCAGAAGCATCACCGTCCCTTTTCACTCTCCGTCAAAAGCTCTCACCGTCCACCGCCACACCACCACCGTCCAAGCTCTCACCTCTCACCGTCCAAGCTCTGTTTTCCCCTGGTGAGCTCTCTCTCTCTCTCTCTCTAATTAGGGTTCATGGTTATGAAAGATTAGAATCTAAACTTACAGAATCTGAAGGATAGATTAAGCTTGACTCGTTGATTAAGCTTGAAATTGATGTAGATTTTTGCTTGAAATTGAACCAATATCATTCAAAATGGTTCGTTACTTCTTATCTTTACCCCAATTTCATTTTTGTATGTTAATATTGTTCTTTCATTTTATCTTTTTTACCCTTGTTTTTTGTTTTTTTTAAATTAATATTACTCTGAGTCTCGCTGTCATTAGCTTATGTCTTTGCTATTTTGCTGATTAATTGACAAAACTCTCAAACTTTATGAAAATTAACCTATTCACAACTGACCCAAATGTAGTCAAGATATTGATTTTAATCCCCTGTCACTAATAATAGATTGTGTGAATATTTTGTGTGATGGCTTATATTCTTAGCGTGTTTATATTGCTGAAAAGTATATATTAACCACTGTTGGATGTTTGGCTCTAATGAATTGGATGATTTTGTCTTCATTTACTTGCATATTATTTTACTTCCCTCTGTAATGTCTGTACTCGTTAAATAGTTTCTAATCTGCTGCTTCCACTACTCATTTTCATCTAGATTCCTAATATATCTCTTCTTGAAGAGTTTAATAAATGTATTAGCGCACAATAGTTTATCATCTATCAGCTCTCTGCTCGGTGGACTAAAAGCCTTGATAGGATTTGGGGACATTGTTTATCCAAAACATGGGGCTCGTCAGTTCTGTTAACAACTCAAGTAGCTACAAGATTCAATTGTTTTAATGATGTACCCTTTTTTCATGAATAATAAATACTATACAGCAATGTCGTGTTCATTGTTGACTTCATCTTGTGTGTATTTTTCCTCCTCGGTGTTGAAGTGGGTTCTTTGCTTTTCATTGCAATATCAATTGATAGTCAGAGAGAAATCATTTTACTAGTGCTGAGATTTTGAATGGTAATTTTTTGAAGTTTTTTGATTGGGTATCTAAGATAACTTATATGGATTTGTTTGCCAATCTTATCTTAGCATCATTGTGCAAAGTGATGAGATTACCATTTTGTCACTAAGTTATTTAGTACCATCTTTTGCTGCTTCCTGTCTTGGTGTGTACTGTAACACCCTATTTCTATTAAGCGGTAAAACGCGCGAACATACAATATATTCTAGAAACAGATGCTACGACAACAAACAATTTCATAATTCGCAAGTATATATTATCATGGTTCATAAAATATAGCAGCGGAATATATCAAATATATAGACAACATCTCCAAGTCTCATGATAATAAATACATAAAACATCCTCAAGACATAGGATATAGAATAATCATAACATAACTCTTCAAATCAACATATGATTAAATAAGTTTAACAATAAAACGCTATCCTAGATCAGAGCCCCTAATCTAGACGCGCGCAAAAGATAAGGAGGATTTCTACTCCTCAGCAACATCAATCGAACAAGCTACTTATCCTGCACTCCATCTACCCGTCCGCACGGAAAGGTAGGTGGTAAACCACTGAGGGTTAGCATTACATCAACATAATCCACAATCAAGTATTCAAGAATCTCATGTTTAAATATTACCAAATAATATAAACATCCTTATACATATATGTCCACACAATAATCCAATATCAATTCAATTCACCAATCAAGTTCACATGAACCAAATGCATCAATCACACATCACGACTCAATGCAATTCACCAAACAATGTATGCAATGTTCTAGACTCATCTAGATGCATGTGGTACCAAATCACCTCAAGGTCGTCACCTTTGATGCAACAAAAACATCGTTTGTAAGGTTTCACACCCCGCCTTACATTGAACATAAGTTCGTCACCAAACAATGAATGCATGAACATATGACTCGACTCAATGCATATGTTCGCACCATGGTCACCTCAACAATCAACATGCATATATATCATTATGCAATGCAATCATCACCAAAACCATGCATATACAATTATGCAATCATCACCAACATTCAACAAGTATGCACACATCAACTCACATTCAACATACATCATTCATTAGCCTCTACTTAATCATATAAGATCAGTCACAAAAGGTTGCCACACCCTTGGTCTTTAAGTTAAGTTTTCACAAGTTTTACTTATAATTCACAACTTTAGAAATATCGAAGTAATGAATCAAAACCAACCAAACAAGGTTAATTGCCTAAGCCGTGTATACTCTTAGGTCACAAATGTTTGCAGTAGAGATTACATAAGCCTCTCATCGGCCAATCATGACTAATTCACAAAAATCACAAAGTTCGTCTCACTTTGTCATATTACAAAACCAATTCATTAAGAGAAGGAAACTAAGTTTGATTCAACAAGGCATAGATTAGATGCTATTAAACATCATAATTAAACTCATAATACTCATATTTGATGTTTGGAAGCAAACTAAAAGTTTTGGGTTGAGTTAGAAACGGTTATGCTGAATTTTTGTAAAAGTCTTCCAAGACCCACTTGGAGTGTTTCTATCATAACTCAAAATCCACAAAACATTTTCAAGCGAAACCAACGCCATTAGAAAGCTAACTCAATTATCTAAAACTTCCATGTCTACACCAAAGGCCAATTCAAAACAGAAATGGGCGAAAAATACGCAAGAATGCAAAACAGGGACTGCTGAAACTGCTTCTGAACATGCTTCTGGAGAAGCTCCTGTAGCAGCTTGGAGTGGTTATGAACACTACGGATTTCAACTCTTTTCACCCAAAATTCCCAATTTTGATCTCCCAATGCCCAAATGTGTTTCCAAAGGTTGTTTATATTATTATGTACATAAAAGACACACAAAACCATATAGAACTTGAAATTAAAATATCATTTCAACACAACTCAACAATTCAATTATTCTTCATAAAACTCTCAACAACAACACAATTCACTCCACAATTCCATAATTATGAACACCCATGACATCAATCATCAACAACAACATCTCATAACAACAACAGCAGCTATCAGTCATGAATTCCCCAACATTCCAACAACAACATTATTCTTCATCAATTTTTCACATAAACCCAAATATTCATTTTCATACATTTTTGACATGTTAATTCAACAACGATTACACAATCATCATATAATTCATGTTTACAAACATAATATCAACATCCAACCACGAATTTACAGAATTAATGCAATCAATCAAATTCATAGAAATGGGTAGAAATGAGAGATTTGAAGATTATGTGTGAAAACTATCTCTCTTACCTCTAACACCAAGAATTCCAGCTCAAGCTTCAATTTAGCTCCTAGATTCAACCTCCCCTTTAGCTTCAACTCTCTTCTCTTGCTCTTGTCTCTCTAGCCTCTATTTCTCTACTCTTTGTGTTATGTGTGAATGACAAAGTCTAACCCTATTTTTTTAAAGTTATGGGTCAAATATTCACAACCCTAATGGGCCTAACCCATCCCAACTAATTGGTTCAAATCTAATTACACCACACCGCTAACTCACTAACGGTAATTAACTAGAAACCTCAATCTTAATTGATTATATCGACAACTTAACTTCTTACAATTAATAATGGTTCTAACTAGAATACTAAAATAATTATTGTCATAAGGTCACTAAATTACCCTTCCTCGCAAAAGACTAAAATACCCTTAAGTCTAAATAACCAAAATACCTTCCTAACACGAAAACTCATGAAAATGCACACAGACATGAATAAACACACATCAAACAATTAAAATCAAATAATCAAAAAAATCGGGCTGTTACATGTACAGTTTTGTTCTCTTTTAGCCAAATAAAAAACTTATTATGTGCAACTAGTTTGAAGAGTTGGGTTCTTCCTTCAATGCAGTCAATGTTTTATGGTTAGCTGGGTTCTTTCTTTATAACTCCTAATTAATCTTAACTTACTATCAATGTTTAATTTGTGACCTGCTATAACTCGACTCTTAATAGTATGTTACTGTTATAGATCTTAACACTATCAAATGCTTCAGATCTTATTATTTAACAAATAAACTTTGCATTATTGATATAATTCATAGTATTATGAAATCAAAAGTAAGCATACTCAAACAAATATATGATGAATATTCCCAACATCAGGATATGATTAATTTGATTGCTTGTGTTTGTGTTTTATCACTTTATTCATATGTTCCATTTCCATTCTCAACCCTTATTCTTTTATCTTTTGGGCATCCATTACAGGGGGTAGTATTATAAGCACAGAGACTAATGAGTTGTATTTAAACTTGAGCCAACAATTCAAAAGGTGAATATTACCAAGATTTACATTCATTGTTTAAGCATATTTCAACTGTCCCTTTTTCCTTTTTTTTACCTGCTCATTGTTGATTTTGGTGGATCCACTTATGGATGATTCAGTGTATATTTTCAAATTGTAGATAAAATTGACTTCTTGTTTATTGATGTTCCTCAAATTGTTTGGTTTTGCTGAACTGACTTCTTGTTTATTGATGTTCCTCAAATTGTAGATAGAAACAATTCTCAAACTTGTAGGATCAGCTGCACTTGTTTTGTTTGCTAGCAAGAAACTTCTATATAAGGTAAGACTGTTTCTCCATGCAAGATCGATTAGTGTTATTTATTATACCATCAGTTTTCATGCAAGATTGATTAGTTGAAGTTAATTAATAACTGACATAGTTAATCAATTTATGTAATATTAGAAAGTGTTGTTTTGGTCATACTTGAAAATGAAAATATATGGGGTCGGTGTCGGTGTCGGTGTCGAATCACAATTGAACGTAATCACTTGTGTCAGTGTCGTATCAGACACCAGACATGTTTCCATCAAAAGTGTCGGTGCTACGGAGGCTAGGAGTTTAGTATGCTATTTGTGTTGGTTCAAGATATTTGGATTCTGATAGAATTGATTAATTTAATTTTTATGGTGGATTGTTGAAATGTGATTATAACATCAAGGAGTTTCGAATGCTATTTATGCTTTCTTAGAAAGTTTGGATTTTAAGAGAAGTGATTTTGGATGATTTTTTTAGTTTTAATCTCTTTGATTTGTATGGGTTATCATGTGCTCATTATGATTTATTATGATTTATGATGATTTTAAGGTGAGAAAATTTGCTTCTTGTGTCTAATTCTTATGTGAATTTTTTATTTTTTTGAATTGTTTTGCAGCGAAAAACAATTGTCACACCAGGCATTTTGCAAAGCTTTTGTCTTACACCTAGTTGAGCGTAATATATTATAGCAGTGTTTGCGTGTCATCTAAGAGATTTCTAGCTAGTAGTAATATCGTACCTCCGTGTAAGTAGTTACGTAGCTTAAGCATCAAGTTTCAAAGTAAGTGTATATTTGACGTTGTATTTGATATTTGATATACTGCTTCCTTCAACACTAAAATGTATAACTTTGATGATTTTTCTAATTTTGTTGACATAGAGCTTTAGAGGTTCATCAATTTGCTCAGGGCATTAGAAAGAAGCCTAGATGGGTTCGTCCCAAAGTAAGTATGGTGTAGAGTTTGTCATTTTTTTATGTTGATAAATGATTTTTTTTATTTATATCTACTATATAAAAATGGACATTCATTTGTAACCAAGAAAGCAACCTAATTGCAACGATTGTGGATACTATGTGATGAAGAATATTCTAGATATCATCTCTGCTAATATTACTACGTCTTGGATGGAGGTATTTTAATTTTATGATAACATGTTTATACTATATATGTATTGCCAAATATAAATATAACCTTATTCATATTAATTACTTATATTAACCTACACATTGTAGGTATTCAATGATCCAACGGCATTAACTGAAGATGATTTATATGATTTGCGAAACCAATGGGCAACTTGTTTTCTTGAATCGTATAAAGCTTATGATTTACATGGTATGTTTCAAAGCCAGTCTCTGAATTTGACATTTGTGAAGAGAGTAGAATTTTGAACGGACTTGTAGATGTCGTAATGCGTGGTGGTTTTGGTGTGTGAGGCATTTCTGCAGTTGAGATAACTTTTTCAATTGATTATTTTTTGCAGCTGAAATTTGATTATGATGTGGCTGAGATGAGATATTGCCGGTGCTTATGACTTAGATGAGATGAGATGTTTTTTGCAGCTGAAGCTTAGCATATTTACAATGATGATTCAATTGTGGATTTTTTTTGTTTGAAATTTGTCCCCAACGATGTTTTATTGGAATATTCCTAGCTATATTAATGTATTCATAGGCCTCTATTATATATATATATATATATATATATATATATATTGGAATATTGATGTGCAAAGATTGATTATGTAATATCCAATTTGATAATATCACTTCTTTTTTGGCATTAAAAATTATCTATAATTTGTTTTTATTTTATTATATTATTAAAAAAGAAAAGAGCAGGTGTCAAGCTTATTTAATAAGCCATTTAAAAAAAAGCTTATTTGATAAGCCACTTAAAAAAAATATAGTTTTCAACAAAAAAAAAAAAACTCACCACAGTGGTTTTGAAAGCTGATGTGAAATATGTACATTTAACAAGTTATCCTTTGTTGGCCATCTATTGCGGAGAAGACACCACGCGCAAATAGAAACCTTCAAAGGAGCACTCTTATGCCAAGGAGCATCCGAAACGATGTCATGGTTATGTATGCCAAGGAGCCTGCCGCATGAGCATTTGATACACACCACAGATGGTGTATCCATCACTAATGTTAGGCTGCCAAAGCCAGACATCTGGTTCAGTAACCTGCAAATTAACATTAGTAAGCATATTCTTAATATCCACTAGCGACTCCTCCTCCCAAGCTAACAAACGACGTCTCCACCTCCAAGCCTCCCCATCTTCACCCCAACCTGAAGCGTACATCTCTCCCATCGACAAGTCCTTATGAATCGATAAATCATACAACTTCCTAAATTTCTCCATTAACGACACCGTCCCCACCTAACAATCCAACCAAAAGAAAGTATTTAAACCATTACCTAAATGTTTTGATATACTTTCTTCAAATCAATTACCGCCATCCACACCTATGCCATTTTGAATTCTAACTATCTCCCACCACCAAGATGAACTTGTCACGCCACCCTCTCTTAACCGACCTCTCTCCTCCCCATAGCGAGAGGATAACACCTTAAACCACAGACCCTCTCTGTCCAATAAACACCTCCAACACCATTTTTTATCTTATCTACTCAATATTTCATTTAATTTTTTATTGAATTTCTAATATTTTATGTAGCAGAAATTTCTCAACAAACTACATATAATACTTTCAATAGTGTTTACATATATGACCTTATTTTATGATTAAAACACTTTAATTGTTTTTTTTGGGAAAATAAGCTTCGATTAGTTACTAAGTAATCTTTTAGCACAATATCATTCAATTAGTTTTTCTTTTTGAGAAAAAAAAGTCTTCGATTAGTTATTATGTTATCTTTAAATACTATATTCTAATGCAAATGTTAACTATAAATATATTTTTTTGTTAATCACATGTTCACATATTTTGAACACAAAAAGAAATTCGAAACCTTCTTTTCATCTAACCTTTTTCCTTCTTCAAGTTTGCCAAACACAAATTCTTTTTTTTTTTTAAGGAAAACCATATTCATTCTCAATATTTTTATTATTTTTTCTATTTTTTAAAATCAATATTTTATTTTGCATAAATGTCTCAACAAACTTTTGATCTTATCCCCCTCAATATATTATTTAAATTTTTATTGAATTTCTAATATTTTATGTAGCTGAAATATCTCAACAAACTACATATTATACTTTCAACAAAGTTTACATATAAGATCTTATTTTATGATTAAAAAACTCCAATTGGTTTGTTTTTTGTTTTTAGGAAAAGAAACTTCAATTAGTTACGAAGTAATCTTTTAGCACCGTATCATTCAATTAACTTTTCTTTTTGGAAAAAAAGGCTTCGATTAATTATCTTTTAGCATATTCTAAAGCAAATGTTAACTATAAATAACTGAATTTTTGCTAATAACATATTCACATAATTTAAGCACAAACAGAAACCTCAAACCTTCTTTTCATCTAACCTTTTTCCTTAGGTTTGCCATACACCAATTCTATTATTTCTCTTACGTATATTTTAACATATATATTTCACCTACTTTCTAATGCTACTTTTTAGTATAACATGTTTTTATCTTTTTGTTATTTTTATTTTTATTTTATTTTTGAAGACAACTTTTCAAACATCTTAAAAACTTCTACATAATTCTGCTTTTTATTTTATTTTTCTAAAATATATGGCTACAAAATCTAACTCAATTGATGGCGTCAATCAATCAATAGTATCTATACTATATATATAAAGAAAACTATCATTTTCAGCACACTTTTGGGTTGGACTTTTCTTTCCAAAAATACCCTTAAATTTTAATTTTAATTTTAAATACAAATAACATATGTAACAAATAGATATATAATATATATAAAGAAAACAACCCCTTTCAGCACACTTTTGGGTTGGACTTTTCTTTTCAAAAATACACTTAAATTTTAATTTTAATTTTAATTTTAAATACAAATAACATATGTAACAAATAAATAATAATAAATTTAATTTAAAGAGAAAACTTACACACAATTCCTTATGTTCTTATTGTTAGCCAATTATAAAATAACACATGGATTACTAATTCATGTCACTACAACTGACAATTCCTTATGTTCTTACTGTACATCTGTGTTGTTCCCCTCAATACAACCGACAAAGATTGCCAAGTATTTTCATATCCCTTCCACAAAAAACAGCATTTCCATATTATTTTATTAATATAGGTTACTCTTCATTAGTATTTGATTAATTGTAACAAACGTGAGCGGAAAATAATGGTAAAGATTGGACTTTAAATCCTTTAAATAAGGATTAGTAACAAACGTGAGCAAAAAATAATGTTAAAGATTCGACTTTAAATCCTCTAAAAAATATATTAGTAACAAATGCGAGCAAAAATATTGTTAAAGATTGAACTTTAAATCCTATAAAAAACAATATTAGTAACAAACGCGAGCAAAAAATAATGTTAAAGATTGGACTTTAAATCCTCTAAAAAAGATTAGTAACAAATGTGAGCAGAAAATAATAATGTTAAAGATTGGACTTTAAATACTCTAAAAAAAATTAGTAACAAACGTGAGCAAAAAATAATGTTAATTATTGGACTTTAAATCTTCTGAAGAAAAAAAAAATTAGTAACAAACGTGAGCAAAATATAATGTTAATTATTGGACTTTAAATCTTTTGAAGAAAAAAAATTAGTAACAAACGTGAGCAAAATATAATGTTAAAGATTGAACTTTAAATCCTCTAAAAAAAAAGATTAGTAAGTAACAAACGTAAGTAAAAAATAATGTTAAAGATTGAACTTTAAATCTTCTAAAAAAAGATTATGACTCAAAATATTTTAGAAAAAGTTTTTTTAGCACTATATTAAATATTAATTATCAATCAGTTTTCAGGAGAAGAACATAATTTGTTGTCATTTGACGAGGTTGAAGGGGATACTCATAACTTAAATAACATGAATTTATTAACTCAATTGCTTAAGGAAGTATCCCACCACATATTTTAATGGTAAAAAAGGTGCACCTTTGATGTTGTTGCGAAACATAGACCCTAGATATGGCATGTGTAATGGGACACGATTGTTATGCCGTGGTTTTATTTAAGAATATGTTGGATGTAGAAATCCTAACGGGAAGCAATGCTGGAAAAAGAGCATTCTTGCCATAATTAAATTAAAAACAAATGTGAGTTCATGATTTCCCTTTGTGCTTAGTGTAGAAAATAGTTTCCTGTTAGATTAACTTTTGTTATTATCATAAATGTCACAAGGGCAGACCATTCTCAATGTTGGATTCTATCTTCCAAGACATGTTTTCAGGCATGGTCAATTATATGTAGCTTTATTAAGAGGAGTTTCTCAAAATTCAACAAAAGTTATCATTAAAGAAGGGAAAATAAAAAGAGAAGATGATGACATTACGAAAAATGTAGTTTTTAAAGATATTCTTTTATCACAATCATAACAATGTTTCTTTTACATTGCATGTCATTTATACATTTATGTTATGATGTTACTAATTACTATTAGAATAAACAATAAATAATCATTATTTTATCTTAATTTTATATGCAGGCAAACTAAAATATGTTGAGTTCAAAAATAATTTTGTTTTATGCCTTGACAATGTTTTGTTTATAAATCAATATATCAATAGTTTTCATTAATATTTAAAAATTTCAAATTTTTAATCAAAATTATACAATCAAACATAATAAAATAATCACATGCATTAGCGCAGTAGAAAGAGCGGACAGACGGACACGATAGTTTTATTTAAGAATATGTTGGATGTGGAAATCCTAACAGGAAGCAATGCTGGAAAAAGAGCATTCTTGCCATAATTAAATTAAAAACAAATGTGAATTCAGGACTTCCCTTTGTGCTTAAAACAGTTTCCTGTTAGATTAAGTTTTGCTATTACCATAAATATGTCATAAGGGCAGACCATTCTCAATGTCAGATTCTATCTTTCAATACATGTTTTCAGGCATAGTCAATTATATGTAGCTTTATTAAGAGGAGTTTCTCAAAATTCAACAAAAGTTATCATTAAAGAAGGGAAAATAAAAGGAGAAGATGATGACTTTATGAAAAATGTAGTTTTTAAAGATATTCTTTTATCGCAATCATAACAATGTTTCTTTTACATAACATGTCATTTATACATTTATTTATGATGTTACTAATTACTATTTGAACAAACAATAAATTATCATTATTTTATCTTAATTTTATATACACACAAACAAAAATATGTTGAGTTCAAAAATAATTTTGTTTTATGCCCTGACAATGTTTTGTTTATAAATCAATATATCAATAGTTTTCATTATTATTTAAAAATTCAAAAAAAAATTAATCAAAATTATACAATCAAACATAATAAAATAATCACATGTGTTAGCGCAATAGAAAAAGTGGACAGACGGGCACAATAATGACTGTCTTTCCGCTAGTATAAATAAAGTAAAGTATTTTATATCATGTTTTGACTCAACGCTTATTCTCAATTTGTTTTTTAGATTTAATTTTGCATAAATATCTCAACAAATTCTTTCTTTTCATCAAAATGATTTTTCTTCTTCTTTCAATTTAGCATCTCTCTCTCTTTCTCAAAAGATAGGTTCTCCCTCTCAATCGATTTTTTTTCTCATACGTATGAGCCACGAAACAAACAAAGGGACCCAAAACTCTTACCACTTGAACTAATTCATTATTGGTTTTGTTACACTTTTTATTCTTGCATTGGACATTCATCTTACCATTTATATTTATTTTTAAGTTATTATTAAAATTGTAGATTTAAATAAAATTAATTTAATATACTTACATATGTATTCGTACACACAAACTTTTTAATATCTTACCCGGGCAAAGCCGAAAGCTCTAAACTAGTATATATATAAAGTAAGGTATTTTATGTCACGTGTCACTTCCACGTTTATTCTCAATATTTTTATTATTTTTCTATTTTTTAAAACAAATATTTTATTTGACATAAATATCTCAACAAACTTTTGATCTTATCCACTAGATATTTTATTATATTTCAAATATTTTATGTAGCAAAAATATCTCAACAAACCACATGTAATATTTTCAATCGTCCTTTCGATTATAAAAATATATAGAATACTATTTTAAGGAATTAAATACTTCACTTTATATTTTAAATATTTTTTGGTCTAATTAATTAATGTCTATTTCACTTTTAGCATTATTTGTTTCAAAAAATGTAATTTTTTTGTTTAAACTGGTTTTTTCTTTGAATTTTCAAATATTTCTTTTAGCACCGTATTATTCAATTAATTTTTCTTTTTGAGGAAAAAAGGGTTTGCGTTAGTTATTATATTTTCTTTTAGCAGCATATTCTAATGCAAATTTTATCTAAAAATAAAGAAGTTTTTGTCAATCACATATTCATGTATTTTGAGCACAAACGACAATCCAAACTTCTTTTGATCTAACCTTTTTCTTCAGGTCTGGCAAACACAAATTCTATTATATCTTTTACATATTCTTTTGATTGATTTGTAATATATATATATATATATATATATATATATATATATATATATATATAGGGTTTTGTTTTGTTTTTAGAAGACATATTTTATGGAAGTGTCTTTTAGCAAGTTATTCTATGAGTATTTGCAAAAAAAATACCAACTAATTTTTATAAAGGTGTCTTTTAGCAAGTTATAACTAAAAAATAGATAATCACATGTTGAGATGTTGATTGCTAAGAAACACATTCATGAGTGTCTTCTAGTAAAACTGATATACCCTCGTAACAGCAACAATACACGGTGGAAACAACGTCAATCACCCTGCTTGCATGAGAACCAGATTTTGATTGGCACTGCTGTTTGAACTGCTACGGCCTTGGAATTTGGGTTTAATGGGCCTGGGAGTGTAATACGCTACAGAAGGAGCCTCTTGAACGGCCTTAGAATTTGAACTGCTCGCATGAGAACCGATGTTTTTTCCAGATTTTGGAATTCGAACCTCTTGAACGGATCTGGATGCAGGCATCGCCAAACCTCTTGCAAGTTTACCTTTCTCTTTTTCTGGAGCTAAACTCAACTTCAAGTTTAGCATATACTTTCTTTGCCATTTTGTTTGCCTGATCATTAGATGGATAGTCAAGAGATAAACCATTCCCTTTCATCATTCTGGACAATTAATTTGAGGCGTGGTTTAAGGATGCTTTTAAACTCATCAAGATCCTGGGAAGAGAAAATAAGAGTTACACTACATAATAAATTCTGCAACAGAAACAATGAAAAGTTTATGAACCACAATTTATTGAATGAAACAATTTTAAATTGAATAATTGATAATTTAGATTATTTCCTGAATGTTCTAAAGTTCAGCATAGAATTATGACCAGAAATATGACAGTAGGATTCTTGATTAACGACATGAAATAAAGATCCTTATGACAGGTTTTGGCATCATATTACCAATAATTACTCTTCCAGCATTTGCAGAACCCTAGAAAAAATGAGAGAAAAATAATTTGATATTGATTTACCCCACAAGCTAGAAAACTAACCATACATCAGGATAGCTAATCAACGTGAATAGCATTTAAAATGTAATCTTCAGGTCCAACAACAATTACAAATGGAGAGCGAGAAGAGCATCAACGAAGAAGAGCATCAACAAAAATATTTTCCGGCACCAAACCATACCCGGCATGTCGCACTTGAACGTTGTAAGGTTGGTGAAAGGTAACACACCAGTGAATTTCGCCGGCGACATTTCGTTGTTATGGAAAAAGATAAAGATAAAGGCGTGTTTGGAATTGGAGGGTAGAGGGAGGAGAAGACGAAGATGAAAAGATTACATGGGTATTTTTGTAATTTCACATTTGTTTGAAAGCTTCAGGGGTATTTTGGTCCGTTCACATGAAATAGACCAATCAAAACTGCCACATCAGCTAATCAGTGATGTGGCAGTAGTTAAATGAGCTCAGAGACCAAATTTTAAATGATTAAATTTTGGGAGGGCAAAATGCCAGAATTAAGGATTACAGAGACCATTTTTTAAAGGCTTAATTACACTTTTGGTCCTCGCGTTTTAACCAACTCACGAAATTGGTTCTGCCTCTTTTAAATTGAACAAAACCGTCCTTAAATTATCTTTTTTTTTTTTGCAGTTTTAGTCCTACCTCCTATTTTCAACTCTAGAAACGCAAAGAAATTGTAGTTTTAGGGAAGTTTTGAACATACCTCTATACCTCAACCATGAAATAAACAAGGAATAAAACATATGAGTACAAAGAATCTACTTTATTCAACACATTAACCAAAAAAACTCTAATTTGAAACATATCTTAGAAATTAGAGCTTTTTTTGGTTAATGTGCTGAATAAAATGGATTTCTTGTACCCACATGTTTTATTCCTTGTTTATTTCATGGTTGAGGTATAGAGGTATGTCCAAAACTTCCCTAAAATTGCAATTTCTCTGCGCTTCTGGAGTTGAAAATAGGAGGTAGGACTAAAACTGCAAAAAAAATGATAATTTAAGGACGGTTTTGTTCAATTTAAAAGAGGCATGATCAGTTTCGTGAATTGGTCAAAACGCGAGGACCAAAAGTGTAATCAAGCCTTTTTTAAATGACTATCATTTGGAGTGACTAAACACATATAAAAGCCATATATATATATACACACACACACAAACCACTTTCTAATGCTACTTTTTAATATAACACATCTTAAAAATTTGGCTTAATTACACTTTTGATCGTCGCAATTTGACCCACTCACGAAATTGGTCATGCTTTTTTTAAATTGAACAAAGCAATCCTTATATAACCATGTTCTTTGCATTTTTAGTCCTAACTCCCATTTTCCCCTCCCAAAACATTGATGTGTTCAGTTTTGTAATGAAGTGGCATGCAAAGTAATGATTTGGCAAAGCACACATGGAAAAACAACTATACATTTCAGTAAATACATTTTTCAATAATAAAAAATACAACTTACCTTAATTAAATATACAGAAAAATGATTAAAATCATAAAATTAACAAAAAAAAACTATTATTAGTAATTATTAAGAAATTTAAAGAAATAACTAAAACACCCAAATTTTTGTTTCTGTAATCATCCGGAAAAAAAAAATATTCATAGTTCATCATCATTACCATCAAAACAACAACAATCATCATCCATTCATAACAACACACTCTACTCTTGGAAGCAAGTAGCAGCACATAGTACCGCCAAATCTATAACACAACAACACCCTCTCACTCCTAATTCAATCAAATTACTTTACAATACATTTGATTTCCTCTCTCTTCTCAAATTGATCTAGATCTTTAACAACATTAAAACTAGATCTCTAACACCAAATTGATCTTGAATCTGAGAAACATAGATCTGGGAAGTCTTCATGAACCACAACAACAACACCATCATCGTCACCCTTCTCTTCATCACCGACATCAATCTCTTCTTTCTCGACGTAATTGAAATCGACAGAAAACACCATCACAACTCTCTGCTAGTGCTGCTACTGTTGTTGTTGTTCATCTTATCCTTTCATAGGTAGCATCATGGTTGGCATCAACGCAAAACAAAATCCAAAATTAGTATTTTTGATTCGTGTGAAAATTGGCTTGCGAGAGAGAGGGGTGAAGTTTTTTTGTTGTCTCAAACTTTCTCTCTATTTCAGATATGATCTTTTTTTCTTTCTGAAATAGGAATTTCTTTCCTTTTTTGTTACGGTTTTTTTTTTCTTTCTAAACCCAAATTGTTGCTGTTGTTGTTGATGAGGAGGAGGAGGTTTTTAAAAAAAAAAAATTGCAAACCCAGATTCATGGATATGAAGATGATGATGTTCTTTGTAATAATATTCGGCTTAACTTAAAACTCATATTTTTTATTATTGTCATTACATATAATTTAAATAAATATGGGATGAAAATGATATTGTTGAGGTTTAAGAGGTTGATAATAAGGATGATGAAGAAGAAGATGATGTTGAGGATGATGATGATAAGGGAAAAATATTGTAATTTAAGTTTTATTTATGTTTCAGCAATTAATTTAGTTAAATTAAAATTTTAAATTGTTATTTATATATTTGATGATGTGGACATCGATTTTTCCACATGTGTGTTGTCACATTTTCACTTTACATGCCACCTCATTACAAAACTAAACACATCAGCATTTTGGGAAGGGAAATGAGAGTTAATTAGGACTAAAAATGCAAAAATGCGAGGACCAAAATAAGCCTAAAAATTTCTAATGATATTCACACACTCATAATACCTTCATTCAATTTTGATTCCTAAATAATCAAATCATAAATTTTATCATTCTTTTTTTTTTGTTTATTTTTTTTTTCTTCAGAAATTATGGCTACAAAATCTGACTTCATTGATACCATAACCATCAATAATAAATACAAAGCATGGAGATTAAAGATTAATATGATTAGAATGTGGAGAATGTCTAACTTCAACGATTGAGACCAAATTGTTTTAATCAATATGGATGGTATTATGAAAGTAGAGTTGTCAAAACGGGCCGGCTCTTACAGGCTTCGGGCTTTATCGGGCCGGGCCAAAAAGCCCGGTTTGAAAACGGGCTCAAAATATACTACCCGAGCCCGGCCCTACACGGGCCGGCCCGTATTAAAAATTACATTTTTTTTATAAAAAAAGGTACTATAAAATACTCCTAATAAATTTTTATAAATAATATTTTTTAATATGTTTAAATAATGCCTAGCACAAAAATAAATTGTAAACATTTTTCGTACGAACGTCGTAAAGTAAAATGACGAGGAAAACAATTTTAAATAAATTAAATAGATATTTATATATTCGATCTTTAAAACTATAAATAACAAAACGAGTAAATATAATCTTGTATTAAATTTATATTTGTGTTAATTCATTGAATTATCACTTTGATAATCAACTAAGTAAAGAATTATTTGAAAAATATATATAATTTATATGATTTTTTTTGTTATGCGGGCTAACGGGCTAGCCCTAACGGGTACCGGGCTTTTTAGGACCGGGCTAAAAAGTCCTATTAAAATTCGGGCTCAATATTTAAGGCTCAAGCCCTCTAATTAATCGGGCTAAACGGGCCGGCCCGTTTTGACAGCTCTATATGAAAGGCACATACTCTGAATCACAACGGTTCTGCGTGGATGTCCATAAAATAATTGTTTCGTTGGGGGTTAGAGAGAGATGATTGATATCACTGTTGGAGATGTGAGGATGACTATGCGCCATTTGTTTTAGGTACTTACGACTTCCTTTCTCTCTTTTTTCTTCTTTTTTCTTTTTGAAAATCGAACTTCTTTCGTTTTATGCTAATTTAAATTATAGTTAGCAAGACTTACATTCATATTAATGTTGGTGTGATTTAAATATGTATAACATTCAAATTAAGGTGATTGATCACATCGATTCAACTATTTTTGTTTTATTAGACAGTGAAAGAGTAAATTTTTTGAAAAAAAGTGTTGTTGACTTTCAAGAGTCTTATGTTGCAAGGGTAAAATATTAAATTTACACTTTTATTTTAAATTTCATTTATCGATTGATAATGTTATTGTGAATTCATTACTAAATTTTACACTATGACAATTATGTGAAATGGATGAGTTATATCTTCGCCAAATCAAGTCTTTCAGAGAACACATTTTTTTTTCACGGTTCAGGTGAAAAAAAATATTTCTTCAACAATATGGAACCGAAAAATTTCACAATATAAAGATTGTGTTATGATCATTCATTAATAAGCAGCGTTATTTGGAATTACAAATTGGAACATGTCAGATTAAACTGGTGATTTTTTATGTACAATAATTAATTATATTTTTAATATCAATTATGTTTTTTTTAATGTAGGGCGATTTTCAACAAAAATTAGTTATGATCGTTTTTCATTATTTTAAGCGTCCATTGCAAACTGAATGTTCTAAATTGTTTGCTAACAATGACTGTTTAACCAATACAACGAAAATCGATTATCTTAAAATTATTTTAGCATTGTCTTTTTTACGAAATCATTTTTTAATTTTTTTATATGATTATAACAGGCTACTTTCCTTGTCCAAAGTGAGATGAATTCTTCAAATCTATTAATGTGCATAAAATTTTGTTTATAATAATTAACCCGGGCAACGTCAAGTATCTAAACTAGTATATAAAGAAAACTACCCCTTTCAGAACTTTTGGGTTGAATTTGTTTTCAAAAAATATCCTCAATTTTCAATACAAATAACACATGTAACAAATTTAAATAAAAGTGTGACAAACACAAATCTTTATTTTTTTTTCTTTATCATTTAAAAAGTCTAACAAACTAGACGAGTTTATCTATATTTACATTTTCATTATTCCAATTATACCCTTAAACAACAACATTTTCTATAATAAAAATTGTTGTTGGTGTCATTAAAAAACAAAAGAATTTAGATTAAATTTTTTTGTTATATTGTTGGTGTCATTGAATAGATAATCATGATTAGTTTGGTTTGTTATAACTTGAAAACAACAAAAATTTATATTTTTAGTTTTAATCAAAATCAAAATATCGTAAAAAAAAACACCGTTTATAATTTTCAAACGTTATCGCAATAAAAAGAGCGGAAAGACGGGCACGTAAATGCCGGTCTTTGCAAAAAATTTTGGGTTATATTTGTTATAATATTGTTATCATTGAAGAATATAAATATGGTTTGTTGAGTTTGTTACCTCTTAATTTAATTTTCTTTAATGAATGCATATTTGTGAGCACACAACAATGTGATGTTAAACTCCAAATAGAATTCTTTCCAAAAAAGAAGTAAAAATAGAATTTTCGATCAAAAAAGAAAATTAAAATAGAATTTAAAGTGGAGTAACCACATTAATAAATTAGTTTTTTAAGATTGATATGTTTTTCCCTCAAACAAGAGATTAATCTGTTTTGCGGATCCTATTTCTTCTCTGATTTAGTTAGGCATCACTTTTCCTATAAAACCTATAAATAAAAACTAGGGCCAAAACTAATACTAATAGGTAGCAAAAAACCTAGAAGAGAAGAAAGAAACTAGAAGAAAGAAAAAAGTTGATTCCTATGGCAGAAAGAGTTGAGTACCTTTTTGATGCTTTTGATGTTTTTAACCAACAAAACAACATGAAGCCTACCTACACAACAGACTTGTTTAGGTTTGATGTCTCCGTTGTCATTCAAAATTGTTCAAACCCTCCAAATAGTCTTAGAACTGTATCATCCATGTTAGAAACACCAATATATATACATTGCAACCAGTTCTTCAACCACAACCAAATCTTCCCATTGTTTTGCTTAAGTCAATTACCCTCGCCCTATTTAACTCATCGGAAACTTGCTGAATTGTCACAAAGTCTTATACCTACGGTTAAAGAGATATTCAACATCTCTGGTCCTTTTGTTGCACTTCCGAGACCAACGAGTAATCTTCATCGAGAGAATATTTTCCCTGTGGCGCTGCATATTTGCGTGGATGTGTATCCAGATGAAGAAAGATCAAGAACTGATGAAGAGATGATAGAAGAGTCTATGCAATTTGTAAACACAACTCCTGCATCCAATGAAGCCATCTTGTCTTTGAAAGCCTATTCACTACCTAGGGATTGTTGCATATGCATGCAGAGGTTTCATGATGAATTGGAAGAAGGTGGTGGTGATGATAGTGATGACGTGAAGATTTCAACAATGGCATGCGGTCATATATTTCACCATGATTGCATTGTAAAATGGCTGCAAACAAGTCATGTGTGCCCTTTGTGCCGTTATGCTATGCCTACTTGAATATTGAGATTATTTTCAGTTTTTGGTTCAATGTGTATCAATGTTTAGTACTACTTAACTAGTCTACAATTGTATGTTTACATCAATTTTATATTAAATAGACAATTTCACGGTTGAAATTATAAACATCTCACGTCTTGTCGTCGAATGTAGTTTTTGAAGTCCTTTGAGTTAATTATTTTATTTCTTTTAGCTTAATATTGATTTTAGAATCATTTTGATAAATCATTATTATGTATACTAGCATTTAAGCTATTGGTATTTTATGAAACTCTAGTCGCCTTTGTTTTTCCTATTCTCCCTTTCTTTATTTTGTATTGGTGTATTGTTAACATGGCATCAAGAACATGGTTCGATCCACCTTGAACAACTTGTTGCTTCCGCCGTCTAATTCTCAAAAGTTTGAGAATGTTGTGTGATTGATTTTGTTTAATCACTGGTGTTGGTGTTTTTTGATTATATTTGTTGGTTGTTTAGAAGAATTCAATTGATGGAGATCATGTGTTGGTTTACTCGTAGCAGCTTGTATTCCTTGGGTTTTCAGATTACTTTGTTTGTTTTGCTAATTTTATGGGATTATTATTCTTTATTTGCTTGTTTCTCATTAGTTGCAGGATATTGAAGTTTGTGATTGTTATTTTCTTCGCTACGTTTGTTTAGAAACAATTGAAGAATAAAAAATGGTTCGGTGACATATGTTGTTCCTCAAAGAAAAAGAAAAGAAATCTTCCTAGTGCACGGTTCCTGTTCACGGTTTCAAAAGACTCCTTTTGTATAACTCAATATTTTGCAACGGGATTTTGATTTTTGAGTTCGATTTTGAGTTCAATTTTGGGTATGCAATCTACTCCGAAATTTGGTGGTTCTTTTTGTTTAAGTTTTATGTTCGGGTTAGTCTTCTTTTATTTTTGGTTTATTTATTTGAGTTTAGTCCTCTGTTTGTGGATTTGTTTGTTCTGTTAGTCTTCGTGTGTTTCTTTGTGTTTGTGCTTGGTAAATAGGTTGTTTGTCTATGTCTGTTTCTGATTGCTTTGGTTCCGTTTGTCTTGGTTCGTTTGGTTTTGTTCATTTTAGTTCTTCAAGTTGTCTTGATTTAGTTTTGTTCGGTTTAGTTTGGTTCAGTTTCGTTTGGTTCAATTTGTTTGGTTGTTGGGTGAGTTAATGCTCACAATTGGTTTGTTTGTTTTGTTGGTCAAGCATTCACAATTTGCTTGTTTGTTTAGTCGAGTTCTCATATTCTGGTTGTTTGGTGAACGTGTGCTCACAGTTTGGTTTCTTCTTCTATTTTGGTTGTTTGGTGAGTCGAGTTCTCACATTTGGTTGTTTCGTGAGTCGGGTGCTCACAATTTAGTTTCTTCTCCCCATTTTGATACTTCTGATTGATTGGACTTCTTCCCCTTTGATTCTTTTGATTGCATTGCATTGCACCCCCCCCCCCCCCCCCCCCCCTTGATTCTTCTGATTGCATTGCATTTCTCCCCCTATTGATGATTCTTCTGATTGCATTACACTTCTCCCCCTTTTGATTTTTCTGATTGATAGCATTTCTCCCCTTATGCATTCTTTTGATTGATAGCATTACACTTCTTACTATTGATTCTTCTGTTTGGTTGCTTCTTTCCCTATTGGTCCTTCTGCATGGCTACTTCTCTCTACAAGTTTTTTTGTTTGGATGGTTCTCTCTTTTACTGGTTGATGGTTATGGTTCTTATTGCTCTCTCTACGATGATAACCCAATTGGTTGCTGCTCTTCATTGGTTCTGCTAACAACTGATTCTATTTATTTTTTTGAGTTAATTTGTAACAAGCTTAAAGCTTAGTAAGCTTCAGCTTGAGGGGTAGTGTTAAAATTTTATATTATATAGTATGTTTTTCATATTTTGTTTGACAAACTCACAATTCTTCTTGTTGACTCGTTGTGAGTTTGAGGATAGATGTTAAATAATAGGCTTAAATATGTCTATAGTTTCTACAAATAGGGCTCAGTTGAATTTTAGTCCCTGTACTTACTAATCCTCCCAAAGCTTTCCTGCAATTATTAATCACTTGACATTTGGTCCTAATCCCATTTAATTGCACATGTGTCAAGTGATTACTTACGTAGCGCTGACGTGGCTCTAAATGACTGGGTAAACATCTCGCTGACTCGGATTTTTATACGTGAACTTCCCATTTTACCCTTAATGAACTAAGAGACACACAAAATGACCATTATACCCCTTATTTCTTCTTCCTTCTTTTCCACCACCACCATCAAAATGGAAGAACACACCTGCTCCACCTTGATTCCTTCATCCTCTACCAAAGCTGTAACATACTTCAACCCCATATCTTCCAACCTCATTTTCACTAGCCCAACATCTGTACACTGCACAAAACAAAGTTTGCAGACAAGTTTACTAATTATTTGTTTAATTTTTAATTATATTGCATTTGCGTATTCATGGATCATACTAGTAGTGTTTCACTAGATTTTAAAACTATACTGGAAATTTAGAATGCACAGGTTGATTACTTGGAATGATATATGGTTGTCCTTGGGATCAAGGGGTCGTGATTCACTCATAGGGGTATCAAATTCATCATAATTTGGATTCTCAAGCAGGTGTATTCCAAACCCATAATCATACGACCTACACAACAAAACAAAAAAAAGGCTAAGTGCAATTTTTTCTCCTAACTTTCAAAAACTTATAATTTTGGTCCCCTAAATACAAAAACTACAATTTAACCCCTTAAGATTTAACCTATTTGCATCTTTGATCTTTTTGATCGATTTTGACTTATTCAACGCCTACGTGGCATGCCACGTGTGTAATTAATTAATTAAAAAAAATTAAAAACCAAAAAAATCAGTTTTTAAATTAAATAAATTAAAAAAAGATTTAAAAATCAGAAAATAAAAATAAAAATAAAACCCAAAACACTTCTTCATGTTCATATCTATCTTCATCTCTTCCAATCCAACCCAAACAAACAAAAAAACCAACTTATTATGATATAAAAGGAGAAAAAGAAAAGAAAAACGAAGGTGGGAAAAATGTATGGATTGAAACACCTTCTCCTCTTCCTCTTGGTATGGATTGGAGTCCACCACCACCTAATTGGAACGGTCCCACCACTCTCTGACCCCACACTTCTTCTTCTTCCTCCTCTTGGTCTTTCTCTTCCACCATTCCTTCCTGGCTCCTTGTTCCTCAATCCTCTCCTTCTTCTTCTGATCCCGTTGTGGTACTAAACTAACTTTTTTACTTTAATTTTTTTTTTTTATGGAATGAATTAATTCTTATTTAGAGAGGAAAAGATAGTCTTTGCCGTGAGTTTGTGGTGGTTTAAGAAATTTTCATGGTGAAAGGAGATTTGGGAATGAAAATGAAATTAGGGTCTTGAGTTGGTGAATCTGGAATGAAGTTAATTGGTTGTTGAAGTTACCAAAGGAAGAAGAAGTGAAAAGAGTAGATCTGAAATGAATGGATTTTGGGGTTGAAATCAAGAGGAAGAAGAAGAAGCCATTGAAGGTGGTGTTTGTGGTTGGGGTTAGTAGAGAGAAAGAAGGAAGATTGAACCACGTCCCTTCACTTTTTATTTTTTCTGTTTTTTTAATTTTTTTTCATTTATTTAATTTAAAAATAGATTTTTTAGTTTTTTAATTTTTTTTTAATTAATTAGTTACACGCGTGGTCTGCCACGTAGGCGTTGAATAAGTCAAAATTGGTCTAAAGGACTAAAGATGCAAAGGGCTAAATCTTAAGGGTTAAAATTGTAGTTTTTGTACTTATGAGGTCAAAATTGCAAGTTTTTGAAAGTTAGAGGGGAAAAAGTGCACTTTAGCCAACAAAAAATTGGAAACCATTAAATATTCGCTCAACCAAAATAATGGACATAAAATTTCATAAGCGATTCAGCTTCGGTCAAAAGCGATTCAGCTTCGGATTCTAAAACTTTTTGATGTGATCCATCAGTAGGAAACAAGAGTGATGCCGGAATCGTGAACGTCATGAGAGTGATGCCGGGAACGTGAACGTAACAGGGAGAGACCAGCCAGAACGTGAACGCGACCGGGACTGGAGACGGTGAGGAAGATGCCGGAAGATGACAGGTGATAATAGAAGAATTCGACGGTGATTGAAGACGAATTCGAGATTGGCGAATTAAATGGATGAGAAATTCGAATTCGATTTGGGAATGGGGAAGAAGAATTAGGGTTTGAGCAATTGGTAATCATGGGAAGAAGAACTGATTAAAAAAGGGGTAGCTTTGTTCATCAAGGGTAGGGAATAGGAAGAATGGAAGCAAGATCTGGGATTTGGAGAGGGAAGAAGAAGAAAGGGGTAGAATGGTCATTTAGCCGAACTCAGATTCATTAAGGGCAAATTGGGAACTTCAAGTGGGAAAAGTCGAGTCAGTCTGTTGGTTTCCCAGTCACCAGATGCCACGTATCTAATCACATGTCACCTACGCAAAAAATCTTAATTATGACCAAATTTTAAGTGATTAATATTTGTAGTGGCAAAATGGGAGGATTAGTAAGTACAAGGACTAAAATTCAATCACGACCTATTTGCAGGGACTATACACATATTTAAGCCTAGATAATAAAGTATTTGGCTTAAGTGATTGGGCTTTTATATTAGTAAGTTAGAGTTCATTAGGTTTTATTATATATTTTCTAATAATCTTTTGTAATATTAAGCTATTGATATTCTATGAAACTCTAGTCGCCTTTGTTTTTCCAAAAAAAAAAAAATGTATACTAGCATTTCTTGATATAAAACGAGCATTATTTACCTGTTTGTCCACTATTTTCATTGCGTTAATGCATATATAAATTATGAACAATAATTTCTATAAAATTTTGTTTTTCCTCTAGAAAAAAATAAAATCTTGGTTTTGATTAAAATTATTTTAATGGTATACTTGGAAGTGAAAAAGCCAACCCAAAATCATATAGTCTCTTTATATACACAACTGTTTAGATTGACAGTCAATGTTCGTATGTCCTTTCTTCTTACTGTGCTAATGCGTATAAATTACGGACAATGATTTTTATAAAATTTTGATTAAAATTACATGTTTAGATAATATACATTTTGCACTTTCATATTGTAACAAACTATATTTATCTTTTTCAATAACAAATATAATATCTTTCAAAAATATATAACAAATTCTTATCTTTTTGAATGATACAAACAAAATAGCAATCTTATAGTGAAATTTGTTTAAGGGTGTAATTGGAAGGAGAAAAAGTCATCCCAGAACGGTGTTTTTTATGAAACAATATTTTTTATGAAATTTTGATTTTGATGAAAAGTATACATATAAATATTTGTTTTTTTTTTGACAAACCAAAATGAGATATATTAATTACAACAATGATCAACCCCGCACAAGGCATGCAGAAAGTGGAAACACCCAACAAAATTTACAAGGTCACGGTGCCAAAAAGAGAAAGGCACCACCAAAAACAGTCAAAAGTAAATTACATGTGGACACCCATACAAAAGAGCGGATGTTTCCACCAATCATGATAGCCGTAAATAAAAGATGTATGTTTTGATTTCAGCCACAAATATGAATTTAGCTTGACTTGTTCAATGAGAACAGAAGGATGAGAAGCCGTATTTTGAAAGACACTATTATTCTGTTCCTTCCAAATCACCCAGACACAAGCAAACCAAATTACTTTTAAAAATGAGTGGCAAAATCGCGGCATACCCGCCATGTTAGAAAACTAAAGAAAATGATGTCAAAGGTCGTCATAAGGAACCGAAGATATGCCTAACCAGTTCCACACTTGAGACCAAACACTTGCGGAAATATCACATCGAAGAAATAGGTGATTGGTCGTTTCAGAGGTACCACACCCAGTTGGGCACATAACCTCATTAGGAGGAAGAGTACTTCGCCTTAACAAATTATCTTTTGTAGGTAATCTGTTGCGAAGGAGATGTCACACAAACAGAGACACCTTAGCAGAAATATGCTTGTGTCAAACATCATCAACAAGGCTCATATCCACATGTTCTCTAGTAGTAGTAATATGTCGATAAGCACCCCGCATCGAATAGCCATGAATAGGATCTAACAGCCATGTTCATTTTAATAGCAAAGGAATTTCCCCAACCCAAGTATCATACCAGAACAAAGTATTACTACCATTACCTACGTCGAGTGTTCTCTTCAAACCAACTCCCCACACCCTCACCAACCCCCCACCCGCACACACACATTACATAACGTCCTCCACCATAAAGAACAATTCCTTCCCCCTTCCTGCAGCCATCCCCCTATCTCTCCATACCCGACCTTCAACACTCGATATCACAACCCCTCCTTGTCAATTATACCATTTCTCAATTATTCTTATCTTTTTCAATAACACTAATTAATGTTATGTAATTGGAAAACTAAAGTTGTTTTTTTCATAACATTATTATTTGGAAAACTAAAAGTTTTTTTTTTTAAAATAAAATTTGTTGAATCTAGTCACTTAGTGTGAATTTAGTATTGGTTGGAACACTAGTTAAAGCCTTAATTTTGATTAAAGGAGTTGAAAGAAAGTTAAAATTTTATTAACTTTTTGATTAATGTCAAGTTTGAATAATTTTTATTTTGTTTTATAGTTATTAAAAAATTTGTGTATAATATTTAGATTATTAACAATTGTTTTTTATGGGAGAGATAAAATATCTGCAAAAAAAAAAAAACAATTGTTTGTTATGAAAGAAATATAACACGTTAAATTTATTGGAAAGAGAAATTTTGTGCAAACGAATAGGAATTTATTGGTTGATTAAATGAGGGTATAATAGAAAGAAGAAAAAAAACGTGCAAAATTTCACTTTTTTAATTTGGTGTTACTATTTTAAAACGATACTTTAAAAGGAACGGGAGAGTATATGCTAGCGTTCCGACGGACACTCCGATTCTTCACTCTTCTTATTGCGCTAATGTGTATAAATTACAAATTGTAGTTTTCGTGAAAATTTAATTAAAATTAATTTGATTTTGATTAAAATTTTAGGTATAGATTATATATATTTCACACTTTCATATTGTAACAAACTATACTTATTTTTTCAATGTTATCAACAACATAAAAAATATAATATCTTTCAAAAAAATATAACAAATATAATATAAATTCTTATCTTTTTTAATGATACTAACAAATAACATTCTTATAGCCAAATTTGCTTAAGGGTATAATTGGAAAGAGAAAAGTTTAGTTCAAACCAACCTATTTTCTTTATATATATATATATATATATATATATATATATATATATATATATATATATAGTATAGAAGTATAGATATACTAGCATTCAGACGCGTACTTCGTCCCCGCTATCCACTCTTTTTATTGTGCTAAAACATTTAAATTAAGACCAATGTTTTTTTTGTGTGAAATTAGTTAGGTTTTGATTAAAATTATATGTATAGATGTTTGTGATTTCAAATTGTATCAACAAGCTTATCTTTTTAAATTACACCAACAATTTAAAAAATATAATTTAAAATTTTATTTTTCTCAATGACATCAACAATATAACACTATTATAGAAATATTTGTTTAAAGGATGGCATCGATAGTGTCGGAAAATTCTTTAGGTTTATTTATTTTTCTTTTCTATGAATACCTTTGGTATATGATTTGGCTTTAGTTATTTGAATGAAATTATATGAGTTGTCTTTTTCTCTTTTTTTTTTTCAAGTGATTTGTCTTTTTTATTGGGGGGGTGCAAGAAAATAAAAGAGGAAGGAAGTTGAGGCAAAGTTGTTTCTTCTCGAGGAAGAATTAGACTTTACACTCAAACATATCAAAACTTAGACCCAGACAGTTCTTGAAGGTGAGAAAAACACAAGAAAGCAGGGGTTAATGTAATATCCCACTCGTCAGTCATTGAAATATTACCAGTCGAACGTATCAGAGGACAAATGTTCATGAGATTCACTTATGGCGAGAAATGTTTTAAGATGCAACGTCGGTAATTACACGCATGTTCAGTCATCGATATCAAGTTAAACGTGTTTAAGATGTGGGGCATTGTGGTAATTGCGCCTAAGGGGTATATAAGTGTTTGGATGTCCCAAAACCATTCATTCTTACATGTCCTTTCTCTCTTTCTCCCTCTTCTCTCTAGGTTGCGCCCTTTCCCTCTCTACCATCACCAGTCCATTCCAAGTAACTTCTTTCAAGAATCATGGTTTGTGTGACTTTAATTCTTCTCTTAGAAGGGAGTGTAGCAAGGATTGATCATTAAATCCATCTCTTCTTCTTTGGGGAACAAGACTTGAGGCTGGGGTTTGTTCTTGGAAGAAGGCTGAATGTTGGGGTTTAATGTTGTGCATGTTGCAGATATTATCTTGTGAGTTCTCTACTAGATAGCTTAATCCCTTGGGTTGTTGTGTGTTTGTGTGAGATAATGGATTTAGTGTAAACCATGAACATGTGATTTAGGAACCCTTTTTGCCATTCATTGTATGATTTGTGTTAATTGTTGACATGCAAAGAACCTTTTATGTTTCCTTTGAACTCTGTGTGAAATGTGAACATTAGAAGCTTGATTTTGGGGTTTTTGGACCAAAAATACGATTTATGCAGGTCTGGGCTGATGAAGGCTCGCTCAAGCGAGATTTTGGCAGAACCAAACCAATGCCACTCGCTTGGCATTCTCTTGGAACTCGCTCAAGTGAGATTCATCAACACAACATTTTTTCTGAAATTTTCCTGTGGTTCTGCAGTATCTTCTGAGGCTTTTCTAATAGATTTTATAACTCCAACGAACACTCAAGGTCAAGAAACTAATGTGTATTGTATGTCAAGGTATTATATGTATAAAAAGAATGTGTAACGTTAACACTTTTCCGACGGTGAGTGGCATATGAGTACACGATAGTATTCGTGATTTATGTTCGGGTAGGATTATGTCTAGGTAAGGGTGAAACCTAGAACCTCGGCTTAGGTAGCCGAGATTAAGTAAGATAGTATGCCTTAAAGCATAACATGAATATGATAAGTATATGTTTACGAACAAGAATGATTATTTAAGTACATTAGGTATAAGTATGAATGTTTAAGAATAAGCAAGTAAGTATTTTACCACTAATCGGGTAGGTTACGGACCCGTGGTAAATAAACAAGTAAGTATAAGTTATAAGACCCTTATGCATGAATAAGACCTTAAGTAAGATGTAGGCGTCGTGTCTTTCCGTTATCCACACCAAGGGGGATACGAGAGGTTCACTCTAAGGGGGACGGGATACGCTCCGCAAGGTAGGCCCGCACGGCACTGAGGGAGTCCAATGTACCTTAGCTAGGGTTTCATCGGTAAAGTAAGGGATTGTACTCGGGGTTACTCCACCCGATACACTCTGTAAAATGAACCAATGATACGAATACGTTTATGTTATGTTATTAGACATGCACAAGCTTATGCAACAGAACAAGTTATGAAAATGTACTGTCTACAGTCTTAGTATCTCCCCGATCGTCCAGTTCAGGAACATGTCATGAGTGACTTATGATTAAGTCTTGATGCGTTTATCGTATCATGACGTAGCGGTCTTAGGTTCCCTTGATCGCCATGACATGTAAAGTATAAGACAAGACCTATAGCCTATGATATGAAGAACATTATGACGGCCCTAGTATGCACAACTGTCTAGGTAAGCAAGTTTCGCACACGTATAATCAACCGGTAGGTTGTATTGTAGACACGTGATAACCCTAGGTTTTCCCCGAGGTTAATTATAGCCTAGGATTAGGTAGAACTCACTTAGACATTATGTCTCATCTCAATCCTTATTTGTTTCAGATCAGCAGGTTGGTTTTAGCATGATGCGGCAAGCTTGTGGCCGAATGGATATTCAGCAAGGACTCGTTTGTAGCCGCTGCAGGACGTTCTTATGGATTTAAGATTGTTTCACTATGTTTTGGATAGGTAGTTTTGTATTGTTAGATGTACGAACATGAATTGTTGTATAAAATATTCATTCGAAATCTTTAAGTTGTAAATTTTAATGTATCCAGTATTAAAGATAATGCACATGATAAACGTTATAGATACGTTTAGTATGGGCGTTACAGTTGAATTGTGTTAGCTTTTTCTTCTTTTTAAACTAAGTCTAGGATCCAGAGTCTGGAATAATGTTCAGAGTCTAATGCAGCGGATAAAGTAAAGATATATATATATATATATATGCAGGATACGTCGACACCAGGTGTAAGTGTTTAGACTTACACCAAATCTCAAGTGTTATAATTATTTGATCCAACGAATCACGTTATGGCAATAATAAATGAAAAGGAAGCACAATAAGATTCTAATAGAAGATTATCACTATATATATGAGATACTCCTTCATTTGTTATTAAATATAATTAAATATTTTCTCTTTCTTCTCAAAATATGAGTTGTACTTCTTGTCATGTCCATTATCGATCGTTGCAATTGCATGTTTTCTTCCATATTAGTTTTGTATAAATGTTTTCGTTATTTGTTTAGAAAAAAGAAAGACATCTCAACTCCATTAAAAAAAAAAATTGAAAGGTTATTTTTAATGCATGTCACAACAAAACATCAAAATAAAAGAAAGTTTGAAAATTGGTGACAAAAATGAAGTTAACTTTTGTTATCGAGAACACAGGAATGAAGAATGAAGTGAGTTCCATAACATTAAGCCTTTGAAATCTAACTTAATCCCTAATTGAATTTCCATTGAATCTTCGTTTCTGGATAAAAACATATGGTTATTTTTGCCATGAGACGATGTGTTAGGGTGTGGTTCAAAGGATAACAAAAGTGAAACTAAAGCATTTGATAGACATTCATGGGTTGCATCGTGGTTGAGTTTTAACCAAATGACTGTCAGGCAGGATAGACGTTTAGAGATTAAGTTTTCTTCTTCATTTGTTGGAGTAATTTTAGGGAATAAATAAAATCACCAAAATTATTCCTTTTTTGAAAGGAAATTAAATCACCAAATTATTATCACATGATACACACACATTTAAATCTTTTACTCTCTATATTTTGAACCATTGGATTAATTAGATTGAACGACTTAGATTTGATGTAAGTTTTTTGACTTACACCTGGTGTCAACGGATCCTGCCTCATATATATATATATATATATATATATATATATCGAGAGAGAGAGAGAGAGAGAGAAGACACAAAGCAATAATTTTGGTTCCTTCCACAATCCGGAAGTAGTCCAGTCTCCCTTGCACTTCCAAGGAGATTTTCACTAAAATTCAACCTGATTACAAATGTTCGAGCACATAAGCAAAAGACTTCAAATACTCAAGAACACAATCAAGAGATTTCCTATGCTCAAGCACAAAAGCAAGACACTTCTAAACAAACAAATTACAAAGAAATAAGTTTGGTTGAACACTTGATATACAATCAGAGGTGTTTTCGATACAAAACAGTTCAGACTCTAAGACTTTAGAATTTCTAAGACATGAAAGTTGTTAAGAAATTCTAAGTGTTTGATGCACAACAATTTCAGCAGAGTTTTGTCACAATTTAAATGTTGTAGATTCTCTACTAATCTTCAAGCCTACATTCCTTTATATAGAGGTGTGAAAGAGATGTTGTAGAGGTGCCAGCGCATCAAAGAGTCGTTGTAGAAGCTTGATCAATCAACATTGATTTGTTGCTTGATATGGTTAATGTCCTAGGAGGGAATAATTTGAAACCCATTCCTTGTATGGGGAATTAACCAGCAGAGACACAACTGTAGCTTGTACTATGCACAAGAAATGTTGGAGTAGTGGTTGTACAATTGTACTAGTGTCCTTTCTTTGTCCTCCTTCAGTGGATAAGCATCCAATGTCTTCTAATTCCTCTGAAATATCTGTTGCATCAATCTTCTATTCCTTCTGCACACTTGTATCTTCAAATATCCATTTAACTAACTTCAGGTGATGGTCTTCAGACTCAGGTGACTTCAGACTCTGATAGTCAGTTTCTGATCGTCTTCTGACTCTGATGTCTTTCGACTCAGACTTGCAACCAAGCTTCTCTTGTAAATTCTTTTGCTCTCAATTGTTCTTCCAGAACCAATACCTTATTTTAAGACTTATATATTTTAGTCTATGGTCCTGCACACTTGAACAAATATTAGCATATCCAATTGTACTTTAAATACCTTGTTATCATCAAAACTTAAAGAAACATTGTTAAACACATTTTGTTCCAACAATTATCTCCAAAAATAATGATTTATACGCTTGATCAACAATTAATTGATTTAAGGTTCAAGGTTTAAAATGGAAGTGGAATCTATGAAGGTTTTGTATAAAATGAACCCATGAAAATATTGGTCCATCATGGACCACTTTTTCCACCCATTAGATTTAGAGTTGTGTTATTTGAACATTCACTTATATGACTACTTTTGAGACAACCAAAATTTTACAAAGAAAATGAGTAATTGGCACAAAAACCAAAACAATAGAGGATGACGAACTCGTAAACCGCCTGATAAATATGAAAATTGAATAACATGTTCCTGTAAATAATACGGATTAGCCGAAGAAATGTCAAGCCAAGACCGAACAAGGTCCCAAAGAGAAGCAAAACAGGGACACGACAAAAACAAATTATGTGCAGTCTCAAGCCCAACACACACAGTCACACATAACTGATTATCGTGAAAAAGAATATTGCACGCCATCAGATTTTCATCGGTAACCTGTTCCAAAGGAGTCTCCACACCAAAATCAAAACCTTCAAGGGAAACTGCTTATGTCAAATTAAGTTTGTAGTAGCATCAGAGCTCGGAGGCTCCTGGATGGCGAGCATCATGTACACATCCCTGGCCGAATAATCGCCAATAGGATCAATCCGCCAATGCCACTTATATGTAGCATTATGCTGCAAAGAAATATCGTAAAGTAAAATTCTACACTCCCTTAACAAGTCCTTCTCCAAAGCCCATAACCGATGACGCCACTGCTAGGACGCTCTACCATCCTCCCAACCTAAATCACACATTTATGCCACCGTAATCGACTTATTCACAGCTAAGTCGAAAAAACGCCTATGCTGCACACACAAGGGAAAATCTCCCAATCAAAGATCCGTCTAGAAAAAAGTATCCACACGACTACCAACCCTTCTCAAAATATTCTCCTCAACTTTTCTACATACAAGTGAGGATGAATATGACACAACACATGGCTAACATATAGATCATATTTCTTAAAATTGAAGTGCAATAATGGCTAAAACAAATCATATCTTAATCACGGTCAACTGTGCCAAACATAACCATGGCTAAAACTTCCCTTAAGATTTTTGGTTTTGTCTTCAATACTGGAAAACTTACGAGGGAATATTCAATTCTGAAAAACTTG
This sequence comes from Medicago arabica, assembly GCA_946800305.1. Classification (NCBI taxonomy): domain Eukaryota; kingdom Viridiplantae; phylum Streptophyta; class Magnoliopsida; order Fabales; family Fabaceae; genus Medicago; species Medicago arabica. Next base: position 52,757,391 of record OX326971.1, read on the forward strand.
AGAGGGGATGGGTTTGATTCCAAAAAAAATAGATTAAATTAGTATTTTGTATAGTTTGTTGGGGTGAAAGCATAATTGTAGAGGTGTGGGATAAATTTTGAGTCCAACATATCTTTCAGAGAATGAAAATGAAATAGCTCTTAATTTTTAAATCGGTTAGCTATTTGGCATGACCTAGAATTGAAAATTGTTCTTTAGGCATATTGGATTGCTCGCAAGTACATTAAACTTCGGTAAATACTCTCATTAGTAGTTAAGTAATGTTCGTTATTTCTTCAACAAACAAAAAAAGAAGTGATGTTCGCTATGAATGGTCATTAAGAACAATTCACTCTTTAACTCGGTTAAATGACTAACTGATCTTAAAAGTCGTACCTAAAGATGTGGGGACTCATTGCTACAAACATGAGGTAGGACTTTTTAGACCTGTTAATAAATTAACTGAATTAAAAAATGAATGGCTCATAACTACTCCTCACTATCTATGGCATTTTTTAAAGTTTGAGATGCTTGTAAGATGCCTAAAAGAACAATTTTCCTTGGAATTTGGAATTGGGCTTCTATATGGAATCTAAATCAGCTTGGTTACAAGTTTTTATTTATTTAAAAAAAAACCAAAATCTTAGAAAATGTTTCTATTTAGGCAAAAAAATTGATAAATTTTTAATTTGACAAACTCGTATGTGGAAGGATTAAAGAGGATGGATGTGCAGAGTACTTTATCTGGTTACTACTTATTTTATTTTATTTTTTTAGCATAAGTTTTAAATTAAAAAGTTGAGACAGCCTCTAAAGAAATAAAAAGACAATAAGCTGATGTAAGTATTTTAAATCTTGAAACATCCTCAAACCAATGTCACTCAATTCAACTTTACTCATTTAAAGTCGGTTATGAGTTGTATTTTTTTTAGTCAATCACCTTAGTCAACGCTGGCTCAACTATTAGACCGGTAAAGCATGTCTCAACCATTAGACCAGTAAAACCTTGTTTTAGGCCCCAATTTTCTTTTTTTAATTAGTATACATGTATATTAGTAATAAGGTAGTAGTAACTTTTATAAAAAGTGAAGTTAAATGTTTATCAACTTGTAAACTTGAAAATTTTGAGATTTTGTTAGACATGGCTAATTTGGTATGAGATATTGGTTTCAGTAAATTCAATTAGTAAAAACTTTCAATCATAGAATATACATATCAATCTTGTTATAAAACAATTGAATGACCTAGTTACATTTATTTAAAAATATATAAGGGAAAAGGGTTTTCAAACAACTCTAATTTATGCTAAAGAAATTGCTTTTGAAATGGATATAGAATCCAAATTCTTCACACACACACACACAAATAAAAAAACTATTCATAGAAAGAAGCAATTTGAGAAGATCATTGATAATAAAGTTGTACAATTTTATGAAGAATCATTTAAAATTGATTATTTCTTATACGTAGTAGATAACAATTACTTCATTTTAAAATAGGTTTGAACCATTTAAAATGATTATCAATATTTATGGATTTCTATTTTGAACTGACAAAATTAAGGTCATTAAGTTAAAAGAATATTGTCTTAATCTTAAACGTCCAATAAAACATAACTCAAACTCGAATATTGATGGATTAGATTTATTTACTTTATTTTAAGCGATATTATACAAGTACAATATGATACATCAATCGGCGTTCTTTTTCAAATGCAAATATTACTTATAGAATAATGTTAACAATTCTTGTAATTGTTGCTTAAGTAGAGATCGTAGTTTTCAAAATTGAAAATTTATAAAATCTTATCTAAAATCGACAATGTTTCAATAAAGATCAAATTGATTAATTTTATTATCAATTGAAAAAGAAATGTTGAAATTTTAAAAAAAAAATGACCAAGTTAACTAAGACTAATAAAAATGGTAATTCACTCTTTAATTTTTGATAGTATAATAACAAAAAACGAATGCAAACATTTTCTTAGATGATCCCACCCACATTTGGACTATGTGGGTATCCCTCAATATTTTCTTTGATGGATATGGATGAAATTGATCAAAGGATTATATGGACCACATTTGTAATTATATGGATAATAATATGTGAAAATATTGTCTCCATTAGACTAATTAGCAAAACTAAGTACATGGTGAGGTAAGATGATAGTGAACTGAAAGCTAGATACAAGTATACAATATGACACTGTATGGATGGATTAGCCCTAGTGTGCCCATCATGATTTCCATGCAAAGGAAGGATAAGCTAGTTAGTAAAAGGTGAAAGCTATTTAAGCCACGGACAAAACAGTTTGAAGTTTCAAAATTATTTTTTCCATGACTATGATCTTAGATCTATATGAAATGTAGCTCTCTATAGTATAGTCATAGTCTAGGGACTATATGGAATTAATTACAAATAGCTACAACTAGAGTAGACTCGCCTGCATAGTTACTGTCAAATAAATGTGACCAACAAGATAAGATGACTGTCCAAAAAGCACTTCACATGGTTATGGGTCCTATTGCATCCTCCTTCTTTAGCTATCTCATCCCAATCTTTCTTTCATACTGTAGATCTTAATTCTTATGCTCCTCATGTTCCCCACTCAAATTCTTTGTCTCCCTTTTCTTTTCTATTAAAGGTATATTTCTATCTTTAATTTAGTGTGTTTCGTTCTGGAATGACAAGAATTTAATTGATTTTTGGTTAAAAATAAGTTAAAATAAATTGATTTATCTTTGGATGTAATTAAATAAAATTGATTATTGCTAATTTATGTTGTTTGGATAGTTTAAAGTAAAATTCTTTTTGAATGTATAATTATCGATATGAGTATTAATATTATATTTAAAATTGTTATTAAAATATAGATCAACAGAAAACGTACACAAGGTTAGAAAAACATATATATGCTCTAAATGTGTCAACTCAACATTAAAGACTAAAATATATGATAAATAGACTGAATTGCTTGTCGACCTTCTTGAAGCCCCTGTTGATATTTCTTAAAGTTTCAAATCCAAATCGTTTGACTACAATTTCAAAGACTAAAATAATAATTTACTTTATCAACACATAATAGGCCATTTAGGAGTAAATGATTAATATGGTCCTTGACTCTACACCCTTTTGTCACAAATGTTTCTGATTTAGGATTAAATACAAAGTAGTTCATGAATATACAATTCCGTTATCAGTTTAGTCTCTAACGTTAAAAAATTATGTTGATCGATGAGGTGGCGTGCATGAAGCGTCACAAGGACTAAAGTGAAAGTAGAAAATCGTCACTTTGGTCCATAAACCAAAAATCAATATCCTCAAATTGAATCTCAAATCTGATCTAAATCCTGAATTTAATCCCTAAATCTCATTTAATTCTCTTATTTGTTCAAAATCAATATCTTTTTTTAGTATGTTTCTAATGCATGTTTGATAAATGTGTTTTAGTAGAAAATCACATTTAACAAGAGACATAATACTAATTATAATAGTCACCCTATAAACTAAAGCTTTTGATTGGCGACACAAAAGATTTGAAGTTTACTATGTTCCTTTCTTACGACAATTTTTCCTTGATCAACAACAACAACAAAAAATGAAATTGATTTTGTACAAAGAGATAATTAGATGAGATTTAGGGATTTAAGGATTTGGGGATTAAATTCGGGATTTAGAGATTTAGGGATTTAATATTCAATTTAGGAAGATATTGATTTTCGGTTCAGGGACCAAAATGACTATTTTCTACTTTTACTTTAGTTCATGTGACACCTCATGCACGCCACCTCATCAGTTAACAAAAGTTTTTAACGTGGACTAAACTGATAACAGAATTGGACAAAGAACTACTTTATATTTAATCCTCAGTCATAGACCTTTGTGACAACGAGGTGCAAAGTCAGGAACCAAAGTGTCCATTTACTGGTATTTAGTTCCTATGAAAATTTTATTTTTCTTGAAATCACTTACATTTAAAAATAAATTTTCTATGATTATACGATTTTAAAAAATAAATAGGATTTTTTTTCTAAAAATAATATTTTTTTAAAAAAATAAAATAAAATATATGTTAACTCTACATGAAAGCAAATGCAAAAGTGAGTCTCCTCACATATATATTGTTGAGATGTGGCTCAAAAATGAAAATTGAGAAAGTGAAGAATCATGACACGATTTGGCAACCGTGTCACGATTTCGCAATGTCGAGAGCTGTTTTGCAGGGTGTCCAATCGTGACACGATTTTGAGAAAACGTGACACGATTTTGCTCGAATTTGAACACTACATATGCAATCTTTGACCCATTTGTTGGGCAAGCTTGGTGAATCTCATGGAAACCAAAAGAGGGAATTTTAAAGGTTTTAGATATTAAATGTTGAGTGTCTTTGGGTGAGGTTCAAAGCTTCAAGATGTGAATCTTGGAGAACCAAAAGAGGAGGCTCTTGGGAAAAGGGTTGGTGCCTTTTGGGAAGATTCATGAGGATGGGAAACACAAGAGTGGAGAGTCTTTTGTAAACACCTTGGGAGAGTGAATATTCATGAGTGTCTTGTTCATTGGTGAGATTGAGGAAAATGGGTAGAAATTAGGGTTGTTCTTTGTGAGTTTGTTGAAGCTAATTTCTTGTAACCCATTTTGTATCTCTTTGTAAGAACTCATTGATAGTGGATTGAAGAGATCAATCTCTCCCCCAGAGTAGATCAAGTTGGATCGAACTGGGTCAACATTTCTTGGTGTTGTTATCTTTTCTTTTACTCTCTTTATCTTTTTTATTCTTTGGTTGAATTGTGGTTTTGCTATGCACTTGGTTTCTAGATTAGATCTAGATTGTTGTTGTTGCTTGTGGTAATTTACTTATGGTTAAGGTTGTCATTGATACTTGCTCCATGAATCTAAATTTCATTGATGTGAAGTTTCGATTTGAGACCGAATTCACAACATATATGATCCATTGAATCATGATGTGCGTCTCCATGCTATTGGATCATGATGAGATGCCTATAATATACGGGATTGTCGCAATGGATTTTGAACAACTGTGCAAGTGGTTCGAACACCATATCTTAATATGAGTTTCATTAACTTGTATGTTGTTCAACATCTATTTATTCATTAAATATAAGACTCTTAATTACTTATACTTGATATACACTTAATATACCAATAACAAATTTAAGGGCGTTTTATTTTAAGGGTTTTTTTATCATGTGCAAATTTGCACATGTTAAGAAGTTTAAAGTAGTAACTTTGACTTGGAACTTATTTTTTTATATTAAATATGTAACTTTTAATCCATAATTGTTGGTTTTCAATGAAAAATTACTACTTTTAGTTACCTTAACATGTGCAATATTGAACATGTTAGACAATAAATATTAGAAAATTATCGTCATTATTTTTTTTGAGACAAAATCATTATACTTTTGACTCAACTACTTTTTTTTGTTTATGCTATTCTGAATGATTTGTGAATGGTTGATATTTCAGTAAGGAACCACTTACTTCCACTCCTTTTAGCACTAGCTGCCACATTAATAAACCAATTAGGAAAACGTCAAATCTCCATTTCCACATATGATAATTATACACTTATTATAGAATTAAAATTGTTGATAATAATTTGTGGTCATCAAGTATTAGTATTAAGTTAAGTAGGCCTACACAATTTTTATCATTTTTGTTGGTTTTCTTGCTTTCCAACTCACTTCCATATTCCCTACATGACACACCACAAATCATCATTGAAGTTTGAACTTTGATAGGTAAGGGGTTAGGTTAGGAAAGAAGCATATACTAGCAATCACTAATTAAGCTCTTGATGTCCCAATTATATAGATACACGACTTTGGAGATTAATGATAAGGGAATAAATTCATGAACCATGTGAATAACAGCGCACAAGGATGGGAACCCAAACCTTTTTTTACAATGATTTACCACTTTTTCTCTTGCCATTTCTAGCTAGAAAAAAAACCAACTTTCTAATCATTTTATTATCAACGTGCTACTTCAGAAATCAGAACTATAAGTAGAAATAGAATATACATCACAAAGTTGCACAAACAACCCTTCATTTTCCTGATCCAGCAGTATATATCAGCACAACTCAGCTTAAGGTATTTTAATTTCTAGCATATTCTTGTTTATACTCTGCCATATTTCAAACTATATATTAAAATATAGAGTATATGCTGCTAGCTGAATATAATAAATTTTCTGAGTTCCAATCATGCTTTCTTTCTGTCAATCATCTTCACTTTCACTTTCCAATAGTAGTAAGAAACATTCTTGATTTTAACTATTACAGATGTTTTGCTTCTTTTACGTGTTTATTCTTTTTGGATTAGCCATAAATAGAAAACAGTGCATTTTTAAATTGATGTCTCCTCCAATGTCCCAACTCTTAGATAATAATAAATAAATAAATTGAAGTTCCACTAATTATTTTATCATACTTCATTATCAGTTGACAAAACCATCTCAAAAATGTGAGGCCCTCAATTTATTTCAGTAACCCAGTTGATAAGGAACATAAATTAGACAAAATAGCATTGTTGAATTAATGACACAATAAACCACACACAACTCCATATTATTATTTGTTGATCTATAACTCCATATTATTATCTGTTCATCCAAATCAAATGGTTCATATTTCAATATTTGTATTTTTTTATATATTTTTAAATAAAGCTTTGTATTAAAATTTGAATTGTCTGATGTCGATCAAACGACAATAGATGTTGATGGCAACAATCCAATCTCCGTAGACTACGCTTCCTTATCACATCAGCTGAATTTATCTGAAATTTTCTTCAATGTCAAGTATATTGTGATTTGATGTAACAGAACTTAAATTCTTGGTCCAATGTATTAAACCAACTACACTAACAATATTAATTCCTATAGATACTGCATTGTGGAAAGTACGGGAAGGTAGTTAGTTTATAGTTAAAATGGAGCGTTTGAAGAAATCACCATCATCTTCATCACAAAGACCATCATTTCCGAGGGACCCTCGCGGATCACTCGAAGTATTCAATCCAACAAGCAACTCAACCTCACCGGTACGTTCTCCGTCACACCTGAAAACATGGGCAGAAACGGAAGAACAACACAAAGATTTCATTTCCACCGATGAAGTCACCAACACTTCATGGATGGCAATCAAGGAAGGAGAAACAGGTGCCGCGGCACAGAGAGCAGCCGAGTGGGGTTTGGTGCTCAGAACAGACGCGGAGACTGGAAAACCACAGGGAGTGGGAGTTAGAAACTCCGGCGACGATGAACAGAATGGAAAGTTCTCCGGCAAAAGGAATTCTAATAACTCCGGCAGAGTTTCCGGCGATTCTTCCGATGGCGGCGATCCACGCGGGTTTCCAAGAGTTTCGGAGGATTTGAAAGATGCTTTATCTGCTTTTCAACAAACTTTTGTGGTTTCGGATGCTACCAAACCCGACTACCCGATTATGTATGCAAGTGCTGGTTTCTTCAACATGACGGGTTATACTTCAAAAGAAGTCATAGGAAGAAACTGGTAAAAAAATTCATTACTATTTATCTATTAAAATATTACTACCTAGTCCCTACTTAATTTATGGAACAAAAATGTTTCTTTTACACCCATTTTTCAATACACACACACGTGATATATGGTTAATCACATGCAAAAAAATTCAGTTGAGTAGATTAATCATCTACTAAACTAAATTAACTATAGTTTTATACATGATTAATCAAAAAAAAAAAGTGTTCATGCATCATAATTGATTTTTGAATGCGGGTTGGGTGGGATCCAGTCGGTTTTTACAAGGTGCGGATACTGATCCGGAAGACGTTGCAAAGATAAGGGAAGCATTAGAAGGTGGGAAAAGTTATTGTGGAAGGTTGCTGAATTACAAGAAGGATGGAACTCCATTTTGGAATCTTCTCACTATTTCACCCATCAAGGATGATGATGGCAATGTGCTCAAATTAATTGGGTAATTAGTGTTCATCTCTTTTCTTAATTATTTTTTTTATTTAGATATCTAATCTAAACTGCCAAAATTGTTTTATGTAAATTCAGTTTAATATATGGTTAATTTGGATCAAGTTGAAATTTTTGAAATTGTGACTAATCAGTTAGTTAAATTAACTACAATTTTTATTCTACATTCAATTAGATGTTTACTCAACTGAATTAATCATATTTTTAAATGTGAATAGTCTGATATCGCATGTGTTGAATAAAATTAGTGTATATGTATATATTTTTTTTTTAAAGAAATGTGTATATACAATTACTCTTAAATTAAATATCTTGGGGGACCAAAATTGACATTTTATTTAATAGTATAGTCATGTCACACGAGGTGTATGTTGTCTGTTGCAAATATTAAGATAGAAAGTGTGGGGGCACATGGCCAGAGAGAAAGATGCATGCATTTCACTGTGATAAGGACCACACTGACACACTGTAATATATCGTTTTCTATAAATTTAGAAAGTGCCAAAGACGGCTATGTTTAACTGTTTACATCAATTCTAGTTTTATTTTCGACTGGTACGTCAATTGTAGTTTTGTTTTCACACTTGTGACTCTTGCTTTTGGATGATAAAATAAAGTGCTAGCCAATGTCATGAATGCATGTACATAATTTTTAGTTAAATACTCCTATCATGAAATGTTAGAGATTGCCTTCATTATCAGTGGAAAATAATCTTACATAACATGCATAGTGCCAAAATGAGGGAAAGTAGAGAAGATAATTAATGTGAGGTAGTGAATATAAGTTCTTTTGATATTTTGGACCAAATTAAATGGACCTCCTTTTTTAAAAACTCTTTTTTGCATGCTTTTGAGTGTAGATAAAGATTCTAACCTTTGAGTGTGGACCTAGATGCGTAATGAAAAGAAGAAAGCAAATTAATAAGTGCGATACTTACCCAATGTGAATGTTTTGTTTGTGTTGGTTGGTGATTGTGGCAGAATGCTGGTGGAAGTTAACAAGCATACAGAAGGGTCCAAGGAGAAGAATTTACGTCCCAATGGGTTGCCTGAATCCTTGATTCGATATGATGGTATGCTAGTATTGAATGGATCTTCTTCCATTTCAATTTCATTGCGATTATATATACTATGTAAAAACCAATGTTTTAAGTTCAAATTAAAAGGAAAAAGAAATGAAATGAACACAGAGAAAGAAAATGAAGTAGTAGGATATGTAAGCACCAGTCCAATAATTTATTTATATAATAAAAAAGTAAGATAAAATTTTAAAATATGTAAGATTAAAGGAATTTATTAAAGTATGAAAAAACAATTGCACAAGTTATTATAAAATACACACACACCACATATGCATAAGCAATAAAAAAGTTAAAAGTTAATTAAAATACATGAATAGTTAGTATAATAAAAATGAAATTTAAAATGAAAAAAAAAATCCACAACCAAAAAATGAAATATGTTAGCTCTTATATTCTTTATGAAAAGTGAATTTGGATGTATATCTTGCCATGCATGTTACAGGTTACAAAGGTTGTTCAAAAGAAGAAGAAAAAAATATGAAAATGAAAATCTAATGATATTTTCAATCATTCAATAAAATTAAAATTAGAACTCTCTATATATGGATTGTTCAAGCTAAAGAAAAAGATAGATGATCCGATATAAAAGTAGAAAAAGATGAAAAACATTGGTAAAAATCATACATCATCTAAGAAAAAACGTAAGTACATTTCGTACTTTCTGTGTTATAATAAATATTGAGAAAATTATAAATTTAAAGAGATCATGGTCATTTTAAATATTCTAAATTAAGAACAACACTGCCTAAAAATATAAAGTTAAGAAAAACACAATTTCTTAAAAATATGCTAAAATAAGCTAATTATGTGAAAGATGTATTCTTTTTTCTTTTTGTTTTTTGTACGGTTAAATTAAGCTAATTATTTTTATGCTAGCTTTTAATTAATATATTAATGCTTGGCCTAAGGAAAAGAGGTTTTATCAAATATATTATTGATAGATAAATCTTAGGCTTTGTTTTCGAGTTTTGAGAACTATTGCCATTGGATTAAATGGGAGACTCTAACTAAGTTCAATGCTCTTGGGGTTAGAGATTCACAGGTCCATGAAATTTAAATAATTCTTTTGTTTGGACATCTTTGGGATATATTGCACCGACCCAAAAAAAAAAAAATTGGTTCAAAGGTTGAGGGACATAAATCGAGTAATTCTTGTATTTGGCGTGCAATTAATAAGGTTGTGGAAATTTTTTAGTCGGAATTTACTTGCCAAGTTGGTAGTGGGCGTCTTTCAATTTGGTAGATAAGTGGATTGATGACGACTATCTTCACATCCATCTTCACCTATGTGATATTGTGATAACGATGCTTGGAATTTCAACAATCTTTATACTAAACTCCATTTTCTACCAAGAGTGTTTTCGTAGCATCACTTTAGAGCAAGCATTGGTAATAAAATGATTTGGAATGGATCCCTAATGCTTGTTTGATCTCTTATCAACAAACTCGATCCAATTCTTCTTGGGTCATCAAACTCGACCCTTAACTTGCTTGCGAGCGTCTCTTTGGAGTTTTTAGCCATCAATTGATTTCAATTGATTAAAAAAGGAGGAGAGAAGAGAAGAAAGAAAAAATCTTCCACCTTATTTAGAAGAGTGTTTTTGTAGAGAATTAGAAGAAAACACTTGTGATTAACATAGTTTTTATTTTGAGAGTATTATAAAGTGTTTTATTAATTTAAAAAATTATGAGAAAATCTTCTAAAAACTTTCTCCAAAACAGTTTTTCAATTCCTTATATTTAAAAGAGTTAGTTTTGTCAAAAAAAAAAAAGGATTTTGTATTATTATGATGAAAAACAAGTCTCTCATTCAAATTAAGAGACTGCCATTCCTTTTTTTCCCTCCTAAACTTTCAGCTTAGCATTAAAAAGTGCATATCAAGAACATATGATAATCACTTTTCCTTTTTTTAACTCTTTGCTTCGTTCTAAAATAAATCTAACACTTCTATAAAAATTAAGAACTTGCTAAAAAATGTCAGTTTTAAATTTTGTGCTAAGTTATTATTATTTTTACTGGATCAGAGACCCACAAAAATAACTGATATATACAGATTATTTCTATTCTTGAAGTAAGCATGGTCTGTCAAAAATCATGATAGCAGCCAAGATTAATTCCATAAGCAGAAACACACAATAATAAGATAGTTCAAATATATTTTGCTTAATATCCAATGTTATAACACTAGTTATTGTCCCAAAAGGACCAAAACTTGCCAATCAAAGGGTTAAAAAGAATGATTAACAAGGCAACAAATAACTACTAAACATTGCTTCTCATGCAAGTTTCAAACTAATTTTCCAACCTTTCCATGTAATAATAAGATATTTTCACAGTGTTTGGCTCAAAACACTAACATATTGTATATTGCAATTTGCAGCTCGTCAAAAAGAGAAGGCTTCATCTTCTGTATCTGAGTTACTACAAGCCATGAAGCGTCCCCGTGCACTCAGTGAATCCGGACAGCGTCCCTTTATCAGAAAATCAGGAGGACGTTCTGAAGAAGATGAAGAGATAGAGAAAGTAGAGCACAAATCAAGGAGAAAATCTGATAGTGTAGCTTCTTTTAGACCAAAATCACAAAGAAAAAGTAAAAGTTCAATGGAACGAATCAGTGAGCTACCTGAAAATGCACACAAAAACTCTCATCGACATTCCTTCATGGGGTAATATATATGGTGATTTACTTTGAAGTTATATACATGTTCTTGAAATAACCATTACGAACTGCAATTTTTTAGTTAATTGCATGTTTGGATTCTCTTAGCAAAAGATTAAGTGCGTGTTTGGTTATATGGTGACAAAAAATGATTTTGAATGAATTGATTCTTCAAAATTGATTTTGAGTTGAATGTAAATTTATTTATGGCTGGATATGTTCATGTAGAATGGCCTGATTAATCAGTTCTAGGCTAAAATTCAATTATAGAGGCAAAAGCTCCAAACTGTAGCATCAAGTTAGAATTAATTTTAGAGACTAAATCAATTCTACTAGAGAACATCCGAATCCGAACATATCAAAATTGATTTTTCTAGAATCAATTTTGATTTTGCAAATTTTAACTTTTCTAAAATTAGAACCAAACATACACTGAAGTGATTGAAGAAACATAAAATTTTATTTCATATGCTTGAGTCTTCTTTGGTAGAATTATTTTTATTTTCGGAATGAATTTTAATTTGAACTTCAGTTTTACAGCTTTTCTGTTAAATTTTATCATGCAACTCACTTTTACATTAATGTATTTTAGATAAATCAATATACATTCAAATTATTTTTGACAAAATCAGTTTTTGATAAGGTAGAGTCATACAAGCGCGAAATCTTCAATTTAAATGTATGATCATTCTACTTAAGAGTGCTAACATTCTAGTTTTCGAATTTATTGATGAAAAGTCAGTCCATTGATGCATCTAAATGTATGATCATTCTATGGACCAGGTTCCGGAGGAAAAGTCAGTCCATTGATGAAAGCGTTGATAATGAAGTTATTGTAGATATGAGCTCTGAGAGTGAGGATGAAGAGAGGGATGATAGTTTTGAATTTGATGACAAAGAAAAGCCGAGGGAAAAGCGAAAAGGTCTTGATCTTGCTACTACACTTGAGCGTATTGAGAAAAACTTTGTCATTACTGATCCAAGGCTTCCCGACAATCCTATAGTAAGATTCTTTGAACCATTTATAATAAGATTTACCTCTTCTAAAGTTAGTATTTCACTTTTCACTTTAGAGGGTCAAATAACTAGTCTCAACGGTTTATGATCGATATTTCCAAGATATTCATGATTTGTTATGCATGCGATACTCACTTTAGTAGAGTTAAATTTGTTATATTACATTGAAAATGTTACCTTCATTTGTTGGATTCTTGTACTGGAAGTAAAAATTTAACTAGGGATTTAAAGTGTGTATTTGGTTTTTAATTTTTCAGATCTTTGCATCTGATAGCTTCTTAGAGCTTACAGAATATAGTCGTGAAGAAATCTTGGGAAGAAATTGCAGGTATATTTTAAGTTGAATATCCATAGTTGTTTCCTTACCATGCAATTTAGATGTTCTACATCAATCGTAAAATTTCAGAAATATGGAGCCTAGTTGTTTCTTAGAAGATATGAATTAAACAGAGCAGATCACCAGAAGCTAGTGTACAAATTTGCTTTGCGAAAACTTTTGAGAGATTGATATACCTAGAAATAATGATATAGAAGTAGTTTTAAATTTTTTAAGGTTATAATATCAAAATTTAGTGTATTTACCTTACATGCAAATTGGCAATTCAGGTTTCTGCAAGGACCAGAAACTGATCCAGCAACTGTGAGAAAAATTAGAGAGGCAATTGACAACCAAACCGAAGTTACCGTGCAACTGATCAATTATACAAGGACTGGTAAGCTATTTGATTTCAGGAGGGAAAATCACTTTCATAGAATTATAGGCAAATTTCTTACCTGTTCTAACTTTGCAGGTATTACGTGAATATTTCATGTATAGTTGTATGGAACATCTAATTGGGTTTATAACGATAGAACATGTTTACGGGAATATTGAATATTACATTATGTTATTCATTACAAGGATATATAAAAAAATTGTTACCTGAAAAAAAATTATGAATAATGTTGCAATTACTATTCTATATGATATTTCCTTGCAATTTTCAGGGAAAAAGTTTTGGAATCTGTTTCATTTGCAACCTATGCGTGATCATAAGGTATAGCTTATGATAGTCCTTTGAAGATGTTACATATTTTAATATCTTGCAATACAATTTTTTGTTTTGGATATTACAGAAAGCTAATTTTTTCCTTATCGGTGAAATTAGGGAGAAGTACAATACTTTATTGGTGTTCAACTTGATGGTAGTCAACATGTAGAGCCTCTTCACAACTGCATTAAAGAAGATACTGCAAAGGAGGGAGAACAATTGGTTTGTTTTCTTTTAAAGTGCTTCATTAGTTTAACATACATTGAAATCTCGAGTTATTACTACAACATTATCCAAAAAAATTGCATCTATTTTCAGCTCTTTTTTTACATATAACATTTGTTGGAATTGTTGCAATAGTGGGAGAGTTTGTTCAATTTATTATGCTTTTTATTTTCCATGTTATAACAAGTTTATGTGTCACAGGTCAAACAAACAGCAGAAAATGTTGGTGAAGCAGTGAGAGAACTTCCAGATGCTAATCAGGTAATATGGTGTAGTTATTAGCTTCTTGTCTTCTAAAGTTCAATTGGATTCTCCATTATGACATCAGTTTTTTATGATCTTCGTCAGAAACCGGATGATTTATGGATAAATCATTCAAAAGTGGTTCACCCCAAACCTCATAGGAAGGATGATGAAGCTTGGAGAGCAATCCAGAAAGTATTTTTTTTTCCCATATTTGAACTAATTTCTTGTTATTTATTATTTATCTAGCTGAGTAAATATTTAGGATTTTATTTTACGCTATGGTTACAAACTACACTATGGTTTTGCAGATTGTAGAAAGTGGAGAACAGATAAGCCTAAAGCACTTTAGGCCAATTAAACCTTTGGGGTCTGGAGACACTGGAAGGTTTCTTTTTCTTCCTAGTTCTCTTTTCCAATTACAAACTACATACATGTTCATGATATTGTCACTTGTTGTAATTCTATAATTTCTTTAATGGAACTTATGAATATATAAAAGCCTTATTGATGAATTGGTCTCTAGTTAGATGAAAATTCAAGTGAGCTCGAGATTTTATAGTACCTTTTAGTGTCCCAGCCTATACTACTGGAATACTCCTTCGGGACTGATATGATATGTTATCGGCTTTCAGTGTGCATCTGGTGGAGCTAGAAGGAACTGGTCAATACTTTGCCATGAAGGCTATGGATAAGGGTGTTATGCTCAATCGAAATAAGGTCTGAGTTTGATAAAAACCATTATTAATCGAAGCATCTATGTTCACGATTTTCTAATACATAAAAATTACTATTCTGACTTGTGCAAATCAAGTTATAGCAGCATTTACTTGCATTGATATGATGCCTTTTATACTTTCCACAGGTGCATAGAGCTTGCACTGAAAGAGAAATCCTTGACATGTTGGACCACCCTTTTTTGCCTGCATTATATGCTTCCTTTCAGGTTTGAAACTCAAATATTACCTTTGAATAAGTAACTCGGTAATTAACATTCATGTAAACCAGAGTTACTAATGACTGGTAGGAAAATTATGATTTTTATGATTGCTACATCAATTACCTCTTTATGTACAGAAAAACATGTTAATATAAAGAGGAAATATCAATATGTCACATCATAATCCTATCAAAATCATATGTTTTCACCTAGAGTAATGCCTTTATTTCCTGTTACATTAATCCATAATTTACTTAAGATCAAGCATGTCCGTGCGTCTGTTTACTTCATATATTGAATTTGTCATATATTTGGAACTTGGATGATTTGCAGACCAAAACACATGTTTGTTTGATAACTGATTACTATCCTGGTGGAGAACTATTCCTGCTTCTTGACCAGCAGCCAACTAAGGTTCTGAAGGAAGATGCTGTGAGGTATATTATGCTACTGCACAAAGAATTTATGCATATAAATCAAAAGTTGAAAAACAACGGTGCATTAAGAATTTCAATAATCTCCATCAAAGCGAAGTTTCACTCTTCAAATATGTCTGCTACTTCACGTGTTCCTCTCCTTTTCTTTAAATAACATCAAGTTCTTGATATTTATAGATTTTATGCTGCTGAGGTATTGATTGCATTGGAGTACCTTCATTGTCAAGGTAGGTTCTTATCCAGAATACAACGACGTTAATGTAAAATCTTAGTTGTTTCCTTCTTTTCTAGTTTAATTAATAATTCTTCTGAAACTTTGGGATGAACTTAATTATCAAGCTTTAGTCAATTAAAGATGTATCAAAATCCTTTCAAGTCATCCAGTGACGTAAACTGGCCTACTGCTAGCAATTACATGATCCTATGTATCACAAAAGTTCAGTCCTTTGCAAGAAACCTTGCCACTAGATTTCTAATGTCTAAACTAAGAAACTTACTAGAACAAAATTTAATGACATTGTTTGGTGAAAATTTGCAGGCATAATTTATCGAGATTTGAAGCCAGAAAATGTGTTGATCCAGAGAAATGGACATGTGTCTCTAACGGATTTTGATTTGTCATGTTTAACATCATGCAAGCCACAGGTATCTTAGGCAAGAACATTAGATATGGTGGTTTTAGCACTATTTTACTTAAGGCCACTGAACAGTTTTACTCTGCAGCTTATAATTCCAGCTAAAGAGGATAAAAAGAAAAGGAAGAAGAAAAAGAAGAAGGGACAGCAGAAAACTCAACAAATTCCAATGTTTATGGCTGAACCAATGAGAGCGTCCAATTCTTTTGTTGGCACAGAAGAGTACATAGCTCCGGTTTGTATTTCCTCGTGTATTATATGCATGATTCAGATACTTATCTTATGTCAAATGGACCAATCAATATGGTGTATTTGCTTATGATATCGAACACTTCATATTTTGTTAAGAAAAAGGTTCCATTATGCAAATATGTGACAAGTTTGTGCATTCAACTTGTACAGGAAATTATAACTGGTTCAGGTCATACCAGTGCTGTGGATTGGTGGGCTTTAGGTAACATTCTAATTCTCATTATAAAGTGCATTAATAAACCTAGATCAGTTTCTAAACATTAAATCAGTTGAAGGCTATGTCACATATTTGAAGCATATTATATCACATTGTTTGACTTCAATTAATGCTCTCTTTTAGGTATTCTTCTATATGAGATGCTTTATGGATACACACCATTCAGAGGAAAAACAAGACAAAAAACATTTGCAAACATTCTTCACAAAGATCTTAAATTTCCCAAAAGCAAACCGGTGAGATTGTGTTTCTACGTATATCTTATCGTGCATTTATTTCCTACAGGTTTCTTTGCTACTTAATCTATATTGTATTTGATTTAAGATATACACATCTTTTGAAAAAAATTATTCAACTAACTTGATAAAATAGTCCATATGCAACTTTATATTAATGTATGATGCTTACTGCATAGCTCTACATTCATATGTCTCTATTCATAGTTCTATTCTATATTCTGAACATATTAAAAAGCTCCATAGACTTTGTGAACACATATCAAGTGATATATAGTGTAGTTTTAATATGCAATAAGTGTTTATGCAGGTAACTCCCCAAGCAAAGCAGCTAATATACTGGCTGCTGCACAGAGATCCCAAAAACAGATTAGGTTCACTTGAAGGCGCAAATGAAATTAAGCGCCATCCGTTCTTCAAGAATGTCAATTGGGCTCTAATTCGTTGCATGGTAACAAAATATTAAACTTTACTAGCAACATTATATTGCTTCTTTATTGCTTCAATGATTTACTTTAATTTTGTTGTTAACTCTTTAATTAGTGCAATTCATTCATATCTTAACAGAAACCTCCTGAGCTTGATGCTCCTATCTTACTGGAAAATGATGAAAAGAAAGAAGCCAAAGATATTGACCCTGGTCTAGATGATCTACAGAAAAATATTTTCTAAAAGGTCTTTCTTCATTTTCTTTATATGCATATATTTTGTGGTTATACTTAATCATTATAGTGACTAGTTACTAATTAACATATTATCTTGTTGTAAATGTAGTGTAGGTTTAAAGTATGATAGAATGGCATTCAAGAAACACATGATGAGTGTTTGCGATTTTGGAATTTCAAGTTCTTGCTTCAGTTTGTAAAGTTTGATAATGTTCATTGTAAGTTATGAAATGGAGACACAATCTTTTTTGCAATTAATGATAAAGTTATATGGCAATCCAATAGAGGGGGACCATTGTTCACTTAGTCTAGTGTAGAAATTCTTGTATATTTTTGGAATGATATCAAGTCAATGAAAATATAAGAAAATGAACCTACATTGTTGCATTCTTTCGTACAAAACAAAAATGCTTTCAATGAAAATTCTTGATATAATTGAAGAAATAAATTTATAAAAAACTGCAACTTCTTGAATGAAATTATGGCTCATAGGTGGGTAGCATCTCTGGAGCGGATTGAGTGGGAGAGGTTATGTAGGATCCTGATTTTTTGTTATTGTGGAGGCAAAAAAATAATAATAGTCTTATTCATAAAGAAAGTTTTTTACAAAATAAACAATTTTACGATCAATATAGTCCACAATATGTAGTATATGGTGTTTCCTTTTTAAAATATGATTTTTTTAGCTTTTACGGTGCAGTCAGGAAACTGACTTTCTTGAAAAGGTTAATTTTGATCTTAATGTTTGATTCATTTTTAAATTGTTGATTACTAAATAATGATCAATAGTAATTCATCTAGTAATGCTTGCAACATCTTGAACTTACGGGTACTATTTTATTGTTGGTGTCTTTAACATGCAAACAGAGTTAATGATATCATGTGATAGTCTTAAGTGTTACACTTTGTGGGGTGTTACACCTAAAACAATGTATGATAAAATTAGATTAAGTGTAGTCTTGTTAATCTGATGAATTGATTATACTATGGGGATTGAACTTTTGATGCCACTGTACAAACAGTGAGATGTTATTCACTAACTTTTGATGATATAGTGTTAACTTCACCAGAAAAATCATTCTCATGACTTCACCATATAATTTTCCTTTTTTTTAAACACTTTGTGTTTAGTTAGTATAGGAGAATCGGTAAAAAAAATATGAAGAATAAATTATTGAAATTAGTTTTTTCTTTTAAAACCGTCAATGTTAGTATTGTCAGTATTATATCGCAAGTGGGGATCAAACACCAACCTTCTTATCACTTCCTTCTTCCCTTCTTATCACTTCCTTCTTCAACTATCCCACCCAACTTAGTTTTTATATCTTTTAGTTGGCTCCTATTGTAAGTGGAACAAATTAATTCTCTTTTAGAAGCTCGTTGTGTAATTTGGGGATCATGGATTAGTTTTAGAAGTGTAGGGGTGTGATAAGCATTTAGCTCTCACACCTTTAAATAGTATTTCACACTCATTTGTAACTAGCTATAGATCATAATAGAATTGATCTTGCTAACCCGTGCCTTAAGGGCAATGGTTAAGAAATCAAGAAATAGAAGTTTTGTCTTGAAAATGTAAGATGTTATGTTTGACTAAGTAATGATTATAATACTTTTTATTAAAAACTTATTTGTTTCAGTTGCTTAACTAATGCATTTGGGCATTAGTTAGCATTCTTCTAATAGAATTTGTAACTTTCATACTTGTGTGTGATGTAGAGAATATCCTCCTAGGGTTCTTGATTGAACCATTATGGATCTTATCAATGGGTTTTTAACATCTCATGTGGCTATCACATTTTGATCGTATATCCTCGTGGAAGTAGTGATCATTCATATCCATATTGATTTTCTTGTCTAATAAACTTTTTTGTATGTTTTCAATTCCTTCATTGGTTCTTGACCTACGTTTCTTGGTTAATTCATGAATAATTTGCTAGAAAATTTGAATTTAATCATGGAAAGATCATTCCTTCTACAACCTGGGATGAAGGTTCAAGAATAAAGGATATTATCCTAATTGAAATCATATTTTAAAAATTATCCTAGAAACACAAATTATACCTAGTCCCAAGCGTGACATGTTGATCTCATAACAATTTTAAGAGGCAACCTAACTTGAACAGATCTAGAATATTCTCCTCCTTGAACTATGTGAAAGGTGGAATGATAATATCACCAACACAATCATCCTAGCTAGAATCAGAAGGCTGTAATAATGATCAAAGGTTGTTTTGATTTCTTCGGTGGAGAAAGGAAGAAAGAAGAAAATGAAGATGATGAATCCGACGAAAAACCCAAAAGTTCCCTCTAAAAGCAACCTAGATTTATCTTGTCAATTTTTGGGTGCCAACGTTAACACGTGTTTTCAACGGAGTAAGGGTCAATAGGAGAAGAAATAAGTCAAATAAAACTTTCTTCACCGTCACTTCATATCTCTCGTGCCACAAGCATGTTATTTCCATAAGCAAAAGAAAAAAATTGAACAGAAGGAAGGGTATCAGCTTAACTTAACTAATGTTATTTGGTTAAGTTAAGCTGATAAAGGGGACGGAAATGTTTACATTAAACAACAATAGTGTTGAACAATTTGAAAGATAAACAAAGAAGAAACTCAAAGAACAATAGTACAATTGATGAACAATGTTAGCCTTTCTCTATAATGTTCTGGTACAAGTGCGTGCACACGCGCGCACATATATTTATAAGAAAATTGCAATAGACCAAGAAAGACGAAACACAATTGTCGCATTTGAAAGACCATTTACATCCACAAATTAAGCGTCTTTGGCAGACTGTTACAGAAGGTACCAATGCATCATGGCATATCCTTGTAAACTACATGTCATTAATCATGATGAAGAAAGAAAACACATCCTCGATTATGGTTGTTATCAAGACAAATGTATCCTGCCAATTTAGAAATGTCTAAAATCTCAAACACTTCCCCCTTCATGTTTCCTTCTTAGCGGCTATGGACTAAGACGAGGTCTTTACCGATATTCGATTAAATATTTCAACCTTTTTTGTCTCGTGCTTTGGGAGTTGTGAACCAACATAACCACAGAGTTAGCTCGGCCCATCACCAAAGACTTGGTAAGATCCAAGATTTAAAGACAAGATCAAAGAACGGAACTCGCAAACTTGTAATTTGATTACCATCTGAAGAGAAATGCATTGCACACTTTTTTTTTACTCGGCTAATCCATCTTTGACTCCATATATGACACTAGCGATCCAGTGAATCCATGTTTGACCATGAAGCTCCATGTGTCATATGGGAAATGAGGTTAAACCGACCCTATATAAATATAATATCATTGATTCATAGGAACCTAAGTTATTGATAACCTTAACGAGTCTATGTCTTCAATACAACTCTAGTTGACTAGATTATCTAATTCTCTAATGAGAGAACCCTTAAACACTCGGGGCCTTGATTATAGCAAGTAAGTTCCACCGCAGTTCACACTTCACGAACAAGTTTATTTTGAAATCGCTTTTTAAAATAAGAGTAAAAAAATAAAAGGGAAATGTTAACGAGTGCCCCAAGAGTTGAGGCACTCTTTAAGTATCCAAAGTGGTAAGATTTTATGAAAGTTTGTACATCTATTGCATTAGAAATTGAAACCTTTAATTTTTTTTAAAGAATAATTTCTTTATTATTAAATGAGGTGTGTTATTATTTTAAAGAGTACTCTAGATCACTCGTTAATAAGACCTAAAATAAAAATAACCAATAGATATTTTTTTGACAAAATAACCAATATTCTCATCGAATACATGTCCCAATTTATTTTATTTGTTTTCTTTGAAATATTTTACATTATGATCCTATAAATTGTAAAAATATTCTCCTACAAATATTTTTCTTTTGAGGGGTTTATCCTATGAATACCCAGTTAGATAGAAATGAAGGTTTAATCCACCGGGCGATCATAGTTTTATAGTGAGAGGAACTCAACCTTCTCTCTAAATTTTATTTCTCTTTTGCTTATTGAGGTGTGGTTTTATGTCATTTTTTTAATCTAGAATCAACCTTCTACATCTTTTTTTTCCCTTTCTTTCATTCTAAATAAGTGATTTCCACTTATATCAAGTTTTTTTTTCTTCGTGATTTCGTTGATTGAGTGCAGCGTTGCGTTGTTCGTTGTCTTATGTGACGTTGTTAGATTTCATGTCTTGTTGTAGTGTTTGTTTGATTTATATTGAAAGATCAGCTTCAGTCATCATAAATTCAATCAATGATTTGAGTGTTGGAGATCCGGAAGCATGGATATTCCGGTAATTTAGATTTTATCATATTATTTGTAGGCATTTTGTCATTGTATATTATTAACTTGAAAGATGTGAGTTTCTTCGCAGATTCACCATTTACATTTTTAACGATGTTGATTTTAGTATATAAACCTATAATTCAATTTTTTTTATATGAATGTATCTAATCACAAATTATTTTACCTACATCTAATTTTTAATCAAAATCAATTATTGTCAAATCAGAGCCAAACATATGTTTAGGAAAAAATAGCTTATATATACTTTATTTTAGGATGAAAATTCATAAGTGGTTGGGGAAGAAGCAAAACCTTAACTAGTTAACCAATTGAGTTCACTTACCACCGACCGCATCACTTTACCCGTACAACAACATCATACAACAAATTCCTAGTAATCTTCCCACTTTGTTTCCCCTATTTATAAACTCCACAAAATTTATTAAAATGGAAACTAAAATAATTTAAAACATAAAACAACACTTCATCAACGGTTAATTTAAATCCAACGCGTAAGATCCAACGGCCAAAAATGAAATAACGAGTCACAACGTTCTAACTCGTTTCACAACTCAGTCACCTTCTATCTTTCATCTTCTCTATCATTCTCTCTCTCTTTCTCTCTCTCTTTCTCTCTCTAACCCTTTTTTTTCTCACTCACTGCGCACAAACATAAACACAAACACATTGCGTGCATTCATCCTTGTTACGGTGAAACCCTTTTTCGTCTTTTCACACTACCCCTTTTTCTCAAATCAAATCGCACGGTCATTCTTCTACCACGTCACCTTCGTCTTCTTCATACCCTCCCCACCTTCCCTTTTCTGCCTCAACCTCCCTTTTCACTATATAACCCTATTTTCACCCTTTTAGGGTTTCGCTTTTTCATTCGAAATCACACTGCGCCTCCTTCATAATCTTTCTTAATTTTCATCACTCTCAATTTCATCATCGTTGCTTCCTTCAATTTCTCGATTCAGGTATCAATCGAATCGAATTTCTCTGCGTTTATTTGATTTCTTTTCGTCATTTTTTCTTCAGATTTTTTTTTTAAAATCGTTTTTTTATGTGTGTTTTTTGTTTAATTGTTACTATTATTGTTATTTGGATTGGTAATTTGATTAGGGTTTTTTTTAATTGTATTTTTTTATATTTTTGTTAGGGTTTGGATTGATAATTGAGATCTGTCCGTGGGTGGTTTGAAAATTTTGAATTGGGTTACCAAACGCGCTTTTTGGCGGCAGTTTGGTGTTGTTATGTATGATGGCTATTGAGAAGAACAGTTTTAAGGTGTCAAGGGTTGATTCTGAGTGTGAACCGATGAGTAAAGAGAGTATGTCTAGTGGTGATGAAGAGGATGTTCAACGGCGGAATTCCGGGAATGAATCTGATGAGGATGATGATGAGTTTGATGATGCTGATTCTGGGGCGGGTTCGGATGATTTTGATTTGCTTGAATTGGGTGAGACTGGGGCTGAGTTTTGTCAGATTGGGAATCAGACTTGTAGTATTCCGTTGGAGCTTTATGATCTTTCGGGGCTTGAAGATATACTTTCGGTTGATGTGTGGAATGATTGTTTGAGTGAAGAGGAGAGGTTTGAACTTGCTAAGTATCTTCCTGATATGGATCAAGAGACTTTTGTTCAGACGTTGAAAGAGCTTTTCACGGGTTGTAACTTTCAGTTTGGGAGTCCCGTGAAGAAGTTGTTTGATATGCTGAAGGGTGGTTTATGTGAGCCGAGAGTCGCGCTTTACAGGGAGGGGTTGAATTTTGTTCAGAAGCGCCAACATTATCATTTGTTGAAGAAGCATCAGAACAACATGGTTAGCAATCTTTGTCAGATGAGAGATGCTTGGCTCAACTGCAGAGGGTACAGTATTGACGAAAGGCTCCGTGTTCTGAATATTATGACCAGTCAAAAGAGTTTGATGGGCGAGAAGATGGAAGATTTGGAGGCTGATTCTTCACAAGAGTCCGGTGAAGGTATGTGGAGTAGGAAGAACAAGGATAAGAAAAATGCCCAGAAATTAGGTGGTTTTCCTTTCCAAGGTGTGGGTTCAGGTTTAGATTTCCATCCCCGAGAACAATCAGCGGTTATGGAACAAGAGAAGCCTAGCAAGCAAAACCCTAAAGGAATACTCAAGCTGGCTGGTTCAAGGACACATCTAGCAAAGGACCCAACTGTTCACTCGTCTTCTGTCTACCATGGTTTGGATATGAACCCCAGGCTTAATGGTTCAGCTTCTGCTCGCCCTCAACATATGTCAACTGGATATGATTTGGGGTCAATGCGCAGGACAAGGGATCAGTTGTGGAATGGTGACAATGATGAGGAGATGTCTTATCGCGATCGTAATGCATTACGAGGCAGCCTGATGGACATGTCTAGTGCTCTGAGAGTGGGAAAGAGGCACAACCTTCTGAGAGGTGATGAAATAGAGGGTGACAATTCGATGGGTCTGTCTATGTCTTCAAAGACTGATCTGCGTGGATACACAAGAAATCCAAACCAATCCTCTGATATGCAGTTGTTTGCAGCAAAGCCACCTTCTAAGAGAAAGGGTAAGTATGCTGAAAATGTTCAACAGTTTGTAGGTTCAAGGGGTTCAAAGTTATCACATAACGTTGATATGATTCACTCACCAGGTCATGATGATCTTTTCTACAACAAAACAGCAGCACAGGAACTTGGTACGAGTTCTTTATTTAAACATGATGATTGGAATCCAAAGAGCAAGAAACGTAAAGCTGAGAGAGAGTCTCCTGATCTCAGTTATGCTTATATGTCTTCCTCACCACAGGTCAGTGATAGACTTTTTTCGTCAGATTTTAGAACAAAATCATCGCAAGAGAAGATCAGAGGGAGTTTTGTACAGAATGGAAGAAAAGATATGAAGCCTTTGAGGGGTAGTCATATACTTGTAAGAGGTGAAGAAACTGAATCAGATTCCTCAGAACAGTGGGATGATGATGAGGATAATAATCCTTTATTGCAGAGCAAATTTGCGTACCCAATCGGTAAAGCTGCTGGTTCTCTCACAAAACCATTGAAGTCTCATCTAGATCCTATGAAGGCCAAATTCAGTAGGACAGATATGAAGGCACATGTTATAACACAATCCAAAAAGAAAGGTGGCTTTGCAGAGCAGGGGAACATGCATGGTGCAGATATTTACCTTTCAAAAAATGCAAAGCAGAAGAGTAAAATGTTCAATGGCGGTCCTGTGCGTAACCCTGCTGGCAAATTCATTGAAGAGAGCTATCCCTCAGTATCGGATATGCTAAATGGTGGTCATGATGATTGGAGACAATTATACAAAAGCAAGAATGATCGAATACGAGATGAACCTGTTCAAAGGTTTGACATGCCCTCATCAACTTCATATGCTGCTGAGCATAAGAAGAAAGGGAGAACTGGCTTTGATCATTCCATTATGAGGTCAAAATATTTACATGATTATGGTAATGATGAGGATGACTCACTTGAGAACCGGATGCTAGGAGATGAAAACGAAGTTGGACAGAGCAGGTTTTGGAGAAAAGGGCAGAAAAATGTTGCACTTAAGGATGATCATAATGAAAGATCTGAGGTACCATTACTTGGTTGTAACTCGGCAATGAAGAAGCGAAAAATGAAGTTTGGTGCAACAGATTTTGGTGAAAGAGATGAAGATGCCAATCTTCTTTCAAGCAATCCTTCCAAAATAGATGATTTGCCTGCTCTTTCTTTGAAAAGAAAGTCAAAGAAAAAAACAGGGGCTGAGATGGTTATTTCTGAAATGGAGAATTCTGAACTGCCTCTTACTGATATGGTGACAGCAGAAGTGGAAGTGGAGACCAAACCACAGAAAAAGCCATATATTTTGATCACACCCACTGTTCATACTGGATTTTCATTTTCTGTTATGCATCTTCTTACTGCAGTCCGCACAGCAATGATTAGTCCACCTGCAGTAGAAAGTTTGGAGGTGGGGAAGCCTGTAGAACAGCAGAACAAAGCGCAGGAAGACAGTCTCAATGGTGTTATTTCTACCGATAAGGTGGATGATAAGGTGGCTGCCAATGTTGAACCTTCTGACCAAAAGAATACACCATCTCTTACCATTCAGGAGATTGTTGATCGTGTCAGATCAAACCCTGGTGATCCCTGTATTCTTGAGACACAAGAGCCACTGCAAGATTTGGTTAGAGGTGTTCTGAAGATATTCTCTTCCAAAACGGCACCTTTAGGAGCAAAGGGTTGGAAGGTACTAGCAGTTTATGAAAAGTCTACCAGAAGTTGGTCATGGACTGGCCCGGTTTTACATAACTCATCTGACCATGATCCCATTGAGGAAGTGACATCTCCTGAAGCTTGGGGCCTTCCTCATAAGATGCTCGTCAAGTTGGTTGATTCCTTCGCCAATTGGTTGAAATGTGGTCAGGATACTCTTAAACAAATAGGAAGTCTCCCTGCACCACCCTTGGAATTGATGCAAGTCAACCTTGATGAGAAGGAACGGTTTAGAGACCTAAGGGCCCAAAAGAGTCTTAACACCATAAGCCCAAGTTCAGAGGAAGTGAGGGCTTATTTTCGCAAGGAGGAACTTCTCAGGTACTCGATTCCGGATAGAGCTTTCTCGTATACTGCAGCTGATGGTAAAAAGTCTATTGTGGCTCCATTGAGAAGATGTGGTGGTAAGCCAACATCAAAAGCCAGAGACCATTTTATGTTGAAACGTGATCGTCCACCACATGTTACAATTCTCTGTCTTGTCAGAGATGCAGCTGCGAGGTTGCCTGGAAGTATTGGTACTAGAGCAGATGTTTGTACATTAATTCGAGATTCTCAATACATTGTTGAAGATGTCTCTGATGAAAAAATTAACCAAGTAGTTAGTGGAGCCTTGGATAGATTGCATTATGAACGTGATCCTTGTGTACTGTTTGATCAGGAGAGGAAACTCTGGGTTTATTTACATAGAGAAAGAGAAGAAGAAGATTTTGACGATGATGGCACATCGTCCACAAAGAAATGGAAGAGGCAGAAAAAAGATGTTGCTGACCAATCAGATCAGGCACCAATAACTGTTGCTTGTAATGGGACTGGAGAGCAAAGTGGATATGATTTGTGCTCTGATCTCAATGTGGATCCACCATGCATTGAAGACGATAAGGAAGCGGTTCAACTTCTGTCTACTGATACAAGGCCTAATGCAGAGGATCATGTCATTGTCAATCCTGTTTCTGAAGTAGGAAATTCTTGTGAGGATAATTCATTGACTTGGGAGGCTCTTGATTTGAATCCTACTCGAGAGTTATGCCAAGAAAATTCAACAAATGAAGATTTTGGTGATGAATCCTTTGGGAGAGAAAGACCTGTTGGACTACTAAGTGCAACCTTATTGTGAAGAAATCTGCAGGTATTGTAGCATTATTCTGATTGCTCTTTGAGGTTTGGTTGTGTGATATACTTATGTACTACCTCTGTCCATAAATATATGATCCTCTTGAGAATTTCATTTGTTTATTTTTATAAGACCCTTTAATTTTTCAACGGATTTAATTATTTCCTTATCAACATTAACCTAATTATTTTATATCTTATCCTGCAACCTACAATAAATACTATGAACTATACTCCAATATTTAATTAATCAATTTTTCCATCTTTTATTCAAATTGGAGTATCTATTAGTACTTGTGATATCAGTGGACTTACACAAAGACCTACATGTTTCTGCAGGCTTCAGTCATTCACATTCAAGAGTTCAATTACACCGGTTATAGCTGTGCTTGTATATATTGCAGGCGCAGTATCTTTGTATATTGATTTGGTCGGAAAGAATAGGATAGAATATGCGATCTTGTTGAAGATCATGGAAGCTGGTTAGGTTAGCTGAATGTTTTTGTGGCTTTACTTTTCATATATAATAATACCATTTGGTTCTCGATATAAAATGATCTTATTTTGCTTCTTGTGTGAGGGATCAAGAAGCTCTGAGTGGCACTATTGTATTGAATCGCAAAATTCTTATATTATGATGTATATAAACGGTTCAATTAAGACATGATGTCAGTGGTACATCCAATAAATCTGTCCATCTAAATGATCAGGACAAAATATTAATTAGTTACGACTCGGACGGAAAAGAGAAGGCATTTTTTTGCTCTCGTTACATGTTTGTATATTTCATTTATGCTTGGGCGATTAGTGAGTAGAGAAATTGATTCTTGAAATGGAAAATACTTACTTACATCCTGTTCCTTAGGTACCTAAGTCTCCTCAATGCTTCAATGAAAATGTAATTCATTTGGTAATTTCTATTTTATTTTATTTTTGTTGAAAGATTTGGTAATTTCTATTATTAGAGGTTATGATATTTCAACAATAAATAGACATGTGATTTCCCATGTATCTTGTATCAACTTTATAGAACTAAATTTTATATTAAACTTATGAAGTAAAAATTATTTAATATTTGATCAAGGTGTGCAAGTTTTGGAGTTGTATGAAATGTTTACCCAAAACATTATAACTCATAGACTAATTTATTTTAATTTATACTCAATTTTAAGAACCAATTCTTTCTTTTTTATTCATATCTTTTTAGTATTTTTCCCACGTGGTTGTGTTTTCTATGATAAGTCTATCAAAAGCAACTCAGCCCATCCCCAGGTCTACAAGTTTGTGGTCCATGTCACTTCCAACTCCAAGTGGTACATCTTGATGGAATCGTCGCCCATCACCAATCCTTACAATATTATTCCATTTGTTTTCAACATGATATCATAGTGTTTATTACAAGCAATTACTGAGAATTCAATTCCAATTGTAGATTGAGTAAAAAGGTTTTTCAGACAGCCTTGACCTGGGAGGCTGGGACCTATTTAACTCCCCCTTAACTTACCCTACATCCAAGAGAAGTATCTCTTCACATGTGACCAGGCTGTTGTACGAACACTTATTCCCATGTTTGGGAATCTCCCTTTGTCTCTTACTCCTGACAAAGTACCACACACATCACCAGAAGTCGTATTTAGGAGGATGAACAAAGCAAAATACTTTATCTGATTAAGCATGACTGCATGAGGAGAAAATGGCTCCATATGTCGAGTGATGCACATTCTTCTTGTGAAACCGAAGAAATTGTATACGGTACAAAGAAATACAGATTTTAATTTTATTTTATAATTTAAAATATTGAGTTTGAATCTTTTAATTTTATTTTATAATCAGCTTGAATATTAATCATCGAATTTTATTCGATCGAATATCCCAAACGTGGGAATGTTTGTAATACAACTATGGGAGCCGGGTAAAAAATGTTTCCCATCGTTAGACTTCAATATCAATTAGCCATGACAATGTCAATTATATGAGTTAGGAATGCTTAAGTATAATAAAAACTTGCATGTATAAGAAAACTCGTCAAAATCATATTGCATACCAATCTCAAATGACAATATCGGAGTGAAACTAAACTAAAAAAGGTAACTTTTTTCCTCTATTTCCCAAAAATAATAATAATGAATAAATATATCATTTTATAGAATTACATTTGAACAATATGCTATTTACAGAATTTGAGTGTCTCTTAGTTAATAGTGGTAAGAGGAACTCTGGAATCTCTTACTGATTGAGTGTCTTCATATGAACCAATGTGTTTAATATCTCCATTTGCTAGTTTCTGAGATTTTGCATCCCAGAATGCCTTCAAAAGTTCCTCAAATGATGGAGTTCTTAGCTCCTCTATAGATGAAACGCTAGGTAAATTGAAGAGTCTTCTTGTTGGTGTTGAACAAGATGGTTCATCAACCTGTAGTAGGCAATTCAAACAACAAATAAAATTAGAATCCAAAAGACAACAAATATTGTAACGACTTAAGAATTGAAGACTGCTCATGAAGTCTTTTTCTTACCATGTACTCATTGAGAAGACATTTTCCTGCATTTTCAGTTATCTCCACAATTCTGTTGTAATGACCACCCTTCAATTCTGTCAAGTCACCACAACATGGGGTAATCATGGAATTCAAATTCCCACAAGCTTCATGATCAAGTTGCAATGAATCTGCAAGTAATTTAACTTGTAAGCTGACATTTATAGTTACAACAACTAATAATCATGCATATATGTAACTCTAGATACTGACGATCAATAGATGAGTTAATATCCGTGTTTGCTATTCCTGCATCTTCAAGTGTAGTTGACACAGAAGTTGAGAATCGGGCTCGCAGAGCTTGATTAGCTTCCATTCCTCCCCTAAACGTAAAGCAATAGAGAAAAGGGTTAGCAAAATCTATTGTTTTTTTACTTTTTTAATCGAAATAAGCAATACAAAACCTACCGAACAATAGTATCCACAGAAGCAGCATTTCTCTTCTCTAAACTAAGCAAGGAATCTTGAGCATTTCTCCATTGTTGTGAACCTACTTCTGCCTTATTGAGGCTGCAGTTGTTTATTCAGTAGGATTCAGTAAACACTTAACAAAAGAGAAATTTACTCGAGACAAAATACAATGTCCTGGCATATACATACCAGATTTGAAGAACCTCCGCAAGGTCTTTCTTTCCAGATTCCACCGCAGAAGTATCCTCGTGATAGTTGGATTCTGTCTTTTCCATGTGAACCATCCATTCTGCCTTGACAGAAGAAGTGGAATCCTGCATGGTTAATGCTTCTCGCTGCAATTTACTGGTTCTACAGTTTGCACTTTCTCGAAGGTCATTAACAGCCATTTGAACCTATAATTACAAAAACACATTAAGTTCATTTGAACACAGTATGGGTAAACTTGGCATGTTTTAAAAAAAATAGCTACCAGTTTTTTCTTTCTAGCATTTGAACTTGCTAGCATTTCTGCCACTTTCTCCAGCAATTGCTTTTCTTCATAAGCAGTGCACTCCTAAACCAAGTAGAGAATGAGAAACACACTAAAGGTAAAAGAAGAAAACAAATAAAAACATTTCCAATCATTATTTATGTCTATCAGAATAGACATTGCAGTCACCTCAAACTTCTTTTCAAGCTCACACAATTTCTGATCATTAACAAATTGTGTTTCTTCCACTATCTGGGTCAAACTGGATGCATGCTTGTCTATTGTCTCAAAAAAGTTCATCGTTATTTTAGATACTGAACGTGTAGTCTCAACTGCTCTGGCATGTGCCTGCATGCAATAAATAGCACAGAACTCAGCAACTCTATCTCATAAGTTCAAAAAACCACAGACATTCGAACAAAAAAATACAGACCTCTCGTTGTTGACGAGCAAAAGCAGTTACATTGGCCTCTTGCTTGTGGAGACTATTTTGAAGATCATTCAGTAATGAATCAGCTTCTAAGGCGATTCCTTTAAAAAGCTGAAGCACATTATTTAAGTTAAACACGGCAAAATAGTTCAAGTAAAATCAACTTTTAAAGACAATAGACCACTTACATCCTCCAAGGCAGATGAATGCTTAGCTACTTCAGATTTCAAGTCTTTGTAAGTTAATTGGTTATTTGATTTAAGCTCCTCGGCTAAATTATCCAAAGCTTTGATTCCAGAACCATACATATTCTTCAACTCAACAACCCTTACTCTAAGATCTTCAGTAGCCTTCAGAAACATATACCAATTCGAAGTCAGTAAATCTGACAATTGAAGTTTAAGTAACAAACGTAATTGTCATTCAGAAGCACACCTCTGATTTTGTTGATACAAAAGACTGCATATCTTTTTCCATATCCGTCAGTTGCTGCTCTTGATGCATTACAGATGCTGAAACTGTCCTGTGCAAAGCTTCAAGCTGCTGAGCTAACTGAGACTGGAATTTCTGGATAAGTACCCTGTTTTCTTCTTCAATTTTATCCTTCCGCTCTAAGATTGAAAAAAGGAAAGGCAATTTATAACTGATGTTAGAGGGCAGGCAATTCTCCTATTGGAACCCCATAAGAAAATCATTAGAGAATCACACTTACCAATTTTGGAAAACAGGTTTGACACATCCGATGCAGCATTCTCGAGCTCTGCCCGAAGTTCAATTGCACGTTCTACCAGTTCCTTCTCTGGAGAAAGCATGACAGATGGCAAAAAGTAAATAAAATGAAGTACAAGGTATTGCATGTGTAGCAACCCTAAAGCTGAAGTATATTACGACAGCATGAGACAAATGATATTCAATCAACTCGAGAAAGGGATACACAAATGACTAACCAGATTTTAGGAGATTTGATATCAAGAATTCCTTTTCCTTAATTGTTGCATTTGCTTGTCTGTGCCTTTCCTCAAGATCAAACAACGTCTGCTCAGTTTCTTCTAGACTTTTCTGAAATTACAGATACCAGAATTAAGTCTAATTCTTGAACAGCTCAGACGTCCAGAACAAAAGCAAGACGTCCAGAACTACACACAGCTATTCTTACCTCAGTTTTTTCAAGTTTTGCACTTAATTCAGCAGTCAAAAGTTGCTGAGAATTGTAGAGTTCTTGAAGCTCCACCAGGTTCTGCACACATACCATGTTACGTTCTTGTATCCGCAGCTAAGCAATCATAATCACTACACAGAATTACTAAGAACGTAATATACCTTATCCTTAGAATCTGCATCTAGTTCCATACGTTCTATCTTTTCAGCCATGGCCTTAAGATAACATTGTAAAAGTTTAGGATTAGTAATGATTCCAAATTTATAACAGTATTTAAAATTCATATTAAAACACTTGGAAGGAACCTTTTTCTCAGCTTCTTCGTTAAGGTAACGATCGCGTGGTATATAAATTCCGTTTTTCTCTCTTGCAGCATACACCTCTGCGTAACATAAATGAAAAAGAAGGAAAAAAAACAAATTTCAGCACTGAACCGTAAAGGGAGGAGAGAGAAGCAAGTTTACCAACATACTATTTTTTTTCTCTATTTAGGGAAGAAAAAAAACCAGAAGGAGAAAACAAAGTGAGTTACAAAACTTTATTAATAAGGGAACAGTTAGCAACCTTGCTTTAGTCTGTCAATCTCAGAATACAAATCTTTAATCATCGCAGATTTCATCATTTTCTGATTAACCTGAAAAAACAAGCAACTTCAACCTATTAGATATCCTTCGCTGCTTTCTAGAATAGTGAAAGGTTGACCGAAGGAATATTAGAGTCACCTCTGGTTTGTTCTTGATATTTTTAGCACGGTGTGCATAATCCAAGGTACTAAGGGTTTCTTCTAGGCAGTGAATGGAAGGTGATACCGTGGCAATAATGCATGTCTTGGTTTTACCACCCAAAGAATCCCTCAACAGCCTGGTTAATTTGCTATCTCTGGTACAATAAGGGATATCTTTTTTATAAAAACCATTCTCCAGATTTTAAAAAAAAAAAAGAACGAAAAATGTCAATGAGAATCAACTAGATAAGTTGCAGCTACTCATACCTATATGGGACATGACCCGAGTGCTCAACCAGAGCATTGATAGTTCGACCAAGTGTAAGCAAGCTTTTATTTATCTCCCCAGCCTCTCTTGCTCGACCCTGCAAGTATTTTCTTCTTAGTGAAGGTTCAAATCTAAATAAGACATTCTCTTTTAAGACAAATGCTACAGAGCAGTATAGAGATAATGCAAGACGTGGAAAAAAAAAAAAAAGTAGACAAGGGTTTAGGGGTTATTCAATTTTTTATGTTTAGAGGTAATTTAATTTTTTATGTATAGTCAGGGGATTCATATACACAAAATAAGTAATCTGCCATAACATAAGCATATAACAATCTAAATTTCATATTATTCCAAATATGCCATTGAAAAGCATGTGTTAACTCAAACTTGGCATAAACATCGGTACCTCTCTTGCACCAGAGCGTGAAATATTCTCAGAGCCCGCAAGGTCTACAAGGTTTAGCTTTCCACATTTAATCATTTCTTCACCTTCCGGAGTACATTCCTTGATATGAATTGTGATAGAAAATATGGAGTGAGAACGGCTACTTTGTTTGTTCAGAAGAGTCTCAGCAGTGCGCCTTTTAGCGGAACCTTTTTCTAATATCTTGTAAATTTCATTTGCGGTGCAAACGATCTCTTCTTCTAATCCTCTAACAAGAACACCCCCTTTCCCATCTTCCATTAAAGCAATAGGTTTCTTAGACTTCTCATCTACAAATTTTGTAGTCTCCTCAGGAGCCAAAAGATCAGTGATTTCCTCATTGTAAAGCTCCAAAAATGTTACTTTCATGCTGTATTCAGCACTCTGAGCTTCTAATATATCAAAAATCTGCTTCACAGCTCTTGGGATGACACCAGCATCACTCGGAAATTCACCATTCTACAAAATCAATTACATACAAATAAATTTTAATTTTTTATCATAGTCCCATGAAAAAACATAATGAACTTTAAATCTTAATCACAAAGAAAAAAGCCGGTGACATGAATTACCTTCTTTATCGCTCCTCCTTCCATCGTATATGTCTTCCCTGTTCCGGTCTGTCCATATGCAAAAATTGTACAATTGTAACCCTCAAGCACTTCATACACAATAGGAGACACTGCCTGATCATACAATTCTTTCTGTTGAGAATTAGGACCGAACACCTAAACCATGAAAAACCAAAATCATAAGAGAGTTCCTACAAAATATGTCATCATAATTAATGAACTTCAAACCCAAAATTTAATGCTTGAAATATTGAATGCAGTTATCTTTTCTGGAAATCAGAATAATGCAAAATTAGAAAAATTCTCTCTCTTAAATTCCCTTCCATAACCTAAAGTTACTAAATTTAGAAACAAATTTTCCTAAATTTGCAGAATGCAGCTACCAATACGAAATCATCAAATAACTCATCTACTATCATTATAAATATAAAAATTCTTGTAACGAAAACACGAAACGACTTAAAAACCTTATCGAATACGAAGGTTCTATCGATCTGCTTATTAGCTATACTCTGAACAGCTGCTACTTCTCTTCTTCCTTCATTACAGGAAATCACAACCGGCGTATGAAGCCGCATTTCATCTTCATTCATTGGCCTACAAATGCAAAACCAATCGCAAAATTTCAAAACCAAAATCAATCAAAAACAAACTCAATTTTCAACTCATCAACGAGTCAAACTCACCTACACCGAACCAGAACCTGAACATTAACACCTTTCTCTTTATCATATTTATTATGACTACTTGAATTTGAATCAGCAGATCGTAGATCTCGTGCCAGCTTATCCGTCGAACGCGGCGTCTGCGACGGCGATAACGGCACCAATCCACCTCTTTTCTGTTGAACCTCCATTTCTCTTCCAAGTTCCAATCTCAACCAAATCAAATCCTAATCGGTAAAAAAAAAAACCCGAACAAATTCAACAATTAACAATGATGATGATGAATTTGCGATCTGCGATTGAAGAAGAATGCGAAGAAATGAAGAAAAAACGGTTACAGAATTGTTGAAATCAGAACTTACAGTGTTATTGCAGAAAGTTGTTCAATTTTGAAAGAGAATTTCACGTGAGTGGGGGAAAACTTGAAGTCAAAGATTACACTGAAAAAGCACTTAACTGAAAAAGCACTTAACGATTTTAATTTGTTCTGATTAGTTAAGTTTTTTAAATTGTTACTATAATGAAAGTGTCTCTTTTGTGAGCTGAAAGAAGAAAAATGTGAGTAATATAAAAAAAGTTGGAAATTGAAATTTCAAGGCCGTTACGGGGCGTTTGAAAATTAAAGTGACGGTAATTGACTGTGATGTAGGTGAGAGTCACGATAACGCCGTTAATTTTGGACGTTACTTCGAATCATCCGACCGTTATAAACAAGACAAGCAACGTGAGTTAAAGTAGTATAAAATTTTACCTTTTTTTTAAAGGAATGATGTTGCAAAATCCGGCAAAAGCAACTAAACAGAGATATTTCTTAAATTAGACGTGTTTAGATGGATAGATAGTGTTCGACAATAACACGATATTCACACATATAATTATATTTATCTAAATTATTATCAATATCAACATGTCAGAATTTGTATCATGTATGGTGTCTATGTTCGTGTTCATGTCTTAGAAGGTAAAAGAGCTAATAGTGTACTCTTGCTTCAACTACAATGATTTCAAATTGTGGTTGGATCGGGTAAGATAGTTTTACTTTTTGCTTTTATAATAAGAAATGAAAAATGACAAGGATCAGAAGATTGGAAGAAAGAAGGTACTTCTTGCGGTTATTGCGTGGAATTATTTTTAGTTATATATAATAATAATAAAAAGAGAATGAAAAAATAAAAGAAATAATAATGATTATTATGAAAGAAATAAAAATAAAAACTGATCAAGGTGAGGTTTTGTATCACTAACTGACTAGGATGGCTGGCCTTCAGTATCATGTTCATGGTCCCACCGCAAAACTTGTTGCATGAAACAAAATTATATGGAGGACAGGGAACTTGAGTAAAAAATTTCATATTTGTTTAAATTAAATTGATGGGGTTGTATTCGTATTTATAAATACATTTATGGAGAGGGGAACGATATTTTTCATTAAGGATTCCAAGAAATTAATGTGTTTTTGTCAAAAAAAAAATTAATATGTTGGCAATATAGATTTGCTTAATTTGTAAGAATTTGATTCGCACACGGCAAAAGTGTTGATTCAATTTTATTTTCAGTGTAAGGATGTCATTAATGGACAGTTCTAAAACACTCTATGAACATCTACTTTCATAGGTCGTCTTGTAATTCAATTTACCTGAACTTTTATTTATAAAAAAAATTAATAAGTTTCATCTTGCATTTCAAATAAAAATTAATGTGTTTCATCTTCCATCGCCAACATATTAATTTCTTGGAATCCTTAATGAAAATTGAAGGTTGGGACTAAAAATTAAACCTTCCAACTCGTCCTAGTGTCATTCAAACCTTCAATTTTGTTCATATGTAGGGTAAGTTGGGACTAACGAATCAATGGTTGTTGTGAATTCCGGCCAAACCAAAATTTGAGGGGGGGAGAGATTTGGATTAGATATACCTCATCTCATATGGTCCCTCACACCCGAATTTTGAGTTTTTGTTGTTGTGTCATGAAGGAAATTCAAGGAATCATCCACGTTGGATGAAGAACAATCATACAAGTGAGTTGAACAGTACATATTTATCCAAAATCTAAACATTAGGTTGGTGGATTTTCACCCTTATATATTGTGAACATTCACTTTTCAATAATGTGAGACTTCTACTAAGTTCTCCTATTAATTATTAGTTTTTTTTTTTATAAACAAAATATTCAAGCTAAGATCTATGTTAGTTTGGGTAGTAATCTTAAGATTGACACATCTTTTGTTAAGTAGTCTAGAGGCTAAAGCTCACACATTTTGAATGTGGAGAGATGGGGTGTTCGGGATTCGAACTCTGACTCCCGCATATAATATATTAATATGCAATATCCATACTAATTGAGCTAAAGCTACGGGGGTAAAATTTCATCTAAGTTATCATTGAGGTTAATGATTCTCGCATTGTATATGAATGTGTCTCCCTTAGGCTAAACTTTTATATTTATAAATTTTTTAGCAAGGGTCGCTTTTTATTTTTAATCAATAAATAATAATTGAGCCACGATCTTATAGTTTTATTTCAATAATATTTCAAGCAAGTACAATCTTATCTTTAACAAAACATTGTATTAATTTTACCCACGTAAGATCGAGTTTATTCAAGTTTAAGGACACATTGAGATAAAAAAAAAAAAAATTACTCAATTAAAATTTAGGGTTGGGTTAAGAAAATGTACATCGAATTCCATGCTCACCCAATTGCATCTTTCTCACATAGCATTAGAAAAGGAAGTTTCTTTTCTTTCCACAGCTTGTTTCATTTTAAGACTAAGGTTGCACTGTTTTTATTTTAAAATCATATACCTCCTTAACCACGTCGTATGAGATTTATGGACGGATGCAAAATCATGTACCTCCTTTATAATTATTTAACGAGATTTACATGTGCTTGAGTGGTAGATAGAAGTTTTGTCTCGTAATCATAACTTAATTGACAAGGACAATGCATTGTTGTATGTAAGGGTCGACGTTCAAACATCTCATTTATTCATCTTAATTATAATCATTAAATTATTTAACAAAAAATAATAATAGTAATATTAACAATAATAATATTTTCATTTCATTTCATTTGGTCCTGTTCTTTTACAGGAAGCATGTATGCAAAGTTGGTGATTGTGACGAAAAATTATATATAAAGTTTTTTTTTTCATTTCAATTAAACATGATGGAGAAAGATCCTAGATGAAAGGGAGTAGAAGTTTGGTGGTTCAGAAAAGAAGAACAAAGTGGGGTTTAGCATCGTGGTATGCAGGCATAAGTTACCCCACATGATAAGGAATGAGGCACATGCCCTTTGATCTTTTATGATTCCTTCTTGCATTCTCATTTCTTTTCTTTCATTTCTTACTTAACTTCTAATTTTGATGCTTGAGAGCATCCTATGACTATAAATGGAAATGGATTCCACGCAGTTAGTCATTCCATGTCGCCACGATGTTTGTGTTCGTTCGATCTTAATCGGTTGGACTGTCTAGAAAAGCAGGAGTATATTTAAATTTTATTTAATAATTTTAAAAATATCATGTTTAAATTAGGACTGTTTGATCATTGATTTGACGACCACCGACGTTTGACTGTGTAATTACATGAGTTTTTAATCTTAACTAAATTAAGACTTTTTTATCATTGATTTTCTTAGAATGTATAAAATAAAAATTGACTAGAGATTTACAAGCCAAGTCTGCATCAAGTTGATGTAGCATATAATTCTATTCGAAAACGAAATTGGAAGAAGAGAGAAAAAGGTCAGAACTCTTATTCTTGATCAATGTAAATTTATGTACAACAATAGAAGTTTTTTGTTCAATCTAATTGTTCATTGTAAGTATAACTTTTAGTTTTGTGAAGAAGAAAGAAAGAAAATAGAACTTTTTTAGTAGGTAGTTGCAAACTTAAGCTAACCAAACTAACGATTTGTCTCAAATCTATCTTTTCTAATGAAAAAAAATTCACCTATGTGACATGTGACCAAATTTTATACATTTATCTATCTTTTCCCTCTAGACCCGTGCGATAATAGTTAACTTTTAGTTAAATTCAAAAAAATAGTTAACTTTTAATTAGCTTGTATGTAAAATGTGTTTAGTTAAACTTTAGATCGAATAGAAATTAGTTCAAGTCTAATTCAATTGGTAGGGATAATATATGCAGGAGTTGCGGTTTGAACTTCAAACATCCAATTTCTTGACACTTAAATGTGTGAGCTCCACGCACTAGACTATTTCGTAAAAAAAAATTGTGATGTATAAGAAAAAAATGCAAAACCCAAATTAAAACAAAAGAAATGCATTTGTTTTTAACGTTTGTTTAAAAATATGTTTTTTTTTATCCATTTCTCTCGTGTTTTTCGTTCTGCTCGAAATCGAAATCATCAATCAACCGATTTGTGTTGTTAACTGATGTGGCTGATTGAAATCATTAGTCTATCAGAAGTGCTATATAGCACGAGAAAATAGAGATCGGAACCCTTATGTTGCGACATGTATCAGTAATGAATATGTGTTCTTGCAATGCTTCTTTAGGGATAATTTAGTTCACGATATTAATTAAAAGGAACAATCGAATAATTGAAGTATATTTTCACCTTTTTTTTTATCTTAAATAAGTTGCTCCCATTGAGTATCTTGTAGAAGCCTTAGAGTTCCTCAAATTTGATGACATTTCTTCCTTTCTTTCTATTTTATTGTTTTGATTTTAGATTTTTACAATGTTGTCACCTTTGTTGTGTGGTCTCAGTCCTAAGATATTCTTCCATTGATTTCCTTTCGTTTCCTTTTATTCATTATATTTTTTATATGGTCCCCCTTTAAATGACATTCTATTGGAAGGTGCTCTACGAAATCTTCAAATGGAAGACTAAACACAAAGGGGAAAATAGTTGAAGAAAAAATGAGTTAAGAATTTAACCCAGATTAAGAGGCTGAATTTCCCCTTTTAATTAATGTTAATGACTAAATTATCACTAAAATATTGTTATGCAATCAACGTTAATATCATATCATGTCTCTATCATATCATGACCATCAAACGGACCCTAATACACGTTGAGCAATCACGCTAATGAGTATGTACATAAGTTAGCTAAGTTAGCACAAAAATCAAATCAAACAAATGTCTCTCGATTTATTTATTTATTTTCGAGAATTAAAAGTGTAAAAGATTGTGATTTGAATTTTTTGCGCTTGTAATTTGAATCAAGGCTATTGTGATTCGAATCTATCTATCTATATTATATAGATTTGAGACATTTCCTCAAAGATATATATGGAAGTGTTTTCCTCTCCCCATTTTTATGACACGTGGCGCTATGAACTATACCAGAATCTCATGCAATCTATCTATCTATATCTATCTATTTATATATCTTTGTAAAGGAAACTTGAGCCTTTCTTATTCAAGAGTTTTGATGATGTGGCACATCTAAAAAAGCTTTCTCATTCTCTAATATATACTAAATATTCTCACCTCACTAATAACTTTTCACCCTTTAATATATCTCATTAATCCTCCACTATATTTCTATCTTGAGTCTTTCTTATTCAAGAGTTTTGATGATGTGACACATCTAAAAAAACTTTCTCATTCTCTAATATATGCTAAATCTTCTCACCTCACTAATAACTTTTCACCCTTTAATATATCTCATTAATCCTCCACTATATTTCTATTAATTTTTAGCTAAGTTGAGTTATAAATAAAAAAAACTTCTCATTCATTCTAATTCTATTGGTGTCTTTTTAGTTTTATAACCCTTATAAATTACCATATTTTGTCCATTCTTAATTTTTTACATTTTCCATCGGTTACACTCTATCAACTTCATGAACTAATTCATGTCATACTAATATCGGTTACACTTTAAAATTATTCCTATTCATATTATATTCACTTTTAACCTATAAATTACTGTATTCAAAGTAATTTATTTGACAGACTATATACCAAGCTTATCTTTTTTCTTAGCTTATGTGTATATATTTGTAGCTTATTTTATCTCTTCCATTCCTTCCGTTTCATTTTTTTGATAGTTTTTATCTTTCCCTTCTCTATTCATGTACATTTTCTTCTAATCTTTTGTATTCTCTAATGGATATTCTTTCTTTGAAGCTGCAGGTTTTGGAAAAAGGAAGCTTTTGTTGAAAGACTTCTTATGTGAAAATGTAGTCATCTTTGCATTAACTTTGGTTAATCTTAAGTTTGGATTATGCCTATGTTACATTCCTATAAACCTCATCACCCTTTCTTGAAAAATTTGACACCTTTTATATTATAATTATTTCAAATTCATATGTATGCATAATTTGTCTAATATTTGTATATTTTTAAAAGGCTCTACAGGTGAATTTATATTTTTAGTGAAATCATAAATTTTATATGAGTAACAAAAAAAAGGAGATTAACAATTTGATAGTGAAATGGTAAATTCTATATCTATGTATTTCTTTGTATTCTTAAACAAGCATTGTGATGATGAAGAGAGCTTATTCTTACTCCCTCTTATATTCTATCTAACAAGTAACAACATTCTATTGAAACTTTGTCATCCTCTCTTAACATATGTGTTTTAATAATTACATCTAAAATTCATTATCCATTTCCACTATATTAATTTGATTTGTATGTTAATGATATAAAACTAAAACGTTCACATGAGTCTATAGTTCTTTCTTTATTTCCATCAAATCTTCATGGTTTCTTTGTCTTAAATATCTCTAGAGGAATTTTTTAAAACATAAAGTAGGACACTATCATCCACAATCTTTAATATGCTAAA
The DNA here is from genome assembly GCA_946800305.1 of Medicago arabica. Lineage (NCBI taxonomy): Eukaryota > Viridiplantae > Streptophyta > Magnoliopsida > Fabales > Fabaceae > Medicago > Medicago arabica. Next base: position 52,799,100 of record OX326971.1, read on the forward strand.
GTCATTAGACCAAATTCTTCTAGAAGTACTCTACCTACACTCTTTCAATCATAACTCTAGATTTTCAAATCATATATGTTATAGTATCCAAGGTCCTAATTAGTCTGACTTAAAGTGTTTCTCCATAGATTTATTATAAATAGTGTGCTTTCTGCAAGAGGTTTAGCATGTTGAGTCTTTGTTCGACATTTTGTTTAGTGTCTTTCAAATTGATAATATATTGTTTGAGTACTTTCTCCTTGCTAAAATTAAAAGAAGAAAAAGGGTTGTAATTTTGAGGTTTTTTTTTTGAGTCTCTCTAACCAATTCTCATTTTCATTATTTCACATAGATAATATTAACAATTTACAATTTTCTTATTTTTGAATTTTCAGGTTTGAATTGGATCACAAGTGTTGCAACATATTGGGTGTGTGTGAATATCTTAGTCATGAGATTATCGGATACTGAACAATGCATTTATCAATAGCTTCATGCGTTAATTTTATACCAGATTTTTCTCTATTAATTTTGTTTATATGTAACAATTAGAAGCATATAGCTTCATGCTTTAATGTTGCCAATTTGAAGTATATATATTGTAAACTAAATTTGAGTTATTCTTGAGCAAGTATTATGAGGAAGTGAAGTCTTTAAAAATGCTTTAAACATTGTAAACTAAGCTTAAGTCGGTATATACTTAAGTGAAATCTCTAAAAATGTTTCTCATACTATTCTATGACTTTCCACCTCTTCTCATTCCATCTAATAATAAAAATCTTCATAAATTTAAGTTTTTAAAAAAATAGCATTCTTTCTTAATTTTGTTAATTATTATCATTAATACTGATATTGATGTGTGCACTCTAACAAACTAAAAATAGCCATTTAGATTTTTTAAACGGGGTTATTTCAATTTTTATGGAATAATTTAATTGGCTCAATTAAGAACAAAAGATATCGAAATAAAATTCACTATTTTTTTCTTAAGGCTAAACTTCGATTAAAATAAAAGAAAAACAACAAAAGTGTGAGGGGATATAATAAGTGAGGAAAAAAGAAAGAAATTAAAAAAAAGTTTTTATCATAATCCACTATCTTTTGTTGAATAAAAACATATATTGGAAAAGAAACTATGGCTTAAACTGTCCTAAATATTCAACTACACTTCTATTGATTTTAGATACAGGTGAATACACAATATTTGGGTCAAAAACATTTTTTATCCATCTCTTTATAGCTATATTCATTTGATCAAGAAACAAAGTTGAAAACATTTTTTAAAGCTATTGTTTAAGTCAAATAATAATTCAGCACACATTCCTTTAAAAAATAATAATTCATCACACCTAAAAAAAAGTTATTTTCAATAAAAAAATATTAAAAAATTTCTAATCAAACTTGTGCAACGCACTTTGTAAAGGAAACTTGAGTTGTTCTCATGCAAGCTTTGTGATGATGTGACATTTAATCTTTATCTATATACTCTTAAATTTAATCCCAATAAATGACACCCCTTCATACTCCAATCAAATAAATTATTATTATTATTATTATATTATCTATATCTATCTAATTGCCCATGAATGAATCGAGGAGGAAATTTTTTTGGCTTGCCCATACGTGATTCCAAGTATGTAACAGCAAAATTGACATCTTTTAACTTAATTATCCATTAAATTTATCAAAAAAGACTTAATTATCCACTAAAGTTAAATATTATTAACGGTTACGAATATAACTATCTATCTATATATCTTTGTAATAGAACCTTGAGTTATTCTTATGCAAGTATTATGCTGAAGTGGTATATCAAGAAAAGTTTCAACTCCCTATTCATTATTGCATTGAAACATTGCTATTATCCCTCTCTTAAAACCTTTCCACCTTTCCACCGTAATTATTTTTTAATAAGCTCTAATGGTACAAATCTAAAATAAATAAAAAACGGTTCATTAAATATGTCAAGGAAGCTACAAGTTTTATGAACGTTTTATTCCTTTTGTTATGAACATTGAAGAAGATATATAACGTTTTTTTTCTTCTGTTATGAACATTGAAGAAGATATATAGAATATAATAGATAAAAAAGTTCACTTTGTATTCCTAATCCATATCTTTCATCATTTGCACATAACCTTTTAATTAGTGCACCTTTTCAATTCACATATTGATTTAACCAATTGAAAACTAAATATTGTTTCATTTATGTATTGATCTTTTCACTCATCTTTTCTCATGTTGTTGTGGTAACACTTTGTATCAACCAAGAGCACAAATACATATATGAAGTCCTTGGTATTGTACGATAGATTTGTCTCAAAAGGTAAGTCAACTTTCTTCAAGCACACAATAAGGTAGATTGGTTATGAGAATATAGCCTACTATCTTTTATTATTATTCAAAACTTTGCCGACGGTTAAATCAAGACTAACAAGTATGAAGGTTGACGAAAATGCAGAACTTTGGTAATGTTTGTGATGTTAGGTATAAGATTAACTCTTGTTAATATATTGGTTTTTGCTGCATATCATCTTGGTATTATTTTGACTTTAAATTTCTTACATTTATCCATTATAATGGCATATCTATATGGATATACCCAAAAAATATGATATTGACGTGTCTTTGTAGTAATATATCAGTTTTATAATTTATAATTTATTTTTTATATATAACTTAATTATTCGTAAAACCTTTGAGTGGTCCATTTATCAGAGTTTGGATGTTGAATGGTCTCAAATTTAATATATAGATATACCAAAAAAAAAATGACATGGATGTGCCTTTGTAGTAATATATCAGTTTTATAATTTAATTATTTATTTTTTATACATAACTTAATTATTCATAAAAACCTTTGAGAGGTCCATTTATCAGAGTTTGGATGTTGAATAGTCTCAAATTAATATATAGTGATATGGTTTTATTAATGTGGACGCACTTCTATCCTCTTTTGAAAACAATAATAGTTCTTGATTAATTGAAAACAATGTTATGTGTTGATGTGCTAGCTACAGGCTAATTATGCAGCTTTTTAAACAAAAATATTACGTAATCTAGTAGTTAAAATTTGAAGCATGAAAGTTGATCATATGACAAGTAACTTAAATGAATGGTATATGCCCATTTTATTGAAAATTAATAGAAAATATAATATAAAAAATTAAGTGAAAATTTTCTTCTTCATGGTACAAATAAAAAATGGTATTCCAATAAATAAATCAATAAAACTATCAAGATTGCAATGTCGATTGTGATTTATATACGGAGATGATTGGTGCAGATAAACATACTCTTATTATATTATTTGAATATAATTTCTTACGACCTTTTAAATTTCTCACCCGTTGTTCCGATTATATGCTTACCTTATTTGATGTCTAGAATATATTTTTTAAACTTTGAAAGTTGTCAATTTTTCTTGAGCTTGAATCATGATGATGTGACACTCTTTGGAGAAACTTCTCACTCTCTCATATACTATTTAATTTTAAGTTAGAATTATGATTACGTTGAACTCTTTGAAAAACTATTTAATCACTCTTTTTCTATCTGATATTCTAATATTTATTTGATTAAGCTTCAGATACATAAAAATCTCACCATTTTTTTATTCTATTAATGTTTATGTTTATATAAGATTGAACTTAATTTAAAATAATAGTGCTATATTTTCACCATAGTAGCAAAACATTTACATAAAAATCACACTATTTTTTCTTCTATTTTTTTTAAGCCAACATCACAAAATAAAAAGAGAATAGAAGATGTCCCAACTAGACTCTAATCATCTGTGTTTTTTTTTCTTCTATTAATGTTTATATAAGATTGAATAGTACTAAAAGCAATTTTATATTGAACTAATAGTGCTATGTAGGAAAACATGATGATAAAAGAAAATAGACAAAAAAAAATTATATATTGGAGAACATAATTGTCATCCGAAAAAAGAAAAAAAATCCAAAAAAAATATATATTAGAAGGTGAACCATGCCGTTGACTAAAAAATCCTAACTAATAAAAGTCTGAATAGAATTCTACAAAGTGGAGGTTTGATATGAAACTTTAAAAGAAGCTAATTTATCAACACAAGAATTATCTTTTTAATTAAATTGAATAGTACTAAAAGCAAACTTAATTTAAAATAATAGTGTTATATTCTCACTATAATAGCAAAACATGTACATAAAAATCACACTCTTTTTTCTTCTATTAATTTTTATATAAGATCGAATAGTACTAAAAACAATTTTATCTTAAACTATTAGTGCTATGTAGAAAAACATGATGATAAAAGAAAAAATCCAAAAAATATATATATCCGAGAACATAAACGTCATCCGAAAAATGAAAAAAAAAATCCAAAAAATATATATATTAGAAGGTGAACCACACCGTTGACTAAAAAAATTTAACTAATAAAAGTTTGAGTACAATTCTACAAAGTGGAGGTTTGAAATGAAACTTTAAAAGAAGTTAATTTATCAACACAAGAATTGTCTTTCTAATTAATATTAGAGGCTTTAAATAAGATATAGGAAAGTAAAAGTAAGCAATCACGTTGCATAATTTTCAAAAACATGATCAAAAGATGAAAAAGAAAAAACCACCCAAAATTATAATAATATTCTAAACGAAGTTTATTTCAACCTTTCTTATAAGCAATATTAACAACAAGCTCGGATCCCAAAAATCAAATGATCTTTCATGATTATACTATTAGGATAAACTACAAAATGTCTTTAAACTTTTAAATATTATAAGATCCATAAAACACTATATTCACTGTCCTTAAAATATTTACATAAACCTACTATATAAATCAAGACAAATTCTTATATTGTTAAACAACACTCATATTTTAATATAAATTAATGTTAAACCTAATCATATCACTACATTTCAAAATATTATAGATCATTGAATTTTATACCATATACTAATCATAATTTTTATTTTATCATTTGTAAAAATATTACAAGCGCTATATTAATCTGCACGGGTTATATACCTAGTTTGCTATATATGGAAATGTTTTCCACTCCCTAATTTTACGACACATGCCACTATGAACTATACCATAATTCTCATGCATTTGCCTTCTAATAAAATTTCATATTAATTCTTGACAAAAAAAAAAATTCCATATTAATTTTTGTGACCATTAACATATTTTTTTGAGAGGATGTGACCATTAACATTTTTTTTTTTTGAAAGAGGATGTGACCATTATCATCTTTTCCATTATGAACTGCAATATTGATATTAATTTTTCTAAAAGAAAAATATCATGGTGACATTGACCAAAATTGACATTGCTACCCGTATCACATCTATTTGTTATATAAATAAATAAAATATCATATAAACTTAAATTAATATTAATGTGAAAATATTATTTTGTATTCAAAAAAACCAATTCACGTTTTAATATATATTATATATAAGCTTTAAACCAAACAAAAAATTAAATTGAAAAATAATATAACCTTATCAACTCATGTTTCTTTTTAACCAATTCACGTTTTTATGAATTTATGAGTTAATAAAATTAATGAATTAATGAACTTAACTAATTTTTATTTTCATAATAATAATATTTTTTTGACAAAATTTTCATAATAATAATATTGTCAGACAATTTTAATATCATTTATATTTATTTGAAATAACATCATATTTTTTATTGAAATCAATATCTTAATTTTTATTTTCATAATAATAATAATGTTATACAATTTATTTGTTTAAAACCATGTCAAACATATTTTATATGAAATTGCATTAAAACAATTAAACACAATATATTTTGATTTCCTTAACAATAGGGAAAAAAATTATAGAAATATTTATTGAGGCAAAAAAAAATGAAGAAAAACCTCTAATTTTGATAGTCAGCTATAAAAACGTACATATGTAAATCATACAATCAAAAATGGATTTTCCAAAATCAAAGTGATATAAATGTGAGGATTTGTTGAGAGGCAAAGTTGTAACTGAAAAAAAAAATCAAAAATGGATGAAAAGCCAAAAAAATTCTAAGGAAATATCCAAACGTATTGCAAGGCTTTAATTGCTGGGTTAATTTAGGAGTTTAATTTGCCATATAGTATGTTGCACGTAATTGATGAGAGGAAACGCATAGTTGACCAATTAGGTTCAACCAAATTTCTTAATTCCTTGGAGATTGTTCTAATGGACAATAAAGTCGAACGACTCGAACCTGATGCAAGTTTTTCTTTCTATTTCGTTTCTTTTTAACTTTGATTTTGTTTCTAATATATCCCCTTTGAAAGAAAGTTGGAACATCAGGTTCGAGTCCTTCGACTTTAGTTTGTGAGGGATATGAACATGACAAACTTAAAATCGGAGTATAAACAAAAGGATCGCTAATTGTTGGTAAAAAAACTGTGTTATTTTTTAAACCGTTTAGTTTATTTAATCTTTCAAAAAAAATTGAATAACTTCCTCTAAAGAGAAATTAGATCGGAGTATCTTTAAATTGTATAAAAGCTACCATCTCAAATCTATATCTATATTATATAATTTTCTATTCTTTTGGTGTTGACTTCTTCAATGATTTAAAATTTCAAGCAAGTCTCAACATGTGGCACTCTTCTATTCTTATATCCTCAAACATTTGAATTTCAAAAACTTTCAGTATTAATTTTAGTAGAATTTTGACTTTAATTTTAGTGATATATTAAACAGTCATTTAAACTATTAAATGCATTAAAATACATTTAAATTATTAGTTTTTACAGGAAATATGCATTTAAATTATTAGTTTTTGTCATTTTGTTTAGTTGTTTATTGTTTGTTCTTCATTGTTATTTACATGAATAACAAGGTTGTTTGACAAATTTCAATGCGTTAAATTTTCTCAAATTATAAATTTCATATGATATAGTTGTTGATATATTTTTTTTTAATATTTTTCTATTGTTTACCAAATGTCACACAAATGAATTTTGTTTTCGATATCTCCCTTCAAATGAAAATTGAAATATTATAGTTCAAATCGTTTGCTTATTGTTTCGAACCAAACTGAACTGTTTCGAACTGAACTGAACTGTTATTATTGATGCCTTTGAAAAAAAACAAATGAAATTGAATTTTAGTTACCGAATTGAACTGAACTGTTTCGAATCAAACTGAACTGTTTTGAACTGAACTGAATTGTTTCAGTTCAGTTTCAGAACTGTTAGTAATGGTTCAATTTTTTTTTGTTCAATTCAGCAGTTCCGTTCAGTTTTTGGTTTTTTTGCCCACCCCTATTTATAATTAACAGCTTTTTGACATCATTACAAACAACTCACAAAATAGAATCTTAAAGAGAATGGACACGAAAAAAGTTAGGTTTTGAGTGTTTAGAGCTCTTGGGTGAGATTTTAGGGTTAGAAAACACATTCTAAACACCTTGGGTTAAGATCTTACATTAGAGTGAGGATTCAAAGTTTTCTTGTTTTCTCAAGTGGTTTATCTTTGCGTGGTTGAGAGAGGAAATAAGAGAAATTGGTGATTGCTTTTGGTGAGCAATAGAGAACAATTTCTTGGTCACCTTTGTAACTCATTCTTTTATGGGAAGAGATAAGGAAAGTAGTATAAATTATGGTTTGTTCATAGAGAATCCTTGAAGCTAATTTTTTTGTAACATCTTTATGTCTCTTTGTAAAAACTCGTTCATAGTGAATTGAATAGCTTCTCTTTCACAGACGTAGGTCGATTTGGGTTGAAATGGGTAAACAAATTCTCATTGTGTTTCTTCCTTCTCCATTACCATGTCCTTTGGTTATGATTATGGATTTACTATACACATATATTGCTAGATTTACTTGTTTGATCATTGTTGCATAGACAATAACTAGATTGACCGTTTATTTTATCATAATTAGTAATTGTTAGGGTTATAAATAGACACAAATTAATAGAACATACATAAATAAAACTACAAAAACAGTTATTTTGAATGAAATAATAGTCTTCAATTTTATTGAGCAAATTTTTTGACACTATTATATTAACCGAATTTAAAAATTACTCATGGATCGACCTTGTGTGTAAGAGTCATGAAATTGTGTGCTAAGAAGTATACTATATTCATGCAGTATATATCCACGGACAGTTGAGTTCATACTCAATTACCTAAGTCATACGGATAATCTTCCAATATCTTTACTTGGGACATACTCTATGTCTTTGCTTCGTATCATTCACTCCACATTTTGTCTTCTGAACATATATTATTTAGCTACCTTCTATGATTCTCTGACATGTACACATTACGAAGCTCTTGTTGTATACCGCTTCCAAAGTTTGATTCCAGGACCAGCCCTCTCCATGTTCGAACCGTGAGTAACATACTTTCGATACACCATGTTAAAATTATAGATGAAGATGTGATGATCATACTCAATTACCTAATTCGGTTTTATGATCTAGTTTTGTTTTACGATAATGTAAAGATGGTTTCTAATGTTGGATTAAGGATGAGAAGAGTCTCACATTTGAAGAAGTGAATATTGATATATCAAATGAACTATGAGTTCCACGTTATATGAAAAAGCAGATGTTGAAAAATATATAAGTAATATGACTTATATATTTGATGTTTTAAAATTTTAGATTATGATATGGTGTCTAAATTTGTTCATAGCTCAGTGTAATTTTTCAAGATAAAGAGTTTAATTTGTATGTATTTAATATGTATGAATTACAGTGTAACTTCTTTAACACATTTGTCAATCAAATTTCACAATTTAGATATATCATCTATATATAAAAAGAAGATACACACTATTGATGTGATTTGTTCCTTTCTGGTTTTACCTTTTATATAAATTATTTTATATACAGTTTAATTCTTCTTTTATTTGAAAAAATAACTGTAATTTTCAAATATCTATACTTTTATACAAAAACATATACTAAGTTTTGATGTAATATTTTTTTCTTTCAATTTTACCTTTGTTTAATCTTTTTTCTTTATAATAACATTCCTTACCAATTAAATAACTTTATTTTTTTTAATAATTGAATAAGTTTTATAACTTTAATTATTTACATCAATAAAAGCGAAAGACATACTTGTTAGCGTCCATCTTGACACTAATATAAATAATATTAATTTTACATTAACTTTTCATTAATCATTTTATAATTGGATCAAATTCATGCGTGTCTCACAATTTTAAAAACCAGACACACTACATAAATTTCACGTCATGGAAAGACTTTTGGATGGAAGGTATTAAAATCATGTTGCTATTTTGTAGATTAATAATACAAACGTCTCCATGAGCTTAGCTCAGTTGACAGGGACATGCATTGCTATATGCAGGGATCGGGGTTCGAACCCCGAACACCCCACTTATTCTCTTTGAAAATGGTGAATTCTATCAATTAGACTAATTCAACAAAAAAAAATAGCAACATAAATGGTGGAATATGATTGATCAAACAATAAATGGTAAAATATAGTTATTGCGTTTTTTTACAATAATCCTTGTTATTTCATTTAGGGTTAAATATGTTGTTGGTCCCTATAAATATATCAACTTTTTGTTTTAGTCTCTCGAAAATTTTCCTTAAACTTTTAGTCTATATAAAATTTTCAATCACTACTTTTGGTCTATATTTTTAAGTTAATTTTTGTATTTTTTTTAATGAAATTGTGTAGAAATGTGTAGAATATTGTAAAAAAATTCTCCCAAAAAATTAGAATTTTTTAGCAAAACATAAATTAAATATGAATTTTTAACCGTCAAAAATATAAAAATTCATATTAAATTCATGTTTAGTTAAAAGAGGGACCAAAAGTAAAGATGGAAAAATTTTGAGGAACTAAAAGTTGAACGTAAGTTTTATAGGTACTAAAACGAAAAATTGGTATATTTATAGGAACCAAAAATATATTTAACTTTTTCAATTAAGTTTGAATTGACGGCAAATTTAACAAATTTATGGTGATACTGTAATTTTTTTTTTCTTGACAAATGTGATACCGTAATTTTATTGAAACTATAAATATTTCTTTTTATCAAAATTGAAGTGGTGCACTATGATTTCGTTGCCAAACATGTGCACTTTCCCTACAACGCAGGGGACATTACGGGTTGATGAGATAACATGTCAACGAAGTTTGGGAAGAAAAACAAATGGAAAAATTATTCAGCATAGTTCCAGCAACACCCAAAAGGTCAAATACATTTGAAGACAGCGACATTAATATATTTAACAAATTTTCAAATTGATTAAAATGATTTAATTAACATTTTAATTTGAAGTAAAAATAAATACAATTAAATATATAAAACAGTGGGTTTCTTAAATTTAATCATTTTTAAATATTATGCTCTTGACGATAGCAGGTTTGTTAAACTATCTTTTAGGGGATGGGTGGGTTTGTTAATTTATTTATGACAAATGTTAACATGTACTTCAACAATCCAATGCTATGTGTTAATGAATTAAAAATATAGAAATGTTATGTTCAAATACCACACATTTATTTTCTTAAAAATTTAAAATTATTTTTTCATAGTTTCTATTTTAAGTTTCGTCACATGGTCCTCATCAAAACCCTCTATTTAGTTTGGTACGAGCTGGTTAAATTTGTTTTTGAATCATGCTAAATAGTATCCTCTAAACATTAGTTAAGAAAAAAAATTGCACTAAAAATATGTTCGACACTTTTAAATATTTGATTACAAGTTTTAAAAAATTTCTATTATATTTGTTTCTTTAACTGGTGACTCATAAACACCAGATAACATTTTTCCTTATTTTTCTTAAGGGTAGTTGGTTAAATTTGTTATCATTAGAAATAAGAATTTGAATTTGTACCAAAAACAAAATAATAAAAATTTGAATTTGCTTAATGTGATATGACATGATAGAAACAATGATCATAGAACCAAGTTTAGATTATTTTAATTCTTGACCAACTAAATTTAGCTTTCTTAAAAGCCCACCGATTGAGATGCTCCAAGTTTCCTTTTGTTTTGTGTGACAAAAAAGGTAACTACTGATTGCATTTCATACTCAACTAGAGAAGATAGTAGTTTCACGAGAAAAAAAGAGGGTAGTAAATATGATTGAAAGGGATAAATGCTCTAGGTTTTTTATTTCAAAAAAAAAAAATGCTCTAGGTTTTTAACAATTGTTTATGAGAATACAATCAATTGCTTATTTACATTCACCCTTTTTTGTTTAAGGAAAATGTTAAAGAGTGTTCTTGGGACATTGGATAAAAAGATAAAAATAAAAATATTGTATTGAAAATTGGTGAAAAGTGATGAATTTAATTTTTTAAAAGTCAAAATATTGTTGAATTCAATGCAAACATGCTACTTTTGGTTTCCTTAAAACGTTCTATCTTTTCTCTTTGTTTAAAACTGTTCATGTACACCTTAAAAATCATATATTGAGTGAGAGTCAAGGTCAATGGTAATTTATATACAATTCACACTCTTCAAACCAATGAGATCTCTTATTATAAAAGACAAAACTGTGAAGGGCATTCACCAAAAGTAGACAATACTTCAGAAGACGGTGTGGCATACTTGTGGATGGAACAAGAAATGGCGATTGAGTTCGGAAATTCTCGCTTAGCCTAGACCGGAGGGCAACTGTTCTTGTGCATCTTAAAAGTCTCGCATCGGTTGGAAGCATAGACTAATGATAGATTATATACAACATCCACAATCCTCAAACCAATGAGACACCTTTTATGAAGAACTAAACTTTGAAGGGCTTACACTTAAAGAACAATACCTCAAAATGTGATGTGTGTATTTGAGGGTGGAATAGAACACAACCCATACTTGTAATCACTTATATTCCTCTTCTTTTAAATCAATTGATGAGAGGTGGCTTAGAGTCAATAATTACTCGAAATCACCTATTCAAATTGTTTATTTTGTCTTCATTTTGTTAAATAAGTGATTTTCACACATTTTTAGTTTTCTTTCGAATGTTTTTCTTATTTCGCCGTTTTAGCACGACTTTACGTTGTTCGTTTTGATTTTTCGTCTTTGTGCAACGTTTTTTTTATATGTATTTATCAATCTTAGAATAGTGTTTACTTTTTCATATAGAAAACTATTTTTGATCCAATGCATATGTAATCAATGACTTTTGCGATGTCAATGATAGAGATTTGGATTTGTTAACAATCTAGGGTTTCAGAGAATAAAGAGATGGCTAAATTTTCAATAAAATAACAATAACATAGCTTGTCAATATGTTACAAGAGAATATATAATAAGAAAATTACTCTTCTCCCATTGAAAATTGCTCATTGCCATGTGTTCTGACAATAATACCCCAACGTGAGTTAAGTCATGCAAGTTATAACTCAACGTGACTTAACTCACGTTGGTTATAGGCCAGTGTGAGTAAAGTCACGTTATGCCTGTGTCATTTAGCAGAACAACATAATTGCATATTTTTCCTATTTTCATTCATTCTTCCATACATTCATTCATTTTTGTTCATCCCTTTTTCATCCATTAATGCACTCATTCAGTCAAAGTTAAAAAAAAAAGTGTAAATTCATTCAAAGTTAAAATACACAAAATGGAAATTCGAATTTGGGAGAATTTGAAATAATTAATAATGTTGTGTTATGTTCTAATGTTATAACAGCACACAACGTGACTTAAATCACGTCGGTATCGAGCGTGAGTTAAGTCACGTTAATGATAGTGAACGTGACTATCATCAACGTGACTTAAGTAACACATGGATATTTTGCATCTCAAAACTAGTTGTTCAGTGGATTCCTTCATCCGTTGGAGTATTTCACTCCTTTATAAAATCAAACAGGCTACCAATGATGTTATACTTCATTTTTTATACATACCAATTTAACATCTTCTCTTTCTTTTTATTTGTCCAAGATCATAAGAGAAAGAGAAATAGGTAGAGTTAGAAAAAGTTCATCTTTTTGTAGTTCGAAATAAATATGTGGAAGCACTAAAAATGAAATTTGGTACTTAGAGGTGCTAAAAACATATTTGATTCTTGTTTTAATAACAATAATTAATTAATGTAAGAATATCTTGGAAGCAATTATATTAAATATGAATGTATTAGTTGACTTTTGTTTATATTTGAGGCTAATAAATATATACGTAGTTTTATTCAATGTTTTTAAAATCGGGCCAAAAATTAAACTGTTGTGGTCTTCAAATAAACCGTTATAGAACCAGTTAAACCGAACGATAAAAAATAAATAAAAAATACTTATAATGCTAATTTTTCTAAACAGTGGATTTAAAGTCATAACTAATACAATAGAAATACATTTCATGTCATAACTATTTTCAAGTCATAACTAATAACTAATTTTTAAAGAGTGTACTTTTTTAGTATTTCAATAAAATAATAGTTTTATAAAAATATGTTAATGGACCTTAGAAGCAGGCCCGACAATTTCTTTTAGGAAATTGATTATTGTTCTCGTCCTGCACAAAACACTCACGTCCTGCAGCCATGACCAAAATGCTCCTGCGCTAGTTAACTAACGCATATGTAAAATTATGTGTTAGTTAACTAACGCTGCGTGACTGAAGTCACGCTGCATAAGTTAACGCACGCGAAAATTAACACATGTGTGAGTTATCTCACGCAGGTTCTGTTTTGCTAAATATTCAATGTTTCAGTGTCATATGAGCATGGATTATGCTATTCTCTTCTTACATATGTATGTGTCACAAACCTATTGGGTAATAATATGAGGTGTCTTGTTATAACAATGGGTGCACACCATACCGCATGCATACCACATGATAAAGGACCATAGATTGATGCACACCATACCAAACATAAAAAAGGATCATAGATTGATGCATGCATGATGGATGCAATTCATGCATGATGGATTATGTTGAAGGCAAGATGGATGCAATGCATGCATGATGGATGCAATGCTGTCACTAGAAAATGGAAAATTGAGGGGGAAAACAAAAGCACCAGCGTGAGTCAACTCACGCATGTATAAAAATTAAGTCCCGTTTTTTACACTTGCGTTGTATGACTTAACATGCGCAGCGCTACTTAAGTTGCGCACAAAATGTCACGTGCGCATGTTAAGTCACGCAACGTAACTTAACTTGCGCAGGGGCATTTTCGTCAGTTCAGCTGGGCGGAAGTGTTTTGTGCTGGGTGAAGAGCACGATTATAGGAAATTTTACCCTATACCTATACATTTGTACCTTCACCCTTGCAAAATACTAATATTTCCAATTTTTACCTTTTTATAACCCATTTATTTTTTCACCTTATTTTTAACATTTCCTAACTAGCTACGGGTTCACCCCTACATTCTTGCTTGATATTATGTAATTCTTAGAAACCTTCGACTTACATCTACGTACCAAAAAAACCTTAATAATTATGGATTGATTTTTCAATAGAAGAAGGAGGAGGAAACACATAGTTTCTTCTCAATTTCTACAATCATAGCATGTTACTTCCTTTTAACCATTGCTCACCATCGTCCCTCTTCCCATGGTGCCTCTTTAAAAATTTAAAATTGATTAAATTAAATTATGTAACAACCCGTTATTTTATTTATTTATACGTGTTTATTCGTAAAAGTCTATCATTGAGATGCAAATAATACACATATTCAAGAGTTTGAGTGGGATCCACTACATTAAATGTGTATTCAAAGTTTTTTTTTTGTTTTTACAAAATGTGGATTACAAGTAGTACTTGTGGAAATGTAAATAATAGGAAAATTCAATTGAGGCGACATCTGGATGGGATGAGTTACGTGACAAAAGAGGCAAAACATTCAAGGATTGACTTGGTCACATGTTTAAAAAAAAAAATTGCCACAGCTATTACATTTTCAAAATAAAGTTGACCTATTATACTTTGACAACTGAGATATCTTAATTTCTTAACCATTTTAGTTGGGAATCGATCTTTTATGGGAGAAATGGTTACTTAGTCACAAACACAAATAAAAAGTGGTTAGATACACACATATATAAAAAAATTAAAAGAGAAAGTAATTGAATGATGTGATTAAATTTTCTCTTATTTACTCTCTCTGTCTCACAATAATAGTCTATTTAACATTTTTCTTTTTCTCAAAATAATTGTCACTTTAGAATACAAATGCAACATTTTTTTTCTCTTTATTATACCCTTATTTATTGAATTTCATCTAACTTAACTACTCCATTAACTACAGTTAATAGGGGTATTTGAGTAAATGATATTAATTTTACGATTGAAATCAACACAATCAATCATTTCCTTAATAATCATGCACAAACCTTAAACGACTATAATTTAGAGATGGAGGGAGTATTTTTCTTTATCAATGTGAGTGTCCAAATATTTTTCACTTTTATTTGTGCCTATTTAAGACTTGCTCCACTTATTGATATGTATCAAGAGGAAAAAAAAAAACTTCAAAAGAGACAATTTAGTCACTCAAACAAATATTTTATCTTGTGTTTAATTTTTTTTTTAAGTAGTCTAGTGGTTAGAATAATGCATGTCCCTGCCAACTAAGTTATGCTCACGTGTATTTATGTTTAATTTGTATTTCCCTCTTTACTTACTATTCTTCAACTCAAGTACCCTACCAAATTTTTGATAAAAGAAAATATAGACATCCATATTTTTAATGGGTTTTGAGTCCTACTGATATTACTTTTAGCCCCTTTCTATAAACTAGTACTAGTATTTAAGCGCATATAGTGCATCATTTTTCTTGTACCATATCTAGCCTAACTCTAAAGTAGCAATATCACAATGAAGCTTCACATTCCCAAACCATGCTTTGTCCTTTTAACCCTAATCACTTCCTTGTTTGCATCAACTACCCTAGCTGCAAACTCAAACCTATTTCGAGAATATATTGGAGCTCAATTCAAAGGTGTCAAATTTTCAGATGTTCCTATAAACCCAGATGTCAATTTCCACTTCATTCTATCCTTTGCTATTGACTATGATACTTCAACTCCTCCTTCTCCATTAGATGGAAAGTTCAACATCTTTTGGGACACTCAAAATCTTAGCCCTTCCGATGTCTCTTCCATCAAAAATCAAAATCCAAATGTCAAAGTAGCTCTTAGTCTTGGTGGAGACACCGTTCAAGGCGACCCCGTTAACTTCAATCCATCTTCAACTGATTCTTGGGTTTCAAACGCGGTTTCTTCACTCACAAGCATAATCAAGACGTATAATTTAGATGGAATTGACGTTGATTATGAACATTTCATAGGAGATCCTAGTACATTTGCTGATTGCATTGGAAGGTTAATTACAACTCTAAAAAATAATAACGTTATTAGTTTTGCTTCAATTGCTCCATTTGATGATGTTGAAGTTCAAAGTCATTACTTAGCCTTATGGAAGAGTTATAGTAACATTATAGATTATGTTAATTTTCAATTTTATGCATATGATCAAAGTACCACCGTGGCACAGTTTATTGATTATTACAATAAACAAAGCTCAAATTATAGTAGTGAAAAAGTTTTGGTGAGTTTTGTTAGTGATGGGAGTAGAGGATTAGGCCCAGGGAATGGCTTCTTCGATGCATGTCGTATGTTAAAAAGTCAGCAAATGCTTAATGGAATTTTTGTGTATTCAGCTGATGACTCTAAAGTTGATGGTTTCCCCTATGAGAAGGAAGCACAAGAGCTTTTGGCTAGTCCTAATTAGATTTTAATTATCTTTTTGTTCACCCATTGTATTAATTAAATAAAGGGTTGAACTTGTTTTTAATTATTCTTTTGTGACGATGAAAGAATTTTCCATAATTTTGTTCGATTATGATAATTATCTCTCCTAATTTGAGCCCTTGATTATTTTATATTACTATAACACGTCTCTACATTAACTTTGTGGACCTAATTAAGCCATGAGATGGTTGGCATAGTCCAAGTCAAGTCAACCCCTGTCACATGTGGAATTTATTATCTCATTGCCCCCTTCCTAGGGTCGTGTCTGGTTATTTTGGAATAGCCAAAAAACTTATGTTTAGGACTTGTATAATATTTAAAAATATATGTTATGTACAAAATTAGAAAGTAAAAAAATTAGTATAAAATTATTAACCAAAAGTTTTATAATCAAGTAAAGTAATTGTAACAGCTCACTTTCAATAGATAATAAAGTTACTTGCTCTGTTTTTAATAATAGGATCACACCATGTCAAAAAAATTGATCAACATGCATGAGATGTACAAGTGTTTTTTAGATGATGCATGCGATATATAAGTTAACTAGAAGATTTTATCACCATCCATATGGGTCTTATTTAATAATAGTTTCTTGAGCGTCAAGCATACACTGCAGCCACATAATAATTATACTGTATATTTTTATAAGCATACGAGTATAATTAAATTAAAATGTACATACATATACCATGGATCACTCGTTATTTGAGTTTTGTTGATAGTAATTATGGTAATGAATTGAAATACCAGGACCTTTTCTCTTCTTGAGAATGTTCATTCCACCTAGAAAAAACACAATAGGTGACAATGTAGCCCAATCCTCATTCTCAGCACTATACCCAGCAAATAATTTCTTCCTCGGATAAAATTCCAATACCAATTCATCATAAAGCTCCACCAATTTGTTTGGTGCAAAAACAGGAACAACCTCATTTTGAAACTGATAATCAACCCAATCAATTTGATTAGAATAAGTACGGTACAATAAGAAATAAAATTCATTGTTGAGAGCAAAAGAAGGAGAAATAGAAGCTTCTTTTATAACTCCATTTTCCTTTAAATTCTTTATAAGTTGACCAATGCATTCAACAAAGTCAACGGGTGAGGCTTCAATGTTTTCATATAAAACATCAATCCCATCTACTTGGAGATTGTAATCTTTGTTGTTTTTAATGATGTTTGTGAGTGATTTTGTGGCATTGAGAATCCATGATTTGTTGTTTTGTGGAGAAAATGGGAATGTTGTGCCACGGTTACCTATACTAATGTACACTTTAATGTTCACTTCGGGGTGTTGTTTTTTGAAATTGGTTATTGCTTCAGGTGTGACTTTTGTTGTGTCCCAATTGACCCTAAAATTTCCATTTGTGGGTTTGTTGTTTTGGTCGTAGTCTGTGGCAAATGTGAGGGCAATTTGGTACTCTTTTAGGAATTTGCTAGATATGAAAACTTGCTCGAATGAGTCATCGAATGTATACTGTCTAAAGATAGACACCATTATTATTGTGGGGGTGGGGATAGTAATAATGTGATTCGTTTTGATTGCAATGAAAAATTGGCCATCATAGATTGTCCTTTATATACAAGTAGAAGTCTCCCTAAAAAGAAGAAGTAGAAGTCTCATTAAAAAAAAGAAGTAGAAGTCGTCTTCAAGGTAAAAGATTCAAAACCAAGTTATATATGGAGTTACCTTCAAATTATACCTAAGATTAATTATTGTCATTCAAGAGTAACTTGTTCTAACAGCAATATACAGTTTAGTTTATACTATTTCACCAACTCCCTATAGTAGCTAAGTGAATATTTTAGCTACTCCTTATTGGCTAATTGGCTAATTAGGGATGTAATCCTAGATTTGCTCTTGATATCTTGATAATTTAGCTAATATTTCTGCGACGTCTTAATTGTTAACTAAAATTAGCAAAAGGGTTGAGTTTAGCAGAAATGATTAGATTATAGTATAGCACATCAAAGTTTGAATATTGGTTGAGAGATGTATTTACATCTTTTATTGGGTGGTGTGACAAAGTAAAAAGACAAAACAAAAAGGAAAAAGTAAAATAGAAATTAAATTCCAAATTTATACGAGAGACTCTATGTCAGGCGGGACAGTCCCGATGAGCAGAGCTGCAGAGTACCTTGAATATGATCCTTCGTTATAAAATTTGCATATATATTTTGTTTACTAAGAACGTGCTTCAATGTAGTGTTACCATTTCAATGCAAACATCTATAATTTAAAGATGTCAGAAGCATAAACGTGAAGGTATGATCACGACCAACAACGAAAAGTTCAACCACTTTCAAGTAATACTCCCATGAATAATGTTTTTATAACCTTTGTTGTGACAAAAATATAGTATGCTCGACATAGCCTCGATGGAGAAAACATAATAAAAAAATAAGAAAGAAAGAAATTAATTTTTTTTATCAGTAGAAATAATTTTTTTTTTTTTTAAGGATAGTAGAAATAAACTAGAAATTAAGTACAGTCTATGTGTTCACTTTTTTCTTAAAAACAATGTTTTTGTAGAGTTAGATCTCGATGTGAATTAAGGACAGTCTTATTGCCACCTTCTTTACTCATTTTGACACTTCCTATTAATTTAATTTTAAAAAGGAAAAATTACTCCTACCCCTAAAAGCTCAACAATTCAAAGGTCCTCCTCCCTCTATCTTCCTTCTATCCTTTTCCCACCCCTTTATTTATCATTTAAAATAATCAATATCGGACCGAATATTAAACAGGTGTAGACACAGGTTTAAGATTTAAGGTATAAGGATTAGACCGAGGTTTGACCAGATCAGATAAAAAATAATTAATATTTTATTTTTTAATGTAACATATAAAGTAATTAATAATAAATAAATATTGCCACCTTCTTTATTCATTTTGACAGTTCCTATTAATTTTAAAAAGGCAAAATTACTCCTACCTCTAAAAACTCGACCATTCAAAGGTCCTCCCTCTATCTTCCCTCCTAACCCGAGTGAAGCGGCGTTAAGAAACTGGCACTTGACTCACTCGCATAATTTATCAGCGCAAATTGGTGCTTTGAAAGAGAAGATGGCGAGTTTGGATGGTAGAGGCGAGTCTGTGGAGCTATCGGAGGAGGAGTGTAAGGAGCTGCATGATGTCTCGACTAGTTTGCATTCCCTATCGCGGCTTCACTCGAGCATTTGTTGGCAGCAATCGAGAAACCAATGGCTCCGTGAAGGTGATGCTAATTCTAAGTTTTTCCACTCTTCTGTGTCTGCACGTCGTCGTTGCAATGCTATCTGCTCGGTGTTGGTAGATGGGGTGAGAATTGAAGGGGTTCATCCTATCAGAGAAGCGGTTTTTAAGCATTTCGAGAAGCATTTTAGAGCGGAAGCTGTGGAAAGACCTAGTATCTCAAATCTCCAGTTTCAGACTCTGTCGGCGGGGGAGGGAGGGAATCTCACCAAACCGTTCTCAGAGGATGAAGTTAAGGAAGCCGTCTGGGAGTGTGATAGTTTTAAAAGTCCTGGGCCGGATGGTGTGAATTTTGGTTTCATAAAAGAATTCTGGTTAGAGCTGAAGGCTGATGTGATGAGGTTTGTGTCCGAGTTTCATAAGAATGGGAAGTTGGCAAAAGGTATAAATGCTACGTTCATCGTGCTAATTCCAAAGGTGGACAACCCTCAGAGGTTAAATGATTTTCGGCCAATCTCTTTGGTGGGTAGTATGTACAAAATTCTAGCAAAGGTGCTAGCTAATAGATTGCGGAGGGTGATGAGTAGTGTGGTGGCTGAGTCGCAGTCTGCTTTTGTGAAGAACCGTCAAATTCTAGATGGCATCCTCATTGCTAACGAGGTTGTTGATGAGGCTTGCAAACATAAGAAGGAGCTATTGTTATTTAAAGTGGATTTTGAAAAAGCCTATGATTCCGTGGACTGGGATTATTTGGATGCAGTGATGAAAGGGATGGCTTTTCCGGTTTTGTGGCGGAAGTGGATGCGAGAGTGTGTGAGCTCTGCTACAGCTGCAGTTCTTGTCAATGGCAGCCCTACGAATGAGTTTCAACTTCAGAGAGGCTTACGACAGGGGGACCCCCTATCCCCCTTTTTGTTTCTGCTTGCAGTTGAAGGCCTGAATATTTTGATGAAAGCTATGGTTGAGAGTAATTTATTCCAAGGGTATGCGGTTGGAGCAACTAATCCGGTAGTGGTCTCTCACCTTCAATTCGCTGACGATACTCTGTTATTAGGTAACAAAAGTTGGGCAAATGTTCGGGCACTTCGAGCAGTTCTTGTGATTTTTGAATCCATGTCAGGGTTGAGAGTGAATTTTAATAAAAGTTTGTTAGTGGGTGTCAATATTCCTGAATCCTGGTTAAGAGAGGCAGCGATGGTGTTGGGTTGTAAAGTGGGGAAAATCCCTTTCATGTACCTAGGCCTTCCTATAGGTGGCAATCCGCGGAGACTGAAGTTTTGGGAACCAATTGTGAATCGTGTTAAATCTAGACTGTCGGGTTGGAATAGTAGATTTCTCTCTTTCGGGGGCCGTTTGATTCTCCTTAAATCCGTTCTGACTTCTCTGCCTGTCTATGCACTTTCCTTCTTCAAAGCTCCAACAGGTATAATCTCTTCCATAGAATCTTTATTGAATAATTTTTTTTGGGGTGGGAGTGAGGACTGTAGAAAAATTACTTGGATAGGTTGGAAGTCCTTATGTGCTAAAAAGGAGCATGAAGGTTTGGGGGTGAGGAAGTTGAAGGAGTTTAACGTTGCTTTATTAGGTAAGTGGTGTTGGAGGTTACTAGTGGATAGAGAAGGTTTGTGGTTTAACGTTTTAGTCGCCCGTTATGGCGAAGTAGATGGGAGGCTGGAGGTGGGGGGCCGGAGTGGTTCTTTGTGGTGGCGGGAGGTTGGTAGGATTCGTGACGGAGATGGAGACATAGGTGGAGGGTGGTTTGGTGATAGTGTTAGACGTAGGATTGGTGATGGGGCTGCGACGCTCTTTTGGTCGCATCGGTGGTTGGGTGGGCCCCCGCTTTGTGAGCGCTTTCCGCGCTTATTCGATTTGTCTGAGAGCAAAACCATTTCGGTAGCTACGTTGTTCTCTAGGGGCTTGGAGTTGGAGGGGGAGGGGTGGAGGTGGCGGCGTAGGTTGTGGGTGTGGGAGGAAGCTCTTTTAGAGGAGTGTAGGGCATTACTATTTGATATCTCTTTGGTTCCTAATATTTCAGATACTTGGGAGTGGCTGCCTGATCCTGCAGAGGGTTATTCTGTGAGTGGAGCTTATGAGTTGTTGACAGCCGGTGGTGCCCCTCAGTTAGATTTACCTGTCGAGTTGGTGTGGCATAAGCAGGTCCCTGTGAAGGTCTCAGTTTTTGCTTGGCGGCTGATTCGGGATCGCCTTCCAACGAAAGCTAACTTGGCTATTCGGGGGGTCATTTCGGAGGATGCTATTCTTTGTGTTACGGGTTGCGGTCATGTGGAGACGGCCGAACATTTATTTCTATCTTGTTCTACGTTTGCACCCTTATGGCATCTGGTGCGTGATTGGATCGGTGCGTCTGGGGCGGATTCTAATGTTATTGCAGATCACTTTGTTCAGTTCACTCATTTGATTGGGGTTGGTAATGCAAAAAGGTCGTTCATGCAGCTCATTTGGCTCTTATGTACCTGGGTTATGTGGAACGAACGTAACAACCGTTTGTTCAATAGTTCTGTTACTAGTATGCCTAGCTTGTTAGACAAAGTTAAATTACTATCATTAGGTTGGCTGAAAGCCTTTAAGGTTGTGTTTGTTTATGGCACGCAGAGGTGGTGGTCAAGCCCTTTAGTTTGTTTGGGGATTGGCTAAGTTTTTCTACCTTGTTTTTTGGTGTAATTGATTCTTTGTAACTTTGGGTGGTTCCTTAGGCACACCTTGTGCTTGGAGACTGCTGTTTGTTGTGGTATCTAATTTCATTTTGATTTCTTCAAAAAAAAATTAAGCTAAACAATTATATTATTAGCAAAATAGAGGAGGTAAGTAAGTGAAAATTAAAGAGATGTATTATATGTTGTTTATTTTTATATTTTTTTTGTAATTTTTTAATGGTGATTATTATTGTTTATATATTTCTACTAAATGAGCAACGTAAAATAGAAAATATGTTTTGTAATGGTGAATACTACTATTTATTTATTTTTTGGTACAAGAGAGAGTGAAGCCCAAAAAAAACAAAACTAAAAAGCTAATATTCCTAGGCATGCAAGTCCCGGATAAATCATCAAAAAGGATTATTTGGACCTCACTAGGAGGAGACTCCAACACTAGCAAATTAAAATGATCCGTAGAAATGCTTAAATTAACGAGCCAATCAGCACTCATATTTCCTTCACGTCAAGTATGGTTGAGTTGAACATTCCAATTCATCTTCAGCAGCTTCCGGATCCAGTGAACTAAGACATGAATCTTCCCATTGAACTTGAAATTATCAGAAATCATGTCGATCAAAATCTTTGAATCACTTTCCACTATAATGTTAGAGTAATGTTCCCTCCAAGCCATGTCCAAACCCAAATATAGCCCCCACATCTCAGCATGTAAGGCATCACAAGCTCCAATCTTCTTAGTGTAGCCTTTGATCCATCTACCGTCTGAGTCACGAAAAAGGCCGCCACATCCAGCAATAACCCCCATATCCTTGCAAGCACCATCACTATTGAGCTTGATCCAACCTTCTCGAGGCTGCTTCCAACCTATATAGATAATTTCCTTCAACTTTGAACCAATATGAAGATGCTCCAACTTACAGTCTTCAACTACTATTTTTATATCTTCTACTAAATGCATAGACAGATCACTGCAATGTGTCGTTGCAACGTTTACAAAATTCAGTCTGACCTGCTTAATTGGATCAACTTTCGATTTTGGCTGATTTACCTGATTTTAGTATGGTTTTTTCTTTGTTCTTTTGTTGGTCGGTTTTGAGGATCAATTGAACTGATTCAACCGTCCATTCAATCTTATTTTTATTACCTTTTTATCGTGATTCAGACACACCATGGTACACAATCCTCTTCCCACCCTCAACCCTCGACATCCCATTCAATTTTACATGTGTGACACTGAAAACTTAAGTTGGCCCAAGAGCCAAGCAATCAATCCAAGCTAGGACCTTATACCTTAAAAAAGAAAAAAACAAACTCAAACTCAAACTCGTTATATTTGTAGGGACGAAAAACACACACACCCCTATTGGTGGTTTGGGCATCTATCAAATATAGTTTGAGTAGACAGATCAATTTACACAAAAGATTGTATAATTGGCTCCACTACTTACGCTCGGTTTTGGTATAATAATGATTGAAATCTGGAAATCACATCTAGAGATGAGAAATTTATCTCCATGACAGCAATAACAAGCACGTAGAAATATGTGTGGCATGCAGCAACCCTCTACTACAAAATGTGTTTGCAATTTTGAGTTGTGAGCCAAGCAATACCCCCCAGCCAAGATTCTTTTTGACTCGACATTCCACAATGGTGTTTTATGATTGGTTAACTTAATCTTAACTAAGCTATCCTTAAGATAATTAAGATCAAATTGACCACTACAGATGTTCAATGCCATAATAATTCCACAATTTCAATCAGCCAAAAGCCTACTTATTTCAATTCCTCCTTTTCTTGTTTAGATGACTAGTCACTTACATGTGAAAATGACCCATGAGATGTGAGTTTTGTTATTTTTAAACATTTCCACAACCCAATTTTTATAGGTGGTCTACGATATACAATTACTTAAAAATCATTTGAAATTCTAACGATGATGGACACCATTTAATGAAATTACAAGTTTATGCGATTCTCCTTGTTTTTTCGTTGAGTTGAGACGGTACTTGATTGGTATCTATTGAATAACGTAAGCAGTTAGGTTCAAAAAAAATTATTTGACGGAGTAAGCAGTTAGGTTAATGAGTTGTAAGATTAATTAGATGTTTCTCTTCTGCATCTTTGTATTTCAGTTTGTGCACCCTTGTATAAATATCCAATTGAGATTAAAAAATTGAGAGTTATAGACTCGCTTTCAATCTATCACGATTCATGTGACTTATATGCACACAAATTTGGACATAGGAATCAATAGTCAACCTTCCACTAACTTGTATTAGTGTTTGAGATATAGCAGCCAACTTGAGTATATGATGTGCCATTAATATGGTGCTTGCAGTTCAAAGGGGCCTAGAGTTGAAATCCTCCGTGAGGTCTAATCTGAAATGACAAATCAACACAGCCAAAAGAGATTAGTTGCTAATCCAAATTATATGCTACAAAGAAAATGTAATCCATCAACAGGCGACAAGTGAAAAAAATGGTCATTTATATCCATTTCTCCTATTAGATCCACCACATTCTAAATTCTTGAAAAGGGTTCCAGGGTTCCCCCTTTTCCTTTTTTTTTTCCTTCAACTTTTGTTCTAGTAAAGGGATTGGGCTATGACATTTGACCTATATAGAAAGCAGGGAATAATTCATGTCGATCGAACGACATGAGCCTAAGGTCTAGTCTACATGGAACTTGACCAAAACAGACTTTGTTTTAGGTAGAGAAAGTTAAGACTTTGTTTTAGCTATAACCTTTACCCTAATTTAAGCATGTTCGACTACATTAATTTGCTTTGTATTTAAATGCATCATTATAAACTAAAATTAAAATATGATATCAGACGTCTTTAACTCTATTATCGGATCAGATTTGGGTCTTACAAAGTCCACGTACGACTCCTATCTATACATTAGTTTTCCATTCCACTTACAAAGAAGTCTTGTGTGAAAAGTAAATGGAATGGAATATCAAACAATTCCAACATTAATCTCATCTGTCAATCTACATCAGACAGAAGCTTCTAAATTGAAACTTATAAACAGCCCAGCAGCAACAAACAAGGTCAAAGAATGATTAACTGTAGTGGAGAAACTGTTTGTGAAGTTGAAAAAAGACCACAAATCTATGCAAAGGGCCTTGTTGGGCCATGTCCAAGTTTAGTTGTCTACTATTTATTGGTAACCGTTCTGCTTTCCATCTAAGCATAAGCCCCCACTCCATTAATTCCTACCATGTTCCATTCCATATATATAAACATCGTGCTATGTTTCATAGGGAGCATTATTATTTCCTAGATAGATGCACACAACAAGTTGGAGTCCCTTGTTCTCCAAGATTCTATTCTTTTCTTCTTTAACTTGAATTTGTGAGTGAGTTTCAATGGCATGATCATGAGAAAGAAATTTGAAATGACTCCAACCTCTTTACCACCATAACGGTCATTGAATTAATCTAAGTTCTTGATTTAATACTCTCTTCCTAAGTATTAAATTGCGGACACATGTTTCGGCCACGTCACAATATTTAATATTGTAAAAAAATTATGGTCAAATACAGTTAGGTAGTCTCAGACCTCGGTTATGCAGCTCGGTTAGTGAATTTAGAAACGTTCAAGGAGTACTAATAAGGAAGTTCAGAGTTCAAATTTCAAACAATAAAATAATTCTCTAATAACTTACTAACATCTATTTATAAAAAAATAGAACTGAGGAGAGTATATTTGCAATAACAGGAGATCAAGAATCTTTTCATAGTAACTATATTGCGAAGAGTCGCAAATATGATGAAATAAGATCTAATACGTGTTTATAAGTGGTGGATAGTAGTCCTAACTTTATTAACCAATTTTGTAAGGGTCGAGTTATGTATAACCTAAATTCTAAATAGTATCATATCAGTTTTTCATTTAGCAACTCTGAAAAAATACCGACCATGTTTCAACTATATATATATATATATATATATATATATATATATATATATATATATATATATATATATATTATTTCGATTGATATAATTACAAGGGTTGACTTGGTTCGAAATGCAAAACATAAAGCTGACAAAGATGGACATAGAAGATTAATCAGTACCAAAGTCAAAATTGTTGATTGCATAAAACGGAACAATGAGCATGGTTATATAAGATACGTATATGATATATGAGGTAAATAAATGTGCAAAACGAAGTTGTCAATTCAAGTGTGGCATGTGCTTTACGGAAATGGCTCAGGAAAAAGATTATGCAGAATTGCAGATGCAGTACTTGTGGGGACTAAGAATCAGTGGAGACAAAGATGTATCAAAGCTATATATATTGTAACATAAACATATATACATTTTGGATCGTATGTTCCCTCACTAAAACTTCAAATTATGGTTAAACTCAACTAATTCAATACATTTTGGTTCCCACGCTATCAGCTATTAGTTTCTTTTGGTAATTAACAATTTTTGCATCTACTTGCATATTCAAGTCTTCATGGCAATTGATTTTATACCTTAGGTTGTTAGTCCTTATAAAAATTAGCATTTATTTGAATGATGCAGAAAATTGATATTTACAAGTTAACAAAACATAAATTAGAACTTGTTTTCTAGAATGTTAACTTGTTTTAGACTAACTTGCATATTCAATCTATTATCTTTTGTAGTCCTTGTAAAAAAAATCTCTAGCATTTCTTGCCCCTAAAAATGCTAAAGAAAAACGTTACAAAGACTAAAAAGTGCATTTTTCTTTTTGAGATTAAAAACAGAATTTTGTATGTTTATAAAGATTGTTTACTTAATTCATCCAATCAATGAATACAAAAATATAATATGTCGTTACAATAATTAAATGATAGAAATATATCAACCAAACTTGAAGATACCATTGTGTTAACCTTAGTATTACAGTAGTAGCATTTAAAAAGTTCACCCTAGTCCTATACTTTAGACATAAGCGCGTCAAAGTGTTTATATTTGTGTTCACATTCACAACGGTGCCCATATTATGCTAATGATGATTATGATGAAAATAATGACCTTGAAAGACCACAATCCTAAATCAATATCATCCTTTACAACATAAATAGTGATAATTAAGAACCAAATTGTCGAAGGCTTAATTGATTTACAAATAAAGCATATATATTGTATATTGCCATTGTATATATCACCGGTATGTTTGTCACATGCAGGCTTATAGAAAAGTGATGTAGTGGTGGGGTAAGATGAAAGTTGGGTACGATTCTATAACCCTAGGGTAGGGAGGTAATATATTTGACACCAAAAGGACCACCACACAAGAAAGTGCTACTAATTCAACTTCCTTTCTCCTTTGACCCATACATCTAAATTCTTAGTTGCTCTAAATTTTAGGACCAACTTGTAATTTGATTAAGTGAAAATTATGATATTCTAAAGTTTGGTTGATATAATATTGAACATCAAATCATTTAAACGTTATAATTTTTTATATTTAATTATTGTTAAGTAAACTTAAATTTTGAATTGAATTTACCTACAAAGTATTTGTACTTATGAAATTTTAGAGTACTCAACAAAATTCTAAATTAATTTGCCCTACAACCAAGGGCGGAACTGAAGAGACTCATGTGTGACAAGTGTCACGTCAGCCCAGGCTCAACATTTTTTTTGTTTGATCCACAACTCAGTCCAAAACGCAAGAACATGTTTTCCCATCACTTCTTAGCAAGCACTTTTCATTCTTCTTTCTCTTAGCAAACGTGCACAACACAAAACAACTACAGAACAGAAGCACGCTGGATCAGAAAGAGATAAGTGATCAATGGTTAAATGATCGTCTTATAACATATATAGAAAAAGATGTTCTTAAAACAATTAATAATGATGTAATTTTAGTTTTGTTTTTCATCTTTATCGCGTGTGGAAAGGTCAAAACTCCTTTCAAGCAAATGGATGCAGTGTGACATAGATACTAAAGGGACAAAAAAAAATTATGGAATTTTAAGTTGTGTTGAATTTTTTCAAGTGACTAAAATCAAAATTTACTTAAATGGAAAGCAGGCAGGATGAAATGTATAAATAACCCTTAAATATTTTAGTGTGCCAATGTTATAGGATTTACTTTTAGTTTTATCCCCTGCAGTCTTTTCACTTGAGTTGAAAAAATAAGTCAACAACAAATGATGACGTCATCATCCACGTCATTCACAGCATGAGACCCACAGCAATGTTAATATTTGTAACAATGACATTTTGTTGACTTTTAAGACTGCATTATTATGACTCACAAGAAACATAATTCACTCATCATAAATACTAAATGCTCTTAGCATTGCATTGCATTGCAGTGTTAGTACCATACACACTTCATTTTCATTCTTCTTCTAGTAACTACTACACTACTAATTAATTAAGTGCTTCTATAAATCACCATCATCATGTATGCACACTCTAATTCCATCAATATTCCATTCTCAACACCCTTTCTTCTTCCCTCTTCTTCTCCATTTATGGAACACATCCCTGATTTCACCGAGTTAGACTCATTCCAAGACACTCTCTCCCAACTGAATAACTCTGAGTTGAGCAGTGGCTATAGCAGCTATGGTGGATCACCTTCACCAAGTACTCCCATCTTGATGCCGAGGAGCATTAGCAGTCATTCCCTTCAGTACAATAATGGGACTCACCATTATCCCCTCTCTGCTTTTTTTGCTGAATTATTCGACTCAGACGATGCTCCGGTGAGGAAAGTTTGCAGTACCGGCGA
The DNA here is from genome assembly GCA_946800305.1 of Medicago arabica. NCBI lineage: Eukaryota > Viridiplantae > Streptophyta > Magnoliopsida > Fabales > Fabaceae > Medicago > Medicago arabica. The sequence continues at coordinate 52,828,379 of OX326971.1, forward strand.
TTTGCAGGTACACTATGTTCATATTTCGTCGTTCTAAATTGCAGTCCATAAACTATGGTTGCAGCCACATTTTAAAGTTTGTTACAACCACGAAAAAAATGTATTTCAAATTAAGAATCATACCTAAAGAAATGCACAAAGTTTTATTTAAGAATGTTTTTTTTTAAGGGTTTAATTATGTTTTTTGTTTTACTAATTTCATGCAACGTTTTTAACAGAGGATTAATGGAATGCAACATAATCATCATCATGTGGATAGTCCATTGTCTAGTGAAAGTAGTATGATCATAGAAGGTATGAGCAGAATTTGTCCATATAGCCCAGAAGAGAAGAAAGTGAGAATTGAAAGATATAGAAGAAAGAGGAATCAGAGGAACTTTAACAAGAAGATTAAGGTTAACTCTTGTACAAATACACACATGACACACCTTACCTTTGTTATATTTGTCTCATTTTACTAGTTTTCTATGTTTTACTTGATGAATTAATTTAAAAGTGATGCACCAATTTAACTTTCATACACTAAAATAATAATTGTCCTTTTACAGTGGGAGAAAAAATGAAAAAAGTTATTTAGAAGAATATAAAAAGAGCAAGAACTAAGAAGTAATGGACAAAACTGTACAAAGAGGGAAATAAATGCATGGTAGACCCCTTTATGAAAATTTTCTATCACTGAAATCATATATAGAGACTTATGCATGCTACCTCCACGGGTAGACACTGCCACTGGTGAAAAAATAAATTCATTCGAAAAATATCAAGGTTGAATTGAAAGTTAAGGGACACAATGAAATGATAATATCACAATAATTTTAATGATTTAATTTAATTACAACTACTTATAAAGTTAATGTGATTTGTGGATGATGTAAAAAAATTATAATGACATTAATTATATCAAAATTAAACTCTAAATACAATATGACAAAAATTTGTTTCCATGATTTGAAGTGTCTTTTAGTCAATGTATAGCAACAGGTTCAGAATTTTGTGAGGTGTGAAAATGTTCTTACGGATTTGTCTTATCCTCTAATGTAACTGGTAACTCCATTCCTGTCAAGATCTTGGATAACAGAATCAATCAGGAATCTTATTAGCCACACGCCCTTAATAATAATAATATTCTCCAAATTCATAGTATACATGTATACTGTTTATTGATTCTAGTGGTCCATCATAATACTATTTAGGTATGAAAAACTCAATTAAAATATTGACCAGTTTTGCCAAACAGCAGCCATAGCAAGTTAGTAACACTATATGTAGCGGTATTTGAACAAATTGTTATTGTTCCTCGATATGCTATTTAGTATAAAATATTGTCAAATGGTGCTATAAGAGCGGTATAGCACTTTAGCATCGCGGAATTTGAACAAACATCAATTTTTCGCAATTCACACAATTGGCAACACTTTTATTGACTAGTAATTTTTATTTTTTGTTATGAATCAGTATGTTTGCAGAAAGACATTAGCAGATAGGAGGCCACGAATCAGAGGACGGTTTGCGAGGAATGATGAAATTGATAAGAAACCTAAAGTCGAGTGGAGCCACATTGGTGGTGGAGAGGAAGAGGATGAAGAAGATGAAAAATGGAATAATATATTTGATTCCATAGTTGCTGCAAATCTTGTTCATGATGAGTTTCAAGGAAGTTCCTCCTTTGGTCTATTATATTAGAATACTTACAAGTTTATTAAGTTTAGCTAGTTAATTTTATTTTTTTCATTTTCAAAGTATTATTGTACGTGGTACTCTTTTAGTTTAGATCAAACTAAGTATTAATGTAAATATATTTATCTTTATTTGAGTCATGTCCATATAAGCAGTTTTTAGAGTTCAGTCAGGGGTGATGTTTTTAGTGCCCTATATCTTTTTATAGGACTTAGCATCAATGTATATCATGTATTATTGCAAAAATCAAACTTTGGTAATAAGTCTATTTGGATGTGTTTATAGTTCTATAATTTCCTTGATGTGAATTTGGGACAGTAATGAAGTGCTATGCAATTGGTTTTTTTCTTTCTTGATACATTGTACCGAATTTGGTTTCAAGTTCAACTAATAAAGGCAAAAGTCATACCACACTTGAACTTTAGTACCCATAATTATGAAGGAATTTGGATTCTTTGCACTTGGTAAGTTGAAATTGTTGAATAAACATCGTGCACCTCTTGTTTAAGTTCAATAGATCAAAAATTTTAAATTAAAATTTGAGTCATCAGATTCTTATCCAATGCATCAACACATTATTGTATGTACACTTAGGTCTAACGCAAATAGTTGATATATAGTGTGTGAATATAGTAAACTTAGGTCTAACGCAAATAGTTAATATACAGTGTACGAATATAGTAAACCTGGAGTGCCGATTCGATTTTTAACCTATTACTGCATGTATGCGTGTTTTCCATGAGAGGAGGGAATCTAGATCCCACATAAAGTACCAATGAAGGATAAAGCAATTGACTTAAACATTGGTTGCCTATACCATATGCACATTGGAGTTGAAGAGTGGCTAGTTATGGTGCTACTGTCTAGTGCTCTGAAAAGGACTGAAACGTGAAATACCATGACAAGTTAGGAATAACACAACATAAGAAGAGTTTTCTTCCAAGAAATATCAACTGTTTCAATTTTTTCTTTAGGAACAACATATTTTAATTTTTATGTACAATAAGTTTAAAAAGGTTTACATTGTTAACATATCACAATCAATTATATGTACAACTTTAAAAATGGTTATGATAAAAAGGCAATTGCATATTTCTAATGATCTGATCATTATTATTGATTGACAGTATAGAAACTCTTTACACTAGCCGACCACAATGTATATGAATTATATCATTTAATTCTTATTTACATGACATTCTCCGTTTTAAAATGACATTAGCAATTAGTGTTGATCAATTCAATTAGTTGCGCAAGTAGAACTTGTGAAGAAGAATATCAATCAATTTAATTACCACATAACACATTCTTTAAGAGGGCCAGGCAAAAAAAGAGAATTTAAATTAAACAATAAAAAGTTTAATCTCATAACGTGTCTAAATTTAAAAGTTCCAACCATGTGCAAAAAAATATATGTCTATTCACGCACTCGTCCTTAAGATATATAGTATTGAAAAAGGTAAGGTCTGGTCTCACTCACATACAAAAGGAAGCAACCTCTATTTTTTATATTGGATACTTGTATAGTTTGTACCTTCTTTGAGAATGATTAAATTTATGGGGAATTAGTCACTTTAGTTCCTGAATGCATAGAAATTGTAAAATAGTCCTTGAATGTAGACTCTGTTGGTCAATTTCAGGGACTAAAGTGATTAACGGAGTCTACATTCAGGGACTAAATTGACGAACGGAGTCTGCATTTAGGGATTAAATTGACTAACAAAGTCTACATTCATGAATTATTTTACAATTTATCTGCATTCAGGGACTAAAGTGACTAATCTCTCTTAATTTAAACTCAAAATTAGCTAGTTTTCTACCTCTTACTAATCATTAAATATCATACATGTTGTTAATCAACCAAGTTGTAAGATTGGAGGTAAATAGATACAAAATAAATATTATATTTTTTTAATTCTTGATCCTTTAAAAGCTATCTATTTATAGCTTCTGCCTTCAAATGTAAGATCCAAAGGTGGGGGAGGATGGCCCTATTTACCTTTGTCTGCCGGCGGTGTGTTAGCCACTAGGTTAATGGGAGGTTTTTAATATCCAAAATGTAAAGTAAAGTGAAGCCAAATTATTGTTACTTTGTTTTCTTTGCTTCTTGATTATTTTATTTTGATTTTGCGGTACATGTTGTTATGCTCACTCCAAATGTTTTGGTATGGAAGTTAGTGTATCAAAAAGCATAGATGAGAAAATAAATTAATCAGAAATGTTATAAATGATCTCTTTCAGTTAACCAACAGTCTTGATTTGAATTCAACCTTAATAATGTAGTTTTAACTAGGTTTTTTTCAATCTTACCCTATAGTTAATATTATTTTCGACACTCTCAAACTATTATAATTTTTTTACTTTGTATTTATAATAATGAAAATACATCAACGGTTAATAAATGATATTATTAAAAAAAATCATCATTTTCTTTCTTTCATTTTCATATTTTTTTTTTTTTAGGAATTGATGTTTGGTGCAAAATTGGAATTTGACGATAAAATGAGGGCAAAATTTATCAATATAACTTGATCGTGTCACCAACCACCACCGTGTTTTCCGCCAATTGCGGAATTTTAACTTTGAACCTCTAATACAAACCAAAGACCTCATCATTTGTCAATTTTCGTTTGTTTGGTTCTCGCGTCAAATAGCATTTCTGATTTTTTTTTTTTTAACCTCTTAATGTATATGAAATGGTCAAATGTGTCGGTTATTATGGAACGGGATTATGGAACGGGATTAAACGCAACATTATAAAGTTTCTCCTATTGCATCATTATATTCAGTTATTCCCCTTCCATGTATTCACTCTTACTCACTTCTCGTATATACTGCATTGATAGAGAGATGATGGTGGTTACAAAGTCACATATTACAGTAACATAGAATCCTAGGTTAGCACACTCCTTTACCACTAGAAAAAGGTCCAATCCAATGCAATGAGCTCCCAATAAGAGTTTAGTTCTTAAGTTTATGTGAAATGTGTAGACGCATAAAACCACACAGTCGATGCTCCGATAGGAAAACCCCACCCCTCTTTAAGAAGGAATAAATACTTAGTGCAGGATATACGGATGATGGATGTCATTATAATGAGCTAGGAGCTATATGAGTGCAACAACTACAGCCTACAAGACTTTACTATGATCATGACTCGAGTTGATTAAGTTAAAAGTTCATGTGGGGGGACCGTTCCAAACCAAACTTCTTCAACATCGTTAAACACAAGTCTTGTAGAAGAACAAAAAATGGATGAAAGATGTATAATATAGTAAAACAAAAAATATATATTATCAGCACATGGCAAGCAATATCAATTTGCCGTCGTACCAACCATTAGTTGGAAACTTCATACCTATCTTCTTCTTATTTAAATGACAGGATTACCCCTGCAAAATGATTACATATATCATAATCAAAAACAAAAATATTACATCCTAAGTATCAAAAAATAGTGAATAGTGTTATTCTATTTCTTATCACGTGAGTGCTATAGACACATGATAAGGTCTATATTATCACTATCTTATAACACTCTTATTCAACGTCTTAATTTATCATGTTTTTATCTTATCATCATGAACACAAACAGTATCGCTATCTTAAAACATTCTTATTCAGCGTCTTAACTTATTATGTTTGTATCTTATCATCATGGGCACAAATGGATCATTGAAGTCTCAATGATATATTTAAGGTTCGATGATGAATTTGAAATATATAAAATTTATTAAAAATTTGAATTTTGTAGTATTTGATATTTTGATATCTAGACTACGGCTGAAGTTTCAAGATTTATGTGACTATGTGTTTTACTTTGGTTCATATATTGTTAGTTTGGTTTGAAAGGCGTTTATGGCTTGTCAACACTTTCAAAGAAGTTGTTGGAACGTGGATCGTTTGTTTTGACAGACAATTCATACGCCTATTAGATAATATGAATATTCACTCTACGTTTTTTGAAATTCGATTTCGCTCCCACTTATGGGTTTGCTAGATTGTCCGCGGAAGCAGTTGATTAGGGTTGTTTGAGATTGTATTGAAGTTGATTAGGGTTGTATTGAAATGTTGTATCACGCGTTAGTTTTTGTTGTTTCTTATTTGTACCACCTTTGTATTGAATTATTGTATCATCCATTAGAGTTTTGGTGTGGTGGTTTACCAGGTCAGTCCTTGCCCCCTAATCTTGTACTTCCATTTCTTTTTTAATTTAATTTAATTTAGCCTAAAAAAAATAGCAAAATTTGGGATTTATTATTTTTAATTAAATTTGATATTTTAATTGGTAAATTCTTAAGTGAAATAAAATTCAAAGCAATTTAATTGACTCAAATCGTGAATTTTTTTTATTGATCATGATAATTTGAGGATTTTAAACAAATGAAAAGGGTTGTGAAGGGACTTGAATGGAACATTAAAAACTTAAGGGGCTAATATCGCTAAAAAAAACTTGAGTGGCCAAAATTACACATGCACAAACTTAGAGGACCAACAGCGTAATGAAACATTCTTTTTACCATGAAAAAAAATACTCTTTTTCTTTTTTGGGTAAACAGATAATAGAATCATAACAATAGTCAATAAGACAGAGAACAGCCTCCCCTTTCACCAGTTGTAATTTCAGACGAAGGGATTCGCTATGGACTGAAACTCCACTAATCAATAAAAGATTAGTAGTTTGATAACATATTTTGTTGATTAATGATTAAGTCATCTTTAACCAAATTAAAATGTATAAAATGTTTCATGTGCACGGAATAAATCATTTTGTAACTTAAAAAACGTGGTAACAATTTAACTAGCAGAGCAGACAATTTCTTCTGCAACTGGAGGCAGGCAAGGAAAAGTTTGATTCTAGCTTCTGCCGCCGATGATCATCATATTAGCATCAGATGAATTCCACCTCCATCACGTGCGTACAAATGTAATTTAAATGCTGTTTTCTTTCAAGAGAGAGGCAATATGCATTTGAAACTCAAGTGATGCCTTTACATGCAGCTGGCATGCTTAGCTTCTCTCAATACCTCCGGATATGACGAGGCCACTGGTTTACTTTCATCGGCTTTTGTCACTTGATTAGAGTATGGTAATTGCAGAGATGGATTATAAGGCTGTGGTTGACATCATTAACCATCCAAAAACTGATGGTATTGACATTGTAAGGATATTTTATTCTCTAGTTCAAACCTTAGAATGAGGTTTAAAATGAGACAAGGGAACAAGTTGCTCGAAATCTAGCAAGAACGACCTAGTTCCCCTAGTCCCCGGATTTTCTATAAGATTCCACTTTCTATGCCTCATCGATTATAAATGAAATGTCATAAGTCATCACTTCCTTTACTTTTTCAATAACATACACTTAAGATCACAAAAATTGTAATATAAATAAAAATAAATTATTCAACATATATAAAAAATGTAGCAGTCATCCCACTATTTTGCTACCACCATCCAAGTGTTAGTGTGTGTGTTTCCCTAAGTTTGGACTAAATAACCCAAATCTCTATTCATCGAGCTTTCAGGGTTGAAGAAACCAATATAAAAATCGATAGACAATATAGAGAATCAGCTCACGACTAAGCAAGTAACAATAATAACCCGGAATAAAAACTAATTACTTTGGATTAGTTCTCTTAACTTTTTTACCTTTCTTCTTAAAAGGCACCATATGCAAGAACCGCTTCAACGGAAATAAAACTGGTGTCCTTCGCTTACCTCGCAATCGACCTGGATATAGTGCAAATGCAAACGATTATACTTATGTAAACAACACTTAAAATGGAATCATGCGAGTAGACAATATGCGCTTATAGGGAAATTGTATGAAGTGCAATCAACAATATCTGTTAGTTACTTGTGATGGAAGGAATTGAAACTATTCAAACTACATGGACTGCTGAGAGTGAAATGGAAAAAATTAACATATAGCTTTCAAACCAGATAAAGATATTAATTAGTAAATAGATGCAAACCTGAGACAGACTGAACAGAGGCTAATTGATCAGAATCAGTGCTCACTTCACCAAACTTTTTATCTTCCACCATAACTTCTGGAAATGAATGTATTGCAGCTGCAGAATCATCTTCCGTTTTCATTTCATCAAAAGGTGTTTGGTCAGGCATCTCGTCAACTTCAACTGCATCAGTTTCCGGTTCGTTAAATTGTCCATCCTCCACTGATGTTACAGAAGTAGATGTGTTCATATCCACAACTGTATGCTCAGCAATTTTAAAATCTTCCTTTGGCAAATTTTCATGCATCGTTGAAAAATGTGCATTTAAATTGACATCAGAGTTATTCTCATTGTGCTTTGCATGTTCTGTAGCCGGAAAAATGACGCCTATTGATGGTGTAGAAATTTCTACTTTCTCATTAATATTGTGAGGAACAAATGAAGATTTGAGCTGTTTTTTGTTCTCATGTGGTTTTAAAGTATCCAGCACATTACTTGAGATGCACAAATCTGACTGTGAATCAAGTGATTTTGCATCCAATTGGGTGCAATCAACATCTGAATCAATGAAATTTGGAAGTCCTAACTTTGTGGCATTTGTCTGAGTGTCAATCTCTAACTTCGAATTGAAAGATTCAATAGTTCCATTATGTGTACTTTTCTCAAAAAGATCGTCACGGCTCACAACATCATCTGGTGCTACAGTATCAGATAATGATGACCTTTCATCTTGCGCAAGAGAAGTGTGGAGCCTGTCGGACTGCTTGGTTAAGTTGTTAGGTTCAGGTGTTGACTGGTTTGCTTTTTCAGAAACAGGAAGTAAGTTTCCAATAATATAGCTGTTGACTGTGGCTTTCGCAATTTTTGATGCTTCACGAGAGGCTGTAAATGATTTTTCTTCGTCGTCCATCCGGACATCTGAATCAATAGAATTCTTCAGTTCCAACTTTCCACCATTTGTCTCAGTCTCTATCTCTTTAGAATGAAAAGCTTCAGTAGTTCCTTTGTCTACGTTTTTCTCAAAAAAGTTGTCGCATCTCACGATGTAATGTTTTGTTATACCATCCAATGATGAGCTTTCGTCTTGCTTTGGACAAACATCAGGCCTATTGGGCTGCTCAGTTAAGTTGTTGGGTACAGGTGTTGACAGATTTACATTTTCGGCAACAGGCATGAAGTTTACCTTATTAATTGAGAAGATAGAGGAAGCGTCATTTGCAGGTAAGAAATCCTGGACTTTAAAACCTTGAGATGGAAGGTTGTCTTGTATTGAAACAAAGTCAATGGCTTTTGCAGTCTTCGATGCTTTACAGGAGGCTGAACCAGAATTTTCCATGTCATCCAACAGGATATCACCTTCACCACTGGAGATAGGGTCCCACTTTAGCAACTCTTGAGAATGAGATGCTACATCTGATGATAAAACTTCTACTCTTATTGCCTCTTTATGAAATCGCTTTCTCCTTAAAGCATTGGCTAAAAGAACCCTACAAGCCATTCAGAATGATACTCAAGATATGTTAAACACTGACCCATTGGTCCCTCGAACCAAAACACTATACAGGATTTTAGCAAATTATTACCTACAGTTTTTAGAAATAGCTGCTTTGGCTTCCTCCTTGGAGAGCCCAAATAATAACAACAAGTTTGCAACATCACACGGCCCTCTAAGTTCATTCACCGAAGGAGCAGCACTTGAAAATACAATGTCTCGTCCACGAGTCCAGTCAATCAACAGCTACATGTTTAATAAGTATGCAAGTTAATAAAATGTCTTAACCGTAACTACATTCAAGGTTGTCAAAATCATAAATCTTATGAGGGTCAGGAGGTCTAATGGTAAAGATGAGATCCTGCTCTAACAGGAAATTGAAATCCAGGAACAGGGTAATGGGAACACTAGACAAATAGAAAAGTAAATTTAAACAGATATTTTGTGGTTAAGTCTTCTAACTACACATTTTTTATATCATATAACTAGTTGGTTCGTTCCAGTTCACAAGGAATCTCTTTACCCCCCACGGTCATGCTCATGCATGCTAATAGCTTTAACACAATCAACTATAGATACCAAATAAATGATGACTAAATAAGTTGCATACAGAGCCTAGCACTGGTTTGTTAAAATCTCTATATGCTTGATAGGTCCATTCTTAATATTGCAGGATTCCTAATCAGCCTATACTGGATCCCTGCTTATAAACACAGAAGGCGCACATCCCCTTCATCAATAGGGATTCCATAAATAAAGTACACACAGTCAATTCAAACCCCCCAACCTTTCTTAGTTGTTAAGAACACTTAATTGAATTGTCATCCCTCAAAACTTCAATAACCAGTCACACTTGAATTATTATCCCTCAAAACTTCAATAACCAGTCAGACTTCAAGACACATAAGTTCACCTGCTCGCATTAATAAAGATACGTGGTATGAATGTGTACTGGAACTTGACATTTTTATTTTCTTCCACTATTCTGTTGTGCAAGCCTACTATACGGTATACTCCTATGCGCCTGTCCGTGAAACTTGTCTTATTTGTGCAGTTATGGGGTGAATATGTGGGTGAGTTTAGCAAAGGACGGCATGTCAAACCTCTCATTCACATTTTTTTTTTAAATTTACCTAACAGCGTATGATTGCATGTAAAAGCAACTTTGTTAAACTGATGCCTCAATTTATTAAAAGCAAAAAACAATGCATGACTAGTGAGTCCACACAACAAAATAAAAGAGCTTAATTATGAGAATTGTAAAGTAAACAATTAAGCAATAAAAAATCTTCCATGTGATTGTAAATTTATATAGGAAAGCAGCTATTTACCTTCGCACTGGAAATTAACTGTCTCCTTAATTGGACATCAGCAATAAGACCAGAGTATGAAACTTCAAAAACAACGCCACGCTGTGTATCAATAAGCCAAATGTGAATATTTAGTTCCTTTTTCTATTTTAAAGAAAGGTGAAAGCATAAACGGAACACTCAAGCGCAAACCTGAGTAGCCATTTTAACCATAGATTGCTTCAACCTAAATGGCAACTTAGCTGAAAAATCAATTGAAATGATATCTACCTGCAACAATAATAATCAAAATATTCAAACAATTGAGTTTGGAGCAGAACATAAATAAAATTCTCATCATGAGTAGATATTCAATCTAGTCCTTCAAAAAAACACGAACTATTTAGGCCATGTTTGAATAAATAAGTGGTTATCATTCAAGTGCTTATATATAAGTAATTTCCATAACACAAAGTAAAATTGTTCAGAATAAGCTGAGTTGTTTTCTTAAGCTGTCCTATCGACATGTCATAAGCTCTGTTTTCAAAAGCTCTCAATCAGTCTCACAGATGCTAATGACCGTGAATAAGGTCAAATAAATCAACTGAAAATCAAAACATTTATTAATACCAATATACATCTCCAAAATCTAAATGCCCGTCAAAATAGTCTTAACAAAGTAAAATTGTGTTCAAATAATCTCTAAGTTGTTTTCGTAAGCTATCCTAAAGAGATGATGCAAATCAACTGAAAAAAAGCTCACGGACATGTCATAACTCATAAGTAGTTTTATAAGCTCTCTGAAACAGTCTCATTGGTGTTACATCAGTACATAAGTTCATCAACAACAACAATCGAGCCTTGTCCACTAAGTAGGGTCGTCTACATGAATCAAACTACGCCATAATGCTCTATCATAAACGACATTTCAATCCAACTCATTAATCTCTAAATCATTCTTAACAATTTTTCTTTGCCTCTAGTGATCTGACTATCCTACATCTGATTTACTCTCCATACTACTACAGCAAGTCTTCTCCCTCTATAAGTGCAGATAGATCAATTCAAATTGGTTTTTAGCACTGATATAGTTCTCAAAAAATCTAAATGTCCATCAAAATAATATTAACAAAACTATAATATTTTCAAAAATTTACTAATTTACCACACATTTTAACTTTGATACCAAAAATCTCAATGTTTTTTCCTCAAAGTCAATCAGCAAGGACTAAATTGAACTCACCGCCATTCTCTCACAAGCAACATCAAAAGCATTCTGATTCAACGGCATAACAGCAACCAAATCATAAGTCTTCAAAATCGGATTCCCCGCATTCAAAGCATTCCCCTGCAACGCATTCTCAACACAAACGGTAATCCGCGTGTACTGCCGAAACGGAGTAGAAGCCGAAACTCCGAGAAGCTCCCGATGAAGCTTTGCCGACGACGCAAGAAACGGAACGACGTTGAGAAGAGAAGAGAGAGAAAGTGGGGAGATTGAGCAACGGTGGTTATCGGACATTACGCCTTTCATCGTGCGGTTGTAAGCGATTCCTGTGTAACCTAATTCCATTGCTTTAACGGCGAGTCGCGTTCGGTTGTTTTCGATTGTGGATTTAGAAGGTTTTGTGGTGGGTGAAGGGTAAGGTATGTTTAGGTCGAAGAAACCCATTGTTGACGGCGGTGGAATCAGGTTTGCCGCTTGCGCCACCAGGGTTTAAGAGTTGAGGGTTTTCTGCTTGCAAAAGTGGAGAAGAAAGAAAAACAAAAAGTTACTCGAAATCAATTTAGATCTTAAATTATTATTATTATTCTCTCTTCAATTAAAATAAAAAGGGATCCGTAATATGGTCTCCAATTTTAAGGGTATATCAATGGTCCTCTCTAATTAACCTTTTACAATCGGTTAAAAAAATTGTTTGATGGCCCCACGTAGGAAAAAAAATACTTTTGAGTGATCATTTTCCTCCGCCTTATATAGCCTATCAAGTTTTAGATTTGGTTCATTGATATTCGGGTCAAATGGGGTGTGAGGTCTAGTGATGTATGTAAGCCTCTGGCAGTTGAGAATGAACTTTCTTCTTTCTCCTCCTTCTTTGGGTTGCAGGCGAGTTCGAAGACACGGGGATTTTGTGTTTGTGATTAGATGGTACGAATTTGAGTTCGAAAAGGTAGGTTTGGGTTACAATTTTTGTTTTGCAATTTTTTACGATTGAGTTAGTATCTGCGTTTGTTAACGGATCTGGAAACATGAGTGTAGAATGTCCAGTATCATGATGTTGACCTTTTATGGTCAATCCAAACATCATGCTCCTTGTTTCATTTACTTCGAGAGGCTTAACAAAAAGTGCTAGACTATTATGGGTAATTTGAAAAGGTGCACCAGTGGACCTTTAAAATGAGGACCATGTTAAGGGCTTCCATATAAAATAAAAAATGTTTTTACGAAAAAATTATTAGTTGTCCCTAATATAAAAAATACATATATGTTCCTAAAATAAAACTTTTAATAAATTTTTGTATGTATTTATTACTTTTTTCAAATATTTCTCTCATTAATTTTATCAATTTGTCTTCGGTATGAAAATTTAACATTAATATACCTATAACAAAGGATAATTTAATAATAATTATAAATATTTGATACAAATTTATTACTCCAATCATTTTTTTAATACCCGTAATGTTTGTTACATGGGATGGATGTATTATTCTCTTCGCAATTTAATCTTTTGAATAAAATCTCTAGACCAATCTCCAAAACTTTAATCCCTCAAGCTCTATTTTAGCATCAAACCATCATTAAATCGACTTCTTTTTTCTCTTAGGAAAATGTTAGGATACCACAATAGAAATTATGTACTAAAATTTGTCGCAATTTATTTTTTAAAAAGTTCAAAATTGATTTTTCTTAATAAATATTCGTTATTTGTCAAATCTTTAACATGTGTCTTTCGTGAAAAAATATTAATTTATTTCTTAAAATGTAAAAATTTATTTATTTTTTTTAATTAATTTTTCTTATGACACATGTTAGCACGACCCTTTTACTAAAATCTTAACATCGATTTCCAAAGTTTAATCATGAAGTGTCCACACAAGTAATTACATTAGAAACTTGCAAAAATTAATTGTGTGAATTTGATGCAACCATAAACTTGTAAATTGTGAAGTGAATTAAAGCCATATATATACTCCATCGGAACAACAACGTCGTTATGCTCATTACTAAACTTGTTGAAGAGATAAAATATAACTAAGATAAATCTTTTTGATCAGAGGTTGAATCAATCATCATAAGAAGAATTAGACCAAAAATTAGGATCAATTCCGGAAAAATAAAACTTTCATCGAAAAGAAGCAAATGAAAGACTTTCATAAAAATTCTCGTAGACTCGAGAATGAGATTTTCATTATGTACATGTCAAATCATGAATAAGTAATTGCATCGCCATATATATATATATATATATATATATATATATATATATATATATATTTCCAATGTAGAGAGTCATAACCATAGAACTATCAAAATGGGGTAACATCTATGAACCGGTCTGCCAAACCTGATAAAAGTGGTTTATGTTTGAATGTGGTAGTGTAAAAGTGAATTGGACTATAAGTTTGTGTGAGAAAATCAATTTTAGAATCAAAATATACAAATCATATCTTCAATTAGAATCAATTCTAAACCTAAAAAAACAATTCGTCATAATGTTTGGATTTTCCGATGAGCATAAATTAGAGGTGATAATCACATAAGGCTAAGAACAACATCAAAAACGAGATTGACAACTTATCTTCATCCGAAAGCTTAAAACATTGCAGATCATCCCACTTCTATGTTTCTCATCATCCTCTCTTGCATCCAATGTGGAAATTTAACTCACATATGACTAACATATCCCCCTTTAGCGTGAGTCTCTTTGAATCTATGATCTGGTGACTTAGCCAAATAAGGTCAGATTGAGGCGTAACATGGTAAAACGGTGGGTTGTTGATGATTTCGTGGAGGCAAGTTTCATTTCCTTTATATAATGAGATGGTGAAAAATAAATTAGAAAAAGAAAGAAAGCGAAATTGGAATTTTATCATGAGAGAAATGGTACGCAAAAAAACAGGTGGTTGTGCTTTGACTGTGAGAGTAAAGGGAATAAAGTGAGTTGATGATAATATTACAGGTTTGTCGAAGGAGTTGAAATTTTGGAGTAATTACTTTACCAGAAAAGTTAGATCCAATTAAAAAAATACTACACCGTTTTAAAATTTATAATAAGCATGTATTTTGTCACATCATCAGAAAATAATTGCATTTTTCCATCGTGAGATTCCACAAATACCAAAAGTGAATGAATGTAAAATAATGAAGGTTGAATACAAAAATAGCATAAAAGAAAATGACAGTTTGTAACTAAAATTTAAGATGAAAAAAATTAAATAAATCACATCCAAAAACTAGCGAAACATATTATCATAATTTTGGAACTTTCGAGGGATCTTACTCTGAGTTTGATCATCACATTTGACTATAAAAAACCAATAAAGTGACATTGATACAAAATCTTCGACAAAAAATTGAAGACATTAAGTGTATGAGTCATCTCACTTACATTTTACTAAAAATCTATTATTTTATCCAATATATAATTTTAACTCACACCTGACACAATAACATCTTTTAATTAAGTGTCTGATTCCCCACGTCTGTTATTATGTGACATAGTCATATAAGGTCAAACAGAGGCACAGCATGTTCAAAAAGGTTGGTTGGTGATGGTCTCACAAACAGAGGTTTATGTTTATGCTCTCACGATAAGATAGAAAGGAAATTAGAGGAAAACAATTAATATGAAAAATAACTTTGAACACAAGAAAAGACAAGAAGAAACAATAACTATTGCGTGTTTTGCCCATGAACGCATAAAGAATAATGTGAGTTGCTGGTAATTTTATGGGGTTGTGGAAGAAGTTGTAGATTTTTGGGTAATTAACAAATGACATCCAAAAATTTAAAAAACAGTTCGTCATAACGTTGTTACTACCATGAGATTCTACATATAAGTTGACAATCACATTGGACCAAGAGAAACTGCATAAGTGAGTCTGACATCACATCGGCACCCTAAACCTTATGACATTACGTTAACACAAGTGGTACACTGGATCATATCACTTATACATTCGTCAATATTTACTTTTGCATCTAATATGAAACTTTAAGTAAAACATAACACATTAATATATCCCCCTCAAGTATGAGACTCTCTGCATCCATGACTTACAATCAGGAACCACTTGCTTTTACCTAACAAAGTTGAATCAAATTAGGCTACCATCGTTGGACATTCTAGAGGAGCTAACATTGACGTAGACCGACTCATTAGACAAGTAGCAGTCATCTGAGTGAGAATGGTAGAACATTTTCACCTAATATTTTAATGCATTCAATATGCAAGTTTTCTTAATTATATGTTGCTCAATCTTCACTGTTCTATATTGTGTTGGACTGTAACTGACACTTGATACTTCATAACATTTTATCTCTTAATATAACTAAATTCTAGCATGTGCTTAACACATGTGTTCATACTAGTTAATCTTATATTTCTAAACATAAAAGTCATCATATGACTCACAATAAATCATCCAGTATTTCACAAGGTCACTGTGTTGATACTCCCTTGGTTCTATATACAAGAAAATTTTCAAAATTTTGCTGGGCCATAATTATAAGAAAATATCACAATTTTTAAGGTGTAGTTATTGTTGAAAAGATTTTTCTACCTGTTATTTAATGTTTTTGTTTTTAATATTAGTACGCGTATTTAATACTTCATAATTTTTTAAGAAGATAGATTTGTAAAAATATTAAAAAGCTCCACTAATTAACAATTACATTGATTGATTTTAATGTTTCTTTGGTTGGTTTTTCTTCTTATGACCGGAGGAATAATATGATAACTTTGGTTTATGCCACTTTGTTTAATTTAATCCACGTCATCCAAAACAAAAACAAAAATGAAACTCGCGCTATGAAAATTGGAAACCGCCAACCAACCTCGAAAAATCATCATTTTTCCTTTTCAAAGGCGAAATTGAAATCACTAATCCACGTCATCGATCCCCGTGAAATATTTCATTCACTCTGGACCGTCGATAAGAAACAAATCAACCGTCAAAAACACCTCAAACCCATGACACGGATCGACTTTGTGTTTTTTCTTGTTTCAAAAAACACACCACCCTTACTATATAAACCATACCGTAACCACATCTTATTCATACATTTCTTCTTCATCTCAAATTCTTCCAAGGTATATCAACTTCTCCATCAAATCAAAATTCCAATCAATTTTATTTTCTAGTTTTCTAACTATACTTTCTCGATTTGTTATAATAATTAATTAATTTTCTTTATCTTGTAGATTTTCTGTTGCGAATCAAGATGTCTGGACGTGGAAAAGGAGGAAAGGGATTGGGAAAGGGAGGAGCAAAACGACACCGTAAGGTGCTTCGTGATAACATTCAAGGAATTACGAAACCCGCTATTCGTCGTTTGGCACGTAGAGGAGGAGTGAAGCGTATCAGCGGTTTGATCTACGAAGAGACACGTGGCGTGTTGAAGATCTTTTTGGAGAATGTTATTCGTGATGCGGTTACTTACACAGAGCACGCTAGGAGAAAAACTGTTACTGCTATGGATGTTGTTTATGCATTGAAGAGACAAGGAAGGACTCTTTATGGATTTGGGGGTTAGGTTAGGGTTTGTGATTTTATAATGTTTCGTAGTTGTTTTTTCTTATTATAAGTGATTATGGGTTGGGAAAAGTCTTGCTGTCAAGAAATTTTGGCAAGGTTTGTGGTTGAAATCAGGCGGTGTTTATTTAGAGTTAGAATTTAGGAGTAATTATCTTGTGATTGGTAGTTAAATGTTTCATGGTTTGAATCTATTATGTAACTACTAGTTTTAATTCTTCTGATTTCAGATCTATTAAGTTATCTTCATTAAGATTTAGTTTTTGATTTGTGTTTTCAATGCCTAACTAATGCAATTTTTTCAAGAAATCTGCAATGCTAATGCTAATATTAATAACAAATACTTGGTGATTGAATGAGGTAATATCCTTAAACATCTTAAGTTGTTAAATTGAGGAATGACCAATCAGTTATTTTTAACAATTTAGTGGTTGTTTACCGCAATTTGTGGACATGAACTAGCATCAGACTATGACTGAGATTTGAACCATACAAAAGCCTTGGTATTCTTCTCTCATATTCTGCCTGCCTCTCTTTTACAGAAAAGTAGTGCAGGTATAAATTTTATGGCGTCTGTTAGCATATTCAACTGTGCCAATCACAAAAGTATTCTTATTCGACCAACTTTGTTTTTATACATTCAATTTATAATGGTATGTAACTATGCAACATTTCTGAAGGGATATTGTAAATTTATGACAATAACAGTGTAGCTTTATGTTACTAGTGTCGTCCCAGACTTTCCCAGTCCAAGAACCCCATATGGTCTGTAACCCCAGCAGAAAACCTGAGTGTCAATTATCTCGTTTTTTCTGGCATTCAGTCTAAGAAAGCAACCATCAAACCATTCAACAATGTCTGTGATGAGTAACTTTCCAGCTCTCAATGACCTTGGTATTTCTATGGTTAGAGCAGAAGTGGGAGTGAAAGGAAGCTACCCTATGCGCACACATTATGATGCCACAGAATTTTTTATCCTGCTGGAACTGGAAGGTGAGCTTACAGCTGGGTTGGTGATAAATGAAGAAGTGTTTGAAAAAACTATTAGAAGCTAACCTATTCGGGTTTTGATTTTGTTGTTGTTGTTTGGGGAGGGAATTGAGGTGTATTTTTAGGAGAAGATTTGGGAGTAATTATGGTATATGTGTATGTTGTGTGTGACAGGTAGTTTACTTTTTTATGCTATGCAACTACTACTTGTTTCAATGAGGAAGTATTTATGTTTCAGATCTCATTTCATCCATTTTCTATTGTTTTTGCTCTTGTTACATTTTTACCTGTGATTTTGGACCTATAAATCGACTTTGAAAATTTGCAGTTCATTGAAAACAATATGAAAGCATCCATTTCAATTACATTGTGTATCATGAATTTTTCTGATATTTTTGAACTAAGTTAAATCTGAGTAAAGCGGGTATTCAAATTTAAATGTGTCCTAATACCTCAATTCCTTAATTAATTATGAGCCTTAAGGTTTCATTTCAAATCTTTTCAAGTTTTGCAATTGACAATCACAATGTCTTACCAATTCATTTTTCACATTTATACCCTAAACTAAGATATTAAGTAATGATGATTCAGTCCAATTTATATTTTTAACATCAAGACTTAAGGAACTGAGGAGTATATACCATATAGTAGTGAAAAATAATGAATTTGGTATTTTTCACAAATTGGTGTTCATGTATATCACACAATCTAAGGACCCTAGCTAGTTGTTGTGGTCATGGCTTACTTGAGGAGACTCCACTCGGTTCCATAAGTCTTGTCATATAGGAAATTTGGAAACCTAAGATTGACAGCGCTGGGAAGCAATCACATCATAACAATTTACTGCAGGACAATCTTGAAACACGTCTCTTTGGAATCCTGTTTTTTTGTGTGGATCTATTGTGTTTAGGGGATGGTTATCAAAGATCAATAGGTTAGTGTGGTACACTCAGCTTGCGCAAGAGAGGAAATTTATGTTTATCCTACTCTTACCGAAGATTTGGCCTTGAGACGGTGTTTTCAAATATGCAGAGGATATTTGCACTTTGATTCCTCGGGTGTAGTAGGACTGCATCAACCAAAACCTGTGTTTTGCGGCCATTCACCTTGTCATTATGGACTGCTATTCTGCAAAGACATCATGCAAGATGCAACATCTGGGAGATATCCAAACACATGCTGAACAGTGAGGCTCTATGTTGTGTGCTCAATCACCCTGTACTATTTCCGGTTTTATTTTCTTCAATGAAGGTGGTATTTTAAGATCCAAAGAAAAGAGCAATGTATTATTTCTGTGTACAATTGGCATGAGAAAAGTGTGGGGATGAATTTTGCAAAATTCAAAATGTTAAATGGTTTTATTACAATATCATAATAATATTACGGGTCTTGCTAACCAGTTCCTTCAGGGCAATGATTAAGGAATCTACAAATAGAAATTTTGTCTTGGAAATATAAAATGTTACTTTTAATCAAATAATGATTACACAACGTTTTCATAAAAACTTAATTGTTTCGGATGCTTAACCATTGCCTTGATAGCATTGGTTAGCATTTTTCTAATATTATTAGTTAGGCGTATAGTTCATGCTAAGTGTTGCTTGAGATAAATCAATTCCATTGCTTAAACTAACATTATCTTATCTTAATATATATAAGCTGTAAGATAGATAGGACTCTCACTAATGCTAATAATCCATTCTAAAGGACACCTTAGCATGAAATATCCATATTTAGTTTTAATATGTTATCAGATTTAATTAAATAACTGATTATGTCACATCCCATTGCACAAAAAACTGATTATGTCACTTTCCATTGCACTAATTTAATACACACAAGTAGACTATATTATCTCTCTGATGACTAAGATTTGGACTATATATAAGCCTCGTTATTCTCCCTACCTCTCATACACTGCAACTATTTAGTTTATTCTTCACAAATTCCATGGCCTCTGTTTGCATATCCAATTCTGTCAATAACAAAAGTATTCCGATTCGACCAACCTTCACGAACCTCTACAAGTGGCCAAAATCAGAAGTAGAATTTGTGAAGATTATGAACTCAAACAATTATCATGACAGAGTTGAAGTTGATAGCCTCTCCTGCAGGCAAGTGTATCTGAGAAGCTACAAATTCTCTAGGAAGAAATTGAGTGTTACCGAGAAGACCATAAAATATTTCAGCGGTGTAAAGGAGAGTGTGATTTGTGCTAGCAATATATTATATTGTAATAGTAAGGGTAATCGTAAGATTCTAGGGAGGGCTAAGTATATCACTCGTGCTGCTGTGTCAGTCTATCATAGGTTGCTTTCTCGATCTGATAAGGTCCACGTGGCTCGTTATGATTTCTAATGTTGTGTAGTTGTTTGTTTTTGTGGAAGATCAGTGTCCAATACACATAAGGATCAAAGCTATAGTTTGTAGTTTCTATTAAATCTCAGTCGATTGGCATATGAACGCGAGTACCTGAGGAAATAGTGAGTTCAAACATATAGGCTATCATGCATCTTCTCCTTTGATCAATTACTGGTTTTAATATGTGCAAGCTATATTTACACTTATAGTATCTTCTTTTTTGTAACCTCTTTTTTTAAAGTCAAATAAATGTTTTATTCAGATTTGGGATTATAAATAGAGGAATATTTTGTCACATGCATGCTTTTAGAGAAGCATATTAAATATTAATATTAATTTTGCAGTTGTTATCTTCTTAAATATTCATGAGACTTGAAAATAAAAACTAGCTCTATACCCTATGATACACAATGAAAATAATAATCATGTGCCATATAATTCTGAGAAGGGACCTAGTCTAAGAGGGGCAGAGATGATTTTATAAGGTTTGTATGTATCTGTCATGAAAGTTACTCTACTATATACGTGTTACTTTGCGTAATATTGGAGTAAATGTGGAATAAGACGTTGAATGTGATAATGGATACTATATGGATTTGTATATTACATTGACATTGAAATATTGAACTCATTTAATTTAACGCGTGTAAGCTATTAATAAGACTATAGCAGTCTTTGAAGTTTCTGTTGTACAAGTAGAGATCACTTTTGATGATGATGGAGTGGGAAAAGTTAGATTAAGCCTTCAATTAGTCTGTGTTTTAAAAATATAATAATACTGGTGTGACATAATTTCTCTAGCAGTTCCAAAGTATAGAAGTTTCTGCTACTTCGGTTGTGTTTGTTTGTTCTTTGGTGGCAAAAGTTTATTTAAATGAATTTTCTTTGATTCTAACTAAAAGTGCGTTAAATGTAACATGAAATATTGTTGGATACATTTAGATAAAAATTTGTCAAACTAAATTCAAGACTAAAAATTCTCTCAAAAAATAAATAATTCAAGACTAAAAATCAATTGACATGGTTAAATGTCTGAATTTTATAATACTCGAAAACAACCAAACATATCAGTATCAAATTTACACCTCTAGTAAATTGTCTCAAACAAAAGTGAAACCAAACATACACTACACACATATTTTATAGTTGAATGAATTTACCACCGTGCTTGTTGATGAATCATGTTGGTTGAATTGATTTGAAAATGTTAATATTGATACAAACCATGCAACTTGTATTGACAGCAACAACAATCCAGTAAAGACATAATAACAAAATGAAAGTACATCAAACCATGTGGCCGAATTTTTAAAGGCAGTTTAGTGGGAGAACTTGGGCCAAAATTCAGATTTAGGTATTTCTCTGATATATAAGATACATCTAAATATTTTTACAACTTGCACTTAATTTTTAACATAGACCAGTGCAAACCTCTGATTACCAATTAAGCAGGCACGTTGAGAGAGCTCGCCGATCATATTTGTACTGTTATCTTCATGATCACCTTGCACCACAACCACTTGAATCGGAAGAGCATACTCCAAATTCCACAATACATCTCCCACTGAAGGCATGTCGACACCATACACAACCAAGCATTTTTCGGCAGTTTCTGCGAACAACCTAAGAGAATCTGGTTTGATTTTCCCGACTGAGTGTTGTATCAATGATAAGTTCACCATTTCCCTAGCAAGCGATGGACCTATGACCGGCCTACACAAAAGGAATATACATCAAACTTTTCAATCAATTGTTGCCTCTGGAAATACTCTGGATTGACGAAACTCCCCTTGACAGCTATGCACACATGCGTTTGATCAAGCTTGGGACCGGTTTTTGACAATCCAAAATCAGCAACTTTAGCCATTACGTTCTCCTCAAGTAAGATATTTGCAGACTTCACGTCATGGTGAATAACCGCTTTAGCATGACCGGTGTGAAGGTAATTAAGTCCTCTAGCAGATCCAATGCATATTTCAAGCCTCTCCTACCAACTTAAGCTCGGGAGTCTTGAACCGTATAGATGACTCTTGAGAGTTTCCTTCTCCATGTACTCATATATCAGGGTGATTTCATTATTATCATCACAGTAACCAAATGGCGATGACGGAACCGAGACAATATTTCAATTTCAGTTATAAATTCTGCGATACCCTACTGTGACCATCAATTCACCCTCTTCACTGCCACTTTCCTGCCATCCTTTAATTCTCCCTCGTTAACACTTTCCCAAAATGACCTACCCTAATAACCCAACTCTTATCAAAATTGTTTGTACTCTCTTGAACTTCTGCAAAAGGAACACGATACTACAAGTTCGAAACACTACTTATTTTACCATTGGAGTATTTATTTCCTATCGTATGTGATGTTGCATCCTTGACAGATAAAGGAATTTGTGTCTTTGACTACAAAGTACACATCAAACTTTGGCCAAGACCAATGTACTCATTACCCCGACACTCACACCAGCTAACACACCAATCTTACTAGAACTTGAACTACAAGTAACTTATTTGCAAGACCAATACAAACAAATCAAAAACAGATATATTCGGATTAACTTATTTGACCTCACCTGCTTGCACAAAAGCTTGTGAGATTGTTTCAGAGAACTTATAGAAACAACTTATATGTCCATCAGTTGTTTTTCAATTTATTTCTTAAAACTCTCCAAGGTAGCTCATGAAAATCGCTTATAGCTTATATGAAAACAATTTATCTTTATTTTATCTTTTGTTATAGAAATAGCTTATCCTTAAGCACTTTATGCTATGAGCACCTAATTAATCTATTTATCCAAAGCACATTGATGCTATTCTAAATTAACGACAAATAAATCACATCACTCAAACATTAAATTTTGCAATATTGTGATACAAATGTGTTATCCTAAAGTTGAAGAATATTAAGGCAAAAATGGATTAATTAAACCTTATATATCTATGACAATAGATCGAGGCACAAACATCTAAGAAGAGGCTTCCAACCAAAAGGCAACAACACATCTCCAAAATCAGGAGAGGGAAGAGAGAGTGAAAGTGGAGCGAAGGTTGTACATGAGAAAAGTGAAGCGAAATTGTCTCTTCGGTGTAAATTGTATCTCAACTCTCAAGTGACATATTAAATGATTACACAATTTTTATCATGCACCTTCTTGCACTTGATCTCTTTCCTTTCTTCTCTTCTCCTCTTTAATTTGCATTTTGCTGTCTTCCTTGTTTTTATCTATCACCTTCTCAAATTTCATTGTCGTTGATTCCTTAATATTACATTTCCTTTGAATTTATGAATCATCTTTCAAAAATTGAATATATCTTTCTCCCTCAAATATCACATAAATGGTGTTGTTCTATAATTTAATCATTCTATAAAGATTTGATTCATAAATCATACCCTTTTTTTTATTTGACGGGAAACTTATACCCTTTTTTATTCTTGGTAACTTCACTTCTAAAATAAATTAAATTGGTTAATTTCGTATTCAATTTTTCAGTGTGTAGAATTCAAAATCAAATAACTCTTTTTTAATGGGAATTCAAATAACTCGTGTTTCTTAATTATGTGTATTAAAAGGTCACATAATTAAGGTTCCTCGCTTTTTTGCTCCTAAATTGGAATGAAGGTTAAAGATGACGATTTCAACTAAAAGAATTAAAAAAAATAGACAAAAGAATTGAAAGTTTTAAATTGATACGTGACTGAATTTCCTTATGCAAAACCAAGGATTTTGTTTTTAACCCAGGCAACAGTTGTGGAATAACCTCACCCACCCTAGAGCCATGGTTTTACTAATGAGAGAAAAATTTGTTTGTGATCCAGTGTAGATAATATACAATAAGATGTGTGCAATTTGACCAATCTGACGCTTCTTAACAGTGGTCCATCGGTGATGGACTTAATAGCTCCTTCACCCTAGAATCCACCAATTTATTATATTTGATTTATAATAATAATAATACATTTATATAAAAAATATCCTTAGTTTGTTTCATTCTCAATTGAACTGCTAATAAAAAAAATCTCCCTTAATTTACATTTGGATGTTTTTTTATTACTTATTGGTCAAATAAGTTTTTGGAAATAAATAAGTTTTCAGAGGATAAGGAAATACATTTAATTTGTATAAAAAAATACATTTATATAAAAATTATCCTTAGTTTTTTGCATTTTCAATCCAATTGCTAATAAAAAAAGGGTTAAATATGTTTTTTATCCCTATGAAATATCAACTTTTCGTTTTAGTCCCTCTAAAAAATTTCTTCGATTTTTAGTCCTTAAAAGTTTTTCATCTTCACTTTTGGTCTCTCCTTTTAAATAAACTCATGTAGAATTCATATTTTTATATAAAATTTTGCAGAAAAATTTATAATATTATAAGAATCTTTCCTAAAAAAAATATTTTTTAAACAAAACATGAATTAAATATGAATTTTTATATGTTTGGCGGTTAAAAATTCATATTTAATTTATGTTTTGTTGAAAAATTATAATTTTTTTGGGAGAGATTTTTACAATATTCTTAACAATTTTATTAAAAAAATACAAATGTTACACATGGATTGACTTAAAAATAGGGAACAAAAATGGTGATTGAAAATTTTATGGAGACTAAAAGTTGAAGGAATATTTTAGAGGGACTAAAATGAAAAGTTGATTATTTATAGGGAACAAAAACATATTTAACCCTACCTCAAAAAAAAAACATATTTAACCCTAAAAAAATCTCCTTTGATTTACATCTGGAATTATTTTATTTATTATTGGGTTAAATAAATGTGTTTTATTAAAATAAAAATAAAAGTCATATGATTGAATCCTTAAAAAAAAATATCAAATTTAACTTTTAGTCCTCATAAAAAATGACATGATTAAGTCCTTATAAAAATGTTCAACATAGGGTTTAAGTCTAAATCCAAATTTATTTTATTATCTTTAAAATTTTAAATTTTTGAAAGATTTTTTTCAAGCATGTTAAACATTATAAATAAAACTAGCAGAATGTCTTTCCATTCTTTTTGTTGCGCTAATGCTTTTAATTATGAACGGTATTTTTATGAAATTTTGACTTTAATTAAAAAAAATAGAGATTGGATGTTTGAAAATTTCAAAATATAACAAACTCAACAACTATATTTATCTTTTTCAATGACATCAACAATATAAATTTGTGAAGAGTATAAACTTGATCCAACAATTATCGCAATAGGGTTGACTTTGATAACCTCCCTTGCCGGTAAATGTATGTGATGAGCTACAAATTCTCAAGGAAGAAATTGAGTGTTACCGGAAAGACAATAAAATGTTTCAGCAGTGTAAAGAGAGTGTGATTTTTGGTAGCAATAGATTAAATAATAATATTAAGAAGGGTAATTGTAAGATTCTAGGGAAGGCTAAATATGTCAGTCACGCTGTTGTGTGATTGTGTCAGTATTCCATAGATTTCTTTCTCGATTTGATAAGGTTCACGTAGCTTGTTATGATTTCTAACGTTGCATGCTTGTTTGTTTTCGCCAGGATTATAGGTAGTTTCTGTTAAATCGTGTTTGATTGGCATATAAACGTAAGTTTGATGCGCGTAGAAGTGAAACCAAAGATATAGACAATCATACATGCACTTCTCCTTTTTTGCTCAATTAGTAGTGTCTTCTTTGTTGTAACCTCTACTTTCTAGTCAAATAAATGCTACTAATTTTTTTAGCATTAGTAGAGCAATGTTTTGTCACTTGCATATAGCTAAGGATATTATTGTTACAGTTGTTTATCTCTTTTACTATGCGTGAGACTTGAATAAATATTAGCTTGACAACTTTGGTACACAATGAAAAAAACAATTGTTATATGCCTTATAATTTTGAGGAGGGACAGAGATGGTTTTATAAGGTTTTTACATGTGTCATGAATGATACGTGTTTTTTGAAAGAAATAAATATTTCAACGATACTTACTATGTGTGTTAGTTTGCGTATTATTGGAGTCGAATACATGTAGGATGAGAAGTTGAATGGATAGTATGTGGATTTATTTATTACATTGACATTGAAATATTTAACTGATCATTTAATTTAACGTGTGCAAGCTATTAAGACTGTAGTAGACTTTGGAGTTTCCGTTGTACAAGCCGGCAGAAAATGCATGGATAAGAAGGAAAATTGTGTATTTTTTGGTCTTGTTTATTTTCCTTAACATTTATTTATGCAAAGAGGTTGAACTGGTATTGTGTTGTTACTTGTTTGCAACAAAGTGGCCTTTATATACATGGTAGGTGAGAAAGGAATGTAGAAGATAGTGGAATATGATATATATGGTTTGTAGCATTTTCTTCACTTCAATCTAGTCAAGGATTTTCTTATTACCACAACTGACTCCAAAAATAGAAAAGACTAGTACTTCTTTCCATGATAAGGATGGGTACCAAATATAGAGCACTACACAGCAAAATAATCCAAAAGTGATTTATGTCAAGAAATTAGAGCCAACATTAAGGCTCCTCAATTATTTTTTTTCTTTTCCATTTTATACTTTGTTACTGATGATTGATGGCTAGGGGGTAAGGTATATTATTTATGTTAAGCATTCAAATTCATTTAATTTGTGTTTTAAGAGTATGTTACTTGTGTGACAATTATTTCCCTATTAGTTGCTAATATCAATAGATTCATTCCCTGATATATATTTGTTGATCTGACAATGCATTTTAATTCAAAGGTGGGTTATAGGATATATCATGATCCTATGTAGTTTATCAATAGACTAATAATTTTTATCCTTTCTACAATCATCTCCACCACCACTCAATAAAAAGGTTCTCCAATAAGGGAAAACAGTTGTTACTTGTTAGGTAAAGTAGTTTAATTTGTTGTTACTTGTTAGTTACAAAGTTTGTTACCTTCTGTTACTCTTGCAGTAGCTGATATAGCTTATACTATTGTTTGATTAACTTGAATGAACCATTATTCAAAAAAAAGAGAGAACTTTCTCTGTTGACTAAAAGTACATACAAAAACCAACCACACAACTTGTATTAACTGCAAATATATAAAAATAAATTGAAAGAACAAAAAGGAAGTAAATGAATGAAAATCAAATAAACCATGGTTCAACTTGTATTAACATACATGATAATAAAATGAAAGTACATCAGGCCTTGATCTTTCATATGAAAGAAAAATACAAAAACATATGTGATTGAATTCTTATAGGCAGTTTAGAGGGAGAACTTTGCCAAATTTTAGATTCAGATATTTATCTGATTGATAAGGTATATCTAAATAATTGCACAACTTGCACTCAATTTTCAAGATAGACCAGTGCAAACCTCTGATTACCAATTAAGCATGTTTCAATAACTCCATCTTTCTTTACAGATCTATGAAGTGTCTCAATCTTCTATGTTGTGACAAACTATGAAGCTGAAGCATTGACACGGACACAGACACAGACACGTCGACACTGGTAATAATTTGAAAAAAGTGGAATAATTGAATGTAAACACCTGTGTAAGTGTCAGTGTTGTGTGTCAGTGTCGGACAACAGACACGCCTTCAATGTGAAGTGTCGGTGCTACATAGGTGGCAGAGAGCTACTGATTTGAAGAAAAACAACAAAAAGAAAAAAAGAATACTGCAATACATAATTTAGTTTAGAAAAGGGGACTTCATCTACCCTCAGACTTCACCAACTGTGAGAATACCCTACTCATAGAAACACCAGATAGATCATCGACGGTTGAAGCTTCAAATGGCACAGCAGAGGCAGAAGAAGAAACATTTGCGTCCTGGTTGAAATTGTTGACTTGTGGAGATAATTCGCCAATCATATTTGTACTGTTTTCTTCAGGATCACCTTGAACCACGGCTTCTTGAAGTTGAAGAGCATATTCCAAATTCCACAAGACATCTCCCATTGAAGGCCTGTCAACACCATAATCAGCCAAACATTTCTCAGCAGTTTCAGCGAACTTCCTAAGAGAATCTGGTTTGATTTTCCCTTGAAGAGCTGTATCGATGATTTGCTCCAGCTGTCCTTTTTTCTGATATTTCATTGCCCATTCTGCTAAGTTCACCATTTCCCTAGGAAGTGATGGATCTATAACTGGCCTTGCACAAAGGACTTCAAACAGAACTACCCCAAAGGAATATACGTCTGATTTTTCTGTCAGTTGTTGCCTCCTGAAATACTCTGGATCAAGGTACCCAAAACTCCCCTTGACAGCAGTGCTCACGTGCGTTTGATCGAGCTCGGGACCGGTTTTTGACAATCCAAAATCAGCAACTTTAGCCATTAGGTTCTCGTCAAGTAAGATATTTGCAGACTTCACGTCACGATGAATAACCGCTTTAGCATAGCCAGTGTGAAGGTAATGAAGTCCTCTGGCAGATCCAATGCATATATCAAGTCTCTCCTTCCAACTTAAGCTCGGGAGTCCCAAACCATACAGATGACCCTTGAGTGTTCCCTTCTCCATGTATTCATATATCAGGATCATTTCATTATTTTCATCACAATAACCAATCAAGGACACCAAATGACGATGACGGAACTGAGACAACATTTCAATTTCAGTTCTAAATTCAGCAATCCCTTGCTGGGACCGCGGATTCCCCCTCTTCACCGCCACTTTTCTACCATCCCTTAACTCTCCCTTGTATACTTTCCCAAAACCACCAACCCCAATAACCCAACTCTCATCAAAATTATTTGTACCCTCCTGAACTTCCGCAAATGAGACACGGTACTCGAAGTTCGAAGCAGCGCTTATTGTTGTGCCATTGGAATATTTACTTCCCATTGTATGGGATGTTTGATCATTGACGGATAAAGGAATCCATGTCTTCGACTGCCTTTGTCTTGCCAACCTCTTCTTTTTCCTGCATAGTACACAACAAACTCCGGCCAAGACCAATGCACTCACTACCCCAACACTCACACCAGCTATTATACCAACTTTGCTAGAACTCGAACCAGAAGTAATACCCCCAGCACCAGATGCCGCATCTGCACTTAGACTGCCTATAGAATTGTTCATTTTCATGATCTCCAGCCCATTCAAAATAGCATTAGGGCTGTCCTTACTCAAAGGGGAAGGGCCAATACTTACACGAAGTTTATTGCCGTCAGCTAAAGGCGTAATAGAATCCTGATAATATGGAACGGACAAAACATTACTACTTTTAGCAGCAAGATCAAGATCCTTAGCAGCCGCCAACGAGTCAACATAAACATTGAAATAAAGTTGATTGAGACCTTTACTGACAATATCACAAAAGTGAGTTCGAACAAGGTATTGAAATCCTGGCTCCGTATCAAACTGCCACGTCACATTGAAATTAAGATTAGCATCACCGCTCTGGTTCGTGTTCATCTCCGCGGCAGTACCATAAACACTGCGCGGAGCAATGTTCTCTGTTGGCCCTCCATCGTCAAAATCAACACCAGCAAGATTTGAAACATCAGTGGCAAGGCTCGATTGTATAAGATACTTTTGATCTGAAATCCAAGTTCTATAAAGAGGGTCCTGTCCAGAGGTAACAACTGGACCACCCATGTTAACCCTCCAAACAGTCTCCAAAGCCTGAAACGCCAATCCAGAAAACGATGATACCGGACTCAAGGTATTAGCCTCATCAGTAATGAGTTCATCCGGAACAGAAACAACTTCAATTGCATTCACAAATGCAACAGAATCATCAGAAGGTTTAAAAGTAATCACAAGAGTATCTGTTGTAACATTGATAGAATACTCCTTCATAACAGGGCTCTTGGGAACAGTAAATCCACTAAGAAGAACAAAAGTCTCTGTTGCAACAGAGAATTTAGCAGCATTCAAATTGTACCTATCATAAATAAATGGAAAGAAATAAAACCGGATCCAGTGTCTGCCCTTTTGATTAATTGGAAAAGTGTACTTTGAAGATCCAGTAAAGATTCTTGCAGTTTGATAAAGAGGTGATTCATCACCAGCATCAGAAACAGATTTAGAGCTAGTACTAGCAAGAATCTCTTGCTGAGTTGAAAGTAACTTCTTATGGAAACTATCTGAACTGAAATTACGGTTACCAACTGAAGTAGTTGTAGTTGATCCACAATCTATAAGGTAATTATCTGATGGAACAAAAGTTGCACAAAAACATAACAAGGGTAACAACATATACAAAACACAGACAAACAAACCATGTTTTTTCCAATCCAACATCATGGGTTTTTTGTTTTGCTTCTAAAAATCTTGTCTTTTTGAAGCAAAATGAATCCTAGGAAGATCTGTAATACAAACAAAAACAGAAACTAATAAGGGTATTTTTATTTATTTTTTTAAATGTTAAGAAAGAAATAAAAAAAAGTCAAAGAAAAGAGAAATAGAAGAAAGTGTCACCTTTAAACAGTGTTATAGGTTGAGCAGAAGAAAAATCTGAGAGGATCTGTGTTTTGTTATTTTGAGAGAGAGTTAGTTGAAAAGAAATTGAAATAGTGGAAGGAGAAGAAGAAAGACATGTTGAGAAAGAATCTAGCTAAGCATAAGCTGGAACATACAATGATGTTTTATGACAACCTAAACTCTTGACATATTCATAGATTCTTTTTATTTTTATTTTTATTTTTATTTTGTTTAAGTAGTGGTAAGAGAGAGAGAAACGGTGGAAGCAGAGTCAAAATTCAGAAGGGTTGGTGCATGGTTTTTGATTGATGCTTGCTTGAAAACGTGTGTGGTGTAAATAGAGATTATAAAAATTGAGATTGAGATAGGTGAAGGTGAGGTAAGTTGATTAAGAGCAATAAAAATGGAGAATGAATGAATACAAGTAAAACAAAAAAGTGTCTTTGTTTTTTATCTTTTGTTTCTTGTCTTCTTATATGCTAAAATTTAGAATTAGAGTAAGAAAACCACTTACCTTGATTAGTGGAGTAATACGTTGTCATTACAATGTGTAAATGTAAACGGTTTGATTTAATTTAGTATATGAAAAATTAAAAACAATTTTTATTCATAAATACATTAAAAAAAATTGAGTAAGCATTAGGTTTTTCTGCTTTATTTTTTTCATTGACTAACTTAGGTCTCGCAACACAATTATAGATAGTTTGAGCATTTAGTCAAGTGGTCGATCCTTAACCGCACATATGCAAAAATACATGTTGTAAGAGATCAATTAATTAAATCAATTATAAATATTTTGATAGACTTTAGTCTTCATAATCACCCGTGAAAAATATATCGATTTTCACAAAAATTAGAACATGCAATTTTTACTATAGACAAATAACTCCTAGTCTCGTATACATCTAAGAGGAGGACTATAGACAAATAAATTGGTCTAAGAAAGAAATACGTTTGGTATGGTTGTTGGATCTATAGGCTCATTCCTCTTCCCGTCCAAATCATATGTGAATTTATATGAATATGAAAAAGCCAGAACATATGAACAAGAAAATTGTTGTTCCAGGTGGTGTGAAAGCATGAATAGTCGAGCTGTTCTATATGCCCTACCAAATTGTAGAATAGGAAATTGACTTGCATAATGGACGCCGTATCAAGAGCTGTCTTATAGTATTCGCGGCAAAACGAAGTTTCTCTATCTTCTTTTACTAAAAACAAAATAAAAACACCACGTTATGGTTTTTGTTTCTTTAGTTAACGTTAATTAGCAATAATTCCTTAAAATCTGCCAAATGAAAACAATTGTTTCATAAAAGTGATGTGTAAATCCACCTTTTATTATTATGCTAAGATAAGATACATATTTTGATCCTGTGATATCTTCTTAAAGTAACGTGTAAACAAATATACCTTTTCTTAACCTTAATATATAAAGCCATTATGGTCTTCTATCACATTTTCCCTCCAAAATTTCATAATGACATTAATGTGATCTTTGTGGGTTAATTCCTTTTTTAGGTGTAATTTATTCCCTTCCCAATCAATGTGAAAAGTTTGGATAAGAAATATTGTGGTGCGTCAAATAAAAAGGATAAAAAATATTATGGGAGATGATGGACTACGCGTGGGGAGGATTATTTTTTGTGCAATTGTGCTTCTCTGGCTACCAAGTGGCAAAGCGTACAATAAACTCAATTAAAAAATATCTTCTAAAAAAAAATATCTATTACATTATATTAAAAGTCAATAAGTAGCATTAGCATACAATAAACTCAAGCTCATTTGTTAAAAAAAAAAAAAAAAAACTCAGGCTCATGATTAAGTGGTCTCTTGAACCCTTCTTAATTGACGGGTAGTGATTTGTGTAAAAATTATTTTGAAGATAATAATCTAAAATTATTTCACTCTCATAAGGTAAATTCCCAATTGAGATCTTCTTCAACAAAAAATTCCAATTATGAGTTTGATTTATATTTCATCTCTAACACGTACCAACTCAATGTCACTGCGTCAGCAAGTCTAATGTAAAATGCTTCAATTTAGCTTGTTAGAAAAACAATTGGGAACAAAAAAACTCATGATTTAGTTTAATGGTGTTCGTTTGAGACTTTAGAATGTGCTCCTCTTTAAAGTTTTAGATTTCATTCTCTTTGCTGTCAATTTGGATGGTCTATTTTAGTTTATTCAATAAACAAAAGACTTAATTGCACTTTTGGACCTCTAACTTTATAAAAGTTGCGGTTACGGACCCCTAACTAATTTAAATACAAAACAAACCCCTATGTTTAGAAACTTTGATAGTTTTGGACCCCAAGTGACTTGTTGACCTGATCGTTGATGACGTGGCAACCACTTTTCAATTAAAAAAATGGTTGGTTTAATTAAAAACAAAATAAAATAAAAATAAATTCCACGTGGCACCTCACTTATGGGAAAGTGGGTGCCACGTCATCAACGACCAGGTCAACAAGTCACTTGAGGTCTAAAACTATCAAAGTTTCTAAACATAGGGGTTTGTTTTGTATTTAAATTAGTTAGGGGTCCGTAACCGCAACTTTTGTAAAGTTAGGGGTCCAAAAGAGCAATTACGCCTAAACAAAATTACACAATAGAACAATCTCAACTGACGATTCTATCATACGACCAATATATGTTACAACTTCTTGTTATTACAACATCAAATCCACTTTAGTGTTGTGTGAGCACCTTAGTAGATTATTTAGTTGGACATGTGAAAAAATTATTTTTGTTGTAGACATGTTTAGGTTAAAATGGGGGTGGGTGGAGATGGTTGAAACTTGAAAGTGAAGGAGGGTTTTTTTGATTTTGTTTTGAGGAAGAGTTATTGCTTGAATTGTATTTCTTTGTTAGATAATGTAATGTGATTGACAGATGAACATGGAGGCATGATCACGGTGATGAATTGTATTTGGTTAAAGGAGTTTATCAGTTGTTGAAGAACAATTCTTAAATTTACGTTTTTCCAATCTTGTAGCCTTATTTGGAATATGCTGGTTCTATTGAAGATTTCTCTTTTTGCTTAATAATTTTAAATATTAGACTCTCTACTAAGGTCAATCTATTTAAATGTGGAATGTTGAATCTATTCCGCCAGTGTGTTTTAGAGGCAATGACTTAGTTGAATTTTCTCAACATTCAGTTTTTTATTGTAATTTTTTTTGGAAGTGTTTATTTTCTATTTTGGGTTGTGAGGTATTAATGATACATTATCATATATGTTTGATTTTATAGTGATAAGAATTGATTTTGAGTAAATTAATTCTAAAAAATTGATTATGATCAAAGTTAATTGAGAGTAAAGTGATTTGTGTTTGAATACATTAATGTAAAAGTGAATTGAACTATACATTTGTACTTAAAAATCAATTCTAGAAACAAAAGTTACAAATTTTAGCTTTAAGTTGAATCATTTCTGAAAGCCAAATCAATTTTCCTAAAAGAGAACCAAACATAAAAGAATCAATTATTCACCTCCAGAATCAATTCTAATCCATCTAAAAGTGAGACCAAACATATACATAGTGTATTTAACCACGATCAACTATTTTGTGGTCTTTGTTCAACTAACAAAGTGATGCATGATCGAGACTTCAAGTTATATGGTTAGTTTGCATCTGGACAATTTGGGAAGAGAACAATGATATGTTTTTAATCAAAAGAAAAACAATTAGTTATGTTATAAATAACATAAAAGTCAAATGCTTCCGGCGGTCCTTTAAGTTTTGGGTTTTTCTTAAGTTAGTCCTTTTAAGTTTTATAAGTTTCAAATAATCCCTTTTAGTTTATGAATGCCTCCAACGTATGTGAGGTATTAATGATACATTATCATATATGTTTGATTTTGTAGTGATAAGAATTGATTTTGAGTAAATTGATTCTAAAAAATTGATTGTGATCAAAGTTAGTTGAGAGTAAAGTGATTTGTGTTTGAATACATTAATGTAAAAGTGAATTGAACTATGTGCATGTTTGGCAACACGTTTTTTTTCCCAAAACGCGCGTTTTTTTTTTACAAACTCGGTTTTCAACTTTTTTGTTTTGTTTGGGTACAGAAAAAGTGCTTCTGTGAAACGCAGTTTTGCATCAAAACGCCGGTAGAGATGAAGCTGGAATTCCTAGCTTCCACAACATGACAAACGTGGTTCAGACTTTTAACTTTTCAATGACAAGTACACATACCAATATACCCATACCTTCTTCTCCGATTTCCTACGTTTCAGTTTGTTTTTAGATCTATTCTAATTTTTCCAGATTTGCAACTTCCATATGAAATAGAGAGAAGAGGTGAAAAACATAATAAATCGGTGCAGATGAAATAGAGAGGAGAGGAGAAAATGAATGGAAAAATTGCAAATCAAAAGACTCTACAAATCTGTTACGAATAGGTCTTTCTTCTGGTTCGCATATCTGCAGAGTGTAGTGGTTAGAAAATTGTACGATATGGGTTAGTGGGTTAATCTTTAAAAAAAAAAAACTTAAGGCCTGGTATATTTATTATTATTAAAATTTATTTATTAGTTATAAATATAATTAAAGCCCATTTTGGTAATTATACATTCAAAATCACTTTTATTCAAATTATCCAAACAACATCACCTTTTAAGAATCACTTTAAAAAACGTGTATCCAAACATAAATGAAACATAAATCAATTCACATCTAAATCATTTTTAACCAAAATAAATTCTTTCAAACTCAATTCTATCAAAATCAATTCTTGCCGCTGCCATACCAAACACACACTATACATATGTACCGAAAAATCAATTCTAGAAACAAAAGTTACAAATTTTAGCTTCAAGTTGAATCATTTCTGAAAGCAAAATCAATTTTCCTAAAAGAGAACCAAACATGAAATAATCAATTATTCACCTTCAGAATCAATTTTAACCCACCTAAAAGTGGAACCAAACATATACATAGTGTATTTAACCACGACCAACTATTTTGTGGTCTTTGTTCAACTAACAAAGTGACGCATGATCGAGACTTTAAGTTATATGGTTAGTTTGCATCTGGACAATTTGGAAAGAGAACAATGATATGTTTTTAATCAAAAGAAAAGCAGTTAGTTATGTTATAAATAACATAAAAGTCAAATGCTTCCAGTGGTCCTTTAAGTTTTTGGTTTTTCTTAAGTTAGTCCTTTTAAGTTTTATAAGTTTCAAATAATCCCTTTTAGTTTATGAATGCCTCCAACGTTAGCCTTTCAGTTAGTTTCTGTTTAAAAAACTTCGGTGTGGCTCTTAACATGTTGAATAGGCTCGAAACGTTGTGTTTTGTAGTGCCAATGTGTAATGACTATGTCTTTCTCCTTAAATCATCCGTTTTTCCCCCTAAATTGAAAACCTTAAACTCCGTTGTTACCCAATTTCAAAACTCAGAACTTCAATTCCAGTTATACATGGCCTCGTTTCGATCCAATTTTTTCAATTCTCGTAACGAATTCATCATGAATATCCTTTCCATGGTAGGCACGATGGGGATTTCTAGGAAGAACCCTTCGCTGGACCAATTTGCACAACAATCACCTGATTTTTGTTTTCTCAATTTCCCTAAATTTCTTCCCAAAACCCTACTTTCTAATGGAAGAAGATTAACAAAGTTGTGTTATACACAGGTGGCGATGCAAAATGCAATGTTTCTTGCCTATTCGTCAAGTTAACGATCACATCATCGTTTTTTAAACAGAGACTAATATAAAGGCTAACTTTGAATGCATTCGTAAACTAAAAATTATAAAACTTAAAGGATTAACTCGGAAAAAACACAAAACTTAAAGGACTGTTGGATGCATTTGGCCTAACATAAAAGTTCAATCTTTGTGGTGGTTTACAGTGAAGAACAAAATATTTGATTTTGAATTTATAATAGGCTAAATTGCATTTTTGGTCCCTTAACTATTTAGCTAGTATCGTTTTGGTCCCTTAATTAAAATTCGATTTATTTTGATCCCTTAAATTCTCAATGTTACACATTTTGGTCATTTTCGTTAGTTTTAATTCAAAAACATTAGGTTTTCTTCATTTTCTTCTGAAATTTTTCTGAGATTCGTGCTGTTAAAGGTTGATGGAGATGATATGAAGATGAAAAAGAGGAGAAGAAGATGATGAAAACTTAACGTTTTTGAATAAAAACTAACGAAAATGACCAAAATGTGTAACAGAAAGAAGTTAATGGACTAAAATAAATTAAATTTTAATTAAGAGACCAAAGCAGGGGCGGAGCTACATAGTAGTGAGGGGTTCAAGTGAACCCCCTGATTTTAATAAAATTGAACATATACCTCCATATTATTTGTACTTTGAACCCCTGTAATTAAGTTTTTGCACCTTGACCCAAGACACTCTGAAATATGAACCCCCTGGTCCAGGTTTCTGGCAACGCCGTTGGACCAAAACGATATTACCTAAATAGTTAAAGGACCAAAAATGCAATTTACCTTTTATAATAACAATGGTAATAACAATGGTAGACCAATCCTCCCTAATGTTTTGGTTATACCGATCATCATATATGTTTCTTGAAGGAGGTTGTGGGGATTAGGTAACACCAATGTGGATTACTGGCAAGACACTTCACATGAACTCTATTAACTATATAAATACTAGCGAAGAGACAAACCGATTAACGTTTAGGAAAATGAAAAATTGTTTTGAAATACTGATGTAGTAGGGATATTAGGTTGATAAAAGTGCCAAGATTGAGTATTTCATGTATTAGTTTTCCAATAGTTTTACATAAATAGTGGTAATGGATTTCATGATTCTTCTTTTTGCCTAATTATTAAATTTCTTTTGGTTTTAAATATAAACAAATATTTTATTTTTTTTAGTTTAATTGAATAATCTATGTTTTTGGTCTAATTTACATGATATTTTTTAGGCTAAAATGCTCTTTTGGTCCCTTAAATATTTATTTGGCATCGCTTTGGTCCCTTAACTAAAAAAAAGACTGTTTGAGTACTTTATCTTCATCTCCGTTACCTATTTTGGTCTCTTCTGTTAAAAAAATTCAAAAAACGTTAGGGTTTGTATTATTCATATTCTTCCTTCTCCTTCCATCCCTTCTTCATGACCTTCATCATCAACAACACATCAAAACTCATAAAAGCTCAAATTCATTATTCAATCTTCATCTCTTCTTCTCCTAAAACTCATAAATTCCCAAAAACAACAACACATAATCTCATCATTACACCATCATAACCAACAACATAAACTCCAATTCAAACCCAGAAAATAAAAATCATTAAATCCAGTAAAATTCAAATGAAATCAAAAATGGAAAACAGAGATACATAGGGTGAATAATTTTGATGAGTAATTTTCAAAATGGGTTTGATTGTAACCATTTTTTGGATGAATACTGCTCTTCGCCCTGCACAAAACGCTCACACCCAGTTGAACTGACGAAAATGTCCCTGTGTGACTTAAGTCACGCAGCATATCTTAACTCACACACGTTATAAGCTCTGCGTGACTTAAGTCACGCACCACTGGCATGTGCGCGAGTTAACTCACGCACGTTGGCCGGTGGTCAGAACTGAAGAACAAACATTTTTTTTGGTCTTTGGTCAGTTTTTCAACATTCAATCCAGACATTTTTTTACCAAGTTTTACACGTTTTTTGACCATATTAATGGTATTTACAACCTATACTAACATTCCCACCTATAAATACTCCTCCATACTTCCCTATTTCTTCACACCATCTCACTTTCTCTCCCTCCTCACTCTCTCTCTCTAATTTTTTTTTTCTTTCAATAGTTTCTTTGGTGGCAAAAGTGATCAGTCTTTAGGGATAAAATAGCGAGTAGCCGACTTGGGGAAGTGATCGACCCTTGAGATAAAATTAAATTTGCTTCTTTTTACCCCAAAATCTTTTTACCGTTGGTAAAAAGATTTTTTTTTGGGTATAAAAAGAACCAGATTTAGATTTATCTCAAGGATTGATGATGTATTTCCCCCAAGAAGACTGCTCACTATTTTACCCCATGAAGACTGGTTACTTTTTACCCCAAAAGAAAATAAGTATATTATTTAGTGAATTCGAATATATGTATCAATGTAACAATGTATCAATTATTGCATGAAGTTGATTAATAAAATGAGATGTTGTTTTTATATTTGCTTTTATTTTCTAATTTTGTATTTAATGAATTTTGTTATATCAATCAATTATTTAATGAATAATTCGAAGTGCATAAAGACTAAATAAACTTAGCGTGAATTCAAATAAAGACTAATTAAACTTAGCGTGAATTCGAATAAAGAATTGTAATAAATAAATTCGAATAAAGCTGCGCATTGAATAAATTCGAATAAAAGTTACATTACATTACATAAAGTTCCTAAATATAGCTTATCATTACATGACATTACATTCGAAATTGCACCTTTCAACTACAACAATTGTGTTACCTCTGAATGGTGCAAATTCAAAGTTGCTAAGCAGCAGGACTCCAACATCCGTCCAGAAGTGCTTTTGTTTCAGTCAAAATATTAAATTCTCGCAGGTCTTGGTTTTAAATGATAGTATCCAAGTGCCAACGGAATGAGGTTCATACTTTGACACTTCCATACCATCATTTAAATGAAGCCAACAAAAATTTAATATTTCAAATGGAACAAAAGCACTTCCGGACGAATGCTGGAGTTTTGTCGTTTAACAAGTTTGAATTGCCCTATTCAGAGTAACACAATTGTTGTAGTTGGAATGTGCAATTCCCTACCTAATAACGATATTCTGGCGGAATCAGACTTATATGATACATTTGGGTTGCACCTTCAAACTACAATAATCATCTTACCTCTGAAATGGTAAATTCAAAGTGGTTAAACTCCAGGACTCCGGCATTCGCCCGACAATTCCATTGCTCCATTCAAAAGATTAAATTCTTCTTAAGCTTGGTTTAAATGACGGTATCCAAGTGTCAAAAAAATGAGGTTCATTCCTTGACACTTCAATACCTTCATCTAAACAAGCCTAAGAAAAATTTAATCTTTTGAAATGAACAATGGGAATGTCGGGCGAATGCCGGAGTCCTGGCGTTTAGCAAGTTTGAATTTCCATTTCAGGGTAAGATGATTATTGTAGTTGGAAGATGCATTCCCTACTTAAACACGACCGCCACCTAATCACAATCTTTTGGCGGAATTAGACTTTTGATGATATCTTCAGTTGATCTTACCAACGTTGCTCGCATCTCGATCCACTGGAACATGCTGTGCTCCCAAAACATAGTCGTCACATTTTCGTCGTTCGTCAATTCCACCCAAGTGAATGATACTCTTCCATCGTCGAGCGTTGGACGTTTATACCGAACGTATTCCACCTTCATTGTCTCTCGGGGGTTGACTCCTTTGTTGAATTCATCCAGCTGATCCTTGAGACCTCTTGACATTATACCAAGACACCGAACCTTCAACCTATGAGGTTCTCCGCCATTGAATTGTGCACGAACGTCGATCCACTCGACCATTGTTTCAAATCTACACAATAAGAAATTAAAAATAATCAATGAAAAACTCATTCAAATATTTCATCAAACACTTGGAGTGCAAATTATACATAAATCCTAAAACTCATAACTACAACATCAGCATGCAAACATCTAACCATAATTAAGCAACATAAGTCATTTACATGTAACATGCAATCATTTCTTGCAAGCAAAACCAAAATTTAAACAAACCCTAAATCTAAAAAATTCTCTAATACTCAAAACCTACAACATAAACATGCAAACAACTAAACATTTAAACACAAGTCATTTTCATGTAAAGATTTCTTGCCAAAAAAACCAAAATTTAAACAAACCATAAATCTAAAAAAATTCTAATTTAAGAGAAAAAATCTAACATATAAACATAAAAGGTTAATGGTGTTTGATTATGAAAACTTACTTGTTATTAGAGTGTTGTTTGGTTTGAACTTGAAGGAATTTTGGATTTGGTGATTTTAGAGAGATTTTGGAGAATTTTTGAGTTTTTAGATGAGAAATGAGGAAATGAGGTGTTCTGCTTTGTTTAAGATATGACGTAGCGTGAGTTAACTAACGCTGCGCTTGTTAACTCACGCTGCGCAAGTTAACTTGCGCAGAGGTAAAATTGGCATGTCTGCAGGTGAGAATATTTTGTGCAGGGGGAGAACAATAATCTTTCAGGATTAAAAGCTGTCGATTATGAACCATTCAATGTAATAGGTTGACACAATTGGACCATGTCACTGTTAATTGAGTAAAAAAGCAAATAAATAGCAACCCGTTGAGGTTAAGGTGGATCCCTACTAGAAGTAAAAAGATGATGAAGCAGCTTCTATGTATGAGCCACGAGTGAATTTCCAGACTTGTGAAAGAATGAACGAATTTTGAGAGAAAAAAATGATGAAATTATGTGTTGTTGTTGTTGTTGAGTTGATGAATTTATGAATTTATAGGCTAATGATTAAGTAATTTATGGATTTATAGGTTCTGGGAGAAGAAGAGATGAAGATTGAAAAATGAATTTGAGTTTTTTATTTTTTATTTTATTTTTCTGGGTTTGAATGTATAGAAAGATGAGTGAGGATGATGAAAAAATAAAATGAAGAAGATGATAAAAAAGAGACTTAAATGTTTTTTTGGTCCCTTAAATATTTATTTGGTATCGCTTTGGCCCCTTAACGTTTTCAGAGCCAATGCCGAAACGACACGTGTACCACACTTAACGTTTTTTTATTAAACCAAACGGAAATCCAACGGAAGGGACCAAAAAGTGTAACGAAAATTAAATTAAAGTACTCAAACGGTCTTTTTTAGTTAAGGGACCAAAAGAATACCAAATAAATACTTAAGAGATCAAAAGAGCATTTAAGCCTATTTTTTACTTTGATGACATGTTTCTTGTTGAATAGC
This sequence comes from Medicago arabica, assembly GCA_946800305.1. Classification (NCBI taxonomy): domain Eukaryota; kingdom Viridiplantae; phylum Streptophyta; class Magnoliopsida; order Fabales; family Fabaceae; genus Medicago; species Medicago arabica. Next base: position 52,870,197 of record OX326971.1, read on the forward strand.
ATGATATTGCTAATATTGTTGATGATGCATCCACCCGAGTGATTGATAGCGATATTTCTACCCATATACACATTGAATTAGTGACGTGAAGTTGACTCATGAAAGTGTGTAAAAATATGTTGGTCTTAAAAAGTTAATTTAGAGACATTCCATGTCACCAAGTTAACATTAAAAGATGTAAAACATGTTCTAGACATTCGATTGAATTTCCTTTCATTGGCTAGACCGTGTGTTGAACGTTATGATAACTTTTTCTTGACGAACTCATGGAAACTTATCAAAGGTTCTATGATTGTTAATAGAAGTACGAAGTGTTCTATCCTTTATGTGGCACAAACAAAAATTATCAAAGATGTTCAGGTAGTTGAACCATCTAAGAAAATTGACTTATGACATAATAGATTGGGTCAGGCGAGTAACAAATACATAGTTGAACTAAGCAATATAGAACAAATGCATTGATTTTTCAATGAATCTAAATTTGCTTTTTATTTTAGACCGAATAGTATGAATTTAATTTTTACATATATTTGTGTAAAATTACTCTACACATGCATCTAACAATGCGTCATGATATTATTTAACCGTTATGCCAACTTATGTCTTTTTAACCACATCAAATGATTGATGTGCCCACATATCATTGGTGGATACAAATAGGCATGCCAATAGGGCGGGGTGGGGACGAGTTTTGTCTTCCCCATCCCCATCTCCTACTCCCATATACTTGTTTGTTACCCTATCCATACCCATACCCAACAGGGATGAGAAATTGAATCTCACTCCCGTCCCCTATATGTACGGGTGGTATTCCCACCCATCCTCGTCCCCGTAGTGAATCAATTTTTTTAATAAAAAAGAGTTTTTTTTAACCTTTAATGGTAATGTTGTAATGCATTATCCAACAATTTGCGCTCATTTTAACATTTTCTTACTGAATAATTCGGCTTCTCCTTTAACTATCAGTGAAAGTTCTTATATCATGACAATTATCAAACTAAATAACATGACATATCATTATCAACCCCCTCAACAAAAACAAAAATATGACCTTTCTACATTGGGTAGATGTTCGGGGTGAGTACCTATATCCCTGTTACCCATACCGTACCCGTATTTTGAAATCGGGAAAAACCCAAACCCATACCCAAATCTAGTCAAATCGGGGTTGGTTTGGATGGGTATCCATGGGCATGAGTTTTGTTGCCGTGCCTAGATACAAATTAAATTATAGAACTTATTAATTATTAATATTTCTTCAAAAAAAATTATTAATATGTTGGGTAAGATTACTAAATATTTTTTTTCATAAAAAGTACTAAATATTCTCTCATAAATTATCCATTTGAATTATTGAGCACAAAAATGGGCCCAAGAACAAAGCAATAGCCCAATTTTAAATCAAAGTCACCCTAATTTCTCATCTTGTCTCCTTTTCACCACCACACCAACCCTTCTTTCTTCCATCTCTGATCTGCTCATCACTCTACAAAACCGTACTCGCCGGAAACTCGTCGGAAACCACCGCGTACTCGCCGGAAACTCGTCGGAGACTCGAAGGCTCGGGTTTCGTGGTTCTCCTTTGTGGATTAGGGGAATCAAGTCAATCATACCGAAACATAATCCAGTTTCTCAATTGTCGATTCAGATCAATCGATCGCGCAAGTGTGAACTATTCTGCTTATTTTGTTACTGAATTAGTAGTTAACAACTGAATTATGCTTAATCTGATGATTTTTCTTCAACATTTTATTGCATTCAGGTTGTTAATTGGTTTCGTGGGAAAGCTTCCGAGTCGCGTTTAGGGATGAAATTTTGCTTGATCTGTTGAAATTCATGCAATGTCCGGTTTACTCAATGTATTCCCTTTATGCCCTGTACAACAAGCAAAAAAATTTATTTTTATTTTTTTCAAGTGTTTATCTTTTCCTGCCCTTTACTGAATATGCACTGTTATCGATGCTGAATTGCTATAGTTTCAAATTTTGGTTCATTTTTATTGAATGTTGTGTTTAATTATGCTAGATTGAAGTAAATGGCTGGGATTTTGATAATCAAGCTTGTGCATTTTCATGTCATTTACTGTCTCTTCTGATCATATATTTGGTAGTAATAGTATGTCGTAGTTTGCATTCTTTGATATTTAGTACTAATTAGAATTGTTTGTCAACATTCTGACTTATCAGAAACCAATTTAAATATAGCTTTGGTAGTGAGAATCGAAATGATGTAGAATGATAAACATACCATACTTCACCATGGTAGAATAAATCTAGAAGGATTGCCGATAGTCTATAAGGACAAGGAAATATCTGACTGGAACAATAAATCCAGAGTACTTCTTTTGATTGCTGATACTGTATAAGCACAAGGAAATATCGATGTTATAATTATCGCAAAAATCCCAGAAACATTACGCATCTGTAAGGGGTATTTATTGCCCAAAGTTAGTAAAAATCTTAGACAAATTCTAAACAAGTATAAAATATCCTAGTCAAGTATTCATTTCTTAAATTTGAATATCACAAGAAATTGTCTACGACTGCTAAGCATTTTTAGGACTGTCTCAAAAATGACCTATTTTCAAGTAAAATCTCTATCCCATGTTCTGTATAGCATGCCTTATGCACATTGGATCCATCACATAGAATGAATGCAACTTTTTTTTTTAGCTTCTTCATATTATTATTGTCAGATTTTGATTTGTTTTTCTGGCCTTTCATTCACCATAGATGTAAATTATAACAGAGCTCTGTTTGCAGTCTTCTCTGAACGGATCTACTTCAAATCTTCCAGACGGTGCTGGGCGGACTTTTACTTCATTTTCTAGTCAGTCTGGTGCAGCCTCCCCAATTTATCACCACACTGGTGTGAATACTTTGCTGGAGTCAATCATTTTATCCTCTCCTTGATTAAGTTTCACAATTGCTACCTTTTTGCTGCAGGTGGTATTCAGGGGTTGCACAACATGCATGGTAGCTTTAACATTCCCAACATGCCCAGTACACTTACATCAAGAAACGCAACGATAAATAGCATGCCAACTGGAGCGGTTCAACAACCTACATCAAGTCTTTCTAGTGGAAGATTTACATCTAATAATCTTCCTTCTGCTTTGTCACAGGTACATGTGAATGCCTTTGTTCGAGTATCTCAAGAATAATGGCTGAGCTATTGAGCGTACTCAACTCTTCTGTCTTTCATTATTTTTGTACCGGTGCATAGTTTAATGTATTTCCATCTGTCTATATATCATATTTGCAGCTATCTCATGGAAGCTCTCATGGACATTCAGGAGTCAACAGTAGAGGAGGTATAAGTGTTGTAGGAAATCCTGGATTTAGTAATAGCACAAATGGAGTTGGTGGTTCTATTCCTGGGATTCTTCCATCTTCTGCTGCAATTGGTAACCGTAACGCTGTTCCAGGATTGGGAGTATCCCCAATTTTGGGAAATGCAGGTCCACGGATAACAAGTTCTATGGGAAACATGGTTGCTGGGGGGAGCATTGGGAGGATAAGCTCTGGAGGATTGCCCATTCCTGGGCTTGCTTCACGTCTAACTTTAAATGGAAATAGCGGATCTGGTGGCTTAGGCGTGCAAGGACAAAATCGATTGATGAGTGGTGTGCTTCCACAAGGTATGTATTCTGGTAGTCACAAGTGCATTAAGGTGACATGGAAGTAATATTTTCTCCTAAAAAAATATCCAACTATATTTAGGTTATCTTCATATGTTCAGTTGAGATCTCTTTCAAAAGAGTTAGAATTAGATATTACAAGTGACGTAAACTCTTTTTATGTATTTCTTTTACGTATAATTTATCCAGGGATATATAGGACTGCACTCTTTTTTCACAGATATTCTTTTCTTATCTTGTTAACTTGATTATCGCTTTTCATATCTTGTTAACTTGATTATCTTGGATATAGTTTTCTTATTATGTACTTTGTTGCATTAGACGACATGTTTGAGTGCCTAGAAATTCACCCATATTTGTTAAATTTGGTTTTTTTACTTTTGAATCTCATGAAGCTATGTTGTACTTCTTTCTCACAAAGCCAGACTTCCTCATATTTTGATTCAGGATCTCCTCAGGTAATTTCAATGCTAGGAAATTCTTATCCCAGTGCTGGAGGTCCACTTTCACAAAGCCATATGCAAGCAGTACATCACTTGAATTCTATGGGGATGTTGAATGATTTGAATTCCAGTGACAGTTCACCCTTTGACCTCAATGACTTCCCTCAGCTAACAAGTCGTCCTAGTTCTGCTGGGGGGCCTCAAGGACAGTTGGGTGCGTGATGGAAAATGTTGTTTAGTTTAATATATTGTTCTCCTTCAACAAAAAAGAATAATGTAATCTATACATTTCAGGCTCTCTACGAAAACAAGGTCTTAGTCCTATTGTACAACAAAACCAAGAGTTTAGCATTCAAAATGAAGACTTTCCAGCTTTACCCGGATACAAAGGTACTGCGTATAATTTGAATGATCTTTGTGTGCTAATTGGCAGCACATTTTTCGTTAGGAAATTATGCAGCTCAATTGTATTATTTTCGGGGTTATAAAAGGGCGAAGTTTACTCTCTTATTGAAGGAGTTTTGGATATTTGCTTATAAATCCGCTTTTTAGCTTCATTAAATTTTTTTATATGCTTCATCGTGCATAATGTATCAGTGTTTTGTCACAATTTTCTTTTATTTGTTTTGACAGGTATTATGACAGTTTCTTGCATTAGTTTTTTCTATATATTTGTGTGACCTGTCATACATTTGATGAAGATGCTTTAATGGTTCCTATTGTTGTAGAGGAGTTGATGATTTATCATGTTTTCATTAGTGAATCTTTGATGGCTTGTTGTGAATATCATCTCGTTAGTTATCTGATGAGATTTTTATTATTTTTGGTCAATTTCGTTCGCAGAATTGAGAAATCTAATTTACAGAGGTTAGTCAATTGGCTTTGGCATTTGTTTTTATGATAATATTTGTACACAGGTGGTAATGGAGAATTTACTATGGATATGCACCAGAAAGAACAACTTAACGACAATACCATGTCAATGATGCAGTCACAGCATTTCTCCGTGAGTTTCATACAGTAAAAGATTAAGATATTATATTCTTATCCTTGTTCACGATATTATCTGATCAAAATCTGTTCTCAATCTTATCTGTATTCTTTCTGCAGATGGGGAGGTCTGCTGGTTTCAGTTTGGGAGGTTCTTATTCATCACATCGTCCTCAACAGCAGCATTCTCCTTCTGTCAGTAACAGCGGTGTCTCTTTTTCATCTATGAACAATCAAGATCTTCATATGCATGGGTCGGATGTCTTTCCGTCTTCAAACTCTACGTATCATTCACAGGCACGCGACTTTCCTAATGTAAATGAGGCACTTGCTTTTGTGTTGGAATGTATTTTTTTATTTTTATTTTCTAAAACTTTTTATGTGATGTGAGGTTTTGTTTTGAACTGGAATTCCATATTCCCATCAAAGCAAGTTTCTGACGTTCTAATCGCTTCTGGATTTTGGTTTAGACTAGTGGACCTCCTGGCATTGGATTAAGGCCTCTAAATTCTCCAAATACTGTTTCTGGTACGGGTCCATATGATCAACTCATCCAGCAGTATCAACAACACCAGAACCAGTCCCAGTTTCGCCTTCAGCAAATGTCAGCTGTAAACCAGTCCTTTAGGGATCATGGCATGAAGTCTATGCAAACTGCACAATCTGCTCCTGATCCATTTGGTCTGCTTGGCTTGTTAAGTGTAATCAGGATGAGTGATCCTGATCTGACATCTCTTGCTCTTGGAATCGATCTTACAACACTCGGGTTAAATTTGAATTCATCAGAAAATCTTCACAAGACTTTTGGGTCTCCTTGGTCTGAGGAACCAGCTAAGGGTGATCCAGAGTTTAGTGTGCTTCAATGTTATTATGCTAAACCACCTCCTGCTCTACACGTGAGACATTCTGTCTTTTGATTTATATATTTTCCCTGCCCTTATTTTTTGCATTTTAGTTGGGCTAATTTTTTTATGTGATGCAGCAAGGGTATTTTGCAAAGTTTACTTTGGAAACGTTGTTTTACATATTTTACAGGTGCCTTTTGAAACAAATCCTATTCACTTTCACTATGCATACATATTATTATTACTTAAATTAAATCTGCTCTTTTATTGCAGCATGCCCAAAGATGAAGCACAGCTATATGCAGCAAATGAACTGTATGCATTCGATCACATATACCCTTTTGTTTTGTTATTTTTTGTTATTTGGGCTTGTTTCTGGGTTATTCTTGGATAACTACGTTCATGGATTCGTGGAAAAAGTTTTTAATTTGAAAATAAGTAGCTGTGAGTGGTTTATTAAGTTGCTATATGATTTTAGCACATACCACTCTAAAAATTCTTACTTATTTATCCACGTGGTTATCCTAATATTTGAAATATTTTGACTTATCCTTATTTTTAATCATATACAAAGATTACCAACAAACTATGGTTGTTGCTCTCAGTTACAAACGAGGTTGGTTTTATCACAAAGAACATCGCATGTGGTGTATAAAAGTTCCCAACATGGAGCCGCTTGTCAAAACAAACACATACGAAAGAGGATCTTACCACTGTTTTGATCCAAGCACTTTCGAAACTGTCCGGAGGGTGAGTTTCTGTGAACATACCACTCTCACTCCTCTGTTATATGTTGTTGTTGTTGTTGTTGTTGTTATACTATTGCAGAATAATTGTTCGATTTAGGCTTCTAATGGACACATTTTTTTGCAGGATAATTTTGTTCTCGAGTATGAAATGGTGGAAAAGAGACCGTCTTTGCCACAACATTGAGGAGCAGATAGAAAACCCCTTCAGTGTAAATCTTTTTATGTATGAATATAGTTTACTATGTGGGAAGCCATTTTATATAAGCATTAGTGCTTCAATTTGACAATTATTAGAGTATGAATATAATTATCTCTTAGATTTTACTAAATCTCGATCCACTGAGAGCTGTTAGCTTGTCGCCCAAATGTGAATTGTAGTTATATTAGAGTAGATGCGAGGTTAACCTAACCTAGCTGGTCTGTTCCTGTCTGTCGAACACACCTAATATATTATCATATTGTATGCAGTGTCTGGTAGTTGATCTAAAATGGATTAGCTCATGTTAATTTCCTTTGATTATTAGTACGCACGGTGGAAAAGTACTGATTACACTAGTGCTACCAAAATTGAAGCTGCATATTACCACAAGACTATGGAACACCCAGATTTCTAGTTCACGTTGGATATGATTTTCATTTCATGTCTTGAAAATCAGTTTTGCAGAACAATGACCGGAGTGGTAATTATAGTTTGAATTGCTTCTGCAGATGGAACCTTTTGTCATAAAAGTTACCCTTGTGTTTCTGATTTTTTAGATTCCCACAGATTCCCACAGCAGCTGAATGAACCTGCATTCAGCGTCTCTAAATGATCTTGGAATTTTACTCTTTGTAAATTTTATTAAAGGTCATGCCTTCATAAGTTGGCAACACATGAATTTACCATGTGTCTGAATACAACCTTAAGAACAAATCAAAAGGATAGCAGCTGTGGATGCGTTTTGAAATTTACAAGACGAAGACAGTAAATGAAGTGAAGTGACTATGGGCAGCTCTAATTTTAGAAGTATAATTTTGTAACACACGGTTCTTTATATCAAGATGATTATATCCAGATAATTGTAAGCGATGAGTAGGTTCACTGAGATTTGTATACAAGCCAACAACATTAACTTGTTATGGACCTTGTTACAACTAGCAGGAAGTAGTCCCAGCAAGGTGAATCAAAGAAAGGTACCCTAATTTCGTAACCTCAGATTCTCCTACAAGTCCCAAAAATGTGCATGATTATGAGTGTGGTGTAGTCCTTAGCATGCCACTAGAAGATCCAATTAGGTGGTTTGGACTAATTAAATTCCGTTTTGCTGCGAATTCTAGGGGAGACGCACATTCTATGAAAGCTAAAGAAAAACCACAATTCCAGCAAGAACTTGCAATAAAATTCATGTATAATTTATCAGTAGGAAAACTTTGAAAACATACTCAAATCACGATTAATATGAGCAGAATGTTCTTCAAGATATGCCACCCCTGTTGTAGTAAATGAGACTATTTCTTAAGAGATGTACATTTGAAATTCCAGCTTATTTGAATAAATTTCCATCAGCCTACAGGTGCTTTATATTTGAGAAGCAAAAATAAAAGTGAATCGAGAGAACAAACAAGCTTAGTACAACTCTCCTAAATAGCATACATTTTCTTAAATTCATTGTTCATTAGCTCAGAATCTGAAACTGTCACTGAAAAAGACTTTGATTTGCTTTCCATTGAAGATTTCCTAATGTTCCTCAAGTTTGATGCCTCAATTCGATGCTTAATGACCCAATAACACATAGTTCCCAAAGTTGTAGCCATTATAGTTGCTCCTATAATTGTAACAAAAATTGCCAACCATTTTTCTTCCTTTCCAACAACAACAAATGACAATGCTAAAAATGCAACAGAAATAAGCACACAAGCCAACCACATTAGCTTATTAATTATAGCCGCCATTTGTTTCTTTGCTTTGCTTTCGATAACAACAACCGAAGTTTGAACAACCACAACAGCCAGAGAAATGAAGAGTGCAATAGAATCAAATACAAAGAAAATTATAAATGGTGCTTCTGGAGATATATTTGCTTCACCAAGTATCATCCCTTCTGGAATATTGTCTGGATCATCAACAAATTGACCAGGGACAGTGAAAATCGCAGCAAATGCAACCGTTGCTATCAGTACTGCCACAACGGTTGTTGAGTTTATTGCATTGTTGAGTCCTTCTGTATTCATCTTGTTGATACGTTTTGCAATTCCTTGAACACGTTTTCGTGTCTGGCGTGTGTGTTCTAATTGGTAATGTACCTCGTGCTTTATGTCGCTTACAGTTTGCTTTAACTCGCGAGCTGTGCTTGTTGATCCTTGTGGTTTTATGGATTTTGCACTTTCAACACCATGCTCTAATAGAATGGCTTTGACATCCTGGTTCCCTATTTTCTCAGCAGTGTCTACTGCTGTTTCACCTGATCTGTTAACAGCACTTACATTTGTTTCGTTTTGTCCTAGAAGCATCTTCACAATCTGCACAAACAAATTTACATATTTTAACCTCTCAGAAACAGATGTCAATAATTTTCCTTTTCCATTGTCAATGACCGATTTCAAAATTTTAAGTTGCTGAAAGTAGCTTATGGATATGTCATAAGCTGTTTTCGCAAGCTCTTCCAAACAATTTCGGACGTGCTTATGCCAGAAAACAAACTCAAATAATTCAATACAAACAGACCCTAGTACCTAGTACATGTCAACGGAATTTTGACAAGCATTGTGTAATTTACCCGAGTTCTGGCTTTCCTGGTTGCTATATGCAATGTTGTGTTTCCTTTAGTATCAACCATGTTTATTGTTGAAGGGTCTGCTTTTATCAACGCTTCCACTACCTCAAGATTTTGTCCCTTTACTGCCATGTGAAGTGCTGTCTGGCCCTTCTTATCAGTCCTTGTTGCAACTCCTGGCTCTTTCTCAAGAAGTGCTTTCACAACCTCCAAATGTCCATTTCTTGCAGCAGAATGAAGAGCCGTTTTCCCGTTACTTTTAGCAATGGTTGCCAAACTACTTCCTGCTTCCAATAGGAATTTCACTATTTCAATATGTCCTTGTGTTGCAGCTGTATGCAAAGCTGTTGTGTTTGATGGATCCACTGTCATTGACAATTCAGGATGAACCTCCATAAGGATCTTCAATATATCTGCAACAAGGCAAAAATATTTCAGATAATGAGATTCCCTTTAAAAATGAGTACATAGGCATTTTAGTCACTGAAATTGTAATAGTTGTTCAATTTAGTCCCTCAAATTTACTAAATAGCAATTAAACCCTTAACTGAAAGAATATCAATCAATTGCGTCCATTCATCAAAATACTTGTTTAATAAACAACAAAGATAATGAAAATACCTATATCCCCTTGTTTAGCAGCAATATGAAACGCATCAAAACCGTTTCTTGCTTTAATTCCAGCACCAGCAAGATCATAATATTGAATCATTCCCCTAACAACATCAATATAACCATACTCAGCAGCAACATAAAGAGCCGTTTCTCCATCTTGGTTCTGCCTAGCCAATAATTCAAGCAATTCATCCTCTTGAGCATCATTAAGAATATCCCTCACAACATCTAAATTCCCTGCTCTTGCTGCAGAATGCATAGGTGTATCATCCCTTTTTCCTGTCAATTGTTTTGTCATTTTTTTCCTAGGTGTGTGCACCATTGGTGTTGCCATGTTGGATTCACCCATCTTGAAAAATCTCCTATCAAAAACTTTCTTTTCTTCCTTCTAGCAAAATCCCATATCAACACAAGCATCTTTCACACCACAAGAACTCATAGGGGAATATGATCATCAAAATCATTGTGAAATCTGATCACAACACAAAAAAGAATTACAAAAAATGGGTTAAAAACATTGCGCTAGGTTATGTTTTTATAACATTATCATTGTTTGTAAAAAGAAAAAGCGAGAAAAGGAAGGTTTATATTCAAAAGAACCAAAAAACCCAAAAACAAAATTTGGAAAAAGACAAAAAAAGAAGGCAAGAATACGTTCGTTGTATTTGTTAAATCATCATTATGGCTAAGAAATGATGAAGGAAAAAACGAGGTTGAAGAGGAAATAAACCTTGGGGTTGAAGAAAAAACCTCCTCAACCCTTTTGTGGTAGTTTCTTTCTACCACCGTGAATACTATTTATAACAAAGATTTGGTTTTGAAGGAAACAACATCTGCAAAGGTGGTCGGAGATATTTCGAAAAAATAAATGTTTGAGAGAGACAGAAAGAGACAAAACCCGTAGGTTGTTGTGGCCAATGAAATATGAGAAACTGGAATAACAGAACCACGGGAGGGGAAATGCCAATGTCATTAACGGTTAACACCAATTTTTTAACTTTTTTAATATGATTTAATTCATTCATATATAAGCATATGTGTAAATATTTTCTATGCTCAATCATTATATTTGTTAGATTATTATAAATATTTAAGTTTTCTTCCGTAAACAAAGTGATAAGTATCGTTTGAAACTCACACATAATTTCGAGATCCCAAGTTCAAACTCTGATAAAGATGTTTGATATAACAATATTGATATTATCAATTGAGATAAGTCTTACCATGTAAATATTTTTAGAATGAAACGACACTATATGAAAATTAAACTTTTTATTTATTTAATTTAATGAAAGAATTTGGATTTACTCTTAATCAACCATAATTTAAATTAAGATAAATTCATTTATAAAAGTTATTTATACTTTTATATGATAAAGATATTTGTGTACAATTATTAAGAAATGATTAATTGTGTTGATTTTAATGGTAAAATTAGTAGCATTTACTAAAAACACATTTATTAATTGTAGTTAGTGGACCAGTTAATTTGATGAAATTCAATAAATAAGGTTATAGTAGTAGAAAAATAATAATAAATGCTGAAGTGGCAATTATTTTGAGAAAAAGAAAAAATGCTAAAAAAACAATAATTGTGAGACGGATGAAGTATTAAGGATATAATATGAAAAGTAACATTAATGCTTCATTGATATCGTAAAACAAGGTATAATTTGGAACAATTTTTTTTTATACAAAATGACATATAATTAATATGGTTGCTCAAAATATATCTAGATTATCAATATATGTTGTCAGCCAGCCAACTTACTTTGTTCGATGCTCCTAATTTGTTCATTGTCCACTTGATTCAAGATGAAATGAAATAAGTTGATTAATCCGTAAAATAAAGTTTTGGGTATCAGAACAAAAGAAAAACATGTTACAGTTGAAAATAATATTCATGTTCATTATTCAATAAGTTAGATTTTACAAAACCACAAAAATGAGGGTGGGAGACTATAATTTGTAATATGTATAGTTCCATAACATATTTTTATATTTACGTGTTTACTAAATTTGCATAAAACTTTGCATGTAACCCATTAGTGCAACTCAGATGTGTAATTTATAAACCACGTTTAGTTTAAACACAAAATAATTTAATCTAAATAAAAATAGTGTAAAATGCTGGAAACATTGAGGAAATTGTTGGAGGGGTATATATCAAACATATACTTCATCTCTAACCATTATGGGTTGCATGGGATTTTTTATTTTTTTTTATTTCTTTATCTCCTTATGATAAAGAAGATTCAACACCTCTAACCATCATGAAATACAGGTCAATCAGTTCAGTCCATTTGGCCAGGCCAGTTGGTTGCTGACATATACTTCATCTCTTTTCCCTTGTTTCCCTCGTGTCTAATGAGTAAATTATATTGGTTTATTAAGATTGTGATCCTTAGGTACTGTTGGTCCGACTTTTTTTTTCAACTTCTCTATATTTTTAAAAAGAAGTTAGGTCAAACACAATATCAATAAAATACCTTTTAAATAAAGTATTTTTTAAGAATGCATAAAATTGAATGGAATAAGCTTTAACCAAAAGTTGTTGAATGTTATTTCAAAAAACTATTTCTTGCAATTTATTTCACAAGCACATCTCTTCGACTCACGTTGACGACCTTTTCTTTTATTTTTTAAAATTATATTTCAATTTTATTTTTTCTTCCATTTAATTTTTTTTAACCGGTCCTTTTTTTATGAAGGAGGGTCCATTTAAATTTAGTATCTTTTTTTAATGAGATTTATTATCTTTTTATCACTTAAATATTTAATTTTAATATCGTTTAATCATCACAACCTCACAGATATTTTTATTTCTTTTCTTCAGCCTCGCAAATATATGCACACACACATTAGCGTTCAGAGTAAATTTTTTTAGTGTTGCATAATGCATATAATTATTTTCATAAAATTTTGATTTCAATTAAAAGTACAAGTATAGATGCCTAAAAAAATTATACTTATATATATTTTGCACATTTATATTATATTGTAACAAACTATGCATATATTTTTTTATTTAAAAAAAGGGTCTTGTTATCTTGTGCCATTAGGACACAAGTTAAGGAATTCAAAACTAGAAGTTTTTCATTGAAAAGAACAAAACTTTGACTTTAAAAAGTTGAATGCACAACTATATATGGGACGAAGGGAGTATAATATTATATAATATAAATTTTTATCTTTTTGAATGACACCAAAAATATGGTATTTTTATAACAAAATTTGTTATAGAGTATAATTGGAAAAAAAAACCTAACTATTCTCATATTATTTATGTTATTATTAGAGCCTCCCTAAATTACTTCCCCTTCAAAAAATATTTTAAACATTTTATTTATTTATTATGTTAATACATAATAAATTCAAAGTTTTGTCATCGTGAGCTTAGCTCAGTTGATAGGATAATGCATAAATATATGCAAGGTCAGGAGTTCAAATCCCGGACATCACAAAAAAAAAATTCAAAGTTTTGTACAATATTTTGCCAAACAACTTTTAACTTAAAAATAGTTTTTAAACTAAAAAAATAAATAAAGAAACCAAAAAGCTTTAACTTCTTTCTCAAAGACTTTTATTTTAACTTTGTTTTAAAGTAGCTTTTAGACCGTAAAAATACCTGACCAAACGGTACCTTAGTTTATAAAGGAGACCATTTAAAAGAAAAATTGGGTGCTTTTGTTTTAACTAAAAAAAACAGATTTTCTGTTAAAATTTTTTAGAATTTATTTTAGAGAATCAAAACTAAGATTAGCACACTCAAAGTCTCAAGTAAACATCACCAAACTAACTCAAATATAGAATTACTATCTCCATTCCTAAATATAGAATCCTTTTGTCAAAATCATCCAAATTAAAAATGTTGACATTATTATTAAATTTGTATATGATTACTATTGTTTTTACAATTTTATCCTTAAGAGAGATAATTATTTTATGTTTTCAACATATATAATATGTTTTTTTTGTCAAAATCACGATAATTAAAAAAGTTGGTATTAGTATTAAATTTGTATAGTACTACTATTGTTTTTACAATTTTAACTGGGTCAACTTTTTTTTGACCGAAGCAAATTTAACTATTATTATTAATAAACCAATGTTCAATACAATAAGGATAAGAATAAAAAATACGGTGATTATCCCATGATCATGTCGCCTTAGCTAAAGTATGAGCAATCATATTCGCTTATCTTCTAACAAACTTTACCTTGAAGTTGGAATGTAAGAATAACTGATAAATAATACTAGAAACAATAGCGAGAATTCTGAATCACGATGGCCCGAAGACGATAGAGCTTGCACTAGAGTAGATGAGTCAGACTCAAAGATAACCGGTCTCATCTGTTTGCATTAGCAAAGTGAAGGGCCTCGATTAAGGCTACTGCCTCCCCCTCCAAAACTGTCATATTTGCTAGCTGCCATTTCGTTTGAGCTCGAATAAATTGCATGCAGGAGTCTCTAACACAACATGCAAAAGATGTAATATGATTATGGTTTTGGAACGCGGTGTCTACATTGCACTTCAACCACGTCTCGCTCGATTTCTCCCAAACTGAGCTGTTACCTTGCACTCTATTACACCTGTTTTGCCCAACCAACAACGAGGGTTGTTTATGAGCCTCTTGTCATTGCTGCTATGCATCTAGTGTTGTTCTCCCAATGCTTGTTGAAGTGTGGTGAGCGTCATTTCAAATGACATCATTTCGTGCAGCCCAAATTTGCCAAAAAAGTAAAGTCACCCGACCAACAATGTATCGACTTTCTGAACGACATATACGAAAAACCAAACAAGTTAAATTATACATAACTAAAGATCAATTATTTTGATTCATAACCAATTTCAACAAAAAATCATTTAAATTGGCATGTACACGCGATTTATTGTTGCCCTAACCGGATAGCAAATTCAAAACCGCAATTCACAAAATTTCGACATTTATGGTTTGTTTGGTTTGGAAGAGAACTTGTGAAGAGAGAAGTAGGTGAGAGAGAATAAGAGAAAAGAGAAATAAGTAAGAAATAAAGTAGATCTGACGTATTATTTGGTGCAAGAGAAATAAGAAGAGATTTAGAGAAGAGAGAAGTGTTGAACGTGTTTTTAAAGTACAAAAATATCCTTGAATTGAAAAATGTGCCATAAAATAAATGACATGACATGATTTCATCCTTTTGCTCTCATTTCAGCGAAGATTTAAAAACCGATGGGTCGCTTGCCTATTTTCTCTCTCTATTCTATTTCTTTGCTACTCCATGCAAGAGAATGAAGTGTTTCTTTGCAATTTACTCCTTTGTTTTTAAATATAAGCAAAATTAACTTTTTAAGTTTATTCATTTAATGATGTATGTGGTACATAATATAGACCGCATATATGAATCTAAAAACTTAAGTTTGCTTATATTTAAAAACAACGGGAGCATGTCCCTGTAACTCTCTTTCTCGCCTGGCAAACACACCGTTAATGTTTATAAATTTCACATCAAACCATTAACCGTTCATAACTTCATTGATAAAGAAACACAGTGTACCCCAATTCCAAGCATGTTCAAGTATATGGCATTAAATTGGTTAGGAAATTTAATAGATTTTTCGTTGATCACAAGCAGCACATGTCTACCTGGTGGTGGGTCCCACCACATGGATTTGGCACACGCAAATGCTCTGTAACATGAAAGACACTTTATTCATCATCATCAACCAACCAACCAACCATGCCGTATGACGTTTGTTCTGTTCTCATTTCTCATGTTGTTTAGTTCTCAACTGATTTTCCGCTTTTTCAGTACATTACTTGTGTTGTGTTGAGATTTTCTTGTTTGGTATCTGTTCCTTTCTGGTCCAATGTTATTATTCTACGGTGACATGCTTCTAATGTTTGTTATTGGTTTGTGAAGTCAGTTTTATATTGCTATCCCATATTTACCCAACGTCATGTATAAAGTACCTTGTTTTATATACCATGTTCGTTCTCACCAACAACAAATAAAACAAAGTAATTGAATGGCAAAAGCGGCATATAGAGAAAATAAAGAAGAGCAATCACAACACTTGAATATGATAGGTCAAATACCTCCTGGAGTTCTTTAAGTTTCACGTTTGGTTTAGATAGGTCCTTTAAATTTCTAAAGTTTTAGATAGATTTTTTAAGTTTCGAGTTTGTTTTGGATATGTTCTTTCTGTCAACCTACGTTAAGCCAAATATGTTATGTCTGTTAAGTCAAAGCTAATATGTCCGTTAAATATGTGAGGTGGTTCTCTTTGACACTTGACATCAATTTTTCCTCAATCAGATCAGTTTTGGCTTAACGGACAGATCATCTTTGGCTTAACGGAGGTTGACAGAAATGACATATCTGAAACAAACTCAAAACTTAAAGGACCTATCCGAAACAAACTCGAAACTTAAAGAACATATCTGAAACCTTAAAAACTTAAATGATCTATCTGAAACAAACATGAAACTTAAAGGACTCAGTAAGGTATTTGACTAATATGATATGGAAACTTCAAAATCAAAGATTTGAAAATAAAATAAAATCCAATACACTCACAAGTATTTAACTACATCTCAAACCACTAAAAGATATATCTTGTAATGAAGAACCGGTCGATATAGGATACCTTAGTCTTCCTCTTCCTTTACAATTCTAATAAGTAATGTAGATTTGTTTTTCTTTTCAATGATTTATTGTTTAAGGTTGAGTTGAAACATGAAAACTCTTTAAGGTTGAATCATGGAGGAGTCTGAAGAATCATCTATATTAGATCAAGATCAACCAACATCACATGTTTATTGAAAACCTTAACGCATTGGATTTTATGATCATATTTCTTTTAAAATGTTTAACCTTCATTTTTCTAAGCAATATGAGATTACCGACATTAGAGTTGCTTCAAACCAATTTGACATGCAAATGTGAGTTATCAATTCATTTTGCTTCCCCTTAGCTAGCATTGTCAAACTTGGTTAACTCATTTAGCTTTATGTAAACTTCGTAAGAGTTTACCAAATATATAGATAATATAACTCCATCAACATAATAAAAAAATCAACATTTCAACTCTATAATAAAACATACATAATATTAAATTGATAAATACTTTTGATTGACCAAAACAAAATGGCAAAATAAAAAAAATTAAATAGTAGGAAAATGATAAACTCATGGAGGTATAATAGTTGTCTATCACACCGGTAGATGTTCCAGCACATACATATACTTATCGTAAAATACTAACGAGTGTTTTCAAAAAATTCTTTAAGGATTTTTAATTATAAATTTTTATAAAAATATGTTTATTTAATGCATTTAAATTTGTAATATTTGATTTTTTAAAAGAATAATTTTTAAATTTAGGATCACAAAACCTATACTTAAATCAAAGATTGACTACTCTATCCATTCCTTTTTAAGTGTTTTTTTAAGGTGAATTTTTCGTTCCTATTTAATTTTCTTTTTGGTATTTTAAGGGTACGATCTGTCAATTATACCATTTGTCAATTACTCTTAACTTTTTCGATAAAACTAATTAATGTTATCTATTTGGAAAACTAAAGTTTGTTTTTTGTTATCTTCAAATTTAAACAAAATTTTGTTATAAACAATGGTTCCAAAAAGAGTTAAAATTCTATAAATAAGATGAATATCAATTGTTTAATTTTTCAAGTGCAAAGTAAAAGAACAAATTTGAGAGAAGAAAAATAAAAGACTCTATGAATGCTTGAAATGAAGAGAAAGTGGAAGACTCATTAGAATATTGACAATTGTTTGGTATGAGAGAGAACAATAAAAAAACATTTTGTTGAAGAAAAATATAATAACTGACAACCTGTTTGTTACGAGAGAAATATAACATATAAAATTTATTGAAAATATAGTGTATACAAAAAAATAAAAATTTATTGGTGGACTAAAATGAGGGCATAATAAGAAGATAATGTGCAAAAATACACATCGCTATTTTGATGTTAATTTTCTATAAAAAACACTTAAAAAGAACCAAAATATTATGTTTTAAGACCTTTTTTTCAGCAAATGTTTCAAGACTAAATTATGTAGGATCGTAAACTAGTAAACCACTAATAAAATTAAGAGTTTACCAAATTTACCAAAGTTTCCGTGAACTTCTAAGAGTTTACTTAAAAAAAAAAAATTAGTTTACATATTAGTTAATTTAAGAGTCTGACAACCTTGCTTACTTGTAGTGCTTGTACCTCCGTTGATTCTCCTTCAACGGAACAAGCCACACCATCAACTTGATATCAACGTCGAATCATGGATGGAGCCTGTGAATCATCCATATTAAATCAAATGCAACCACACATTCAAATTGCAACCAATGCCTCAATATATATTTGATAGATTTTGGAACCAATTCAGAATTTGAATTGGTTTAATTCAACTATATAAATTTGTCTCTTTTTTAGAGGACAATATAAATCTGTGTTATAAAGTGAAGATTCCATTATATGAACATATGTTGAAACTATATCTTCTTATTAAATGTAAGATTTTTAACATAATAATACATATAAGAATAAAATAAATGTCTAATTTTATGTTGAAGTTAGTTTGATATTGTCTTCAAGATTTGTTAAGGTGAAAATGCGATTAAAACTGTGTTTCGAGAGGGAAAGTGTCTTGTATTGTATACAATGAATTAATGTTTGAAAATAGCTTGAAAGTTGAAACTCTAACAACGACAATTAATTGTAAGTATAATTTCTTAATACCACTCATATCCTTGTAATGGAGACTGAGACCGTAAACCCAATTAGTGTCTATGTATACCAAAAAGTTTTTATTTTATTTTATTTTTAAAATGATTGTTTTTCAAAACTCAAGTTTGTTTTGCCTATTTGTGTCGAATCAAACCGATTAAATCAAGTTAACGTGGAACACTAATCACATTATTTGTGTCGAATCAACATCGATTAAATCACTTTAATCTTAAACAAATCAACAATGATTAAATCACTTTAACGTGAACGCACCAATCAAAATTTTTAGAGGCTTTTTAGCATCAGTTCATTGTAAATCACAAACTTTTTTTCACCATAGTAATTGTAAAAGCAAAATCTGGGAAGAAAGAAGCTGGGATATATGAACTAAATTAAGTCTCGTCTTTTCAAGGACCACAAGCTTTTGTGCACATGTTTCAAGCATCAACATATTTAGCAAGTTGTGATTCCTTAGGTCTTATAGTTAATGTTAATGTATTTTAAAAGTAAAATCAACGTCTCACATTCAAGGTACATAGGGGGACCCAAACCTCTATAGGAACATGGATATGCTGCTCCCTTTTTTCGTGATTGTCATGGAACCATGGATCTATTTACTCAATAGGGATGAGACGGATCAAGAGATTTTAATTTTAGGTCGTGGGGGGCAACGAGTCAAAAAATAAATGGGCACTATAATCTTGTTTCACTCATTAATTCAATCAAATCGCTCCAAAATGCATGCTATTTTAAAGTTAATTCCTAATACATCTTTACAAATTCCTATAAAAAGGCTTTGAATATTATAAAGCACGAGCAACACAAGAAAATGTATAGTTTAAAAAAAAAATCTTTTAAAGAATCTAATCTAACGATGAAAGTCATGAAACTCATGCAAACCAAGTAAAAAAATAAATATGTGAGGTTTAAATTTGTATTCAACATATCAAATGAATCTACAACCTTTAACATTTGAGAGGTTGAAGTGCACTTATAAGACTTAAAAAACAATTTAACTACGTACGAGTTATGCAAAATTTAGACCAAAATCAACTATGGATGACATCAGTCATTGTTTGGAAGCAATAAAAATCTTTTAGCAATAAGATTTTATTCAAGTTTAAATCTTAATTTTCAAACTTGATGTCCTTATGTCATTTTGTCTGAATTTTCAATAAACAAAAAGAACATAATTATTTATTGTCTGACATTTCAAATTCAATCCCGTCCGTTGCTCTTAAACAAAAACACAAAATTAATGTAATAGATTTGGAGGAAATTGACATATACCGGCCTTGATAGATGATGCAAGTGTAAAGTTGCATAGCTAGTAGTATGATATGATGTAACCTTGAAGTTGAAGTAGGGCCTTTTCCCCTTATAAACTTTTCTATTGGAAATCACATATACTTTTATTTCTTTGGAATAATATTGAAAATCACATATACATAGAAAAATAAAGTATACATGCACACAACCCCATCAAAACTCAACATATATGAATCCTATCTACTCAAGAAGAATGAAAATAACATTTTTTTTTAAAGAATAAAAATTACATGTATTTAGTAAAACAAGAACAATACTTTTTGTTACAACTTTCTTTTTTTGCTCAAAACAGAAAAAATATTAACACAATCCTATATGCTAATATTTAATCAAATACCCCAACATGATGGCTTTATTAGAAAATGCTAGATTCTCATAACTTGGCGGACGAAAGTTTGAATTTCAATTGAAAAATGTATCCACATTTAGTGTCTCACATGTATCAATAAGATTTTCTCCGATATAGGAAATCTGTTGAAACAAAAAAAAAAATAATTAATTCAATAAAACACGGGGAAAAAGAAACTATAATATACACTTATAATTTAATTAAAAATCTTGTTAACGAGTATTTCCAAAACACTCTTTAAAGATTTGAAAATAAGAAATATTTTTAATTTTAATTGATTATACAACCATTTAAAGCTTTTAAACAATGCCCTGAACACTCATTACCATTTCCTTTTCAATTATCATATGATAAAAATTTTAGAAAAAAACACCTTTTTGAGTAAGGAACATAAAAGTTGTAATAAAATCCAAAAGCACAATAATCATGATTGATGTGTGTTAATTAAATTTAAAAGAGACATGAATTCTTTTTATTCTTTAAAAATGAGATAAAATACAATACAACACATGTAAAGTAGTACCTTATATTAATTGATATGATATGAATCTCACTCAATACTGAGAAGAAACTCAGCAAGTTTGAGTTTGAAAGTGCTTGGATCTTGAATGTTGTTAATCCAACCGTACTTCTCCATGAATGGGTTGGCCAAAGAGTGTGGTGGATAGTAATCAATGCAATCGTCCCACACATTTCTATCATCACCAACATCTCTCATTACTTCCCAATAACAACTGTTGCATTTAAAGCCAGCACCTAAACTTATCATCAATACTCTCTCACCTTTTTTCAACCTCTTCTTAGCTTCCATATACCCCAACACATACCATAAACTACTTGCTGATGTGTTACCAAATCTATGTAAGGACATTCTTGCTGGTTCTAGGTCATAATCATTCAGATCTAAACTCATACCAATACCATCTATCACTGCTTTTCCTCCAGTGTGGAGAACAAAATGATCAACACCAGTTTTGAAATTCACTGGTGATTTGTTACTTGTTCCAAACCATCTTGCAGCTGATTTAGGAGCAAAATATTTTGTCAGTTTTTTTATGAGTGACATTAACATATACCTAAGTAATTCCCTAGCTGGTAATATTTTAGGTGATAAAACCCTTAAATTATCAGTAAAAACTCTTGTAGCTGCTTTTGGAAGATCTTTAGCTAGGTAAAAACCAAGTTTACCTTGTTCATCTTCTTTTTGACTACAACAGTTATGAGCATCATCTCTAGCACCATGATGAGTTCTAATTAAACACTTCAACTTCAGTATAGCTTTGTGTTCTAAGGATCTTTTATTTGTGAGAAGAATAGCACAACCGCCGGTACGGAAAAGACAATTTGCAAGAATCATTGACTTATTGTTTCCTGAATACCAATTTGCACTAAGAGATTCTGATGTTAACAAAAGAGCATACTTGTTCTTTTGTGACTTGAAAATGTTTTGAATAAGGTCTAATGATATTAGACTAGCACTACAACCCATACCAGATAGGTTATAAGCTTTTATGTCCTCTCTCATTTTGTAATGGTTAATGATTCTTGAAGTTAAAGAAGGAACAGAAGAGAATAAAGATACATTTACCACAAGAATATCGATCTCCGAAGGTAAAATGCCTGATTTTTTTAGAAGCTTTGCAATGCTATCTTTATAAAACTCTTCCATCTCCTCCACTTCGTCTTTCAACGTTGGGCTCACAGTTCGGCCTTCGATGAAGTTTCTTGGAGCATAAGTTTCCTCACCAATGCCTGAGTTGACAACGGCTTTGAGGAAGAATTTGCACTCCTCAAGACCAATATTCTTATTGTTTCCTATAATCTTTCCACAAAGTTCACTTCCAAGTTTTCTTTCATCACTTGGCTTGTAACATTGATAGTTTAGTATGTAACACTCTTGGTCCCTTCTCTGATCAAACTTTTTCCAGATCAGGAAACACAAGTGCATTGTTGTAAAAATAAAAAGTATAGTGAGAAACTCCATTAGAGAGGAGAGAGAGAGAGAGAGAGTTTGTATGATTTAATGTTTGATGAATGTGTGTGAAATTCAAATTAAGAAGGTACTTTATATAAGAAGAAAGTTATAGTACTGTGTGGGGGAAGGACTAAGATGCAAATGTCAACAATATTGCTAAGACTCAACCCCCAACAAACTTATCTCATTTTGGAAGATTCCGTGTCAACTTTTATTACAATAAACAATGCAAAAATTTGTCACACCTTTGGGCATGTGTAGGGAAAGAGTTACTGGTCTACCAGTCTCTATATATGACATTATAGGATTCCATAAGAATATAGTTGTATTCTAAATTACAAGTTGTGCAATGTATATTATGTTTTAGTCATTCTATCAAGAGAGTTAGATTTTCTCAGAGTATGTTTAATACTTGTTTATAGGATCTTCATTAGAATTAATAATTAAGTAATCCAAGGTATGAACATGAAAATCAATTATTAGTACCAATTATATGCTATGACACAAGTCATTGATAGTTAAGTATCTCAACCATGTGGTGTGAAATGTCATGAGGAAGACCTAAAACAGGAGATCATCACATTGAGTTAAGAGCAACCACATAAGTGAAATTGAACAACACTAACACGTGGAACTTTTAACTGACACTTGACACACAAACATGGTGGAGGTTCAATCTCCGACTGGTGTGCATGGAAAAACACCGGTTGGAAGAGTTTAACCCGCTCAAACGAATCGCAGTTATCCTATATGATTAGTCTCTACAGTTACCCGTGATAATGCTCTAGTTGGCCTAAAAAATTAGTTGTTAGGGTTACATGTAGGTGGATAATAAATACTGATAAAAAAAGTTGGATAATAAATAGTAAATGTGTGAAAATATTAATAGTTTTTATTCTCGTAACAATTGTACTAAATAAGCCAGACATTGGTTAATTGGCCAGCTAGTTTAAGCTGTAAGAAAGAAATTGTTGAAGTTGAAATAGAATTTTCAAGCAAAAAATAAAGACACTATGCTCCATAAATAGGTAGTAGCTTGCCATGTATGGTTATTTACATTTAATAGAGAATAGGTACGGTAGACAGGGGAACAGAAGAAGACACGGTAATCTTAAAAACATTATTATACAGATCTATATTCTGGTGTGGTCAAATTTTATATATAACATAATTCTTCTATATTTACCCACACAAATACAATGGGAACCGATGTATGTACGTACAAATATTTTTTTATGAAGTATGTACTTAGAAATATTAAAATTTGGTTAGGTGACAAATTCAATATCTTAAGAAACCATGTTATAATTAAGACTGTGTGCTATATCTTAAAGTAGTTAGTTATCTCATAAATCTAAGTTTGCTATGTTCTATTTTGCTGTATCTATTACTGAAACTTCATGTATGATAGCTTAATCAACCGATTAGTAATGAATACAAAAGACTCTATTTATACATACGGTCCATATGAAATGAAAATGATTACACTGATGACTAACTAACTAATTCTTAACTAAGAGTTAACAAATAATATCTCTAATATCCCCGCAAGCTATAGAAGTGTACACTTCCATACTTGAAAAATTTCTAAAAAGATTATGAACAAAGCATAACCACTTAACAAGGCAGAAACTAAAAGATGCTAAACCATCCAATATATTTATGAAAAATGTTTAACAATTCATTATGTTAATCATGATAGGGGATAAAAAATGAAAAAACGCTTAATTGTCTGTTATTTTTGTGTACAAACTAAAAAATGAATGAAACTAGAAAGATTGAAAACAATTCAATGTATGTTAAGAGTCTCTCATGAAAGTGATATGATCTGAACAAATATTTATAAGTGGAGTAGTCCTTATCTTATAAGTCGGTTTTGTAAGGTTGTATTAAACTCAATCATAAATTCTAAGATGTTATTAGAGTCTATCTAAAATTCGTTTGACCAATAACTATCAAGTTTTTCATATTGGACAACTTAGATCACACTTTAAATGTTCAGGCATGAATGTGAGAGATGTGTTGAAAGTCCGACGTCAAAAGTGATATATTCTCACAAGCCTATTTTTCCATTATTTCTTTGGACAAAAGTTGAAATGTCAACAAGGCTAGAAAGAATGCAAATTTTTTAATAATCCATTATCTTTATAGATAAAAGCTAGAATGTAAATGAGGTTTTTTTATTTTTATTAAAACATTAAAATATAAATGACAGAAGATACCTGAACCAATACAGGAGTCACGGTGTGGATAATATGTGGAAAAAAAATCCCTAAAAATGAAAAGTCCTAAAGAAAGAGGTGGCTAAGTCCACCATTGTAAAGAAAAGCAAGACAGACAGATGAGGTTAATATCGAAAGAAGAATATCATGAAATAGTTGGCCTGCAACAAATAATTGGAACCTTTCGAGACATTCCTTGTTCCACAGTCCATAACAACAAAATGGTCCTCCACAAATCTTGTTTCTATTCCTGGAATCTTGTCGCAAAACAGGAAGATTAATTTCACGTTTAACACAATATAATGAAGAAATTGCCAAGGAATATAAAAAATTGGAGCTGGGTGATCGTACCTTGTAATTAGCATTAATTCATGTTGCTTGCCATATCAAGGGAAACAAGCTTCGTGTAAATGTAACAGTAGTAAACTTTGCTCTTTTTATTTATCTATTAATCATTTTAATCCTCTTTAATAAATATGAATTTTTTAGTTGTCAGCGTTATGACCTCTTTCTTCTTTTGGCAGGGTCGGTCCAACACAAATTAGTTTTCAAGATGATGCATTTTCATAAATCATAATAGTGTATTAGTAAAATTATGTTTACATAAATGTTTTCCATATCTTTTAGAATACAAAATCATTCATGACATTAATATATTCAATTTATTTTAAAACATTTTTTTCAGAAATAATATTTATTTTAGAAAAGATTTTATTAACTTAATTTTGAAAATTATAGTATAAGATGCATTTTCTTAAGTAAATGTGTTCTTGCTCGTTGATGGACAATCTAGCAGCATCTCTATAAACACATTCTTTGAAGTTTGAGGTTATTCCGATAAGTTTTCAGAACCCAACTCATCTAATTTTAGATGAGTTTCCAGGACCCAACTCGTCTAACTTTTTTTTTTTAAGAAAATGAATTTGAGAAAATTTTTAATGATGAAAAGCATGTAGTGTGTCTTCCCCCTACTTTTATTAGCCAAAGTTTATTTTTACTCGCGGAAAGAAGAACATGTCAAGATCTCCACCTATTAGTTTTTTCTGTTGTACTATATATATATATATATATATATATATATATATATAATTTTATTCTAATTTAATTTTAATTTGCTTGCTCTATTCTTATAATATTTATGTATTTAAATTTCAGTTTCAATAATCATGAATCTATGTTTTTAAATCTAAAAAAGAATTGCATGGTAATAGGATATTTGTCCAACTCCCTTCAAGAAAAACTGTCCAACTAAAATTGTAGTTAGTTTCAGAGTTCAATTAATTATGATGTAGATTTAAATTTGAAAAGAAATAATTTTTTTAAAAAAGCCAAATACAAGTCGTACCAGCACAAGGAGTACAAAAAACAACTTACTAAAAAGCAAGGTTACAACACAAAAAGTCGAAAAGCAAATGGAAAAAAGTAAACAGGTGACGCCTCCTACTAAGATATTGTGGGATAGATATTGTCTTCCTCTAAAGTTAAGTTGTTATAAGCACTGATAACCTTATAACAACGAGATGAAAAATATCTATTCTAACTTTAAATCAATTCTATTAAAAAATATATTGTTTTGTGTGTTAACCTTTTAGTTTCTGGGGAAATGAGTCCTAGTAATTTGGAGTCGGTGGTAAGATAAGTAAAATCTGACAAAAAATTGTTTCATCCAAAAATCAAATTCATATAATCCTGAACACATACGTGTATTTAAGTAGATTAAACTGAGGGCACCTGCCCCACAGTTTTCTTTATTTTGTTTCTAGATTATTGGATATTTTTATTTTTGCCTCCATTTAAAACAGTATATTGCGCCCACTATATACAAATTCAAACTGTGTAAGATGTTTTTCTATAATAGATTTTGTAAAGAATCAAATAGAAAATTATAAAGGAGATAAATGTTTGAATGATTGTTTAGTCACATGGATTGAGATATCTTTTAGGTCAAATATAACGTTTGGTCTTTTTAGTTTGATAGAATTTTCAAGTTAGTCTTTTAAGTTTCAAATAGATCATTTTAGTTTGACAGAATTCACAAGTAAGTCATTTAAGTTTCAAAAGTTTCAAATAGGTCTTTTTAGTTGATAAACTATTTCACTGTTACCCTACTGTCAGTTAATAATTAATTGATGCTGATGTAACTTTTAAGTTGTTGACTTGGATCAAAACGCTGCATTTTAAAAGATCCAAGGTATCAAAATATTATGTTTAATGGTCACAAATGATCATTCTAGCGCTATAATATCGTTTAATAGTGCTAGAAAGGCATTTGTTGTTGTAAATAGTTGTCTTTCTAGCACTATAAATGATCATTTGTGACCATTAAAGGTAATATTTTGACACCCTGGAGCTTTTAAAGGACAACCTTTTGATCCAAGTCAATAACTTAACGACTACATCGGTATCAGTTAAACGAAGATTGACAGTAGGAGTAACGGTGAAATATTTTATCAACTAACAGGATCTATTTAAAATTTTAGAAACTTAAAGGACTAACTTAGGAATTCTGTCAAACTAAAAGAACATAATTGAAACTTTTGAAAGTGAAAGTACTAACTTGAGAATTTTGTCAAACTAAAAAGACCAAAAGTGATATTTGACCTATGTTGAAAATGAAGAAAAGCAAATCTTAAATTTGTAGTTGTAAAAATCTTTTATTTTTGTGGATATACTACAATATAATTTTTAGGGTTAATAGTGTTTCAACCCTGTAATATAGGTCATTTCCAGTTTTACATCTTGTAAAAAAAAATTATTTACCCCCGTTAAATTTTATTTTTCTTCAAAAAAATCTTACATCTTGTAAATCAAAACAACTTTTTTTTCTCAACGGATAAATAAAAAAATGTACAGAGTGTAAAACTGAAAATGACCTATATTACAGGGGTAAAACATCATTAACCCTAATTTTTATAATATCTCATTATGCTCCATAGTAATGGTATGATCATTTACTTTATCGTCTACGAGTTGATATATTTTTTATTTAAATATTTGTCATACATAACTTTGCTCTCATCAATCAAAATTTTTTAATTCGCCATTGTCTAAATAATCCATTCACGACATTAACCTCTTGAAAATATCTTTTTTTTTTTTTTGTGGTGAACGAGGTTTGAACCCCAAACTTTACGTATATTTTATACATTATCTTTACTGGCTGAGTTAAGTTCACGAACAATTAAAAAACATATAAATATACAAAACCAATTATACAATTCTATTTTTTTTCTTTCCAAAACGGAACCGAGTGTTAAGTCTGTTTGTTAGGTGTAGCAGTCACTAGGGTTGCTGAGTTCTGACTTCATGTAAGTCAAGTTAGTTCGTAATATTAATCTCTCGTCGTAATATTAATCTCTCGTCGTTTCCGTAGTATTATACCGGTCTATTGTTATTGTTATCCACAAGAAATTCGGGGCATCATATACTACTTATATAAGGGGATCGAAAAAGTTGGTTGAATCGGAGCAGCTTCGTTCTTTCTTTTAAGAAGTTAACTTAGCCTATTTAAATTTGTATTGGGAAGAATCGAACGTGAGACTTTGAAAACAAATATACTTTTAAGTCTCAAGTCAATACCATCTTACCAACCCAAGTGGGTTGTTGATGGTGATAACCGCAAACACTCTCATGTTTAAGTTCGTGAGAGAGTAAGAGATTTTATGTCGAAATGAGTGTGTTAGAATTTAAACCCATGTGAAGAATCCAACCTAAAGACTAGTCTGTTAGGTGGAAGAACCTCATGAGAGTGTGTACCTTGCATTGTTGTGAATAATTGTATATATAGGCAAAGAAAAGGAGCCATTGTATAGTAATGAAGGGGTTGTTACAGACAGATACGCCTTTCAATGTTTAGAACTAATAGTCATTGGGAGGCGCTACAAGGTGGAGAATATCTGAAGTTGGGAAATTGATCTTGTTGGATTGAGCCTTTGTGAAAATGAGTCTTGAAATAATGAAAGACCGGACTCTATACTAGTCTAGATCAATTATTATTCATACAAGAATTACAAGGTTATAAGATCATCTACAATGGAAGTGTCTTCCTCTTTAAGACTTGTACCTAACAAGTATTAACATTGTGGGTCCAAAAATAGAGTACCTATTAAGGAGAGGTGTTTTGCGAAGCACTCTCTTTTGGCACGAGCCACATTTTTCGAGCTTGTTGTTTTCTTCAAACAACCAAAAAATTTACATGGTTAATGTCGTCAAATACTTGGCTAATTCAATTCATTTCACAGTTAATTAATTACAACATCTTATTATATTCATAATGATATACTTTTTTTGGGAAAATAGATCATCTGCAGCATTTTTCTCTTCTGCACTCCCTGTTGCCTTCTTATGTGCTTATCCCTCTCATGATTTCCTTCTCTCTCATCATTACTTATTTCTTTTTTATTATTTATGATTTCTCTCTCCTCACACATAAAATCACAACAGCAGCACTGCTGCCACTGCAGGGGATCCATATCCTTTTTCTAGTAGAATAAATAAGAAAAGGCTAAATTGCATTTTTGGTCTCTTAACTATTAAAATAGTATCGCTTTGGTCCCTTAATTAAAATTTGATTTATTTTGGTCCATTAACTTCTCTTTGTTACATATATTGGTCCTTTCCATTAGTTTTAATTCAAAAACGTTAGATTTTCTTCATCTTCTTCTCCTCATTTTCATCTTCATATCATCTCAATCAACCTGCAACAACAAGAATTCCAGAAAAATTTCATAAGAAAATGAAGAAAATATAACGTTTTTGAATTTAAACTAACGGAAAGGACCAAAATATGTAACCGAGAGAAGTTAAGGGACCAAAATAAATCAAATTTTAATTAAAGGACTAAAGCGATACTACCTAAATATTGGGACCAAAAATGCAATTTAGCCATAAGAAAATCTAATATATGTAGTTACTTAACCACTTATTTAAATTGTGGTAACCATTTCTTATGTACCTTTACCTAATCTATCCATCCTGGATTACCAATTCACGTTCCATCTTCCCCAAACCTTCATTATCTAAAACTTTACTCTTCAATATTTCACCTCAAGTCGTGACTTTCGAATCATGATAACAAGTTTTAGGAATGTTTGTATCAAATATCCAAATAAGAAGAGCTCAGTTCGATCAGGGGAAAGGGATGCTAATACAGACTTCCACGGAGAAATAAGTAAAAAGTGACTAAATAAAATTCCACATAACATTACTTATTATATCTAAAATGTGTTTCAAACATCAAAGCATGACATCCAACATCATAAAATAGCGTTTTCATGGTGTGCCATGAAAATGAGCGTTTTGGATATTACTATATGTATATGTATATGTATATAGGTTGTCATGGTAAAGGCCGTCTATACATATCAACCAATCTGAAATCATATTATTATACCTTTCAACGATATACAAAATATAATTTGTTATTGGTTAATGGTTAAACATTTTTTTGCCATACTTTACTCATATTCAGGTAGAATTTTTCCAATTATCAAATTCCTCTTTCAATCGGAATAAGAGGATTGTTAAAATAAAAAAAATTAAAAATTACCTCAAATAATAATCATTCAAGTCTTTCTCAAATAATACTCGTTCTCAATTCTCATGCTTACTGTAGAGAAAAATATCCATATATATAATGAAAGTTTTTATTTTATCACACATTTTTAGTGTAGTGACCTCTAGAAACAAAAATAAGTGACGCCAAACACCAAAAGTTTTGGCGTGCCAATTAATGGGGTGGCAAATTGTAGGATATGAGAGCATATTTTTCTTGTTGGTCCTGAATTTTGATGTCGTTGTCTGTCTTGATCATGAATGGAAATTAGCAGCCATTTGGTTTCATATATACATCAATCATCCTAAAGATACACATGCATTCAAATTTGGTGCCTAAATTGTTTGCTAAAACAATTTCGTGATTTTTTCCATATAATGCATTATGATCGATTACGTCCCAATCCAAAGCAGTGCATGCCATGACCCAAGTCTTAAATATCATAATGCAAAGTTTACTTTGAGTAAGTCTTGATTTTGACTTTGTGCAAATGAGAAAAGGATATATATATTTTCAAGAGTATGCATTCACCACTCTATTTCTAACACTCACTCTCCTATGGAGTGAGAAAATGGGTCTCGCATAAAATGATAAGATCCAAATCTATTTCATTCATTTGAAGAGTGAATGTTACAAAGATTGTGTTAAAATTAGTGTTGCAAGCACTATTCTATCTTATAATATTTATATTTGTGGTATGCCACTTGCAAAAATTGATGTGATCCATCTAAAACTGAAAAAGAATCTACAGAGAAAAGACTTTAACGGTGGTTGTGACTTGTGACCGAAGAACCTATAATAGGCTCTAAAAATTATGACCGTTTAACTAATATAGAAGTTACTAATTAATAAAACTTCTTTAAGTGATAATAGATTTGAGCCCTTTACCCCAGTGGTTAGAGGTTGAATTTTCGATGTTTGTTTATGAAGAAAAATCAACTGGGAGGGAAAAACTTGTTTTATGTGTTCCACATGTTGTTAAACGACACTGGACACTTTGTATCTATAACATAGTAGTAGTTAGTGGAGATCATATATATATATATATATATAAATTCATGATGTCTATTCAAAAATAAAAATCATGAGTGTCTAATGTCCATCCTCAATTTTTAATTCTCTCAAACCCACATGTGGTATAAAAAAATGAAGCTGAGAGGCCGCCGCACAATCTTTATACCGCGGAGAGGATCCCCCTTTCCTAATATAAGACTTCAAAGTGCTTTAGTTAAAATCAATACTATTAATTTTGGCTAAAACTTCTCAAATCCAACAACTGTCTTTTGAAAATAATATTTAAATAAGCAAAAATTTGTAAAATCAATTATGTGAAAACATGTAATATCAAAAAACGGAAATAACTTAATTAAGATTTATCTTATCACATAAGTTCATTCTCTTCTCGTAGTTGGATTCTATTTGTCG
This sequence comes from Medicago arabica, assembly GCA_946800305.1. NCBI lineage: Eukaryota > Viridiplantae > Streptophyta > Magnoliopsida > Fabales > Fabaceae > Medicago > Medicago arabica. The sequence goes on from OX326971.1 coordinate 52,901,818, forward strand.
TCGATATCTGACTATGAATCATTAGATCAAGATGTGATTAACCATCTCATCATATAATGCCATATAAACTCCTTTACTAAATTAAGATAAATTTCCTACTTTTGAAATAACACTCAAAATCACAACATGATATATGATCCAACATTTCTCATATTTAAGTTTTCAATTTGTTTACTTAATTTAGTAGCATCACAGCTTTCTATTGAATTAGTATCATTCAAAAGTTGGGGCTTGTAACAAGTAACAGAAGAGAATAGATCGAATCAATAACGTAAAATAGATTTCTCTTTTGCTTTTTACGTAAAAATAGCTTCTTCTTGGTCACCATCACTTTTTTTTTTTTTTTTAATAAATGTCCACGATCATATTTATGTTGGCATATGTGGTAGGGTGCTTCTATTTGCTTAATGGCTAAAAATACTTCGAAATATGATATTTCTAAGCAATGCTTAATAAAAAAAATGCTTGTAAAAATGCTTTAAATTAATCCCTTCCTGATCAATGACAAGGACGTGGAAGGAGAGATAAGGCCAAGAAACCATTTTTGGCATATATATTCATTGTTTAGCTGACTTCTTCTTAGCTGCATTGAATTGGCAGATCTATACACTACACATGTTATTGTTTAGGAATAGCAACATTGATTTGGTCCATCCAACTACACAAAGTTGACTAATAAGCTAATAATCGTTGAGGATTGTGACATCTCTAGTCACTTATTTGGTTTACTTGATTCATGTATCTTTCAAACAATGTGGTCAAACTTAATTACATTGATAAAGATCTAGGATTTATCTTAAATTTATACAAAAATAGTTTAATTAATATGTAATTTTATAAGCTTGTTTGACTTTATTTTTAGGATATAAGTAGAGCAGAACAGGGTGGAGCCTTTAACAACGATGTGGTCAGTAGCCCCTTAACCCTACCCAAATTTTATGTTTGAATGAATAAGTATATTTTATATTTAGCATTCCAAACAAATTTATCGGCCCAACTAGATAATATAACAAGAAAAGGACACTGATTTATCTTGTTTTAGTACAAGTTCAATCTCTGTATCAATTAGTGAGACAAATTTTCAACGATATAATTGTGATTAAAAAGACCGCATAAGTAGTAAAGATGTTTCTCAATAGATTTAACATTGTTGTATTCTTAAAGGGTGAATTTGAACAAAAACTTCCGGTTAAACTGAAAGAGATATTTTATCATCTTATTCAAATGTTTTTAGGTATGAACAAAAGTCTCTGATGATAATTTTGCAAATAGTTTAATTATTTTAGTGTAAAACCAATTATACATGAAATGACTCCTTGAAGTTTTTTCAAGCTCAATTTTTTTTAAAAAAAAAAAACCTATTTTCAATTTTTATTTCCTTTATTGCTTCTTAAATTTAAATTTTATATAAGCAAACATTATTGTGTTTTTTGTTGTTTATTGGTTAACTTTAATACATATTTTTCTATTCTTGTTTTCCACAAGTTCTCTCCAAGTAATGACATTGCATATGTGACAGACATTAAATAAGGATATATCTCTAATTTGAGATTCGAATTATGATTCACCATATTACGAGATCTCTTGCGCTTGACTCAACCTCCTTGGTATGAACTTAATTTTCTTTTTTGTATTTGGTCGGTCCCTCGTAAAAAATGATGCCTCTGCCACGGAATAAAACTAATAGAGATATAATTAATCTTATCTTTGGTGCTTCTTGTGTTTTCTGATTTTGTGAGAAGGAAGAGATAAATCATACATTGCTATCCTGGCCATTTTCTTTCTTAGTCTGGTGTGAAGTGTGCAAATGGATTCGGCAATATTTTCTTCACTTTGACTCTTTGTTCAAAAGCAAGAATTCAAAGAGGGTGTGTTACCTGATTAGCATTGTTGTATTATGGAGTATGTGGGAGCTGAGAAACATAAGTTTATTTAAAGAAGTTGAAGACTTAATCAACTGTGATGTCTCAAATCAAAATTCTTTTTTGGATGGTTCATAATATAGTGGAAAGATAAATTGGGTTACATTATTCAAATTGGTGGGGAAATCTCATTTATTGCATTTAATCCATATAGGTACATTCTTTGATAATGAGTTCGAGTACCCTTATAGTCTCTTCAAACAATCTTTGCTTATCTAAAAAAATGAATAAAACTCCTATTTATTTTCTTATTTAGTTTCAAAAGGTCGCTTAGTTTTCATGTAATTTTTAGTTTGGTGTTAACCCTATGTTGATAATTCGGAGTTCGGTCGAGAGGTTATCGTTAACAATGCAAATACAAAAGAAAGAGAGAATAAGAATAGCAAGGGAGGTAAGGGTTTCAATAGAATGTCTAATAACTTAAGTCAGATACTGTATTATCTAACAGTTATAAGTAAAGTCTGATAAAAATATTGTTCCATAAAAAATGTATTCGAACTCTTCTAAATAAATTGTCTTTAATGAAGCTCATTGACCACATAGTCTAATTAATTAGTTAGTTTTCATGTAATTATCCATGTTGAGAGTCGTACTTTTTTTGTTGTGAATTCAAAGACTTGTACTTTTTTTAGGGAGAATTGTGCATAATATTACTCACAAAAAAACCGTACATATTATACACGTCTTTACCCTATATATTATGTTTATGGGCGTTTATTTGTTAATTAGTTTAATTATAAGCTATGTTGTATGTAATTTTTAAATAACATCAGATAAAAGATACACAATAAGCTTGGTTATATGTGTTGAAATGGACTTCAAGAGTTGGGTTTGGAGGCTACTTGTTTAATGTTTATGGTTGATTATTATATGTATTTTTGTTGCAACTTGTTGCTCTTTAATCTTGGATTGGACTGGAGGCTAATTATTCTCACAATGGATGTTGGTATTTTAATGTTTGAGCTGCCTTGGTTGCTCTACTCAATGTTTGAGCTGCCTTGGTTGCTCTACTCACTTAGTCTGGCTATTTAATTTTCCAATTTCGTTTGTCATAACTGCCAAACAACAATTATGTTGGAAGGAAATAAAGTATCAACTTTTAGTTTTGTCCCTTACCACTCCTGAAACATTTTTGCAACTAAACAACTGATATTTTTGTCGTTGTAAATTCTTATTTGGACAGTAAGCATTTAACTTTGTATTATACCTTTCATTTTCATGCACCCACCCTAAGCTGTAGAGCTACTTATTAGAATGCCTACATGTTAATGAAGGCGCAAAAAGTTTCAATTTATGAGGAAAGCCAATTAGGACAAATTTACTTCATACTTCTATAATTACCACCCCTAATCCCACAATTTAATTGAACTACTTATGTTACCTCCAAGTTTCTTTCCACTTTTTTCCATTTTACGTCCACGTTTAGTGAGCATAAATGTGTCTGAAGAATTTTTTTAAAAAATTGTGAGTAAGTTTTTTGGAATACATTTTTTTATCCGGAAAACTTAATTCATGTTTATCAGTTCGTAACGAGTCTCTGAAAAATTTGATTCTCGTTTACTGTTTCATAATTCGGACTCGATAAACTCCCTCCAAATTTTCCAACTAAAAATTATGAATCTGTAAACTAAAATTTGTATTTTCTTATTTGCTTAATTTTTTCAATGACAGGTGGATGTAGATGACGAGACAGTAGGATAGTACTCCTCAGACGCATAAGTGTACAATATGATGACCTTGTTCATCAAGAGGAAGAGCATGTACATCATGAGCAACATGAGGTTGAACATCATTCTTTTGGAGGACCATATGATATGGCGTTCATATCGCTCCAAGAGTGTGGTATGGATAGGTAAGTAATTTGTTTTTATTACTTTTATTTATTTAATTACTTTATTTAAATAATAAATATTTTTTTGAAAATTATGTTGGAGCGTCATTGGTGGGTCATGGTAAAAAAATTAATTAAATTTACACTTTCACGTCTTTCTTCACTAATACAAGGTTTAGAGGAGCAATTTAAAGTTGACTCGGGGATGACACTTTGAGACATCGTCATTTCACATATCATACTTTGGTGAAATGGTGATTACACAAGATGATGTAGCCAACATACTTCGCCTTTTCAATTAGAGGTGATTTATATTTGCGTGTGAATATGCATATGACAATAGCTTGTACTTTTGTCGAGCAGATATTAGGGTGAGTATTGTGGAATCTAGGAGAATGAAGGGAAAGGCCATATGTGCTCTTTTTAGGGATTTATTTGAGACGCGTCATCATGATTAGCTGTTTAACTTCTCTACTAGGGTATACATGCTCCACCCAAAATGGTGTACCATTTTGGTAAACAAGATCCACAATCTTGTAGATGCCAAATATCTATAAATACTGCTTTCCCCTCTGCACATTTTGCTCTGACCCAGCTGAAGAGATGATAATGTCTTTGCGTAAGTTAAGTCACGCTGCGTGACTTAACTTGCGCACGTTACAGTTTGTGCGCAACTTAAGTAGCGTTGCGCATGTTAAGTCACACAGCGTTACTTAAGTCATTTATCAGCAAAACAGAACACACATACCCCTCATTTCCAAACTTCCCAACTTCGAATATTTTCACCCCAAATCCGATTTTCATCATTCTTGCGTCATTCAAAGCAAATTTCACCCACAATATCAAGTAAGTGATTATTATCCCACTTGTTTGCATTTTTTGGTTGAAATTTTTGATTTTTTTGAAGAAAATTTACATTTTTAGGTTTTTATAAAATTGTCTTGCATGTTAAAGATTATGATTGTTAGTGATGATTTAACTTCGAAATTGTTGTTTAGATGTTATTTAGGGTGCAAAGTGGTAGTTTAGGGTTTAGAAAATGTTAGATTTCTTAGTTGTTTAAAAATTGCACTCTATGTGTTTGGTAAAATGTCACAATGGTTATATTTGTTTTTTTTATTGCTAATGATGAAATTAGTTATAATATAGTTTGTTAATGTTGGTTATAGTATGTTTAGGGACAATGTGGTAGTTTACGGATTGAATTGTTAATGTTGAAATTGTTGTGCAGATATGTCTCGGAGGAATACATCAGAGAGACCGCCTCAGAATAGGAGTGACAGACTTAGGCTAGAAAGGCCTACGTCTACTAGTAGTGCACGGAGGGAGAAGCAAGTGGTAGTCCCTCCTTTACATGGCCGAGGTCGAGGGAGAGTGGGGGGCACGAGACTTGCCAATGTTGATGCTGCTGGAACCTCTTTGTCACAGACTGATCCATCCCAGACGATGGACCCGATGCAGTATCACCGTGATTATCAGGCTTATCAGGATCCTCAACTTCAGGTGTATCATTTTGAGGAGCCTCAGCCTCACCAATATCAGTTTGAGGCGTATCAACATCAGCACCATCATCATGAGCAGCCTGTTGTTGAGCTGGAGGAGCAGCCTCATATTGAGGAGCTTAAGCAGCAGGAAGATATTGTGCAGCCTCAGGCTCAGGCTCAACCTCAGCAGGATGATGATGTTGGGGGTCGTTTTCAGGGGGTGCCGAGGATGGTGTACGAGGTCGGACCGAACAGCTATGCAGGGGGCCTTCTAACCTCTCGGTTTTACCTTGCTTTGGTGGACATGTGGCATGCAGGATATGGGTCGATGCCGATGTAAGTATATTTTAATATTTATTTTACTTCTTTTACTATTTATACAACTTATTCTAATTGTTATTTTACTTATTTAATGTTAGAATTAAAATTTATGTTAGAATATATTTAATGTTAATTTTACAACTTATTTATTTAACGGTGTTCTTTTTTGTTTGTTATTTTTGTATTTCAGTTTCGGAAAAAGCAAAGGGTGAAAGGTATCTCGCACGGGAAGAAGCTTAGCCTAATAAACTTAATGGTGCCTCAACCAGGAGTCCAAAACGATTGGTTTTGGGATGTAGTGAATCTATCCAGTCTAACTCCCCTCCTGAGTAGCAGGTACGAGAACATCTCTCACGGGCTCGTTTGTGCGATGTCAGAGAGATGGCATGATGAGACGAGCAGCTTCCATCTATCTGTTGGGGAGATGACCATCAGACTAGATGACATTGTGTGTCTCCTAGGCATCCCCGTCATTGGGAGGCTCCTTCCTGATATAAAGGTAACCCGTGACGAGGCGATGGAGATGATGCAGGTGGACCTACTTTTTTCCGCGGAGGATGCCGCTAAGGAGATGACAAGACAGGGTGGTGTTTATACCAGTTTTGGTGTATTGAAGAGGCGGTACGAGGAGCTCTTAAATAGGTGTAATCAGCTGGTTGAGGTTGACACAAAGGAGGAGGAAGACGAGCGAGCTCAAGTTAGGCTGGCCTGCGTTAAGGCGTTTCTGCTGCTCTTACTTGGATGTACCATTTTTTCCCGCAAGAACAGCAAAAGCATTAATATGTTGTGGCTGCTTACGCTGCAAGATATGGACGAGTTGGACAGTTGGTCGTGGGATGGGACTTGCATTCATGTACGAGCAGCTATCTCTGACCTCCGACTCATCTGTGGTCTCCTGTGGTGGTTACATGACCCTGCTTGTGGTAATATTTCTTTTTCTTCTTTTTTACTTATTGGATCGTAAATTTGTGCCTTATTTACCTTGTTTTTCTTCTTTTTTACCTTGTTTGTATAATACTTGTGGTGATATATATTTGGTTATTTGTGTTTGCAGGGATGGACTTTGGCGCACTTCAGGAACCTCATTCTGAAGGTTCTTAATGATGTGTACGACCCGACATTTGTCCCGCTTGTGAGTCGGTGGAAACCTCCTATGGGCTTTACGAATCCTGGACACTATAGAGATGTCATTGATGCGTTGGATCATTCTCATGTCATCTGGAGGCCGTACGAGAGCCGACGACACATCACGCCCTTTCATGATATATGCTGGTACTTCGGATGGATCATGGCCAGCAGAGACATGATGATCCGTCACTTGCCAGAGCGGGTTCTTAGACAGTACGGGTATGTCCAGACACGGCCTAGGTCTCCTACATATGTTGAGCTTATTGCGGCCGAAGACGCGGCCCATGCCTTCACGGAGTTTGCTCTACATGTCCTAAACCAGCAGCAAAGGGGTGATCCGGTGCTAGAGGACGAGCTGTGGGCTCATAGTAGGGGGTACATGAGATGATTCTTTAGAGTATCACATCCTATTGTGAACCCCCATGCGGCCATTCCTGACTACGCAGCTCATGCCCTACCTCGTCCTATCCCTCCTTACGAGGGGGTTCTTGTTGACCAGCAGTGGGCCATACATCCTCCCGACCCATACCAGATCATCATCAACATCAGAGCCATAGTGGATAGTGCTATGGGGCATCCTGATGTGTTAGGTAATCCAGAGGTTCTTCGCATGATGCAGGGTATACAGTCTAAGTGGAGCATGCTGGAGCAGATGCTGGTTCCACAGACGAGGAGTAGGAGTCCATAGCTTAGGAATTATGACTTTTGTGTAGTGTTTTTTATGATATTTTGTTGGATTTGGTTGTAATCATATTACATTTGCGCTTTTGAGCGTTTTAATGACAATTTCTGTTATTTTGGTCCTTTTTTTCGTAATTTGATTATGAGTTAATGCTTGATTGAATGAATGCTTGAATGAATGATGAAAAATGTATGCAAATGAGTGAATGAATGAATGTATGAAAGAAGAAATGAAAAAAACAGGGAAAAAAGAGGTTTCTGCCTTTTCTGGTTTATGCCTCTTCTAGGCGTGAGTTAACTCACGCATGTGTTAAATTTGAGTGTGAGTTAACTCACGCAGTGCTTTACACTTGCGTGACTGGGCGTGAGTTAACTCACGCAGTGCTTTACACTTGTGTGACTTAAGTCACGCAGCGCAAGTTAACTAACGCACAGTTTTACACTTGCGTTAGTTAACTAGCGCAGGGGTAAAATTGACATGACTGCAAGATGGGAGTATTTTGTGCAGGGCGGAGAGCAATATTCAATATCTATTGTTGTTATGACATTATCAAATTGCAGTAAATATTCTTAGGGCGCTGCTACTGGTTGTGTTGTACGAGTATTTATGAGATGGTGCAAGCAAGGATACATGAAACTTGTACATTTATATTATTTTTAAGATTAAGGGGGCATTAAGCTATTATTTTGGTAAGTATTATTTTTCTAAATTTTGTAATTATGTAACAGTGATGGAATTACGAATATTTTTTAAATAGTTTGTTATCAAGTAGATATTTAGACGTTGACAAAGCAATGGTAGCCTCTAGTATTTTACTGGAAGTATAAACATAGGAATCAAAGTTAATGAATATTGGTCCATGATGCATGAGTTGATACCTACAGATATTGTATGGTGTCCATTTGAGAGTTACAAGCATTGCATCCCATATGATATGACAAGATATCTCTATATAGGAGTTGCATTCGCTGATGTGGCCATGTAATTCCTTACTTGCAGATATGTGCTTTCGATAGATGTTGTGAAAGTGACTTAAAATTAGAGAAATTGAGGTTTCTGGAATCTGTCAAAATCGGGGTCCGAATGGTGCTGTCCGGGGCCCGAATTTAAGTGCTGTTTTTTTGAATTCTGCTCTCCCCCTTGCAAAATACACTCCCACCCTGCAAGCATGACGATTTTGCCTTTGCGCATGTTAACTCACGCACGTGTAAAAGTGTGCGCTAGTTAACATGCGTTGCGTGACCTAAGTCACGCATGTGTTAAACATTGCGTGACTTAAGCCAGACACTGCGCAAGTTAACTCACGCACAGATTTAACATGTGCGTAAGTTAACTAGCGCACAGAGGAGGTTTTGTTTTTTGTTTTGGTTTGACATTTTTGCTAGCATGTATGTAATGTTTGCTCTCTTTGATCCCTTCTAGACACACTTTGTGCTTAGAAGCGAGTTTTTAAATCTATTTTGTTTTTGGCCTCTTAAATGTAATTTTGATCCCTCTATTTACATATTCTTTAAATTATAATCCTTATATTTCTAAAACCGGTTTTTTGATCCCTATGTTAATAGTCAAGATTTTTATTTTTCGTTATATTTCATTTTTCGTTATTCATTCAAGCATGTGTTAACTCATAAACAAATTACGAAAAAATAAAGGAAAAATATAAGGGAAAATGTCATAAAAATGCTAAAAAAGCGCAAATGTAATATACATTCAAATCCGACAAAATATAATAAACAAAACTACACAAGTCATAATGCCTAAACCCTACTGTTGTGGACTCCTGTTTCGTCATCGTAGAACCTGCATCTGCTCCAGCATGCTCCACTCAGACTGTATACCCTGCATCATGCGAAGTACCTATGGTTTACCAAACACATCAGGATGCCCCATAGCACTATCCACTTTGGCTCTGATGTTGGCGATGATCTGGTATGGGTCGGGAGGATGTCTGGCCCACTGTTGGTCAACAAGAACCTCCTCGTAAGGAGGGACAGGACGAGGAGGTGCCTGAGCTGCGTAGTCAGGAATGGTCGCAGGGGGTTCACAATAGGATGTGACACTCTATATAACCATCTCATGTACCCCCTACTATGAGCCCACGGTTCATCCTCTGGCACCAGATCGCCCCTCTGCTGCTGGCTGAGGACATGTAGAGCAAACTCCAAGAAAGCTTGGGCCACGTTATGTGCCGCAGTAAGCTCAACATATGTAGGAGACCTGGGCCGTGTCTGAACATACCTGTACTGCCTAAGAACCCGCTCAGGCAAGTAATGGAACATTCCGTCTCTGTCGGCCATGATCCATCCGGAGTACCAGCATATGTCATGAAAGGGCATGATGTGTCACCGTCTCTCGTACGGCCTCCAGATGACATGAGAGTGATTCATCGCATCAATGACATCTCTGTAGTGTCCAGGGTACGTAAAACCCCTAGGAGGTCTCCACTGGCTCACAAGCGGGGCTACTGCCGGGTCGTACACATCACTATGAACCTTCATAATGAGGTTCGTGAAGTGCGCCAAAGTTCATCCCTGCAAACACAAAGAACCAAATATATATCAACACAAGTATTATACAAACAAGGTAAAAAAGAAGAAAAACAAGTTAAACAACGCACAAATTTACGATCCAATAAATTAAAAAGAAGAAAAACAAATCTTACCACAAGAAGGGTCGTGTAACCACCACAGGAGGCTACTGATGAATCGGAGGTTAGAGAGAGCTGCTCGTACAGGAATGCTAGCCCCATTCCACCCCATGACCAGTCGTCCATATCTTGCAGCGCAAGCAGCCACAACAGATTAATGTTTTTGTTGTTCTTGCGGGAGAAAATGGTCCATCCAAGCAAGAGCAACATAAACGCCTTAACACAGGACAACCTAGCTTGAACTCGCTCGATATCCTCCTCCTCTGTGTCAATCTCAACCAGCTGATTACACCTATTCAGGAGCTCCTCGTAGTGCCTCTTCAGTACACCAAAATTAATATACTGACTACCCTGCCTGTTCAGCTCCCTAGTGGCATTTTCCTCGAGAATAAGCAGGTCCACCTGCATCATCTCCATTGCCTCGGTACGGGTTACCTCTCTATCAAAAAGGAGCTTCCCAGTGATAGGGATGCCTAGGAGACACACAACATTATCCAGTATGATGGTCATCTCCCCAACGGGTAGATGGAAGTTGCTGGTCTCCTCATGCTATCTCTCTGACATCGCACAAACGAGCCTGTGAGAGATGTTCTCGTACCCACTATTCATGAGGGGAGTTAAACCGGACGCATTCAGTACATCCCAAAACCAATTATTTTGTGCTCCCGGCTGAGGCACCGTCAAATTTTTCAGGCTCAGTTTCTTCCCGTGGGAGATACCTCTCACCCTATGCTTTCTCCGAAGCTGAAATACAAAAACAAAAAACAACAAACAACACCGTTAAATAAATAAGTTGTAAAATTATCATTAAAATAGTAAAAAAGAAGTAAAATAAACATTAAAATATACTTACATCGGCATCAACTCATATCCTGCATGCCACATGTCCATCAAAACGAGGTAAAACCGAGAGGTTAGAAGGTCCCCCTGCATAGCCGTCCGGTCTGGCCTCGTACACCACCCTCGGCACCCCCTGAAAACAAGCCCCAGCATCATCATCCTGCTGAGGTTGAGCCTGAGCCTGAGGCTGCGCAATATCTTCCTGCTACTCAGGCTCCTCAATATGAGGCTGCTCCTCCTGCTCAACAACAGGCTGCATATGATGTTGTTGTTGATGCTGATACGCCTCAAACTGATACTGGTGAGGTTGAGGCTCCTCAAACTGATACTGCGTCGGGTCCATCGCCTGGGATGGACCAGTCTGTGATGAAGAGGGCCCAGGCCCAGCATCATCATCACTGGCAAGTCTCGTGCCCCCCACTCTCCCTCAACCTCGGCCATGTAAAGGAGAGACTACTGCTTGCTTCTCCCTCCGTGCACTACTAGTAGAGGTAGGCCTCCCTAACCTAAGTCTGTCAGTCCTCTCCCTCTGAGACATATCTGCACAACACAACATTTTAAAAAGAACAAAATCAATGACACGTTTTCACACGGACATTGTGTCATTTCTAACAATTCAAGAACAACACGAAAGTTTCGACAGTGTCATTTCAATCCGTAATTTACCAAATTGTTGTCAAACATACTATTTTCTAACTAATTTCATCATTAACAATCCAAAAAACACACAAATTTTTCATTGACATATTTTATCAAACACCTAAAGTGCAATTTTCAATCAACATAAAATCTAACAATTTCTAAACCCTAAACTACCACAATGCACTATAAACAACATCTAAACAACAATTCCTAAGTTAAATCATCACTAACAATCATAAAAACTATTATGCAAGACAAATTTTTAAAAACCTAAAAATGTCAATTTTCTTCAAAAAAAAATCTAAAATTTCAACCCAAAAATGCAAAGAAGTGGGATAATCATCACTTACTTGATATTGTGGAAGAAATTGGCTTTGAATGACGCAAGATTGATGAAATTCGGATTTGGGGTGAAAAAATTCGAAGTTTGGAGGTTTGAGAAATGAGGGAGTTGGGTCTCTGTTTTGCTGGGCGGGAGTGTATGTTGCTGGGTGAAGAGTGGCATTCTGTTTTTTTGTCTGTTGGTTCGGCAAAAATCGGCGGCCGAATGGAGGAATTCGGGGCCCGAATTTGCCAGCAGAAAATATAACAGAAACGTATTTTTGGGCCAGATTTGTTACAATTTTATGGGGGTTACTTTTACTATAAATATAGGCTTTGTATCAGAGCAAACCTTGATATAGAGGGGGCTGAAACAAGGGTTTAGAAAGACAACAACAAAACTATGGTTTGTATAGAGTTTGTCTCTTGGGAACAAACACTAGGGTTTGAGGGTTGATTCACCTTGGGAAACACTATTAGGATTGAGTCTCTTGGTTACGGGAAGAGATTGAGACTTTGGATAGAATTAGGCGGGAGACTTATTCTTGTAACCCATTGATATCTCTTTTGTAAAGTTATTCATCGTTGTAGTGAAACAGATGGCTGCTCTCTCCCCCAGATTAGGTCAATTTGTGACTGAACTGGGTAAACAAATTTTTTTGTGTTCTCTCTTCTTTTCTCTCGTTGTTTTCTACTTTTGCTTGTGATTATAACTGTTACCCACTTGTATTGGTTGCTTGATTATTCCTTGCTCCACACATCAAGTATTTATTGGTGTGATTTTTCATCGAATTCGCAACAGATAGTTTGAATTTTTTAGTAAGATGTGTATTTGGTGTTTAGTAGATGAATTTGTAATAGCAAAATAATAATGGTCATTATTATGATTATGATAATTAATTTTCTTTCATACCTTAATAAAAATATCAAGTTAAACATTGTTCATAGTTAACTCATGCTAGTAATAATGTTTAAGTTGTTGCACTAATGCTAGTAATACATCCAAGATGATGACTCGATACAGTTTATCTTCGTATTATCTCATGGTCATGGCATCATTATCCATGCTTTTCATCATCATATTTTCTATAGAATGCAGATAGATATATATTTTAAAAACATTTGTCAAACATAAATTTTTAGGCTTTTTTTATGGGGGAGGCATGTGAAAGTATATATTCGGCCTTAAAATGACATAAGATAAAGCTTGATATCTTTACCTCAAAAAGAAAAAAGGAAAAAAAAAACTTGATATCTCTATATCTCTAAACAAGCCTTGAATTTATTTATGGAAAATATATAATGGTTTTTTTTTTTAAATGAGACTTGAAATGGAGGAATTATTTGTTATCCCCTCATCTATACCTGCCACCCCTTCAGAATATGTAGAAATGCTGAAATATCTTGTTAATCATTAAAGTGAAAAAAAAATTGACTCGTTCAGTAAAATACCGAATCTTTGAAGAAGAAAATCAGAATATAAACAAGTTTGGATTTTTCTTTTTTAACTAAAAAATTCAGATTCTCTTTGAAATCATATTAGGTCTAAAAGGGAATTTTAATAAGAACGAACTTCTGTGTGAATGTAACCGAATCTTGGTTGGTGGAAGTGGCGGTTGTATTGAACTGTAAAATTGGTGAGCTTTTTTAGGTTTTGGCCTTCCTATCGGCAGGAGTACTCGATGTTTATCCTTTTAGAATCTACTTATTGAAAATATTCACAAAAGGTTCTTTGGTAGGAAAAGTAAAAATCTTTTTTATGGGTGGTCATCTTGTGCTCCTTAAATTTGTCATATCTTTGCTTCCAATTTATTTTATTTCCTTCTTCAAGACTCTTATGGACATAATTACTTTTCTTGAGTCTCTTTTTAAATCTTTTTATGGGGCGAGTGAGGAAGCTTGCAACATACAATGGACTCATTGGGATAAAGTTTGTTCACCTATGGAGGATGGTGGGTTGGGGTAAGAAGGTTGAAGGAATTTAATTTAGCATTAAAGTGACGTTGGAGGTTGTATGTTGATGAGGAAGGGTTACAGTTTAAGGTTTGAGCAGTTAAATATGGGGTTAAAGAGGGTCGTACTAGGAGTGGTGGGTGACATGAGTCAGTGTGGTTAAATGACTTATGGTCTATTAGCGAGGGTGTAGTAGGTGGGGAGGTAGGTTGTAGTAGGTGGAGAGGCAGGTTGATTTAAGGAGAGGGTGGATTGAAAGATTAGAGATGGGGAGAGTGCCTAATTTTAGTGTGACCCTTGGTTAGAGGGTGGGTGCCTGCGTCTTAGATTTTGGCGTCTATATGATTTATGTGATGATCGATGTGTTACCGTAACGAAGATGGAGAGGCTTGGATGGGGGGTTGAAGGACATGGATGGCGTTGGAGAAGGTGAATGTTTGTATGTGGTTGGTTCATTGTGTTTCAATTTTAGATAACATTTTTGTTGGTTAATGTTGTGGATAAATGGGTTTGGACTCCTAATCTTAATGTCGGGTGCAAGGTCAAAGACACTTATCAAATTCTATCTCGGTCTGAGAAGTCCCGAAGTGACTTTCATTCTCTTGGAGAATTTTTAAAGAAAAGGATTCCAACAAAGGATAATGTGCTTTGTTGTGGAGTGATGCTTCCAGGATCGACGACTTGTTCGCGAGGATGCAGGAAGGAAGAATCAATTAATCATCTTTTCATTGGGTGCAATTGTTTTGGTAACATTTGGCATCCTATTTATCAGTGCAGAGGAATTTCAAGGACAAACCAAACTATTGTTGGTGAGCATGCATTTCAATTTGGTGGCTCTCACGCTTTCTGAAAGGATATCTCTTTTGGTCTTCAGGTTATTTGGTTGGCTACTATATGAATTTTGTAGAAGAATTGCAATGATAGAATTTTTCGTCATAAACTTTTATCTCTACGATAATTTCTTGATCGTATCAAGCTTCATTCTTACTCCAGTGAAATCTTGACCATTTAAATTAAAAGGATTATTAATAAACATAGGAGAGATAAAGCATAAAAGGGTGTAGATTTTCACATGAGAAAACTGCAGAAAAATTTATTGGAGGGAATCCTCTCCCCCTTTCATCCTTTGAGCTTGATTATTTATGGTCCAACCCGTAGGTGTGTCTCGGTTATAATATTTTGTAAAGTTGCAGTTTTACTTACTTGGCTAGACGTCTAGCTTGTTTGTTTTGTGTATACTTTTTATTCCTTTTGGACACTCCTTATGCTTTTTTGAAAAGTTTTAATATATATTGCTTTTGGCCGTTAAAAAATACCTAAAATATTCAAACTTTTAAAACATTCGGAGCTTTAAAAGTTTTCAAATGTTCGGAACAAATTATTTTATATAACTCTAGAAATTTGTCTCATATTTTCCGTGAGTTTTGTTCAGTTGGTAGGAACAATGCATAAGTCGGAGTTCGAACTTCGGACACCCCACTTATTCATTTGAAAAAGATAAATTTTTAACTACTAAACTACTTGACCAAAGAAAAATGCCTCAAATATTCAAAGAACACTTACCTTCAATATACAACTATTCCATATCAATTTAAGGAGACTTACAAACTTTCAAAGAAGAGTTAAAATTTACGTGTTACTCTGATACATGAAGTTTCTATTTTCAAAAATTTGTAGAATATGATTTATATTTCAGAAATTCTAAAAAATGAAACTTCCATAATTAATCTTTCTTTCTTTTCAAAAGCTTGGGATAGATTTTTTTTTTTAAATTCAGTTACTGTTCCGAAAGTTTTGGCCAATTAATATAAATTTGATGATTTGTTATTGGGGAGATTTAAGAGGGCTAAATTGGAATAAATGAAAATTGAAGATGGAAAACTGATGTTGACACATTACTGTTGGCTGAAAAATATCAGTAAAATACCAAAATGCTCATGCGGCAGTTAACTGTCGAGGAAGTTAACCGGCTGCAGTTAACTACCGCGGAAACTTCTGCAGTTAACTGCCGTGGAGTTTCAAACCTCATTTCTTTTAAAGTGAAATTAAATGCAAATTAATTTGTTCTCCCTTTTATTTTCTCCTAACAAATAATCAATGAAATTAAATGCAAATTAAGTAAAACATAATCAAATATGATTTTTTATGGATGGTTAATGTGAATGTTTGTTACCTTAAATATTGATTTTAAAGTAATGTGAGATTTTTCATATACCAGAACAAATAAATATCTATGCGTGAAATTTATGTTCTTAAAAAAGAAAATTTATATTGCAACTTCACTTAGATTTTTTTTTTTGTTATCTCATCGATATTAGTTTATTAGTAGCGCTGTTTAGACTCTAGACTTTGTTTAGTAAAAAATTATAGATAGTTGCCTTGAAATATATATATATATATATATATATATATATATATATATATATATATATTGATAGATAGATAGTTGGTAGCAAATAAACTAAAATACTGAATTTTTAGCGTTTCATAAAATTTAAATTTGCATTAGTCGATAAACATGAATTGACAAAAAAAAATTAATATATAAACTTTTATTAATTAAGACGGTAAGAGTATATTATCAAATAAGTTTATTTCAATCAGATAAGCTTATAAGGTAGTATGCAATAATATTGAAATTTGGTCTTGCATAAGAGCCATTATTTAATAATTCAAAAGGGGCTTACTTCAAAAAATAATTTAGGCTTATTCAATTATTCGGTCTCTTAACTTAATTGATTGTCTCAATTTGGTCCACTAACTATAATTTGTACCAATTTGGTCTCCTATGTTTTGCTCTGTTACTGGTTTTAGTCATTTCTGTTAGTTTCTCTAAAAAAAACGTTAACTTATGTACCAATTTGGTACCCTATGTTTTGCTTCGTTACTAGTTTTAGTCTTTTCTGTTAACGTTTTTTTGAGAGAAACTAACATAAATGACTAAAACTAGTAGCGGAACAAAACATAGGAGACCAAATTGACACAAATTATAGTTAAAGAACCAAATTGAGACAATCAATTAAGTTAATGACCCGAATGATTGAATAAGCCAATAATTTAAAAGGAGCTATATTCAAGTCAATGTATACACTGCTAGTCTGGTGCTTCCTTGTAAGTTATATCCAAAATAAATAACAACAATAATTTAGCTCCTAGATCAGATCCTTAAAAAAAAAAAAAAAAGGTTAACTCCTTGATTATAATAAAGAGATTTATTCAAAAAATATATATATTAAAAGAGTTAAATTTCAAACATGCAAAAAATCATATTTGATTATGTTTTACTTAATTTGTATATAATTTCATTGATTATTTGTTATGGAGAAAATGAGAGGAAGAACAAATTAATTTGCATTTTATTTCACTTTAAAAAAAATGAGATTTAAAACTCCGCGGTAGTTAACTGCAGAAGTTCCCGCGGTAGTTAACTGCAGCCGATTAACTTCTTCGGCAGTTTTGGGATATTTTGATATTTTATTAATGTTTTTCAACCAACACTGATGTGTCAACAGCATTTTTCTTAAAGATGGGGTATAGGTAAACTAAGTGAGGAATGACAAATAGATTCCTCCTTGAAACTACTTAAATATTCTAGGCTCTTTTTTATTTTTGAATGAATATTCTGGGCTTTTTGTTAAATTGAGCTCAGTTGGTTTTGAAATGCTCACGGAGCTGAAAATTGTTTTTCCCACTTTAGAAATTGCTATGAAACACCTGAAAATTACTCTTTTTTTAGTTGCCGTTTGGTGTTTAATTTTTCTTTTGGAGCCGTTGGGAGTGAATGCGTAGTTTTCATGTGCTTCATAGCAAATTCTAAAGTGAAAAAAGCAATTTTTCACATAAATTTGTACAATTCTTTAGAAAACTGTATAATAAGTGGGGTGTCCGAAGTTTGAACTTCAACCCTTATATATATTATACAATGTTCGTACAGACAGAGCTATAATCATAGACAAAAGTAATTTATTCTTACACAAAATTAATAATATTTAAATACATAATTATTGGATTTGATGTTATAAATAAATTTTACTAATATTCAATAACTTTTTATTAATTTTTATAATTGTTATCGACTGGACTTAGGCCCAATCTGTTATAAACATCACCCAATGCACACAATCCAACAAAGGGTCAAAGCTTCTTCAACAAACAAGTAACGGTTGGTGAGAACAACAAGATAAAGGTGGAGACAGAGCAACGTTATGGAGGCATTACTAATTGTTGTATATTGGCTTCAAATTGTGAAAGCAGAGCAGCCTAGAAATCGTGACACGATTTTGGCATCGTGGCACGATTTACTTGGCAGGGAGCATGTCTTTTGGAGATAGGAAATCGTGACACGATTTGGGAAATCGTGACACGATTGGACCAAATCGTGACACGATTGTGACTAGTATATATGTGGTTTCTGCAGTTTTTTGAAGTGAGCTGAAGCAAGAGGTTTAGGGTTCACAAAGGGGGGAACTTGAGGGTTGAGTACCTTTGTAGGGATAGTCTCTTGGGTTGGGATAAACATTGTAATCACCTTGGGTGTGAGATTACATCATTGGAAGGATCATAAGCTTCCTCTAGTGTAATCTCTTGTAAGTTCATATGAGTGAGGTGAGTCAAGACAAAGGGTAGAGATTATGATTGAAGGCTGATTTCTTGTAACCTTTTGTAACATCTTATCATAGTGGATTGGAGAGCTGCTCTCTCCCCCAGATTAGGTCATATTGACTGAACTAGGTTACCATCTTGCGTGTGTTTGGTTTCCAAACTTTGTTATCTTCATGTTTGTTAGTGTCATTGTTTTAAGCTCTACACTTAGATTTTAGGTTTGTTTTTGTTGTTGTTGCTTGAAGGCACTTAGACCTAGGATTACCACTACCTTTTGCTCCACATATCTTTACAAGTATTGGTGTGATATCGAACCGATCAATTTCACAACACTAATTTTATGGTACGTTTGGTGCACATGATGAGGAGGCAGGATATGATAAAACAATCATATCCTGATTTAATTTGTTGTTTAGTGCACCAATGGCAAATGATGATTTAAACTTATTTCTAATCCTATCCTACCCACTCTATGTTATTTTTATCCTTAGTTTTTATTGGGCTAGCAACCTGATAACATAAAGCTATCACACACGCTTCTTCTATTCCTCAATAGACCTTCCTCGACTCGCACGGGCACGAATATACATACAAGCCTTTGGGGTCAGTTGATCCACTCTTTGCCAATATTTTTAACCAATAATACCATATTTTTATATGTTTGACCACACTTTAATTTTTAAGTTGCCCACACATGACTCAACTTATACACTTAAGACGAACAGTGTAAATTATTCCCTCCGTTGCATAATACTTGTCCATAATACGCATAAGTCAGGGGTGCGATAGCTTAGGGCTCATGCCGTTAGGAAGCCCAATTTTTTTATGAAGGAATGTATATAGAAATATTTGTTTTATGGAGGTATATATATATATATCAATGTTCACATAAAAGCCCTAAACATTTACATGATGCTGGGCTGGGTGGAAGTCTGTTAATATTTTTTGGGTCAAATATCACTTTTGGTCCTTTTAGTTTGACAGAATTCTCAAGCTAGTCCTTTAAGTTTCGAAAGTTTCAATTAGGTCCTTTTAGTTTGACAGAATTCTCAAGTTAATCCTTTGAGTTTTAAAAGTTTCAAATAGGTCCTTATAGTTGATAAACTATTTCACCGTCACCATTTTAAAAGTTTCAAATAGATCCTTTTAGTTTGAAACTTAAAGGACTAACTTGGGAATTTTGTCAAACTAAAAGGACCTATTTGAAACTTTTAAAACTTAAATGACTAACTTGAAAATTTTGTCAAACTAAAAGGACCTAATCGAAACTTTCGAAACTTAAAGGACTAACTTGAGAATTCTGTCAAACTAAAAGGACCAAAAGTAGTATTTGGCCTATTGTTTACCTTTTTTGCGCAATTTGCCATTTATACCCCCGTATAGCACAAATATTTCCATGTACACCCCCTATAAAAAAATTGGTTGTTCTTAATATCGCGCCAAAATATTTATTATCAAAAAATTGGTGATATTCTTTCAAGCCCTTTATTCCTAATAATGTGCCTCACTAATATTAATAATATTGGTGATATTTATCATCCAAGAAATTGGGATAATTTTCATAACAATACAAATTATATTTTAGTTGAAAATGAGCTTACTGGAGAAAAGCGGGAAAAAAAACAAAATGAAAAGCTAATAAAATCACAAACAATGAGCTCAAAATTTTTATGATGTATCACGTAAGGGACCATTTTATCATGTTATGCCTAAAGCCCATAAAACTATAGGAACATCCATGTTGTAGCGACTCACTTCACTTTTATTGTTCTACACTGCACATAGTACCACACCACACCACTATGTCAATCTCAATCACAATATCAAAAAATAGTTAAGCTTCTTATATGAATTTTGTGAAGAATCAAATGCGCAATCTTATGGGAGATAAGTTTTTGAATGATTGTTTGGTAACATACATTGAAAGGGATATATTTAATATTGTTGAAAATGAAAAAATCTTACAACACTTTCAAAATACGAAGCCATGAAGAAAGCAATTGTAATTCTTCGACACTAAAGTGTCTTTAGTTGTGATACACAATCATATACTTTTTGTAATCTTCAATGTTTTGCTTAATAATAATGACATCATATTTTAATGGTTATAATTTTATATAATTTTGTATAAGTATTTTTGAATCGTCTCTGGACTCGCACCCTCTCCAACAATTCTATTCCAAAATCTTATTACGGTTCTTTCTTACTCCTTATTTTTGCTTGCGTACTCTTTCTTTAGGTTTTTTCTTATTAATTTTTTTTTTCCGATTCTCTCCAATTGATTTTCAATTCCAACCGTGTTTCTTGTTTCTATTCAATCCAATAGATTTTCAATTCTCTAGGCTTCTTATTTATTTTGTGCTTCGTGTTTCAATTTTGTTTCTATTCCAATCAAATTTTTATTTTGTGCTTCTTAATCTGCTATGTTCATAACTTTTATAAATGAAATTATGGTTATTCTGATATATAATTTTTTATAAGTTCCATGGTTGATTTGATTTTGGAACGGAGAAAGTTGAAGAATTAAGTGCTAAGATTACCGTGAAAACCACCGTGCACAAGGAAAGAGATGAAGTTCATGATGCGGTAGTACTGAAAAAATGGGTTTAATCTTCTTTTTTAGCCTAATTTCTCAAGTTAGATTTGGTTGCAAAAAGAGCAAGAGCACATCCTATACTATCATATCATGTGAACTAAACACAAGATAGAATAAGACATTGTTATCATTTTTTTAATTATGTGTGCTCCAAACACATAATAGAATAAGTGTTTATTTTATCACTATCATATCATATTTTTATCCAACTTCTAATCATATCATGTCTCTATTCTATCATGCATATCAAACGGACCCTACAGTTTCAACCAATGTACATTACATCCTATCCCACATACCACTCACTTCAGTTTCACTTTTTTTTTTTTTTGAACAAGTGTTTTTCAATTTTTTATTTGGGTGTTAGAGTATTTCTAGATATCAGCACTGCAAACATATGAAAAAAGATAGGCGAACCACTCTTAATGCGTATATCTCTTTGTATCACTACTATTTGACAATTTTTTTTGTCTATTCATTTTCAACCCAAAAATAAAATAAAAACAAATAAAAATCAAATAATTGCTTTCCTTTCTCTCTGAACGAACCCTTATTTCTCTCACTTTGTTCACCCTTTCTCCTCCCTCTCAGACGACCTCTCCCGCCGCCACAACCATTGCCTCCCTTCTCGCCGTCTTCGGTCTACATCACTCTCGTGGTATTTGGTCTCTTTCACTGTCGTCAGATCTATCTTCATCGTCGTTTCGCTCCGTCACTTATCTCGGTCACTCCAGCGTCCTCTCTGGCCAAATTGAATTATGGCCATGGTTGGAGGTTGTGAAACCTACGTGACAGAAAATCTGGAGATTACAAGTTGAAGATATGATTTTCTTTAGTTTATAGGATGTGTTTCTTTTTGCGTCGGCGTTGCGGGGGGGAGGTGTGTAACGCCTTATTTCTATTTAAGCGATAAAACACGCGAATAATAGAATATTCAAGAAATAGACGCTACTACGTCTTCAACAAATTTTAAAACAACATACATATATAAAAAGTCCTCAACGGTCGCAGCAGATATAAATCATACGTCACCAAAGTATACATGTCATAGAATCATCCTACATTAACATATAAAATCTCCAAATCCCGACATATGGGCAAAATCTCCTAAACATACATAATCTCAAATAAGTAAAATAACTGACATCATAATCAGAGCCTAATCTAATACTCTAACATAAACACAGAGGAAGCTCCCGCTATCCTCAAGCAACTCACCAAGCAAGCAACCACACTAAACATGCACGCCGTCTACCCTCCATACAGATAGGTAGACGGTCCACCACACACCATTGTGAGTTAGCTTCACATCAATCATAATCAATAATAATTAATGAAATATAATCATCAAATTAAACCGCAATTTAATTCAAGTTAAGATATAATCTAACTTCAATCATTATTCATAAATATCAACAATTCACCACATCACAATTATGCAAATCACCAATTATTAAGCACCAAGCATTTCAATCACCAAGTATATCAATCACCAAGCATTACGACCATTAGGACTCATGCCACAACATACTATGCACCTAGACATGACTCCTATATGCATGCGGTACCGTCACCAACAACGTCTAGGCCGTCATCTCATGATGCCAACAACACATCATAAACACCTCAACTCGATATAATTATCTCACAACTATGAATGCATGAACATATGACACGACTCATGCACATGTTCACAACAACTCACCAAAAACGTCAACATTATTTCACATGTATGCATTTGTCAACAACAATGTAAAAGCACACCTCCAATTACATTGATTAGTTCACCAACAATTGCACTATCAAGTATTCGCGTTCACACAATCAACAAGTCATAATTCAATTAAGAGTCATCACCATACAAGTTCAACATTTCATACATTTTCTCACAATCCAAGTAAGAAGAAAATACATCATATTATCATAAACATCATATTCCACACCTATCAATCATTCACACACTTTCATAAAATCATATAAAGCTACTCACAAAAGATTTGTAAGGTATTCGGCCTTAAGGATTATTTTTGACAAAGTTCGTCTATCATTTTACAACTTTAAAATAATTGAGACAATTGAATCAAAACCAAGTAAACAAACACTAATGCCTCAACTATGTATACTCTTATATCACATATGAGTGCAGTTGAGTATACATGTGCGTTTCACCGGTCAATTACGACGAAATCATAAAAAATCACAAAGTTCGTCTCTCTTTATCATTTTTCAAAACGAATTTCATTTTCAAAGCAAAACAAGTTAAACCCATTGAAATCATCAACAACCATTTTGAGAAATTATGTACACAGTATACAACCTTAAACCTACCCCTTTCCTTTGAGAAAAACGAGTTTCGGAAAAATCGATGTTCTTGGATATTTTCAAAAAGTTTAGTTCAATTTCATAAAATCAAGCTCAATCTATTTCATAAGATGTTCCAATAGGTTAAACATGTTGAAAGAAGAATTTTAGAGACCTTGGATCGACCACCAAATACCCGAAACAACAAAAACGGGGTTTGCTGTTTCTGGGAATCTCGCTGGGCATGACATATGTCGCCATGGCGGGAAGCCCCAGAACAGCAACCCTGTTCTTGGTATTTCTCCTTACGGGAATCCACTAATTTCCACCACAAAACCCCAATTTTGATCCCCTTGACCCCAAATTCGTTCCCAAAGTTTGTCTAAACGTTTATGTACACAAAAAGGCAATCTAAAACATATAAAACTTGAAATCAAACATCATTCCATCACCAATCACCAATATATCCATTTTTCATAAAAACCATCATAAACAACTCAATTCACACCACAACTTCACAATTAAGAGTACCCATAGCATGAATCATCAACAACAACAACATCTCATAACAACAACATCAATTATTCATGAAATCATCAACAATTCAACAACAACACCAATATCACCTATCACCTATTTTGAGCAAAACACAAAATATTCATTTACAAACACCTTGAGCATGTAAATCCAACATCAACAACTTGATTATCATTAAATTCAAATACCCAAACATTGCATCAAAATAATAGCACGAATTTCATCAATTAAGTTCGCAATAATCACATTTCACAATTAAGCACTTTTGAATTGAGATAGAAAAAGAGATTATTCTTAAGAGATTATGATAGAAAACTATCCTCCTTACCTCAAAGGATCTCAACTCTAGCTTTAGCCTCAATTAAGCTCCTTGAATCTCTAATCCCCTCTTGATCTACAATATTTTCTCTTCTAACCCTTTTCTTCTCTTCTCTTGCACTTTCTCTCTCTACCTCTTTCTAAAATTTTGTGAATGAATGATGTTGCCCTAATTTTCTCATGACATGGGTTCATAAGATCTTACCACTTAATAGGCCTAACTCACAAAGTTTCTAATTCATTGATCACAAAGTTTCTAATCACTTGCGGTAAAAGACAACGGATAAATAACGGCTTCTAATTAATTACCACAACTCACTTAGTAACTAGTAAAAATAACGGTTCCCACTTGAAACACTAAAAATAACTCTCACTGTGAAATTACTAATTTACCCTTGCTCACAAAAAGACTAAAATACCCTTAAGTCCAAAATAACCAAAATACCCTTCTAACACCAATTTTCAATAATCCCAACTAAAATACACACAAAGGCAATTAATCACATACAAGCACATATAAACGCATATAAAAAAATCAATTAAATTAATTCTAACAAAAATCAGGCTGTTACAGGGGTGATGTTGGAATGGGAGGAAGCACGTTGGGAAATGAAAGTGATTTGTTCTGTCCTCGTTCGTTGCCTTCGTCGTCGTTGTCGTTGGAAGAGGGCCAATGGCGAAGAGAGAAGGCAGTGAGAGGGACAAGGGAAGGAGTATGAAGAGACATAAGGGAGGATTGTCTGTCTTATAAAATTGCCCCTGACTTTTTGTTGGACAAATTTGACCCCAAATTAATTAATTAATAAAAAGGGAAATGTTAACTAGTGCCCCCGGGACACTAGTTAAGGAGTCTAATATAAGAATTTTGCATTGACAATTGATGAAAAGTAGATTGTCCATGTATCATTGCTCCAAACATATTTAAAGTGCTCAACAGTCCTTCGGAGTCTACCTTTTGAGTCAACTAGACCATCCACCCGTGCTGCCGCCCGGGTCATATTAATTAGAAACAAAACATGCAAATAAATTGAGATTAAAAAGTGTTTTACGGTACAAAAATAAAAAGTTTATGATAAAATTACAATAAAAACATATATTAGGACGGTAGATTGCGGAAAATCTCCTTGTAAGCTTTCATAATCTTCTATCCGGATACACTGCAATTAAAACATATTATGAATATAAAAGATTGAATGGTAGAATTATAGAATAGAGTACATCAATTGCACAAATCAAATTGCAGAAATTGAAAACATAAGTGAATAAGCTAAAGAGAAGAACAAAATTACCTTAGTAAACCACAACGTGATTCAAGAAATATGCCACTTGCTATACTAAGTTACAAACCATCCATATTCAGCTAAAAACCCTTTCATCTCATAAGCAAACTCAAAACCAATTGTGGATCGTAGCCACATTTGTTAGGTTGGTTATTAATTAACATATTCTGCTGCAACTTGGCAATTTTCTGAATCCTTAATACTCCTATTTAAGATTCATTGCTCCTCCCTATAAATTGCATAGATTAAATTTTTTAATCTATAAAATGTATACTAAAACAACTAACTATTTGGAATACCAAAACTGTAAATTTATATAGAAATCAGTAAAAGTATTGTGGATATAATAACTTAAATTTGCGTTGTTACATTAATTTATCTCTTAGCTTCAAATTAATCAAAAATCCATATTTAGATTTCAGTTTTTTTGAGGCAGTGTTTCTATCAAGTATCAACTGAAACCTTGTTAGAAAACCTCAAAAGAATCCTATTGAAAATAAGATTAGGATCCATGTTTTTACTTTATTATATATTTAGGATCGGCATATCATATCCTATCATATCGTGTAAATAAGAACCGTATCCTATCATATCATGAAAATAAGAACAAAATATCATGTAAATATTATTGTGTAAATTGCTTTGATGTCTATATAAAGAGAGCTCATTGTGTAGTTGAAACACATGGTCTCACCATATGTCCTAGTTTTTCTCATTCAACAAACTCAAATACTTCATTTGCCCTGTGTCAGAAAAGCTGAAGCTAGACAAATACAAATCAGTTTAAGCAACACAAAACTGAGATGCACCTACCATGACAAAAGCATTGGAAGCTGCTGTTATATTTATACCAACTCCACCAGCTTTAAGTGACATCAACAAAACCTGATGCAAGAAATAATTGGTGATGGTTTGTAATAGTCAAAGCATTAAAACAATTCACTATGCTAATTAGGTAACAGATAAACATGAGGAAATATGTTAAGACCTGTCTGTCGTTAACTTTTGAGAATGGTTTGATTACTATTCCCGCTGCTGCAGATTCAATGTGCCATCAAGACGAACAAATGAAATTTTATTCCTGAACATATTTGATAATACAAAGATAA
The DNA here is from genome assembly GCA_946800305.1 of Medicago arabica. Classification (NCBI taxonomy): domain Eukaryota; kingdom Viridiplantae; phylum Streptophyta; class Magnoliopsida; order Fabales; family Fabaceae; genus Medicago; species Medicago arabica. The sequence goes on from OX326971.1 coordinate 52,928,332, forward strand.
TGATTAATTAACCTCTGGTATCATTGTTCTTGGAAATTGGATTAAGCCAAATACAACCTTACAAAACCGGCTTGAAAGGTGAGGCCTGTCCAAGATTTACAAACACTACACGGGTCATATCTCTAGTCAATGTGGGAATAAATCCATTTGATTCACACCCAACACAATGAAGGCAACCAAAATGCCGCAATTAAGTGGCTAGGGACGGACCGCAATGAAGCGGAATTTCCAACAATGGTTTATTGTCAAAGTGAATAAAAAAAGAAACCTGAACACGTAATCATAGTTTTCAAAACTGGACCAGACCACCCTGATCTGAAAACCAGACCGATGGTTAAGCATGATGCAGAAAGGAACAGATAAAACACGTAGCAAGATCACAACAATCGTTGAAGCTGATATCAACTTCAATGGAATGATTAAAACGCAATGTAGAAAAAAAAATCATGACTGACTATGGGAACAACTCTTTTCAAGATTTCACATTCACTCAAATACTAAAAAAAAATGAATAAACTAGCAAAGAATCTTACCGAGTAAAGGGAATCTGCAAGAGGTCTAGAAAATCAGTCCATTGGCTGAAAACAATGCTCTTAAATACTGATGAGCGAAGATTTTCAAGTTCATTCATAAGACCAATTTCTCAAAATCAATCTGAAATCGACTCTCGGTAGGGGCAGTGATAAGATCCTGCTTGCTGACTAATTTCTTGTCAAAAACAATAATCTTAGGATTATGAGTTTGCACAATAACCAAATTAAAAGTGTTGGGTTGGGATCGGAATCGGAGACGGGTCGGCGGAGATGAAATGGCTGGAGTTGGTGCCGCCATGGGTGTTGGGTCGGAATATGAAGCAAATATATTATAAAACATTTCAATCAACATCAACATTAACTCAACTCCTCACAAACCAAATCCAAATCAAAATTTAAACAGTTATGTTAAATCAAAGCCAAACTTAAATTAGTGAATGCCAATTAAAACAATCATATGTAAACAATGTCTCTCTTATCTTTCATTTACAAACAGAAATATAACATGACTAAAAAAGTAATATGGTACCTTTCCGCAGCTTTTTCTGAAACGATTCCCTCTGAAGCTAGAATGAATGGTAAGAGAAAAGTATAAATCATCAATTAAAGAAAGGTTCAAGAAAGTTTCTGCTAATATAAGTAGCCACATAATTATTCAGGAATGTTAAAATTTCAAAGTTTCATTGATGTGTACATTCAAAGCTAAGTTAAGCTACTTTGGATAAAAGAAGTTATAATGGGAAAGCTACCCCAAGGAACTACATGTGGCGAAAACATGGCCTAAGTGAGACTGGCATAAGATTGTATTAGCGAAATGAGGTTTTTCTTATAGAAAGTGAAATGAATTCACATATACTCTTTTGAATTTTCCTTTAAAATGCGTTTTAAGTGGTTAGAATGATGATGCATCCTTTATTCTGCAACAACAAAGAGGAGTCCATGAAAAATTTACAGATAATCAGACATTATAGAATTACATATCAGCCAATGACATGTTGGTATTAAGCATAAGTACTCTATTAATTTATACAGTTCTCAATTTGGCGATGCATTTTCAAGAGCATCAATTGTTTGACTCAATCAAATTACATTATATAGAACTCAACCAAATCTTAAGATAAAATCCTTCAACAGAAAATCATTCTCTAATTTAAATTAAAGCAAATTAAATGGCAATAAACCTTACAATAATTTCTTAAAATAAATCAACCAAATAGAGAACTTTCCAAAAATCAAGAGCATGTTGGCATTAAGCTCGTATCCAATTCATTGTTGGAAATAATAATTGATATGTGAATAAGATAAAATAGCATAAAATTCAATGGCGCAACACAACAAAAACAGGAAAAACAAAACAAAAAACCCTAAAAATTAGAAATGGTTAAAGGAAGAACAAAACAAACCTACCACAGTGATACCGTCGAAGAGATGTTTGAATTCACAACGGAGAGGACACGGTGGGAAGGTGTGGTTGATTTCTGATTCGCAACGGAGGTGTTTCTGATTCTGATTCATCCAATCATGTGACCCTCCACATCCACATCTTCGTAAACAAAAAGTACCTTAAGCCCAAAATTCTCCTTAACGAGCATTCTCACGGTGGTCACAACTTCTCGCCGCTTCACCGAATTCCTCATGGAAATCCTTCACATGCCACTTCAGTTCCTCCAATGCTTCTTCCTTCTTCTCCGCCTCTGCAGCTGTCTCCAACTCCGTCGTTCAGAAGATCAGAAAGCTTCTCTGATTTCAGATACGTTTTCGAGGTTTGATTCGGTTTCACATTCACATTTGGGTATCAGAGAGAGTAGATGGGAAGGAAATATGGATTGGGAATTTGAGAAGGGGGAAAAATTACAATAGAGAAGGATGAATAATTTTATTTTTTTTTAAGAAGAAGAAAGAAGGATGAATAATGAAGGATGAGATAACCATTTCTATATTACCAATGCTTTCTTTTACCAATGTTAGAAGACAGTGGAATGCATCATTGAAAATACGCGAGCTCATAATGGAAATGTGGGAGATTTGAAATTCGAAAATGTCATTTAATGAGGTTGTACGCTGTGATTTCCCGCCCATAATCTAGGTTAAGGGGTATGCATTAGTTGTGTGCATTGTACTTTAGAATTAGATAATAAGGATAAGGATATCAAGACTAACATGTATTGATTATAAATATCATTTTCCTAATTTATTAATCATTAATGCATGTTTGGTTATAATTTCGTTAACAATATTGTTATTTATTGCGAGCAAACATTTCACGAGAACTTCACGAATACAGGTAAAATGGCTAATAAATCTTAATTTACATCCTCTTTTTATGTGTAATTTTTCATAGAGTTGTACTCTACTGTATTTGACAATTCAATTTCAACATTGTTACATTTAATCAAATGAAAATGAAACCTAAATAAAAATCTTCTGTGCAATACGTGCATGAGAATGGACATGAAATATGTAATTCATTCACTTTGCAAACAGTACATCAAAATTGATTATAACATCAAGAATAAATTACACCCAACTTCGCTTAAAAATGTTTGAATTACACACTCCTCCCCTCTTATGTTAAAATATACATTTCCCTCCCTTGTAAAGAAAAATTTATACTCACCTCCCCTGTATTGTATTTGTACAATGCTTGAATTACAACTTCATCCCTTAATAATTAAATATGCACTACACTTTAATATATCGTAACTTAAATAAATATTTTTATGATATATACTAATTTTCAACCACCATTTAAGAAAAATAAATTCATTTCTTTGTAATTTAAATGTCAATGATAATTAAATTTAAATATTTTGGTATTAATTTTATATTTTAGAGTATAAAATTAACTTTTAAATAAATATTTTTTTATTGTCTTTAATAATTTTTTACCTATTTTATTTTTATTTTAGGTTGTTTCATATTTTATATTAGGGTTTAAAACTATATGTTAATGACTTTGTGAATAAAAAATAGCGAAAAATATGTATGCAAATTTTGATTAAATTAATGTAGACCTACAATATATATTTTTTTCCAAAGTGTGTTAGATTTTGATTTTTTTTCTAGATTATTAGAAATAAAAAAAGTTATTGATGGATTAAAACGTAGATTTTGACATAAAAGGTGAGGGGAATGCAATTTAAACTTCTCTTGAGGGAGGAGAATGAAATATTTTCTAATATATTTTGAATAAGAGGGCAGTGAAGTGTAGTATAATTTAACATAAGAGAGGTGGAAAATGTAATTCAAGCAGGAGGGGAGTGTAATCTACTCTAACATCAAATCACAACACGTAAATATTCAATCCAATATGTTAAAAATAAGAGGATGTGTATAGTGTTCTGATTTTTTTTACCCAAACTGCATAATGTGTTGCCTGATTTTAGACCCGCAATATTCGCAAAGAAATTTTATCGCAATTAATAGCATCACTCTTTCGTTAAACCATAAAATAAAACTTGTAATATAAAAAATAAATGTGAAAATGAAAGATATATTATGGTAAATACAATAAAATTAAGGAACTTTTTTTTTTAAAATTTAAAATTAAGGAACTAAATTATCGTATATTATACTAAAGAAATATTCCTGTCCTTTTATCATTTTCCTACTCCTAAGTGTAAATTCCATCAATGATCTAATTCTAAATATGTATACTTACGTTGATTCCTACCAAATACATATGCTTCCAAGCTACCACTATACACAACCAAGAAACAGCATATTGATAAATCTTTGTTCTTGTCGTTGGATATTTGCCCCATTTTCTTGTCTTCACCGTGAACCAAAAATACTTTAAAAACAAATCACAAAGTGGGCCCCATTATGGCCGGCAGGTCTTCCAACTTCAAGAATCTTTGACCCGGTCAGGTCCACACAAAATTTCGGATAGATACTCCCTCAAATCTTCGGGCGAATATCTTATAACCGAATCCAATCCGACCCGAAATCTCACATAAAATTCCCTATACTTAAAAACAATCTTCGATATCAACGACTCTTTAATTTCATTAAGCAGTTCCGGGTCGGGTACAACCCACAAATATTGCATTCTAAACACTTCATCAAATGCCACATTGAAACTCTGAAAAATTTCTCTTGCTTTCTCCACCGTCGGATTTTCTGGAATCGACGATAGAACTTTACTCCACGCCATGCGTTCGTATTTCGTAACATACTCTTTCACCTTCATTTCGTGCTTCAATAACCAATCCTCACCGAGAATAAACCTTAGATTCGATTTACGAACCTTTACGACGACGTATTGCATGTTATTCGCAAGAAAAAGATAGGAAAGTGCAACGTCTTTGTAAAACTCAGCTTTTCCGTCGAGTTTGCATAGAACCACCAGAATCAACCACGATAATCGTTTCGCTATCTCCGACGGTGGATTATCCTCGTCGTGAATTGGACTTTTGTAGTAAGATTCCGGTACCGGAGTTTGTGGCCAATCGGAAACTATATCGCCGATTGCTTCACTGTAATCGGCGAGAAGTGCGATGTAGTTCATCACATAGCGCGTGAGAGGATGGATTCCTCCGCCTGGTACCGGAATCTTCGAAGATTCCTTCTGAATCGCCGATTCAAAATCGGTTAACATAGTTCTAACCGTTTCACCGAGTCTCACCTGTGAAGCAACGACTTGCGATCTGATAGTTGAATTTGATTCTGATGAAAACATTGATTCAATTTGATTCCAATTCTCTGAAATCGCTTCGTATAAATCCAGTGTTCTGAACATTTTCTCCGGTGTTTTCCTGCATTTCGCCACGTTTTCCGGGAATGTAAACAGCATCAATGCACCGTCTCTGCAAATATCAGCGAAACACGATTCGCCGATGTTGTTCTTCTCCGGCGAATCAAAAATATAATTACTGAGTATTCTTTCGCCGTGAAATAGTGTATTAACGGCGACTTTGACGGCGTTTAACCAGCACTTGATTTTATATTCAAGCATTTCCCAATCCATTTTCTGAATCTGTGAAAAACTCAAATTCTCAACTCCGAGATTGTACAAAGCTTCATCCATAGTAGATTTTCTCACGATTAAGTAAATATTCACACATTCTTTACTATAACCGGTGAAAATCATACACTCTGCAATAGCTTTCAAATCAGCAACAGCAGACATGGATACTGAGTCTGCTGCGAGTGATGAGTCGTCGTCGTCGGAGAATTCCTCGTCTGAGAAACTACTCCGACTATCAATGGAAGAACGAATAGAGATCGATTCAGAGTCGAATCGGTCTCTATTCTGTGATAATATTCGATAAAATTCAGTTTCGAGTTTTTTTATGGCGAGTTGCATTAAGGATTGAGCTTCAACGAGTTTTTTGGAGGTGGAATCACGTGCGACGAGGTACATCATAGCAGATTGTAGACTCTTAACGACTTTAAGATAGAGTTTGGCTTCATGACGAGTGTTTGTGAAAAGAGAATTAGAATGGTTAGAAGAAGTAGAGACAGTGTTCCATTTGGTTATGAGGGAACGTGCGGTTTCTATGTTTTCATCAACTATTGCGTCTGAGAATGTTTTGTTTTGTGGTGATGGTGATTTGGGTGGTGATGGTTTGAAGAAAAAGAAGTTTCTAGGTTTAGACATTATTGAAATGAAGTGATTCTTTGTAGTTTGGAGTGTTGGGGGTTGAGGAGTTTTTATAGAAGTGGAAACATTTGAAGATAGTTAGGTCTTGTTTGAGGTGAGAAAGTAATTGTGTCAGCGTGTGGGGAAGTGGAAGTAAAGACAAGACAACAGACGCGGTTATAGGTTCAGATATTGCCAGATATAATTTTCTTATGCTTTTATGGGCAACAACCGAGTAAGGGGGTCTCCCTATTGGATCTTTGCCTTTTACGTTAAAACAAGAGTGATTATTGGACCCTCACTGTTATTGGCTCACATGTTTCGTACTCGCCGGGCGGGGTGGGGGGACCAGAGAAAATTCAAACATAAAGTGGAGGAAGTTATATGTCCAACGAAGGCATAGAGGTTAAGGACGGTTAAAAGACTGGAGGGCTTTATGACAGGCAATTAAGCTACCCATACGTGCGATTCTTTTTCTTCAAACAAATTACTTGTTTTGGGCATTGCATGGTGACTTAGTCTGCTCATGCCTCATTATTCCATTCCATGTATACATTCACTAGTAGGCTTAAAGAGTAAATGTTGTATAGGACCAGGACCACTGCCAATGGAATATAGTTGAGGTTTTTAAATTTTTGTACCAAATTAAACTCAGAAGATGAAGTCCAGCTTGTGACCTATTCTCATCATTTACATATTTGTTGTTCTCTACGTATAGAAGAGTATTCTTAGTAAAAAAGTTTGGTGTATTAATTAATTACACGCGGTATGGTCATGTTGATTTTTTGGTAGAAAGAAAGGAACAAGTCCGTTGCATTTACATTTTAGTTGTGAGTGCCGTCGCGAATTTTATTTGGCTTATTTTTTTGGTAAAATGATTATGTTTATTTAAATGAAGTTAAATAAAAAAAATTAAAAAAAGACTTGACCAAAACAAAAAGTTAAAAAAGAAGCTATATAATCATACCATACACATATAAGTTAATGATGCTATGAACCAGTCAAATGAAACAATACTCCCTTTGGAAGTATCATGATGATTAATCCATTATTAGTGTCAATGTGCTACTATAATATAGTATATAATATATAATAAATAAAACATTTGAGCTAACCAACAAGTTCATATAAGAAATGCAGATATATTTGGTGCATGTATACTGGATAGAATGTTCTACTTGTCGCTTATCAGTTGGAGCTATAAGGGTCACCGGACATCAGGTTATTATATAGCAAATAGTCCATTCAAAGGGTTCAAAACGTACACTATGTTGCCAAACCAGACACCAAATTATATATTCAAATCAACATAAGTCATCATATCATATAGTAATATAGTTAATATAGTCTCTCGAGAGCTTGAACTTTTACAAATCTCACCCTTATTGAAAGTGAATTATGAATTCTATAAAATGTAGCAATTTCTATTACTTTTGTTTTTCGAATGATAAAAGGGAAACAATATACTCGTAACAAAACATAATAAAAAATAGACGTACTTATTCAAAATTTAGACTAAATTTACCAACATTCTTTGACTCACTTCTATTTCTATTTTATTACACATACTGATAAAATAAGAGAAACGGAGACAGACCACTTCACTTGTGCTCTGCCATGCCGTCAAGGCTCAAAAAGGCAAAGAGTTAAGGATGCATTCTTCTATTGTTACAAGTATTATAAAAGAATAATATTTGGATACACGCATAAATATATTTTTGTTTAATAATAAAAAAAGAATTTGATAATAAAATAATTTAATATTTTTTTAAAAAAATAATAAGTTTGTACCTAAATACTATTCATCTATGCTTGTGACCGTAGAAGAATGTCTGAAAGTTAAGAGCTCAATAAATAAGCTCTCATATCCTATAAACTATTAGGTTAGGTGTAATCTCACAATCAAGAGTTTGTTCGCCTAGGGCGGTTTAGAAGCAGCCATTCGGGGTGGACATCGGTCGGCCTCAGACGGTTTTCGGGTGAAAATTCTCAATCTGAGGTGACCGATGGGTGAGAAAATCATACCCATCACCGTCCATTTTTTGCATTCGGTTTGATCGAATTCGGTTTATTCAGTTTGTCGGTTGTTCGGGTGGGTTGGAACGGTTTAGATGGGGGCTTCAAACGCAAAAGAACAAAAGATTAAAAAAAAATCCAACTGCAAAAAATTCAACTTTTTCGCATATTTCATACAGAACAGAGAACAACCTTTTCATAACTTCACAAATCACAATTACATTTCATGTTGTACATAGAAGAACCTTTTCATAACTTCACAATTACATCCTTAATAAACCAATAAAAATCTTAGATGCAAAAAACAATTAACTATTTACATAACAAAATAAAAAATAAATGGTGATAGAGATATGAAAACAAATCAGTGCTTCAAGATGTGGAGATTCAAAAGAAGATCAAAGATGCTAGCTTTGAATGAATAACAAATCAATGGTGATAGAAGCTTGAATAACAAATCAATTGCATGTATCTTACACTATCAAGATCCAGTTCACCAACAAACAATGGCTATGAAACTATGAAAATGAAGGAAGTCTGATCTAAGTATGAGAGAAAAGAGGAAGAGAAGATGAAGAAAAGCGGACGAGAGAAGAAGAGAGGAAGAGAGATGATTTGGGTAGAGAGAACTGGAAGCATGTTTCTAGAGAGAGGCAAGGTATGTTGATAAATGAGATAAAAAATAGATTTTATATTACACCTAACCTGCTAAACACTTGGAAAAAAAAACAAATAGATATATGTTATCGGTTGCTCATGGGTTTCGATGGGTGGAATTAACCCATCCGAAACCGACCGAAATTACTTGTCCTTAACCGTTTTCTTCAACCTGAATGACCCGTACAACCCGAATGGACCCACTCGCTTGTCTACGGGCCTTTTGGGTCGGCCGGTTTGGGTCGATTAGGCAAATCTTGTCCAGCCCTAGCAGCCATAGTCCATAATATAGAGTTTATGGAACTAATACGAAAAAGAGAAAGTATGTTTATTAATTCTTAATTCTTAAGTTTGGTTACACTCGGATCTTAAGTTGGACTAGTAGTTTGTTTCAAACTGATGAATATTTGGTGTAGAGCAAAACTCAATAACTAATTTTCTGCTCTGAATACCAAACTAAACTTATAAATTCATAAACAAATGGTGAACCATCTGCATAGAAGAATTTATAGCTTTCCATTGAACGTGCAATAAACTGGACGCTTCAAACATGATGCAACCAGAGTAAATAATAAGCCAATGATTTTTTTTAAGGAATCCAACTATTTTTTCTTGAAAACTCAGGATCGGTATCCGATTAAGGACTAAATAAGCTAACTTTTAATTCAGTTTCATTAGGAATAAATAAATTGCTAGAGCAGAAACATGACACATGATGGACCGTGAGAATAAAATGCACGTCGAATTACATATAGACAGCAACTCCAAAACTTTCTTTTCCTTGCTTGAATTCCATATCATTACACCTTCAATGCATATTTTCTTAATGGAGAGTATATTTGTTTCTATGGTATACTTTTTTACTTTTGTGTGTTGTGTTAGAGCAAGCACCTTGCTTGCACTCACTGATGAGAGAAAAGAGAGTTCAGAGAACAATTTATACTGTGATGAAGAATAGAGAGAACGAAGAGTGTTTTGTTTTTATGAAATATAGAACTGTTATTGATTATGATACAAGATACTTAGTTATATCAATTGAATACAAACAAGTATTTATAGGCTAAGTTGAGTAACTTGCACTACAAGCCTCTAACAAACTAACTAACTAGTTGGTTACTAAGTAACTAACTAACCAACAAACATAGTTGGATTTATTCACAACATGCTCCCTATAATCCAACTATGGAACATGAAACATACAAATCAATCGAAATGAATTATTCCTAATTTCTTCCTAAGAGACAAGAACCTATCAATCTTCAATCCCTTAGTCAGAATGTCAGCAAGTTGAGATTCACTTGGACAGTGCTTCACTTCTAGCTTCCCATAATTCACTTGCTCCCTCAAGAAATGAAATCTAGCTTCTATGTGTTTACTTCTGCCATGTAGAACTGGATTCTTAGCTAAGTTGATTGCTGACTTGTTGTCCAGTTGCAAAACAATTGGCCTCCTGACTTGAATCTTCAACTCACTCAACAGAGATTCAATCCAAATAGCTTGACATGCAGCATAAGATCCTGCAATATACTCTGCCTCACATGAGGACAATGCCACCACTGGTGAGCACCATGAAATTGGTGCACCAAAAACCTTGAAAAAGAACCCTATTGTGCTTCTTTTGTCAAATTTATCTCCACACCAGTCTGAGTCTGAGTAACAAGTAATCGCTGCATCATTATCATCTGAACTTGCAGGAAAGAAAACGTCATAATTGATTGTACCATTCAGATATCTGAGAATTCTTCTTGCAGCTTTCATATGAGAGATTCTAGGATCATCCATATATCAGCTCACTAAATCAACTGAGAAACCTATGTATGGTCTGCTATTACATAGGTACCTTAATGAGCCTACTATATGTTTGAACAAGGTTGCATCAACCTTCTCTTCTTCACCATCCTTCTCAAGTTTCAAATTTGCTTCAATAGGTGATGCTGCAGGATTACATTCCAACATTCTGAACCTTTTAAGAACCTCTCTGACATGCTTTCTCTGATGCAATGTGATACCTTTCTCAGTTCTAATAAATTCCAGGCCTAGGAAATAAGATAAATTTCCCAAATCTGTCATCTCAAATTCCTTCATCATCAATTGCTTGAATTTCTTCATATTGTTGATGTTGTTACCAGTAACTAACAAATCATCAACATATAGACAAATGAGTGTTATGTCAGATGCAATTGCTTGCACATACACACCATATTCTGATTTGCACTTAGTGAAACCTAACTCAACGAAATAGGAATCAATTTTCTTATTCCAAGCTCTTGGTGCCTGTTTAAGGCCATAGAGAGCTTTGTGCAGTATGTATACCATATCTTTCTTCCCTTGTATCACAAAACCAGGAGGTTGAGTGACAAATACAACTTCATCTATAGGACTATTCAGAAATTCAGATTTTACATCAAGATGAAATGTAGCCCAACTTCTCTTGCAGGCTAGAGCTATTATTAACCTCACTGTTTCTATCCTTGCAACTGGTGCATAAACTTCTGAATAGTCAAGACCTGCTTTCTGAAGGAATCCTCTAGCCACTAATCTGGCTTTATGTTTAGCAATTGAACCATCAGGATTATGCTTCAGCTTATACACCCACTTGACTTCAATTTCCTTTTTGTTTGCTGGAAGCTTGACAAGGTTCCATGTATTGTTCCTTTCAATAGATGCTAGTTCTTTTGTCATTGCAAATTTCCATGCTTCATTCTTTAAAGCTTCATTATGGTTAATTGGTTCAGCATCTGCTAGTAATGCAAAGTGAACCAAATCTCCATCTTCAGTGACTTCACTATCAACTATTATTTCACAATCCTGAAGTCTAGCTGGAGCTACTGTTATTTTATGAGGTCTGTTGTTCAGAACATTCTCAACTGTATTCTGAACATTCTCATCTATGTTATGAACATTCTCATCTATATTGAGAACATTCTCATCTACGTTCTCATCCAAAGTTTCATCTGCTTCCTCATTTCTTGAATCATCTAGCAAGGAATTCATCAAGGGTTTTCTAGTTGTGCTATTAGATGTCTAATTCCATGATTCGTTCTCATCAATAACTATATCTCTGCTGATCATAATTTTCCCACTTATAGGATTATACAATTTATAGGCTCCAGTCTTGTGATATCCAACAAGTATCATTGCTTCACTTTTATCATCTAATTTCTTTCTTCTAGCATCAGAAACATGTTTATAACATATTGAGCCGAAAACTCTTAGATGATTAACAAAATGTTTCTTACCACTCCATACTTCTTCTGGAACTTCATTTTTCAATCTCTTGATTGGACACCTATTCAGCACATATGCAGCAGTTGTCACTGCTTCTCCCCAAAGTGATTTTGGCATGCTCCTTTGTTTCAACATGCATCTGGCCATATCCAAAATGCTTCTATTCCTTCTTTCAGCTATACCATTGTGCTGAGGAGTGTAAGGAGCTGTAACTTCATGGTCAATCCCATGATTTACACAAAATTCTTCAAACATTCTGGAGGTATACTCTCCACCAGACCACCACCATCTGTTCTAAGAATCTTAATTTTCTTTTCACTTTGATTCTCAACCAATGTTTTGAATTTTCTGAACACATCAAACACATCATCCTTTTGTTTAATCAGATATACCCAAAGTTTCCTGTTATGCTCATCAACAAAGGACACAAAATATCTATTTCCCACAATAGTGTGATCCTCAAAAGGTCCACAAACATCTGAATGAACAACCTCTAGTATGCAGGAAGATCTCATTGGTAAATAAGATTCGAAAGCATTCCTTGGCTGCTTCCCCACCAAGCATCCTTCACATAGCTTTTCAGGCATTGAAAACTTTGGTAAACCAGTCACCATTCCTTTTGACATTAACTAATTAAGAGATCTAAAATTCAATTGGCCAAACCTTAAGTGCCATAACCAACTCTGCTTGTTCTCAACCACAGTTTGTAGATATTGAACTTCTATGGAACTAATCAAGGTTTTGAAGGTTCTATTTTTTTTTATAAAGGGGGTCTCAAAACTAGTCTATTGCTTGCATCAAACAACTCAAGGACCTCATTCTTCATTGCTACTGAAAATCCTTTCTCAATAAGCTGACTAACGCTTAATAAGTTGCACTTCATACCTGACACGTACAATACATCTTCAATGATTGCTGAACTGTCATTACTTCTTCTGATGACCATATTTCCTGCTCCTTCAGCTTGCAATGGTCTGTTATCTGCAAGTCTGATCTTGCTTCTTCTTGTATCATCAAATTTGATCAGCCATGCCTTATGATCAATCATGAGATTAGAGCAACATGTGTCTAAGAACCAGGTTTCAGAATCAAAGCAATCTTATGAAACTGTTGCCATCAGAACTAGAAATTCACCATCAAAATCCTCTTGTGCCATCTTGGCTTCATCATCTTCATTATCCTTGACAACTCCTTTGCTTTTGTTATACCAACAATCCTTTGCAAAATGACCCAATTTCTCAAAATTATAGCATTGCACAAATTTCCTATATTGGAATCTCTTATTATCTCTTTGATTTGAGTTCCCTCCTCCTCTCTTAGAGGATTCAGGTTTCTCACCATTCTTGTGTTTCTGTGAGTTTGACCATGGACCTTTATTCTTCTTGCTACTATCAAACTTGCCTTTGGACTTTTCAGAGCCACCATGATTCTTCCATGTCCGAGCTTGTAAAGCCTGAATTGATTCTTGAACACCTCTTCTTTCAATTATCTTCAATTCATGGGCTTCTAAGGATCCTACAAGATCTTCAATCTTCATAGTAGGAACATTCCCAGATTCCTTAATAGCAACAATAACATGATCAAAGTGAGGAGCTAAGGTTCTCATAACCTTCTCAATTACCATCTTCTCTGTGATGGTTTCACCACAATTCTTCATCAAGTGAACAAGATTCTGAATCTTGGACACATACACTGATATCTTCTCAGAATCTCCCATCTGCATCAACTCATATTTCCTGCGCAAAGTCTACAACTTTATGCTCTTGACCTTCTCATCTCCCTCGTAATATTTGACAAGAATATCCCATGCCTCTTTTGCAGACTCAACATGAGAAATTCTGTCAAAATTTGCATTATCCACCGCGGATTGAATGCAATACGACGCCTTGCAGTACTTCTTCTTCAAATCTTTGTGAAGAATCCGTTGAGCTTCAGTTGCGTTTTCTGCAAGCTCTGCGACGCCATTGGTAACCACCTCGAGAGTATCTTGAAAACCAAACAAAGATTTCATCTGTTTATGCCACATTTCCCAATTATTTCCATCAAGAATTGGACGTGAATTGGGGATGCCGTTTCCACCATTCATCATTGCAATCAGGTATGAAATCTACCCTGGATTTGTGACTTATACGCACAAGAACCAAAAGGCTTGTGATACCAATTTGTTAGAGCAAGCATCTTGCTTGCACTCACTGATGAGAGAAAAGAGAGTTCAGAGAACGTTCTGAACTGTGATGAAGAATAGAGAGAATGAAGAGTGTTTTGTTTTTTATGAAATATAGAACTGTTATTGATTATGATACAAGATACTCAGTTATATCAATTGAATACAAACAAGTACTTATAGTCTAAGTTGAGTAACTTGCACTACAAGCCTCTAACAAACTAACTAACTAGTTAGTTACTAAGTAACTAACTAATCAACAAACATAGTTGGATTTATTCACAACATGTTGAAATATATTTTTTGAGCAGTATTTTGTCTGTTTTGATGGAAAGTAATATCCAACAATGTCTCGAATATGATTACTTTTAGTAGAGGAAATATGTGAAGAAAAAGATGCCAACGCAAATTATGCGAACCGGGGTGCAAATAAGAGGGTGTACAATGAAACTGCATTTTGTCCTTATATGGTAGTATATTAGAGCAACTCCAACGCTAGTTCTGCACAGTGTTCTTGAAGCTTAAAAACAAGTTCTTGCTTTCTTTACCATTGGAGATGGATGATGTGGAATCCATGTTGGAGAACTGTTCTTTGTGGAGAACACGTTCCAGCAGAAAACTGTCAGAAAAAGCATATGAAAAAGACGGAGAGAAAATACACAACTTGTTCTAAACATACAAATCAAAACACCAAATCAAACACTTAAAATTCCAAATCCGAAAATCAATTAGAAATTCCTAAATTGGACAACCAATTGAATCTTCACAGTTCAATTATGAAAATTTTCCTTTAAATTTGAGATTACCCTTCAATCTGGGTTTTGAGCATTTTTTACGTTCTATCTGAGTTTTCTCAATTCAATTTTGAGAATTGTTCAAAGAAGGAAAAAAAAAAAAAAAAAAGAGAATTATCAACAAAATAAAAAGGTAGATGGCCGATGGAAAATAGCTGTAACGAGGGAGATGAGGGTAGTTTGAGAGAATGAAGTAGAAGTAGTGGTCGAATGGGGAAATGAGGTAGTTTGGATTATTCTAGAACTAAAAGGTGTTCTTTTTACCAAAATGAAAAGAAAAAAAAAATCAATTTTTTAATTAATATTTTTAGAAAACAAAATATACAAATAAGTATTTTAATGGAAAAATATTAAAATAAAAAAGAAATATGTGAGGTCAATTGTAGGACCCTATAATGTAAGTTAAGAACGTAAATATTGTTCTCCCACCAACATGCTTCAAGAACATAAATAGTGTTCTAGTATTGTAGATGCTCTTAGTATTTAGTAGAGAAAGATGCTAAAGTTCACAAACTTATCGTGAACTTGACGCTCAAAATAAGATGGACACGAAATTAGCAATAATATTGATAATAATTTTAAAAAAATTATATTAGTAGGTTTGTTTCGCTGCAAAATACATACATGTGTCTGACGCCAAACACATGTTTGATTTAAAGTGTCATCGTTTTATACCTTATGAGTGCAAAAAATATACTCCATTGAATTTTCGTGTAGTGCTTTAATTGATTTGTTCCTATAATTTATAGGTCAATCTAAAATTTACATTTGATGTAATAGATTGAGCATCTAAAAAATAGGTTTGAAAATTCAAGAACTCGCATCTTTATGTGGTGATTATTGTTTAATTAATTGTCAAGAAAACAACTTAAACAGTATTTAAATAAGGATCAAATAAAGTTCTTATTTAAACCCATATATGAATGATTGGTTTTGGTTCCTATCTCTCCAAAGCCAATCATTCCATTCTTTTATCTTCCTCTCTCATGTGTGATTACCTTCATGGTTTATATATTTTCTCTATAAATTTACTCAAAGACGTAATAGTTTATGCAGATTTAGCCAAGATTGTTGTGCATATATGTTTTGTTGCTAATAATCGATGCTTGTTTTGCTTGAATATTTTAATACACAATTTATTGTTGACAGTAACTTTTGTTCTTTGATCTGGCTTTATTTCCACTACTTGTGTTGTTCTGTTTTTCTGGATTCCATAATTGTGCCAAACCGCCCGTGAACCTACTCTACCGCCAACCCGTCACCCGACTTGTTCGATGCTACACACGATCGGGAGTGGGTGAGATAATATTGTCTTCGGTTTCGTTCAGTTTTGAAATTTTCGTACGAAATCGACCGAACCCGTTCGATGCTCTACCCTACTATCAATAAAAAGACTCAAAACACTTATGAAGTTGCATAATTAGGGAAGAAACTTAATTAGAACGACCCGAATAAAAACAATACATAATCTTCCTCAAACCATGGACACCTCATTTAAATGGCATCTTATTTGTCTTCAAATGCAAAGAAAATACATAAAAACGTAGCCGAAAACATCATATGATGCTACGTCATTAGAGAGAGGGTGTGTGTGTGGGAGGGGGGGACGATTAGGCCGTGTCAGATTTCATTCCTTGAATTATTTGGGTAATTGCAAACTATGAATTCAGTGTGATTGATTACTTGATATTAAGATATATGAACAAAGTAGTTATGCCAATGTCTTAGTCATTAACTCTCTCCAACGATTATCGCTCCCTAATGTCGTAGGTGAGCCCATAGTCCTTGAAGGTTTAAAAATGTCAAACTAAGTACCCAATTATCATTAGTTTATGTCTAAATCTAATCAATGATTGAAAAGTGAAAATAGGTCAAACAATCAAAGATAGGGTTAGCAATCATTGTGACCTAGATCAATTTATGGACATCCATAAACGCATAAAAACATTAAGATTAACGTGAACCAAATAAAATAGCAAAGTAATAAAGTGAAATTCATACAATAGTTTAAAGTTACATGGTCAAACAATTCTAAAAAAGTTCTTCTTTCATGAACTAATCTAGAGAGGGTTAGCTATTGATAGTTCCTAAGCATATACAAATGGATATGAATAAGAAAACATGAGAAAAGGATCACCGAATGATTATTCTTTGGCTTCTGAATGGCTATGATCGCTCCAATCCTTATGAAGTCATGTTTCTGCCATCGTCTGCTCATCAAATGGTGCTTTTCCACCGGGCTAAAATTCAGCTGCATTTCCTTCAGAGTCTCGCGAGACAACCTTTGCATCCCGCGACACGATTCAATGTGAGGCTGATCCTGACAATTTTCATTGATCTTGCGAAGCATATCTCATAACATGTGTCGAGAGTGATGACATGGTTGATTCATGCTTGTTTCTTCACTTCTTACTCCATGTCTTCACACCAAAACGTTCGTAACGACTATGCCTTGAGAGTCAATATTAATAAACTTGTAAATAGTAGCACGATAAGAGAGTTGTCTGATTTGGGTAGACTTCCACGGTTTCAAGCATATTTTTCCGTTCTTGTCCTTTCACGACTTTATATTGAGTTCTTTACAAAAACTCAACTAAAATACATTTAAACTATATACTTTTACTCTAAATTGACTCTAAAAAGGGACTATAACCTTATATGATTTCCTGTCACAAGTTACCAACATATAAATTTTGGGAAACACATTATTTCAAACTAATGAAAGAAAGTCTGTTTTAAAGTGTGTGCTAGAGAATGTTTTGCGGTCAAATAATTATCTTTAATAAATTATGACAATTTTTATGTATTTAATTACAATTAGTATTTGAACTTAGGATTTGTTAAAGTGTGAGTCTGACTGCTGGAAAACTTGGGAAAAAAAACGAGTGTAACCAAAAAAGTTAAAAGCTATATAATTAATTAATTCGAATTTGTGAGAATTCAAATATATAACTCCACTTGTCACTGTGTGTTCTGTTTGATAAAAACAGTGGATAGCTAAAAAAGCTCGTTTATAGTTTATAGCGGATGACTAATAGCTAATAGTTTTAGTTGATGATTGATGACAAATAAATTAATTGAACTGTTTGGTAAAATTAGCAATTGAACTTCCTGATAAATGTAAAATGACATAAAAAGTCATTCTTAATTCATACTAAACAATTTATCAATTAATATCTGGATTAATTGTTTAAATTGGCCTTGTAAAATATGTGATGTCTGAAAAATGACTCTGTCAAATAAAAAGTGCATATTTTAACCCTCTAATTTGAGATTATTCTTATTTTTGACCCTATTATATACGTGTGGCCCAAAAACGTGATCTAGATATTGAATTTTTTCCATACATCTTTAAGATATTAACACATGGCTTTACAAAAAAGAAAAAAAAATTCCGACTATGGATGGATTTATTATGGATTTTCATCCCCATGATTATGAATTTCTTAAACAATTCATAATTAATTTGTATCTCGTTTAAAAACTTCAAAGTTTCATGGTGAGTGTTCTTATGATGTTCTAACCATGCCTACAAAATTACTCCCTCCGTTTCAAAATACTTGTCCATTTTGAAGAATAATTTTGTTTCACAATACTTGTCACTTTCAAGTTTTAATACAACATTAATTATTGTTTTGTCAATAATACTCTTACATATTTATTGTAGAGAGATTAAAAAATAGAATGAAATAATAACAGAATTTGACCCGTGAGTATATGCTTACTCGGAACAAAAGTACAATTTCGCACGACTCAGTTGAAAAATAAAAAAAAATCAAAACATCTTTCAAATTCTATGAAACTTTGCAAATGTTTATTATGTATTTCTATAGATGTCTCTACAAACAATCAACTAAAAATTTGATTTCCAGGTTGCGTTTTTTACACTTTAAAAAGGCTTAAATATGATTTTCGTCCCTACAAAAAAAAATTAAAAACGTCCTTACAAAAAAAAATTGTTTGAAAAAGGTCCCTGGCCCCACTATTCAGCTGAAGTGGCATGGTTCCTGCCACATGGCAGTTGCTGACTGTGCAACATTGGCCACGTGGCAGTCCAAATAATATTAAATTTTAAAATTCTGAAAAATTGCTTTTAAAATTAAAAATATGAAAATAAATTTTAAAAATTCGAAAATAAATTTAAAAATATTAAAGTAATTTTCTGAATATTATTTTTTATTATATAACTTTCAAAAGAAAATTATTTTTTGAATATTATATAATCTGAAATTTCTGAAAATAACTTTTCAGAAGAAAAAAATGAATTTTTTTGTAAAAGAACAAGAAAATAACTTTTCAAAAAATAAAAAAAAAGTTCTTGGAAAAAATCTGAAAATCATATGTTCAATTTTTTTTTTAAATACTGACAATTTTAATTTCGAAAATTATAAATTTTCAGATTATGTAATTTTTAAAAAAATTAATTTCCATATTTTAATTTTAAAAAATTAAAAAAATTCCATTTTTTTCATATTTTTTATTTTTTTTATGATTTTTTTAAAAAAATTATTTTAAGATTTTTTTTATTTCAAAAAACAATTTTCAAAATTTTAAAATGTTTTTTAAAATTTAATATTATGTGGCATGCCACGTCAGCGCCATGTGGCCAAAGTTGCACAATCAGCAACCGCCACGTGGTCAATACCATGCCATTCAGCGTTTTGGTGGGGCCAAGAACCTTTTTCAAACAATTTTTTTTTTGCAAGGACGAAGGTCAAAACTCGCCCAAATTACAGGGACGAAAATCATATTTAAGCCCTTTAAAAATTCATAATTAATTCGTCTTTAGTTCAAAATATCTATTTTTTGTTTAAAGTTATATTTTAACGTCCTAAACATGCTTGCAAAAAAATCATGAAAAAAATTCAACCTCTAAATTGTTGTTTTGGACTTCAACTATATTATAGAATCAAAAATAATAAGAATATCTAATTGCATGGTTCGAATATGTGTTATTTTATAGGGTCATTTTCAGACTTCGAGTATATTACAGGGTTAATTTCAATAATTAACCCTTTATATTTAAGTATTTAAAATTTAGCAATTTAACTTTATTAATTTGATATATCTTGTATATAATATTATTATTGGATTAATTTTATTTCCTAAAAAGTTAAATTTTTTTTATTTTCAATTCAGTGTTCATAATGTATAAATAATTAAACGCAGCAATAAAATATATTCAACGTATAATAATGATCTTTGACTTATAGCTTTAAAATATAATTTTTATTTCCAATTCAGTGTTCATAATGTATAAATAATTACGTAGTAATAAAATCTATTCAACACATAATAATGATCTTTGACGTATATCTTTAATATATAAATAGAGTGAACTTTTTTTAATACAAAAATAATTCAAAATTCATCAATAATGGTAATATTAGTTTAATTATTTTTTTGGATAACAATCTTTTGAATGGAAAAACAATGGGGGCTACTAAAATTTAAAAGAGTCAAATGGAAAATCAATTGGAACATATCGTATGGATATATTTTTCTTTTATAAAGTTGTTGATGCAAAGAGCATCAACTATATATTAAAAAGAAAATAAGAACATACAAAAAAGAAAGGGGACATGAACCTAAACCTTTTGTAACAAAAAAAAAATAAAATCTAAACCTTATAAAGATTTACAAATTTGTAGCAAGGTAAATCTAGCATATTTCTAGTGAAATCAGTTGTCGCTTGGATTGGAATGTCATTCATCCACAACATAGAATTAATGGTTAATATAATATTTGTTAATTTATCAGCACAACAATTCCCTCCTCTAAATATGTGAGTAATTATGAGATTCATGTTTCCTGCTAGCAACATACAATTGTTCTATATGTTTCTTACTCTCCAAGGAACAATGGAATTTGAATTAAAGGCTTGAAGAACAAGCATAGAGTCTGTTTCAAGCCATAGTTGGGACCAACCTTTGTTGTGGGCTATTTCAATTGCCTGCATAGCATCAGATAATTCAGCAAATAAAGATGTACCTGGATCTAAATTTTGTGCAACACATCCAATGCAAAGAGCTTCCTGATTTCTGAATAAGCCTCCACATGCAGCATGAGATGGAGTTCCTGCAGCTGCTCAATCAGTATTGCATTTTATCTAGTTGGGAGCTGGAGGCAGCCAAATCACTTCTCTTATGTCAGGAGGATTTGGAGGGTGAATTGTGATGTTGAAAGATTTGAGGATAGGGAATTCAGAGATAGAGTTATATGGTAGCTTTTTGGTCATGTTCCATGAAAGAGAAACATTGGCAATAATTAAATTGATAGTTGCTTGCCAAGGGATGCGTCTGGCATGCCATCTCAGTTGATTTCTAACAAACCAAATCACCCCTAAAATGTTTACCAAAGCTGCTTGGACCATAATCTTGCATTGAGGAGACCACCTTCTCTTAGTATTGAGCCAAACATCTTCCACAAATTGAAAGTGAAGGTTCATATTCAAGACATTAGAAAATCATGCCCAAATTTTGATGGCATAATTACATTGAAAAAACAAATGGAATGAGGTTTCTTGAGCTTCACTGCAGCAACTACACATAGAAGTGATTGAGAAACCTCTAAGATTGAGCTGATCATCAGTGGAAACTTTGTTGTGCATCAACCTCCATGCTAACATAGATTTTGAAGGTGGTATATCAGGTGACCATATTGATTTGGTCCATCTCAGATGTGGACCTAGAGTTGTTTTGAAGTTGTATGCTTCTTTGAGAGATAAGATGCCATTGTTGGAGTGTCTCCATACCAATTTGTCTTCAGCTTGATTAAAGGGGAGGGTTACTTGCATCACAAAATTAGCAAGGTTTGGAAAAAGAGTTTGAAGAGAGGTTGGGATTTCCCATTTGCCATCGAAGATAAAATTGCCAATCATGGTTGAGATTCAAAAATTGGGTGATAGGCTTCTCACATCATATATCGTTCCAAAAACTAACTCTGGTGCCATCTCCAATTTGCCAAATTGAATTTTCCTTTGCATCTGAAAACTCACTTTTCACACTACTCCACAAGGAAGAGTAAATGTGATAGTTTATGCAAATATCATTCTTTAGAGCTCTTGACCTAAGTAACCTAGCCCAATCATTTTCTGAACTGATTAATTCCCAACGTAATTTCAAGTTAGCAGCTTCATTCAAAGAGACTAGAGACCTAACTCCCATACCTCATTCTTTCTCAGTTTTACAAACCTTTTTCCATGAAGCTGTGATTAATTTTCTTTTTTCTATGTCACCACTCCATATAAAATTCCTGATACACTTTTCTAAATCTTTCAATAAAGTGACAGGCCAAGAATAAATAGACAATTTATGTACCAACATGCCTTGAACCTCAACTTTCACCAATTGAACTCTTCCGACAATAGATAGAAGTGAAGCCTTCCAAGCTGACAGTTTGAGTTTAATTCTATCTGCAATAGGTTGGAAGTGGATTTTTTTTGTTTACCTCTGAAAATTGGCGCTCCTAGGTAGACGAATGGAAGAGTTGCAATGTTGAATCCAAACATAGAGTACATGAGATGGAACCAAAGAGTACCTAGCTCCCCTGATCTGCTCCAACTTGCCTTCATCCACAAGTTTTGTCAATCCCCTACTTAGCACCTCTTCTGCAATACAAAATAAAAGTAGGGAGAGAGGGTCACCTTGCCTGACCCTCTTTTACATTTATAAAAATCATGCAACTTGCCATTAACTGCCACAGACAAATTAGCAGAATGCAAAATAACATTAATCCAATTTCAAAAAAATTTATTAAAACCAAAAGATTTAAGAACGGTCAAAAGGAAACTCCGCTCAATGGTATCGAAAGCTTTAGAAATATCAATCTTTAAAGTAAGATTCCCTCCAAAGGATTTTTTTTTTGTAGAAGATTTATGGCTTCTGAGGTTAAACAGATGAATTCCTTTACATGTCTTCCCTTAACAAAGCCTCTCTGATGATTGGATATATAAAATGCAATGGTTCATGTACATCTAGAGTGGTTGCATGCCTTACCACCCAAAAAAAAAAAAGTGGCTGCATGCCTCCATTGATATATGTGCATCCGTTTCAGAAAAAATCATTGTAAAGGATAAAATAGGATTTTTGATTAAAAGGGTAAAAATGGAATAAAAAATGATAAATATGATTTTTGATTAAATAACGTCTGAAAAATAAGCTATAAACTTGTAATGAAAAGACTATTATCAAACATGATTTTTTTTTGTCGTACGAGCTTATAACTCTCCGCTATAAATTATAAGCTAGTTTATTAACCTTGTCAAATAGAGCCTTAATGTTTTCCTAAAGACAACATTCCAGCTTTATCATATTATGCGACACTCAATTTTTGTACCTAATCTATTATTTAATAAAGTAATTAGACATACATTCCTAAAAAAAAAGTAATTAGACCTACATCTTTTTAGTTGGACATTTCATTTCAAGAGAAGAGACCAACCCACTGTCAATAATTTCTTATCTCAAATCAACAATGTTTGAACAAAGTTTAAATGAATTAGTTTTATTGTCTATTAAAAAAATATATTAGATGAAATCGATCATTGTAATTTAATAAATAATTTTACATCTCAAAAAGCTTAAAAAATAAAATTTACATATTTTTTTTTAAAAAAAAGGCCTTGTTCTCATAGTTGCTTTACGTCCCAATAATGATTGAGACGACTTTGTTACATAAATAACTTGATTCAAATAAACAATATAATTTCTAGTGACAATTATGCTCTCAGCGAGTGACTCATGCGACTTACTACTTCCTACGACTTCAAATGTAAACAAAAATTGATCCAAAAAATCGATGTATTTGGTCGAAATTTGAAAGCAAGTACATAACTTTTATTTGATCAACTTTTGACTATATTTAAGATGGGAGGAATATCTTAGAAAAAGAATCAACTTATTGTTCTTCCTAATGTTTAAATAAATTTACGATCTTTGCAAAACAAAAACTAAAGTTTTAGTCCCTCTTTTATCTAATTAAATAATTGTGTGCTCTTTAGTTGTTCAATCTGCTTATTTGTTTATTTATTATAACCTGTTTAATTTTTTAAAAAGTAAAAACAATATAATTATACAAAAGTACTGGACTTTATTTTGTTTTTGACTAATGCTGGATTTAAAATTATTAAAACAAATTCTTGTTCATTATCATTTTACACATTAAAATTAAAAACCAAAATAATTCTAGCATACAATTTTGATCAACCGTGTAATTAAGCAAGACGGAAGCAGGATTAAATTAAAATAAGATCTTAACTCTTACAATCTCGGATTGTGACTAATTATCACCAAGGAAATTAAATTTATTGGCTTTCATAACTTAAATTCGGCTAATGACTAATCAATATCAATTTGTAAGTGATCGGACTTCAGACCATTTTCTTCAAAAGCGCTTCTCGAGCAAGCTTTTCACAGACATGCAAAACAAGGAAAACGTAGATTTGCTCCTCTTGCAAAAAAAGCTCTGCATTCGATTCTTCTTAGCCTACAAATCATGCAAAAAAGGTCATCAAAACTGATAAACACAAGAGAGGAATTTGTCATAAGTAACCACTCACCTCAACCGGAACAATGGGACAATATTTGGTCTTCATTGCCCGATCGCGCGAGGCGAGCTGAGGGGAGGAGCCTACCGGTAAGAAGCTCTCAATCCCGGGAGGCATGTTGTATTCACTGTAAAGCTTGAAGCGAGTAGGAGGATCTAACATAAACATGTTGATCAGAATGAGGGTGGTCGAATATGTTCACTAGAATGAGTTTATTTATAAGCAATATTGACTATTTTACGGTTGTCTATGTGTAGGTTTAAACTAGGTGTCTTAATATTACAAGACTGTATTCTTACCTATGAGGTAGCACGTGTGTAATAAGTAAAAAAGTTAAAATCAAGAGTAACTTGAATATTAATTGTTAAATAGTTTAGAAAATGTCATGGGGGGATGTAACTAGTTTCCTAAACCATATTTTATATGATAATTTTTTTTATATTCTATAATAGCTTTTTTGGGAAAATCCTTTAATAGATTTGACTTGCATTATTTTTGTATATATTAATTATTTTTGTATATTGAGTTCAATTTTAAATATATATGTGTGTGTATTAAATATTGTATTTATGAAAATATTTAATATGTTTTTTATTCAAATATACCAATCATTTAAATGTAAATACGTACCTCTAAAATAAAATACACGTAAAAAAAATTGAATGTAGTTAGTTCAAAATTTAGACCAAACATATTTGATCTTTTAAGTCAAATTTTCTTCTATTTTTTTTCTGAGGAAGAATAAATTTATATACATAAATTCAATTGTTATTTTTTTCAAAAAAAAAAAACTAATTGAAACATTATTTGCTGAATGATTTAGGAAAAGCCAGAATGTAATTAATTAGTTTTATGAACTTTCTTTTTTATAAGAAAAAAGATATATAACTTTCTATACATAAATTTAATTGATACTTTAAGCAAAAAGATAAAAATAAATGAAATATTATTTTTTAATGATTTAGGGATGCCATGTGAAATGCAAGGGTTTTTGCTGTGTGGTTTAAATCGGTTATGATATAAAAATTTATTTGGTCCAAACACTTAAATACTCGCGGTTTGTTCTGGTTCAGATAACTTCTAAAAGTACAATCTTGTGAAAACATCTATTAAAATTAATATTATAAAGACACAATAAAATTGAAAGTTGAAAGCAAATTATAACATATAATAAACTACTACTATCTTCGTTCATTTTCAAGTGTTGTTCGTGTATGGATTTTATATTTTTACTTAACTGTCATTTTGATAGCTTATGTGTATAATTTGTCAAGACTTTCTCAATTTTTCAATAAAATTAATTAATACTATCTGTTTATAAATTTCAAGTTTTTTAAAATTTTAAAAACTAATTATGATAAAAACGATAAAACAAACACGCTAAAGGGAATAAATATTGCCCGAGTATCATTGTTGCTCTCTTTTGCCTCCTCTTCTTCTATGTTATTTTCATCTAATTCCTCTACAGCAAATATATGTTGATTGGTTAGTGATGTTTATGCACCAATATTTAAATCTGACAAATGAGTAATCTTAACATTCAAATTTACGTCTATAGTGTGGATCTAGTATCAGCTGAAGTCATACTTGAAATCTAAATTCCGATTAATGTGACGTTGGAATAAATTTTATTTTGCTTTATAATTATTTAAAAAAAATGTGTACAACATTTATACAATTGTTTGTCATGGAAGAGACATATAATGTATTAAAAAAATCGGAATTTGTTGGAGAGAGGGAGAGTAACTAGCTAGCAAATGTTTGTTATAGAAGAAAGATAGCATGTCAAATTTATTGAAAAAAGAGTGTGTACAAAAAAAATATTGATTGATTAATAAGAGTGCATAATAGGAAGAAAAAAAAAGCTCAAAAAATTTACTCTATAAACTTGAGTGTACTATTCTAATTTGTATTTTGAGTTTTTTTACTTAATATTTATATTTTGAGTTAAATTAATAACTTTTATTTTGATATTATTTTGACCAGACTATTATTTTACCAACTTATTTAGAAACTAAAGAATTATTTGTGTTTATCTTAATTATTTATAAATTATGGAAATAAATTTTGAAGTATGGATAGATAAATAATTTATATAGAAATTATCAAAATAAAGAATGAAACTAAAATAATAGTTTATTTAGAAATTAAGAAAATAAGGAAATTTGTTAAGTAAGGAAGAATCTATAAATATTATTTTAATTTTTTGTTGACTAAATTTTTATATTAATATTAATTATTTCTATGCATATATGTTAAATTTAAAACATATTAATTTGTCTTACATTTACTAGCGAAAAACGGGCACTTCGTGCCCATCTTTCCGTTCTTTTTATTGCGCTGACGTTTGAAAATTATGAACAGTATTTTTTTTTTATGAAATTTTGGTTTTGATTAAAAGTAAAAATATAAATGTTTGTTTTTTTTAATGACACGAACAACAATCTTTATTATAGAAAAAGTTGTTTAAGGGTATAATTGAGATGATAAAAAAGTAAGTATAGATATACTCATCTAGTTTGTTATATTTTTTATATTCATATCGTGTTTGTTACATTTGTTTTAATATTTAAATTTATTCTTATCTATTTGTTACATGTGTTATTTGTATTGAAGGGCAGGGGTGAGCACAAAATCCGAACCCGCCCACCAACCGATATATCCGAGTCACTCACGGGTCTATCGGGCGGGTTAAAATGGGTTTCGGGTGAAGAAAGACTAAAAAATAGGGTTTGTGTGGATTTAGACGGTCGGGTCCGGTTTTTACAAATCCAAAACCGTGTAAACCGAATCCGACCGACCTAAGCAAAATTTACTCCAGAAAGTCTAATCCAATATACATATTCATATTTGTCAACGCCTCTATTCTCCCAGTTTAATAGTTTTCTTCTATTTCTCTAAATTCGAATTTCATCTTTGTCTTCCTCTCTCTCTTGCGATTGAATTAACATAGATATTTTATTTTATTCATGTTGTGTGAGAGCACCTCCTACATGCAAACTTTTCTTTAGATTTAGCCATGATCTACTCGTAGGTCCAGATATGTCCACGTCCAAGGTGCAATATTTTAATCATGAACACGTGATATTGGGAACAAGAAAAACAATGATAACCGATCTCTGGCCTTTTTCTTGTTAAATTTTTTATAACGTGATATTTTAATGATTGCTATGATACTCTTATCTACGACCTTTTTCTTGTTAATTTATTGATGAAAGTCTTGTTCAAAAATAGCCAAATAAACTTGAGATGAATAAAAAAATATTGGAGAAATAACCGAATCAACCCACCCGATCAAACCGAAACCCGCACAAACCGTATTAATTTATGGGCGGAATTGGGTCTTTAAATTGGATGTTCGGTTTCATACATCTTACCGAGTTCATGCCCGAACCCGACCGATGCTCTACCCTATTGAAGGGTATTTTTGGAAAGAAAATTCCAACCCAAAAATGTTGAAAGGGGCAGTTTTCTTTATATATAGTATAGATTATATCAGTCATTTAGCATATATAATTTAAATATGTAAACTTAATTGTTATACATCTTCTTATATACTTCCTCTAGTCCTATTTATAAAAAATAATCAACTTCTTAGATTCATTGAATAATTAACGTATCTAGTCTATATATATTATATAGACGAGATACATTAATTATTCAATAAAATAAAAATAAAAAATTGTTTCTTATAAATAGAACCGAAACGAATATAATATAATATATATTTATCCCACAAATTTTGTCACATTTGCGAATATATTTATCGTAAAAAAAGTCTCGTTTTCAATTTAATTTTAATTGATATGTTTAAATCATACCATCTATTTTTTTTACCAATAATCATTCAACCTAATGAATATTTGTACATCACTTTTTTTACAAGTATTTGTACATCACTTCTGAAATTTTATTTGTCTTTGTGAGTTTAGCTTAGTTGGTATGAACATTGCAACAAGCAAGGTCTGGGGTTCAAGCCTTGGCCACCACAATTTATTTTTTTTACGTTAGTTATTTTTTGCTTTTTATTTACAATAAGAAAAATACATAAATAATTAAATCTTTTTAATAAAATTATCATTTCATTTATATATAGATTTTCTCAATTTGTGCCCAAAGTTTAAAAGGTAATAGTTATTATAAAAAATGGATTAACAAATAAAAAAAGTTAAATTAATAATATTATCTCCAATTAAAACTTATATTATAATCGTTTTATAGAAATAATTAGACATACTTGATCCTTATTGGATGTTGGTGTAAAAATACACGTCATAGTTTATCTATATAGTTTTATAGAAATAATTTCACATCATTCTTATTGGATGTCGTTGTAAAAATGCATGTCATAGCTTATTTATATAAAGTTTTATAGAAATAATTACACATACTTGACTCTTATTGGATGTCGGTATAAAAATGCACGTCATAGTTTATCTATATAAAGTTTTATAAAAATGATTACACATACTTGATTCTTATTGGATGTTGGTGTAAAAATGCATATCATAGTTATTTCTATAAAGTTTTATAGAAATAATTACACATACTTAATTCTTATCGGATGTCGGTGTAAAAATACATGTCATAGTTTATCTATATAAAGTTTATAGAAGTCCAAAAGTCCTAGCTCAACCGGTAAAATGCCGAAATTGTTAGGCTGGACGTCATGACCGGGGTTCGAATCCCGGTACCTCCACTTGTGTGTGTGAGTTTATAATGGCTTTGCCATTTCATCTATCTACCAAAAAAAAAAGTTTATAGAAATAATCACACATACATAATTCATATCAGATTTTGGTGTAAAAAGCATGTCATAGTTTGTCTATATAAACTCTGATTCTTGTTATGTCTTTACCTTCAACTCACCTTTAGTCCAAAGTTTTATAGATTTTTTTTTTTGACCAAAGCAAAGTTAATTTTCATTAATCAATCAATGTTCAATACAAGAAGGATAAGAATCAAAGATACAGTGACTAATCCAATAACAGGCCTCCCTAGCTAAAGTATGAGCAACCATGTTCGCTTGTCTCCTAACAAACTTCACCTCGATGTTGGAATGTAAAGATACCTGATTAATAATACTAGAAACAATAGCATAGAATTCTGAATCACCATGACTTGGTGACGATAAAGCTTGCACTAAAGTAGATGAGTCAGACTCGAAGACAACTCGGTCCCATCCGTTCACATCAGTAAAGTGAATGACATCGAATAAAGCCAGTGCCTCCCCCTCCAACACGGTCATCGCTTTCATTTTGTTTGTGCCCGAATAAATTGCCCACGGGAATCTCTAACACAACACCCAAAAGATGTAAAATGGTTACGGTCATGGAACGCGACATCCACATTACACTTCAACCACGTCTCACGCGGTTTCTCCCAAATTGAACTATGACCTTGACCTCTATTATGTCGGTGTTGCACAACCTACGGTGAAGGCTATTTATGAACCTCTTGCCATTGCTGCCATGCATCTAGTGTTGTTCTTCCGATGCTTGTTGAAGTATGATGAGCGTCATTCCAAATAACATCATTACGTGGAGCCCAAATTTGCAAAAGAAGTAAAGCCACCCGACCATCAACGTCTCGACTTTCTGAACAAAATATGACAAAAACAAAATCTGCCAAACAACTTACAGTTCCAGCTTGTAGTTGCAGCACAGTCGAAAGCCCTGCCAATACCGACTCTCACGTGCCACAATACAACCCACAAAAGCATGCCAATCATCCTCAACATCCGCATTGCACCAGGGACATATCACCTCACATTGTACGTGTCGTGATTGTAGTCGAAGACACGTCGGAACACCCCCTGCAAATCCTCCATAACAAATTACGTCGGAATTCACCTTCTAGATTCTATGCCACTCTCCTTCAACATGAAACTGATCATTGTGTAACAACTTCATTATAACCAGTTTATAATCAGACTTAACAGTATACCTCCCCGTTACGTTCCATCATCCACATTATTTAATCATTCTGAACTTCCGCAAATAGTAACATTGGTGTGTCGAGAATAGCTTGCCCCATATCATCTGAAAAACAAAGATTCAATCTTATCAATATCCCAAACTCGTTCCTCGTCAGCTATCAAATCAGACACATGCAAATTATGCACACCTTGGCTTTGTGGGGATTGAATCCAACTGCCATGAACACCTCGAACCCATGGATCATTCATTACACTAACCTGCTGCCCATGTCCAATTGTCAACCTACACCCATATAAAAGTAACCGATGCAAATTTCAAATAATGCGCCAAGAAAAACTCGAGTTATATCCGAGTTTAGCACCCAAAAATGAAGAATGGGGAAGAATGGTTTAGACAGAAAGTTCCATCCTTGCTTAGCTACCATAACGAGGTTAAAAGCTTTGAAATTCCGAAACCCCATTCCACCAAATTCTTTGGGACATGCCATCCATTTAATCTCTCAGTTGTTACTCCTTTCTCCCCACCAAAACGCATTAATCATCTTCTTTATATCATCTATAATTGAATTCGGCAAAAGGTAAATACTCATTATGTATGAATGAATAGACTGTAACACATATTTGATCGTAACTTCCTTACTCGCCTTTGATAATGATCGTCCCCTCCACACATTTATTCGACTCCATATACGGTCCTTGATAAACGAAAAAACAGATCTCTTATCTCTACCAATCATCAACAATAGTCCCAAGTACTTTCCGGTATCCATTACATGTCGGACACCAATAATGTGTAACAAATCCTCCTGCGTCGCCCCACTCATATTGCGACTGAAAAACACCTCAAACTTTGATAAATTAATTTATTGTCTAGATGTTGCCTCATAAGTTTTAAGAATAGTGAGTAAACGGTGTGCTTCCACCACATTGGCCTTGCAAAACAAAAAACAATCGTTTGCAAAAAACAGATGAGACACCACTGGTGCGCCGCGACATACTTGTACCCCATGGATATCACCTCTATTAACTGCCTTATGTATTAAAGCTGAGAAGCCCTCGACACTCAATATGAATAAATATGGTGATAACGGGTCTCCCTGGCGCAACCCTCGGCCGGGTACAATAGGTCCCACCCTGTCAAATTTCATAAGCATCAAATAAGTAATAGAACTAACACACATCATCATCCACTGGATTCATTTCTCGATGAACCCCATACACATAAGTACTCCACGAAGAAAACCCCAATCCACTTTATCATGAGACTTGCTAATATCAATCTCGAGAGCCGATTCCCCTCTCCATCCTTTCGTCTTCCTCTTCATTAAGTGGATTATCTCGATAGCTATTAACATGTTGTCCATTGAGTGGATTATCTCGGTAGCTATTAAAGTTTTATAGAAATAATTACACATACTTAATTCTTATCGGATGCCGTGTAAAAAATACGTCTTAGTTTGTCTATATAAACTTTGATTCTTGTCATATCATTACCATCAACTCATCTTTAGTCTAAAGTTTTATACAAATAATTACACATACTTAATTTATATCAAAGATATCGGTGTAAAAAGTACGTCATAGTTTACCGGTATAAACTCTGATTCTTGTCATGTCTTCGCCATCAACTCATCTATAATCTAAAGTTTTATAAAAATAGTTACGCATACTTAATTCTTATCGGATGTCGATGTAAAAAGTACGTTATAGTTTGTCTATATAAACTCTGATTCTTGTCATGTCTTTACCATCTACTCACCTTTAGTCTAAAGTTTTATAGAAATAATTACACATATTTAATTCTTATTGGATGTCATGTAAAAAATACGTCAATATAAACTCTGATTCTTGTCATATATTTATCATCAACTCACCTTTAGTCTAAAGTTTTATACAAATAACTACACATCTTAATTCTTATCAAAGATGTCGGTGTAAAAAGTACGTAATAGTTTATCGATATAAACTATGATTCTTGTCATGTCTTTGCCATCAACTCATCTTTAATCTAAAGTTCTATAAAAATAATTACACATACTTAATTCTTATCGGATGTCGGTGTAAAAAGTATGTCATAGTTTGTCCATATAAACTCCGATTCTTGTCATGTTTTTACCATCAAATCACCTTTAGTCTAAAGTTTTATAGAAATAATTACATATACTTAATTTTTCTTAGAAGTCGGTGTAAAAATCACGTCATAGTTTGTCTATATAAACTTTGATTCTTGTCATGTCTTTACCATCAACTCACCTTTAGTCTAAAGTTTTATATAAATAATTTTACATACTTACTCCCTCCGGTCACATTTATAAGCAAAACACTACATT
Source organism: Medicago arabica (assembly GCA_946800305.1). Taxonomy (NCBI): domain Eukaryota; kingdom Viridiplantae; phylum Streptophyta; class Magnoliopsida; order Fabales; family Fabaceae; genus Medicago; species Medicago arabica. Next base: position 52,961,123 of record OX326971.1, read on the forward strand.
TTAGGTTCATTGAATATTTAATGTATTTGGTCTATAATATATACCAAATATGTTAAGTATTCAATGAACCTAAAAATTAGTTTTTTTTGTTTATAAATTGATCAAATGGAGTAATTCTTATGAGAGATGTCGGTGTAAAAAGTACGTAATAGTTTGTCTATATAAACTCCGATTTTTGTCATACCTTTGCTATCAACTCACTTTTAATCTAAAGTTTTATAAAAGTAATTACACATACTTAAATCTTATCATATGTTGATGTAAAAAGTACTTCATAGTTTATCTATATAAACTCTTATTCTTGTCATCAACTCACCTTTAATCTAAAGTTTTATAAAAATAATTACACATATTTAATTCTTATCAGATGTCGGTGTAAAAAGTACGTCATAGTTTATCTATATAAACTCTGATTTTTGTCATCAACTCACCTTTAATTTAAAGTTTTATAAAAGTAATTACATATACTTTAATCTTATCAAATGTTGATGTAAAAAATACGTCATAGTTTATCTATAAAAACTCTAATTCTTGTCATCAACTCACCTTTAATCAAAAGTTTTATAAAATTAATTACACATATTTAATTCTTATTAGATGTCGGTCGAAAAAGTACGTAATAGTTTATCTATATAAACTCTGTTGTGTCTTTACCTTCAACTTAACTCAACTCTAGTCAAAACACCGAACCATACTCTCCTGTTTCTCTTCTTTTTCTACTTCCCCTTTCACTAAAATTTTAAGAGTGTATATAATATACTCGTCACCTCACTCCTCCGTAACCGTCTCCCTCCACCACCACTCTTCCTCAATTCTATTTCCTTCCAGGTTCTCTCTCTCCCTCTCTCTCTCTCTCTCTCTCTCAAACAGTAATTTATCTCGATTTTACTATTTTCACTGATCTTTCATTCTTCTTGCAGTTGTAGCTTGCAGCACAACTCTTGCAAAACTTCCTCCTCTGCTCGCTTGATTTCTCAAATCTGCTTCAGGTTCGTTCTTCAAATTCATTCTCTTCAACTTTCATTACGTTACAATTCTAAACTTTGAAATGCTTTATTTTTTGTTGGTGAAATTGAAATGCTTATTATTATTGTTTTTGTGAAATTGAAATGCTTGTTTGTTTTGTTGGTGAAATTGAATGCTTATGTATTTATTATCATTTGATTAGTTTACGACGTTGTTTTCACTCATAAGGTTAATTCGTAGCCACACCTCTTTTTAAAAAAGAAAAAAGGTTAATTCGTAGCAACATATATAATGTGGATTATTCCCGTCATTCATTAATTTTATAATCTAACTATAGATACGCATGAATGTATTATCAGAATGATTGAATGAGCTTAAATTTTGGAAAATTTGTTCTGTTTGGTGGAAATAGTAGTAATTTTTGTTTGAAGGAGTATAGTAATTATTATTATTACTGGTGTTCCACAGATACTGTTGTAAAAGCAGTTTTCTTTTACAAGATATTTGTAAAATTTAGAATTAAACGAGATTTTATTGATTTATTAAATTGCATTCATAACTATGAGATCCAATTGAATTTCATAAATTTTCTTAAGAGTCATTTTTGGTGCAAAAAAATACTGATGAAGGGGGGATCTACAGTTTTTTAATGCCTAGGGCAAACCATTAATTAACCATATCAACAATGATCACTAGATTCATTGGTGGTGGATTTTTTTATTTTTTTTAAAAATAAGTTAGCTTAAATGCTCATTTGATCTCTATTTTTAAAAATACAAAGTTTTAGTCCCGTATTGTAAAATTGGTTTCTCGGTCCTTATTTTACTTTTTTTTTTCCCTTTGAATTTCGGTCCATTATCTCATTGTAATGAACCGGGATAAACGAGTGGAATAGAATAAGCCTAAGTGATGAGTCATGGTTTTCTAGAAGGATCTATAGCGATCCATTATGATGAGTCATTGATTAAGTTGTTAGAATACGATTGTTATTTATAAATAAGTGATTGGTAATTCTAATTATTATAAAGCAAAATGAATTAATTTAATGTTTAGAGCACTCTAAACATTAAATTCATTCATTTTGCATGATAATGGTTACAACCACCAATCACTTATTTATAAAAATTGGTATTCTAAAACCTTACCCAATGGCTATCATAATTGATCACTCTAGATACCTCTAGATAACCATGACTGATCACAAAATGTAACTTGGGCTTATTTTATTTAACTGGGTCTATCTTAGTTCATTACAACCATTTTTTATGACGTGGCTTATTCATCGATGACATAACAATGCTCATTAGGCGACATTGTGTATCTTTGTCAGCAAAAATATGTCTAATAAACGATGTTATGTCATAAATGAATATGTCACATAAAAAATGATGCAAAAATGAGATGGTGCAACATAATTATCAAAAAATCGATTTTTAAAATAGGGAGACTAAAACTTCATATTTTAGAAAATAGAGGGATCACAAGTGCATTTAAGCCAAAAATGTTTTTTAAATAATACAATTAATTGAGTTTATTTACAATATTTGATTCTAATTCCTTTCATCAAGTTGCTTCATGGGATGACCTATAAATGACCATATCCATAATAACATTCAAAACGCATAGACGCGTTTGGATGTATAAATGTATTTGAGCACTCTCATCATAGCTTTTGGGATGAGGTCCAAGCCCATATAATATGTTATTAGAGTTTATTTCTTTAGCAAAAGTGCTATTAGAGTTTATTGATTCTGGCCACCCACCATTTATATCCACGCCCAAATCTAAAATCTCTTTACACATTTCCTAATTAGTTTGTATTGAGCCTACCAAACACAGTGGTGTGGAATTGTTCTTAGCCTCAATTGGTGTGCTTATGGATTTCAAGGGTTTAGGACAAGTGGAAAAAGCTTTTGTTCCACTACTAGAGGAAGCATGATCTCATCATGCTTCACTTGTTGAGCAAAATATTTGGTCAACAGGCTTGTTGTTCAAATATTTTGCTCAACAAGTGAAGCATGATGAGATCATGCTTCCTCTAGTAGTGGAACAAAAGCTTTTTCCACTTATCTTAAACCCTTGAAATCCATAAGCACGCCAATTGAGGCTAAGAACGATTCAACGTCAGTGAGTCTGGTAGGCTCAATACAATCTACTTGGAAAAGAGGTTCTAGATTTAGGCGTGGATATAAATGGTGGGTGGCCAGAATCAATAAACTCCAATAGCATTTTTTATAAGGAATACACTAATAACATATTAAATGGGCTTGGATCTCATCCCAAAAGCTGGCTCAAAGGATGAGGGTGAACTGTGCACAAACACATTTATACATCCAACAACCTAGGAACTTGAGCAATATGTGACTTCAATACCTACCATTATGTTTAGCGTGGGTCCAATTCCTTTATTGCAATCCTTAACCTGACTATACCATATTGAATTTTTATATTGGACCTTAAGAAACCAGTTTGTGATGTGAGGGTGTCTCTTTTTATAAATTTTTATTAGACCTTATATCTTTTCTATGTGGGACTTGGGGTTTTCTCAATAACCTAATAGGAGTTATAAGGTGCTCGGTTCGATCCCCACCCACCAACTTTCTAACAATTACCGACTACTAACTTTGGATGTTTAAAACAAAGTGCTATAGCCTATTGTTCCGCTATAGCTGCTATTTGGAAACATTTTGTACTAAGTAGGGTATTACGAAACAAAGGCGATTTTCATTCAAATTCCGCTATGTTATGGCGCTACTATTTAACAACACTGCCCAAAACCAATGACTCCTGTCTATTCTTGTAAATTGTATTTTGTATATAGACATCATTCAGTTAAGACTTAAGGTTACTCACAAAGTCTATTTTTACTCTCAAGTGATTGCATGTGCAGTATAAAACTTTATACCAGAAGAATGTTGTTTAATTAAGCATATCCTAGCACCAGTTTTTATATTAAAAAATGGACATTTTAGAAGTCTCACTAACCCTATTAGATATTGTAGAAGACTTTCCCATCAGTTTAATCCCATTTTACTAGCCCTTTCTATCCCCTAGCCAACTTTTACCTAAATGGATTGTAGTGGTTTGATGCAAACATGTCCATATATTACTTTTTAGTGTCAATTCATACCTCTTTATTACATTTGTATATTATCGATTAGGGAATTGAGGTTTTAATTTTGAAAGCTATAATTTGTGAAGTCTAATAATTTTAGGGGTCCGCAGTTATAAATGTTGGACCTTGGATATCGAATCCTAGTCTATTTTTACTGGGATCATTAACTGGAAAACTGCATTCTGGCATTGATGGTATGCATCCGTAGCACATTAGTTCTGGCATTGATTATATGGCTCAACATTTAAGACACTTCTTTCCTTGATATGATTACTTGCTCAAAATGAATTAGCGAGTATTGAGAAGCGTTTTTTCTTAGAACATCGAAGGTGAAACGTGGATATGGTTTGCTTAATACATTATTTTTTTACTATTTTTGTTGTTTAATTTTTTATGCTTCATAACGTTACATATTGGAGAACAATATTGAATCCTGATTAGTAGTGCACATATCTAATGCCTTCTAGAAAGGAAGCTAAATCTGCTATGGTTATCGTCAAAGATACTGCAATTAAAAATAGTTATCAAGTCTTTTCAACTGCTTCTTTAAATGCTAGCTTGTTCCTATTGGAGTATAAGAATACTTGGGATGCTCTAAAGCACCGGTACATCAGAAATAGTGAAGTACCGGTACCAGGTCCGTACTGGCGCCGGTACGGCTAAATATACTAATGCTTTGGTTGGTTACGATCTTTCATATTTTCTTACTATGCTTGCCATTGGAGTTTCTGACCCAACAATAATCACAGTAGTCCTAGCTGCACAAACTTTTTTCCCTCCGTCTAGGGCTCTTCATAGTATGGTTGGCGTGAACTGTCTACTTTCTTCCAAAGTGCAACATAACTTTAGCAATGTTCTTATGCTTAGAAGTCATGCACATGCATGCTGATTACTTGTGCTATATGTGTCTCGCATGTTTCTTGATGTGTCTCACTAACGTCCGCTTCCTCTATTTTCCTTTTAGTTTTCAAGAATGGGGGATTCAAATGAAGAACCATCAAGCAATGCTGTACAGGCAAGTGTTCACTACTTAAAATATAACTTGGATCCATGATGCTCTCTTGTCCCCTGTTGGTCATTACCCTTCTCAATGGATGAAGCGTGAATTATATTTTCCTATTTATTTGCTTGAACAGGAATTACACATGAAATCAACAGTAAAACAATTGCAAGCTGTTACCTTGGTGGAGCTTAATAAATTATTGAGAGAATCAGAAGGTTTTACTATAAACCTTCGTACTGAACATGGATCATTGCTGAAGGTTGTTTCATACTTAATGTCATAATGCTATTTTACAGCTTGTTTTATCAGACCCTTAATTTTGATTGTGGTTGTGCAGGTTGACATGGAAAAGCTTGCAGGATCTCTTCCAATGCACCTTGCGTCAGTTCTGATATCGTCCAATAGAGACGAGGCCATGTTCAAATATGTGTTATGTGGTGTTCGACTATTGCATGCCTTGTGTGATTTATCCTCTCGAAATTCTAAGTTTGAGCAGGTTTGTACTTTAATGCCTACGAACATTTGTCACATTCTGCTTCTCTTGTGGTTGTCTTTTGTTTTTCCTTGCATGGAAAAGACGTTACCAGAATGTTGAAGAATGATATTTATCAAATTTTCTCAAAAGTTTGAATAGCATTTATAGTGTACTAAATAATTGCTGACCAGTGTCAGACACCCTATATTTAGAGACAAAGCAGGAAACAAGTTTAGTGATAATTTGATAGTGTGACTTGAGAGAAGAGGGGGGTGGGGTGGGGGGAGAGAGCGAGTCATACAAGAAACTTGATTTTAGTAAAAAATAGTCAAAACTTACAGAGAAGAGTCTGATAATCACTGTGGTACTACTGTACAAAACACCCAAGTTTCATCACTGTTCACGCCAATTGTAGGCAAAGAAAGACAAGTATTTATAGTTCTGTGGAAGTTGTATCTGCAATCCTATACATTTTGTTTGTTTGCAGAAAATAACCTTCGGTGGTTTCCTATGGATATTCATTTTCCTAAGTTGAGTATTAAAAGCTATGGTTCCAAATTTTGTAATACTGTTTGGGAATATGATTACAGATTTTTCTAGATGATGTAAAAGTGGTGACGCAGATGATTGAAATGGTTTTCTTCATGCTAACTGTTCTTGCTGGTTACAGACAGGTATTTCTCAATTCTGCTCTGTACATGCTGATCTTCTATGTTGTCAGTCCGTATTGAGCTTTACATGTATGTTGCAGGAAGGCCATGCTTTTTGTCACGAGCACCTTTTGCATTCAACTCTTGTAGCATGCAATTTATATCTGTTAACAGGGTTTATTTCAACACAATGGAGAGATATTGCACAAGTGTTGCTTGCACACCCCAAGGTACAAAATCACCCCCATTTCATGTCTTAGATGCTTGATTCAAAAACTTTCTTTATTTTGTCTGTGTCTATTTGTTGTAACTGGTTGAAAAATACATTTTTTTGTACTGTCGCGACTATTTCAAATCCTTTTTTCTTAACTCTCACATGTCAAACTTAAGAACAAAAAAACAGCCAAGCCTTATTCTACTGGGTAGGGTTGGTTACATAGACCAAACAACCCATCTAGTCGATCCTTTTTGGCATATAATTTTTTCTTGATCTACCTTTACCGTTAACTATTGGACTATCATCCATCTAGTCAACCCTCCTTATTGTTGCTCCTACGAGTCTTTTACACACATGCCCAAACCACCTAAGAAGAGCTTATACCGTCTTTTGTGTGTTGTATGCTACCCCATGTTTCTCTTAATGATTGTATTACTAATTGTATGTTGTCTTGCGTATGACCACTCATTCACCTTGACATTAGTATCTTTTCAGCAGAATTTAATTTATTGTTGGCTCTTTATGTCCCAAGATTTAGTCAGCATTGCATGTCTTGTAACTAAGCTGTGAAGTTTTCCTTTACACTTGAATGGTGTTTTTCTAATGCATATCACACATGAAACATTCTTAAAGTTTGTGTTAATTTTACTTGCTAACAAAAAAATACTAGACTCTTGAAGCGAACAATTGTGTGCATTTTCTTATATATAAAAAAAATTGTGTGCATTGTTTGGAAACAATGAAAATGTCAGAAAAATATTTTCATTATTTCTAAAAATGCATCATCTCTAATTTGCATTTCATCTTCTCCCCATCACAATGGTTCATTTCAAGAGTGTCACTTCTTATTAGCAAGTTACTGACCACATATTTTAGAAAATGAAAGCAGAAAGTGTTTTCACAAAGTAAAGGGGACCATATATTTTTCCAAACACTAATAAAAATGAATTTTTTATGTCGAAAATTAATTTTAACTGAAATATATACCAATTCAAGTTGCATTTATTTCAATCTGTTGTTGCATGAATCTAGAATTTTTTTCTAATCAGGTAATTTATTTTATTTTATTTAATCTCTATTAACAAGCCTTCCCTAAAAACTTATGTTGTTGGGTGAAAGCGCATCTGTACTTTTGATGCATTCTAAAACTTCTCTTAACAAATTCTATTTCTTACGGCATTTTCTGGAAGTCAATATAATTTATTTATCAGCTGATGATACATTTTTGTGTCTTGGATAATGATGAATTCTATGACAGGTTGACATATTCATGGATGCAGCTTTTGGATCAGTTCGTGTGGTTGTTAGGTGTCTTGAGACTACACTTGTAGCTTATAATGAAGATATTTCCATGGAATCAAATCTGACAGCAGAAAGAGTAGTTTATTATCTCTGCCAGCAGTGTGAAGCTTCTTTACAGCTTCTTCGGTCATTATGTCAGCAAAAATTGTTTAAGGAGCAACTTCTTAGGAATAAGGTTTCCAAACTAAACTTACTACATAACTTTTGAGCACTTCGTCAAGGGTGATTATATATGAGGGAATTCTTCTAAAGTTTGTTTGGAGATGGTCACAATACAATTTACTAAAATTGGACAGCTCAATAAATGAATCATACTAAATTCCTTCTCTAGTAAAAAATCAAGTAGTTATATACTTTGCCTCAATAAAGGAAGACACCTATGTTTATATCTTTTGCTATCATCAAGATCACCCTTTTCTCTCACCCCTAATGGCTGAACAACCAAAAATTCGAATAGCATCTCAATTTATGCCTTTTTGACTCATTGTGGTGCTTTACCTTTTAGGAATGTAATATAGGTTTATGGAGAGACTGCAAAGCTCTTTTTCCATTATGGTTTTGTTTGTTTCAGTTGATTGTTGGTTTTCCTTAGAATCCGGGTTAACTCAATCCGACAAAACCGGTTTGTAGTGTGAGGGGAGTACATTCTTTATAAACTATTTACAGATGATGCCTAATGTTATTGCATTGATTTATTGTTTGAAAGGACAATATGTGCTTCATACACGTTTGACTTTCTCTTACAGGAATTATGCGGAAAGGGGGGTATTCTTCTTCTTGCTCAATCTATCTTGAAGTTACACATTCAACCATGGACACCGAATAGAATCACAGCAGCTATTTCTAGGCTAAAAGCTAAAATACTTTCAATTGTGAGTCAAATGGAAAATTTCACTATAAATCCCTGCTTTTACCTTTAATCTGCTCTATAACCATTGCATATTATTTACCATACTGTCACTGCTTTCATTTCTCAGTTGCTGAGTTTGTGTGAAGCAGAAAGCATTTCTTATCTTGATGAAGTAGCCAGCACAACAAAGAGTTTAGATTTGTCAAAATCTGTTGCATTAGAGGTTAGTTTTCAGCAAATTGGCAAGAATTTGAACAGTTGAAGTTAAAGGGCTGAAATGCTTTAGTGTGATTATGCTGATAGTTGAGTTGCAAAAGTTATAGCCTGATAATTACCTTATTGAGTTTTTCTGCTACTCTGGTAATATTACTATCATCTGTGGGTATGTTGCTCGTCAACTGCATTTAGATTTTTGAGTGCTAAGCAATATAATATGGGTTGTTGAGTAAAAGTATAAGTTCTTCAGAAAATCATTAAATTGACATCGTTCCATGGTGGTCTGCTGTATGTGTTTGTTGTGCCATTAAGCACGTTGATTTCTTTATCATCAGGTGTTTGCTATTTAATATGGTTCTCGTGATATAGGTTTTTGACTTGTTGAAGAAAGCTTTTGGAAGAAATCCCGGGCATCTCACTGCTGACAGAAGTCACCCAATGGGATTGGTACAGCTCAATGCAATGCGTCTAGCTGACATTTTCTCCGATGATTCAAATTTTCGATCTTACATGATACTTTGTTTTGTAAGTCTATCCTTTAAAGACAATAGAGTTAACCTGCTTTAGTGTCATTGACTTGGTAGTAGCAACTAGCAAGCATTATTCAGTTTTGTTTCTAGAAATACACTCGATTAAAATCATATTCACTTATTGTTTTATCATTTAATTTGTAGCCAATGTATAATATTTTCACATCTCCTTTGATTTGCATGTGGTTCCAGACTGAAGTTCTGACAGCAGTAATTTCACTCTCCCATGGGGATTTTTTATCCTGTTGGTGCTCATCAAACCTCTCAGAGACAGAGGAGGATGCAAGTGTTGAATATGATATATTTGCTGCAGTTGGATGGGTTTTGCATAATACTTCACCGGATGTGAAGGATGCCACAAATTTGGAATTCAACCTAACCCCGAGTAGCATGCTTAAAGCTTCATACGCACATCATAGGACATCATTATTTGTCAAGTTCTTTGCAAATCTTCATTGTTTTGTTCCCAATGTTTGTGAAGGTAGGTTCCTTGTCAACATTCTACACATTTTAGGCCAAATTTGGCTGTTTTATAGAAGTGTTTCCTCATATAATTAGACCTTTTTTTTGTAATTCTAATCTCCAGAGCAAGAAAGGAACCTTTTCGTTCGCAAGGTCATCGAGTGCTTGCAAATGGATCTATCTAACTTGCTGCCTGGGTTTTCTTTTGATTCTGATGCTTCTAAAGTTTCCATTGCTAGCAAGAACCTCCGTAATGATTGTTCTTGTGTAATTATTCTTGCAGAAATATGAGCAACATATAGCTACTTTCTTACGATTAACCTTTTTTTTGTAGGCTCATTGTTAAGTCATGCAGAATCTCTGATTCCGAACTTCTTAAATGTGGAGGATGTACAACTTTTAAGGTTACGTGTCCCTCTCATAACTGTTGCTGTAGCACTTGGCACTTTTAATTTAGCAAGACTGATTTTGAAATGTTATTTGCATGATTATTCATGCATGAGTCATATATACAATACAATACCTCATGCACGAACAATATGGGGCCCTTATGCTACTTGATTAAAATTGATTTTTTTTTTAAACCTTATTAGGAAAGAGTTCCTTGTTGGTTTTATTTCAAGGAAGTATTTTCAAGGATATTGACGAAATGAAGTGATTGTTTTTGTTATTTTTTCCTAAAAAGGGGAGCTTCCTGATAATTGCATGCTTCCTGTCTTGCTTAATGATAAAAAATCAATAGACATTCTCTTCTGGTGGTGATTTGCATGACATATTTACTAGCTTCTTCACAGTCAAGTTAGGAGGACACTTCAATCTGCCATTTTTGTTCTTTTTACATATTAAAATATCGTTTTTTAAAGTACAAATATCTACATACTTATCCTCAATATTTTTTCCTGGGTGAGGATAGACCAAAAATTATCTACATACAAATATCTAGATACTGAAAATAAATAGATGAACAGCAACCATGCTGATGATAACTAACTTTCATAATAAATTTTCCTGGGTGAGGATAGACAAAAAACTACAAACAAAATTTTGAAATTTTAATATAACTTTTTACTAGCCGTTTTATTTATGCTACAAATAGGAAATTCGATAAACTCGGTTTTATGCCAGTCTCAATAATGTGTTCTTGGAAGCTATTTTATAGTAATACAGTTTTCTTTGTGTTGACTTTGTTCTTTGTCGTCTCCCTCCCAAACTTCAACTCCCTGTTTAGCACAGGAAACATTTTTCGGTTTTATTCAACAAAAAAAAAACATTTTTCTGTCAATCATTTTGCTCCTAAAGATCATCAGTAATTAAACAACTTCTGTCTGTAAATTGTCTGTAGGGTGTTTTTTGGCGAATTACAATCACTATTTACATCAAATGGATCTGGGAGGAATCGTGTTCAAGTAAATCCTTGTACTTTAGTTCGAGCTGTCAATATTGTCCTTTTCCGTTCAATCTATTTTTCTCCTATACTCATTCCCATTCTTAATTGATGTATAAATGTGCCCAACCACTCTGCCAGAAAACTCAGGATGGCAAATGTGAGGAGTCGTCTTGGGATAAGTTTTCTAAACTCAACATCAATGAGTGTCATCAGGTATTTTCAAGGATTTTATTTTTGACTTAACACATTAAATGGTAAGTAGCTTGTCCTCAATATAGTGATTTGAGAACAATGAGAAATTTGATTTCCTGTAGGGGGCTCAAAGTGCTGGGGGACGCCCGTTGCCTTTAACTGGTAAAGAACAAGCTGATCTTAATAAGAAGGGTGGTAAAGTCAAGGAAGGAATGTCAGAGAATTCTGCGAATCCAAACTTGGAACGACGTAACACCACAGCTGAGGACACAATTCAAGGCAATGGCCCAAGTCGGCAAAGTCTGGTAGAAATTATAGCCATATCTGGTAAAACAGCATCAGGAGGAGCAAGAGATATTGACAAGGATGCTCATAAAATTGAAACAAGTTGCTCAGATGCCAGTTCTGTAAAAGGAAAGAATGTTGTTGTTCATGTGGATGATGGCGAGCTTTCAAAATCAAATGAGCGTCTTAAAAGAGTTGGTGTTGAAGAAAATCCAGAAGATGAAAAGATTGAGCTCGCACAGAGGAAAAAACGAAAACGGACTATAATGAATGCAGAACAGGTGACAATGATAGAGAATGCACTCTTAGATGAACCTGATATGCAGCGGAATGCAGCTTCACTTCAATCATGGGCTGATAAATTAAGTTCAGATGTATGTTAAACGTGACTTGGCTCTTGAGTAGAATTTCATTGACATGTTTACCTGAGACTTTCTTGCATGTTTTTCAGGGTCCTGAGGTTACATCTTCGCAGCTTAAAAATTGGTATGCTTCGTTATGTAACTTGTCATATACTAGTTTGTTCAAGGTGTTACTTCTCTTTCTCATTGTACTGCATGCTTCTTTGTAGGAATTCAGGAACTTATACATGACCTATTTGCTATATAGGATTAGATAGTGAAATATCTAGTATGAATTTATATATCAAAGTTTCTTTACCAAAATTATACCGAAAGTTTTAATATCTTACCTGAAGCTGAATTATTACCAATTACTGGTGTCAATAAATGAAGCTTGGTCTCTGAAACACTATTATACAATTAAATGTTTTGGTCTCTGAAATGTTATCTGGACTTGAAGCCGTCAATATCTTAAGCAATGTTTATAGTGGAATGGCATTTCTGTCTTATCAGGTTGAACAATCGAAAAGCTAGGCTAGCTCGTACAGCAGCTAAGGATGTTCGACCAGTAGCAGCTGATGTTGACAATCAAGTCTCAGACAGGCAGAGAGGACCAACAATTGGGTTTCATGGCTCGGCTGTCAGTGCAGGTATTCATCACGTGGAAGAAAATGTCTTTTTTCCCATGTAAAATTAGTTAAACCTGAGCCTTCACTAGCTGTATTTGTAAATGTTGGCTCTCCATAATTTGGTCATTGTGGTGCAGGTCAATATGTTGTGCTTGTTGGTGTGCAAGGAGAGGAGATTGGGAAAGGAACGGTGTTTCAGACGCAGGATAAGTGGTTTGGGAAGAACTTGGAGGAATCAGCAACCTGTGTTGTGGATGTTTGTGAGCTCAGGGTTGATAAAGGGTTGCGGCTACCCTACTCGTCAGAAGCCATTGGCACAACATTTGCAGATGCTCAAACAAAGTTTGGTATCATGAGAATAGTATGGGATTTGAACAAAGTATTAGTGTTGCGGACGGACTGAGTTCGCGATGCTTCGGTGGCTGCAGCTGTTCCTTTGCTACTTGCTGTAACTTGTAATTATCAATCTTCCTTGCGGTTCCAAATCCCTATGTTCATGTGTATTATATTTCCATACTGAGACGAACAAATTTACCAAGTAGAAAGAATCATGACCATTAGAGAAGGGACTTGTTGAAAGCAGAAGAAGACAGTTATGGACAAAGGAAGGGTGATTCAGCAATGACAGTATAGGATATAAACAAGAGCAATAGCCGGTTACAAAAATGTTTAGTAAGGGTCTTATTTTATACATGTCTCATTTTATGTTGAAAGTAATAATTTCAAAAATATTCCAATTTCAAGATATTTTGTACTATTTATTTTAGGCAGCTACCGTGAGTTGCATTGATGTTGTATGTGATTTTTAAATGTTGGTCTAGCATGAACATGAACTACCTATCAAAGTATACTATGGTAGAATTTGTCGTTTGGATATGCAAATTAATAGGTGTTTTTTGGGAAATTTTTACTAGATTGCGCGAAAGAATCGGTGTACTGATTATAATAGTTATTTGTTTGCGAAGAAGAAATAATTGTGTTGAATGTTTGTGTTTAAGTTATAGAAACTTTTTGCCTCAAAAAGATACAGAATAATAACAAGGGAAATTCAAGTTTTCTTTAAATGACACTCACTCCATCTAGTTTTTAAAATGCACCTATCTTCCATGTACTCACTAAAAATCCTTCAAAATAAAATGTACCCACTAAAAAAAAATTGGCTTCACATTTTTTTGCTACATTTACGTCTCTACCTGTCATACACCAAGAATGCACCCTCTAGTTTGTGTCACTAGGGACATAACCATAATTTTGAAATTGCATATACCCGATGTATGTATGATCGTAAGTCTGCGAATTAAAGTGAAAATTTTAACTGTCTAACGTAATGAACGACAAGAAGAGACATAAGTGTGGCAAAAATTAACATAAATAAACAATCATTTGTTGGACAACTTTTAAGACAACATCTCCCGCCCCTGTTTGGGACAAAAAATATAGAGAACGAGATAGAGAGAGTAAGAATACAGTATGAGCTTTCACTTTTATTTTAAGTGATAAATATAATATAACCATTATCGAACAAAACATTTGGATCACTTAAAAGTTAAATATTAAAAATAAGATGTTTAAGGATGTGGATTGTCCTACACGTGATTTTCAGAGGGAATCCACTCACATACCATATGTGTTATAAATTCTGAAGTTGTTGAAATGTAGTACCATTACATCATTTAAATTATTTTCCCTACAAGATGAATTCAATCGAGACAAACTCAGTTATTTTAGATTTTTATTTTTTATTGTATTTATCTGTTTTCGAATTTCAATGTTTGATGCGTGTTATAATTTTGCACACTTTGCTAATAGATTATGCTATCATAAATAAATGGCCAAAAATGATTAATTGACCCCAAAAATTACGACAAACCTTCCATCTTTCCCTCCTACACATTCCTGTTAAAACTGAACAAATACAATTTTGCTTGAGCAACGCATTATACATATCTCAATCATTAAACATCTTTTGGCTTTAGTAAGGTCTGTAATTGATTTCCCCTTGGAAAAATGCGGGGTTAACAAGATCCTTTTCAAGTTCTCTATAGTTATGACAGTGATCCCAAAACCCAGGAATCTAGCCGCACTTGGCGCTGTCTGAATTTAAGTCAAACCAGCCCTGTCGATCCAAGATCTTAATACTTGAATGTGCAGCTCTTGAACTCAAAATTGAAACCGTTCAGTTCAGACATTGTCAGGCGTAAGGTCATGCTTTACCTCCATCTCAGTCACGGGTTGTCCTTTAAATCATTCAACTTCTCATTTTGAACAGGTGCTTCAGCGGTTGTCTTCTGAGGTGCTTTCTTCCAGAAACTTTTTGCATAAAGGGAACCGAAGACAATGACCTGACAGTGATTCCATTACAGTGTTTAGCACTAAATTTATCAAGGAAATAAGTGGAATCATTGGATCACACTTTTAAGCGTAAGCTTTCACCACGATACATGGTTTGATTTTAATTTTAATCAAAATAAGTGCAAAGAGGGATAAAGAAATAGTGTGATCTTAAAGTGCAAGTGCAACATGACTCCATTCATTATAATGTTGAGAAAAGGTAAAAGGCTTACGGCTCCAATCCACTGTTCCCAGCTAAGAGGATGAGAAAACCACACACACGACAACATAATGCTCACCAACTGCAACAATTTGAATAAAACTTTATAAAAACATTGAAATATTATACAATTATAGTGAAAATGATAATTAGATTTCTCTGTGCAAGTTACCTGTCTTGTGGTCATTATGGTCGCAAAAGTCAGAGCACCAAAAGTGCGAATTGTGTAGGAAATAAAAAATTGACTGATTGTTGCAACCTGTGTAACCCAATGATAAAACAAACTTCAATGAAATAGATGATGAAAAGGGGAATTCTTGTTTTTGATTTTTAAGCCAAAGAAGGAAACGCGCTATAGTAATAAGGATATTGATATAGATTTTAAAAATATCTAAAACAAACAAAAAAGGAGAATGCGATATAAATTTAAAGCAGATGTAATTTGCTTACAGTTGAAAGTAATGCTATGTCAAAGAAACAATCATGATGCCGATATACAAATTCTACTGCTGATATCATTTGTCCTTGTACAATAAGACCTACATAAAAAATATCAAATATCAGAAGAGTGGATTTCTGGCCTCGAAGCTGGAAGGGAAACAAAGCTGAACCAAAATATAGGAGAACTCAAATTTTAGAAAGAAAAGATTACTACTATTATTTAAATAAGTCTAGATCGTTTATACAACACTCAGTCTCAGAATATTGGCTATCAAGATAGTTAGTAGTTATTTAGCATATTCTTTGGTGAACAGCTACCACATAGAAAATGAGAAAGGAAGGCCTAAAAGAAGCACCAAATCAAAAGAAACACCAAATCAAAGGTTGCCAGGGTCAAACATTAGTACTTAATAACTGTGAGTCTTCAGGTGCAAGTTATATACTGTATTTTGCAAAGCACCATCCAAGACTTCTAGAAAATTTACCCATTGCAAACATTTACCCACAAACATGACTCCAGCAAATAAATCATTACACTACCGAGCAAGATATTGTTAGACCCAAACATTAGGTGGATAGAATGGGAAATATTGAAAATACTCACCGAAAATGGCTTGCAATTTAACTGAATGAGACAGGTGGCATAAGGTGGTGGGCAGAAATTGATTCGGGAATCAGTGGAATTTATTAGAGGGCATAACAGACTTGGAGAGGGCGTCTTGGAATTGATGAAATTGGTGTGTGGTGGTAACTGAGCAGTAAGGCGGGCTCTCTCTCTCAGTCCAGGATTTCTTTCTTAGATTTCTTTCATTACTATCCATCTTATAAGGAGCTTGCTACAATTCAGTAACAGTTTCATTTTCTTTTATAGTTTTGGTGTACATTCTATTTCAGAGTTTCATCGCTGATCAGGATCTATTTTCCAGAATAGCACATATATCAGTTTCTTTATATTTGCTGACTCCTATCATGTATGACAAATATAATGTTCAATATAAAATTCACTGTGAAATTCTTAAACCAACCTGTCAAGCTAAGAAGACAAGAACACAATGTTGTATAAAATATCTGATTATGTATCTCCATGTCATAGCCTCTAAACATCTTATCTTGGAAGGTGCTTGTAAAGCCATCAAACCTATAACACAACAAAAAGAATGATTCAACCCGTGACTTGTATATGAACTACTTTTGGAGATAAATTCTTAAAACAAGCTGAAATAAGCATGCATTCAAGAGCCTGGAAAAAAGTATAAAATGCAGATTATTCCAAAATGAGGTTTTAAGTTTTAACTATATAATGCAGCTTAAAATAACCTGTACGGCTTAAACCAACAAACGGTTCATAATGGTTATATTTGCCCATAACAACTAAATTTTGAAAGAGGGAGGAATGAAAATTATATACAGAACATCATTCAAAGTTTACTGGAGAGGATGTACTTTCCAGCAGCATTGAAAACAGTTGGATAAATAAAATATCTTCCGTGTCACAATGAATGAAGGTAGCATTGATTTTCGGTCTTTTTTCCCCATATAACACATAATAATTAATAAAATCACTAATCGTAGGAAGAGATTTAAGTTCTGTAGTGATACCCAAGATAGCCAACCATTAGAAGAACACCCCAAACTGTATTTTCCCTTCCTCTACTGTATGGACTTATGTCTGTTCCTGCCTACAATAAAAACACAACCGTTTCTTTAGCTTACTAAAGAATGATGCCAGCTTATTAGGTGATTATGCATCAGTGACTAATATAATCAATCAGACTCAAGAGTAAGAAAGTGATATTTGTTATGTTCTGCTTGCAAAATGGAACATGAGTCAGAAAACATATGTCAACAAAGGCACTCTATAAGATGCTATAAGGATAAAAATATGGTCCAGATTGAAAGTCGATATATCAATATCAAATCTGCAGCTCACTACTCCATTATTAAAAAAATGTGTGTTCTATGTTAACCACCTCTCTCCCTCTGGTCCTAATTCATGAGTAGTTAAACAAAGATTGAAATTAGGAAGTGAAAAGTTCTTGAAATATTAACAGGGTGAAAACTATTTTTCATTTGTATTTGTTCACCATGTTTAAAGGAAAAGTGTGCCAGTAGTGAAACAGCCATTGTCCAACGAATCCCTCCATAGTTGCACTTTTGGAACAACACTTATTTGTTAGATTTCAATAAGGGGGTCAACCCTTTATGCAATGCAATATCCGTTGATGGCTACTACTACAACAGATAATTGATCTTTGTGGGTCTTTATAA
The DNA here is from genome assembly GCA_946800305.1 of Medicago arabica. Classification (NCBI taxonomy): domain Eukaryota; kingdom Viridiplantae; phylum Streptophyta; class Magnoliopsida; order Fabales; family Fabaceae; genus Medicago; species Medicago arabica. The sequence continues at coordinate 52,979,003 of OX326971.1, forward strand.
TTGGGGACCAGGAATCCAGATCATTGTAATCCCCTTTCATTGCATGAGTCACTCGCTCCTAGTGTTAGTGCTAGCATGACATCTATGGTTTCAGTCCTTCTGCAGACATGGCTGGCATTATCATGACTGAGAGGGAGAGTTAAAATTTTCTTGTTTCAACCCCCAGGGGTTGGCCTGGTGGTGAAGGCTTGGAACCTAGGAGTGTGCTCCTCTCTAGGTCTCAGGTGCCAACAATTCCTGTGTTAGGCCAGTCACATACCAAAGGAAGCCAGAGGGTAAATTTTGTGAAGGAGAACTATGGATTATTTGCTTATGAGTTCGTTCATATTTCTAAACCTCCAGTTCTTTGGGAGAAAAGTAGTGTATATAAGTATATAACCTTCTTAGGGGTGGTTTTGTACTGATTCAGGATAGTAATAACCTCAGTTATGCAACACTCTTGACATGTCCTAAATAAAAGCCGTCTTTACTTCAAAAAGAATAACAGTACAACCCACATGCAACATCAAATCATTGAATATGGCTACTCATTGGTCGTTCTTTGATAGAAAATGATCACATACAGCATTACAGACAGAATGCAACAGAAAATAATTAGGGTCAAAGTTCAAATAATTACCGGATATAGGATAAATACTGAGCAGCCAAGGGTAACTAAAAAGGCCAACAAATAGTCAGGTCCCTTATATCTCTTCTGCATGATAAGTGTACCCCAGACCTGTATAAGATACAAAAGAAGGAATACAGATTCAAGATATATAGGTCAATCTTAACCAAAACAAGGAAACAGAATTCATGGAATCAAGGAAAATGATTGACAAAGGATAGAAGAAAAATAAATTAAGACCTAGACCAACTCCACTATGTAAAAACTCTGCTAGTGAATAACTCAAGAAAACATGGAAAGTCCTTGGAATAATTGTTCAGGCCAAAAATATAAGTTATATATTGTTTTATGCATAAAATGTTTTACATTCATAAACAGCTTGTCCAACAAGTAAAATATCCTCTAGAATTCTTTAATCATGTATAGCATCCTCTTAGAAATCATTATAACACCCACACCACAACTCCCTGCATCACCGGATTCTCTCTTTCATGGATAGACTGCATCAACTTTTTAAAAAATTAACCAATCAATTTTAGGTGTTGCATTTAACATCTCAGTCTAGAATCTAGAGGATACACGATCCTTGCTTGTCATGGTGAATTGATATTATGTGAATAAGCAAGGCTTAACAATTTCCTTCCTCCCTCCCTGGTTTAATCTCTGAAATAAAGACGGTGGGAAAGGGAGAACCACAAGCATCTCAAGAATTATATTCAAACAAATTTTTTCAGATCATTGAATGATTGCAAGATTGTGAGGTCAAAAAATATATTCTAGTACCTACTTCATGGATTTGTCTGGTCCCCATTTAGTAAAGAAAGGGGACACTAATATACTAAAAATAACTACAACCATTGACACAAACACACACACCCACACACAAAGATAGCATGAAACATTCATTCTTCAACAACACCAGCAATTACTATCATCCTTCATCAACAGATGTAGCGGTAACTGAGAAGGTGAAAAATAAGCTACAGATCAATGATACAAGAGAAATAAAAGACAAAGGTTAATGTATATTGAAATCAGCCAGTCATCGTAAACAAAATATACATAATTGGAAACAGTATCAAAGCTCGACCTACCATAACTGGTATCATTTTCGCACATTTCGCAAGAGTCTGAACAGGAAAACTAACATATTTGAGGGCCTGGAGTAAAAAAAATAAAAAATGGTCATTTCAGTATAAATGGTAGGCAAGCAATGTAACCGATTTCTTAAAAATTCACAGGCACGCAGATATTATGTCTCTTACCTCATACTGACAAGTTGTCGTTAGAATGTTTGTTACTGACACAAGGGAATACTTATAAATGGGAGCCACTGGGTCCAATGCTTTTTTACTTGCCTATAAGAAATGTTCAAAATTATAAAGAAATGTTCAAGAAAGGTATGTTACAATTCAAATACTGTAAAACATGTGAGTAATTTTTTCATGCATGTAATGTGTATACTTGCCAGCAAAGAACCAGCAGAAACAGCTGACGTCATGATGCGGTTGCAGAAAACAAGAAAGAGTGAATGCTTGAAATACTCCTTCTCTGCTCCATATGGTATTCTCATGATCTTTTCCTGCAAGAATAGACATCTATAATACATTATTATTTCTATAAAAAAATAAAAAATAAAAAGCCAAATTGTTGTTACATAAAGTATTCTGGAGTGTTTATGGAAATAAGGTGAAAACAATTTATAGACATGTCATAAGCTGCTTTAATAAGCTCTTGGAAACAATCTCACAACAACTACAAGTGCTTAACCTAAACCCTAAACACAGCACATATTGGTCATGTATTAAAATAATGGCAGCTATAGTATTCTGAATTAACACATCGAAAACATAGCACTAAAATATACGATGCGATGAAATGAAATGAAGGAAGAAAAGATTACCTGTAAGAGGCCATAGGTGACGAGAGTGAGCATGATTCCGGAGACGGCGAAAACTCCTTTCCATAAATTATCTCTGAAACTAACCGCCGTGCTAGTGGATGATGATTCCGCCATATGGGCGAGAATTCAACCAAAACGGTGTCGTATTTATTTGATTTGGATCAAATCAAATGTGTTTAGTGGTGGTCACTGCGGGACCCAGCTAGCTTAGACCAAGTTTTGTCTATGTATATTCATTTCATCATTCTGTTCTGTTAATAAGGGAATGAAAAAGAAAGATGGGAAGAGGGAGAGAGAGACTCACTGTCTTATGGACATGTCATCAATTCAAATTAAAACCCCTCTTCCTTCCACTTCATTTAATCCCTATTCCCTCCCTCCACTTTTGTTATGCCCTCTTTTATTTATTAACCTTCTATTGTAAAATTAGGTTTCATTATAATCATCTTCATTCCATAACTTTTCTCAAACGTATCACCGTAACTTTTCATTATAATCACATTCCAAAATAACTTAAACTATTGGGAAAAACTCAATCTCGATAAAACTTTTGAGAAGAATATATAAAGATGAGACAATCCTTATAAGCTGGTTTTGCGAGGATAAGTTAGACCCCAAATTTCAACATGATATCAGAGCTTGTCGAATTCAAGGGCCACCTAAACTTATTCACGCACCAAGCCCATGGAGTGTTCAGCATAGGGGTGAGAATAGGCTATGTCGAGCTAGGCTTTGCAAGGCATAGGCCTGACATACCCAATTTTTTTAAAGCCTAAGTCTGATCTTCTGAAAGTCTGATATCGCCTGCTAGTCTGTTTAAAAGTCTATATCTTATGAGCTTCTTTAAATAAGCAATGTGATATAAGTTTAAATAGACTAGCGAACAAATAGATCAATTAGATTAAACTCTCTTTTGATAATCAACATGAGGTTTTACGGAATTCGACAATATATTATATCATATTTCAATTATAGTTTATAATAATACATTTCTATATGCAAAAAATTAATGTATACTAATAAGATTAAACTACCGAAAAAGATAACAAATTTATATTTTAATTCAAAGTGAAAAATGTAATATAATAATAAATACTGTTATTCATGTTTACTTAAATAGGGCGACCTAATATGCTTAAGAGGCTTTTTGAATGACATGTGGCCTGACCTTTTAAGCTAAATAGACTTTTAAAAAAGCCTAGGCCTTCTATATTTAAGAAAAAAGCTTGGCATGTCGTAGGCTAGGTTGTATGCCCTTGTAGGTCGGTCTGGCCTATTCCCATCCCTAGCTGGGCGTGAGGGTGTGTTCACACACCAAGCCAAAAGAGTGATGGGTGTGAGAGGATGTATTGGAAAAAACTCAAGTCCCACATCAAATAGATAAGACTCTTGAGAAAAGTATATAAAGAGGAAGCAATCATCACCTTACAAGTCGGTTTTGTGACCATAAGTTAGGACCCAAATTTCAACATAAACATGTAATTAACAATGTGTCCTGATTACATACAAAAAATACAGTCAACTAATGTCCAAACATGTTGTCATAATACCATGACGCGCCAAATTATCCTTTTTCGACCACCTGTTGTGAAGAAGACGTCATGCACAAATTGAAACCTTTAAAGAAACATTTTCGTGCCAAACATCCTGTCTCATAAGCATTTAATATACAGCACAAACTGTATACCCGTCACCCACATTGGGACGCCACTGCCAAACATCTGTAACAATATCCTACAAAGTAACATTAGAAAGCAGAGACATACACTCCCCCGCTAGATCTTCCTCCCACGCCAACAACCGCCGACGCCAACCCCAGGCATCCCCTCCTTCCTCTCAACCCAAAGAAAACATCTCTGTCACGGTCAAATCCTCGTGAACAGATAAATCAAAGAGTCTCCTAAACTTGTTCCTAAAATGAGTCGCACCCACCCAACAGTCAGGCCAAAAAAGTATTAAAACAATTACCAATTTTCATATGAATGTTCTCCTCAAACCAACTGTCTCTCTCAACACCTATACCTTCACGAATTTTCACAGTCTCCCTCTACTAGGCAGATCCCTCCATCCCCCTTCTTTAACATGCCCCATCTCCTCGCCGTAACGAGACAACAACACCTTATACCACAAACAATCTCTATCCACCAGACACCTCCAACACCATTTACCTAATAGTGCAATATTAAATCCCTTCAGCCACCGCACCCCAGACTCCTTACTCATGTAAATAGAATTCCAATCAACTCAAGCAATTTTTCTATTATCCTCACTCCCACAAAAAAAAAATATATAGACTCAAGAGAGGAGATTAAAGCTGAGGCAACTCTGAAAAAAGTAAGGGTGTAGACATAAGCTATTAGGTTGCTTCAATATAAATTTGCGACGCAAGATAACGAGTTAAAAAATGAATTAAAGGAGAAAATTTGTGTTAAAAAGATAAATGTCTAAACTTTTAAAAATATATCAAATACACAATTTTAAGATTATATTTTTACATTTTGATTTTTAAGATGTGTTTTAAGGGCAAAAACTAGAATTTCACTATAAATAAAATATATCTTTGAAATCAAAATTGGTTGAGCCAACGTCCACTTAAAGTCAAAGTCCATTCCGCTGAGAAAAAATATTTGTATTTTAAATACTCCCTCTGTATTGTATGCAGGTACGCTTTGCATTTTTCAATTTTTTTAAGAAAAGTTTTTAGTGTAATTAATGTGTTTATTTAGTGTGTTAATATTATCCACTTCTCTTTTGTTTATATGTGTATTATATTTAATTTTTCATATTTCAAAGCAAGTTAGTAGTATTAATTAGAGGTATATTTAGGAAAATAATAATAAATGCATCTAGTAATTTGAAAAGGGGTTTATATTTATAGACAAATTTTTAGTCAAAAAAGTGCTTAGATATAGGGACGAAAGAAATATATTTAGTCGACTAAACCAAACATGCACTTAATTGGATTTCAATGTCTCACTCTGGCAAAATGATATGAATGTGTTGATGCATTAGCCGTAAGTTAGAAGTCTCGATTAGATTGATCGGTGGAAGTTGAACAATATATAAATGAGTCAAATATAGAGGAATGCTAAAAAACACATTTTAACACATACTTTTTTTGATTGATTAAAATTTACATGGGTCCCACTAAATCATGTGAGTTCCAATATAAATTTGGTGGATCCCATATAAATTTTAAGTGTTGAAAAATATGCGTTAGAATGTATCTAATGTCTTATCGTACATATGTGATGTTAAGTTCTCTTGGTATCAGAACTCATCTCATGACCCAACAAACAAGATTAATCCAAATCATACACAATTTGAGATGACAAACTTCTATGCTATCCCACTTGTTGTTAAGCTCAACAAAAAAACAACGAGAAGTAACAAAAATACAAAAGAATGCGGTTCTTAGTACTTACGTGTTGCTAAAGTACGACCAGAAATATAAATATTGGATAATGGATAATTGTTCCTGGTTGAAAAAAACACATCCATAACAAGAGGTGTACTTATTTTTCTTCTATAGTGTGTGACATGAAATAATTAAGAATAAAAATTTGATATATACTTTTTCTTTACTTCAATTTTCTAAGAATAAAAATTTGATATCCTTGCCTATGGACTCTACTTCATTCCCTAGTCCTTTGATTTCCCACGTCATCACCAATTCAAGGTACATATTTTATTTCTCTAGATAACACAACACTATTAATTGTTCTTCTATTTGTTGAACTCATGTTAATTTTTTCTATCATTTATTCGCAGCTTGCATCGGTCATGCACTACTCATCATAGTGTAAGATTTGGCCTGTGGAAGAACAAGGTGAGAAATTTGGCTTTTTATGCTATTGGGTTTTCTAAGGTTGGAAATGAAGACGTGTTTGATGATAGTGGTGATTTGAAGAAAAATGAAAATGGATCCCTCTTGAAAACGTTAGACGCTACAAATGAAATAACTGATCAAGAAAATAGTGATTTCTTCGTAAGTGAAGCTGAAGGTGATCCAGATTGTCCTTCTAAAGGGTACTCTTCCATTGAGCATGCCCTTAATGCATTACGCCAAGGAAAGGTTAGTTAGAATTTTATGTTCCTTCGTTATGTTTAATACATGTTTGGAATCATGGTGATTCTAACAAAATCATAGTAGCACGATGACTTCGTTAAAGTACAAAAATGCAACTTTGATCAAAATCACATTGACACTGACGTAGTAATCGTGACAAACTCACCGTCAATTGATAAATAAACATGTTTGTGTTAAGTGAATATTTTTGAAAACATCTTAATGTATTGATCATATATCTAACAACTAAAGCAATTTTTTTCTTCTTTTTTTAGTTTGTAATAGTTGTTGATGATGAAAACAACAATGTCGAAGGAAATCTTATAAAGGCAGCATCTCTTATTAGTACCAAAGATGTGGCGTTTATGATTAAACATGGATCAGGAATAGTTTCTGTTGGCATGAAAGAAGAGGATCTTCAAAGATTAAACCTTCCTCTTATGTCACCAGAGACTGAAGAAGAGGATTCATCTGCCCCCACTTTCACCATCACAGTAGTAAGTAAAATATCATTTAGTATTGAAGCCTAATTTTACATTGTTGCATATATTTTAAAGCAATGTTGTCAAATAGCAGCTATAGCACTGGAATTTAAACAAACTGCTATTGTTCCGCGATATGCTATTTAGTAAAAAGTGTTGTCCAGTAGCGGCTATAGTCGCGATTGACAACATTGTTTTGAAGTTCATTTAATTGATATTGTGAAATAATATTGTTGTTGTAGGATGCAAAATATGGAACTTCCACAGGTGTATCGGCTGCGGATAGAGCAAAAACAATTCTTGCTTTATCATCTCCAGAGTCGAAATCCGAGGACTTAAGAAAACCAGGTCATGTTTTTCCTCTTAAGTATAGAAATGGGGGAGTTCTTAGGAGAGCTGGTCACACTGAAGCTTCTGTAGATTTGGTTGCATTGGCTGGCTTGCCACCATTTTCTGTTCTCACAGCTCTTGTTGATGTTGAAGATGGAAATATGGCATCTTTGCCCAATTTAAAAAACTTAGCATTGGAATATAACTTACCAATTGTCTCAATAACTGATTTGATAAGGTAAGCAATTTTACTTTCATAATTTTTGCTTAAGCAAAGTTTATAATCATTTCTTCTTTGAGTGTACAAATAACTTGTGTATGATAAATTATTGAATAAAACTTTAAATTGTTTATCTAAACATATGTTCTCTCAATATGGTTTATAAGCTAATCCAATCAAACTTGCTTAACGTTGTTAATGTATGTGACACTTCAAGGTATAGGAGAAAACGAGAGAAATTAGTTGAAAGAACATATGTCTCACATCTTCCTACTAAATGGGGTATGTTTCAAGCATATTGTTATAGTTCAAAGTTGGATGGAACTGAGCATGTGGCTGTTGTAAAGGTAAATATTACTTTGTTAATTTGATTTTGAAGATAAAACTTGTAACTTAGAATTTTGTATATGAAAACCTAAACAAACTAAAGAATAATATTTTTCTCGATTATAATTTCTTATTGGGTTACTTAGGGAAACATAGGAGATGGGCAAGATGTTTTAGTAAGAGTGCATTCAGAATGTTTAACTGGGGATATATTTGGATCAGCACGGTGTGACTGTGGCCAGCAACTAGATTTGGCAATGAAGTTAATTGAAGAAGCTGGAAGAGGAGTAATTGTGTATCTCAGAGGTCATGAAGGAAGAGGCATTGGGTTGGGTCACAAACTTCAAGCCTATAATTTGCAAGATCAAGGTCGTGACACAGTCCAAGCAAATATAGATTTAGGGTTAGCTGTTGATGCTCGTGAGTATGGAATTGGTGCCCAGGTTAGATTATCAATTAATTTCACTTACATTGTGTGCGCTTTCAAATTAAATAAGAAAATTGCTATTTCAAGCGAAACTTTCTCTCGCGCGAATACATGGCGAGTGTGTATTCCACCCAGCCCCTTTTATTGACTTTCTCCTTTTCCAATTGACTTACCGTGAATTGTGGAGTTTTCATTGGTTCCTTTTTAATTCGCTAGGCTCTCATGATGGTTTTGTTTGCTTTATATAGCAATGCTGATTAAATAATGATCAACTTAAGTTTTAATTGAAATTTTGTTCATGTTTCTTGCTTGTATTGTATAATAAGTTTCATTTTGATACATATTTGATATAATTTTATGAAACTGTCAACCAATAAAAAAAAATTACAATTAAGTAAAACATTTCTTCCTAAAAGAGTGTGGCGGCGAAACTCACAAACACTAAATGATGAGAAGTAGAGAATTGTGAGTTTGAATTGGTGTCTTAATATATCAAATGTCGCTCGCTACAACTACCAATTGACCAATACTTACGCGATAAGTAAAACATTTTTTATAGCTGGCTGGTTGATAGTATAAGAAAATCTTCATAGTGTTTTTTTAAGAGGGAAAAAACTTCATAGTGTTGGTGAATACTAATCAAATCCTTGTATAACTTGCAGTATTTCATAAAACTATTAACAATGTGATTCCAACATAAGCTGTTATATGATGTATTTGATGAATGTGCAGATTTTGAGAGACATTGGGGTTCGAACTATGAGGTTGATGACAAACAATCCAGCAAAATTTGTTGGTCTTAAAGGATATGGTTTAGCTGTGACAGGTCGTGTTCCTGTGCTAACACCAATCACTGAAGCAAACAAGCGTTACCTAGAAACAAAAAGGACCAAGATGGGTCATATCTATGGGTCTGATATATAAGGATCTCAATGATTCAATTGTAAATAACCAAGATTCATCGAAGAACACAGTCTACACATAATACGACAGAATGAAAACTTTGTATACTGTTCAAAAAATATTCAAAGGATGAAACTCATTTGTGAAAATTGTGTAAGTACAACATGCTACTAAAAATATTTCAAATACATTTGAATACTGGAGTTTTCTTTTACCGCAGTATAATACTATTTGATCAATCAGAAATTTGAAATCTATGTCAATCTTTGGTAAACCTACTACAAAAGTAAAAACACTAGGATACTGAGACCTTCATTAGTTGGAATCAAAGTATGGAAAAATAAATCGGACCAAATAGCCAATGAAGGTTGAGCTTCTTCAAAAAAACCAATGAAGGTTGAGTCTAAAAGTTGGTCAGTCTTTTACGACGTGGTGAATCAAAGTTTAAATTTCGATTAAAAGAAGTCTATATTTTTTCCCGTAGAGATTTATATTTAGTGTTTCACGATGCTTCAAATACGACTACCAGCAATGAATATTAACGTTGTAATTTGATAAAAATGTTTAATACAAAAATCTCAATAAAATTTACGATATAAATTTAAAGTTGGTGCATGAGTAAGGCTACCATAGTCTTTGCTTTGGGACAGTACAAAAAAATACTCATGCACATATTCAAAGAAAAATGCTAAAAAACATTATCCTTAAAAAAATGATAAATTTTTTTAAAACGTATTTTGGGATTAAATAAGTTTTTGGTGGTACATTTAACAATTTTCATAAACCATCTAATATAGTTTTAGAATGGATTGGGCCCATAATGAAGAACCCGACCCGTTTGATAAGCGTGACATATAATCCCGAAAACCCTAATTTGCTTCCACCCACCAGTTTCTCGCAGATTTGACATCTAGGGTTTCTTCATCTTCGCCGATTCAATGGCTCCACCAAAAGGTATTTCATCTATCCCTCTTTTCCTTCCAATAGTCGAATATTTGATTTTACTCTCCAATCATTCTGATTTCTGCATCTGTTTTCATAATGTAATTGCTTAAGTACGAAAATCAGTGCTTGCACGAGTTTCTGGATTAAATATTGGTTTATTTCACTGTTGATTTTAATAATTTGTATTCTTAATGCCAGCTAAAATTGTTATATAATCTCATTTTTATGTTATGATTCATTAAGAGCCTGTTTGGATTGACTTATAACCTGTGTAAAGTTGAAAACTGCTTATGACATTGTTCATAAGCTTATGAAATTAACTTATAGCTTAAATGAAACCAATTTAGCTTTTATCATTTGCTATATCAATAGCTTTTAATAGAGCTTAAAATTTTATATCTGAACCTGGTTTGTATGCTAAACCTGCTTACTCTTTTCTTTAATATTTTAATAGAGATTGAGATTTGATAATTGTTATTAGGACTGTCTGAGTACTGGTGATGTCATTCCATTTCTGTTGAAGCTTCATTTTCATAGAATTTATGAAATCAATAATATCTTTTTGTTGAATAGAAGATTTAGGACCTGTTTGGATAGGCTTATTTGAGCTTATCTAGTGGTATAAGTTTTGTGAGTCTGTTTGGAAAAAGTTTTGGAAACAGCTTATGACTTTTTTCAACTTATTATTTTTTGTTCCCCAGTATAGTTTATGAAAACATGTTATAGTCTACACAATAACATTTTAACTTTATTTTACCAACTTCTGTAAGAATAGCTTATTTAAGCTTACATTAACACTAATCAGGATAAGTGTGTATTATTAGATGCAAATAAGTTGTTTATCCATACAGGCCCTTCTCTGTATAAAAATAGCCGGTTCTTAGTTTTTCGTTGCATGAAATGTGAATCTGACTGTTTTTTTTTTTGTTTTTTGAAGGTGATGGTGCAAAGAAGACCGATCCAAAGGCACAGGCCTTGAAAGCTGCAAAAGCAGTGAAGTCAGGCACTGCCATCAAGAAGAAGGCAAAGAAGATCAGGACAACTGTTACATTCCACAGGCCAAAGACTTTATCTAGGGATAGGAATCCAAAATACCCTCGGATTAGTGCTACACCGAGGAACAAGCTTGATCATTATCAGATTTTGAAGTATCCACTCACAACTGAGTCAGCAATGAAGAAGATTGAAGACAACAACACTTTGGTTTTCATTGTTGACTTGCGAGCTGACAAAAAGAAAATCAAGGATGCCGTGAAGAAAATGTATGACATCCAGGCCAAGAAAGTTAACACCTTGATCAGGTAGCCTTTAGTTTGTGATCTTTTTTGTTAATTGTTTGGTAATTCATGGTTGCTTAAGACTGATTGAGCTGTATGCTTGTCGTTAATTTTGCATTACAATTTAAACACACTAGCTTATACTGTAGTAATAACATGTACATACACTGGTTTTTATGGCACACTTATGATCACGAGCCCTATTGCGAAGGACTGTATGACACATAATATAAACCTGTTGTAAACAATAACATGAGGTTGAAACCCACATTATTTTAAAGCAGTTTGATATAAACTCGTTGTAAACAATAACCTGGGATTGACCCACATGATTGTAAAGCAGTTTGAAACTTTGCATGTCTTTAAACAACTACTGTTTTTTTTTTTCCTTCTAAATTTGAACTGTTCTGTTGCAGGCCCGATGGCACCAAGAAGGCCTATGTAAGGTTGACACCTGATTATGATGCTTTGGATGTTGCAAACAAGATTGGGATTATTTAAGGTAATGGCTGGTTTCGCCAAAAGACAGTTTTTGTTTAGATGTTAGTCTTTTTATGGTGATCACCATTGTGGAGACATTTTGACGCAAAGTTGAATTCTGGATTGTGTTTTGGTATTGTGTATTTTAGTTCAATTGCAATTAAATTTGGTTGTTTACAATTTCAAATTTGATGAGTAAATTAGATTATCCTCGGGTTTGTTTCTAGATTTGGTGGTATCATTTCCAATGAAAGAATGTATTAACATAATTGAGGTGCCAATCTTGTGAGTTTAACTTTATTATACCATCAATGCATCCAAAGCCATCTAACCTAATTTTTAGATTATCCTCTCGAGATTACCATCTCTTAATAGGATTTTGTACTCTGTATTTTTGCACAAGGTCTTTGCCGTCACTACCAAGTTAAAATGATCACATCATAATGCTAAACTATCACCTCATAATGCTGAACAAGTAGGCAAAATGTCTGCGGTAACTAAGGTTGGTGGTCAAGGACACTATTATGATGACCTTGCACAGATGGTTTAGCCTATAAATGGAACACCCATTGGCCGAGCGAGTTTGAAAATGTGGTTCCTTTAAAACGCCTTGATGTGGTATCATCAGTAACTTTAAAACACCTAGATGTTGTCATACGGATGATCAGTAATTTATGTTGGTGAAGATCATTAATCTACTACTATAGGTGTCACTTATCTGTTCCCTACGTATCATGCTGAATTCTGGCGTTCCTTCTTAAATCAATTGTGTATGGTAACCCGTTCTTCAGATTTGACTAAAATATCCCAAGTTCACAACTGATTAAGAAAACAAGAAAAACATTTTTTTTTTTAGCTTATGAGTGGGATTCAGCAATGTTCTATCTAAACGTTTTGCGTCTAAATACGTTTTTTTTTTTTTGGGAATCTAATACGATTTTTTTAAAAGTAAACCTTTGAAGATATACAAATATTAAGGTTCAATTCTGACAAGTTTTAATTAATGCATTTTACATATTCCGAACTGTTATTTTTTCAAATTTTAGTGTAAACTTGTCGGGAGATAAGGTTGTTCGGTTGCTCATGCTTTAGTTTAGTCTACATTTTTCCATGTATTGTCTCCACGATTATTTTCAAGTTTCAAATTGATTCTCTTGACAATAGAATGAAGTAAACTATTTGTACACAGGTTTTGGATTGTGTCTCGAATTTTTACCTCAACTCAATGTGACAGAATTTTGCTTGTGTCAAGTCTTATACGCATTGGTTTCAAAATATGTTTAACAATAATGTTATCATCGACATATCGGTCTAAATGGAAAAATAAAAACCTGAAAATCCTTTAAGCACATGGGTTGTGCTTCTTGGATTGGATTTCATGTGTAAAGAGATCTATGTCTTTCTTGTTCTGCACGTTTTTCTGTGGAATCTGGAAAGAAGTGAATTTAACTTTTTGTTCTTGGATAATAAAAGAGATGTAAATTTAAGTGTAAAAAATAATGAAATATTACTGTTAAAATTAAATATTTTAACTTAAATGTATTTTTTTTATTGGAATTGCACATTTTTACATAAAAAAGAGAGTTGTTAACGCCTTTAATAAAAATGCATAAGTTTTGTCCTGCAAGTACAACTCAGATGATAACTGTGGGAACATTTGACGTGCTGGGTCGTGGATTCAAAACCGCAATCCATACAAAATTGAAAGTAACCTGGATGGGGACAAAACCCTACCATACTATTGTCAACAATGCATTCTTGTAAATGTTTGTACAATTGGAATGGTCACCAATAAAGAGACTCTAACTCCTTTGATCGAACCCCACATTATCAAGCATTTTTCTTTGAGAATAAGAGGGTTAAGAAAGGGAAGAAACAAAACTCTAACTCAATTGAATATAGAATGAACTCATTTTTCTAATCACCAAGTTTGTATGATTTCAGAACGAATGTGACTGGAAATGTGCATTCCTTTCAGGAGTAATGTCATCCATCCCCAAAATTTCAAGCCAAGTGTTAAGAGATACAGAATACTCATTGTTTGCAACTAGTACACGATATACCCGAGATCTACATAAGGGGCAACTTGAATGCAATTGAAACCACTTGTCAATGCATGAAACATGGAAACCATGGTTACAATTTGGAAGAAGTTTTAGCCATTCACCTCCTTCAAATTCTCCCAAACAAATAGCACAATCTACATTAATTGTCCTTTCTAGTGCCTCATTTTTCTTAAATTGATACATAGGAAGAGAGTTTATTATAGATAATTCCAAGTCACTACCTTGAATGGATTCATCATGAAATTGTCCTTCAATCCAATTTATAGGTGGTGTGCTTGAATTTGAATTTGAAATTGAACTTGTAGTGAAAGCTTTGCATAAGATACATTTGATAACTTTCCATTGACTTAGCATAAGGTATACTAGAAAACAGAGAAAACTTAATGCTAGAATTATATAAATATCTTCTTGACTCCAACCAAACATTATCAGATTTAGGAAAATGTGAAGTGAAGGTAGATTGAGTTTGTAGAGGCTTTTAATGAATGCCTTGGCAAGCTATTTATAGGTGAATTGCACGACAAAAAGGACGTGGAAACCAAGGAAATTTCAATAAGTGCAAAAGTTGGAGATATGATTAAGGATCTCCCATTTGAGAACCCAAGTCTTGGTCTTAGACCATATCGAAGTTAAAAAAATATATATGCAGATTCTGTGCTCATATGCATATTCTCACCTATTCTCAGCACTAGAATGTTGTTTGTTTGGTTAAAAACATACAGAAAGTGACAACAGAATTTCTAAAGTTAGTCAAAATTTAAAGTGAAAGGAAAGTTCTTTAAGGGAACATCACCAATATCAAAATTAAAATATTCAACAACTATAATTTTTCTCAGCAAAAAGTGAACCAAAAAGGTTTTAATACCGTGTACACTAATGGTTGTAATCTAGGAATCTCTTAGGCAAATACAAATATTTGACACGATATTGATACGAACATCAATAGTTGGATATGTTCGAAAAAATGTAAGTAATTGAAGGTAATCACAGGTGTCAGTATTGACTTATAAAGGGATTCGGTAGTTCAACTGGTTTGAGCTAAGCGATTAAAGGAGTTGATGAGTTAAAAATTTAGTGTTCAAGTCTTGACAAAGAAAAAACTAACATAACATTTAACATATTAGTTATTTAGTGTTCAAGTTCTGACAAAGAAAAAACTAACATAACATTTAACATACTAACATTTATCATTAAAAAAATGTCGGCTTATCAACAAAACAAAAACTGTGTCAATGTCGTGTGCAACATTTGATGCTTTTGAGCCCAATTAAAGTGTCAATGCAACATTTGTAACTCCATTTAATCAAAAACATTGATGCTTTTGTTTCTTGAGACTAGAACTTGAAGTAAACTGCCATGTATTGTTGCAAGAGCTAGGTGTGACATCAGCAGCATTCTGAATTGGAAATGAACCATAAGAGTTTGAAGATGGAAGTGTTGAATTCTGAAATAAGTTGAGCTCATCAATGTCTTCTTCAACAGCAAAAGGTGGAATTTTTATAGAACTCAAAGGAGGTGGATTTTTCCAAGTAGGAAGTGGCCCAGAAAGAACAAGATTTTGAAGCAATGGACCAGCATTAATTACAGCATCAAGAAGTTTACCTTTTTGCGGTAACACTTTTCCTCTTGCAAGAGAATCAACCACCCTACTTGCTACATCAACCTCATCATGAACCAAAGCTTGTTTGAAAAAATATTTGTTATGTGAATCAACACCAACATTTGAAAATTCAGGAGAAGAGACAGCTTCAATAAAGGAATCAACAGGAGATGACACATGTGATGGACTATTAGATTCTGTAATACTTGACTTTACTTTGGTAGATTGAAACATTACAACGTTGTTATTGTTGTTATGTTGGACTTCTAAAAACATGTTTGAGTTAGAAGAGGCCAATTTTTTCACTAGAATTTGAAGTTGTTCTCTAGCTTGGTCTCTTTCTTTATAGGCTATTTCAAGCATGTTGAGCAATTCATCCTTCACATTTCTTGTGTTTTCGAGTTCAGCAATTGTGTCTATGAGCTTCAGCCTCAATTGATCAGAACTCTGAAAAATCAACAAACCAATAATAAACAAATTTTAAGAGAAAAAAAAAATGGCTTTGGAAACAATTAATATGCTATATATTTAGGTTCTACAAGGTTAAGGATAGTTGCACGCAGTCGATATCCAATATAAAAAAAAAAAAAAACTATTCCGTGGGTATTTGATTATTTAATCAGATATTTTTTCCTTCACAATATTGATTTCATTTCAGCTTTCATATCATAATCAATCTCTTTCAAATCTACCCTTTGTGGAAAAGGAAATCTTTTAATCACTTTTAAGTGGTGGAAAAGCAAATTAGGTAAAAGGAGTTGAAAGATAAATTGTTTCCTCTTAAAGAAGGAAAAAAAGTAATGGAGACATAAAAGGTAATAATAACGAAGATACTAGTGCAAAATAGATCAAGGAACAACTTTTATTTTTTCTTAAAAGAAGTTTTTAGAACAACGATGAGGTTGGGCCCATTAAATTAATAAGGACGAAGAAATTCTTCTCCACAATGTTTATGTGACATAGCATTCTTGCAAAAGATTCAACAAAAGAAATTAAGCAAAATCACTAATTCATACCTAAACTCAAAATTATTGAGTGAAGAAGTTTAGTCCAGTGATTAAAACGTTGAAGAAGTTTAAATACTAATATTTCCGCCTCTAAAAATATACTAATCACTAACATCTACCTATTAAAAAACAAATTAGTATATTCCAAAAATAGTCTTTTAAAAAAAAATGTTGAGGAAAAATAAAATATCTCTCTCACAGCTTCCTCCTATAAACAAACAAAAAACGAAATTAAGAAAGAAGGTACATACTACATAGTGCTTGAGATTAAACACAACAATGAAATTGAGTAAAACAAACACAACAATGAAATAAACATTACTGACAAAAACCTTAATGAAACAAAATCAAAGAAAACAACATGTATATAAAGTGAAGTGTATATAGTAAAGAAAACGATGAAGATTAAGAAGAAAGGGTGTAGAGAGAGAATTATGAATGCAATGACTCACTTCGTGATAGTTGAATATTGAACCGAGAGGGTATTCCATGCTATATGTCTTTGCAAGAAAATACTGGAAAACAAAAAGTATTGGCTAAGGAGGTATTACGATTGGGTTATTTATAATAAGGAGGGGCACATAATGAAATGAGACAAAGACAAAGGGAATAGGAGAAGGTGGGGACGTTCTCACCAACATAAAAAGAACCTTGACCATATTAATGAAAATATTAAAATCTCAAAACTTTGCAGAGCAAAATTTGGAGTTTCCTCATTCTGTTCGGTCTTTTGATTTGTAAATCCATAAATTCTCCAACTATTTTAGGTGGCACGTGTCACGAAAATATTTTGAAGTAATTGCATTTTAATGAAAGATATATATTACTTTTCTCTTATAAAAAACAATTATATATCACTTCCCATGAAATAACAAAAAAAATATTATTATAACAATCCCAATGAAAAAAAAAAAATTATCACCGGAGTTTAGTTAGCCGAAGTGACTAAACTCTTAACGAATCAAAGTTTAAATTCTCGTTGAGAGAAGAACTCACCCCTCAAATAAAATTACTTTTAGTAAAAATTTCTATTAAAATAGAAAGTAACTTTTTCTTTTGTCAAGAACATAAAGGTTAGTAAACAAATATATCATTTTGTTTAAAATGAATAATTTTTTTGAGGCATTTTAAAAGAAATAAACAAAAACCCACTTTAAGGACATTTTTTATTTCATCTTCTAAAATTTATTTTTTCTTTGAAAAAGTACAAAACAATAAAAATTGACATTGCTTGGAGAAATAAGGAGAGATAAGAGCAGCCCCATCTATTGCTCTCTATCTCTGTGGGAATATTTTTTTTGTAGTTCAGGTTTTTGTCGAAGGAGGAAAACTCCAAAATCACTAAATCCTTTATACAGTTTACAAAAGACAAATTTGCTAAATTGTTTAGCAATCTTTTTTTCTTTCTTAATTGCTTAAATCAAAACTAAAAAAATCAGTGCAATGCATCTATAGCATTCTTACGGCTCATCACATGCATCGTGAGTGAGTACATGTGCTATTGTGCTAGCATAGTAATCTTGAGTCTTTGGGTTTTATTGGAGGGGGAAGGACCCGGATTTCTTGCTGGAACTGCGTGTGCTTCATGCAGTACATAATTTTGATCATAGAAATACGATTTAACGGTCGATATTTGCATAAACAGTTTTACACAATTTTGATCTCAACCGTTAATTTTTAATCGAACGGTCTATACCCATTATTGCGTTAACGTAGTTACAGCGTGGGATTCAATTCCGATGAGGAGGAGGCGTGTCTTTGGTTTTGTCGGTATATTTCAAAAAGCTAACAATTCCGACATTTTTTTTTCTTCAAGTAACCATAAATATTAAAATGAATAAATAGAAAAATCAGCGGTTGAACCACGACCTTTGATACTATAACGTCTCTATCAAGTACGATATGTTCATGAAGATTGCAATTCCGTCATTTTACCACACATAAAATATCTTAGTTAACTAAATAATTATTCTCATAGTAATAGCAAGCAATATGTGGCATTCTAATAAATAAATAATATGGCACAAATACAAATACATGTCATATACATTTTCAATAAAAATTACTCCAATTATTTTTACCTACTCTTTTGGGATACCTAGAGAAGTGAAAATTGGTCTAATCAAAGAAAGAGAAATGATATTTGTACAACGATTTTGTAATAATTTTTGAACTATTAGTATAATGTAAGTTGCATGTTTTGTTTCGCGAAGCAATGACTTGTATGATTTTTTTTGTCGAGTAGTCTAATTGCTAGAAACTTAATTTTTTTAATGTAAATAAGTGGGGTTAAGTAAGGTGTCTGACATTCGAACCTCAGTCCCTAGATATATCATTACTCAATTTAAATAATAATCAGATTATTTAATTTAACCGGAAATAAAATGAGAAATCTTTCTCTAAAGTTAATAATCAGCAAACACTCAATTATACATCATCTTAATTATTTGACACCTCAACATATATACTTTGTAACCAAAAATTCATATATTAATGAAAATTGGAATTATAATAGTTGATGCATATGTTAAAAAGGTAAAACGGTTTTTTTGAGAAATGTAACTATATTTAGCGTAAATAAATAAATTTAACTATGACTATAAACATACATTTGTCACTATACTTTACATAAATAAACGTAACTATGACTATAAACATACATTTGTTGTCTCATGTTGATACTACATGCGAATGTTGATATGGTTAATTTAACAAAGTATTTTAAAAAAAATCCATAGTAAGTGCTTGAACATTCTCACCACACGTCAATTTCAACCTTCAAAATTTAAACATCTACGCAAACATTTTAAATGAATTATTCAAAGTATTTAAATTTTGTTTGAGCTCTTTTGACGCAATGCTCTCTAAGTTTATCAACTCCAATAAATATTGATTTACACGCAAGTTCAATTCATAAAGTTACTCAGAGGTTAATGAACGTGTAAATGATGTTAAAAAGACATTAGTTGAATTCGTTAGAGATGATGAACTCTACATACGATCATGTAGATTTTCGTTAGATATGATGGTCTTAAAATTATGCGAGTTTTTTTAAGATTAGAAATAAAATCACGACTATAGATGATCAACATTGTAAGAGGTTGCTTAATTTTAGGAATGGAGCATAAACATGATATAAGTATAACTTTTGTTGACCGTTAATTTTTGTTTTTTTTGTTATGAATTGGAAGACTCGCTAAATTCTTCTTATACAACTTATTTAAATCAAATTGTTGAAACTAAATAGTGTGTAGTTTCGTATAAAGTTAGTTCAAATGTTAGATAGTTATGCTAATATTTTATTGATATTTTGTGATATAGATTCAGAGAACATTTTATCATGTATTACTTGACTGTGTATATACACTCTCCAACTGTAAAAATACATGTGTTATGAGGTAACTTATTTTTTAACTTTTAGATGTTTAATATTTCATTCTATTTATTTACTTGATAACCTCATAATTTTTTTAATTTAAGTTGCATACATAACGTGTTCATCTTTTCAAAGTAAAAAGTGTTTAATTGTATCCATGAACTAAATTTAAATGTGATATTTTTTTTTTATCAATATATTAGTTTATTTTCCATATTTATTATGTTAATATTGTTTATGGTTGTAGTTATTGGTTCTTATATATAGTATATTTTCACACGACTTTCATGCAAGACCATTTTTTTAGTTTTTCATCTAAATAGTGAAGTTATTTTCTTACGGAGGTACTAAATCGTCACACTCATCAATTATATTTGGAACTTTTATGTTAGAATAGAGAAATAGTGAAACAAAATTTGTTTATATTGTTTAGTATAAAAGAAAAAGGAAGAATATCGTACACAGATGTTATTATTCACAAAGTTTTTTTGTCTTCAATTTTTAATTTATACAAGTGTTGCACATTTTGTATTCCATTTTGATCAAATAAGTTTGGCTTAGCAAAATGTTTAATGTTTTGTCTATTTATCTTTCTATTTGATTCTACGTGTTGTAACACCTCCTTTTTAGAAGTACTTTTATTTTTAAATGCACAAACATGTCGAAGAATTTTTTATATAAAACTTTCAAGGTTAAATTAAACAAATAAGATCTATAGTCCAAAAAAAAAAACTTATCTTCTTTATGAAAATACATTTAAATGGATCAAAACACAATTCCCCGAATTCTCCAAACAATCGAATTCTTAAAAAAAAAAATTGTTATCTCACAATGAATCGTAAAATAACTAAAACCATATTTACACCATACATTCAACAGAGATAGTTTAACATAAACTTCAATTTATTAATTCAATCATTAACTAAATTTAACATAAAAACAATTAAAATTGAACTTCAATAAACATGACAATCATTTTTTTTTACTAAACCTTCCACAGCTTAAATATTACATTAAAAATAGACAATCATACCAACAACATTGAGCCACCACATTTGATCATAGAATTAGTCTCAGTTAACAACGGTAGCATACATCCTATTAGGAGGATAATTGACTGTGAACAAAATAATGTCACCAAATTTTAGGCCCTTTTCAAGAACAAAGTCGTACCATCCTCTCCCTATGTACTTCTGATGCATGCTTTTTGACCCAGTGTGAACATCACAATCATAAGATTTACCAGTTTCTTCGTCAAAAAGGAGAATTTAAGATTGATTGATATACAAAACATTCTCAGCAACACCTTGAGGAAAATGCTACAATAGATTTGTCAAGAAATCATACAAATTATAATTAATTAACAACAACTTAACAACATAAAGCAATAAAAAAATGCTTCGTAAATGGAACTAACAAAAACAACGTTTTCATTCAAAGTAGAAGCAGCAACAATATACTTCCAATAATGAACATTGACATTCCAAACATTCCCTAATTCAAGACCATTGACTTCAACTCCAGTCCCATTCATTTTTCCTTTAATCCAAATGATATATAAAGAAATAAATCATATTTTCCTGCCGTTAAAAAAATAAAATAGGGACCAACAAAAAAGTTTGCGAAAACCCATGACATTTTTTTTACTTATCTATACTTTAAGAAAATTTTACTTTGGTATTTCTTTTTACAAAGCTTTTTATTCTCAAATTCTATCTCATATATTCTTAATATCCTTATAATGTTTATTGATAATTTTTCTTTATAATTTAAACCTTTTGAAGATGAGCAATGGATTTCATTGGAAAAGTTTAGCACATTCAAGCATTAGAGATATAATAGTTATTTCATAACCGTCTTGGGAGTCTTGCAAATGCACTTTCAATATTCAACTTTAGTGGATAATTAAGTTTTTTTATGATAAATTTAATGGATAATTAAGTTAAATAATGACAATTTCGCCGTTACATACTTGGAGTCATGTATGGCGGTCAAGCCAAAAAAAAATTCCTCCTCAATTCATTCATATGTACAATTTGATATA
Organism: Medicago arabica; assembly: GCA_946800305.1. Taxonomy (NCBI): domain Eukaryota; kingdom Viridiplantae; phylum Streptophyta; class Magnoliopsida; order Fabales; family Fabaceae; genus Medicago; species Medicago arabica. The sequence goes on from OX326971.1 coordinate 53,001,066, forward strand.
GTAGACAAATAGCGAAGAACTTAAAGATGCAAGAGAGGATATGAAGTATTTTTAAAGATGTCACATCATCACAATGCTTCTCTAAGAATCACTAAAACTTAGTTTACAAAGACAAACAAATAGATAGTCTCTCCCATTCAATCTAAAACTCAAGTTTAGTTTTATAGATAGATAGAAGAGATATATAAATATATATATATATATATATATATATATATATATATATATATATATATGAGGGTTTTCATGCAACTAAAACTAAATCCCAAAAGTTATACTAAAATTTGAATTACAAATATAAACACGTAAATCCAAAAGTAGTAATCTTATTAGGGTTATTAAGAAAATTATGCAGGCTTAATTATTAAACTCTAAATAAATAAATAACTATAGTAAATCATAGTCCAAAACAACACCAAATAAAAAACAATGATTCAAGAATTAGATGGAAAAATGAAATGTTACTTTGGTAGTTACTCACAAATGTGAATCTAATTAATAAATTGAAAAGAACATGAGATTTACTTCCCCAACTCAGCTGAAACATGAAATGATTTAAACACATTCAATTTAATACAAAATATGTTATCAAACATATGAAAGGATATATGACCGATGAATGAATAAGAATAGTTTGAGTCATGACTAATATATAAACACAATACATTGTCTAAGTAGATTCAAGATGTTGAACATAAAACAATGAAAGACATGCTAACATAAACTCGTTGGTTAATTTAAATTTTATCTTATATTTAGCTTAGAAAAAAGGTTAATCTCTAAAAAATTTAAATTAAATAAAGTATAAATAAAATATTTGTATATAAGAGAGTAACTTGAATCCCTCTTATGCTATATAAACCAATTAATAAGCAATACATATAAATGGCAAGAAAGAGTGGAAAAAACTACAATACAAAATTCAAGAGTGGCTATCCAAGAGTTGCTTGAGAAAGTGACAATTACCTGAAATCCAAAATTTGTACTATAAACGCTTAGCATTTGTAGACAAAATCACATATTTATAAACACAATTGTTAAGGATAGGAAAAAAATAGGATTTCAAAGGTTGGTATGATAAAACTGCTTTTAAATTGTTAAATATAATAATAGGACAATAGAAATGAATACAAATTGTAACATACCTTGGATCATAAGTGTCAATTTTTACCTAAATCATTGAGTAAGAAACCATGTATTGTAGCAAGAGGTTGACTACACATCACATGCCACCGCAAAACAAAAGCTTAAAAAACAACCATATATATATATATATATATACACACATACATACATACATACATACATGTATACACCATGAGCATGTAAAAATTCTTTGTTGAAAAATTGTCAATTATGACCTTATAAATGTAGTGTAAATATATAGAAGATGAAGGATATGAAACCGATTGATGAAAGTAACTATAGGATACTAAAAGGCTAGAGTTAAAAATATTTGCAAATTTACATTAAAATAAAAAAAAGAATACTTGCAAATTAATAAATTGAGAATTGCATTAGAGTTGACACGGTATATATATATATCGATTACATTTGTATTTTGACATAGTAGTGGTTCATATATATTTCACATTCAATAGTTGGTAGGCAAGGTAGCCATAATTTCATTTCTGATAAAATGATGTTCCAAATTAATCATATTATGATTATGATATGATGATACGATAAATAAAAAATAATATTGCATCCAAATATTGTAATTATATCCAAGTATATTTAATATTTTAATTTTTTTTAGAAGGCTAAGCATTTATTTTAACATTTCTCCACCTTATACACATGGAATTTATTAGAGTATCATTATCATTTTTAATATTAGAAATGGTGGAATTTAATTATCAATAGTACTTATACGGTTTTTTTCTTTTTATAAGTAGAAGGAGCCTTAAGAAGTTTAAGCAATTTGTCTAGAAATTTTGGAGTGGATATTAAATGAAATTGTTATAGTTAAGAAAACTCATGAATTTGTCAATTTGAGATAGAAAGCCAACTTTCTAATACTATAAGAAGCTTTTTTTAGAAGTGCCACATAAACATAATGCTAGCTATAGAATGAGTCAAATTTCCTTTACAAAGATATATATATATATATATATATATATATATATATATATATAGATAGATAGATGGATAGATAGATTAGAGTTTGTACTTGTAAAAGTGAAATAAACATGAGGTGAGATATTAATAATGTAAGTGAACTTTCAAAGTGGGAGAAAAACACAACATTGCCATTGAACAAAATTATTAAGGTTTAATTGCAGTTTTGACCCCTAAATATCACGATCTTGCAATTTTAGCCCATAACAAAATAAGTTACAACTCATCCCTCTAAGTATTGCCCCTTTAGCAGTTTAAGCACACAGACCAATTTTCACTGGATCAATGCAGATATGTCAGCCAAATAGGTGCCATATGTGTTAATGTCTAATTTTTTTTAAATATTTATTCTAGGCTGAGAAATAATAAAACAAAAAAAAAGATCAAATTAAATAAATATAAAAAAATTAAAAACAAAAATACATAAAACAAAATTATTTCTCTTTCTCTCTCGTCTCCTCCCATAAAACATACCACTCTCAAATTTTATTGAGAGATCGCATCCACACAAGCATTAGGTTGTTCACATCCACCCAACAGTAACAACACTGATTGAATCTGTAACATGAAATCAAATACAAATTTTTAATCATAAATAATTAAAAACTTCAATTTTAACAAAACAAATTTCAATTTTCTTTCACCGCTTAAATACCTTTAGCAACGAAAATTTTACAAAATCAACAAATTACTTATTCAACATAAATCAATTTCAGCAACGAGAATTTCACATAATAAAAAATCAATAATAAAAAAAATAAAATCATGAAAAAGTATTCAAACAATTGAGAATTGTACCTTAGTAGGCGTAACAGAATCGAATACATAAAATTGACCATAAAACGACATCGTAAGCTGATCAGACTCATCAAAGCGTTGAAGTGTGAATTCACGATTTTCACCGTTGTTTCCGTAAACAACATCGGAGTTGGAATCATCGGGAGCATGAATTTCGTACTGAATTTGATATTGAGCGTCGATAGATTAACTACGGTAAACAATGTCTCGTTTACCTTTCTTACATATCGAGTCGTAGACGAAGAATCCATTTAGCTGGGATGAATTATAATATTTGCACTTAGATACCTCAGATACATTAGATAAATAATATATACTATGCATAATAACGTTCATACTCAAAGTATGTTTTAAACTTCAGAGAAAATGTATATCAATTACCATATCATCAATTCATGCATATTTCAATTCTTAATCGCATACTAAACAAAAGTCTTTTAACTTTTTATTTGTTCACAACAACATAATAAACTGACTGCAATATACTTTGATATTTTTCTATTACTATAACCTCCAACAACAACTCAACTATTACCTTAAACCGTTATTGTTGAACATTGTGACATAACATGCATTTTGCCTATATTAAGCAATTGAAAATCATATATTCATATACTTGTATAAAAAAAAAACCAAAAGATGAAAACACATAAGAATATACGAAAAATAGCTAACAGAAATAAATAACTTGTGTTAATGCTTTTTTTAATCTAAGTTCAAAAGGGTAATATATGTAATTTATAATTTACCTATACAAGGATGTATAGTTAGTAGTTACAAAATGTTACGCGGTTATTTTAAAGTGTAAGTTATTTAATAGGCAATAGATATATCATAAATGAATGTAATATGATTTATAATAATTTTGCATTTATAACATATATAATATTTTTTTCTCAATTTACATGCATAACATCAAGAGTAATATTTAATGCATTAAAATTGAAAGAGAATGTGTTTTCTATATTGATATGATATATTGATGGTGTCATGCATGTAGTTGATGATGTTCTTCTTGAATAAAATAAATGACTCTAAGAGTCATTCTTGATTCACGATAATAAAGGTGAATTAATTGTGTATGGTTTATTAGTAAAAAAAAAAATTGTGTGTGATTTATTTAATATTCAAAATTTGTTATTTAATTTAAACTTAATGATACTTAAAATATGTTTTACCATTAATTTAATTAATATTTGAAATATCAAACAAATAATAGACAAAGATATAAATGAAATATCGAACAAATAATTAGTGTTTATCATGTTACTCATCTAAGTTCAAAGAGGTGACCCTTTTCATTGATTTCATATAAGTTGAAGAACCTTTTTCTTCTTCTAGCACCTTACTCATTCTCGTTCCAACCAATATCTAAAGACTCGATACTGTTTCCAAACAACAACGACAAAAAATGGAAATCATATCTCAGACAGCGGAGATCCAAAGGCGAAAAAGATTTCAAACAGTCGAATTAAGGCCATAAAGAACACATACCATACGAGGATGGAAGAGTTGTCTCTATATTCCAATGCTAAAATACAATTAATTCGGAAAAAAATTGGTTGAATGTTTTTTTAGTCATTCTAATTTTGATTATCGTTTGAACAATTATGATGAAGATCTTTTTAAGCACTTAAGTTCTATTAAGGTTGAACATCGTAAAGTTGTCGAGCAAGGTTGTAGATGTTATGCACTTATGTTATCATCTTTAACTTCAGTGCTAATAATTATTTTTTAAATCAACGACTCGAAAAGTATTTGATCCTCCATAGAGATGAACCAATAAGGGCTCAAACTACCCCTATAAATTGGACAAATGACATAGGAGTTCCAAATGAAGATCTCCCGCAACAAAGGCTAAATCAGAATAATCGTCATTTGAGTTTCTTTAGTTAGTTTTATGAAATTGTAACACAAGAAAATATTGGTATTGATAATGAGTTTGCATAACTAATTAAGGATGATATCTTGGTATACTCGTTTAAGTATTTACATAGTGAATTGTGGAAGCAAATTAGAATTAGTTGGAGCTGATGATAAGATGAGATGTTTTTCTTGCTGAAAACGTGTTTCATGAACTTGAAACCAAATTTAATGGCCTGCCATATCAGCAGGAACGATTTTAGAGCGAGATCAATGGGGTCATATGACCCCGTTTACTTATTGTCTTTTTAACCAATACTTAGATATTTATGCAATGTGACCCCATTTACGACATTATTGTCTCAATTTAATCCATTCAAAACATACAGTAAACTATAAAACTAAGAAAAATGATAATGATTGCCCTAAAAACATTGGCTAAGAATCAACTTACTATAAAAAATAATGTTTAATTATTACATTGATAAAAATAACAACTTATATTTCTTATGATATGAGGTCTCAATAAAGATCTTTGGTGTGTGCAACTTTTCTAATAAAATTATCGGCAAGATTAATTATTCTGCATTTTTATTTAAGTTTTTTTTAGGAAATTTCTCGTACAAGTAATGAACCATCGATGTAACAATGCTGTTTTGCCTGTTCTTTCTCCCTTTAAGTGCTAATGTTGAAATTTTAGTTATAATAATTAACATTCATTAATGAATTTCCCCTACCCCTAACAAAAAATCTAAGTTCAAAGAGGTAGTTTATGTAATTTATGATTTATTCATAATATAATGGATAGTTACGAAATTTTATGTGATTATTGAATAAAATGTAATATCGGTTAGAATTTATAATTACTTCGTATTTCCAACATATATAATATTCATTCTCACATTATATGCATGACTCAAAGAGTCTTATTTAATAGATGAAATTGAGGGAAAATGTATTCTTTTATATGATATATTTATGGTGTCATATATTTGGTTGGTAGTGTTCTTTTTAATTGAAATGAAATATATGACTCTAAGAGTCATAGTTGAAATAAAATAACGACCAAAAGTATCTAAACTTGAGCTCTAATTTGAATAATACTTAATATGATATATTTTTAAAGACATTTCGACTGAATTTTATATTATGAGGGTCTCTTTTCCTTAAGAATTGAAGGGATACAAATGAACCTCAAATTCTTGTTCAACTATCAAAATTTGAAAACATTAGAATCATAAAATGTAGAAGAATAAAAAAAAGGTTCACTTGTCCAAATAGCACAGCTTGGATTGAACTCACAATACCCTTATGTCTTATTCCCCATTGTTAGTTTGTGTGAGTTTTTCAATTAGGCTCTTTGAAGAAAAACAAATATCACTTAATATAAATATTTTAACATTAAAATACATATGAAATTGTTTGTAGATTTTTGTTTAATATTGAAAAGTTTAATCATTCTGACAATGCATTGAAATTATGTTTCAAACAACTTAAAATTGAAATAATACATTATAATTCATAAGATATATATTGACTTTATATTTTATTTGAAGAGTTAGCAATTATATTAGTTGAATCAAATCAAATACTCAATTTTGAGATCTTTGATAATATTTAATTGTTTTCCTAATTAAAGCATAGTTTATAGAATAATATTAATTATATATGTTGTCATTGCATATGTTGAGAGTTACTTTTATAAACTTAGGTTATCAAAATCTTATTTACGCTCAACTGTATTGTTGATTAGAATATATTTCAACCTAACAAGCAAATGGAGGCAAAAGATCAATATAGGACTTTAAGAGGGTTCTTAGTTGATGGATTTAAATTTAACAATAGTCTAGTTGCGTGAATCGAAGTAACATACATGTGTTTTGAATAATGTAAAAAGGAAAAAAGATAAAGGAAAAACAAAACATATCTTCATCTTTCTTAAAAAAGTTGCCCCCTTTATAGACTCGTCTTCAAGTACTTATTAAAGGATTCTATCAATTTTATGTATTGTCTTCCTCGTGGTTCATGCATGAACATACTCACCACACAGATTGCATATTCTATGTGTATTCTGGTGTGAGCTAGACATACGAGTTTTCCCTTAAGTCTTTGATATCGAGTCTTCTATACTCACGAGTTTTACTCAATGCTTCCAATATTGTACCTTTTTCTCTATAGGAGCTTAAGTGGTTTTACAACTCAATTTTCATGTCATTTTAAGAAGGTCGAGAACAAATTTCATTTTAGATAAAAAGATACATTGCTTAGAGTAAGAAATATTTATCCGAAGGAAGTGCTTCAACTTCCTGAAAGAGTATGTTTTCTAAGTGTGTCAATAACAACAATAATTATATTATCTAAATAGGTAAAAAAAAACAATGCTAGTTTTCCATCTTAAGATTGTTTTATAAGGAGAGTGTTGTCACCTTGTCTTTCCTTATACCCGAAGGACACCATAACCTGAGACAACCTTCAAAACTAAGCACGAGGTGTTGAAGACCATATCAAGCCTTCTTTAATATTCAAACTTTATCTTCTTCATTGGTGGATTCATATCCAGGTGAGATCCTCATGCATACTTCATCCTCAAAATTTTCTTGTAAAAAAGCATTCGTAACATCAAAATGATGCATCTCCTAATCTTAGTGTCCTATAAATGAAGTCTTGACTACTTGGTATTGAAAATCTTGTTTTTAATCTTATAAATGGTATTGCATCTTTCTTCATATAATACATCTATTTAAGGTACTACCAAATCTGTTGTGAATTCAGACTAAAAATTCACACCAATAAACTTACATGTGTGGAGCAAAATGAAGTAGTAACCAATTTCAAAACATCTTTAAGCAACAATAACAAACCGAGATCTAATATAGTAACCAAATGTAAGGCATAAACCACAAGCCAGAGATAAATAGACAAGAGAAACACACACATCAATATTTGTTCATCCAGTTCGGTCCAACAATGACCTACATCTGGAGGAGAGATCTCTCTCCATTTCACTATCTATGAGTTCTTTACAAAGAGATAAAAAATAATTTCTTGAAATTAGATTCAACAAGTTGTTCAAGAACAAACCTAATTTATACACTTTTCTCGAATCTTTACCCGTGACCAATAGACTCAATGATTTCACTCTCCCATGGTGTTTACAATTGTTTCCCAACCCAAAAATCTCACCCCAAAGACACTCAACTCTTAGCCTATAAGTTCCCTAAAAGTTATCTCTTATGGTTTCATAAGACTGCCCAAAAAATGACCAATAAAGCCCTTTTATAGTGGTTAGACCCATGCAAATCGTGTCACAATTTGCACCCTTCGTGGCACGGTTCGAAGTTCGTATGCCAGTTCAATACTAAACCTGATCCAAAATCGTGCCACGATATTTTCGGTGGTATACTCTAATTTGCTTTACCAAAATCGCGTTACCATTTTCCAAATCGTGCCACAATTTTGCAGAAACTTCAATATCAATTTTGAGCCAATTTTCAACAAAATCTCTATTTTTATAGGATATTCACTCTTTGTGTATAAAGATATTAAATGTTAACTTTTCATATTTCAAGAATCATCGACATTATTAATTAGAAATAAATAAATTTGATGAATGTGTAATTCTTTTTTGTAATTCAAAATGCGGAGGGTTATGGAGAATTAAAAAGAGTAACACATACATCTAAAAACTTGTTGAGAATATTTTTTTTTTATAAAAAAATCTTACGATTTAAAACAAAGGGAGTATATAATTTGTTTTAGAGCTCTAAAGATGTTGGGTTGAAACTACAAGTGCATAAAAGTACTCGTTTTATAGTAATTAGTAAAGTAAACACGACTAAAGTAATATTTCTCTAGTGTAATTAAATTTAATTGAAATTCAAGATTTTAATCTCCTCTCCAATTAATTGTAATTCAAGATTAAGCCAAAAGAGGAATGTTTTTTTCTTTCTCCTAGAAGACATTCTTGAGTGGGCGCAACATACTCAAATGGTCTCTTCTAGCTAGGCAGTATAGTAACATAACATTGGATTCTGGAAAGATTAATTTGATAGTAATGGATTAACATTTTGTTTAATAGTCAAAGTCTTTGCCAAAAGCAAAATGTCCATTTTCAACATTTATTTGACCATATTTATAAAGGGTGCAAAAAGGTAGTTAGAGTTTGGTTTGACTGAACAGGAACAAAGAAATGCTTCATCACTTGGCTTGATAGGTTCAAAATTTGGACAGCATAGTTAGGAGCTTCTCACTATCGTAATCGAGGCAACAAGTCGGTGAATGATTAGGTGTTTGACGGCAGAAAAAAGGAAGAAGAATTTAATATATATGTTTTTATTCCCTTTTATCAAAGTAATATAGCCACTAAACAACAAATAGTTCCTTTCCTTTCCTTTGGTCAAAAAGGAAAATTAATATCTCAAAAAGAACATGTAACTATCTTCAACTTTTCATTTTAAATTTCATTATTTAGTTCTTAAATTAGAAATGTTTATTTTGTTAAAAAATAAATAAATAGAAATGTTTCTCCAACTATCATTGACACTTTTATTTAAAACATGATATTTGTATCATCTAACAAAAATCTTCGGCACCTTCTACCTCATATCTCTACACATACTTTGTTCATCATGAATATGTTTTTGGTTAAGTTTTGTTCATCATTTTCATCAACAATTGCTTCTTCAGCTGTAGATAATCTTCAAGATCCATCACCATCTGTAAATCTTCTGTTCTCGTTAGAATTTGCCAGAGCTTCTCAACTATCAAAATGATTTATAAAATAAAATAAAATTATTTGTTACCAATACATTGCAATAAATCTATGAAAAGAATGAACCAATAATCAGAAATATCTAGCTCAAATTCTCATTTAACAACAAAAATGTCTTGCAATCCTGATGTTGTAACATAATTAAATTCATACCGAAAGAGGGAAATGAAAACAACATATAGAAATAATGTTCTAAAGACCCATGCCCGTAAACAGAAATCTTAACTCCTATAATTAATTAACCCAGCAAAAAGCAATATTTTTAGGCAGAAACACTGCTCCAAAAAAATAATAATATGATTTTGGTTAAGTTTGAGTAAATAATATATTTTTAAACAATTTATTTGAGATGTTTAAAATTCATGGTTTAGTTCATAAACCATTTAATATGTTTTTTTTTTTTTTGAATAGTATGGTTTGGTCTTTTATTGTTTGATGTTGTTCGGTTGGTTTACTCGTATGGCTCAATTAACCATGTTTTTGCACACCCATATTAACCAGTGGCGGTTTTCGGCCGGTCCCTCTATGGTGTATCTATGAAAGCATTTGCAAACCTCTTAAGACCAAGTGCAATGGTGGTGTTGAAAGCCACATTCAACATGTTGAAGCCTTGCAATGGTGAGTTGAAGTTGGATGGAAAATGAGGTGGAGGAAAGAGGTGATGAATATCTTCAACTATGTTGAGTTCTGAAAAGTGCCAAACCGGGACGCCACGCGTCAGTTTTTTATTGGCCAAAACGGACGCGTGTGGCACACGCGCCGACAAGGGAGAGTGAGGGAGGCAGGATGCGGAGAGAGAAGAGGGGAGAGGATAATGCTGTACACGTGTTATTTTCTGATTGGTTGTCTGGATTTTTATCAACTTAATAATTTAAACTCAATTATTTCATTGCAAATAAAATTTTTTATATTTTATTTTTACCAAAATTCATGATTTTTTCTCTCTATAAATAGAGACTTGGTTCATTTGATTTGAACACAGAAAAAAAAACCAAGTTTTTCACTATCTTAATCTTATTATTATCCTTTTATTAGCTTTTCTTTTGAAGTTTTGAATTTCTTTTTAGTGAAATGGATCCCAATAAATTATTTAAATAAATTTTGTTTTTACAAAAAACTAAAAAATAAATTGTTAAGTGTTTATTATTTTAATTTAATTATAATCGATAATTGTGATTTTATGTAATTATAAAAACAAAGATATAAAATTAAATAAGAATATGAAATAAAAAATGGTGGGGTAGAGTGTTGAATGAAAAAGCATTTGAGGGTAAAAGTTGAATGAATGTTGAATAAGAGTAAGAAAATGATGTGGAGTGTTGGAAAGAGAAAAAATGAGTGTTGAATGTTGAAACCATTGTAAATGGTCTAATGGAATTCTTTCATTGAGGGTTTGAGGAGCGTGAGAGGTAAATGCATAATGTGTAGTGCATCTTTCTTTTTGGAGGGATAATCTACTCCAATATTCTTATCTCCCTCATATTTGTATTGTCGTTAAGACTTATGTAGGGAGATTAGAATATTAGAGTAGATCATCACATACCACATCTTCACCCAAAATATAAAACCATATAGTATATGAATATTCCCACTTATATATAGTTCAACACACATCTACTCTTCTATTGAATGTGAGACTTTTAACTCGCACTTGACATAAACATATTTTTTCATCAGTATAAATTGTCACTTTCAAATTTTAGGAGCAAAATTTACTAGTAAAGGAAAGCTGAAAATTGAAGTTGTTCTTAACTAGATTAAGGTCCAATCCATTCAGGAAACTTGTCTCAACTCTCAACTCATAACGGATCCACGTCCAATGACATAAACCTTATTGTGATCAACAACAAATATGACCAAATCACAACTCTCTAATAACGATGAGATGGTTATCCATAGTTCAGACCGAATAACATACAACCGTATAACCTTTTTTGACCTTAAAGTCTCATACGCGTCACCTATAAAAAAGACCCTCACTTCCGGTGAAAGATACACACTTTTTATTCCGATAAACTTTTAAGCTCTCTAAAACACTTATTGATTTGAACGTTGGATTCTCTGTATAGGTACGCCACCCTCTCTAAGAAGTTGCCACTAGCAAACCATGTGGATAAAGAGGGACATGAAACAAAAAAGGTGGGAGAGCTTAGACAATAGTAAGTTGAATTCAATTGTCCCTGTTCATTCAAGGAGAACAAGCCTACCTCGATTGGAATGAATGTTTTACACCTTTGCTTTGTAAAAGAATATTTTAGACACTTAATTATTAGTCTAGATGCTTTATCAATGTACTAGTACTCAATTAACTCTACTAATTGAGCAAATAAAAGGCAAACGCTCAACGAATAATCATTCCGTAATCAAAGGTTAAAAATGGAAGAGTTGTGACAAATAAATTTAAGTCAGGTTAACTTATGCCCTAATGACACATGTTAAAGAACTCAAAAAGAGCAACTTTGCATTGGAAAACATAATATTTTAACTTTTTAAAAGTTGACTGCACCACTTTTGATACATATATTTCTAAATAAGTTCTTTAACATGTGCCGGAGGGCACAAGTTAGCATTTGCCATAAATTTAACATCAAAATTGGACATTCAAATATATGATCAATTACATTATTTTGGATGCTTGATGAATATAACAAGATGACTTAATATACTCACATCGTCACAGTTGTTTACCTTTGTTATTAATCAATCAACTTTTCATTTATTGGTAAGGAAACTCCATACTACACCAGAACACTTGGATGAGATAGTAATAGATCTCTTCCAGTTTAATTAAATGTCTAAGTTTGAACCCAACTATGAGAATGCAATAGTGATAAATCTATTGAGTGACAATTTTGGTACCCATAGAGATCCTATCCAGATCAAGAGATGAGCACAAAGGATCCTGGTTTAAAAAAATAAAAAAAAAAATCCATACTTAATAGTGTAGTACTTTACTAGAATGGTAGGTATATTAAGAAAAGGGAGTGCAATTGAAAAAAGAAGCATAATTTAATTTTGGGCTACTACATGATTTGAGCCCACTAGAAATTGGATGAATGGCCAGTTTTCTTGAAGAGAGAATGGAAAAGGAATTGGCCTTTCTTGGTTGGATTCGCTGTCACTGGAGCTCTAGTCACCAAGTTTTCCCTTGGTCTCTCTGGTAAACTATTACTTTTGTCATTTCTTTCTCAAATATGATTGCATTTTCACAGAGGAAGATGCCAAGTTCCTTCAAGCGCATAAGAGGTAACTCTAATTTGAAATTTAACTACCCTGATAATCATCAAGTGTAGGAACCAATTTGGGATGATATAGAACGAATTTATAGTTAAAATCGTCAGATGATAATGTAGACACCAATTTAGGGTGCTATGATTTATTTATTTTTGGGCTGAGGTTGTGTTTGCCTAATAACTATAACCACTTTAATTGACGGACTGGTAATATATCTTCAATTTTTTCAAATATCAAATATTTGGATTCTGTTCATAGGACGTTAAGTGTTTCAACGTTGAACTGCATGTAACAAGAGAGCTGAGCTTGCTTTAGTTTTACAAATTGAAATAACCGAAGGCGGATGGATATTTTACATACTCTCTTCGTGTTCCTTTCTCCTAATTTGGTTTGTAATCTATACATTCGTACTATTCAGTTCATGTGTTTCATCATTAGATTTCTTTTTCTTTGTACTTCGACTCTGCCTTTTTACCTGAGATGAAACAAATATTAACATGATCTAGATGTGTTTTTGAAGTTTCACACAATATTCTGTAAAATAATAATGACGAAACAACTAAACTGACGTAGTCACAATATCATTTAAATTTTTCTTGTATACTTTGTTAATCAGTAAAATGATATCAAATCGTTAGGCACTTCTAAATTATTATCATCACTTTCTTTCCCCTCTCTTGTCAACCCACCATATGATATAACCCTAAGAGCATCCACCATTATTGTAGTCGTTGGTGTTTGCGGTTTGCCACATGTAAGGACCATTTCTTTTACAAACTGTGGTTGCTTATAATTAAAAGAGAAAAGTGGGGTAGGATAAGATCACGCCATTTCTATAGGACAATTTCAACCTCGGAAGATGAGTTTCTATGCCTCGCATATTCTTTCATCTGTTTTATGGCGTTTTTTCAACTATAGTGAGAACAATAGTTGCTACAGACTTTGTGCTCATGTTTCAAATCAATATTTTGATTTTTGAAGGGTGTTGTTGTCCTTGACAACTTAGGTGGTTGAGAATGCTTGTAGTAGTAAAATTTAAATTCAAATTTCTTGATTGTTGCTTTGTATTCATTGGACATGGTTGATGTTTCTATGCAAACCTATAGAACCTTGTAATAATCCATATCACCTGTGTGGTGTTTCTTGGATTCGATACAATGGGACATGTGTTTCTTTTTAGTTTGTGTTTGTTTTCTTGGGCGATTCTTCATCTTTTGGGTAAATTTTCTTAGAAAATTAATGAGTGATGGTAGAGGTTCTTCGTTTCTTTTCACAATTTAAGTTTGTAAAGTTGAACTTATGATACATATAGCAAATGTTTATCTTGATAAAAAAAGATAGCAAATGTTTATCTAGTCAGGCATTTGTTTGAATATGCACTCTCTCCTATCATTATTATAAACAAACATATATTTTTTTAGGTTTATTGATTATTTGACGTATTTGGTCTATAATATAAGACAAATACATAAATTTATCAATAAATTTAAAAAATAATTTTTTATTTATAATATAATAATGACCGGATGAGTATGCTATACCATCCCTAAAACCGTGGAAAATTCGTATGATAATGATATTTTAACCTTGGGGAAGTGAAAGCAAAACTAAAATGAAAGTAAAGATAATTTGACTTTTGGTCTTTGGTTTCCTTTGATTCATTGACGATTTTTAGAGCCTGTCTTGAGGTTCAAGAACTATTTTGCATTCCTTCAAAAAAATAAAAAAACAATTTTGCATGCTTTGTGACCAAGATCTCTCATGACTACCTCCTGTGTCAGCACATATTGCATGAGAGTAACCTTTGTACAAATTTGCTCGTCAAATTTTGGACCAACTTTAGATACTATGCTAGAATACATTTTTGAAATCTTTATTATGCCTTATGCTCTGTCAGTCTGTCTAGTTCTCTTCTAGCTGACGTTTTAGAAGTTCAGTAAGTAAGATTATAATTTCCTTTGTTTGCTTCTTAATATGTTGCTTTCACCTTTATATGTAAAATTTAGTGAATGTCAATTTTGGGCATGTATGGCACATGCCAAATTTATTTGATTGATCTGTATGTTTTGAGATATGTCACCAGATTTTGATAGGATGGGACTACTCTTGCATTGATTTGCTAGCAGCAGCTATTAATATACTAAATAAAGAACAAAAGAGCTATATTAGTAGAAATGTAGATGAGATTTAAGCTTTATGATGTAATTGTAAAGTACATGCACTTAATATTTTACATTGATTCCGAACATACCAACTCCCTATTTTATTGGATGTTTTCTTAAAGTAAAAGAAGCACTAAAACATTGATAAGACTAGAGGTTATCCTTGGGGATTATTACAGCTGGTTCACACTAAAGAGAACCATGACAAAAGGTAAAAGGCTGCAGTACTATACAAAGGTTAATTAGACTAAATTAAAACAAGTTGCAGTGGCACACATGATGGTATGAACAAACAAAATATTGATTTGGAAAAAGAATCCTAATTAGTAATTAGCATAGCCAGAAAAATAAGGGTCATCACTCATAGGGAATACCATACTTTCTTCACCCATCACCCATAGTGAGTCTGTGGAATTATACTCCCATGATGAACAAGTCTTTGGTAAACAAGATATGTTATTAATATTGCAGCACTCTTCATTCTGTAGACTATTCTCTTCTGATAGATCAATATCTTTCCATATATCATCCATTGAAATTTCTTGTTCATGCTCTTCTCCTACTAGTTTAACTTGTGTTGATGTTGATGATCCTCCAGTGTCATAAAAACTTTCTTCTCCTGCCTCTTTGGAAGCATGTGAATTCATTGCATGGTGTTCTGTGGATGGAATGGATCCTCTCTTTTTGTCTTGAGCCTTCTTCCTCATGTGAGTTCTCCAATAATTCTTGATTTCGTTATCCGTTCGTCCAGGTAGCTTGCGAGCAATTCGTGACCACCTGCATGTCTCAAAGGATTTAAATTAGCCTCCAAGGCAAAAAAGGAGTTGAAAATTTGTTTACAAAAAATAACATCTCTCGCTTTACAAGTCGGTTTTTTTAACTAAGATAAACTTAATTTCACGTTGAAAAAGATGATATCTTCAAAGAATGAAGACCCATGATCATGCAAATCAATATTATCAAAAAAACAAACCTATTTCCCCATTTGGATTGAAGCTCAAGGACAAGGCGTTCTTCATGAGGTGTCATCTTTCCTCTTTTGAGACCAGGATGAAGGTAATTAACCCACCTTAACCTACAACTCTTACCTGTTCTATTCAAACCTACAACAAAAATGAGAGTGGTTAAACTTAAAAGGTTGCTTCTTACATAAACTAGCATGTCCAGAATGCATTACCTAGATGTTACTGTCTCCCGCCACCTTCAAACCTGATACCTTAGCAATAAAGTCCCATCTTCTGTCTCCAAATAATCCAACAAATGACACCAATTTGAAGTCTTCTTGTTCTGTCCATGGTCCTTTTCGTACTTCTTCTTGAACCATTTTTCCACCAAAGCCAAGCAAGTTCTTGAAATTCAGAAGAATAGTCCTTTTTTATTTTCTACTTTACACTTATGGGAATCTATGTGAGGTAGTGGTAGTATTTATATACGGGTTACCACTGTCTTAATTTGTTTTGTTATAAAATTTATAACACAATAATAAGTGACTTTGCATATCAACCGTACAAGTGGTTCCGCATGCTCAATTGCTCATTCAATCAATTGCTATGAGACAATTCTAGAGGACAATGACATCCATTACTACATTTACATTGCATTATACATTACATGGAAATATAATCAGAGTTGTTGATCAATTGTCAATGTAACTTTTTATGCTTTCTTTGTGGAGTAAATTGACGTTTTGATGAAATGTAAATTTACTCTTTTGAATTATTAATATGGATCAATTTAATTATTTTTCTCAATTTAGTGCTATAATTAATAAGAAAGATTTTGTATTTCTCTTTGTGCATCAAAAGACCATTACAAAATATTAGAAATATTATTGAACTGATTGACATTCTTTAATTTAAAATAAATAGTATATTACAAATTTGTGAAATTAGATTGTCTGATATTTACAAAATATTGATGTACTCTTGTTTAGTGAAATATATATTATGTCTTTATATCTGGCCTATTTCATTTTAGGTCATATTTTTATTTATTGTGGGAGTTGAACTTTTTTCAATATAAAGAAGGGAGGGAAGAGGAACGGAAATGGAGAGAATTTTTCACATTGTTTAGGAGAGGAAGAATAATGCTTATGATTGCTCTGACAGTGTTAAAATGAAATCGTCCAAAACATTTCTCTAGAACATTTTTTTTGGGGGTTTCTCAATATGAAAACGTTTTAATTTTGTATAGAAAAATAAACCCTAATGTGAAATGACGGACGCTTATTTTCCTTTCATCATTTCTTTCCTTCCAATAAATCCCCCCCTTCATCTTTCTTTCCTCCTATCTAAAGTTATCTTCTTTCTTGTACCCATACCCACTACTTAATTATAAATTGTTTTTCTTGAGTTGAGCACTTGATGGAACAAAGTAATTAGTACACTGGACTGGTACAAAGTATATAGTACACTTAATTAAAATAGTTTTTATTGCCATGACACATTTATCTAATTAATTATCTTTTTTGACTGTTATCTAATTAATTATTGGTATCTTAAACTTGAAGATTTGAAGATGAAGTTTGCTTGTTGTAAAGGTCTTCAAGGGAACACACACTTCCAAAAAAGGGGTAATATTTTATATAGTTATTTGTTACACCTCAAAAACAAAGAAAAAACAATGTAATGTATGTAATTGGGTAATTTTTTGTTACAAAGTGGTACATGTCATAATCACATCGGTTAAACAAGAAAAAAAATGATGAAAAAGTGGTAGTGGCCGAAATGTATAACTTGATTTAGATCTTTGACAAACCTATGGCTCTAATTTAACTTCTTCCCCGACACTCCACTCCAATAAAATTAAAAATCTTAATCTTAGAGCCACAAAAATCTAAATTTAGCAAAGAAAGATTAACCACCATATGTCACAAGGTAAACGAAAACGTTTAACCACCACATATATGGCAAGCAAACAAAAAGAGAGAGTGAAAGATGCTTAATCACCATTGTTTAGAAGCATATAACAAAATCATTTTTTTTACAAATTTTCCGAACAATCTAGAAATACTAGTAGTCAAAATAAACCTATAATATATTGGCATAGTGTTTTGAAGCTATTTTCTTCTACTTTTACAAAAATACCTTTGTATATATAATACAAGGTTGTTAAAATAGTTGTTGCAAAATAGATGTTCAAATATCATTTTTCTAACTTCAAGCGCTTTGGGACATTTTCCGCCACAAAATTTTTAGATCAAGTTGAGGTGTACATCTCTAGCAAGCTCCAATTCCAGAATTTTTTTCCTCTAAATTTTGATATCAAATTTGTCTATGTTTTAAAATGAAAAATGAAGTTTAATGAGTTTCAAATGAATAGTCTTTTCCAATTGTATAATGTGTTAATAGTTCCACACAAAAAATGTGGATACAAGGGAAGGCATGCGTGCACATATTTGATGGAATATTACGTCCCTTGACTTCAGTAAGGGCCATTATTTCAGAAAACAAAAGACAAATATGGAGCGGACAAAACTTTTAAAGAAATCTTTGAAGTGGTATACAGGCACAATCTTAATTTTATCTCAAAAATATAATACTCCTATTGTTTGATAAATCCAACGTTTATAAATAAATGAATGTTATTTAAACAACCAAAACTTAACAACTTTCCTTAAAAGAAAACTTAACAACTTATTTGCCAATTCCTTCAAAAACCTTATTTGCCAATCATATAAAAATATATTATTTATAACTATTGATTTGACTTAAAAAGAGAAAAAAAATAATAAAAAACAAAATCATATCTATACAATATATAAATATGTTGTTGGATCGACAATTAAATTATTGTACAAATAACATTTCTCTCTATAAACACACTTGAGTTAGTTTGATAGTATTGACTTAAAACCTAAAAATATATTTTTACTTAAAGTTTAGGTTTGATTTTCCCCAAATATCAATTGGAGTAAACTAATTTAACTTCTTTAAAAATTTGCGTGGCGCCACCAACAGGAATTACCAGTAGTGTGGCACTGTGTACGTAATATGTCGGCACTTTAAGTTTTTAAATAATATACAGTAGAAAACTCCAAGTTGATGTATATATGCCTTCCACACAAAGGTAGGGTATATGAACAATACTAAAATTAAAGGTAAAAAGTCCCACTTCTCTTGCAAACCTTTTTGTTGGCAAATAGTTTCTCGCGTACTTTCATGCAAATCATTAGATAATTATATATGATTTAATTATAAATTTTAAAATGAATCAATGTTCATAATTATGAGAAAAAATAGATTATTATCGTATACATATTTATTTATAAATATATTTTGTTGTCTTCTTCTTTATCCTTTTTGGAAACTTTTTCTCTTGTTCTATCCATACACCTTTATATAATGAATCTCATGTTTTTTCACAATTAATCTGTTCAATAAGTATATATACTTTTTTTTTCTTTTGCTGACCTTTTAAATATTTTGCAAAAAAAAGTCCCGTACCTCAAGTTTTAAAATTTGATCATATGATATAAATTTGTCAAAAAAATAAAATAAAAAATCTGATACAAATGCTTTAACTAAAAATATTTGATTTAGTAGTACAGATATATTTATTTGGGATACTTTTTATAATTCTACTATCATATGATCTATATGGGATACTTTTTATTGAAATATACAATATTTAATTTTTTTAATTTGTCTGGTGATTACTTTAGGGACCAGCCACAAATGTCTATGATGATAAGTTGCGGGCGCTATAGTATACATGAATTAATTAAGTATATGAATGATATGATACACACAGCAGTCAATGTCATATTCAAGCTGCAGAAGAAGGGGAAGATGACATCATAGTGTCCTTTTATTTTGTCAAATGAATGGAGGACGTGCCATCAAGGCCCATACCTTATTCATCTTCATCATTCACCACCTATTGCAAAGTGCAAACCATAAATAAATCACATTGGTTGATCCTAGATACGTTTCAAATTGGAATATCAAGCACCTTATAAGTGCCTCTCTATTTTATCAAAGCAAGATCAGGGTGTGTCTAACCACAAGTCCACACAGTTTCAACCATGGCTAGAAAAAGTTTTTATATATTTTGATAAGAGGAGACACATGCATTCATGCATATACCAAAAGAGTCTTCCTTTTCAAGTTCGAATTGCTCATCATGGCACACAAGACTTCTACTTTGAATAACCAAAGTTGTAAAATGCTATAAACAATGAGTAAATAAAAATTGTTGATGGCAGACATACACAAGACTCATGTGGAGCTTTTCTCTTCCGTTTCACGAGATCATATTGACACCACTATTATCTGATGCTAAAATAATAGTGAAAATAAGTTAACTGGGCGGATCTAAGGATCCAACAACCTAAGTAAGGGCTTTAGGCTTCAAAATTTTAGGTGAATAAAAAGTCTCTAAAAACTTAACTTGGTTATACATATATTAAATGACAGATAAATTACAGACATTTGCATAGCTTAACTGATTAACAAAAGACCTCAGTTACCCTTGGTCATGAATTCAATTTTTTGTCTCCACAAAATTGATTTTATATAAATATTATGTTAATAGAAAATATTTTTAAAGGCCACATTAAATTTTGTGTTTTATGCCTCTTAATCTGTGGGGCCGGCTCTGGGTCTGGTCATTTCTTTTAAGAATATAATGACTCATCGTTTGCAAACTTACAAATCATATTTTAAACGAAATAAAAAGGGTTAAATATGTTTTTGGTCCCTATAAATATACCAATTTTTCATTTTAATCCCTCTAAAATTTTCCTTCGACTTTTAGTCCATAAAAAATTCTCCATTTTCACTTTTGGTCCCTCTTTTAAAGTAAAGTCATATGTAGAATTCATATTTTTCAATAAAATTTTGCATAAAAATTTATAATATTATAAGAATCTCTCCCAAAAAAAAATAGAATTTATTACCAAAACATGAATTTAATATAAATTTTTATATTTTTTATGGT
Organism: Medicago arabica; assembly: GCA_946800305.1. Classification (NCBI taxonomy): domain Eukaryota; kingdom Viridiplantae; phylum Streptophyta; class Magnoliopsida; order Fabales; family Fabaceae; genus Medicago; species Medicago arabica. Next base: position 53,021,955 of record OX326971.1, read on the forward strand.
TAAAAATTCATAATTAATTTATATTTTGTTAAAAAATTCTAATTTTTTTTGGGGATTATTTTTTACAATATTATACATATTTCTACACAACTTCATTAAAAAATACAAAAATTAACTTCAAAATAGGGACCAAAAGTAGTGATTGAAAATTTTACAGGGACTAAAAGTTGAAGGAAAATTTTAGAGGGACTAAAACGAAAAGTTAGTATATTTATAGAGACTAAAAACATATTTAACCCAAATAAAAATAAAATAATGTGTGTAAACCATACCCAACCGGCCAACTTGAAAATTGGAGGTTTAATCCAACCCAATGGTACAACACAATTCATAGAAGAGATCTAGAGTTTTGTATATGGTTCAGTTTCTGTTTTTGCCAAAACCGACCCAACCTAGTCCATGCTCAACCCTAGAGAGGGATACTTGAATCCAGATGGTGATTTGGATGTGAGATTCCTACGTGAGAACTTGTTGATGTAAGTTATGTGTTAGCCCTTCTAGCATCACAAGATTTCGGACATAAGATTTGGACACACTCATAATAATGAAAAAATGTAAAAAGAGAAAAGAATTAAATAATAATATATATTAATTAGTGAGTATAGATCCTCTCCATCTCGTTAAATGAATGAACATCAAAATGACTGTCGTTTTTTGTCTATTAAATGTCCAATTAAAGTCACAGGTTCTAAAAAAACATGCAATTACATCATTGATTTACTTTATTGAGAAATTTTCATTTCTTTTAGAAAAATGGAGGATCACAACTCATTATTAGCATATTTTATGCGGGGTTAAAATTCTCTCCATTTTTTTTGGGTTAAGTAGTCTAGTGGCTAGAAATTCACACTTTAAGATAAATAAGTGAGAAACCTGGGGTTTAGACCTTAGACCCTGTATATTACAATTTATTGTCCATACTTGTTGAACTATGCTCACGAGGACAATTCTGTGTATTTTCTACTCTTTCCTTTTCATTCTTATATATTTGAAAATATAAATGCAAAAGTGTACATTTTTTTTTTTACAAATGCAAAGTGTTACATTAATAAGTCATAATCATTTTTATACACCTTAAAACATTAAATTTTTTTATCAAGTAGTCTAGTGACTAAAAATTCATCTTTTAAGGTGAATAAGCAAATTTAAGTCCCGAATTTCTGACTTTTTTTTTCCTCTAAAAAAAACTAAGAAACTCGGGACTTAAATTTGCTCATCGCATATTGCAATGTTTATACCGACTGAGTTATGGGAGACAAAAAATTTAAAAATATTAATATTGAGAGAATAAATGATGAAAGAAAATGGAGAAGATTGCTCACTTATTTTTCTTATATGAATGCAAGGTATCCGTAGATTCAGGAGACAATAGTTAATGTGCTTCCCCATCCCCAAATTAGTAATGGCCAAACTATTTGTGGTAAGCATGAAAAAGCTTTTTCATATGATGATGCCAGCACACCTGAAACAAAGACCAATATTTGAGTCATTGTCTTCGTTGAGATTTGAGGGAGCCAACTTTAAATAGCATTATCTTTTCATATTTTATATATTATCGTGTCATTAGTTAAATTAAGATAATTAATCCAAGTCTGTGTCACTGTGTGAGTGTGAGTGTTTGTGAGGAAATGGTTTATTATGCTATATGATCCATTACATACGGCATCGTCGGTAATTATTGTTATAACGTCACGATATCCAAGTCTGGCCACATGCAAATAAAATAAATACGAGGATCTTAATCAACTGGGACCATTATATTTGTAAATTTTTTGAGGTAAAACATAATTTAAGTTTGTATAAGAAATTATTACTTCCTATCCAGAAGTCCTAGTTCAACTGGGAAAAATACTGAAATCGTTAGGTCAGATGTCATGATCAGGGTTTGAACCCCGATATCTTCACTTGTGTGTGTGAGTTTATAATGATTACTTTCTATGTTTCATAGCCGTTATATTTGTCAAAAAAAAATCCCAAAAATAATGTCACATATGTAATATAATTATAATGAATACATCACCCGTGTTTTTTACTAAAATATACATCAAGTTTTTTTTTTTTTAAGATGCCAAAATAAAATAAAACAAAACAAAACAAGTCTAATATAGAATTATATGAAAGTCAAGAAAAAAATGTGCTGAAACATAATGGGGTTACCAAACCAACAAAAGAAATCAAAATCTCAGATTCATCACGCGGATGAATACTCAATCGACAGAAGTTGTAGAACAAACCCTTAACTTTATTTTTAATCCAAGATCACACCGAAAGCTTTATCAAATCATCAAGAGGACCTTTAAACCTATCTTGATTACTGAAAACAACTTGATAATGCCGTTTTCAAATAATTCACAAGCAAGTCATCTATATCGAGTGACGACACTCCGTCATTTTTTCTCATGGAAAACAAAACATATAAATCGAGTAACATGACTATAGTTGTTGTTCTACGAAACACCTAATGTCTAGCCATTATAATTTATAAATACCCGTCAATAGTTAATAATGCTAATTTATTAAAACCACCATTATCTTTATATCATTTTTCGTAATTTTTCGTGTTAAATAAGTTTTTTGTAGCAAAAAAAGTTATAAAATTTTATTTTTTGTCCACATAAAACAAATGGCTCGTCTCCTTTTCTACAAACAGTGACGAGCCCCATGTGTCCGAGAGGATTCATGTAAACCCGCTCACCCTAATAAATTTTCACATATTTTATAGTAAAATTTGACTTTGAAGTAAAGTGTACTAAACATATCGAAATAGTAATAAATATCGTTCCTCAAGGACTGTATTAATCTCAATATTAGCAAGTACGTTATTAGTTAGGATGTGTAAAAGTTGTTTTGTTTTCCCTAGGCAGTGAGGTTTGATGCAACAAAAGTAATTAAAAGTTTGTTTGAAAGATGAATGATTATGCCAATGAATCCGCTATTGCTCTATGTGATCTGTTTACCTCTCTTAACTCTCAATGATTATTCATTCTTTACGACGAATTAACTAATTAGTTTTGATCAATCTCTTGACTTAAAACCCTTTCCTAAGTTATAACCTTTTAATCTCTTAAACCGATTCAATAATTGCGGAAGCTAAGTCAGAACTTTAATTCATATGTCATAATCCTCAATTTCCTATCTCTAGGTTCCTATGTTGAATTAAACAGAATTACTATTTCAGGATTAAAAGCTAGGGTTAGTAGTCATTCAATTCCTAAGATTAATTAACATGATTGAAAGAAGTTAGGGTTAATAGTCATGCAAACAATTATAATAAAAGCAATAAACACAAGTAATTATGAATAAAGACTGAATAACATTAATAATAAGAGAGTTCAACGGCTTTGTTCACATATTACAATAGGTTCATCATGACTCAACCAAACTAAGAGCTTAGCTACTCATAACTAAGCAATTATAAGCATAAACAATAAGAAACATACATAAATACGGACCAACTATGAGTTGGTATGAGATTCAGGGCTAGTTCTTCGGTCTTCTGGTGTCTCATATGCTCAAAATCGCAAAATAAATCGGTACCCTGATCCTTGGCCGCAACTGGCTTTTATAGAAAGAATTTTAGGGTTTCAGAAAAGCCCATCATCGTGCCAAGTTACGATCCAATCGTGGCACGATGGCTTCACTAATCCTACGTGGCAGCAGACAAAACCTAGCATCGTGGCATGTTACATAATCCTTCGTGCCACGATATTTCCAGAAGCAAATCTTTTGTCCCACGTTCACATATCGTGCCACGGACTGTCCTCATCGTGGCACGATGCTTAACTCTTAGGAATTTTCTCTATTTTCATCAGTTTCTTCTCTTGAGCTCTTGTTCCTGTTTTGGTCTAATTTCACCATGAATTACAAGCAGTTGACTCTATAAATGTCATAATCAAGACATAAACATAACTAAAAACTAGTGTTAATGCACAATCATCAATATGCATGCATACACTTTTTTGTTGGTGAAGATCTTTGGTTTAAATGAGCATATTCCTAACATTTCTTTCCAACATGTGCTTAGAGAGGGAAACTGTTGTGCAGATTTTTTAGGTGTGACATTTTGGCAGACTCCTCCTTCAGAGCTGGAGTCAGTGTTGAGGCTTGATGCCCCAGGCTGAGCCTTGTTTGTGGGTTTTTTTTTTTTTTGTTTTTTGTCTTTCTTTTTTTTTCCTTTATCATTCTACCAAAAAACACACACCGGACATTTGTTAGAGAATGAACAATTTTAAAAAGGAAAAGAACAATTATCTGACAAAAAACACTTTCTCTTAACTTTTTGCAAACTCCACTTAATATTTTGTATTAAAATGAATGAATTTCATTATGATGTAGTAATATATAATTATTAGTGGGATTCATTTTGTAAGTTTTTTAAAATGTTGAATTGAAGAGTTGCGTCTTTTTTAAATAGTAGATAAAAAAGCTATAAATTAAATAATGTGTACATGAACACTCATTTAAGAATTCAAATTGGGGAGGTATACTGTAGAGGTTGATCTTCTATTGAGAGGGATGTACGTATTTACAAGAGAACGGGACCACCTTCAAATTTCAATATGCTTCTTATAACTACTATTCATAAGGCACAGAAAGTTCTAAGAAGATAAATTAAGTGCTCTACCCACAAAATGGTGGTATCCACGTCCCCAACAGATTTTTTGGCCTCATTAACATTCAATTTGAACATCAAATTCAGCGAGAATTTGTACTAATGAGAAATTCACTCTCTAACTCGTAGACTCTAGACTCTAGAGAGTACCAAGAACACTTCTGTTATCTGTTAGCATGATATTAGTGTAAAGTAATTAATCTTCATTGAAGAATCTGTAGACATATAAGATGAATTCCTCCTTCTCAACCAAATATTTGTTCATACGTGTAAGTTAGAAATCGAACTCTTAATCATATATTAAAGGAACCAAATTCTTTATTATTTAAACCAACCATTTTTTGTCAACACGCTATTCTCTATTAGTTGAAATTTAATTTATATGGGACAGAGAAAATTTTGATCAATAGAAAAAAATACATTGCAAAGTACTAGGTTGCTAGCTCTCTTACATGGGTGACAACGGTTTAACCTTGAGGCAACCAGTGCAACCGTTATAAACTATGGGTTGGAATTTAAGGGATAAATTATATATAGATTTTTTTTTTTGAAAAAGTGAAGAGATAGATATATTTTTTGAAAAAGTTAAAGGGTGGATTATATAATTATATACTTATCTCATATTTTCACTGATGGCGTAAGAACCGTTAATTATAAAGTAATCTTATCTTTATCTTAAAAGACTTCATACCATCACTCACCACCACAAACATATATAGTGTGTTAGTATAAACCCAGACAAATGATGCAACATTCCACTTTACATATATATCTACTTATCATGTTAATCGTGGTTCACAAAACTGTCCTCAATTTCATAGTATTTGTTTGTAGCACTGTCTAATCACATATATATAACAATACAAGCAGGCATGAATTGTGTATCCAATTAGAATTATAGTGATTTTCTTGTTTTTCCCTCCACTGAGACTCTGAATGCGACCTATTTTGGTTATTTTGGGTCACAAAAACTTGCCTAGACTAATCAGACCAAAGCAAAAAAGAATTCATATTTAGAGATATAAATGAACATCCGATATGGATAATATGATATATATACATGTCTTATTGAATATAGGGCATATAATATTTGTGTCTGTTTCATATCTGTATGGGTATTCACTAAACGGTTAATCTATGAATTTTGGAATATCAACGAGTATATACAAATATCTATGAATAACTTTTTCTTTTAAAATAAAAAATTGATTTTTGTTAAAAAAATAATACTAATTACCTAAAATTTAACTACAAAAGTTTATCACATTCATTTCTTCTTTTTACTAAAATATAATAATATTCGGATATAGTAATACTCATACATTTCATTTAAACGAGAAAAAAAGTTCATCAACTTCCGAAAAAAAATGAGTTTTTTATTGTGGAAGTTTAAAGTGTCTTTTATATTATTTATGTAAGGATATTTATGTACTTTACTTTGTTTAATACTCCCTCCGTTTCAAAATACATGTCCAATTTTTGCAGTGTGCACTATTCACTTGACTTACTTTGACCATACTTTATAACTAATGTACAAATACAAATATTAGCATGTTAGATGTTGTTTGATTTGTCTCGACAAATATTTTCAAAATATTAAATTTTATAATTTTTTTACTTAAGATAATTAAAGATATTAATGGTTAAAATTATGCATTGACATATGTGAAATGGTTGACTTTGACATGTATTTTGAAACGGAGGGAGTAATAGGTACGGATACATGTGGACACGAAAAACATTAAATTCTCATATCTATCCATAATGGATAATTGAAATATCAATTTATTTTATGCGTAGATATCTATTAAATAACATATGGTTGAAATATCCATTTGAGTCCATCCACTTTGAAGTGGTATAACCGCTTTTGTTTTGTAAGCCAGATGAAATAGAGACTCACAACATTGGGTGAAGCTCTTTGACCCAATTGCCCTTGGCATCCTCCAATATTCGCCTAAGTCCTCGAAGGATAACATGATTGGATGATTTGTCTTACCATTGGTTCAGGGTTGCTCGACCGACGTAAAGTTTGATTTTTAAATATTTAAGACATTGTTTAAATCTTCAATCAGTTAATTTTGTCATGTTGTTTGTGACTATAATTACTGGTATATTAAATCTTCTGAAGATGTTTCATTTGAAGAAAAAAAACAAAGGACTTTCATATGTTATTTTGGCTAGGGTTTTTACCTGTATTTTGTGAAATAATCTAATGCAACTATGAGAAATTTGACTTATCTGAAAGCCTGTGAAAATGGTTCCAATATGTCTATTCCCCACCACAAGAAAGACCATGATAAAGTGAGTGTTGTTAACTCTGTTGGAGGAGCAATTTGCATATCTCCATGTCTTTGGCACTTGTTGCACTTGGCAACATATTGGTTTACATCTTATTACATTGTAGGCCAGAAAAATTATGCTCGCAGTAATTTCTTTACATATTTGTGGGTTTTGAACATAGCGTATTTTGATTCATAAGGGCCAATACATTTGATTAGTGGAATGAAGAATCCTCGTTTGTAAATGATGTTTCTGAAAACGAAGTAAGAGCAAAATTTCCTTTTTATTTTGGACGCTTCTTTCATATCTTGAGGAAGATCACCAATCATGATGTAATGAATGATGGAAGTTCTCTAATCCTTGTTGATGTTGATCATTACTTTTGCTTCTCTCAACACTGGATTTTGTGAGAACTTGTTTCCCCTTTTTGTTTGGGTACTTGTAAATTTGGAGAGTATGTCCATTGAGTCAAAAGTCTTTTAGCTTTTGTTGGACTAGATATACGTATTCTGATAGATGTCCTCCTTTGGTCTTGAGATGCTACTAGTTGGGAGTCCGTGCAAATTTTTATGACCTTTGCTCCCATGTCTTTGGCTAGCCTTAGACCTACTAGGAAGGCTTCGTGTTATGTTGTATTGCTGGCTAAAGTGAAGGATAGCCCCAAGGATACTTCAACGATCAGGCCTTCATCGTTTGAATTTAGATGATTTATCGACGAAGATGGTCCACTTATTGAAATTTTCTTTTTAAGGAGTTGAGGTCATTTCAACGACAAAATTGACAAACATAGATGGTTTTAGTGCCTTCCTAACTTCGAATTTGATGTCGAACTCACATAGTTCCCGAGACCAATTCATCATTCTTCTTTCAATATCTGATCCGAAGAGAATTTGCCTTGTAGATTGATTTTTTTGCTCAGTGATTATCTGAGGTAAAAAGTATAATTGAAGTCTTCTAGGCCACACTCACAAAGCGACTATTTATCTTCGTCCCTATGTGTTGATTACTATCCATCAATTCTCTCATACCAAGGATTTGGTTGGAATTACTAGATATGGCCACCGTTTTGGTGATAAAGCACTTGCACTTAATTAATTAAGTGATAAAAACACATTATAAGTAGACTACACTGCTTATAAGTCACGCATGTTATTATTCTTTCTAAGCCTACCATGTGTCCTGCATTCATATACCGAGAACTAGAGAGATGCCACTCTCTTCTATTGTCACTAATGAACTTCTCCTCTGTTGTCACTGATGTACCTTTAACTTTGTTCTTTAATTAGTTTATATTAGAGAAGATAGTATATAAGGAAAAAGATTGTAAGTACAATATGAAACTGATTTAATGCAACTTTTTTTTTGACGCACTGATTTAATGGAACGTGGATGTATCATTTTATTGATTTGATGATCTCGATTTAATTAAAGGAAAATACTCTATGTCACGAATGTCCCTCAAAAAATAGTCACGGCATTATATCATTGATTGAAATCCCATGATTCCCTTTTCAAAAAGAGAAAAATAAATTTCATGATTTCCCTAGGAAAAAAAAACTTTGTAAATATGACTAAATAAAATATTAATTAAACTCTTTAAATAAAACTAATCTTGATTATCTTCTATGTATAAATCTTGATTATCTTCTATGTATAAACATCTCCGACATGCATATTCTCTCATTAGAGATCACAATTACTTCAGTTATAAAATACACAAGATGATGATAACGCATATACATTTAACACGTGATCGTTTGTTGAAGATTGCTCTTTAGACTTCAAAGCCTTCTATCACACATCTGAAAATGACTTTTAATACTCCCAACTGCATTTCACTGCTTAATTTTCTCTTTTGGAGCAAATGATAGTTAACTATAGTTAAAAGCGTCATTTTCATATGTGTGATAGCAAATCATTTAGTTTAAACAGAAAATCTCGTTAGTTTGATATTAAGAGCCGTGAAGCAGGCCCAATTCACAGGTAGGGGGTGCTAACTTATTGTAGAATTTTTCTCTTTAAGCCACCATGTTACTCACAAACCCCCACAAATTGAAAATGCAATATCTATCGGAAGATACGTTCACATAGGTTCCGTATATATGTCAGAAATCAGCTTTTTGTCAAGATTATCCATCTATTTCTCAATCTCAGGAATTTGATGCTAGTAATTCAGTAGAATTAGCGAATTCTATTTTTATTGCATTAGGTATTTTGATTCAGAGTTATATTAATTAGGGGTTGTTGTCTTCCCCGTATTGTTGCTTAGCTTTTCATTTATTAAAAACAAAAACAATTTAGTCACAAATGTCTAAAAATACGCCAATATAAATCTGTATTCAAATATAAAAAGATAGTTGTATTAAATATTCTAGTTGAGTTCTTTCAAATAAATATTCTAGTGGAGCTAATATGGGATATTTTAGCTATTGAGTTGGGTGTTCAGAAGCACCAAAATCGTTTTTGGTTGGAAATAGACTCTATTCTTGTTAGGCAATAATACTTATTTAGTGCCTTGGATCCTAAGGACATATGATTTAATTCGATCAAGAGCATGCAATTTAGAGTTAGCTAGCTACATTTTCAAAGAAGGAAATAGTTGTGCTAGCCATTTAGCCAATCATTTTTTTTCTATTTGGTTTTACTTGGTGAGATGCTCTACCACAGTGTATTAAGGATGATTTCTTTCTTAACCATCAATATTCTTCATTGTTTTAGGTTTTGTGAAGTTGTTTTTTTGTGTTTGCTTGCTTTTCGTTATGCTTTACTCTTTTTTCTTCACTAAGGTTTTATTCCATTGAATTTTTGTGGTAATGTTTTTAATGAAACACTTGTTTTGGAACAATTTTGTTTTCTTGAGTTTTGACTTAGTCTCCCCAAACCTTATTTTTCCATTATTTATTTTAATATACTAATTAGCATACGACAAATAATACGTGATGTTTTTGTGGTGTCAATATAGTTATGATGTCAAATCCAACATGTGATACCTCTCACTCTAATTTCTCTATTTAAAAAAAATATTCATATATAAATAAGATTTTTTTTTTCCACTTAATTTCTATTTTGTTGCTGAATATTCTTCTTCTACCACACACACAAGAGTGCACCCACATGCACATAATAACATAAGAACACGTGTAGAACATTGCAATCTAGATTCTAATCGAGAATTTTCTATAAACACTTCATATGAGACGTTAAGTACTAGAAATAATATTGATGACAATCTGAATCCCCTTTTTGACAAAGTTGGAAGTGGAAGAGACCGACTATAATTTGAGCCACATTGTTGAAAGTTGCTCATGGAAGACTTCTCACAAACGAAGAAAAAGTCGGAAGATGCATGACTTCTGATATTGGATGTTGTAGATGCCCCAAAATCAATTTTGCATAATCTGAAAGATTATAAAGATATTAAGGAACTTTGATCCAGGGTCATAAAAGAAAATCATTGGAGTAAGTTCTTTAGTCTCGCCATTTTTCTTGGGTCAAATGGAACTTGATGTGTAAAGACATTGATATTCTAACTTGGGATTGGTCTATCTTTTTTGAAGTAATGGTTTTGGCTCTTTTGAAGGACATGATCATGCTCATATTTTCTCTTAGATTTGATATGGGAGAGAAGCTATGGAATTTTGTAAACAATCACGTCAAGTCGTCAATGCATTTTGGCTGAATTGCAATAGCCCAAGACATCTAGAGGAATCAATCCTACACATCAGAAGCATAAATGGGTTTATCATCCTCTGGACGCCTCAAACTAGATGTTGATGGACCACATTTTACCGGCAGTGAGAGCTCAGCTTGTGGTGGGTTAGTTTTTTTTTACCAACATGGTAAATTTGTGTCTAGTTTTATGGTAAAATTATATCTTCAAATAATCTTGCATCTGAACTGTGGGCCATTCTTTCAGGCCTTCAGCTTTTTTAATCTAACACCTACAACATATGTTAATTTGATATGATTCCAAAGTGGCAATGAATATGAATTGATAACGACTATACTAATATTCCTTAATTGAAATGTGTACTTGCAATCATCCTTTACATTCTCCAGACCTTTAATATGAACAATGAGTTACATCTTATTTGTCGAGATGCGAATAAATGTACAAACCTTCTTAGACATAGAGCTTGTTCTACTTCTTTCAACTTAACTGTGACTGAATTTTGTTTTCCTTTATTAGATATTCTCATTTGGAATGATTCTCCTAATGTGACTTTCACCCATTTGGATAGTTAATGCAATTCTATTATTATTATTAAAAATAAAACTTAAGAGACCAATAATACATAGTGATGTCAATGTAAATAAAATATAATATATAGAATGAAAACAAAATGACCCCATGAGGAAAGTAAAAAGTGGTCCAAGAGAGATTTTACTTTCTTCCCCTTCCTTATTTTCCAACGTCGAAGTGGTAAATAATTAAATACCACTGAAACTCATATATTGTAATGTCTTAAATTTGAATCCGGATAAAGACGTCCAACCTAATGATTTTGACATTGTCATTTGAGTTACATTTTATAGACACTTTCCTTCTCTTTTATTTACTCCCCAAAAGTAATCTAAATAGCTATAATATAAAATATACCCTCTCATCCACAATTCTCTAATCAAAAAGACCTTAAGGGAAAAATCACATGATGTTTTTTAAACAACCACATCCATACAAAATGAAAAACTTAGAAGACGTTGTTCCTCTTCTTCCATTCTTAGAGAAGAGAGAGTAAGCACAAAGATAGACAACTCACCCTATTTGATTTGCAGAGAAATAGAGTAGAGAGAACTTAAAAGCGTAGGTCCTGCCCTGCTAAATTGGCGAGAAAGAGGAAATAATTTTTTTTTTTGGTTTGTGAAATGAACGGGTAGTACTTGGGTGTCATAGTTTTTTGATGTAATTGATGACATAGTGTCTATCTCTCTCTTAATAACTCATTCTCTTTCATCTAAATAATTTATTTTAATCATTCTCTCTCATCTAAAATGAACATATGTCATCAATGACACCAAAAAACTATGACACTCAAGTATTTTCCAAGAAGAACTTCCAACCTCCACGTATAAAAGTAAGCCATCAAACTGATCATGTCTTTCTAGATACTTCTATATTAATCTATGACTCTATTAATATTTTAAATTAACTATGGTCTTTGTGAAATGTTTGTTGGTAATTTCCTTGTCTTTATAATTTTGTCAGATAATATATACTAACGAAGCGACGTAATTGAAAATCGTTTGACAATAACATAAACTATTTTCCTTCCTTCGAGAAACATAACTATTTTAAAATATTAATACAAAGTCATGAAATGACTTATATAGATATGTACCAATTTTACGGCTTACTCCACGTATATTTTATAGAACTAGCTAACATTATATAATCGTGAAGGATGAAGAATAATTTTTTTACTCAATTTAACATTTTCTATTATATGTTATAAAATAAGAAATGTTAACTTGTATCCTTAGAGTATATGCTAAGGAATCTAAAGTGAAAAACTTATCTAAAAAATTATGTCAATTTATTCTTCTAAAGATTGAATCGTAATTGCTATACACATAATTAAATTGATTGTGGTCTATAAATACAATTTACGATCCTATAAATTTATGAAAACAAAACCATTATTTTACTTATCAATAAAAAATTCTACGGGAAAGCTCAAAGTGAATCAAGCAGAAGAGATATCTCAAAGCTACGAATCTGTCTCTCTCTCTATTGACATGCTTTGATAATCTTTTCCTTCTCCATAAGGTACCCACACCCATATCATATGATACATATGCCTCTCATCACTTCACTTGTTAACACATTGTCTTAAACCAACCCAACATAACATGTCTTATTCTTGTTAATTGTTATTGTTTCTTTTTTCCTTTTTTTTTCTTCACTATAGTTATCTCATTTCTTGCATGCTACCATTATTCTTATTGTTATAACACCAAACATATATGTAGCTGTCCATCATTCTGTAAGGTTTGTGTTGTTGACTTATAACTGTTGTGTTATTACTTTATATATTATTTGTGTGTGTGTGTGTGTATATATATATATTATGAATTTATGATAGTTTTGATTTTGTTTTTGTCTTTGACCCTTTGAATTCTTTCTTGCAGATTTTCTTCCCCCTTCAAAATTTCTGATTCAATTAACTTGTTGTGATGGGTCCTGTGAGAGGAATCAAAAAGAGAAGAAAGACAGAGAAGAGTTATGACAATAATAATGATTCTGCTTCTGGGTCATCTGAGAAAGAAGGTGTTGTTGACTGGTGGGATGAATTTTCAAACAGGATAAATGGTATTTTTTTTATCTTAAGAATTTCATCATCACTGTATTCAATTTATATAATTGCTAAACTTTTCATGTCTGATATTTGATTTTTTGCTGATGAATCATCTGGTTCTATGATGAATGTATTGGTTTTCAATTTTCATATCTATTTTTCAATTTGCCATGATAAATAGTTTGATATATATATATATATATATATGATAAGATAAAGATCCCTTATTTGACTTTCAAGTTGACTGTCATTCTGATGTTCAATCAAATTGCATTATGATTAACCTTGAACATAACTGTCAATAAATAAACAGTTGAGCATGTCTGTGCATCAGTAGTACATTGTTTTTCTTATCGGAAAATGTTAATAGCTAGAATTTGAACCCTAAACCTCATTATGAAACTCCTGCGGCTAAATTACAGAAATGCTAGCAACACACTCTCTTTGATCGGTTAAAATCCACATGGGACCCACCAAATTTATATGGGATCCACATAACTTGGTGAGATTCATGTGAATTTTAACCAATCAAAGAGAATGTATTGGAAATTGTGTGTTAGAACGTGTCTTGCTAGCATTCCTCCCTAAATTAACCACTTAAATTACTTCTTGGGGACTACATAGTACACTGTTGACGGTGTATGCTAAATTTCTATGGAGATAGAAGCTTTTACCTTCGTTGTTATCTGTCTATGATTTCCGGTTTATATGAGGAGCAACGTCTATATTTCTAGAGTATCCAAATGTTTTCATACTAAATAATTTTGATTTCATGTTTTAAAATAAAGAAAAGAAAGCACATATATATAGTTCAGTTAATCTATATTTATCTGATCACATTTTTTTAATACATATTTTATGAGCTAGGTAATCTAAATTAATTGAATTGATATACTAGTTAAGTTTTTTGGCTCAAATCATTTTAGCCTACATATTCTGTTCTGCTCAAGTGGTTAATTTAAGCCTAGGTATATCAGCCTGATGGTAGCAATTAGTATGCTTGTAGAAGGAAGCATGACAGAACAGATTTTAGTTTCATTGTATTTGATATTATATGTTTTGCATTTGTTTTATCTTTGAGGAATTTAGTCGGTTCCCGGCTTTTTTGGACAAATCAAAATGAGGAACTATAAGTTAATTATTACATTATGTCCTGTGGAGGAAATAGAATTCATACTAATTAGATTGCTTGAGAAAATAAGTTTCTAGAAAATTTATGTTATCAAGTCCAAGGAAAAAAGGTACAGTCAACAAGCAATTCTTGCGTGAGCACAATATTTATAGACACAACCAATTAAAATTTTAATTACGATTAAAAAAAATCAGCACAATAGATTGTTCAAAACTGAGTTTGATGCAAATCATGATTTCACAACTTTTTGTTGTTCATTGGACAAAAGTCTTGACAGCTCACTTGAAATACAATTTGCAGATTTCTTTTGAGTAAGGTACCAACTTAGTTGGGAGCCACTCTTTCTGATGTCATTTTGCTCTGGCCTTATAAAAAAAAAATACAATTTTCAGGCAGAAAAGCAATGCAGCTTCTGTTTTCTGACTCTAGCTCTACGACATGATTTGATTGCCTTGTTTCAAGATTTAGGGCTTGCTATATAGTTGTTGTTTACAAATTTGCATAGCGCTAAATCATACATTATTATTTAGGTTAACGACAAATCGACAATGAACCAGGGCTTTCAATTCTTTGTTCATTTTGTATGCTTGTATCATTGAAAATTTTCAGGGTGTTCTGTTTATCTGTACCAACTTGATGTTTTCTTATAGATTTTAATTGACTATGCTATATTTATGAGCTTTTCCTTGACATATGATCATCATGGTGGCTTTAATCAAACCCTTATCAGTTTTCAAAGCTTGTCATTTAATCTAGTAGCGTTAAGTGTAATTTTAGATGATTGATAGCTCATATTTTAATAAATTTTTATCATGAATAATTGCAAAATTCATTTGAAAGAACTTTGAGAAATTTACCAGTTCGCAAGTAATTTGCTTTTTTTTTTTTTAACTGAATAAGCCAAAAGGTTTAACAATTTGAACATGAGTTGGATAAAATACAATTTTAGAAGGCCAACAGATGAGGTTTTCTCACAGTCACTCTCTAATCTTATAATCTAAATGATTTTAGCATCATTGTTATGCATTGCTGCAACTCAGGCATGTCATTGTCTTAAACTAGGATGATAAATTAGTTGTATGCTTGTTTTCCTCTTACTGTATTTTCTTCAGATTCGTGTATAAATAGTTTCCTCAAACCTTAGAACTTGTGTTGATTCGCAGGTCTTCAGAAGTCACCACCAATGATATCGAGAAAGACGTTTGAGTACATATGTTCACTTGTCAAGGACGATATGACAACAAAATCCGCGCATTTGACATTTACAAACGGAAAGCCAATGTCTTTATTTGATCAAGTAGCCGTGGCACTGAGAAGATTAGGATCTGGCGACTCGCTTGTCACAGTTGGCGATTCATTTGGGCTAAGCTATTCAACTGTTTCACAAGTAACATGGCGATTTGTGGAATCCATGGAGGACAGAGGGCTTCATCACCTTCAATGGCCTTCAACACAAGAGGAAATGAATGCAATCAAGTCAAAATTTGAAAAAATACAAGGCTTCCCAAATTGCTGTGGCGCTGTTGATGCTACTCACATCACAATGTGTTTACCTGCAACTGAACATTCAAGTGATGTGTGGCTTGATCATAAAAACAATCACAGCATGGTTTTGCAAGCAATAGTTGATCCTGACATGAAGTTCCGCGACATAGTAACTGGTTGGCCAGGTAAAATGGAGGATTGGTCGATATTCGAGAGCTCAAATTTCAACAAACTTTGTGATAAAGGAGAAAGACTAAATGGAAAGAAAATAAAATTTTCTGAAGGATCAGAAATAAGGGAATACATAATTGGTGATTCAGGTTATCCTCTATTGCCTTATCTTGTTGTTCCTTATAAAGAGAAAGAACTCTTAGAGTCAGAGGCAAAATCTCATTTTAACAAGCTGCATTTGGCAACAAGGATGGTGGCACAAAGAGCATTGACAAGGCTTAAGGAGATGTGGAGAATCATTCGTGGAAATATGTGGCGGCCGGACAAACATCGGTTGCCAAGGATTATTCTTGTTTGTTGCTTACTTCACAACATTGTTATTGATATGCAAGATGAAGTGAAGGATGAATTGCTCTATTTGTATCATAATAATCATGACTCAGGGTACCATCAACTTATTTGTGAAGGTGTTGATGAGAAGGGAGTGGCACTAAGAGAAAGTTTGTCTCACTACTTGAATGGAAGGTTGCATCCATGATTTTTTTAACTTAGTCAACAAGTAAAGTTTGCCCCTAAATAGAAAACTTGGCCACCAAGATTATCTCCTCGACCGTATGTGCCTAATAGAAGGTATACGGATTATATGTTGTTTTAGATGTGAAGGTGAGAAAAACACAATAGCAGGGTTGAATTGTGTTACTAAAATTTTTGCTATTTAAAAGGTTTGAACATATTCAGCTTGGGTTTGAATTTTCTAAACAAAGGTAATGGTATAGATATTTGGAATTTTCAACTTAAAGAAAATATGTTCAAACTTACGGATTAATGGTGAAATATTAGTGTTTGGGGTACAAATTTTTTTTCTTTTTTTTACTGTTTTATATAGCTTTTAAAACAAAAGGGAATGGGAAATGGTTATAATTAATGTGACACTGAATATAATTTTGCAACTGTGTTCGAATATTGATCATGATTTCATTTGGTTGAATTGATTTAGTTGAAACATGACTCAAATGTCTCTCCAGTTTGATATTTATTTAACTTTTTAAAACATATCTTTGTAGCATATTAAGTTGGAATATGACAAACCGAATGTAAAAACCTTTAAGTAATTGGCAAAAAATTGTTGTATCAATTTTTATTTTATTTAATGAAAGGGTATGAATAAAAAAAAAACTACTGAAAAATTGTTGACATTGAAATAAAAACATATTTTATGCAAAAATTTGAAAGTTCAAAGACACCGACTTACCAAACATTTCAACTATATTGGTACCCCTAGTAAAACAACAATCATTTAAAAGAAAAATACTCCCTCTAATACTTACTTTCAAAAAATTATATAAAATATGTCAAAGAAAAATACTCCCTCTAACATTTTTTTAAAAGAAAAATTCTTAAAAATATATGTTTATATAGATTCAATTACACTGATGTAATATTAAATTAATGTCGACTCATGTTTTCTAAATGTGACGGTTGGGTGATCTATATAATACTCCCTCCGTCTCACAATATTAGTCGTTTAAGGTTTGTGCACGATTACTAAGGAAATGATTAGTTACGTTGATTTCAATAGTAAAATTAGTAGCATTTACTAAAACACCCTTATTAATTGTAGTTAATGAAGTAGTTAAGTTGGATGAAATTCAATAATATTGGAAAAATAATAATAAATGTTGCATCGGTGTTGTAAAGTGACAATTATTTTGAGAAAAAGAAAAAATGCTAAAGAGACAATAATTGTGAGACGGATGGAGTATAAACTTACAATCCAACAATCAAATTTAAAAAAATATAAATCAAGTAAATGATATTGAACGGTGTAATATTAGATTGGTGTAATTTGATCCATCCTCATTAAAATGATATGATTTTTATCCTTTCTTTGCCCTCTCCTTTTGTTACAAAAATAAATACATAATTAAGAGAGAGAGAGAGATTCCTTCAAAAAGAGAGAGAGATGTGGGGAAGAGTATAGGAGAATATTTGATGTCTTCAATCAACATACATCGTTGAATAATGATCATATGGCTAACATTTTAAGTTCTTGTTCTTGTTATAACATAAGTCACAGTTGTTTCTGTGAGTATACCTAAGTTTGTAGGAACATCATATTATATATGCAAGAGTTGATGTTCGATCTCCAAATTTCCTACTTGTTTATCTTAATGGTGAACTTTTTACCAATATTCTACTTGACTAAAAAAAGAATATAAGTCATAGTTCTTTCAAAACAAAACAAAAAAGTCATAGTTGGAATATATTTGTCTAATCTTCGTCAATAACATCCCATTTCTCATAGACTAAATTTACATATTCCCCCTCTCATAGAAAAATCACTCATTTTTTGTGAAAAGAAAATATTACACTGTTTTTATCTTTTGTAAAAACACATTTTGTTGACTTAGATTAAGTTTGAGTTTGAGTGATTAGTCTTATATCGAATATGAATTGCCTCAATGTTGGATATACAATAGAAATAACTCATTCCTTTCAAAAGAAAATAAAGAAGTAGATCATATATCTCATGTTTTAAGATTTGGGATGTCAATATAACGTTTGATCTCTTGATGGTCTTAAACCATTGGTTCATTGTTAATCATGATGCTGCCTCGAACCAGGGCCAGCTCAAGGGTAAGGCGGTTCAAACCCCACTTTAATCATAAAAAATAAATTACTTTTAAAAAATGTGTTTAGGCCTCCAAATTAAAAAAATATTACAACTAATATAAGTATTTTTATAAGGTCGATATATGTATTTATATAAATTTACATACTTTTTTATTAGACAGATTCAATGACAAATAACAAACTAACAGAGACGGTGTTTGAACTCCCGATCACGACGTTTGACCTAACATCTTCAATATTTTTACGTGTTGAGTTGAGACTTTTGTACACATACATATATTGCTAAGGATGTATTGTTATTGTTATATACATAATAATAATTAAATTGAATGAGGTCGATATATGTATCTATAAATATTAACTTATGATAACCAAACCACTATTCTACTCAACAATAAAATTCTGTGGGAAAGTTCGAAGTGAATGAAGCAGAAGAGAAGTCTCTAAGGTACGCAATCTCTCTCTATTGACATGGTTTGATACTATTTCTCTTCTCACCCATTCATATGATATATATCAATATGTCTCTCATCACTACACTTGTTAACGCATTGTCATAAACCAACCCAACAAAACATGTCTTATTGTTGTTATTGTTCTTGTTTCTTGAATTTTTCATCACTTACCTTATAACCTTAACCTTGTTATTCTTCCTTATTTTTCACTATAGTTGTCTCTTTACTTGCATGCTACCATTGTTCTTATTGTTATAACATCAAACATATATGTAACTGTCCATCATTCTCTAAGGTTTGTGTTGTTGACTAATAAGTGTTGTGTTATCACTCTATATATATGTGTATATATTGTGAATTTATGATAGTTATGAATCTTGTTTTGATTTTCTCTTGTCTTTGACCCTTTGAATTCTTTCTTGCAGATTTTCTTCCCCCTTCGAAATTCTTGGTTCAATTAACTTGTTGTGATGGGTCCTGTGAGAGGAACCAAGAAGAGAAGAAAGACAGAGAAGACACATGACAATAATAACGGTTCTGGTTCTGCTTCTGGGTCATCTGAGAAAGAGGGTCTTGTAGATTGGTGGGATGAATTGTCAAAGAAGATGAACGGTACATTTCTTGGTTTTGTTGATGTATCATTGTTTGCTATGATGAATGTGTTGGTTTTCAATTTCATCTCTATTTTACAATTTCTTGGTTTTGTTCCTTTTATCTCACAAAAATGTATTTTTATACATAAGATAAGGATCCCTAATTTATTTGACTTTCAATTTGATCCTGTCATCTTATCAAGAATGAAATATTTAATCAAATATATAATTGCATTATGATTAATCTTCAACAAGTTTCTGTATCACATAGTACATTTTTTTATAGCCAAAATTTAGTGGTTAGTAGTCAGGGTTTGAACCCGAAACCTCATTCTCAAACTCCTTAGGGTATCCTGAATAAACCACTTGAGTTATACATTGGGGACCACATCGTACATTGTTGATGGTGTACCTTCAATTTCAATGGAGATCAATGTTTTGTTCTTTATTGTGATCTGTCTGTGTTTTGTACTTTATATGAGGTCTAGTATCGATTTTAAATTTTGAGAGTATAATTTCAGGTTTATATTTCTGTTGATGTTTAGTAGATAATTTATGCATTGCTTTATTGCACTTCTGCTTTCCAATCATTAGAGTTCTAACTTATAGAGAAGGTAACTAAATTTTCTTATCTGATAGCATGTATTTTTTTACATATCTTGTGAGCTAGTTAATCTAGATTATCTGAATTGATATAACACTCTTCAATATTTTGTCTCAAAGCATTTTAGCCTACATATTATGTTCTATTCAAGTATAACAGTTAGATGGTTGCAATTAGTATGCATATAGCAGGAACCATAACAGAACATATTTTATCATCATTGTATTAGTTATTATATTCTTTGCATTTGTTTTATCTTTAAGAAATTTACTTGGTTCTTGCCTTTGTTTGAGGAATCAAAAGAATCTAATATTCATTAGACTTCTTGAAAATATATGATTCTAGAAAATTTCTGTTATCAAGTCCAAGAAGGGAAACATATGCAGTCAACAAGCAACTCATGAAATATGCTCCTAGAACAATTCTTGCGTGAGCACAGTTTTTATAGACACAGCAAATTAAAAGTTATAGATAAGATTAAAATACACTCGACATAGGATATGATCCTAATGTTTATACATGGAATATTTTTAGTGGAGAGGCAAAGTTCCTTTTTATTTTACAATGCCCTCAATAGATTGTTCAAAACTGAGTTTGATAAAGAATCATGTTTTACTACTTTGTTGTTCATGCTTTGATTGGCTTGTTTCAAGATGTAGGACTTGGTATATAGTTGTTATTGACTAGTTTGCATAGTGCATTAGTCCTAAATGCATTATTATTTAAGTTAATGACAATGAACCGGGGCTTTCAATTCTTGTCTTATTTTGTATGCTTCTACCAGTGATTTTTTTCTTCTCAGTGTGTTCATACTTCTGTTAATCTATACCAGCTTGATATAGGGCTATATTTATGTGCTTTTCGTCCGCTGCTCTTATAAACTACATCTATTCATTTTCTGAATAGTTTTAAAATCGTTTTCCCTTGTGATATAGATCATCATCAACCATGTTTACTAAAAAGTTTTTTAGTAGAATTACTTGATATATAGTTCAATTTCTGCTGCTTGAGTTAGTCACAAACAATATTCAATTTTCAAAGCTTACCAGTTTTGCAAGTAATTTGTTTTTCTTTTCTAATGCCTTTTATGCTATTGTTTAAATCAAACTCACTTATCTCGCAAACTTTGGTGATCAATTTGTCTTGTTTTTGTTTCAAGTTAAAGATCATATTTGGAGACTTGTATATAACACAATTCTAAAAGTCTAGGATCAGACATTTTTTTCTCAAAGCCACTCTAATCATATAGTCTAAATGATTACAATAGCATTGTAATGCATTGTTGCAACTCAAGCATGTTACTGTCTTACTATTTAGTTCTTAAGTTTGTATTATTAACATTAAGAACTTGTGTTGATTTGCAGGTCTTCAGAAGGCACCATCAAAGATCTCCCGAAAGACGTTTGAGTACATATGTTCACTTGTCAAGGATGATATTGCAAAAAAATCCTCTCATTTCTCGTTTTCAAACGGAAAGCCAATGTCTTTATTTGATCAAGTGGCCGTGGCACTGAGAAGATTAGGATCCGGAGACTCGTTTGTTGCAATTGGTGATTCATTTGGTCTAAGCCACTCAACTGTTTCGCAAGTAACATGGCGATTCGTTGAATCCATGGAAGAGAGAGGACTTCATCACCTGCAATGGCCTTCAACACAAGAGGAAATGAATTCCATTAAGTCAAAATTTGAGAAAATACAAGGCTTCCCCAATTGCTGTGGCGCTGTCGATGTTACTCACATCACAATGTTGTTACCTGCAACCGAACAATCGAGTGATGTGTGGCTTGATCATAAAAACAATCACAGCATGGTTTTGCAAGCAATAGTTGATCCTGACATGAAGTTCCGCGACATAGTAACTGGTTGGCCAGGTAAAATGGAGGATTGGTTGATATTCGAGAGCTCAAATTTCAACAAACTTTGCGATAAAGGAGAAAGACTAAATGGAAAGAAATTCAAATCATCTGAAGGATCAGAAATAAGGGAATATATAATTGGTGATTCAGGTTATCCTCAATTGCCTTACCTTGTTGTCCCTTATGAAGAGAAAGAAATCTTAGAATCAGAACCAAAAGCTAAGTTTAATAAGCTGCATTTAGAAACTAGGATGGTGGCACAAAGAGCATTGACAAGGCTTAAGGAGATGTGGAGAATCATTCGTGGAAAAATGTGGCGGCCAGACAAACATCGGTTGCCGAGGATTATTCTTGTTTGTTGCATACTTCACAACATTGTTATTGACATGCAAGATGAAGAGAATGATGAGTTACTATGTTTCTATCGTAATAATCATGACTCAGGGTACCATCAACTTATTTGTGAAGGTGTTGATGAGAAGGGAGTGGCACTAAGAGAAAGTTTGTCTCACTACTTGACTGGAAGGTTGCATCCATGATTTTTTTGTCCATCATCACTAGCATTTGGTATAGCTTAAAAAATTTAAGTGGAATTGAATCATGAAAGATTATTAGAAAACATATTATAGTATGATATAGTTGCTCCTCTTTGATTTCTAGACTGTGAATAATTTGGATGATGCATGTGTTCATTTTACCAAATTAAAATTTTGAGGATAAGGGGAGTGGTAAACTCACATTTTAACACCGATCAGAGATTTGTTGCTGGAGTAAAGGTTGTTATCATTACTGCTTATTATGCTAATTGCAAATTATAAAGAATATTCATGTGTAAAACCTTTTTTCAAGGTGTGTCCAACTTCAAAGACTAATTTCACGAGTTAAATAGGATAACGGTGAACGATAAATAGGATAACGTGAATCAGGGGCGGATCTGGACTCACAATATTAGTGAGTCACAATATTTCTGTCAAATAATTAAATAATACTAAATTTAATAAAAAGTTATATTAAAAATAGTTGTAACAACCCAAATTACAAAGAAATATTCTATTTTCCATTTCTTGGAAATGAACTAAAATTACATTATTACTAATTGTTCTAAGAATATCTCTTTATATATACGTTATAAGAGATGAATCAAATGTCTAACAGGATATTCGTGCATACGGGCGGGGAAGCGTGTTGCGCTCTTTTTTTGGAAGCAAGTCGCAATTGCTTAGAAACTAAAAAAGAAAAATAAATTTCTGTATTGATATATAAATAAAATTATAGACAAATGTACAAATTGCACAAAAATTACTTCCGTATTAAATATGAGTAAAAATATAGATATGTTTATAAATTAAAAAAAATTGACCCCGTATTAATATATAAGTTAAATTATAGACACGTGTATAAAAAAATGATCTCATTATTAATATATTTTTTTTATGGAGGATCTCATTATTAATATATGTGTAAAAATATAGATACGTGTATATATTAAAAAAAAAAAGGTTCAGGTATTAATTAATTAATATATATATATAATATATATATATATGAGTAAAAGATATAAATATATATGTATATGAGTAAAAGATATAGATCCATGTATAAACATTAAAAAAAAATTAGATATATATATCTATATAGTGAGCCGATAAAAAAATCATATAAAATAAAAATTGGACATGAACTGGTGTGACACTTGCCACACCAAGCCTTGTTCAGGTCCGTCTCTGACGTAAATGCATTTTAGAATTAGATTTGAACTCATGATCCTTATTAAATTTGAAGAGACATGAATTATCTCATCTAAAATACTCTTTTTATCATATAAAGCATTTTGATAAGAAGTGACCCCTCTATTTTTATATTTGTTTTATAACTCGGTATCCGACTTAAAAACTGACCAATCCGAAAGATCTAAACTATATTAGTACTCTTTAAATTGAAATAAATAAATAAATTGTGTTAAGTGTTGTTTAGATTTTCTTTGAAATATTAATTTATTAATTCCTTCAAAAATATTAGATATATATATAAATATATTAATATTTGCTACGTAAAATACATAAAACTAAAAAAAATATAAAACAAATGCAAAGAATAGTATATGTAGTAATCTATATAATAATAATCTTTCATGTGGAGTATTCAGCATTATGTACAATTATTTTCTAAGTATTAATAAATTTGCATAGACATAATACGTTTTTCATGTAAGTATACTCCAATGAAAAGAAAAAAAATTCAACACCAGTTTACTCCGATCATATAAATCTACATAAATCCTACTCAAACCATCGGTTCCACTTCCACCCACCACACATCAAAATGGAGCAAATTAATTGCTATGACCGGTAAATTTGATGACCAATTTTATACCAAAGAACTTCCTTTGATACACCGGCAAATCTTGTTTGGTCACAAACTCAAATTAAAAATATTTGGATACGCATTCATAAATAAAAAGAAAATTTTTAATAAAATATAAATTAATCATGTCATTTTTCATTATTTTTTTCTCTTATCTTTTATTTTTTTCTTATCTTTGTATATATGTCCAAATATTTTTGATTTGAATTACGACCAAACAAGAATTACTGGTTTTTCTATCCTAAGCATTTGTCACTTTGTGCTTATTAGGATACTTTGTGCTCCTAACATGTTTCGACAAACACAAATGGTTTATAATCAATTTTTTAGACTTATCCATTGAGATAACACTATTTTTAGGGGATATTTATATTGAGATAACACTTTCTTTTAACAACAAAATTATTTCATTAGAAGAAACTGATAAATAGATACTCAATCCATAGGTCGGGTTTAAGTACAATGGGTACTTATCCTAAAAAAACATTCACTCCCCTAATTTTTTTTCTTTGAAAGAATCACTCCCCTGATTGTTGAGGCAAAACAATGATTTGAACATTATTTTTAGAAGAGAAAATATTTTTTTTATGTTTTGATTTGAAGGAAGAAGAGAAGATAATTTTATTTCGCGCTTCTCAAATCTTCCAAATACTAACATATAACCCGTGTATGCTAGTATTTGGAAGAATTCATGAAAAAAAATTAAAATGTTAACAACTTATTTCAATAAGCTCTCCAAAATAGCTTATAATATATAAAAACAATTTAACCACATTTTTCTTTAATTATAGAAGTAATATCTTACCCAAACACAATGCGTGTTTTAACACATGCTGTGTTTTTTATGTTAAACATGACAGTATGAGAGATTCAGTCATATTGACACCAAAACCACAAAATATAAGACACTGGATAAATTATTCATCTCTCTGTACAAAAGTTTTTTCAACCAAGCTAAATAAGCACTGGTCCCAGTCTTAAGACTGAATTTCAACGATAATGTTGAAACTTCAAACCTTCACCAGTTTGCCCCCCTTACAAGGTACTTGAAGGTGCAACCCAAAAATAAAATATTATTCCTAGAATCAATGTGACACAAAATATATTCAATGTGACTCAGGTTACCATCAACTTGTTTGTGAAGGTGTTGATGAGAAGGGATTGGCACTAAGAGAAAGTTTGTCTCACTACATGACTGGAAGGTTGCATCCATGATTTTTTTGTCCATCATTACTAGCATTTGGTATAGCTTAAAAAAATTAAGTGGAATTGAATCATGAAAGATTATAAGAAAAATAGTATAGTATGATATAGTTGCTCCTATTTGATTTCTAGACTGTAAATAATTTGGATGATGCATGTGTTCATTTTACCAAATTATAATTTTGAACTCATTATCTTTATTAAGTTTGAAGAGACATGAATCATCTCAACAAAATACTTTTTTGATGGTGTAAACATTTTTGATAACAAGTAACCCCTCAAATATATTTTTTAAATCTCGTTATCCGACTTAAGAACCGACTAATCGAAAAGGTCTAAACTTTATTAGTACTCTATAATTGAAATAAATAAATAAATCGTATTAATTGTTGTTTAGATTTTAATTGAAATATTATTTAATTTATTAGTTCCTTAAAAAAAATTATTTAATGGTACATTTTAGTGCTAATAAATTTTGTGACACATGATTAAATAATAGGAACTGTCAAAAGTTACCAACAATCCGTACTGATCACCAATATCCAAAAAAAATAGTTTGTATATACGCATCCTATCATATTCAATCATGTGGATCATTTTCTATTAAAAAAAAAAATCATGTGGATCATTTTATTTTATTGATTTCTTAAATATCTTCTAAAATATATATTATTTTTTTAGACCGACTAAACCTTATATTTTTTTGGGTTAAATATGATTTTAGTCCCTATAAATATACAATCTTTCATTTTAGTCCCTCTAAAATTTTCCTTCAATTTTTAGTCATAATAAAATTTTCAATCACTACTTTTGGTCCCTATTTTTAAGTAAATTTTTGTATTTTTTTTAATGAAATTGTGCAGAAATATGTAGTATATTGTAAAAAAATATCCCAAAAAAAATCAGAATTTTTTAACAAATATGAATTTTCAACCATCAAAAATATAGAAATTCATATTAAATTCATGTTTTGTTTAAAAATTCTAAATTTGTTTGGGAGAGATTCTTATAATATTATAAAAAAATTCTGCAAAATTTTATTCAAAAATATGAATTCTACATGAGTTTACTTTAAAGGAGGGACCAAAAGTAAAGATTGAAAAATTTTAAATGTTTCTTTTTTCTTTCTAACAAAATTATTTTATTAGAAGAAAGTGAGAACAATACCATTGATTGATACTCAACTCACGGGGTACTTAACCCACAAAAACAATCACTTTACACTGATTGTTGAGGCAAAACAATGATTTGAACATTATTCATAATACAAACAAGCACCCCTTTCTTCCTAGCTAAAAATCATCTCCAAGAGACTGTTTTAATCTCATCTCCAATTTAACCACATTTTTCTTTAATTTTAGAAGTAATATCTTACCCAAACACATAATGTGTGTTTTAACACATACGATGTTTTTTATGTTAAACATGACAGCATTAGAGATGCAGTCATATTGACACCAAAACCACAAATATAAGACATTGGATAATTATTCATCTCTCTGTACAAAAGTTTTTTCAACCAAGCTAAATCAGCAATGGTCCCAGTCTTAAGACTGAAATTCAACGATAATGTTGAAGCTTGAAACCTTCACCAGTTTACCCCCCCCTTACAAGGTACTTGAAGCTGCAATCCAAAAATAAAATATTATTCCTAGAACCAGCGTGACACAAAATATATTATTGTAACCAATGAAATAGAATGATCTCGCAAATATGCTACAATCTAAGCAACATGGTAACATCACTTAGTCACCAATATGTCATGTCTTCTCCATTGTGAATCCTGCAAGGTTTGATGAAATCATGTAACAATTGATATCAGTGCTTCTAACAGCTCCAAATTACATGAAAACAGATATATATAACTTTGTTCAAGGTTACCTCAACTACCAAGTCTAGTGTCCATTAATAACTTCTTCATTGAAAGATATTGAAAAATGTTTCGTTCCATTTCGTCTTTGCAGATGTTGGTACAATAGAATCATCTAGGAAAGGGCTCCAGAAGCCACCAGGACCAGACAAAACCCAGCTTACTTTTGTTGGTGGTTTTGTTAAGTTATGGATGGAACCTTTATCGTCTTCCCGCGTTTTGATTTTCTTTTGAGAATCGGTTATTTCGGAATCCTTCAAAAGAAATTCAATTAGTTATACTTAATGTAAGGTCAGTTACTGTAAAGTCTATTAGTTTTGAAACTCACCGTAGATTGAATAGAAGGTTCTGGAGTTGTTTGATCCTCAGCATCTGAAAAGCTTTTTTCGACAGGGTTTTCATAACTTTTCATACTAGGAGCACTTCGCTTTCCAGAGCCACGTTTAAAAGCTAACTGAAATGGAAGCGCGAGTTAGATAGTGGCAATCCATGCAAATAAGAGTTTAAAAACAATGCACTTAAAGTGTAAAACATTTTTACGCATTCATCCAATCAGACCTATCCACATAGATATTTGTTGAGATATTTTATGAATTAGTATAATCGTGACATTATTGTGAAATCCAATTGGATGACCGAGTAAACTAAATTTACACTGTCAAGTATATAGTCTTAACTCCATTAAGTAATTTGTTTGGTTGGTTTAGGCACCTTGGGTGTAGCTCTACATGCATTTTTTCCGGTTAAACCTCGTCCCTCAAAATCGCTTGCAGGACAAAGAAATTTTTGCCTTTTGCTAGACTTGATGAAAGTCTGCAGAAAACATAGCACAGATCAAGTCATTGAAAGACCAGTAAATTAGAAACCAAGGCATTTTTATTGCCAAAAAAAACTAAGGCATTTTTCAAAAACTGGTCAGAGGATAGTTTAGCTTCTATTGCACGTGTAAATTTAGCTAATTAAATCAAAGACAAGTAAATCAAAAATACAGTATAATTTTTTTAATTAAAAACTTACCCATTTGTCTGCCAGTCTTATAAAGAGCTTATATTTCAGGGAATTGATAGTTATAGCGAAGCATATCTTCGCGAGGATTTCACGACTGTCTATTTCCTAGATACCTTCCCTAATGTATAGACCTGTCCTCCCTTGATTTCCACCAAAAAAACAAATTTAATTGGCTAAAAACTGTTTGTGATCAGCTCGGGATGATATTTGTCTAGATATATGGCAAATGCTCTATATTTCACCCATATCCCAAACCCAGATCAAAAAAATGCAGAGACCTTAAAATTCAGATATTAAGATGTGAGAGCCTCCAGTATTAAAGAGAGGAAAGAGTGTTTCATCCAGAGAAAGTAGAGAACTTCTAAAGCCTAGCCATTAATAAGCTAGCTTATAGCATAAATGGGAGTCCTATTTTTCATTTGCAGTAACTAGTATAACTATGAGTCGAAGTAACAGAATCATAGACAGTAGTTTCTTCTAAAGAATGAATGTAAGTTCCATCATATGCACTAAAGAAAACACTGCACCATAACATGATCAAGCAGAAAAACAATTTATATTTAACTTATCGTCAAGAAACAGCTGAATAATTAAGAAAAACTTTTAGCTTCCTAGAATCATATAAACCAAATTTATCCCTTTTCTTATATACCACTATATTCCTCCTGCTACTGACTTAAGAGGCATACAGAAACTGAAATTGAACTCACAGTGTTCTTGTTTTCTGATATCATTCTCTCTGTAGGATAGTCTTTTGTTTCTGCATTTAGATATCTATGAACAGATACCAAAGAACGGAATTTCTGTCCAGTGTGTGGCTCTATGTAACACTGAAAGAAGAAAAAACAAATTCATAAACAATCAAATGCAGGGGTGAGGGGAAGAATATCCAAATGGTTATAGAATTGGTCATAGTCAATTTTAAAACAGCATTTTAAAAATGAGTTTAATGGGCATACACTTGATAGTGTGAAATAGTTTTACACTGTCATCCAATAAGGAAGCATGACATACAAAATATTTTTGTGATTTGACGGAATACAAGATGGTCATTGAATGTCGGTGTAAAACTACTTTACAACAACAATGCATCTTCTATAACATTTTCTATAATAATTTGTCACACACTGAAAGGGTGCATGCATGATATGATCGTATGATACATTACTATAAGCATGCGTGCATGAATGAATAATTAAATAAAGTGAAAGAGAACAGAAGGTTACCCTGTCAACAATGTCAGCGTGACTAGGGTTACGGTTAGGGCGGCTTCGTTGTTCAACCAACCAACCATCAGGAACCTTCAACGGTGACCGGATAACAATCTGCAATTTTTTTTCCCTTGAATTCTTCGTCGGATTTTCAACATACATGCCTGTTTTCGGCGACATGCTGTTACTTGGAACTCACTCTTGGTCGCACACCTTAGCTGAAAATAGGTTGCACAGACCGGCAGGGTCCACGGTCTGGTTTACATCAAGTTCAGGCTAGATCAAAATGTCAAACTATGGATCATAAAGAAAACAACATTTTAACTATAATTAT
Organism: Medicago arabica; assembly: GCA_946800305.1. Taxonomy (NCBI): domain Eukaryota; kingdom Viridiplantae; phylum Streptophyta; class Magnoliopsida; order Fabales; family Fabaceae; genus Medicago; species Medicago arabica. The sequence goes on from OX326971.1 coordinate 53,052,066, forward strand.
TTCAAGAATAGATTAAATCAAAAGATGCGATTTGGGTCTACAAGAGCGGTGCCGCAAGCAATTCAATCGTAACTCCTACTCCTACTCTCTCTTTTACACAAAAAAAAAAAATATTATATACTTCCTCCGTCTTATGATAATACAATAATTGTTGTTTAAAGTTTGTATACAATTTTTAAGGACATGATTAATTGGGTTTATTTCAATTATAAAATTACTATCATTTATTAAAATATTTTTATTAATTGTAGTTAGTGGAGTAGTTAAGTCGGATGAAGTTCAATAAATGCTAAATTGATAATTAGCTTTGAATGAGGTTATAATTTTATTTACTTTTTCATAAATTTAAGGTGTGTTTGATTAACACAACAATAAGTACATTAAAACAATAAAAGAACGGTACAAGACATAAGATATTCAGGGAAAGGAGGATATAGGATGTGATTTGCTACTCTAACCCGACTTTGGATGCAGTTAGTTTCAATCATTGGTGAATTTTGTATCATTATGCGGGATTTATTGCAAAGGAGCTGGAGCGTTCAGATAAAGCATTTTGTGATAAAGGCAAATTCGTCCGTGGATTTCATGACTAAACTAGAAGCTGCAAGTTCTCAGTTGAACCTTAAACACATATCTACACCGGTTTAATGTTTGGTCCGATTTTGATTACCTTCATAAAAAATTGCTCCAATGATATAATTTTTCAACAACCATTTACTCCAATGACAATTAATTAGTCAAAATCTTAGAATGTTCAGACAAAACCTTCCTATGTCCTGACAAATCCTCCTGACAAATCCTAGTCAAACCATCGATATCAATTTTATAGCTGTCACAAAAAGAATAACTCGATCCATCAACAACAAAAAAAGGACAAGAGTCTATTAGGTACATTCGACATTGTACGCGTTTATATGGATAGATTTCTCATATGCACCTGACATATGAGAATAAAGATTCTCTCAATTAAAATCCTCATTATTTCTCAATTGTTACCTCTCAACCATAAAATTCAATCTCTCAATTTGTTCTTTTCAATGTAGTTCGGTTTTGTTTTTGGTTCTTTCAAACAATCCTAATATTAGATTTGGTTCAAATTTTTCTTTTCTTTCAACAGTCCTAATATTCGAAGTGTCCTAACTATTCGTTAATAATAGCAAATTGAAACAGGTGGGGTCACTGAGAATCAGTTCAGATCGAAAAAGTACAATTCGGGTTTTGAAAATATAGTTCCTATTCGGTTTGAAACCACATAACCTACACCAAACCTTAATATCAATTTGGTTCAGAGCGAACAATTAACGGTTCAGTTCAGTTTCATCAAACTGTTGTTACAATTCAATTTGATTTTCCTCTTGAAACGAACCATGAACGGTCCTAGTTTTAGATATGGCTTATTCAATCGACCGGTCATTTAACTTAATTGATTGTCTCAATTTAGTCCCCTAACTATAATTTGTACCAATTTGGTCCCTTATGTTTTGATATGTTCCTAGTTTTAGTCCTTCCTGTTAGTTTCTCTTAAAAATCGTTAACTTGTGTACCAATTTGGTCCTCTATGTTTTCCTCTGTTACTATTGTTAAAGTTTTTTTGAGAGAAACTAACAGAAATGACTAAAACTAGTAACAGAGCAAAATATAAGGGACCAAATTGGTACAAAGTATAGTTAAGGGACCAAATTGAGACAATTAATTAAGTTAAGGGACCGAGTGATTGAATAAGCCTTTAGATATTAAGCATGACACTGATAACGGCATGAAACATAGTCATATTAACATCAACCACACAATAAAAGACAATACAAGATAGTTATTTATCTCTGAACAAAAGTTTTTCTAACAAAGGTAAATCAACACTTGCCTAGTCTTAAGACTGAAATTTGACAATGAGTTGAAACTTCAATCCTTCACCAGTTTGTCTATCCCCTATAAGTTTTTTTGAAGGTTGTGCAACCCAATAATAAAGTATTGTTCCTAGAACCAGTGTGACACAACATATACTACTGTAAACAGTGAAATAGAACGATCTCTACATATATGCTACAACATAAGCTACATAGTAACACAACATAGTCACCAATATGTCATGTCTTCTCCATGTTGAATCCTGCAAAGTTGGATGAAATCAAATAACAAGTGACATCGGTGCTTCTGAAGGCATCAAATTACATTCAAACATATTTAACTAGCTTCAAGCTTACCTCAATTATTAACTCCACTAGTAGCTCCTTCATTGATGGATATGGAAAAAGCTTCGGACCATTTCCTCTTTTCAGATGCCGGTACAATAGAATCATCGAGGAAAGGGTTCCAGAAGCCTCTAGGATCAGACAAAACCCAGCTTACTTTTGTTGGTGGTCTTGCTAAGTTATGGATGGAACCTCTATCGGCTTCCCCTATTTTGATTTTCTTCTGAGAATCATTTTCTTCGTAACTTTTCATACTAGGAATACTTTTCTTTCCAGAGCCACATTTGAAAACTAACTGAAAAGGCAGCACAAATTAGATGGTAGCAATCCATACATATAAGAGTTTAAAGACTAAGCACTTAAAGTGAAAAACATGTTTTTTTCCACAATCATCCAATCAGATCTTGCCGCTTAGATATTTGTTGAGATGATTTATGAATTAATAAAACAGTGACACCATCATTGAAATCCGATTGGATGACCATGTAAAAAAAATTACACTAGAAGTACATATTATTTAAACTCCATTGTTAATTGTCAAATTGAAAGTAATTTGTTTGTTTGGTTTAGGCACCTTGGGCGTAGCTCGACATGCATTTCCTGCAGAAAAACTTAAACGTCCCTCAAAATCTTTTGCAGGGCGAAGCTTTTGTGCAGTCCTAGACTTGATGCACGTCTACATTAAATATTGCACAGATCAAGTCATTGAAAGAACTTTGATTCATATGCGAACAGGAGAGTGTAAAAAAACTTAAAACTTAAATGTTCACTTAAAATTGCGAAAGGAAAACTACACAGAACTGAAATAAAAAAACTGTCCAAAAGAGAACAAAAATAATGATATCTTGTATGTAAAAAAATTGAATTAGAAAACAAGGCTTTTTTTGACATAAAGAACCAAGGCATTTTTCAAAAACTAATTAGAGGATAATTTAACGTGTAATAGTGGTTCATCCACTCTAGTATGGAGTTGAAAAACCAGGCTCTAATACCACAGAATGTGGCGAACTCGCTTCTAAAGCCTAGCTCATAAGAAAGCTAGCTTATAGCATAAATGGGAATCCTATTTTCCATTTCTAGTATAACTGAGTCGAAGTAACAGAATCAATGACATTTATTATCTACTTTCACAACTGATTACTTCATATCAAGAATGAATTTAATTTCCATCATATACACTAAGCAAAAACAAGACCATAACCTGATAATGCAGCAAAACAATATATATTTGGCTTATTGCAAGGAAACAGCTGAATAATTAAGAAAAACTTTTATGCTTCAGACAAACTTATAAACCAAGTTTATCCAATTCTTTTTTACAAAATGCTATGTTGAGAATCTAGACATATTTCGTTATCTTTTCAAAATCAGGATTGATTCCACTATGTTTCTCTTGTTACTGACAAAAGAGACATACTAGAAACCGATGTAACATGAAATTGTTACTCACAGCGTTTTCTGATATCATTCTTTTAGTAGGAAGATAGTCTCTTGCTTCTGCTGTAAGATATCTCTGAACAGATGTCAAAGAACGGAACTTCTGTCCAGTGCGTGGCTCTATGTAATACTGAAAATAAAATAAAAATCAAATCCATGAAGGGGGGGGGGGATTTTTTTAAATGGTTTTAGAAATGACTAGTGGAGTTTCAACAGATGACATGAGAACAATACTGTGATATAGCAAAAAATAGTAACAGAGAACTCAAGCCTAAATGTGCTACCTGTAGAAATGAAGCATAGAAAGGGATTATAACTTTCTTTCCTAGCTAGTGTGTGTTAATTATTACATGGTTCAATCAAGTGTAAATTTGCCTAACCAAGAAAATTATATTATCACCAACGCTGTTTAGCTATTTGGTTCAATTTAGAATGATTTTTATTCATATTGAATTATCTTATTTATGTTGTTTTGTCAAAGAAATGCCTATATTCATCTGTGGGAGAGACCATCATTAATAGTGTTCAGAATTAAAACACTTATTGGACGCCATTTGTAACCCATATCAGAAATTTCTTATACAAACTTCGATTTACTTCATAATTTCGTACTCTCACATATTTGTTCACACTTCCAATTATTTATTTATAAAAATTTGAGTTTATTGGAGCTGCACTGTTTTTTACCAACATCCAATAACAATTCATCGTGTTGTCACATAATCCTATTTTAGAACCACGTTTTGAAATAACCGCCAAATACTTGATTTTATGAATGGTCACTGTAAAGCTAGTTTACAATGACGATGCATGCACCCAACAAACACAAACTGTGTGTGTGTGGGTGTATGATACGATTGTATGATACTAAGAAGTGAAAAGATGCATGCATAAATAATTAAATTAACTGAAGGAAAAAAGAAGGGGAGAAAGAAGGTTACCCGGTCAACGCGGTCGGAGTTAGACAAACGGGGCCGATGCTCAACCAACCAACCATCGGGAAGCTTGAACGACAGCCAAACCAGAAAAGAAAAGAAAAAAATCATCAGATACATATCAAAACAGAATACATCAGTGCTACCACATATCATATACACAACATGTTGTCCTCTTCATTCATTTCACAAGTCAAGCATAATTCTAGAGCAAAACAGGATACACCGATACTTCCAAAATCACTCACCTAAAAACCAAAATCAAAACAAGCACTGGCACAGGGTACTCTGCTATTGCCACTATTTACCACTAGTGTTTCACCATTGACACAAACACACAAACAAACAATAAAAATAGTATTAAAAAATTGCTTAATCACTATAATTCTCTTACATTCAACCCTATTTCAGAACACATTTCCATTTACAAGTAAGAAAAATGCAATTAATCATTTCCATTTGCAATTCTCTTAATTACCATCACATAAATTAAAGCAAAAACAGGACTATAACCTGATAATGCAGCAAAACATAAAGTTAGAACTGACATTGTTATTGTTTTCTGATATGATTCTCTGAGTAGGAAGATAGTCTCTTGTTTCTCCTCCATTTAGATATCGCTGAACCGATACCAAAGAACGGAACTTCTGTCCAGTGTGTGGCTCTATGTAATACTGAAGAAGGAAAAAAGAAAAAGAAAAAAAAATATCAAATCAAATCCATGCATGAGGGAGGAGAACTTCTAAATGGTTTTAGAAATTACTAGTGGAGTTTCAAGAAATGAGATGAGAAGAGTATAATGATGTACCGAAATGTGGTCACTGTAGAAACAAAAGCATTGCTTTTGTGAGTTGAATCAATTTGGATTGATTATATTTAGAAAGAGTAAAGGCGTTGAATTGAAGATTAATGATGCATGCAGAATAATAATGAAATAAGGTGGGAGAGAAAAGAAGGGTTACCCACCCTGTCAATGTGGTTGGGGTTAGAGGGACGGGGTCGTTGTTCAACCAACCAACCATCGGGAACCTCAACCTTGGACGGTGACTGGACCACAATCTGCAATTCTTTTTCCCTTAGATTCATCAGATTTTCCATTTCAACATACATGCTTCTATTCGGAGCTCGACATGGTGTTGTTACTTGGGACTCACTGATCACTCACACTCACCAAATTAACCAAATGTATTCGGTTTTGGTTTGGTGCTCCATTTGTATTTGTTACTGTACTACTGACTCATTTCATTATTTTATTTTAAGATTAATAATAATGTATAAATTAATGAAAAGAAAAATGATATTTTACTAAATTATTGTTTATCATGTATTAGTGTAAGGATGGTTTAAAAAAAAATATCAATTTATAGGTTTAATTACCAATGACATAAATGCATAAAGAAATATGTTGAACTCAAAAGTGATGAAAGTATGATTAACTAGATAATAGAATTTAAAAATGAGGTCCACGATTTAGTTTAGTCGGAGTAGGAACTACTCCGGTGCAATCCAATTCGAGAGATAACTTCTAATATATGTAATTTTCATGGTAGAAAAGTATGGGTTTTACTTTCGAGTAGTGATTAGGATGTGCTTATGGAATGATAAAGGAGAATTTGTTCAAGCCAAAATAATGTTCAACTCTGTAATTTTATCCCGTAAACAAGCTGAGGCTTTTGGTTTAGTAGAGACTATTTAACACAAGTATGCAACAATAGCTACCTACGTAACTTGTCTATAACACGGTCTGATTCAACACTTACTTACACATCGCACCACATTAAAATGAAGGCTCAGCAATGAAGTTTGATTTTTCTTTTGCTTTCCTTTGTTAGTACATAATAAATAAGTACTAGTTGCAATATAGAACAAATAGGGCGCAGCCATGAATTTCCACGTCCATTGATATTGTCCCTTGCGTTGTTACAATGTTCTTTCCACTCCACACTTCATTACCTTGACAGGAATTGATGTGTCTGCCAGGGAAAACCTTAGCCAAATATGACATCTTTGCATATAACTGTGTCTTCTGTTCATTTAGATTGAAGAAAGCCATATATACTTCTCCTTTTCTTCCCGATGCAATCCAAGAGCGAATGCCACCCGATTCAGCATTATCTGCACGAGTTTCCAATTTGCATTATGAATAAAAAACACAGGGAAGACGAATTATATTTCCTCTAATCTTAAATATAAACAAAAAGGTATATGTATTTGGTCCAAACCCGTGTACTTATTACTTATATGTGGAACATATATATGTACTAGTAAAATTCACCTTGGATATACTTCACTGTTGCACAAAGACCAGAGTAACTATTTACCAGGGTCCCATTGGAGTTTAGCTCCCAAATCTGTTAAGAAAGAATCCATCATCTTCCAATTGAGTCCACTGATAGCAAAAATGTATGCCTAGCTAAGGGTAACGTTAATATATGCCTAGATAAGTTGGATTATTGGAATTAATTTTTATATCGATATCTACTCTTGAGACAAATTGCAAATATGGATCATACACAGGATTCTCTACGTAAAAATTAAGAGCCACAAACTACACTTGTACACATCAAATATGAACTGCAACATACCTGATTTGAATCCAAACTGCAAGGAGAAAATGCACCTCTCTTGAACTCTTTGGAATTAACTTTTCGTTTTGGAGAACCATCGAAGCAAAGTCTCATTTGGTTGGCTGCAACTAATTGATATTTCCCGCGATAGTCCTCTTGATACATACTCTCTCTGTCTCTGTAACAACGTCAATTAAACAATTTATGTTGTTAATAACAAAAATAATCAAGTTATATAGATAGAACATGGAAAGATGAAGTGTGATTACAATCTGAATTGAAGTTCTCTCTTGTGTACGCAGAAAGGGTTCTGATGCTTGTTTTCTGCATTCCCTTTCCAACAGATTCTTTCAAGATCTTGGTTAATATTTTCAATAGTCCAACCACTTGCCTTTGATTCGGTGCAGCTAGTAAGGCCTAATGAATGTATAGGTTTCTTTCCTTTCTTAGATTTTCTCATTTTCCGTATATGATGCTGATATTCGTTCTTCGAGCTTGTGACGTAAGAAAACTGTCATTGCAGTAAAAATGATATGATTTTTTATGTTTATCCCTCACATGTAAACTATTTTCCTCCAAAAAAAAAAGTAAGACGGCTCACATACCTCCATGTTATTAGAGCTGAAATAATTAATCTCTAGCACGGTAGGATTCGTGATAATTTCATATGTGGCAGGGTCGATCTTCCGCATGTCGCCTCCATACATAAGAGGAGACTTTGCCAGAGCCCATAAAGTCATCTATGAGATAACAATGAATTCACTCAGACTCTATCATAATGCATGCAATCACATCACAACATGAAATATATAAGAAAGCTACTCAGTTATACTATTTAGTATTTATCAATACCTGTGTCCTTTTCTCATCTAGAGTCAAGTTACTATACCTGTGTGGCTCTTCTTTTGAATCTATAAATTAAAAAAAAAAAATCAAAAATCAATATTTCAGTAAGCCTTTTAATCAAGAGAGAATGCTTCACTGTCTAGCAGGCGAGCCTCGTCACCTTTGCCAGTTAGCCATCCAAATGGTAGCATGTCCAAATCAGGCCATGACCTTCCCTTTAAACCTTTTGATCCTATCATACCAGCTGTAGCTAAGTCCCTGATTCATAATTTAATGAACTGAAGTTATGTAATATGGTGAAATATCGATGGTAAAATAACATGACATAAACAGAAAAGCAGCATCATGATAGCAACATACTTCAAATCCAAAGACTGATAAAAGTATCTTAGACAGTGATATAATGTATAAAAAAAGTTAATCACCTTGATATATCAAAATGAGCCTTGACATCATCCCATGTATCAAAGTCATCTCCTGTTATGCGATACATGTTGACTAGTCCACTGACATCTTTGGCCATGGCTGGTGTCACATCTTTTCCGGGAGATAGAGAGTATATAATGGGACGATTATGTTGGCTCAGAACCTGGCATGACATGTCACATGAAAAGTTTGCAAATAATAGTAGCAAAAATATTAAGATCTTGAATGTTGACACGAGAACAAGTAGTAGTGGAAGAAGGTAAGAAAGAGGAAACTGAAGAATACCTCAGATACATAGGTTATCTCATCTAAATCCAAGTCCTCGCCGAACACACAGTCATGTTTTACTGCAAGAAAGGCAGAAAATCTATCAATATTAGTACCAAAGCATAGGCATTATTGTGTATATATAATCTCCTACATGATAATGCAAGTCCAAATTAACACATGAATGTATAATCAATCAATACTTTGTAAGTTCAATCACTTATAGAGATTTGGAAATAATGGAAATTAATTATTTAAAGTCATATTCTAGTTAATGACATGATAAATGTTGTAAACAGTACACTTAGAAATTAGAAGTCTTGGTAGTCGGTACCAAAATCAACACCCCAAGCAGCATACTGCTCATAAAGGGATCTCAAAAAAGCTCTCCCTGCCCCTAGCGTTGTATCTACGCTCATGAAACCATTTGGCATCCATCCACAAGCCCTTTTAGGGATTGCTATGTCCTTTGCATGCCACACACGACCAGATTCCTGATAAGCACCGCCCTAGTAAATCACAAGAAGAGGACATCAAATTCAAAAGTCAATATGAAATTTTGTTTTAGATTAAGTGCATATTTGAACTGGCTTATTTTGAATTTGCTTATTTGAGTTTATCTACTGACATAAGCATAAGCACTGGTGAGTTCATAATACAGAAATAAATAGAAGATCAAGTTAAAGCAAAAATGCAAACCAATACCTTTGTTGTATCTAGGATAGGGGTATTTGCATCCACAGCTTGTGTGCTTATCCCTCTCATAACATGAATTCCAAACTTTAAACCTAAGCTATGTACTTTCTTAGCTACTTGACTGAATCCATTCCCACCATGGGAAGAAGGCCACCTTCCTGGATCAGGGACCATCCTTCCCCATTCATCAATCACGTCAAATCCACGAGAAAAAACATTAGCACCTTTGACTTTCTTCCTATACCAGAGGAAATCCACCACAACAAACTACAAGAGTAGAAACAAAGAAATCAATCTATCTCTATAACCAAAACACTGCTAATGCAGTAAAGTAAAATCATCCATATTTATACCTCGTATCCATGAGCATGGAGACGCTGAGAAACTATTTCAGCATTCTGTAAAAATTCTTCTTCAGATATTATCCAGGAAAATGAATCGTAGGAATTCCACCCTCTTGGTGGAAAAGCAGCTTGTTGTAGGTCACTCTCAGACAAATTTCTTGATGACACACTGAAATGACACACTCAAATAAAAATAAAATTATGAGCTAGGTTCTAACCAGTTAAACATTAACTGACATAAACTACATTTATAGTAACTAACAAAACAACCTTTGAAATGAAAATCTGGCAGCAATACCAAATGCACAACACAAGACATAACAACATCCAGTGGCAACCAATGACAATGTAAATGCAAATGCAAAAACAAAAAAAGAAACAGTTTACTATAAATAGTAATGCTCCATAGAATGTAGATTAAAAGAACAACCAAATAGAAGATTGTATGGTTGCATTGCATATACATACCTCTGAAAGCAGCAGGAACCAAAGAGAAGCAAAAAAGAGACTAAGCACAGTGTGATGAAACACCTCATACTCATAAATGTCCAACTCTTTAGAAAAGAAAAAAACCAGAGTAATTAGTAGGAAAAACACAGTATGAAGAAATTAGTAACTAAACAAGATGAGAAGAAGATGGGGGTGAGGGGATGTTACAATACAGCCCCCACTTGATGGTTGAAATGTCAAAACTGTCATGGTATTGTATTTGTGTCAATGTCAAGTTATCGCTAGTACTGAAAGTATTTGAACTTGCATTGAGCAGAATGTGAACAATACATGAGAAAGGAATCTACTTGTGTTGACTTGAGTCTCTACGACATACTACGTTTGCTTGTGTAATTATCCTAAGCAACAACGCAAACACACTGCAATCACCACACGTTACGGTTCACATCACAAGGCCTACAATATTCTTAATTTGTTGGTTTAATTATAGTCTTGGTCCCCTATTTTCATATATTTATGGGATTATTTGGCCTATATATGTATTTATGTACTCTATTTATGGAGAAAAGTTAACATAGCATGTAAACAAATGCAACAACTAAATACAGGAAAAGAAAATTAGATGCATTTCTTTACGTGCTAATTTTATTTTATTTTAATAATACATTCCTGGTAGACGGGTCCCTATGATACGCGGTAAACGTAGACGTAGGTAGCAGCTCCATATGGTCTCTAGATTTGATTTTTTTAACTAAACTTAGCTACTAGCATCCATAATAGATATTGAAAGTGCTAACTTCTAAAATAAGAATTTAAAGCTAAATTAAGGGATTTATTGTCTCATTTCAATTGGTTTTTTCCTCGTGTCTCTCAATTATTATTGATCTCATTATTAAACTTTTTTTCTCTTATTTTTTACACTAAAAGTCAATCTCTTTTTTTTTTCATTCGATGATGAAATTGACAATAATTAAAACATATAAAAGAAAAACAATTGAGATTATCCATTTATCTTTTTATTTTTTTGTGGTGATCGAGGTTTAAACCCAAACCTTGCATATATTATGCATTGTTTCTACCAATTGAGTTAAGTTCACGGGTAGAGGTTATCCATTTATCTAAACTAGGGTACTCTATCACTCTAGTTGAATCGTAAAAGGTTAGCATATATATAAGTGATGGGTGCATGTATAATCCACTTGAAAAATAAAAACTTATAAACCTTGATGAGAGTGGCTAATTAGAGATTTTCTAGGGGATTAAAAAATTGAAATCGCCACTAATTTTCTCATCATTTCGTCAATAAATTTAGTGAGAAACTGAAAAGTTAATCAAAAATTTCATATTTATTTTTCATCTATATCTTTTGCTGACTAATCAGTCAATAATAATCCTATTTCCTAACTTCAAAACAAAAAATAATAATTGACCAATATATTTCCTTAATTGCTAAGAAAAAAACAGTGTTATTGCCACTCTAACCGCGTAACGAGAGTCGTACTCATAGCAACTATCTATAGTCTTATACGCACCTTCCTCACATATGCTGAGAACCTATCTAATATCTATATTATATATTAGAATGCAATGCTCTCAAATTCTAATTATTACTAATTTGTACAATATATACTAAGCCAGTTCCATAAAAAATCTCAACTATATTCTTGTACTTTTTGCTTAGACATGAAGAGAGGTAAAGAAGATAAGAGTGAGTTAAATTGTTTGATGCTACTATCCAAAGTTGGTAAAAGCATTGAAGAAACCAATCATTTCAAAGAATGTGGTTTTAAGTGCAAAACATGCAGCAAGGAATTCTCTTCTTTTCAAGCTTTAGGTGGCCATAGAGCAAGTCACAAGAGACCAAAACTCATGTACAAGTTACCAAACTTGAAACCAAAGATGCATCCATGCTCTATTTGTGGACTTGAGTTTTCTATTGGACAAGCTCTTGGTGGCCACATGAGAAAGCATAATAGTTTTTCCATCTTCAAGAAATCAAAAAAAGATCATTGTGAAAGGTTGAACTTTTGCTTGGACTTGAACTTGACGCCGTTAGAAAATGGTATTGCTTGAACATGAACTTGCCATTGATAGTTGCAGATAGTTGTAGTTGCAGTTACGCTGCAAACTTTGATATTACGGCAAAATACAGGAATGCAAATGTAGAACGTTACTCTAGATATTGTTTCATTTTATTGGAATTTTTTTACTCGTGATATTTTTTTGCTTAGTTATGCATTATTATTTTTTGTAATACTTCTCTATAATAACCTCAAGATTACAACCTCAGAGAAACTATTGCTAAAGTTGAACCTTAAATCACAACCTCCAAGCTAGTTATATGCTTCTTATGAAGCTACTCTTGGTTGTTTGCAGTGAATCTCCGCTATTTTTGGTTGTTCTACTCATATGAAGCTAATGTTTGATTGAGGATGGCACAAGCTATGGTCAGAACTTGGAACGTGACTCTTAGCTAAGGACTAGGTGGGAAATATGAGATTTAATGAAATGTTGTTCAGAGAAAATATATGTACGTAGTGGAAAAAAAATATAAATTATTGGTAAAAAATTTAAAATAAAACAACTATTGTACTTCATTGAAACAAGAATGAGGTCATTATAATTTTGTCAAATTATAATGAATGTCAATGCAATTAACCCTTCAAAATATCTAAGACTAGTGGATTGTGTCCCAACCAAATAACATAGAGGCAATGACAGTATAACACAATCACATTGTCATTTAAATTTGGATCAATTTACTTCTAGAAAACAAAGAAATTCTAAAAGAATGACTAGGTTAAACACAAAAGAGCCATCATCATACATGTACTTTCCTCCTTGATCTTGAATAATAATTCTGCTTCCTCAACCACAGCACGCCGACTTCTGTGAACCACGTGCTGCAGTTGCATTGTTATGTTTGTGAATTCTAATTCTTGTCGGCTGCAATGTAAAAACAGACATTCAACTTCATGAACAAGGAGCTATTAATTAACACAATAAGCTTGTACGTGAATTCAAAGAAGGAGTTTAAATACCGTTTTCTTAGAGTCGGGAAGCCTTTGTTTTATATCCCTTGCAATTGAGAAGAAAGCTTCATCCACATTTAGATTTGTCTTTGCACTCTGCAACAGAAAATCTTCAATTTGCAATAATAGCAAAAAAAAACTTAAGGAAGTTTCCACATTTTTAAGTATATACACCACTTACTGTTTCAAAGAATTTGATTCCATACTTGTTGGCTAGTGCTTGGCCCTTGGAGAAAGGCACAGCCTAGAGAGAAATACAAAACTTCATAAATGTTTTTGTAGCATCATGAAACATGTATGTTCAAGATTAAGGATTGGCAAACCAACATTGAGTTAGAAGAGGAAAAACAAATAACTTAAACTAATGTCGTTGGGGAAGCATAAAGGAAAATGTGCAAGCGCGTGTAGTTTTGTATACATAATTACATATATATATATATATATATATATATGATCGTAGTATGAATCAAGGCTGTCAAAATCAAGAGTTTAAAAACTCGTGATTTCTCTATAACGAGAGTTAACTTGATATTAAAAATAATATATATGTGACAATGACATATATACTTATATAATACTATAAGTACATCAATAATTCAAAATTTCAACTCGATTATAAACAAAGGAGTATAATGAACAAAATCAAAGTAACAAAGAAGAAAGGGAATCAATCGAAAAAATTGAGAAGAAAAAAAGATAAGCTGTGTTAAAAATCTTCTGTAACTTTACTCGAGTTCAATGCAAGAAAACTCAACTTCATGAAACAAAATTGATACTTAAACTCGAAATTGAGTTCAGTGCGAGTTTACCAAAGCTTACTAAAATTTGAGTTTACAGTTCGATCAACTCAAAATTGATACTTAGACTCATGGAATTGTACGAGTTAATTTGTGGCTTTAACAATTATTCATGTGTATCTGTGTTATGTGAATATGAAACATAAATTCAAGTTTTATAGCACTAGTGACAAGAAATGTCCTAAATGTTTGCATACCCTTTTGCTTTCATCCATGTCAACTTTGTTGCCAACCAGTATTTTGTTGACAATGTTGTCTGAAGAATGTTGCTCAATGCTACGAATCCAATTCGTGATATCTGAAATTAGCATATGGCTGGTGAATATTGCATACGAGAAAAAACCTTTGAAGAAAATAATACAAGATGGAAAACTTTACTGTTAAATGAAGATTCATCTGTAACATCATAGACCAGCAATATGCCCATAGCACCACGATAGTAAGCTGAAGTAGGAAAAGAATGTTAGTTTATACGGTTTGACTCGAAATAAACTACTCCATCGTATCGTTTTTAAGGTTATTTATACATATCTAGAAAACTTAATAATTTTGTTTCTTTCAGTAGAATTATCTGTTTTTTCCGCCTAAATGCTTAAAGAGTATTATTAACAAAACAATAATACAAAAGTGACAAGTAAAAATCGCAGAGGGAGTACTAGAAAACCACTCTCCTTAAAAAAAATTACCAGTTGTAATTGTTCGGAACCGCTCCTGACCTGCAGTATCCCAAACTTGCAGCATGATCTTTTTTCCATCCAGCTCAATGGCTCTATTCTTATAATCAATGCTACATCAGGAAGAAGACACTGTGTGATTTAGGGAAACTTCTCACATACAAGGTTATGCAGCTCTACACCTAAATCATGAAAAACTTACCCTAATGTTGTAATATAACTAGTTGTGAAATAACTGTCAGAGAAACGTAGAAGAAGGGAACTCTTTCCAACACCTGCAATCAAGAATAACATACAGGAATCATCATGCAAAATTAAGGAATTTTTACACCAAAGCACCCTTATACACTTAAAAGTTTGGATAACTAATATACTGTTAGGTCAACTCTTATCATAGGCAATCATGTTCGTCGCGTACTAAATGTGGCTGCCTCTTCTAGCAAGAATTTGAACTTAGGTTCGTCACATTGTCGAGAATTGGCCCTTTTGTTAAGCCCGACCATACCATTCGTTCCATTTATTTATAGTTTACAATTAATCTTTTATCATATTCATCCACTCACAAAAAATTACACAAAGGGATTGTGGAAGGAACTACGACACATATCATGTTTAAGTGAGCAACATTTTCAAACCAGGATCAGAGGAAATTCCCAATTTAAACCCTTGACAACATAATTGCATTTATAGTTGTTCAAAGTACAATAGTTTTGAATTCATTCCCATTAGATTCAACGTGGAAGTGATTTGAAACTCGCATAGACTGTCACACCATCGTTTAATGTTGCACGCCATCAACGTAAGCGACTATTGTGCTATATCAAAAAAAAAAATTAAGGGACTAAATTTATGGGTGTACAAATTCATGGACTAGATTGATCAATGTACAGATTCAAGAGTCAAAACCCTTGAAAACATAATTGCATTTATAATTGATCAAAGCACATGATTGAAAAATTGAATTCTAAAACTAAAGTACATTTGCCTCACTATGAGAAAACAAGATAGAAAGGGCAGAGGAGTAACGTACCACTATCTCCGATCAAAAGAAGCTTTATGAGGTGATCGTAATTCTTCTCACTTGCAAATTTCAGAGAAGCCATCAACTTGCAATCGATCAATGAAATTGCAACAAATTATATTGATACCTATCAGCATAAAAAAAATAAAGTATTGCACGTTAATTCCTCATATTATTTTGGGAGGGAAATTCAATATGCTTAATTTTTATATCTTTTTAAATAAATAAACAATTGTCTAAATTTTAAATTGGCTAGAACAGCAACAAAAAAAACATGGTACAAAGCGTGAACATCATACACATGTGTCACTGTCACTACTAATATGTCTAGCGTGAAAAGAGTAGAAAAACATATATCAAATACGGTAATCTTTTTTGGATAAAAGCAAATACAGTAATCTAAAAAGGGTGCATGAAAAGCAACCAGATGATAAAAAAAAAAATGTAACAGAGACCGAAAATCAACACCTCGATGAGAAATTTCAGAGAAAATCGGATACCTATTTCTCAAACTTTTTCAGCCTTGTTTTCTCGTCTGAAAAGTGTCTGTAAATAGTGATAAAATAAATCTAAGATTTTAGAAATTAATCGCCTGCATTCTTAATGATTAAGTTAAATCTATCATATCGGATTCAGCTGGTAGATATTGTAGCTATATCAAAACAGATCATGCAAATATTGAGTTTGTAACAAATAACTTGATTTTCTGACTCTACACTTTGCTCACCTTAAAGGATGTTTGCCCAAATCAAAAATAGTTCTTACTTTTTAAAATTTGCCTTAATGTCATATAAAAAATTGTCATATGTGCAAAATATTTCAGTTACAAATATTCAAATAAAACACGCCCGTAATTAAAAAGACTTGAACAAAATATATTTTTTAATAATAAATTGAATTTAAATAATAGCCTTTAGTCAACAAAAAAATTAATTATTACAAACTTTTATGAAGTTTTATCAAACAAAATTATTTTTAAGGGTCAAACAAAAAAATTTAAGAAGTCAAATTGAAATTTATTAAAATCACGATGAATCTTAACCAGCACAAGGAATGCTAGACTAACATACAAAGAAAAACAAAAGTTGTATTAAAACCCTCGCCCACCATGTATAAAAAACACTCAACCAACATCATTCCATCACCTACCGCTGCTCGCACAAAACCCCAAACAGCAACGTCAAGAATCAACACAACAACCAACTTTGAAAAACAACATGTAACTATAACAATTAAAACAACAGCAACCACCTTCGCCACAACAACAATCGATGTTCTCTTAACGAACTCACCTTTGCAACAACAACCAGCGCAACAACAAAATTCATCTTCATAGCAGCAACACCAACGATCCACATCTACAAACCGTCAAATAACATAGTAGTCGAACCGAATGAGAGGGTTCTGATCGAACCCAACTGTTGAGTATCCATCGGCACCTCCTCCCACCGCAAAAAATGTGGCCAACATCACCACCAACACCTCCTCCACATAGATCTGGATCGGAAGAAACAACCACCACACAAAAACACCAAACAACTTGCATTGCTTTTTTCTAACAAGCAAACTCAGCACCTGCAAGGAAGAAAATAACACTGTCGTAGCTACGATACCAAAACCACCACCATCACCTGCTCTTATCACCAAAATCGAGACTAACCTCACTACCACTGTCATGTAGTCATCTGGTGAGCCACCAACACATCCACAGAGTCAAACAAAATTATTACCAGATTTAAGACATGACCCACTTTTTTTTTTAAGAATGTAAACTAGTCTATCCAACACGTCAACACAAATAGGTTTCACGTTTTATTACTATTATTATTATTATGTTAATGCGTATAGATAATTTTGATTAAAAAATATATGTATATTTTGTATTTTCATATTATAACAAATTATATTTATTTTTTTCGAGTAACACCAACAATATTACAACAATATAACAAATACTCCGAAATATAAATTATTAAATCAAGAGGAATGCTAGCAACACACCTTCTAACATACATTTTTCAATGCATCCTCTTTGATCGATTAAAATTCACATGGGTCCAACCAAATCATGTGAGTCATATATAATTTTTGTGGGTCTCATGTCAATTTTAACCAATCAAAGAGAGTGTGTTAGAAAGTGTGTTGCTAACATTTCTCATTAAACCAAACAACACCGAAATAAGTTGGATTGGACTAACAGTTTGCAAACTGAACTGAACCAACCATTTCGGTTTGATCCGGTTCAGTTGGTAAATTATGAGTGCGTTTTAGGTGGCTGAACTTGTTACGGAGTACCTGCCTTCGTGCAAACAATCAAAGACGCCTGAATCTTAAGTATACAGACATGTCTCAACGAATCGGGACAAAGTTATTTGTCAGCAGTTAGTTTTTTTTTTTTTTGCCTCATTTATTTACGTCTAATGCATCAATTCCTAAACCTTTTCAATATTGTTTCATTTCTTTTTCCAGGATTATCGTTTTACACTACACAACAACAATTAGAGTCATTGTTCTCACCATTCGGAGTACTTACAGAAGGTGTGTTGTGTACCCCTCTTCTTTCTTTTCTCACCCCCACTACTGTGTTGGTTCTGATATTCTTCTTTTGCAGCTACGCTTATTTTCGACCAACAAACTCAAAGGCCTAAAGGTTTTGGTTTTGTCTCATACAAATCTGAAACTGAAGCTGAAAAGGCTAGGAAAGCATTGAATGGAAGGGTAATTGTCACTTGCTCATATCTATATATTATGCCATGAATGTGTTTGTTAAAATGCCTGACTCATTAGTGATTTATAACCTATTTTCATTTATTTATTTGAGTTTATTATATACTAGCATAAGCATTTGTGAAACTGTTTTAAGAGAGCTTATGAAGATAGTTTAGGATATGTCCATAAATTATTTTCGGTTTATTTTTGTATGCTCTTCGATTAGCTTATGAAAACATCTTGTAGTTTATATGAAAAAAGTCTGACTTTTGTTTTGTAACGGAAAATAGTTTGACTTTATTTTATATTCTGTTACAGGAATAGTTTATACATAACCACTTACATGATAAACGCTTATGCTATAAGCACTTAGGGTCTGTTTGGATTGGATTATTTAAGCTTTTCTACCGGCTTAAGTTTTGTGAGAATATTTGGGAGAACCGATGAAAACAGCTTATAACACTTTCCATAAAAAAAAATTTAGCTTAATTTCATAAGTTTTCCAAGATAGCTTAGGAAAACTGCTTATAGCATATACAAAAAACAATTTAACTTCGTTTTATCTTTTCCTATAGAAATAGCTTATGTATGCTTATTCATAAGCGTTTACCATGATAAGTGTTTGTGCTATAAGTTGTTTATCCAAATATGGCTTTAAAGCTTTAGTTTGGTTTCTAGTTTAGCTTTCCTGTTTCTGGTTCTATAATCTATTTGACGCGAACAAGCTTTCTTTTGTTGGTCAATAGAAATATTATTATTCATTATTATGTTATCAAAGCAAGTTGTGGGGAATCTATTTTCACTGCTGCTACAATGATGGGATAGACTGGATGTGTTTTTGAATTGGAGGAATATCAGACATAGGAAACATAGAGAGCATATTGATCATCATGGAGTTACATATTGATCAACATTTTGAATTAATTTAAAATGATTATTGAATTGAATGTATGATGCTTTTTATATACAAAGCTTGTCGAAGATTAGCTACTTAATTACTTATTAACAACCGCTAACCAACCCCTAAGAGAGTTGTAACTTACTAACCTAATCAATTAATTAACCTTAGATTTTTATTACCAATAAAAAGAATCTTAGACATGGAGCATCAATAGTTGGATTTGGATTCATTGCAGTCAATAGTTCTTGTAGCGCCATTGCAGTCGATAGTTCTTGTAGCACCATTGCAGATGCTCCCTATTGTTTGTAGTCCTATGTGTTCACGGTTGATATCACTAGTCAGCCAATATAAGTTGTTGGATAGAGGTCAAGAACTTACAATCTCAATTGTACTTGGTCAACGGTTGATATCATTGACTGCAATGAATGGTGCAACAAATCCACTTTCCTTAGGCTAGCTAGGAATCTGACAAAGTAGATTCCATATCATCTAAATGTTGTTCTTTGTAATTGATCTATAAATACCTTCGGTAAAGTAATATCCCCTATATGGTGCAGATAGTTGATGGAAGGCTGATTTTCGTTGAACATGCAATGCCAAAGGACTCATGATGATACATATTTTTATCCATTTCAGTGTATTTCCGATCAACTTTTTCAGATGTCAAGTCACCCTTCAAAGCACTTCAGCCTTGTGTTCTTGCTTAAAGCATCTCTGTTTTATTCTTCAATAATCTAATTTGGGACTATTGTACAAATATGAGTAACCATTATGGAAATTATGATGCAAGAGATTTGCAAAATTTGATTGTAGTTGGTTTGGAAGTTGTAATTGTAGATCCTTTTTTTCTTCATTTTATGGTGCAAGATGGCATGATTGTTAAGTTAATTGGCTATGTTTCTGCATGAGAAAATTAGACCAAGCTATCAGGATTTGTTTGTGATCAAACTTGAGCGTAACTCTTTCAATTTTTAAAGCGAGTAAATTCAGCATCTCCATTTTTTTTTTACTTCACGTTGATTCTCTGAAAGCTCACTCTCGAGTATCTATTCTTCATAGCCATTTTGCTATCCATATTTACTCTGGGACAATTTTTCTCATCCTAAAACAAACTATCGAAAAATTCAGGTGTAGTGGAAAAAACGTAGCTACAGAAGGTCCCTTCCGTTTCAAATTTGACCTAAATAACAAGTGTATTATCGGATAAACAAAAATTCAAACCTAAATATATGTATCAATAAGTAAACAGTAGTTTTGCACGAGCGCCAAAAACAACCCAAATTAATGCATTGCTGTCCAAAATCTGTTTGTTTGTGACCACTTCAAATAGCCAAGTTTAGCAATCTTTTATGCAACTGAAAAAAATTGACACATGGTGGACCACAGTTGATGGAGCACGGCGGAAGACTATGGCTAGACTCCTCAACGGGTGTTGTACTTGCAAACACTTTTAACACTCAAATATATCTTTGAGTGTTGCAGTGAGAGGTTTAACATAATTGAATGTGTACATTTCTTGATGGATGATTCTCGGTGTAAATTATGTTGAGACTATCGAGATTCTCGGCGTGATTCACGGACCAATGTCTAATATCGACCAAAGTTGTTAAAAATCATTTGTTCATTTCACAGTGAAGTATAAACATCAATTAAATATCAAAACTTTATATTTCAACTGCACATGATGCAAGTCTCTCTTTTTTCAAGGTAAACAATTGCACTCGAGAAACATAACCAACAGAATTAAGCATGGCAGCATTGAGCTGATGTGGGATATGACCTATTCAAATTTTAGAGTCCACACTCTTAGACAACCTTGCAAGGCTATAGTTACACAATTCAAATGTCTCATAACAAGAATGACAAACACAAACTAGTTGTTTCACTAACATCTTACAGTTTCGGATAATTGGATCAATACCAGCAAAACAAGTAGCCTATGAACTATTTTTAACAGAATTGAAAGAAAGGTACACAAACATCATGCACATTGTAATCAAACTCCATAGACAATTTAAGCCAAATATTATTTCTACTGAAAGTCCACATTAACACTAAAAAGAAGCCAGAGACTTCCAAATTACATAATTTCAAACGCATTACACCTTCCAGTTACAAAACACCAACCTAAAGCGCAATTATACACACAAAATAAACATCAACCACAAGAAACCTAATCTAAGCCTTCTTTGGTGATTTTCCAGCCTTAGCCTTAGGAGACTTTGGTTCCTTGCTAGCATTAGTAGACCTTTCAGTCTTCTTAGGCAAAAGCACAGGGTTAATGTTTGGAAGAACGCCACCGTGTGCAATTGTAACACCAGCTAACAATTTTCCAAGCTCTTCATCATTCCTCACAGCCAACAACACGTGCCTTGGAATTATCCTATTCTTCTTGTTATCACGTGCAGCATTTCCAGCCAATTCAAGAACCTAAACACAAAATTAAAATTAGGGTTACAGATTCAAAATTAGGGTTTCAAAATGAAAATCAAAGATCATAAGAAAGAGGATTTGAAATTCACCTCAGCAGCAAGATATTCAAGAACAGCTGCAAGATAAACAGGAGCACCAGTACCAACACGCTGAGCGTATCTTCCTTTCTTCAAGTAACGGCCGATTCTTCCGACTGGAAATTGAAGACCAGCTCTGATGGATCTGGTCACAGACTTCTTCCTTGGCCCTGTACCTTTCCTTCCACCAGCTCCTTTCTTCGTCTTGGTGCTTGCGTCCATTTCTGAGATTGAAATTTGGAACCCTAACTCTTTTGCTACGAATTCGGTGTGAAATGGAAGCTTTTTGAGTGGTGATAATTGATGTGAGTTGAAGAATCGCTTACACGTTTATATATAGCGTTTATGATCTTTATCGAAAAAATTGTGTTTATGACAGCGTGGCGATCCGTGTGTGATCTTGCAATAGAGGAGATTGTGAGCGTTGGATTTGAACTTTATCGACGGGTGAGGTTTGTTTACTTGGCGATCCGTGTGTTTTGAAATGGACCAATAAAAGCGTTGATTCTATGACACGTACCCTTTGTTTGTATTTTCAGATTTAGATATTTACATAAATATTGAAATAATTATCTGAATTTTAAAATTTTATAACTAACAAAGGCATTCATTTTTAATTTACAAGTTTAATTTTAAAGGGTTAAAATTCAAACCTCGTTTTTTATGACTATTTTAAATAATCAATTATATCACAATACCTTCATATTCCCTTCATATTTAACCGTTATCTACACTTGAATAGAAAGTAAGCGGGCAACAAGTTGCGCCGCTAGACCTTTTTAGATGGTATCAGAACCCAATTCTAAAGGTTTGAACATTTAAACATGTGTTAGAAAAAAGATTCATCAAGTATTTCCAAAGACAATTATG
This sequence comes from Medicago arabica, assembly GCA_946800305.1. Lineage (NCBI taxonomy): Eukaryota > Viridiplantae > Streptophyta > Magnoliopsida > Fabales > Fabaceae > Medicago > Medicago arabica. The sequence continues at coordinate 53,074,737 of OX326971.1, forward strand.
ATTATCTTTCAAGTTATACCAATATTATTATATCCACCAACTTCTATCACCTGATAATTCCAAATATTTGTAACTCTCATACCAGCAATATTCACCATGGATTTAATGAGACCACCTTTGACATTTGACAAATTTTCATTGAAGGTAACACACGTCTTTACACAAGAGGTACTAACATGATAGTAATCAATACCAACTTGGTGATTTTAAATCTCACCATAACATTGTAATTTGTTTTTGAATATGGTGTTCTTAAAGCAATGAAATGCACTAACATTTAGTCATGAGTCCTTACTCATTAATTAACTAACATTAATTAGCAATCCAACTTACTCTTGCAATGAAACATTTACCACATATATCTTTCGGTCACTATTATAAACAAATATCAACTTTTTATATTCATTAATTGAATGATATATTTAGAGCTTCTAAAAATCACGACAAAAACGCATCAGAAAACATGCAAACGTGCTTTTGTGTGCTGCAAACGGGAAACTAAACACACACTAAAGAAACCAAAATTCGCTTGTTGGAATCTCCTTAAGCAATTCATTAATTCATTCATTTTGCCGTGATTTTCAAAAGCTCTAAATATTAACGTCTTCGCTAACAAGATTTTTTTACATTGATTTTCGTCAAACATCGTTTTACAAATGTTCCACCAAACAAACACCTGTTGAGTTACTATTATTTAATAAAATTAAAATGACTCGCATTGTTTCTATACTTTAAAAACAAAAGGCCCATAGTATTCGTTCCAAAAAGAAAGGCACGTAGCACGTTCTAATTTTAGAATACTGATTTCCCCCTGCACAAAACACTCCCACTCTGCGGCCATGTCTATTTTACCTCTGCGCTAGTTAACTAACACAAGTGTAAAATTGTGCGCCAGTTAACTTGCGCTGCGTAAATTAACTTGCGCAAGTGTTAAACACTGCGCGAGTTAACTCACGCAGTATTGATATATCAGTACAGCATTAATTGTTATACCGGTATGCACTCAATGCAATGAATGTCATTAATGACCCGTAATTGTTACACGCTCATAATTGAACCAAATTACGCCAATTTAACAAGATTATCGGATAATACGACATAATCGATCAAAATTACACAAAAATATTGTTTTTATCACAATCACATAATCACACATAACGATCCAAACAGTCCAAATTTCACAAATTCGCAAGTAATGACCCGTAATCACTTAAACACACTTAATGACACATAAACGTTCCAAATTACACCAATTTGTCCATAAATCTTGAAAATCACATAATCTCACATAAACGGTTAAAATTATCGAAATTTATCGTTAAATTACATAAACACAAATTCATTAAAATTCAATAATACTAACAAATTACGATATTACACGTTAATAAATATTACACTTCAACGGATCAGACATAAAGATGTAAAGCGTTATCTTCAACCATTACGTTAAACATGTTAGCGACGTCGCTATCATCTTCGACACGTTGTAGAAAATACATCGTCTTCGAAAAGTCATCTTCCTTATCCTCCCCCAAGTCCACGCCTAGCGCATTTAAAGTTACATCGTATGTTCTATGATTTGAACCAATACGGATAAAGAAGTTGTCAAGTTTTGTCTTCAACTCGTCCAACTTGCCGATGGGATTTACAAAGAACCTAGTCTTCATTTGCACATCTAAGGTGCCTCTTTAACTTCTCATCCAAGTCATGGTTGTGCATTCCACAAAGCATTGCAAGTCACCAATCATTTGTCTCTTTATCAAAGAAACCTTTCAATCTAAACGAACAATTACATTTCCTTGAGCCGATGCCTTCAAGGTTCGGTTTCTTCCTCGTCTTAGGTGGCTTGTATATCCCACTCATTTCACATTGCATCGTCAAGTACAGCCTTTTTAAAACGGATTTATCTATACAAACATTGAAACCGGCCCTTACCCCTTGTCGACGAACCCAAGCAAGTAACTCTTCTCGCTCTTTCCATCTTTCATTTGTTGTAAAAAATGAGGCGGTTTCGCGAGCTTCGCAAACAAAATCTATAGGTACCGGTTTAGGTTCTTCAATTTTACCAATGCGAGCTTGAATTGAAATTTTGACTTTAAACGGTTTCACATTAATGGTCGGTTTGACATCGCCGGAACCTTTGCCGAAAGCATCGCTGAAAGCTTCATTTTTGGCCGGTTTCGGTTCGACGTCATCATCCGCGACATTGTCAACCATCTCCCTATATATCTATTGAATAAAACAATTTACAAAGTGAGAATAAATAAATTACTTGTGGAACAAGTTAACCAAGAATAAAAGTGGCGCAAAAAATTCAAAAAACAGGATTGTACAGTGTCGTGACTTAAGTCACGCAACACATTAACACCTGCATGACTTAAGTCACGCAGCATCTAACGCCTGCGCAAGTTAATTTGCGCACCTTGCCCTATTGCCTACGAAACCAGACGAACCAAGCACAAAGCTCATAAAACAGTATCAAATAAAAACATACGCCTAAGGAAACCTGTAATTAGGCATTCCGCAACGGTCCCTAAAGAACTCAGCCTGCAAAGCCTGAGGCAACACTGAGAACCAAACCGTACCTTGAAGTGAATGGCCCATATTAGCACAAATCGGCGCAACAGTTGTCTTCCCTGAAAATATGTGAAGAAATAACTTGTATCCCTTGATTACAAGCATTGTGCCAGCAATTTTTAAGCATAACCGAGACCAACGAACAATTTTTGAAAACCGAGCACTAGTGGAATCACTCTCTAACCAAATGTTTCTCCAACTGTTGCAGGCGGCATACTCCATAGCCATGATAAAACCATGAATTTCAGCATAGAAAACATAAGATATTTTGAGGTTACAAGTAAATGCACCAAGAAAAGTACCTAGATGGTCACAAAACAAACCTCCATAAGCGTCGTGAGTGCCAATTGTAACACCCCGATTTCCCGACATAAAAATTTCATAAATAAAATCAGAGTTCTCAACATTCAACAGGATGTCACACTTCATTAAATTAAATCATCATTTAAAAATCCACTAAAAAGTCTATAATTATTTCAACAACATTGCAGCGGAAAAGTAATCAATGTTTTCAACAAAAATTGGCACTAAGGCCTCAACTCCAACAAGAATAATTAAATCCACTTATGAGTGGTCCAACAGCAAAATGGAAAAGACATGTAACAATTCAACATATTATATGAATAAATTCTCATCCCGTTATGTATCAGAGCGGCCCTAAGGCGACGCGTGAGAGAGTCAACTCACATCTGCACTATTCTTGATCACCTGCAAGTTACTCATACGAAGAACAACATTTTCAAGCAGAAGAGGTGAGATTTCACAATCATCAATAATAAACAATAATTCTCAAACATCAATTAACATGTAATAACAAACATTCTCAAGAAAGAATTAATTATCATAAAATAGCAACAATTATTATTGACAACTTCGTATAAACAGCGTATCAACATCGACTTGACAACACAACGTAAATATGCATGTGGTACCAATAGAGCATCAAGCTCTCAACATGATGTCGTAATTCGACTAACAGGGCATCAAGCCCCCTTCGCTACAACGTGACAGGCTACAACCCCCTTAGCTAGACAGCATTTATGCAATGACATAATGATTATTATGCAACATCAGCAACTACAACTTCACAATTAATCAACATAATATTTTCGACAACTTCACAATTAAACAACAACTTCAATTAAAATCATATCAATTATTCCATACATTATTTTCGCACCATTTCAAAGCTACTGGGTATAGGTCATATACATCAACAATTTTTGTATTTAAGCCTAAGGCCAACTCCAAACAGAAACAACTAAAAACGACGCAAGAGTTTGAAATGTGGCAGTCTGCCACTGAACAACTCGCCGTGGCGAGTTCAACTTTTGGGCACTCGTTGTGGCGAGTTCAGCTACTCGCCAGTGGCGAGCAAAAACTGTTGCTCTCGGCTTTTTGACCAATTTTCACCCAAAAATCAAATTTTTAACTTTCCTATGTCCAAATTTGATTCTGCAAAATGGTCTAATCATTCATAAACATTTAAAGGCATTCATTTTCATATAAAACTTGACCCAAAAACATCATTAAGGCAATTAAAGCTTTTTAATTAAGGTTGCTCACCGTTGCGAGCGATACTCGCTAGGGTGAGGGGGTTTGCTCGCCTTGCAAGCGATAGCTGTGTTACTCGCTACGGCGAGTGGGTTTGCTCGCCGTTGCGAGCGGCGACAGACACCACTACGAACAACACGAACAGACATCAGTTTTTCAACCCCAATCCCCTAATTTAACATCCCAAAACTCAATTTTGATGAAAAACATTACCTATTAACATTCTATCATCAAAACAGCAACTGTAAACACAATTCATATGATTAATCATTATTTTCAACCACTTTATTCAATTCAACCTAATTCTCTACAATCTTCAATTCAACAACAACAACAACAACAATTCAGAATTCATGTTTATGATTAATGAGAGTTAGTCTCACCTTTACCTTAGATTATTGAATTCAGAAGGTTAGCAACGCTTTTCTCTCTTCCTCTTCACTTCTCTGACTTCTCTGCTTTCTCTCTTTTGTCAGTTTGAACGTATCTGACTAATTCTCCCTCAACCCTTCCTATTCTTAACTTCCTATTCTTCTTATTTCCCAAACTACCCTTCCTCTATTTATTTTAATTAAGTACTATTCATTAACAAAAGTCATACCACTTAATACCATTATAACCAACAATTAACCACCAAAAATCATATAACACAACTTTAAATAAATAAATAAATATATATAAAGGACTCTAACTCAATAAAATAAATAATTAAATAATTAGGGCGTTACACCAATGACTGAGCCATATGTATTCACTTCTAACCAAGGGGTCGAGAGCACCTTCCAACAAACCAACATTACATCTCTAAGCAGACGGTTAAGGAGGGAGACCGAGAATGTATTAAGCACTTAGCATCGGTAGCAATACACTTACAACCCGAAAGATTACCACTCACATTGATCGAGGAATGAATACGCACGCGAGCCGCATGAGCTAAAGCCATGTTCATAGAAAACCGCAAGGTATTATGAGACAACCAAAACGAATGCAAGGTGTACACCACTGATAGATTTTTGGCAAGTGTACCAAATACTATCGAAGTAGTAAAAATATCGTTCCCACAAGGACTGGTTTTAATCTCAAAAAGTCAAATACGTTATTAAATTAGGATGTAGTAAAAGTTATTTTGTTTTGCCGCTAGGCAGTAGATTTGTTTAATAGCATAAAACTTAGTAACAGAAAGTAAATTGATTGTTTAAAATAAGAGAGAGATGAGTTAGGTCTTCGAATCATCTAAGTTCCCCTAATTGGTCACTGCACCTATTCTTATGAATTATTTTCTAGTTTCACGATAGTTAACAAAATAGTCCTAATCAATCCCTTGAGTTAGGACCCTCTTCTAAGATTACAGCCCCTAATCCCTTAGGTGGTCTAATAATCTTCGAAGGTTTGAAGTACGTTAACCTAATATCACTAATAAAGAATTATCCATTCCTAGACTAATTATAATTATTAGAACAATTTAACTAGGTCTAAGTCGAAAGTTATGGTCAGTAGTCGTTCGTTCTCACCAAATCATATATATATGTGATCAGAATATATAAAGCATTAAGAACAATTGAATTGAATAAAAACTAAATTGTCATTCACAATAAATAGAGTTTCACAACAACATATGTCAATTAGGGTTACAAAGAATCATCTCAGACCTAACCTCTAATGGATTTAGCTACTCATAATTGAATTTATAAACAACATAATCATTAGAGGTAACAATACATACATGAACTGGTTACAAGGTGAAGAAATCGCCCCTGCAGCCGTCTTCTAGTGTAAAAAATCACACTTTGCTCTTCTCAAATCGTAACCCTTGTTTTTAGAATAGCCTTCAGCTTAAATAGGCACAGAAATTCGCCTAAAATCGTGTCACGTTTTTGTGGAATCGTGTCACGATTTTCCTTGTATAACAACTTCTAAATTAGGGTTTCTAGAAATCGTGTCACGTTTTGGTCAACGTGACACGTTTTTGCCTTGGCAGAGAGCATGTTTTTGTCTTCTTGAATCGTGCCACGTTTTGTACTAATCGTGACACGATTTGGTCCTTCTTGAATTCTTCAGTTTTTTTTTCTGCTTTTCTTGCTGCTTAAGTTACTTTGTGAACTCTAAATTGTGATTAAAATACATAAAAATTACGTAATGACAGAGTGTCATCAACCACAACAACCAAAAAAATATCTCGCGCTTGAGAGGAGCAGCGCGGCGGAATACAAAGAAAAAGCGACTGAAAAGAAGCTCAGTTGGTTGAGAAATTGGATATTATATGCAAGTTCGGTGTTCAAACTCCAGACATCCAATTTATTCACTTTAAAGGTGACTTTTTAACCATTAAACTATTTAAAAAAAAAATGTGAAATTATATACTTTTACTTATAATCTAAACATGATAAAATATTACACTCTACAATGGATTTATATCACAAATATTACTGCTCTAAATAAAATTTCATAAAACTATTTCAGTTTTTTACTAGATGAAACTATTTTAACTAGTGATTGGTACCTTTTTTGTTCCAACAATTAGTATTTATTTTTTTGAAATATTCTAACTACAAAACTCACGCTCTAAGTTTTGAAAAGCGAAAAATTGTAGATTCAAACTCATGCCACAAATCAAATATCCATGTAGCTATCATTTAAGTTTTACTTACATGACAATTAATATTTTTTTATCATTAACTTTTAAGTTATACTTATGTTATATTGTTGTCCTTTTTGTTACATTTTTTGACGGTGTGAATCACAACTTTTGTTCTTTAAATAGAGATGAACGACTCATCCTTTTGGATTCATAAGTTTGAACTATTTCTTCTAAATGAAGACAATGTCGTGAAAATTCAAGTACTCCAATTTCAAGATTTTTGAATTGGTGAATTAAGATTTAAAGTGGGAGAAGTGAAGGGGTAAGGGAATAGTCTTACACTTCGATGGGAGTTTTGTTAATTAAAATGTCACACAAGCTACTCTTCTAACGGAACTTTTTAAAAATCTAACTGCGCAAAATAATGTAACATAAATAATCCGATTAAAAAAAATTATATAAAAAACTATTGGATTAATATCGAAAAAGGTCTAACATAAAGGGTCGTAGGCGAGTTTTACCTATATTTTTTTAGTATAAAGAGCTTAGCGGCAAGATTCAGACACACTAAATAAAAAATTATGAGCTCGTATCCGCGTCCAACATATCAAATGTTTATGCACTTTTTTACAATTTGCGATTTACTTCTGAGATAATTTTTTTTAATAAGATCCTTTGTTAAACCGGCTTAATCATCACCATTTTTTAATGTAGATAAACGAAACGATAAATAATCATCGAAACTCACACACATACATGGAGGGGTCAGAGATCAAACCCCAATCACGACATCCGATCTAACAATTTCATTATTTTTACTGGTTGAGTTAAAATTTGTGGAACCAATTAAAAACGTAAAAATTGTTATTATCATTATTAATAATATTATTATAAGTATTTTTTGAGAGCATTATTATTATTAATATTAATACTATTATTATTATCTTTCAAAACATTTGTTGACTCAATTAATTATCCTTTAGAACTTGGTTCTTATTGGTCCATTTTATGATACACGGATTGCCAGGTAAGTGATACGGAGCCATAGACAAGTTCTAATATAACGATTGTTCAAAAAGAAAAAGTTCTAATCTAACGACCTACATTTTTTTTTCAATCCAAGTTCCTAATACTATAAAAGCTCACCATCACACGCTCACTATAATTCCAGGACACTTGTTGGCAGTGTGGAATGATGGAGAGCTTGGAAAATTGCTTTCTGAAATTACCATTGCCCATAGCGGCCGGTGTTCTTCCAAGCATTAACCCAATGCTTTTACCAAAGAAGGTTGTAAAGGTTGCAGCGGCTCACAAGATTCCATCTGAGGCTCCCAGATCTTTAAAGGAGGCCTAGATATATTGTAACTTTAGTTTCATAGGGTAAAACAGACTCAAATCCAAAAAATTCACTTACCCAATAATGTCAATATATTGTAATTTTAGTTTCATAGGGTAGAAGAAAGTTATATTTTCAAAACATACACATTGTATACTATATATTGAAAATTAAAACATATTAGAGTTACAAATTAATATGTTGCACTTTTTTGTTATTTTGATACTAATGCTATTTTTATTTTAAGGAAACTAATGCAATTTTATGTCATGCAACTTTAGTTTCTTATGATAGAGTTTATTATTTGATAGTCTATGATGCATAAAATTATAGTAAAATAAGTTAAACATTTTTTTTAAGAAAATTTAAAAGTAGAGTACAGTTTTAAAACAAAATTATGAGGACTTGTCATTTAGTCATTTAATATTTAAAAAATAAAAAAATAAGTTGGGTAACCCATTTCCCGATCCAACCCAACCCAAAAATTAGTGGGTTCACCCAAACTCATCCAATAGTATAACAGGTGATTATTTTACCTCACCCAAACCGGAGTAACCTATTTGGTTTAGTTTTGGGTTTGGCCAAACTCACCCACGAACATCTCTAAAAGGATGCACCCTCTTTAATGTTTTATTGTGAGTTTATTTTGAGTTCAACCTTTTAAGTTTATTTTTAACCTTTCAAGTTCACACTGACTGCTGCATAAATTGATTATAAATTATGTCTTATGAACAACTCTTTAGCACACATGAGTATATGAAATTTCAATTTGAGAGGGTATGTAAGAGTATTGTAGAAGAAGAATATTTAAAAACTTATGTGATCTTATTCTGTCTTTTTTTCTTCTTCTTTAGAGTCAACGGAGGAGGATATTGTGGTACATAGTTTATCCTTTTAACTCTAGCGCACCATGTTCATAAGAAAGTTTTATTTATGCTCAAAACATATTTCATATGCTTCTTAAATACAACATATTTATTTTAATAAGAAAATTATTTTATTTTTGCTTAATCAAAAGCAATAGAAGACATCAGGAGGCGTCAAGACATCTCAACTAAGTTTTCACTCCAAGACCACCTACATCCTCTCCCACCATGCTCAAAAAAAATTATTACAAAAGAGAAAAATGTACCAGCAAAGCAACCAAACCAGAACCCGCAAAATAAAACAAAAACAAACCGGAGACATATGGAACCCAACCCAATCTCTAAAAAAATCCTGAACATGCCCATGAATAGGTTCAGCAACAAAAAAAATCTCTGGTCTATGATTCCGAAAACAAACATGAAATGCACTTCGAGATTCTGAATTCATATACCTCTTACATTCCAAAAATCCTCTTACATTTCAAAAAAATCTTCATTGAGAAGTGGAACTTCATAAGAAAGTTATTTTATACTTAGCACTAAACTTGCTAAAAATAATATACACCATTTATATATGTTAGAAGATTAAATAGTAGAACTACATATAATCAAATTAAATTTTAATACAAATTATTTATGCCACAAAGGATTAAGATGAATAATGTAATTAATTTTTTATATACTATTTATATTCTATATTCACTTGACAAAAGAAAAAAAATTAAAAGTATTTTAATAGTATTTTTTAAATAAAATTTCTTATTTCCAATACATTAAGAAAAACATTATAATCAAACTCGTGCAACGCACATATTATATACCTAGTATTATTAATAAGATATGTGATTCAAATTAGTTTGAAAATAAGTTATCCCTTTCGAATCATATTGGGGAAAATAAGAGAAAATTATTGTTCAATTAATTCATAATATAAAAAAAAATTGATTTTTTTCTTCATATAATAAAAAAATGGCTTAAATGCTCTTTTGGTCCCTTAAGTATTTAACAGGTATCGCTTTGGTCCCTTAACTAAAAAAAAGACCGTTTGAGTACTTTAAGTTTTTTTATAGTCTCGTTTTGGTCCCTTCTGTTAGGTTAAATAAAAAACGTTAAGTGTGGACACGTGTCACCTTGTCATTGGCTCTGAGAATTTTTTAAATTTTTTTTTTTTTTGTAAAATAATTTTTATTTTTTTTGTAAATAGAAATTCTCATAACCAATGACAAGGTGACACGTGTTAACTCTGGACACATGTCACTTTGTCATTGGCTTTGGGAATATTTGTAAAAAAAATTGAAAAAAAATAAATTGTTTTTTTTGTAAAAAAATAATCTCAGAGCCAATGAAAAGGTGACACGTGTCCAGGAGTTAACTTTTTTTTTTTAAACCCTAACAAAATCTAACGGAAAGGACCAAAACGAGACTATAAAAAAACTTAAAATACTCAAACGGTCTTTTTTTAGTTAAGGGACCAAAGCGATAATCGTTAAATACTTAAGGGTCCAAAAGAGAATTTAAGCCTAAAAAATGAAAGCTAGAGAGAGAAATTGGCATGCCTTAAATGATACAGATTTTGTTTTTTTTGGTTGCATGGTGTTGAATTTGAGGGATATTTGCTAATTTTAATTTGTTTTGCTCAAGAGTATTGTGAGAAGAAAGTTAGGAGAGAGAATTCGTGTAAGAAGTGAAAATACCGAGCGAGATATGAATTATAGTAAATTGGATAACTAAATCATTGAGCTCAAATGGTTAATAACCTATATTAAATACTGTAATTAAAAAAAAACCTCTATCAAATACGAGTTGTTTAATAGAATTTGAGTTTAAATTTTGGATGTGGCAATTCTTATCTAGATTTTGCTTACCTCTATGCGATCTTTGAATTACTAGATCCCCTTTCTCATAAGAACAAGATGATTAACACAAAAACAATATATACACCGATTACATTTTTTTTTTACTTTGTTTAAGAGTGATATCAACAAGTTCAAAGTATCCATTAACTTCTCGCTAACATATTCTTTAGAGAATTTTACCAACCATTTAAATTTATCTCCATTTCTTCCATTTGAAAAGATAAAGACACAAAAAATCTTAAAAATAATTAATGATGATGGAACTCATTTAATGATATGATCCACCACCAATTTATTGTGTCTATCTCTTTCTTAATTGCAATCTCCATTTATTTTAATAAATGGTATCGGAGAGGATCTCAACCCGAGTGGAGTGGTGTCTCCATATAAGGGTATTATGCATCGGGTCACATGTTAAACCATGGTTTTCTATCAACTTTTCTTCTTTGTCCATCAACAATGTCTTGTTTTAATTCACTGTGTTTCAGGTAAAGTTCTCTTGTCCCTTCATTTGATATAAAAATGGAGTAATAAAAAGCAAATGAAAAAAAGTACCAAGAGTGAAAGACCGGAGAATTGAAAGAGTAGAATGGGTTGAATGAGGAAGTTAGTGGTGAGAGAGAAAGAGCAATGAAGGAGATAGAGATGACGATGGCTTAGATATGGTGTGGGTAGAGTATCATAAAATTTGGTGGATTGTCTAATCTAAACATTAAAAAAATTGGTCCATCATAGACCAATTATTTATTTGGTAAAGTTGGTCAACAGAGTTATATGCTGGTGTTTTTTTTTATTTACTAAAAAATCATTTTTTTTATGTTAATTAAATTAGCTATTAATGATTTATTCAATTTCTTTTCAACATTATTTTTTTATAACCAAGCAATTGAATTTAGTGGTTAATGAATTCCACCAAATAATGGATTGTTCAAAAAAATCTTGGTTCAGTACTCTCTATGTCCCTATATTTAAGCCTTTTTGCATTTTTTACATTTCTTAAGAAAAGTTGTTCATGCGATTAATGTGTCTATTTTGTGTGTTAATATTACCAAATTGTTATTTGTTTGCATGTATATTAAATTTGACTTTTCATATTTGAAGATAAGTTAGTAGTATTAATTAGAGGTATGTTTTGGAAAAAAAATAATAAATGCATCTATTAATTTGAAAAAAGGTTTACATTTAAGGACAAAAATAAAGACAAATAGGTGCTTAAATATAGGGATGAAAGGAGTATTTGAATGTAATAAATCTTTTACAGACTTTATTTTCTTCCTAGGCAAATTTTGGGTTAACATAGAGAAAAAAAAACTTTTTTGATATTGTTGTCTTCTACACCATTGATATTACCCGTTACATTTTCACATTGATTACAGATTATCATTTTATGAAAATAATACTTTCTTCGGTCTCATATATAAACAATTTGTTTCCCATATTTATCAAATAACTAATGTATCAGTTTTTTACGGTTTGCATGGATAATTCATGATAAATTACTCGATCAATCTGAATAAATAATATTTATATTAGAAACCGAAGAGAGGAAATTCATTGCGTAGTGCGGTGAGGGGAACTAGAACGAGCTCCACAAGTTATAGTTGTTCTCTTTATTATTGACAAGAACAGCCTTCTCATGGTGCTCTTTTCCTGCCACCAATGGTAGTTCTTCCCTAGGTTTAATTGGCCTCAACCACAAGTAATAGTGACTGATAAGATAAATCGACTGCCAACATCATTGAGAGGTTTGAAAAGATTGCAAGGAAATGTCAACTCCAATTTCTTGACGCTGAATATGTATCAATGTCCATCAATAGCATACACACACAACGAATAGATAAATTGGTCGGGCAAGCCTGTCATGACCTAAACGATTTGGCTTCCCGAGGAGCATACATAGAACAATTAATTCAAAAAAGAGAAAAGAGGTCTGCTAGCCAAAGGAGTGGTCTACACCTAAGTTCCGTCATAAACAAAGAAGAATTTGATGATAATATGTTAGCCAATCCTACATAAGATATATTAAAGGCTAAAATCCTAAAAGGAAATAGCTACATGTGTCCTACCTTGAGGTCATCCAAAGGAAACCACACCAACCCATATGACGACCGCGCTGAATGTGCTTTGACATAACAGAAGGTGACTAAATATTCGATTATATGATCAAAGATAAGAAAATTCGACTATTAGACGGTCGCAAAGTTCATCCATCCAAGGACATCAAAGACAAAAGGTACCAGAAATGACACAATTCGTATAATCAATCAACGACTAATTAAAGGCTATCCAAATAGCATTCTAATAGATGTTTATCGCATTTGGTTATAATTATTTTGAAAAATACCAAAATCAAATAAATACGAATATGGGTTTGTTTAGATTGGCTTATTAGAGCTTATCTCTTGACATATGCACTTGTGAGATTGTTTTTTTTTTTGAAGTTAAAGACAATTTCATTAACGAAAGTTTGACAATAAATCAAATGCCAAAACTGCATAAATATAAGGTGGAGTTTCTTGAATCCATATGCAATCTAAATTCTTAAGAGCATGTTTAGCTAAATAATGAGTAGCTTGGTCGACTTCACGCCTAACATGAAAAAAATTTAAACTACGAAAACTATCCTTAAAACTAACACAATCTCGAATAAATAGAGCCAACATAGTTGGGAGATTGTTGGTGAGCATTCAACGCTAAAACCACATTAGAAGCATCTGATTCTGCAATAAGATTCAGAAAAGACACGTCTTTCGCAAATTCCAAGCCCTTCCGCATAGCTAAAGCTTCTGCAACCTCTGAATCTGGTAATGAAAAGACTTGAAAGGAACTAGCATCAACGACCACACCTTCATTATCCTTCACCACAACACCAATACCCCAATTTTCACCCTCTACTGGACCCGCTGCATCAACATTAAACTTATAGAAATCCCTAAAAGGAGGTGTCCAATGAACATCAGATATTGGCAAAATTGGACCTCCACTTAGTGTCTCCAACAACACCGTACTGCCACACTTAAAATTCATAATAGATCTTTGTGCCTTTTGAACAGTGGCAGTCACATCAACATCGGTCCCCTCAAAACATTTCTTATTTTTAGCACACCATATCTCATAACACAAGGCCAAAACATGAACTATAATATCCTCATCGACATCAATAATATTTAACTCCAACCACTTGTGAGATTGTTTTAGACTTTAGAGTATTTAAGAAAATAGCTTATGACATATTCATGAGTTGTTTTCAACGTATTTTCATAAGCTCGCCATGATAGCTTATGAAAACAACTTATGGAACTGTCTAGATTGGCTTATTTTAGTTTATTGCGAGACTGTTTTAGAGTACTTATGAAACCAATTTATATGGCCTGTTCATAAACTGTCTTTGGCTTATTTGCATAAGGTCTTCAAGATAGATTAAAAACATCTTATAGATTATACAAAAAAAAAAAACTTTATTTTTCTCTTTTGTTATAAAAATAGATAATACATAGTTGTGATTATCATGATAAGCGCTTGTGCTATAAGCAACAAATTAAGTTGTTTATCCAAACAAAGCATATATAATATTCCTATTGTAGTTGAATTATTTCAACTATAACGAAATTTAACTGATTTTTTTATAAATAAAAATTTAAAAGCTACGATTGGAAGAATGAAAAAATCAAAACAATTTTTTTTAATTCAATTAATTGTCTTCCAGAATTTGACACTACTTAAAATTACAACAATATCCAAACTCAATAAATATGTCCACACGGATAATTGACTCCTATTGGTCCATTTCAGGAGACACGGATCGCCAGGTAAATGAACTTGAGGCATTGATAAGTTCTAATCCAACGGTGTAAATGTTTTCAATCGAAGTTCTTACAACCACCGTTACTGTATAAATTCTCGCAAACACATTTTCCACTTTCATCTCATCATCACACTCTATCTCTCACAAATTCTCACATCGCAGCGAATTCGTAGCAAAAAATCTAGGGTTCCAAATTCGAATTTCGAAATGGACGCAAGCACAAAAACGAAGAAGGGAGCTGGTGGAAGGAAAGGTGGTCCAAGGAAGAAGGCTGTGACGAGATCCACCAGAGCTGGTCTTCAATTTCCAGTAGGAAGAATCGGTCGTTACTTGAAGAAAGGAAGATATGCTCAGCGTGTTGGTACTGGTGCTCCTGTTTACCTAGCTGCTGTTCTTGAATATCTTGCTGCTGAGGTGAATTTCAATTCCTCTTTCTTACAATCTTTGATTTTATGTTTTTTGAATTTTGATTTTGAAACCCTAATTTTATGTTCAGGTTCTTGAATTGGCTGGAAATGCGGCACGTGACAACAAGAAGAACAGGATCATCCCTAGGCATTTGCTGTTGGCTGTGAGGAATGATGAAGAACTTGGAAAATTGTTAGCTGGAGTAACAATTGCACATGGTGGTGTTCTTCCAAACATCAACCCAATCCTTTTGCCTAAGAAGAATGAGAAGGCTTCAACTACTACCAAGGCTACCAAATCTCCAAAGAAGGCTTAGATTTAGTTTCTAGGGTTTGGTGTTTATATTAAGTGTTTAGCACAGCAGACATATTTCGATGTGTTTGGATCTCAGTGTTTTCTGATGTAGGAATCTGATTCATGAATGAAAAACATCTTGTTTTTACTCATTTTCGTTGCTTAGTCAGTTTTATTTCTTGATGCTACTATGAATATGTTGTGCCTACATATCTATAATCTATGTCCTCATTAATATGAGCTATATTTCGCAATTACTAATGGTATACATTTCACAATGATTAAGTCTCCAATCATATTGAGAAATTGAGCTTCAATTAATTCGATTTATGTCATGTAATCTCTTTATTAATTAATATATAGACAAATAAATACTGCCAAAATGTGAAACTGGTGTCATTCCCATATGTCACTTTACTACTTCCTATGCCAAAATGCATAAAATAGGCTGATTCAAACAGTCCAATTCAGAGTTTTTGGATGGCACTTCGTTTACTTTGTGTTGGGTGATTTGGTAACTTTATTGTATTTTAGATGAAAGAGAGTGATGATTGAATGATTAAAATAAATTATTTTGATGAGAGAGAATTATTGATTAGGAAAAAGATAGAGACAAAGACACCAAAGTCAAAGGCACCTAAGTGTTACCCAAAGTTTCTGTATCAAATATCATGGGTGAATACTTAACTTAATCTAAGCTTTAATAAAAAATAAAAGAGGCCACACAACCAACACACTACTATGGGAGATTTGACTAGGCATAATAGAAAGAAACAACCCAAAAAATTGCATGGTAGCTTTTGAAGTGGGCGAGGAAATGATGACTCTAGGGCGGGTGTATAACCCAGGAGTTGGGAGGCCAATGCTTGAGGGATGTGGCTTCGGTTGAGGGGGAATCGGCTATGGTTTGACACCAATACCGAGCTTGTTTGTCTTGGAAGTGGACGATAGTGTCTTGTAGGGGTGGACAGTCGACTGGTAAGGTTCGAAATCGGTTCCAAAACTTGAAACCGTTTAAACCAACAATTGCACATCTCTAAACCATTTTCGACCAACTTAGGCACGGTTTGGTGTAGACGGTCAAACGTGTGGCTTAGTTCGGTTACCCACTTAACCGCTCGACCCAACCATTCATAGCCACACCAAACTATTTAAGCTGAACTGATTAACCCACTTAATCGTTCGACCCGACCCGTCATGCTTCGGCCCACCCTGTTCGGCAGGTTTGGGCCGATTTTTCAAATTGTGTCCAACCCTAGTGTCTTGTACATGGAGATTTCATGGCGATCTCTTCTTCACCAATATGATTTTAGATGATAATGTCGTGTACATGGAGATTTCATGACTTCAGTGGAGGGGGAATCGACTTTGATTTTAGAAGAATAACTTAAAAACACAACCGAAAGAAAATCCTACAAATATGAAGGGACACCAACTAGTTCCTTTTAGAAGACTAGAGATTGATCACCAATGAAGTGGAGAAAACCGGACAATCTCTATAAAAGAACCAGAAGGAGAACCTGGATGGTGGTCACCACTTAACCCTAGCATAGCGAAAAAAGCATTTCTCAATTTCTTTGTCGAAAATATCAAATTTGATCAGTACCTTATAGAAGATTAGAAGTAATGAATTCACTCGGCATTGTGATTTAACTTATATACTTCCCATAAAAAAAACACAAATTTAACTACATTAGTGAGAAGCTTGTCGGTATAAAATATGTTGGCCATAAATTTTAATTTAATAGTACGGTTTCATGGCATTCTTTTCTCTTTATCCTACTTCTATATGTTCAATTGATATAGATTTAAATTTCACCCAAAATAAGTATCTATATAATTCAAAAAACAGGGTGAGAATATACATAATTAACTATACAATCTTTCCTCCTCTCAAAAACAAACTAGACAATCCATCAAACTTTGTTTATTACAATCACTAGATCCTTTTCTAACAAAAATATTATTTAACAATATTATATACTATATATAAAGAAAACAACAATTTTCAACCCTTTTAGGCTGAATTTTTCTTTCTAAAAATACCTTCAATTTTGAATACAAATAACATATGTAACAAATATATAAGAATAAATTTAAATATTAAAAAAATGTAACTAACATGATATGAATATATATATATATATATATATATATATATATATATATATATATATGTCTAGTTTTTTCCATTATCATTTAAAAAGTATAACAAACTAGATGAATATATTTATACTTACTTTTAATTATCCCAACTATACCTTTACACAACTTTTTCTATAATAAAGATAGTTGTTAGTGTGATTGAAATCAATAATCATGATTAGTTTGGTTTGTTATAACTTGAAAGCAACAAACATTTATATTTTTAGTTTTAATCCAAATCAATTTTTTTTTTAAAAAAACCGTTAATAATTTTAAGGCTAAATTGCATTTTTGGTCCTTTAACTATTTAGGTAGTATCACTTTGGTCCCTTAATTAAAATTTGATTTATTTTGGTCCCTTAACTTCTCTCTGTTACATATTTTGGTCCTTTCCGTTAATTTTAATTCAAAAACGTTAGGTTTTCTTTATTTTCTTATGAAATTCTTGTTATTGAAGGTTAATGGAGATGATATGAAGATGAAAAAGAGGAGAAAAAGATGAAGAAAATCTAACGTTTTTGAATTAAAACTAACGGAAAGGACCAAAATGTGTAACAGAGAGAAGTTAAGAGACCAAAATAAATCAAATTTTAATTAAGGGACCAAAGCGATACTACCTAAATAGCTAAGAGATCAAAAATACAATTTAGCCTAATTTTAAAACCTTAGCTCGCTAGTTTATATAAAATAAAATAATGATATTTAACTTTAAATTTTTTTCATGCTCTAAAAAAAAAAACTTGAAATTTTTTTCTTGCTCTCAAAACTCAAATCATTCTATTTATGTAATCTCTTGTTCAGAACAATTCAAACTTTGCATTAACTATACATAAATTACATATTTAGTTTCCTCTCGCTTGCCGTAACAAGATTGACCCTAGTCCATACAATGCCTCAACTGAGCTGATTAATTCAAAGCAACTAACGAATCAACACGTTTTAATTATGCGTGAACAAATACACAATACCAAAAACACAATTAACCCAAAATTACAAGATTAACCACAAATGCAGTTGCGTCATATTGGAAGTAAGTTATGCAAACGTGCTTCCACGCCACCTCTCCTACTTAGTGCAATCCAATTATATAACTTCTTATTCTCTTTCACCAACACTTATTCTTTAAGTACTTAAGTTCTTGTAGTTTATCCCTTCTTAATGATCATTCATTATTCATTAATCATTAATCATTCATGTCTAGTTTTGTTTGGTTCCCCTCATGTTTCCGGCGAGTCGGGTCCACACTGCCTTATGCAACCATATGGACGGTTCTTTTGATCGTTACCGCGGTTTTGGCGTCGTTGGCACCCGGTGTGGCCTTTATGTTTGCGGTATCTCAATCATCAAAGCCTTGTCATCATCATGAATTTGTGAGGATTCCTTTTGATTCTCCGATGGAGATGGTTTGCTTGCCGGAACACGCGGTGGTTAGCACCTCCCACTTTGATTTCTTCTTGCCCACGTTGTTTGCTGCTTTGGTTGTTTTTACTTCAACTTGCTTGCTTCGTTCTGTGCTATCTGAATGATGTACATTTATTTATTGATTCATAATTTTTTATCTGATCCATCTCTCTTTCCAACTCCAAGGGAAAATTGACTCGCATAATACAGAGTTTAACCGGTGATAAGTAAACTTTGATGAACAATGATAGTATTGAATTCATTCACGTATACCATGATGAAATCAATGAATATGTTATTTTGCCATTAAGTTAGAAACTTTCAAAGATTATAGTAATATTAGTTTTTGTTTCTGGTTTTCCAACATTTTCCAAGGTTGATATTATGTTCTATTGCTCTGCTGCTCTTTCTGTTTCTTTGTTTTCTGTCTATTACTTCTTATCGAAGTAATAGACCCGATTTGAGAAGAGAGTATTTACAGATTGTAACTCTGATTCAATGGTCGAAACTCGAAATTGAATGGATTTACACTAGGATTTGTAATATCAAGAAAGTTGATATCAATTGAGTTAACAAAACTAATCATCTTCAAGAGTTTGCTGTATATTTAGGATCTTCCTCTTCTCTTTGTAGATTCTACGTGATCTACCTATTTTCACATACATGAAATGCCTCTTCATTGTTGTTTCCATGTATATATGGCATTGAGTGAAATTACAAGCCATGCAACCAATGATGAACACAAACATAACAAGAATTTACAAACCAAACACTCAATGGCTCCACAAAGCACATGGCACTTTTCTGCATATTGTGTTGAATACATACTATTTACCAACCCATTAATGTTTTCCTAACTCTATTTACAATCTGATTTCTAGCAGCCACACCTGTTAATTGAAATTCACTGTTCTCATCCAAAAGAAATCTGTAAACCTCCCATTCACGCTCTGATGCCGAATACCTTCCTACTTCAGCCTAACACAAAAAGGGAATTCAAGGATTATAATGTTATTTATTTCCTAACTAATAGTCTAATGGATAACATTCAATGCTTATTTTGAAATGTATTCAGTTTTATAGTAATAAAGACACTAGACTTCTTATCACATTTTGAATTTTCTTACCGAGAAAATGCAGATTCCAAGTGTTTTAAGAGCAAATGTAACATCATAAAAAACTCGAGGTCTTCCATTTCCAGAAAGCTCAACTGGATTTGCAACCAATAGTTCGGTATCTGGTCCTCGGTCTGCAATCGTAACTCGCAACGGATGTAGCATTTCAAGTTTCAAATGAGAGCATAGTGCATTCTGCTTCTCAGGATCCAAAATCTTTTTCCCATCTTTCTGCTGAATAAATATGTCTAAGTCACGATATCCCGTGACATTTGGCAAAAATCGACCATACGAAATCTGCGGAAAAAATTTCAAGTGTCACTAAACTGCTATGATGTAATAATTTCCAGTACAAATACAAATTCACCACAATTTCAATTTGAAGGATTCTGTGCTACAAATAATACTGGTAATAAAGAAAAACTATACCTTAAAATTCATGTCCTTTAAAGTTCTCATAATGTCATAAAGAAGACCCTTGTGATCAGCACATTGTATTTGAAGTAGTGTATGAGCTTGGCTTAGGGAATTGTCTAGTGTTGCATTGGCTTTCTTTAACTTTTTCATATCTGGGCTAAGAGCTTGTGAATGAACGTCGTTGTCTGACAACTCACATTGAAATAGTTCATTGGCTAGCACAGGCGACAGAGAAGAGATACCTTGATTATGTTCATATTCTGGTCCTGCCAATTGAAGTTCACATTTGATACACGAGTCTCCGAAAACAGCATTTAATCTTTCACATGATTCATTTTGTCGCTTTCTTGTGTGTAGAAGTTCCCTATTAGAAAATTGAAGCAAGTTTGGTTACTTGGCGCACTCACAGACACTTGATATGACACTAACACCAATACGTCAACACCGATAATCATTTGAGAAAATGAGTTAATTGAATGCAATCACATATGTCGGCGTGGTGTCTGTGTTAGACACCACACACACTTTAGATCAGAAGTTCGGTGCTACAGAGCTTATAAGCAGCTGTAGTCACTTAAAATAAAATTTGCAACTGATAACTTTGTAGTTGATAAGTCTGGATGCTTTCAATCAGCACTAGCAATAAAGTCCATCAAGGCATTTAGAAAAACTAAACATTCTATATTTTATATAAATGAAAAGCACGATTCACCTGTTGTCTGTTATGAAAAAGAGGTCCAAGACTTTGTCATCAGGGGTTGTAGTCACTTTCACCCTTTGAATTGTAAGTTCAAGTTCACACAGGACTTTTGTTACATCTACAACAGTATCGATCAACAGTATTAGCATCACAATTACAGATGAAAGTACTGAAAACATACAGATGGAAGATCAGTTTGAGTGAAGATATTTTGATTACAGTGTAATAATCCCTTTCGATCGAGGCAACAGAATTTCAATAGATAAACAGGAGAAGAAGTGGTGGGTTTCTGAATGAGATAAAATGCGGCTAAACAGGGCGGACAAATTGCTCTAAGACGGTCTTTCAGATAAGAAGAACTCATCCTAGGAAGCAATATAGATTGTGGAATAACCCACAATATAATGTAGCACCACACACCATCAGTTGAAACATCTGGATAATATTATTCACAAGTTAGGAATATAATGATCAACATCCCTCAAGTACATAACATAGGATCTAATGTTTGAATATAATCTTAACTATCTTGCATTTCACATATAAGATTTGTGATTAGTTGACACTTGCCAATGTAAAATTTTGCATCCATAGTTCATCAACATTTAAATATAGTTGACTATGTCAATTTTTTTTATACATAAAACAAGCTATGAAATACTAATACAAACATGTACATCGGACGTAACAGTGACACTAATACTAGTAGCATCAAAGAAAACAAAAGTAATTGAACGTAACCATATGCAGGGCCCGCCCAAAGGTAAGGTACTACGGCTACTAAAGCCCTCGCTTTAGGCCTATCAATCAAAAAAATATTTTCATTAAATTTTATAAGCAAAGAGGCGTCATGCACACAGAAAAACCTCATATATAAAAAATTGCTTTATGCCTCACATATTTTTGAAGATTATCGGGCCGGCCTTGACCACATGTCTCTGACACCAAACACACCTTTAATTGCAATAGTGCTATAAGACATAAAAATTAAACTCTTGAACATATCACACAAAATTTGTCTGAATTGACTTATTGAGCTTATCTATTGATATATATTTTTGTGAGGTTGATTGAAAGAACTTATTAAAATAGCTTTATGACATGTTTCTAAGCTGTTCTGAACTTATTTTCACAAGTAATACAAAACTGCTTATAACTTATACAAAAACAAACTTTATCTTAAGGAATTCACATAGAATTGAAATATATATATATATATATATATATATATATATATAGTACCTCCTTTGAGAATGCAGAGACCAAGGTGAAGAATGAGTCTGCATATATCGCAAGCGAGACCGGTCTTGTCGGGACAATTGACAGTGATGATGGAAGGGTCACCGGGTTTGTTTCCAAGCTGAATTTGAACCGCGTCGTCATCGCCACCCCGCACCCTCCTCATCATATAATTCAAACCGAAAATGATGATTTTAATAATGTTTCAGACGAGAGAGGGATAGGATAGCATGTGATGTTGATAGTTAATGCAGAAATCTATCAACATCATATACATCCCGACAATATTATTACATTCTAGTACTACATAGTTGTACTTGTTTATTGTCGGGGTCCACGTCAGCATTTTCGGAGGTACATATGTGGGACGTGACTGGGTACCAGGGGCGGATCTGGATTCAGAATATCATGGGACACCATTTTTATATCAAATAATTAAATGATAGTAAATATTAAGGTAATTAGAACCGATATTAAACCGTTGTAGGTATGAATTTAGGGTTTAAAGGTTCTACCGAAGTTGAACCGGGCTTCAACCAGATTCAATTAAATTGTTCTTTTTATTTTTTGAATAAATTAATAGTTCCTTTTTTGTTGCTTTGTTATAATATTCTAATTAAAAAACATATATATTTTATTAAAATATAGAAAATTATTAAACCAAAAAATTATAAAAAGAAAAAGGTAATAAATCCACCTCACGCCATCATCCCCTTATATTTCAACATACAAAGTCTATTTTTTTCTTTTTAAATTCTTCATGGGCTTCTTTTATAAACCTGATCAATCATATATTTTATAAACCTGATCCATGATTTAACCTAAATTATATAGTAACTCTAGCAACACAAATAAGCAACCGCCACTCATCTCTACTCTCAATCTGAGTTGTATGTGTTCATTCATCTTCTTTATTCTCTTTTTTTCCTTTGCTTCTCTTGTATCTTCTTCAATTCTTCTATGGAAACTTCAACAAAATGAATTCTTTCTTTTTTCTCCTGTTCTCTGTTTTTTTCTTTGTTTGATTCCAATCTTACGGCGATTGAAACTAAATGAGACTAGAAGAACGAATCTGTAAAAAAAGTCATCTGCTACTGTAACAGATCAAAACAAATTTAGAAGAATGAACCTTTGTTATGTTTTCTGCCTAATTTAAAAAAATAAAAATAAAATGGACTTGGGCTGGTGTGGCACTTGCCACACTAGGCCCAGGCCAGGTCCGCCCCGTGGGTACGAATAGTTTCTTGGAAAATTTTTATGGTTAGCCCCTGCACAAAACACTTCCGTCCTGCAAAAATACGCAACTTAGCTCACATACCTTGCGCAATAACTCACGCCGCGTGAGTTAAGTCACGCTAGTTTTCTTTCTCATTTTCCTTCTTGAAATTAATAACTATAGGATGCATGGCGGATTGACGGTGGGCAGAGGTTGAAGACAACATGCATGCTGCCACGTTAACGGTAGAAGTCATTATAAGTTTTACGTTAACAGTTAACAATAGTAGTCACTTAAGTCTAAATTGTACTAATTCATAAAATAAAATTTTGGTGTTCATCTCTCTCAATTTTGGTGTTCATTGCTCAATATAGGTGAAAACAAACCAGCGTGAGTTTACTAGCGTTGCGCTAGTTAACTCACGCAACGTTAGTTAACTAACGTATAGTTTTACATTTACGTTAGTTAATTAACGCAAGGGTATTTTAAGTATGACCATAGGGAGGAAGTGTTTTGTGAAGGATGAGAGCATTATTCAACGTTTATTAGTGACAGTGATACGAGTATACATACAATATGTTACTCTTCAACAAAAGATGAGTAAGGATTACCCATTTGGATTGACACTAATAAAAAAACTAGTTATTTATCTTCAATTATTTATTAATATTACAAGATAAATTAATGATTTTTAATTTTTGTCAACTCAAATGGATAATTTATATCCACCTTTTGTCTATGGATAAAGAAGAATTTGTGTTTTTAATGTGGTAACTTTTTCTACTTTTGTTTTAGAAGCTATAACAAGTTGGTAGGTTCAGTTGTATTTGAGTGCCGTTGGTTTTGATGTTATCGTGTCTTTGTTTATATACCTCTTTTAACTATTCATTTTTTTTATTAAAATAATTTATTTTAATTATTAATTCATCATCATCTTTTATCTAAAATGAACTAAATGCATCTAATAACACCAAAACCAAATACATCCAAATATTTTTCTAGTATGTTAGAGCATCTACAATAAAAACATTCCATTTTAGATGCTCAAATGGATCCCTTATGTACATTAGGAAGAGATTTTTTCCCCTGATTTTTTTCTCAAGTGCAAATCAAGCCACACATTTATTTTACCACCTACATTTTAATTCATTAAAACAAAAAATAAAAGATAAAAGGTTGAGATGTCCACTAGATTGCCTGCAGCGGGAATTCCACAGAAGAGAATTTCGGTTAGTTCAATCACTCATTTTATGATAGTAATATTTAATAATCACAAATTTTTTTCAATCCAACATCTCAATTTTTTTTATTAAAAGGTTTCACCAATACTTTTATATCATTACATTTCATAAAAAAAATAGTATTTATTTCATTATGATTTATTAAATGGAGCACACAAAAAGAAAGACAGATACGGTGCTTGCATAACCACGTTTCTTCAAATGCATGCAAATTTTCTACTCTACAACGGGTTGTCTAGTTTATACAGTGCTAAATAGATGAAACACCCATCATTGTGGATGATCTAACGATGAATTTCATATGAGATGGATTTAATCGTAATGAACTCAGATGGATTTATCTTAATATTTTTTTCCATTAATGAAATCCAATAGTCAACCCTTGCAAAAACAACAAAAGCCCCACCACAACAAATCCTACGCAAATCACCCCACAAACCGACCCCTAGAAACAACACAAGCAAATACTACCTGAACTTGATGACACAGACAAGATGACGAAACCAGATGGGTGACTGAGAGACAGAAGACAAACCACACAAGCCTATCGTGGACCACAAAATCCACCCCTACATAAAACTATATCGATTCTAGCACACGATCAGTTGGACCCCCCATTCATAAAAGGAGTAGAGACTATCCAAATTTGTATCAAGAAATCACTTCCACGAGAGGAGTTTCTCTCTATCCACTATATAGTCAATAGATGGAGAACCACCACCACCCCACACCTCCTCCCCCCTCTCGCAAAGATACACTCATTGTAAGGACTTCAAACAGACCACAAAACATCATGCCAACCCAACAACGAACTTAACTTAACTCTCTTACCGACAATCATTCCCCCAAACAAGATAGAAAACTATATAGATCCTGATGGGTGCGAACTGCCGGCACAACCACCCAACTATACAATGCCACACTGAAGTAGTAGTAACATATGAGAAAAACAAGCGGCTCACCAATTCAAACTGATCACTGCAAAACATACAACCTGAATCCCGATGTGGAAGCACCCTACACCTCAAAAGGTTATC
The DNA here is from genome assembly GCA_946800305.1 of Medicago arabica. Lineage (NCBI taxonomy): Eukaryota > Viridiplantae > Streptophyta > Magnoliopsida > Fabales > Fabaceae > Medicago > Medicago arabica. The sequence continues at coordinate 53,100,522 of OX326971.1, forward strand.
CCGTGTAGGGATCATGTGTTGTAGGAACTGCCAAGAGAAAACCACCACCTTGAAAGAGGCCCAAGACTTCCACACCTTTGAAATGGATCCTTGCAGAGATGCTTTTATGTTAGCTACTCTTTGACTCTTAGTCATATGAATTATGTACGGTTTCCTATTTTTAATTTGAGAAATGATATTTGTACAACCATTTTACGATAACTTTTGTGACAATTTTGTCTCTCATACTCGCATTATGTTTTTATTTTCTCTCTACATTGCTTTGATTTCCGTGTCAATATTTACTTTTCTTCGTAAATTTATATTTGTCAAAAAATTTGTCACACAAATGGTTATTCAAATAACATACCTCTTTTAATTTAAGAGTGCAACTATCAACTAAGTGCATTTGTTTCATTGCTGAATTTAAATGTCGTCGTCCAACACCCCATCATTGAAATCAAATGAAGGACGATGATTTAATAATGTTTTAGATGATGATTTCATATGCTAGTGAATGCCGAGAATGATGAATCTATCTACAACATATATACCCAAATAATTTTAATACCCTCAAATTAGCATACCACTATTAGAAATGCTACGGTCACATCCTAACACACTCTTTTGAACATACACACATCGTCTGCATTGGCTTACTATTGTTAATTTAAGAGTGCATTTATTGGTTAACTAAAGACATTTGTTTCCTTGCTAAATTTGAACGACTTCAAAATCGTCATTCGATACCCCATCATATAATTAAATGAATGAGGATGACTTAATACTATTTTAGATAAGGGGTAATAGGGAGATTTATTTCAAATTGAGTAATTTATAAATACACACTATAGATCATCAAAAGGAATCGATCAAACTTCTACAAATGTAGTAAAGAATGTGACATGTGATGCCTAATCACTAGAGTTGTAACTGAGTTGTATGATGAATGATTTGAAGAGAACAAATTGAGGTACACAGGTGCAACCATTTATCTATTATCTATGCCATTGTGAGATAATTAGAGATCAAAATCTTTTATTGTGTTTACTTTTCAAAACTCCCATAGTCACTGAGGTTAAGTCCTGACATATCTAAATTGTTTTTGAGATATGGGCAACTCCATTTTTTGTCTAAAATATCAGACTATTTTTTGTTAATTCACTTGTATAGTATAAGAAATATAAGATAATAAATTGTTTGTTGATTGGTCTCGACAAATTGTTTTGTTTGATTGTTTCGTAATTTCATTTGTTGAATGTTATGTACTTGTAGTCAATTTATTTTGCTCTCTTTTTGTTCGGTTTGTCGAACGTTTCACAGTTTTTCAGTTCATTTTATAAATTGTTTTCCAATCGATTTCTATTTTCTAAATAAGGTTCTTGATCTAGATACTATAAAGTAGACTGCTTTTACATGTTTGTATCCAAAATCAAAATCTTTTGTCTAAAACATGTTTTCAAAAGATATTGTTGCAAGCAAGTTTTCTCACGGTATGAATTGTTGATTGCACTCTGAAATTTAAAAAGGTGGGAATATTGGTGTAAAGTTGAAGAAGATGAAAAATTAAAAAAAATAAAATAATATATATATATATATAACAAAAATAATAATAAGAATAATAAATATAAATTGGTATTTTAGAGGATATATAAAGTGGTTAGTGTTGCAAAATGAAATCGATAACATGTGAATAAATAAAAAGATGTGGATGACATGTTAGAGGATGTGCCTCTAACATTTCTCCGGTATATAGTGGTGTTGATTATATTTGTATGGGCAAGGTATTGATTGTTTGCTTTAGTAATTGTTACTAAAATGGTAACTTTTTCTTGTATTTTTTTTTTACATTAATAATTTTTTTTTGTTAATAATATATTTTTCTTATTTCATATTTTGGGGCTATGGTTTGAGGTTATATGAGTGTTAATTGTCTCCGCGAACATAACTTAGTTGACATATATGTTGGAGTATGTAGGGGTTGAAGTCTCATATTCCTATCTTTAAAACCTTAAGAGTAAATTTCTATCAATTAGGCTATTTGACCAATAAAAATAATATAAGTGTTAACTTGTTGGAAATACTTATATTAGTATCAACGGGTTTGAGTTTAACAAAATGTGACAAATTAAAGCTTAAATTTCAATTAAGAGATATATTTATATTTAATGTCCGACAATGTCACTGATATAATTATCTCAGGTAAAATAAATCTACAGAAAACCAAATAAACAACATGTTCTTAAAAAAAAATTATGTTAACAATATGGATCCACAAGACAAAGAAGATAGTAAATATGGGTCCATAGATCATATGAGAATGAAAGAGGAGAGGAAGAATAAAATAGGCTAGATTTTTTTTGTTGGTAGCCGAAGTTTGAATCTCGAAACTTGCATATATTATACATTGTTTATACTTAATGAGCTAAGCTTACGAAGACAAATATGTTAGATTTTAAAAGAATAAAAAGTCTTAACAATATAAACTATTGTTGTATAACAAAAAATGAAATAAAGTAATTTTTTTATTTTTTTTATTTTAGTATAAGCTATATTTTTTTTATACGCTATCTTAGAGAGTTTAATTTTTTTTAGTAGAATACAACAAGTATTTATATGGGTAGATAAACTCAAATAAATGAATCTAAAGATGGCCATTTTCATACTCACATGCTAGATTTGTGAAGCTTCCGTTCTATAGCACGCATAACTTCTCGTCTAAAAGTGAACCTAACAATCCAAAGTTGTGAACTCAATGATCCATCCATTTCTTTGTGCAATGATCACTACTTATTTACTTTACTCATTGACCTAACACATAGTATACAAAGAAAGATAAATTGCATGTTTGAAATAGCATTACTTTACTATTGATGCGACTTTCAAACATGCATATCAAATTTTTATATTAGACCTAATTCCTCCTTAGGAAATCGGTTTGAAACAAGAGTTACCTCCACTTATAAACATGTTTAGGTCATTTCTCATATAATGTAGAACTATTGACGGACACCCTTCACGGCTAGAATTGGACATTCCCCGTCCATTATTATATCCACGCAGTTCGGGGGGTCACCCATCATTTACATCCACTCATCAAACTCATTAGTGTTATACGTGAGGGATGTATTGGAAAAACCAAGTGTCATATGATATCAAAGCTTATCAATCGAGCCATCCACCATTTATATCCACACATCAAGCTCAGGAGTGCTACTGGGCATGAGAGTATAAATTTAAGATAAGATTATACTGAAGTTTATAAAAGGCGACACCGGTCGCTTTAGAAACCGGTTTTGTAAGGCTCCGTTAGACCCAATATTCAAAATCAAAGAATGCTCAAAAGAGATATTGAAAGAACGTCTGTAATAAGAAATTTCAACTCAATACTAACATTTCCAATAGGAGAAACTGGATAGAAAAAAACGAAGAGAAAGCATTCATATTGTATCGATTACAGAACATGGCCAAGTGACCCTTCCTGGTCCTACACATTTTTTATCCATTGCTCTCCGCCATTACATGACCAATAGTAAAAAAACAAAAGGAAAAAACGATGCAACAAACATTAAGCAACCTCCAACCTTCCTCACCATAATGCTCAATGTGAAATATCTAATAGTGACAAACTCATCTCAAGTATTATCAAAATATCCATCATGATATGAAGTGAAAGTGCAAAACCAACTTTATTTAGTTCTTTCTAGGAACCCCAAGCCTTAGACGGAAATCCTCTTCCATAAGAGGAAGGCCATCGCGCAACTTGACCTTTGGTTCCCATCCAAGCAATTCTGTTGCTTTTGTTATGTCTGGTTTTCTTTGACGAGGATCGTCAGGGGTGTTCTCTACCATCTTTATCTCCACAGCTGGATTAATAAGCTGCAAAACCATCCACAAACTATTAACTAACTTCAAATATTTCACCTAAATCTTCATTATTAAATCACAAAGTAAAGTTACATGTAGTTAGTTAAATGCATATAATATACAATTCCTCGCAAAATATAAGACCTATACATTGGTATTCAAGATCTACGTTTTCCATTATTCAGAGGTTTAAGCTTAAATATAGCATCAGGAATATAACAATACTCAGATAAAGAGACGTATTTGACATTCCAAAAGAACTAAAATGGTTTGTAACCGACCTCCTTCACATTCTCAGCAAGTTCAGTCATAGTAAACTCACCTGAAAGAATAAGAAATACTCAATTCAAACTAGTACAGCAGAAAAATCAGTGACACTGCACATAGGCATGACTGGAATTGTAATGTAACCTGGGTTCCCAATGTTGATTGGACCAGTGTTTTCTCCTTCCATGAGACGAATAAGGCCATCAACCTAATAGATATAAAAAATATAACAACCATAGATCAGCATTGATGTGCAACTCTAAAAGCAAAACACGATGAGTAACAATTCATATATACCATGTCAGAGACGTAGCAGAAGCTGCGAGTTTGTGTTCCTGGAAGTTGGACTGTTAAGGGTTCACCACTGCAACACACAAGAACAAGTAACAGTTAAGAATCCAATTTCAAAATAGTGCAAAAGAAATGGTGACTAGTTCAATATATCAAGGTATTCAGATCAATGATTCTTAATTTAACAGATAAACAACTAGCTATTCGAGTACATATATATGTCGTTTATAAAGACTGAGATTATAGTATATATTTTCTTTTCAACAAGATTTTACAGTACATCTGTTGCATAGTTTTCTCATAGAAATTATTTTAGTCAACCAGATCAAAACATTATTTAAGGACTTACCGAATTGCTTGAGCAATAAAGTTGCTGACGACACGCCCATCATCGATATTCATGCGTGGTCCATATGTGTTGAAGATTCTGGCAATGCGTATTTCTGTGAAAATATTATTCAGTTAACAGAAGATGGAAAAATGAATTGGCAATATCCTCTATCAATGAGGAGTTACTTGTTCGGTGAAGAAAACATGGCATAAGATTACCTAGTCCATGCTGCCTATGATAATCAAACATCAAAGTTTCTGCCACACGCTTTCCCTCATCATAGCAGCTCCGAACTCCTGTTGTGAATTTTTTTTAAATTACACTAAATCTTTGAGGCCATGGGTTGCAAAACATAATCATTTGTTTAAAGGGAACTGTCAATATAAAGTAACCCAAAGCAAGTGGCAAAAGCCTCACTCATCAAGATTCAATAGACTAAAACTTCAAAAGAAATGCCATATATTAAAAATTTAACATTCTTTGCTACAGTTTGGAATATATGGATGTGGTGGTCTTATTTTAAAAATATAATTCAAAGAGAACATATATTCAAATGTTAAACTTTGTACATAACTGAGAAAATGGTTTGTCCATTAAAAATGTTTTTGAAAAAGACATGTTGCTTTGAATTATAAAAACTAAATGATAATGTAAATCCACTTAACCAGTTAACCAGAAATAAACCACTATATTAGACTATCCGGTTTGGCATGCCATAGAAACACAAGTTTGGATTGAGGATAAGTATGTACCAATAGGATTGACATTTCCCCAATAAGTTTCTGGTTGTGGATGGATAAGAGGGTCTCCATATACTTCTGAAGTAGATGTAAGCAAAATCCTACGAAAATCAAGATTTGGTAAAACCAACTGACACTAGCAGTTTGATTATCGACAAAATATTTAAAAGGAGAGGAAAAGAAAAAATTGCCAACCTTGCTCCAACTCGCTTTGCAAGCCCAAGCATGTTCAGTGTTCCAATTACATTAGTCTTTATTGTCTGCAAAGTTATTCCTTTAAATGTTAGATAATTTGAAAGGTCCATTAGACAGATAGATCAAACAATAAATGTACATAATCCGAGTTACCGGGCATTATAATAATAATGATGATGATGATGATGATAAAACTCGTACATAAATTTAAGGGGGAGACAAAGAAAGGGTTCTGTGAGATACTTTTGTAAATGTTGTAGGTAGCAAAGCAATAAACCATGAAGCACTGACACAGTCACGGACACCGGACACATTGACATCAGTAAATATTTGAAAAAATGAATTAGTTGAACGTAATCACATGTGTCAGTGTCGTGTGGGCGCCCGACACCGAAATGCATCAGACACTGGGCACACCTTCCATCAAAAGTGTCTGTGCTACAGAGGAAATAAAGCCTTTTAGACAGTTCATAGGATCATGTATAAAGACTATAAAAACCCTACCTTTACAGGATTGTATTTGTAGAAAATTGGAGAAGCAGGGCAGGCAAGATGGTAGATCCGATCGACCTCGACCAACAGTGTCTCTGTCACATCTACTCAGGGAAAAAAACAGAAATGAATGTTGAGTTTTATAGTTTATTAAAAAAAAATGAAAGACATTGGGAAACACGATATCAAAGGGCTCATGCAGAAGCATCATCATTCGTGTTGTACGAGTACAATATCAAAGGGCCAGCTGATTTAAAATGGTAAGTGATTTGCAGTCAGTTTAATATCTTAATTTATAACCAACATGCTTCTGTCGCAGGCTTCATTGTTTTTAAGACCACTGACAAGCTATATTTAACACCCTAAATACAACAAATGTACTACCATAGGACACAAATCTTAACATCAATTTCAAATTTTATCTTATATGCAATAATAGAGTCAGGGTGGAGATGATTGTGATAGAAAAACTGATGAAATTATACCGTGACGAATTAGCTCAAATCTCGGATGACCAATCCATTTTTTAAGGTTGTCTTTACATCCAGTGAAGTAATTATCAGCTACAATTACCTGAGCAGACAAACATAGTGTTATGCTGTACCTAAACTTTGTCAAAACTAGTAAACTTGAATACTAAATACACAGAAAGAAATAAGCCATGCAAACCTCGTTTTTCTCATTTTCCATCAATCTGTCAACAAGGTGAGAACCAATAAAACCAGCTCCTCCGGTTACCAAAATTCTCATATTGGACTGGTTCAAGAATGAAATGAAAAAAACCATGATTAATATCTACGAATAAAAAAGAAGTAATACAATGAATGATCCTGGCCACAACATTGGTCTGGCAATCACAAACTTTTTGATTGTAAGATAATACAACGTTATGTCTTATGCATGTGAATGGATCCTCTCACTAAAGTACATGATTCACCAACACATTTCGGGGTTAAATCTGATACCCTTCCCTGAATTACTAAATGATAACATGCAATGATTACAAACCAATATGCACATCAGGAAAAAAACTAAAGATCCACTCTTAAAGGCAAAAGAGGAAGCTCACCGGCACAACTAAGTAATTATTTGATGCACAATTTATGCATTACACTAAGTAATTATCTGATTCACAATTTATGCTTTACATATCAGAATCAAATTCAACATTATCAACGTCAAAATAAAGTAATGCACCAAAAGCACAATAAAAATTACATGAATTTGGCAAAACATGATTCAAGAACAAAATCAAAATGATAAAACGGCACAAATAAATGCAACCATGCAGCAATTCACCTGAAAGAATTTGGAAAATCGCAATGGAGATGGCAGGGGAGGTTGCTTTGTTGTTGTCTGTTGATCTCCATTATGTTGATCTCCATTAGTCGAATTCGCCGCCATTGTCAAAACCTCCAAAATTCAATTCCTGAACCAACTTACAAAACAGTCAATTCTCACACACATACACTAACAGTTACCAAAACGTTACAAACAAAATCACACAGTTTCAAATCTACGCAAATAGAACAATTACCTGAAAATGAAACTTAACAAAAGACCAATAAAAAACCCTTAATCCCAATTATGTTACAAATAATCTATGATCAAGGCACCATTTTATAGAAGAAAAAAATTGTTAAAAAAATGAAACTTTTTCCCACCAAACACAAATTTGATACAAAACGTAAACTGATTAAATTAAACCAAAAGTGTGGAAACCTTGAAACACACGGAAAGTAAAATTGAACACTGAACAACATGATAATGGGTCCACCGAAAAAGTGAAATCATAACAAACATTTGAAAACAGAAAAAACCCACCAAACATTGATTAAAAAGGAACAAAATTGAAGCTTGATTTAAATAGTTGATTACCTATAGTGTAATGGGGTGTGAAGATTTTGTGGATCTGATCTGAACTGAAAATGTGAATGTGAAAATGCAAAGATTGTTATGTTCTTCAGTTTGGGTATTGCATGTGTGATGTCGTGTCTTCGTGAAAGACACCAAATACTATGATACTTTTTTTTTGACAAAAGTTACTATGATATTTATGTTTCTTTAATTTGTCTTGACCCTTAAAATAGATAAATTGTTTGGTTGGAGGATGAAATATAAGATCTCACAATTGTGTGAATTTTAATGTGTTTTCGAGTTACATGGAATAGATAATATAAGTTTTCTTTACGCTTTAAAAAAAAAAAATAGTAGTTCAATAATTCTGCATTATTAATATAGTATGATAATTTTTTTTAAGAAGCTAAAATCAAATATTATAACAAAAACTTAGTCTCTCTAGTATAAGAAGTGTCAAAGAAAAACTAAGTAAAAAATATTTGTTGCATCAAATTACCATAAATAATTAAGCGACCGAGCCACAAAGCAGACACACTTAAAAAAAAAAAAAGAATACATATGTTAAATAAACTAAATAAGAACTCTCAAGTATATAAAAGAGGATTAAGTCACCACATGTGATAATTGTTAGCAAAATTAGGATGGTTTGTCTTCAACCACCAAAATGATAAGAGCTTAATTTTATTGATAAGCTGATTGATAGAATTCCCATTTTGTTGAAAAACTTTAGCATTCCTGTCATACCAAATAATCCAAACGCAAGAAAGCCAAATTAAATAAAAAACCGAACAAATGTTTTTTGAGAAGCTCTAATGATCAGAATTGGATAATATGATCTTTTACATAAGATGGTTTGACCGAGACAAATCCAAGCCAATTATAAATTTCATATCATATTTGGCCAAAATAGCCACAAGTCAAAAAACATATGATCAATATCATCTTCTTAGCCACAAATGCCTTAGCAAAACAACATATTTCGTGAATGGGCCGTCCTTCTCATTAAGTTGTTCGTTGTTGGAAGACGATTACGTAATAAACGTCAACCAATGATGTTGACTTTTAAAGGAACCTCCTTATGCCAAATAATAGTATTGTGATTCTAGTAACATTGTCCTTTGAAGAGGCATAAAGTTGGCAAATCCACCTGTCATTCATACCAGCCTGCAAAACAATAGGTAGTAAAAGAGTACAACATTCCCTCCGAAGTGAACAGAAACATGTCCGCCACATTTATCAATTTGTTGTCGAAAAGATAAAAAAAAGGTGACTGGATTTATCCTTCAAAGTTCCTCCCTCCAACCGAGGATCCCACCAAAATAAAGCTTCTACTTCATCCCCCACCTCCCGTCGTAAGTGATCAGTAAACCAACCACTAACCCCCTCTCCATCACCTCTTTGAATGCTAAGCAAATTACTCTACCACACTGAAACTAGTCCCCCCCCCCCCCCCCCCCCCCCCCCCCGCCAATCACCTAAAGATACCCCCTACACAACATATCTCGCTGCTAAAACTCTATACCACAAACAACATTTTTCTCCCTCAATCTCAGCACCATTTGCCAAGTTAAGACATATTAAACTTCCTAATTTCCCTGACCACAGACCTCCATCCTTCTATTTGTGATAAATAGTGTCCCAACTTATTCACGATATTTTCTTTAGAATCCTCAATTCCCTAAAAAAAAAGTTAAAAATAGATTCAAGGGACAAGTTAATAAATCAAATATAGAAATATTTTACTAGAATGTATGTATTAAATTTATCTTTAACTTTTTAGTGAATTGAATGCACAAAATTTAAGATAATATTTCTTCTTTTGAGTTTCTGTCACAAGTTAACATTACCCTTATTTTATTTATAGATAACTAAACATCAACAATAAAGTTAAGGCTAAATTGCATTTTTGGTCCCCTAACTATTTAAGTAGTATCGCTTTGGTTCCTTAATTAAAATTTGATTTATTTTGGTCCCTTAACTTCTCTCTGTTACACATTTTGGTCCTTTGCGTTAGTTTTAATTCAAAAACGTCAGGTTTTCTTCATTTTCTTCTAGAATTTTTCTGGGATTCTTGTTGTCGAAGATTGATGGAGATGATATGAAGATGAAAAAGAGGAGAAGAAGATGAAGAAAACCTAACGTTTTTGAATTAAAACTAACGGAAAGGACCAAAATGTGTAACAGAAAAAAGTTAAGGGACCAAAATAAATCAAATTTTAATTAAAGGACCAAATTGATCTACCTAAATAGTTAAGGGACTAAAAATGCAATTTAGCCTAAAATTAATTACTACTACCTATAAAAAAAACAATAAAATCAATTACTACTACATTGCAAAGGATTGATCAAAATACTAGATCATTGTAAAGCTTTTAAGAAGTAATCTAAAACTTTCCTAAGAAATAAAACCGATTGAATGTCCCAATGGTGTACACCAACCTAAAACTTAATTAAACAAAGTAAATGTAATAGAAATTATTTTAGATTTAGGCCCACCAATATTTGCTTATATTCTCTAGTAGTTAGGGTTCACATGTTTTAGAAGGAGAACACTTTAGCAATGAAGCTTAAATTTACGATGTCAAATTGTCAAGCATTCACATATGTGAACCCTAGCTACTAGAGAATAGTCTAACTCCAGGATGTGTGCAATGTGTCCTCTAGGCTCTCCTGCATGAATATCCTCAAATAATACCGTCTTCGTCTCATACATTACTACCCTTTAATGGAAGAGAGAGTGACTTCCATCCATGAATATCCTCAGACCTCAAATAATCTTGTCATCGTGAGCTAGTGTGTGGCAATTAACATGTCCTCGTGTAAAGCTTGTCGACGAGGTGGGCTCTAAAAGGCATCAAAGCCATTATTATATTGATTGTGGTCACACGAGAACTGTGATCCTAGGGACAATTTAGTCACCCCAAACTTTTTTTTAAAGGAGTCACCCCAAACCTAATAAGCACATGTTAGGCTCAAATAATCTCTGCAGTTAATTCTTCATATCTTTTTTTATAGCCACTATTTTGTAGTGACATCAGAGAATCCACTTCCGTAGTTAATTAAGATGTTGCTCGATTTCATGATAGTTTGTCTATCCTCTACATAACTTAATATCCTTTGACATCCACAAGACTTTTGATGTCGAAGGAGTCAGCGGACAGAGAAACAACAGTTCAATGTTTTCCAAGATCATAAGAGATGGAGATGTGACATAAAATCTCAAGACATTTGTATATGCAATATTTTTACTCATTTGTAGACGACATGAGACTTATAATATACTGGATACCTATCTTATAAGGCGAATGTATTCACCGGCTCGGGCAACAAACTTGTCACAGTTCACAATCTCTCGTGATAAGTATGAAAAGTGAAGAAGTCACAAACTTAGCCATCAAACGTGATACGATCCACCGGGTAAACTAAAGAATTATAATACATCGGCACAGTCTTAACGAATGAATGTTATTAATCACGTGACATATAATATACTATTCATGAATAGATATAAGTATTGTAAATGAAAGATTAGGTTTTGCATCACATCCTGTTATGGACATTGAATAAGTTCACATATATATTTTTTGAAAAAACTCACAAAGATATTGATCAGGTAAATATGCAGAGGTTCAAATATTTTAAGAGATTTTAACAATTCAATTTTTTTTTATATAGATGTTAACAATACATTGTAGTATGTATCGTACATTATTTTTTGTTGAGAATATTGAAGTATACTACCTATATAAATTCAACCTTTTCAATTTCATTTCTTTTTGACAAGATCAATTTCACTTTTTTTGACAAGATCAATTTCATTTGTTGAGAGCATGCAGTTTACGTGACATCTCACACAAATTAAATATTGCTAGATGGATTCTCCCATTGAACAAGTTCCCTCATTGCCTTTTCAATCTCTATTGTCCCTTGCATACACACACTCAAACAGAACCCAACAACACTCAAACTCAAAACAACTTCACTCTTCACATCCTTCTCACCTTCATCACTATACAACTTCTCAACAACATCTCTTGACATTTGAAGAAAAGTCTCTATGATTTCCCTTATTCCATCTTCTCCCAAACCCGAAAGCCACGTGTCATCCTCTCTTGACTTTCCCATTTCAACATCACTAGACATGTTCTTTTTTTCAATCTCTTTTTCAACAAACTTGAATGATTTCATCTTGGAAATTTCTTCAAGACCTTTGATGGAAGAGCAAATAATTTCCTTAACATGTAGAAGTTCACTTTGTAACATATTCACTTCCTCATTCACAAAATTATCACTTCTTTGAAACTCTTGTTGAAGTGATTTTAATGCATGTTCTCCAAAATGCAAAACATCCACTAACTTTGATAATGAGCCTAAAAGCCTATTATAGCAACCACTGTGAAATGGTAAAAACCAAAAATTGGGCTCAGCTTCAGCTTCCATCACAAATTTCTTTAGCTCATTAACTTGTGCCTTAAATTTTCTTTGATTATCTTTCAACTGTGAATCAGTTTTACCGACTAGGCTCAAAGTCTCAATTGATTCGACAAGTATTGACAAACATTGAGAGAGTTCATACTTGGCACATGTTGAAGCCCTTTTGGGCCAAAATAGAAGATCCACAAAAATAGAACATGAAAGCCCAATGAAAGTTTCGATGATTCTCTCTATTGCGAACTCACTTGGTGGGCCGATGTTTTTTCGGCCCAAAATTAAAACGGCCCCAATCACAGCCGAAATGCCACCAGCAGGCCCATACATTCTACTTCTTTGAAGGAAACTTGTGAAAATGAACCATGGAAGCAAAGACAAGAATCTAATTGACAATAATCTATTAAACACGAAACAACCCAACACACCGTACACAGTTCCGATCACCGTTCCTTGGGCTTTAACATTTGCGGCCCGAAAAGTCGCTTCTCTACCTGAAACGTAGCTTACGGCCACTGGAAGCCCAGACCAGAAACCACTTTCTTTGCTATACAATAAGCCCATGAAGACCGATAGGCCCAATGCGAAAGAGTACTTAATCGCAGGGAGAAGATTTGTGTTTTTCAATTTTGTGGCCCAATTTGCCCATTTATCGCTACCTTCATGAGAAATTTCTTTTTTGTGAATGGGCTGGGCTTGGACATTTGTTGGGCCTTCGGTTGATGGTTTCATGTGAAGGAGTTTGGCACAAAATAGGAAGAAAAAGATGGGTAATTCTTGGTGAGTTGTTGGAATGGTATGAAGGGATTGAAGAAAATGTGTTATGTTTTTTGCATTGGATTCGGGAACAGTGAGTGTACCACCACCAAGGAAAGTGTGTTTAGCATTTTTAATGGTTAGGCTGACATGTTCCTCAAGTGTGTTTAGACCATGTTTAAGGTCTTGGTCAAGAATGTTGATAGGGAATGATTTGTAGCAACTTAAAGCCAATTCCATTCCTATTAGATTGGTATCAACCTCTTGAAGCTTCTCTCCCAAGTTATTGTAATGTGGTTTGAAAAAATTAATTGGAAGCCTCTCCCACTTCATGCCATCCTATTCAATAGGAAAATAATTAATACATAAGTAAAATAAAGGAAACACTTAATACATAATATGGAATTTGAATTTCCTGCTGTCACCAGGTGCACACATTCAACGCACCGACTATCGTTTGACCGAGATCGGATGTATGGATTTCAAGTTCAGTATTTTAAATTGAGGTATGGATCGACATATTTTGATCTAACGACCATCAATATACTGATTGTGTGAATGAGTGCAATTGGTAACCACCGAGAATCCTAATTCACACTTTATGGAGGTGTATATATTGATTTCATCAAATGAGTTTGTTGGACTTACTAGGTAGCGCATGATGGTGAAGAGGAGCTTGGTTCGTTTGGTTGCCAAACACTTAGCACGAGAGATTAATCCAAGTGCAGAAGTATTTTCCTCCTCACTAATTACCTTTACAAGAAGCTTCAGTCTCTTCAACACATTGTTTGTCAATAGCTTGTAGTTTTTGTTCACCTGCAATAAACATGAATTAGACTCTAGAGTTTTTTTTTTAAGGTCTAAAGATTAAAGAAATCTTACATTTAGTCTACTAAAAGCAACACTAATTAAATTTTTGTTTTTGATCTTGGACTCTAATTTTAAATCAAAGATACTATTACAGGAACTTTAACATGAGTATTTTTTATTTTTTTTGAGAGGTGAGTATTTTGATTTTTTATTAGTTACACTTATATATGTCGTATTCATGTACAATAAAATCATGAAAATAGTCCTAGCACTTGGTAGCTTAGCATCTCAATAGATATGTTGGATATCCACGTGGGACAAAATGATGATGATTGAAGAATCCACTAATAATAACTAACACTAGCACTACTATGAAATTAATTAAGACGACAAGATATAGAGGGACCACTATAGAATCCAGATCAAATTCAGATTGGAGAGCATGCCGTACGACTCGATGCTTATTTTATTTTCCTAAAGTGGTTTTGAACAATTGATTAATCCATATAAACTCCAAATTGCAAACTATTGAAGCATAGCGTCACCCAATTAATCCTAATGATTTACGTGTCATGTTCCATTCCGTCTTGTATCCTTTGTTACCTAGTTGACACGGGGACGCAATTGATACCACACACCACCTAATCCTTATTCTGGTCGGAGGAAATGATATTTGTACGATTATTTTATGATAATTATTGAATAACTGTCTCTCTCATATTCACATCAAGTTTTTACTTTCTTTTTTCTCGTTTTTCATTCTTTATTGTTATTGATCAATAGAAAGTTAATAAAAGAAGTTTGTCACAAGAGTTGTCACCAAATAATTATATAAATATCGTTACCGTTGGTTGAGCCGTTGAGATATGAAATGTTCATTTTTAGTTTTTCACGGAAAAAAAATCAATCGAAAACACACAACTCACTACCTTAACATTTACATTTATGTTTCTCAAATTAAATGCAAGTACTTTTTTGTGTGTAGACATGAAAATAGAATTTTCTGCTTTGGGGTACTTGACAAGGAAAAGAGGAAGCACACGATTGATGGATGACGTGAAGATTCCACTTAAATGTCAAATGTTTCTAGAAAATGTTTTCCTATAATAGTATATATTTCTGTACGAATTTTCAGTGTTTGATGGGCAAGTTCAACTTTTGAACAACACTCATTTTGTCTTTCCGCCACAAAATCATCTTTGGATGATTCTTTACTTATTAGAGAAGCTTTTTAGTACTGGATGGCACCAACATTTTTGTCCAATATGTTGTTAAAGGGATTAAAAATTTCACAAGTTGTACTTTTATATTTGTCACTAGTGCACTTAAATATGAGGTTTAACATATTCAAAGTATATAATATATATTGCTTAAATTGATATGATTAGGTTTAACATAGAACAACGGAAAGAATTTTAAAAGTAGCTAGACAGCTGATTTCACACAATAACTCTAGTAGTATAGTACAATACTGGCTAAGTTTTCTTTAAACCGAACAAAATTCAGTGCATTTGAATATACAATTTAATTAAGTGTTTATTGATATAAGGACTTTTATATAAATTATTTCTAGAATATTCAAAGAACGAATTAATGAGATAAGTAAGCTATGTCTAAGCTGAAAATAACTTACGATAAGCAATCTAGAGAGTAGCTTATGAAGGAAAAAAATGAAAAACATATGCATGACATAGTAGATTTTTTATGTCCAATGATAAGTCTAAATAAACACTTTTACAAATATCCCTATTTATATGAGAAGAAATAATAGATTTTTTCTTAGAATTATATCATCTCAATTCTCAATGATGAAGCCACCAAAGTTCAAACAGAGTCCAACTTTGTAGCTATGCAATAAGACAATTGATATTTATCACTACCCAAAAAAAAAAGACAATTGATATTTATGACATAGTATACTTTTTTGAAGGAACCTAGTATATATTTTTAAAAGTTTATTTTACATTTATTTAATTTATTTGAAGAGGTATCAAATAGTTTAAAATTTAATGAAAATTTATAGAGGTGATAGACTCAATAAGAACTATTAATTTGATAATTAGATTAAATTTTTAAATGCATGTAACTTTATATCTCTTCTCATATGATTTTGCAGTATTCAAATTTCATATTTTTTTTAAAAGACAGATTTCATATATCTATTTGTCGTAAACCAATTCATATCCATGATTTTTTAATAAACATTTAAAAATAATGTGTCATATTAATTAGTCACAATAATAATTACCGAGAGAGAGATAAATACAAAACTTGAACATGATAACATGCACTGCAAGACAACAAAATATGGTCTGCTTTTTTTTGCCACTTAAAACAGCCAAAATCATTATGATAAAATTAATGTCTGTAAACATAGCATGAAAGAAAATGATAAAATTACCTGGTAGCAAGCAAAACGAGGGTAAGGAAGAAGCAATGCAACGACACAAGAAAGTACACCTAAAGCAGTACTGGCAGCCAAATGAATAGGATGCATAATAGGATCAATATGAGCACCATTAGAATAAGCCAACACATACACCAACACAATCTGACCCAATGAAATTCTCTTAGCTATCAAATGTGTTGATTGAGAAGGTAAAACCACAACAAATGCAGCCAATGCCACAGCAATAGAAGCTGTTCCTTTAGAGAAATGATTTGGACCTATAGCCCATAAACTCAACATAGCTGGTCCTAAACTTTGAATTGTAGCATAAAGCCCTAGCCAACAACCACGTAGAGAGTCACCTAAAGTGGCATCATTTATGATAATGAGAATCACAACCACGTATGAAAATGCAGGGAATGTTATTAGGCTTGTAATTGAAACAGGTCCGTAAAGTGTTGCACCAGCTACTATGGTGCAAGCTAATGCGGTTCTGAATGCTGAAGAGAGACACTCTCTCCACAATGGTGGAATGTTGAAGAAACTCACCATAAGGTTTAGTGGTGATCTCTCCATTTTGGTTTTATTTTTTTGTTGGTTTGTGATGCTGAGTGAGTACTCTTGCATGCTCTTTGGTTTATATATAAGAGGAATATAGCATGTGATAACTTGATAAGTGGTAAATAATTTCAATTTGGGATTTATTTATTTATTTAGGTGATAATGGATGTGATGTGATGTATTAATTAGGTCTGTGTACTTGGGTACTCTCCTCCAAAGTATCTGAATAATATTTTGTTGATTAAAAAATAGATAATGGAAGTGATGTATGCGTAGGACCATATATACTACACAATAAATGTATTCTTTTCGGTCAACCAATCCTAATTTTTTTTGTCTTAATTTATCAAAGCAAATTGGTCCACTTAAGTGTGTTTTCATATGAGAGAGCAAAACTTTATAAAAAAAATTAAAAAATATGAGAAAGTAAAATATGGTCTTTTACCCTTGAACAAAAAAATAAAATGATCTTTTACTATTTAAAATAAGAGAACAACATGAAAATTGTAGATTGGGTGAATTACAATGGTGGGTGCTTCACCTATTTATCACCACATTAAATAGGCTCCAGAGGAAATTGAACCTGAGACTTTGAGAAGAACAAACATCACGATCCCAAGCCAACCACTAGGCCAACCATAAATGTGTTTAGTCTCACCATTATTAATAAGTTGATATGTCTTTAGCCCTTGTTACTTATCATTACTTCAGCACATCTTTAACCCTCATGGATTCATTAAAAAAAAAAAAAATCTCCAACCGTAGTAGATGTATCTAAAATATGTACACGTGACTCTAAGGTGTGCCTAAGATGTGTTAATGCAAAAAAATGATATGAAAGAAACCATCAATTTCGTCTTCGAACTGTCATTCTCTCCGATTTAGACTTTTAACTATATAAATATAATAAGTATTGTCTAAACTATATAAAATTCATCAGTTTAATCCTTAAAATATATAAAAATCCATCAATTTAATCTCTAACATTATAATAATATTGACTAAATCGACAGACTTGATATATTTTAAGGACTACTTTTTTATATTTACCTAAATAGTTTAGGAACTAAATTGAAGTGAGTGTGATAGTTGGGACAAAACTGATAGTGTATTAAAAAAAATGACACTTATCTGAGTTTATATTTTTCCAACTGGATTAGTGGGTATATTTTAGCATAAGAAATTTGAAAAATGAAATTCAAATTCCCTTAAGAAATAAGAGTATAATTTACTCTTTTATATGAAACTTTTATCCATTTGTTTTCCCTTTCAAACAAGAACCGACTTAAATTAAACTAGATAGATGTTAAAGAAGAATAAGAAGACGTGAAGTGAACTGAAAAACAAAAGAAGATGTACATCCCCGTCACAAGATGCCACTAGAGAGATGGTCTTTTTTTATCTCTTTTCGGAAAACTAATTTGCCTCGACGTGAATCCAGATTTGCTCTATTATTTACTCTTAATTTACTGTCTATTTATAAAATAAAAGTTTGACACAAACGACGAGACTCATTAGTGAAATCCACTTATTAAAATATAAATTTCTCTGAGATATCTATGTATTTATCTATCTCATAAATATACAGTAAATAGATGAAGATAGATAAATGGAGCAAATTCAAACTCGGGGCCGCATTATTGGAACGTTGAATAAAGATAGAAATGTACAACTCCATCGTTGAGGTCATTTGCTAGTAGGAGATATAATGATAAGTTTGGGTAAAAAAAGAAATTAAAAAAGACAGAAACCTGAGTATCGTATGGGCTAGCTCTCAATGCCACACGTAACACATTGGCATTAGCATTATTTTTTGGTACAAAATTTGTTTGCACTAGCATTTCTCTTTCATGCATTACTAAAATTCATTTAACAGACCTTACTTAAAAAAATTATACAAGACCTTACGGTTCATTTAATTTTTTAGTGCATGCATAGTTTTTTTTTTCTTTTTTCAAAAGCATTTTGAACGTATACAGTTGAATTACCAAATAAAGAAAAAGCTTTTGAAATCGACGAATGATTAGTGTCCATAATAGGTAAATATTTTCTTTCTCCAACATGTGTTGGGGATACTTTAATTCCTTGTAGCCAGAAGTAAATAGGGATATAATATTAAGAATTGTGTCAATTATATGCTTTAAACTTGTATATATTATTATTAATTTTGGTGACTTAACTATTTAGCCCATATAAGCTACACTGTACTTTGGTAGTTTAAAGCTGTAGTTTTCAAATTTTATCTCCTCACCTTATTGATGTTGACGTCATTCATTAAGCTTCAACATAGTATATTCTTATATCATTATGTGCAATATGTAAGACAATATTCTTATATCATTAGACATCCCTGAGACTCTTACCTAACTAAGTCATATTCAAACCATATTAAAATGAAAAATCACTAGTCTTAATTGGTGTGTGCTTGTGCTGGTTGTTAGTGGCATTGGATTCAACGTGAAACTCAGAGCGAGACATTGAAATAAATAAAAGGAATTTGCCATGCACGATGAGATTAAAATGGGATCTACCTAGATCTCCACTTAGCTTAATTTCCTTTACATTGTTAAAATGTTTCCCTTGAGAGCTAGGAAGGGTCAAGTGGGGGAACATTAGTGCACTTATCATGGTGAAATAGTGTTATAATTAGTTAGTTAAAGCTAAACGGCCATCCTTTATACTGTATTGTCTTTTCTAGAACAATTTATTAACTAGTACAATACTTAGAAGAACGATATTGCGTGTTTAAATACACTTTTAAGATATGAAATGTTTTTCTAAACTACCATCGGAGTTTTTTTCTTTTCTTACGGTTGTCGAGATTTGAGCCTCAGATTTTACATATATTATGCATTTTCTCAACTAACCGAGTTAAGCTCACGATGACAAACTATCATCAAAATTATGTTTACATAATAAATTTATATGCATATTATTAGATGTTTTCTCACATGGTTCTTAACTTGATTTTTATTGTTTGTTTTTTATTATAATAAACTTTGAGCTTAATTGCTCTTTTGGTCTCTTAAGTTGTTATTTGGTATCGCTTTGGTCCTTTAACTAAAAAAAAAGACTATTTGAGTACTTTATATTTGTCTCTGTTACCTGTTTTGGTCCCTTCTGTTAAAAAAATTCAAAAAACGTTAGGGTTTGTATTATTCATCCTTCCATCATCTTCTTCATGATCTTCATCATCAACCACACACCAACCCAAATTTTTTTTTCATCATCTTCATCAACAACCTGATAAGCAGCAGCAACAACTACAATACAAAATGTTAAATCAGATTCATGTTAATCCATTTCATATTCAAATCAAATACAGAGAGAAGCTTCTCGCCATCTTCAAATCAAATACATAATGCTAAAATTTGATCTAACGAGATCTGTTCCGTGGTGTTCCGTTGGGAAGAATAAATTAACAGATTGGGAAAGCAATCATCTAATTTGTTTAATTTGCGATTCTGGAATCTATTTTCTTTGTCTCTAAATAAAATTTGAAGATGTTGGCAAGAAATCTTTTGAATTTGATTGCAAACTCATAGGACATTTGCAGATCAGATATATTTAAATGAAGGTGTGCCCTTTCTTTTTTCAATTCTTCAAATGAATTTTCATTTGATGGTGTTATGCGTGAAGAAGACTTATGGTGTTATGAGAAGAAGACTCATCAAATTATTCATCTTTCTCCAAATCTTCAAGAAATTCACAAATCTTAATGGTAATGGGTTTAGATTTAGATTTTATTGGGTTGGTGTTGTTTTTTTTTTCTTTTCAGAAAAGTGTTGTTCTTATTTTCCAGAAAATAGGGAAGAAGATGAAGAAAATAAATTAAGTTTTTCAGCCAATGCCAAAATGACACGTGGATAGCAGTTAACGTTTTTTGATTAAAACTAACGGAAGAGACCAAAACAGGTAACAGAGATAAAGATGAAATACTCAAACGGTCTTTTTTTTAGTTAAGGGACCAAAGTGATACCAAATAATAATTTAAGGGACCGAAAGAGCAATTAAACCTAAACTTTGAGAAAATTATGAATTTGAAATCATAATAAAGATGTGGTGTACAGTGTAAGTGCCTCTTAAGGGTTTTATACATTTAATTTATTGTTGCTCTCGGCGCTTCCCCTAAACCCCAATAAGTGTTGTCTTGATGTTTAAATCAAGTATATGATGTTGAACACTCCTTGAAAGAAAGATTGTTGGGTTTATGTGTAAGTGCTTAATTTGACGTCGACTTTATAAATTGGTTTAATATTATTTATTTTTAGGTAAGGTTTAATGTTAAATATATAAGAGCATTAACTCATATTTTCAAAATCTTAAAGATCTTAGATGCTTAGCACACTATTTTCTCAACGCTCGTCGATAAAAAAAAATGTTTAATTAAGAAATTGCACCTAAATTTGATCTTTTAATTATATGGCAATGTTAAAAAGTTATAAGCAGGTGTGGATGATATTTTTTTCTTATTTTTTATTGGACCAAAAACATAAATAAAGGGGAAAAATGACCCCCACTAAGTACACTCCCACGAACAATCAATCTTTCTTGGGGGGACGCTGACGAGTTTATTTAAAATTTAGAAAGGTTTTCTTGGAAACTAGGAAGCAGCCCTATAACATACATACGGCATAGTGAGATCTTAGGTAAGAAAAGAAAGTGGTACATCTTCTCTAATATACAATAGAAATAATACCCACACGAGCTCATCTATATTTAATTTAAAATAATTTTTGAATTACATTTAAGATTATATAATGAAAGATAAGAAATAAAATAAATAAATAAATAAAAATTATATGTATTTTAGAATTTAATAAAATAAAATAAAAATATGCTAAAAGATCTAATGTCATGCTCTTTTGGAAGAAAAAAAAACTAATGATATGCTCTACATTTGTTGCAATATTTTATAATAAAATAAGTAATATGATTGCCAATCATTTTGATGAGGTTAATTTATTGTTTAAATTACAATATATTAAAATGTAAGCTATGCTTAAATTTATAGTTGAATAAATTTAGATGGAAATATTTTTGAAATATATTTCCATCATATGTAAAATATTATTTAAAAGGGTGAAATCATATTACAAGGATAAAATATTAGCAAGATAAATGTATTGTATTATTCATAATATGTAGTAGTTATTGCCCAATCTAAGCAACACCTGGAAATTCTTTCCTATTGTCAATTTTAGTCGAACATTTTCCTATACAAATTTGTCCCTAACAACATATATCTTTTTCAAATTTATATATAGAGGATGTATCTGATGAGAGGTGAGAGGAATTAATATTAACTATTGGATTAAATCGTATGGTACAGATTCAAAAGCTTAACACAAGAGTAATTGCACATGATTCTATATCATGCCCCTTTCTTCTTCCCCTCACTCACGGCCTCTTCATCTCTTTCCTCAAGTGATTTCTAAACTTCCACATCTCTTCATCTCTTTGTTCATATGACATTTTCTTTTTTACATTTCTCAACATTCTGAATCTAGATCAATAGCAGGCGTAACCTTTTCATGTTCCATTCAATTTTGCAAAACCAAATCATGTGTAATTGACCTAAAATACCAATTCTTCTTTAACCTAAAACACCAAAAAAGGGTTATTATTATTATTCTTCTTTTGAACAAGAAAAGGGGTTATATTTCTGAACAACGAATTGCCTCCTATGAGTGTTGTTCTTACTTCCCAAAAATTATGATTTCCAATTTTGTACCATTTATGCAGTTATAAGAATCGTTGTTGTTGTTGTCAATCTCTTCCCAAACAAAAATCAAATTAAAGACATAAACTTTTTTTTAAAAAAAATCAACCCCATAGCTTCGATATTCAACAAAAGGGGCTTGTTATTCATGCTTTTCAATCGAACAAATCTCTTCTTTGAAATAACATGAAATTCTCTTATTTCATAATTTTTTTTCTTTGTAATTTTATAAATTAATTTAATTTCTTATAAAGTAGGTTGAAAAATTAGAATCCAAAGGTAGAATAAAAAAGTTTTCAAATCTGGAAATCTTAAGAAGAAGAGGAAATTCATAGGAGGCAAAAGAAACCAAAACAGTACGAAGAAGTAGAAGGAGAAAAGGAAGCCACGCTTCAGAGATTAATCACATGGTTTTAGTATATTTTAAAGCTGGAAGCATCTTAGCCATTGGATATAATCGGATGGTTGCTAATTACTCCTCTCATCTCTCACTATAACCAGTCCTCTCACTTGATATGCTCTCTCTCTCTCTCTCTCTCTCTCTCTCTCTATATATATATATATATATATATATATATATAGTGTAAACCCTAAAAAGAAAAGTATATTTGTACCATCTAAAATCTTCTAATGATTTACATTTAAGATTAGATAGTAATTCTCCAGATCTATCTTTAATTAAAGATGGATCACCAATAAAGTGTTGGACTATAGTAAAGATTAAAGAGTTAACGGCGTTAGGGATAGTTTATTTCACCGCCATTAAGAATGGAATTGCCGTCAGAATCTGTTTTAATTGCAGTAAGAACCGCAGACTTTTCTTCTTCAGTAAGGTAATTATCCCATCATCCCTTTAACTGGCCAGAAAAACCAACTACTAAGATTTCAACAATAACTGTTTCCGGACATAGCTCATCTGTATGGAGCACATAGCTCATCTCATGTGGAATAAGACTCATTTATATGGAGCACATAGCTCATCTGAGTAAGTAATTGTGGAGTACAAGACTCATCCATGTGGAGCACGTAGTTCATCTCATGTGGAGTACAAGACTCATCCATATGGAGCACATAGCTCATCTGGGTAAGTAACTGTGGAGTACAAGACTCATCTGTATGAAACGCATAGCTCATCAAGAAAAGTAACTGTGGAGTATAAGACTCATCTATATAGTGCACATCTCATCTGTGGAGTTCAAGACTCATCCATACTCATCCATATGGATGAGTCTTGAACTCCATATATATATATATATATATATATATATATATATATATATATATATATATATATCCTTTTCAAATTTAAATTCAAAAGCATACAACATGATTATTGAAACTCGTGACGAAAACAGCTTAGGCTAATAAAAGTGGGAATTATGTCCCACCATGATTAACGTTTTGTAAATTAAGGTGCCTCCAAAAGTTGCTACTTTGTAAGGAGGTAGTGTGTTTAACTCTCACGCTAACATTTGTCGTTTCAAAAAAGTATAGACAACTCTATTTGAAACCTGCAAAAAATATAAATAGGACTTTTACGCAAGCAAATTCACAAGGGATTGAACCATAAAACATCTCACCAAATAATATCTATGTATACCATATAACTTTTTCCTATTAGATTAATCTCATTTAGGCGCGTTATAGCGTGAGCAAGTGAAACTTATTACGGTCATCGTGAACTTAACTCAGTTGGTAGGGACAGTGTTATAATATATGCAAGGTTTGGAGGTTCAAACCTCAGTCACCACAAAAAAGAAGTGAAACTTATTACGAATAACGGGTGAGTAAAAAAGTGGCAAGTGCAACGTACATCCGTCTCCACCTTAACAACCCAAAGTTATTGAGTAATAGTTCAAGAATCGTTTTAAACGGGGAGCATGTAGTTATATAATCCAAGTAAATTTTGCGCTATATCTAGAAGCAATGATGAAATTCAAGATGCTTGAACCACAAATTAATCCTTGTTTAAGCTGAAGAACTGCTCCCTACAATTTTTTCCACCATATTGTCCGATGTAAACAAAATTAGGGACTGAGTAACAAAATGAAAACATGGATTTATGTAAACTTGGTTTTTGTATTTTACTTTTCCTCCTTCAAAATATGGTATTAGAAAAGTAATATGGGTGTGTGTGCTTAGATTAACCTCTGCATTTCTGTAATGTTATAGCATTTTTCATCTTAGTTTTCATCTGTATTAACGTGATTAAGGATGGCAGTCATGTATTCATGGACATAAAAATCGCAACATGATTAAGGATGGCAGATCTGGGTTTCTAGGTGAGAAAGGGAGAACACAAATTGAGAAGAGATGGAACTGGGAAAGTGAGAATCAAAATAAAAAAAGATTTTGATGCTTTCTGTGTATGCTACAAGGTGATAACTTATATTTCCAAGGTAGAAATTCTATTTATAGATTCCTTAACCAGTGCCCCGGGGGTACCGGTTAACATTTCCCAAACTTATTTCATTCACTCGCGCATGGTGGTAGACCTATCAAAGCTCTCCCACGCTAGACCGAACCTCCCATTTAATGCATTTTATTTACAAAAATATTTTACTACAATTTAATCGACTCGACAAAGATATGCACATTAAGTAATGTATCCCCATAGAAATATCAACTTGTTAGGGATATGTTACCAACTACATGATTAGAAAGCAAATAATATGCTAGCAAAAATGGCAATTATACCAGTAAAGGCAAAATGATAAAATCAGAATGCAACATCCATATCATAATATTGTATAAGCAAAAGGCAAAACTTGGCGCCTAATATCAAACTTTAGCAAAGGTTATGCAAATGAACGAACTAAATTTCCAATAAACTACTAGTCCCCCAAAACACTAGCCAAAAACACGTAGAATACATTTTTTTTTTCTTTCAAAGTTGTAACAGATGACCATGTAGAGAAGAAAACAACAACGTGCAACTGAAGAAAGAAGCATATGCTGTCAACTTCCAATAGCAAGTCTACACAGATCAACAGTAACAGATGAACCAATCCTTACATTAAGTTGTATGTTCTTCACTTCACAATAGCAAGATATGAGGGGCCGGCTGTGAATCACAACATTTCCTGTGACTTCCGCACACATCGGCTAACCTTTTTCTTGAAATCGTCTCTCCTGTCTCTCCACTCCTTCTGCAATATAAACATCACACGGGTCTAAGTAAAAGTTCCAAAACAATATTCCAAACTGTCAAGATTGAAGTGCTATACACTCTATCAATCAGGATATTAGCAACAGCATTGTGTACATATTAAATCCTCCAGTACTCAAACAAATGACACATACATTTGTTGAACAAACAGCTGTTTTCGGTGAACCGCAATTGACAACACTGATAGTGACAATTGGGCTCCTAAATTCCTAATACTACACATTGCTTGCCAAGTGTAGGGATCTCAATAGACATGCCTGGGCGAAAGGAATCTTAAAACAGAGGAAAATCATTCAACAGAAATGTGATTTTAAGAAAGCTATAAAAAAACAGGCAAAAGATATTAGGCACCAAGTTCTGATGTACGTTGATAATAACTACTAGCAGTGACCTTATACAAGACATTCCACGTATCAGCATGGACATGCCTAGTAATTACTAGTTTAGCACATTTTTAAAATGTCTTTTACTCTTCTGGAAATGATAGATTAGTTATAAGATTATTGTTGTACAAATATATCTAAATATTATTTTTATAAATAATTATTCGAAGTATTCAAGATGTGGGTTAGGGTGAACAGGGTGTGGTTTTAATATTTTCTTGTAGGACTAAGTTGGGATTTGCATCCCTGAACTTGTGGCGTGTAGGGGTGTCGAGTGTTTTCTTGAAGGGTGTGAGGGTTGTGTTGAGAAAATCCATCCCTACCTGCCCCATTGCCAAGCCTGCCAACATGCCAAGAGAAAAAATATTCTCATATTTTCTTATGTGCTTGTTTCATAACAGCAATTACAAAACTTGTGTTTCGTTTAAAGTTTAAACCTAAAGAGCAATGCCTAAACTACTATATTGATATTATCAATTTTCAATTGTATTCAATCACTCATAAAACTCAAACTTAGTAAAGATAGAAATTATCCCACTTTCTTATCTACTCATTATTAGAGAAGTATTAAACTCTACATGCTTGTATAATATATAATTCCACGTCTCGTTCTCGACACGCCGTAGTTATTATCAACGTACATCAGAACTGAACTCTATTAAATACTCAATCTTAAAGAAATATCTACAGAAATAATTGGAAAATATGCAGCATTAAAGCAATCCAAGGACATGAGTTTTTTTTACTAGTAAATAAAGTAACCAAATCCATAACATACCATTAGTAAAGAAAAGTGTGGTGAAGATGGTAATAACAAAATCATGTAAATAAGAAAAATGGTCAAACTTACCGCAGCTTCAACATTTGCCGGAGATTCATCATTAGGACCAGAAAGCATCGATATGATACTCAACACTATACTCTCTACCTGCAAGACAGCATACGTGGAATTTATTCATAAGCAAATAAGCAGGTTCTAAAAGATTTACAAGTAGCAAGCATGTCAAACCAACTTTGAAATGACTAACACTTAAGTATAGCTGTAAGGCATTAAATCTTTATGTAAAAAAGGCAAGCCAGGTCTTAAACAAGTTTACAGCAGGTAAACATTACAGGCTCATGCCCGAGAAAGCTTCTACTCTAGCGTCCAGATACTCTAAAATGAGTGATGGTTGGATACTGATACTTCTAGGATACTCTTGGATACATATCTCATAAGCACCCAATTTCTTTTTAACTAATTAATTTTTTAAAAAATTGGTCACCTCATAAGTTGGAGATGCATCACAGATACAACATGACATAATCAGATACATCTGCATCAAAAGAAAGAAACGCTCTCCCTCATAAACAAAGAAAAACCCCACAACTTTTGTTATAATCACAAATAACTTTCTGTAAATTGTGATCACAAGTGTCGTTTTAGTTGTACATTAATGAGAACTGAGAAAACTTTTCTTCCTTTACAAGTATTTTGCATCTATCGAAGTTTGTAAATAAATTGTTGCTTAACATTTTGCGTTTATCCACATATCTGGGTTGTATTGTACCCGTGTCCGGTTGGCGGTGTCTGTACTACGTAACCGGACTTGATTAGCCCATTTCCACCCTATTAAATACGCATGCTGAATGAATACTAGACACTGCTAATCTGCATTTCTAATTTTCTATTACTAAGTTGATTGATTTAGCCAGCAATATCAATTGAATAATGAAAAGCAGAAATCACACTACAGAAATAAACGAATTGAATTTATGGTTTAATGTTTTCACGTACTGTATGAACAGGTGTCCAGCGCTCACTTGCAAGCTCATAACCATTTGGGTCATCCCCAGGAGGATGAAGAATAGATATGCAAACCCGCCCATCAGGATATACTGCAAATACAAACAAACAACATCATTCACTTCCCGTTTTAATCAAAGAAATATCACAAATGAGAAAAACCAATGATGCACAAACAAGATACAAGCATCTGATACAAAGCGTATCGGGAACGACACTATGCTGACATAGGGTGTTACTGCAATACGAGTATCAGATACAAGATGTGTCGGGTATGACACACTCAATATTTAGCGTATCCGTGCATCAGAGAGAAAAAACCAACCATTGGGATGCCATATCTCTGAAGTGAACTTCACTGATGGTGGACTGTTTGGATAGTTCGACGGAAAGCTCATAATGGCATTGAAAAATCCTCCCTCGCTACAAGAAATTGAAAGCATTGACAAAACAAATAAGCCAACTGGTTAGTCAAACTCAGGTGTTATTAAGATCACAGAAAGTAAACAAAACAAAAACTATTAAAGCACTAAATTCCAAAACCAATCCAATTGGAGGAAGTGAATTAATGATGAGGAGCATATATTGTAAATCAAGAACAAAAAGCAAATCCTACAGCTAAGGAAAATCCAGTGCAAACAAATAAGCTGAGTGGTTAGTCAAACTCAGGTGTTATCAAGATCACAGAAAGTAAACAACAAAAACTATTAAAGCACTAAAGTCCAAAACCAATCCAATCATGGGAAGTAAATTAATGATGAGGGGCATATATTGTAAATCAAGAACAAATCGCAAATCCTATGGCTAATGAAAATCCAGTGCAAATAAATGAAACCAACAAAAAAACCTAGAATAAATATCATAATCAATAAACCGGGAAAGCATAATAATTTGCAACTGAGAAGCTGCATTGAAAATAAAATAAACATAACTGTTTTATTTGACCTTATAAACTGGTATAAGTTTTGTGAGACTATTCGGGAGAACTTATAAAAACAGTTTATGACATTTCGCATAAGCTTTTTTCAGCTTATATTCATAAGTTCTCCAAGATAGCTTATCAAATTTTTGCACGTAAAATATACAAAAACAATTTAAGTTTATATTTTCCTATCAAAATAACTTATGTAAGCTTACACATAAGCGCTTATCATGATAAGCACTTGTGCTATAAGCTGCAAAAATAAGTTGTTTATCCAAACAAGGCCATAATATGTATTGTTTTTATCAATCCTTCAAATATCACTTTCCTTCACTATCACTTCTTTTACTTGACATTCAATTCAATACTCATGAGACAATATCATCAAAACAAAACCTCAAAAGCAAATTAAAATCACAAAAACCAACCAATTGAACCAAACTCTGAAAACCCACCAATAAGTATAATTAAAAAAACGATCTTTAGTGAAAAATCCAAAACCCCATCAGAGAAAATCCAATAAATCATCATTATATAAGCTAAAAAAAAAAAATAACAAATGAAAATCATATTAATTTACGAAAAAATTTAAAAGGGTATTAATTAAATTGATATAAAAAAAAGAGAGCTTACTAAAGTGTATCTGGTGGCCCAATTATGGTTACACTCCATTCAAAAATGTTGGTTTCGTCGACTAAACCAGCGGAAAAGCCATCGACGGGGTGTTTACAAAGATCTGTGAGAAAAAGTAAGGTTAATAAGAAATAGCGGAAAATTGACGCGAAATTGAAATAAGCGATGAAATGAAAAAAGAGAATAGATTAGATTACCTTTGAGCTGTTTTTGAAGGAGGAGGCTTGCTTGGGAGGCCATGAAACGAAAGAGTTTGGAGAGTTCTTGCTTGTTGTGAGATTGTGAATGAACAAACAAGAAAGAAGTTCTAAAGCCCACACACTTCGATTATTTGTATCAATCTATTATTATAAACGAATTTAATCATATCATTTAATTCATGTCGATCAGGTTAAGCATCAATCAATCAATACAATATACAAATGCAACCAAGTGTTTAAACGAATTATTATTTATTTATTTTTTTAGAGTATATGTATGTATATTTAGTTGAATGTTTATATATTACTTCGACCTCTATTGTAAGATAAACTTCATTTTTTAGATTTATTTAATAAATCATGTATTTAAACTATATTATGAATTATTGAATGAATCTAAAAATTGAATTTTCTCTTAGATTGAAGGGAGTAAAAAATTATATTTCCTCCGGAATAAAATAAAGGCATAAAGATAGTTAAAAATTTGATGTATGTGGACTAAATCTATAACTATATACAAACACACCCTCCTAAACCCTCCATCCAAACACACCCTAAAAGAAAAGATAACACACATTTGACCAAAGCTTTCAAACAAAGTAGGGAGTTTACGAAGCAAGAATTATGTTTGCGTCCAAAATTGAAACTTTAAAAAACATGTAACCTCTTCTTCTTCATTGAGCAAGGTGTTGCTTATGTATATAACCCTAAATTGGAGGAATGTGTATCTCAGTCATTTAAATAAGTTTTTTTTTTGTGACATAAGGGTAATTTAGTCCATCCAATGTGAAATTACATGAGTTGTTAACACTAAAACCTAGTCATGAGTGACGCATCTGAAAAAATGTGCCACTTTAAAAAAAGTGGACTAGATTTAAAATGATATCAAATTGAAATGATTTGAAACTACAAGGACTAAAAGTCAGATGATCCTTACTTGCAAGGATCGCCTGCATAATTAAGCCTAGATTTGATATTTATTTATTTATTTTGAATAAAGCATAAATCTGATATTGAAAGTTAAATTTAAATAATTTTATACAGCATGGATATTATAAAATAGAAATAAATTAAAGCATACATCAGTGATTGTTGTTTCGATAATCATTTATAAACCAACTACTATAAATGGTTGATGTTTGATTTTCATCTTGATTAGTTTATAAGTCGCATATATAATTGGTTGTGATTTATTATGAAGTTAGTTTATAAGTCACATGTATAATTGGTTGTGATTTACTATGAAGTATTTTGTAAATTGTTCCATTTTTGTAATAAAGTTATATAATAAAAAAACTTTGACATATTAAATATATTGTTTCGTTCCGGACCAAAGTCCAATCCATGAGTTAACGTCCTAATTCAAAAGTCAAAGGCCAAACAAGGTGCACGAGTCCAGACATGAACCACCTACTCCATCAAAAAAAGTTGTGTCGTAGATAATAAGGCTATCAAAGCTCATCTAAGCCATCCAAATGATCAAACAATCACCGGACCTTTGCGCTAAGAAGGTGCAAACGTTAACCGTTTATGCCTACATGGCATGCTAAACAATCTATAAATAAAGCAAATCACTACAAAAACATTTACACAATCTCATTCAAAAGTAATAATTGCAAAGCTCTTTGAAACCTCACACACTTGAGTGTTATAGTGTCTTTGCAGATGCACCACTCTACTCCGGTAAAGATTAACCGTACTTATGACAAAAATCACTCACACTCCGCCGCGTTGCACCTACTTTGTGCGTCAATTTTGATCGCTCACAGGTAGTGTTTATGTGTGTAGATATTTTGTTGAGGTATTTTTAAAATTAATATGAAATCTTCATCGTTCCACGAATCATCGCATTCAACCATTTTAGAAAGATTTAAAAAATAGGTTAAATGAAAGAAAAATAATGGTAATTTTACTATATTATCTTTATTAGCGGTTGATGAATTTTCATATCATAAATGTAAAATAAATAAAAAAATTGAGAGTGGTATACATAATATTAACAAGAGAGTACAATTAGGAAAATCAATTAAAACTACACTGGAAATTAAAAGTATAAATCTTTTTTAGGATATTTATAAATAAAAAAAATATGAACAAAGATAAAATAATATACCAGTGAAATACCATTGAGTAATTGCATAAAGAAAACTTTATTTCATAATATATATAGTCATTAAACTCTTAATTTTCATTTCATATTACTTGTGATGATTTTGTTTGATTGGATAGTTTTTTTTAGAGGTTGATTGTATTTTGCCAGTGATCTAGGATTAATTATCATTTTTATATACACGGCCAATATAAATTGTTTAAAGCTGCATTTATGATTTAATTACATCTCTTCCTATATTATTTGTAAAAATGCTTTAAGAAACTAATAAAACATAGGTATAGTGAAAGAGACAAAAGAAGTTAGTACTCTTCTCCAGTAGTCCTGTCCTGTGTTTGAGGTGCCATCTGAATATGAGCTGTGTTATCACTTATCAGTTGGGCTTACAGGCTTTATGCATCCGTGTCCGGGGGATACGAATAGGACTAGGAGCTCTGATTCTCTGCAACACTGCTTTTCTTTCTGATGCTCCTTTCTCCATCCACATCATGCCACGTAAGATGTCTTTATGCTTTTCTTGCCACCCCCAGTGGGTTTCTTCTGTGGGACCATCCTTGTTTTGCTTTGCCCACACATGATAATAACCCATTTCACTGCCTACCTAGACTATGGACCATTTTGTTTTCTGGTGAGGACATTATGAACCATTGAACCTAGACCAATGATGTTAATATGATATTACCACATGTAAATTTATAGGAATTGTCAACAAAATTAATACAACATTTGACTTTCTTAATTAATGTGTTCTTTAAAAAAAAAATAAAGTCTTATAATTAGGAAGAGGAATATAATACTATGCATTGTTTCATCTCTTTGACATAAGGATGTCCCTTTAAAAGTTGTTTTGTTTGTTTAGCGATTGTTTCGAGATAGGTTGCCTACAAAGGATAATTTATTCTGGCACGGTGTTTTTGATCAGAATTCCTTGGATTATATAGCATGGTGCGGATTAGTTGAACCATCCGCTCATTTATTTTTACATTGTAACTTTCTTGGGTCTGTTTGACATTTAATATATGGGTTGTTGGGCATCTCTGCGGTTCCACCTCAGTTTTTGCCGAATCATTTTATTCAATTCAGTTATATTGGCAGATCAGAAAAGGTTTGGCGGTCAATTTCACAGGTTATTTAGTTTGCAACCGTGGGAAATATGAAAAGAAAGAAATAACAGGCTATTTACGGATAAAACATGGTCGACACTTCAGATGGTTGATA
The DNA here is from genome assembly GCA_946800305.1 of Medicago arabica. Taxonomy (NCBI): domain Eukaryota; kingdom Viridiplantae; phylum Streptophyta; class Magnoliopsida; order Fabales; family Fabaceae; genus Medicago; species Medicago arabica. Next base: position 53,133,631 of record OX326971.1, read on the forward strand.
AGATTAAGTCCCTCATTTTTATGTGGTTGAAGGCGAAATTCACTACTCTTCCCTTTAACTTTCATGGGCGGGTGGCTGAGTCCGTTCACCATTCTGAGCATATGCTAATAATTATTTATGTTCTAGTTTTATATTTTTGTACGGTTTCCTTGTAAATACTGTTCAGATCTTGCAGTGTCTTTCTTAGTATATCTTGTGGTAGGAAAGTCACATTATTTTCGTAATATATTCCATTTTAGCTACTTCAAAACAAACTATGAATTTTACCAGCGGTAGTAAATTTTTCTATCGTCGCATTTCATCTTTTCTCGATTTCTATTTCTTCCGTAAAGGTGGCGTTGTGATTGGTTATTGAGGGGTAGTTTGTTTTTTTGTTCAATTTATTTATTATGAAAGGAATTTATTATTTATCTTATTAGTTGCCAATTTCACGGGGAAGAAAAGAATTTTCAACTGCACTGTTATAATAATACAAAATATAATGACAACATTAGAGATATATCAGAGGCATGAAGGCATGTTTCACGAGGAAGAAAATGATATATTTGTAATTTAGCAATTGAATAATAATTTAATTAATTGAAGGTTCATCCCATTATACCAAAATTTGAGGGGAATCAAAATAAAAATAAATAATGGAATGCGATGGGATGCATGCTATAAGTTCGATCTTATATACCATTTCATCATTTGAATGAGAAAAATTACTGTACAAATCAATTTGTCCATTTTTTATTATTGCGAGGGATTAACTTATCCCTTTTTAAATTTATTCAAAAAGTAAAACTTATCCCTTTTTAATTATTGTCAAAGAGCTTAATTATCAATTTTGAAACAATACCATTCATACACAACAAAATGGTTATAGTCGTTTCGATTTATTTTCTCAAAGATGAGATATTGTTTCTTTTTTTTCTCAATAATCGAATTGAACCTTTAATTTTTCTAAAAGACTAAAATAGATACACACTAAAAATATTTCTTGTTCCAAACACAAATTCATTTCCTTGACCCATTTTCCATCTGTTTATTTTTCCTGTGTACGTCACTCAAAAGAAACCACAAGAATCAGCTTATCAATTTAACTATATGCGAGTGTGAGTTAAAAACTCATAATATGAGTTAAAAATTCATATTGTTTAAGAAGAATCGAGGTTGAACAACATATGAGTGTGAAAACCCACAAACTTCAAAATCTTGAGGTTTTATGTGATAATGTGATGTCCATCTTACTTGTTGGATTTCTCTTAGCCAATGTGATGATCCAACCTAGTGAGACTCTCCCTCATGACTCAATAGTAGCATAAGAGTCTGATTCGACTTGTTGGGAGAGCAACAAAGATTCCATGGATCATCGGCAAAGAGAGTCTCACACTTGAGGGAGAAATGTTGTGATATGACAAGCATAAACTAAAGTTTCACATTGGATGAAAGAGTTGAGAGTAAACAACATATAACTGATAGATTCTATAAACCGAAAGTTTTAAGATTTGAAGTTAAAATATAGTGTCAATTTCACTTATGTTGTTACTCTTAATCCAAGATAATGGTTTAACCTAACGAGGCTCTCCCAACATCTTACACGTGCCACTAATGAAAATTAAAATGGTTGTTGAAGGAAATACAAGCATGAGCGAAATTGTTGAACCTATTAAGAAAATGATTGAGGTGTTTTAAATAAGCATAAGGTTCAAACTACATTGTTGAACATGGTCGATATATATTTGCTAATGGTGACTAAAAATGGCCATAGAAGAAAAAGAAGATTCTTATGAAAGCTATAAAAATTTAATCACTTTAATAACAGATAGTAGCTCAAATCAATGTAAAATGGCTATATTGGCTGCTGTGATGAGTGTGGTGAATGTTATTTGACATTACAGGAATAAATACATGTTTTAGAATAAAATTGTTCGTTGAAATTATGCCATCAATATTGATTGTTCTAGTGTTTATTTGACAAGTAATATCTTCAAGGCTACCTTCTATCGCTCTATGCAAGATTTTCAGATTTTGAAGTCTTTTTTGGTTACCATTCATTCTCCAACGACTCCCAACATCAAACATGTTCATTGGCATCCTCCTATAATTTCTTGGACAAAATGCAACACTGACAAGGTGGCTAGAGGTTTTTCTGGTCCTTCTGCTTGTGAGGACATCATTAAGGATCACCATGCAAATTTTATGGTTGTCTTGTTGTCAACATTGGTAATAATACTTCCTTTAATGTTGAGTTAATTGGATTTATGATGGCCGTTGAAACTGCTTTCAAAAAAGGTTGACACTCTGTGGTCGGATATCGACTCTCAATTGGCAACTTTAGCTTTCCAATTTGTTGATATTGTTCCTTATCAGCTTAGAATTTAGAAACAAATGGTTAATTTTCATAGATGTAACCACAAATATACAATTTTTTTTTTCTCACGTTTATCGCGAGGGTAATCATTGTATAGATTAGATTGTTTCTCTTGGTTTCCATGATGATTTGCATTGGTGAGATTTTATGCCTAATTGCTTCACTTATTTTTTTTTTAGAAATAGACTTAGTCGTCCTAAGTTTAGATTTTTTTTTACGCAAACAAATTCAACACATTTCATTATTCGGGTCTTAGCAAACATAAAACATTCATAATAAAAATCATATTATCTTATGAAATCTAATACAAATTTGGGTTATCTTCAATCTTAATATCAAAGGGCATCCTCAAAATAAAAAATAAATTTGGTCTCTAGAAATGAGTAGATATTTTGCATTTTACGTGTTGCTTCTACGATTTACATTTTATTTCTAAGTTTTGTATTTTGGCTAATGAAATGTTGAGGGTGAAAATGAAAGCGATGGGTTTAGGAGAGTAAAGATGAAATGCTGCTGAGTTGTAAAATAAGGACGAAGCGGATGATGGACTGAAATCTGATAAATGTTTAGGTTTTTCTTATGCTTGTTGCTATATACACCCCCTTTAAATCAAGTATTACTATATACATATCCTCCATAAGACAAATTGGCTCCTCTACAAGCATCGGCCCTAAACCGCCTCTCCCCCGGCCTATGCCTTGGGCTGGCCCTCATTTTCAAAATGAGAGTTTTTTTTAGCGCTTTTCAAACATTTTGCTGCTAAGTTGAGCGTTAAAACAAGCACTACCGTATTTGTTAGCATTTTTATGTCCTAAATTTTCTTATACGTTGTTATATTTGAGCTTGAAGTAACTAACAAGATTATCACTTATGATTTGACATTCCGCTAGCATTAGGTGTGACTTAAGTTAAGTACTAGTCTAAAAAATACTAGTCAAAAATTATGTTGTTGATAATGATAGGTTATATACTCATTTCTTTTAAAAAAAAAGATAAGTTATATACTCCTTAAGGAAAAAGTTATACAAAATTCTACAACAAATCTAGATTCGTGGCCTTTCACAACCTTCATGAGTATGCCTCTCAATTTTAAATTTTTTCAGAATAATATTATTGCTAAATTCTATTTAATCTTTCATTCTTAGAAGTATTATAATTTGATTTTATCTCAAATTCAAAATATGTATGATGATAATAATAATAATCCTTCCCAACAAAAAAAGTAATTAATAATAATAATAATCCCAGAGCCTCGGTATCTAATGGTTGGAAGAGGAAAAAAAATAAAATAAGACTTGTCTTCAGTGGAAGACCAAGTTTATAAACTACTAAAGCTATCAGTAACATATTTCTTATACTAAATTGCATTTTTGTCCCTTAACTATTTAGGCAATATCGCTTTGGTCACTTAATTAAAATTCGATTTATTTTTGTCCGTTAACTTTTCTCCGTTACATATTTTGGTCCTTTTCTTCGTTTTCTTTTGGAAATTTTCTGGGATTATTGTTGTTGAAGGTTGATGAAAATGATATAAAGATGAAAAAGAGAAGAAGATGAAAAAAAACCTAACGTTTTTTAATTAAAATTAAGGGAAAAGACCAAAATGTGTAACGGAGAGAAGTTAAAGGACAAAAATAAATCAAATTTTAATTAAGGGACCAAAACAATACTACTTAAATAATTAACGGACCAAAAATGCAATTTAGCCTATTTCTTAACTAAAAAAGAAAAACATATTTCTCATACAAGGTATAAAATATATTTGGTGGGTTAGTGGAGGCCTTATCTTATGCAAGTCAAATAACAAGCTTTCCATTCCTACGCAAAACTTAAGTGTCCCTATAAACCCAAATTGCTTCCGCCGTCTTACTACGGTAAAAAATTGGATTAACAGCACTCTAATCCACAAATTGATGTAGTTTTGTACACTGAGAAAGTACCAAAATACTTTGCGACGCTCTTAAAAACAGATCCATACAGAGGAGAATTTAAAATTTCAGATTTGTTACAAAGAGGCCCATTCAATCAAATAAGTCGACAGAGTTTTTATTTTTATACGGATTTGAAGATTCCGTAAGTAGGGAGAGCTTGAAGCATTGCTGGAAATCCTAGATTGCACTTGTGATGAGTATCCTAAGGATTTCTGGCAGTGTCAATGTATACAAATCTAAAACAATTTATGGATTAGAGGACATTTGACTAATAAACTGCGATGTGTATTCTTGCTTAAAAATTGTGGTAAATTGTGGTTGGACCGAACGCAAGCCCACAAAACCGGTTTGAAAATTGAAGATTGTTTGCACTTATAAAACATATGTGCATGTCATATTCTATCTGATGTGTGTCTCTTTAACACACACATCACGTCAAGGACCGTATATCTTGACCATGAATATAAATGATGGTGACCCTGATAGCGGAAACCTGATAGCATGTGGTCTTATGAGCTAAAGGAGACTATGATATCATATCATAAATCATGGTTGGACCTGACACAACTCAATAAAACCGGCTTGCCTTACAATTTCTGTTGATAACAAAATTATGTATATTTGTAGTTGTTTAAGAGATTGAAAGTGTCAAAATAAAATGAAGTACATCTTAAATGTTTATCTTTTGGTATTTCTTTTTTACTAGTTTTTGACAAATAAACTCATTTATGGTAACTAAATATATATTATGGGTAGCTAATGACACAATATACTAAATTATTTAAATAAAAAGTATTTTTTTTGGTAGCCAAACTGCTCCCATTACTCTGTATTCCATTGCACAAACACAAGGGAACAGGCTCATGATTTTATGACACAGTAAGTTAAAATGGTGGTATATTCTTGTAGTTCTTTAGTTTTAGTTTTATTTGGTGCACATGTATTATCGATTTTAACTATGAAAATGGTGTGTTTCTTATGGTTCTTAACTATGAAAACAAAGTCGCAGCATACCAGAACGAAACATATGACAATGGCGATCACAGTACCAGGAAGCAAGTCGAGTTCAAAGAATTGCCAGAAAGTATCTTACGCTGCTCACCAAAGTAATCTTTTGTAAAAAAATACCATAATTTAGCAAAAAAATAAGACATATACAAGAAAATATAGAAATAGCACCATTTGAATACATAAATATTTTGATTGTTGAAATTTTATTTTTCGAGGGAGAGGGTGTGAGATTAGGAAAGGAACAATATGTTTCTTAGACATGGCAACACAACCCGCACCCGTCGGGTCTCACTCGCCCCCGCCCCGATAGTAACGGGGAAAAGCCGGATTTACTGGGTGCGGGTGCGGGGAAAACCCGTAGGTTTAATGCGGGTCTGGGGCCGGGGATGGGGGATATACGCACCCACCCCGCACCCGTATATGTGAATTTACTTTATTACTTTTATTTTACTTAAGTTAGCAAGGGTATATAAAGAAGCTTTTGTTGGTTTTGAATATGGATTGATTATGAATTGTAATATTTAGACAAATTTGCAAAGCTTCTAAGCTTGTTAGAGGCTTTTGTTTTAATTATCTTGCCACTGAAACAAGTTTAAACAGGTTTGCCACTAAAAAACAAGCTTACTGTAAAAAAAAAAATTACACTTTTCGCTGGTGGAGGTGGGTGCGGGGCCGAGGAAACCCATCCCCGTTGAGGGCAGGTCTGGGGTGAACTTTCTATCCCTATTAGGTCTGGGGGCGGGGGCGGGGGCGGGGCTGGGTACCATTAAACGGGGCCGGAGTCGGGTGTGTTAAAACCCGCCCCCGCTCCGCCCCGTTGCCATGTCTAATGTTTCTTGTTTCACTTGGTCAAGGAAGGTGACATACTTGTCTAAATAAGGCAACAATGTCTCTTGCTTCTTGGATAAGTTTAGGCTTCTATTGAGTAAGAGAGAATTAAGCCCTAAAATTTTTAGTCTATTACTTCTTGGATAAGTTTAGGCTTCTTGAAAGGCGATGCTAATTTTAAGTTTTTCTATGGTATTATGTCTTTTAGGCGGAGGTCAAATGCTCTTTTGTCCATTCAGGTAGATGGTGTTTAGATTGAAGGGGTTGAAAGTGTCTGTGGGGCGGTCTTTAATCACTTCAAAAATCACTTCAAATCAATTAGATTATCGGGACCGGGTGTTGAGGAGCTGATGTTTAAATCTTTGACTGATGAGGAAGGGGAAATTTTGATTACACCTTTCTCAGTGGAGGAGATAAAGCATGTTGTTTGGAATTGTGATAGTTATAAGAGTCCGGGACCTAACAGTTACAATCTAGGTTTTGTAAAAGAATTTTGGGAGCTAATGAAGGATGATCTGGTTCGCATCTTTGATGAATTTCACCGGCATTGCAAGTTGACAAAGGGAATTAACAACAGTTTTATTTCATTGATTCCAAAGATTGAGAGCCCGCAATGTTTGTTAGATTTTCGCCCCATTTCTTTGGTGAATTTCTTATATAAAATATTGTCGAAGGTTTTAGCTAATCAGTTACGTGGTGTGATTGAGGGAGTTATTCTACGACCCAATCAACTTTTGTGCCTGGTCGTCAAATTCTTGACAGTCTTTTGATAGCCAATGAGTTGATGGATGATACCTGAAAGCGTAACACATACTTGCTTTTGTTTATGCTGGACTTTGAGAAAGCGTATGACCCTGTGTGTAACACCCCAAAATCCCGACTTTAAAATTTCATTCATATAATCAGAGTATAACACATAAATCAGGATGTCACATTTCATAAAATCTTTTAAATCAAATAGAATAATAATTTATTCTGAAACAATATTCAAACATAGCAGCGGAATTCATAAACGTCTCAAAATCTTAAATAAATATTTCTTGGCACAAAAGCCTCATAAAACATCTCAAATCAAGTTACGTCGCAAACATCATAATAAATCAACATGATACATAAAAGGAATAGAAATAATAATAATCCCTATCCCGTTACGTATCAGAGCTCCTAAGACTCCACAAGAACCTCTCACATCGACGAACCTAAGCTTGGTCACCTGCACTTGCCCACAAGGCGGCAATTCCAACAGAAGGGATGAGATTCACAACAATTATATTAACATATAATTCAAATAATTATGCTTAACAATAACATGATTATTCATCACATAGAACAGAAACGTCTCAAACATCCACATATACAAATCATCTTAGAACATCTTCATAAACAACCGTCTCAAAACATCTCAGACACATGACTCGACAATGCAACTCTAACATCTTAACATCATGCATGTGGTACCAATATTTTAGCTTTAATAAGCTTCACCGTCGCTTTGAGCAAATGCTCCACCGTCGCTTTGAGCATAAGCTCCACCGTCTCAAAATATGCAAATGCATGGACTCGACTCTTTAATTCTTAAACAAGATATCACAACGTCTTAACATCAAATACGACTCTTTATCGACACGTGAAATTATACAATACATGGCAGCAGTTCAGCACACTTAGCATATATATATATATATATATATATATATATATATATATATATATATATATATACAGCACATAGTTATCATCACAAACATCATTTATACTTCGTTCATAAACCTCACCTAATAATCATTTAATCATAGATTAACGCCAACGTCTTAAAATCATCTTACAGCGTCATTACAGGTTCTAATTTAGGTCTTAAACATCTCTAATACTATCCAAAGGTCTACCCTCAAAGCCTCGCTCAAAACAGAGTTCTAAAACTCAAGTTATAGTGGTCTGAGACCACGTTGCTCGCTGTGGCGAGTGGTACTGCTCGCCACGGCGAGCTACTTAAATTGTGTTCTGCCACTTGCTCGCTACGGCGAGTGATGTTGCTCGCCTCGCGAGCACTTAAGGGTTGCTCGCTACGGCGAGTGATGTTGCTCGCCTCGCGAGTGAAACTGTTCTGCTCGCCACGGCGAGTAGGTCTGCTCGCCACGGCGAGTGGTCGCAGAACAGGCTGCGGGTTCGCTCATAACCTCGCCAAAACTCGTCCAATTCATCATGTTATGCTTCTAATCTCTCAGAATTATAGTCCTAGTGATTAATCTAGGTTCTGTAACAAGTTTCTACATCAATTCACGTCATTCTCTCATCAATTCATCATAAACCCTACAAAACCCTAACTTATGAAATCTCTCAAACTCTCTTTCAATTCCTATGTTAATCACAACTAGATGAATTACAGTAAATACAATTGAAGTTAGGCTCACCCTTATCTGGTAATATTGCAGAATTGGGGTTCCCTCTTCTCTAGCCACTTTTCTCCCTTCTTGCCAAGAGTCTGTAACGTACTGACTGTTTCTTTCTAACCCTAACTCCCTTATATAATTCTTTCTATTCTCACTTATCCCCACAACTCTATCTTATTTATGAAAACAACCCCATCTCCCAAAATATTTGTTTTTATATCACATCTTAATTTTCATTACATATTTTATTAAACAATAAAATAAACGTCACACCACAACATCATCTCATATGTCACAAACATCATTAAAATCATATAATATATAATAATATACTATATACTCTAATAAAATAATTAAATAAATAAAGTGGGCGTTACAACTCTCCCCCACTTAAAGGATTTTCGTCCTCGAAAATCTTACCTCGATTAAACAACTCTGGATAAGACTCCAGCATCTTACTTTCCAGCTCCCAAGTTAGGCTTTCACCGGTCGCTCCACTCCAAACAACCCTCACTAGAGGTATCTCCTTGCCTCTCAACAACTTCACTTTGTGATCATCGATCCTCAAGGGTAGAGTCTCAACCGTAAGGTTGTCCCTTACTTGCACATCGTCACTTTGGATCACATGAGATGGATCCGGAACGTACTTCCTCAGCTGCGACACATGAAAAACATCGTGCAAATTCGATAAATGCAGTGGTAATCCAACACGATAAGCCACTGTCCCAATCCTCTCTGATATCTGATACGGACCAATAAACGTTGGAGTCAACTTCTTCGACTTCAAGGCACGACCTACACCGGTCATTGGAGTAACTCGCAAAAACACATGATCTCCTTCTTGAAACTCAAGGTCATTTCTACGCCTGTCATGATAACTCTTTTGTCGACTCTGTGACGCTTTCATCTTCTCTTGGATCATTCTTACCTTCTCAGTGGTTTGTTGCACAATCTCTGGTCCTAAAACCACACTTTCACCCGACTCAAACCAACACAACGGGGTTCTACATCTTTTTCCATACAAAGCCTCGAAAGGTGCCATTCCAATACTAGAATGGTAACTGTTATTGTAAGTGAATTCTATCAACGGGAGGTGATTATCCCAAGCTCCTCCTTGTTCGAGTACACACACCCTCAACAAATCTTCCAACGATTGAATCGTCCTCTCGGATTGACCATCTGTCTGCGGATGATACGCCGAGCTCAACTTCAACTGAGACCCTAAAGCTTCTTGCAAACTTTTCCAAAATCTAGAAGTGAATCTTGGATTTCTATCTGACACAATGCTCGAAGGAACACCATGCAATCTTACTATCTCTTGAATGTAAATCTTTGCTAACCGAACCATAGGGAAAGCGATATTGATTGGTAGAAAATGAACTGACTTTGTTAACCTATCAACAATCACCCAAATAGCATCGTTCCCTCTTAGAGTAGTTGGCAAACTCGTCACAAAATCCATGGATATGCTATCCTATTTCCACTCTGGCACATCCAACGGTACCATCATACCAGCAGGTTTCTGATGTTCTATCTTCGATTTCTGACAAACTAGACAAGAATACACAAATTGTGCCACATCACGTTTTAATCCAGACCACCAAAACAACTTCTTCAAATCATGATACATCTTCGTAGCTCCTGGGTGAATACTCAAGCTACTTCTATGGCTCTCTTCCAGGATTGCCTTCTTCATCTCATCGTTGTCCGGAATACAGATTCTACCTCGGAACCTCAACACACCGTGATCATCGACTCTAAAGTCACCATCTGCAGTCTGGTTACTTGCAACAAGCAAATCTACAAACTTAACATCTTCTTTCTGCGCTTCCTTAATATTTTTCAGAAAATCATTGTCAATTCTCAACATTCCTAGCTTTACACTCTGATGTGATCTTTCACAAACTAAACTCAAATCTCTGAATTGTTCCAATAGTGCAAACTCTTCCGCCATCATAGCAGACATATGTAACGTTTTCCTACTCAAGGCATCGGCAACTACGTTAGCCTTACCCGGATGGTAACTCAAATCAAAATCATAATCCTTCAATAACTCGAGCCATCTCCTCTGTCTCATATTTAACTCTTTCTGATCAAACAGGTACTTCAAGCTCTTGTGATCACTAAACACTTCAAACCTCGAACCATACAAATAGTGTCTCCAAATTTTCAACACAAACACCACTGCAGCCAACTCAAGATCATGGGTGGGATAATTTCTTTCATGAATCCTCAACTGCCTGGATGCATAAGCAACCACTTTACCGTCTTGCATCAGTACACCACCTAAACCCAACTTAGACGCATCACAATACACCACAAAAGGTACTTCAGGCTTTGGCAAAATTAAAACTGGAGCTGTCGTCAACCGCTTCTTCAACTCATTGAAGCTACTCTCACAATGAGCATCCCACACAAAGGCTTTACCTTTACATGTCAACTGCGTTAACGGAAGTGCCAACTTAGAAAACCCTTCTATAAACCTTCTATAGTAACCTGCCAATCCCAAAAAGCTTCTAATCTCGGTAACCGACCTTGGAGTCTCCCATTGCGACACTGCTTCAACTTTAGACGGATCAACCGCTATACCGTCACCGGAAAAAATATGACCGAGAAAACTAACTTCCTTCAACCAGAACTCACACTTAGACAATTTAGCATACAACTTCTTCTCTTTCAATACTTGCAAGACAATCTTCAAATGTTCAGCATGTTCTTCTTCGGATTTGGAATATATCAAAATGTCGTCAATAAACACCACCACAAAACGATCCAAAATGCCTGGAAGGTCCGATTCATATACTCGATAAATACTCCCGGCGCGTTCGTAACACCGAAAGGCATCACTTTATACTCATAATGACCATATCGAGTTCTAAAGGCCGTCTTCTGCATATCTTCATCTTTCACTTTTATCTGATGATAACCCGACCTTAAGTCAATCTTGCTAAACACACATGCACCCACTAACTGATCCATCAAATCATCAATCCTCGGAAGTGGATACCTATTCTTTATAGTTACCATGTTCAACTGACGGTAGTCAATACACAACCTCATACTCCCATCTTTCTTCTTCACTAGCAATACAGGCGCTCCCCAAGGTGAAACACTTGGTCTTATAAACTTCTTCTCAAGCAGATCCTCCAATTGCTTCTTTAACTCAGCTAACTCAGAAGCTGACATACGGTAAGGTGTCATAGAAACCAGCTTCGTTCCAGGAACAAGATCAATCGCAAACTCAACTTCTCTTTCAGGAGGCACATCAGGAATTTCACCAGGAAATACTTCAGGAAACTCGCACACCACTTGCAGTTCGTCAATCTTCTCTTGATTCTCAATAGATAAGGATGCCATCAGAGAAAACATCAAAACTCCATCTCGTCCTAATTGTTTCAGCTGCTTGGTGGATAAAAATTCTGCTCCACTTTCTTCCTCTTCAGACAAGAAATACACCGTCTTGCGAAAACAGTTGATAAGCACACGGTTGTACTCTAACCAATTCATCCCGAGAATTACATCCATACCGGTCAAAGGTAGGCAGACTAAATCCATCTCAAAATTACGATCAAACATAGACAACGGACAACTCAAACACATGCGAGAAGTAGTCACCGAACCCTTAGCTGGAGTTTCGACAACCATCTCTCCACTCATATCAGACATAACAAGACCCAACTTAACAGCACAATCATAAGCAACAAAACAATGCGTAGCGCCATGAAGGAAAATCGATTCAAAACAGAATAAGCAGCGGAAAAATAAAATTTCGATTTTCTTTCCTTGGATCATTACGAATTACACATGAATCAGTGATTCGATTGTTACCTCGAAGTGTGAAATCTGAAAGCTGGAAACTGGAAGCACGATCACAGCAAAGCAAGCAGCAAAGCCTCTAGCAAGTCCACACGAACAGTGCTCCTCCAAAACTCGGTGCTAGCCAATGAATTAGAAGTTTCAGAGAGTTAAGGGTTTCAAAAACGTGCATCCTCAAACTTCAGCACTAGGCTTCTATTTATAGAACTCTTAGTGTGCTCTGCAAGTTCAGAAGTCACTATTGGGCTTCTGTAAGACCAATAACGAGTTTAGTAATTCTGCTAACTAATTAGCGTTATTTACTAAACGCACCCCTTATATAAGTCATACTTATATATTTCTCTTTTGACTGTTCTTTGTGTGTGACCCTATAGGTTCTAGTCACGTTGGCAATAATATTAAATCTAATATTTAATACTATAAACAATGAGCGGTATCTAGCAACACATCATTGCTACCCAAGTGACAAGAATGTCAAGTGATCTGACGAAACCTGTTTCCATGATAATACTTATGTATACGATTACTCCTTTGTCCTAATATCTTTATTGATCTCAATGCATAGATTTTGTCACCATTGTGTAGATCAATATTTATATTTCTTGATTCCAAAATATACTGAATAACGAATAAGTCCAATATCCTATATCGACTTAGTTCGGCATGGCCATGCAGTTTTACAGTCATATTTCATCAAGAGGCCTATAGATATATCTCCTGTTTATGAGGAGGGACAAATCCCATCTAGGACACTCATGCCCCTCAGCATGATTCATCAAGTACCCATCAACCAACGTTATGGTTATCCTTTTACAGACAACGTTAGAATGGCAACAAAGCACTCGAGTCCACATCTAGGGATCATAGTGGTTTCAGGTCAAAGAGCGATGTACACTATTATCATTGTGAGAATATCTTATGACAATCTCATAACTTACTATGTAGTATTCTCACGATGGGTCTATCCAGTATAAATATTACTCCTAACATTTATACCTATGTATAGACTTGATATCTCATATCTATGACCCATGAGATGCGGTCATCAGTCTTCATACATAATAGTCTCGACGCTTTATTATTATCCTAATTCATATTAAAGCTTGACTACGGATACATTTAAGAATAGCGTTCTTTATGATAATGTAATCTCATGATTAAGTCACACTTAATATATTATTACATGAACTATCTATTCTAAGGACTTTATTAACATTACTATAAATATATAATAAAGAGTGCCATATATTATTTAATAATAAAAGTCATGATACATAAGATAAGTTTCACATAAACTATTGGTCTCTAGGGCTTATACCAACACGCCAGTATCAATAATAGCAACTAAAGGTATATCATTAATATAACAAATACCTCTGATCAAGCGATCCTCATTCTCAGTCTGAGTGCCGGTCAATGCGAAAACCCTCCCAGTAGTCCTAACTTGCTTTGGCTTCTTGCATTGCGAGCCAATATGTCCTTGCTCATCACAGTTGAAACACACAACATCATTAAACTTGCAGTCTGGGGTAATATGCCCTTTCTGTCCGCATCGGTAACACCTCTTCACATCAACAGGACACGCATTACTCTTGTGGCCTTTCTGCCCGCAATTATAACAGGTAATCTCAGCAGGAGCATCCTTCTTCTGTGGTCGCCTCTCATCATTCACTCTTTGCTTACCCTTATCTCTGGGAGCATCATAAGGTTTGGGTCGACTCTGCTGACCCTTAGCTTTTCTATCATTCACTACCTTGTAGTGAGCCTTGGTATCCTCCTCATAAATTCTGCAACTACTCACCAGCTCAGAGAAATTTTGAATCTTCTGGTAACCAATTGCCCTCTTAATCTCAGGACGCAAGCCATTCTCAAACTTGATGCACTTGGAAAACTCAGCATTCTCAGCTGTATAATGGGGGTAGAACTTTGCCAGTTCCACAAACTTCGAAGCATACTCCGTCACAGACATATTTCCTTGCTTCAACTCAAGGAACTCGATCTCCTTCTTTCCCCGGACATCCTCAGGAAAGTAACGGTTCAGGAATTTTCTCCTAAACACCGCCCAAGTCACAGCAGCACCTCCTTCTTCAAGGATAGGTCGAATACCAACCCACCAGTCATCAGCCTCCTCCGCCAACATATGGGTACCAAATCGTACCATTTGACCATCTTCGCACTGCATCACTCTAAAGATCCGCTCAACTTCCTTGAGCCCCGTCAGGATCATATCGCCCTTTGAAGGTAGGCGGGTGGTTCCTCAGAAAGGTTTCCAACATTCTCGTCCCGTCGTTTCCACCAGCGTTGTTCTGATTTCCCACAGCTTGGACCATTGCTTGCAAAGCAGCAGCAAGAGCAGCATCATTCCTTCCAGCCATCTTATTCCTCTACAAAGCAAACATAAGTTAGAATAATATAACTATAATATTCTAACTCTAAGACACCGTCACTCGACTCTCTAATTGGCCGGACGGACCGACCTGCTCTGATACCAATTGTAACACCCCAAAATCCCGACTTTAAAATTTCATTCATATAATCAGAGTATAACACATAAATCAGGATGTCACATTTCATAAAATCTTTTAAATCAAATAGAATAATAATTTATTCTGAAACAATATTCAAACATAGCAGCGGAATTCATAAACGTCTCAAAATCTTAAATAAATATTTCTTGGCACAAAAGCCTCATAAAACATCTCAAATCAAGTTACGTCGCAAACATCATAATAAATCAACATGATACATAAAAGGAATAGAAATAATAATAATCCCCATCCCGTTACGTATCAGAGCTCCTAAGACTCCACAAGAACCTCTCACATCGACGAACCTAAGCTTGGTCACCTGCACTTGCCCACAAGGCGGCAATTCCAACAGAAGGGATGAGATTCACAACAATTATATTAACATATAATTCAAATAATTATGCTTAACAATAACATGATTATTCATCACATAGAACAGAAACGTCTCAAACATCCACATATACAAATCATCTTAGAACATCTTCATAAACAACCGTCTCAAAACATCTCAGACACATGACTCGACAATGCAACTCTAACATCTTAACATCATGCATGTGGTACCAATATTTTAGCTTTAATAAGCTTCACCGTCGCTTTGAGCAAATGCTCCACCGTCGCTTTGAGCATAAGCTCCACCGTCTCAAAATATGCAAATGCATGGACTCGACTCTTTAATTCTTAAACAAGATATCACAACGTCTTAACATCAAATACGACTCTTTATCGACACGTGAAATTATACAATACATGGCAGCAGTTCAGCACACTTAGCATATATATATATATATATATATATATATATATACAGCACATAGTTATCATCACAAACATCATTTATACTTCGTTCATAAACCTCACCTAATAATCATTTAATCATAGATTAACGCCAACGTCTTAAAATCATCTTACAGCGTCATTACAGGTTCTAATTTAGGTCTTAAACATCTCTAATACTATCCAAAGGTCTACCCTCAAAGCCTCGCTCAAAACAGAGTTCTAAAACTCAAGTTATAGTGGTCTGAGACCACGTTGCTCGCTGTGGCGAGTGGTACTGCTCGCCACGGCGAGCTACTTAAATTGTGTTCTGCCACTTGCTCGCTACGGCGAGTGATGTTGCTCGCCTCGCGAGCACTTAAGGGTTGCTCGCTACGGCGAGTGATGTTGCTCGCCTCGCGAGTGAAACTGTTCTGCTCGCCACGGCGAGTAGGTCTGCTCGCCACGGCGAGTGGTCGCAGAACAGGCTGCGGGTTCGCTCATAACCTCGCCAAAACTCGTCCAATTCATCATGTTATGCTTCTAATCTCTCAGAATTATAGTCCTAGTGATTAATCTAGGTTCTGTAACAAGTTTCTACATCAATTCACGTCATTCTCTCATCAATTCATCATAAACCCTACAAAACCCTAACTTATGAAATCTCTCAAACTCTCTTTCAATTCCTATGTTAATCACAACTAGATGAATTACAGTAAATACAATTGAAGTTAGGCTCACCCTTATCTGGTAATATTGCAGAATTGGGGTTCCCTCTTCTCTAGCCACTTTTCTCCCTTCTTGCCAAGAGTCTGTAACGTACTGACTGTTTCTTTCTAACCCTAACTCCCTTATATAATTCTTTCTATTCTCACTTATCCCCACAACTCTATCTTATTTATGAAAACAACCCCATCTCCCAAAATATTTGTTTTTATATCACATCTTAATTTTCATTACATATTTTATTAAACAATAAAATAAACGTCACACCACAACATCATCTCATATGTCACAAACATCATTAAAATCATATAATATATAATAATATACTATATACTCTAATAAAATAATTAAATAAATAAAGTGGGCGTTACACTGTGGATTGGAATTATCTTGATTCTGTGTTGCGGCGGATGAACTTTCAAATTTTGTGGCGGAAGTGGATGACATAATGTATTTTAACTCCAATGGTATCAGTTTTGGTAAATGGGAGTCCTACTGAGGAATTTCAGATGAAATGGGGGCTTCGTCAGGGGGTCATCTTTCTCTATTTCTTTTCCTTATAACGGTTGAAGGGTTACATGTGATGATGAAAACAGTGGTTGACCAGGGGTTGTTTACACCGTATGGGGTGGGGAGAGGAGAAGTCTCAATTTCTAATCTGCAATTTTCAGATGACACTCTTATGAAGGGAGTTAAAAGTTGGGGAAATATTCGATCTCTAAAGGCTGTGTTGGTTTTGTTTGAATTAGTTTTTGGATTGAAGATTAATTTCCATAAAAGTTTGTTATATGGGGTTAACATATCATATTCTTGGTTGCATGAGACAACACCAATGTTGAGTTATACACATGGAAGAATTCCCTTTATGTATTTGGGGCTACCCATTGGTGGAGATCCTAGGAAGCTTATATTTTGGTACCCCTTGGTTGAGCGGATTAAAAAAAAGTTGTCTGGTTGGAAGAGTCGTAATCTTTCAATGGGGAGAGCGGTTAATTCTGCTTAAGTCTATCTTTTCCCCCATTCCGTTTTTCTTTCTTTCCTTCTTCAAAACCCCCTCATGTATAATCTCTATCCTTGATTACACTTTTAATGCATTTTTTTTTGGGGATGTGAGGTTATTAGGAAAATTACTTGGATAAAACGAAATATTGTGTGTTTAAGAAAGGAAGTGGGAGGTTTGGGTGTTAGGAGGTTGAAGGAGTTTAATCTTTCTCTCTTAGGTAAATGGTGGTGACGGATCCTTCAAGAAAGGGGGAGTTTATGGTACATGGTGTTATGTGCCCGGTATGGGGAGGAGGGGGTGGTTATGTTGTACAGGAGGGGGGAGGGATCGGTGTGGTGGCGGACGATTAAGAGTGTTAGAGATGGTGTGGGGGCAGGTTGATACATGGTGGTTGCTTGATAATATAAATCGTAAGTGGGGGATGGTGAGTCTACTTTGTTTTGGACTGACCCTTGGCTTGACGGGAAGCCATTGTGCAAAGTCTTTGCGAGATTGTTTGAGTTATCTGAGAATAAATTAGAGACGGTAGCTAGTATGTTTGCGAGGGGTTCGGGCGTTGATGGGGAGGCGTGGAGGTGGCACCGAAGGTTTTTTTGCTTGCGAGGAGGAGTTGTTGGGGGAATGTGCAGCTAGACTTACTTCTGTTACCTTACAGATTGAGAGGGTTGATAGATGGATTTGGTCTTTGCATACTTCTAACTGTTACACTATTAGTTCTGCTTATTTTTATTTAACATAAACATATATTGGTCAGGATCAAATTAATAATAACAACTTCATGTGGCTGAAAGCGATGCCTTTAAAAGTTTCAATTTTTGCGTGGCGTCTGTTCCTAAATCGGATCCCAACTAGAGACAAGTTGTTCCAAAGGCGGGTGTTAGCGGAGTCTGATCAGAGTTGTGTTGCAAATTGCGGCCTAAATGAGGAGTTATACCATTTATTTCTTAATTGTGGTTTATTTGGAGGTATCTCGCAGCATATTGTGGGTTGGTTAGGAATCTCAACAACTTTTCATGGATCTCCACATAATCATTGTCATCGGTTTGGAGTGCTTTATGGCTTTTCGAAAATATCAATCGAATCCTTGAACATTATTTGGATATCAGTTGTCTGAGCAATCTGGAAAGAATGTAACAACAGAGTTTTTCAGAGAAAAGAATATCAGCTTCAAGCAATTTGAAAATGGGTGAAGCTTCAGTCATTCTGATGGTTGAAATCGAAATATGGTACTTTCAATTTTGATTATCAATTGTGGCGGCTGTCCTTTAACATGCTTAATGTTTGTTTTTTTAGCTGTTTTCTTCTGTTTTCTATTTACTGTTTTCTTTTCAAGTTGCCTTTCTGGTGATTCTACAGTTGTTTGAACTCTGTTTTGTCTGGGCTCTTTGACGCTCCTTGTGCAAAAATGTCTAGCTGTGTTTTATAATATACCATTTTAGCTTCTTTTTTTTCTTTTTTTTTAAAAATTACATAATGTAACACCCATATTCTTTATTTAAGACTTTATACCAGACTCTTTAATTTTAAGAAGTAAAAAAACCACTATATTTTTTTCTCTGACTTAAAACCACACATTCATTCTTTAAAAAATAACAAATAATGTTTTTATCTATACATGAGGAGTTTGGCCTAAAAATCTCTCCGCTAGAGGAATACAAGTTTTATGGTAACTTTACTTTTTATTTTATTTTAGAAAATGATAAATTTACTATATAAAATTAAATATTCATCTTGACCTGTATTAAAATTGTTCGTAAAGACTTGAACAAAATAAAATAAAATAATTGTTCATAAAGAAATCTTTAAATAATTATAAAAATAAAATAATATTAATATGTTTTTGGTTTTTCATAGATATCATCAACCGAAGGTAATCCTAGTGGTATGATAGACACTAAACTTTGATTAGTTACATTGTGGATCCTTCAACCAAACTAATCCACATTGGTAATTTAAATTTTGACTAGAACATTTAGATTTTTTTATCATGCTGCATAGATATTTATGACTGTAAATAAATATGATGATATTGTGTAAATATAATACCTTACGTAAAAAAAAAAAATTAAAATCGTTTCAATTCATAAATCTAATTGGAAAAAAAAATCATAAATTTTGATGGTCTTTAAAGTGAGTCTAGCTTAATTAGCATCGAAAAAATATACAAACATCATTTTGGATGATGTCTATTTATGTGGGGCAAGGATTCTTAAAGTGAGCAAAATGTAAATGATCCTCCAAAGTATGTGGGGGAAGTATATACAGTATGTGGGGCAATGGTTGTTATTGTAAATTATATATTATCGAATTGATTGCTAATGAAATATTATAAGCTTATTTTTATTCAGAAAAAAAGATTATGTGATATGCTAGGGTAAGATTTTTCCACGTAAAAAGTTTGTGTCAGAGAACGGTTTTGTCGAGTCTTGACTCAAATTTTATGTTTCTGGTAGAGCTGAAATCGTGACAAGATTTTAAAATTGTGACTCAATATTTTATGGAGGAAGTTGATGGAAGCCAAATCGTGACACCATTTGGGAAATCGTGACACAATTTTGAGATAAGAAGGAAGTTGATGGAAGCCAAATCGTGACACCATTTGGGAAATCGTGACACAATTTTGAGATAAGAATGTTGTACAATACTGTCTACGAACTATATTATGACACAATTCTGAGAAATTATGACACAATTTTGTATGGATTTGAACAATATATAAGTACTCTTTGACCCATTTGTTGGGTGAGGTTGGTGAATCTCATGAAAACCAAATGAGTGAATTTTTATGGTATTTAGATACTAAAGTTGAAGGTCTTTGGGTGAGGTTCAAAATTTCAAGATGCGAATCTTGGAGAACCAAAAGAGGAGCTATTGGAAGAGGGTCAATGTCTTTTGAAGAGAGATGCACGGGGTTAGAAAACACATCAAAAGAAAGTCTACGTGTGTGTTTGATTCTGCGGTGATAAAAATTGATTTTGAATGAATTGATTCAGATCAAAAGTGAGTTGAGTGAAATTAATTTATGTTTGGATGCATTAATATGAAAGTGATTCTTAGCAAGGTATGCTGTTTGGATAGTTTGAATCAAAATTGATTTTACGTGTATAATTACCAAAATGGGTTTCATTAAAATTATAAGTATTTAAAATACAATTAGATTTCATTTCAATTTTATATAATTATTCAAATTTAATTTGTATCATTAAATTTAATATTTTATAGTTATAAAAAAATAAGTTATTTATAAAATTATTTTTACAAAATTATTCATAGATTGTTAAAATAATATATTAAGGGTTGATATGATAAACACGTCCATGAAAAATGTGAATTTAAATTATTAAGAAATCCATAATATAAATAGTTAGGATTTTATCATATACAACCTCAAAATAAATAAGACTCATGCTTTTTATCATATATAAATAGTTTTTGGAACCATCAAGTTCTATACCACAGTTGTTCGATAAAGTAAAATCAATTTTTTTATGGTGGTTGAAAGCTATTAAGTTTGGTATATTGCAGCTCCTAGATAATTCGTTGTGTGAAACAGCACAAAAGAAAGGATAAATATGTAAAACGGAGAGCATTCACTCATAAAACGGAGAGCTTTGACTGGAATTGCTTTTACACGACTCAATTTTAAAAATTGTTACCCAAACACCAACTTTTTAACAAACTCACTTTTAAGATTTCTAAACTCACGTTTACGGCTCCCCACCACGCAACCAAACGAGTGCGTGAACAACTTAGGTGAGTCTAGCTTGTGAAACCAAAAAAATATATAGTTCTTTTTTTTTTAAATAAAAAAAATCCAAATCCAATCCTTTAAAATCGTAATCAAATCCTTTCCTTAAAAAAAAATCCTAATCAAATCCTTTAAAATGCGATATTTTTTTCTCCTAAAAGACAATACCCCAATAAAAACAACGTGGAATAATCAATACAATACCAATCAATCTTTTTTTTGTGAGGAAACAATACCAATCAATCCTTATTTAGCATTTATTTCGTTTTATTTTTTTGAATAACTTAATTAGCATTTATTTCTAATACACACAATTTAAAATCATACCAAATAAAATCAATCTTATTTACATTTATAAATGATTTACATAAATAAATAAGTAAATAACTAATTTTTTTTCTCAGTATATATCCTGGCTCTTCGTTGACAATAGTGACACACACACACACGCCTTTACCAACCCATGTGACGTGCTCTCCAATTCCATCCAAAATTTGCAAAAATATTATCACACAACACCTCAAAAGTGCTCTCTTTTTAACCTATCCTTTTTCATCAAAATATATTTAATTTCGGTTCCTTAGATAGTGATACTTACTACTTTATTATTATGGTTATAAGTCTTGTGGCTCTAGCTTCTGTGTTTCCGCGTTTTGATGATAAATTGTCAATTCACACAACTCATAAGTCATAAGCTTCTAGTTGTAAGGTAAGACTTTCTTCTTACAAGAAAACATTTCTATTAAGCTAGGCTTATATTTGTGGGGGTCTAAAAAAATAGTACCAATATCATTGAAACGTTAGTTTCAATAAATTTGGAAGGAATAGATACCCTTTGATTCTAAGAAGCTGCATGGTCCATCCTTTTGTGGTTTAAAACTTTAAAGTTTAGCAAAGTCCTAGGAAATTACTAGATAACAATATTGTTGTCGGATACCAGTTCTTTTACTTCCTTAATAACTCCGAAATTTTTTCATAGCTTTCAATCACAACCGAAAAATTTCAGCCTTTAATTTTGGTTCCTATTTAGTTTTATTTTTATGATGGTATATAGTATATATGATAGTATGATTATGAAGATGTGAAATTTCTCACAAAAAAAAAAAAAACAGGTTCAATGTATTCTCGTAGTTTATGTATTACTCTAAGCCTTGTGTTTGGGTTCATTGTTCTTATGGCGTTTGCACACATTTTCTACTTCTTATGGTGGAAAAAGAGAAGAACACACATAGATATTGAAATGGAACAGAGTAATTATGCAAAAGGGGTGTTTTATTGGGGGTGCTGGAAGAAAACACCATGTTCTTTGCATGCAACAAACACTAGTGAAAGTGTGATGAGAGAGAAAGAAACTACAAATCAAGAACATGATTTGGAATTAGGTGTTGATGGAAAAGATTTGCTTTTGAAATCCAATGGTGAAGAAAGTTTGGAAGTAGAATTGATGAGGTTGCATAATCTCCCTGGTCCACCAAGGTTTTTGTTCACAATCACAGAAGAAACAAAAGAAGATTTGGAATCTGAAGATGGTAGATCAAGGTGTGGTAGAAGCAGAAAAGGGTCTAGAACAAAGAGTTTAAGTGATTTTATTGATTCTCCTATGAAGTGTTCTTTAGACCCTCTTGAATCTTATAAGCATCAAGGGTTCAATCCTCTCTTTGAAGTCTCAGCAGAATCTGAATTCAACAGGTTTAGATCTTCTCCACCACCAAAATTTAAGTTTTTAAGGGATGCCGAGGAGAAATTGTATAGAAGATTGATGGAGGAATCTAGAAGAAAAGCACTAGAGGAAAATCATGGTCCTGTTTCAGAATTTGAGGTTAAAAATTTATCTAATGTAACAAAGGCTACAACTACAAGTTCGTCACAGGTTCTTCCTTTGACATCTTCTCCTACAACATTCAAACCACATGAAAATTCATCCATGGTGCATTAGATCTATACAATTAGGCCTCTGATTTTTTTTTTTTATCTTCTTTTTTTACCTTATGTTAGATTAATTTTTCTAAATGACTCATTTGCTAGTTTTTACCATTTTTTAATGTTTTATAAAGCAGTTGGTTTCTTTAGTTATTTTATGTACCTCTATTATTTGTGCTCTTAAATTATTGCTGGTTGCTATGATTAATATGCTGCAAATTTGCGCATGGTATGCCAACAAATAGAATGCAAACTGACATGATCTTCAAGATGGTTGTTAAGTACTTAAGTTGTTAGTATTGAAACCCCAAGTGCTGCACTGGTGGTATAGGTTTGAGACATGTTCCTTTTAAGTCACAAGCTCGAATCCCCAAGTATTAGCGATTCCTATAGTTAACAAGTATATGATTGAACCTCCGATAATAGATGGATGGATTGATCCCCAAATTAGTTAGCCCTCAAATCGAATATTGAATTTCCACAAACAAAACTTGTTAGTCATGATTCTAAATTGTATTTGTGGTTGAAGTTTGATTACGTTGCAAATCTTTATATTGCTGAAAAATGCGAAAAAAATGTGTCTGCTGCAAACAAAATTACGGTTGCGGACCCCAATTTAAAATTGATGCTAGATATTTTTTTCTCTTAAGGAAAAATTGATGCTAGTTATAAGCAAGCGACTCCGTGGGGCATTGTGTTTTTGTCCATTCTCATGTGATGTGATGATGCATGTCTGCTACATTACCAAAATTTTAAATTTAAAAAGGCCTTAATGATTTATTATTTTTCTCATTAGAAAACCCCACAATCATATATTGTACTAGTTGTATTCGCTTATCTAGCTGTGTCTTTTGTTTTCTTTCCTAGTTGCTTAATTCTCATTACATTAACATTATCATAATCACAATTAGCTATCAAATGAGATCAACTTTAGCTTTCTAAATCAAAAGGTTAACGCGTAAACTTGTTCCAATGTAGATTTCACATGTAGATATTGTAAAGTAGTAAGATGTTATTGATTGAATTTGCCTAGCTCTCTACAAATATGGAAAGTCAATGTTTCATGTTAATCCAATTTACAAAGTGTTGTACAGATAATAAGTATGGAATTTTATTATAAAAAGAAATACGTTTAAAATTCCTTTGAAAATGGAGTAACACTTCTCTTGTCAAGATAAATTTAAATGGCTTAGACTTACATAATTGGTAAAAGATACAAAGAGAGAAAAAAAAATCAATTTACTATAATTATTGAGAACATTGATTTGTGTCCCTAAATGATTTGAATTTGAATTTGTGACCATATGAAAATTATCCTTTAAAAGATTGTTACAACAATGTAAAAAAACTTTGTTTTCTTTGCCTTAACTCTCAAATTCTAAGATGTATTTGTGACCATGTAAAAATTATTTTTTAAAAGATTGTTAGAACGTTAAGAAAGCTTTGTTTTCTTTGTCTTTTTCTTTGAAGAAACTAAACTAGTCCATCTGAATTGCCATCAAGGAGAATCGAACCTGAAACTTTGAAAAAAAACATACTCTAAAGTTTCAATTCAACATTATCAGACCAGTGTTTTGTTTTGTTTATTTAACTCTCAAATTCTAAGATGTATTTGTGACCATGTAAAAATTATTTTTTAAAAGATTGTTAGAACGTTAAGAAAGCTTTGTTTTCTTTGTCTTTTTCTTTGAAGAAACTAAACTAGTCCATCTGAATTGCCATCAAGGAGAATCGAACCTGAAACTTTGAAAAAAAACATACTCTAAAGTTTCAATTCAACATTATCAGACCAGTGTTTTGTTTTGTTTATTTAATTCTCAAATTCTAAGATGTATTTGTGACCATGTAAAAATTATCCTTCAAAAGATTGTTAGAACATTGTAAGAAAGCTTTGTTTTCCTTATCTTTTTCTTTGAAAAAGCTAAACTAGTCCATCTGAATTGCCATCAAGGAGAATAAAACTTTGAAGAAGAATATACTCCAAAGTTTCAACTCAACACCATCAGACCAAACCAAATGTGTTTTTTTTTGTTTATTTTACTCTCAAATTCTAAGAGAATGAAACACAAATAATTTGGAATTCTCTTAAAAATTGACCAATAATTATTTCATATAGTATTTGAATTTGAGTTTTTGGGACAGGTAAGAAAGCTTTATAGCTAAGAATTCCACACTTTTTTCTACCTAGTACTATTTTCTAAACAATTAATAAAAAAGATATTGGGTTTTTCTTAACCACCTCCATTTTATAATAGAAGAAGTATTCAAAATTAAGATTAGAGTAATGTTGTTGGAGGGGAAATTGTGCAATTTGTAGATGAATGAATTAAATTAATAAGCGAGCGGCGGGTCCCATGACATGAGTGTGTCTTAATCAAACCATGAAGTGACAAAGTGGAAAACGGTGCGTGTCATGAATGGGTAGGTTATGGTGTCTATGAACTTTTACCTAAACAACAAGTGATGTCGTTGTTATCACGCGAATTGTTACAAACTTTTCTCCAACCAAACCAAACCCAACTTACAAAGTAACAGCGCCTGCTTTTCAAATTTGAATTTGCAAATTTCCCAAACTAGCAGCTTGCAGTTGTAACTTATTGGTTGAAAAATATAGCCAAAAATCCATTCTGCACTCCTTCAAATTAGATGTATCTAACAAACATGGAGAGAAACAGAGGAGAGAGATACATGAGAGAGAGACCGGATGATCCAACTATAGAAACGTATCCACATCAAATACACATAAGATACTTATATGTTTCAGATACTTACAGAGATGTATCCACGACCACGAAGTAGTATTAGATTTCATTTTTTTAAAATATTTTATTAGATATTTAAAGAATAATGCACTAATACTTATAAGATACTTTTTTTATACTCCCACCGTCTCTAAATAATAGTCGTTTAAGGTTGATGCACGATTATTAAGGAAATGATTAATTGTGTTGATTTTGATGGTAAAATTAGTATCATTTACTAAAACACCCTTATTAATTGCATTTAGTGAAGTAGTTAAGTTGAATAAAGTTCAATAAATAAGGGTATTTTAATGGAAAAAATAATAATAAATGCTGCATTGATATTCTAAAGTGACAATTATTTTGAGAAAAAGAAAAATGTGTAAAGAGACAATTATTGTGAGACGGAGGGAGTAGTATTCTAGAAAAGATAAAGAGAAAAATAGTAAAAGTGAAAGAGAGAAAAAAAATAGTTTTGAGTGTCTTTGTCAAGTATTGGTGCATTATTCTTTATCATAAATGTTAAGTATAATATATTGAATTGTGAGTGGTAAAAGTAATATTAATTAAAGTTATAATTGAAAAAAAGTAATTAATATTATATTGAAAAGTGAAATAAGTCAATTTAGGATAATGTTTTTTTGTAAATGACTCTCTTATTATGGGACATAGGGTGTATTGATTTTTTTTGAAGAATCAAAAATAGAATATATTAACAACGAGGATGGATCCTCTTTAGCACAAGGTGTACTAAAGAAGCCACCTCAAAGAACAAGCAGTCACTATATAATTACAAAAATCAAGTTAGTCGATACCTAAACAAAGTAACGGGTCCGATTAATCAATCCATATTTCTTCTAAATATTCTATACAAGTTTTGTTATAAATTTTTGTTAATTTTATTTAGGCAAATATTTTGTTTGTTAATTTATCTTAGTCATGTTGTATTTTAAATTTTAAAAATTTCACATACTCCCTCCGTCCCATAATAACTGAGTCATTTGGAAAAAGATATTGTCCCAAAATTTTTTACTCATTTCACTTTTCAATACAATATTAATTACTTTTTTCCAATTATAACTCTAATTAATGTTATTTTCACAACTCTCAATTCAATATATTCTACTTTACATTTATGATAAAGAGGAATGCACCAATAGTTGATAAGGACACTCAAGATCATTTTTCTCTCTCTTTCACTTATACAATTTTTCTTAATAAATAAATGTGAAATGAGTAAATAGCTTAATTAAAATGGGATGGGAGTATCAATTTTTCTTTATCGTATCTACCCATACTTGTATTACATATTTGAATTTCATAGAAGAGAAATTGAAGACTTCTCTTGTTTGGAAATGAGATAAATTGAGAAGAGATAAGAATAAGTTGTAGGCCTCCAACCTTTATGCATTCTTACCTAAAGTGAGCAGAAAGAGGAAAGAAGTGGCAAAAAGAGTCTTATATGCCATTGATATTTTAAAGGAAAATATGAGTTGCTTATTTTTGTCTTTAATTAACTTAAAAATATTGTCTTTTTAAAAAATGATATCTTTTCCTTTTGGTACAAAAAATGATATCTTTTTTAGGGAATTAAAAAATATCTTTTTCTTTTCTTTTTCTTATACTAAATAATACTTCAACTTTATTATATTTTTCATTTGCCCTTAAAAACAAACTATATTTCTTGTAAAAAAAACAAGCAAACTATATTTTCCATATATATATTCTCACACTTTCTCTTACATACCTCTCTCTTTTTAATTTTTCTTTCAAATCATACACACCTTTAAAAAAATAATCTAAGATTTTTATTTACCGTGGTTCATTTGTTGAGATCATCACATAATATGTGCCGAAAACATATTATGGTTCACAACTAAGCTTAGTTTTTTTTTTTTTTAAAGAACTAAGCTTAGTTAATCTTAACAAAACAAAAACTAAGCTTATTAATGTAAGTGGTGGATAAAAGGTTTTTGATAAATGGCGGTTAAAAGGTTAACAACTTAGATATTTTTCGTATAAAATGACTAATATGTTATTTCTAAATGTTAACCGATGATACAATATTAAGCTTAGATTTAACTTAATTTTTTCGCGTGACTTTACCATATTAACCATAAATATAATTTTAACTTAATTTTTCCTTCCACACTTTTGCATTTAATGTTTATCTAAAGTAAAATAAAATTATGTTCCTAATTATAAGCAACCGTTAACTGTCTCGCTATACTTAACCTAATCTTTTACTTATAAATGTTAACCAGTCTCGCTATATTTAACCCTATTTACATTTACATTACTTATAAATGTTAATCCGTCTCGCTATACTTAACCTAATTTTAAGCTAATTTTTCCCTCACACTTTTGCATTTAATGTTTATCTAAAGTAAAATAAAATTATGTTCATAATTATATGCTATTTTTTTTGGAAATCTCTTACTTATAAATGTTAATCCGTCTCACTATACTTAACCTAATTTTTCCTCCACACTTTTGCATTTAATGTTTATCTAAAGTAAAATAAAATTATGTTCCTAATTATATGCTGTTTTTGGAAAGGAATAACCTGTTAACCCGTCTCGCTATACTTAACATAATATCTTACTTATAAATGTTAATCCGTCTTGTTATACTTAACCTATTATGTTACGTTACAGTATCAAGGATGATGTCATATGGAAAATTATGTTATGGTACAGTACCAACGTCGTCTATGCTTCTTAATATTATGAAATACTATATGACAATCATGACATTTATCTAAACTATTTTGTTACCTATTACCGTCAAATATTACCTTTCATATGACCCATGCGTTAGCAAAGGTCGATGGTCTAGTTTAAATAAAAAGAAACTTAAAAGAACTATTTTACTACAAATATCAAATTTAAATGATGGAATAATGCATTTGACCAAAAATATAATAACACACTCTTTTTATGTTATTTTTTGTGTCAAGTAATTTAATAACTAAGCTTACCTTTTAAGAAAAATAAGTGGATATATGATGTTCGAATTCGACATACATATACTAATGTATTGTTTTTGTTCAACTGAACTATGTTCTCATGACCTATTTATCCGTGCCAATGTAATGTTAAGAATTTGAATATTTTAATTTATTCATACTTAATACAAAGAAACTTGTTACACGATGGCTTACAAGTTACAATCGGGGAATTAACATTTAACAATGTCTTCTACCAAAATAAAAATAACCATTAACAATGTCTCATTCTTCTTGTTGAGAAAAAGTCTCATTCTTAGTTAAAAAAATAAAACAATGTTTCATTTAATAGCTGGAAAATTGGAAATTCGGCTAGGTTCCATGTGAAATAAGGAACAAAACAGTGTCGTGGTCCTATGTACAAGTCAATTGCGTGGGTCCACTATATTAATTCTCTAGATTTGACATGTAATTTGGCTTCAATGAGCATAAATCAAAATTACATGAAATTGTTTTAAAAAATTGTGATAATGGTTCTTCATTTTCCCTTGATTCTTTCCCTTCTTCACAAAGTTTCAATTTAGTCATGAATTGTAGACATTAGTTTGATGTAGTTTAATTGCATATGACACATACATGGGTCAAATTCCGAATTTTAGTTCTAATCTCTTGTTAAATTTTTTTGTCTGATTTTGGTTTCTTGTTCTTTTAAACTAAAGCAGGCACTTAGTCCATGTTGTCATATAGTTTCTTTTAAGTGATTATGTGGTAGATAAATTGTCAATTACAGTCGTCAGGTACTCATGTGACAGTAATATATCACTTAATAAATATTTTATTTCTTCTTCTCCTTTTTATTTCTTTGAATATGTTATTTCTCCTTTTCAATTTTAAAATTTGTGACAAATCTTAGTAAATAGGTGCTAATTTGCACCAAATATGAAATAGGTACATGTAACAACCTTACAACCGATTGTGACTGGCTAACTCTCACCAGTCAATATATCCCTATACTCGAGTATAAATTATTTGTTCACATTTGAGTTCCTAAGATTCATAAGGTACTTGACTAAACCTCATTATAGTTTTGGCCCATATATAGGATCTAAAACTAAAACTTAATGCATTTGCATATATGAAAAGGATATTTAGAAGCATTTAGGTAAACAATTTAATGAAATATGTATTTAATAAACGATTATCTTAAAAGGTAATCAATCAAGCTTTTACTTAAATAACCTAGCCAAACATGTCTTTATAGTAAGTTTGTTTTTAGAAAGGGTCAATACATACTCAAGATAAGCAGATACACTTACACAATACAAGAAATCGTCTGCATCAACAGTAGGACAAAATATACCGATGTTAATGCATTTTTCTCGGAAGGGAAACCATGATACAAGATGAGGAATGTTATTTGAATAACTCTTTGTTGGAATAATTTGTTGAACAACCAAAATATATAAAGAAATTTAAGTATTGGTACATAAACCAAAACAAAAGAGAGCGAAAGTAAAAACACAATTTGAGTATAAGAGGGAAAATTGTCAAAAAATGGTTGTTCAAATATCATTTCTCATACAAGATAGATACCGGAATTTAAAATTGTGTTTTCCTTCCTTGAATCATTACGAATTTGACACGAGTCGGTGAAAGTGTTGTTACCTCTTGAAGTGCATAAACGTTTTCGATCACAAGCAAAGCATAAGTGTTGTGCCTTTTTACTTCCTAAACCTGTTGAATAGCGCTTCCGATCATATAAGTTTGTTGCAATATTATAAACCTAGAGATTGTCGTGTAATGTTTCAAGTTGAGACTGTTTCATATTGCTTTCACTATAGAAAATTTTGTATAATTTCTGATTCTGATTTCTTGGGACTGACTTTCTTTCATGTAGGCTAGTTGCCATACCAACACTGTTGTAACATTTTATTTCTTAAATAAACCTGCCCACTTTTACATTTATCTTGTTTTTGGATGATGTATTAGGCCAATTCTTTGAAACAAGATTAAATTAAAGTTTTTGTAAAAAGTTACTAGCTGGACTGCAAACTAAATAATATTTTAATGCAGATAGCTCTCTCTGGTTTGAACAATACAGTTACACTCTAGATTTGCTCAATAATTTGATGAATCCATTCACACTTTAGACAACCAAATTATCCCAAAACTATGAGTTTTATGGTGAAACTTAAACATAACAGATAGTGCAGAAATTTAATTTGCTATTAGATATTTGAAAAAGAGCTACACATAATGCTTAACAGAGAAAGATACATAAACCTGTGAATATAAATCCATGATTCAGGAATTCCTCAAATGTGTAAGAGAATGAATCAAAACATAAGTGTAATAACAACTTGAATCAAGGTGAGACCGAATACATGAACAATTATCAGCAGCAAGTGGAAACTGCACTTAAGTGCAGCTGAGCAAACTGCAGTTCACACTGCAGTTCGTTACCAAACAATAGTTAATTGTAGGGGTGACAATTGGATCCATCAAATCTATATTCATTCGGTCCATCCACTGTAAAATCCATCTGATCCATCCATCAAACAATTTATTTTTAATGGATTAGATTCAATCCATCCATTTAAAAATATAGATGGATCCAATCCATCCAACTTATTTTAAAGATCCAATGGATCATTTTTTATCCAATAAAAAAAATCATTTTTATTATAAAAAAAACAATAAAAAAGATTAAAAGTTGAATAACTTATTTCTTCAAAACAACTTATGAAAAATGACTTATTACGATCTATTATTTTTGAAACAACTTATTCAAAACAGCTTATCTTATGAAAAACGACTTATTACGGTCTATTTTTTTAAAATAAAAACAACTTATTCAAAATAGCTTAATTTATGCAAAACAGCTTATTACGATCACTTTTTAAAAAATAACTTATTCAAAATAGCTTATCTTAGGGAAAACGACTTATTACGATCAATTTTTTTTTTTGTAAAAAAAAACTTATTCAAAACAGCTTAATTTATGCAAAACAGCTTATTACGATCTCTTTTTAAAAAAAAAAAAAATTATTCAAAACAACTTATCTTATGAAAACCGGTTTGTTACTATCTATTTTTTTATTTAAAAAACAACTTATTCAAAATAGCTTAATTTATGCAAAACAGCTTATTACGATCACTTTTTAAAAAATAACTTATTCAAAATAGCTTATCTTAGGGAAAACAACTTATTACGATTTTTTTTTTTATAAAAAAAACAACTTATTCAAAAGAGCTTAATTTATGCAAAACAACTTATTACGATCTTTTTTTTTAAAAAAAAAAAAAAAACTTATCTTATGAAAAACGACTTGTTACTATTTATTTTTTTTTAAAAAAACAACAACTTATCACTTTTTAAAAAACAGCTTATTTATCACTTTTTAAAAAACAGCTTATTTAAAACAACTTATCTTATGAAAAACGACTTATAACGATCTATTTTAAAAAAACAACTTATTCAAAACAACTTAATTTATGCAAAACAGCTTATTACGATCTCTTTTTAAAAAACAACTTATTCAAAACAGCTTATCTTATGCAAAACAACTTAATGTGATCTCTTTTTAAAAAACAACTTATTCAAAACAACTTATCTTATGAAAAACGACTTATTACAATCCTTTTTTTATGCAAGACATCTTATTACTAACTCTTTTTATAAAAAAAAACAGCTTATTAAGTTTTTACACACATAAATTAAACTGTTTTGAACAAGTTGTTTTTTTCATACGATAAGCTATTTTGAATAAGCCGTTTTTTTAAAAAGAGATTGTATTAAGCTGTTTTGCATAAATTAAGTTGTTTTAAATATCTGTTTTGAATAAGTTGTTTTTTTATAAAAAAAAATAGGTAGTAATAAGTCTTTTTTCATTAGATAAGTTGTTTGGAATAAGCTGTTTTTTAAAAAGATATCCTAATAAGTTGTTTTAAATAAATTAGGCCGTTTTGAATAAGTTGTTTTTTTTAAATAGATCGTAATAAGTCATTTTTCATAAGATAAGCTATTTTCAATAAGCTGTTTTTTTAAAAGAGATCGTAATAAGCTGTTTCGCATAAATTAAGCTGTTTTGAGTAAGTTGTTTTTTTAAAAATAGATCGTAATAAGTCGTTTTCAATAAGTTGTTTTTTAAAAAGTGATTGTGATAAGTTGTTTTGCATAAATTAAGCTGTTTTGAATAAGCTGTTTTTTTAAATAGATCTTAATAAGTCGTTTTTCATAAAATAAGCTGTTTTTTAAAAAGTGATCGTAATATACTGTTTTGCATAAATTAAGCTGTTTTGAATAAGTTGTTTTTTTTTTATTTTAAAAAAGATAGTAATAAGTCATTTTTCATAAGATAAGTTGTTTTGAATATGTTGTTTTTTTTAAAAAGAGATCGTAATAAGTTGTTTTGCATAAATTAAGCTGTTTTAAATAAGTTGTTTTTTAAAAAAAAGAAGATCATAATAAGCTGTTTTGCATATAATAAGCTGTTTTGTATAATTTGTTTTTCGGAAAGAGTTGGTAATAAGTTGTTTTGCTTAAAATAAGCTGTTTTGTATAAGTTGTTTTTTTTAAAAAGATAGCGTAATAAGTTGTCTTGCATAAAATAAGTTGTTTTGTATAAGTTGTTTATTAAAAAAAAAGATCGTAATAAGCTGTTTTGCATAGAATAAGTTGTTTTGTATAAGTTTTTTTAAAAGAAATTGTAATAAGTTGTTTTGTATAAAATAAGTTATTTTTGAATAAGTTGTTTTTTTAATAAACAATTGATAAAGATAAGTTATTTTTCATAAAAAAAAATTATTCGTTTTGGTATTTTATTTTATGAAATTAAAAAAAAAATATGGATGAAAAACCTGAAAATGGATAGATTAGATGAATTTGATTATTTTAAATAAATTTAGTCGATTGTAAATGGTTAATGGATTTTTTTTTATCCATCCATTTCCATCCATATTCATATCCATCGAAACCATCCATCTGCAACCCTTAGTTAACTGCAGTTGGGATCATATGTGTAATTTTCGTTTTTTTTTTTAGCAAGTTTACAAGTGGGATCATATGGGTAATTTCGTAGAACTTTCGATCAGGGATCCCTTGTTTACTAAAGGCCAGTTTATTAACACCCCATCAATTGGGCCTATAAAAAGTTCCAATGAAGGGCTTTCTTGTGTTCTAAGCCATTCCAAGCAATCCCGCTTCCCATTGGACACATATGAAACATGACTTCTAATGTTCTTCTCTAACAGACAAAGCAAAACCACTGATGAGATGAGATTCCATGAGATGCAAGATATTAAAAGAACACATGAAGTTGCAAAAACAGTATTAGTCAATCAACAATTCAAAGGCATTCTTCTTTGCAACAACTCATTTTCAAAAATAATAATATAAAGTCACTTTAAGAGTATAAAAAGCCATTATATAGTTTTTTTCCGTTAAAAGACATTTTCTATGAGTAGTTTTATTTTTATTTTTATTAAAAGACATTTTCTATGAAAAACCAAAAACGAAAAAGAAATTTTCCATAATTTTTTGTCTTTAGTGTTTTAATTTGTATAAAAAATAAAAATCAAAGTATGTGATTCAATAAACAGGCTGCATTACACAGAGTGGGGACATCAATTATTGCATAAAACAAAAATTAATCATAGTTTTTTTTGACGGGAATTAATCATAGTTTTAGAGACTTCAAATGAAACACACACATAGAGATTAAAGATGGAGAAGTTTCAACCTTAAAGAAAAGGAGAAGTTTAAATTTTGGAAAAACACCTTCATTACACGACATTATTAACTAATTCACCACAAAATATAGTTATGCAGATGCACCAATAAAGAAACATAGAAAACTCACCCTAGAGGCACCACACATAAACTCACACTGTATGCAACAGGTGTGCCAATGCCATTACAAAGAAAACCTAATGAAAATCGAAGAACTACCAAGCACACAACAAAATAATACCCCGTGATACAACATAAACTACCCATAATCTTTTTCTTAAGAAACTAAACTACCCATAATCTTAAACTAGGGGTTTCACTTTATGGGCTGGACCTTTACATCGTTGGCACATCCATAATTTGCCTGAAATAAATTAGTTTCAACAAATCCATTTTTGACCGAATAAGCACAAGCACTTTCAATATTTGTAATTTTTGAGTTTCGACCAATACATCAAAATTCTGGTTAGGATCTCGCACTACAAGATATCATCAATTTGGCTAGGAAGTGTTTTCTCGGAAATTTCCTATGAAAGCCTGCACACCTAGGAATTTCACTTCTTTTCCTAGGAAATGTTTCCAAGCTAACTTCAATGTTTCCTGTATTATCACCTTTTATCGAAAGAAATGAAATGATTTATTTAGACAGAGACATACAAGTTTTTTTTGTATAAAAAACTTGCTATTCAGTTCAATGACCAACTAATATGAAAGTTTAATCTCACTGTCTATTTGAGATGCCCCATATAAAGCCACAACAAAACTTTGTATGGACTGGCCAGTCCATCAAAATTGGGATTTAGGGGAAACAAACTTAAGATCTTAAGAGAAAAACATTCTAAGTTTCAAAACAGCACCAAACTATCCTAAGTCAGTTTGATTTTTTTTTTTATAAGAGAATTAATTGTGATTTTCAATGTTGAAAAATGAAGAATTAGAACATTTGTTTCTTTTAGAAAATGAAGAATTCCAACTAAAAAGTTACAATTCAAAATAATTCCATCTAACTTAGAGACCATGCT
Source organism: Medicago arabica (assembly GCA_946800305.1). Taxonomy (NCBI): domain Eukaryota; kingdom Viridiplantae; phylum Streptophyta; class Magnoliopsida; order Fabales; family Fabaceae; genus Medicago; species Medicago arabica. The sequence continues at coordinate 53,169,085 of OX326971.1, forward strand.
AGGGAAACCGGTTGATTTACATATTGACATATCGATTATCATACTAAAAAAGGTGAAGTATATATTTTTCTCAATAATTATCGTAAATTTTATTTTTAGTCTCTGTATCCATTTTTTTATTCCGTACGAATTACAAAGCTGCATATTATTTTAGTTTCTAAATGAAAAATTTATTAAAAGTAAAAATATTAATTAAAACATTAAAAGTCATGTCTTTTTCATGATTCATGAATTGCTGATTTATTCATTGACTCGTACGTACATACATTCACTAATTCATTGGTACAAACTAGCTGATGTGAATTAATTAGTTTCGTCCTCATTTTGCAATGAAAAGGAACTGTGTGGAGAAGAGAAGATGGTACAAATATTTTAGGATTGTGATGATGATGACGACAATTATTAGAAAGAAAGCGATTGTTGGTGTGGGAATCTAATTAGTGATAGGTTGCATGTGCAATTATACATGTCTAAATGTTGTAATATGAATATGACACTCTGATTGTGGGGTTTGTGTGTGTGGCTAATAATTGAACAATTCAAATCAATAAGCAAATGCCTCCCGTAACTATATTGCATTGCATAATTTAATTAAATTATTGCAAACCATTAGGCCCAAAATCAGGCACATTACATCCATGAAATTGGTACGTTGTTTCCGTTCTTTAATTTGCAGCATTTGTGCCTTTGTGGGGATGCATTTCTTCATGCAATGCAACTAGGTAGGTCCCACTTTCATTTTCTTTTTCATGCACGTGCATGGCTACCTTTAGTGGTTTATTTATCATTCTCTCTACAATGTGAGTGTGTAGGGTTAAAGCTGCCATTTTAGGGTCTTTCCTACTAAAATTTCGCAAAATGAAGTTGTAAGCTTTTCACATATAAATGAGAGGAAAAAAAAGCAGTAACCTGTCAAAACAGACAGGGAATTAGATTCCAACACCACTAACAACATATTGTAATCATTAAAATTTGTTAGGGAAACAATTGTTTAAAGAAATGATCGATCGTTATTGTAGTTAGTGTAAATTAAAAGCAGTGCATATCTATATGATTCATATACTATATGCGTATAACTATATCGATCCTCCATCAATTTCTCAAACAAAATCATGAGCGGGTAGTTCAAAAATCAAAATGGCCCAGATTGGCTGCTTGTCATCAAAGTATCAATTCGTCGCCATATTCCTTCGTTTCTTTACTTATTTATTTCAGTGAATGTGATCTTCTTTAATTTCAGTGTAACAAATATTTTTTAACGTGGCTAAATGTGCTAATATGACCAAGAACTAACAAGAATAAAATAAGATTAATAGAGATGATGATATTGTGTTGGATGTATGGTAAATTTACGTAGGATATGATTAGAAATAAAAATATTAGAGAGGAATAGTTGGGGTAACACCTATTACCTATAGTAGAAAATAAGCTTAGATGATTTGGACATGTAAAGATAATTATGTTGTAAGAAGAACATATTAAAGAAAGGATAGTCAAATCATTAGAAACACTTGAAGACCTAGAAAAATTATAGAAAATATGTTTAATTGATCGCCAGACCGCTTAACTTATTTCTTTATTACAATTTGGTCTCAAAACTATTAAAAATTTGATTTTGGCCTCGTAAGTATTCTATTAATTACTTACGGTCATGTATACATGCCCTTCCCGTTTTATATCTACTCCTCCTCTAAAATGTTTTTAAACTCCCCGAAGTGGGACTTTGGTACACTTATGTTTTGTTAAATGCCTGCATAAGTATGTTATTAGCTTCTTCTTTTTTCCTTTTCTTTCTGTATTTTATTATTATTCTTGTTAATTAAATTAGTGATAATTTCTCTAAGAACAAGTACATATACATTAGAGGAAGCTTGTTATAAATTACATATTTTATGTTTTAATATTTAGGCTTGTACTGTATTAATTTTTACTAACCTAATATATATTATCGAGACAACTCATGAATCAACCGAGTCGAACTATATACAACTCATGTTTAGTCCATTTATTTAACAAACTTAATTTTCAGTTCATTTGATTTATGAACCAATTGCTCAACGAGTTAATTGTCGAATCGAGTTCCGAACTATTGTCGAGTTGGTTCGATTAATTGTCAATCATAGATCTAGGTGAACCTTTTCCCTCCTACACAGAGAAAGTGTAATTTGTGGTCGTCAAGATTGAGTATGACCGTAAAATGCATGGCCATAATTAAATAAGTCAAGGAATAAAATTAATTGATCAAGAGTGACACATATTATGTCATGTGTTATATATATAAGGGTAAAAATGGTAACTATACACATGGCCATTATCACATATACTCTCTCCGATCTCAATTTTAAGTGAAAAAAATTACATTTTAAGTTCATTGAATAATTAATGAATTTGGTTTGTAATATAGACCAAATACATCAATTATTCAATGAATGTAAAAAGTGAAAGATTACTTATAACTGAGATTGGGGAGAGTAAATTTTACATCAAATCACACAACATTTTCATCATTTGGATAACAATGACGTGTTACTAGATACTACTTACTGTTTATAATATCAAATAAATGATTTAATGTTATTGTCAATGTTATGAGAACCTACATGATTACACACTTGAGAACAAATAAATGAGAGATCCAAGTGGTAATAATACCATATTAGAGCGGTGAAAATACCATACTTGAAGGTGTATTTCTAAAACGTATACAGTAGGAGTCTGCTAGAGCCTGAGACGGAATTGTATAATTTGTATAGTGTCATGAAACATTTTAAATAAAGTGATCTTATAGGCGCCAAAATGAACGTTACATATCATATTTCTTTTGTGAAATGCTAACCGGTGCCATCAGGCAATGGTTAAGGAAACAAATATAGTAATCTCGCATTATAACTTGCATTCAACTCCTCAAAAATCTAAAAAATGGTATTTTTAACTTAAAACTTCTTTTTTTCGTTTCCTTCACCATTGCTCAAGACACCGGTTAACATGACCTTTTTTTCCTTAGTAATTTCAAATGTTTCCACGTTCTTATTAATTGCTTTACTTAAAGAAGTGAGGAAGAAAACGATAAGTAACTAAGATCCTTGGTTAAGAACGGGAGAGGGTCGTTTCAAGAAATGATTCGGCGTTACCAAATTATATTTTGGGAGAGTCCACATAATTTGAAAGTTAAGCTTAAATAGCATATATTCGGTAATGTAATGAGGCCCGCAATAGGGACTACCGTCAACTAAGAGCATATGTCTCAAAAAACATTGATTATTGTTGTTGATTTGGGACATGGATGACCCTTTTATATTATTTATTTTTGTCAAAATGACCCTTTCAAAAAATATATTTAATTATGCTAATTTTTTTTTTCTAATTAACTATTTGATTTTCTGCAAAATTGGACTCTTATACTAAATTGAAGCTCGGTCAAAAGGCTAACGTATAATATTATTCTAGCTAATTAAGTATAAAACTTGAATACTCCCCAAATAATTTTAACTACACTAAAATAAATTAATCACTTAAGTCTAATTAGGAGATTAATTACGCTATAGCATAACATGACAATTTTGACCTTCTGACCCAACTCCACTTCCATGCATCACAACCATGGGAGCAAACTTGCTGGCCAATGGAGGTGGCTTCTTTCTTGGCTGAGGTGTTTTTTGTGCAGGAAGAGGTTGTGTTTCTTGAGCTGATGCATACGGTTGCTACCATCAAATTACTTTTATTCGATAAAGTACCAATTGGTCTTATAGTCTGTCTTCATAACATCTTCCTCCATTAGGTATGTCGTCACAATTTGTCTTGGTTATAGAAAAATAATGGAAGAGTTGACGCCTTCTAAGGTATTAGCTTTTTTTGGCAATTGCTTTTATCATTTTTGTTCTTCCGAATGGCGAATAGTAGTATTATAGAAGAGAGACTATAAGGGTATTTGAATCCTTAGACCAACTCCAGCGGCATCTTTTTGTGTTACTTCCGTCAACCTTTTTTGTTACGTCTGTCGGCATGTCACTTAATTAATCAATGAGTAAATCATCAAATTGATCCCTATCTTCGTACCAAATCTCACCAAATTCTCAGTTTGAGCACTGATTCTATTAATAATCGTCAAATTGATCTTTGTCAAACGTTTTTCAGTTATGTACCTCCGCTAGTAAATCATTTACAAAGACATGAACCTTTTTAAGGAACAACGTTTGATAAAGACATGAACCATTTTGAGTTATTAATAAAGTCTGGGATCAATTTGAGAATTTGGTATAAAGATATGGATTTACTCATTAATCAATTGTTTACCAACATATCATTCAATTATTGGTTGTTCACAATTGTTATTTATTTGATAAAAGCATATACAATCAAATATAACTAAAATATGGGTCAGAGTACTCCGTCCCAATTTAAGTTCTTTAAAGTGTTCAACCATTGAAATGAATAATAAATGAGTTACTTCAAATTTATGTAGTAATATGGACCCTAATTAAAATACTAATGTTAAGTTGCACCATTAGAAGTGCTCTTACAAGTAAAAGGAAAACAAGACGAAAACTACGACAACAAAAAGAGAACAAAGCTAAAGAAGAAAAAAAAACAAAGAAGAACTTCACCCAACTAGTCAACCTAGGATGCTCAATTTCTCATTGTACATTTGTTACTCCTTTCTCTCTATTCAACCTAGTGTGTGTGTGTCATTACAAAAAAAAAGAAGTTAACATAACATCAAGAGAGAACAACAAACTAGAGAAAAAACAATACACAACAACCCTCCACCTCAAATACGAAACTAAATCGGCTAACACCACAAATAATTAACGGCTTAAACACAAGACATGATCCACCTCTCACTTGCATAGGAGGGTCATCAGAGATATATATTTTGGATACACATTTTTTTTGTTATGGATTTAAATAAACCAAATATCATTTATTTACTACACGCTAATTCTCTTTCTCCGTTTGGTACGAGGTTTGTAGATGGATAATACTTGGGGGACATTGTGGCTGGTGACATTGACCAACCACAATCATAAGTGTACAAGAAAACAAAAAAAACCTTAAGAAAGAGAAAGAAGAAAGCCATTTGTGACATTGTGGTTGGCCAATGTCACCAACCACAATGTCACATAAGTGCTACCCGTTTGTAGATGGCTCGGGATGCATGGTGATTATCATGCAAGGCGAAATTTACATTTTGTTTCTGGTCTTCGTTTCTCAAAGCGGATTCTCAAAGTTTTTGAAGTGATCGACATTAATTTGTTTGGATATTCGCTCTTTTTATAAGCCATTTTCTTGTTGTTAAAATAAAATAGAAAAGGATAATAGGTCATGAGGGGAGTTCGGGGGACCATCCACATCGAGGCTAGAATAACAACATAAGTGAGAGAAACACCACACTTTTACTCAAAACCTTAAGGCAATGAGTTTATGGGTGCTCTTATTTATAAGGTGTTCAACCTTTACTTTTCTATCCGATGTGTGACATATAACTCACACTTGCACACAACACCCCCCCCCCCCCCCTCCCCTCCCTCTCAAGTGTGAGTCCATCTATTCATCATGCGTCGTTGCTGGTTTCTCCGTAAACGGACTGACGCTGGTTTCTCCGCAAACGGACCGACACTACTTGTACCGCGGTTGACGCTGGTTTCTCCGCAAACGGACCGACACTGCTTGTACCGCGGTTGCTGCTTTCTGCGCAAAGGACCGACTGCCTCGATTGTACCCTTCGTCAAACTGGGACTCTGATACCACTGTTGGGTCATGAGGGAAACTTGGGAGAGCGTCCACATCGAGGCTAGAACAACTACACAAGTGAAAGAGACACCACACTCTTACCCAAAACCTTAAGACAATGAGTTTATGAATTCTCTAACTTATAAGGTGTTCAACCTTTACTTTTCTATCCGATGTGTGACATATAACTTACACTTGCACAAAACAAAATAAAGTCGTTTTGATGTGTTGGAAAATAATGGAACTCACTTAAGTGATTCATGATAAATTAAACCATTGGAGATGCTCTAACGATTTCCTAGCAGCTGCCATATTGCTACGTATACGACACCGTTCCGTGCATGGGAGCCACTATCCTTTTTTATCAACAAATTTGAAGGCCAACGCGTCAAAAGAAGATGCTTATAGGTTAAGATACTTCGTCCACTTAAAACCCTAAAAATATAATAAAACAAAAAGAATAATGAGAATAACCACAAAGAAAAACAAGATAAAGCCTCTTCTTGCTTTCCTCCTTCCTCCATCTCCACTTTAATGCTTTATTACTTTCTTAGCTCTGCTATTCCACTATAGTGTGATTCTCCACCATCTCCCTAAAGAGCCATCAAACTTTATTAAAGACAAAAAAAAATAAAAACGCAAAAGGATTTTGAACACCATGGTTTTCTCTTCTATTCCATCTTATTTAGATCCTCTCAATTGGCAGCAAGTAAGTTTTTTTTCTTCCACAAAAGAGTGAATTTATTTATTCCTATTCCTTTGTAATAATAATATCTTCTTGAATATACCTGCAGATTTTTTTTCATTACAACTCAAGAATAATTTCATCTTTTTCCCTTTCTTGTAACCTTGTGATATATCTATATATGAATTTCATTATACATATGTTTTGCAGCAACCAAATCAACATCAGTTACTTCCACCACTATCCTCATCACAGCCACATGGTGCAGGGTCAATTATCAGACCCGGTTCGATACCGGATCAAGCTCAGGCAGCTCATGAAGTTCATACAGGTCAGGTTCAAACTCACCAAGCTAAGTTACCACCACCTTCAGAGACAGCTTTGAAGTGTCCTCGTTGTGAATCAACCAACACAAAATTTTGTTACTACAATAACTATAACTTGTCTCAACCAAGACACTTTTGCAAGACATGTAGGCGTTATTGGACAAGAGGAGGTGCATTAAGAAATGTTCCTGTTGGTGGAGGGTGTCGTAGAAGCAAAAAGACCAAAAAGAGTAACACCTCTACTCCCTCCAAATCTCCAATATCAAATAGTAATGACAAAGATTATTCAACAAGTGCAATCCATTCAACTTCAACTCCTCTTGGTGAATTCTTACACCCAACTAATAGACCTAATTACATGACATCTCTTCAGAATCTGAACCGGTTCGGTGTTGGAAACATGTTTCAAATTGGTGATTATAGTTCAACTCCTGGTGGAGGAGAAGGAGGAGTTGTGGATCAGTGGAGATTTCAGCAGTTTCCTTTCATGAATAATGGCTTTGATTCAAGTACTTCAAATGTTTCTTTCCCATTTCAAAGTGAAATTGTTGAACCAACAACTACTTCTAGGGTTACTACTCTGATGCCTGCATCGGTTAAATCGGAACACAACGGAGGTTTTAATCTGCTTAGATCTCCCATGAATATGTCAGAGAATAACAACCATTACAATAATTCATGGACTGATTTTCATGGTCTTGCATCTTCTTCGGCTAGTCGTCTATTATAACTTTCATCCTTTGCACTGCAAGAAAAAGTTGAATTATTGGCAGTAATTAGAGATGGAAAAATATTTAAATTGATCTCTAATTTTTACACCTCTAACGTATACTTAGAGATGAAATTAGAGGTGAATTTCATGTATTTTTCTCTCTAATTTTTTTGTTACTAATTCAATTTTTCTAGTAATTTCTGTGGTCGAATTTTCCATCATCTCAGTTGTAACACTTTGCTTATCATCAGTTATCAAATCCAGGGCATCATCTTTGATGGATCAGTTGTCCAGCTGAACAGCATGATTTACAAGTTGCACTATCATCGAATGGCGAAAATCAAGGCTTAGTGTTAAAATAAATTAACACAGGCATGGTAGTATTTGGTATTTTGTTCTTGTATATTTTCATTTTCATTTTCATTGTCATTGATTAATTGTTTATGTTTATGTATTGTGTGAGTTTATGGTGTGTTCTATATCAACTTTCTTTAAGTTGTATAACAATGTGTGCTTGTAGTAATCATCAACTATTATGTGATTGCTTTCAGAAGTTATGATATCAATATTATTTTCTCCTATGTTTACTTACACATACCTGCTTCAACAATACATACGCTTGGTAGCATGTACACTAGTGCAACGGTTTTGGCCACGTACGGCAATCAGCTAGCTAGTAAGATTCTGTGGACATGTTTGTCAGATTTTTTTTCCTCACATGCAATGCCTCTCTATTTACAAGTTTATGATATTATCTTAATTTTAGAAATGAATTTTTTTTTGGCCAAGTTTTAGAAATGAAGTAATACTCATAATGCATGCCTGAAAATTAAATTAGATCTTTTTAAATATAGCTAGATATTATTCCATGATATATGTATCTTAGAATATATATGTGTACACAGAATAGCAAAGTTGAACATATAGTTCAGATAATCTAAATATTATTCAAATATGCATAGTAAGGTAAGTTTCTTCTTCAATTTCTTTCTCAGTTTTCTTTTCTTTTTCTGCTCCATATACATTGGGGGGTGATGCATCCAGACAGAGACTTTGCTAGCTAGGTTATTTCGTACTATATGTGATTCTTAGTTTCGTCAAAGAGAAGTTCTTGGAAACTTGAGTGCGACAGTGATTTAATGTTCACAGATAGATCTTTTACTTGTCCTCAAAATAAAATACAGACCGGTAAGGTTGGAATTCCAAGAAAGTTCAAATCATTGTACTTTTAGCAGATTTGTGTTGGCAAGTTTTTATCCAAATGAACTCTAGGTTTGAAAATTTTAGTTAACCGTTTTCACCTAGATATGTGTATATGCCTACCCAAGGAACTAGAGGTGAGTGTTAATTAGTTCCTGAAGAGTAGAACTTTTCTTAAGAAATGATAAGATACGAACATTGATAGTACTTCCATACGTAAGAAGCTTGTAGTATTTTCTTTGAATTTTTATATCTAAATAGATAGCTTTAGGGAATGGTTATATAAGCTTTGTTTTATAAAAAAATGTTGACAGTTGATACTCTAGTTTTTTTATTGAAAGAAGCTTATACTCTAGTTGATAATATGAATTTATTGTTTTTTTTTTTGTTACAATGCTAATAAAAAAAAATAGAACAAAATTTATTGTTGATAAACTAAGCTTACAAATTGAAATTATAGTGTTTGATAAAAAAATGCTTGATATCAAAAATCGAATTGCAATAATGCCTTCCTCGTGTTTTTAAGACAAACAGTTATTATATATTTTCACTTCTTTGAAAGGGAATTTTTGGTTTAGTATGTATTCTTCCCTTTCATGTAATAAGTAGCAAAAACTTATGGTAAAGTTTTTTTTTTTGACAAAAACTTATGGTAAAGTTAATTATCGAACTGTCTGATAAATTTTAAATTTAAAAATATAAGTTATAAACTAATTGAAATAACTTATAAAAAAACGTTAGACACGCTAGTAAAAAAAATTATAAACTCATGAGTAAAAATGTTAACAAATGAGTTTATTCTAGTTAAACGGGTTTATAAACTATAGGCAGTATATTTACTAGCCCTAAAAATTTACTTTGCCAATCAGAGCCATAAAATCCTTTTGAGTCCCATATTATTATACTATCATAAACTTCAAAAGAAAAGTAAAAGAGTAGCTGGTCAAAATATGTGTATGACCTTTTTGTTATGGCAATTTGTCATTGATCGAGTTTATTCCTCTATGCCTCTTATTCCGAGTAGCTTTTGTGCTTCAAAGTTAATCAAGCAACAGATCATATACAACTCAATAATTATTACAAACTATAGTATTATTTTAATCGATAAACGAACTATTAGCTAATGAAAAAAAGGAAAAGCAATATGGAAGATATATATAACTTTTGTAAGAACCAATGTTGGCTTTAAAGAACGAATAAAGCAAGTAGCAACATGAGCAGCAGAGACCGATATATTTCAGACAAAAGCTATCTTCATGTCTTTGTGTCGTCATCACGTAGGTTGTAACATGGGTTGCCCTTTCATTCCAAAAATGTCGGTTTGTGATTGCAAAAAACGTTTTGAGGGTTATGAAGGAAAATAACTAAAGAAGTATAAAGAGAAATGTGTGGGTTAAATTTGAAGGTGTTATTGCTGTTGTGGTACGAATTATGAATCTACTAGGGCTCAAAAATTCATGCAAAATAATAATGCTTCGTGAAATGAAATGGCATTGGATTTGCTTTATGCATAACTGCTGCTGACCGTTGATTATTTGGATAAAAGTCATATGAACCCTTGGATTTGCTTTCTTTGCCCTTATTTGCATCTTCTATTTTTTCTCTCTACTTTTTCTTTCTTTTCACGTAAATAACGTGTATATGCGTGGGACCTCACTTATCCATCACCAGTTTTATAGATTTGGACTGGTCATGGAACTTAGAATACTAAGTTGGGTCACCTATGGAAACCTTAACATACATATATAGAATAAATTTGTTTTTCCTGTTTAATTTAAAAAGTTAAATTTTCATTTAGGAGAACTATCTGAGTGATTTAATAACATTATTTTTACATAATTTTAAATCAAAAGTGCTCTGTACTTCTTTTTTGATAATAAAAGTGCTTTTTATAACTTGATTAGCGGCTTTCTTCTCTAGGCTAAAATTCAAACTCAAATAATGGAACCAACAGGAAGTTACAAATGGTACATATGCTAGAATTTCCCGCCCTCGTATCATTGTGATTTGAGTTTGAAGTCAAAATTTCATTGTTGATAGACTATATAAATAAATTTTATTGTTTATATTTAAGGTTTGGTAACTCAATTGGTTTGAGCTGAGATATAAAGAGTTGTAGGTCCTAGGTTCTTAATCAGACAAAAAAGTCAATATCAATCTAGCAACGAATTATCAACATATGTGATTTAAAAAATATATATTTATATTTGTAGATAATAGATGCCAAATTATGAAGTTGCTAAATTCAACCAGTCTTTTTTTAATGGCAAATAAAATATATCGATGCCTAACGATTTTCTAGTAGCAGAATGTTCAATGAATCTTAGATAGACTCTCATACTATGTTGAGAAACATGATAAAATCCAACAACGAAAAGAGTAAATTGACAGAAAGGTTGATACAAACATTGATTGAAAGAAAAAGTTGATACCATGAGTGTCGGATTTGCATGTTATAAGGTTAAATCATTTTTACAAATTTGACTTGTGATGTGAATGATGTCACTTTTTATAAACTCATCTCAGACCTTATTGTTGTGAATTCGTTGTGAAAACCACACCAATAAGTGGAGAAAATTAATACCAAGTAATCAATTAAGCGGGTGACAAAATAATTCAAACAAAAATAAACAGCAAGAGATAAAAGGAAGAAGGAGAACACAAAAAATTGTTTACCCAGTTCAGTCTAATAATGACCTACTCTGGGGGAGAGAGCAGCTCTCCGTTCCACTATAATGATATGAGTTTCTTTACAAAGAGATATTGAGTTACAAGAATCAGTCTTCAAACCTAATTCTACCCAAGTCCCAATCTCTTCCCGTGACCAAGAGACTCAATCCTAATAGTGTTTTGTTCAAGGTGAATCAAAGCAATCCCAACCCTAGAGTTTGTTGCCAAGAGAATTTCTCTATAAAACCCTAGTTTATATGTTGGCTTCTAAACCTTGTTTTTCTACACACTTAATCATCTGATACAAGGCTTATATTTATAGTGGAAAACATCCCTCAAAAATTGGAACAAATCAGGCCCATGGAGGAAAAAGAAACATATTTATTTTTCCCTACTGTTCGCGAATTCGGGCGCCGAACTCTCCTGTTCGGGCGCCGATTTTTGCCGAGCCAAAAGGCTCTTTCTGCAGGTACAATTCGGGCCCCGGACTACTCCATTCGGGCCCCGAATTGAACAGTGCCAGGATGCATTTTTGAGTCATTTTCCAACAATTCTCCACCTTGACTCTAAAATAGTGATGATGTCAATTTAACCATCAACCACCATGCTGCTCTCTCCAACCTTCATCTATGCTTCAATGAAGTTAATCAAGTCCAAGCAATGCTTGAACTTTGATCTCGGTAATGATTTGGTGAACATGTCTGCTGGATTTTCTTCCGATGCCACTTTCTCCACCATGATCTCCTTAGACTCAATCATGTCTCTAACAAAGTGCAAACGAATGTCAATGTGCTTTGTTCTTTCGTGATATACCTGATGGTTTTCCAAATGAATGGCACTTTGGCTATCACAATGTATCTTCACACACCCTTGACCAATCCCCATTTCTCCAATCATACCTTTCAACCATATGGCTTCCTTGACCCCTTCAACAAGGGCAATGTACTCTGCTTGAGTTGTTGAAAGAGCTACAACTGATTGTTGATTTTCCTTCCAAGTTACTGCTGTACCGAACAGTGTAAACACAAATCCTGACAAAGATTTTCTAGTGTCTACATTACCTGCATAGTCCGCATCCACATATTCCTCCAAAGCATCCCTTCCTGGTTGTGACCTTGTATACTTCAGACCACCTTTCAAAGTCTCATTCAAGTATCTCAGAACCCACTTCAAAGCTTGTTAGTGCACTTGACCCGGATTTGCCATAAACCGACTTATCACACTTATTGCATAGGATAAGTCCGGTCTACTACAAACCATACCATACATGATGCTTCCAACCCCACTTGCATAGGGAGTACCCTCCATCTTGCTTTTCTCTTCATCGGATTGAGGACACTGTTTTATTGACAACTTTGTGTGATGTCCAAGAGGAGTGCCAACGACCTTAGAATCTTTCATCTTGAATCGCTCCACCACTTTCCTCAAGTACCTATGCTGAGATAAGAAGAACTCACCTTTGTTTCGGTCTCTCATGATATCCATACCAACTATCCTCTTTGCATTACCAAGATCATTCATCTCAAATTCATCATTCAATCTTTTCTTGAGCTTATGAATCTCTTGCTTGTCAGAACTTGCCATAAGAATATCATCTACATAAAGGAGAAGGTAGAGAGTGACTTTCTCATTCCTTCTCATCATGTAAACACAACTGTCATAGTTGCTTCTCACAAAACCAGCCTTCACTAGGAACTCATCAAACCGACGATACCACTGCCTTGGACTTTGCTTCAACCCATACACAGATTTCTTCAACAAACACACTTTTGTATTATCTTTGTGCTCGTGATTTTCGGGTATCAAAATCATTGATCGGATTTGAACCTTTAATCTTTGAACTCTCAACTTTTATTCGCGGGAAGGGAAAAAGTGAGTAAAAACCCTTATGGACCTTGGATTCGGAGGTTGGTTTCGATTGGGGAAGGTGTTAGGCACCCGAACCGACTATGGTATCCCATAGGAACCTTCTACCTATTCTCTAATCTTGCGCTAAATTGATTTTACTTATCAAAAGAGTTTAGAAATTAAAGTGAAAGAAAGGAGAAAGATGAAGTATGTTTTTGGTTACTTTTATTGATTTGGAAGGGTCGAAACCCTTTGCCTACTTACCCAAATAAATCGGGATCAAAATCAAGTAGTTCGGCTAAAGAACTTATTTGATGAGTTGAATTGATTTTAACATTTTTGAAAGAAAGGTTTTAAGAAGAGATGAGAGGCCTCAAGGCATGAGAAGAAAATACGATGAAGTTGGTCAATTTTAATTGCACGAAATCCATGTCTAATGTGGATATTAAATTAATTAACATTTGATTAAGGAAAATAAAATAAAAGACACTTGGATTACATACCAAGGTTTACTTAAAAGAAATTTGTATTTGATTTTTTTGAAGAAAATATTTTTCTCTAAACTAACGATGAAATCGCGTAACGGCGGAATAAAATAAAATAGCGTAAAGCGATAAATAAAGTGGAGTGTCGGTGCGCGTGTAAGTGCGGGTGCCGGTTACATATTACATACCCTAAATACATTCTATGGTCTCAAAAGAAAAAAATGCGCGAAAATAAATTACATCAATTCCCTAATTACATACTAAGTATGATAAATAAATACATAACAAAAAATTAAAAGATGCATGAGATTATACTAGAGATGATGCAAAATGAGATATAACGAAACATTAAGCATAAAAAGAACATCACATATGAGAATAACTACCAACTAAAATGCATGACATCAAGCGTATTTTAAAAAAAGGTATGAAACGCAAGTTTTCGAAAAAAAGAAAATATTAGTTAGAAAAATGCATGAGTTTGAAATTAAATTAATGGGTAAACTATACAATGCATGATACTTGAAATGCTAATTAAACAAAATGCATAAAATAGGAATTAAACTATTAAAAGGTAATACATGCATAATAATTAAAACATTAGGCAAAAAATATGAAATGTTACTTCATAGCCTAAAATGAATTAAAACATAAGAGATAAAATTTAAACAAAACAAATAATAAAAAAATGCATGATATGAAAAATTAAGACACTAATAAAATGCATGAAGCATGGCTCTAATGTTGTATGAAAATAAAAAAAATAATGCATGAAATGATGAAGAAATGCTACAAAAAAAGGTGTTGGGAGCAAAGGATGGGGGTGCAGGAAGCAAACAGAAGCAACAAATGGGCTGGGTACAGGGTCACAAGAGTTGGGGCGGGTACTGGGTCAACCCATGGGTGACCCGCCCTAACTCATTAATGAGTATAGAATGGTTTTCCTAAGGGTTTCTCTCATTTCCCTCTTCCCCTTTTCTCTCTAAAAGTTAAAATGAAAAACTTGCTCTCCCCTCTCTCTAAACCTTTGCCTCGCCGGAGAAGAAGAAAGGGTGGCCGGAGGTGGTGCTCCGGCGCGGTGGTTGGCCGGAGGGCCACCGCGCCGGAGAGCAAAACTTTTTTTTTTTTTTTAAATTTTTTCACCTAAAGCTTCCTTTCTTCATTCTCAATATGAATCCATACATAGATTTTCAAAAACAAAACCCAATAGTTCTAGATCTACAAAAGAAAAACACTAAAAAAACATACAAAAGTTCAAGAACAATACCTTTATTTCTTCTTCTTCCTTGGTTCGGTTTCTTTGCTCTTGTTCTTCTCCTTGTTGTTCTTTTCGTTTTGATTTTGTTATCCTTGCCTTGTTGTTCGATTTTTCTTCACTTTGATACCTTGTCCGAAAAAAAAGAGTCTTATGAGTGTTGTTGTTGTGGTTTTCGGATTTGGTTTATGAGGTGTGGATTTGTGATGTTATTTTCGGTTTTGGGTGATTGTGGTTCGGATTTGGCCGAAAAAATGGTTGTTGGTTGTGCTGGCCGAATTTGGACTATTGGTGTTAGTGATTTGGATTTCAAAGGTTCATGAAGTTCATGTGATGTTCTTCATGTTCTTGAGTATTTGTGAGTTTTGATCCAAAATTTCGGAGAGAGAAAATTGTTTTGTGTTTTTTGAGGATTTATGACTTTTCTGACTTGATTCTGACTGATCTGACTATTGGGGGCCCATTCTGACGCGTGAACAGTACTTTTATAGTACTGTTCACTGATGCATTAACAATGACAAAATTACCCCTGCAGTTTCTTGGAGAAAAAGTTGGACTGGACCAATGATAAATTGACAAGTGGACAAGGACTAAAAAAAAAAAAAAAACTGATAAATAAATAACAATAAATAAATAAATGAAAAAATAAATAACTAAATAAATGATTAAAAATAAAAAACGAAAATTACATAAATAAAAATAAAAATGTCCCGTCGGAACCAAAAAAATGAGGTATTTTAAAATACCTCTCTGCCGAAATTTCGTCTGATACGACTGAGATACTCGGCTAATTACGCTATATAAAACAATAAAACGACGACGTGAATAAAATGAACTTTACGAACGCAAACGTTACGCTACACTAAAATACGCACAAAACGCGAGTAAAAATTCCGAAAATAATATGCGAGCGACATTAAAAAAATAAACGACGAACGAAAAATAAATGCGACCACAAGTACGAACAAAGGCAGATATTACGGGAATTAGCACGCTAACGGACGACTGAAAAAAACGATCAACGTACGAAAAAAGATAAAAATAAAAATAAATTGGTCAAAAATTAGGGTACGACAATCTTCTACGAAACCTTCTGGTTGTTGCATATAGATAGTTTCTTCTAACTGTCCATGTAGAAATGCGGTCTTCACATCCATCTGTTCTAACTCAAGATCATACATGTTAACAATCGCCATAAGTACCCTTATAGAACAATGTTTCACCACCGGTGAAAAGATTTCATTGTAATCAATCCCTTCCACCTGAGTAAAACCCTTTGCTACAAGTCTTGCCTTATACCTTGGTGCTTCGACCCCTGGTATACCTTCTTTCTTCTTAAACACCCACTTGCTTCCCACTACCCTTTGATTCTTAGGTGATGAAACAAGTTTCCAAGTCTGGTTTTTTTTCCAATGAAAGCATTTCCTCATTCATTGCCTTCAACCAATCCTTGCTTTCGTTGCTTTCTAATGCTTCCCTGAAGTTCTTTGGTTCCGAGTCTTGCACTTCTTCAGCTGCATTCAAAGCATAACATATGAGGTCAGCATAACCGTATCTAACAGGTGGATTAATTTGTCTCTTTTCCCTATCTCTTGCTAGCTGATAGTCAGGATCAATTATTTCTTGGCCTTCACTCTCATCAGGTACTGGAGTCTGATCCTCCCCTTCCCTTTCATCAGTGGTAGGCTCCACCTCAAACTGAATTTTCTGTACCCCTGTTTTTGAGCTTGCTTCCAGGTCTTTGCACTTCATCCCCATACGGGTCTCATCAAAAGTAACATCCCTGCTTATAATAAATTTTGATCCTCCAGGTTCCATCTTCCACAGTTTGTAACCTTTCACACCTTCAGGATAACCAATGAAAATACACCTCACAGCTCTATCATCAAGTTTGTCCTGTCTGACATGAGCAAATGCTAAAGCTCCGAAAACTTTCAAATTAGAGTAGTCTGCCGGTCTCCCACTCCAAACCTCCATAGGTGTCTTGAGATCTATCCCTGTTGATGGACATCTGTTGATCAAATATGCTGCAGTACTAACAGCTTCTCCCCAGAAACTCTTGGACAGTCCAGCTCCCAACAACATACACCTCACACGCTCCAACAAGGTCCTGTTCATTCTTTCAGCAAGACCATTCTGTTGAGGTGTGTATGCCACGGTTTTATGCCTCTTTATACCTCTTTTCCTGCAAAACTCATTAAACTGCTCTGAAACAAACTCCAGACCATTGTCAGTTCTTAACACTTTCAGTTTAGTTCCAATCTGATTTTCTACAAGTGTATGCCATTCTTTAAATTTTTCAAAAGCGTCACTTTTATTCTTCAGAATGTAAACCCATACCCTTCTAGAATAATCATCAATAATAGACATGAAATATGAACCTCCCCCATGAGTTTTAACTGATGCTGGACCCCAAAGATCCGAATGAACATACTCAAAAGGCCTACTAGATTTATGCACACTCACTCCAAACTTCACCTTGTGTTGTTTGCCTAACGTGCAATTATCACAGAAATCTAGTTTGTTCAATTTTTCATTCCCTAGCAAACCTTGTTTAGCTAGCTCAACCAAACCTCTCTCACTGACATGACCTAACCTCAAATGCCACAGTTTAGTTATGTCCAGAGTGTCTACACTAGCAACCGATGCATGAGCTATAACAGTGGAACCTTCTAAAATATATAAACCATGTATTTTAGACCCTTTAGCTATAACTAATGCACCATGAGAAATTCTCATCATTCCATGTTCAATTCTAGTGCAATATCCTAGACCATCAAACATGCTTATAGATATTAAATTTCTCTTAAGTTCAGGAATATACCTCACATCCTTCAAAAGGAAATCACGGTCATCAAACATTTTGAGACGGATAGTACCCATACCTTGGATTTTGCAAGCCTTATTATTACCAAGGCGAACAACTCCACCTTCTTTCAGCTCTAATGTTTCAAAGTACTCCTTTCTCGGACAGATGTGATAAGAGCACCCAGAGTCCAAGACCCATCCCTTTTCAGGTTCCCAACTTGTCACAGTTAGTGCTCCAGCACTCTCATAACCTTCCTCTTCACTTGCAATCTGAACGGATGGATTACCACTTCCATTGCCCTTTCTCTCCGGACAATCCTTCTTGAAGTGACCTGGATTGTGACAAATAAAACATTTGTATTGTGTTTTATTACCACCACCCTTCGACCTAGACTTTGACCTGGAATTCTTGTCTTTCCCATTTCCTCTGTTTTGACTTCTCCCCCTTGAGACATTCAAGCCTTCTCCACTATCATCAACCTTCAACTCTTTAAACTTGGTTAACTCTTTGGTTCTCAAAGCTGCTTGAACTTCCTCCAAAGTGATAGTGCCTTCTTTGCCGTAAAGCATTGTATCCTTGAAATTCTCAAAGGACCTAGGTAAAGCACACAGTAGGTGTAAGGCTTTATCCTCATCTTCCAGATTTACATCTATGTTCGCCAAATCATCAATAATCTTATTGAACTCCGGTAGTTGCTCCATTATAGGTTTTGACTCCACCATTCGGTAAAAGTAGAGTTGTTGTTTCAAACATTGTCTATGTGCCAAGGACTTGGTCATGTACAATGAATCAAGTTTATTCCACATAGACACAGCAGTAGTCTCCCTTGCTACCTCTCTCAACACCTTATCCCCAAGACACAGAATGATAGCACTGACCGCTTTATCATTCATCTCAGTCTTCTCAGTAGGTGTTAGATGCGCAGGCATCTGTGCTTCTCCCTTCAATGCTTCAACACACTTTTGTTGAATTAGAATTGCCCTCATCTTTACCTTCCACAACCCAAAGTCGTTACTACCGGTAAACTTTTCAATATCCCACTTCGAACCCATGATACTTGGTTATTGATTTGACCTTTGCCCCACGGTGGGCGCCAATTGTTGTGAATTCGTTGTGAAAACCACGCCAATAATAATTTTGATGCGTGGAGCAAATTAATACCAAGTAATCAATTAAGCGGGTGACAAAATAATTCAAACAAAAATAAACATCAAGAGATAAAAGGAAGAAGGAGAACACAAGAAATTGTTTACCCAGTTCAGTCTAATAATGACCTACTCCGGGGGAGAGAACAGCTCTCCATTCCACTATAATGATATGAGTTTCTTTACAAAGAGATATTGAGTTACAAGAATCAGTCTTCAAACCTAATTCTACCCAAGTCCCAATCTCTTCCCGTGACCAAGAGACTCAATCCTAATAGTGTTTTGTTCAAGGTGAATCAAAACAATCCCAACCCTAGAGTTTGTTGTCAAGATAATTTCTCTATAAAACCCTAGTTTATATGTTGGCTTCTAAACCTTGTTTTTCTACACACTTAATCATCTGATACAAGGCTTATATTTATAGTGGAAAACATCCCTCAAAAATTGGAACAAATCAGGCCCATGGAAGAAAAAGAAACAGATTTATTTTTCCTTGTTGTTCGCGAATTCGGACGCCGATTTTTGCCGAGCCAAAAGACTCTTTCTGCAGGTACAATTCGGGCCCCGGACTACTCTATTCGGGCCCCGAATTAAACAGTGCCAGGATGCATTTTTGAGTCATTTTCCAACAATTATATTTATTCTACGTGGAACTTGACTTTTTTCAATACATCTTTTATGTTAAACACTATTGAGCTTGGCACCTAAATTTAAATGGTGGATAGCCTGAGTCCATAGACTCTAATACCAAATTAGATTTTTTAATTAGGCGTAAATCATCTTAAAAAACATGTTTTATATGGATGAATTAGATCCAATATATAACCCTGATGGTTACATAACATCTTTACAGAACATGTTTCCTGAGATAGAGTGAATCATGTAATCATTGTTTCTTGAATATTTTTGGAATCAACAAAAAAATTAGCTTTCATAATTAACCCTATATAACTAACTTTTAATATTGTAAAATTCAAATATGAAAGAATATTATATCAGTTGTTAAATTTAATATTTAATTTTTAAAATGTTAAGTTCGGCTTACTTTATGAAAATATTATATTGTAAAATTCAAAATATGAATGGTGGAATTGTTAGGGCCAGTTTATTTTGTGAAAACATTTTTTATTTTAATTTTTTAAATTTTGTTTGTAAACAAGAAGAAAATAGACGTTAATAGTGAGTATTATGATGACGTGATCAAATAACATACTTGCGGGTTGTTAAATTTTTTGAAATGATTAAAATAGTTTTTTTTTTACATTATTTTTGTTTCCGGTAAATACAAGTCAATTATTCAGTTGAAAAGTTTTTTTTCTAATGAGAAATTCTTACGTGAACTCTTACTCAACGCATCATTCTTACACCCAACCAATTAAAATCTAATACCTCATTAAAATAATAAAGAGAATTAATATCAGAATTTTTTCTCATTATTTTTGGTATTCCTCTCTCCTTTTTCCACTTTCTTTAACACAAGAACCACACACCACCATTTATGTTTTCATTTCCTTAATTAAAATCACACTTTTTTAAAAGTTAATAACATGTGTCATTTTTTTATTGGTTGGGTGTGAGAATTATGTGTTGGACGAGAGTTCATGCAATAATATCTCTTTAAATATAGAAAACTATGCATAGGATTACCTAAAAAAAAGAAAAAGAAGAAAAATATGCACGGGGTATCCTGAAAAGTGTAGGATATATTTAAAAAGTAGTGTTTTAATAAATTGTAGGTGTGAAAAGTAATTTGAACATGTTATTTAGACTCTTGGGCCAAGATCCAGTCTTAAGAGTCAACAGCTTGACTGCTTTGTGTGTGGCTCAAATTACAAAGTTGCTATTTAGACTTTCGATTATTTCTCCTAGCCACCCCAAAAATAGCAAAATACTTTTAGTTAACTGTCGTTAGGGGAGATTTTTTTAAATCAGTTATATCGAACAGTATTTAACTGCCTGCTGTTGGATAACAGAGTGGCGGCACTTAAGTACTGTTCGGGGATTCGGGGATGCTTATGACAAATTTCTCATAAATTAAGATACTCTTGGCCTCATAAATTATTATCGGGTAGATTCAAATAGTTTTTTATTTCCACTTTTCTTTTGATAAGCAAAACAATTATCTTAAAACAACTAACAATTTTAATTATTCGTAAAAAATAACAATTATAATATGTCATATGTTTTTGGGGTTTCCTTCTTGAGGATATTTGGTTTCAATTGGTTGTTTCTTCAAGCATTTTTTTATCCATTTTAGATGAAAGGATTAAAAGAATAAAGTTGAAATATTATGTTCAACAAGGAACTGAATCGACTGAAAGTGCTCAACTATCCCACAAATAAATAATTAATAATGCTACTTTTTTTACAGAATAAATAATGCTAGAGATATCATATTCTAAAAAATTTATATGCATGGCTTTTGATTTACTTTACGTTTGCAACTACTCAAAAATGAAAAACGTTCCTTTCCCTCAAAAGAAAAACATTGTGCATGCGTGTCGTATGACTCATCATACATCTAAACAATTATTATTTTATCTATATCTAATTATTTATCTAATTAGAATTGAAAATGTTGCTCAATTGTTATGAATATTGATATATGATGAGGCGTGATTCGAACTTTAGATTTTTCAATGCTTCATACTTATATTGTGTTATCCGAGTTACTAGACTATTTGACAAATAAAATTAAAAAATATAAATTTAATGGTTTCTACGACAAGCACTCATCATGACTCATGCATATTTCAGTATCCATGAGATTTTGCTTTTGCTTGTTTATGGAGGGAATGGTCACTGTTGTTGACTACTATATATATATATATATATATATATATATATATATATATATATATATATATATCTTTTCTATGATTGTGAGTTTTGTAGTTAATTAAGGCTGGTGGTTAATCGTTTAGTTGCGTCCACTTTGGGAATGTGTGGAGGATTTGAAATGTAATACCATTTTGATTTTGATATTTTGCGTGTTGTTATTGGTTGTGGTTGTTAGTAGAGTGGGTCTGCGTATGAGTATGTCGGTATACCCTAGGAAATCTTTTTTTTTTTTTTTTTAATGAAAGCACGGTCAGTTAGTTTAAGATCAATCAAACATGTAGACAAATGTCTTTTTTATTAGAAAAAAGAAAAATAAAAGAAGTATGGACAAATGGATCAGATCGCCGTGGATTAAATATTGTACTACAATATTTCAATTGAAAGAAAGACAATTAAGTTCAAATTAATAAAATCTAACAATGTCGGGAGAATCTAAATTTGGTTTTTAAATTGAACAATTTATTGTTAGATTTAACTTATCTTCCGATCAAACTATAAATTATTAAGAGTTTTTTTATTTTCTTCATGATAATCGAAACGTTTAGAAAAGAATAAAACTTGAATACTCGGTCCTATCATTATTTGTCACTCAATATATTGCAATAAGATTTATTAATATGAGCTATGCTACCAAGTGTTCCTTTTGGGTGTTAGCCCTCTCGTTTTCATGGAAAATGAGTCATGATAAACCACTTGAGCATGCTAACAAGTGTTTTAAAAACATTAGTTAATCAAAACTCTAAAAAAAATTATTTATTAGAAACAACCATTTTTAAACTTTAAAAAAAGTTGAATACAAATTTTTCAAGAGAATATTATTACATTTGTTTCTTTGAATTATCCTCATGAGACATTCGTGAGCATTTTTCTATGTAGACTTATTATTCCAAATCAAAGAAACTCAACTTAGAACTATTAAAGTTTGATCGAGTGGTAAAAATACAAATTTTAGATTCGAAACTGCTGTGTTCAAGCTTACCGATGCTTTTGAATTGATGTAAATGTGAATATCTTTATAAATACTATCTGAATGATATTCTAACCATTAGATTAAAAGAAATATTGATCCTTATTATAGTCTCTCTATACTATATCTTTTTCACTTGTCTTCAACCTCTTTAACCACCACAAGATCACAACTCATTTCCATTTTCACCATGTTTTTTTCTAACCGATTGTTTTAAAAAGTTGAGATTTTGGAGTGTAATTCTCTCAAAATCTCATGTTCAATCCCTCTTATGTTAATTTTGCCGGGTTAAGTTCATATAGAGCTATGTTCTGGTTGTAAATGGGTTCCCCAAGTTGACGGTTGGATTGGACCCCTAAAACTAAACAGTCTTTAAGTCAGACACCAAATTTTAAAAAAATAAAAATAAAAATACATTTAATCTTTATTGAGACCATATAAATTTTAAATAAATTTTTATCAATTCTAGTTTTGAAATAGAATATATGATACATTTTCATTAAATAGTGTTTTGAGTCCTAAGGTTTCACCATGGAGTTGATTACTCCTACAACAGTATTATTATTTTTTTGGTTGTTGAAGGGTACTCCTACAACACTTGGCTACCTAAATTTTGGTTTACCAATTATATTTTTTTTTCACTTGTAAATAAAAAATAAAATTTGTTTCAAAAAAATATTGAAGATTATCAAACCCGACCATAAAATGAAACAATCACAATTCACAAATCAAACAGTATCTCAGACATTAACACATTTTAAAGTTTTTTTTTTCTTTCCATACAGCATTTGATAGGGTTCCCTTAAAAAAAAAACCGTGTTAGAGCGTCATTTTGTCGTGCAGGGTAGATAGACGAAATTGCAAAGTCATTATAACCATAGACCGTTAATTTTTTCTTTTTGGGTAGATAGACGAAATGACAAAGTTATTATAAACTCACACACACAAATGGATGTACTGGGGTTCGAACCCCGATCATAACGTCTGACCTAACAATATCAGTATTTCTGCCAGTTGAGTTAGGACTTGTGGACCTATAAACCATTGACTTTACAATATATTAAATTGGTGTGTGTTTTCTTTTTTCTTATTGAATAAATTGGTATTTTATTACCAACTTAGTGTTAGAAGATTTGACAACATGACTAAGCTTAAAAAAAAATCAAAATAATTTATATTAAATATATATGCTCTATATATTAATTTGTCGGTGCCGCTTACGAATTTACTCAGGTGATTAATTCATATTCGTTATTGGATAAATGACCTGCAATTCTTCAATGTAGCTGGTCATGCTGTACATGAAAATATTTAGATTACTCATCCTATGAGTTTTCTTGGTAGGTCATATTGATATTAATATTGAAATCACCTTATATTTCTACAATTTGAAAGTATATGAAGGATCGGGTATATGGACAGGTGTAAGGAGTTGCATTTCATCATGATCCATGGAGGTGTAAGACTCAACATCCTAAATAGTATAAAGACATTGTCAACGTCCTCTTCAGATGTAATGACTCAGTCAGTAAATGAAATACGGAAAGGTATTTATGTTTCAAATGACGTTATTCAAAGTACAAGTCATCCAACAAGAAGGAATGAAGACCAATAGACCATTGACGTTATCTATATTTTTGAATGGTCTTAAAGTACTAAATGATTCAGTTCAAATGTCAATGATTTTAAGGTATTCTTACTAAAATCAAGTGTATAAAATCTAAAAATTAACTGTATATATTAGATAACTATTTTATAAGTTAGCGTCAAATTTTGGTCACACACAAAATACATATGTTCTGAAATGGTCTAAGACCCAAATTCCTTTTCATAAGACTTGCTTCACAAAGACACAACTTAATATAACTCTTCTCCTGTCTCAAATCCTCTTCGACTTGAAACACCTCCAACGGCCACCGGATTTCGGCGCGCACGTGCACACAAATATATGTTACTAAGAGGAAATAAATTGGCTATGATGCATTAATATATTATAAACTTTGCTAAAATATAAGTATTATTAAATTTAAGGTGTATTTTAATGCACTTTTAAAGACTTTTGGTAAGAAATCAAACATTATGTCATACGCTTTTTCTTAAATTCCATAGGAATGAAAAGTTGGGTTTTATCCCTCTTTGTAATAAAAAAAAAGTTGGTAAAAAAAAATCTGATTATATTTTTATTGCTTTGATTCTAAAAGTTGTCAACTCTCAGATATTGTTTCATTTCAGATCAACTTTGTTGGTTGGGTGTATGTACAAAGTGTTCACTAAGATTTTGGTCAATAGATTAAAGATGGTTGTTGGCAGTGTTATTTTTTAGACTAAATTTGTTTTTGTTAACGGGAGGCAAATTTTAGACGGGATTTTTATTGCTAATGATGAGCGAGAAAGTTGAAGAAATAACTCATTTTACGTAAAGTGGATTTCGAGAAAGTATATGATTCAGCTGAGTGGGAGATGAATTTTAGAGATTATAAGCTCGACATCAACTTCAGTCTTAGTCAATGATATTATGAGTGATGAGTTTAAATTGAGGAGGAAGTTGAGACAAGACAATCCTATTTCTCCTTTTTAGGTTTTGATTGCTGGTGAAAGACTTAATTTTATGTTAAATGTTTTAGTAGATGTTGATGTTTGTTGGGTATAAGATCGACTCTTAAGATCGTATGTATATTTCTCAATTTGCAGTTCGTTGATGATACATTGAATTTGGGTGAGAAGAGTTGGAAGAATATAAGATTGTTTAAAGCTAATCTCATTCTTTTTTAGATGATTTTTTTGGTCAAGAGTGAATTTTCATAAAAAGCTTGTTAATGGGTGTATTTGTGATTGATTCTTACTTGATGGAAGCTTGTGTTGTTCTTAATCGTAAAGTTGGTCATATTTTCTTTCTTTAACTCAACCTTTCTATATAAGGCAACTTTTACCGGTTATATTTTTGATGTCATTTGCTTAATCGTATTAATAAGAAGTTAGATGCGTGGAAGGGTAGGAATCCCTCGTTGAGCAGACAAGTAGTTTTTATTGGGGGGGGGGGGGGGGGGGGGGGGGGGGGTGAGAAAGTGAGGAAATTGCATCAATTGAAGAAGTGGGGTAAGACGTGTCTTCATGAGAAGAGTGGTGGTTTACAAGCGCATAAATTTTGGAATTTTAATATTTTTATTTTAGGTAAATGTTATTCGAAGATGCATATGGATCAGGGGGGTTATGGTTTAAGGTGTTGGTGGTCCATTATGGGGTGGAGGATGGTCGAGTGAAGGATGAGGGTTGTAAAACGTCTATATGGTAAAAATATATTTTTGGTGTAAGAGGAGGGTAAGGCTAGAGGTTGGTAATTGGTTTGATGATAACTTAGTGATAGCGGTGGATAGTGAGGTTAATTATCTCTTTTCGTTTGATCCATGGTGAGAGGGGAAACTTTTATGTAATAGATTCATAAGACTTTTGGAGTTAGTTGATAATCATTATGTGATAGTGGAAAATATGTGTAGTTTAGGATGGGGTGTTGAAGGTGAAGGGTGGAGGTGGTGTAAAAGGATCCATGCTTGGGAGGAGGAGAAGTTGGAGGAATGTTCTTCATTGTATAATATATTTTTCTTTGTGTAGAAAAATATGTTTGGTAAGCTTATTTGGTACCATGTGTTGATTATGATGATAACTTCAATATTGTGATAACATGTGTAAATTCTAGTTGATTACGCTAGCACGTGTAAATTACGTGTCATTGCAAGTAGTAAGATCTTGTATCTGCCGGATCAAGGTATGGTGTGTCCATTAAACTTACAACTCCTTGTAACCATATCATTCAAAAGCCTGAGATCATTTTCAGATATACAATACGGGAAAACCATTGTTCTTGAGCAATTTGTAGCTATATGTATATTCCCCACATCTCTACATGAAGGGCATCACAAGTTCCAATCCTTTAAGTATATCCTTTCAACCAGCGACTGTCTGAATCTCGATAAAGACCATTATGACATGCACCATCCATTGAAATCTTGCAAGCTCCTTCATAGTTAAGTTTTATCTGATCTCCTTGAGAATGCTTTTAGTTGATATAAATGATCTCATGATGCCTCTACCTTCCCATATATGCATATGTCTATCGATCTCACCCACTATCTGAAGAATCACCTAGATTTGATCATTTGGATGTTGAAAGCTTTCTTTTAAAATAGTTTTGTTTCTCCAATTAGAAGGTGCCAACACGCGATCGTGAAAATAGTTTGGCAACTTCATTATATTTCTCCATCGTTTTTCTTATTAAGGTTTTTAAAGAGTTATGATATATTAACATCACTTTTGTGACAACTTTCCAACAATCTAGAAATACCCGTTGTCAAAATACCCCTATGATATATTGACATAGTGTTTTGATGCTTTTTTTTTTCTTTTGCTTTTACGAAAATACCCCTTTATACACAAGGTTGTTAAAATAATTGTTGCAAAATAGTTTTTCAAATATAAGTTCTCTGTTTCTTTTTTTACAAAAAAATATAATTTTTCTTTAGAAAATACATTCCTTGCAAATAAGAGAAGATTTTTTTTTTTTTTAATTTGATTAGATCTTACTAACCTGAATCAAAGACGGGTTGTCTAGATGCAATCTGAATAATTATAGGTCACATGTTTATCCTTCTTATCGCAAATAAGGTATGTAGGTGAAACTCCCACACCCCATCTGCTTATACGGACTTTGGTTTAGGATCTAACGAGGATACTTCCAATCCCAAATCTTCATACAATCCTTTTTGAATGTTCATATGTTGCAACTCATAAACACTTTGAAAAGTGAAATGACGATTCTAGAAAAATATACTCTATTAATTTAGATAGTGTCTTGTTAACCGTGCCCCCTGGGGCACTTGTTAAGGAAACTAAAAAGAGAAATTTTAAAATAAAAATAACACTTTTTATTGACAACACAAATTCCAATGTAATATTTTCTATATTTGATTCTTTAACCGAGCACTAGTTAACCTTTCCTATTTAAATAAATGAGTATCATTTATTTTATTTTTTTAAAATTGTCAATTATTTTAGAGCATAACCTGAATTAGGTAGTTTTTTTTGTGATGAAAAACTTGACTGAAATTATAGTATCTAATTTGGGTGCCTAACGTGGCAAAGCTTAACGCAGAATCTAAGTAGATGCCCCAAGTCATTCTGAGACATAGCAACCACTATTCACTGACACAGTCAGCTACCTCCCTTTCTCTCTCTTCAGACATTTCACATTTTTCTGTCACTATAACTAACATTAATATCTTCTATATCACACAACACACAGTTACAAGTTATTACAAACTTTATTCTAAAAATTTATTCATTCATTTATATACAAGTTATTATTATATCATTCATTCACCAAACTAGGTGGCTCATCTAAACCAGAGGTGAAGTTCAACCACTTCACTTCACCTCTCCCCCGACAACATGGGTCAAGGTCTTAGTTGCAGAGGTAACAATGATCATGGTCTCTTCACTGCTGTCCAACAAGGTAACCTTCAAATTGTCACAACTCTGTTACAACAAGACCCTTCTCTTTTCCACCAAAAAACTCTCTTTGATCGTTTTTCACCTCTTCATATTGCTGCTGCTAATGGTCAGATCGAGGTGAATTCTTTTTCCTTATTTTCTGCTAAGTTTTGTTTAAGATTCTGTTTTCTTTGTGACATTTCTGTTTTGTTTTGTTTCAGATTCTGTCTAGGCTTTTATATGGATCTGTTAATCCAGATGTTTTAAATCGACAAAAACAGGTAATGGTTGTTTATGTTCCTTATTTTGCATTGTGTTTTGTTTTTTTTTTTGGCATGTTGGTTTTTGTTTTTATTGCTAAAAGTGTTACCTTTTTGATTAGTTCTTACTTACCCTTTTTTCAGACTCCTCTTATGTTGGCTGCAATGCATGGAAGGATTGCATGTGTGGAGAAGCTACTTGAAGCTGGTGCTAATGTAATTTGGAAAATTTCATTTTTAGTTTCATTTGTTAATCCATAGATGAATTTGGAAAATTGATTTGTGGAAATTATGAAATTTTCAGGTTTTGATGTTTGATACGGTTAATGGAAGAACCTGTTTACACTATGCTGCTTATTATGGACATTTTTCTTGCCTTAAAGCTATTCTTTCTTCTGCTCAATCTAGTCATGTGGCTGCTTCTTGGTTTGTCCCTTTTTTAGAATAATTCTTTTTTCCTGGATTGACTTTGTCTTTGATGCTATGCTGTTGTGGATTTTTTTATTTGTTTTTGTTTTTTTAAATGCTTTTGAATTGGTTGTAGGGGATTTGTTCGGTTTGTGAATGTTAGAGATGGAAAGGGTGCAACACCGTTGCATTTGGCGTCTCGACAAAGACGGCCTGAATGTGTACATATTCTATTAGACAGTGGAGCTCTTGTTTGTGCTTCAACCGGTAGATATGGGTAATGATCGATCAATATTATATGGTTAGTGACTTGATTCTTATGTATTCTATTTGTTTTGTGGACTAATGAATTGCTATTTGCAGCTATCCTGGAAGTACTCCACTTCATCTAGCTGCTAGAGGGGGGTCTCTTGATTGCATTCGTGAATTGTTGGCATGGGGCGCAGATCGTATTCAGCGTGATTCATCTGGGTATGGTTTGATTTTGAGACTTGTTAACATATCTGAATATAATTCATTTTCATTTACGTGGCTTATCGGTTTGTATTTGGATTATTATGTTAATGTGTTAAAGTTATTGTAATATCAAACTTCTAAGTCTTTTAGACAAATCTTTGATATATGATAATTCCATCTTTTGTTTTAATACTCATATCTAACATTTTCCTATTGTAACTTCTCAAATTTAAGGAGAAACTTGCTATATTTAACGATCTCGCTGTTATGAAATTGAATGGATTGTAGCATTTAATTAGGAATTTTTTCCGCTCATCATTTATTTTATCCCTAGATTTTCTTCATGTTGTTTAGTGCGTTTATGCAGGCGTATACCATACATGGTTGCTATGAAACACAGACACGGATCATGCGCGTCGTTGCTAAATCCTACATCTGCTGAGCCTCTTGTTTGGCCATCTCCACTGAAATTTATCAGCGAACTTAATCCGGAAGCCAAAGCCTTGTTAGAACAAGCTTTGATGGACGCAAACAGAGAAAGGGAGAAAGACATATTGAAGGGGAAATTTTACTCTCCTCCGCCTCCGTCACAATCAGACTGTGTAGATGACAATATCTCCGAGGTAATTTGACTCTTCATGTCCGCGTGCACACATACACACCAAATTCTTGTGTTGTGCAATTGAATTAATCATAATGCTGAAATGTGGCTTATTTGTTATGTGTATACAAACCAAATGAATTTGAACTGAGTTTTTGCGATGCTATCTGAATTTACCATTTGTTTCAATCAAAGGCCGAGAGATTTGACTCTTTGGCCAAGTTTAAAATTTGCATTATAAATGTGATCCAAAAAAGAAATAGCAATCTCATTGTGGAATATGATATTATGCAGGTTAGTGAGTCAGAATTATGTTGCATCTGCTTTGAGCAGGTATGCACAATTGAAGTTCAGAATTGTGGTCACCAAATGTGTGCACAATGCACGTTAGCCCTTTGTTGCTACAACAAACCGAACCCGACAACTACTTCTATAACTCCACCGGTTTGTCCATTTTGTCGAAGCAACATAGTTAGACTTATGGTTGTCATGAAAATTGAAAATCATGACGAAACTGATCAAGACAGTGTTGATATCAATTGTTCAAAGATCAACAAGTCGAGAAAACTCCGAAATTTGAACGACAGCGGTAGTAGCAGCTTCAAAGGATTATCTAGTGTGTCGTTCGGAAAGTTGGGCGGCCGAAGTTCAGGAAGGGTTGCTGCCGAATGGATTGATAAAGAATGATGCACAGTGGCTAGTGTGACTACTGCTTGTAGTATACTCAAAATCAAAAAATCAAATTTAATGATACCATATTGGTTTAGGCACGGTAACTAAGTGTGTGCTTAACCAGCAAGGTAAAATGAAAGTGAAAAGTGAAGGAATAATATGTAATTTTGGTTAATAAGCAAAGAAGTTCAAGGTAGGTACCAAATGTTGTTGGAGAAAAAGAGGAAGCTATGTCATGGTTTAGTAAATGTTATTATCAATTAAAATTAATATTGCTTGAGCATGAAGAAGCATCACATTGATTGATGATTTTGGGCATTGTTAATAGTAGTAATAATATTATTATACGAAAACAAGTAAAGTGAGTATATGATTTCTCTTGAAAAGTGTAAGTTTATGTTATGGGAAAATGTATTTGCTTATCTCATTGCATTTTTTTGTTTATATTTCTTTGTACTATACCATTTGAGCAATAAAATACAAAAGAGAAAGACAAGGTATGCTGTTACTTGTCATGTGATATGTCTCCGTTAGTTGTGGGGTTGAATTATTTGTACACTTTGGAGAATCATCATTAGATATTTTATATTTCTAAATTATTATAATTACAAATTTAATTATAATATATAACATGACTAGGACAAGTTCAAGTCATGTGTCACATTTGTGGCTGCGTGGGTGAGATCTAGGGGAAGTCTTTAACAATATAATTACGTAATTTTGACATGTAGAATTGGAATTGTTACATAGTTGATCCACTTGTGTTAGGTCTAATGATTTTGTTATGCCAATTGGCCACTAGTCCACTACAAACCGTGTAAAGTTGAGGATGAAGAAGATATTTGTTATTTTATAAAATTTATATTGAGACTTGAGAGGTTGTTGATAAAAAGAATTATTTATATAAAATCATTTAATGAATGGTGATGAGAGATTATGTTGAAAAGCTCTTTTGCACCAAAAAATGGAAACATGAAAGGGACACATCGTAGAAACACAAGGAAAGAAAGTTATGTCACTTTCATACATGGCCCAAAATAGTATAGGTGTCATTTCTCAATAAGCTGCGGTTGAGATGTTTTGGCCTTTGACCTCTTCTTTGATGGCTTTGAGTAACCTTGAACATCGGATTATCAATTTTTTTTAGAGATGCAGAACTAATTTTAATATGTTTTGAAAAACAAATGCTATAGGCTAGAAAAATATATTAAATAACAGATCTTAGATTGAAAAATTCATAATCAGATGGGTCTAGCTATATCAAATTGGAAATATTTTTTTTTGACAAAGGAAATTTATTTTCTTTTGGCAAATCAAATATTTGGATCCAATCGAAGTTGTTGCAGATTCACATGAATCTGGATAAGAAATTATAAACGTGTCACGTACGGTAAGCAATAGAAATACAAAATTGATTTTTTAATTTATAGTTAATTGATTTTTTTTTTGAAGGAAAATGATTTTGTTAATATGCAGTCCATCCATAATAAAATATGGGTTCCTCTATATTTTTTTTGATAACAAAATACGGGTCCTATTCCCTCAACAAAAAAATATACGGATACTTGAAAAAAAAATAAAAAAAATATTTGGGTCCTACATTCCTTTCAAAAAAATATAAAAATAAACACGGGTCCTATATTGTGAGTTTGACTTGCTCCTTTTATTTTTTCTTGTGATTTCTTCGGTAACATTTGGTATGTGATTTGTGGTTGGTTAGAGACCTCTTCGACATTTTCTCGGAATTTAGTTGAGCATCCAAATCCGTTTTGTGGCTTGGGAGTTTTCTCCAAGAATATGTGCCTAGTGTTCAACATGTTATGGTTAGCAATCGTTTACATTATTTGGAAAGAGAGAAATAGGCATATTTTCCAACATAAGGAGGAGCATATTATTTACATGGGCAAACAAGTTAAGCTTCTTGTATTTTGGTGGTTTAGATCGAAATTTCTTCTATTCGATTTTTACTACAATATTTGAAGGCAAAATCACATGTTGTGCCTAATTTCCTTTTGCTCCATGTTTTGTTTCTCTTTGTTGGGCTTGTAATTTGAATCTTTTAAGTCGTCCTTGACATACCTTATGTTGGATGGTTTTCTTATGGTGGTAATATATCATTTTAACCTTTTAAAAACAAACTATAATAGAATCCAATAAATTAAGTGAATCTCTCTCTTCTTTTTTTTTTGTTGACAAAACCTCTCTCATATTAAATCGAAATTTCTTTTATTCGATTTTGACTATAATTTTTAGAGGCAAAATCATATGTTTTGCCTAATTTCTTTTTGCTCCATGTTTTGTTTCTTTTTTTTGGGCTTGTAATTTGAATCTTTTAAGTCGTCGTTGACATACCTTATGTTGGATGGTTTCTTTATGGTGGTAACATATCATTTTAACCTTTTTAAAAAAAAAAACTATAATAGAATCCAATAAATTAAGTGAATCTTTCTCATTTTTTTTGACAAAACCTCTCTCATGAATGTAGCAAAGTAAATTAAACATGGTTGGACTCATACGAGAAAAACTTCTTAACTTTTAAGACATTTATGTCAAAATCAAAATAAAAATTATTTGGAAAAATCCGAGTTCGATTTTTGGATAGAAAATTCTTGGTCAAATTATCCTTATCTCACGGCCAAATTCGGATTACTAGTCCCCTTTCTCTTAGTAATCGGAGAATTAACGCCAAAAAAATAAAATGAAATTATTAACAAGTGTTTGTAGGATACTTTATGACATTTAATAAAATTTAAAATGAAGGTCTATTTTAACCCCCCAAATAAACCGAAAGACTCAATTGGTTCTAAAAAAGAAGTCATTCCTAGTACTTGAGAAAAATAAATAGGGACAACTTTTATATCTTTGGTCTTTATAAATATTATATCTTTTTTTTCGTTTTAGTCCTCATAAAAATTTCCTTTAACTTTTAATATCCAAAAGTTTTTCATCATTACTTTTGGTCGCTGTTTTTAATTCAATTCATGTGTATTATTTAAAATTTTGAATTTTTTTGTAGTCATGTTTATAATATTATAATAATCTTTCTAAAAAGTTAGAATATTTCAACAAAACATGAATTAAATATGAATTCTTATGTTTTTGGGGCATAAAAACTCATTTAATTTATGTTTGGTTAAAAAATTCTAATTTCTTTTGGAAGAGATTATTTTGGTATTCTAAAATTCCTGCAAAAACTCATTAAATTTTTTTGAAGGTACACATAACTTGGCTGAAAAGTATGGACCAAAAATGTAAACTGAAAACTTTAGAGGGATTGAAAGTCGAAGGAAGATTTTGGAGGTACTAAAATAAAAAGTTGAGATATTTATTACAATCAATAACATATTTAACCAAAAAATAAAATTAACTAACTAAATCAAGTTAAAAAAAATGGCGATATTGTAGAGTTTTTATTTTTTGAGAGGTACTTTAAAGATTTGTTGATTACTAATATTCTAGGCAAAATTGGTTCAAAATTTAATTGATTGAAATAAAAAATGTCATGACATTAAATAATTAAATGTTATGTATCATATCCAACAAAACATTTAAATAGAAAGTGTTAAAAAAAAAAGAAATACTCCATCCGTCTCACAATTATTGTCTCTTTAGTATTTTTTCTTTTTCTCAAAATAATTGTCACTTTGAAATGCTACTAATAAAGGTGTTTTAGTAAATGCTACTAATTTTATTATTGAAATCAACACAATTAATCATTTTCTTAATAACCGTGCACAAATCTTAGACGATTAATATTGTGAGACGGAGGGAGCAGGAGAAATGCTAATGCCTGTCCTACACCACATTGTTAAAGATTCATATCCAAAATTTTGCTAGTTTTATTTCTCAAAAAAGTTGAAAATTAATACTATCTTTGTTGCCTGCTTAGCCTACTAATTAACCTATAATTATTGCTGAATAAGATATTTTGAACACAAATTTGTCCCCACATAAGTTCTAATCATTCATACATGATATATATTTTGCCTAAACATGCGTGAAAACAACTCTCCAAATGAACCAAACTCATTTTTCTGTTGCTCCAATTCCATGTTTTCTCTTTCTGTTTCACCCCTCTGCCTCTGAGATATAGACAGTGGAGGAGCAATTGTGCCATTCACAAATAGTGAATTTGACTCTGCATTATTGATTTCATTCAACTCATCATCAGGGCCAAAAATATGATTGCTTCGGTGACATTTTCTATTTCCATTAGCAACTCTTCTTTCAACTGCAAGAAATTGACCAAGAGATGGAGGATTATTTTTCTGATTATGATCAACTTCAATTTCTCTACTCCTTGAGCATAGACAGAGTAAGAATGAGCTGAATTTGAACTTGTTATGATCTTTCTTGCTTTTGAACATTTCTGTTTTAGTTCCTCTTATTGATCTTCTAGATAGCTCTACAATGCTATTGACTCCCATTAGGCTCCCAAGTGTGGTACTTTTGTCTAGGAAAAATGAGCCCGTGGACTGAATTAAAAGATACGACAAAAATTAGCAACATTGTAAGACAATGTCACGATAATATAAGAGAAAAGAAGAAAGTCAAATGCAAATTTAAAGTGTTTTGGATTAGTGGATTATAATTTTTCATTACCATATTGGACGATGTAAAACTTGTTCTAAGATTTTTCATTCTAATCAACACCGATAATCTCACACTATATTAAAAATGTTGTATCTTACGCTTCTATTGTCTACAACGACAATTATAATTCAAAAGAACTATCATACTCCATCATAAAAAAGTATAATTGACTTTAAATTAAATTACTTCAAGATATCTTCATGCCAAAAACCATGTTGAAAAGTTATGGTGCAACTTCCATGCATGTTGAAAAGTTCTTCAACAATTGACTAACTCACAAAACACGCCTAACACAGTGTAAACAAATATTTGTGTGCTTGTTTAAAAAAAAACAAATACTTGTATGCTAATCGAAATATTTTGTAATCTTAATTGTATCAACACATTATTGACTTAATATTCACCACAAGCCAAAAATGATGCTTCAATCAAATTTTGAGTCAAAATTCACGACACTTTAAAAAGTTAGCATTGCAGTTATATGCAGACTATAATCGATGTACTAGGTTGGTTCTTAAGAGAAGTGAGTCATAATGGACACAATTAAGTATAAAATATTTTCCAACTAGAACATGTTTGAAACAAAATTTTCGTAGTATCACTCTTCTCTTCATATGTTAAAGAATATCAGACAATTTTGCAATCTCAGAGCATACTAAGATTTAAATATCTCTGAATTGAACCAAAAACTCTTGATACCACTTGTTGGGAAGTTCATGAGACCACTTAGAACAACATATTAAATGATTAGTATCACTAGGAGACATTGCACATCTCCACCTAAAATTTAAGGTATTAGGAATACAAATTATCTTTCTTACATATCTAACATATAATCTATTCAAAGTTGACTTGGAACTATAACCAGTCATGCTTGAATTCAATAATCTTTTCCTCAAGTGTTAGTCTACATCACTTTACTTGCATCTTCGTTACCAACCAACCAAACACACCTTCTGACTATACTGTTAAGAAGACTTTCGATACATGGATCCAATATCATTTTCTTCTTCCGCTCTTCCACCAAGGTGAGCTATAGGCTCTGATACCACTTGTTGCCAAGTGAGGAGAAGTGCTGAGAGCAACAGGCTAATGATCGAGGATCATCAATACATCACATTTATAATCAAAACCTTAGGTATTGACATCTCTAACATCGAGTTCATTCATAAATAGTTTCCTAAAGCATATACATTTCTTATGAATTAAATGTGAGTTCGATAACTTTAGAAAAAAATTATAAGTTCCGTATCAGAAGAATTTTAACAAATATACGGAATAGTATAAACCAACAGAGTACCCATAATATTTGTTAATTTTAGTTTTACTAACCTCTGTGTCTAAATCAGATGAAGAATTTGTAGAAGAAGAAGAAGAAGAACCAGTAAGCAAGGTGTTGAATGGCATTGATCCAAAGTTGTTCCTATTACTAACAATCTCCATCCTTGCATGCAGTGGCTGTAAACCCAGTGGCCACCCCTCATTCTAACATCAAATTCATTGTATAAAAAACATGAATACCAATGAAAATTTATGAGGAAAATTCCAAAAACTAACATATGAACATAATAGTCAAAAGAGTACCTGTTGAGCCATGTTATTCTCTGCAATCTTAATACTATTTCACTATAGTTGTAGAATGTTTCAGTACAAAGCCAACACATATGATAGATAGGACTGCTGGAAAATTATTGCCAAGAGCTAGCTGTGAATAATGAGGAAGCAAAATGGGGTCAAAAAAGAGTGACATAACGAGTGAGGATGTTTATCATTTGCGACAGGTAATAGCCATTATCTCTGCTTTTTTATTTACCTCTGTTGACTATAAAGAAAAATAGAATCATTTTGTCGAGGTACTAAATGGTCAGAGCCTGTTTTGCATGAGCAGTGTTTATATACATAAATAATTGTATTGGACACAATGTTCATAATACTTTCTCATTAATGCAAGCATTCATCAGATTTTTATAATTAGTGTACATGGATTGATTTAATTATTTACTTTCAGCAAAAAGCGTGAAGTTAGGAAGGATAATATATAGGCACTCAATCATAGTTTTAAATTATTGTTTGCAGTTGAATAATTTTGAATTTTCCGCGACTCCATTGTAACCACAATACCGACCGTCACAATATAAAAGCGACCACAATTTAAAACCATGCGCTCAACAACCATAAGGCTATGTGCTAGGCCATCCATTTTGAGGGACAGGCTCGGCTCGTACCCGTGCTTGATTTCTGATGGTGGTATACTTTATGGTTAAACTTTACAAACTTTCCGACCAACACAAGTTAGTCTAGAGAATCATTTCCAATGAGATAATTCGGGAGAAAATAAAAGTATAGGTGTAGTTGGTATTAATGTATTCTCTTCGATCTTAGGTATAAACAAAAAGTCAAATTTTGAACAAATACATGGGTATATTTAGGAGCGTAGGAGTATTATACCATTCAAAAATATCAAGTGTGTCTTAGCACCTATGAATGATGAACAGTGAGAAGAGCAAGGATCCTAAGAAAAGTTGTACTAGAAGGATACACTTCTTTTCAATTCTGTTAGAAGACAATCACAAGCATCTGAAAAATTGTCCAGAGTCACTTTCTTAAAAGCCTCACTGATGCTCAAAGCGCGGCAGGTGCTTCACAAAACAATGCACACAGTCACTTCATGCTTAATTTAAGGTAAATTTTCAACTATTTTTAAAGTTTAGTTGGACATCAATACTCTTACGGACAAGACACTTATTTAAAATTTAATTTTGTTTTTAAATAAATTAATATTAAAATTGTTGGGAAATACATGCATAATTTCCCTCCTCAATGAACTCAAAATAGGCACTAGCGGAAACGTGAAAAATAAGCGTAATGACACAAAGAGAATTTTAGCGTGGAAAACTTTCTCAATGCGAGAAAGGGAAAAACCATGGGACCCTTGGGCCTCTTAAAACTTCCACCGTAATGATAATGAGTATACAACAACTTCACTCTTAGGTGGATCTCACTACAATGTATCTCTCAATTTGTAAGGAACACTCTCACAAATTGGCTCACTATTTCTCTCACAAGAAAACTCTCTATCAGGATCACTTTTCTCTTTTGAGCAAGGTTCTATTTCTCTCTTGCTTTTGTTGTTCTTCTCTTGTGGTGTGTATTGAATGCTTGCTCATGGTTCTATTTATAAGAGAAACAAACCAAAGTTGTCTTACATGCATGAAGACACTTGTCATTTGCCATGCAAAACACCAAGTGTCTTTTGCAATGCATCACCACATCAAGTGTCCCTTGCATGCACCACAACATGTGTCACTCTTGCACTACACCATGCATCTTGCTACTTGTCATCACATGCAACCTTCCATTTTTGTCAAATGTAAGTTGGCCATGTGGCAATGGCTGGACCTCACAAAAATATGATATGATATTATATAAATAATTGAATGATTGTTAGATATCCAACTAAACTTGAAGATACCATCATATTCGTCTAATTTTAATCATTCAACAACAACTCTATAGAGTAATAAAGGATATTCATATATTGTAACTCTAAATGAGGGAAATTACGCCATAGTTTTCAAAGTTAATAATCTCAATCTTACCAAAGAAGATGAAGTTTCACTCACAGTAATTGGTGGTTAAATTTAAACCTTAAGTTATTCACGTTTAAGGGTTTAGGAAAAGAGAATATAGATGTTACAAAGAAGACATTGTTTTAATAAAGAGGTATATGTTATATCAAGCAAAAGAGTTATAACGAATATTTCACGAACTAACAATTAACCAATCATATTACTCATGAAAAACTCGTGTAACACTTTTTTGCAGTATATAGCTTTGACCTTCAATAAATGAGGTTTTGATTCATGTTCTTGCCCAAATGCAAAAATTATGTTTGTTAATTATATTTTGGAAGCTATGTAATTTCACTCATGTTGCTTATTTCTTTTGATGTATTGGCAGGGGTGGGTATGATTCAGTTCGGGATGAAAATTGAACCGAACTGAACTGTTTGATAAATTTAAAATAACTTAATTGAATCAAACTGTTTGAATTTCAAACTGAACTGAGCTGTTCCAAATCGAATTGAACCGAACTGTAATTGTTGGTACATTGAAAAAAAAATATAAAGAACCAAACAAAATTGAATTTTAGAAGGTAAAACCGAACCAAATTGTTTTGAACTGAACCGAACTGTTTCAGCTCAGTTATAGAACTATTAGTAATGGTTCAGTTTTTTTTTGTTTGATTTGATTCAGTTTAGCAGTTTGGTTCAATTTTTTCGTTTTTTTCCACCCCAAAGTATTGTTATTTACATTGAAGGATCGAAGAATGTGAGAAACTCACCTGTCGTTCAATGTGTTAAAATTGGAGCCTGGACGTCTCGAGCCTATAATTAGGATTATTGTTATGATTAAATTTGTAACTTTCAAAATTTCATTTATGTTTGTGAAGGTATTTTCCAACGTTAAATTTATTTCAAATGGACTCCAAGTTTATTTCAAGGTTTGTCTCCGCCTTGAGCAAAATACTTTTAAAATCTCCTAAAGATAGAATGGGATACCAACTAGATTCAATATCGGGTTATGAGTTGAGTGTATGTTTGGTTCTACTTTTAGGGCGACCAAAATTAATTTCAGATGTATAAAATTGATTTTGACATGTTTAGTTGCAGTCAAATATATTTGATTCTGTTTCTAGAATTGATTCTACTTGAAGCTGAGATTTGTAGCTTTTGATTCTAGAATTAATTTTCACACGGAAATTTATAGTTCAA
The DNA here is from genome assembly GCA_946800305.1 of Medicago arabica. Classification (NCBI taxonomy): domain Eukaryota; kingdom Viridiplantae; phylum Streptophyta; class Magnoliopsida; order Fabales; family Fabaceae; genus Medicago; species Medicago arabica. Next base: position 53,209,006 of record OX326971.1, read on the forward strand.
CAATCCTATTTACATAAATGTATCCAAACTCAAATCCCTTTTTAGGCAAAATCAATTTTAATAAAAAACAATTCTACAAAATTAATTCTATCAAAATTATTTCTCCTCAACGCACAACTAAACACACAATCTAACAATGATCTGGTCTAAAAAGTCATTAGTAGTGAGTGTTCTATTCTGGACTTAATGGAAAGGTCACTCATGAAGTCGTGCTGAGAATGGGAATTATTGTATTCTATAGAACCAAATTGTATTAAACCCACTTAATTAGTGGATATTTTGGGGGCAAATCTATTTCTTCAAAAATATTTCACATTAGCAAAGACCCTCTTGGTATACTCTAGCCTGCCTAAGTCCCAAATGTACATTTCTGGAAATAGTTGAAATTTAAGGCATACTCTATCCTAATGAAGTGTTAAATTCCTTATTTGATTAAAATCTCTTGAAAATGAGTTTCTTAAAAAAATATGAACTTTTGGAGATGTAAGAAAGACGACGATTTATTATTTTGGAATTTAGTAAAGATTCCATGTAGGTTATACTTACTTTACAGCATCAAATGCACTGTGGTGCATGGTCTAGCGCAAAGTGTCGTGCTTTTCAAGCACCTGTTCTTCCATATGATTTGCATTTTACACCCTTTTATAGTCCCAATTACGTTTTCATGTCTTCATGAAAGTTACATTTATGAATGTTAGCTTTCTTTTACCATTGGTTTGATTCTACTTGAACTTCTATAACTCCATATATGACAAAAATATCACACATGGGTCATGTTGCATGCTTTTCATCAAAAGCAAGCAAGCACTACGCTAAACAAATGAAACAAAAACAAACTGCGCAAAATGTATTGTTAATCAAGAAAAGCAAAACACAAACACTTAATTTTATCGAAGAACAATCATTTATTCAAAATAACTTGAAAACCAACATTGAAATGAAAGACACAAATCAAACAATGGACTAAAAAATGACTCTAAAATTACATTTGATGATGAATCATCCCTAAACTTCACAGGTACGCAAAAGCAAATTGTCTCTCCACGCCTCTATGATCAATATCACTGCAACTCACAATCTCATTTTCTTTTCTCATTTTTCAAAACTAATGCGAGCAATTCAGATCCGCTCTGGATCAAGTTAAATCACTAATCATCAAATCAATTGTACCCGGATTCTTTGATTTCTTCATCCAGAATCTTCTCATCAAACATGATTCTTTTGCGACAAGGTGGTTTTCGTTTCATAGGTGTCTTTGCTATTATGGTTTTCTTCTTGCAGGGTGCACCGGGACATTCAAGAACCGGTGGGATTTTGTGATCTGAAGATGTGGGAGTCTTGAACCCATCATTGTTGTTGTCTTGCAATATTGATAGTTTCGTAAACAGAATAATGTGTCTCAATTCTTCCGGAATTAAAGTTTGGTTCCCTTCTTGAACCATGGTATTGATCAGAGATAAATGAAATGCTGAAGAGAATAGTATGAAAAATATTGGAAAGAAAGAATGAATTGAAAGAAGATTGAAACGATATTTGGTTCTATATAGCAGCTACAATGAATATTCATTGAGAAGATATTCAGTTAGCAGTGCCTTGTGAATTCATGTGGGCTAATAAAAAAGTTACATAGTTACACACATAGTTTACGTGGGCTAATAGATAACTTTTTTTTCCAATTATAATTCTAAGTAATATTATTTTCCTCACTTTCAATTTAATATCTTCTACTTTGAATTTTTTATAACGGTGAATGTATCAATATTTGACAAGAGCGCCTAAAAACATTTCTTTTTCTCTCATTTACTTGTACATTTTTCTTAATATATGTGAAATGAATAAATGAGCTAAAGACCAAGATAGAAAAATAATCAAACTAAACAAGGGGCAGAGGCCCAAAAAATCAGCTAGGGTGCATTTTATTTGCTAAAAAATTAAGAACATGATAGAACAACTTCAGTTGTACAATGTTTGATTTGTAAAACTGTTTTATGGACATGACATACCGGAGGTAAGAGACAGGACAAAAACTGAAATCTTTGTCCATCACCAAACCACAACACAACTTGTTGTCTCATATACAAGCTGTCTAAAATACGAAATACCATTTTATCCACCAAAAACCATAGAAAACCAAAAATTATTCAATATCATAAAAATTTATCATGTATTATATTGTGTTGTTATGTCTTGTACTGTGTTGTCCATTACTATTGTTTTGCAAATCAAACGCAATAACAAATGACTAATGGAAGTTGGACGTGACTCAAAAAATTAATAGGGAACTCTAATCACATAAAAGCTAAAGATATAGTTGTAAAAAAAAGGGTTGGGTTTGCAGGCCAACTCATTAGCTCATAAGTTTTCATGGGTTCAGTCGTAAAAATAAGCTAAAAAACAATCAGGGTTTTCGGCCCCAACCCATATAGAAACTAGGTGAGGCATGTTAGTATATCGGGTTTCAAATCAGTTTACTATCAACATTTTCATGTCATATATGAGAGAAAGCAAACATCATTATATTTTGGCTCTGAAATATGTCATTCAAAATATATTTCTAATTCAACGTGGATATAATAAATTTATGGAAACATACATTCCAATGAGAGATCGGATTTGGATTCTCTCTATTGAAAATTCTCTCAAGTTTTTTCAAGTGGAATCTCAACCATCAAACATGAGAGAGAAAATGAGAATAAAATCGTAAAGAAAAGTGGTTGTTGTGTTTTAATGGAACATAAACACACCCTAACCGGTAAGGTACTTGCTGAAAAGACCATTCCTTTTGGTATCTTGTAGAGTTCTTTGCTGGAAATTTGGTGTAATGCAGAGGGTTTCAAATTGGTGGAAATTTGTGAAGGTTTATATCAAATCAATATGGAAAAGGAAGGAGATATCAAAAGAATCATCAACGGGAGCCTCTGGGTGATCAAAAGCTGTTGGTTTGTCGTTCGTGAATCGAACATAAACACTAATGTGAATAATTTAAATTTCACTCAAGTGCATATATGGATCCAAATATGGGGCCTATCTTTGATTTGTAAGTCTGTTACTAGGGGTGGACAAAAAAAGTCGAACCATCCAAACCCGGAAGAGAAAATTAGCCAACGGGCGGGTGAATTACGGGTACACGGGTGATACAGGTTGTTTATTCGGTTTTACATAGTTAGCTATGGGCAGTTGCGGACTGGAAAAACAAATCCATTGAAATCCGAAGCCGACCGGATTATCTTAGCTTATGAGCACCGTTAGATTTTTACTGTCAAGGATCAATTGAAAATGAATGACTAGATTGCAATCTTGTGTTTCTTTTTGGGAAGTGTGTACATAATGTGAAACTCCATTTCTTTCTTGATTAGTTTTCATCTCATCTCTCACTCATCATCATGACTTTCATCTTCTCATTCATATTTTCTAGTGTTTAAGCTATATATATATATATATATATATATATATATATATATGTGCGCGCGCGGGTGCACGTAACAATTTTCTTTCATGTTTGTTGTTTCTCTCAAGTCTTGATTATGTCCGATTTTTTCAGGATTTTTCATCTCAAGATCAATTTTTTCCTATTGATTCAGAACCGCTTAACCCATCCATTCATAACCGAAACCCGACATAACCGTCACCCGGTGTAACAGCATACATTATTGGACGGCAGTGGGATGATTTTTTCCAACCGTGATTTACTTTAGATTGACCATTTACAGCCCTAATCCGTCCGCACCCGACTGTTGTCCACCCCTATCTGTTACCATGGGGGAACAACTTGGAGCTCAACTAGAAAAGGTGGAAGAATCAACAATCTATGATTATCCCAGTAAAGCAAGGATCATCAAGATAAAGGTGTTGTTTGATATATCTCAACCATTTATGGCAAGAATGTACATAGGAAAGAAAAATTATGGGATATGTTGGCTAGATTTTAGGTAAGAGAATATCCCTATATTTTGCTTTAATTGTGGACTTATTGGCCATAATGAGGATAACTATTCCCTAGTTGGGTTTAAGGAATAAGAGTAATTTGATGAGGATATTAATCCCTGAGGGACATGGTTAAAGTCCAATGTTTATGGTAGAAGAGTAGTGGATATGAAAGGGGTAAATTTTTGCACCAATTCTATCTTGAAACAGCACAGGGTTGAAAAACTCTCATGTAGTTCGAGCTTTAAAGAAGCTTCTTAAGCAGAAAAATCCAATGCTCTCTTTGGTATGACAACAAATTACATCTATGTAAATTACTCTTTTAATAATGGTGCTAGATCAGATGGTTTGATACTTATGTGGAATGATTTTGAAACTATAGACAATATCAATATTAATAAAATGATGATCAATTTATACGTGTCTCTGGAAAAAAACCAATATGAAATGTAGGGCTTATGGGATCTATGGGTACTCTACTCATAATGATAAAAGTCTTACTTGTGATATGATTAAAGGTTTGACTAACAATAATAATTATACAGAAAGTTGGCTTATTTTTGTTGATTTCAATATGATTTTGAACAATGATGAGAAGTTGAGATGTAATATTGTTAATAATAATATTCTTACCAATTTTCAGAAGATATTTTTCATAATTGTGTTCTTAGAGACCTTGGCTACATTCATATTAGATACACTTTGACTAATAAACAAGCTACCATATTAAAGAGAGAATTGACATATTTTGTGCTAATTCTAGGTGGATAAATTTATTTCTTAGATTTAGTAATCATCATTTAATTCTCTATACTTTTGATCAAAATCCCATTCTGCTAGAATTAATCTCTAAATACGATCGCATGCCCATAGATAAAAACATTTAATATATTAAGAGTTTTGAGCAATTATGGCCTCAAGATAATGAGAGTTTTAATGTTGTCAAGGCTACTTAAAACTCTAACAAAGTAACAATGATACTAGTCTCTCTAAGTCAAACAAGGTCCTTAACAATTTCCACAGCTGGTGAAAAAAGAAGTTTGAATGTATTCCTAACATGACTAATAACATTTAGAACCAGTTTAATAACCTTAAACTTGTCATACCTGATCAGACTTGCAATGATTCTATTGCAGAGAAAGAGAAAGAATTAGATGATTTTCTTTATAAAGAGGATCAATGGTGGGCCCAGAAGGCTAATATTTCCTGGCTCGAAATGGGGACAAGAACTTTAAGTATTTCCATTTTAAGGCTTCCAAGAGGAAGAAGAATAATAAAGGAACTATGTGGAGATAAGGAAAACATTCAAGATACTTTTGTTGATTATTTTGAAAACAATTTTAAATTATTCACTCGTTCTAATTTTTCAGGATGTTTTGTATTTTGTCAAGGACAAGGTGGATTCTAAGATGACTCAGAGGTCACATGCCCAATTTACTCTTGTCACATCTATGAAAAAATTAAAGAGATGTGCAACCCATGGACCTGATGATCGATTGTTATGTTTTTCCAGAAGTACTGAGAGATTATTGAGCTTGAAGTTATCCTTTATTTTCTTAGAATCCTCAATAATAATGAAGATATCTATACTATCAACAACACTTTTATCAGCCTTTTCCCAAATTTAGGAACCATACCACACCAGTAGAGTATAAGCTCATCAGTCTATGTAGTGTTATCCTCAAAATCATTACTAAGTCCTGACCAATATAATGAAGCCTATCCTACCTTTGATCATTATTGACTACCAAAGTGTTTTTATAACAGAAACTCAGGAAGGGTTATCTCAAATAACACCCTTCTAGCTTTTGAGACTTTTCATTATATCAAAAGGGTTAATAAAAAGGTAATAAAGGGGATATGAGAACCAAATTAAAGATGGGTAATGTAACACCTGAGGCTAACAAGGCGCGGGGAGTGATTGCTGGTGCACGAGACATGGCAATGAGCAGCTACTGGCGGCTTCTAGGCGACTAAATTTCCATCGAAATAAGAATTGTTTGGTACTACCTATACCAACAAGATGTATTTTCTTTTTGGTAGCCCATTGCATAAGAACTCTACGTTTAAGCGTGCTTGACTTGGAGCAAATTTAGGATGGGTGACCTTTTGAGAAGTTTCCTAGAAAACATGTGAGTGAGGACAAAACACGTTGAAAAGACTCGTGTTGGTTTATGGGTTTAGTCTTCTCAAATGTTAAAAGTGGTATCAGAGTCTGGTTTCTCCTAGTACGATGTGGTTCGGGGATGAACGAAGCAAAAGCTAGTGGGTATGTAATGCCCGAGGGTGATGAGGGTGGTGAGTGATCGCCGGTGCATAAGACATGACTATGAGCGGTTTCTGGCAGCTTCTAGGCAACTGAATTCACATCGGAAGGAGAGGGACCCCGAGACTGTGTACGTACGAGACTGCATGGTTGAATGGAATCTTATAAGAATTGTTTGGTACTACTTATACCAACAAGATGCATCTTCTTTTTGGTAATTCATTCCATAAGGACTTCACCATTAAACATGTTTGACTTGGAGCAATTTTGGGATGGATGACCTTCTGAAAAGTTTCTTAGAAAGCGTGCGAGAGAGGACAAAACATTATGAAAAGACTCGTGATGATTTGTGTGGTCAATCGACAATACTTAAAGTTGTCTGAAATGTTTAAGACCAATATTTTTCTCTATTTTATCAATGGGGAACCTACATAAAGTTTTTTTTTTCTTTTTCCCATTGGAATCAGACAAGGTGGTCCATTTTATGTGTATTAAGTTTTGTCTGGGTTGATCACTGACTATCAGAATAAAGGCACCATTCATGGGTGACCATAACAACTAATTATGCTCCCATATATCCCATTTACATTTTTTTAGATGACAGTTTGCTATCTTGTAGGTCTAATAAAACTGAGGCAAAAGCCGCAAAAGAGATTCTAGACAGGTATTAACATGCTTAAGGGCAAAAGGTCAATTTAAATAAGTCACATATAATTTTTATCTCTGGTTGCAATCACATCCTAAAGCAAGAGGTTCAAAGCCAATTATCCCTCGCTATCACTGAGACTATCAACAAATATGTAGGCATGCATGCAAAAGCAAGGTAGAAGCAATGTTTGAAAAAAAATACAGAATATAAATATGTTTCAAATGGGAGTTAGGTCAAACATACATGATCAAGATTATTTTTATTTTATTAATATATATATATATATATATATATATATTAAATACTAAACTCAAGAAATAAATATGAATCAGGATCCATCTTTATTTATTAATCTTCAATGATTTTTACAAAGAAAAGAGTAAGAGAACTAAATGTTATATTTTATTAGGTTATCCTTTTCTTCACGCTTTCCACTTCCTCTTCATCGATTAAATCATATGTCCTCAAAAGGTTGTTGATGACATTATTATGATATCATGATAGATGGGATAGATAGAAACCGTGTTAGATAGAAGTTTTGTGTGAATTACAAGTCTTACATTGGTTAGAAAACAATAAGTTAGATAATATATGAATGGGAGATCTATTTTCAGCTAAGATGTGGAATGCAACCCAGATACTCAATGCCCAATAAATAAGATCCAATGATAATAAACCTATATTATTATTGTTAAGTTATGTATATCATATTCTAAAAAGAAACGTTATATATATATATATATATATATCATACCACATAAATATGTTTTTCATCCCTACATTTTGCCCTCCTTTGACAAATAGTCCTTACATTTTAATAAATGTTTTTAAAATCCTTACATTTTTCCTCCCACTGCACCATTTATTACTTCTGGCAACACTTCTTTATGCAACACCTGAAAATCGTCGCCTAAAACTAGTTTCTGGCAACGTTTTATGCGCGTAGCCTATTATGTTTCAGCAACAACAATTAATCGTCCCCTAATATCTTATTGGGGACAGTTTCCGGTCGTAACAATAACATTCTGTTGGCAACGGTTGAAAACGTCCCCTTTTTAGGGGACAGTTTTAGTGTGATGCACTTTGTTGCTACCAAAGGCAACGCTTATCAATTGTTGCTTTCAATATTAAACAACTATAAGATATTTTGAAATTGCTTAATATTCTTGTCTTTAATGAGTAAATTTTGTTTATTGTCAAATAATTATTCTTTGAATAATAATAATAATCTTTTTTACCACTAATAATATTAATAATAATAAAAAAATTAATCCAATTTTCTTTTTCACAATTTTTATTCTAAAAATGGAATTAAGCTCTTTTGAATAATTTGTTATTTGTGTAGCTTACTAATCACTTGAGGTCAACTGTTTGATTTAATAATAATAAATTTTTGTTCAACTATACTATACATAAATGGAATAAGGGATTTTGAGTTGTCTTTTTCATTATTTTAATTATAATCTTTTTACAAAAAAAATTCTATAATAATGTTATATTGTTGTGTCATTAAAAAATAATAAATTATATTATTTTTGCTATATTGTTGGTATCATTCAAAAAATAATTATGACGGTGTCACGTGGACTAAACGTCCACCAGATTAAGACGCATCACCTGAAGGAACACATCAATATCAGCGAACGTCACCTTACAAGAGTACGCATCCGTGCATCAGACACCATACACGTGTCATTTAATCGTCTCCTAATCACGCGCCATTTTTTTTTATTGAAACCCTTTAAGCTTCTTCTCTTCAATCGATCGAACTCAAAACATTTCTTCTATTCAAATAGAGCAAAAAAAAAATAACATCGGTGGCTACTCTTAGATAAACAACAACTATCACTAAAAAAACAAAAAAAATTGGTGATTGATTTAATGAAGAAATAACCTTTATGATTTGCGTTAGATTCAATATTTCTTGTTGTTAGATTTGCGTTCAATTTATATTGTAAATACTAGGGTGAGGGTTCAATCAAGTCCTTCATCGGTGTGTTAGGATCCTCTTCATTTAGCAAAATAAATGGAGTATGCAATTTGGATAGAGATCGACAAATAAAATGGATAGTGGGTCCCCCCATTAAATGAGTCCCACCATCATTAATTACTTTTTACTTTTTCCAAATGGTAGAAAAGGAGATGATATTAAATGGAGAGGATCTTGACTCCTCATCGGTGCACCACTAAATTTGACAATTATAATATTATATTTCAATTATTTTTTTTCTTCCATTTTTTTAACCGGTCCATTTTTTCCGAAGGAGGGTTCATTTAATTTTATTATTTTTTAAGGAGATTTATTATCTTTTTATCACTTATATATTTAATTTCAATATCATTTAATCATCACAACCTCATAATATTTTTATTTATTTTCTTCAACCTCACAAATATATGCACACACACCAGATCAAATATATTTTTTGTTGCTATATATATAATCAATAATAAAATAATTAGTATTTTATTTTTATTTTAAATACAGGCAAACCAAAATACGTCGAGTTGATCAATAATAAAATATATATGTTTAGATAATATTTTGTAGATAAATCGATGTACATACTAATAATTTCATTAATATTTAAAAAATTTAATCAAAATTATAAAAACAAACATAATATACACGCGTTAGTGCAGTAAAAAATAGACAACGGGCGCGATAGTGCCCATATTTCTGTCAATAATAATAATAATAATATATTCTCCCTAGAAAAATATATTCTCCCTAAAAAAAATATATTCAAATTGAATCCTTAATATAAGATTATTTTTTTTGCATATATATATATATATATATATTTAAAGAAAAAATAAAAAGGAAAGAGTTTTAAACTTAATTAACTATAGAGATAAGAGAACTGTATCCACCCTTGTTCTTCGAGCTTCATCCAAACCCTTTTCTTTTTCTCCCAGATTTATGTTTTCGAGTTCGCGGTTCTTCCCTCTAAACCTTATCGTCTCCGTGTTCAACGTTCTTCCCTCTAAATCGATTTACTTTATGTTGTTCTCATGACCCCAATCAATTTTTACTTATGTTGACCTAACGCCCAAATCAATTTGGTGCTTAGTCAATCTTCCTGTTGTCCTTAAATCCCAATCGATTTCCCTCTAATTCATGATTTCGTTGTTCAGGACCAAAATCGCAAGAGAAATGAAGACCTAGCCTGAGTGTGGTGTTCTTGCTTTGAGTTCGAGATGGTAACGTAGATTGAAACCTACGAGTTCGATTTCACCAAATCCCTCTGTGACGATTTCCTCAAATCCACCCACGGTATGAAATTTATAAATTATTTAAGTTTCACATCTTTTTTTCTTAAATTTCTGAGTAGTTCTTTGGATAATTTTCTGTGATATAAGGTACTAGCGATGGCAGTAACTCAATATTTCCTTTAGTTGTAATTGTTGAAGCATCAACAATTTTTTAAAAGAAATTTATTAACAGAAGTTGGTGTGTTATTATGATTAATTTTGAAGGTAAGTGAATCCTCAATTCATTCATATTATAGGAAGTTGTGATTCAGAATTTCATGTCATAGTTACCTGCACTTAATTTGTTTGTTACCTGATGGGAAGTGTTGTTACTTGATTTTCGTTGGAAAATTGTGGTTGTCGAATACTTTATATTTACCTGGATAATTGATGGATCATAGATGTGATCTTTCCCACTTTACTTGTTAGTGTTAGAATAGTTTATATTGACTGCAGAGAGATGATCAAAGAGACTTGAATGATCAGTTTAACAAACTCATTAGAGACAAACAAAAATTGATTATTTGTGTAAGTTTGTAGTATATTTTGACTAAGGAAATTGAAGGGAATTAGGAGGAAAAGTTGCCTGATATGACTCCAAAGAAAGGAGATTAAGACTATGAAGCATAAACTTTCGATACATACACCCCACACGACACTAATACATACATGTCGACACTACTAATTTAAAAAACATAGACACCGACACCACTACATGTATATTAATTTATTTATTATAATTAAGTAAAATAATATTATGACATACATTACTTTGTTTTTACTTGGTTCCCTGTGAACCCGAGACATTAAGTTTGTCTTAATATTCAAAATCAATTCACTTTCTACACAGGATTTACATTAACTATCTCATGGTTGTGCTATTGGCTAATCATTAAGGAAGAATCATGTATGTGCAATGTTGTATAAATAAAGTACTAATTAATATATCCACATATAATATAAGTTATCTCTCATTCAAATAAACAATCCAAACATGACCAACTATGTTGGTATATTTATCAATTCATTTTTTCAATTCAAAATATGTAATTTGGATCTAAATTGAACAATTTATTTCTTTATTGAAAGGTTGATAATACTCCTAAACCAGTTTTTATGGTTTTGTTTTTCATTAACAGTTAGATCGTGCTATAAGATACAATAATATTTGGATTTTATTTTAAAGCAAATTATATAAGTTCTTTAACCCTTGGTTGATCAACAATGTTTCAACACATCTTTAACCTTTGTAGATGTATCTAAGATTTGTTTAAGAAGTATCAAAGAAAAGATAAATATAAATTTTTTGGGACATTTGTTTAAGTTGTCTGACACGTGTTGCACTAGTGAAAGACAAGTGTTAGACACCATTTTAAGGAGCATTGGAGTAAAGGAAATAACACAAAATTAAAACACTTGTCTAAGTTAGTCAGACACCGTGACCAACTAATTTAAGGTGTCCATGCTTCAAAGGATAGAGATAAGATCGAGGTAGGAAATTAATAGAGGAAAGTGGGGGATAGAGATAAGATTGTCTGACCTTGATTTACCTTTTTTTATTCTCACTCTTCATTACTCATTGAAGTCTTACTAGTATATTTTAATTCTTTTTACAAGGTATGATTCAAGATGATGAAAATGACGATGTAGATGATGAATTTCAAGATGAAGACGTAGATAATGAATTTCAAGAGGATGTTGTAGGTGATGAATTTCAAGACTAAGTTGAATGATTTTTTATTTAGGCTTGAAAGCGTTAAACTACCCGAATGATGTATTTTGTTATGCTTGAACTTAATATAGTAATGTTAGACATTTTTTTTTACTTTTATGTGTTGATTTATTGTTTTAACTCAATATGTTTGAACTCATGCACCTAGAATGAATGTTTTGACTCAACTTTATTATAATTTAACTTTTGTGCATATGTGGTTAAATTTGATCTTGTTTGAGCTATGACAGATTAAAATTTAACTTTTTTATACTTTTGAGTATACAATTTGGTATTTTACATGTTTTATCTTAAGCAACGCTTTGCAATTGTAGCCACTTCTGGCAACGCTTTGCAATAGTAGCCACTTCTGGCAACGCTTAAACGTGTAGCCGTAGATACCATGAAAAAAGCGTCCCCAATTCTTCAGGTATAGGCGACGATTTTAAAATCTGTGCCCAAAGAGCGTGAAAAATCGTACTCAAAGACATTAGGCGACGCTCGTATAGAAGACACCTGAAAAGTGTCCCCTATTCTTTTTGGCAACGTTTTTCATAGTTCAGGCAACGATTTTCAACTGTTGTTGAAAAGCATAAATGGTGTAGTGTCCGTTAGCACAAATAGTCTCTGTCAAATAATTAACGAGAAGCTGACGTGACAACTAGTGGACCCCATTTTTTAAGGGTTAAATATGTTTTTTGTCCTTATATTTTGCGTGACTTTAAAGAATAGTCCTTACATTTCAATAAATGTTTTTAAAATCCCTATATTTTTCTACCGTTAACAAAATTGGTTCCTGTCGTCTATTTTCACTGACCGGACAAACAGAAAATGCCACATAGATGCCACGAAGGATATTGCAGTAATTTCCAATAAAGTGCAGGGGCATAACTCACCTTTACCCAGAACTTTACTCACAAAAAATCCAACTTTAACTCCGATCTAGTCCTCGCAGTCGTTGTCACGTGCAGTTTAAATGGTTCCCTGATAGCGTGAGGGAGAAGAGGACGTCGTCGGCAGCGACAAGAGAGAGAACATATCTGAGCAAATTAATGGTGAAGAGGACGGTGGTTGTAACGCCCACTTTATTTATTTAATTATTTTATTAGAGTATATAGTATATTATTATATATTATATGATTTTAATGATGTTTGTGACGTATGAGATGATGTTGTGGTGTGACGTTTATTTTATTGTTTAATAAAATAAAATATGTGATGAAAATTAAGATGGGATATAATAACAAATATTTTGGGAGATGGGGTTGTTTTCATAAATAAGATAGAGTTGTGGGGATAAGTGAGAATAGAAAGAATTATATAAGGGAGTTAGGGTTAGAAAGAAACAGTCAGTACGTTACAGACTTTTGGCAAGAAGGGAGAAAAATGGCTAGAGAAGAGGGAACCCCAATTCTGCAATATTACCAGGTAAGGTGAGCCTAGCTTCAATTATATTATGCTGTAATTCATCTGTTATGATTAACCTAAGGATTAGAGAGAATTTTGAGAGAATTCCAAAGTTAGGGTTTAATGATTTTTGTGATGAATTGATGAGAGAATGATGTGAATTGGTGTAGAAAACTGTTACAGAACCTAGATTATTCACTAGGACCTTAATTCTGAATGATTAGAACCTTAGTATGAGAGATTGGACGAGTTTTAGCGAGGATTTGAGCGAACCCGCAGCCTGTTCTACGACCGCTCGCCGTAGCGAGCAGACCTACTCGCCGTGGCGAGCAGAACAGTTTAACTCGCGAGGCGAGCAACATCACTCGCCGTGGCGAGCGACCCTTTAGTGCTCGCGAGGCGAGCAACATCACTCGCCGTAGCGAGCAAGTGGCAGAATGCAATTTAAGTAGCTCGCCGTGGCGAGCAGTCCCACTCGCCACAGCGAGCAATGTGGTCTCAGACCACTATAACTTGAGTTTTAGAACTCTGTTTTGAGCGAGGCTTTGAGGGTAGACTTTTGGATAGCATTAGAGATGTTTAAGACCTAAATTAGAACCTGTAATGACGCTGTAAGATGATTTTAAGACGTTGGCGTTAATCTATGATTAAAATGATTATTAAGTGAGGTTTATGAACGAAGTACAAATGATGTTTGTGATGATAACTATGTGCTGTAAATATATATGTTAAGTGTGCTGAGCTACTGCCATGTATTGTTTAAAATTGCATGTGTCGATAAAGAGTCGTATTTGATGTTAAGATGTTGTAATATCTTGTTTAAGAATTAAAGAGTCGAGTCCATGCATTTGCATATTTTGAGACGGTGGAGCTTATGCTCAAAGCGACGGTGGAGCTTATGCTCAAAGCGACGGTGGAGCATTTGCTCAAAGCGATGGTGAAGCTTATTAAAGCTAAAATATTGGTACCACATGCATGATGTTAAGATGTTAGAGTTGCATTTAGTCGAGTCCAGTGTATGAGATGTTATGAGACGTTTGTTATGTGAAGATGTCCTGAGATGATTTTATTATACGCAGATGTCTGAGATGTTCTTAGTTATATGTGACGATTATTATTGTTGTTGATGTTAAGCATAATTATTTGAATTATATGTTAATATAATTGTTGTGAATCTCACCCCTTCTGTTGGAATTGCCTCCTTGTGGGCAAGTGCAGGTGACCAAGCTTAGGTTCGTCGATGTGAGAGGTTCTTGTGGAGTCTTAGGAGCTCTGATACGTAACGGGATGGGGATTATTACTATTTCTATTCCTTTTATGTATCATGTTGATTTATTATGATGTTTGCGACGTAACTTGATTTGAGATGTTTTATGAGGCTTTTGTGCCGAGACTTATTTAATTAAGATTTTGAGAAGTTTATGAATTCCGCTGCTATGTTTGAATATTGTTTAAGAATAAATTATTATTCAATTTGATTTTAAAGATTTTATGAAATGTGACATCCTGAATATTGCGATATACTCTGATTATATAGATGAATTTTAAAGTCGGGATTTCGGGGTGTTACAATGGTGGTTGAGGATGAGTGTGTGAGGCTGATGGTTGTTGGGGAGAAATAGAGAAAACGCGTAGAGAGGATGAAGACGAGACAGAGAAGGTTTAGCTGAAAAATCAATTATGTCCCAACACTTTATTGTAAATTACTAAAATATCATTGGTGACATCTATGTGACATGTTCTGTTTGTCCGGTCAGCGAAAATAGATGACAGGGACCAATTTTGTTAACGGTGGAAAAATGTAGGGATTTTAAAAACATTTATTGAAATGTAAGGACTATTCTTCAAAGTCACGCAAAATATAAGGACCAAAAACATATTTAACCCTTAAAAAATGGGGTCCACTAGCTGTCAGGTCAGCTTCTCGTTAATTATTTGACAGCAAGGACTATTTGTGCTAACGGAGGAAAAATATAGGGATTTTAAAAACATTTATTGAAATGTAAGGACTATTTGTCAAATGAGGGTAAAATGTAGCGATCAAAAACATATTTAACCCCAATATTTATATGAAAATCATTCATTCTTCAATTTCAGTGTTGCAACTATTAGAACCCAAAATAGTTTCATCAATTATATAATTTGAACTGTTTTATTTCATATATGTTTTTCAAATTAATATTATATACACAGTAATATATTTTATAAATATACTTTTTAATTGTTATGCTATCATAAAATTTACTAGTTTATTTATGATATAGGGTGAAAATAAAGTTTGTTTTTTTATATGTCCAAAAATGTTTCTATTTTTGTGGATAATTCCTACTATTGTTGTGGATCATTCCTATTTTAAATTTTAATGTGATCTAACTAATTAATTTATTAATTGATAATTTAAATAATATTATAAAAATGATAAAATAATTTGAATGAGGGGAAAATAGAAAAATTCAGCACAAAATGATGTGTCCTTTATATATAGGTATTATAGATACAATAGGATTCATTCATATGAATATTTTCCTTCTTCTTCTCCTCTAAATTTCTCTAAGTTTTATCAAGCAATTAACAATGTCATCCTCCAAGCATTCAAGAAAATTCAAAGTTTCTAGAGCATCAAGCCGTATTGCACCTCCTGCATTGTTGGTTCAAGATATTTCAAGTCTACTGTTGAAAATGTCTTTGACCGAAGAAACTAAGGATTTTGCAGAAATTGACAACCACAACCAGATGGATAACTCAATGAAAAAAAGAAAGTGTTTATTTGAGGAAGAATAAAGTGAATGCAATATCAAGAAGAAGAGGAAGACGCAACCACTGAGAAGATGCATAAGCATCAAGAAGAATAGGAAGACGCAACCTCTAAGTTTTGTTGATGCTCTATTTTTTGTATTTTTTGTTTTTTCTTCCAAGTGTAAATGGTGATGAGATGATGATATTGAATTGAATGAATAAAGATTGTTCAAATATTTTCTTGTGTTTTGTTTTTCTTTGTTTTATTATATGCTTTGATGATATGATTCACATAAATGCGGGATTTTACGATTTGAATAAATAAAGATTGTTCTTTAACTTCATGTGGTTTACTTCTACCATCCTTTTCTAATTTAAATATGTTAGTTCAGTTCTATTATTCATGGAAGATTTTGGATCTTTTTATTTTTTACAATTTCTTAAGAACTCCACAGTCAAATAGAAAAATGAAGAAACTAAGGAATTGATAAATTAGTTATTGATCAAAAATTGGAGGATAAACGTTCAATTTGTTCAAGATATCAGTTATTATTGAAACTGATGAGAGTTTGGTGTTCAAGAACTGGATATAACCAGTTATAATTTGGAATGTTCAAGAACATTGTTGAAAAGGAATTGGTGATTTGGAATGTTCTAACTAGATATAATTTTGTCTATTATCTTCTGCTTTATATTCAAGAACCGGATATAATTAGATATAATTTGGAATGTTCAAGAACATTGTTGAAAAGGAATTGTTTTTGTCTATTATCTTTTGCTTCAGGTTCAAGAACACTGTTGAAAAGGAATTTTGGTGATTTGAAATGTTCTAACTAGATATAATTTGGTCTATTGTCTTCTGCTTCATGTTCAAGAACCGGATATAACTAGATATAATTTGGAATGTTCCAGAATATTGTTGAAAAGGAATCTTCTAACTGGATAAAATTTTGTCTATTTTGGTGAGGCCAGAAGAACGCGAGGCAGTTATCGGACATGAATGCAAGTTACATAGCCAATGGTCTTTACGATCTGGACTAAGCTTTTGGGTTTTTGTCCACCCGTCTGATACGAGACTAACTCACCAGAGCATGGTCTCAGTGCAATATTATTGTTACATCTCAAATAAGATTTTATTTTTGCCTTCTTAATTAAATGCTTTTGTTTTAGGTGAGATAATTAGACCTGAGATAATTTTGTGTGTACGAGTGTGTGTCCATTTGTCTGTGAGCTCGGACTGAGGTTGTGTGCATTCGTGAAATGCAAAGACGTGCATTGATAACAAGAGTTTTCTGCAAGTTTGCGCCATTATTCGGGTTGGCATATTTACATTAGTGCAGTCCAATCATAATTTGATTTACTGACATTTACAAATACTGTGTTTTGGTGCTAGGTAGGATACTGCTGATATTTGTTATGTAGGCACTGCTGCTCTATGGTATGCGAAATTCCAACAAACAAGGCAAGAACTACATAGAAAGTGGTAATATGAACATGGAGGGTTTAATCATGGGAGCCTAAGTTTGGAATGTTTACTGTCTTTTATAAGCCTAGGTATGTAACTACATAAAAAAATTATTGGTTTGAGTGTGACACTTGTAACACAGCCTTTCTTTTTTGCAGAACCAGTCCAGTAGAGTTCATTGTTCTTTATTTTGGTAGAGGTTTCATTTGCAGCAGTAGACACTTTCTGAACATAATGTATTTCTTTCTGAATCAATCCATCCTATGTACATTACCTGCCACAAAAAGCTGCACTTTAATAAGGAATCTTCATAAACAGGAAAATGAATTTCTCAAAACATACAAAATGAAGTGTGTGTGTGTGTGTGTGTGTGAAATCAATCATTTTGTATAGTGAACCAATTATGTATTTTTGTCTAGGTTTTAAATAACGTCGCGGTCAAGTCGCGTATTGGATTTCGCAATTTCGGCCATTACGGGTATTGCGATACGGATTGCGGTTGTCGCGGTGTGAATTAATCACAAGATTGCATAACTCTTAAATAATGATAGTAACTTAAATAACTTAAATTAGAGAAAGATTTGTAGTTCTAAATTAGATAAGGAGATAACTTGTGTAATTTATGATCAAATATGTACTAAAAATATGATTTTCATCTATCTCAATAGAAAAAATATCCGGATTCTATGTTTATTGTCATGAACGACAATTTTTTGCGACCGTAACAGTGTTTCGTCGCGGCTGTAACGGCGTTTCGTCGTGATTTATGCTCACTATGTAAAAACGGTAATGTCCGCTACCTATACCTTTTGGTCAGTGCCTTTTTCTCCGTAACGGACGGTCTTCTAAAACCTTGATTTTTATATCCTCACTCTTCCATCTTTTTTTTTTCTTTAATAAATCCATCAGACTTCTAAGTGGAACATACCAAAACATGCATGGCAATCCAATAAGGGACTTAACTCTCATGCATGGCAATCCAATGTGGAAATGGTTCAACCTCAAAAATGTATTGAACAGAGTAGATCATTAAGAGGGAATTAATTAGAATTGGTGTAGAAATTTAAAAACCACGACCTCTATTATCTCAATCAATTTCACACAGTTAACAAATATAAAAAAACCATTGTTTTAGCCAAAATTATAAACAAATGAAATACGAAAAGATGAAGAAACAAAGTAACTAAAAACTTTGTGGAATACATAGATGTTTGTGTGATATAAGCCAATGTTGTCAAATAGCTACTAGAGCCGCGCTATTCAAACTACATTATTTGTAAAAAAAATAAAAATTATATAATAGATTATTGTTTTTATTGGAGTTTGTTTTTACTCTAGATATTTAGAAGTGTAAAGTGAGTTAAGGAAAATTTGTTTGAAAAGTGAGTTACTGTCGGAAAATTTTGTTTTGATTTGGAGTAAGTTTGTTTTAGTTGGTTGGATTTGTTTTAGTTGAGGTTGAATTTGTTTTTTTGGTTATTTTTTTTTAGGAATTTGTTTTGGTTACTTAGAAGGTGTCAAATTTGTTTTAATTGGTAGTTTCTAACGAGAGAAATAATGGAAGCAGTTGAATCAAAAGACAAAAAAAGATATAATTTTGATAACGTGTCAAATAATTTAAATAGATAAGATTGTATTTTTGGTAGTTTCAGATAAAAGATTCACCTTTCTTAAATAGAATAAAATAATAAATTCACCTAAATTTCTTCCTAAATCAGTTCATGAATTATGGTTTTGATTATTCGGTTTTTGTTCCCTGTTTAATAATTTTATGGCTCTTGTGTTGAAACCAAAAAAAAGTTTTGATTTTTAATTAAAACGAAAATTTGTTGGTGGTTTAGTTGATAGATTTTACTTTGACTCTATGAGTTCAGATTTGTTGAAAAATTTCACTAGGTTCTTTATATACTTTTTATTGTTATGTTGTTGGCACCTTATGTGATGAATCGAATTTTTGATTGGTTATTGTTTGATTTTTTTTTGTCACAGACATGGTGGCATATAACGTTTAGGAAACTCTTGTGAAATAATTAAGGTTCGAATTCACATCAATGAAAACAAAGATGTGTGGAGCAAAAGGTAGTGGTAATCTTAGGTCTAAGTGTCTCCAAGCAACAACAACAAAACAGACTTAAAGCCTAAGTGTAGAGTTAAAACAATGACACTAACAAAGCATAAAGATAAAAAAGCTTAAGGAAAACAAACACATACAAGATGGTAACCCAGTTCAGTCAATATGACCTACTATGGGGAGATATCAGCTCTCCAATTCACTATGATAAGATGTTACAAAAGGTTACAAGAAATCAGCCTTTGTTCCTAATCTATACCATTTGTCTTGACCCACCTCACTCATAAGAACTTACAAGAGATTACACTAAAGGAAGCTTATGATCCTTCCAATGATGTAATCTCACTACTCAAGGTGATTACAATGTTTCTCCCAACCAAGAGACTCTCCCTACAAAGGTACTCAACCCTCAAGTTCCCCCTTTTGTAAACCCTAGACCTCTTGATTCAGCTCTCCTTCAAAGAATGCAGAAACCACTTAAATACTAGTCACATAAGTACCAAATCGTGTCACGATTTGGTCCAATCGTGCCACGACTGTACTTATTCAACTGTTGTGACCAGTCCCTTTCAGGTAAACTTGCTAAGAAAGTTGTTGAATCGTGTCACGATTTCCCATCTCAAAAGACATGCTCCCTGCCAAGCAAATCGTGTCACGGTTTCTGGGCTGCTCTGCTTTCAAAATTTGAAGACAACAAACAACAGAAACGAAACAAAAAATAGAGTAACTTACCAGGAACAAGATAACACATAATCACATAAGTACACGACTTAATTGGCATAGGAGAAACATGGATAACATTGAATTAAGTTCTACTCTTCGTATCTTCATAGTTCAATACTATCCATTTGATCATGCTTCTGTTTGTCTTCTTCTTGTTCACATTGTTGCATCAATATTATTACAATTTAATACTCTGATGAACATCATTTGGAATATTTAAGAAAATACTATGTTGATAGTAGAAGTATAAGAAAATAATTGCTTGCTTATTTCAATGCATAAACATATATATATATATATATATATATATATATATATATATATATATATATATATATATATATAGACAACAAGAGTCTTGATTACCAAGTTTTAGTGACTTAACTATCAAGATATTATCAAATATAAAAGATACATATGAAATATAGAACATAAATCATATTTACTATGTATCAAATATAAAAGATATAGTAAATATTAAAGATATTTACATATTTTAATAAGAAAAAATGTATATATACACCTTTTTTTTTCCGTTACTGATGGACTTTTTTTTGTACATTGTAGAATTTTTTATTTTTTCTAGAGAACCATCGGATAATGCTGTGAGTTCATCAAAACAATATAATAACAACTAGTACCTATTAATATGCAAAATTAAAATCCAAATATTAGCAACAAAAAATAACACATTTTACTTATCTTCTAAGTCACATATTTTTATACTTATCTTGTAAGTGGCACAATTTTAGTTATCTTCTAACTTCCAAGTCATATTATTATTGTATTTTTCTATAATCCTCTCTTTTTCTCTCTATATCTTTTATTCAAACGGAGTATTTTTCTGCTCTCCTTTCTCCTATAAATATTTCCTTCGTACCTACCAAAAATAAATAATATCTATATAGGCATTTGTTGTGTATTATACCGAAACAATATGAATATTTGATGCAACGATGTAAACAAGAAAAAGGCAAAGAGAAGGATGGTCAAATGGATAGTAATGAATTAAGAATAAGCCAAAGAGTGGAACTTGCATTCATTATTATCCATTTGACTGTTCTTTCCTTTGTGTGTGTCTGCTATACTATTGCTAAGTCATTTATTTGATGTGTCTCTGCTCTTCTCTTTCATACAGGAATTCATTGGCGGTAAGCATGTCATCTCACCTCCTAACTATTATTGTGATTTCTTTAATTAATTTTCAGTGCTAATAGATAATCGCTAATTTAATTTTGTGGTTTCAGAAAGAGATTCGAGGTTTTGTGATGTCAAAGAGCGCAACAACTGTTAGAAGAATGGATGTGATTAGTTTGGTGGTGATGAATAAGGTATTCAAAACCGAACCATCCAACAAACAAGGCAAGAACTACATAGAAAGTGGTAATATGAACATGGAGGGTTTAATCATGGGAGCCTAAGTTTGGAATGTTTACTGTCTTTTATAAGCCTAGGTATGTAACTACATAAAAAAATTATTGGTTTGAGTGTGACACTTGTAACACAGCCTTTCTTTTTTGCAGAACCAGTCCAGTAGAGTTCATTGTTCTTTATTTTGGTAGAGGTTTCATTTGCAGCAGTAGACACTTTCTGAACATAATGTATTTCTTTCTGAATCAATCCATCCTATGTACATTACCTGCCACAAAAAGCTGCACTTTAATAAGGAATCTTCATAAACAGGAAAATGAATTTCTCAAAACATACAAAATGAAGTGTGTGTGTGTGTGTGTGTGTGAAATCAATCATTTTGTATAGTGAACCAATTATGTATTTTTGTCTAGGTTTTAAATAACGTTGCGGTCAAGTCGCGTAATGGATTTCGCAATTTCGGCCATTACGGGTATTGCGTTACGGATTGCGGTTGTCGCGGTGTGAATTAATCACAAGATTGCATAACTCTTAAATAATGATAGTAACTTAAATAACTTAAATTAGAGAAAGATTTGTAGTTCTAAATTAGATAAGGAGATAACTTGTGTAATTTATGATCAAATATGTACTAAAAATATGATTTTCATCTATCTCAATTGAAAAAATATCCGGATTCTATGTTTATTGTCATGAACGACAATTTTTTGCGACCGTAACAGTGTTTCGTCGCAGCTGTAACGGCGTTTCGTCGTGATTTATGCTCACTATGTAAAAACGGTAATGTCCGTTACCTATACCTTTTGGTCGGTGCCTTTTTCTCCGTAACGGACAGTCTTCTAAAACCTTGATTTTTATATCCACACTCTTCCATCTTTTTTTTCTTTAATAAATCCATCAGACTTCTAAGTGGAACATACCAAAACATGCATGGCAATCCAATAAGGGACTTAACTCTCATGCATGGCAATCCAATGTGGAAATGGTTCAACCTCAAAAATGTATTGAACAGAGTAGATCATTAAGAGGGAATTAATTAGAATTGGTGTAAAAATTTAAAAACTACGACCTCTATTATCTCAATCAATTTCACACAGTTAACAAATATAAAAAAACCATTGTTTTAGCCAAAATTATAAACAAATGAAATACGAAAAGATGAAGAAACAAAGTAACTAAAAACTTTGTGGAATACATAGATGTTTGTGTGATATAAGCCAATGTTGTCAAATAGCTACTAGAGCCGCGCTATTCAAACTACATTATTTGTAAAAAAAATAAAAATTATATAATAGATTATTGTTTTTATTGGAGTTTGTTTTTACTCTAGATATTTAGAAGTGTAAAGTGAGTTAAGGAAAATTTGTTTGAAAAGTGAGTTACTGTCGGAAAATTTTGTTTTGATTTGGAGTAAGTTTGTTTTAGTTGGTTAAATTTGATTTAGTTGAGGTTGAATTTGTTTTTTTGGTTATTTTTATTTAGGAATTTTTTTTGGTTACTTAGAAGGTGTCAAATTTGTTTTAATTGGTAGTTTCTAACGAGAGAAATAATGGAAGCAGTTGAATCAAAAGACAAAAAAAGATATAATTTTGATAACGTGTCAAATAATTTAAATAGATAAGATTGTATTTTTGGTAGTTTCAGAGAAAAGATTCACCTTTCTTAAATAGAATAAAATAATAAATTCACCTAAATTTCTTCCTAAATCAGTTCATGAATTATGGTTTTGATTATTCGGTTTTTGTTCCCATTTAATAATTTTATGGCTCTTGTGTTGAAACCAAAAAAAAGTTTTGATTTTTAATTAAAACGAAAATTTGTTGGTGGTTTAGTTGATAGATTTTACTTTGACTCTATGAGTTCAGATTTGTTGAAAAATTCCACTAGGTTCTTTATATACTTTTTATTGTTATGTTGTTGGCACCTTATGTGATGAATCGAATTTTTGATTGGTTATTGTTTGATTTTATTTTTTGTCACAGACATGGTGGCATATAACGTTTAGGAAACTCTTGTGAAATAATTAAGGTTCGAATTCACATCAATGAAAACAAAGATGTGTGGAGCAAAAGGTAGTGGTAATCTTAGGTCTAAGTGTCTCCAAGCAACAACAACAAAACAGACTTAAAGCCTAAGTGTAGAGCTAAAACAATGACACTAACAAAGCATAAAGATAAAAAAGCTTAAGGAAAACAAACACATACAAGATGGTAACCCAGTTCAGTCAATATGACCTACTATGGGGGAGATAGCAGCTCTCCAATTCACTATGATAAGATGTTACAAAAGGTTACAAGAAATCAGCCTTTGTTCCTAATCTATACCATTTGTCTTGACCCACCTCACTCATAAGAACTTACAAGAGATTACACTAAAGGAAGATTATGATCCTTCCAATGATGTAATCTCACTACTCAAGGTGATTACAATGTTTCTCCCAACCAAGAGACTCTCCCTACAAAGGTACTCAACCCTCAAGTTCCCCCTTTTGTAAACCCTAGACCTCTTGATTCAGCTCTCCTTCAAAGAATGCAGAAACCACTTAAATACTAGTCACATAAGTACCAAATCGTGTCACGATTTGGTCCAATCGTGCCACGATTGTACTTATTCAACTGTTGTGACAAGTCCCTTTCAGGTAAACTTGCTGAGAAAGTTGTTGAATAGTGTCACGATTTCCCATCTCAAAAGACATGCTCCCTGCTAAGCAAATCGTGCCACGATGCTTAAATCGTGTCACGGTTTCTGGGCTGCTCTGCTTCCAAAATTTGAAGACAACAAACAACAGAAACGAAACAAAAAATTGAGTAACTTACCAGGAACAAGATAACACATAATCACATAAGTACACGACTTAATTGGCATAGGAGAAACATGGATAACATTGAATTAAGTTCTACTCTTCGTATCTTCATAGTTCAATACTATCCATTTGATCATGCTTCTGTTTGTCTTCTTCTTGTTCACATTGTTGCATCAATATTATTACAATCTAATACTCTGATGAACATCATTTGGAATATTTAAGAAAATACTATGTTGATAGTAGAAGTATAAGAAAATAATTGCTTGCTTATTTCAATGCATAAACATATATATATATATAACAAGAGTCTTGATTACCAAGTTTTAGTGACTTAACTATCAAGATATTATCAAATATAAAAGATACATATGAAATATAGAACATAAATCATATTTACTATGTATCAAATATAAAAGATATAGTAAATATTAAAGATATTTACATATTTTAATAAGAAAAAATGTATATATACACCTTTTTTTTTCCGTTACTGATGGACTTTTTTTTGTACATTGTAGAATTTTTTATTTTTTCTAGAGAACCATCGGATAATGCTGTGAGTTCATCGAAACAATATAATAACAACTAGTACCTATTAATATGCAAAATTAAAATCCAAATATTAGCAACAAAAAATAACACATTTTACTTATCTTCTAAGTCACATATTTTTATACTTATCTTGTAAGTGGCACAATTTTAGTTATCTTCTAACTTCCAAGTCATATTATTATTGTATTTTTCTATAATCCTCTCTTTTTCTCTCTATATCTTTTATTCAAACGGAGTATTTTTCTGCTCTCCTTTCTCCTATAAATATTTCCTTCGTACCTACCAAAAATAAATAATATCTATATAGGCATTTGTTGTGTATTATACCGAAACAATATGAATATTTGATGCAACGATGTAAACAAGAAAAAGGCAAAGAGAAGGATGGTCAAATGGATAGTAATGAATTAAGAATAAGCCAAAGAGTGGAACTTGCATTCATTATTATCCATTTGACTGTTCTTTCCTTTGTGTGTGTCTGCTATACTATTGCTAAGTCATTTATTTGATGTGTCTCTGCTCTTCTCTTTCATACAGGAATTCATTGGCGGTAAGCATGTCATCTCACCTCCTAACTATTATTGTGATTTCTTTAATTAATTTTCAGTGCTAATAGATAATCGCTAATTTAATTTTGTGGTTTCAGAAAGAGATTCGAGGTTTTGTGATGTCAAAGAGCGCAACAACTGTTAGAAGAATGGATGTGATTAGTTTGGTGGTGATGAATAAGGTATTCAAAACCGAACCATCCAATAAAAATTGCAAATTGAACCAACCAAAACCTAAAACCTCCAAAAAAAATATGTTTGGTTTGGTTGTGTTTGTGCCACTTTTTCACTTAACGATACCATTTGGTTTATGGTTTTTGTTTAGCATCCAAACCAAACCACAAAATCTTCATCGTCATTCTACAAACCATTTTCTTTAAAGTTGAATTTTTATGCTTGTTATTTTTTTGGGAGTTTGACTCTATATGAAGAACATTAAGTTTATGTTAATTGTTGCAACTTGGTCAATTTTTTACTTTTTAATTTGAGTTAATTGTTAATGTTATAGCTACTATAATAAAAAAAAAAAAATTGGTCTTCAAAGAAAATATAGGTAGGATTTTTAAATTATGTATTTCTTGCAAAAATCGAATCAACCGAAACAATCCGAACCCTATTGATTTTTAGAATGACTTTTAGTTTCAAAATTAAAGATGTCGTGAACATCTCTAGTGAGGTGACAACTTGGTTACCCATTGTGCTCTCGATTTTCGGGTATCAAAATCATTGATTGGATTTGAACCTTTAATCTTTGAACTCTCAACTTTTATTCGCCGGAAGAGAAAAAGTGAGTAAAAACCCTTATGAGACCTTGGATCCGGGGGTTGGTTTCGATTGAGGGAGGTGTTAGACACTCGAACCGACTATGGTATCCCATAGGAACCTTCTACCTATTCTTAATCTTGCGCTAAATTGATTTTACTTATTTTAAAAAAAAGTTTAAGAGTTTAAATGAAAGAAAGGAGAAAGATGAAGCATGTTTTTGGTTATTTTTATTGATTTGGAAGGGCCAAAACCCTTTGCCTACTTACCCAAATAAATCGGGATCAAAATCAAGTAGTTCGGCTAAAGAACTTTTTTGATGGGTTGAATTGATTTTAACATTTTTTGAAAGAAAGATTTTAAGAAGAGATGAGAGGCCTCAAGGCATGAGAAGAAAATACGGTGAAGCTGGTTAATTTTAATTGCAAAAAAAAATCCATGTCTAATGTGGATATTAAATTGATTAACATTTGATTAAGGAAAATAAAATGAAAAAACACTTGGGTTACAAACCAAGGTTTACTTTAAAGAAATTTAAATTTTGACTTTTTGATTTTTTTGAGATAAAATATTTTTCTAAACTAACGGTGAATTAGCGTAACGGCGGAAAAAATATAAGCGTAATGCGATAAATAAAATGGTGAAGTGTCGGTGCGTGTGTCGGTTACATATTACATACCCTAAATACATTCTATGGTCTCAAAAGAAAATAAGATGACGAGAAATAAAAATACGCAAAAATAAATTACATCATTTCCCTAATTACACACTAAACCAATGGCTATAATAGAATAAATGACGAAAAATTAAATATGCATGCAATACTTCTAAACAAACTTAACCTAAAAGTCAACATGAAAGGAAACGAGCATGAAACAAACCACAGTTAATAATAAACGAGCAAATATCAAGAAAGTAATAAAAATAAGCGATCAAAAGCAAATTTAAAGCTAGGAAGTTTAAAAAGAGAAAAATAAATTTTTAAGAATGAAAAGAGACATTTAAAGTATAAAAAAAGTGTAGAATATAATAAAATAGTGAAGAAATAAATAAAAATAAAGTTGGTTCAGCTGGAATAAATCTGGACCACTTGATGCATCAAGAGGTTCAAATTCAAACACTACACATGCTCATCACAGCCACTAGATGAAGATCAAAGGGTTGGAAAAACGAAGGAGCATGATAAAAGGATAAGGAAAGCACACAGGATCAAACTATGAAGAATACTATAAATATGAAAATAGTTTAGAAAAAACATAAAAACAACAAACACTTCTCTCTCTAAACCTAGGTTAGAGAGAGAAGCTCTGCAAAAGAGTCTTCTTCTCCGTTCATCCCCTTCAGCTCCGGCGCGGTGGTGGCCGGCAACAGGGCGGCACCGCCGCGTCGGAAAATCAAAAGTTCTCCGATTTGAAATTTTTTTACATTTTTACATACCTTTTTCTTTCCTCTACTCAAATATCAACTCAAAAACAACAAAAACCAAACATACATACCTAGATCTAGAATACAAAATTCGAAAAAAAAAGTAAACCTCTAACCGTTTGATTTCGGTTTCCTCCTTCTTCACTGCTGCCGTTTCAGTTTTGTTCTTTTGCTTTGCGCGTTCGTTCCATTGCTTTGCGCATTCAGTTCGTCCTTTGTTCACATTTTTTTTCCGGCCTTTTATTGCGTTTTTAACCCAAAGTTGTGGTGTTGAGGATTTGGTGTGTTAAGGCCGAAAATGGCCTTGTGGATATGAGATGATGATTTGAAAATTTATATTGTTGTTGTTGTTTACGTGGATGAACCGATTTGATTTTTTTGTGTTTACGTGGTGAATGAAAAACGAAAATGGTGATAGTTTGTGTGTGAGATTTGCTTGATTTCGGAAAAATGGGTTAGGTTTGTGGTTGTTATTCTTGAAAAAAGGTTACTGGAAATTGTAAAAAAGTTTTGAATGTTCTTGATGTGTTCATGAGAAAAGGGGTCTTTGATCCGTTTTTTGAGGCTGCTGAAAATGGGATAGTGTTTTCATGGAAATTTGTGCCTACTCTGACTGATTCTGACAAACCCTTAAGTATCTGATACATGGAATGGACGAAAATACCCTTGGCTGAGACTTGGAGAAAAAGTTGGACCAGGACCAATAACAAAATGACTTAAAAATAATAAAAACAGATAAATAAATAAACAACAACAAATAAATAAAAAAAAAAAGAAATAATTAAATAAATAAATAAAACAAAAACGAAAATTAATAATAAAATAAAAGAAATAATAAAAATGTCCCGTCGGAACCAAAAAAATGAGGTATTTTAAAATACCTCTTTGCCGAAATTTTGTCTGAGACGACATAAATACAAGGCTTTTTAACGCTAAATAAAATAGTAAATCCACGACGTGGACAAAAAAAAAGAGTTTTAAAATGTAAACTTTACGATAAATAAAATACGCATAAAACGTGAGTAAAAATTAAGAAATTAATACGCGAGTGACATTAAAATACAAACGACGTAAAAAAAATAAATGCGATCACAATACGACTAAAACAAATATTACGGGAATTAGAGCGCGAACGAACGACTGAAAACGATCAACGTACGAATAAAATAAAAAATAAATTGGTCAAAATTTGGGGTATGACAGATGCCTCTATTTAAGTTTCTCCGTCACGAGGATTTAAAAAGACGAAATTTTTTGAAACGACGGGTCAGAGAGACTTAAATATTAAGTACACCAATTTTGACCAACTCAGAAATCGAGAAAGCTCTATGGATGTAATGATATGAGTTGTCTGTTATGCAAGTACGAATGCAAGGACGACGAAAATACTAACTCTAGAATCAAATAATAAGTGTTACTGGAGAGGAAAATAATGTCTGTTACCGTTACTGTGATAAAGACGAACAAAACGAAATGAAAATACTGTACATTACCATTATTGGGGTAACGACAAACATACGAAAGGTAAAACTGTCTATTACCTTTACTGGGGAACAAAAAGGTTGCAAGCTATTCGCTTGACACACACGTAACAAAAGAGGTTTGCAAGCTATTCGCTTGACGCACAGGTAACAAAAAATGGTTTGCAAGCTATTCGCTTGACGCACAGGTAACAAAAAGATGGTTTGCAAGCTATTCGCTTGACACACACGTAACAAAATATGTTTGCAAG
The DNA here is from genome assembly GCA_946800305.1 of Medicago arabica. NCBI lineage: Eukaryota > Viridiplantae > Streptophyta > Magnoliopsida > Fabales > Fabaceae > Medicago > Medicago arabica. The sequence continues at coordinate 53,238,409 of OX326971.1, forward strand.
TTATTAGCTTGACACACAATGGTGATAGAGGACCAAATTGAAGGGATACGACCAATCAAGACTAAGGGTGACATCACTGATCAGACACATTGGGGATGACACTTTTATGCGATACATTTGAAATAAGACACAAGATGGTCAATGCAATAATGTATAAATGATATTGTGCATGTTACGTGCATGACTGTTTATATGCATGAATATGTATATGAATGAAGGTATGAATATATGCAGGAAACTTGTACGACCATATGACTGTATATAACTTGATGAAACAAGACTGGGAAAGTAAGATAAGAGGTGAACCGACATCGCAGTACAAACACTCGGCAATCTTCAATGGGGATATCATTACTGGGGATGAATCAAAACACTATCGGGGTACAGCCCGCTAACCGAACCATTGATGGGGTAAAGCTCCATAATCAAACCATTGATAGGGAAAGACCCAATAATCAAACCACTAAAAAGTAACAACCCGTTAATCAAACCATTGAAGGGTGACAACCCACTAACCAATCATTCTGGCAGAAGTCGTCATTCATTGGGAACAAAATCCATCAATCAAACAAATCGGCAGAAGTCGCCATTCACTGGGAACAAAAGTCCATCAATCAACAAATTGGCAGAAGTCGCCATTCACTGGAAACAAAGTCCATCAAACAACAATTTGGCAGAAGTCACCATTTGTAAACCAGCATGAAGCACATTCTTCCATTTGGCCTACTTGAATTGTGATGCCTCTGTCTTTGTTTTCTTTTTATCATCATTTTTTTGTATTGTTTTTTCTTTTGAATCCCTAACTTTTGCCTGAACCGCCCTTTCGGGTTTTCAGTCCACCGGGAATATATTCTTTTTTTGTATGCCCCTAATTTTTGCCTGGATCGCCCTTTCGGGTTTTCAATCCACCGGGACGCTCATTTTTTCTTAAGCCGCCCTTTCGGGTTTTCAACTTAGCGAGCTTTTTTTTTACTTTTTTTTCTTTTCACAGAAGTCATCTCATAGCCTTTGGTCACACTTAACTTGCAGAGTTTAACTGTCCTTGAGACGAATGTTGATGTATGCTTCAACTACTTATAAGTTCAAAGAAGATGTACCTGTTGTTTATGCATTTCAAAAGATATGGAAAAAACTATATTTTTTTGAATTTTTTTTTTGCTTTAAATATTAACATCAAAAATGGAAGAAAATTTCGCAAATAAAGAATAAATGAGAATTTCAAATAAATTGGCACAGGCTCAAATTAATGTAAATGGAGTGGTGACCCGCCAAAAGCGTGGCTCCATAGATTTTGAAAATTTTGGAAAATGGTAATTATATGGGAAAGGTACATTGAACACAATAACCACGGTTCTCCCTAACAATTTTGAATTCCACTGTTCCAAGTTTTGATTTGTGGACGCTCCATATCGAAGGTCTTCTGACAGTTAGGATGCCCCAAGTGAACTATATCTGACTTGATGCAGTTGCTTTGCCACAAGGCGAAGGTCTTTTGACGGCTGAAATGCCCCAAGTGATTCATGTCCAAACAGATGCAGTTACTTTGTCACAATCCTTAACTTTTGCATAGATCGCCCTTGCGGGTTTCAACCTATCAGGATATACATTTTTTTTCATTTTTTCATCATCCTCTTTTCTACATGTCTCTAACTTTTGCGTGGACCGCCCTTTCGGGTTTTCAGTCCACCGAGACGCTCTTTTTTGCCTAAGCCGCCTTTTCAGGTTTGCGACTTATCGAGCTTTTTCACTTTAACAAAGTATTTCTTGACTGCATCGGTATTCACAGGACGTACAAGTTCATCACCATTCTTTACAATTAGGCATTCTTTTGCCCCTGGAGTCTGGTAAAAATCAGATAACATATGTTTGAGCACAAGGCCACTTTTTGACATTCATGGCGACGAGCCTTCTTTGTCGAAACTTGCTTCATCCTTTTGATATAACCGTCCATGACATAAGACCACAATGCATTTAAGTGCAACAAGCTTAACCTTCATCAGAACTTCCATTGACGGGACTCTGCACTTCATGTTGTATACTGAGGGATGGTGGGAGGGGTTGCCCCTGTTGAAGTGTGTATTGGAGTACAATTCTTATACAAGGCAAATGCTAACATCTCATTGCCAATTTTTGCAATTGAATGTCATCTTCTGGACAGTCTTTCTTGATACTTCTTTGTAGCTTCAATAGCTGAAATGCCCCAGTAGGCAAGATTTCTCATTGGGAATCCATCCTCCTTTTCTTCAGTTTCAGACACAAGGAATTCAAAGTCGAGAGAGAGTACAAGATTAAGGTGTTCAACGGGTTTATTAATGCATGCTTTGATTATTGATTTTGACAGATAAGTGAAAATTATGATTATGCGAATATGATTAAAGAAAAAGAATTTTTTTTTTGGTTTTTTGTATTACCATTTTTTCCAGAAAAAGCTCAAAATAAAACAAAGTCGGGATCAAAGCGACCTTTTAATTAATGATGAAAATACATAAAGCAAAAAGCCTTAAACTAGTTCACTTTCGCCTCGGGTGGGACGAAAGGATTTTTTTTTGAAAAACATAAGACAACAAACAAACATATTAATTAAACAAATGAGTAGTAGAAAGAAACATCAGCAACGACCCAAGTGCAACTAAACATTCCACGTGTCAACGAATATCATGATCCAGTTAACTTCCATGTCAGAGTTCAAACTTTAGAATGACCATAGGTTCTTTTGGACCAGCTTATGAACTATTTTCTTCAAAGCAAAGCAGTCTTCAATATCGTGACCTGGTGCCCCTTGATGGAAGGCACAAAAGCGATCGGGTCTGTACCGGGCTGGCAATTTTGCTGGCAACGGAAGAGGTGCCTTGGTGTAGACCAAATTCCTTTCAAGCAATATTGGAAACAAATCTGCATATTTCATGGGAATAGGATCAATCTGTGTTCTTGGAGCCTGTTGTCGAGGCTATTATTGAAACTGGGGTTGACACACTGGATTGGAAATAGTGTTTGTGATTGGCATAATAGAGGCAACAGGGTGATAAGCCAAATACTGTTGTTGAGGCCAACCTTCCACCATACTCGCTTCCTGGTCTTCATCCTCTGATCCATCAGTGGGAAAACTTCCTTTGACCAAACGTCCTTTCCGGACCAATTCTTCAATGCGCATACCCACGGTTATCATCTCTGCGAAGCTGCCGGATGCACTTGTCAACATACGCTCATAATAAAACTGATCCAGAGTATTAAGGAAAATCTCGGGCAACTCTTTCTCTTCCAGAGATGGACGGACTTGCGCGGCGAAATCTCTCCAGCGTTGGGCATAAGCTTTGAAGGGCTCATTATCATCTTGGGTCATGGCCTGCAATTCACCTCTTTTTGGGGCCGAGTTCAAGTTGTAGTTGTATCGCTGAACGAAATCCTCGCACAAATCATTGAAAGTTTTGATATCAACCTTGTTCAGACCCATGTACCATATCAGTGCGGCACCAATCAAACTCTCTTGGAAACAATGGATAAGAAGTTCATCATCCTTGATATGAGCAGACATCTTTCTCACATACATCACCAGATGATCCTTAGGGCAAGTGTTCCCTTTGTACTTCTCAAAATCGGGGACCTTAAATTTGGGTGGTATCACGACATTGGGAACCAAGCAAAGGTCATAAGCATCTTGGCCACACAGTTTTGTCCCACGGAGAGCTTTCAATTCCAGCCGTATTTTATCAAACTTTTCTTCCAGTTCATCTATCCGGTTACATGCAACCACACCTTCTGAGTGATGAATGGGTTCGTGGTTTTGCTTAATAGTGTTGACCAAAGGAGATGAGTAGGTCATAGCAGCTTGAGGGAACAAAGGGCCCGATTGAGGGATAGGCGTTGTCATTTGCACAAAAGGAGCTTGAACCTCAGAGACAACAGGACAGAATACTTCATCAGAACTTAAAGGTGTGCTCCAGAGATAACCTTCCAGCATAGCATTTTGAGGAGTACTAGCGAACACCGTTGAAATCGGGGTAGTGGAAGCAACCGGCTGAGCTTGAGTGTTAGCAATAGGATGAGATAATGGGTGACTTTGTGCAACCGCCATCAAAGATACTAAGTTCCTCAAAATCTCATTTTCGGCCCGGAGGGTTGTCACCTCTTCACGAAGCTTGTGGTTCTCTTGTTCAAGGTGATCCATTCTGATTTGCCCGAGTGTTGTAGATGCGAGTAGACTGATGGATTGACCCTTTATGGAGAAGACACAGTGTGAGACATGGACCAGAAACTATGAATGCCAAATGATGCATGATATGCTTATGCAAAGATATACAATCTTTGTTATCGAAGGATTTATCAAAGTGAATTGTAAACATCGCAGAGGAACATGGTTTCAGTTGAAAACTCGTAAAGATATTACAATCAGTTCCTTTTCAAAAGGTAAGAGTGTAACCAAGGGAGAAGTTCTTAATAAAAGCAAAAGCCTAGTTAAGATTTTTGAAGTTGTATTTCTTGGTGTTCATTCTTACAAGGTCCATACCTTTGTGATGTTTACAAAAACTTGTTTAAGTCCTTCGATTTTTTGGATGAGAAAAAGGTTTATGAATGAATGCATGTATGCATGATTATGCTAAAGAACATAGAAAACATGGTGAGATTAAGTCCACAATGTAGGAGCTGAGGGTAACAACGCCATTTGGTAAGGACTATGGTTTCAAATGTACCTGTATCACGGGTTCTACCAAAGTTCTCAAATTCCAACCCCCTTCTGAATATTATCGGTGTAAAGGACTGTTCCTAGTCCAATAATATTCATAAGGTAGTCTAGTTTGAGTGTAGCATCGCGTATCGACTAAGTCAAGACTGTTCTTGGTTAGCCACCGCGCTACGTCCTAAAAAGGCCAAGATGGGTTAAGGGTGATCTAAAGGTTCTCGACGTTTTGCGGACTTCGAAAATAATAGTGCCGATCACGATTGCTCATGGCGACGTTATATTACTTCCGAGAAGCCTACGTCGAGTGGATTTATATTACATGCACACATAACACGGGACCGTTCCCGGTATGGCACTATATTTGTACTCCGTCCTATCTTACATTTCACTCAAGCCCGGGTGTAGGACTCATCTCGCCGCTCACGTAAGAAAGAAAGTAAACAAAAAGGCACATATTTACAAGGTATAAGCAAATAAAGCGCAAAAGTAAAGAAAGGTAAAATAGGCTTAACCCTCTAAAACGTCCCCAGTGAAGTCGCCATTTCTGTGCTCTCGATTTTCGGGTATCAAAATCATTGATTGGATTTGAACCTTTAATCTTTGAACTCTCAACTTTTATTCGCGGGAAGGGAAAAAGTGAGTAAAAACCCTTATGAGACCTTGGATCCGGGGGTTGGTTTCGATTGGGGAAGGTGTTAGACACCCGAACCGACTATGGTATCCCATAGGAACCTTCTACCTATTCTTAATCTTGCGCTAAATTGATTTTACTTATTTAAAAAAAAAGTTTAAGAGTTTAAATGAAAGAAAGGAGAAAGATGAAGCATGTTTTTGGTTATTTTTATTGATTTGGAAGGGCCAAAACCCTTTGCCTACTTACCCAAATAAATCGGGATCAAAATCAAGTAGTTCGGCTAAAGAACTTTTTTGATTGGTTGAATTGATTTTAACATTTTTTGAAAGAAAGATTTTAAGAAGAGATGAGAGGCCTCAAGGCATGAGAAGAAAATACGGTGAAGTTGGTTAATTTTAATTGCAAAAAAAAATCCATGTCTAATGTGGATATTAAATTGATTAACATTTGATTAAGGAAAATAAAAGGAAAAAACACTTGGGTTACAAACCAAGGTTTACTTTAAAGAAATTTAAATTTTGACTTTTTGATTTTTTTGAGATAAAATATTTTTCTAAACTAACGGTGAATTAGCGTAACGGCGGAAAAAAAATAAGCGTAATGCGATAAATAAAGTGGTGAAGTGTCGGTGCGTGTGTCAGTGCGTGTGTCGGTTACATATTACATACCCTAAATACATTCTATGGTCTCAAAAGAAAATAAGATGACGAAAAATAAAAATGCGCAAAAATAAATTACATCATTTCCCTAATTACACACTAAACCAATGGCCATAATAGAATAAATGACGAAAAATTAAATATGCATGCAATACTTCTAAACAAACTTAACCTAAAAGTCAACATGAAAGGAAACGAGCATGAAACAAACCACAGTTAATAATAAACGAGCAAATATCAAGAAAGTAATAAAAATAAGCGATCAAAAGCAAATTTAAAGCTAGGAAGTTTAAAAAGAGAAAAATAAATTTTTAAGAATGAAAAGAGACATTTAAAGTATAAAAAAAAGTGTAGAATATAATAAAATAGTGAAGAAATAAATAAAAATAAAGTTGGTTCAGCTGGAATAAATCTGGACCACTTGATGCATCAAGGGGTTCAAATTCAAACACTACACATGCTCATCACAGCCACTAGATGAAGATCAAAGGGTTGGAAAAACGAAGGAGCATGATAAAAGGATAAGGAAAGCACACAGGATCAAACTATGAAGAATACTATAAATATGAAAATAGTTTAGAAAAAACATAAAAACAACAAACACTTCTCTCTCTAAACCTAGGTTAGAGAGAGAAGCTCTGCAAAAGAGTCTTCTTCTCCGTTCATCCCCTTCAGCTCCGGCGCGGTGGTGGCCGGCAACAGGGCGGCACCGCCGCGTCGGAAAATCAAAAGTTCTCCGATTTGAATTTTTTTTACATTTTTACATACCTTTTTCTTTCCTCTACTCAAATATCAACTCAAAAACAACAAAAACCAAACATACATACCTAGATCTAGAATACAAAATTCGAAAAAAAAAGTAAACCTCTAACCGTTTGATTTCGGTTTCCTCCTTCTTCACTGCTGCCGTTTCAGTTTTGTTCTTTTGCTTTGCGCGTTCGTTCCTTTGCTTTGCGCATTCAGTTCGTCCTTTGTTCACATTTTTTTTCGGCCTTTTATTGCGTTTTTAACCCGAAGTTGTGGTGTTGAGGATTTGGTGTGTTAAGGCCGAAAATGGCCTTGTGGATATGAGATGATGATTTGAAAATTTATATTGTTGTTGTTGTTTACGTGGATGAACCGATTTGATTTTTTTGTGTTTACGTGGTGAATGAAAAACGAAAATGGTGATAGTTTGTGTGTGAGATTTGCTTGATTTCGAAAAATGGGTTAGGTTTGTGGTTGTTATTCTTGAAAAAAGGTTACTGGAAATTGTAAAAAAGTTTTGAATGTTCTTGATGTGTTCATGAGAAAAGGGGTCTTTGATCCGTTTTTTGAGGCTGCTGAAAATGGGACAGTGTTTTCATGGAAATTTGTGCCTACTCTGACTGATTCTGACAAACCCTTAAGTATCTGATACATGGAATGGACGAAAATACCCTTGGCTGAGACTTGGAGAAAAAGTTGGACCAGGACCAATAACAAAATGACATGTGGACTAAAATGACTTAAAAATAATAAAAACAGATAAATAAATAAACAACAACAAATAAATAAATAAAAAAAGAAATAATTAAATAAATAAATAAAACAAAAACGAAAATTAATAATAAAATAAAAGAAATAATAAAAATGTCCCGTCGGAACCAAAAAAATGAGGTATTTTAAAATACCTCTTTGCCTAAATTTTGTCTGAGACGACATAAATACGCGGCTTTTTAACGCTAAATAAAATAGTAAATCCACGACGTGAACAAAAAAAAAGAGTTTTAAAATGTAAACTTTACGATAAATAAAATACGCATAAAACGCGAGTAAAAATTAAGAAATTAATACGCGAGTGACATTAAAATATAAATGGACCGTCATAATATTCCTAGGAGTCTTAAGGACCTCCAGAAGGGTCTGTAAACCCCCCAGGAGGCCTTGGCGCTCTCCAGAAGAGTTCTAAGGCCCAGGGCGCGCCCCTTCCAGGGCGCCTCTTTAAAATAAGCCTCTAGAACCCGCCAAAAATACCAGAATACCCCTATGGCTTGAAGACCAAGCCATTAAAGCCCAAGCCCACAACAGGCTATAAATACAACCCTTGAGAGCATTCTCAAGACATCCAATAATCAGTCTAAACCCTAATAGACAGAGAAACCCTAGTATTCACTACTCGTACTTTTTGCAAGTACAGTTGGCGCCGTCTGTGGGAAGAGGTAAAACTAACCCTGACCACGTCTTTGAATCGGAAAATCACGATTCGAAAACCCCCTTTTTCCACGACCTCATCGCCACGGCGACTAAATTCTTAAATCACAACGCCGTCGAGGTGATGAAACCTCACGATGAACACACTCCTCTAAAGCTACGTGTTCAGGTTTTATCTTTCCATAATTATGTTAAATATAACATCGAATTTTACTGTCATGATTTTCATGTCATGATTTACTATCAGTTTTTCACTTGTTAATTCATAATTGATAAATTGTTCATTGTGTTTCAATCAAAATAAAGTATTCGCAAGGTAATTGATAAAAGAAAAATTGATGTGCACTATATTTATAAAAACTGAAATTTATTTTGTGCATATGGTATTCTTCTATTTTGTAACAACCAAGTAACTACTCTGTGTTTATGATGTTTTTTCATATTGTACTCCTTTTAAGGATCGTTAACAGTGTTGGAGTATTAAGAATTTAAGATAGAAGTACATGTCTCTTTAAAACCTCCCGGACGATCTAAAGACCGGCGGTCGGCGAGGCCAAATCAATCTACATCAATTTTTTCGATGGGAGATAACTAACAACAAGCTGCCTTGGAGCAGTCGATTTTTCTAAATCACCCAAATAAATCCAGGTCTTTTTACTTCAAATCGTTAGGCATTAAATATCGACAATCATGCTATGGATATAAAAATCTTTATAGTTGCCGAAATCCATGTTACATGAGTATAATTGATTATGTAATCTTATTCATAAATATTGATCATATATAAGCATATATAACCTGCTTTAAATTATTTACATTCATAGTTTTACGCATCTCTTTAATTAAAAAAGGTTTAAGCATATGTTTGAATCGGTCTCGTTTCGATTGCGTATTATTGATCTTTTGGCGAGCACATGCGTATCATGGAATGCAATACTTTTTTCTCAATTGCACTAATATGATTTGCTAATATCCATGATTTGTTTTCGGCCACTGAAGACAATCTCGTATATTTCTTCTCAATATATTTTGATTTGAGATAATATGTTTACATCCTTTGAAGAAAATTTTATGTTCAACATATTTTGAGAAGATATATTATTTTATTAGAAAAGAATTTATTGCCGAATATATTTTGAGAAAATATACTGCTTGAAGAGATTTTATTGTAGAATATACTTTGAGAAAATATGTTATTTGATTTGAAGAACATATTTTGAGAAAATATATTATTTGATTTGAAGAGCATACTTTGAGAAAATATATTTACACTTTTAGATTTGAAGGAAATTTATGCTCAATATACTTCGAGAAAATATGTCTACACAGTTATTGCTGAATATATTTTGAGAAAATATATTACTTGATTCGGAAAGAATTTATTGTCAAATATAGTTTTAAAGAAATATATTCTTTGATTTGAAGAAATTTTATGTTCAACATATTTTGGGAAGATATATTGTTTAATTAGAAGAAAGTTTATTGCTGAATATATTTTGAGAAAATAACTACTTGAAGAGATTTTATTGTAGAATATACTTTGAGAAAATATGTTATTTGATTTGAAGAACATATTTTGTGAAATATACTATTTGATTGATTTGATGAAAATTTATGTTCAATATATTTGGAGATTATATTTCCACCTTTTGATTCGAAGAAAATTTCTTGTCCAATATATTTTGAGAAAATATATTATTGTAACCTTAATTTCGAAGCCTCTTATCAATGTTGTTTATTTTACAATTGTTTGTTGGTGCATATACATCATATGTGGACAATAAGTCTTATAGACAAATTAGCTTTAACTTAATTTGTTCACTTGATATTAATTTTCGTCAGGCGATTCAATTACAATGTAATGAAGGGAGAGTGATAAGTAAAACACAAGACATAGGACTAAGTTATTAAAGCAAGACTACTCTAGGTACCCGGTGGCACAAGTGAAGTGTAGTATTGATAAAAGGTCACATAGAAGGGATTCTGTCAAGGAAAGCCTTGGTATTTAAGTGGTCCAGGTGACCCACCTCTCTTTCCTGGGAACCTCTTTCATGTACCATTTACTTTGCAAACTGAACTAAGTGCCTGAACTAACTGCTTAGTAAATGTAAATAATGGATTAATAGAGCCATGTAGAAGAATAAAGTTGAGTAGCAAACTCAGTCCTAATACATAGGAGAAAGTGAAGACATAGAAAATAATGTAATGAGCGAGTTAGTTCAGATTTAATAGGAGAACGATAAGTTAATGGGCGAGATATTTAAGAGGAGTACAAAGTATAAGCGAGCTAAATAAGGAAGACACAGAACAGTTAGTTCCCGCTGAATATAATTGCATATGATTAAAGACTCCTTTATTCATGATACTGATTACTTTGGAAGCGTGGAAGAATTGTTCTATATCAGACAAATCAAGTTTACAAATAAACCCGTCAAGGGCGAGGTTAACAGAAAGAAGAGCTCGCCAAACAGCACGCCAAGTTGTATTATAGAAGCAGCGTCCCGCCATTACAAGTTTGAAAATGAAACACGAAGTTATTCTAACAGTTCTCAACCTTGGAGTTTTGTTTTGCAGGTTTTTAACGAGGCAACTTAATGTCTACAAATATTTTTCTATTTCTGTTTGTTATTTTGTTTAGGTGCTACTACTACAATATCCACAAGAATCTACAAATCGACTAGAAGCCGTAAGACCCAACTGGGCAGTGAAAAATCAACCCCAAGAGGGCTCTGAGATAAAAGCCGTAAGACGCCATGTAGCGCAGCCCCGTAAGACGCCACGTAGCGCAGCCTTGTAAGTCGCCACGTAGCGCAGCCCCTGTAAGTCGCCATGTAGCGCAGCCTTGTAAGTCGCCATGTAGCGCAGCCCCTGTAAGACGCCACGTAGCGCAGCCATGTAAGTCGCCACGTAGCGCAGCCCCTGTAAGTCGCCATGTAGCGCAGCCCCTGTAAGTCGCCACGTAGCGCAGCCTTGTAAGTCGCCACGTAGCGCAGCCTTGTAAGACGCCACGTAGCGCAGCCATGTAAGTCGCCACGTAGCGCAGCCCCTGTAAGTCGCCACGTAGCGCAGCCTTGTAAGTCGCCACGTAGCGCAGCCCCTGTAAGACGCCACGTAGCGCAGCCTTGTAAGACTCCATGAAGCGCAGCCATGTAAGTCGCCACGTAGCGCAGCCCCTGTAAGTCGCCATGTAGCGCAGCCCCTGTAAGACGCCACGTAGCGCAGCCCCTGTAAGACGCAATGTAGCGCAGCCCCTGTAAGTCGCCACGTAGCGCAGCCTTGTAAGTCGCCACGTAGCGCAGCCTTGTAAGTCGCCACGTAGCGCAGCCCCTGTAAGTCGCCATGTAGCGCAGCCCTGTAAGACGCCTTGTAGCGCAATTTTATAAGATACCTTGTGGCGTATTCTCGTAAGAAGTTTCATACCTTGCTAGGATAAAACTATTTAAAGAAACATCGTGAAGCTCGTAAACTCAAAAATTATTAACACGTCTAAAGACAATATCAGAATTCGTAAGTCCGGGAGGATCACTGTTAAGCAAAACGTCAGCTGGGCGCCGTAAGAGGTCGCCCTAAATACAAAACAGGTACTGAAGCGCCTCGCAGGGTCGCCATAAAACTGAAAGAACAAAAAACTTTAAGATCGGAGTCATTCCTCGTCCACAAGCTGCCCGTCAACAATTACTTTCCCAGCATCCATATCAGCAAAATTCCCTTCGGGATGGAAATGCGCGGCTTGCGCACGAGCCCTCTCGAAGCCATCATCGAAATACTCCATGAGTGCCCCCTTGCACTCATCCACTTCTCCTTCCAGTTTCAGGTTCTTTTCCTGAAACGCGTCTCGTTCCAGCTTAACAGCTTCGAGCTCAGAAATAGCTTCGACAGCTTTAACTTCGAAGGATTTCATCGAGTCCTCCGCCTTTTGTTTTGATTCCAGCGCTTCATCAAGGCGGGTCTGCAATCCAGTAGCCTGCAATCCAGAGAAACCTATACTGAAGAAACTAGGCGGACAGTCCCACGCGAAGCAAACTATTTTCAAAACAGAAGGGATCTACGACTTAGGGGTAATACATATACCCTCAAAAGCTATCACACAAATCAAAAATATCATAGGGGGATGTCAATGTAATATAAATCACTTCGCCTTGTCCCAAGACTCGTGCTTGTTGGGCTATGGACCGTCATAATAATTTCCTAATTAGCTAGGAGGGTCCTTCCTAAGGACTCCTACACTTTCCAAGATATAAATCACTTCGCCTTGTCCCAAGACTCGTGCTTGTTAGGCTATGGACCGCCATTGAATTTCCTAAACATCTAGAAGGATCTTTCTTAAGGATCCCCACGTTTGCCCAGATAACATAAATCACTTCGCCTTGTCCCAAGACTCGTGCTTTTTGCAAGTACAATAAACGACGTAAAAAAAATAAATGCGATCACAATACGACTAAAACAAATATTACGGGAATTAGAGCGCGAACGAACGACTGAAAACGATCAACGTACGAATAAAATAAAAAATAAATTGGTCAAAATTTGGGGTATGACAGATGCCCTTATTTAAGTTTCTCCGTCACGAGGATTTAAAAAGACGAAATTTTTTGAAACGACGGGTCGGAGAGACTTAAATATTAAGTACACCAATTTTGACCAACTCAGAAATCGAGAAAGCTCTATGGATGTAATGATATGAGTTGTCTGTTATGCAAGTACGAATGCAAGGACGACGAAAATACTAACTCGAGAATCAAATAATAAGTGTTACTGGGGAGGAAAATAATGTCTGTTACCGTTACTGTGATAAAGACGAACAAAACGAAATGAAAATATTGTACATTACTTTTACTGGGGTAACGACAAACATACGAAAGGTAAAACTGTCTATTACCTTTACTGGGGTAAAGACGAACATACGAAGGGTAAAACTGTCTATTACCTTTACTGGGGTAAAGACGAACATTCAAGCATTTAACAAAGGACACTTTTGAAATAGTCATTCAGGGAGATTGAAAAGACATTGGTAAAATAGTTGTTTGACACACAAGTAATTGCGAGCTATTATCCTGATTCAGAGCATTTGCAGGGTATTAACCTGATTCAAAGGCATTAGGTAGGATATCAAACCCGACATCAAAGGTATTGCAAACTATTCGCTTGACGCACGTGGAACAAAAAAGGTTGCAAGCTATTCGCTTGACACACAGGTAACAAAATATGTTTGCAAGCTATTCGCTTGATGCACATGGAACAAAAGGTGTTTGCAAGCTATTCGCTTGACACACGTGGAACAAAAAGGTTGCAAGCTATTCGCTTGACACACACATAACAAAAGAGGTTTGCAAGCTATTTGCTTGACGCACATGTAACAAAAAGATGGTTTGCAAGCTATTCGCTTGACACACACGTAACAAAATATGTTTGCAAGTTATTAGCTTGACACACAATGGTGATAGAGGACCAAATTGAAGGGATACGACCAATCAAGACTAAGGGTGACATCACTGATCAGACACATTGGGGATGACACTTTTATGCGATACATTTGAAATAAGACACAAGATGGTCAATGCAATAATGTATAAATGATATTGTGCATGTTACGTGCATGACTGTTTATATGCATGAATATGTATATGAATGAAGGTATGAATATATGCAGGAAACTTGTACGACCATATGACTGTATATAACTTGATGAAACAAGACTGGGAAAGTAAGATAAGAGGTGAACCGACATCGCAGTACAAACACTCGGCAATCTTCAATGGGGATATCATTACTGGGGATGAATCAAAACACTATCGGGGTACAGCCCGCTAACCGAACCATTGATGGGGTAAAGCTCCATAATCAAACCATTGATAGGGAAAGACCCAATAATCAAACCACTAAAAAGTAACAACCCGTTAATCAAACCATTGAAGGGTGACAACCCACTAACCAATCATTCTGGCAGAAGTCGTCATTCATTGGGAACAAAATCCATCAATCAAACAAATCGGTAGAAGTCGCCATTCACTGGGAACAAAAGTCCATCAATCAACAAATTGGCAGAAGTCGCCATTCACTGGAAACAAAGTCCATCAAACAACAATTTGGCAGAAGTCGCCATTTGTAAACCAGCATGAAGCGCATTCTTCCATTTGGCCTACTTGAATTGTGATGCCTCTGTCTTTGTTTTCTTTTTATCATCATTTTTTGTATTGTTTTTTCTTTTGAATCCCTAACTTTTGCCTGGACCGCCCTTTCGGGTTTTCAGTCCACCGGGAATATATTCTTTTTTTGTATGCCCCTAATTTTTGTCTGGATCGCCCTTTCAGGTTTTCAATCCACCGGGACGCTCATTTTTTCTTAAGCCGCCCTTTCGGGTTTTCAACTTAGCGAGCTTTTTTTTTACTTTTTTTTTTTTTTGACTGAAGTCATCTCATAGCCTTTGGTCACACTTAACTTGCAGAGTTTAACTGTCCTTGAGACGAATGTTGATGTATGCTTCAACTACTCATAAGTTCAAAGAAGATGTACCTGTTGTTTATGCATTTCAAAAGACATGGAAAAAACTATATTTTTTTTGAATTTTTTTTTTGCTTTAAATATTAACATCAAAAATGGAAGAAAATTTCGCAAATAAAGAATAAATGAGAATTTCAAATAAATTGGCACAGGCTATAATTAATGTAAATGGAGTGGTGGCCCGCCAAATGCGTGGCTCCATAGATTTTGAAAATTTTGGAAAATGGTAATTATATGGGAAAGGTACATTGAACACAATAACCACGGTTCTCCCTAACAATTTTGAATTCCACTGTTCCAAGTTTTGATTTGTGGACGCTCCATATCGAAGGTCTTCTGACAGTTAGGATGCCCCAAGTGATGTATGCTTCAATGATTTTTACAAAGAAAAGAGTAAGAGAACTAAATGTTATATTTTATTAGGTTATCCTTTTCTTCACGCTTTCCACTTCCTCTTCATCGATTAAATCATATGTCCTCAAAAGGTTGTTGATGACATTATTATGATATCACGATAGATGGGATAGATAGAAACCGTGTTAGATAGAAGTTTTGTGTGAATTACAAGTCTTACATTGGTTAGAAAACAATAAGTTAGATAATATACGAATGGGAGATCTATTTTTAGCTAAGATGTGGAATGCAACCCAGATACTCAATGCCCAATAAATAAGATCCAATGATAATAAACCTATATTATTATTGTTAAGTTATGTATATCATAATAAACATATTTATGTGCTATGATATATATATATATATATATATATATATCATAGCACAAATATGTTTTTCGTCCCTACATTTTGCTCTCCTTTGACAAATAGTCCTTACATTTTAATAAATGTTTTTAAAATCCTTACATTTTTCCTCCGTTAGCGAGCAAGTGGCAGAATGCAATTTAAGTAGCTCGCCGTGGCGAGCAGTCCCACTCGCCACAGCGAGCAATGTGGTCTCAGACCACTATAACTTGAGTTTTAGAACTCTGTTTTGAGCGAGGCTTTGAGGGTAGACTTTTGGATAGCATTAGAGATGTTTAAGACCTAAATTAGAACCTGTAATGACGCTGTAAGATGATTTTAAGACGTTGGCGTTAATCTATGATTAAAATGATTATTAAGTGAGGTTTATGAACGAAGTACAAATGATGTTTGTGATGATAACTATGTGCTGTAAATATATATGTTAAGTGTGCTGAGCTACTGCCATGTATTGTTTAAAATTGCATGTGTCGATAAAGAGTCGTATTTGATGTTAAGACGTTGTAATATCTTGTTTAAGAATTAAAGAGTCGAGTCCATGCATTTGCATATTTTGAGACGGTGGAGCTTATGCTCAAAGCGACGGTGGAGCATTTGCTCAAAGCGACGGTGAAGCTTATTAAAGCTAAAATATTGGTACCACATGCATGATGTTAAGATGTTAGAGTTGCATTTAGTCGAGTCCAGTGTATGAGATGTTATGAGACGTTTGTTATGTGAAGATGTCCTGAGATGATTTTATTATACGCAGATGTCTGAGATGTTCTTAGTTATATGTGACGATTATTATTGTTGTTGATGTTAAGCATAATTATTTGAATTATATGTTAATATAATTGTTGTGAATCTCACCCCTTCTGTTGGAATTGCCGCCTTGTGGGCAAGTGCAGGTGACCAAGCTTAGGTTCGTCGATGTGAGAGGTTCTTGTGGAGTCTTAGGAGCTCTGATACGTAACGGGATGGGGATTATTACTATTTCTATTCCTTTTATGTATCATGTTGATTTATTATGATGTTTGCGACGTAACTTGATTTGAGATGTTTTATGAGGCTTTTGTGCCGAGACTTATTTAATTAAGATTTTGAGAAGTTTATGAATTCCGCTGCTATGTTTGAATATTGTTTAAGAATAAATTATTATTCAATTTGATTTTAAAGATTTTATGAAATGTGATATCCTGAATATTGCGATATACTCTGATTATATAGATGAATTTTAAAGTCGGGATTTCGGGGTGTTACAATGGTGGTTGAGGATGAGTGTGTGAGGCTGATGGTTGTTGGGGAGAAATAGAGAAAACGCGTAGAGAGGATGAAGACGAGAGAGAGAAGGTTTAGCTGAAAAATCAATTATGTCCCAACACTTTATTGTAAATTACTAAAATATCATTGGTGGCATCTATGTGACATGTTCTGTTTGTCCGGTCAGCGAAAATAGATGACAGGGACCAATTTTGTTAACGGTGGAAAAATGTAGGGATTTTAAAAACATTTATTGAAATGTAAGGACTATTCTTCAAAGTCACGCAAAATATAAGGACCAAAAACATATTTAACCCTTAAAAAATGGGGTCCACTAGCTGTCAGGTCAGCTTCTCGTTAATTATTTGACAGCAAGGACTATTTGTGCTAACGGAGGAAAAATATAGGGATTTTAAAAACATTTATTGAAATGTAAGGACTATTTGTCAAAGGAGGGTAAAATGTAGCGATCAAAAACATATTTAACCCCAATATTTATATGAAAATCATTCATTCTTCAATTTCAGTGTTGCAACTATTAGAACCCAAAATAGTTTCATCAATTATATAATTTGAACTGTTTTATTTCATATATGTTTTTCAAATTAATATTATATACACAGTAATATATTTTATAAATATACTTTTTAATTGTTATGCTATCATAAAATTTACTAGTTTATTTATGATATAGGGTGAAAATAAAGTTTGTTTTTTTATATGTCCAAAAATGTTTCTATTTTTGTGGATAATTCCTACTATTGTTGTGGATCATTCCTATTTTAAATTTTAATGTGATCTAACTAATTAATTTATTAATTGATAATTTAAATAATATTATAAAAATGATAAAATAATTTGAATGAGGGGAAAATAGAAAAATTCAGCACAAAATGATGTGTCCTTTATATATAGGTATTATAGATACAATAGGATTCATTCATATGAATATTTTCCTTCTTCTTCTCCTCTAAATTTCTCTAAGTTTTATCAAGCAATTAACAATGTCATCCTCCAAGCATTCAAGAAAATTCAAAGTTTCTAGAGCATCAAGCCGTATTGCACCTCCTGCATTGTTGGTTCAAGATATTTCAAGTCTACTGTTGAAAATGTCTTTGACCGAAGAAACTAAGGATTTTGCAGAAATTGACAACCACAACCAGATGGATAACTCAATGAAAAAAAGAAAGTGTTTATTTGAGGAAGAATAAAGTGAATGCAATATCAAGAAGAAGAGGAAGACGCAACCACTGAGAAGATGCATAAGCATCAAGAAGAATAGGAAGACGCAACCTCTAAGTTTTGTTGATGCTCTATTTTTTGTATTTTTTGTTTTTTCTTCCAAGTGTAAATGGTGATGAGATGATGATATTGAATTGAATGAATAAAGATTGTTCAAATATTTTCTTGTGTTTTGTTTTTCTTTGTTTTATTATATGCTTTGATGATATGATTCACATAAATGCGGGATTTTACGATTTGAATAAATAAAGATTGTTCTTTAACTTCATGTGGTTTACTTCTACCATCCTTTTCTAATTTAAATATGTTAGTTCAGTTCTATTATTCATGGAAGATTTTGGATCTTTTTATTTTTTACAATTTCTTAAGAACTCCACAGTCAAATAGAAAAATGAAGAAACTAAGGAATTGATAAATTAGTTATTGATCAAAAATTGGAGGATAAACGTTCAATTTGTTCAAGATATCAGTTATTATTGAAACTGATGAGAGTTTGGTGTTCAAGAACTGGATATAACCAGTTATAATTTGGAATGTTCAAGAACATTGTTGAAAAGGAATTGGTGATTTGGAATGTTCTAACTAGATATAATTTTGTCTATTATCTTCTGCTTTATATTCAAGAACCGGATATAATTAGATATAATTTGGAATGTTCAAGAACATTGTTGAAAAGGAATTGTTTTTGTCTATTATCTTTTGCTTCAGGTTCAAGAACACTGTTGAAAAGGAATTTTGGTGATTTGAAATGTTCTAACTAGATATAATTTGGTCTATTGTCTTCTGCTTCATGTTCAAGAACCGGATATAACTAGATATAATTTGGAATGTTCCAGAATATTGTTGAAAAGGAATCTTCTAACTGGATAAAATTTTGTCTATTTTGGTGAGGCCAGAAGAACGCGAGGCAGTTATCGGACATGAATGCAAGTTACATAGCCAATGGTCTTTACGATCTGGACTAAGCTTTTGGGTTTTTGTCCACCCGTCTGATACGAGACTAACTCACCAGAGCATGGTCTCAGTGCAATATTATTGTTACATCTCAAATAAGATTTTATTTTTGCCTTCTTAATTAAATGCTTTTGTTTTAGGTGAGATAATTAGACCTGAGATAATTTTGTGTGTACGAGTGTGTGTCCATTTGTCTGTGAGCTCGGACTGAGGTTGTGTGCATTCGTGAAATGCAAAGACGTGCATTGATAACAAGAGTTTTCTGCAAGTTTGCGCCATTATTCGGGTTGGCATATTTACATTAGTGCAGTCCAATCATAATTTGATTTACTGACATTTACAAATACTGTGTTTTGGTGCTAGGTAGGATACTGCTGATATTTGTTATGTAGGCACTGCTGCTCTATGGTATGCGAAATTCCAACAAACAAGGCAAGAACTACATAGAAAGTGGTAATATGAACATGGAGGGTTTAATCATGGGAGCCTAAGTTTGGAATGTTTACTGTCTTTTATAAGCCTAGGTATGTAACTACATAAAAAAATTATTGGTTTGAGTGTGACACTTGTAACACAGCCTTTCTTTTTTGCAGAACCAGTCCAGTAGAGTTCATTGTTCTTTATTTTGGTAGAGGTTTCATTTGCAGCAGTAGACACTTTCTGAACATAATGTATTTCTTTCTGAATCAATCCATCCTATGTACATTACCTGCCACAAAAAGCTGCACTTTAATAAGGAATCTTCATAAACAGGAAAATGAATTTCTCAAAACATACAAAATGAAGTGTGTGTGTGTGTGTGTGTGTGAAATCAATCATTTTGTATAGTGAACCAATTATGTATTTTTGTCTAGGTTTTAAATAACGTCGCGGTCAAGTCGCGTATTGGATTTCGCAATTTCGGCCATTACGGGTATTGCGATACGGATTGCGGTTGTCGCGGTGTGAATTAATCACAAGATTGCATAACTCTTAAATAATGATAGTAACTTAAATAACTTAAATTAGAGAAAGATTTGTAGTTCTAAATTAGATAAGGAGATAACTTGTGTAATTTATGATCAAATATGTACTAAAAATATGATTTTCATCTATCTCAATTGAAAAAATATCTGGATTCTATGTTTATTGTCATGAACGACAATTTTTTGCGACCGTAACAGTGTTTCGTCGCGGCTGTAACGGCGTTTCGTCGTGATTTATGCTCACTATGTAAAAACGGTAATGTCCGCTACCTATACCTTTTGGTCAGTGCCTTTTTCTCCGTAACGGACGGTCTTCTAAAACCTTGATTTTTATATCCTCACTCTTCCATCTTTTTTTTTTCTTTAATAAATCCATCAGACTTCTAAGTGGAACATACCAAAACATGCATGGCAATCCAATAAGGGACTTAACTCTCATGCATGGCAATCCAATGTGGAAATGGTTCAACCTCAAAAATGTATTGAACAGAGTAGATCATTAAGAGGGAATTAATTAGAATTGGTGTAGAAATTTAAAAACCACGACCTCTATTATCTCAATCAATTTCACACAGTTAACAAATATAAAAAAACCATTGTTTTAGCCAAAATTATAAACAAATGAAATACGAAAAGATGAAGAAACAAAGTAACTAAAAACTTTGTGGAATACATAGATGTTTGTGTGATATAAGCCAATGTTGTCAAATAGCTACTAGAGCCGCGCTATTCAAACTACATTATTTGTAAAAAAAATAAAAATTATATAATAGATTATTGTTTTTATTGGAGTTTGTTTTTACTCTAGATATTTAGAAGTGTAAAGTGAGTTAAGGAAAATTTGTTTGAAAAGTGAGTTACTGTCGGAAAATTTTGTTTTGATTTGGAGTAAGTTTGTTTTAGTTGGTTGGATTTGTTTTAGTTGAGGTTGAATTTGTTTTTTTGGTTTTTTTTTTTTAGGAATTTGTTTTGGTTACTTAGAAGGTGTCAAATTTGTTTTAATTGGTAGTTTCTAACGAGAGAAATAATGGAAGCAGTTGAATCAAAAAACAAAAAAAGATATAATTTTGATAACGTGTCAAATAATTTAAATAGATAAGATTGTATTTTTGGTAGTTTCAGATAAAAGATTCACCTTTCTTAAATAGAATAAAATAATAAATTCACCTAAATTTCTTCCTAAATCAGTTCATGAATTATGGTTTTGATTATTCGGTTTTTGTTCCCTGTTTAATAATTTTATGGCTCTTGTGTTGAAACCAAAAAAAAGTTTTGATTTTTAATTAAAACGAAAATTTGTTGGTGGTTTAGTTGATAGATTTTACTTTGACTCTATGAGTTCAGATTTGTTGAAAAATTTCACTAGGTTCTTTATATACTTTTTATTGTTATGTTGTTGGCACCTTATGTGATGAATCGAATTTTTGATTGGTTATTGTTTGATTTTTTTTTGTCACAGACATGGTGGCATATAACGTTTAGGAAACTCTTGTGAAATAATTAAGGTTCGAATTCACATCAATGAAAACAAAGATGTGTGGAGCAAAAGGTAGTGGTAATCTTAGGTCTAAGTGTCTCCAAGCAACAACAACAAAACAGACTTAAAGCCTAAGTGTAGAGTTAAAACAATGACACTAACAAAGCATAAAGATAAAAAAGCTTAAGGAAAACAAACACATACAAGATGGTAACCCAGTTCAGTCAATATGACCTACTATGGGGAGATAGCAGCTCTCCAATTCACTATGATAAGATGTTACAAAAGGTTACAAGAAATCAGCCTTTGTTCCTAATCTATACCATTTGTCTTGACCCACCTCACTCATAAGAACTTACAAGAGATTACACTAAAGGAAGCTTATGATCCTTCCAATGATGTAATCTCACTACTCAAGGTGATTACAATGTTTCTCCCAACCAAGAGACTCTCCCTACAAAGGTACTCAACCCTCAAGTTCCCCCTTTTGTAAACCCTAGACCTCTTGATTCAGCTCTCCTTCAAAGAATGCAGAAACCACTTAAATACTAGTCACATAAGTACCAAATCGTGTCACGATTTGGTCCAATCGTGCCACGACTGTACTTATTCAACTGTTGTGACCAGTCCCTTTCAGGTAAACTTGCTAAGAAAGTTGTTGAATCGTGTCACGATTTCCCATCTCAAAAGACATGCTCCCTGCCAAGCAAATCGTGTCACGGTTTCTGGGCTGCTCTGCTTTCAAAATTTGAAGACAACAAACAACAGAAACGAAACAAAAAATAGAGTAACTTACCAGGAACAAGATAACACATAATCACATAAGTACACGACTTAATTGGCATAGGAGAAACATGGATAACATTGAATTAAGTTCTACTCTTCGTATCTTCATAGTTCAATACTATCCATTTGATCATGCTTCTGTTTGTCTTCTTCTTGTTCACATTGTTGCATCAATATTATTACAATCTAATACTCTGATGAACATCATTTGGAATATTTAAGAAAATACTATGTTGATAGTAGAAGTATAAGAAAATAATTGCTTGCTTATTTCAATGCATAAACATATATATATATATATATATATATATATATATATATATATATATAGACAACAAGAGTCTTGATTACCAAGTTTTAGTGACTTAACTATCAAGATATTATCAAATATAAAAGATACATATGAAATATAGAACATAAATCATATTTACTATGTATCAAATATAAAAGATATAGTAAATATTAAAGATATTTACATATTTTAATAAGAAAAAATGTATATATACACCTTTTTTTTTCCGTTACTGATGGACTTTTTTTTGTACATTGTAGAATTTTTTATTTTTTCTAGAGAACCATCGGATAATGCTGTGAGTTCATCAAAACAATATAATAACAACTAGTACCTATTAATATGCAAAATTAAAATCCAAATATTAGCAACAAAAAATAACACATTTTACTTATCTTCTAAGTCACATATTTTTATACTTATCTTGTAAGTGGCACAATTTTAGTTATCTTCTAACTTCCAAGTCATATTATTATTGTATTTTTCTATAATCCTCTCTTTTTCTCTCTATATCTTTTATTCAAACGGAGTATTTTTCTGCTCTCCTTTCTCCTATAAATATTTCCTTCGTACCTACCAAAAATAAATAATATCTATATAGGCATTTGTTGTGTATTATACCGAAACAATATGAATATTTGATGCAACGATGTAAACAAGAAAAAGGCAAAGAGAAGGATGGTCAAATGGATAGTAATGAATTAAGAATAAGCCAAAGAGTGGAACTTGCATTCATTATTATCCATTTGACTGTTCTTTCCTTTGTGTGTGTCTGCTATACTATTGCTAAGTCATTTATTTGATGTGTCTCTGCTCTTCTCTTTCATACAGGAATTCATTGGCGGTAAGCATGTCATCTCACCTCCTAACTATTATTGTGATTTCTTTAATTAATTTTCAGTGCTAATAGATAATCGCTAATTTAATTTTGTGGTTTCAGAAAGAGATTCGAGGTTTTGTGATGTCAAAGAGCGCAACAACTGTTAGAAGAATGGATGTGATTAGTTTGGTGGTGATGAATAAGGTATTCAAAACCGAACCATCCAACAAACAAGGCAAGAACTACATAGAAAGTGGTAATATGAACATGGAGGGTTTAATCATGGGAGCCTAAGTTTGGAATGTTTACTGTCTTTTATAAGCCTAGGTATGTAACTACATAAAAAAATTATTGGTTTGAGTGTGACACTTGTAACACAGCCTTTCTTTTTTGCAGAACCAGTCCAGTAGAGTTCATTGTTCTTTATTTTGGTAGAGGTTTCATTTGCAGCAGTAGACACTTTCTGAACATAATGTATTTCTTTCTGAATCAATCCATCCTATGTACATTACCTGCCACAAAAAGCTGCACTTTAATAAGGAATCTTCATAAACAGGAAAATGAATTTCTCAAAACATACAAAATGAAGTGTGTGTGTGTGTGTGTGTGTGAAATCAATCATTTTGTATAGTGAACCAATTATGTATTTTTGTCTAGGTTTTAAATAACGTTGCGGTCAAGTCGCGTAATGGATTTCGCAATTTCGGCCATTACGGGTATTGCGTTACGGATTGCGGTTGTCGCGGTGTGAATTAATCACAAGATTGCATAACTCTTAAATAATGATAGTAACTTAAATAACTTAAATTAGAGAAAGATTTGTAGTTCTAAATTAGATAAGGAGATAACTTGTGTAATTTATGATCAAATATGTACTAAAAATATGATTTTCATCTATCTCAATTGAAAAAATATCCGGATTCTATGTTTATTGTCATGAACGACAATTTTTTGCGACCGTAACAGTGTTTCGTCGCAGCTGTAACGGCGTTTCGTCGTGATTTATGCTCACTATGTAAAAACGGTAATGTCCGTTACCTATACCTTTTGGTCGGTGCCTTTTTCTCCGTAACGGACAGTCTTCTAAAACCTTGATTTTTATATCCACACTCTTCCATCTTTTTTTTCTTTAATAAATCCATCAGACTTCTAAGTGGAACATACCAAAACATGCATGGCAATCCAATAAGGGACTTAACTCTCATGCATGGCAATCCAATGTGGAAATGGTTCAACCTCAAAAATGTATTGAACAGAGTAGATCATTAAGAGGGAATTAATTAGAATTGGTGTAAAAATTTAAAAACTACGACCTCTATTATCTCAATCAATTTCACACAGTTAACAAATATAAAAAAACCATTGTTTTAGCCAAAATTATAAACAAATGAAATACGAAAAGATGAAGAAACAAAGTAACTAAAAACTTTGTGGAATACATAGATGTTTGTGTGATATAAGCCAATGTTGTCAAATAGCTACTAGAGCCGCGCTATTCAAACTACATTATTTGTAAAAAAAATAAAAATTATATAATAGATTATTGTTTTTATTGGAGTTTGTTTTTACTCTAGATATTTAGAAGTGTAAAGTGAGTTAAGGAAAATTTGTTTGAAAAGTGAGTTACTGTCGGAAAATTTTGTTTTGATTTGGAGTAAGTTTGTTTTAGTTGGTTAAATTTGATTTAGTTGAGGTTGAATTTGTTTTTTTGGTTATTTTTATTTAGGAATTTTTTTTGGTTACTTAGAAGGTGTCAAATTTGTTTTAATTGGTAGTTTCTAACGAGAGAAATAATGGAAGCAGTTGAATCAAAAGACAAAAAAAGATATAATTTTGATAACGTGTCAAATAATTTAAATAGATAAGATTGTATTTTTGGTAGTTTCAGAGAAAAGATTCACCTTTCTTAAATAGAATAAAATAATAAATTCACCTAAATTTCTTCCTAAATCAGTTCATGAATTATGGTTTTGATTATTCGGTTTTTGTTCCCATTTAATAATTTTATGGCTCTTGTGTTGAAACCAAAAAAAAGTTTTGATTTTTAATTAAAACGAAAATTTGTTGGTGGTTTAGTTGATAGATTTTACTTTGACTCTATGAGTTCAGATTTGTTGAAAAATTCCACTAGGTTCTTTATATACTTTTTATTGTTATGTTGTTGGCACCTTATGTGATGAATCGAATTTTTGATTGGTTATTGTTTGATTTTATTTTTTGTCACAGACATGGTGGCATATAACGTTTAGGAAACTCTTGTGAAATAATTAAGGTTCGAATTCACATCAATGAAAACAAAGATGTGTGGAGCAAAAGGTAGTGGTAATCTTAGGTCTAAGTGTCTCCAAGCAACAACAACAAAACAGACTTAAAGCCTAAGTGTAGAGCTAAAACAATGACACTAACAAAGCATAAAGATAAAAAAGCTTAAGGAAAACAAACACATACAAGATGGTAACCCAGTTCAGTCAATATGACCTACTATGGGGGAGATAGCAGCTCTCCAATTCACTATGATAAGATGTTACAAAAGGTTACAAGAAATCTGCCTTTGTTCCTAATCTATACCATTTGTCTTGACCCACCTCACTCATAAGAACTTACAAGAGATTACACTAAAGGAAGTTTATGATCCTTCCAATGATGTAATCTCACTACTCAAGGTGATTACAATGTTTCTCCCAACCAAGAGACTCTCCCTACAAAGGTACTCAACCCTCAAGTTCCCCCTTTTGTAAACCCTAGACCTCTTGATTCAGCTCTCCTTCAAAGAATGCAGAAACCACTTAAATACTAGTCACATAAGTACCAAATCGTGTCACGATTTGGTCCAATCGTGCCACGATTGTACTTATTCAACTGTTGTGACAAGTCCCTTTCAGGTAAACTTGCTGAGAAAGTTGTTGAATAGTGTCACGATTTCCCATCTCAAAAGACATGCTCCCTGCCAAGCAAATCGTGCCACGATGCTTAAATCGTGTCACGGTTTCTGGGCTGCTCTGCTTCCAAAATTTGAAGACAACAAACAACAGAAACGAAACAAAAAATTGAGTAACTTACCAGGAACAAGATAACACATAATCACATAAGTACACGACTTAATTGGCATAGGAGAAACATGGATAACATTGAATTAAGTTCTACTCTTCGTATCTTCATAGTTCAATACTATCCATTTGATCATGCTTCTGTTTGTCTTCTTCTTGTTCACATTGTTGCATCAATATTATTACAATCTAATACTCTGATGAACATCATTTGGAATATTTAAGAAAATACTATGTTGATAGTAGAAGTATAAGAAAATATTTGCTTGCTTATTTCAATGCATATATATAACAAGAGTCTTGATTACCAAGTTTTAGTGACTTAACTATCAAGATATTATCAAATATAAAAGATACATATGAAATATAGAACATAAATCATATTTACTATGTATCAAATATAAAAGATATAGTAAATATTAAAGATATTTACATATTTTAATAAGAAAAAATGTATATATACACCTTTTTTTTTCCGTTACTGATGGACTTTTTTTTTGTACATTGTAGAAATTTTTATTTTTTCTAGAGAACCATCGGATAATGCTGTGAGTTCATCAAAACAATATAATAACAACTAGTACCTATTAATATGCAAAATTAAAATCCAAATATTAGCAACAAAAAATAACACATTTTACTTATCTTCTAAGTCACATATTTTTATACTTATCTTGTAAGTGGCACAATTTTAGTTATCTTCTAACTTCCAAGTCATATTATTATTGTATTTTTCTATAATCCTCTCTTTTTCTCTCTATATCTTTTATTCAAACGGAGTATTTTTCTGCTCTCCTTTCTCCTATAAATATTTCCTTCGTACCTACCAAAAATAAATAATATCTATATAGGCATTTGTTGTGTATTATACCGAAACAATATGAAAACAAAGATGTGTGAAGCAAAAGGTAGTGGTAATCTTAGGTCTAAGTGTCTCCAAGCAACAACAACAAAACAGACTTAAAGCCTAAGTGTAGAGCTAAAACAATGACACTAACAAAGCATAAAGATAAAAAAAAGCTTAAGGAAAACAAACACATACAAGATGGTAACACAGTTCAGTCAATATGACCTACTCTGGGGGAGATAGCAGCTCTCCAATTCACTATGATAAGATGTTACAAAAGGTTACAAGAAATCAGCCTTTGTTCCTAATCTATACTATTTATCTACCAGTCAGTCGAGTGCAATTTTCAAGCCAGCTGAGGGCATCTTCCATAGTGCTGGGTTTATTCATGCTCCGCCAGAAACCAATGCTATCATCGAGGATCAGTCGGAAGAGGTTGCACCTGTCTTTGTGACACCCGGAGGAGCCTGCTGTAATTGGATCACTGTGGATATTCCTTCCGTGATGCATTTGTCTGAGTAATATGTTTGTCTACTTTTTTCGTTTTTTAAAAAGAAAACTCTTTTCGTCCTGCCCTAGACGAAAATGAAATCATGTAGGGCTTTTGGTTTTATCTTCAAGTATTGTCGTTATTAATGAAAAACGTCGTTTCTATCATGACTGTTTTATTTTTATTTACTGTTTTTTTTGGAAAAATGGTAATAGAAAAATCCCAAAAAAATCATTCTCTTTTTCTTATAAAATCAATCAAATTCAAAAGTCTGCATTTACTCATTTACTAAAATCAATCATAAATCATGTGCAGATTGAACATACATAAGCCCGTTGAACACAATGACCCTATGCTTCTGCCCAACTTTGAATCCCCTGTTTATGAGGCTATGGTAGAGGAGGATGATGAGATTCCTGATGAGATCAGATGGATGCTAGAGCAAGAGAAAAAGATCATTCAGCCTCACGAAGAAGAGTTAGAGTTGATCAATCTGGGTACCGAGGAAGATAAAAAAGAGATCAAGATTGGAGCGTCGTTGGAAATTACCGTTAAAGAAAAGGTAATTGAACTTCTCAAAGAGTACGCTAACATATTTGCTTGGTCATACAAAGACATGCCAGAATTAGATCTTGAGGTGGTAGAACATCGCTTGCCTTTGAAACCTGAGTATCCTCCGGTCAAACAGAAGCTCAGAAGGTCACATCCTGATATGGCCCTCAAGATCAAAGAAGAAGTGCGGAAGCAGATTGATGCAGACTTCCTAGTTACATCTGAGTATCCTCAGTGGTTGGCCAACATTGTGCCTGTTCCAAAGAAAGATGGTAAGGTCAGAATGTGTGTTGATTACCGAGATTTGAACAAGGCAAGTCCGAAGGATGATTTCCCTTTACCTCACATTGATGTATTGGTTGATAGTACTGCTCAATGCAAAGTTTTCTCCTTCATGGACGGATTCTCCGGTTACAATCAGATCAAGATGGCTCCTGAAGATAGAGAAAAGACATCTTTCATCACGCCGTGGGGCGCTTTCTGCTATGTAGTAATGCCATTTGGTTTGATAAATGCTGGTGCCACTTATCAGAGGGGTATGACCAAGATATTCCATGATATGATGCACAAAGAGATAGAAGTTTACTTGGATGATATGATTGTCAAGTCTGGTACTGAAGAAGAACATGTTGAGTATCTGTTGAAGATGTTCCAACGGTTGAGAAAGTACAAGCTCCGTTTGAATCCTAATAAATGTACTTTCGGTGTCAGATCAGGGAAACTTTTGGGCTTCATTGTTAGTCAGAAGGGCATTGAAGTAGATCCCGACAAAGTCAGAGCCATCAGGGATATGCCCGTTCCAAAAACAGAGAAACAAGTCAGAGGTTTTCTCGGAAGACTGAATTATATCTCCAGGTTTATCTCTAATATGACTGCTACTTGTGGGCCGATATTCAAGCTACTCCGAAAAGACCAAGGGATTGTTTGGACGGAAGATTGTCAGAAAGCTTTCGACGGCATTAAGGAGTATTTGTTAGAACCTCCAATTCTTGTCCCTCCAATTGAAGGAAGACCATTGATCATGTACTTGACTGTGTTAGAAGATTCCATGGGTTGTGTACTCGGACAACAAGATGAAACTGGTAGAAAAGAGCATGCAATTTACTATTTAAGCAAGAAGTTCACAGATTGTGAATCCCGATACTCGGCACTTGAAAAGACTTGTTGTGCTTTAGCCTGGGCTACCAAACGTCTTCGGCACTACATGATCAATCATACCACCTGGTTGATATCCAAAATGGATCCAATCAAGTATCTCCTGGAGAAGTCTTCGATATCAGGAAGAATCGCTCGGTGGCAGATGTTATTGGCCGAGTTTGATATTGAATACCATACTCAGAAAGCAATCAAAGGGAGTATCCTTGCAGATCACTTGGCTCATCAACCGGTTGAAGATTACCAACCTATTAAATTTGATTTCCCTGATGAAGAGGTCATGTACTTGAAGATGAAAGATTGTGATGAACCGTTGTTTGGTGAAGGTCCAGATCCTGAATCTAAATGGGGTTTGATATTTGATGGGGCCGTCAATGCCTATGGTAATGGAGTCGGGGCAATCCTTATCACACCTGAGGGTACTCACATCCCTTTTACTGCAAGGCTACGATTTGATTGTACAAACAATATTGCAGAATATGAAGCTTGCATCATGGGCATTGAAGAAGCAATCAATATGAGGATTAAGAACATTGATATATGTGGAGATTCAGCTTTGGTGATTAATCAAATCAAAGGGAAGTGGGAAACTCACCATGCTGGTTTGATTCCTTACAGAGATTATGCAAGACGTTTGTTAACTTTCTTTAACAAAGTAGAGTTGCGTCACATTCCCCGTGATGAGAATCAGATGGCAGATGCTTTGGCCACCTTATCTTCGATGATCAAAGTAAACCGTCACAATGATGTACCATTAATCAGTGTCCAGTTCCTCGAAAGGCCCGCTTATGTGTTTGCAGTTGAAGTACTTGCTGATGGTAAGCCATGGTTTCATGATATCAAAGTTTTCCTTCAAACTCAAGAGTATCCGCTTGGAGCATCTCACAAAGATAAGAAGACTTTAAGAAGACTGTCTGGTAATTTCTTCCTGAATGAAGATGTATTGTACAAAAGAAACTTTGATGCAATGTTGCTCAGGTGTGTGGATGAACGTGAAGCAGATTTATTGATGCATGAGATACATGAAGGTCCATTTGGCACTCATTCCAGTGGACATGCAATGGCTAAGAAAGCATTGAGGGCAGGTTATTACTGGATGACGATGCAAGCTGATTGTTATAATCATGCCAAGAAATGCCACAAATGTCAGATTTATGCAGATAAAACCCATGTACCACCATCTATGCTCAATGTTATCTCTTCTCCGTGGCCTTTCTCCATGTGGGGCATTGATATGATTGGTCGGATTGAACCAAAAGCTTCTAATGGACATCGTTTCATACTAGTGGCTATTGATTACTTTACCAAGTGGGTTGAGGCGGCATCTTTCGCCAATGTGACCAAGCAGGTAGTGGCTCGGTTCATCAAGAATAATATCATCTGCCGTTATGGTATTCCTAACAAGATCATCACGGATAATGGTACAAATTTGAACAACAACATGATGAAGGAATTGTGCGATAACTTCAAGATTGAACATCATAACTCTTCTCCATACAGACCTCATATGAATGGTGCGGTTGAGGCTGCAAATAAGAATATCAAGAAGATCGTGCAAAAGATGGTGGTTACTTACAAGGATTGGCATGAAATGTTACCCTATGCTTTACATGGATATCGTACTTCAGTGCGTACTTCAACAGGGGCAACCCCGTTCTCCTTGGTATATGGTATGGAAGCAGTACTCCCTGTGGAGGTGGAAATCCCATCTTTGAGAGTCTTGATGGAGGCTGAATTAACTGAAGCTGAGTGGTGCCAGAGTAGGTATGATCAATTGAATTTGATTGAAGAGAAACGCATGACCGCTTTGTGTCACGGACAACTATATCAGTCAAGGATGAAACAGGCGTTTGACAAAAAGGTTCATCCCCGTGAATTCAAAGAAGGATACCTTGTGATCAAGTGTATCAAATCTTTTCAACCGGACCCCAGGGGCAAGTGGTCTCCCAATTATGAAGGTCCTTATGTGGTCAAGAGAGCGTTCTGTGGTGGTGCTTTAATCCTTGCAACTATGGATGGAGAAGATTTACCTCGTCTTGTGAATTCTGATGCAGTCAAGAAATACTTTGTCTAAAGATATATGAAAAGAACAGCTCGGTAGGTCGAAAACCCGAAAGGGCGGCCTAAACCAAAAAGGAGCGTCTCGGTAAGTCGAAAACCCGAAAGGGCGGCTTAGGCAAAAATTAGAGACACAAAAAAAAAAAAAGAATTGAAAAAAAGAGTTTATCCTGATAGGTCGAAAACCCGAAAGGGCGGCCTATGCAAAAGTTAAGAACTATGACAAAGTAACTGCATTAGATCAAGCATCACCCATCTGGGGCACCTTAGCTGTCAGAGGTCCTCCGATACTAAAGCATCTAAGCAGTGGTTCAAAATTGTTAGGGAATGTAGTGGTTATTGTGTTCAATGTACCTTCCCATGTAATTACCATTTTCCAACTTTTGTAATCCGTGGAGCCATGCCTTTGGCCGGTTACCACCCTATTACATTAATTTGAGCTGGTGCACTTTTTTGGGAATTCTTGTTTATTCTATATGCAAATTTTTCTTCTTCCATTTTTAACATCAATACTTGAAGTAAAAACTTTGAAAATTCTTTTACCTTTATGTTTTCTTTTGAAAAAAACAAAAAAATGACAGACATATTATCTGTAGATTCATGTATTATGGAAACATATGTCAACACTCGTTCAAACACAGATAGTTTCAACAGAGAGGATCATAGTCTTGCAAAAAAGAAGAGAAAAAGAAAAGAAAAGCTCACTAAGTCGAAAACCCGAAAGGGCGGCTTAAGCCAAAAATGAGCGTCCCGGTGGATCGAAAACCCGAAAGGACGGTCCAGGAAAAAATTAGGGACATACAAAAAAAAAGAATATATTCCCGGTGGATTGAAAACCCGAAAGGGCGGTCCAGGCAAAAGTAAGGGATTTCAAAAAAGAAGAAGAAAAAAGAATACAAAAAAAGCAATGACTATGTGAGGCACGATTTTGAGAAGGTATTTTGGTTCAGTTCAGAAATGGCGACCTCAGCCAGGTTTTTGTGTCATATGTTCTTTACCCAGCTTTGGTTTGGTTAACGGATGGTACTCCGATAGTGATTTGATTCATCCCCAGTGATATTATCCCCAGTGAAGAATGTTAAGTGTTGGCACTGTAATGTCGGGTCACTACCTTTATGACCTGCCCAATCTCGTCTCATCAAGTCTCACCAGTATATTTTCATACATGTTCATTCATTCATGCATACATATCATGCATACTGATATCATTCATATGTGTTTTACCTGTGTGTCTTACTCCACGTGTATCCAGTAAAGTATGTCATCACCAATGTGTTCATTTCGGTCTGCTTACCAATCAAGTTTATTTCAAGTGGCAGGTCCCACCTTTCAATTTTCCCCAGTATCTTGTTTAAGCTACATTCGTACAAAGAGTATTCGTTTGTGCCCTGTTTTGTTTGGCTAAATTGCCTCAGTAATAGTAACGCATCACCAGTATTTCAGTTCGTATGTCCGTTGTTACCCCAGTAAAGGTAATTGGCAGTTTTACCCTTCATATGTTCGTCGTTACCCCAGTAAAGGTAATTGACAGTTTTACCCTTCGTATGTTCGTCGTTACCCCCAGTAAAGGTAATTGACAGTTTTACCCTTCGTATGTACGTCTTTACCCCAGTAAAGGTAATGACCGGTATTTCAGTTCGTATGTTCGTCGTTACCCCAATAAAGGTAATGACCGGTATTTCAGTTCATATGTTCGTCGTTACCCCAGTAAAGGTAATTGACAGTTTTACCCTTCGTATGTTCGTCTTTACCCCAGTAAAGGTAATGACCGGTATTTCAGTTCGTATGTTCGTCTTTACCCCAGTAAAGGTAATGACCGGTATTTCATTTCGTATATTCGTCTTTATCGCAGTAACGGTAACAGACATCTTTTCCTCCTCAGTAACACTTTATTTGGTCCTCGAGTTAGTATTTTCGTGTGTTGGAACAAAGGTGTTTAACAATACCACGTTTTGAGTTTTGATGATAACAAGGTATTAAAAAGTTGTCAATTGGATATTGCTAATATTTGTTTAAGTATGCAGGATATCAATTAAGATTTGTATCCCAGAAAGCATTATGTTTGAA
Organism: Medicago arabica; assembly: GCA_946800305.1. NCBI lineage: Eukaryota > Viridiplantae > Streptophyta > Magnoliopsida > Fabales > Fabaceae > Medicago > Medicago arabica. The sequence goes on from OX326971.1 coordinate 53,271,808, forward strand.
CAATGTTAAAGAGCAATAAATCCATAGAAGCTTGTTGCTTGTGATTCTGTTTCGAAGAGAGTCTGAAGACTGTGCTGAAGAGAGTCTGAAGACTGTGCTGAAGAGAGTCTGAAGACTGTATCAGAGTCTAAAGACCATCAGAATCTGAGAACCTAGAGAGTCTGAAGATTATCAGAAGCTTAGTACTACAGTGAGTCTGAAGCCACAAATTTGATGATCTGCTAACAGTGATCTCTACTGCATTGCTATACACAAAGAAACTCTAATGGAGTAACGGCTAGCTTCTAAGTCAACTTGAGCGTGGGAAGCACAAAGACAAAGATTGCAGGCCAGTACAGAGTACGTTGTACGAACTCTGTTTCCACTACTCCACTACCACGTACAGTTTGGCAACTGTGTTTACCGGTATTAATCCTCAAAGGGAATGGAATTCAAATGATGCTATTGAAGGACTATTACCAAATCAAGCAACAGATCAACAGTCATTGATCAAGCTTCAGAAATCATCCTGATGCGCTGGATGACTCAACGTCTTTTTCCTACGCCTATATAAAGGATAGAAGACTTGAAGAAGTGTTGGACTCTACAACTTAGAAAAACAGCATTGCGCTGCTTTCATATTCAACTGAGTCTTAACACAAGCACATCATTAACTTAGATTCTTACAAACTGAGTATTCTAGAATCTCTAAGTTTCACAGAAAAACAGAGTCTGTCTTTTGTGTAAAACAGAGTCTGTCTTTGTTGTAATTGAAACACATTTTGATTGTTATCAAGTGTTTCAACTGTATTCAATTTTCTGTAATTGTGTAGAAGTCTCTTGCTTTTGTGCTTGAGCAAAGGAAGTCTCTTGCTTTTGTGCTTGAGCAAAGGAAGTCTCTTGGCTGCGTCCTTGAGCATAGGAAGTCTCTTAGTTGTGTCTTTGAGCAAGGAAGTCTCTCTCCTGTGTGCTTGAGCAAGGAAGTCTCATACTGTGTGTTTGAGCAACTTGTAATTTGATATTACATTTTAGTGAACTCTCCTTGGAAGTACAAGGGGGACAGGACTACTTCCGGTTTGTGGAAGGAACCTGTATAATTGCTTGTGTTCTCTGTTCTCTCTTTATCTCTTGATTATTCCGCTGCAATCAGAACCTAATCTCCTATCAGACTCTGATCTCATTCAGACTCTGAGTTTAAAGGAATTAGATTCTCACTCTTCAAGAGTTGCGAAAAGAAAACACAATTCAACCCCCCCTTCTTGTGTTTTTCTCACCTTTATCGTGGTCATTGCATTCGTACTTGCATAACAGAGAACTCATATCATTGCATCCATAGAGCTTCCTCGATTTCTGAGTTGGTCAAAAATTGGTGTACTTGATATTTAAGTCTCTCCGAGTCGTCGTTTCAAAAAAATTCGTCTTTTTAAATTCTCGTGACGGAGAAACTTAAATAGGGGCATCTGTCATACCCCAAATTTTGACCAATTTATTTTTTATTTACTCGTACGTTATTTGTTTTCAATCGTTCGTTCGCGCTCTAATTCCCGTAATATCTGCTTTTGTTCGTATTTGTGGTCGCATTTATTTTTCGTTCGTCGTTTATTTTTTAATGTCACTCGCGTTTTATTTTCTTAATTTTTACTCGCGTTTTAGGCGCATTTTAGTTTAGCGTAAAGTTTGCGTTTTTAAAGTTCATTTCATTCACGTCGTTGATTTATTATTTTATTAGCGTAAAAAAAAAGCCGCGTATTTCAGTCGTATCAAACGAAATTTCGGCAGAGAGGTATTTTAAAATACCTCATTTTTTGGTTCCGACGGGACATTTTTTTTATTTATTATTTAATTTTCGTTTTTGCTTTTTAATTATTTATTTAGTTATTTCTTTTTTCATTTATTTATTTGTTGTTATTTATTTATCTGTTTATTTATTTATTTATTTATTTTAAGTCATTTAGTACACTTGTCAATTTGTCATTGGTCCTGTCCAACTTTTTCTCCAAGTTTCAGCCAAGAGTATTTTCGTCTATTCCATGTATCAGGTACTTAAGGGTTTGTCAGAGTGAGTCAGGCTCAGGCACAAATTTCGGTACAAACAGATTCCAAAAATCAACAATCACAAAAAAGGATCAAAACCATTTTTTCATCAAGAACCATATGAACTTGAAATTTCTAGCAATCTAGATACTTCACTCAAACAAGTTTTCAACCAACACTAACAGTTTTTTTGGCCAACATCGACCCAACTTCAAACCACAATTCAAAAATTCCTCAATAAACATTTCCTTTCAAAAAAACAGAAACCATAAACAAACCCCATCACTTCAATTACGAAATCGAAGAGAAGAAGGAGAAAAAGATAAACCAACACAAGGCAAGGCCGAACCAAACACGTTGTGAAACAAAGCCGAAACCGAAAGTGAAAAGGTAGAAATCCGAATCGAAATCGTAAGGAGCAAGTAGAAACGAGGCCGAACGTAAAAAAAAACGAAGGAAGAAGGAGAGGAAACAAACCGAACCGTAAATACCAAACGAAAGTGAATCCGAACCAAACAGAGGTAGAATTTCTTTCTTTTTCTTAAGTTTTCAAATTCAGATCTACTCCGTATGGCTTTTCTTTTCGAAAATCTAACACCGGATTCGTTCTTAGAACTAAAAGAGGAGTTTGAAAAAGTATTTTGTTTCGAAAAAGGTGGTGTTTGATTTCTCCGGTGCGGCGGCGCCGCCTTGTTGGGCCGGCCACCACCGCGCCGGAGCAGAGAAAGCTAGTCGGAGAAGACAAAGTGGGGCGCCGGCCACCAGCTGTTTTTTTAGAGAGAAGCCAGAGCTTCTCTCTCTAAAACCAAGAGAGTTTTTTTTAATGTGTTATTTTTTGGTATAACATGGCTTTTATACTACTGTTAGTTCAAGTGATTTTATGCCTGCAAGCTTATAGTGTTTCTGCATTCCTTGACGATTGAAGCTGTCAGATTTGGACAATTCCAAGATCTGACGGCTAGAGTTTGATTTGTTTTCTAATCTGGTGCAGGCTTTTTTCTGTGGTCTACTGTATTCCTTTGCCTTGCTCACCTTCTGATTTTAATCTCGTGGTCATAGTAAATTGACACTGTGATTGAATCTGGACCTTGTTGTTCATCAAATGGTTCAGATTCATCCAGCCTTTTTTTATTATTGTTATTTTTTTTCTTTTCTCTACTATTTTCCTTTTAATACCTCCTTTCCTCTAAAATCTTTTTCTTCTTTATTTTTAAAAAAAACTATTTTTACTTTGTTTGTTCTATTTGTTTAATGTTTCTTTTATTATGTGTTTTATAATTGCATCACTATTAATCTCCATCTCATGCATTTTTTTATTTTTATTTTATTGTCTTTATTTTTGTAGTAAGCATAATAGAATTTGTTGTAATTATTGCATATTTATTTAATTTTCCGTCATTTATTTTATTTTTGGTTTAGTTTGTAATTAGGGAAAGGATGTAATTTATTTTCGCGCATTTTTTTTCTTTTGAGACCATAGAATGTATTTAGGGTATGTAATATGTAACCGGCACACGCACTGACACGCGCACCGACACTCCACTTTATTTATTGCTTTACGCTTTTATCTTCCGTCGTTACGCGAATTCACCGTCAGTATAGAAAAATAGTTTCATCAAAAAATAAAAATAAAATTCAAATTCAAATTTCTTTAAAGTAAACCTTGGCTTGTAACCCAAGTGTTTTTCCCTTTTATTTTCCTTAATCAAATGTTAATCAATTTAATATCCACATTAGACATGGATTTCTTGCAATTAAAATTAACCAACTTCATCGTATTTTCTTCTCATGCCTTGAGGCCTCTCATCTCTTCTTAAAATCTTTTTTCAAAAATCTTAAAATCAATTCAACTCATCAAATAAGTTCTTTAGCCGAACTACTTGATTTTGATCCATATTTATTTGGGTAAGTAGGCAAAGGGTTTTGGCCCTTCCAAATCAATAAAAATAACCAAAAACATGCTTCATCTTTCTCCTTTCTTTCACTTTAACTCTTAAACATTTTTTTAATAAGTAAAATTAATTTAGCGCAAGATTAAGAATAGGTAGAAGGTTCCTATGGGATACCATAGTCGGTTCGGGTGCCTAACACCTTCCCCAATCGAAACCAAACCCCAAATCCAAGGTCTTATAAGGGTTTTTTCTCACTTTTTCCCTTCCCGCGAATAAAAGTTGAGAGTTCAATGATTAAAGTTTCAAATCCGATCAATGATTTTGATACCCGAAAATCGAGAGCACATTATAAATATCATAAGTGGGTGAAACCACCAAAAAAAAAAATTATAAGTGGATGTCTACAAACCATTGCACTTATCTCTTAAATAATAACACATTTTACTTATCTTCTAAGTCACATATTTTTATACTTATCTTGTAAGTGGCACAATTTTAGTTATCTTCTAACTTCCAAGTCATATTATTATTGTATTTTTCTATAATCCTCTCTTTTTCTCTCTATATCTTTTATTCAAACGGAGTATTTTTCTGCTCTCCTTTCTCCTATAAATATTTCCTTCGTACCTACCAAAAATAAATAATATCTATATAGGCATTTGTTGTGTATTATACCGAAACAATATGAATATTTGATGCAACGATGTAAACAAGAAAAAGGCAAAGAGAAGGATGGTCAAATGGATAGTAATGAATTAAGAATAAGCCAAAGAGTGGAACTTGCATTCATTATTATCCATTTGACTGTTCTTTCCTTTGTGTGTGTCTGCTATACTATTGCTAAGTCATTTATTTGATGTGTCTCTGCTCTTCTCTTTCATACAGGAATTCATTGGCGGTAAGCATGTCATCTCACCTCCTAACTATTATTGTGATTTCTTTAATTAATTTTCAGTGCTAATAGATAATCGCTAATTTAATTTTGTGGTTTCAGAAAGAGATTCGAGGTTTTGTGATGTCAAAGAGCGCAACAACTGTTAGAAGAATGGATGTGATTAGTTTGGTGGTGATGAATAAGGTATTCAAAACCGAACCATCCAACAAACAAGGCAAGAACTACATAGAAAGTGGTAATATGAACATGGAGGGTTTAATCATGGGAGCCTAAGTTTGGAATGTTTACTGTCTTTTATAAGCCTAGGTATGTAACTACATAAAAAAATTATTGGTTTGAGTGTGACACTTGTAACACAGCCTTTCTTTTTTGCAGAACCAGTCCAGTAGAGTTCATTGTTCTTTATTTTGGTAGAGGTTTCATTTGCAGCAGTAGACACTTTCTGAACATAATGTATTTCTTTCTGAATCAATCCATCCTATGTACATTACCTGCCACAAAAAGCTGCACTTTAATAAGGAATCTTCATAAACAGGAAAATGAATTTCTCAAAACATACAAAATGAAGTGTGTGTGTGTGTGTGAAATCAATCATTTTGTATAGTGAACCAATTATGTATTTTTGTCTAGGTTTTAAATAACGTTGCGGTCAAGTCGCGTAATGGATTTCGCAATTTCGGCCATTACGGGTATTGCGTTACGGATTGCGGTTGTCGCGGTGTGAATTAATCACAAGATTGCATAACTCTTAAATAATGATAGTAACTTAAATAACTTAAATTAGAGAAAGATTTGTAGTTCTAAATTAGATAAGGAGATAACTTGTGTAATTTATGATCAAATATGTACTAAAAATATGATTTTCATCTATCTCAATTGAAAAAATATCCGGATTCTATGTTTATTGTCATGAACGACAATTTTTTGCGACCGTAACAGTGTTTCGTCGCAGCTGTAACGGCGTTTCGTCGTGATTTATGCTCACTATGTAAAAACGGTAATGTCCGTTACCTATACCTTTTGGTCGGTGCCTTTTTCTCCGTAACGGACAGTCTTCTAAAACCTTGATTTTTATATCCACACTCTTCCATCTTTTTTTTCTTTAATAAATCCATCAGACTTCTAAGTGGAACATACCAAAACATGCATGGCAATCCAATAAGGGACTTAACTCTCATGCATGGCAATCCAATGTGGAAATGGTTCAACCTCAAAAATGTATTGAACAGAGTAGATCATTAAGAGGGAATTAATTAGAATTGGTGTAGAAATTTAAAAACTACGACCTCTATTATCTCAATCAATTTCACACAGTTAACAAATATAAAAAAACCATTGTTTTAGCCAAAATTATAAACAAATGAAATACGAAAAGATGAAGAAACAAAGTAACTAAAAACTTTGTGGAATACATAGATGTTTGTGTGATATAAGCCAATGTTGTCAAATAGCTACTAGAGCCGCGCTATTCAAACTACATTATTTGTAAAAAAAATAAAAATTATATAATAGATTATTGTTTTTATTGGAGTTTGTTTTTACTCTAGATATTTAGAAGTGTAAAGTGAGTTAAGGAAAATTTGTTTGAAAAGTGAGTTACTGTCGGAAAATTTTGTTTTGATTTGGAGTAAGTTTGTTTTAGTTGGTTAAATTTGATTTAGTTGAGGTTGAATTTGTTTTTTTGGTTATTTTTATTTAGGAATTTTTTTTGGTTACTTAGAAGGTGTCAAATTTGTTTTAATTGGTAGTTTCTAACGAGAGAAATAATGGAAGCAGTTGAATCAAAAGACAAAAAAAGATATAATTTTGATAACGTGTCAAATAATTTAAATAGATAAGATTGTATTTTTGGTAGTTTCAGATAAAAGATTCACCTTTCTTAAATAGAATAAAATAATAAATTCACCTAAATTTCTTCCTAAATCAGTTCATGAATTATGGTTTTGATTATTCGGTTTTTGTTCCCGTTTAATAATTTTATGGCTCTTGTGTTGAAACCAAAAAAAAGTTTTGATTTTTAATTAAAACGAAAAATTGTTGGTGGTTTAGTTGATAGATTTTACTTTGACTCTATGAGTTCAGATTTGTTGAAAAATCCCACTAGGTTCTTTATATACTTTTTATTGTTACGTTGTTGGCACCTTATGTGATGAATCGAATTTTTGATTGGTTATTGTTTGATTTTTTTTTTGTCACAGACATGGTGGCATATAACGTTTAGGAAACTCTTGTGAAATAATTAAGGTTCGAATTCACATCAATGAAAACAAAGATGTGTGGAGCAAAAGGTAGTGGTAATCTTAGGTCTAAGTGTCTCCAAGCAACAACAACAAAACAGACTTAAAGCCTAAGTGTAGAGCTAAAACAATGACACTAACAAAGCATAAAGATAAAAAAAGCTTAAGGAAAACAAACACATACAAGATGGTAACACAGTTCAGTCAATATGACCTACTCTGGGGGAGATAGCAGCTCTCCAATTCACTATGATAAGATGTTACAAAAGGTTACAAGAAATCAGCCTTTGTTCCTAATCTATACTATTTGTCTTGACCCACCTCACTCATAAGAACTTACAAGAGATTACACTAAAGGAAGCTTATGATCCTTCCAATGATGTAATCTCACTACTCAAGGTGATTACAATGTTTCTCCCAACCAAGAGACTCTCCCTACAAAGGTACTCAACCCTCAAGTTCCCCCTTTTGTAAACCCTAGACCTCTTGATTCAGCTCTCCTTCAAAGAATGCAGAAACCACTTAAATACTAGTCACATAAGTACCAAATCGTGTCACGATTTGGTCCAATCGTGCCACGACTGTACTTATTCAACTGTTGTGACCAGTCCCTTTCAGGTAAACTTGCTGAGAAAGTTGTTGAATCGTGTCACGATTTCCCATCTCAAAAGACATGCTCCCTGCCAAGCAAATCGTGCCACGATGCTCAAATCGTGTCACGGTTTCTGGGCTGCTTTGCTTCCAAAATTTGAAGACAACAAACAACAGAAACGAAACAAAAAATAGAGTAACTTACCAGGAACAAGATAACACATAATCACATAAGTACACGACTTAATTGGCATAGGAGAAACATGGATAACATTGAATTAAGTTCTACTCTTCGTATCTTCATAGTTCAATACTATCCATTTGATCATGCTTCTGTTTGTCTTCTTCTTGTTCACATTGTTGCATCAATATTATTACAATCTAATACTCTGATGAACATCATTTGGAATATTTAAGAAAATACTATGTTGATAGTAGAAGTATAAGAAAATATTTGCTTGCTTATTTCAATGCATAAACATATATATATATATATATATATAACAAGAGTCTTGATTACCAAGTTTTAGTGACTTAACTATCAAGATATTATCAAATATAAAAGATACATGTGAATACCTGAGACCTCTTGTCCTGTCATTAAACCACATCAACTTTCTTCGTTTTGGCTTCTTCAAAACCACAACTAAAAGGACTTAAATTTACTTAACAAGAATAATAGATTCAAAGCAACCATTAACTTTAGAATACTAAAAAATGGAGTAAACCAAAACTAACAGGACTTTTGTTGGATTCAGTGCCTACCAGCAAGATTCTTTTTTTTTTTTTTACTGATAATCAAGATTCTTTTGTTGACTAACAACTCATAAAACCTCTCTTCACAGAATTTCAAACAATTGGCAAATGGCAATGTCTTCTACCAAAGCCGGAGTCAGGATACGAAAATCTGATCTCGATCTCACCAAATCTAACAAGAAGAAACATAATTTCGATCTTAATTTGGATTTCTGTCTCTCTGATGACCTCAAAGGAATCATGTCAGCGCTGCACTTGATAAGAGATAGTGCAGATAAATACGGACAAAAGAAGAACGAAGAGACGATTTCCAGTGTTGCCTGAAATCAAGTGTACTATCAAGGGATGAGGACTAAATTTGAGAAGGAAAGACAAACTTTTGCTAAGACGCTTTCAAAGAGTTCCAAATAATTTGAAAGCTCTTTAAAGAATGAAACTACTAAGTTTCAAGAACTTCAAGAGAATTTTTACAAAGAGAAAGCCACTTCTCTTCAAGTCTTGCAAGATATTATATCCAAATTTGAAGAAAAATGAACAACTGAGGAAGAAGGAAAAAACTATGATATCTGAACAAGAAAAAGCTAGCCTTGATAAAATTACACAACTTGAAGGATGATAAAACTTTCAGCATTTTAAAGAATACACTGAGATCTTTTGATTCAGTTACAATTACTGATTCTAATCTTTCACTGGAAAATGTTATCATAGATAAATTTGACATCGCTAACTCTCTTTGCATCGTTCCACTTATATATGTTACATATAAATCAAAGAAATAAAGTGCAAAGAAATATAAAACATACCAAAGAATAATCTTTATTATTATTAATTAATCATCCATGGTGTTTACAAAGAAAGAAGAAAAAGATAAAAAAACTAAATGCTATGGGATCGATTTTTCCTTTTCTTCTTCAAGCTTTCTACTTCTTCCTCTTCCATGAATGCAAAAATTCTTTTCCTACTGGCCAGTGCCACCTTATGCATATCCATTTGACTGTTCTCTTCACGCAAGTTCAAATTCAGAAACTCTTCTAGAGGGAGTTGTAATGGTGGTGGTGTTGGTGATGATTTGGGACGGCGTTTGAACTTTCTCATGGTGTTTGAAGGATGCTGCTCAACAAATGTTGATGACATCTTGATTTGATAGACGAGAGCTGTGCTAGAAGTGAAGTGTTGTGTGAGTTACAAGTAACACAACAATGTATAAATAATAGGAACTATAAAGGTTTTAAATTAAGATATGGTATGCATTCCACTTTAGTGGCTGGTCAAAGCCCGATAATTGAACTTCAATAAGCCCAAATAATGATTTTCAAGTTAGGTTATTACTTTTTCCGTCGTATGTGTTTTTCACGTGTCCTGTATTTTTTTCTTCTTTTTAAAAAGATCATTTGTTCGGATTATATAATTTGAATGATGTTTTGAATTATATAATCTGGAATCTCTCGAAGTTTAGCAAGAAGTGATTTGCATCCTTTATAGATTTGACAAAATCTCATTATATATAATTAATTATATCAAAGTCAATGAAATTATTCTAACATAAACATATATAAATATATCAAAAAATCATTATGTATATCAAAATATCATTATGATCTACATTTCAACTAATTCGCTTAAACGTTTATGCTACAATAATCAAGTCCAATGCTTTTATCATTTTAAATCTTGACTCCATCTTCACCATTCTTATTAGCAACAATATTCTCTTCGGCCTCAATTTTTTAACAATGAATAAATCTTTGTCTCCTATTACCTCATTACTCGCAACCTAATTTAGTGCATTATAGGCAATCATCATATGGACACATCTTTCATCCCATTACTCTGCATCTTCTCAACAGTGTGGTGACCAAAGTACAAAAAGCGAGAGTAATTGGATAATCATCCTTCAAATATACCCTCATAAAATATTGTCATTCATATGTGTTAGACACATCATTCGATTTCTATGTGAAGGTGCACCGTGTAAAGAGACAAAGGTTTTTGGTTGCCTTTTTTTATGGACAGTAGAAACACCACATACTTGTATCTCTATGCAATGAGGAAACTCATATTCGATCTGATATATTTTAAATTTGAAGATTATCTTTTTTTAGTGATTTTATAAAATAAAATAAAAACAAATTTATTTTGTTTTTGTTATTGTAATAAAAATTATTTTTTTAAAAATAGTTTAGTATGTTTGAATACAACTAATAAAAGAGATTTTTGTTATAAAATTATCGCAATTTTTCAAACCGTTATTTTCTCTCCTCTCTAAGAGAGATTTTTCATTACAAAAAGACACAAAAATAAAAAATTAAAAAAGCGTTGAAGTGTCAAATGAATTATGACAGTTGTGTTGTTACTAACAATTAAGTTTCATAATTAGATAAAATATTATCAATTTTTATTGGATATAGTTTTTTACTCTAGATACTACTCCCTCCGTTCCTTGTTAATATCTTTTTAGGTAAAAAATTTGTTCCTGTTAACTTTTTTTTTTTTGGTATTTTAACTGTACGATTTGTCAATTACTCTTATCTTTTTCAATAAAACTAATTAATGTTATCTATTTGGAAACTAAAGTTTATTTTTTTAAAACATTGTTATCTTCAAATTTAATTAAAATTTCGTTACAAACAATGGTTACAAGAAGAGTTAAAATTTTATAAATAAGATGAGTATCAATTGTTAAAAATAAAAATTTGTTGGAGAAAAAGATAATAACTGATGGTTGTTTGTTACGAGAAAAAGATAATTTGATGGATTAAAAGGAGGGTATAATAGGAAGAAAATGTGTAAAATACACATTGCACTAATTTGATGTTAATTTTCTAAAATGACACTTAAAAAACGAATGGAGTAGATATTTAGAAAATTGTAAAGTGAATAACTAATGGGAAAATTTGTTTAGACAGTGAGTTGTTATAGGGAAATATGTTTTGATTTAGAGTAAGTTTCTTTTAATTGGGTGGATTTGTTTTTGTTTGTTTTAATTGACAGTTTTCAAAGAGAAAAATAATAGGAAAAAGTTGAAACAAAAGACACATATATAGAGAATAGATTCACTTAGATTTCTTTCCTAAATCGGTTCATGGATTATTCTTTTGATTATTCAGTTTTGTGTTCCCGTTTAATAATTTTATAGCTTTTGTATTGAAAAAAAAAAAAGTTTTGATTTTTAGTTAAAACAAAAATTTGTTGGTGGTTTAGTTGGTGGACTGTGCTATAACTCAATGACTTCAGATTTATTGAAAAAAAATTACTGGATTGTTTATATTTTTAATTGTAATGTTGTTGGCGACTTATGTGATAGATTGATTTTTTTATAGGTTATTGTTTGATTTTTTTTCTTGTCACATAGTGGCATATAACCTTTAGGAAAAGAAACAAAAAATACAGTAACTTACCAGGAACTAGATAACACATAATCACACAAAGGAAAGCAGAAATAGTACACAAAGGCAAGCACAATCAGATGAATAACATTGAACTAAGTTCTACTCTTCGTATCCTTCATAGTTCAATACTATCCATTTGATCATGCTTCTCTCTGTCTTCTTCTGGATCACATTGTTGCATCAATATTGTTACAATTTAATACTACGATGAAGATCTTTTGGAATATTTGACAAAAGACTACATTGATAGGAGAAGTATTAGAAAATATTTGCTTGCTTATTTCAATGCAATAAACATGTATATATATAACAAGAGTCTTGATTACCAAGTCGTTTAGTGATTTGACTATCAAGACACATTATCAAATATAAAAGATAAAAGATATACTTGCTTATTTAATTGTGTGTCAACATGTATATCTACAACAAGAGATTTGATTACCAAGTTGTTGCTGACTTGACTATCAAGACACTACAAGAATTCCCCAATTTATTCCGCCAGTAATTACTGAAGGAAAAATCCCTCAGTATTGCTTCCTCAAATCACCCCCAACATTGCTGAGGGAATATTCCGTCAATAACATTACTGACGCCAATATTACTGAGGGATCATTTTTGTCACAAAAGCGGCCAGTAATGTGTATTACTGAGGGATTTAATTCATTACTGTGGGATTTATTTTGCCAATAATGACCAAAATTCTTGTAGTGAGATATTATCCATACTATATATGTAAAGAAAATAACTCATTTTGACCTTTTTGAGCCAACTTTTTTTTCTTCTTCTCAAATCATCCTGAACCATAGATAGAAATAACACATGTAACAAATGCATAAGAGTAAATTTAAATATTTAAAAAGAAAAGTAACAAACTCAATCTTTATTGTTCAACATATATTGATATTTTTTTCTTTATCCTTTGTTCTTTAAAAAAGATAATTGATGGGAGTGAATTAAAAATTTAAAAAAAATGTAACAAATACAATATGAATATATGTATGTTTTTATTTTTTATATTTTATCTTTTATGTTTTATAAAGTGTAACAAACTAAACTAGATCAAGTATATATATGCTACATATAAAGAAAATATAAGATTTTTGATTGACTTTTCCATTATCTCAATTATACCTTAAACATTTTTTTATATAATAATGATTATTGTTAATGTTATTTAAAAGATAAGAATTTATATTATATATTTTTTATATTGTTGGTGCCATTGAAATAGATAAACAAGATTAATTTTGTTTGTTATAATTTGAAAAGGTGTGATTTCGGGTAAAAAAAATGACCCAAACCATCACCTAAATGAAGATGATGGAAGAGAGAGTGAAGTGATATATAAAAAAGATAAATTACACGTTTGTTGTAAACATGTTAGTTTATCATGCTTCAGTTTTCAGGAATTTTTTTGCAAAAACAAAAACCTAGCTCCAAACCTCAATATTTAAATATCATCATTTAAAAAATTTATTATCGTTTCGAATTTTTTATTAAACAATTATCGTTTCAAATTTTAATAGATTGTTTGTAAAACTTAAATATCATTATTTAAAATTTATATTACTAGTTTCTAGACGTTTGTTGTACACATGTCGATTTATCATTCGTCATATTTTAAGGAAAGTTTTTTCTAAAACAAAAACCTAGCTTCAAAACTCAATATTTAAATATTATTATTTAAAAGTTATATCATCTTTAACGCAAAAAAGTTATATTATTTTTTGAATTTACGTAAAAATTAAACAATTAAAACTTATTTTTTGAAAAGGTGAAATGGAATATATTAACCAAACAAAAAAATCTTTCCAGAACAAATTGTGCTAGAAAAAGATTCAAAGAGAGTTATACTAAGACATTACAAAGTCGCAAAAGAATAAGAAAAACAAAGGGATGACCAAGCTAGGTAACAACTAACAAGCAATGAAGATTATTAAGCCTCAAATATTGGTAATCGAAATCAAATGTAACGTATTTCGATGTTAATGATCAAAAAAAATTAAACTTAATTTTCTCACTTAAAATTTTCAATTGTTTTTCCTTCAGCTGAAAAATTAGCATATTTCGCTCTTTACAAATTACTCACGCAACAAACAACCAAACAATATTCATAGCCAATCGAGCCCTTTTCAAGAAGTCACTTAAAGCACCAAAATGGACTCTTTCCAATTAAAACTTTTAGCGGAATCATTCATTCAACGATATAAACATATTGAAAGTTTATAACTTTCTCATACCCAGATTCAATGAGGAAGTCATAGTAAGAAACATGCACAAATTGGTTTGTCTCCCCTTCTTGACACAAAAGATCAAGGTGGCATTTAAGTCGGAAAAGTATTAAAGTTTTCCACCGTGGAAAAGTTAGTTTTTAACCGTTAGTTCAAATGAAGACCATATTAATATCATACTCTCAACACTAGAATTTTTTACACTATCTTTAACCATTCTTCTCTTTCCTCCATGCCCTCCTTCACCCACCACAAGCAACTTCTCAAAAGTCAAAATCCACCTAGTTACCACCATGGTTCCCATTCCAATAGCTTGAATCACCATTTTGCAAAACAAGAATATCTTTGATGGATCATCCTTTCTAGCATTTGGCTTATGACCCGAACCTAAATTTACTTTATGTCCAAGATCTAACGAAAACCTGAAGATTAGTTAAACATGAACGCGGGAGGTTTAGATTTGTTCCTTTTTGTTGGATTAAGTGACTCTAAAGAACATTAAACAATGGCACAATTTGATTGAAAAAATAATTTTTGAAAGAAAAAGCATTAAACAACACCAAGATTGAATAATGATGTAACAAAAAAAATCGAAGACCGACTCGATTTCCTGGTAGTCGACGAAGACAAAATCGTAGCAAAAGAGCATAAAGAGTAGGCGAAGAAAGAGTAACACGAAGAGAGAGAGAGAGAGAGAGAGAGAGAGAGAGAGAGAGAGAGAGAGAGAGAGAGATAACAATGGTGGTGGTGGTGACTAGGTTGATTTTGAGAGGTTGATAGTGGTGATGGTGGGTGAAGCGAGGACAAGGCGGTTGATAGTGGCTATATTATTGACATTTTCGTAAGCTAGCGCCCTGCAATCTAAAAACAACGCTAACAAGCAAGAAAAGGCCCCCTTACTATAGTATAGATAGGCTAAGGTTTGAAGACGCTTGACCCGCATCGGCATCCTCTATCAGATAAAGCATTGGAGGTTCATGCATATCCTATTTGATAGGGTATAGCAAAGGGAGGACGGGGAAGGTAGGAGTGGATGACGGCGAGGCTGAGGAAGGAGGCGTCAAAAGGTCCAATGAGGTGGTGGGGCAATGAGAGAGATAGGTTGTAGACAGTATTGAGATACCATAATAAAAATGTGTTCTCTACTTGATCTAACGGTCAAAATGAACGTTCCCATGATCGGTTGTAGTGGTGTTGATAACTTTTTTTTTTATTTTATTTTTTCTAACTATTGATATATTAATTTATAATTTATAACAATATTAGCGTCATAACATATTTTTTCTAGGATAATTTATTGGCAAGGAACAATACTAACGTTAGAACAATACCAATATAATTTATCACAATACTAGTGTCAGAACAATACCAGGATAATTTATAACAATACTTGAGAGAGGGAGAGATGGTGGTGGTCCCAACGAGGGACGAAGTGGTGAGGGCGGCATGATGGTGGTGTCTAAGGGTGAGGTGATGGCGGTGATGAACAAAGGCAAGCGGTAACGAGATCTGAAAGTGAGGAGAGAGATGAAAAATGAAGAAAAATAAAAGGGTGTGTGAAATGACTAAAATGTCCTTAATATCTAGTCCACCTAAATTAACATCGGAGGAGAATTGAATATGAGACATTGATGAAGAGCACACTTTAAGGTCTCGTGTCAACACCCTTAGTTCAAATAACATTAATATATACTCTCTCTGCTCCTAAATACATTCACAATCAACCCTTCCAGAGTTCATACATGCCAATATACAATGATCATTAATATTATTAATTATTTATAACAAAATAACATAAACGTTTGATATTTTTAAAATATTCAATAAAACAAATCAAACAACATCTTACATGTTGACATTTGTATTTATATATCACTAAAAAAAATATAATAAAAGCAAATTATATAAATATTATATATTATCATGTAAAAACATGACCTCCAATGGACCCAAAATGGAGAAAGAAAATGAAGTAGTGAGAATGCTAAAAATGGGCCAAACTATAAAAAGCAATAGAACGTATTAGAGGACAGAATGTGACAGATTAAAAGGGCACGTGTGACCAACAACGTTAATGTCGCTCTTAGAATCGGACGTTGTTGAAAGATAGTCGTGAACGTGGAGCACTTTCATTTACAGACTGAAAACACGTGAAATTTGAGCTTCTTCTGTTGCATTATTATCATTTTTTGCAGCTGAGATAGGAGAATTCATTCTCTCTTTTGACGCACCATTTCAGGTTTTTACGTACGTTAATTCATCTATTTCTTTGTTGATATTCATGTATATGGTTAGACTCTTCGTGTTTGTTTTGTTAACAATCTCATGCATTTTGTTTCATTTTGTTTTGCTAACAAAATTGTACGAGTTTTATTTGATACGTTGGAGCTCGTGTTTAGCGTGTGTGAATTTCGTGTTATTTAAAACAAAAAAAATATCTAAATTGCTGTGAAGAGTTCTACATAATGTGATATATTGTGCCAAACATGTTATGGTAATCTAAATAGAAATAAATGTAAGAAAAATAATTAGTGAGGTGTAGAAATACTGAAATAGATGTCGGAAGTAATGGTGAGAAAATTTAACATGTTTTTCTTTAAATTGTTTTGGAATTGCACTTGGTGTTGTCTTTCAATGTTCTGAGAGGGAGTGTATGGTTTGTGCAGATTTTGAAAGACAATGGCAGACGCCGAGGATATTCAGCCACTCGTCTGTGATAATGGAACAGGAATGGTTAAGGTAAAGTACAAATGTGATCCTAGTTTCACAATTTTTCCTGAAGAAGCGATTTGGCTATGTATCTTTTATGTTTTCTCTTCGGTACTGTTAAATAGTAGTTATAACAACGTAGCGAAATTTGAACAAATATATGTTGTTTTCTTATACGCTATCTAGTACTAAATGTTGTTCTTAAAGAGCTGCTATAAGTCAATAACACTATTGCATAGCAGAATTTGATTGAACTGCTATTTGCTGCGATCTGCAATTGGCAACATTATTTCTGTTTGTTTGATAACTCTCACTTTCTACTAATTTGCTGTGAAACTATTGCATTGTGATTTGCAACGTTTAGGCTGGATTTGCTGGAGATGATGCCCCAAGAGCTGTGTTTCCTAGCATTGTTGGTCGACCACGCCACACCGGTGTGATGGTTGGCATGGGACAAAAAGATGCATATGTTGGTGATGAAGCTCAGTCCAAGCGTGGTATATTGACTCTAAAATATCCAATTGAGCATGGTATTGTGAGTAACTGGGATGACATGGAGAAGATTTGGCATCATACCTTTTACAATGAACTCCGTGTGGCCCCAGAGGAGCACCCGGTTTTGCTCACTGAAGCGCCTCTTAACCCAAAGGCTAATCGTGAGAAAATGACACAAATTATGTTTGAGACATTCAACACACCTGCTATGTATGTTGCTATTCAGGCCGTTCTATCGCTCTATGCTAGTGGTCGAACAACCGGTTAGTCATTTCCCGATTTAAGAAAACTAATGTGTTGCATCTAGTCTAGTTTACTTCTAAGTTTTTTTTTTTATACTGGTCGGTAAAAATAAGCATGCATTGCAAGGTTTAGTTTGCTAATGGATATATAGAGCATATATTGAATGTGAGTTATGAAGTCTAGTTAAGTTCACGGGAAAATACACAAAAATGGATTTCAAAAAAAGTTTGGTTCTATATCTATATATGGCTATTTTATGATTAAATTCTGATTGAGAACTCTATATTAATATGTGCAGGTATTGTTCTGGACTCTGGAGATGGTGTCAGCCACACTGTGCCTATTTATGAAGGATATGCTCTTCCACATGCTATCCTTCGTCTTGATTTAGCAGGGCGTGACCTTACTGATGCCTTGATGAAAATCCTTACCGAGCGTGGTTATTCTTTCACTACCACAGCCGAGCGTGAAATTGTAAGAGATGTGAAGGAAAAGCTGTCTTATATTGCCCTTGATTTTGAGCAAGAGCTTGAAACTTCGAAAACAAGCTCTGCTGTTGAAAAGAGCTATGAACTTCCCGATGGACAGATCATCACTATTGGTGCTGAGCGTTTCCGTTGTCCCGAGGTTCTTTTCCAGCCTTCCATGGTTGGAATGGAAGCTGTTGGCATTCATGAGACGACATACAACTCAATCATGAAGTGTGATGTTGATATCAGAAAGGACTTGTATGGAAATATTGTCCTTAGTGGTGGTACAACTATGTTCCCTGGTATTGCTGACAGAATGAGCAAGGAAATTACCGCGTTGGCCCCGAGCAGCATGAAGATCAAGGTGGTTGCTCCACCCGAGAGAAAATACAGTGTCTGGATTGGTGGCTCCATCTTAGCTTCTCTTAGCACTTTTCAACAGGTGAGAAACCGATATATTCACATTGTCCGCGTGTATTTATGCACGCCTTAGATTTATTTTTTTTTGACATGTTTGATTTATCTGGGATACTAACGATGAAACACTTATTTTTTGAAAATGCAGATGTGGATTGCAAAGGCCGAGTACGATGAATCTGGTCCTTCAATTGTACACAGGAAATGCTTTTAGAATGCTGCAGAATGGTTTGGTGTAGGTACAACGTTCTTGTTTTGCAATTCAATAGCGACTTGCAACGACGGATAATTTTTTTCTTGATAAAGTATTTATGTAATGTTAGAACGGTGAAGTCACTGAAGCTGGAGTTACATGGCATAGTTAATTCTTTCATTTATTTTGTTTTACCAATTACCAATTGGTAATGTTGAACAGTTTATCTTTATCTTTAACTATAAATCAAAGACATTTCAATTTATTTCTAATTGCTTCTCCATAATCATATGCTTCTAATTGAAGTTGAGTAGGGTTCTACAGTTTTATACCAAAAAAAAAAGAATAAGCACAGTATATACTTTTCAAGCAAGTTAATTCAGACCCTCAATTTTTTGTCCTACCCTATATTAAATGTCATGTATTGGATTATATATGAAATTCATCCTCTTGTCAAACCGGTTGGTTAGTTGAGATTTGTAAATTTTACATTTGTTGCACAAATATGTTTGGTTTTTTGGTTGCTGACTGGACATTTTGAATATTTACTCATTTTTTTGGTTTTGCAAAAATGGACTATGTAGTAGTAGTACTTTAAAACTTTCATCATGATGAGGTCCCTTGTCTTGCACATTTGCAATTAGCTGATTCTACATTTCAATTTGTTAGCGGTTATTAGCTCTAAGAGCTACACTAAGCCTCCAAAGTTTAACATGTTATTTTCTTTTTGAAAGAAAAAAGTTTAAAATGTTTGAATACTTTAAGTTTAAAATGGTTTACAAAGGAATCCAGTCTAATAAACCCTCAGTTGCGACAAAACCAAAGAAGCAAGGAGGATATCTCATAGCAACACATTTTCCCACCATGTACCAAGGTTTTTTAACCGTAGTATAAGTATTCACCTCAATGTTTTCTTTTTCAAAACAAATTTTCCCACCATGTCCCAAGGTTTTTTTGTCAAGTTAATAAAATTTAATTTGACAAAAAAGTGATAATAATATTTTGTTGCAATTCTTTTTGAGATCATTTGTTACAATTTTTATTATTAATGATATGAATTATTATTTTTTATAGAAAAAAAATACACTCCTCGTCAATTACTTTCACCGGTCACATTTATGAGGAAAAAAAACTAATATCTTATGTATTTAGTCATACACAGTCCCTTATTAGGCCATAAACAATATATATTTTTTTATTTAATCTTTTAACTAATGAACTTTGCATTCTCTGTCTTTCAGATTCCTACATGTTAAATTTCCAAATTTAGGTTAGGTATACAAAAGCAAAAAAGGCATTTTTATCTGTCACTTATTTCACCTAATGAACGTTGAAATTGGGATTATTTTTTTCCCGGTTAGGTGACAAAAGCATATTCCTTTCTAAGCTTAATGTTAACGTGTGTTTAGCTAGAGAAATCAAGTTAACGTGAGACAGTGAGAGTCATAGATCATAGTTTAGTGTTTTTTATTTGGTTTTGCACCATACCATGCAAATTCGTCAAATCAATGGTTAGATTCACATTTAAAGAAACGACCGTGTGTGACAAAATGTGAATTGGTTAACGTTAAGGCTTGAATTATATAGAGTTGAATCCACATCAAAAGAGGGATAGAAGGAGGATCATTGGAGGTAGTCCCATTTTGTTTATTTACCTGTAAAAATTAACCGTGAAAATATTGACGTTAAATTAAACAACAGGAAAAACGTTGGACAATCAAATAAAAATTATCTTAAGCACATTCGCAAAAATATTAATCGTACATTTTACTGTGATTTATGACTATAATGATGAATGATGATGGAAGACTTATGTTTTCAGTTTCCACATGCACATGGGATCCGCACGCCATGATGACCAACAAAGTCAATCCTGTAATTACTAACTCTTACTTTCCTCTTTTGCTACACAAAAAAAAACAAAACAGCTACATCCCAATTCAATCAATGTTTGTTTCTATCTACACCCCTCATTTTACTGGTGGCACCCCACTTCCTCCTCCTCCTCCTCCATTAATCATTCATCTTCATCTACTTCAACAACCATGAAACTTTTGAACCCTTCCCACTCAAACCCATTTCCCTTTTCTTCTCAACAATCTCAACCCATGGAACAAAAGCTTCACGTTGCTGTTGGTAAATCACTTCACAAAACAACCACTTTGCTTCAATGGACTTTCAACCACTTTCAAAACGCAGAAATTGTATTAATTCATGTTTATCAACCTTCTCCTTTTATACCCACTTTATGTAAGTTCAATTTCTTCACTTTTTTAATTATGTGGCACTGACACTTCTGATCAAATGTGTGTCTCGGTGTCTGATACGTGTCATTGTCTGACACATGATAACATTGGTTTATGTCATTTTCTCAAAATTTTATCTGTATCCACATGTGTCAGTGCCGTGTCTGGTATATGGGTCAATGTTTCGTAGCTATTTAATGTTAAATTTTAATGCTTTATGATATCCCTTATTGTGCTTATTGTGGGTTTTTATTGTTTTTGTTTTTGAAATTTGATCTGCTAATTAGCCTAATTGATTTGATTTTGTTGTTAATTTGGTTGCTTAGTGGGGAAAATGCCAGCTTCACAGGCTAATCCTGAAGTGGTATCAGCTTTTAGAAGAGAGGAAAGAGAACAGACTATAAGGTTTACTAATAAGTATTTGAGCATTTGCTTTGCAGCTAAGGTATGTGTTTCTTTTGCATTATGATTTTGATGCATTGGGTCTGCGTGTGTTTGGTTCTACGTGACAAAAACTGGTTTGATTGGTTATTTTATTTAAGGTGAGTTTAAAGTAAAATCATTTATGTTTGGATACTTTAATGTGAAAGTGAGTTGAACAATAATTTCGAATGTAAAAGTCACTTTTGGAAACAGAAGATGCAAACCCTAGCTTTAGGCTAGAATCAGTCTTAGAAGCATAATCAATTCTAATCAGGAACCCCCAGACATGACGAAATAAATTTTAAGTCTTTGCAATCTCTTTTAGCTCTCCCAGAAGTGAAACCAATGATGCACTAATCCAGTTAACTATTATTGTGATTCTTTCTTGTGTTTTATGCCTCGAGCTTATGTGGGTTGTTTTAACTGATTTGTTTTGTTTGTGAAAGTTTCTTATGTGTGAAAGTATATGAAACTAATTATTGATTGTGTTATAAATTTTGTTGGCAGGTGAAGGCAAGCGTTATTGTAACGGAAGCCGACCAAATCCAAAAAGGAATTGTTGATTTGGTTGTTAGACATAATATTAGGAAGCTTGTCATTGGAGCGGCATCGGAAAAGTAAGTACTGCATTGATTGTATACTTAACCAGTGTTATTTTTGGGACTGTCAGAGATTTTTTTTGCGCGTTTATTTCTTAGGCGTGGGAGTTTGTTTCTTCCGTAGATACTCCCTCTGTCCCATTTTGTCTGTTTGTGCATTGCAATGTGTGCATAACCTTTAACGTCGAATAAAATGAGACGGATTAATTTCCGTGTTAGTCAGCGTTGAATTTGACTCATTTGTTTCTTAGCTTCATTCTAGTGGATAGGTTCCTTTGCCAGGACAGAGCATCTTAGAGTCTTAGGGGGCCTTGCCTACGCAGTTAGAGTTGATTGAAACATCTTAGACTATATACACATAGTAAAATATGATACAAGTATCCTCATATAGATATTTAGTAAAATAGGTTTAACTATCGGCATTTTACTGACTTGCCCCCTGCCCCCTTAGGGAAGAGTCTGATTCCCTTTCTGTTCCTTTGGATTGGAAAAACTGAATTTATATTATTTTGGTCTCAGGTATTTGATGACCCTATATGTCTATACTTTCTGTAGAGAATAGAAATTGACATAACTAACTGGTACCTGTCTTCCTTTGATAACATGAAGCATACAGTTTGCTTCAGTTATTACATTCTTTGTCCCTTTTCTTTCACAGAAGGGACTGATAAATCATTCTACTTACCAAATCATAATGAAATTTTGCAGTTTCATGAAAGTGAAAAGGAATTCGGGGAAAGCTAATTACACTTCCAAACATGCTCCCCCGTTCTGTGAATTATGGTTTATATATAAAGGAAGACACATTTGGACAAGAGAGGCTTCTGAAACACCATGTTCTTTGTCCTCACATGCTCAACCAAATATCGAAGCCACAGAAAGCTTGAGATGTCGATCTTTTCAGTATGGTAAGAATGAAGTACCCAATTTGGAACGTCTTCAACCAAATTCTGCTAGAACTACAGTATGTTCTGGAATTAGAAGCTTGGATCTGGGTGAAATCATAGAAACTGAAGCCACTAATTCATCCAAATCATCTAGTTGTAGCAGTTATTGTTCTCCGCAAAGTTCTGCTGAGGTTTGTCTAGATACGTATTCAGAGGTCATGGAAGAAAGAATTAACAGTCAACTTATTGAGACCAAAAGAGAAGCTGAGGCAGCGACAGACGAGTCCTTTGCAGAACTATTAAAGTGCAGGAGGTCGGAAGTCGAAGCCATGGAGGCCATAAGGAAGGTAAGCATAATCTAGTTATTGTTCAACTTCTGTCAGCAAAGAAACTTCTGGTCTTTGTATTTATTTTCATAGTTAGTCATGAGCAATGTAGTCAGGATCGAGATCCTACATAGGATTGGTCGGCCGGTGGAGGAACGTAACACGGTTCGTAAGTAGGATCAGTAGGTTGTTGATAGATTTGAGAGAAATAAACAGAGATAATAGACGAAAAACAGTGGAAATAAGCAAAAAAAAAAGAAAGAGAAAATAGAGGATAAACAGAGGAAACAAGCAAAAAAATAGAGAAAACAGAGGAAAGCAGAGCAAAAACGAACTGGAGTAAAGTCAAAGCACGGTTGAGGTGCCATGGGACGTAGAATTGTACGATCCTACATGCCAGCACTCGATCCTGGCTACATTGGTCATGAGACGTCAAGTGTGCTTTCATAGGGATTTAAGAAACTTCGACAAAGTAACTTACCAAGAGTGAATCCATCTATAAGTTACTGGGATTCTATACCCAATTTTTTAAAGATTCACATTGTCAGGTCAGAATAGCAGAAGAAGCAACACTATGAACTTGTTTGTCTAATCCGAAGCACACTCTGATTTGTTTAAATGTGTTGTTTGGAAATTTCTTGGACATGGTGTTATATGGTTTAGCGTATACATATCCAAGTTAGTAACAAATGATGAAATTGAGTCTGTGATATGATTGATTTATGATTTATCTCTCCCAAACCTAATCATATATTCTATTTTCAGGTCAAATTATTTGAATCTGCCCATGCACGTGAGGTGGAGCTCAGAAAAGAGGCAGAGGATGCACTTAGAGTTACCATACTAGAACAACAAAAACTCGTAGAAAAGAGTGAAGATATTTCCGGTAATCTGCAAATGACCATGAGAAATGTGGCCCTACTAGATAGCCGTGTTAAGGAAACAACCCGTAGGCGAGATGAAGCTTCACATGAACTCTTGCTAATTCAAACTTCCATATCAACCTTGTGGCAAGAAAGGCAGCAGATCCGGAGACAGAAAATGGAAGCCCTCCGCTGGCTGGAACGGTGGAAAAGTCGTGGACAAGTCGGAGCAGCTCATTACAATGGGGTCATAGGGTTTGCAGAAGAACTTCCAGAGTTAGCAGAATTTTCATTATCGGATATTGAAAATGCTACATGTAATTTTTCCAAGAGCTTTGAAATTGCGCAAGGTGGATTTGGTTGTATATATAAGGGGGAAATGTTGGGTAGAACTGTTGCTATAAAGAAGTTCCACCAACATAATGTGCAAGGACCAGCAGAGTTTCATCGAGAGGTCAGTTTTCACATAATGGTTTTTCTGGTTTTAATCTTTTTTATCTTCAAAATCAAATAAGTTTCGGAGGGCTTGAGAGGATTGGACGTGGAAACAGATTTTGAGGCATATGAATTTCAATCTCTTTCTGTTTCTTTCTTTTTTTGTATGTCTGATTCAGTTGATGGTATCCTTTTGCGACCAGGTACAAATTCTTAGCAGTCTCCAACATCCTCATTTATTGACTTTGCTTGGTGTTTGCCCCGAAGCCTGGTCAATAGTATATGAGTACCTCCCTAACGGAACTCTTCAAAACTACCTATTCCGAAAAAGTAACATTATCCCTTTGACATGGAATATCAGAGCACGAATGATTGCCGAAATTTCCAGTGCACTATGCTTCTTACATTCTTTTAAACCGGACGCTATTATCCATGGTGATCTGAAGCCTGAGACTATACTTCTTGATTCTTCACTTGGTTGCAAGATATGTGAATTCAGGTACAGCAGGATTGTGACAGAGGAGTCTCTCTATAGTCCAAGTTTCCACTTGAGCACTGAGCCAAAGGGTGCTTTCACATATACAGATCCTGAGTTTCAGCGAACTGGGGTACTAACACCCAAGTCTGACATCTACTCCTTTGGACTTATTATTTTGCAACTCCTCACTGGCAGAACCCCAGTTGGATTAACAGTTCTAGTTCGCCATGCAGTTTCATGTGGAAAATTGTCTTCAGTTCTTGATTCTTCAGCTGGAGAATGGCCTTTATCTGTGGCATCACGGTTGGTCGAACTGGGTTTGCAATGTTGTGCACAAAATTGCAGAAATAGACCAGAGTTAACACCTACTCTTGTGAGAGAATTGGAACAGTTACATGTTTCAGAAGAGAGACCTGTGCCATCTTTTTTCTTATGTCCGATCCTTCAGGTAAATAATCTTCTTCTAACCATTGAAAAAGTATAACTAGATTTTGTATGTTATGTGGCTCATGTTTTATACTGCCTACCTTCGTCAGGAAATAATGCATGATCCTCAAATTGCAGCAGATGGATTTACATATGAAGGGGATGCCATACGTGAATGGTTGGAAAATGGGCATGATACTTCACCAATGACTAATTTAAAGTTGAGTCACTTGCTTCTCACTCCCAATCACTCAATTAGACTTGCCATCCAAGACTGGCTCTGCAAATCATAATTCATAAAGGTACATCAATTCATTTAGGCTAAAGAACTCTTTTTATCCCCCTTAAATTTAGGGCTAGTTTCTTTTGTAGCTACACAATTTTCACCGTTGTCAATATACCCCATATCCGACGATGATAAATTGGTTTTGATCCCAACCCTTTAGTTAGTCAACTTTAGTTGTCGCCTTGCTGGGAATTGCCTGTGTTACACAATTCAAGTACATACAAAAAAAAAAAAAAATTTAGCCACAGTTTCCAGCCGAGAGAGCAAAAAAGAAAAAGGTGAATGCCAAAGATGGTCATTGCCTGAGTACCTGTCATTCTATTAGGACCTATGCTAAGGGGTTAAAATGAAAATAGTCATGCCATCTTTTTCATAAAAGTAGCCAATATATGTATATGCTTTTTTTGCATTGTTTTTCTATAATCCTGTGTATGTTAACCAATATATGTATATGCTTTTTTTGCATTGTTCTTCTATAATCCTTTCTAGCTTCGTCATTTTCAAGTGTTCGATGTTACAAGGTTGGTTGTCTTGCATGTTTAGAAAATCGTTGTATACGATAGGATGTTAGAATTAACAGAATTCTTCTACAGAGATATTGAGTGTAGACTCTAGTGCTTCTAATAGTGCATAATAATAAATGCATAATAATAAATAACCTATCATTGTACAAATATCATTTCTCTCTGTTCAAAATGGTAATTTATAAGCAATGGTTGGCTTGGCTAAGGTAAGATAGGATATCCTTTGTTTGGTGTTTCTAAGCTCTAACAACATCTCTAATAGAAGTTCCTTATCTCTAATAGTAGGCCGAGTTCCTTAAAGTTAAGCAATATTTTTGTATAAGGAACATTTGAATACAAATAAAAAATTATTTTCTATCTTGCAATCAATCAACTCTTGAATAAAAGTATAAAATTGTGAGTTGTTTAAAGGTTGCTTAAAATTATACCATTGGTTTGGAGCAAAATATGCTTATATAGGATTGGAGTAAAACATGCATCAGTTGCTTAAATATGATATAGCTAACAAATTGTATATGGCTAAGCGATGCAAACAGTTAAAGTTTATTGCTTGCATATTACGAACATATCGCCCGTTTGGGGAAATTTGTAGCAGTAAGGGAGGTTAACTCGCAAGCAGAAACTATAAATGCATGTATTTAAACCTTCATTTGAATCTTCAAACCCTTGTTGCCTTCATTTCGATCTTAAGCTTCATCTTTGAAGAACGAAGGTAAGAGGATGGCACCATTGATTTTCCACTTACAAGTTACATTTAATGCAACAATAAGGAGCTTAATGCAGAAAAGGCTGATTTTTTGCATGTAAATTCTGGCCAAGAATTATTCTACCCTGAAATATATAGCAAATATTTACTTCAACTTTCATTTTGTAAGAGACATGCAATAAGTTCAAGAAACTTGCCTTGGACTATTATTCAAAACACAATTTCTTTGTTGAAAGAGAGGCTATACCAAATTAGTAAAAATCTTTTTCATTGACATATTTTATAAAAACATTAATTTTTTCATTATCCTTTTTCTTAAAATATTTATCATTATTCTTTTGAACTTGTAGCTTAAAAATTTAAACTAATTGATGGTACTATAATATTTATAGAACAAATTTTAGTTCAGTAGCACTTCTCATAACCACTATACACTATCATTAACTAAACTTAATAGTGACCCGAGTGTGTAGCTTAGAAGTGATTTATGCCAACAATATGTCCATTAAACTCATTAAGAACAATTAAAACGTGAGATGTAGAGTAAGCAATCCAAAGAAATTAAAGCTAATTTCCTTCCTGTTCATGTCAGATGCTCCTTCGAGATATATATATATGTTAGTCAAAAATAATAAGTTCTAGTCGCATATTTACAAAGGCTTTGCCTTTCTGGGGAAAACTATACCGTCAAATAAAGCTAACTAACAACCATAAATACATGTATTCAAAACCAAAATTTGAATATGCAAACACCTTGTTAATTACCTTGGTTGATCTTAAATTTGCTTCATCTTTGATGAACGAAGGGAAGAACTGACAAGCATTTCCGTTTGAAACAATCCAAAAATGGATTGGACTCCACTTGTGTTCCATTGATAAATTTCCTCATTGTCAGATGTCATATTTGCCTTGGAGCTTGTTTTAGATAAGTGAATCATTTGATTGCAACTTTATGTTTTGAAATTATCACGTGACCGTTATAACCAAGACTAGAAGATTTAACTTCTTTGGTGTCGAGAAAAGTGTTTGAGAAAGAGGTCTAGTTTTTCTTGTTTTCATTCTTGTTGAAATTAGAGTTACATATGCCAAATGTGGTTAGCAATGATTTCTCCCTTAGAGTGTCTGGTTGGAGTTGCCATTTCGAAAACCTTGAATTTCAATGGACAATCTTCGAGCACGGTTTCTTTCTTCCTTGCCTAGAGTTCCTTCTTCCAGCAATTTCAGTGTCCTTTCTGCTTTCTTTTTTACAATAAGTCCGAGTTGAGGCTCCATGTGAATATTGCAATGATATCACAGACTATTGCTTTGTATTTTCTTTTCACAAATACTACACAGACAAAAAATCCTTTTCACGAAAAAAGAACTCATACGATTCAATTAAATACACAGAAGAAGAAGAAGAATCATTCTTATTAATTTCAGAAATGTTGAGCACAAAGAAACCATGATCACAATATATCTTTCCCACAGTGTTATTGTCAGATTTAAATGACACCTTAATCTCATTATTTTCCAACAAGATACTGAATTAAATTTGCTCTTATATTATGTACACAAAGTACGTCGGTGAAAGTCTTTTTCGATGTGAGCTTCAGAAGAACTTTTCCCTTTTCCAAAACTGCAACATTTCGCGAATCACGCAAATAAGATACACAAGTTTTTCGTAATTGCCTGCAGAAGTATAGGAAGTAAAGGCATCTTTGTTTGTTCAAATATGCTTGCCTGGTAACCCAAGAGTCTACCAATCATTTGACACAACGATCACAATATTAACTTAAGAAATAACCGCAACAACTATATCATCTCCTTCATCGTCCGCCAAATCAGTTTTAGCACCACAATGCAGGCATAGAATGAGAAATGAAAGCCCTCCCAAAGAATGAGAAATGAGAAACCTCCCAAAGCTACAGCCCCAAAACTAAAGCTAATTTGGGCGATGTTGAAGAGGAGATGATATAATTCTTGCGGTCGTTTTTCAAGTCTATTAAAAACTTAGCTTAATAGCAGTTTTGGCCCCCTGAGTATTAGGAAGTTGCGATTTTGACTCTTAACTAAATAAAATACAATTCAGCCCCTTAAGTATTGTCTCTTTTGCAGTTTTGGCCCCAGACCAATTTTGACAAAGACAATGCTGATGTGGATGCCACGTATGTAATTTTTTATTTTTTAAATATTTTTTAATTAAAAGAATTTATAATTTTAATAATTAAACAAAAATTACACATGTGGCGTCCACGTCACCATTGACTTGGTCAAAATTGACCTAGGGGGCCAAAACTGCAAAAAGGACAATACTTAGGGGGCTTGACTTGGTCAAAATTGACATGGGGGCCAAAACTGCAAAAGAAACAATACATAGGGGGCTGGATTGTATTTTATTTTGCTAGAGGGTCAAAATCGCAACTTCTTAATACGTAGGAGGTCAAAACTGCTATTAATCTAAAAACTTTGTCATTTAAAAACTTAAGTTAGTTTAAAAACTTGTCAATAAAAAAAAACAGTTGGTTTAAAAACTTGTCGTTTAAACATTTTTCAGCAAGAAGTTAGTTTGATTTAAATTTGATAATAGATTGGATTTTTTTGAGTTTAATGGAGAAAGGAAATCCACGGTATAAAACAAATTTACACTAAACATTCAATGAGAATATTACCAAGGGTAATCTATCATTTAGGCTCTTAAATTACTTAAATTCAAAGTTGAAATGGTTTACGTGTTTGAAATTATGGCTTGTATTCCACGGAACGGTCCTTTTTTAGGAGGAACAGTTCATGTTTGAAAGTTGATTATTTCCACTTGGTTTTGAAAAATAAATTAATAAACGGATCAGTCAACTTCGTCACCTTAACATCTTTTGCGAGGAAGTGTTTGTGAATTCTTCGTATTCAAGATTTTTTTTTTCTGGACAAATTGCATAGTAGAGCATTAGTTAATTAATTAATTAACGCCATATTCTCCTGAACCAACCATAATTTCTAATGATCCTGCTTGACCTTTTTAAATTTATTTTCTTATGAAGAAAGAAACAATGATCCTGCTTGCCCAGTTTGGTCAAGTGACTATTATGTACAATATTTTTCAATACTGGAGTGGAGAGATGATTGTGACTTGAAGAAATCATGGTTATATTTTAGAGAGTCTCTCTTTTTATTTATAAAGACTTGGATATAAAATCTTTAAAAAGGAAAACTTGATTCTTTATCACATAGACCAGGATTGTATTTCAACCAAAAAAACAGGTTTCTCACCAAAAAAAGAAAATGAAAAACATATGGTTTGGGGTCAAGCTAATTAGTGTCGTCATGCACTTGTTAAAGGAAAAAAAAACAAAGTTTATATTGAAAAGAGGTTGATTATACAAATTTAAGATGTTTTTTTAGGTTTAATAGCAGTTTTCGTTTCCTAACTTTCACGAAGTTGTAATTTTTGGTCCTCTAAAAAAAACTACAAAACCGCTTTTTAAGCTTTGCAATTGTAGCAGTTTTGGCCCCCAAGGCAAAAATAAATAAAAAAATAACACGTGGCACCTCACTTAGGGTGCCACGTCAGCGTAGATCGAGTCAAAATTGGTCTTGCGGCCAAAACTGTCACAGGTGCAAAACTTAAAGAATGGTTTTGTAGTTTTTTTTTTAGAGAGCTAAAATCGCAATTTTGAGAAAGTTAGAGGCTAAAACTGTTATGCCTTTTTTTTATTATATTTGTTTCCTTGAAGAAGAAAAAACAGAGAAGAAAAGCAAATGTTTTCAAATTGGATCCTCATCTTCATGATTCTCTACATCTCTCTTATAAATCTCTATCACTCTTTCAATCTCACTCTCTGTTGATAATTCTATTACTTTTTTAACCAATAAGTTTTAAATTGGTTTTTTAGTTGATGTGGGTCATTTTTTAAAATAATTGGCTTCAATTTCTTATAGGAAAATGATTGCCTTCGATACTTTACGAGAAAAATATTATAAAAGAAGTTCGTTCGAATTTATATAAATCTTCATTGTTAGTGAATACTTTATATATAAAATCATTAAAATATAATTAGTAGTTTTACAATTTCCTTACCATGATTCCAAAAAAAAAAGTTTTACGATTTTGGGGTTTACCAAAGCTACTACAGACTAAAGATTAAAAGAACTATTATAGTGGTTTTTTTTAACAATGGTGGAGTTTCTTTTTTTCTTTCAAGGCTGCAAAGGAAAAACTCGTAACAAAAAATTATTTACATTGAACATAAAACGACAAAAAGAGCAAAAAAGAACCTAACTAAGGGGTTCAAAAACACAATATAGGATTAATCCACTAGTGATTTACACATGTATTTACGCATCATCCACTAAAGTGGTTCTTACATGAACAAAGGAATTTCAATTCACGACATTACAGATAAGTCTTTATCAACTGAGTTAACATTTATTAAAAATCGATATTATATTGAATAATTAACTGTTAATTTATATATAATTGATTATAATTTTTTAAAGATAAATTCCTTTAAATTAAATTATTTTATTTCCAATTTTCTTAATTAAAATTAATTTTATAAAGTCAAATTAACTGAAACTAACTGTAAAATTCCTTTGCTGATGTATCCTTTTTTTATTTTTTACTAAATAAGCTTCTAAAAACCCTTAACCTTGGCTAATATATATTTGGGTAATGTTAATTTATGCCTCTGGGGCACATGTTAAGAAACTCAAAAGAAGAAATGTTTCATAAAATTTTGTGCATTCAATTCATTAAAAATTAAATATAATGCACACATTTCAATAAAGTATTTCTATATTTGATTATTTAACTTGTGCCCTGTTAACATTTCTCTATATATTTTTGGAACTAATGATAGGGAGACTAAAATTAAAGTACATTCAACCCTATTTGAGTATTTGTTACTCAATTGTAAATTTTTAAGCAGAGTTTGTCACTCATTTATGTCTCACAATGTTCGAGAAATTAGTGTATGTAATTGCACGTGAAGGATATCTGATTTACACACAAAAAATCCAACCCCGTTGCTGCCAGCTCATTAGAAGTAGTTAGGTGTTATTTTCATCAAATTTAGCTTGCCTGGCGAGCTGGTGCTGTCTTTCATGCAAGATTAAACAGACTTGGATTCCCTCAAAAAGCTCCATAATTGTGATTAGCTGGTCAAATGAGAGTGAAATGCCTTACATCATTGAGCTATATGATTGATATTTCGTAACTTCATAATCAATATTTCACTCCAAATGATCAACATGTTAAACTTAAACATAAAAATAGAACAAAACTCCAAAAATTGTTTGGTTAGAAAAGAAATCACATCATGTTCACCCTAATTACTCAAAGAACTTCTAAATCACAAATCTATTCTAAAAATCACTAATCTAGCTAAAAATACTAAAACTAACTAAATAAAATAAATAACCACTTAAATCCTATAAAAAAAAAAAACTTACATAAAATAAACAGTAATCACTCATTGTCGGATCTCATCCCACCATTAAGATTTTATGCAACTTTCTTTTTTTGAAGGAATTTTTATGCAACTTTCTTGAAAGAGTATATGGAAAGAAAAAAAGTTTGAATAAAGTTGTATATGTGAATTATGACTTTGCTATATAGGAAATCATTCAAAGTCATATATATGCAAAATGCGGCTTTGGCTAAAGTCGACATTTTGATATTATTTTAAGAAAATAAATAAATAAAAGCAAGAAATCGGATTCGTACTTACTAATAGAGAACTACTTTTTGGACTATAATTATTTGATCAAAGTATAGCAAATTTACCAATGAGGTAAAAAAATCAATGATAAGTAAGTTTAGAGCTTGAAATTGAATAGTAGTCTTTGATTTTAGTCATAGTCAAAGCAAGATGGAATAGAAGACCAGGTTTGGTGCGGGTAATCTAACATCTAGTCTAGAAACAAATCAGACCATAAACAAGACTTTCATAACCAACTTTCCTTGCAACGCAGCCACAACAATTTAATTAACATTTTTATTTATTTATTTATGACACATATAGTAACATATATTAATGTTTTGACTTGTACTTTAGTTGTCTTCACCCTTTATAACGCTAGCCACCTTATTTTGAACAACTGCTCCAAGCTTTGCCTTTGTTATTCATAAGAGGAACATCACCACCTAACTTCACTTCTGCCACAAAAAAACCTGTTTCACTTTATTCTTTCATCCGTTTAAGGTTAGTGTTTCATTAATTTGCTTATTCTTGTGTTTACTTCTATAATATAACAACGGTTGAAGAATGAAGACTTTTCTGTTACACTATATACTATCTAGCTACCTTAAAATTTATGTTATTTACAAATTTACTTCTGTCTCACGTTATAAATTTTATGTATCTATGTTTCTTTAGATATTGACCAAGATGTTATGCTTGTTTTTCTGTTAAATATTTCAATTATTATGAAAACGGTTTTAATTGATGATGTTTGATGAAAATGAAGTTTCCACCATGTGTAAATTATAACAAAATTAGCTATATGTTCTTTCAATCTTTTGATTGTTAATCTGATTGCTTCAGCCTTTTATTCAAATTATTTTCCTTCATATGTGGATTTCATGATATGATCACAACAAAAAAAAAGCATGTAATATGAACATATGAATGATATACTGCTATGTTTTCTTTAACATTTATACTTAATTTCTTTGCAACATTAATCATGGTTATGCAGGACAAGGTCAGGAGACAGAAATTGATTATCACTCGAGTGGATTAAATTTTACAGAAATTAATTATTTATTATGGGAAAACAATTGATTACTTCAGAGGAATCTACAGCTCAAATTCAAGAAGTTAATCAAGGATGTATGTGGGGCATGTTTCATATTCTTGATTATCATCGTTGGGGTGTCAAAAGAGTGTTTCATTACAAAAAGAAAAGACACGCCAGATGTAAGCAATTTCATGTCAAACCATGTTTCATTCTTTTATTTTATCACTTGATTTTGTGATATTTTTTATTTATTCAATAATCATTACCATTGCTTTATATAATCATCAAGAACCTTTTGTGTACATAAACAGCTGTATTACTATTGAGTAATTCTACCTATACCTTAGAATTATTTTAAGTAGAAATTAATATCTATGCGCAGATAGTTTAAATCTTTTTCACCTATATGCAGATAAGAAAAAGACCATTTTGCAAGACCAACAAAATGTTGTTACAGATGCAGAATCCCTCTCGGTATGTTTAAAGATTCATGATTATACTTTATGGTCACACCCACAAATAAATAAAAAATTATTGTATTGTATATAATAATTGTGAATCTAATATAAAAATATAAATATCAGGCAAGTCAACATAGAGAAATATCAAAGGCTAAAGGTCGGGCTAGTAGTGGGAATGCACTTCATCAGAATAAAGATGGCAAGACAACAGATCAAGGTTCCCTTAACAGAGACATTTCAATTAAATTCAAAAATAATGATGATGTTTTGGAGGTAATTAGTGTGGAGAAGAATGTATTACTCAAATT
Organism: Medicago arabica; assembly: GCA_946800305.1. Lineage (NCBI taxonomy): Eukaryota > Viridiplantae > Streptophyta > Magnoliopsida > Fabales > Fabaceae > Medicago > Medicago arabica. The sequence goes on from OX326971.1 coordinate 53,306,024, forward strand.
TCTAAGAGATATAGACATTGGTGGTAAAAAAATTCATCAAACTCCTCACAACAAAGCGAAATTGACAAAATCAGGATCATTTCCTTTGACCGCGCCTTCTAAGGTGAAAAACATTAGCTCTAGTACCTTCCGGTCCAAGCAAACCGAAATTTGGCACTTTCCCAAGGGAGAAAAGTTGCTAGCTGGAACTCAGGCACCAAAAAAGTTTGGATCAAGTTCAGTGAAAGATATTTCTTATGAAACACCGAAGCCTTCAGCGAGTGATCTTGGAATCGATAGTGTCATGGCTATGCAACAAAAACCAAGCATTTCTTCAAGGCCTTCTGAAGGAGTAAGCCACAAAGGATGGAATCAAGTGGTTATTCATCAATTCAAAGCTATAAAACAGAAGATAAAACATGCACTTGTGGAACTCAAAAAAAGTGGTCACCAAACATCTGTCGAAGTTGTCCACAATAATGAGAAAGAGATCTCACAAAGCTTAGATGTTGGCGTGATTCAAGAATACAGAAAGAGTAAGAGCTTGAGTGAGGCTAAAGCTTCTGAATCTGATTCCAACAAACATGAAGCTAACCTAATGCGAAGAACATCATCTCTTAATGAATCGATGGATAGATATACTCAGTTGTTTGAGAAAAGTATGAGCAAAGAGATCAAGTGGCAAAGCTCGAAGTCTAAAAGCTTAAGATTGACAAATGATGATAAGAATCACAAGAGTAGGCATGCTCCTATGTTTTCTAGAAGTAATTTGTCTATGCCTAATCTTGAGTCCTTGGGATTCATTCTACATGATGTTCTTATCGATACAAATGAAGCAAATAATACAGTGGAAAGTGATAATGACGTTCAACGTAAATCAGTGAGCATTCCTTTAAAGATTGATAAATCACTTGAACATTTTAAAGAGGCTGAAGTTGATGAAACGGTTGAAGGGAGTGCCAGAGATGTGAATCCTAGTTCTTTATCGGATAAGCCAGCGGTGGAAACAAGCATCACCACTTATCTTAGCAAGGAGGTAACAACATCACTTGAAACTAGCTGTCAAGACAATACAATCAGCCAAGCAGAAGGTAACAAATTTATGTCAATGTGCACGAGACCAACATAACATTTCTTTGAGGAATTTAATTGATATGCGCTATAAATCGATCACAATTGTTTTAAAAATATTTTACTTTAATCATAACTACTTTACTCATAAGATGATTTGTGATTGACTGACGGTATCAGAGATCATTACTAATCATTTTTTTGGCTATATATACCAGGAAAGGAATCGAATACGCGCAGTTCAAATGCCAATGTGACAGACAAAGACACAAACAATAATCTTGAAAATCATTTCTTGCACTTCAAGTCATATTCAGAAAACGATTCCAATTTCAAATATGTCAAAGATATTCTTGAATTTTCGGGTTTCATGGGAAATGAGCAGACCCAAATGCGATACACGGTAGACCAGCCAATGAAACCTTCCTTATTCACAGCTTTGGAAGAAATTTTTCTTCATGAAAATGAGTGTTCTACAGAAGAGAATATCAATATGTGTGATCGTCAACTTCTTTTTAACTTGGTCAATGAAGTACTCTTTCAAATATATGAAAATTCACCAACTTACTTTCCAAAACCCTTTGCATTCAACTGCAAACTCAAACCAATGCCTAAAGGGAACTATCTTGTTAAAGAAGTATGGGACAGTGTTAGTTCATATTTGAGGTTGAGACCAGAGTTAGATCAGACATTAGATGATGTTGTTGGTCGTGATTTGACGAAAAGAAGTGGTTGGATGAATCTTCAACAGGAAGAGGAGTGTGTAGCACTTGAACTTGAGGAAATGATCATAGATGATTTATTAGATGAAATTCTCTTCTCATGATGTTGGAAACTCAACTAGATTTAATCAATGGTCAATACTGATTCAAGAGTGTTTCAGACTTTCAGTTCATTGATGATTTTTTGAAGCAGCATAGGATTTATATGTTGATTAATTTGTAAATAGGATTGTACTGGCAGATGCTATGTAAAGTTTCTTAAAGAGTTTTGGTGTGTATTAGTTCCCATGTAAATAACATAAGATTATACTTTTTTTAAAACAACATAGGATTATATACTTTTTTTTTAAACAACATAGGATTATGCTTGTACTTGTTTACATCTTCAAGATTGTTAAATGTTGATGTCAAAAAAGTCTCTTATCAATGCAATGTAGTACGGAATTGAATTTGAGTCCCCATCCCACACCTGACTGGGATCGAGTTTCCTCACACAGCCACTTACATACATACATATTGTCATCCGCCTTTGAATGTCCGGAAAAAATCTGCACCCGCATCCACATCTGGTCAAAGCGGGGATCCCTCGTCAATGTTGTCGGGGCAAAGTTAGCTAGGTTTCTACTAGCGATTGCAGATTATAATGTCATCCTATTCCTTACATTGCAGCTATTATGGTGAAATGCAGTGAGTTTTTCCTAGTCAAAAGAATTGTTTGGTCCAATTTAAAAAATTGAAAAGTATAGGGTTCAAAATTGCAAAATTTGAAATGCAAAGACAAAAATCTAAATATAGAGGGATCAAAAAATTTATAATTAAGTTAAATATTTTTTTTTGGTGGTGGCCGACATCGGATATTTTATGCGTTGTCCATACCAATTGAGTTATACTCACGAGGACAATTAAGTTAAATGTAACACCCCGAAATCCCAACTTAAAAATTCATGCATAGAATCAGAGTATATCGCAATATTCAAGATGCCACATTTCATAAAATCTTTAAAACAAATGAATAATAATTTATTCCTCATCAATGTTCAAATCGTAGCAGCGGAATCATAATTCAAAAATCCTTAAAAGAATTAGTTCTTGGCACAAGGCCTCATAAACATCTCAAAAATTCAAAGATCGATCGTAAACATCATAATTAGTTCAACATGATACATAAAAGAATATAATTCAATAAAACACCATCCCGTTACATATCAGAGCATTTCCTACGACACCACAAGGATCTCTCACATCGTCGAACCTATGCTTGGTCACCTGCACTTGCCCGCAAGGCGGCAATTCCAACAGAAGGGGTGAGATTCACAACATGGTCTCATACGTCACAAACATCATCAAAATCATATATAATAATATACTATATACTCCAATAAAATAATTAAATAATCAAAGTGGGCGTTACAACTCTCCCCCACTTAAAGGATTTTCGTCCTCGAAAATCTTACCTCGATTAAACAACTCTGGATAGGACTCCAGCATCTTACTTTCAAGCTCCCAAGTTAAGCTTTCACCGGTCGCTCCACTCCAAACAACTCTCACTAGAGGTATCTCCTTGCCTCTCAACAATTTCACCTTGTGATCATCGATCCTCAAGGGTAGAGTCTCAACCGTAAGGTTGTCTCTCACTTGTACATCGTCACTTTGGATCACATGAGATGGATACTCGCCGCAGCGAGTAGTAACAGAATGCTAAGCAGCAACTCGCGAGGCGAGCAGAACCACTCGTCATAGCGAGTAATGTGGTCTCAGACCACTATAACTTGAGTTTTGTAATTCTGTTTTGAGCGAGGCTTTGAGGGTAGACCTTTGGATAGTATTAGAGATGTTTTATGACCTAAATTACAATCTGTAATGATGCTTTAAGATGATTTTAATTGTTGGCGTTGATTTATGATTTATATGCATGAATTTTTAAGTTGGGATTTCAGGGTGTTACATTAAACATTTAAAAAGACACTTGGTGCATATAGAATAACCGTTTAAGTCAAAGTTTTTTTTTTAAAAAAACTAATAAGAGTTTAATTAATATGCATTGTTAGGGTAAAATTATTCTACATATGTATTCAATGATATATTGTCACGTAATTTAATATATTTAAAAAACACATAAACTATCATATTCATTAATTGAAATGACAACACATCATTTGATGCAAATGTAAACTCAATTAATAAATGGTTTATAAACTTTATATCACATTAAGTTTGAATAATAAAATATATCTAAATTTTATACATATTTTTTGTACAAAAGTTTTTTTATATTTTATTTTAAAAAATTATATATTGACAATATTTCCAAAAAGTTTTAAAGCCATGAAATTAAGCAGCAGCAATATATGAGTTGAAGTGTGAAAACAAGACAAGCATGAGCATGCGAAATCTAATGAGCATCGCAATACATGCGAAGTTCATAGAGACAATACGTCGAACACCTTGTGTCATTGAAACCCATCTCAGTTTCAAATTGTTTTGCACACAAACAACTCAAAACCAAGATAGCTTATGCAAGAGAATCGAAAAGCTTCCCAAAGGAGAATCAATAGCTTCCGCATTTCGTAGTTGGATGCGTGATGGCTTCCCCGTTCGCGGCGCCGATGTCTTTCACACCATTAACCGTCTCAGAAAGCTCAACTTCAATAAACGCGCACTTGAGGTAGTAAATTTCACTCATTTGTCTTTCTTTGTTGTTTTCTTAATCAATCTTTGTATGTTTCAATGAAAATGACAACTACCATTTTGACCATGTTTGGATAAACAACTTATTTTGCAGCTTATAGCACAGGGGCTTATCATACTATAACTTCTTGGGAATGAGCTATTTCTATAACACCAGATAAAATAAAGTTAAACTGCTTTTGTATACTCTATAAGTTGTTTTCATAAGCTATCCTAGAGAGTTTGTGAAAATAAGTTGAAAACAATATATGAACATGTCATAAGCTGTTTTCACCAGTTCTTCCAAACATTGGCATTGTTTGGATAAACAGCTTGTTTGCAGCCTATAGCACAAGTGCTTATCATGATAAGCACTTGTGTATAAGCTTACATAAGCTATTTCTGTACCAAAAGATAAAATAAAGTTAAATTGTTTTTGTATATGCTATAAGTTGTTTTTATAAGTTATCTTGGAGAACTTATGAAAATAAGCTCAAACAAGCTTATGGAAAATGTCATAAGCTGTTTTAATAAGTTCTTACAAATAGTATCAGAAAACTTATGTTACTAGATGAGCTCAAGTAAGCCAATCCAAACAGGCCCAGTTTGTCTGTGTTTTGTATACGACTCGGCTCCATTGTTTTCCACACATTGTTTGTGCCGTGTTTGGATAAACAACTTAGTTTGCAGCTTATAGCATAAGTGCTTATCATTTAAGCTCTTTTGAATAGCAATTTCTATAACACTAGATAAAATAAAGTCAAACTGCTTTTGTATAATCTATAAGTTGTTTTCATCAGCTATCTGGAGAACTTATGAAAATAAGTGGAAAACAACTTATGAACATGTCATAAGTTGTTTTCACGAGATCTCCCAAACAGTGTCTTTGGGTTTTGTATACTGCTACATTGTTTGAGACTTGAATTTTTTTCCTCTTCTGACTTTTGATAGGTGATGGAATGGGTGATTAGGGAGAGACCCTATAGACCTAGGGAACTAGATTACTCTTATCTAGTGGAATTTACAACTAAGCTTCATGGAATTCCACACGGTGAAAAGCTCTTCACTCGTGTTCCTGTTGAATTTCAGAATGAGTTACTCTACAACAACCTTGTGATTGCTTGTTTAGATAAAGGTGTCGTAAGGCTTTCACTTGAGTACATGAAAAAAATGAGAGAATTGGGTCATCCCATTTCGCATTTGGTCTTTAATCGCTTGATAATTCTACATTCCTCGCCGAGCCGCAGGAAGATGATACACGGGTTACTTACTCAAATGAGGGCTGATAAGGTCACGCCACATGTTTCGACATACAATATTTTGATGAAAATAGAGGCCAATGAACACAATCTTGAAAATCTGATGAGGTTTTTTGATCGAATGAAACGGGTGCATGTTGAACCGAATGAAATATCTTACTGCATTTTAGCTACTGCACATGCAGTTGCTAGGTTATACACAGCAACTGAAATGTATGTTGAGGCTGTGGAGAAATCTATGACAGGGAATAATTGGTCAACATTGGATGTCTTGCTTATATTGTATGGGTATCTTGGGAGCTGGAAGGAGCTGGAAAGGATTTGGAGTATTATTAAAGGTCTTCCCTTTGTTAGGTCTAAAAGTTATTTGTTAGCCATTGAAGCATTTGGTAGGATTGGAGAGTTAAACCGAGCAGAAGAGATTTGGTCAGAAATGGAATCAGTAAAAGGATTGAAATCTGTAGAGCAATTTAATTCAATGATGACTGTGTATTGCAAACATGGAGTGCTTGACAAAGCAGCTAGGTTGTACAAAAATATGAAGACAAAGGAGTGCAAACCGAATGCCATAACGTATCGACATCTTGTTCTGGGTTGCTTGAAATCTGGTAAGGCAGAGCAAGCTTTGAAGACATTAGACTTGGGCATGCGTTTTCCGGTAGACAAGAAGGTTAGAAATTCAACCCCATGGTTGGAGACAACTCTTTCAATTGCTGAGTTTTTTGCTGAAAAAGGGGATGTTGAAAATGTTGAGCGACTGTTTGAAGAATTTCATAAAGCTAAGTATTGTAGGTATACTTTTGTATATAATACCTTGATTAAGGCTTATGTAAAAGCTAAGATTTATAATCCAAATCTTTTGAGAAGGATGATACTTGGAGGAGCAAATCCTGATGCTGAAACTTACAGTCTTTTGAAAATTGCTGAACAGTTTCGGACCTGATAGTTTTTATTCATAGTTTTCAATCGAGTTAATGTTATATCATTTTATGCATCCTTATGTTGTCATTCTATTTTGTAAACGTGTATCAATTATGGAACAAGAGCACTAAGATCATCTGCCATTGCTTATAGAAGCTCCTTTTGTTTGCATATTGCACCAACAACTGATTATATAAAGATGATACACGGGTATAACATGTCGATTTTCATTTACCTCTCCAAATTCAGCTACATTGCTCCATAATAGATTGCCAGTTTCAGTTATTATGAAAGGTGAGGATTCCTCGTCTCTGGAGATAAGTGCTGGTGGCTTGGTTGGTGAGAGCTCTTTTAGGTATGTGGTGATAGGTCGTTTTTTAAGTATTTGTTCTTTATGTTTTTCGGTTTTAGTCTATTATCTGGTTTTAAATTTACATATGAATTTAACTGTTATTGGTAAGAAAATTTCACGAAGTTGGCAGGCAATGAATGATTTTGTGCTCTTGAGAGTTGAGACATTGTATTGTATTCAAGTGTTTCTATCATTAACCATTGAGTTTTCGCAACAAAGCGGCAAAAGGAGTCTTTTCTATACACGCAACTTCAAGGGATTCATATGAACAAACTCCTTTATTAGATAGTTTAACTGTTGATTGTTCAGCTCTGTCTGTTGATTCCGTTTTAACCCCGAAGCATATGTGTTACCTTCTCTTTAATATATTTTTGTAGATTTATTTTGAATCTGTTCTAATTGTGGATGCATACCTCTTGATTGATTCCTCCATTTTCTCTTTAACCCGAAGCATATTTGTTTTTTGATTCAGAGATCTTGGAACCAAGAAGCAATTGAAGAAGCATTCAATACACCCCAAGTTTTAGTTTATTCATTAAGGGAGTACTTGCATGAAAAGTGAAAAGAAAGAGGTAAAAAACAATCTACTTTGGTTTGTTTAAAATTTCAAGAAGTTGTGGTATTTGTCATCAGTTTTTGTAGAGTATAATGTTTCATGTTCTTCCATCAAGAAATTATAAATTATCACATCATTATAAATAATATTCTTGTATCTTTTACGGTTTATACCGATTATTGAATTGGTGAGAAATAGTTCACTATTAAAGGGAACAACAATGATCCAAGTGAAGGGGAACATGTTAATTTGCAAACACTTTGTTATCAATGACCTGAAATAAACATGGAAAATATGAATTGGAGAGTTATAAATGTACCCTTTATTAGTGTTTGGCTTCACAATGTACCTTCGGGTTCTGAAGACACAATAGCAACACCCGGTAGTCATTTTCGTGTTAACAAGAACCCGAGCATATCATTTTGTGTGAAATTGAAAACCATTTAGTTTGATAAAGTTTGCTAATTTATGTATCTTGCAATAATTTACAGCTGAAAGCTTTTAGCTTGGATCCTGGTCCACGCACCAAGGACCAAGAGATGAAAGGGATTAAATATTCAGGACCAAGAGAAGGCAGGGATTACATATTCAGATGGCAAGGTTTTGGCAAGAAGGAAAGGAACCTACCTACTAGTGTGAGCAGAAGTCTTTGATGTCCTATTATATAATATATATATATATATATATTGCAGATAACAGTGGATAAAGGTTTAGATACACTTTTTAACCCTATAATAGAATACTTTTGGTTTAATAACAATATCATTCACATCACTTAGCCTCCTGTGATTGAGAAACAACTACAGACAATGTGAATTGTTTATTTATTTATTTAATTATTTAATATGTCGGTAAAGTTTCCCCATTTATAAATTCAGAGTCCACCCAGATGACCTTTGGAGGATATGTCTATGTTCTATATATAGAGACATGTTTGGACTCCAGTTCAAGGAATATTGTTTGTATACTCTACTAGGGCCTACACTTTCTTGCTCTTGGAAAATGCTTGGCTTGAAAACTTTCTTCAAGATTTTTTATTATAACCCCATGAACGGTTGTCTTGATAGCTATGTAAAGATAGACCATCATGGGACACTACTACTAGACAACTCCGCCAGTGTTTACAAAACAAGATATTTATCATGATTTCAACAGACAACTACTACTAGTTCAGTATTTTTTTTAAAGCAACAGCAATTAGATAGATTGATATATATATATCATGGTTTCAACAAGGAGACATTCCTACCTTACAACACGTCCCCTTAATTTCATGATCTAGAACCGCAATTGATCTTTATGAAAACGTTTAACTTCATTCACCTGGCTGCTAATGTTTAAATTTGAAAACCTGTTCATGCCCAGGTTTCTTTATACTAAAAGTAAAACCCATTTATTCAAAGACTAGGAATTGTCAGAGAGCTGAAATATCACATCTCATTAGTAATTCAATCAAAATTATTACATAACCGGTAAGACAGACAAAAGAGACCAAACGTGCGACTCCTTTTCAAACATGGAATAATAGCATTAAACATTTAAAACATCCATTAGAAACTCCAGCCATTTATGAATTCTGCAGCAGTCGCAATTGCAGCCCCTGTAATAGCACCTACTACAATCTTGTCTGCCTTCTCGTTGCTGGCTGCAGACACCAGAGCCCCTGTCACTGCACCTCCGAATGTGGCATTCTTCTGCAGTACATCAAAAGACCAAGGGAACAACGGTAAGAATCTCAACTGAAAAATCCAACTTAAATTGAACAATAAAAGGCATGGCGCACTGCCTAAAACAAAGTTAACACATTTGACACCTAACTTTTACAAATTCATTTTCAAACATGATGCTTGTTAAAAACAGCTTGAAATTTAAGAGATTAGATGCCATTATATTGAAGACAAGTCCAGAAATAAAATGCTCTCTCTAGCATAGAATTTACAATAACACCAAGTCTATTGAGAGAATTACCCAGTCTCTGGTGCCACGGATCCTCTCTACCCCGTATTCTGTTCCAACATATACGCCAGCTATAGCTCCTGTAAGCGTAGAAAGGAAAATACATTAAATAGAGCTAATATATTTACTAATTGAACTTGTCATATTACATAATGCAACACGAGTCTTACCCCAATATGCACCTTCTTTACACATCTTCTTCAGCTGCAACAAGACTATCTCTCATTAACAAGGAACAAAGCATATCATGGTAGACAAAATGTATATTGAATGGGATTCTTGCCCTTTTGAGGACTTAGATTCTCAACATTCACATGATCACACATTTGCCGATATAGACTGACATATCAAGATCAGATGGCTAGTGTATCAGCTTTGTAATTTGACCTATTTATCAAAGTTAAAGCATGGATTGTCCGATTTTGATCAAACAGCTCAAGCCACATTATTGCCTCAAATGTGTGATTTCATGAAATGAGATAATCCGAATTAGGGATTTTCCTGTCATTATTCTTTTCTAGGACTAAACCTCCCAAGTTCAAATCACATTATTGCCTCAAAGATGCATACATACCAATATAGAAATTACTTATAATTGGAGCGTATACAACTGAAAATATTATAAATATTTTTTAGGAATAAAGGCCACCCCAAATGAATAAACCATTGATAACAATGTTAAATAATGAACTTACAGTTTTCTCAAAATCACTACTTGAGACACTTCCTGGAACAGACATGTTTAGTTAGTCAAACGAAGATCTTCACAAATGAAAATAATAATATATTGATTTTGGTCTATAGTAACCCGAATCAAAGTTTTCATCTTTTGGAGATTTTAACAAAAGTGGAGAAATACTTGCCCTTTCGAACAATATGATAGGTATCCTCTGCAAGTGCCCTTGTGGCTGCAACCTGAAAAGAAAGAAAGAAAGAAAAAAGTTGGTTCGAATTGTTTAAGAAAAAGAAGAAAGAGAAACAATTGAAGAAGTTGAGAAATTACAGCTCCAATCTTCAAAAAACCATCAACAGTGAGGTTAAGAAGTGGATTGCCCATGTCAATGACCACATCGACCTGGGGAGAAGACACTGATCCTGAAATGCTGCTACGAGGCATTTTTCACACTCACACTTCTTTCTTACTTCTTTGCTTTGTTTAGCTACCAGCTTGGATGTTAAGGATGGTGGGATATACTATACTATATACTACTACTATATAGCAAAGTGTGACCACTTATGGTTGTGATTGAAAGTTGACAAAAGCAGTCTATCATACTACATAGTACATTTTTAAATAATTAAAAGTTCACGGTTAATAAACGAGGATAGCTTTTGTACACTCCACCTGTTAGGGAAAGGGCCCATTCTGAATTGATCTCTCACTATAAGTTATGCTTTGATGTCGGTCTTGTTTGATAGTGGGTACTCCTAACTTGAATATTTCCCAAAAATAAATATATATGTTGTCATGCCCAATTCAGGTTGCAGGAATTTTTCATGTGACATTTAATGTATTTGATGTGTTAGAGGAACACAGGTTTGAATAGGTAATTTTTCACTTCTTCACATAGACAATTAATGTGTGGATTACCGCTGTTAAACTATTTAACAAATAATAACAGCATTATGGAGAGCTTATCGCTCTCTTGATTAGAGGGTAATTACCCTCTCATTAAATCAATCAATCAAAATGTAATATATAAATATATATATATATATATAGCCAACATTAAATCTCAAATAAATGAGTCAATTATTTCTAAAAATAAAAAAGTTAATCTTAATCATAAGGTAACTTACTTATAATACTTTTAATTTTAGGTTAAATATGTTTTTCGTCCCTATAAATATACCAACTTTTCATTTTAGTCCCTCTAAAAATTTCCTTCAACTTTTAGTCCCTTAAAAAATTTTAATCTTCACTTTTGGTCCCTCATTTAAAGTAAACTCATATCTAGAATTCATATTTTTGAATAAAACTTTGCAGAAAAATCCATAATATTACAATAATCACTCCCAAAAAAATTGAATTTTTTAACAAATTCTAATTTATTTATTTTTTGGAATGATTTTTACAATATTCTACATATATCTGCACAATTTCATTAAAAGAGTACTAAATTAACTTTAAAATAGGGACCAAAAGTAGTGATTGAAAATTTTATAGGGACAAAAAGTTGAAGGAAAATTTTAGAGGGACTAAAACAAAAAGTTGGTATATTTATAGGGACTAAAAACATATTTAACCCTTTAATTTTTATTTAATTATATTAAGGTGTTCAATCTTAATTAATTTACACTGCAAGACTTATAACAAATAAAACTTTACATCAAATTTCTTTCATCTGGATGTCCTTAAATTCATCACTTACATTCATAAAATTTCTTCCATTCCAGAACCCCAAACGTGAGGACAAAAACACCTCCTTCATTCAAATTTCTTCTTCTTTATTCTTCTCTATTGATCAATTCTTGTTTCTTTTTCATTATTCTTCCCATTTAGATTGTTCAGTTTTGTCGTTCCAAACTGCCGTAGTTTCCAATTATAGTGAGAATTGTCGTTGTTTCTAGAACAGTGTCAGGTATCGTAACTTGATTTTTTTATTTAAGCAGCCAAACTAATAAAATTTGCTAACACGCATATACCTGCCTCAATATCAGCCAAAGCCTTTAAGTCCAAACAAAAGAACAAAAGCTTCATGACATAACCATTTCAGCACCAACCGAAAAAAATGCTAGCAAACTCCCACAACATCACAATGGCAACACCTGATAGCGGTCCTTAAAGTACAACGGATGACTTACTCAATTGTTATAATTAACTACCTCACAACCAAGAAAAATCAAATCAAAAAAAATTATGTCACGGAAGAAGATATATGTTTGACTAAGGGTTTATTTTGATTAAGAATTTTCCACAAAGGACATTTGTTATCCGAAAAGGATTCATCATTTTGAGTCTTCCTTATAAACCAACAAGCAATGAGGAAAAGAGTACCTTAAAATTTCAAAGAAGACCAAACATTTGTTATTCGAATATAATTATTCTTGATCCAAAGAATACGATTCTCCTCTTGGAAGAAAGAGGGGGACATAAAACCAATAGAAGACCAAACTTGAAGAGCTTGCGAGTAGTCCCTCAAAGTGTGGATAATAGTCTCAAGATCGGCGCCACATCTGTAATAAGAGGCATCAATAGAGATATGGTAAGTGGATCTGGTATACTTAGTATGCAATCTACAATGCAAGATGATCCAAACAAAATGACGAATGTTCTCCGGAAGTTTCAGCTTCCAAATCCAAGACCAACTCAAGGATGGTTGCGACAAGGGAGTATTGTCTGAAATCCAAGAGTAAGTTGACTTGGTAGTATAAGTGCTAGAAATAGAAGGTCCCCAAATAAGAATGTCTTCAATATCTTCATTAATAAACATATTTGACAACTCTATCTTAATAGAAGAAGGGATGTTAGTAGAGATTAAGTTGAAGTTCCAATTACCATGAACACAAATATCGTTAATGTGAAGATGAGAATTTTGTTGTTTCACTAGAGGTATCCTATCACATAAACAACCGTTCAGAAGCCACTTGTCATACCAAACTGAAATGTTCCCTCTCCCTACACGAGTGATAAATCCTGGTCGGAGTATGTCGGTAGCTTTATAATATAATAATTTAGTATTATATTAGAGCATCTTCAATGGTGCTCTTATTAAGAGGTAATTTAAGTAGTCTCTCCTTATGCAAATCACATATTCACTTCATTTTTAATTTTAATGTCTAATAAACATTCATTCACTCCATCCCAACAACTCTTAAAAATCATAACATTGAATTCATGCATTCATTTCTTTATTTTAAATACGATAATATAAGTTGAATAAAAAAATGCAATGGAACCACATTTATGCAAGAGAGAGAAGATGCTTGTACAAGCCTTACATCTAAATAGCAATACTTCTTATTTCTTCTCTAATGAAAGTAGTTGATGATTTTTTCTAGATTACCCTCTCTTGTTTAGAGGATATTTACTCCCTCATGATATCAACCAATCAAAATGTAATATACATTGGCAACATTTAATGTCAAATAAATGAGTCAATTTTTCCAAAAAAAAAATCAATTAAGGTAACTTTTAATTTTTATTTAATTATAGACAAGATTATATCAAATAAATGAGTCAATTTTTTCCAAAAAAAAAAATCAATTTTAATCATAAAGTAATTTTTAATACTTTTAATTTTTATTTAATTATAGACAAGATTACATTAGAGGTCTTTTATCTTATTTATTTGTAACATTTTGGTCCTTTATCTTTATTTTTTTCCGTTTAGGTTTTTTATCTCTCATAAAAGCACATATACATCCCTTTTCTCATTTTTTTTATTAAAAAAATACATAATTTTATTTTTTTAAATATGTTTTTATTAAAAATGAAAAAAAATCAGAAATATGATGAAGATGTTCATCTTCTTCCTTTGAATCTTTATCATCTTCATTGAATAAAAAAAAAATCTACACAAATATATCTCCAAATATCATGAATTAATGTTATGTTCACCTCAAATTTTCTTTTAATGATATTTGGAGATATATTTGTGTAGATTTTTTTTTTATTCAACTTATATTATCGTATTTAAAATAAAGAAATGAATGCATGAATTCAATGTTATGATTTTTAAGAGTTGTTGGGATGGAGTGAATGAATGTTTATTAGACATTAAAATTAAAAATGAAGTGAATATGTGATTTGCATAAGGAGAGACTACTTAAATTACCTCTTAATAAGAGCACCATTGAAGATGCTCTAATATAATACTAAATTATTATATTATAAAGCTACCGACATACTCCGACCAGGATTTATCACTCGTGTAGGGAGAGGGAACATTTCAGTTTGGTATGACAAGTGGCTTCTGAACGGTTGTTTATGTGATAGGATACCTCTAGTGAAACAACAAAATTCTCATCTTCACATTAACGATATTTGTGTTCATGGTAATTGGAACTTCAACTTAATCTCTACTAACATCCCTTCTTCTATTAAGATAGAGTTGTCAAATATGTTTATCAATGAAGATATTGAAGACATTCTTATTTGGGGACCTTCTATTTCTAGCACTTATACTACCAAGTCAACTTACTCTTGGATTTCAGACAATACTCCCTTGTCGCAACCATCCTTGAGTTGGTCTTGGATTTGGAAGCTGAAACTTCCGGAGAACATTCGTCATTTTGTTTGGATCATCTTGCATTGTAGCTTGCATACTAAGTATACCATATCCACTTACCATATCTCTATTGATGCCTCTTATTACAGATGCGGCGCCGATCTTGAGACTATTATCCACACTTTGAGGGACTACTCGCAAGCTCTTCAAGTTTGATCTTCTATTGGTTTTATGTCCCCCTCTTTCTTCCAAGAGGAGAATCGTATTCTTTGGATCAAGAATAATTATATTCGAATAACAAATGTTTGGTGTTCTTTGAAATTTTAAGGTACTCTTTTCCTCATTGCTTGTTGGTTTATATGGAAGACTCAAAATGATGAATCCTTTTCGGATAACAAATGTCCTTTGTGGAAAATTCTTAATCAAAATAAACCCTTAGTCAAGCATATATCTTCTTCCTTGATTTTAAAATAGAGGAACTATTTAATGAGTTTGAATAAAGAGACTAAAAATATAATTAAGCCTAGTATTTCAACAAAGCAAGTCAAACTCTCTAGTGTTCGCTATCCATATCAGCAACACAGGTAGTAGTGACTACGTAAGAACTTTTTGATGTTATTAACTAGGAACAATTGTTTGGCGTGAGTCAATTTCATCAAAGCAGCGTCTCTCTAGTTTGAACCGTATTGACATTAAATTCTTCAAAAGTCGGGTATCAACGTCCTACTGTAAGTCATTGTCTAGTGACATGTGAACCACATATATGTTAACAATATAACTAAATTTGATTCAATCATCTAGTTTCTCATAAAAGTGAGAGAGTGAAGCAAATGAGGTTTGGAACAAGAGTCTATCATCTGCTACAGAACGTTCAACTCTACAATATCTACAAACTCCATAGTGAATGGTCATCTGGTACAACTACAATGCCAGAGTCAACGACTTTGTGGAATCTTTGTACTGCTCCAATGGCTTGCATTACTCCGACAAAGTGACAACTCCTTGCTCGACGACTTTTTCCTCCAGCACTAAAACAAGAACTTCATTACAAACAATGAAGTCTATGAATGTCCAACAATCAAAAAGAAATTTGTAGGACAGACATTCACATACCGAAAACAAAGTTAAAGGATAAACATCCAAATTTTGTAAGAATAAACCAAGAGAAATGACAAAGTCAATAGAAAAACATAAAATAAAAAGGCAAGCCTTGACAAGTTAAGCTCGGATGTAAATTCTTTATGTTATGAGTCATTAGAACTTGTTGTCAATCAACCAAATATTTCAATGTATAATCAACTCTCCAAGAGTTCTATACACTTATGTTATAGAATTATATTGTAACCTCTCTCATGGTGAGTTGGAGAAGATGATTGTGTCAAGTTAGCCACAAACTCAAAACTTTGTATTTTTACTCGTTAGTGGCAACAACCTTTTATGTGAAAAAGGAATGTCTAGGGATACTCAGTTACTCGACAGAGCAGGTGCCGAAAATTTTGTCGAGACTAGAATATGTTGAGTGGTACAGTCTGGAGAGACTGAGATAAAGAGTACCTCATTAGCCTGGAGAGGCTAGGTAAAGAATATTTGTTTGTCACTAGAAATATTGGATGAAGTCCTTCTGGTGAAGGAGACAAAATCTATCTGTAAGAGAAGGACTAGATGTAGCAACATGTTGTGGACTACTATAAAAATACATGTGCATTCTTCTTAACCCTTCTCATTTGCTTTTTAGTGTTTACTTTATTTTCTTTCAAAATAATTACCCTCATAAAGTTTGTTTTGAACAAAGGATTGAACAATCTGGTTAGAAAATGATTTAAATGGCCAATAGTAATACTACAATTCAACCCCCTTTCAAACATACAATAATAGCAAAAACACATCCAATTCAGTTCATTCAGGTAAAGTGATTTATGAACTCTGCAGCAGTGGCAATTGCAGCCCCTGTAATGGCATCTACTGCAATCTTGTCTTTTTTGTTGTTGCTTGCTGCAGATACCAGTGCCCCTGTCACTGCACCTCCGATCATGGCATTCTTCTGCAGTACATCAAAAGACAAAGGGAACAGAGTAGTCCTTAGGTAAGAATCTCAACTGAAAAATTAAATTTAAATTGAACAATAAAAGACATTTTGCATGCCTAAAACAAAGTTAACACACATTTGACACCCAACTTTTACATTTGACACCCTATATTAAGCCTATTGAGAGAATTACCCAGTCTCTCGTGCCACGGATCCTCTCTACCCCGTATTCTGTTCCGACATATACGCCACCTATAGCCCCTGTAAGCGCAGAAAGGTAAACACATTAAATAGAGCTAATGTATTTACTAGGTGAACTTGCCATATTACATAATGCAACAAAAGTCTTACCCCAGTATGCACCTTCTTTACACATCTTCTTCAGCTGCAACAAGACTATCTCTCATTAACAAGGAACAACACATATTGTGCTCAACAAAATATCAAGTAAATCAGCATTTTAGTCCTCGAAATTGTAAAAGTTGGTTCAACTTAGTCCCTCAAATTTACGAAACAGAAATTTAGTCCCTTGAATTGAACAGTGACACTCAATTTAGTCCTTTCTCCAAATTTAGCACCACAATTTCAAAGGTTATATGTTGTCTTGATGTGGCAAAAGACTATGTAAGTGAATATGTAAGTCTTTCATTGACTTTGATAGGAGGGACTAAATTGATTGACATTCATTAATTAAAGGGACTAAGTTGCTCGATCCTTACAATTTCGAAGACCGAAATATTCATTTTCTCGCATAATTCCATGCCCTTTTGAGAATTTAGATTCTCAACATTCATGCAATCACACAGTTGCCAATCTATACTAACAAATCAAGATCAGATGACTCATGTATCATCTTTGGATTTTGGAGCTATTTATCAAAGTCTGAATGCAGGTCATCCGATTTTGATTTGACAGTTCAAATCATGTTATTGCGTCAAATGTGTGATTCCCTAAAATGAGAGAATCAAAATCTAGAGGTTTCGATGCCATTATTTTTTCCTAGCTAGGACTAAACCTCCCAACACTCTACTCTTAGATAGTTATATTGAAAAGTGAAGCATCATAGATAGTTAAAAATTGCCAATCTGTAAAATACTCATAATTGGAAATGTATAAAACTGGAAATATCAGCATAAATTTTCAGGAATGAAAACCACCCCAAAAGAATCAACTATGATAACAACAATGTTAAAATAAGGAACTTACAGTTTTCTCAAAATCACTACTTGAAACACTTCCTGGAACAGACATGTTTAGTTAGTCAGACAAAGATTTCACAAATCAAAACAATACTTCAAAAAATAAAGGAAACACTGAAAACATTATTATACATTGATGTTGGTCTATAATAACACAAATCTAAACAAGGAAACAAATAGACAATAATAAACCTGAATCAAAGTTTTCATCTTTTGACAATTTTAACAAAAGGGCTATAGCAAAAGTGGAGAAACACTTACCCTTTCGGACAATATGAAAGGTATCTTCTGCAAGTACCCTTGTAGCTGCAACCTGAAAAAGAAGAAGGTTGGTTGGTTAAGATTGTTTAAAATAAAAGAAGAAACATAAACAATAGAAGAAATTAAGAAATTACAGTTCCAATCTTCAAGAAACCATCAACAGCTAGATTAAGGAAAGGATTTCCCATGTCAATGACCACATCCACTTGGGGAGAAGACACTGACCCGGAAATTCTGCTCCAAGGCATCTTTCACACTCACACTTTTTGGTTAGATTCTTGTTTTGTTTAGTTAATACAGTTTGAGTGTAAGGGAAGGTAGTATCTAGCAACTAACAAGGGGTTGCCCACACTCACTGGTACGGTTGTGATTGAAAGTTGGGAAAAACAATCCATCCTGTCTTGCATAGTCTACATTTTTTAATAATAAATGAACTGACGGTTAATAAACGAGGATAGCTTTTGTTTATGATACTCAACACGACAACCCTTAAACCATTTACTATAGTTCACACTTTCGACATCTATTTTTAATATGTCTTTCAACCTTGTAATTCAAAGATTCTTTCGAAATAGACTCTGTAATTTAAAAATTATTTCGTTTTAAACTCTGAGGTCATCCGACCATGCAAACATGAAAATGTGGCTTGCTGAATCAACATTTTTAAATGTTGTGGCATACTGACTGTATAATTAATTTTGTTTTTATTTTCATTTAAAATAAAAATAAACTGAAAATTAATTTTAAAAATAGAAAAAAAATCAGATTATTTATTTCAAAATTGAAAAAATATCAGTTTTTTTTTTTAATTTAAAAAATTCGAAAAATCAAAAATAAATTCAGATTTATTTTCAAAAGATAAAAAAAATCTGAAATTAAGATTTTGAAAATTAAAATAAAATCGATTTTTTTTCAGATTATATAATTTTCAAAATTTTATTTTCATATTTTAATCTGAATTATAAAAAATTATATTCAAATGGTAGAAAAAATTTTAAAAAACTTTTTTATTTCGAAAAAATCTGAACTTTTTTTTAATTTCAAATTTGTTTTTCTAAATTTTATTTTATTTTAATTTATTTTTTTTGAAAATATATTATTTTTTACGATTTTTTTATTTTTCGAAAAATTAATTTTCAGATTTTTAAATTATTTTTTATTTTTAAATTAATATAATTTCATTTATATTATTTTTTATTTTAAAAAAATAGGTAAAATGCCATGTGTAACACCCCGTTTTTCCCAAAGTAAAAATTTCTTAAATAAAATCAGAGTATCACATAAAACGGAATGCTACATTTCTTAAACTCAAAAAAACGGAATAAATGATAATTTATTCTAGTCAAAATTATTTAAACTTTGCAGCGGATAAAATTCAAGTTAACAAAATAGTTTTGGCACGCAGGCCTCATAAAAAAAATAGTTTTGGCACGCAGGCCTCATAAAAACTTCTCAACATAAATTCAACTGAAAACTTAATAATATTAAATCATAATCAATACGTAAATAATCAATACGTAAGGAATAGAAAATGGTTATAAAGGTCCCCATCCCGTTACGTATCAGAGCACCTAAGGACACAGTGATGGTAGCCACTCACAACAGCAACAACATCTAAAGCTTAATTACCTGCACTTGCCCGCAAGGCGGCAATTCCAACAGAAGGGTGAGATTTCACATTCCATAATAATAAGCAACAATTCATGTAAAAGAATTAATCAACATAAAATAGCAACAATTCATACAAGAGAATCAATCAACATAAAAAAAGCAACAAATCATATAAGAGAATCAATCAACATAAAACAACAACAAATCATATAAGAGAATCAATCCACAATCAACATAAAACAACAACAAATCATATAAGAGAATCAATCGACATAAAACGACAACAAATCATATAAGAGAATCAATCCACAATCAACATAAAACAACAACAAATCATATAAGAGAATCAATCGACATAAAACGACAACAAATCATATAAGAGAATCAATCGACATAAAACGACAACAAACCATATAAGAGAATCAATCCACAATCAACATAAAACAACAACAAATCATATAAGAGAATCAATCGACATAAAACAACAACAAATCATATAAGAGAATCAATCGACATAAAACAACAACAAATCATATAAGAGAATCAATCCACATGAAACAGCAACAACAACTATTATATGCATACTCAGCTATCAGTTTATAATTTTAAAACAATTCAACAACATCATCGACAACGACACTGACAACTCAACCTACAACAACAACAACGACAACAGCTACAACGACAACAATGCGACTAATGCAAATGCATGTGGTACCATTTTACGCGTGTTGAATGCTAAGCATTCCGGGGCATAAGCCTCCAACGGTTGAATGAAATAACATTCCAGGGCATAATCCTTCAACAGTTGAATGAAATAACATTCCAAGGGCATAAGCCCTCAACAGTTGAGTGATAAACACTCCAGGGCATAAGCCCTCAACGATTGAGTGGAAACACTCCAGGGCATAAGCCCTCGACAAGGTATGAGTATGAAATGGACTCAATAGTGTATATCTACATACAACTCAACAACAGCAACAACAACTACTATATGCATAACCAGCTATGACATAAGACTCCAACTTAATAAACATATAATCATAGGTCAACACCAACAATTAAAATCATCATATATATAACTTTCATATAAATATCATATAAATAACTTCCATATAAACATCATATAAATAACTTTCATATAAACATCATATAAATAACTTTCATATAAACATCAAATAAATATCATATAAGCAACTTTCGTATAAATATCATATATTCAACCTTCATATAAATATCATATAAATAACATAAAAACAACTTTCATATAAATATCATATAAATAACTTCCATATAAACATCATAAAAATAACTTTCATATAAACATCAAATAAATATCATATAAGCAACTTTCATATAAATATCATATAAATAACATATAAACAACTTTCATATAAATATCAGATAAATAATATATAAACGACTTTCATATAAATATCATATATTCAACCTTCATATAAATATCATATAAATACATAAAAACAACTTTCATATAAATACATATAAATAACTTCCATATAAACATCATATAAATAACTTTCATATAAACATCAAATAAATATCATATAAGCAACTTTCGTATAAATATCATATATTCAACCTTCATATAAATATCATATAAATAACATAAAAACAACTTTCATATAAATATCATATAAATAACTTACATAATAAGAATTTTCATATAAATATCATATATACAATCTTCATATAAATAATTTTCATATAAATTTATGAGATTATCTATACTCTTAACTTCTACAACCACAACAAAATTCAACAACAACAAGATTAAACCTTTTTTTAGAATTATATGTTTATGATTAAAGAAGATTAGTCCCACCTTACCTTAGATTCATTGATTGCAACGATTCTACAAACTTCTATTCTCTGACTCTTCTCTTTCTCTAGGTTTCTCCTCTTTCTCCAAAACAGTTTGCACGTCATATTAACTTTCTAACTCTAACTCTCCTTTTTATAATAACCATAATTTCTCTTACACCTCAAAACTACTTTTTTCCTCGTAATCTCATTTATTTCTAAATTAAATATATCTCTCCCCCACTTAATAATAATAATATACCAAATAACAAATATATCTCTACGCAAAATATATTTCCACACAAAATAACCAATATATTTCTATACTAGATAATATATATTTCCACATAAAATAACAAATATATCTCTACACAAAATATATTTCTATAGCAAATAACAAGTATATTTTTTACACCAAATAACATATATTTCTATAACAAATAACAAATATACTTTTACACCACTAATATATATTTCTACACCAAATAACAAATATATTATACTAATAAATACCAACATATAACATAACAAAATATCACTCATCAAAATAAATCGACTAAATTATAAAAAGATATCTAATCTTAATAAATTAATAAATAATAAAAGTAGGGCGTTACACCATGTGTGCCCTTAAAAAAAAATATACAGTCAGTGTGCCACATAATCAGATATGTACAGTCACGTCAGCATTTTGTCCGATCATATGACTTCATGGTAAAAAATGAAAGAATATTAAATTACAGGGATGGAATGTAAACTTTTTTTTTTACAGGGGTAAACCGGAACTCGTCCAGATTACAGAGGGTAAAGACCTATTAACCCATGATTTTTCATTCAACACTCTACCCCACCCCTTTTTATTTCATATTCTTATTTAATTTTATATTTTTATTTTTTGATTACATAAAATTACAATTATCGATTATAATTAAATTAAAATAATAAACACTTAACAATTTATTTAAATTAATTTATTTTTATTTTCTTAACTTAAAATGCAATACAGGGTAATTAGAAGAATTTTAGGTGTTGAAATGATTATTATTGGGATTAAAAGAAGTTTAAAACTAAAAAAAAAAACTAATAGAAAGAAAATAATAAGATTAAGATAGTGAAAAACTTGGTTTTTTTTCTGTGTCCAAATAAAATGAACCAAGTCTCTATTTATAGACAAAAAAATCATGAATTTTGGTATAAAAAAAATTAAAAATAATAATAATGAAATAATTGAGTTCAAGTTATTAAAATGAGTAAAATCCAGACAACCAATCATAATTTGCCACGTGTTAAAGCTTATATTTTTTTCGCTTTCTCCGCGTAAAAGCTTCCCACACGCGCCCATGTCTGCGAGTGCATCTCACTCGCGTGGCAGGCAAATAAAAAAAGCCACGTGGCAGCTAGCGGTTCCGCATGGCAGGATTCAACACAGTTGAACCAATTCAACTCCTCCACATCATTTTCCTCAAACTTCAACGCATCATTGCATTGGATCCAAGTGTTGAACCTTACTTTCAACACCATTGCACATGGTCTTAGGAACGACACCGTCTAATCCAAAAATTTCTTAAACAATTATGTAGGTATTGAGATATGAACGAATTCGTTTTTCTTATGAGATACTTCAGTCAATTTTTTTTTGTTTATCAAGTATTCAGATGATTAAAAATTTACTCATATAAATGGGTGAAGAAGTTGGGGTTCGAACCTCAACGTCTAAATATTTGTAATACATTATGTTATCAATTGAGTTATATTCACTACCTCAAGTAGAGACAAGTATTTGACAATGAAATTTGTTTTAAGGCTAGTAGCTTCATAAAATTGTTGGTAGAGATTAGTCAATCTCATTCCACCCCATGACCACTCATGCAACCTGCTCCAATTTCGCATCCTTTTAAGTCATCCTTTAAAAATAAACATTTCAATCATTAAAAACAAACAATTATACTTACTTCGATGTCGCTCTAAAGTCGGGGACATATGTACCAAATGACGGAAGAAGCGACAAGTCATACGGGTTTCTGGGAAAAGAATATGGTGCGAGTGGAGCTTTCAGTACCCCATGCTGCTCAGGCTCAACCTCCTCCTTAAGGCGTGGCTCCTCAAACCGTTGAGGTTGATCATAATGCTCCTCAGGTTGCGTGTAGGGCTCCTGAGCAGCCTAGTAGTATATGTCCTCTTCCTAGTGCTGGTTAGGGTCCAATATTTGAGACGCATCCGTCTGGGACGTCCCTTCTGCGCCACTCCTACGTCCTCGTCCCCTTTTAGTAACATGGTGCGTAACCATCCTCTCCTTGCATGCACTGTCAGTCATTGTCTTCTTTCTGACATTTTATCAAACACTTGGAGCTCAATCTCTACATTATGGATTCATTGTTTTTGTTTTATTTCAATCTTTAAACTACCACATTGCACTCAAACTTACTGATAGATATTTTGACAAGTGTACCAAATGTTATCGAAGTAGTAAAAATATCGTTCCCACAAGGACTGATTTAAATCTCAAAAAGTCAAATGCGTTATTAAATTAGGATGTAATAAAATTTGTTTTGTTTTGCCACTAGGCAGTAATTTGGTTTAATAGCATAAAACTTAGTAACAGAAAAGTAAATTGATTGTTAAGAATAAGAGAGAGATGAGGTTAGGTCTTTCGAATCATCTGAGTTCCCCTAATTGGTATATTGCACCTATTCTTATGAATGATTTTCTAGTTTCACGATAGTTAACAAAATAGTCCTAATCAATCCCTTGAGTTAATACCCTCTTCTAAGATTACAGCCCCTAATCCCTTAGGTGGTCTAATAATCCTCGAAGGTTTGAAGCACGTTAACCTAATATCACTAATAAAGAATTATCCATTCCTAGATTAATTATAATTATTAGAACAATTCAATTAGGTCTAAGTCGAAAGCTAGAGTCAGTAGTCATTCGTTCTCACTAAATCATATATATATATATGTATAAATATGTGTGTGTGTGATCAGGATATATAAAGCATTAAGAACAATTGAATTGAATAAAAACTAGATTGTCATTCAATAAATAGAGTTTCACAGCAACATGTATCAATTAGGGTTACAAAGAATCATCTCAGACCTAACCTTTAATGGATTTAGCCACTCATAATCGAGTTTATAAATAACATAATCATTAGAGGTAACAATACAACATGAACTGGTAACAAGGTGAAGAAATCGCCCCTGCAGCCGTCTTCAGGTCTCAAAATCGCACTTTGCTCTTCTCAAATCGTAACCCTTGTTTTCAGAATAACCTTCAGCTTAAATAGGCACAGAAATTCGCCTAAAATCGTGTCACGTTTTTGTAGAATTGTGTCACGATTTGCTTTGTATAACAAACTTCTAAATTAGGGTTTCTTCAAATCGTGTCACGTTTTGGTCAGCGTGACACGTTTTTGCCTTGGCAGAGAGCATGCTTTGGTCTTCTCAAATCGTGTCACGTTTTGTACCAATCGTGACACGTTTTGGTCCTTTGTATTTTCTTCAGTTTTTCTACTTTTCTTGCTGCTTAAGTTACCCTGTGAACTCTAAATTGTGATCAAAATACATAAAAAATTGCGTAATGACAATATGTCATCACTTACCCTAATCAACATTTGCAATTCAATTTCTACGTAATTTGATAATTAACATCCAAAAAAACTTACAATTTCATCAACCCTAAAACACTGCCATTTCACAACTTTTCTCAAAAAAAATTCTAACATTCAAAACAAAAATACTGATGTAAAAGGACAGTGAACACTTAAGGTTGAAATAGAACTGGATTTGTTTGATTTTGATGAAAATCAAGATTGGAGGGAGGAAAATTGTTTTCTTTATTTTAAGCACAATGGTAGAATTGTTGTTGTTGCTTTGTTGTAAAACAAAATCCAACGACAGTTAATTGCCGTTGATAGCGAGAGGTAGCTAATTGTCGTCGGGGTAGTGAAAGTTAAACATTGTTGGTAATGAGCATCAATTAATTGCCGCTGGATTAATTTGGTAATTTCACAGCGTGAATGAGCAATTCTATGAGTGAGAAGAGCAAAATCCTTAACTTAGGCTACTAATTTGTCACTGCAGCCCAACTCCAACGGATGGGGTCAGACAGGTTGTCCAATAAGCCTTTTTTTTAGTATGCTCTTCTCTCATTTAAAATTGTTCGTTATCGTAAAAAAGTCGGATGTGAGGCAATACACGCATATACATTTTTAACATGAATTAATTCATATATGTATATTTTTCAGTTTAAGTTAACTCACGTCGGACGAAAATGAGAAAAACAAATGGGAAGAAGATCAATTCTCTTTCTTTTTTGGGTTACACCATAAGCCGTTTTTAATTAAGTGTTTTGAAATTCATATAAAAATAATAAATAAAAACAAGCTATTTGCAAGCACATGTGTAAGCATATGTGACGTCCCATTGAGAGAAAAAAATAACATGTCATGTCATGCGCTGACATGCTAAGAAAATGGGGTGATGGTCTTCAACATATAAGAAAATAAATAAATGATTCAGCATGCTGCATGACATGCTATTTTTATTTCTAGACTAATATGTATGGCGTGCTAATTTTGTCAAACATTAGCTAATATATCAATAAAAAAACATAATCTATTGTCTTGCAAAAGTAACTCGATTGATAACTTTATGGACATTGATACGTAGATAATGGAATTTAAACTTTAGATTTTTCATTTTTCCATACGACGTATGAATCTTTCATTAGATTACTTAATAAGAAAAAAATATAAAAATAAAATAGAAAAACTCACTCCAATCCATATTTAATTTAATATCGATATATTTAAACCCTACCCTAATAATTTTAATTTGAGATTTTTAAATTAAAGAAGATGAAGAGAGTGAAAGTTGATTAAGGAGCTAATAAATGATTTTTATTTTGAGAATTTTACCAAGGGGTAATGATGATAATGGTGATGATGATGATGATGGAAGAAAAAGAAAAGTATAAATGATTTGTTATTGATGATTTATCCTTAGATTTTATAGACATTTAAGATCTAATAGTTTCTTTTTTTTTTAGATTAAATGGTTCAAATTATAAAAAGTAATGAGGTTATAAGATTACGTAGGTTCATCTTAGACATAGGAGTTAAAAGTTAATCGAAATAAACCAACTGCAATGACGGAAGAACAATTAAGAGAGTTAAACAATAACGACAATGAGTTATGAGATCAAAATAAAAATCATATATAAGTTAAAAGATCAAATATCTAATTTAACATAATTTTTATGTTGAATGTGATGATCAAACTTTTAACTTCATCCCCATCTCATATCTTAACTTACTCATCCTCACAACCAAAAAACCTTTATCCCTCAATAATTGTACTAAAACTATATTTTTCTGCACAAATTATCTCTGGTAGCTACCAACTGAGCTACACTTATAGGGCATACTAAAACTATATTTATTAACCATATATAGTACTATTCACTATTACCATAATTTCAAATTGAAATATAATGATTTAGGTGTATCATATGTATCAACTAACGTTTTTGTACCCAAAATACTCTTGCTGCCCTTATCCTTCATGATCATGGAAGTGCCAACTATTATTTGGTGCTTAACTTAGTTGCTGACTAAAACAAGTGTTGAAATGTAGGAGGAAAATCTAGCCTCCCTTCGTGCGTGGTGGTGTGGTGGGTGGTACCAGTGTTTTATTTGACATTGCCTGATCATCATCATGCTTTGTGGCTGCCATTGATCTATTCACTAAAAATATCACTTATTTTTAAAAATTTGGATATTTCTTTTGGACATACCATAAACACCACAAATTTATGTGGAAAGGATAAGGTACGAATCAATAAAAAGGTCACTTTTGAAGATACTCGTCTATGTCTTAGCCAAAGTAAAGGATATATATTTCTATATGAATTTCAAGAGTAATAAACTGGTTTGATGGTTTGAAAGAGACATGGGGTTGAGTTAGAGTGATCATGAAGAGTGCATGTATTCAGTTTATCCTCTAATAAAAATAACATTTGTTATTAAAAAACAACAAAAGTTGTATATTTATTCATATAAATTTGTGTGACTATTGTAATTCACCGTAACCTTATGTCATGTTGAAGTCACTGTCTCTCATTTATTGAAATTTATAATAGCCACAATTTAATTCATTTAAAAAAATGAAGTTGATTCAATTATAATGACCACTGAGTTACAATACCCCTGCTCCAAGTCTCCAACCAACGGATAGAGGGAAACGCATGACCATAATAAATTAATAATTGAAAAAGTTTCCTTAATTTTTTTTTCTTTTCCATATATTTGTGTAAGAAAATAATTTTGTGCAAAAAAATAAGAAAATTGATAATTAATATTTTAATTTTAATTTTTTAATAAAATAATATTCACGTGTATATATAATATTGATAATTCACCTAAAAATATTTGGCCATTCGAGCCGAGGATCTTCAAACTCAAATTAGTTGTTTGATTTCTTCTTCTTCTTCATTGGAGTTTGAAGATCCTCAACACCTTATCTCTTACGAAGTCTACACAAATGATTGATGTACACCGTGAAAATAGATTTTAGTTTCTACTTGTATAAAAATTATTTTCGTAAATATAAATAGTTGGAAATATTTTTATTTCTTTTTTTTTTTATATAGAAAATACTTTTTTACTTTTCTTGGTGAACCCTCTTTTTACTTTTTTGTCCAATAATAATTTTTTCTTTTTGCTCAAGAAAAAAGAAAATGCTCAAAGCATATTCTTCTTTTTACATTATAAAGGGTGAAAAAGGACAGTCACTAACATAGTTGTATCTAGACAAGGTTTTTCAGTTTTCTCGTTGAAATCATCGAAATCGAAAACAAAACCATGGGCAGAAAATTCTTCGTCGGCGGTAACTGGAAATGTGTATGTTTCAATCCTCTTTTCACTCTATTCGTTAATTTGTTTCGATCTTAATTTCAATGTAATGTATAAATCTTAATTCTGAAACTATATTAAAATCAGATCGGAGTAGTTTGTTTTTATTGTGAAATTCATATTGGATCAATTGATTTATGATACCCTTTTTCCGATCTAACTTAGTTTTTAGTTCTAGTGACACTCTTTATGTTAAGATCCTTATCTATGAAGCGCACACTGACTCGTTCACACTCGTAGTAATTTGAGAAAATCATAGATTTACATGTAATCATATGTGTTAGTTTGTGTTCTAAACGGTCGCATGTCAGTGTCAAGACAACACACCTTTGATCAAAAGTGTCGATGATACATAAGTGTTCGTGCTACAAAGATCTTGTTCCGTTTAGGGATATGCATGTAATTGAACTTTTTGTTTTTTAAGATTTTTGTGTTGATTGTAGATAGATTATATAGTTCTAGTGATTCATGTTGGTTACTGTTTTCTGGGTTGATTTTGTTGCAGAATGGAACCACTGAAGAGGTGAAGAAAATTGTTGGTACTTTGAACGAAGCTCAAGTTCCTGGAGAAGATGTTGTTGGTGAGTCTTAGTGGAATCTTTCTGTGTTAAACATTTGATACTTAGTTCACTCTTGTCAATGATCTATTGTTCTAAGTAAATTTCAGTATTGATTTGGATTATGTTTCTAATCAGAAAATTATTGAGTACTTGAAGTTTTGAAAACTAAATTTTTTCCAAAAAGGAACCGCATATTTACGTAGCAGTAAAGCCCTTTGCATTATTAAAACGAGACTTAAATTCATTATACAGGCATACATGGTGTTTGCTATGCTTGCACTATGTATGTGATTTGTATTTTGCATCTGCGTTTTTTCAGTAACGAAATTTGCTTATTTATTTGGCCCTTAACTTGTTAACTAAATATCAAGTTTCTGGCAACCACTGAATTCGCTGCAGTTGCCTTACTGATATTGCAATATCCATTATTTTTGTATCTCTGTATTTATTTCTCATATTACTTCGTGTCGTCCAACAAAATTTATTTTTATTGACGTCTTGATGATGATGTTGCCGATATTTGCATGTGCTGACAAATGTTTTTCTGGTTCTACAGAGGTTGTTGTGAGCCCCCCTTATGTGTTTCTTCCCTTTGTGAAAAGTCTACTTCGCTCTGACTTCCATGTTGCTGCTCAAAACGCTTGGGTTCGCAAAGGTGGTGCTTACACCGGGGAGATCAGGTATGTTATCCGTACTGATCTTTGATTTATTTTGGTGCCTTGCATTTAGTTTTTATAGTCACCACCGCAAAGGTTTTGGTCTTTTCCTGTTCGATTAAACCATGTATCAGAGTTGTCTGGTTTTCTTTCTCTTTTTCTATCAGTGGTTTATTAATAGTGTGGCACATGATCTTGAAGTTTCTACCTATCGTTTAATTTGTGTTTGTTGTGTCTTTTCTGTTAACAGTGCTGAAATGCTTGTTAATTTGGATATTCCTTGGGTTATTCTTGGCCACTCTGAGCGAAGGCAGCTTCTAAATGAAACAAATGAGGTACAAATTTTTGTGTTGTCTTCGGGTTATATTTTTCAAATTCCTTTGTGCTAGCTGTGTATGACTTCTATTTTGTAAAGTTGCTTGTATATGGCAAAAGTTTAAATTTTACTAACTATACTTGCCCATTTTTACCGCTTTATCATCCGCGCTACAGTTTGTGGGAGACAAAGTTGC
Organism: Medicago arabica; assembly: GCA_946800305.1. Taxonomy (NCBI): domain Eukaryota; kingdom Viridiplantae; phylum Streptophyta; class Magnoliopsida; order Fabales; family Fabaceae; genus Medicago; species Medicago arabica. Next base: position 53,336,237 of record OX326971.1, read on the forward strand.
ATATGCACTCTCACTAGGGAGGAAAGTCATTGCTTGCATCGGGGAGACTCTTGAACAACGTGAAGCTGGTACTACAATAGCTGTTGTTGCTGAGCAAACAAAGGCAATTGCAGGTATTCTATGCTCACACTCTTTTTCTGTACTCTATATGAGTTGATGTTCTCACGAAAAGAACAAATTTTAATCGCTTAATCGCATCACAGATTTCCATCTTTTTTATTTATTTCATCACTTGCTGTTTTGCTGGCAACCAACATTCTTACTTAACTCAATTTTACTTGCAGATAAAGTATCAAACTGGGACAATGTTGTTTTGGCATATGAGCCAGTTTGGGCCATTGGGACTGGAAAGGTTGCATCTCCTGCTCAGGCTCAAGAGGTAGTATTACCTATATACTGTTTTTAAAATTTCATTGTTTTCATATCTTTACTCGAGCCAAATTAGCCCTGTTGATACATCTCATTCTTTCTGCTATCCAGTTGCTCAATCTCTTTTCTGTAAAAGTAACTTGTTGATTGTGTTGCCTTGTTAATATTGATGGTTTTTTGCCTAGGTCCATGCTGCTTTAAGGAAATGGGTTCACGAGAATGTAGGTGCTGAAGTTGCTGCCTCTGTAAGGATTATATATGGAGGTTCCGTAAACGGAGGAAACTCCAAAGAATTGGCATCTCAGCCTGATATTGATGGGTTTTTGGTTGGCGGTGCTTCCTTGAAGCCAGAGTTCATTGACATCATCAACTCTGCCACAGTGAAGAAGAACTGAAATTTGTAGTTAGTAATTGATATGCTGCTTTCCAAGCTGCTTCGGAAATTCTGTTTGAGTTTTGATTCTGTATTTTGCGACTAATGCTTTGAACTTGTGTTTAGTACTCAATAAATATGTTTTCCTTTTACCTCATCGGTGGGCGATGGGCGATGAATTGGATTTTTGTTAAGTTTCTATGCAGAAATAGTGTACTGCCATAACATTTGGTTAGTAAATAATGCCGAATGTCCGTGTTTTACTTAACTGTACTTTTATCGCCATTGTCTTGGGTCTGATGATACATGTGTTGTCTGGATTGTGTTTTGTCTTCTGGGGATTTAGACCCTTGAAATGAGGAAAAAAAAAAGTAGTTTTTACTAAAATTAGTGGTGAATTGTCGTCATCGCAGAAAGGTCTAAACTCTAAACTAGGTTCTAGAGATCATTGATCATTATTATAAGTGAATTGAATCAATTTGGTGACGGGGAAGATACCTAGAATCAATGGTTATATTTGCTCATAGAAAATTTTCAGCTGTTGATGTTTTTCTTCCATAAAGAGCTAGTATATGCCTATATGGTACGATATGACACGACAATAGTTGTTATTTTTTTATTATTATAAAGGGGGAAGATACCTTTGACAAAAGTCATTAATGCATAAGTAGTTCTGTATCTTAACAAACTTTTGTCTTCATATCAACATTTATACCGATGAGGTGCCAAAATCATTTCACAAGTTCAACATGAACAACCATATTGTGTATGCATGCTCCGGCTGTGTTGAGCAACATCTTTTTTTCTTTTCTTTTTTTTTAAATGAAGTGGTATATGTTGTGAGGTATTAAGTTTATTTATGCATTGTCAAGTTTAAACTTGATCTACAGACCGAGCAAATTCTTTGTTACAATAACTTTTGTCAAGTTTGCCAGCTTCTGAAGAAAACAAAGCATATCATTGGTTATGATGATTCTACTTTTATTTTATGAATGAATGAGCAACTATCCAATTCTAGTTAGAGAGTTCCATAGAGATGGATCGACTCTTTTAATCTATGGTACCCATTCAAAACTCACATAAGTGGTGAAGTTAGAGTTCGAACCCTAATCATGACTTCTGATTTAGCAATTTCGGCATTTTGATCTCGGAGGTGTGTTGACATGATGTTCTTTTTAGTTATTTATTTTTTGAAGGATGAGTAATCTTGATTGAAATTAACGGACAATATATACAATAATATTGCCATTACATTAATTCATCCATTTGGTAAACAACGTTCACAAACCAGTAAAAGAAACAACGTTCTCAATGCTTGTCCACAGTCCGTACGTGTATATGGATTTCTGTTTTTCTTTTTTAGCAAAAGCTAATTCATGTTCTCAAAATAAGTGTTTTTTTTTTTTTTTTTTACTTTATCAATTCCTTGCAGTGCAACATAGGTTAGCAGAATTATTTTTCGAAGAGTCCAAGCATTATTCCAAAGTACATGTTTTTGGCAAAATATTCTTGAATAAGCTGCAAAGACTTTGTTATGCAGTAGCCGGATTCAAATCCCAGATTCCTCATTTCTTCACACATATATGTGTAACTCTAGTCATATCAGACTATTTGATCGACAAAAAAATTCTTGAATATGGTTCATATCTTAGAAATTTGTGGCGGCCAATTATTGGACGCTGATTTGGTCGCAATAATGTAAGACTCGCTCATCTATTGGCAGCCTAGCCTACATGTGATACTTCACAGCTTACTACCACTTACTCCCAGCTTTTCCATTTCAAGTCTTAATGGGATGAACTATATAGAGGTGTTTGCAAATTGGATTAGATCAATTTTTAGTAGAAAAGTATTTGATCTAATTCCTTTGTTCCCTTATTTGATCACAAATCCTTCGATCTCATATCATATCATTGTCAACTAAAATTGCAGACAACAAATTAGACACAAAATTATCATCGATGTCCCTATCCACAAAAAGAAAATTAGTCACGCGACGCTTATACAACCCACTACATGCATTATTCAGGTCAAAGCATGATTTTGGACTGCTTAAATCAAATCCATCCTCACTAACTTTAGTTTGTATGTACTTTGCATTTCCATGTCACGAGTTGTTTGATTTTCACAATCTGTAAAGTTCTTTGCTATTATTCCTTGCACAAACTTTCTAAGCTTAAAATCCTTTGAAAATATTTTGAATAATTAAATGAGCTAATAAATTTCGTTAATTCCTACCACACATATCTAAGGTTTTGAAATGATGGTATAAAATAATAGGAAATAAGCTAATTAAAATTTGTATAGTATTAATGCTATTTCGTTCTATTTAATTTTATTTCACTTTAAACATGCCCTTAAGTGAAAATATGTTGAAGTAGGTTGGACTGAAACTCTATGGACAATAATTTTCTAGAAGTTTATTCTCAAATATGGCATACAAACCTAATGTGTGGTCTCAGTTTTCTGTGGAAATCTCAACTGCCTTACCTTTGATTCCTTCCTCCCCTTCCACAACATAATGGTAACATGTGAATACTGAAATAAATTTTGTAAAGTTGCTAGCCAGAAAGACACACGTTGGGCTAGTTTTCTTTAGCTTGAAAATTGACTTTGTAAAAGGCAACATTTCAGTTATGAGTGCATGCATGGATACCCATTTTTTTCTTCAATAATTAGAGAATTTCATTAATAGCACTGTTTGATACAGCATCAACATATTCGATAATGGATTATACATTTTGTACATACATTGCATTTCCAACTCACGGGTTGTTTGAATTTCATGATCTGTGAAGTTATTTGAAGTCAAAATCATTTTCATATAAAGCACAGATACAGACACCGGAACATGTTGAATCCGAGGAGTGCATGTGTTTCATAGTCATTTCCATTTCTCTCATCTCCTAACAAACTAACTACTAAGATTTATTACTAAAAAAAAAAAGTAAAAAACTTAAACTATTTAGATTTTAAATGTTATTTCATTTCACTTTGTTTTACTTCATATCATTGATTTAAATAACTAATTAGTGATTTGAGTCAAGTGGTTATGAAATTTCATAAAAAAACGATTCTTTTGGGAGAGCCATTTTTGTTTTTGTCAAACTTTACATTAGGTTGCACTAAACACAACGGTCAACCGAAAAAATGTTCTTAGTTTTATGTGGGATTATTTTGTTGCTTATGATTCCTTATAAGATAATTGTAGAGTGAATATTTCTAGGTTTTTTTTTTAAGAAGTTAAATTAACCCATCCAAATTAGCATTACAGAAAATCGAATTTGAAATTTTGAGGAAGAACACGTTCCCAGGTTCCAAGTTAAGTGGGTTGAATATTTTTAATTTAATGCTTAAAATTGTAGAAATCTTTTTTTAGAACGAAATTGTATAATTATAACTTCTCATATTATAAATGATTTTTGAAATTATAAAATGTAAATCAAATCCGTCTGACTATTGGTATCTACATGGACAATAATTGCATTAAATTGGTAATTTTTTTCCTCACTCCCTCTGCTCCAACATGGTATTGCTAGTGATAGGAAATCATTAAAGTTTATCTTCAAATATGAGTTCAACTTTGTCCTCATCAACTTATTGGGTTGCTTAGGCTACAAGTTAACATGATCTTAATAGATCAAATGTTAACTTGTGCTTTCAAAGTCACATGTTAAACAACTCATTATAGAAATACATGTATAAAAAGTTGTGCATTCAACTTCTTAAAAGTTGATAAATTATGTTTTTCAGTGCAAAATTGCTCTTGAAAGATGATAATAGTAACATATTATAATAAAATTGTTTTCTTGTCTTATTCATGTTTGTAAGGTACATATATATACAATAATAATAGGTTTAGTCAAACCTATGAATAATGATAGACATGAATAAAATTAATTATAAATAATTACAAATATATTATTGATTAATGACAATAATATTCTATCACACCACCGCAGTCGAAGCGGGAGGTTCACGAACGTTTAGACTGGTCCGAAAATCATCGAAAAGAACACGAGGTAGACCTTTGGTGAAGACGTCAGCAATCTGGTGACGAGAAGGAACATGAAGGACGCGTGCCTGGCCACGAGCAACCTTTTCTCGAACAAAGTGAATGTCCATCTCAATATGTTTAGTGCGTTGATGTTGCACTGGATTACCATAAAGATAGATGGCACTAACATTATCACAATACACCAACGTCGCATGAGAGAGTGGGAAATGAAGCTCCAAGAGAAGGTTGCGAAGCCAACAAGATTCAGATACCACATTAGCAACACCCCTGTACTCAGCTTCTGCACTAGAGCGAGAAAGTGTAGGTTGTCTCTTGGAAGACCAAGAAATGAGGTTGTCACCTATAACTCCCTAGTTGTTATTTATTTATTTTCGGATGATTTTTAATAAGTTTATATGATTTTAAATGATTTATGTTGATTTTATGGCGTAATGTATTTTATTATATGATTATTTGATTATTTAATTAAAATAGGTGAGAAATAGACATGGCAACTAAAACCGCCCCCGCAAGCCCCGGCCGCCCCCGCCCCGAATTTAACGGGGAAAAGCCGATTTAACTGGGTGCGGGTGCGGGTGTGGGGGAAATCTGAGTTTTTAGTACGGGGGCGGGGCCGGGGCCGGGGGATGCTTACCCCCGCCCCGCACCCGCTCTTTGAAATTTACTTTATTAAATTTTTTAATTTTATTTCCATAAACACCAAACTATTTTAATATATTATTACTATTTAGAAACAAAATTATTATATTTATTTTAATTTTTTAAATAAAGTTTATTGGATATTTAATTATTAATATAATTATTGTATTTTATTGCTATGAAAAAATATGCATTTTTAAAATATTTTATAAAAAATAGAGTTTTCGTGGGTGGGGGTGGGGGCGGGGCCGGGAGACCCGTCCCCATTGGGGGCGGGGTTGGATGTTTAATTTTTACATCCGATATGTTTGGGGACGGGGGCGGGGGCGGGTGCATGCAAGCGGGGGCGGGTGCATGCAAGCGGGGGCGGGGGCGGGGATGCTTAAACCCGCCCCCGCCCCGCCCGTTGCCATGTCTAGTGAGAAATTATAATTATTGGAAAGTTTGGGGGATTAAAATGAATTGACTAATATTTTAATAGGAGTTAATGAGAATAAGTGAGAATTAATTAGAATTAATAGGGAGTTAGAGAAAGGAGAAAGTCAGAAAAAACAGTTTCACGTAGAAACAGAGAGAAACAGAGAAAAGAGAGAAAACCAAGAACCAAGGGAGAAGAGCCTAGGGAGAAGAACTGTAGAGCTTTGTTCATCAAAATTCAGGTAAGGGTGAGACTAACTCTCAACTTTAGGTCTTATGATTTGTTGATTAATGTTGTGTTGTTAAGGTTGATGAATTGAATTAGGTTAAAGATGAATTGATGTTAATAACCTGATGAATCATGAAAATGTTGTTGTTTATTGCCGTTCTGATGTTAGTTTGTATAGGAGTAATGCAATTCATCAAAATTGGGTTTTTAGGTGTTGAAAGTGGGGTTTGGGGTTGAAAAGGAGAAGTTTGTTCGTACAGTTCGTAGTTCTGTAAATCGCCACTCGCCACGGCGAGCAGTGAACCTATATAGCTCGCCACTGCGAGCAAACCCACTCGCCAGGCGAGCAATGAACCTATATAGCTCGCCACAGCGAGCAAATGCACTCGCCACGGCGAGTTGCTTAAATTAAAAAGTGTTAATTGTCTTAATGAGGTTTTTGGGCCAATTTTTATATCAACTTGAGTGCCTTAATATATTTAGGAATGAATGGCACCTTTTTACAGAATCAAATTTGGATTTTGGAGACTTAAAAATGAAGATTTTAAGTGAAAAATGTCAAAAATGCCGAGAGCACCCAGTTTTGCTCGCCTTGAGCTCGCCCCCAACTCGCCATAGCGAGTAGCTCATTTTCCTGAGCTCGCCACGGCGAGTAGTACTGTAGCTTGATTAAAATTGTTGAATTTTGCTGAGAGTCGCTATTGGGTCCTTTTGCGGTGTCCTGTCGATTAAGTTGGAGTCTTATGTCATAGTTGATTATGCATATTGTAGTTATCGTTGCTGTTGTCGAGTTTTATGCAGATATACACTATTGAGTCCTTTTCATACTCATACCTTGTTGAGGGCTCATGCCCTGGAGTGTTTTCACTCAACCGTTGAGGGCTTATGCCCTGGAGTGTTTATCACTCATTCGTTGAGGGCTTATGCCCCGGAATGCTTAGCATTCAACGCGCGTAAAATGGTACCACATGCATTTGCATTATTTGCATTGTGTCGTCGTCGTTGTTGTTGTTGTAGTTGTTGTCGTTGTCGGTCGGGTCGTCGATGTCGTAGCTTGATGATGATGTTGTTGAATTGTTTAAATTATAAACTGGCAGTTAATCATAATTATATCGTTGTTGTTGAATTTAATTGATGAATTATAATATCTATTGTTGTTTGTGAATATCACCCCTTCTACTTGGAAATGTTGCCTTCCCTATGGGAAACTTGCAGGTAACGAAGATTAGTAGAGATGTCGGCTCAAAGTGTCTTAGGGCTCTGATACGTAACGGGATGAGAATTTTGTTACTTGCTTTCTCTTTCCTTACGTATTTATTTATGAATTATGAGATTTTTGATGAGGCATGCGTGCCAAAGACTAATTTTGTTGATTTTGAATGAATTCCGCTGCGAAGTTTGAAAGTTAATTATTATTGACTACTTTTTATAAAGAATAAATAGTTATTTATTAAGTTGGATATTTTGTTGAAAGAAATGTAGCATTCCGTTATGTGAATACTCTGATTTTATTTATGAATTTTTTTATGTTGGGAAAACGGGGTGTTACATCACCAAGAAATACACAATAGCCGGAGGTAGAACGACGGGTGTAAGGACATCCACCCTAATCAGCATCAGTATAGGAGATAAGTTTCTCAATATGGGATGGATATAGATGCAAACCATAGTGTAGGGTGCCCTGAACATAACGCAAGATGCGTTTGAGAGCAAACATGTGGTCAGTGCAAGGGCATGCATGTGAAGACACACCTGTTGAACAACACAAGAGATGTCAGGACGGGTGAAAATAAGATATTGTAAGGCTCCTGCAAGACTCCGATACAAGGTGGGATCGTCGTATGGGGTGCCGGCGGAGGTATTGAGCTTCTGTTTCGTGTCAACTGGAGTAGTAGAAGGTTTGCACGAGGTCATGCCTGCTCGGGCAATAATTTCACCAGCATAGTTACTATGACTAAGGAAGAGTCCACCGGCGTGTTTGGTCACGGCAATGCCCAAAAAATAACTCAGTGGACTCAAATCCTTCATAGCAAACTCAGAGGCAAGGAGTGCCATGATAAATTTTCGAAGATCATGGGAGGAGGTGATAAGGATGATGTCATCAACGTATAGCAAGATGTAAGCCAAATCAGAGCCACGTCGAAAGATGAAAAAGGAGTGATCTGAAGTGTTATGCTGAAATCCAATGGTGGAGACAAAGTCAGCAAAACGTTGATACCAAGCACGAGGCGCTTGTTTTAGACCATAAAGTAATTTTCGCAAGCGACACACATAATCTGGGCGATCAGGATCACGGAAACCAAGTGGCTGATGCATATAAATTGTCTCATGAAGATCACCATGTAGAAATGCATTCTGAACATCTAGCCGATGAATGGGCCACGATTTGGATAGAGCGATGGTGAGAACTATGCGAATGGTCGCCGATTTTACAACAAGACTGCATGTCTCATCACAATCCACACCTGCAATTTGAGACCTGCCATCACCTACAAGACGAGCTTTGTAACGCTCAAAACAGCCATTAGATTTCTTTTTATGACGAAAAATCCACATACAGCGAATAATGTTAACATCACAAGGTCGTGGAACCAAATCCCACACATTATTTCTAACAAGAGCATTAAATTCAGACTGCATTGCGGCTTTCCAATTAGGGTCAAATATAGCTTGTTTGGGATTTTTGGGAAGAGGTGAGATGGTCGGATCATCAATGATAACATAAAGGTTAAAAAGCTATCTAGGTTTGTAGATACCCCGCATGCTACAGGTGGCCATTGTTCGAATGGGAGGCGCAAGTTGGGCCAATGGTGTAGGTGATGAGGAGGTATCAGGTGTATGCGGTCCGGTCGATGAGGTAGACGGAGAGTCAGGTATATGAGGTGACAGACTGGGAAGGTCATTGGGAAGAGGTTTCAAGGTGGGATTGGTCCATTGATGGATAGTTGATGGGTGTATGTCATCAGTAAAACAGTCATAAGAGATGAGAGAAGGGGAAGACATGTGGGCAAAGGGAAACTGTGTCTCATCAAATATGACATGTCGAGAAACAATGATCTTTCTGTGCGACAAATCAAAACATTTATAACATCTGTGATTAGTGGGATACCCTAATAATACACACGGGTCGAGCGTGGTTGCAGTTTGTTAATGATAGTGGATGGATGCAGGGGATAACAAATACAACCCAAGACACGAAGATGTGTGTAGGAGGGATCACGATGATACAGAAGTTGAGTAGGAGAATGATTTGACAAATTCTTTCGTGGAAGGATATTAAGAAGATAAGTAGCCATTTGAAGGGCATGATGCCAAAATGAGGGAGGAACGGACGAATGAGCGAGAAGAGTGTGAATCATGTTGTTAACGGTGCGTATTTTACGTTCCGCTTTGCCATTTTTAGATGAAGTGTGAGGGCAAGAGAAACGGAAAATAAGACCATTATCATCACAATATTTATGAAACAATGTATTGTTGTATTCACGTCCATTATCACATTGAAAACATTTGACAGTTTGGGAAAATTGTGTGCGAATTTGATTAGAAAGTGTAGTGAACATTTCAAAAACTTGAGATTTGTGACTTATAGGGAACGTCCACAAAAAATCAGAATAATCATCCAAGAATAAAACATAATATTGATGACCAGAGGTGCTTAAAATCGGTGATGTCCATAAATCACTGTGTAAAATATCAAAGGGCAATAAAGTAACATTTTTGGAAGAATCAAAGGGCAACTTAATCTGTTTTCCAAACACACATGAATTACAAATAGTTTTAGAATTCAAATGTTCAATACTAATGAACTTATTGCTATGAAGAGACTGCAAAGTGGAAGAACTAGGATGGCCAAGACGGCTGTGCCAGAGACTGGAAGCAAAACCATCAAAATGAGAAGGAGAGGTGACTGGGTATAGATCACCAAGGCTATTACATCTCATGAGAGGAATCCTCGTCTAAAAATCAAATACCGAGAAACTAAATGGATCAAAGGAAACAGAAACATTATTATCAGTAGTGAGTTGTCGCACAGAAATCAAATTTTTAATAATTTGTGGTGTGTGTAAAACATGGTTAAGGTTTAAGGTTTTGTGTTTGTGAGATGTAGGTAGGGTTGTGTGACCAGACCCTTGAATTGGAATACATTGTCCACTACCAACAATCAGTTTCTGATTTAAATGACTCAAATTAGAATAAGACGAGAGATTACCATGAGATGCTGATGTATAGGACGAAGCTCCAGTGTCCATGTACCATGTGCTGTCTGGAGGAGTGAGAGACATGGTGTGCATAGCAACTGCAATGTCTGTGGGAGCTGGTGAAGTCGAGGTAGTGTGAGCCTGAGGACGCTGACCTAGGATGTCTGGTTGCCTTGTAGGACCGGTGGGGCGAGTCCACTGAGAAGTAGGATAAGGGCAAGGAGATACACTCCAAGGAGGTGGGGTCCAACCCGAAGGAGACCATGATGGATACTGGGGTTGCTGCCATGGTTGAGGCGTCCAGGAGGGACCATCAGACCGGGAACCACTGCGTTATCCACGCCCTCATGTGCGAGTCTGATTGTTGCGGTTGCGGCTGGAACCAGCGCGATTGTTCTGACGACGATTAGAGCGCTGCTGGGAGGAAGCATCGAGTCTCGTGGAACAGCGGTGTGCAAAGCAGTGGAGGAACTAGTGTTGTGCATTTTTGCCAAGCCGGATTCTTCCAAGGCGAGCATAGAGCGAGCCTGGAAAAATGATGGCAAGGGGTTGCTTTGGCGAATCAAGGTGGCAACCCCACGATACGGCTCAGATTGTCCGGAAACCAGTTGAAGGATCAGACGGTGACTGCTGACTGGTGCTCCAACATTCTTCAATTGATCAGATAATTGCTTGAGACGCTGACAATATGCATAAACATTAGGAAAATCCTCCATACGAGTGGATGAAAAATCTTGTTCAAGGGCAACGACACGGTAGTTTTGATTGTCCTCAAATATATCCGCTAAACGATTCCAAGCAGCCATACCGGTGGATCCTTTTTCCATAATGGTGGTAAGAAGATCGAACGATATGGTGGAATAAATCCATTGAAGAACTGTTGAATCAAGAATTGTCCACATTTCAAAATTAGCATCCGTGGAAGTAGGTTTTTCTTTTCTGGGTTGAGGAATGATGTGGTTGATAACCTTGTGGGCACGAGCATGAACCTCAAATAATTCAGCCCACATGGTGTAGCGATCCTTCTCCATCTCGAGCACAAAATGAATGTTGTTTTTGATGTTGGTGACGGCAAGGGCCGCATGAAAGTCTGATTTTTCCGAACCAGAAGCGGAGGCCATTAAGGATGCGGCAGTAGAGGATGACATGGTAGGAGTAGAAGACATGTTGATGCCGCTGAACAGAATCAGACAAGAATCTGAAACAGTTTTGAAAATAATAAAATAAAAACGCAGCCAAAACAATTCAGTAACAAAACCGTGAAAACACAATTGAAACGGCCGAAACTGAAGAGATGCATGACTGGAATCTGCAACAACAATAAAACAGCCGGAAGTGAAACAGAGGTGTGATTGAGTTGCAGCGGTTTTGCCGGAATCGCGCGGAGAACAGTGGAAGGGGTCGGAAACGCGCGGAGAAGAGTGCAAACAAAAGGGTTGGCAGGAAAACAGAAGGCAACGACGGCGACATGTTGTTGAGGAAGAATAGGTGACGGAGGCGACCTGTTGTGGAAGAAGAAACAGGCACGACGGTTTGTTGAGAAGCGAAATGCAGCGGCAGTTTGTGTGTCACGCTGGAAAGGAGGCAGATGATACCATGAAAGAGGATAACTGTAACGTATTATAATAAAATTGCTTTCTTGTCTTATTCATGTTTGTATGGTACATATATATACAATAATAATAGGTTTAGGTTTAGTCAAACCTATGAACAATGATAGACATGAATAAAATTAATTATAAATAATTACAAATATATTATTGATTAATGACAATAATATTCTATCGGTTTTTTTTTGTTTCTTAATGTAACGCCCACTTTATTTATTTAAATATTTTATTAGAGTATATAGTATATTATTATATATTATATGATTTTAATGATGTTTGTGACGTATGAGATGATGTTGTGGTGTGACGTTTATTTTTTTGTTTAATAAAATAAAATATGTGATGTTAATATACATATATTTATATTAAAATTAAGATGTGATATAATAACAAATATTTAGAGAGATGGGGTTGTTTTTATAAATAAGATAGAGTTGTGGGGATAAGTGAGAATAGAAAGAATTATAAAAGGGAGTTAGGTTTAGAAAGAAGCAGTCAGTACGTTACAGACTTTTGCAAAAGGAGAGGAAAGTGGCCGGAGAAGAGAGAACCTCAATTCTGCGAACATACCAGGTAAGGGTGAGCCTAACTCAATTATATTATGCTGTAATTCATTTGTTATGATTAACCTAAGGATTAGAGAGAGTTTTGAGAGAATTCCAAAGTTAGGGTTTAATGAATTTTGTGATGAATTGATGAGAGAATGATGTGAATTGGTGTAGAAACCTGTTACAGAACCTAGATTAATCACTAGGACCATAATTCCGATAGATTAGAAGCATAAAACGAAGAATTGGACGAGTTTTGGCGAGGTTTCGAGCGAACCCGTAACCCCTCTGCGATAGCTCGCCGTGGCGAGCAGTTAGGTATTCACTCGCGAGGCGAGCGGCTGAACTCGCCGTGGCGAGCGACCCCTTAGTGCGCGCGAGGCGAGCAACATCACTCGCCGTAGCGAGCAAGTGGCAGAATGCAATTTTAGTAGCTCGCCGTGGCGAGCAGTCCCACTCGCCACAGCGAACAATGTGGTCTCAGACCACTATAACTTGAGTTTTAGAACTCTGTTTTGAGCAAGACTTTGAGGGTAGACCCTTGAATAGTATTAGAGATGTTTAAGACCTAATTAGAATCTGTAATGACGCTGTAAGATGATATTTAATTGTTGGCGTTAAGCTTTGACTAAATGCTTATTAAGTGGAGTTTACGAATGAAGTATAAATGATGATTGTGATGATAACTACGTGCTGTAAATATATATATTAAGTGTGTTGAGCTGATGTCATGTATTGTATAATTGCATGTGTCGGTAAAGAGTCGTATTTGATGTTAAGACGTTTGGATAACTTGTTTAAGAATAAAGAGTCGAGTCCATGCATTTGCATATTTTGAGACGGTGGAGCTTATGCTCAAAGCGACGGTGGAGCATTTGCTCAAAGCGACGGTGAAGCTTATTAAAGCTAAAATATTGGTACCACATGCATGATGTTAAGATGTTAGAGTTGCATTTGTCGAGTCATGTGTCTGAGATGTTTTGAGACGGTTGTTTATGAAGATGTTCTAAGATGTTTTGTATATGTGGATGTTTGAGACGTTTCTGCTCTGTGTGATGAATAATATTGTTATTGTTAAGCATAATGATTTGAATTATATGTTAATATAATTGTTGTGAATCTCACCCCTTCTGTTGGAATTGCCACCTTGTGGGCAAGTGCAGGTGACCAAGCTTAGGTTCGTCGATGTGAGAGGTCCTTGTGGAGTCTTAGGAGCTCTGATACGTAACGGGATGGGAATTATTATTATTTCTATTCCTTTTATGTATCATGTTGATTAATTATGATGTTTGCGACGTAACTTGATTTGAGATGTTTTATGAGGCTTTCGTGCCGAGACTTATTTATTTAAGATTTTGAGAAGTTATGAATTCCGCTGCTATGTTTGAATATTATTCAAGAATAAATTATTATTCAATTTGATTTTAGAGATTTTATGAAATGTGACATCCTGATTTATGTGTTATACTCTGATTATTTGAATGAAATTTTAAAGCTGAGATTTTTGAAGACGGAGGTGCTACTGTGACTTGGGCGGTGTTTAGGAGGGAATTCCTGAACCGTTACTTTCCTGAGGATGTCCGGGGAAAGAAGGAGATCGAGTTCCTTGAGTTGAAGCAAGGAAATATGTCCGTGACTGAGTATGCGTCGAAGTTTGTGGAACTGGCAAAGTTCTACCCCCATTATACAGCTGAGAATGCTGAGTTCTCCAAGTGCATCAAGTTTGAGAATGGCTTGCGTCCTGAGATTAAGAGGGCAATTGGTTACCAGAAGATTCGAAATTTCTCTGAGCTGGTGAGTAGTTGCAGGATTTATGAGGAGGATACCAAGGCTCACTACAAGGTAGTGAATGATAGAAAAGCTAAGGGTCAGCAGAGTCGACCCAAACCTTATGATGCTCCCAGAGATAAGGGTAAGCAAAGAGTGAATGATGAGAGGCGACCACAGAAGAAGGATGCTCCTGCTGAGATTACCTGTTATAATTGCGGGCAGAAAGGCCACAAGAGTAATGTGTGTCCTGTTGATGTGAATAGGTGTTACCGATGCAGACAGAAAGAGCATATTACCCCAGACTGCAAGTTTGATGATGTTGTGTGTTTCAATTGTGACGAGCAAGAACATATTGGCTCGCAATGCAAGAAGCCAAAGAAAGTTAGAACTACTGGAAGGGTTTTCGCGTTGACCGGCACTCAGACTGAGAACGAGGATCGTTTAATCAGAGGTACTTGCTATATTAATGATATACCTTTAGTTGCTATTATTGATACTGGCGCTACGCATTGTTTTGTTGCTTATGATTGTGCTGTTAAGTTGGGTCTTGTTATGTCTGATATGAATGGAGAGATGGTTGTCGAAACTCCAGCTAAGGGTTCGGTGACTACTTCTCGTGTGTGTTTAAGTTGTCCGTTGTCTATGTTTGATCGTAATTTTGAGATGGATTTAGTCTGCCTACCTTTGACCGGTATGGATGTAATTCTTGGGATGAATTGGTTAGAGTACAACCGTGTGCTTATCAACTGTTTTCGCAAGACGGTGTATTTCTTGTCTGAAGAGGAGGAAAGTGGAGCAGAATTTTTATCTACCAAGCAGCTGAAACAATTAGGACGAGATGGAGTTTTGATGTTTTCTCTGATGGCATCCTTATCTATTGAGAATCAAGAGAAGATTGACAAATTGCAAGTGGTGTGCGAGTTTCCTGAAGTATTCCCTGATGAGATTCCTGATGTGCCTCCTGAAAGAGAAGTTGAATTTGCGATTGATCTTGTTCCTGGAACGAAGCCGGTGTCTATGACACCTTACCGTATGTCAGCTTCTAAGTTAGCTGAGTTAAAGAAGCAATTGGAGGATCTGCTTGAGAAAAAGTTTATAAGACCAAGTGTTTCACCTTGGGGAGCGCCTGTATTGCTAGTGAAGAAGAAAGATGGGAGTATGAGGTTGTGTATTGACTACCGTCAGTTGAACAAGGTAACTATAAAGAATAGGTATCCACTTCCGAGAATTGACGATTTGATGGATCAGTTAGTGGGTGCACGTGTGTTTAGCAAGATTGACTTAAGGTCGGGTTATCATCAGATAAAAGTGAAGGATGAAGATATGCAGAAGACGGCCTTTAGAACTCGATATGGCCATTATGAGTATAAAGTGATGCCTTTCGGTGTTACGAACGCGTCGGGAGTATTTATGGAGTATATGAATCGGACCTTCCAGGCATTTTTGGATCGTTTTGTGGTGGTGTTTATTGACGACATTTTGATATATTCCAAATCCGAAGAAGAACATGCTGAACATTTGAAGATTGTCTTGCAAGTATTGAAAGAAAAGAAGTTGTATGCTAAATTGTCTAAGTGTGAGTTCTGGTTGAAGGAAGTTAGTTTTCTCGGTCATATTATTTCCGGTGATGGAATAGCAGTTGATCCGTCTAAAGTCGAGGCAGTGTCGCAATGGGAGACTCCGAGGTCGGTTACAGAGATTAGAAGTTTTTTGGGATTGGCAGGTTATTATAGAAGATTTATAGAAGGGTTTTCTAAGTTGGCACTTCCGTTAACGCAATTGACGTGTAAAGGTAAATCCTTTGTGTGGGATGCTCAATGTGAGAGTAGCTTCAATGAGTTGAAGAAGCGGTTGACGACGGCTCCAGTTTTAATTTTGCCAAAGCCGGAAGTACCTTTTGTGGTGTATTGTGATGCGTCTAAGTTGGGTTTAGGTGGTGTACTGATGCAAGACGGTAAAGTGGTTGCTTATGCATCCAGGCAGTTGAGGATTCATGAACGAAATTATCCTACCCACGATCTTGAGTTGGCTGCAGTGGTATTTGTGTTGAAAATTTGGAGACACTATTTGTATGGTTCGAGGTTTGAAGTGTTTAGTGATCACAAGAGCTTGAAGTACCTGTTTGATCAGAAAGAATTAAATATGAGACAGAGGAGATGACTCGAGTTATTGAAGGACTATGATTTTGATTTGAATTACCATCCGGGTAAGGCTAACGTAGTCGCAGATGCCTTGAGTAGGAAAACGTTGCATATGTCTGCTATGATGGCGGAAGAGTTCGAACTGTTGGAACAATTCAGAGATTTGAGTTTGGTTTGTGAAAGATCACATCAGAGTGTAAAGCTAGGAATGTTGAAGATTGACAACGAGTTTCTGAAAAATATTAAGGAAGCGCAGAAAGAAGATGTTAAGTTTGTAGATTTGCTTGTTGCAAGTAACCAGACTGCAGATGGTGACTTTAGAGTCGATGATCACGGTGTGTTGAGGTTCCGAGGTAGAATTTGTATTCCGGACAACGATGAGATGAAGAAGGCAATCCTTGAAGAGAGCCATAGAAGTAGCTTGAGTATTCACCCAGGAGCTACGAAGATGTATCATGATTTGAAGAAGTTGTTTTGGTGGTCTGGATTGAAACGCGATGTGGCACAATTTGTGTACTCTTGTCTAGTTTGTCAGAAATCGAAGATAGAACATCAGAAACCTGCTGGTATGATGGTTCCGTTGGATGTGCCAGAGTGGAAATGGGATAGCATATCCATGGATTTTGTGACGAGTTTGCCAACTACTCCAAGAGGGAACGATGCTATTTGGGTGATTGTTGATAGGTTAACAAAGTCAGTTCATTTTCTACCAATCAATATCACTTTTCCTATGGTTCGGTTAGCAGAGATTTACATTCAAGAGATAGTAAGATTGCATGGTGTTCCTTCGAGCATTGTGTCAGATAGAGATCCAAGATTTACTTCTAGATTTTGGAAGAGTTTGCAAGAAGCTTTAGGGTCTCAGTTGAAGCTGAGCTCGGCGTATCATCCACAGACAGATGGTCAATCCGAGAGGACGATTCAATCGTTAGAAGATTTGTTGAGGGTGTGTGTACTCGAACAAGGAGGAGCTTGGGATAATCACCTCCCGTTGATAGAGTTCACTTATAATAACAGTTACCATTCTAGTATTGGAATGGCACCTTTCGAGGCTTTGTATGGAAGAAGATGCAGAACCCCGTTGTGTTGGTTTGAGTCGGGTGAAAGTGTGGTTTTAGGACCAGAGATTGTGCAACAAACCACTGAGAAGGTAAGAATGATCCAAGAGAAGATGAAAGCGTCGCAGAGTCGACAAAAGAGTTATCATGACAAGCGTAGAAAGGACCTTGAGTTCCAAGAGGGAGATCATGTGTTTTTGCGAGTTACTCCAATGACCGGTGTAGGTCGTGCCTTGAAGTCGAAGAAGTTGACTCCAAAGTTTATTGGTCCGTATCAGATATCAGAGAGGATTGGGACGGTGGCTTATCGTGTTGGATTACCACCACATTTATCCAATTTGCACGATGTTTTTCACGTGTCGCAACTGAGGAAGTACGTTCCGGATCCATCTCATATGATCCAAAGTGACGATGTACAAGTGAGGGACAACCTTACGATTGAAACTCTACCCTTAAGGATCGATGATCACAAGGTGAAGTTGTTGAGGGGCAAGGAGATACCTCTGGTGAGAGTTGTTTGGAGTGGAGCGACCGGTGAAAGCCTAACTTGGGAGCTGGAAAGTAAGATGCTGGAGTCATATCCAGAGTTGTTTAATCGAGGTAAGATTTTCGAGGACGAAAATCCTTTAAGTGGGGGAGAGTTGTAACGCCCACTTTATTTATTTAATTATTTTATTAGAGTATATAGTATATTATTATATATTATATGATTTTAATGATGTTTGTGACGTATGAGATGATGTTGTGGTGTGACGTTTATTTTATTGTTTAATAAAATAAAATATGTGATGTTAATATACATATATTTATATTAAAATTAAGATGTGATATAATAACAAATATTTAGAGAGATTGGGTTGTTTTCATAAATAAGATAGAGTTGTGGGGATAAGTGAGAATAGAAAGAATTATAAAAGGGAGTTAGGTTTAAAAAGAAGCAGTCAGTACGTTACAGACTTTTGCAAAAGGAGAGGAAAGTGGCCGGAGAAGAGAGAACCTCAATTCTGCGAACATACCAGGTAAGGGTGAGCCTAACTCAATTATTTTATGCTGTAATTCATTTGTTATGATTAACCTAAGGATTAGAGAGAGTTTTGAGAGAATTCCAAAGTTAGGGTTTAATGAATTTTGTGATGAATTGATGAGAGAATGATGTGAATTGGTGTAGAAACCTGTTACAGAACCTAGATTAATCACTAGGACCATAATTCTGATAGATTAGAAGCATAAAACGAAGAATTGGACGAGTTTTGGCGAGGTTTCGAGCGAACCCGTAACCCCTCTGTGATAGCTCGCCGTGGCGAGCAGTTAGGTATTCACTCGCGAGGCGAGCAACCCCTTAGTGCGCGCGAGGCGAGCAACATCACTCGCCGTAGCGAGCAAGTGGCAGAATGCAATTTTAGTAGCTCGCCGTGGCGAGCAGTCCCACTCGCCACAGCGAGCAATGTGGTCTCAGACCACTATAACTTGAGTTTTAGAACTCTGTTTTGAGCAAGACTTTGAGGGTAGACCCTTGAATAGTATTAGAGATGTTTAAGACCTAATTAGAACCTGTAATGACGCTGTAAGATGTTATTTAATTGTTGGCGTTAAGCTTTGACTAAATGCTTATTAAGTGGAGTTTACGAATGAAGTATAAATGATGATTGTGATGATAACTACGTGCTGAAATATATATATTAAGTGTGCTGAGCTGCTGCCATGTATTGTATAATTGCATGTGTCGGTAAAGAGTCGTATTTGATGTTAAGACGTTGGGATAACTTGTTTAAGAATAAAGAGTCGAGTCCATGCATTTGCATATTTTGAGACGGTGGAGCTTATGCTCAAAGCGACGGTGGAGCATTTTCTCAAAGCGACGGTGAAGCTTATTAAAGCTAAAATATTGGTACCACATGCATGATGTTAAGATGTTAGAGTTGCATTTGTCGAGTCATGTGTCTGAGATGTTTTGAGACGGTTGTTTATGAAGATGTTCTAAGATGTTTTGTATATGTGGATGTTTGAGACGTTTCTGCTCTGTGTGATGAATAATGTTGTTATTGTTAAGCATAATGATTTGAATTATATGTTAATATAATTGTTGTGAATCTCACCCCTTCTGTTGGAATTGCCGCCTTGTGGGCAAGTGCAGGTGACCAATCTTAGGTTCGTCGATGTGAGAGGTCCTTGTGGAGTCTTAGGAGCTCTGATACGTAACGGGATGGGGATTATTATTATTTCTATTCCTTTTATGTATCATGTTGATTAATTATGATGTTTGCGACGTAACTTGATTTGAGATGTTTTATGAGGCTTTCGTGCCGAGACTTATTTATTTAAGATTTTGAGAAGTTATGAATTCCGCTGCTATGTTTGAATATTATTCAAGAATAAATTATTATTCAATTTGATTTTAGAGATTTTATGAAATGTGACATCCTGATTTATGTGTTATACTCTGATTATTTGAATGAAATTTTAAAGCTGGGATTTCGGGGTGTTACACTTAACATGTGTCATAAAAGTATAAGTTAACACGATCCTTTTTAATACTCACTCTCTTGTTGATTTAAATTATTGTGGATCTACAATTTAAAAATTAAACTCACACAAAACGGTGAGACATACATTAATTTCATCTAATAAAAGATGAAGTGATATATAGAGTGTTTGAAAAGTGATATACCTACAAATCATTTATTAAAGAGGTCAACTTACAATCTTAATTTAATCAACTCATTTCAACTAATTCAATTTTCATTGACCATCATGGTTAATTGGTTCTTCATTTCTCTTCCATTTTCACAAAAGACATTTTTCTGTCATTTCGTTTTCTTATGAACAAATCCCTCTTTTTAATTGAGCCTGGTTCCTTTCACACGCACATGATGGCAATGAAAAGTTGGACAGCTACCTTATTGTTTCTCGTACGCAGGTTTGTAAACGGAAAAGATGGATCCTGTCACATACATTTTTTTTCTCGTGAATTTTTTTTTGGGTTGAATAAATGTAGACACAATTTTGCTTCTAGGTAAGAACCTAATATTTTGTGATTTTGTCTAAAATATAGTACAAATAAATTACTCTTGTATTGTGCATAGGTCTATTTTTTGCTAATCCATCAATAAATATAATAATATTTCAATTTCATTTTAATTAATGATAAGAGTTATCGATATACCGATTGAAACAAACTTGTATATTTTTTGATAAATGTTAACTTGTGCGTTCAGTGACACATATTTGTGAACTCATTATAAAAATAAACGTATTAAAAATTATATATTAGACTCTTTTTTTTTTTTGACAAGAGTACATTAGACTTCTTAAAAATTCATATATTGTGTTTTCTAATATAAAGTTTTTATTTATTTATTGCTTAACATGTATTCTTAGGACATAAGTTAACATAACCCTATTTTTTTATTAAACACAACAAACTTG
Organism: Medicago arabica; assembly: GCA_946800305.1. Lineage (NCBI taxonomy): Eukaryota > Viridiplantae > Streptophyta > Magnoliopsida > Fabales > Fabaceae > Medicago > Medicago arabica. The sequence continues at coordinate 53,357,034 of OX326971.1, forward strand.
TTCATTTTATACAAAAATTTGGTAAAAAAAACACATGTATAATATAAGATTTATCTTCCTTTTATACTATAAACTCGACTTAATTCGTAACAAAGAAAAGCATAATATTTTGAACGATCAACATGTAATCCAAACTAAATTGGGTAGAACAAAGACATGTAATCCACAAATCAGATACTCCCCTTACTAAGGTTTTGACACACAGATTAAAAAATGTAATGAAATAATCATTAAACATAATATTTTTACTAAACTGCCCTTACTTTATAAGAAAAAGATAAATTTAAAGTTGTATTGAAAATTGTGTGAGAGAAAAATTACAGTATTTATTAAGAGTAAAGTTGAAAAAAAATTAAAGTTATATTAAAAATGTAAAATGACATTCATTTTAATTTGTTTTTTTTATTAAAGTGACAAGCAACAAAGTAAAGGTGATTCCCCAAAAAACAACAGTTAATAATCAAGTGCTATGGTATATGGGAAATGAATGTCACGTGAAATTAATAAGAAGGTTCACAAATAGTAGTATAGTACGGACCTGCGAGGCTGCAAGGGTTCCATGACTAGCTATCATGAACCTGATTAAATCCAACTTGCGCTTTATTGGACCCCGCTACATCAATAGGCACGTCATGTTGCATACGTGAGGCGTGACACGACATACATATTCTCTTTGTCTTATTTTAACAAAAACAATGCCAACGAAAAGGATTGTAACATGATTTTAAGATGAATTCTAAAGCAAGGGTTCAGTTGTAACTAGATCATATTGTTTCATTATACTTGACTATACTGGATTTAAATTTAATAACTCCTCTCTGCAACCAATCATCTCTCTTTTGGCAGATCTTATTTCACTGCTGCACTCCGAATCGAAAATAAAATTAAAAGGGAAATTTTGAGAAAAGAAAAAAATTGAGGAATGAAAAGGATTTTGACATAACACGAATTCAAGTAGGAATTTAATTTCAAATGAGTGTTTATAGGAATTAGCAATAACAGAAAATAATTCCAGTGTACTTTTTGAGTATTGGTCCCGTATGAATTGTTGTTGTTTATCACGGGAAATTGATATCTTCGACCCATACACTACCAGAGCATGGTTACCGATGGCCAAGGAAAATCGTTGTTAAATAATCAATGAAGTCTTTTTGATGGCTTTTAATGTTGAATCACACAAACGATAGGCACTTGTGGGGTTTACTGCGTGAACTCAGGAATAAATATTTAGATGTGCGGAGGAGCAAACAGATCTCCGGCATCGTGGTTGTGCTTCAGTGAAAGGAGATTTGTTAGGCGACTGAGAATTGGTTGCAGAGAAGAGGGATTAGATACAGTGAGGTCACAAATAATGATATCATGTAGCCTAATTAAATACAATGGTTTAATAAAGTGGTACATCGGCCAGAGGTTTAATTGAACTCTCACTCTAGAATCTACCTGACTTTAGTTTTTTAAAAGTTTAAAAATATCATTTTTGATTTAAAATTTTAATTTAGAAAGTCAACATGACCCTGTTTTAATTGCACCATTTGAGTTGCACACAATCTTGTAAAGATAATGACTAAGGTTGCATTGCAAATTATGTTGTCGATGAGACCCAAGATCACTTGTTTATTATTTGTGCTTTTTTTGCTTATTGCTGGTTGGCTCGGTTTTTCTACAGTTTTTCATGGCTCACTTGTCAATCATCTTCATCAGTTTGGCGGCTTAAGAGGATTTTCGAACAAAACTCAGCTATCTCTCAGTATTATTTGGCTATCTACTGTCTGAGTAATTTGAAAAGAGCATACGTCACCTTCGATTTTGACTATCAATTTTGGAGACTAAATCTTTTATTTTGTCTAAATGTCATTTTGTAGTTTCTCTTCCAAACTTTGTGTTGTTTTAACACTCGTTGCTGCTGACGGTTTGTAATTACTTTGTTCTTTTCAAGTCGTTTTGACACTTCTAGTGCCGAAGCGTCTTCATGTATTTTATAATATATCTCTTTTTGGCTTTTTAAAAAAAAAAGGTTTTTCGTTTTATTTTGTTGATATAAATTACTTTGAGTCCTAACCTAACAATTTTTGTGTGGGTATGGAGGGCTTTTAGGAAACCTTTTCTTTATCTGTTTGATTTCAATCATATTTTGTGAAAATATGATAGCAAAAGTCAAACCAAATCAATCATTCTTTATTAGTTTAAATTCATTTTTTTCTCTAAAGTTTAAAATCGGATCAATATGATTCGTTACACCTTAATTCAGGATGCCCTTACTTAATTACCAAGTTGGACATCTTAATTAATATAATACTTGCTAGTTACTAGACTCAAAACACCGTGGTAAGATATTTTCATATACTCCCTTCGTTTTTTTCGAAGTGTCTTTTTTGAAAAACAATTGTCTGTTTTTAATCGTCACTTTTAAAGTTTAATGCATCTTAAATTATGTTTTATCAATATTATCCTTAGTTATTTATTATAGAGAAAGAAATATATGATATGATACATTAAATGAATAAAGCTATTATAATAAAAATATAAATTATTGTATTAAAAATAGTGACTTTTATTAATTATCTTGGTTTGTGTAAAATATCAAAAAGTAACAATTAAAAAAATTGGTAAAATATAATTATTTTGGTGAAGACCGATCGGAAAATGCTAAATTATTCCTCAACAATGAGGAGTTTCAGAAAGACATACGTAAGACAGTCAAATTCTATCCCTTCTGAATTGAAATTTGTCGGTATACATATGCTGCCATTCGAATCATAGACATGGACAAATAATATTAAAAGCAAAAGAATAATGGTTTGCCCTATTGTATTAAATTAATTAATAATAGCATTATGTATCCAAATATTCAACAAAATGAAAATTAATTTAGTCAAGAACCAATATTCCCTTGATTACATATACAATCTGATAGAATAGCCAGACTCTATAATTATTATATTGTTGTTGGTTTTTTCATCTTTATATAGAAATAGAAAGCAAATCAACAATAAACTGAGCCGTTAATTGTGTTCAAATGACAAAATCATCTTAAATACAACATATATAAACTTAGATGACACTTTATTTTATATTGTTATGCATGACATATTAAATTCTTTACAAGTCTACAATATCTTATATTAGAAAATTAAAGGTGGCAAACCCTTTTTTCGTATCCTTGGCTCCTTGCTGATTATTGATGCTGCTAATATAGAAATCTAACTTTTATCTTTATTCAAGTACAAAAATGGGAAATGGGAAAGACACATCACACTTTCATATAGAGCCGAGACAAGACACAGAATAAGGATGAGGTATGAACATGAAAACATTAAAAAGAAAAGGACAAGATAGAGGTGGTAGTGGTAATAATAATAGTAGTAAAGTAGAAATGAAAATAACATAATATAATGAATAGGAGGGACCATAAAGTTGTTAGTTAGCTGCTAGCTAATGTCTTAGTGTAAAAATGCCAAAGGAGCAACAATTGCATATAAAAGCAACAAATAGAGAATACCAAACACCAAATGCCAGCTTAAGTGCAAATTTCAAAAGGAAGTTGGTATTTTTTATCTATGGGGGGAAGTATAGGGGAGGCACATCACCCTCTTTAAAAGGTCAAATAGAATTATCATCCAGAGGTAATTATATTAGAGGTATTACCAGATATTAAATATAAATACATCTTTTAGTTGAAATTCAAATTTTGAATCATTACATTGTATATATATATTTTTTCCTTATAAATGAAAACAAACAAATTTATGGAAGATTTATGATATGATCTATATATAATGGATCGACTACAATTTTTTTATACTTCAATTAAACGTAAACAAAATGTCTAACCATTCATGTAACCTAGACTGCATTAATATAAATTATGAAAATATTTTTTAAACATAAACCAACACATATATCATATAGATGTACAATTTGCCTTTTTAAATTATTTATTTCTCTCTTTCATCCTAACATCAACACTTACGTAGGTTATGTATACGGTATATGTGTACGGTGTTGGTTTTGTGTGTTTAAACATGACACTTTTTATAGATTAATGCTACAAGATAAGATTGTGGGACCAAGATTGTCTACCTTTAGACTTGTTGGGTGAATTTGATGAAGAGAGCTTTAGTTGTAGAGGGGCCATGAAGAGAGTAAATGTTATAGGTTTATAGGAAGACAAATAAATAAGAGGGTCCTTTTTAGAAGGTTACAAGTATTGAAATTATTTGTAAACCATCAAATTAGTTTTTCTCGTCGTTTATCACTTTTAAATTAGTATCTAACTCTTAATAACAAAAACAGATATAGATCTAATTTAAAAACATTTTACAAAATGTTTGAAGGTTACCGACTAATTTAAAAACGAATTACAAATATAAAGTTTATTTAATGATTTAATCTCCAAATTATTCAACTCAAAATAAATCGATCAAAAGATAGCTTATTTTCGATCGATTTTAAGTAAAATAAAAACCAATCGAAATTTTTCGACAGGTTTACCTCATCAAAATATACGTTCTGCCTTAACCATTGAAGACACTTTATAATAAATTGAGAGGTTTTGAACCAAACATGAATAGCCTATGGATGAATTTCCTTTGATGAATGTCAGTGTGATGTGTGAGTCTGTCACCATACCATACCCACCTCTCTTGTTCCTTTCCAACTCTTTGTAGTCCCAACTTTTCTATTTACTTACCCCAAAACAATCTCACCTGACCTCTCTCTCTCTCTCTCCCCACCACTAAAATAAACAGGTTTTTTTGCTTTTTCCCTCATGCAAATTTCCCCTTTTAGTTTAAAACCTTAAATTTTTCTCTTTCCTTTTATTTTCATTTATTCAATTCAAGTTTTATTGTTTCTGCAGTTTTGCTTAATATTGCAATCTTCAGGGAACATGGGAGTTTGTTTGAGTGCTCAAATCAAAGCTGAAAGTCCTTTTAACACTGGTATAATGTTCTTCAATTTTCATCCTTTTTTTCCCCTACCATTTTCATGTGCTTTATGGCATTAATTTGAGTTTGAGTCCTTTTCATGTTTATTGCTTTTGGGTATTCTTAATTTCCTTTTATTTCTTCAAAGTTTGATCCTTTATGTGTTAACATGGAGAATTTTACCTTGTTTCTCAGTTTTAATATTAAAAAAAGTTATTTTGCTTTGTTAAAAAATATTGACTTATATAGTAATAGTACTTTGATCAAGTAGTATTGTTGAAGCTCAACCTTGAATATTTTCTCCATAAAGGTGCCAAATTTGTTCCATTTCATTGTATAAACACAATTGAAGATCTGGTTTGATAGCTCAGTGTATGTTACATTTCATGTGATATTCATAAAGGTTTAATTGTAATGGATATGAACATGGATCGGTTTGGCAGGGTTCAATTCAAAGAACTCAAATTCAGCTGGAAATGATCTGAGCAGCACAAACAGTAAGGTTTCAGCTGCATCAGTGCCTCCGACTCCTCGGAGCGAGGGCGAAATCTTGCAGTCATCAAATTTAAAGAGCTATACCTTAGCTGAACTTAAGTCGGCTACTAGAAATTTTCGACCGGATAGTGTGTTAGGAGAAGGTGGTTTTGGATCAGTTTTTAAGGGTTGGATTGATGAGAATACATTGGTTGCTGCCAAACCGGGTACTGGCATAGTTATTGCTGTTAAAAGACTTAATCAAGAAAGCTTCCAGGGTCACAGGGAGTGGTTGGTGAGTTTAATCTACTTGTTTAAAGTATTTGCTTTTGATAATTAAAAAGCAAATAGTTTCTTAATTATCAATTGTTTGGTCAACTGGCAAGGTACTATGGTTAATTAATGATTCAGAGAAACAAATATCAAGTTATTTTGTATCATCCTTGTTCGTCTAAGCTCTCTGCATTAGGTCTATTGGATAAACAATTTAATTAAGAGCTTATAGCATAAACTCTTATCAATAAGGGCTTATGTATTAGCTATTTTCATAAAAAAAGATAAAATAAAGTCAAACTATTTTCATATAAGCTATAAGTCGACTTCATGAGCTATCCAGGAATGTTTATGGAAATAAATTGAAAACAGCTTATAGATATGGCATAAGTTTTTTCTATAAGCTTATATATATTTCATAAGATGATTGCAACAATCACAAGTGCTTATGTTAGTGATTATATATAATGGAAAAACTAAGGTGTTTATGTTTGGGATTTCAGACAAATACATGTTTGCCTTAGTATGTTTTTGTTTTAACTTTTAGGCTGAAGTCAACTATCTCGGACAGTTTTCTCATCCTCATTTAGTGAGATTGATCGGTTATTGCCTTGAAGATGAACACCGTCTTCTCGTCTATGAGTTTATGCCTCGTGGAAGCTTGGAGAATCACTTGTTCAGGAGTGAGTTATTATTCCTTTCCCATCTTTTCCCTTAGTTTTTAACTTCGGTACGAGTTTGTTAACATTAGCAATATCATTGAAATTTGAAACAGGAGGATCATATTTTCAACCTCTTTCATGGAGCCTCCGTCTGAAGGTTGCTCTTGACGCTGCCAAAGGGCTTGCATTTCTGCACAGTGCTGAAAATAAAGTGATATATAGGGATTTTAAGACTTCAAATATCTTGTTGGATTCCGTATGTAGACTTTTAGTCTTTTACTTTCAATCATTTATAAAAGAAATAGGGTTGATAAATGTAAGAGATTATTCGGAAAACATGTTTGAAACACATTTCTTGATTTGATTGCAGGATTATAATGCAAAGCTTTCTGATTTCGGGCTGGCAAAGGATGGTCCAACAGGTGACAAAAGCCATGTCTCCACCAGGGTAATGGGAACTTATGGATATGCAGCACCTGAATATCTAGCTACAGGTATTTTTGAGTTCTTGTTGCTGAACCATTTATGTTTCAGGTTTTTAGCTATTTTGGTTAATAGCTGAAAACATTGTTACTGTAGGCCATCTTACTACTAAGAGCGATGTCTATAGTTTTGGAGTTGTCCTGCTTGAAATGTTATCTGGTAAGAGGGCAGTTGACAAGAATAGACCATCTGGACAACACAGCTTGGTGGAATGGGCTAAACCCTATCTCGCTAACAAACGTAAGGTTTTCAGTGTGTTAGACAGTCGGCTCGAAGGACAGTATTCATCAGATGAGTCCTACAGGGTAGCCACACTTGCTTTGCGATGCCTATCAACAGAATCCAGGTACAGGCCCAACATGGATGAAGTTGTTAGAATTTTGGAGCAGCTCAAGGTTCCTGATGTGAATGTAAATCGTAAGCGTGCTCGGAGAAAAAGCGCTGATGATGTTACCCGTGTGAGGACTCACACATCTTGTGCTAGTGCCAAGACTCACAAATCTTATCCACGTATCACGTTGTCTCCTCTCTATACTTGAAATTGCAGATACACACAACCTTTCAACTTGGCAGAATTGAATGTCCTGTGGCCAAGCTAGGGAAAGCACCATGCATGATTTGCCGGTGATCTTGTCATGAATACTAGCACCTCTGTACTGTACATATCATATTCCAGCTAATATATTCAAAACCAAGCTTCTCTTAACATATCTAGGTGAGATTGTTGATGTTCAGCAATTAATATCGAATGTATTTTGAGCTATGTAGCATTAACACTTCACATTAAAGGCTATCCGACATGTTGTTACTTTCATTTTTTTATTTTCCATTTTCTAATATTATCTGTGTCTGTCCGTGTCATCGATGCTTCCTTCCTAGTTTTTGGGTATGTAGGTACTTTTGTATCATTGCTATGGTTAACTCATTTTTGTTAGTGTCTGTATTGGGGTGGTGTCGTTTTTCCTTGTCTATTTTGTAACACATGGTTGCCATAGTATATATAGTACTAAACATCTAAGGGCTGATGCTATATTCTATTTGCAATTGCATTGATTCTTCCATGCCTGCTTCCATGTATGCTTAATACTGAATATAAATGAATACATTGGCCAAGAATTCTTTGCATCATTATGTGAAGGAACTGTTAAAATTGATTTGGAATGATACACACTTTGGATAGATAATCATATGTAACTTCTACAAAAGAAAAAACATATATAACTGTAGTTCACTGTATGTTGTGTTTCAAGTACAGTGAGTGACGGTTAAGTCAAGAACCTTGCCCTACCAGATAATTATGTGGTTGCAAAATCTTTTGACTTTGGATAGTACTCCCACTCCACATGATTCTCTATGTTATTTATTAATTTGGACCCTTTTGAGATTTGTCAAGCCGTACACACCTTTTTCTCTTTGACAAATGCCAATGAAATTGTCAAACTTGTCTTTACTTGATAGTGGCTATACATTCCAAGATAATTTAAAATTTTGACATTTCAGACACTGAAATAATTATCAAAAAAAGTGGCTGATATTATAACACAAAAAAACTAAAAAACGTGGTTGATAAATGGAATTGAAGCATTTACTAAAATAACATTGTGTTAGAACAACAACTCCTAACAGAACCTATGAGCCATAACACACTGCCTTTGTTTTGGTAGATTTATGTTTGTTTATGTAGATTTGCAAAAGAGAGAAATATCAATAGAGAGATAGGAGTTTTTATTTTCATTTTTACTATACAGTTCTGAAGATAGAAGAAGTAATAAGGGGAGAAAGAGATAAGCAGTTTCAAGCTTCATTCCAACAGGCTTAAGTCAGAGTATACTATACTACATTGTCTCTCCATGATCACAACACCACTCTTTTAAGCTTCTTTTTGGTTTATCAGTAACAAGTATTTTTTTCCTAGCGTCTTTAGGCTTCAACAATTTTGGAAAAACATCAATTCTCACTAATTAGCTTGAGAATAATACAAATTTATGTGAGAAAAGAGTTTGGTTATTTTGTAGGTATATGCAACTTTTCTTTTAATCACTCTTTGAATAGATATTGTTTGTGAATCACAAGGCTTATACTACTCACATTATTGAATAGGGGTGGTAAAATAGATGAATTTGAATTTGATTATAATTGATGGACCAAAACAATCAATTAATCTATTTATAATTCACTAAAAGTTATTCAAAAAAAATCAATCAATTCTTCTTCATCCATTAAACATTCAAATCATATAATCCATCTATTATTATCTTTTCAATGGATGAATATTTATCCATTGAATTTATGCATGTCCTTGTGCTTTGCACTTTAGTGAAGCAAGTTTGAGAGCTGCATGTTTATGGGAAATTATACATGACAAAGTTGCAAGAGGTATATGGCTTTTAAAGATGAGTCTTGTTAAGGAGTGCCTCAGGCACTCTTTAAACATTCTAAAATGAATAATTATTTTTTAAAAAAGTCTAATATTTTAATTTTTAATGTATTAGTTACATATATTTTTATAAATCCCGGAACACTTATTAACATTTTCCTTTGAATTTTTTTGTCTTGATCTGAGTTGGGAGGAGAATAAGAGAAACATGTTTGCCATGAATTTATGGAGCAGTCGGAAGAGTTGGAATGCAAAAGTTTGGGACAACACTACTCCAAACCCGCAGTCTGTTACAAATTCAGTAGGTGTATTTTTTACGGACAGACCAATGTGCACGGATGCGGGGTTTTCCGTCAAAAGAAAGGCAATTTTTTTTTTTTAAGAAGCAAAATTATTATTTATTATTATTGTTAAAATTGCAGGCAGCAAATAAGAGTGCTTAGATTCCTTAAAAAAAGAAAATAAGTGAGCTTAGCTCAGTAGGTGAAGACAATGCATGATATATGCAACGTCCAAAGTTCAAACCCCGGCCACAACAGAAAAAAAAAAAAAAGGTTTATATTAGAAGATTTTCTTTAAATACTTTATATTTAAAGAAAAAAAACATTGCCATAATAATACATTAATATTTATTATATTTATAGAAAATACTTTATATTAGCAAAAAGAATAAATATTGGTAAATTTTAGAAGATAGTTGCGTTGCATATAAATACTACAATCCATTTTATCCTTTTGGTATCTTTTATCCTATCAACTTCTTTAACTATAACCCTCATTATTTTAACTATTATTTTTTGCAAAAATTTCATGTTTACAACATTCTTGTTTATTTGATGAATATCGTCTATAGAACTTAATAAAAATGGGCTACTTAAAAGATGTGAGTTTAGACCTTAATACAAAGTAGACTTTTAAATAGGCTTTAGGGCTTAATAGACCTTTAAAAAGGTCAGGTCTAAACTTTGAAAATTAGTCTCTTACATGCAAAAGGTCAGACTCGGTCTAAACTTTTTATACTAGGTCATGCTCGGGATTTATAAAGTCCAACCCTACCTGATCCATTCCAAACTATACGTGGTCTTGGGTTCAACACACCTAAGGTTCACTTTTTTCTTCTTTATATTTGGGCATGAGTTATCATGAATTTGAAGCTCATATGTCCTCAATACTATCTCTGTTTTCTCTAATTCAGTCGAACTCTCCTCAAAATATTGGACTATATATTTACAAATAAAAACACAATATAACTTTTGTAAAAAAAACACAATATAACTTTTTTCTTCTTCTTATATTTGCTAGAGCACTTGTAACTTCTGGCTCACACTTGTCATATAAAATAGCAAAGCTCTAACGCACATTATAATTTTTTTTCTTCAAATTACATTGCATTTCAATCATCTAACTATTTCACTAACTATAATTAATATGGAAATGTTAACTTATGCCCTTATATGTTTCAAAATTTATATTTTCGATATAGAACTTATTTTTTATTTTTATTTTTAGCATCACCATAATTAATAAGAGTGTTTTAGTATGAAGGTATAAAGTTTCGATACACGTCGGGCTCGTAGCATAAGCACTATCTAATTAAGTATAGTAAGTTATCAATAAATTTTTAGGTAAAATTTTTTTTAAATATATATTATTAAAAAACATATTTAATAAAAATAAAAATTACACTAATGTTTGATGCATTTAATATATGTCATGGAAAATATATACAAAACAAATATGATTGAATATCCTTTCAAAAAATATGATTGAAATATGGTGTGTGAATTTGTACGTCAATGTTAATACATATATGGGAAATGCTAGCACTGGTTAAGAAGATTTACTTGCACCTTCAGGGCATATGTTAAGTAATCAAATGAAGAAATATTCTCTAAAATTTTGTTCATTCAATTCACTAAAAAGTTAAAGATTAACATTCGAATAAACTATTTATATATTTGATTTATAACTTGTGCCTTAAAGACACAAGTTAACATTTTCTATAAATTATACATTGGAAATTGGTGAAAAGTGAAATGTTTGAATTTATGAAATTAAAAAAGTTATTGTTTTTAATGAATTTTTTTATTTTTGACATCCTTAATTAAACCAATGTCTCTAGTTATATTTATTCAATTGTGAAACATTCAACTTGTAAAAAAATAAAATAAATTGTGAAACATTCAACAAGTGTTTTGAGCTCAGTGGTATAGCTGGTAGTAGAAGTACGGTCAAGGGTGGTTAGTTCGATTCCCATGAGTTCAATTCCAAAAATTAGTACAAATTTGACTTCATATTCACACATGTTACGCTTACATTGTCTATTTGATTGACGCAAAAAGACAAAACAAAAATAATTTCGGCGAATTAAACTGTGACACGTACTGGCATGCAGACCACATCAATTTCTATGTGTTTCATATTCTCTGTACCCAAAAAAGTAAAATAAAAAGGCAAATTTTATGGTACACTCAATAGTTAAATGAGTTATTTTTTGTAAAAAAAAATTATCTTATATCACCTATAATTATAATAGTTAAATCTTATTTACCAAAAACGTCAACACAATAAAATTTAATTTTTCTAAATTTTTATTACTCATAATAGAGAATTTTGAATATTTTTTACATTATTAGTATGATTTTTATAAAAAAAATGAAATGATGTTTTTTTTCTTATAAAATGATATTTTCTAAAATATAAATGTCAACAAACACCTATTTTCTTCATAAAAAATGATACTTAATTTATAAAAAATTTAAGCGAGAGTACTGATACACCTTAATTTACGGGTGTACCGTAGAAGCTCCCAAATAAAAAATCTAAAAATCACTCCTCACAAATCCCAATTAATGCTCCCAACGATTTTTCGGGGTGTGGCATTTAGGATGGAGGGAAAGAATTTCCCATCAAAGTAGATAACCATTAGATTTAAGAGAAACTTTGATTTTATGATAGTCTTTTCACATTAGAATTTTTTTTTCTCACTTTCTTCTACCAATGTTATCTGTCACGCCTTTTACCGGAAACCATGGTTCCATTCCAACAAACCATAAACTCTACACACGAACAATCTATTTTTCCCTTTGGCTGAAAGCTTCATGGCATACTATAAATTTATGGTTTTTCAATTTCACCCCCTTCATTTGTTATTTCAATCAAATTAAATTATAGAAATCATTAATGGACATAAAATTTGAATTAAATTTAGACTTTCAATCGGTGACAGAAACTATGATAAAATTAACAAACATGACACAAAATTTGTTGTTGTTGTTGAAGGTAAAGTGAAAAACATGTGTTTTAAAACGTGCTTTTTTGGTTCGATGATGGAAACCGAATCCGAAACAGCTTTCTACCCATGTCCATGTCACCACGACAATCTCACAACTGTGAAATCCTCTTCGACTACATCATCGCTCTCGTCTACATCTTCGTCGTCTGTTTCGACCTCTACGACACGTTTACCACCGTATCCAATATGACATCTTTGGTGTTCCGCTTGAATCTCGTATCGCTATAATCAATCACATGCCGCTTCTCTTCATCTCTCTCACACCATTCTTCTTATTCCTCTCCGTGAACTCGATATTTTTTTATTTTTTTTACCTTTTTATCTATTTTTTTCAATTTAATTGTTAGTTGTTTTTGCTGAGATTGAACTGTTGTGAATGATTTTGACATGGAATATAATTTTGAATCTGGGAAGTTATGAATAATTTTTGGGAAACCGTTAAAAGTGTTATGAAATATTGGGAATTTTTCTGGGTTGTTTGCAGCTTGAGAGGTTGAAGACAATGAGAAAAAATACGGTGTGGAGAGTCTATGATAAGATCTTAAATCTAATGGCCAGAATATACTTTCCTAGAGTGGAAAAATCTTTCCCTCACCCACCCTAAATACCACCATTTTTCGGTACTATTATTATCTCTCTTTTCATTTAAAAAAAACATAGCTTATTAGTCTCAAATATGGCTCTATTTGTTAAAAATAACGGATAACTGATAAAATAACTTATAACGGTGACGATAGCTGAAAGCTTATGAATGATAAATAAATTAAAGCGTTTGGTTAAATTAACGGTTCAATTAACTAACTAATGATTATAAAATGACAATGAAAATCATTCTTAATTCATACTAAAATTAATAAATATTTAAGTATTTTAAAATTTAGTAATTTAATTTAATTTAGTTCTTAAAAAAAATTTGTAATTTAATTTTTGATTGAAGGATAGTAATTTAAATTTATTAATTTAATGTATCTTTTATATTTTTTTACAAACAATATATCTTTTATATTATTATTATTATTATTATTATTAAATTTAACTTTTATTTGCTAAGATTTTATTTTATATTGGTTATGGCAGACGAAACAACAATCCAAAGATTTACAATCAAACATCCATGATACGATTTCGAAGAAAATCGTAATTTTTTTGTGGTGGTCGGAATTTGAACCCCGAATCACATATATTATACATTGTCTATGTTAATTGAGTTAAGTTTGACTACATTAAATTAAATACAATGAGTCACTTGTTTTAGTTCAAACCCCATATTATAGCTCAAAACGCACAATCCAAAAAAGAATTTGTGAATATGAACGCAATTCATTGCCATGGGAGAATTACGAGCGTTAAGGTGAGGATTAGTTGCAAAATAAAACGAGCAGCAAAGCGAGGGTAAGCATGAATTTTAGATAAAATAGTAAGGGTAGACTTGGAATAAAAATGATAAGTTATAAGCTATAAGCTCAAACGCTACTTGAAATAGCGTCTGAAAAATAAGTTTTAAGCTCATAAAATAAGTTATAAGCTCGTGGTACAAACAAAGACCATCACAAAACATGTTTTTTTTCCTTCAAACGAGCTTATAAGTTATCCACTATAAGTTATAGGTAGCTTATTAGTCTTGTCAAACAAAACATATGTCTCCTTTTTTTTTTCTTTTACTCTTTTGTCTTAAATAATAGTCGTTTAAAGTTTTTGCACGATTTTTAAAGAAATAATCAATTATATTGATTTCAAAGGTAAGATTAACATCAACCATTAAAATATTCTTATTAATTATAGTTAGCGTATGGAAGTGGAAAAAGAAATGCTGCATTGATATTTTAAAATGATGATTAATTTGAGACGGAGAAAAAATGCTAAAAAAACAGTTATTTTGAGTCATAGGGAGTATTTTTCTTTGTTTTAAATTATTTTTCTTTTTTATAAAATAAATAAAACATTTATTGTTTGTTAACGTGACTTAAATCTCTCTTCTTTTTAAACCTTAACCATCACTATTTTTTTTCTTGATCCGCCAAAGGTGGGTATTTAAGGTCAGTTTTGATCCGAAATCACCCTTCAAGTTGTTTTTCTTTATCTTTTAGTTAAACAAGTGGTTTTCACATATTTTTCGTCTTCTTTCGTTGTTTTATTATGTTTTTTTATTTTTTGTTTTTGTGTGGTGTGTTTTTTATTTTCCATCTTAGTGTGATGTTTATTTGATTCAAGTTGAAAGATTAGTTTTGATCAAGTGCAGATCTTTTTTTATTGAACGACAATCAATTGCAGATCAAATCAATGACTTTAACGTCGTCAACGTTACATATCCGGAGATATGAATAATCCATATACTTGAACATAGTCATGTTTGTAGGCATACTAGTTTTATGTTATTAACAAGGATGTTGTGAGTTTGTTCACACATTCTTCGTTTTTGTTTTTAGCTACTTTGAATTTATATTGTATTGATGTACTCTAGCAATTTGAAGAAATGAATATCGTTTGTTTTTTAAAAAAAACATTTATTATTTTTTCACACTAACATACCCTTTAATTATTGCATTTCAATCATTTAATTACTTCACTTGTTATAATTAATAAGCTTGTTTTGGTATTGGGGTATAAAGCTTTGGTACGTGTCGGGCTTGTAACATTGGTACTATCTAATTAAGTATAGTAAGCTATCCATAAATCTTTAAGTAAGAGATAATTTTTACCCAATGTGAGTCTTTCCAACTGTACAACATTGTCTTCACTTTTGGTACTCAAGATTTCTTAGTATTTAATTAGTTAAATTAATAAATAGTGCAAAAAATAAAAGGATTATAATAGCCAACCGTTATAAACTAGTGTTCATTTATCGAACCTTTTTTTTTTATATTCACTTTTCTTTCTTTTCTTTTCTTTTTGCATTGTTATTATTTTACAAGAGACGTTATCTTTCTCTATGTTTAAAAGAGATTTTCTACAAACCACCACCAAAGATTTTTCTTTATCTTTTTTTTCTATTCAACATTTTTTTCATAATCTTTCTTCGATCTTCACCTACTTATCTCGGTTCTCCAATTTCGAGAAATTATAAAAGAATTTGTGCAAATGAATTTGCAATAGTACCACGAACCGGTAGACAAGAAATAATTCGCGGTTCACATCGTGTGAAAAGAATTATCATGTGACTATGATTTGAACTTTGAAGATAATCTCCTCTTTATCGTATCGTATTTGAATATGAATTAATTAAATTGCACTGTATTAAGTTTTCTTCATTTTCTTATACAAAAATGTTTTGTGATGCTCCATATGAATGTATATACTTTCAGAGAAAGAGAAGAAAATATTGATGTAGTATCTGTAGTAGGTTGGTGTTGTGAAATGAAGAGAGCTAAAGATAAAATTTAGTGTTAAATGAGTGTTAAGAAATATAAGCTATTTATGCATCATTGTTTCGTTTCATTCAAACAAAAAAAATGCATCGTTGTTTCGTTAAAAAAAATGTATCATTGTTATTTCGTATATGTTACAACTATTTATTTTTTATTTTCTGTAGTTCCATATTCATATTTTGGCATTACAGAGAGAAAAGAACTTGACATGTAGATATGATAAAATAGAACGGTCAATTCAAGCTGATAATTTGCAACAGTAGGATAGGATTGTATGAAAGTGATTATTATATTAAAAAGTGAAAGTTTGGTGAGAAGGAAGAAGGAGTCAATAGTATCAATAATATATCAAAGACACCAATGGCGCCACCTTAGGTGTCCATACATTATTCTGTCTCAACCTCACTCTCCCTGAAAATGTTTGTTACCCTTTTCCTTAATCCCCTTTTAACACCTTATATTATTTACATTTATTCAAGTTTCATTGTTTCTGCAGTTGTGTTGGATCTTCCGCTCTTCAAGCTTCAGTGAACATGGGAATTGGACTTTGTCTGAGAGCTCTACCTAGAACTGCAAGCACAGGTATGTTCTTCAACTTCCTTCCTCTTTTGTATAATGTTTATTATCAACTTTGGTTGGTTGAGTATGTGTCAACACTGTTAGATCCAGTAGGCAGTTGCAGCTTGTGAGCAACTTCACCTATCCTCTGAATAATTTCTTAAGGGCAAAAGAAGCCTGACGCCAATTTCTGATAGATTCTTTGCACTGCAGATTATTGCCAATTGGGTCTCAATTTAAGAAACAAACATTCCCCCCCCCCCCTGTAAATTGTACATCTCCTCTTCTTGTCGGTATAATACTTCATCTGCTCCTGAGACCTTTGGAGATTATACTTCAACTGGCGCAGAGCCTCATCTCTGTCCCTGAGCTCATGAGCCACAGCTGTAACCCTTGTTTCCCCTTCCAAAACATACACTAATTGGAGTTTTTCTCCCATACACAACCTTGAATGGGGTGCATTCTGTTGACATGTGAAAAGTAGTGTTATACCACAATTCGGCCCAACGAATCCCATGATTTTGACAATGGTTAAACACTTCGCTCCATACATGTCTTTGACACGTATTACATGCCTTAACAAAATCCTGCACCCTTTTCATCATTACATGCCAATACAAGGTGACTGCCAATCCTCCTATATATGCGCAAAAAACCTGAATGTCCCCCACAAATCTTTAAATTATGGCTGAATTGGCAGGGATCACCAGCCTATTTTCATAAAACAAAATTCCACCCTTTAAAACATATCCAGGTTTGGAATCCGGATTAACCTGTATGGCCTCAACAATCCTTTTAAGAATCGAATCTTTCAATACCTCTTGCTGCAATTCAATTGAAACAAAATCTGTAATCCCAAAACAGCCGCCAAAACAGAAAAACAGAAGCCTAAAAATGCAGTCACAGCAGCATAACAGTAGCCGAAAAACACTGCTGAACCCGCCCTCAAGCTACTCCAAAAGTCCCAAACACCTCTAAAACTACCCCATTATCTTAGTAAGCATTCCTTGGGGGTTCCAACACCACTCGTAATTGAGGCAGGGAGGACTCTTTAATCTTGATAGCGCCCAATTCCAAGAGAGCACCTTAATCTCATCAAAGATTTCTTCGGATTTTTCACAAGATTGTTAAAAATCCTACCGTTACGCGCTTTCCAAATCGTCCATAGGACCACATGCCAAACCATCCAAAAACTTTGTTCACCACTTCAAAGTCAAATCCCAACAACTTAGCTATCCATTCTTGTTGATTAGCGGTTGTGATTCATTGTTGAACCAAGTGTCTCAGACTCTTTTGATCCGAATACACCACAAATTTTCTACCCAACAGAGAATGGCGCCAATGTTGGATGGCAAGGACCAAAGCAATCAATTTCTTGTCATATGCTGACTTGGATAGTTTGGAATTAGAGAATGCCTTGCTAAAATAAGCTATTGGGTGCTTCGATTGCATCAACACCGCACCAACCCCTCTCCCCAACGCATCACATTCTATTTAGTAAGGAATATCGAAATTAGGGAGGGCTAAAACAGGTGCAGATGTGACTGCTAGCTTTAACTGCTCAAAGGCTGCAGCTGCTACTTCATTCCATCCAAAACCTTCCTTTTTTGTCAAATCAGTCAGAGGCTTTGAAATCATACCATAATTGGCAATAAACTTGTGATAATACCCTGTCAATCCCATAACTGGCCACTGCATCACACTACTCACCTTGGAGGAATCCATTGTCACCCCTTTGTTGACCAATTACCAAAAACACATTTTTGTTTTTTAGCCACAAATTGATGCTGCTGTAGTGTATTTAGTATGATGTCTAAATGATGCAAATGTATTTTCCAATTAGCGTTATACACCAAGATGTCATCAAAGAACACTAGCACAAACTTGTGCAAAAAAGGCTTAAGAATAGTATTCATTATAGCTTGGGAGGTAGCTGGAGCGTTAGTAAGGCCAAAAGGCATCACTAAATATTCATAGTGGTCCGAAACGCCGTCCTTTGGATGTCCTCTTCTTTCCTTCGGATTTGGTTGGAACCCGACTTTAAATCCAGCTTAGAAAAGCGACTAGACCCATACAACTCATCAAGTAATTCATCTACTATGTGCTATTGCGGATGACCCCTTGCTGCAACAAACCTTGAATCTGGCTCTATATTTCGTCCTTTTGATGATTAGGGTACCAATAAGGGCGCACATCACCATGTTGTAGAACAATCTCATGGGAGGTATTTCTCACCAGAGGGAGGCCTATAATATCGTGGAACACTGCTGCATATTTGTTCAATAATTGCTATGGTTATCAAGTGTGGAAATTGTAGGTGCTTGACCAATGTCTGTTGGGTCAATTGGGTTAGACAGACCATAACGTTTTGGCTAGGGCAAAACACCCTTTGCCGTTTCGGATACACATTCCAAAAACAAGACAATTCAAAGATGCTTTTGGGTATTCTCAGTTTTGACACACCTTATACTCACTCTCCTTGGACACATCTACAGCAGTTGAAGATGTGTCAAAGAAATTAAATTTGATTACAACATTTTTAAATTTTTCAATAGTAGATGGATATATAAGGTCAAATACTATCCTATCTTGTTTTAATATTTTTTTAATGAAATAAATTGCTCTATTTAATTGCAAATGTATATGTTTTGATTCTCAATTTAGATCTTCTATGAATAATAAAAATATTTTATTACTTATACTAAATCAATTAATATATGTTTTGCTAATATGTTTTGTCTAACGATATTGGCTCCTATAGTAATAGTACTTTCATAACGTGGTATTTATGTGGCTCAACCATGAATCTTTTCTCCCTAATGATGCCAAATTCGATGCATTCATTGTATGAATAGACTTGAAGATCAAGTTTGATAGCTCAATGTATGTTACTTTTCATGTGATATTCATGAAAATTTTAACTCGCAGGGTTAAATTCAAACAATAGGGTTTCTGCTATACCAGTGCTTCAGACTGCTACAAGCGAGGGTGAGATCTTGCGGTCATCCAATTTAAAGAGGTATACCTATGCAGAGCTCGGGACAGCGACTGGAAATTTCGATCGACGTAATGTGTTAGGAGAAGGTGGTTTTGGAACAGTTTTTAAGGGTTGGATTGATGAGAGTTCATTGGAAGTTGTCGAACCTGGCACTGGCATGGTTATTGCTGTCAAAAGACTTAATCAAAATGGTTTCCAAGGTCACAAGGAGTGGTTGGTGAGTTTAATCTACTTGATTAAGTCATTTGCTCATCATAATTAATAAGCAAATAGTTTCTGTTACATCATTTTGTCAGTTGGCAAAGCATGGTTAATTAATTATTCAAAAAAAGAAAATTTAAATTTGTTTTGTCTCATCCTTGTTCTTCTAAGCTCGCTGAATTAGAATGCGTCCCTGCATTTAAAATCTTTTACAGTTTCAATTGTACTATGTTAGTAATTAGTTATGATTGAAAACTAAGAGGGTTTATTTTTGGGTGCGCATACAATACAAGTTTGCCTTACTATGTTTCTGTTTTCACTTCTAGGCTGAAGTCAACTACCTTGGAAGGTTTTCTCATCCTCATTTAGTGAGATTGATTGGTTATTGCCTTGAAGTTGAAGATGAACGCCACCTTCTCGTCTATGAATTTATGTCCCGTGGAAGCTTGGATAATCACTTGTTTGGGAGTGAGCTATCATTCATCTCCCATCTTTTCCCTTAGTTTTTAACTTCGGTAGAAGTTTGTTTAACATTGGCAATATTATTGAAACAGGAAGCTCTTCTTTTCAGCATCTCTCTTGGAGCCTCCTTTTGAAGGTTGCTCTTGCTGCCGCCAAAGGGCTTGCATTTCTGCACAATGCTGAACCCATAGTGATACATAGAGATTTTAAGACTTCAAATGTGTTGTTGGATTTTGTATGTAACCTTCAGTATTTTACTTTCAATAAATAATGGAAGAAATGTGATAGATAAATGTAAGATTATTTGGATAACATGTCTCTGATACATATTTCTGGATTTGGTTGCAGGATTATAATGCAAAGCTTTCTGATTTTGGGCTGGCAAGGGATGGTCCAACAGGTGACAAAAGTCACGTCTCCACCAGGGTAATGGGAACAAAAGGATATGCAGATCCTGAATATTTAGCCTCAGAAGGTATTTTCAGGTTCATGTTGCCAAACCATTTTTGTTTTCGCGTTTCTCCTTTTCTGATTTTGCTAAGTTATTCTAGATTCAGCTTAGTAACCTTACTCATGACTATGTATTCTTTGTGAGGCTTGAATTTTTTTTGATAGTAAGGTTAATAGCTTAAGACATTGTTAATGTAGGTCATCTTACTATAAAGAGTGATGTCTATAGTTTTGGAGTTGTCCTGCTTGAGATGATATGTGGTAGGAAGGTAATAGACAAGAATAGACCAGCTAAACAACACAAATTGGTCAAATGGGCTAAACCATATCTCTCTAAGAAGCGCAGGGTTTTCCGGGTGTTCGACAGTCGGCTTGAAGGGCAGTATTCAGCAGAGGAGGCCTACAAAGTAGCTGCCCTTGCTATGAAATGCCTGTCAAAATCCAAGCGAAGGCCTAATATGGATGAAGTTGTTAGAACTTTGGAGCAGGTGATTCACAGCCAACTAGGCAGAACTGATTCTCCTGCGGTAAGTCTAGAGAAGAAAGCACCATGCATGATTTGGTGTTGAGCTAATCCATAAAAACATGCACCTATGTATGTAGCTAATATTATTCAGAATCAAACTTCTTGAACATTTCAAGGTGGGATTGCTTATGTGATGCTGCAATAATATTACATGTTTGTAATTTGTACTATAAGTTAGCAGAAACGTCTATTCCCAAACAGAACCAAGCTTTTCAAACTTTGGATAAATAAATTATCTTATGTGTAGCTTATAAGTTATAACACAAGAGCTTATCATGATAAGCGCTTGTCTATAAGGCTGATGCTATATTCTGTTGGTATGGATTAATTGATGCTTTGCTTTCATTTATACATAATTATGACTATGGACGAAAACTTTGGCCAAGATTTTTTTTCTCCCTTATCGTTATGTAAAAGAACAGTTGAAATTGATTTGGAATATGATACAAATTTTCGATATAAAATCATATGAAACTGTAAATACTACATGTTGTGTTTCAGTGGTGTGAGTGACGGCTAAGTCAAGAACCATAGATAATGACGAGGTTGCAGAATCTTTTGACTTTGGATAATACTCCACTCAACATGATTCTCTATGTCACAGTATTTATTAATTTGGACCCTTTAAAGCTGCACATCTTTTTTGGGTCACACTCTATGACAAATGACAAATGCTTATCAAATTGTCAAACCATCTTTAAAGGGGAAAATAATGAGGAGCAAGAGTATTGTTCGACTTTTTCTACCTGAAATGACTTTGAATATTCACATTTCAAAAAAATGTAATACTCCAATTTTTTATATAAACGAAAATGTACATGTACATGTACTTGGTCCAAATTGAAGAGAATATTAATTTTGTGATGTTAAAAAATACACTTTTAGATAATGTCTATCCATTGAAATGTACTTATGAGAACATGAGGAA
The DNA here is from genome assembly GCA_946800305.1 of Medicago arabica. Classification (NCBI taxonomy): domain Eukaryota; kingdom Viridiplantae; phylum Streptophyta; class Magnoliopsida; order Fabales; family Fabaceae; genus Medicago; species Medicago arabica. The sequence continues at coordinate 53,379,011 of OX326971.1, forward strand.
TGTTTTAGTAGTGAAGGTGGGGAGAAGATAACACCATTATTATTGACTTATTGTACCAAAGTCACTAGGGTCGTCATTTTGACTGCTATCACTTAACAAGCTTGCTTTTTAGGCATTTAGCGTTAGCAATTGTTCACATGCACCTCAAAAAATACTTCGAGCGGTAGTTAACTATCGTTCATCACTTTTTAAATCGGTTTAATTGATTTAAAAAATGATGTGAACGGTAGTTAAACATCGGTGGAGGTATTTTCAATAGTTTGACGTGTATGTGGGAAATTGCTAGATGTCTAAAGATCAAATTTCATCACTTAATTCTAGACTATTGTGACTTCATTCAATTTTGGCATGTTTCCAGTTTTGATCTATATCCTTGTAACCAAAAAGTTTGATCTATATCCTTCTTTCAATGTTAGAGCATCTGTGATACAAGATATATAGAGCGAGTTTCATAGTTCTATCTATGAGTGGTCTTCAACCTTTTTTTAGTTGGAGAAGAGGTTAGTTGAGTTTATTTTTATTTTTACATTAGGTATAGAAGTGGTTAGTTGGAGATGTGGTATAGTGTACAGTTTTGTTTAAGTATGAGATGATACATGATGAAAATCATTTGATATTTGATTAGTGGCTATGCAATCCAAATATTAATCCTCACTAATTATTAACTACTTGTAACATCTTGTAAAAAAAAACTACTTGTAACATAATCCTCACTAACTAGCTCAAATGCTAATTGGCTAAACAACTTTGAATCAAGATTAGTCCTCCTCACTAAATAGCTCAAACACTACTTGTAGTATATGAAAAAACATTATAAAAGTTCGTTAGAAATAACTGTTAACAAACATCTTTCCAAACATAGCATTCAGCTTTTTTTAATCACTTCTTCACTAGGAGTTGTTTGAATAAACAGCTTATTTGCACTTGTTGCTGACATGATATACTATATGATTATGATATTCCGTTACGTGGAATTTATTTTAATTTGTGATACGATAGTATTTCATTTATTTCTTACAAGTTTTAATGACTTTGACCACATATCAATTTTTTTTCTTTCAAATTTAAGTGAAGTCTCGTTTTTAACTCATCAAAAATAGAAATTTAGGTCAGTTCATGCAAAATAAAAATTGCACCTATGATGAATCCTCGTCATAAAATGAATTTTAATATTTTATATAGTCTCTTTAAGAATCATCCTAATTCGTTGTATTTTTCTAATCAAACAGTTTTAAGCTTCTTTCCAGCAAGCTTAAGTCAAAGTACACTACAGCCCCTCCATGATCACAACACCATTTCTTTAGGCTTCTTTTGGTTTATCAGTAACAAGTATTTTTTTTCCTAGCGTCTTTAGGCTTCAACAATTTTGGAAAACATAATTCTCACTAATTGGCTTGAGACAAATTAAACTTCATGTGAAAAAAGAGTTTGGTTATTTTGTAGGTCCATGCAACTTTTCATTCAATCACTCTTTGAATAGATATTTGGACCATCAATACTTTTCTAAAGGCTTAAGAACTCTATAGAATGGCTTAGGCGCCCTCCAAAAAGGCACCTGAAGCCTAGGCGCCGCCTCAGCCAATCTCTAGAAAACATCTAGAAACAAGTAAAAAGACCTAAAGCTCAATTTGCTTGGAGCTTAAGTCACGCTAGAATAAACCCCTAAGAGACTATAAATACTACTCTTGGGATCATTCCCAAAGCATCTCATAAACAGTCTAAACTCAAGATACAATTATTGTACTCCTACAAGTACAATATATTTTTTTTAAAACTCGGTATCCAATCCAAGGACCGACTAATCTGAGGGGACCAATCTCCTAACCCATTTGCGGGGGCCATTCTAAGCCAGAGCAAAACTCTGTATGAAATTGCCCACCGAAATTGACACTAGAGGGAATCGAACCCGAGACCTTGAGAGGAGCACACTTCAAGATCCCAAGCCAACCACTAGGTCAACCCCAAATGGGTTCCCGCGAGTACAATATTGTTTTTGAATTACAAGACTTACCAATCACATTGTTGAATGGGGGTGACAAAATAGATGGATTCGAATTTGATTATAATTGATAAATCAAAACAATCAATTAATCCATTTATAATTAGGGTCATGCTAACTGGTTTTCGGGCTGGACACTGGTTAAAGATACCAAAAAAGAAAATTATTACCATAAAATATTTTTTTTAAAGTTTTATAAATTAATTACACAATTTCATACATTAACTACTATATAATTTCTTTTTAGTATCATTAACCAATATCCCAGATACACCGGTTAGCATTTCTATTATAATTAACTAAAAGTTATTTTAGAAAAATCAATTTAGTCCAACTCATCCATTAACATTAAAAATCATATAATCCATCTATTATTATATTTTCAATGAATGAATATTCATCCCATCCATTGTGCATATCCTCGTGCTTTGCACATTTTTACCATGGGAGTGTGCTGACGTGGAGTTTGAGGTTGTTTATAAATAAATGGTTTTTCTAACCTGTACAAGATTTCGTAGGATAAGGAGTTATTAATGCATTATATTTTATGTGTTTCTTCAAATCCTATTAATGAGTAAATTTATTAGTTTTTTAATTTTTTTTTGTTGACAAAATTTATTAGCCTTTTCTTAAAAACTGCTTTCTCTCTCTGATATTTTTTTAACCATTCTATTATTTTATTAATGACTCTATCCAAAACAAGCCGGAACTGGTAATAACTAATGCAATGAATTAGCAAAGAATTGGCCAATTCTTTTACTTACCACCAATGTAAGTAATATTCATTCCAATGCAAGTAATAACCAAATCGGAATCAAGATATAACATGAATTATACCTTTTGTTCTTAAAAAAAAAAAAGAATTTTACCTTTCGTACGATTCATTAGAATTCTTCCAATTCTTCTTTTACTTTGAATTGGCTAATTCTGCTCTATTCAAAATAACAGTAGAACCAAAATTGGGCTCTATTAAGTACACTTTCATAAAAAATGAAGATCTCTCAAACTGCACTGAAGAATATAACTGCAAAGCTTATAAAAGCAAACTGTAATATTTCAAACGAATAAAAGCAAACTGCAAAGTGACGTGAGAAGAAATTGTAACATTTCAAACTTAAAGAGTGATGTGAGAAGAGAATAAAATGTTTTTATGTGTTTGCAGAATGTGTCTTTTAAGTGACACTGCACTGTAACTTAACTGTGTAATACTCCATCTTGTCACTATTATAAGCAAATTTCTACTTTTTAGATTCATTTATTAAATGATGTATGCGGTCTACAATACAGACCACATACATCATTTATTGAAGGAACTTAAAAAGTCAAAATTTGCTTATAATAGTGACCGGATGGAGTAGTTATTAGAGGAGAGAAGAAGAACAAACAATTTTCAAGAAAAATACTAATTAATAAGATTTGAAGAATCCCATAAAAGATGATGCATTAATGACTCCTTATCCCGTGCAATCTTGCACAGGTTAGAAAAACCCATAAATAAATTACGGAGAAGAATCAATTATCTCTTAGACCTTAACTATTACAAATAATTCCCTATATTAGTTAAAATAATTTCTGACGCTAAAATACTATTCAACACCGACATTAACTTTTTTTTCATATTGATATGATCATATGTAAGTATCTAAAGACTAATATAATAATAAGAAAGGTTAGGGTTGGTAGCTTCTCTACCCATTTCATGAATGCTACTATGATTTAAATCTGTATGTCACAGCACCACACCCACCTTCCTCGTACCTTACCAACTCTTTTTATAATCTTACCTTTTATTAATTTAACCCCAAAAAGACGATCTCTCTCAGTCTCTCTCTCTTTTTTTTTTTTGTTGAAGCCACGCTCTCTCTCTTTCTTAGTTGTTTCATGAAATGATAGAGTTAAAACTTAAAAGGTAATTTAAGGTATTATTATTTATCGTACGTTATCTTTTTTGATATTTAATTGTAAAAAGAAACTACTATCATCAATCTTATATGTATATAAAAATGTTTGAACAATAAAATTTGATATATTTGATTTAAAATTAGGATTTTACATCAATTTTTGTTAGACTTGACTTGCGTATAAAAATGTTTGAACAATAAAATTTGATATATTTGATTTAAAATTAGGATTTTACATCAATTTTTGTTAGACTTAACAAGTCAAGAATATTAATCTATTACTACTATAATATTATAGGAGAGTTGATGAATTATTAGAGTTTTTTCTAATTACACCATGTTTAATCATGGTTGCATCATGAAATGATAATATTACTCTTTTATAAAATTATATTTTAAAAAAGTCTATTCCTTAAACTGAGTTTGAGTAGGTTCATGTAATTTGATTTTAAGTGCACATACTTAAACTCAGTTTAAATAGGTTCACGTAAATTTAATTTAAGTAGCCATGTAAACTGAGTTTAAGTGTACATCTAAAAGTTCAACATTGTTCAATGATTCTAAGTAATCTCAATTTAAGTATGTACATGTAAACTTAGTTTAAGGAGGTCATGCAAACTCAGTTTAAGTAAGTTCATGTAAACTTCATTTAAGTAGGTCATGTAAACTAAGTTTAAGTGCACATCTAAAAGTTCAACCTTGTTCAATGATTCTACGTAATCTCAATTTAAATATGTACATGTAAACTCAGTTTAAGTATGTTCATGTAAACTCAGTTTAAGTAGGTTCATGTAAACTGAGTTTAAGTGTACATACTTAAACTTAGTTTAAGTAGGTCATGTAAACTGAGTTTAAATATACATCTAAAAGTTCAATCTTGTTAAATGATTCTACGTAATTTCAATTTAAGTGTGCACATGTAAACTCAGTTTAAGTAGGTCATGTAAACCCGGTTTAAGTAGGTTCATGTAAATAAATTAAGTTTACATGAACCTACTTAAACTGAATTTAAGTTAACCTAAACATGTAAATTGAAACGTCGTTCTCGTACAGTGAAATCAAACATGAACAAAAAAATTGAAACTAGCATTATTGACAAAGTAGAAGAAATTCACTTAGTTATATGTAATCGAATATGATGAAAGGTGTCACTGTTTAATCTTCCACACAGATTGATTGAACATCAGGATTGATTGTTTGATTGTGGGTGAAAGAGGATGAGTGATTTTTACGGTAACAAAGAATGTAATCAAGGTTTTAAGAGAATTGATATAAAAGGGCAATTTCGGTATTATTAAAAAAATTAAGAAATTCTGGATGTAACCAAAAATATATGGGGTGTGTATAGAATAACTCTTATTATTATTATTATTATGAGGTCGTATAAGAAACTTTTTTGAATGACATGTGACCTAACCTTTTAAGTTAAATAAACTTTTATAAACTCTAGACCGTCCTTACTTAAGAAAAAAGTCTGATCCGACCTAGCTTATCGTAGACTAAGTCATAGGCCCATGTAGACCGACCTCAAGTATTCCATCCCTTGTGGTGAGGCAACAGAAAATTAGTCAAATAATGGAGCAAAATGTTGGAAGTCCACAACGTCATTCCCGCGTGAAAGCAAGACGATCCATTACCTTTTTTCTTTTTTTGACAGAAAGACAATCCATTACCTAATAATTCCATCTTTATGTTTATTTATTTACTTACCCCAGAAGCAATCTTCATCTTCACCTCTCTCTGTTAGTTGCTTCTCCACAGACTGCACTAAAAATGTTCTTACCTTTTTCCTTCATGCATGCATATTTCACCTTTTAACTCCTTATAATTTTGCTTCTTATTTTCATTTATTCAATTCAACTTTCATGGGTTTTGCAGTTATGCTGCTGGATATTCCCATCTTCAGAGAACATGGGAGTTTGTTTCAGCGCTCTAGTTAAAACTGAACATCCTTGTAACACTGGTATGTATGTTCTTCATGTTCTTCAGAGACAGACATTTCTTGTGTACCAATCATTTGTGTTTGAATGGAATTTTATATTTATATAAAATTTTGTGTGTTAGAAAAGTTACTCAAAATTGATGTTGGAAGTTCTGAAAAATCGTGGCGTGATTTTGAGCAATCGTGTCACGATTTGGTGTGATGTTGGGAGCATGTTTTGGTCGGGGCCTGCCAAATAGATATTGAGGCTCTAGGCGAATTTGAAAATGAGGCCTTTTTAAAATTTTTTTTTTTATGAAATTTATTTTTCCGAGTTTTCTTGATGCAAAATCAATTATTTTACATGAGTGTTTATTTAGGGAATTTAGAAGCTAAGAATCGAGTGTTTTGAGTGAGATTCTTGGGTTGGGAAATAATTGTCAACACCTTAGTGAATAAAATTCATCGACCATTTTGATCATGGAAAAAGATTCGGGAAAATGGTAGAAATTAGGTTTGTTTTTTGAGAGCTTGTTGAAGCTAATTTCTAGCAACCCTTTTGTATATCTTTGTAAAGAACTCATTGATAGTGAAGTGGAGAAATCTCTCTCTTCCTGACGTAGGCTCTGAAGCACGAGTACTTGTAAAACAATGAAGTACGCGTATCAGGTACACGTACGGTGGTACTCGTGGTACTTCATTTTTTCTCATTATTGTATTATGAGTGAAATTTATGACATTCTCTTATACATTAATATGACAATATAATATAATTTATGCCTTTGAGTTTCTTTGTTATTGTAACCAGATCTAAATTTCGACTTTTTAAACTTCTACTGTGATCTTTTTGGTTGTGAATCGAAGAGTTTAACTCTTTCATGTTATGTTCTATAATAAAACTTATGATTTTGTTGACGTACAGATACCTTACTTTTTCTAAAATTGTCGTATTCTTGTACCGGTACCCGTATCGTACCAGGTACCATACCCATACCTATGCAACATAGGACGTAAGTCATTGTTGGGCCGAACTAGATGATCAAATCTTTGTGTGTTGGTTTCTCTTCTCTCTTTATCTTTTGCTTATGGTTTGTGCTTTACACTTGGTTACTAGATTATATATAGGTTTGCTATTGTTATTGTTGTTGTTGCTTGAGGCTACTTTGATATCGGTTACTACTTCCTTTTGCTCCACACATCTAAGTTTATTGTTGTGAGTTTTGAGTCTGAATTCACAATAGTGTATTTAAGTATTAATACGTTATGACAATAATAAACGGTTGGATCAATGAAATTCATTTTTTATTTATGAAGCACAGACACCCCTAAAGGGTCAGACGTGTCATATTGTCCGACACACGTCGGTGTCCGAGCCGTATGAATATGTACGACATGTGTTAGAAATTTGAGACAAGTGTCCCATCAAAATTTGTTTTTTCTTCCTTTTCACACTCCTTCAATCAGTGTCAGAAACATGCATGACACACGTACAACACATGTCGGTAAAACTAAGACAAGTATCCGAAAGACTTAATTTTACAAAATATAGATAAAATATAGATAAAATACTATCTTATTATATTTTTCGGGTTTTTTAGCTTTTGTAATAGTAGATGGAAAAATATAGATAAAATACTATCTTATTATATTTTTCGGGTTTTTTACTTATTCTAGGGGAAATCCAATCCAAGTTATACAACATAGTCATCAAGAACCAGAGAGCATGCAACATAGCATCTTGGGACGATGTAATGTCATGGAGAAATCTGCAGTTTTGCATATTGATCCTTCCCTTGTATCATCATTTTCAGTGAAGGAAGTGTTCGACCGGTTAATCAAAGAAATCACAGTTGTTGAAGCAAAATATAATATAATAAATTAAATCATTTGTTGTTGCTGCATCCTTTGAGATGTAGATAAATAAAAAACAGAAAAATCAACATGTTTGTAATAGATATATATCTTACTTTGATTAATATATATGTTAGCGGTGTCGTTGTCTTGTGCTTTTTACATTAGGGGTGTCGACGTGTCGTGTTGTGTTAGAGTTCGTGCTTCATAGTTGTTTACAATGACTTGTTAAGTTGAGTAATTCATGTAAGAGTTATTCCTAGAGTCAAAGTATCATCACTCATTTCCTTTTATTTTCTCCAAGTTGTTTGTTTGATCATTCCTCCTTTACCTTCTGTGTTTTTAAAAAGACTGCATGGAGAATATACTTTTGGTAAAATTGATTTATGTTTAGTTTCCTTCCTCTTCGAGTTGTTTAACTCCTTTGATTTGTTTACAACATTCTTTTGTTTTTTTTTTTTAGAGAAAATGACATTCTTTTGCTTCTGTTTATGTTTTTGGTACACAAATATGAGATGAACTTATGTAGCTCTGGTTTCTAAGTTTCAATATTCAAAAGTTCCTTAATTCCTTTACCTTGTTAAGTTTGATGCTAATTTGTTTTGTCTAAAGATATTGGCTCCAATAGTAATAGTACTTTCATAACGTGGTGTTCATGAGGCTTAACCTTGAATCTTTTCTCCCTAAAGACGCCAAATTCGATGTATTTCATTGTATGAACACACTTGAAGATCTAGTTTGATAGCTCAATAATGTATATTACTTTTCATATGATATTCATGAATGTTTTAACTGGCAGGGTTAAATTCAAACAATAAGGTTTCCGCTGTATCAGTAACTCAGACCGCTCAAAGTGAGGGTGAGATCTTGCCGTCATCCACTTTAAAGAGCTATACCTATGCAGAACTCTGTACAGCCACTGGAAATTTTCATCCAGATAATGTGTTAGGAGAAGGTAGTTTTGGAGCAGTTTTTAAGGGTTGGGTTGATGAGAATTCATTGGCTGCTGCCAAACCTGGCACTGGTATTGTTATTGCTATCAAAAAACTTAATCAAGAAAGCTTCCAAGGTCACAGGGAGTTGTTGGTTAGTTTAATATACTTGTTTAAATCATTTTCTTTTGATTCAAAGAAGCAAATCTCAAGTTGCTTTGTTTCATCCTTGTTCTTCTAACCTCACTGAATTAGCACACACCCCTACATTTAAAACCACAGTTTCAATAATACTATGTTACTATGTTAGTAATTAGTTATGATTGGAAAACTAGGAGGTTTATTTTTGGTTGTGCACACAATACAAGTTTGCCTTACTATGTTTCTGTTTTCACTTCAAGGCTGAAGTCAACTACCTTGGTAGGTTTTCTCATCCTCATTTAGTGAGATTGATCGGTTATTGCATTGAAAATGAACACCGTCTTCTCGTCTATGAGTTTATGCCTCGTGGAAGCTTGGAGAATCACTTGTTCAGGAGTGAGTTATTATTCTTTTCCCTTAGTTTTTAACTTTGGAAGGAGTTTGTTTAACATTAGCAATATCATTGAAATTTGAAACAGGAGGATCATATTTTCAACCTCTTTCATGGAGCCTCCGTCTGAAGGTTGCTCTTGACGCTGCCAAAGGGCTTGCATTTCTGCACAGTGCTGAAAATAAAGTGATATATAGAGATTTTAAGACTTCAAATGTCTTGTTGGATTCTGTACGTAGAATTGTAGACTTTTAGTCTTTTGCTTTTGGTAAATAAAGAAAGAAATAGGATCGATAAATTTAAGAGATTATTTGGATAACACGTCTGATACATATTTGTGGATTTGGTTCCAGGATTATAATGCAAAGCTTTCTCATTTTGGGCTGGCAAGGGATGGTCCAACAGGTGACAAAAGTCACATCTTCACCAACACGTTAGTGGGAAATAATGGATACGCAGCTCCTGAATATGTAGATTCAGGTATTTTCCGGTCCATGTTCCCGAACCATATTTTTGTTTCGCGTTTATCCTTTTCTGATTTTTTTAAGTTATTCTAGATTCAGCTTAGTTGCCTTGCTTAAGACTAATTTGTCTTTATTCTTTGCGAGCCTTGAATTTTTTTCAAGATTAATGTTAATAGCTAAAAACATTGTTACTGTAGGTCTTCTTAGTACTAAGAGTGATGTCTATAGTTTTGGAGTTGTCCTGCTTGAAATGGTATGTGGTAGGAGGGTAATTGACAAGAATAAACCATATGGAGAACACAACTTGGTCCAATGGGCTAAACCGTATCTCACTGACAAACGCAAGGTTTTGAGGGTGTTAGACAGTCGGCTTGAAGGGAAGTGTTCAGCAGTTGAAGCCTATAAGGTAAGCTCCCTTGCTTTGAAATGCCTATCAGAAAAATCCTCCAGGCCTAACATGGATGAAGTTGTTAGCACTTTGGAGCAGCTGGTGCACAAACTTTAAACAAGGCAGAGCTTACTGTCCTGTGGCCAGACTATAAAAAGTACCATGCATGATTTGCCCGTGATATTGTTCATGAACCCCGGGTTGGATCATTTGTTATATAGTCTGTATTGGGGTGGTGTGGTTTCTACTAAACTATTTTGCAACACATGATTGCTATAGTACTGAATGCATTTGAAGGCTGATGCTATATTCTGTTAGTATGGATACTTTCATGCTTGCTTTCATGTATACATAATTCTGACTATAGGCCAAAACATTGGCCAAGATTTGTCTTCTTATTGTTATGTGAAAGAACAGTTGAAATTGATTTGGAATATGATACAAATTTTGGATATAAAATCATATGAAACTGTAATTACTGTATGTTGTGTGTAATTACTGTATCTTGCCCTACTAGATAATGAAGAGGTTGCAAATTTTTTTGACTTTGGATAATACTCCACTCCACATATTTCTCTATGTTACTTATTAATTTGGCAAGCTGTACACTTATTTTTGGGTCACTCTTTGACAAATGCTAATCTTGCCAAACCATTTTAAGGGGAAAAATAATGAGGAACGGTAGGAGTATTGTTCCTTAGAAATGATCGTTATATATCTTTCTTAATTATATGAGCATATACGCTGGATGTATCTACTATAAGATAGTAGAAACATCTTCCCAAACAGAGCATTCAACTTTTCAATCACTTTTTGACTATGGGTCAAGTTGGATAAACAACTTATTTATAGCTTATAGCACAACACTTGAATTGATTCTCTTCTTATAGTTTTCTTTCTGCTCAAACTTGCCGTTAGACACAAGGTTCAATTTGCCATTTATTTCCTCTTCACGTGACTCATCTTTTTTAATTTATTTTTGTTATGAGAGACCTTATGATGAAGTCTTCTAATGGTAACCTTAATACTTACCTTTCACCGTTAGTTTTCTGATGTAATCTTCCATAGGCCATATATATATATATATTCTAATTTGTCAAAACGTTATTCAACTTAAAACTACTTCCTCCATGGATTCTACAGCACACTTATGTTTGAGGAGAAGATGTGAATATTTGATCTTCTTAATGTGTTCGTATTCTTGCTTTGATTTGAGATTACATATTACAATTTTTTTGGTCACTGATCAGATTTTGATATTGATGTATCTTTTTGACGAGTTATCTTTCTAATGAATGTCGATTGATGTAATCTCTTGAGCACGATACTGATTTTCTGATGACTTGAATCAACCTTTTGATGCCTTGAGTTTAAGGCAAAGCAGTATATGGCTATTGAGTTGGTGTAATTTGATTTGGAAAAGCGTCATCTATTTTAATTATTACAAGCCAAGTGTTATACGAAGGTTTTAATGACTTTGATCACGTAGCAATTTTTTTTTTTTCATAATTAAGTGAAGTATGGGTTTTAACTCTCATCATAGAAATTCAGATTTGTTCGTGCAAAAAAAACTTATTTTTTTGTCACTTATGAAGACTCATGCTCAAAAAATGAATTTTAGTATTTTACAAAGTCTCCTTACCATTGTACTTTCGTATTTTAATGGTTTCTAATCGAGTCACGAAGAGTTCGGTAAAAGTATGTTAATGTTATTGATTAAAAAGAATCATTGTAAGTCATTGTATTTTCTTAACAAACAACCTTGTAGGGCGTTAATGTTTTCTTTTTGTGATAACAAACAAGTTGAATCAATCAAGATTGTGCTCTGTGAATGTTACAGAAGTATGAAAATTGTTTACGGTTAAAAAAAAAATGAAGTTCAGACAACTAGGGAAAATTCAGTCTCAAGTCTCAATCGCAAGCCAAAAGGTTTATTCTCCATTAGAGTTGAAGAAATGAAGTGCAAGCCAATTTCACTACTATACATGTGCGAGGGACATGCGACACATTTCTGAACACTAAGAATGGGATTTCCTATGGAGCGTGCACGACGCGTGTGGCACTATGTGCGAAGCGTGTACTAGCCAACCAGTAGATGGCAACACATAAATGAAGAACACGCGCAAGGCGAACATGACCTGTGCGCGGCGAACACGGGTTGAGATTTTTTCCTTTAAGTTCCAAACTTCAGCCAGATGCAAGGGTTCCGAATTTTGGCAAAGTGAAGGCATATTGAGTGATTCAAGCGACCAAAGGTGGTGATTTTCAACCATTGACAATAACATTGAAGACCTTTACTATCTCCATTAAACAATGTGTTCTTGAAACCTTTGATTATGTTAAGTATTATCATGTGTAGCTAAACTCATTAGATTATGATGAATAACCTCTATGCATTATTTGAACTATATAATCTATGAGTCCTGGTTAATGCAATTTGACGCTTATTCTGTAAGAGATTATTTGGATAACATCTCTGAAAGTTGAAACATATTTCTTGCCTTGATTGCAGGATTATAATGCAAAGCTTTCTGATTTCGGGCTGGCAAAGGATGATCCAACAGGTGACGAAAGCCACGTCCCCACTAAGGTAATGGGAACCTATGGATGTGCAGCTCCTGAATATCTAGCTACAGGTATTTTTGAGTTCTAGTTGCTGAACCATTTATGTTTCAGGTTTTTAGCTATTTGGTTAATAGCTGAAAACATTGTTGCTGTAGGTCATCTTACTACTAAGAGCGATGTCTATAGTTTTGGAGTTGTCCTGCTTGAAATGTTATCTGGTAAGAGGGCAGTTGACAAGAATAGACCATCTGGACAACACAGCCTGGTGGAATGGGCTAAACCCTATCTCGCTAACAAACATAAGGTTTTCAGTGTGTTAGACAGTCGGCTTGAAGGACAGTATTCATCAGATGAGTCCTACAGGGTAGCCACACTTGCTTTGCGATGCCTATCAACAGAATCCAGGTACAGGCCCAACATGGATGAAGTTGTTAGAATTTTGGAGCAGCTCAAGGTTCCTGATGTGAATGTAAATCGTAAGCATGCTCGGAGAAAAAGAGCTGATGATGTTAACCGTGTGAGGACTCACACATCTTGCGCTAGTGCCAAGACTTGCACATCTTATCCACGTATCGCGCTGTCTCCTCTCTATACTTGAAATTTAAGATACACACAACCTTTCAACTTTGCAGAATTGAATGTCCTGTGGCCAAGCTAGGGACAGCACCATGCGATTTTGTCGGTGATCTTGTCATGAACACTAGCACCTCTGTACTGTACATATCATGTTCCAGCTAATATATTCAAAACCAAGCTTCTCTTAACATTTCTAGGTGAGATTATTGATGTTCAGCAATTAATATTAAGTGTATTTTGAGCTATGTAGCATTGACACTTCATATTAAAGGCTATCTGACATGTGGTTACTTTCATTGTTTCCATTTTCTAATATTATGTTTGTTTATGTAGATTTGCAAAATAGAGATAAGAGATTCTTTTTTACTATAAAGTAATAAGGGGAGAAAGAGATAAACAGTTTTAAGCTTCTTTTCAGCAGGCTTAAGTCAAAGTATACTATACTACATTTCACAACACCATTTTTTTAAGCTTCTTTTGGTTTATCAGTAACAAGTATTTTTATTCCCGCGTCTTTAGGTTTCAACAATTTTGGAAAACATCAATTTTCACTAATTAGCTTGAGATAAATAAAAATTTATGTGAAAAGAGTTTGGTTATTTTGTAGGTATATGCAACTTTTCTTTCAATCACTCTTTGAATAGATATTGTTTCTGAATTACAAAACTTGTACCACTCACATTGTTGAATAGGGTGTGACAAAATAGATGGATAAAACAATCAATTAATCCATTTATATTTAACTAAAAGTTATTAAATAAAAATCAATTCAATTCTTCATCAACTAAACATTCAAATCATATAACCCATCTATTATTATCTTTTCAATGGATGAATATCCCATCCATTGTATTTGTGCATGTCCTTGTGTTTTGCACTTTTAATGAAGCATGTTGGAGAGCTACATGTTTGTGGGAAATTATAGATGACAAAGTTGCAACAGGTATGACTTTTAAAGATGTATATGTCTTAATATTCTTGGTGAGTTAGATGAGAATAAGAGAAACATGTTTGCCATGAATTTATAGAGTATTTGGAAGAGTCGGAATGCGAAATTGGGTTCCTCCACCTCCAGGTTCATACAAATGCAATGTGGATGCGGGGTTTTCCATCAAGATGGTAAAATTACTTTTGGCATGTGTTCTAGAGATCATTTAAGCAGATTTATCGCTGCTAGAATGAACCTTCTTCTGGCGGATCTCTTTAGAGATCCATAAGTGCAACGATACCTCGCAAATTTTTATTTTATATAGAAAACTATTAAAATATCTTTGATATAATTTTATTTTTCACACATGGTCTCTCTCTAGTATCCCCTCCATTTAGACATACAAGCACTTTGGTGGTTTTGACTCTCTAAGGCTAGGATAGGCTATCTAGTTAGTACATAGTATATTTGGAGCTTTAGTTTTGTGGTGAAGTTTGCGGTGATATTTTTGTTAGTTTTTAATTCAAGTTAGTTAAGGTAGAAAGTAGTTAAATAGTTTGATATGTTTGTTAACCACTTGTAAGCAAGTTTGTTCGTTTTGTCTGATTACTTGTTTAGCAAGTAATGTGTTTTAAGGATGATATAGATCAGATGTCATAACTAATAAACTACAACAAGTTTACAATCAATAGAAAGCTCTTTTCTTCTCTCTTAAGTTCTCAATTCTCTCTTAGAAAACAGATAACTTCAACAACAAGTTATCATACCTATGCGATCAAGTTATCCACCACTGTCTTTGCTATAACTCTACAACATCGGAAGGTGAATCTTTGGGTCTTCTTGGTGCTCTCCACTTGTGAGAGACTTGGGAGGGAAACAACTCATTTTTGAGATTGATGAGAAGGAAGCAACCCTCGGCCTTAACCATTACAAATAATATTTTAACACTCAACGAAAAATAATATTAATGAGGTCAGGTATGTCAGCGTATTGGAATAGTTGAAATAGTGTAATACTTTTATATATCAAGTTGAAATTAGCCAACAAGTTAAAGATTTTATACATGCATAGTAGTTTCTCCAACACCACCAAGCAGGTTCGTAGCAGTAGCTTCTCCACACTACAACCGGTAAACAATATGGTAAGGGTCCTTTTCATTCTACCCATTTCATGAATGCTACTATGATTTGAATCTGTCTGTCACAACACCACACTCACCTTCCTCGTACTTTTCCAACTCCTTCTAATCTCAACTTTTTATCAATTTCTCCCAAAAAGGCCAAAGTAATCTCCATCCCTCTCACTCTGTCTTGGTCTTGATCCAAATTGTATGTTGTAACTGCTCTACGCAGTTTCATCCAGTACGTAATATCGATCACAGAAATAGGATTTAACAGTTTAAATTTTTGCCGTGTAATTTCACACAATTTTAATCTCAATCGTTAATTTTTTATCAGACGGTTCGTAGCTGTTACTGCGTTAGCGCACTTACAGCGTAGAATCTAATTCCCTCTGTCTTAGTTGCTTAATAAAATGATATAATTAACAGATATTTTAATGTACTATTATTTATTTTGAAAGAAAAGTTTGATCAACAAAAATAGTCCTTCAATGGTTCTTTTTTGAAAGAAAAATAGTTCTTCAATGTTGATATTAGTTTTTTCATATAAAAACTAATATAATATATAGTAAGTAAGCATATGTAAGAATGATATGATAATAGCTAAATATGGTCTGGAGGTATTGATTTGAAGCTCGAGGGTATGCTCCTCCTCGAGGTCTCTCATTCGATTCTCCCTAGTGTCAAAAATTTGTAATATATGTATGTTTTTGATCCCTCAAAAATTTTCCATCTTCACTTTTGGTTCCCTTTTAAAGTAAACTCATATGTAGAATTATTATTTTTAATAAAAATTTGCAGAAAAATTAATAATATTATAAGAATATCTACCAAAAACAATTAGAATTTTTTAACAAAATATGAATTTTTGTATTTTTTACACTTAAAAATTCATGATTAATTTATAATTTGTTAAAAAATTCTAATTTTTTTGGGGAATTGTTACAATATTCTACAAATTTCTGCACAATTTCATTAAAAAATAAAAAAATAAAATTAAAAATAGGGACCAAAAGTAGTGATTGAAAATTTTATAGGGACTAAAAGTTGAAGGAAAATTTTAGAGAGACTAAAACGAAAAGTTGGTATATTTATAAAGACCAAAAACAAATTTAACCCTTAAAAGAAAATTTTAGAGGGACTAAAACGAAAAGTTGGTATATTTATAAAGATCAAAAACATATTTAACCCTTAAAAAGATTAATATGACAATACCAACGAGTGCAAAAAGGAGAAAAATGTTAGAAGTTCACAAGTCATTCCCGCGTGAAGGCAAGACAATCCGTTACCTAATAATCTCATCTTCTGATTATTTATTTACTTACCCAAAACCAATCTCACCGACTCTCTTAGTTGCTTCTCCATAGACACACTACTAAAATGTTTGTTTCTCTTCTCTCTTTATCTTTTGTTTGTGGTTTGTGTTTTACACTTGGTTATTAGATTAATTCTAAGTCTGTTATTGTTGTTGTTGCTTCAGGCTACATTGGTTACTACTTCTTTTTGCTCAACACATCTAAATTCATTGTTGTGAGTTTTGAGTCTGAATTCACAACAATACGTTTGATCATTAATATGTTATGACAGTAATAAACGGTTGGATCAATGAAATTCATTGTTTATCTATGAAGGACAAGACGTATCGTATTGTCCGACACGCGTAAGTGTCCGATAGTTTGTATGATATATATACGACAGGTGTTAAAAATTTGAGTCAAGTGTCCCAACAAAAATTGTTTTTTCAGTGTTGAAGCATGTATGACACACGTATGGCATATGTTGGTCAAACTAAGACAAGTATCCAAAAAAAATATTTCGACAAATCTTACACTCTCCTTGGACACATCTACAACACGTTGAGGCAATAAAAGTTGAGTACAATAACTTTAGCCTTTGTAACAGTAGATGGATAAATAAAAGTTAAATACTATATTATTATATTTTTCTGTTTTTTTACTTATTCTAGGGGTAAATCCAATCCAAGTGATACTACATAGTCATCAAGAACCAGAGAGCACGCAACATAGCATCCTGGGACAATGTCATGGAGAAATCTGAAGTATTGCATATTGATCCTTCCCCTGTATCATCAAATTCTATTCCTTCAAGTTCAATGGGATACATCCTTGAACATGAACATACCGACTTCAGTGAAGGAAGTGTTCGACCGATTAATCAAGGAAATCACAGTTTTTGAAGAAAAATATAATATATTAAAATCAATTGTTGTCGCTGCATCCCTTGAGGTGTAGATAAATAAAAAACAGAAAAACTAACATGTTTGTAATATATATATATATATATATATATATATATATATATATATATATATATATATATATATATATGGCATTTCAAATGAGATGACTTTTTAAATGAGAGGGTGAGAGGATTAAATAGTAGCCATTAGATTAGATAGATGGTTGTGATTAAAAGAGAGGTTTAATGAGTCACCGACTCTCTTTTCACCCTTTTCACGCGCGTTGCTTTCTCTCTTCTCACGCTATTTCTGAAATTTTTTCCTTTCTTCATCGTTTCAGCACCTTTCTCTCTTTAAACGTGTTCTACTCCGAAACGGCCATGGCTGTTATTGAATGTTAGCTTTGAGTGATTCACGTGACACTTTTTGCCAAAGAATTAAACATGTTTCTCTCACTTTTACTGTCTCTATGCCTTCACCGTGAACGTTCCTAAGGCTTCTTGTTCTCCCTACGTTCATGTTCTTCTTTCTTAACACTTACCGATCTCTCCACTTTTCTGTATCGATTGCAAACTCTCTTTTTCATCTTCACCGCGTTTTCTGCGACATCACAAATTACGCTTCCAGAAAATGATATTCAACTTGAATTTTATTTTCCATGTAAAGTTGAGAATGTTAAGCTTATTTTTGTTCGTTTTTAATATAGCAGATTCCACTGGTGTATGAATTAAACTATTTTTCTGTATCAATTGTGATTGCAGAATTTTCAGAGGTTCATTTGTGAGTGCGGAATTTTGTGAATGGGCAGTGTTAAGAATGCAGAATTTTAGAGATTTCAATTTTTAATGCAGAATTTTGTGAGGTTTCAATTGTGAATGCATAATTTTTATCAGTTTCAATTTTAAATGAAATTGATTCAAATAAATGATTGCAGACTGAATGAAAGCCATTCAAATAAACGGGGTTTCAATTGCAGACTATTCAAACCATGATAGCAAGCTTAAAAGGAGTTGTAAAATGGACAAGCAATGTTACGATATTCTGATACATGCCAACCTTTATACATTAATGAACAAGCAAATATGCCAATCTTTCTGCATATTAGAGATAGAAATTCCCTTGAACTAATCATGTTTAGAAAACCAGTGAGAAGCCAAAAATAAAATTCAATCTCACGTTGTGCTGCTGATGAATTAAAGTCTAAGATTGGACAAATATTTGATACCTTAGAAGAAGAGGTAGATTTGAAGGATGGAGGAAGTTAGACAAACAAATGCCGCAGTTTTTTAGTCCTTGGTGCTAGATTTGGAGGCTTTTATGGTGTTGTGTTGTTACCGTTAGCGTGGAGTTTTTTGTGCTTTCTGATGTTTTTAGTTGTTTTAGCATTGCTGTTGTTATGTGTTATTAGCGCTGACATTTAGGGTCCGTTTGGTTCGAGAGTTTTGGAGGGAAGGGGAGGGAAGGGGAGGTGAGATTTTTAATTTGATGTGTTTGGTTCAATTTGTAGAAGGGGAGGGGAGGGAAGGGGAGGAAAGCAAATCTCTTTAAATTTTTATTGCATTGTCATAATTATCTTTAAATTAATTTCAAATCTCAATATTAACCTTGTAACAACTTTTATTATTATTAGATTATATTATTTTGTAACAATCATATTATTATCAGGTTATCTTATTCTTGTAACAAATTTTATTATTTTGTTATATTTTTCTTATAACAACTTTGATTATATATTAAGAGATGTGCTATTTTTTGACTCAAAGAATTGCTCTTATAAAAAAAAAAAATACGATGCATGAAGCAAAATACATGAGCCAGTTTGAGATAAAATAAACAACTTAGGTATGCGCTACTCTTTCGTCAGTTTCTGAAATCGTAAAAACTAGCAGTTTCTTTTATTTAATTAAGTTTAAGCGTAAAACGGTAAAATAATATTAAAATCTCCCCCCTCCCCTCCCCCTCCCCCTCCCCTTGCGAACCAAACACGTTTTTAATTAAAAATATCTCCCCTCCTCTCTCCTTCCCTCCCCTCCTAATTCTCAAACCAAACAGACCCTTAGAGAGTTTTTTTGCTAGCAGTTTTAGTACTTGTAATTCTCTTAAGTTTTAGTACTTGTGAATTCTCTTCAATTACTTTGCAAGCCTTGTAATGCTCTTAAGTTATCAATACTCATGAGTTATCAATACTCATGATATAATGCAAAAACTTTGTACCAAATATCACTCCTATAATTATGTTTGACTTCCTCCTTATAAACAACAATAGATATGTGATGACTCAAAATAGCTCTGTATCATGTAACAAAATATATCAGTTGTTTCAAAATAGCTACCTGTGCTGTTTTTCTGTTATGTATCAAGTATCAACTGTTTTTCTAGCTTTTAATGAAATATACTGATTCAAAAAAAAAAAAAAAACAAAGCAATCATGTTTCATTCCTGTTTGTGCCATTAGAAAGTAACAATGAATACTAATTTTATTTCATATCTCTTGTTTATAAATGTTAACCCGAACGTAACATTAACTCTAGATTTAACCTAATTCGATCGCCTTATTTTACTATATTAACCCTAGATTTAATTTAATCAAAATTTTAATCTCTTACTTATCTCTTATTTCTAAATGTTAACCCGAACGCAATATTAACCCTAGATTTAACCCAACTCTCTAAATGTTAATCTTTTACTTATCTCTTATTTCTAAATGTTAAACAAAACACAATATTAACCCTAGATTTAATCCAATTCTATCGCCTGATTTTACTATATTAACTCTAGATTTGATTTAATCAAAATGTTAATCTTTTACTTATCTCTTATTTCTAAATGTTAAATTAACCTTAGATTTAATTTAATCAAAATGTTAATCTCCTACTTATCTCTTATTTCTAAATGTTAACCCGACGCAATATTAACCCTAGATTTAACTCAATTTTATTGTCTGATTTTACTATATTAACCCTAGATTTAATTTAATCAAAATGTTAATCTGTTGCTTATAAATGTTAACCCGTCTCGCTATACTTAACCTAATATTTCCCTCCACACTTTTGCATTTAATGTTTATTTAAAGTAAAATAAAATTATGTTCTTAATTATATGCTATTTTTTTGGAAATCTTTTACTTATAAATGTTAACTTGTCTCGCTATCTCTTACTTATGCATTTAATGTTTATCTAAAGTAAAACAAAATTATGTTCTTAATTATATGCTATTTTTTTGGAAATCTCTTACTTATAAAGGTTAACCTGTCTCGCTATCTCTTACTTATAAATGTTAACCCGTCTCGCTATACTTAACTTAATTTTAACCTAATTTTTATGAAATATTATATGACAATCATGACATTCATCTAAACTATTTTGTTACCTATTACCGTCAAATATTGCCTTCGATATGACCCGTGCTAATGGTCTAGTAGTATATAATTTGCTTTACAATACAAATGTGAATCACATCAATACAAATGTGAATTACATCACAAATACACAAAATAGAAATTACATTTGATGTTGCAAAAAAATACAATTAAGGAGGGCCTTAAAACAAAGGGTGCCTCTCCACCAAAATCAAAACTCAACAACAACAAAAAAAAAACCCTAGAAACCTGCTACCTTAACATAACAGAAACCAAAACAACAATAAAAGCCAGCCAGAAGCAACTCCAAAACACGCTAGCAAGCCTCCCAAACACAATACCAAATCGCAACTGCAGTAGCAGCACAAAAAAACACAGCAACAACACCCACAAAACGACCAAAGACACAGCTGCCCCCTACGGAATACTCTTAATAGTATCTACAAGTTCTTCTTGTTCTTTGTTTGTTGACCATTTCTCACATTGCCATCATCTTATCCACTGAAAATTGAACATAAATCCACATGAATTGAAAAAGTAGTTAATAGTTTTTTTTTTCAATGATATTGAATCAGTATAACAAATAATCAAGCTCAAACAAAAATCAAACCTAAGTGATTCACCCAAACAAAAATCAAACCTGGAAATGTGATAATCAAACCGAATAAGATGTAAAAAATTGGGGTATCAAATTAAATTGGGAAGAAGAGAATGAAATTAAGGTATTGAATTAAATTGGGAAAAAATAGATCAAATTAGGGTTTGAATAAACAATTTACAACCTGTTAATAACCGAAATTGAGAAGTGGTTGTCGAGATATCGTCGGAATTGAGAAGTGGTTGTGGAGATATCGCCGGAATGGCCGTTTCGGAGTAGAACACGTTTAAAGAGAGAACGGTGCTGAAACGATGAAGAAAGGAAAAAATTTCAGAAATAGAGTGAGAAGAGAAAGCAGCGCGCGTGAAAAGGGTGAAAAGAGAGTCATGTGACTCATTAAACCTATCTTCTAATCACAACCATCTATCTAATCCAATGACCATATTTAATCCTCTCACCCTCTCATTTAAAAAGTCATCTAATTTGAAATGCCCTCTATATATGTTATTTTGATTAATATATATGTAGCAACGTCGTTGTCTTGTGTTTATTACATTAGGAGCGTCGACGTGTCCGTGTTGTGTCTGAGTCCGTGCTTCATAGTGGTTTATAATGACTTGTTAAGTTGAGTAATTCATCTAATAGCTAATCCTAGAGTCAAAGTATCACCACTCATTTCCTTTTATGTTCTCCAAGTTGTTTGTTTGATCATTCCTCCTTTACCTTCTGTGTTTTTAAAAAGACTGCATGGAGAATATACTTTTGGTAAAATTGATTTATGTTTAGTTTCCTTCCTCTTCGAGTTGTTTAACTCCTTTGATTTGTTAATGGCATTCTTTTGCTTTTTTATTTTGTTGAGAGAATGACATTCTTTTGCTTCTGTTTATGTTTTTGGTACACGAATATGAGATTCATTTATGTAACTCTTGTTTCTAAGTTTCAATAATAAAAAAGTTCCTTAATTTTGATTTGTCTAAGGATATTGGCTCCAATAAACCTAATCCCAATTATAGAGCTACGATACGACACAATAGTACTTTCATAACGTGGTATTCATGAGGCTTAACCTTGAATCTTTTCTCCCTAAAGACGCCAAATTCGATGTATTTCATTGTATGAACACACTTGAAGATCTAGTTTGATAGCTCAATAATGTATATTACTTTTCATATGATATTCATGAATGTTTTAACTGGCAGGGTTAAATTCAAACAATAAGGTTTCCGCTGTATCAGTAACTCAGACCGCTCAAAGTGAGGGTGAGATCTTGCAGTCATCCAATTTAAAGAGCTATACGTATGCAGAACTCTGGACAGCCACTGGAAATGAGAAGGTAGTTTTGGAGCAGTTTTTAAGGGTTGGGTTGATGAGAATTCATTGGCTGCTGCCAAACCTGGCACTGGTATTGTTATTGCTATCAAAAAACTTAATCAAGAAAGCTTCCAAGGTCACAGGGAGTTGTTGGTTAGTTTAATATACTTGTTTAAATCATTTTCTTTTGATTCAAAGAAGCAAATCTCAAGTTGCTTTGTTTCATCCTTGTTCTTCTAACCTCGCTGAATTAGTATACACCCCTACATTTAAAACTACAGTTTCAATAATACTATGTTACTATGTTAGCCTTATGGGCGTGCACTGCAGACAATACAAGTTTGCCTTACTATGTTTCTGTTTCACTTCTGGGCTGAAGTCAACTACCTTGGTAGGTTTTCTCATCCTCATTTAGTGAGATTGATTGGTTATTGCCTCGAAGCTGAACACCGCCTTCTCGTCTATGAATTTATGCCCCGTGGAAATTTGGAAAATCACTTGTTTAGGAGTGAGTTATTCATCATCTCCCATCTTTTCCCTTAGTTTTTAATTTCGGAAGAAGTTTGTTTAACATTGGCAATATTATTGAAACAGGAGGCTCATATTTTCAACCTCTCTCTTGGAGCCTCCGTCTGAAAGTTTCTCTTGCTGCTGCCAAAGGACTTGCATTTCTGCACAGCAGTGAAGCCAAAGTGATACATAGAGATTTTAAGACTTCAAATGTCTTGTTGGATTCTGTATGTAGAATTGTAGACTTTTAGTCTTTTGCTTTTGATAAATAATGAAAGAAATAGGATCGATAAATATAAGAGATTATTTGGATAACATGTCTGATACATATTTCTGGATTTGTTTGCAGGATTATAATGCAAAGCTTTCTGATTTTGGGCTGGCAAGGGATGGTCCAACAGGTGCAAAAACTCACGTCTCCACCAGGATAATGGGAACGGAAGGATATACAGATCCTGGATATGTGAGTCGGGTATTTTCCGGTTCATGTTCCCAAACCATTTTTGTTTCGCGTTTCTCCTTTTCTGATTTTTTTTTTTTTTTAAGTTATTCTAGATTCAGCTTGCTTAAGACTAACTTATCTTTATTTTTTGTGAGCCTTGAATTTTTTTCAAGATTAAGGTTAATAGCTAAAAATATTGTTACTATTGATCATCTTACTACTAAAAGTGATGTCTACAGTTTTGGAGTTGTCCTGCTTGAAATGATATGTGGTAGGAGGGTAATTGACAAGAATAAACCATATGGAGAACACAACTTGGTCAGATGGGCTAAACCATATCTCGCTAAAAACCAAAGGGTTAAACGGGTGTTAGACAGTCAGCTTGAAGGGCAGTACTCAGAAGATGAGGCCTACAAGGTATCCGCCCTTGCTTTGAGATGTCTATCAGAAAACTCCAAATCCAGGGCTAACATGGATGAAGTTGTTAGCACTTTGGAGCAGCTGATGTATAACGTTCAAACTAGGCAGAACTGATTGTCTTGCGGCCAAATTAGAAAAAGCACCATGCATGATTTGCTGGTGGGATCTATACCATGAATACAGACACCTTAGTAGCTAAGATCATTTAGAACCAAGCTTCTCTTAACATTTCTATGTGAGATTGCCAATGTCCAGCGACAAATAATATCGAGTGTGATCCGAGTTCTATCAAGTGTTTGTAACTAGTAAAAGTAACTGGGAAGGGAAGGTAGCGAGGCGTGAACTTTTGTATAACTGCTATGATTGGCTCATTTTTTTTATTGTCTGTATTGGGGTGATGTGGTTTCTCCTAAACTACTTTGCAACACATGATTGCTTTAGTACTGAATGCATTTGAAGGCTGATGCTATATTCTGTTAGTATGGATACTTTCATGCTTGCTTTCATGTATACATAATTCTGACTATAGGCCAAAACATTGGCCAAGATTTGTCTTCTTATTGTTATGTGAAAGAACAGTTGAAATTGATTTGGAATATGATACAAATTTTGGATATAAAATCATATGAAACTGTAATTACTGAATGTTGTGTTTCAGTATAGTGAGTGACGGTTAAGTCAAGAACCTTGCCCTACCAGATAATTATGTGGTTGCAAAATCTTTTGACTTTGGATAGTACTCCCACTCCAGATGATTCTCTATGTTATTTATTAATTTGGGCCCTTTAGGATTTGTCAAGCTGTGCACCTTTTTTGGGGTCACTCTTTGACAAATGCTATAATCAAATTGTCAAACCATCTTGAAGGGGAAAAATAATGAGGAGCAAGTAGGAGTATTATTCGGCTTTTTTCTACCTGACATGAGTTTGAATGTTGACATTTCAAAAAAAGTAATACTCTAATTCTTTATATAAACGAAAATGTACATGTGCTTGGTCCAAATTAAAGAGAATATTAATTTTGTGAAGTTCAACAATACCCTTTTAGATAATATTGTGCATCACATCGGAATGTACTTTTGAGAACATGAGGAATGTTTTAGTAGTGAGGGTGGGGAAAAGATAACACCAATATGATAGACTTATTGGGCCAAAGTCACTAGGGTTGTCATTTTGATGGCTATCACTTAAAACCATTACTTTTCCTACTCTATAAATTTCTCGCAAGTCTTGTTCGAATTCGAAATATTTCAACATATTTTTAGGAGATTTTTATAAGATGTATATTCCGTTTGAATTTTATAATTTATACTACATAAGACGCGCTAAAAACTAATAGGGTAGAAAAAGAAGCAGTCATCACTTAATTCTAGACTATTGTGACTTCATTCAATTTTGGGTTAGAGCATCTGTGTGTGATACAAGATCTAAAGTAAGTTTCATAGTTTTATGAATGGTTCCTCAACCTCTTTCTTTTAGTTGGAGAAGTGGTTAGGTGAGTTTATTTTATTTTGACATTAATTATCATATAACTGTTTAAGTATGGATTGATATGATGAAGATCACTAGAATGTGACTATGCGATCCAATATCAGTCCTCAGTAATTATAATTATAAACTACTTGTAACATAATCCTAACTAATTAGCTCAAGCGCTAATTGGCTCAACAACTTTGAATCAACATTATTTTATTCTTCACTATTGGCTCAAACACTACTCGTAGTATATGAAAAAACATTATTAAAGTTCCTTAAAAATTATCGTTATCTTATGAAAATTGTGACTACACGTTTTCGAAAGTTTTACATAACGGTCACAAAATTATGGCAATAGATACTTACCAGGCTTACACCACTCACAGCATATAGGCACAACACTTGAATTGTTTGTCTTATAGTTTTCTTTCTGCTCAAATTTGCCATTAGACACAAGGTTCAATTTACCATTTATCTCTTCACGTGACTCATTTTTTCTAATCTTTTTTTATGAGAGACCTTATGTTGAAGTCTTCTGATGGAAAGCTTAATACTATCTTTAACAGTTTGTTTTCTGATGTAATCTTCCAAAAGCCATATATGTGTATATTATAATTTGTCAAAACGCTCTTCAACTTGAAACTACTTCCTCAGAAGATGTGAATATTTGATCTTCTTAATGTGTTCATAATCAATCTTACTTTGATATGAGATTACATAGTACAATTTTTTTGATCACTATATATTTCTAATGAACGTTGATTGATGTAATCTCTTGAGCATGATACTGATTTTGCGATGACTTGAATCAACCTTTTGATGCCTTAAGCTTAAGGCAAGACAATATATAGCCATTGAGTTGGTGTAATTTGGAAAAGCATCATCTATTTTAATTTTTACAAACCTAGTGCTAGATATTTTGTTGCAAAATTTATTTGTAAATGTTGGTTGAATAATATCTAAACGGGTTTTGAAATATTTATCTTGTGATCATGAATATTGGTCATCACTTGCCGAGTGTGTTTAAATATTGTAGCATATAGTTGAATGAACTCATGATAGATGTACTCATTCAACTCTTCATAAAAGAGTGTTGTTTGATACCTTACGACTATTTATAAAATAATAAATGTCACTCTTCACCCAGCAAAATACACTTCCGTCCAACCAAAATGACCAAAATGCCCCCGTGCAAGTTAAGTTACGCTGCGTGACTTAACTTGCGCACGTTATATCTGCTGCACAGACACTGCACAAGTTAACTCACGCACGTGTTAAATCTGTGCGTGAATTAACTTGCGCAGTGTCTGGCTTAAATCACGCAGCGTTAACACATGTGTGACTGAAGTCACGCAGCGCATGTTAACTAACGCACAGTTTTACACGTTAACTAACGCACAGTTTTACACGTGCGTTAGTTAACATACGTAGGGATATTTTGGTCATTTTTGCTGGACGAAAATGTATTTTACTGGATGAAGAGTGACATTCTAAAAGAATTGATAGAAACGTTGTAATCCTATATGAAAGGGTATGTCCACTCTTCACTTTTTAAATATATGTCTTGGAACATATAAGCAATGACTTGATTAGAATAACTTTTTATGACATGTCTCTGATGAGAGGCTCGTTGTCATTATATTGTATGCCTACCTATCGAGGCTTGATAAAGAATAAAGAGAAAATACTATCTTATAATCATTCAAGAGTATCAAATCAAGATTAAGAGGATGTCATTATGAGATAAGTTTTATCACACCTTCTTATCCTTAAATTATATATGGTGTCATAAATTTATGCAACTAGATTCATTATTTGTTCTTGAAATGATATACAATATAATTATGATTTTCCTCTATGTGCAATTTTTTCTAATATGTGACATTAGAGCATTTTATTTATTTCTTATAAATTTATTGACTTTGATGGCAAAGCAATTTATTTTTTCGGATTTAAGTGAAGTCTCGTTTTTAACTCATCAAAAATAGGAATTTAGGTTAGATCGTGTAAAAAAAAAGACAATATGATGACTCCTCGGCATAAAATGAATTTTTAGTATTTTTTAAGGTCTCTTTACCATTCTATTTTTGTATTTTAAAGGTTTCTAATTGAGTTACTTGTTATAGTATAGGAAAAGTATTTAATGGTCTAAAAAGAATCATTGTAATTCAATGTATTTTTTTTTTCAACCAAACAACTTCGTAAGGTGGCAATATTTTATTTTTGAGATAACCAGCAAGTTGATCCGATGAAGATTGTATTTTGTGGATATTACTGAGATATGAAAATTATTTACAATTAAGAATTGAAGTCCAGACGACTTCAAAATATTATGTCCCAAGTCTCGACCGCAAGTCAAAAGGTTTATTCTCCATTAGAGTTGAAGAAATGAAGTGCAACACAATTTCGCTACTATACATGCATGAGGCGCAAGGCACTACGTGCGACACATTTCTGATCAATGAGAAAGAGATTTCACTATTGGATCATGCACAACGCGAGTGGCACTATGCGCGAAGCATGTTCTGGCAATCAATACATGACAACGCATAAATGAAGGACACGCACAAGGCAAAAAAAAAACTTGTGCACACCGCTCTTGCACGAGTTGATGATTTTCCATATAAGTTCCAAACTTCAGCCATATGCAATAAGGGTTTCAAATTTTGGTCGAGTGAAGGCGTATTGAGTGATTCAAGCGATCAAAGGTGACAATTTTCTACCATTGTCATCAATAAGATTGAAAACCTTTATCGTCTCCATTGAACGATTTGTTCTTTAAACCTTTGATTATGTTAAGTATTATCGTGGTAGCAAAACTAATTAGATTATGATTGAACGATGGACCACTATGTATTAGTTGAACTATGTAATCTATGAGTCCTAGTTAATGCAATTTGACATTTATGTTTATCCTTTATATTCTGTGTTTAATGTGTTGCATTGTCTGATCAAATTTTTTATTAACAACAAAAAAATTAATGAAAAAGATTATAAATTCATTGAAATGGATTGTATATAAGTGCTCAAGAAGAACATGGATGGGCAAAGACATAAGCAAGCAAAAGACGTCATATCTAGATGAAACATCCAAAAGTAAGCTCCTACATCTCATATATCAAAACACTAATAAAAACACCATCCAACGTTAAACCTCACACAACTTAGAACCTGTTTGTTATAGATTCTAAAAAAATGGATTTTTCTTTGTATTTTTAAAAATAGATTTTTTGAAAATTTACTCGAAAATAGTATAAGTTATTTTAAACTCATTTGTTATAAGTTAAAAAATATATTTTGACATTCACTAACCTAAATATTCATTGTTTGAGATTTTACATAATGAAAATCGCAGATTTTTTCAAAATGATATATTTCAAAAATGATTTTTATGAAAAGCTATTTGAAATAGTTTTTTTTTTTGAGATTTTTTCAAAATTTTAGTATCCAAAAAAATTATAACAAAATGATGAAATATCTAGAATGACATTTTAAGATAAACTATTCAAACCGATTTTTTATTTGAAGTTTTCCTTAAAAATTTCTTTGTTAAATTATTTTTAACAAAAATATGTTACACTACAAAAATCTATTTTATAAAAATATATAACAAACGGGGCCTTAATTGATTTTAAGAGATAATTCATTGTTAACACTGAATTTTTTTGTCAAGTAATCCGATGAGTGAAGTTCACACATTTTTAATATGGAGAAATGAAAAGTCGAAATGTCATCCTCAATTCTTACATAAAAATGTATTTGGTAGTTACCAATTGAGTTGGGCTTATATAATCAATAACACTATATTTTCTCATTGAGATGAGAGATGTTCACTGGTTAATTGTTTTAGCCATATTTGAATTAATTAATTGTGATAGAGTTTAATGTATGATAAAAACTTTTAACAATACTACAAGTTTTTGCCTAAAAACATTAGGTTGTTGTATTAGATAAGTGAAACTTTAAGCTTAAAAATTTATCTTTGTCTATTTTATTAAATTTTCAAAAATATAGAAACTCAATTGTTATTGCTAGAAACTTTGTTATCAAATATTAACTTTGAGATTCAAAATCATTAAGATAAAATGATACATATATTTTTTTACTTAACGAGTGTTTTAGGTTTGAATTCAACAAAATTTGAGAGATTAATTTACAGAGGAAGGCTAGCAACACATCTTCTAACACATACTTTCTAACATATTCTTTGATCGGCTAAAATTCATATGGGTCCACTAAATTATGTGGGTTCCATATAAATTTAGTCGGTCTCATATGAATTTTAACCAATAAAAAAATGTGTGTTGAAAAATATGTGTTAGAAGGTGTGTTGTTAACATTTTTCTAATTTATATAATTGCATTTGAAAGATATCTTTGTTTAACAACTTAGAAAAGGAGACTTTGAGTATGAATGGAATTATTGGTACAACTTCGCAGGCTGTGATGAGCCAGATGAGGTGTCAAATCAGAAGGTGTGATTCACTTCACTGAGTCTCTCTGTTTTCGTACTCGTCGTTGCAAATCTCTAATTCCCCAAAAGACCCCATCATACTGGGCCATTCAAAAAGTGATATAACTTTGTTATTATGTCTGTCTTAAAAGTGGGGACCACGGCTGAATTAGAGTCACCAAAGTATAAATCTTGACTATATGTGATATGAGAAAAAATATTTTTGATTGAATTGATTATGTAAAATTAATTATCTATTGATTTAAGTCGAAGATAAAATGACTTATGTATTGCATACATTTTTAAAATGAATTGGACAATAAATTAGAGTGTCATTTGGTTCTTTCCTCTTCAATAAATCGACTCTAATTTTCTTTTTTTAACTTTTCTCTTCTATTTTTTTAATTTATTTTGAACAAGATAAAATGGAATATAATAAATCACCGTGAGTGATTCATCTCGTACAAGGTGCAAAAAATAATCACCCAAAAGTTTATACAAAGTTACAATACTTATACCCCATTAAAAATATTGCACGAAAAAAAAAGAAACAAATCAAGCTAGAATAAAGCACTAATCGGTGTAACTGTAGGCAAAAGTAGTCGGCCTAGCTTTTAACCATTGAAAGGACAACAACTTTATCATGTCCATTATTTGACGAATATCCAAGGTCTTCTGATTAAAAACTCGACTGTTTCTTTCCTTCCAAATTATCCGTACACAAGCAAGCCATAACAATTTCATAAAGGAATGTGTAAATTGCGGTAACCCTGCTATGTGACTAAACTGAAGAAAATGATCACGGGCATTATCTGAACCAACGTACGCAATGTGTAACCACTGCATAACATGATATCACACGCAACCAAAGGATGCGCATCCAAAGAAGAGATGTCCCACGTTCTCCTCCAAATCTCAACCTCCTACACACCTGTTGTCGTCCTGTTGAAGCACTACGACGCCGCACAAGATTATCTTTTGTCGGTAGTATGTTGCGGAAGAGTCACCAGACAAATAATGAAACCTTTAGCGAAACATGTCTATGTCAAACGTCAACAAATAAACCCCTTACAAGAGGTTCAACAGATGTTGAAAGAAAATGATAACTCCCCTTAACTGAATAACCGTTGACGAAATCGAGAAGCCATTTCCCCTTAACTCTTCAATTTTCTTAATTAAAGTGGTGTTTTGAATCAACTTTTGATCCGTAATCACCAAACAATTACGTTAAAGAAATTCAATTATGTTAAAATCAATTATACATAATCAATTTTTGTTCTTCCAAAACTAGAAACAATCATATAATAAATAAAAGGCAAATTTTTTTTTTTAATCCTTTAAATTTTACAAAAATACCGAAATAGCCTTTTAGCTTTGTTAAGTTTCAAACAAGTGTTTTAATTTTATTTTTTTAAGTTTCCAATAATTCTTTTAAGTTTTTATAAATTTTAAATGTCTTTTAAGTTATTAATTTAATGCACCATTTAAAAAATTTAAATTTTAAATAGGTCGGTAAAAAGGTAAGAAGGATCAATTTAAAATTTTAAAAACTCAAGGGATTAAAATGATATTTTTGTCAAAATTAAAAGAAAAAAAATTATTTGGGCTAAATAAAAAATGAATCTAATCCTAAATAAATTAAAAAATGTTTATCATCCCCCTTCCCCTTAGCTAGTCCAAGAAATTTTAGCTATAGGCTATAGCTCAATGACCATACAAGTAGAGTCTAGCTATAACTTGAGTAGCCTTTATAGACCCAAAATGATGATATTTCTGACGCAAAAATATATAAGATAGTACAAAGTGCACTCTACACTGCAGCTTGAGAGGTTGACAGCTACCAGCTTATTTATATAATCTACTATTGTGTTGCATCATCTAATTCAGCTTTTTACAGAAGATGGCAAGTTTCACAATCAAGAGGGAAAGGCAACTCATGACTTGAGAATCCTTGTTCACATATTTCAACGAATAAGATCAGTATTTTGCTTATTTACAGCCACGCCACTAGTTCGTTTCTAACTTAATAATTATATCAGTTGTAAATAGTAAGTAACTAACTAGTTGCATTGTTGGTTGGTTCTTGACCATAGTCATATGAATAAAACTGAAGGTTTACATCAAAACATAAAAAATGAATATACATCTATTTGTTCGCTTCATTAATAATAGACACGTTATTTAGAGTTTATCACATAAAGTGTCTAGGGCAAATTCTTTTCTTTTCTTTTTTTGAGGGAAGAGCAAATTCTGAATAATATTGCAATTATTTTCAAGTAATTAATATTGCATTGTTTCAAAAAAGAAATATTGCATGATACATGATAAATAATATTTTTCATTTTAATAAAATTATTAATAAATTCTACATTTCTTTAAAAAAATTATTGTTATAGTTCTTAAAATTTTGTAAATTTCGGAAATTCTATATAAATTCAATGTAAAACAGTTTTACAATCATATCAACAAGAGTAGATACTCTTTAATTCCATATACACACATATACTTTCAAAAACTTAGTTTTATATTTTAAAAAATTACTGATCGATAAATTTTATATTTAAACTTGGTTAATCATAAAAACTAACCAGGAGAACAAAGCTCCAACATAACTATGAGGATAAAATATTTAAACCTAAACTGAAAAAATACTAATTATAAAGCTAATTTACCACTACCAACAAAGAAATTACTCAATGATCGTGATATCATTAAGTTTTCAATCAATCAAAGGAGGCAGAAAAACTAGGATAAATATTGAGTTAAATTAACAGAGGGATCGATAATTTACGTACTACTTGTTCATCAAAATGATAAAATGCATGTTATATAATATGTCTAGGGCAGGAACATAGGGCAAGAGGAATTTTTTTTTCCTAGCTAACTAACAATGCACGATCAAGATGATAAAAGACAAAATGAAGCTATGTATAGGCTTAGTAGTAAGAACTAAGAAGTAGGGTCACGAACTTGAAAAAAAGAACGGTTTTGAATAACAATGTCGTACATATGAAAGTGCTTAAAACTAGAGAAGTTTCTTGGGAGTGAGAGAAGGTGTGGAGATGTGTCTGAACGATGAAACTGGACGTGGTCAGGAAGATGAGAGTGAGAATAACGAGTCCAACCAAGTTCAGTGAGTCGTTGCTCAAGTTGAGAGAAGGAATGAATGACTTGGTTTGTTGGAAGGTATACAAGAACTCTTGGTCTTGCACCTGGTGCTGTTGCTGTTCCTGTTCCTGTTCCTGTTCCTGTTCCTGTTCCTGGATGAGTAGTTGGTTCTGTCTTGTGCTCGAATGATTCTCTTGTTGGGTTGGTTATTAGCCTCACCACACCTTTCTTGTCAAATACCCATACACCTGACATTGCTTGCTTTCTTTGTTTTTGCCTTTGTTTCACTGTTTTCACTATCTCTAGTGTATCTATCACTTATATGTATGTGTTGAGTTAAGAAAATTGAATACTCGATGAAAGAGAAAGAGATATAATTTTCATTGCAACTATTGAATAACTAAAATTGATACTTGTGTTTTTGTTTTCTCTTTCTCTATGTTGTTTTTGATCTATGATAAAAAGAGAGGAAAAAAATATTGTTCTAAAAATTCTCTTAAAACAGTTGTATAAATTTATTACTCTAAAAAAATTAATCAAATCTATTTTATACAATAAGTCTCATTTTTAAATTAAATTACATAAAAATTAAATATGATGAAAATTAAATGAAAATTATTGTTAAAAATAAACTTATGCATGGTGCAAGATTAATTTACTTATTCACAATAAACAAAAATTTAAAAACACCCCTTTAATAACTCAACTAGTAAGGTTAAAATTGTTAGGTTGGACATCTTCATTCGGACCCAAACACATGATCTTACAATGTCTGATTTTTAGTGGTCTTTACTGCTTTGTCTACACACGAAAAAAATCATCCCTTAAAAATTAAATTCCTTTGCAGTAAATTTCCTATCAAAGAAGATCTGGTATTTATGTTATTTACTTCTCATAGATGAAGAAAGAAGCAGAAGATGCCTGAGTTCTGATATTGAGTGTGGTAGATGTATGAAAGCCCTATAATCAATTTTACATATTCTTAGAGATTGTGAAGATATAAATGAGCTTTAGTCTAGGGTCATAAAAGAAGAACATTGGAGTAAGTTCTTCAGGCTCGACTTTTTTTATTTTATTGAATGGAACTTTACGTGTAAGGAGATTGGTAATATATTTTGGGATTAGTCTATATTCTTTGGAGTTATAGTGTGGCCTCTTTGGAAGGATTGGAACATGTTCATATTTTCTCATCGGTCATATACGGAGGATGGACTATGGAATTCGGTCAACAATCACGTTCATGATATTATAACTGAATTGCTACTGCCCAAGGCATCCAAAGGAATTAATAATGCACATCAGAAGCGTAATTGGGTCCATCCTATTTCTATGAGATTCAAACTCAATGTAGATGGATCACATTTTACTAGCAATGGAAGTTCAACTTGTGGTGATTAGATTCGTGATCACCATGGTAAGTTTGTGACTAGCTTTATGCGTAAAATCACCTCTTCAAATACCTTTTCAATTGAACTGAGGACGATTCTTTTCGACTTTCAACTTGGAGACATGTTAATTGAATTTGATTCCAAGGTAACGATGGATAGGATTCAATGTGGTTATACCAATATTTCTTATTTGCAACAGCCTGTACTTGGAGACATGCTTCATATTCTCAAGACTCCAAATATGCACATTGAGTTACATCATATTAACCGTAATTTGAATTAATGTGCATATTTTCTTGCGCATCAAGTTCATTTTACCTCTTTCAATTTGGCTGTAATGAACCCTTCTTTTCTTTTATTAGAATTCTCATTTGTAATGATTTCTCTAATGTGAATTTCACAAATTTGGATAGTTAATGCGATTTCATTATTAGAAGAAAAAAAATACAATTAAAAAGTTGTAATTTAAACTAAATAGTTTTTATCAAACTACTTTTTGGGTTGTATTTCATCTTGATATTTAAGTGCTCTTTTGATTTCTCTTTTGGGTCTAACATTAAATTTTTTGAACTAGTACAATGGTTAGTAATTCATCTCATATGACCTGTTTGATGATCTTGATGTGATAAAGCAAGATATAATATGAAATTGGATAGAAATAAGATATGATATGAACTTGATAAACACTAATATATCTCGTGTTTATGTTAAATGTGCACATGATAACTAACATGATATTATTGTTTTATCATAATTAAATGACAAAATTACTCTCGTAATTAATTAAATATTTTAAGAAACGACAGAAAATTAATTATTATAACTAACAAAAGAAATCATTATTTAAAAATGACAGAATATTTTAAAAATGAGTATCATGATAATAAATAAGGATTGAATTTCTAAAAAAATTCTTCTAATCCTATCAAATAATTTATAACCTAACCTATAATTAGATAGAAATTACAAGGAAAGTCATAATATGATTAGAAAATAGTTTATTTTATCTTATCTCTTTAATTATCCTGACTTTGAAAAGGACACGATGAATGAGGTCAGGGGTTCGAACTCCCAACATTTTTATATATTATACAATATCTCTAATAATCGAGATAAAGCTCACGCGGACGATCAACTTTCTTTAACTTTAATTGGTTGGTTCAATTTCCTATTGACATTTGAGATGTTGCTTTGATCTGAATTTAAGTCTCGCAATTAGGATGTTTATTGATTTGACACAGTCGAATCAAACCTCAACAACTTGAAACAATTCAAAATGTTTGGGTGGGTTAATTTTTCATAAAGAAATGGTATGCTGCGAATCTTTTGGTTGTCCGACAACGTATAAGTATACCATATAGATTATTATTTTTTGACAAAGTATACCATTTTTAAAACCTTCTCTTTAAAAATAGTGAGATAGTTTTTAAATTTTGTTAAGTTTTAAATAAATATTTTAATTTTGTTTTAAAAGTTTTTCAATAAATCCTTTTATCTTTCCTCACCCAAACGACTAGGGGTGTTCATGGGTTGGGTCAACCCAGAAAACCCGGTCAAACCCACCCAAAAAACCAAAAAAATAGGTTGGGTCGGGTAATTGGGTGGGTATGGATTTTAAAAAATGGGAAACTCATAAAAATATATGGAATTTGTCACGTCATTTTTGGAGATCAAGGCTATTTGATTAGCGTTTGACTCACTATTTTATTTCACGACTGAACATTTAATTTATAAAAGAAAGTAGAAAAAAGTTCAAATACCACTTTAAAATATTTAGGGTTCGGGGGTTGGTTACATAAAGGGAATGTATTAACACCCTTTATGTTCGTAGTACTCTACCATAACCTCTTGGTTTTATCTAATTAATGTGCTATAACTTGTTTATTTTTGAAAAAATGGAATTTAAAATGTTTAAAAGAAAAAAGAAAAAGAGAAGCCTATAATCTACATTTTTTTATTAATTTGGAAGGACGAGTGTCCTTTACCTACGTACCCGTGAGGGATCAAAACCTCGTAGTTCGGGGTAAAAATTGACGTTTGATTTGTTTTGTGTTTTTTATTAGTTTTTGAAAAGGTTTTGAAGAAAAAGCCAAGTGGCAAATGAGTATTTGTTGGTGTTTTTTGATATTAAAAGAAAAAGACTTAAAGTAGAATTAAAGTTGATTGCAATTTTGATTTATGAAAGAATAAAATAAAAGGATCACTTGATTTAGAAATCAAGGTTTATTATGAAAATGTTTTTGTGATTTTGTTAATTGCATGTTTTTGTTGTTTTTTTGAATAATTGAACTAACAAAATAAACTAACGGATCGGAAAAATAAAGCGTAGGTACCATATGGTGGCGATGGACCACCACGAAGTCCCTTAACCTAAACTACCAGGCATAAAACGTAAACATACACCCACACACGCACACATGCACCTAAACTATTACATTAAACCTATTAATACATGCTAAAGTCTGCGGAAAGTAAATATGCATGATAAATTTACAATAAACCTAGTATACATTCTAAATTCCATGCGATAAAACTAAATGATATAAAAATAAATGTGCATGAATAAATAGTAAAGTGCAGAATAATAATAAAACTAACCTAAATAAAAATGCATGAGAAATAGAAATAAGATGCTAAACAAAATAAAAATGCATGAAAGAACAAAAATAAAATAAAAGATAGGGGGTGCAAATGGTATAATGAGGGAGTGTGCAGAGTTGAAAGAAAAGCTGTAAATGGGCTTTGAGACAAGCCAGGGGGCGCCGGGCTGGGTTAGACCGGTTCGGTTCAAGCCTGGGTCGGTTCCAGAGAACCGAACTGGTTCGAGAACATATATAAAGGGTGTGAGACCCTTTTTCCTTCACTTTTGCAAGTTGTTTCTCTCTCTTCATCTCATCTCTCTTCTCTCTACTCTCTTCTTAACTTCTTCTTCCTGGGTTCTTCAAAGAGATGAAGTATCCGGCGAGTGTTCATCAACACCGCCGTGAATCCCAGTCTCTGACGCGGTGGTCGGCCACCCTAGGTGGAGGTGCCGCCGCCAGAACCCTAAATTTTTTAAAAAAAAATTCTCTTCCTATACTAACTTCTATCGTCTACTCAAATCTTTAAACAAAACTTCAAGAAAACAAAACAAACCTTCTAGATCTAAAAGAGAGATTCGAGATACTACCTCTTTTATCTTATTGATTCGGCTCGGCTTGTATGGTTTGAGTACTGGGTTCGTGTTGCCGTCGGTTTTTTGATGTGCTTCGGTTCCAAACAGTGGCTGCCTTCGTGCTGTTGTATGCTTGCGACGGCTGTGTGAAACAGTTGTGTGCCTTTTGATTCTGATTCTGCCTTTCGTGAATGAACGACGGTTCCGGTTGTGCTGGGTTATCGTTGTGGATTTGGGTGTTGATGTGATTGGAAGGTTTTGATGGTATTGGAAAATTGCAGGATTTTGGCTGTTGAATTCGGCCCCCCTTGACTGTGTTTGCAGGTTGTATTTATACTACTAGGGTTTGTTTAAAACTGCAGAAAATTGTGGTTGAATCAGGATGGGATTGGATTTGGATGAAGAAACAAAGCGCGTTTCTGTTTTTTTGAACTAGATTGGATTTGACAGACTGTTATCGGATATAGACCATCTATGACTTATCAGAATTTTTATGGATTTTTATGGACACTAAAAAACTATTGACTCATGAGTAAGAATAAATAAACAATAAATATATATAAACTAAAATTAAAATTAAATAATTAAAAAGTGAAATAAAAATAAAAGATGGAAATGAATTGAAATAATAATAATAATAATAAAAACTAATAATGAAATATGGGAAGAGGGCCTGACTCGGAACCAAAAAATGAGGTATTTTAAAATACTTTTCTACCGAATTTTTCACTGAAAAGTCAGGGACTGATCAGAATTAAACGACGCGTGTCCGTGGATGAATGTAGGATCTTAGGTCAAAAATTGGAGTATGACAGAATTAAAACCATAAAAAGGAATAAAGGGATTATGAAGCAAAACAAAATATAGAGTTAAATACACACACACAAAAAAAACAGTAGAAATTGTGAAGCAGTACGAAACAATATGAGAAATTAAGTAAAAATGTAAAAAGAAAATCAGTTATTTTCATAGAGCAGACCTGATTCTACCAATTTTCAGCTAAAATCTGAGACATTATGAACTAAAATCATCATCATTGGACAGAAACGGTAAATAATCTCAAAGTAAAAACAAAATGATTATTAAGCTCAAAGTGTTGTTACACGGAGTAGTAAATAAGCGATTCTGAAGCAGACTATAGAATAACAAAGTAGGTAGATGCAGTGAGTAAAAAAAAAAGAGATTATCAAGCTAATAAGTGCTCAAAAGTACCATATTTTATGTGTTAATCTAGGCATTTTAGTGACTTGTTTTGCAAGTTATATAAGGAAAAGCAATCATTTGCTGTAATTTTACCATTTATGCTTTGTATGCCTTACTCCACTCAACTTGTGCAGGAAATGACAAGCAAGGATCAAGAAAAAGTGCACAAGTTCACAAGAAATTCGCTATTAGCGAATATTTCGCTGATAGCGAAAATACTCTAGGGAGGTTTCGCCGTTAGCGAAGTTTGACGAAGTTCAGGAAGCAGCATTGAAGAAATTCGCTATTAGCGAATATGTCGCTGATGGCGAAATTTATCCAGGGAGTATTCGCCATTGGCGAAGTTGTGGCGAGATCAAAAAAATCCAACAGGATAATGGCCACGTGGAGCCACCCCATTGGGGCAAAGACAGATTTTCAGCATTTCGCTGATAGCGAAATAGTTAGCTATCAGCAAAATTTTGCAGAGACATCCAATATAAATAGTTTTCTCTTCTCTTTCTAAAGAGAACTACTGTTTTATAGATTTTCTGGTTTTTAGAGAGAGAATAGGGCATTTTCTAGAGAGAAAAACACAAAGCAAGGTAGTTATGAGTAGATTTAAACCCAAGATTTGTTGAGACATCATGGATCTAGGCATTGAATTTTCATCTCTTCTTCTTCCTTTGCAAAGCTATCATAGATATATGTAGCTACATCTACCCTTGTGGGTTTTGAGGTATTCAAACAAGCTATTATGTAATCTTTTGATCATTTAATATATGGTTCTATCTTATTTATTCAATATTGTTGTTATTCTTGTGTTTAATGCTTTATTGAGATTCAAAATGATATTGATAAATACTTTTGGATCTAAGAAATATAATGACAATCTATCTTAAGTTATCATGCTAGACATAGATGTTAATATTTGATAATCACTTTTAATCTAGAACTTAATGCTTTTGGGTCATTTAATCGGACGGGAAATCGTCGATTAAACGATCCAAACGGCTTTGTGATTGTTTAAACGTGCGGGAAATCGACATTTAAATAATCCCTTAGAAACAACGATATCATTTGGACACGAATGATATTGTCGAGTGATTGTGATAATATCGTTTAAAAAGCTAGAATCTGTTATTTGATCGAGAGATTGCAGTTGTTGCGCTTGGT
The DNA here is from genome assembly GCA_946800305.1 of Medicago arabica. Taxonomy (NCBI): domain Eukaryota; kingdom Viridiplantae; phylum Streptophyta; class Magnoliopsida; order Fabales; family Fabaceae; genus Medicago; species Medicago arabica. The sequence continues at coordinate 53,418,963 of OX326971.1, forward strand.
TGATATCTCTGACCCCAAGCGAAATAGCTTTATCTCTACTCGTTTTACTTTTATGTCGAATAGTTCAAATAGTTTTACACATACAAACAATTTATACCCGAACACTTAAGATGATATTTGACGTTAAAATGCTTATGAGACACATCAATCCATGCGGAAACGAATCTATTATATTCACGTGTAATTAGTTATATGACATGTAAAAATCTTACATCAAAATGGCGCCGCTGCTGGGGATTGGCAATAGTGTCATAAGTATCCTAACAATTTTATCATTTTAAGCAATTTTGCACAAAATGTTTTTCTTTCTTGTACATATATACTTAATTTTCAAGAGAAATTTCAAGCCAGGACAAATGGTAATATGTTCAATTCAATATTAAGATTGTTCCCGGGCAAGTTGAAATCAAAGTGAGCCGATCCATTTATGATAAAAGAGGTTAAGCCTTATGAAGCGGTGGAATTGAAAAATCCAATGACAAAGGCCAACTGGACGGTAAATGGGCAAAATTTGAAGCCCTACTTTTGTGGTGAAGTTGATAGGCAAACGTCGACAATTTTACTAAATGATCCATGAATTGCATGAAAAAGGCGTCGAGCTAATGACGTAAAATAAACGCTTGCTGGGAGGCAACCCAGTTTTGTAAGTCATTTTTATGTTTAATTGCATGTAGGAATAAAGTCATAAGCATTAAAAAGCCAAAAAGAAGCAATTTCAAAAACCGCATCCAAGGGATTTCGCTATCAGCGACAATATCACAGAGAGTTTTCGCTCATAGCGAAATTGACCGGGTCTGCATCCAAGAGATTTCTCTATCAGCGAAAATATCATAGAGAGTTTTCGCTAATAGCGAAATTGACCGGGTCAGAGACAAGAAAACCGGTTTCTTAAGCCATTACTTTGGCTCAACCACCCACTCACCCATTCATTCCTTTTTGTACGGTTTCCCTTCTCACAAAACTCTCCCACTTCAAAACTTCTTCTCTCTTCACTCACTAACCCTAAAACACAAATTCATTCCTTGTCAAAGCAAGTCAAGCACAAATCCATTGCATTATTCATTTACTTCTTGCTTTTGCATCATAACAGGTTTGAATCCTTTCCATTTTCTGTTTTAATTTTGAAATTATTCATATTCTCAATATGTGTAGAAATGGCTAGGTTAGGGTTAGAGATTTGTATGTGGTTAGAGACTGTTTCTAATAGGATTGTAGTGTGTAAATGGACTTGAATCACTACCCTTATGCCTTAAACACTCAATTTTTGAAAAATCAAACTCATTTTAGAAACTTTTGGAAAATTAGGGTTTGAGTGATTTTTATGTAAAGGTTGTGATTTTGATTCATTTGTTGGTCACTAGTGTATTATAGAGACTTAGTGCGACCGTTCCTGTTGAAATATGCTGGATTCTGTTGATAAATTGCAGGAACAATGATTTGAATTTTTCTGGAAAAAAGCCGAATTCGAAGAAACTCACTAATGGCGAAAATTTTCGCTAACAACGAATTCTACCCAAAAACTTTCGCTGATACCTTAAAAATTCGCTCTTAGCGAATTTCTTGCGAATTTGCCCAGAATTTTGGAATTTTCAATGTTTTGTTCCATGCCTGTTTTAATTCTTTCTATGCTATATATTGGAATTTCCTGGTTGTTTTGCAGATGGCCCCTAAACCACAAACTGCCGGTACCAAACGCCCAAGAACCAAAGCCACCTCATCCACTTCCACACCACCACCCTATGACCGTTTCCGTTTCCCACACAAAGCCCAACATGCCAGGTTCATTAGCATGAGCAAGTACAAAACCTGGCCAGAGAAAGTGTTTGACATTAACCCTGATGGCCAAAATTGTGATTTCCTACACATGTTCCTGGAGCGAACGTGGGACAAACTCCTCCAACCTTACACTAATGTCAACCTTGATTTGTTGAAGGAGTTTTATGCTAACTTTGTACCTGACGGTTCCCCCACCACCTTGGCCGATATTTTTTCCTTCACCACCTATGTGAGGGGTAAAACCATCTGTTTTGATAGAGATGCCATAAATGACTTCCTAGGCAACCCCCTGACCCTACCCAAGTCCGAGGAACCAACCGTACCTACCCTGTGTGCTTATGGTAAAAAGAATGCCCAAGGTAACTGGAACCTAAGAAAGATAGAAAAGGACATTCTTCTCAAGGATCGCAGGTTCATAAAAAATGCAGCTGGGAAAGCTCAGAAAGCTCTTTATGCTGACATGAATGTCAATGCTAGTGTGGTGTTCAAATTCTTAGTGCATAATGTCGTGCCTAAGAGTCATACTTCCGACGCTCCCACTAAGATCGTCCCGCTAATCTGGTGTATCATGCAAGGAACACAGGTGGATATTGCCCGGATTATTTCAAATGAGATGAAATGTGTTGCCTTAAACTGTGCTACCAGTTCAAAAGTTATCCTATCTTTTCCTGGTCTGATTATGGGGCTACTTATAGCCAATGGGGTGGACATACCTGAGCCTGCAGATGAGGAGATCCAACATCATGTAGATGATACCTTCATCTCTAGCCTGGTGAAGAGAGAGAGGAGAACATCTAATTACCAATCTTCTGATGATGAGTCAGCGACTGGTGCTGGTATATTTAACTTCTCTTCTCTGCAGTCCTTCTTGTTTGAGCAGCACCTGCACAACCAGTATGTCAGGGACCAGAACACCCACATTATGAACCAAAAAGAGGCAATTTACCGAAGCAACCAAGGAATTCAGCAGACTTTCTACAATGCATACGTGCACCCTGGAAACCCAGATTACCCGGTGATGACTCCGAAGGCATTTTAGAGCTTTGTTCATTGGCATGAGGACATGCCAGGTCCTTATGTGGGGGCAACAGATGAAGAGGACACCGAGGATGATGTTAGACGTGATGATGTGGATCTTGACATGGACGATGGAGAGGATGATCAGTGATCATGCCTTTGTGTTTTTAGTGATGTTTCACTTATGCTTTTGTTGTTTATGCTCTTAGATTTTGGTTTTAAACTTGGTTTATTTTCTTTGTATTTTGTACTCTTCGAGCACTGTGGTTTTAAGTGCTCGACACCTTACTTTCAGCACTTTGTTTTAAGTTTTATGGTTTAAATAATTTAGCTTGTTGGTTGTTTTTAAACTAATATGCTTTGGACGAAAACTTTTGTTTATCCTTGTTTTTGTTTCCGAAAAAGAAAATGGCTCATGAACATCAAAGTTGAAGTGCTCGAAAGAGCCAAATATTGAGCAAACTCAGGTGTGTGATAATGATATGAATTGTGATAAAGCGCAAAACCAAGGTATTGGTTTCCTGTTTTTCTAGGCATTCACTAGAACTTGAAATGAATACTTTGCACAAAATTTATCTCATCTAGTTTTTCTCATAAACATGTTTATTCGTAAACCACTTAGTACTTAGCCTAAATGTGAGGTAGCTTCAAATTGTATACTATATGCTGGAGACCAATAATCACTGTCTAACTTGTTTTTGTTATGTTAAATTTGATAATTATTTGAATTGTATGAAAGCATGGAAAGGATCAAGGCATTTTTGAAATTGAGTTGAAACTTTTGACTACATAAAACCTACTCGTGAGAAGAGCGAGTATCTAATACCCCAATCTGAGCCAAATGAATCAAGTCATCAAACATGAACTGTCAATATTCCTAAGCAAATTGCTTGTGAAATTGCCCGAAATTCTTTAAAAATCCAGTTCATGTTTGACTCATTTTAGGACTTTGATATTTTCACTTTGTTGAACCCTTAACCTTCTTGTACTTTGTCCCTTGCCTTAGGATAGGGGAACATTCAATTAGATTTTTGTTGTGTTTAAGTTGGGGAGAAAGGGAGGTATTCTATGTGAAGAATCATGGTGAATTATTGAAGTAACCTGACAACATTGATTTGTATATATACTAGAAGTATCAAAGTTTGTAATTGTGGAAAAGAAAAGAAAAAGAAAAGAAAAATCAAAAATAGAATAAGTTGTCAAGGTTATTGATTAGATTGTTGATCACCAAGGACCTGTAATGACTGGTAGGGAAGTATTGGTTTTAATTGATTGATACAAGGAATGTTCCTCTATGATAGGCTTTTTGAATTCAATTATCCCACATATGACATTTCTTTTGCAGCCTGGCCAAGTTATAACCCTAAGAAAGACCTTTTGATCCATGCTTTTTGTGCTTTTTGAGATGATATTTGGATGGACACATAACTTAATCAGAATGTTAGCTTGATTGTTGGGTGTGTGTACATTACCCCTCATTCATTGTTGTTACTTTGTTTTATCTGCTTACAAAGAAGTGTGTTAGGTGTGGTTCATAGATAATCGTGTTTGTGATTTGAACTGTTTGAGGTAAACTTTGTGCTTAGGACTTATTTCACATTTATAGTTTATGCTTGGATTAATGGAAAACTTCATGTTTGCCCGCGCATTTGCATTTGAATCACCACCTGAAATTTTTATGTTGAACTGTTTGATATTGTGTTGAAAATCTTGTCCAAAGCCTTGTAAGTTTTCTTTTTGATTCTTTTGTTTGAGGACAAACAAAAAGCTAAGTTGGGGAGAGTTTGATAAGTGCTCAAAAGTACCATATTTTATGTGTTAATCTAGGCATTTTAGTTACTTGTTTTGCAAGTTATATAAGGAAAAGCAATCATTTGTAATAATTTTACCATTTATGCTTTGTATGCCTTACTCCACTCAACTTGTGCAGGAAATGACAAGCAAGGATCAAGAAAAAGTGTCCAAGTTCACAAGAAATTCGCTATTAGCGAATATTTCGCTGATAGGGAAAATACTCCAGGGAGGTTTCGCCGTTAGCGAAGTTCAGGAAGCAGAATTGAAGAAATTCGCTATTAGCGAATATGTCGCTGATAGTGAAATTTATCCAGGGAGTATTCGCCATTGGCGAAGTTGTGGCAAGATCAAAAAAATCCAACAGGATAAGGGACATGTGGAGCCACCCCATTGGGGAAGAGGTAGATTTTCAGCATTTCGCTGATAACGAAATAGTTAGCTATCAGCGAAATTTTGCAGAGACGGCCAATATAAATAGTTTTCTCTTCTCTTTCTAAAGAGAACTACTGTTTTATAGATTTTCTGGTTTTTAGAGAGAGAATAGGGCATTTTCTAGAGAGAAAAACACAAAGCAAGGTAGTTATGAGTAGATTTAAACCCAAGATTTGTTGAGACATCATGGATCTAGGCATTGAATCTTCATCTCTTCTTCTTCCTTTGCAAAGCTATCATAGATATATGTAGCTACATCTACCCTTGTGAGTTCTGAGGTATTCAAACAAGCTATTATGTAATCTTTTGATCATTTAATATATGGTTATAGCTTATTTATTCAATATTGTTGTTATTCTTGTGTTTAATGCTTTATTGAGATTCAAAATGATATTGATAAATACTTTTGGATCTAAGAAATAGAATGACAATCTATCTTAAGTTATCATGCTAGACATAGATGTTAATATTTGATAATCACTTTTAATCTAGAACTTAATGCTTTTGGGTCATTTAATCGGGCAGGAAATCGTCTATTAAACGATTCAAACGCCTTTGTGATTGTTTAAACGTGCGGGAAATCGACATTTAAATAATCCCTTAGAAACAACGATATCATTTGGACACGAATGATATTGTCGAATGATTGTGATAATATCGTTTAAAAAGCTAGAATCCGTTGTTTGATCGAGAGATTGCAGCTGTTAAAATGCTTAAGATGATATTTGACGTTAAAATGCTAATGAGACACACCAATCCCTGCGGAAATGAATCTATTATATTCACGTGTAATTAGTTATATGACATGTAAAAATCTTACATCAGAAGCAGAATAAACAAAGAAACAGTAGGAATCATGGTGTTACCTTGTGCTAGAAGAATGCGTTTGAAAGTAACGTTGACGAGATTTTGACGATGAAATGCAAAGGGAGGAGAATACGTAAGAGGAAGATGAAGAGAAACCCTAAGAAGTTTGTAGAAATAAAAATGAGAAGTTTTCTTTTCCTTTAAAAAAAAATGAGAAGTTTTCTTGTGATTGGTAGTTCTAAATTCTAATAAAGAAATGTACTACATGAGAAGAACAAATAAAATGGTACCATTTATTATATTTAGGGAAATGTTAACTAATGCTCCGGGGCACAATTAAGAGCTTTAAATAGTATAAAAGTTTGTATAATCAATGCATTGAAAATTAAGAACTTTTAAACTTTGAAAGAATAATTAATTAATGGGTTAATAGTGTTTTTCACCCCTATAATACATGCTATTTCTGGTTTTCGCCCCTGTAAAATTTTCGGTTTGATTTGCATCCTTGTAAAACTTTTTTTTTTGGAAAACACCCCTCCTCCATCCAACTCAGCAAATTCGCTTATGTGGCGCTGACTTGACTTCTTTTTATTATTTTTTAATTGGCCACATCATATTTAATTATTAAAATATACAAAAAATAATATAAATTCATTTATATTAATTTAAAAAATTTGAAAATTAAGGATATTTTTTTAAAAAAAAACGAAGATTTTTTTCAATAAAAATTAAAAATCGAATTTTAAAAAATAAAAAATTCCAAAAAAAAGAATTTTTTCCAAAAAACTTAAAAATCGATTTTTTTCAAATATTAAAAAAATCAGAAAAAACAAAAAGATTTTTTTCGAAATTCAAATATGAAAAGAATCATAAAAAATATTCGGTTTTTTTTTTAAAAAGATTCTGGAGTTTAATTTTCAAAATAAAAAAAATTTGAAATTTTTTAAAAAAAATTTAGATAAAATTCTGGATACAAATTTTTTTTCAAAATTTTAAAGTAGAAAATATAATTAGATTTTTATTTTAAATTAACAAGGTTTTAAAAAAAATTTGGAATTTAATTTTTAAAATACAAAAAAAGCAAATTTTCAAAATAGGTTAGATTTTTTCCGAAAAAAAAGTTTTATAAAATTTGTTCAAAAAAAAAAAGAGGAAAAAATTTTAATTTATAAAAATCTGCATTCAAATTTAGAAATTATAATATTGATTTTTTTTTTACGAAATTAAAAAGTTTGCTTTTTATATAAAAAAATTGGCAATAAAATTTTATTCCAGATTTTTAAAAAAAAATTAAATTCCTGAATTATTTTCCAATTTTTATAAAATAATCATTTTTTATTTTTTAAAATTCGATTTTTAATTTTTTTAAATCTCAGTTTTTTTTTAAAAAATTCCTTAATTTTTTTTTCTAATTTTTACAATTTTTTATTTTCAATTTTTTTAAATTATTTTTTATTTTTAAATTAATATATTTATATTATTTTTTGTATATTTTAATAATTAAATATGACGAGGCCAATTAAAAAATAATAAAAAGAAGTCAAGTCAATGCCACATAAGCGAATTTGCTGAGTTGGATGGAGTAGGGGTGTTTTCCGAAAAAAAAAGTTTTACAAGGATGCAAATCAAATCGAAAATTTTACAGGGGCGAAAACGGAAATCACCTATGGATGAAAAACACTATTAACCCTTCATTAATTTAGCAAGTACATGCTTGAAAAGTGTCTTGGGCACTCTTTAACTTATATATTCTTTCGGTGTAGATTACATTCTGTTGCATTTTTTAATGACTTTTTTTATATTTCATGGTAGCTAAGTCTGTTTCACATTGTTCCATTAGAAATCAGCAGGATGCAGCAGGTTGAACGCGATTATCTGGAGAGCATGTCGAAGGATTATGAAAAAGCCATGCTTCAACTGGAAGCTCGGAGGAATCAACTTATGTCACGTGAAAAGGATCTGCAGAAGGTTCAAGAAGATAATTACATCGAGAGAAATAAGCAATATTTTCAGACGAGCCATGTAATTTCTTTTAGCTCTTTGGATTTATGGTAGCAATGCTAAATGAGTAATTATCTCTTTTTAACGCTCTCTTGAAAACTCTTTTTTCTGATAGGTCTATTTCTTAAAATCTTAACACATTTTTTGAAAGTCATCAATTTACAGAACTAAATTGGCTTCTTTAAAAGTGGACCAATCACAAAAAGCGTTGTTTATTGAAATTGTTTAGAGTTTCTTAGGAGTCCTACATTGCTTAGGTTCTCGGGATGTTGGATGTATTAATATGCTTGGACACCCTCATCCTTTGAGCTAGCTTTTGAGATGAGATTCAAGTCCATTTACCATTGTTAGCATTCCGTAATCTATGGACCATTCGGTCTTTTTGTCAAATTACGCACACCGATCCCTCTTATTTTAATAACTTAGGACAGATTAAATATGTTCTTCAGTAACATGTATATACTTCAGTTTTGAGGACTCTTTTGGTTGAATGTTGCAGAAAGAAAAGGAGAAACTTCACAAGAAAATTCATGACCTGGAGAGAGGACTTGATGCAAAACAAGCATTGGAATTGGAGATAGAACGGCTGAAAGGAGCTTTCCAGGTTATGAATCACATTGGAGAGACTGATCTAGAAGAGAAGAAAAAACTGGAGGAAATCAAAATGGAGCTGCAGGAAAAAGAAGAGGAATTGGAAGGCGTGGAAGATCTTCAACAAACACTGGTTGTTCAAGAGCGCAAAACTAATGACGAGTTGCTAGATGCCCGCAAAAAATTGATAAGTGTATGTATCTTTCTCAGCGTATAAATGTTAATATTCTGATGTTAATATTAATGTCTTTTGGCTATCAACTCATCTAATGGTCTGAAAATGAACTTTAAAATGTCTTCCATAACTAATCTTTTACAAAGTCAGGATAGGTTGTTAAACGTGTATAAATTACCTTGTAAAACTTAAGCATAAATGTAAGTTAATTTATATTTTTTAATTGACATACATCTGTTTATATAATACTAATAGAAAAGTGTCATGTTTTGCAAACATTCAGATCATGTTGTTGAAATCATATTTAAGTTGCTTGGAAGACAGTGTCTTGTTCACGTGTATTTATTCAAAATGTATGGTGTTTTAACCCTTGTTTCTATATCCAAGGAATTACAATTTCTCAACGTATCGTCTTATTATGTGAATCACACGGTGTCTTGTTTCAAATGTCTATTCACTATCCAGTTGTTTGTGTCCAAAGGTGATGATTTTAATTCATAATGTTTTGCATTTTAGTTAAAATTTGGTAGAATCAGGTTAGGTCTATGAAAACAAAAGATTTTCTTTTTACATTATTAGTTAATTTTTCATATTGTTTCATATTGGTTCGATCATAGGGTTTTGATGCCCAAACTTCAAGCAAAATAAGTTCAGGTAGTTTGTTACTGTTGCTTTGCCGCCATGATTTAATTGTTTGGTTTATTCAAGTAATTCATTTTCCTTTGTCGCAGTGGATTGGATTGCCTAAGAAGGCTCCTCGAGCCATAATATATGTGAAAAGGATGGGTGAACTTGATAATAAGCCATTTTTAGAAGCAGCTAAGAGAAAGTTTTCTGATGAAGTGAATGAGAAAAAAGCAACTAAGAGACAATTTAGCGTAGATTGGCAATTGAAAGCAATCGAGTGGTGCTCAAAAGTGGGATGACTGTCTTAAAGATCCCAACTAGCATCCGTTCAAAGTTGTGACTGATAAAGAAGGGAAATCCAAGGTACAATAACTTCCGGGATTATGTTTGTTAAAGTTAACATTTTTTTTCAACTGTTCTATTAAGACACTCCTAAACATATAATGCACCATTTCTTAATAATTACACAACATGGTATGCTATTGGTATTGTGTAGGGATCTATTTGCTGGAAACTTGCCGCTTTAAGCACTTATTTGGCATGTGTTGTTTCTCTGATATGAGCTGCATGGACGATGATCTAATATATGTTAGATATATCATGCAAGAAAATTTAGATGAAGAAGATGAAAAGCTAAAAAGTTTGAAGGATGAGATTGGGGATGAGGTGCATGATGTAGTAGCTACAGCTCTGAAGGAGTTAAATGAGTACAACCCTAGTGGTAGGTACCCAATACCGGAACTCTGGAATTTTAAGGAGGGAAGGAAGGCTTCGGTGAAGGAGGGCGTTTCCCATTTAATTAAGCAATGAAAATTAAATAAGGGGGAGAAAATTTATTGAGGCTTCATTTGGGTGGCAAGAACTTAGAATTAGACTTATATGCAGGAAGTTTAATTTGAATTCTAGCTGAAACCGACTTCTGTACAGTTCAATCCCAATGTCAATGGTTGGTAGTAACACTTCGTATGTTAAATAATTTCTTATATCATATAGGAGTACTTTTGGGTTTCAAACATTGAGTTGATGTTTGAAATTGTTTATTGCTCGAACATATGTCGAAAAATTATCAAGGCGAGTATGTGGTTTAAATGTTTTGTCTCCATTTTAATTTGAAACATATTTAAGTTAATTTCATTTGAAATTGTGCTTTATTGCTTGAATGTTTTGTCTTCAAACATATTTAAGTTGGGTTTAAATGTTTTGTCTTCAAACATGTTTAAGTTAATTTCATTTGAAATTGTGCTTGAACCTTGAAATAAAGCATTTTATCATTTCTATACAATAAAATTGAATTCTTGATTTAATTTGAATTGTATTTTTATTAATTAGCTTCTAGAAAGATCTTCGGACATTATTGTGGTGACTTCCATTGTCTCTGTGGACCTTCCTCAATGAGAGAAGAAGTTCCCTCACCAGTCCTTCATAGTAATCTCTTTACTGATATTTATAGTAATTTGAGGAATTTTCTTTAGATTACTTGTAAAACAAGTCAATAAATACCTATATAATGAGCGTAAAAATACATAAATTTGACAGTTCATGAAATATAAATTCAAAAACATTGCAAATTTGCACGATTCATGAAAGCAAATGCACTCCGAACCACTCTTTGTTTTTTACAATACATATAGCTACTTGTTATTTCAACAATGCTATATATATGGTACGTCATAATCCATAGACGAATCGCATGAGCGTCTGTTTTTTCTACAACTCACATCACATTCCTTTGCGATTTTTATGGGCGTTTTAAAAATTAAAATAAAATATATGCAAACAAAAAACTCCATATCAAAGATTAATGCCGCCACCATCAACCTCTCAACCGCCTGTCAACATGTTAAAGCTCATCGTCACCATAAATGAACTTATTTGTCTCAAATATATTTATTTCAACGGAATACTCTCTTCTTCGTTTCACAATACATATCGCTTTTGGAGAATAATTTGGTTTTACTTTATTTGTCACTTGAAAAAATAGAATGAAATAATAAATGAGTAAGAGTATTATAAAAAAAATGCAAATAATTTCTTCAAAAATAACAAAATTTATTTAATTTTTTGGTATGTGTAATTTTCTCAAAAGCGATAAGTATTGTGGGATGGAGGTAGTGCATTTCAAGTTGTATAGTGAATTTTTTTGGTGGTGGTTGTGTTTTGAACTCCAAACTTTACATATATTATATATTGCCCATACCAACTGAGTTAAGTTTATAAGGACGGTGTGCTTAATGGTTAGCACAACTACATTTTTCTAGGTGTTTTTTTTTTTTCCAAAATAAGGAAAAGGAAACTTATAGACCAAAAAAGAATATACTCCATTTTTATAATACTGTTCAACTTCTTTAAATAAATAAATAAATATTGTACAACTTTTGCATTGTTCATTTAGAATAAAGCCTATTACTCTTCCATTTTAAAATAATTGTTTTTATCATTTTTTTTTCTATGTCTCAAAACAATTGTCTAGTCAAAATGCAAATGTAGCATTTATTTTTTTCTCCATTATTATACTTTTATTTATTAAATTTCATCCAATTACATGCTGAATTAACAAGAGTATTTTAATAAATGATACTATTTTATTACAATTAATAAGATTATTTTAACAAATGTTACCAATTTTTCGGTCAAAAAATAAAATAAATAATACTAATTTTATCATTGAAATTAAGACTATTAATTACTCCCTCCGTTATGAATTATAAGCGAATTTGACTTTTTATATTTATTCATTAAATAAATGAATCTAAAGAAAATTAAATTTATCAAGAGAAACTATTAGTTGTAGTGTTAATCTCCAATTGTCTTATTGATGATGATAATTTATGTGCATTCATTTCATTTGATAGTGAAGAAGATTTGATTAAAGGACGCTTTGTTTTCCTTCCGAGCATTTCTTCTTCTCTTATTCACTCTTCCTCTTCATCTTCCATATTCAATCCACTTTCTCCTCTGGTTCAACTGCGTCAAAATCTCGTCAACATTGCTGTGAAAGCGCATTCTTCTACCACAAGGTAGGTAGCACTGTAATTTCCACTGTTGTTTTATTGTTTATTGTATATTTATACTCTAATATTCTGCTTCATAATCGCCTTTTCAATTTTAGCATAACTTCAAGTCAGCTTAATAATCATCTAGTTTTTACTTCTTTTTTTGTTGCTTCATTTTATTCATGTAGCTATTTTAATCTACAAAGCACGGACACCTCTAGGACTAGGTGGCGTGTCGTGTGCATGTGTCGATGTTTGATACTAGTACAGTAACACTACACATGTTGTATTAACTCAGACAAGTGTTAGAAACAAATTTGTTTTTTCCTTTGCTTCGACACTTTTTTGATCAGTGTCAGACACTCACATGAAACTTGTGGCAACTCCTTGATCACATCTCAACAGTGCAATAATAAAAGGTTGAAGCCATTCAATTTGATTACAACATTTTTTTCACAGTAGATAGTAAATAAAGGTCCAATACTAATAATATTTTAATTCATAATGTTTCACATTTTAGGTGAAAATTGGTATAATCAGGCCATGTTTATGAAAAGAACAGATTTTCTTTTACATTTTTAGTTAATTTCTGATATTGTTTCATAATTTATACTGTTTTTTGTGTATTTAACTCTATATTCAAAATTTCTTCATAGTAGCTTTATTCCTTTTTGGAATAACTTCGAGTCTTCTAATGACTGAATAAAAAGCATAAGGACAATGATAATGTAATCATTTTAGTTCCTACACTCATAATAATTACATCATCTACTTTGTATTTTACTTTTTCTTTGCTTCAATTTAGTCACTGTATGTAGCTAGCTACCTATTTGTGTAGCAATTTCTTTGGAGTTGATTTTATGATTCTTGTTTTTAGATGTACAGAAAATCAAAACATACTCGTGAATCTGATTTGGAATACTACGAGCGTAGATATTACAAAGACTTGAAGGATGATTACTACAAGTTCAAAATCTCAGATTCGATATATCGTTATCCGTTTTGTTACAACAAGGATTACTCTTTGACCGAACTTTTGAGACATGCTTCCAGAATGGCAGGTGACTCGCGTGAGACGGTTAAAGATATTGCTAAACATTCTGCTTTGAAAATGTATATTAAAAGGTATCTTAATGTAAAGTTGATAAAAATAAGTCACCTGATGGTAGTATTGCTAGTGATAAACTGGTGTCGGTATTGCTAGTGGCAAGTCAGTTAATTTGAGTGTCGCTAATCAGAAGTCGCTTAGTATGAATGTAGCTAAGGGTCAGTTATCTAACGTGAATGCTGCTGATAATGAGTTGTTTGTCTGGCCATGGATGGTCATATTGGCTAACAATATTACAAATTTTGACCCGAAAAGCGGAAAGTATGTTGGGAAGAATCATAAGAAAATTGAAGAGGAGCTGATCATGAAAGGCTTTCAGCTGATGAAAGTTACTGCACTGTGGAACGTTAAAGGACAAACACCCTTTGCAGTTGTTGAATTTGGAAGAGAGCGGGATGGTTTCCACAATGCTGAGAAGTTAGAAAGGAGCTTTCAAGCAGAGCACTGTGGTAAGAGGGATTACTTGGCTTTACGGGAGCAGGAGCGGGGAGATAGACTCTTTGGGTGGATGGCACGTCTCGATGACTATAATTTCAAGGATATAGTTGGAAAACACCTCTAGGGAAATGGGGATCTGAAAACAGTTTCTGGGAAAGAAGCTGAGGACAATAGGAAAGCGAGGAAGCTTGTCTCCGGTTTGGCCAATACCTTAAAGCTGAAGACCGAGGAATTGGAACAGACAGCAAGCAAGTACGATGAGGTAAATTTGTCCCTAAGGAAAGCGATGGATCAAAAAGAACAGATGCTTGAACATTTTAACAAGGGTATGTTGATACTTAGAGAATTGTTCTTATTAATATTTATATTCTGTTTCTTTGATTTAGAGGTGAAACATTCTTGTTTTTATTGTTATATGTATCCTTTTAAGTGTAGCTTACATTCTGTTGCATTTTGGAATGATTTGTTGTAGTCGAAGTGATTTTTAATATTTCATGGTAACTGTGTTTGTTTCATATTGTTCCTTTAGAAATCAGCAAGATGCGGCAGGTTGAACGCGAGTATCAGGAGAAAATATCCAAGGATCATGAAAAAGCCATGCTGGAACTAGAAGCTTGGAAAAATGAGCTTATGTCCCGTGAAAAGGATCTCCAGAAGCGTCAAGCAGATAATCACAATGAGAGAAACAAGCTATATCTTGAGAAGAAAAATGTAATGTATTTTGGCTCTGTGAATTTATGATAGCAATGCTAAATGAGTAATTCTCTCCATTTAACCCTCTCTTGAACACACTTTTTCTGATAGGTCTATTTCATAAAAATTTAATACATTTCTTTGAAAGTGATCAATTTACTGGAGAACTAAATTTGCTTCATTAAATATGGAATAATTACAGAAAGTGTTGTGAGCATTCCTTGATGTACAGACCATTTGGTCTTTTGTGTCAAATTACGTACACAAATCCCTCTTATTTTAACAACTTATGATGGATTGAATCTGTTCTTCATCTTGTTGTTTACAGAATGAGATGGCAATAGAAGAGCAACAAAAGGCTGATGAAAAAATGATGCATTTGACTGAAAACCATAAGGCACATATTTCATTTTACTTTTATCTAGAGTTTTTAATTCAGATACATGTATCCACTTAAGTTTTGAGGAATCTTTTTGTTGTATGTTGCAGAAAGAAAAAGAGAAACTTCACAAGAAAATTCATGACCTGGAGAGAGGACTTGATGCAAAACAAGCATTGGAGTTGGAAATTGAACGGCTGAGAGGAGCTTTCCAGGTAATGAATCACATTGGAGAGACTGATCGAGATGACAAGAAAAAATTGGAAGCAATCAAAATGGAGCTGCAGGAAAAGGAAGAGGAATTAGAGGGTGTGGAAGATCTTCAACAAACACTGGTTGTTCAAGAGCACAAAACTAATGATGAGTTGCAAGATGCCCGCAAAAAATTAATAAGTGTATGTATCTTTATCATGTAATTTGTTGCTGTTGCTTTACTGCCATGATTTCATTGTTTGTTTTGTTCAAGTAATTCTCTTTCCTTGTTCACAGGGGTTTGGCTATCCAAAGAACACTGCTCTAGCCATAATTGCTGCGAAAATGATGGGCAAACTTGATATTAAGCCATTTGTGGAAGCAGCTAAGAGAAAGTTGTCTGATAAAGTGAATGTGGAAGCAGCAACTAAATATTTTTTTTTATGATAAAGTGCAATCGAAAGCAATTGAGTGGCACTCAAAGTGGGATGAATGTCTTAGAGATCCAAGCTGGCATCCGTTCAAAGTTGTTACTGATAATGAAGGGAACTCCAAGGTACAATGACTTCCTAGAATTATGTTTTTTTTGGATAGAATAATTATGTATTTTTCTTAATTTAGAGGCTTATTCCACTACTTGAAAGTGTGACCTTAACTTCAACTGTTGTATTGAGACACTCCTTTGGAAACATTTATCCCCTAAAAATAATGCATCATATCTTAATAAATTACAAAGCATGGTATGATATTGGTATCGTTTAAAGACCGAATATACAATTTTTTTTTGCCATTGTTAGCAATTATTTGTCATGTTCCTTTCCCTTATGTAAACTGCGTGGACCATGATCTAATATATGTTACATCTATCACACAGGAGATTTTAGACGGAGAAGATGAAAAGCTGAAAAGTTTGAAGGATGAGGTCGAGGATGAGGCGCATGATGCAGTAGCTACGGCTCTGAAGGAGTTAAATGAGTACAATCCTAGTGGTAGGTATCCAATACCGGAACTCTGGAATTTTCGGGAAGGAAGGAAGGCTTCGTTGAATGAAGGTGTTTCACATTTAATTAAGCAATGGAAGGCAAAGAAAACTTATTGAGGCTTTATTTGGGCGGTAAGAACATAGAATCAGGCTTATATATATGCAGGAAATTTAATTTAAATTCTAGCTCTAACAGACTTTGGTACAACTCTATCATATTGCCCATGGCTGGTGGTGATACTTTGTATGATTGTTATATATAATTTACTAGCATATAATGCGTATGACTTCCATTCTCTTTGAGAAGGGAATTGTTCCCTCACCATACCTTCGTCACATTATAGAAGAAATTGGTGGTGAACTACTTAAGATAAAAAAAAATCAGCAGTTGATTTACTTACTGGACTCTTAGAGAACCATTAAGGAGACTTTAAGTCAACTTATGCTAATTCTAGTTATTGAAGTTGTAATCTTATGTAATGAAACAGAAGTAATGAAAAGTTAATTAAGGAGAACATGTATGATCTGCCGCAGACTAAACAAGTGTGGCAAATGGTGTACAAAATGCATAAATGCATCTAATGAGATGTTTATAATTTGACTCTACCAATGTCAAAAACAAATTGGAGAACATATTTTACAGTAAATATGAATGCATACAATTTTGTAGCTTTCGACCATCAAACACTTCACTGCAGGCAATTAAATTCAGCATTTCAGGCGCTTTTTCTTTCATGTATTCCGCTATCCACTCTGTAACATCTTCCATCTCACCATTATCTGTAATCTTCATAAACTTGAGACTTGTGGTGGGCTGGGACAGGCCGGTCATATTCTCTACAACCCTATGAAATTTCACTCCAACTTTCTTGCAAAAATTCACCTCTTTTTTCACATCAATGAGAGAAACTTGTTGAGGAGTGGTAACTACGATTGCACAGTCTACATTAGCAGCATCCTAGAATTGAACAGTTGAAATGTGTTAATCTGATGTTCCAGGTGTGGCAAAAAACAATGTGACCAAAGTTCATAAACATGAAGGCAATTCAATTATCTCAACATCAAGAAAAATAAATATCAAGAAAGCAGGTATTTCTAAAGCATAAAGTATCCTGATTTTGACATATTCAGCATATTTGTCTTAGAAATTAGTTAAAGAGCAAAGATAGAAAGCTCTTTAAACTCAATAGTTATTTTTTTGAACAGTAGTTAATAGAAACAGGCAATTAGATAGACAATTAGACATACTAATTGAGGTGAAAAACATGATAAGATTGTTTTGCAGCAAAGGCCAACGTTCATTGTTGTCCTTATAACGTTATGTATACTAGTAGCTTTTAATAGACATGACAATTCTTTCAAACACTTGAGGCATAAAAGTATCATAACAAGAATCTAGAGTCGAAATAAACATTTCAAATATAGTAGAACCTACAATATCGAAAACAAAAATAGAGAGAACTTAATTTAATATAGACTACATTGTAATAGTAGCTGTCTAGAAAACAATACTTCTGCTCCCAAATTGCCTCAACCCGGTACAACAAAATTTTACATGGCTTAAGCCATAAAAACGAATTTTCAGTCAATAAGGTTTCAGTTTACAAAGATGAACATGGCTTAAGACGGAAATGATAGGTTTCATATGTTACATAAAGGGTTCTATATTTTAAGACTTTACTTAATATGCATGATATGTTGTTATTCAAAATAACTTGCTTAAAAACATATGAGTTGATATTCATTAATTGATGTGTAAGCGTATCATTTGATGCAAATATAAAATACTTTAGGCAAATTCTATGGTACACCTAAAAATTTGAGTGTATTGGTATACAAAAACAATAAATTAATAGTTAAATATGTAATTTTTTGAAGAGAAAAATTATTTTCTATCATCTATAATTAAATCTTATTTACCAAAAACATCAACGAAATAAAATTTAATTTTTCTGAATTTTTTGTACTCATAATAGAAAATTTTGATTATTTTTTACAATAAAATGTAAAAAAAATTAGTATGATTTTATAAACAATGAAATGATGTTTTTTCTTATGAAATAACATTTTTTAAAATATAAATATCAATAAATAGCTCTTTATTCCATAAAAATAATAGTTGATTTCAAGATTTTTGAAGTAGGAGTACCAGTACACCTTAATTTGCAGGTGTACCGTAGAAGTTCCCAAATGAGATTGCATAGTAAAGTGTTATAATTGTGAATTATCCCTCTCAAAAAACTAATGTTGTTTTTTATTTTTATTTTTATTACCATGATATTGATACAGAATATATGAATTACCATTAAAGTGTTTTAAAAATGAAATTATTTTAGGTCCAATTTCATTAGGTGTCTAAAGAGCAATTGTAATTTTTTTAAGTGTCGAACGATAAATAGTTTGACTTTTATTACCTCCTCAAAATAAGTGACATAGTTAACTCTGTCACACATATCAATGTATATATTTTATCTTTAATATTTTGATTTATCTATTAAAACTGTCACACATACGATAAATTTAATATTTTAAAAATATTCATCGAGACGAATCCAACATCTTATATGATATTATTTATCTTTATATATTAATAGAAAAATATGGTCAAAGTATGTTAAATCAATAATGCACATTTTCAAATAGGTCACCTAATATGGGACGAAGGGAGTATTTTTTTTTACCACATACATCATTAGTTGAATGAACCTAAAATGTTAAATTTGCTTATAATTAATAAAAAATTGCTCTTCTCCCATTACATTTTGCTCGCTCCCAACCAAACTTTCGAAAATACCCCTACATAACTTAACTCACGCTACGTGAATTAAGTCAAGCTGAATACTCACACTCAACCTAGCGTGCGGTTTTCTTTCACCCAAATTCCAAATGTTCAAGTATAAAAGCATGGCTAAGTGACATTAATGGATAAATCATGTTTTTCTTTTAGATGTAAGTGACATTAATGGATAAGTGAGTGGTTGGCATGCCAATTTAATGCCTACCAGTAATCCGGTATCATCTCAATACAAAACTTATGGTCTTTAAGTGAAAGAAAATCAGTGTGAGTTAACTCACATTGGGGTTTAATGTAAGTATTTAACGTGACTTAACTTACGAAACATGAGCTAAGTCGCATAGCGTTTAACACTTGTGTAAATTTTTGTTAAAAAGAAACACTTGCGTAAGTTAACTCACGTAAGAATATTTTCGAAAGTTTGGTTAAGAGCGAATAAAACGTGATGGAAGAAGAGCAATTTCCTAAATTTCCTAATCAGTAACGGAGGGAGTATCAATTTATAATAATTATAGTATTATATGTTGTCTTGATATAAAGTCTAGCCTTGTCTTGATTTATAAACAATTTGAGGTAGTAACATTGTACGTATGGGGGGACATACGCCATAGTACCTTTTTTAGATCCATATCCATTGACCATTGTCACCCCAAAATAATTCTATCCTCTACCTCCTCAAATACGACATATGAATAATGTGATCCAATTGTTAATCAATTAATTAATCTAAGCTATTTATTTTTGAACGTAATTAATCTAAGCTATATATAGAGAACATTTTATCAATAAAAAACTATATATAGAGAACAATTTATCAATAAAAAAAAAGAAGCTATATAGTAAAAAATAGACTTAGACTTAAATTACATATTGCGTGGTTTGCACACAAAAATCTATTCCTAGGATTTTTCCCAAAACAAGGAAAAAGAAAATTATAGACTAAAAGAGCATATATTCCATTCTTAATTAATACTTTTCAACTTTTATAGTTGTCCAATTAGAAAAAAGAGAAATGAAGAGAGAAAATTAGTATTTATGTTTTACATTTCCACGTGTCATATGATAATTAGTGAATAATATATACAATACAATAAGAACTGCATATAGAATATGAATGAATATATGTGTATCCTTAGTGAAGAAGTACCAACCCAGGTCACGTTTATTTTCTCTGCATTGCGCAGAATTTATCGTTTACCTGAAAACTCAACAACAAATCCTTCACCAAATTCAAAAAAAAACTCTATCTCTCTCTTTTTCTAAGTCATCACGCAAACGACACCGTTTCAGTGTCAGAGTTTTTATTTATTACCAAAGCTAGAAAATTTTCTTTTCACACATTCATTTCATTTCCATTTCGAGAATATTTTCTTAGGGTTTCGTTTTCTTCATCTTCTCACACATTCTCTCGTTTTTTCTTCCCTGGTTTCCGCCGTTGATTCGGCTTTCGAATCTCTTCATCTTCGTTTCATTGAGTAATCTTCTCGCACAAGGTAACACCATAATTTCTACTCTTCAATGGTTTTTATATTCTGATTTCTTCGTAATTGATTTTTTTCCCTTTTTTACCATAACTTCTATTCAATGAAAATGATAACGCTGAGTTTGATAATCAAATCATCTAGTTTTTACTTTATTGTGTATTTATGCCTTTTTATCTGTTTCATAAGCGCTTATTTCTTAGTATAACTTTAATCTTAATAATCATAGAGTTTTTACTTGATTTTCCATGCTTTATTTTCAGTTACTGTTTGTATATCTTTGTTTGTGTAGCTCTTTCTTTGGAGTTGATTATATGAATTTTATTTTCAGATGTCCAAAAAATCAAAACATACTCATGATTCGGATTATGAATACTACGAGAGTAGATATTACGAAGACTTGAAGGATGATTACTATAAGTACAAGCTCAAAATCTCTGATTCGACGTATCGCTGTCCGTTTTGCTACAATAAGGATTACTACTCTTTGAGTGAGTTATTGAGACATGCTTCGAGAATGATGGGTGACTCGCGTGAGACGGATAAAGAAATTGCTAAACACTCTGCTCTGAAAAAGTATATTGAAAGGTATCTAGATGTTAAAGTTGATAGAATTAGGTTATCTGGTGATAGAATTGATAGTGATAAGGTACCTGGTGTTAGTAATGCTAGTGATAAGACGGTTAATTTGAGTATCACTAATGAGAAGTCACGTCTTGTGAATGTCGATAAGGGTCAGTTAGCTAACAAGAATGTCGTTGATGATGAGTTGTTTGTCTGGCCATGGATGGTCATATTGGCTAACAATGTTACTAATTTTGACCCGAAAAGCGGAAAGTATATTGGGAAGAATCATAAGAAAATTAAGGAGGAGCTGATCATGAAAGGGTTTCAGCCGATCAGAGTTACTGCGCTGTGGAACCCTAGAGGACAAACACCCTTTGCCATTGTTGAATTTGGAAAAGAGTGGGATGGTTTCGACAATGCTATGAAGTTAGAGAGGAGCTTTCAGGCAGAGCACTGTGGTAAGAGGGATTACTTGGGTTTAAGGGAGCAGGAGCGAGGGGATAGACTATTTGGCTGGATGGCACGTCGTGATGACTATAATTTAAAGGATGTAGTTGGCAAACACCTGAAGGGAAATGGGGATTTGAAAACAGTTTCTGGAAAAGAAGCCGATGACACTAGGAAAGCGAAGACGCTTGTCTTTGGTTTGGCCAATACCTTAAAGCAGAGGACGGATGAATTGGAACAGACAGCAAGCAAATATGATGAGGCTAATGTGTTCTTAACGAAAGTGATGGAACAAAAAGAGAAGATGCTTGAAGTTTTTAACGAGGGTATGTTTGATAGTTAAAGTCAGCTGCTCTAATTAATATTGGTATTCTGTTTCATGGATTTAGAACTGATACATTCTGGTTATTATTAATATATCTATCCTCTCGGTATAGCTTAACATTCTGTTGTATTTTGGGATGATTTGTTGTAGTCGATGTGATTTTTTAATTTTTTATATTTCATGGTAGCTGAGTCTGTTTCACATTGTTCCATTAGAAATCAGCAAGATGCGGCAGGTTGAACGCGAGTATCTGGAGAAAGTATCTAAGGATCATGAAATAGCCAGGCGGGAACTGAAAGCTCGGAGGAATGAACTTATGTCTCGTGAAAAGGATCTGCAGAAGCGCCAAGAAGATAATCACAACGAGAGAAACAAGCTATATCTTGAGAAGAAAAATGTAATGTATTTTGGCTCTGTGAATTTATGGTAGCAATGCTAAATGAATAATTCTCTCCTTTTAACCCTCTCTTGTACACACTTTTTCTGATAGGTCTATTTCTTAAAAATTTAACACATTTCTTTGAATGTGATCAATTTACAGGAGAACTAAATTTGCTTCTTTAAAAATGGACCAATCACAAAAAGTGTAGTTAGCATTCCTTACTCTATGGACCATTTGGTTTTTTGTGTCAAATTACGTACACCAATCCATCTTATTTTTTAATAACTTATGACCGATTAAATCTGTTCTTCATCTTATTGTTTACAGAATGAGATGGCAATAGAAGAGCAACAAAAGGCTGATGAAAAAATGATGTCCTTGGCTGAAGAACATAAGGCACGTATTTCAGTTTCCTTTTATCGACAGTTTTTAATTCAGTAACATGTATATACTTCAGTTTTGAGGACTCTTTTGGTTGAATGTTGCAGAAAGAAAAGGAGAAACTTCACAAGAAAATTCATGACCTGGAGAGAGGACTTGATGCAAAACAAGCATTGGAATTGGAGATAGAACGGCTGAAAGGAGCTTTCCAGGTTATGAATCACATTGGAGAGACTGATCTAGAAGAGAAGAAAAAACTGGAGGAAATCAAAATGGAGCTGCAGGAAAAAGAAGAGGAATTGGAAGGCGTGGAAGATCTTCAACAAACACTGGTTGTTCAAGAGCGCAAAACTAATGACGAGTTGCAAGATGCCCGCAAAAAATTGATAAGTGTATGTATCTTTCTCAGCATATTAATGTCAATATTCTGATGTTAATATTAATGTCTTTTGCCTATCAACTCATCTAATGGTCTGAAAATGAACTTCAAAATGTCTTCCATAACTAATCTTTTACAAAGTCAGGATAGGTTGTTAAACGTGTATACCTTGTAAAACTTAAGCAGAAATGTAAGTTAATTTCTATTTTTTAATTGACATACATCTGTTTATATAATAATACTAATAGAAAAGTGTCCTGTTTTGCAAACATTCAAATCATGTTGAAATCTTATTTAAGTTGCTTGGAAGACAGTGTTTTGTTCACGTGAATTTACAACAGCCAATTCAAAATATACGGTGTTTTAACCCTAGTTTCTATATCCAAGGAATTACAATTTTTCAACCTATCATCCTATCATGTGAATCATGTGGTTGCTTGTTTCAACTGTCTGTTTGCTATCCCGTTGTCTGTGTCCAAAGGTGGTGATGTTAATTCATTATGTTTTCAACTGTCTATTTGCTATCCAGTTGTTTGTGTCCAAAGGTGATGAGTTTAATTCATAATGTTTCACAATTTAGTTGAAAATTTGGTTGAGTCAGGTCTATGAAAACAAAAGATTTTCTTTTTACATGATTAATAATTTGTCATATTGTTTCATACTTGTTCAATCATAGTGTATTTGATGCCCAAACTTCAAGCAAAATAAGTTCAGGTAGTTTGTTGCTGTTGCTTTGCGGCCATGATTTCATTGTTTGGTTTGTCCCAGTAATTCTTTTCCTTGTTCGCAGTGGATTGGATGCCCAAAGAAGGCTCCTCGAGCCATAATTTCTGTGAAAAGGATGGGCGAACTTGAGATTAAGCCATTTTTGGAAGCAGCTAAGAGAAAGTTTTCTGATAAAGTGAATGAGAAAAAAGCAACTAAGGCACAACTTCGTGAAAAATGGCAATTGAAAGCAATCGAGTGGTGCTCAAAGTGGGACGACTGTCTTAAAGATCCCAGCTGGCATCCGTTCAAAGTTGTGACTGATAAAGAAGGGAAATCGAAGGTACTATGACTCCAGAATTAAAATTGTTAAAGTTAATAATTTATTTCAACAGTTCTATTAAGACACTCCTAAACATATTTCATAATAATTACAAAGCATGGTATGCTATTGGTATTGTGTAGTGATCTATTTGCCTGAAACTTGCCGCTGTTAGCACTTATTTGGCATGTTTATTTCCCTGATATGAACTGCATAGACCATCATCTAATATATGTTTAATATATCATGCAGGAAACTTTAGACAGAGAAGATGAAAAGCTAAAAAGTTTGAAGGATGAGTTCGGGGAAGAGGTGCATGATGCAGTAGCTACAGCTCTGAAGGAGTTAAACGAGTACAACCCTAGTGGTAGGTACCCAGTACCGGAACTCTGGAATCTTAGGGATGGAAAGAGGGCCTCGTTGAAGGAGGGTGTTTCCCATTTAATTAGGCAATGGAAATCAAATAAGGGAAAGAAAACTTATTGAGGCTTCATTTGGGTGGTAAGAACATAGAATTAGACTTACATGCAGGAATTTTAATTTTAATTCTAGCTGTAACTGACTTCGGTACAATCCAATTACAATGCCAATGGTTGGTGGTAGTGGTAATACTTCGTATGGTTGTTCTCAATAATTACTAATATCATGTAGGAGTAGTTTTGGGTTCAAACTTAGAAACGAGTGGAAGTTTGAAATTGTCTATTGGTTAAACATATGTTGAAAAATTATCAAAGGCATGTGGTATCAATTGTCTCTTTTTGTAGTTTGGTTTAAATTTGTCTTGAAACATTTTAAGTTAAATTCATTTGAAATCGTACCTGGCCCCAGAAATAAATCATTATGTTATCTATCATTATATTATTTCCAAACAATAAGAAATCGTTAGTTTGAACTGTATTTTTAACAATTAGCTTCAAGAAAAATCTTTAGACATTAGTGTGGCGCCTACCATTCTCTTTGAGAAGGGAACTGTTCCCGCACCAGACCTTCGTCACTTATAGGAGAAATTTGTCTTGAACTACTTAAGATAACAAAAATTCAGTAGTTGAACTCAACTTTCGTGTGGACGAAGTCTACAACGTGGTTGATTTACTTACTGGACTCTTCAGAGAAGCATTAAGAAGACTTTTAAGTCAACTTATGCTAGTTCTAGTTCTTGGAAGTTGTAATCTTACGTAATCTCTTCTCTTATGTAATGAAACCTGTTGAGAAGTAATGAATAGTTAATTATTGGAATCCTTTCTTTTAAATTGGTATCAGTTTTCTAAGTTGACATCTCCTTCTCATGCCTTTTTACCCTCTGTCTTCGTCTCTTCCACTTAGACCCCTTATAGTTTCAATTTTTGTTCTTCTGTGTGTATTTTATTTCGGTTTTTGTAAGTGTGGTTGTCTTTTGC
This sequence comes from Medicago arabica, assembly GCA_946800305.1. NCBI lineage: Eukaryota > Viridiplantae > Streptophyta > Magnoliopsida > Fabales > Fabaceae > Medicago > Medicago arabica. The sequence goes on from OX326971.1 coordinate 53,444,148, forward strand.
ACTCTGCTTGTGTGCTTATGTGTGCTTCTTAGTCAAAACGGGATACATATTGCGTATTGTTCGACCACTTTTTTGAATCGTGTATCGTAAGATAAAGCATCCTTAATTCAATAAAAATCAAGCATAACTCCAAATTCTAAAATATTTCAAAACTCAAGTCATAGCCTAAAAAACAAATGTTTTCAATCTTACACAAAAACATAAGTCATAACTCATAAATCTGAACTACTTTCTGGTTCATCCTCTCCAAGATCAACATCACTTAGTTTATCCTCAACTTCCAAGTATCTCATTCTCTTCCACTTCATCTCCATCTCCAACTATCTCTTCAATTTCACTCTCATGAGTCACACCCTCTATTAAGATACACAAGATTAGCCGCTCCATCACTCACAACTTGAACCACATTATCCTCTCCAAAGAATCCAATAATTCAAACATTTGTTTAGCATCCTTAATCACATCACTAGTATCAACTAATTTCAGAAAAACAGTCCCACTTGGACTATTTACCAAAAATTAGAGAGTGACCTACCTTTGGCATCAGTCCAACCATCACACATCAGAGTACAACCCCTTTTTCCCAATTCAACCTTATATTTTTCTAGGCTTGATTTCACATCATTAACTGCTTTTTGTAAATAAGATACTCTAACTTAATGATAGCTAGAAGATTTTAGACCCCTACCATATTCACCATCATATTTAAGCATTTGAATAAACAAGGGACTTCTTACCAAATTGAATGCTAAAGCATTGCCATATATGCATTTGCATATATCTTGAGTCACTGCATCTCTATCTTTCAACACCTCATTCACTGTCTTCTGCTTTCCTAACTTGGTTCCTTTAGCTTTCTCTATTTGTGCAGCCCCTTCTTTATTATTTTCCTCTTTAGCTTTCTCTTTTTCATCTATCATATTCTTAAACATCTATTTAACTTCATCATGAATAGAAGTACAAGAAATAACATTTCTATTTGTCCCAGCAAAATGATATTATTTTTGTTTAGGCAAATTACACTAATTTCATGCTTTCATTCCCTTAAGATATGTCAAAATGTCACTCACACCCCATCTAATTTCCTAAAAGCATTCGCCTCCCCTTATTTAAACATTTGTGAAATTTCCGTTCAAGAAATAACAGAGTTCATGGATGTTCTTGCTGCTCTTGGCAAATAAGAGAGTCTGAACTTATTTTAGTCAATTGATGATGCCTTTTCATTTTAGTTTCATTGACAATGCCGTTTAGATAAGGGAAATGCTGATGATGAGTGTCCTAATGACATTATTTAAGAGTTTAAAATGGTAAGGAGATGTTTGTTTCATGTTTAGTAGATTTATTAAAAAATTATACCCTGAACGGCCGGCCCTCCCACCATGCTTGGGGTAACCTCTGTTTAAAGAGTGCCCTTAAAGCATTCATTAGCAAGAACCTTTGAATAATACCTTATTATTTGATGGTGCCTTTTAACACTGTGATATGTTTGTTGGTTACAGCCACTTTGATATTCACAGTTTCATATTACAGGGGAAAAAGAGATTTGTCTCCACACAACCATCAAGCAACAAAGAGATGCCTTCCCTTATTCTCTTATTATTTTGGAAGCTTAGTGCTGCTAGGTCAAATCACATTTCATACTCTTCCATGTAGCTCATCCCATGAATGAAAATTTTCAAAATCGTTGTCTTAAAAATCAATTTATTATGCGTCAAAAATAAAATCAATTTATTATAAAAATTTACATTTTTTCTAATTTTTTATTAACATTAAGTTGGAGTTTCTCAACTGTATCTTGTTTTCATAGTTTTAAGTTTGGTGGTTGCAAGAAAGAGGCAAGTTTATTCAAATCAAAATGTTAACACTTCATAAAAAAAAAATTGACTCCTCAGAGGGACTAGTTAAGTGAAATCAGATTGAGTAGTAAAGGACTTGGCTGAGTAAGATCTTTAAGGTTGATATATGGGTATAGTTCATGGGAACAATTATAGTAATCGTTAAGCATACTGTGTCATTTCTCATCTGTTTCTCTCTTTACTTTAATTGCTCTAGGTTTTTTTTTTTTAATTTAATTTAACCTTTTATCTAAAATGTTTCAAATGATTTGATAAAAAAAAACTAAGTTGTTTGTGAAAATAAATTTTAAGGAAGACTACACTTTAACTAAATATATGTCTCTGAGAAAAAGATATTTAAAATGGTCAACATAATTTAACTCTTCCTTTTTTTTTTGAGGGGTACTCCTCATTTCTTGTGTTTATCAATATATTCAAATATTTAAAAAGAAATTTTGACACCTGAGTTCCAACATATTCAATTACTTGACTCTATGTGAACAATATGTGTGTGAAATTTTATGACCGAGCGTGTGTAAATTATCCTATAAAACATTACACGTGATTGTATAATATTATTTGTAACCTTGTGACATCATCAAGATATAAACTTGTCTACGAGTATTTCTCTCTTACATTATAAATGATGTCACGAGAGTCGCTGAATCACTTAAAGACTCAAAATATTTAACTATTATAACAAACATGAATATGAATAGGTAAGCCCATTAACATAGGGAATATATGATGCAAATTTTATGTACTTATATTTTTATAATCTATACTTAAAGTAAAATTTCATGTTTTGATTCGCCTTAGATGTGTAATTGTTAAGATGAAACACCACTTTCCAAGGTTAAGGGAATTGGTTGGATTGCTTTTCTGATTGGTGTTGTCTTTTAGGAATTTGATGGCTCGTAAAAATTTGCATTTAAACACTTGAGATGGTGAAGGTGGCAACAACAATGCTAATAATAACAAGGATAAGGCTATCCAAGTAATGGAGGACAATGAGGCATCCATTGCACAACAAATTGTTGTTAAGAATCAAATAGATCTTCGAAAAATAAAAGGAAGAACATGTTGTCAAGTCAAAAGAATTGGTGTACTTTAGACATCACGATCCTCCATAAAGGTAACATAGGTTTAGTGATGTAAATTGTTCTCCGCTTAATTTTCACTTATGTGTAATTATTTGTTTATATAGATATTTCCTCAAACTAAAAGAAATAAAAATTTATCAAGAAAAAGGAGGTATTCTATGCTAAAATTTTAGATAAGTATTTTATGGGAGTGCTAAAATGTAATTTGGGCAACAAGTAAAAGGTAGAGGAATGATATTTATCTATGTTGAAAATTGGTTGTCAAAATTTATTAAATTTGAGTTGTAGAAGTAGCAGACAAGACAAGTTATCCAAAAAGGATATATTCCATTCCAATGATGATGATGATACAATTCTCCAATGAGAATAAAAGAGATAATTAATTTTAATGTCTTAATTCCCACGATATTCGAGAACTTCATGCATAACAACCGCATAGAATAGTTTGTTTTTTAGTGAGCAGTACGAATTTGGAAACAAACACAGTGCTTGGTAATCACGTTTCTCTGCATGACAACAAACAATTTCAACAAACCCTCTTATTCTTTTCTCTCATTCCTCACTCAAACGTCACCGTTTTCATGTACCAGTTTTTCTTTATAAGCACTAGTACCAATCACAACACAAAAATATTTCATTCTCATTCTCATTTCACACACACTTCTAGCACAAGGTAAAACCATAATCACTTTTTTCAAGTTCAGCTTTAATATGCTTCACAATCGCTTATTTATACTAGTATAACTTTCAGCTTAACAATCATTATTAGTTACTGTTTCTATCTCTCTTTCTATGATTTGAATCCATAATGTTTCACATTTTTGTTCAACACGGTTGAATCAGGCTTAATCTATTTGTTTAGCAACTTATTTTGAATTGATTTTATGATTTTCATTTTCAGATGTACCAAAAATCCAACCAGGCTCGTGAATCTGATTTGGAGTACTACGAGCGTAGATATTATGAAGACTTGAAGGATGATTACTACAAGGATAAGCTCAAAATCTCTGATTCAACGTATCGTTGTCCGTTTTGCTACAACAAGGATTACTACTCTTTGAGTGAGCTATTGAGACATGCATCCAGAATTGTGGGTGACTCAGGTGAGGCAGTTAAAGATGTTGCTAAGCATTCAGCTCTTGAAATGTATATTGAAAGCTATGGTGATAAATTAACTGCTGTTGTTGGTGTTAGTAATGTTACTGATAAGTCAGTTAATCTGAGTATTGCTAATGAGAAATCACTTATTATGAATGATGCTGAGGGTCAGTTGGGTAATGTGAATGTTGTTGATGATGATGATGATGATGAGTTGTTTGTATGGCCATGGATGGTTATTTTGAAAAATATTGTTACTAATATTGACCCAAAAAGCGGAAAGTATGTTGGGAAGAATCATAAAAAAATTAAGGAGGAGCTGATCATGAATGGGTTTCACCCATTGAAAGTTACTTCCCTGTGGAACTTTAAAGGACAAACACCCTTTGCCGTTGTTCAATTTGGACGAGAGTGGGATGGTTTCCACAATGCTATGAAGTTAGAGAGGAGCTTTCAAGCAGAGCACTGTGGTAAGAGGGATTACTTGGCTTTACGGGAGCAGGAGCGTGGAGATAGACTCTTTGGGTGGATGGCACGTCGTGATGACTATATTTTCAGGGATATAGTTGGGAAACATCTCCAAGGAAATGGGGATTTGAAAACTGTTTCCGGGAAAGAAGCCGAGGACAATAGGAAAGCGAGGAAGCTTGTCTCTGGTTTGGCCAATACCTTAAAGCTGAAGACCGAGGAATTGGAACAAACAGCAAGCAAGTATGATGAGGTGAATGTGTCCCTAAGGAAAGCGATGGATCAAAAGGAAAAGATGCTTGAACATTTCAACAAGGGTATGTTGATAGTTAAACAGAATTGTTCTAATTAATATTGGTGTTCTGTTTCTTTGATTTAGAGGTGAAACATTCTGGTTTTTACTACTATATCTATCATTTTGGTGTAGCTTACAGTCTGTTACATTTTGGAATGATTTGTAGTTGATTTGATTTTTTAATAATTCATGGTAGCTTAGTCTGTTTTATATTGTTTCATTAGAGATCAGCAAGATGCGGCAGGTTGAACGCGAGTACCAGGAGAAAGTATCTAAGGATCATGAAAAAGCCAGGCTGGAACTGGAAGCTCGGAGGAACGAACTTATTTTCCGTGAGAAGGACCTGCAGAAGCGTGAAGCAGATAATCACAATGAGAAAGCCAAGCTACATTTTGAGAAGAAACATGTAATATATTTCGGGTCTTTTAATTTATGATAGCAATGCTAAATGAATTATTCTCTCCTTTTAACCCTCTCGTGAACGCACTTTTTCTGATAGGTTTCTAAAATTTCAACGCATTTCTTTGAAAGTGCTCAATTTACAGGAGAACTAAATTTGCTTCTTTAAAAATGGACCAATCACAAAAAGTGTTGTTAGCATTCCTTACTCTATGGACCATTTGGTCTTCTGTGTCAAATTATGTACACCAATCCCTCTTATTTTTCAATAACTTATGACATATTAAATCTGCTCTTCATCTTGTTGTTTACAGAATGAGATGGCATTAGAAGAGCAACAAAAGGCTGATGAAAAAATGATGTACTTGGCAGAAGAACATAAGGCACACTTTTCATTTTCCTATAACCTACAGTTTTTAGTTCAGCTGCATGTATATACTTATGTTTTGAGGACTCTTTTGGTTGGATGTTGCAGAAAGAAAAAGAGAAACTTCACAAGAAAATTCATGACCTGGAGAGAGGACTTGATGCTAAACAGGCATTGGAATTGGAGATAGAAAGGCTGAAAGGAGCTTTCCAGGTAATGAATCACATTGGAGAGACTGATATAGATGAGAAGAAAAAATTGGAGGAAATCAAAATGGAGCTGCAGGAAAAGGAAGAGGAATTAGAGGGTGTGGAAGATCTTCAACAAACTCTGGTTGTTCAGGAGCGCAAAACTAATGACGAATTGCAAGATGCCCGCAAAAAGTTAATAACTGTATGTATCTCCCTCAATATATAAATGTTAATATTAATGTCTTTTGGCCATCAACTCATCTAATGGTCTGAAAATCAACTTTAAAATGTCTTCTGTAACTAATCTTTTACAAATTCAGGATATATTGTTTTATTGTATAAATTGCCTTGTAAAACTTAAGCAGAAATATAGGATCATTTATATTTTTTAATTGACATACAGCTGTTTATATAATACTACTACTAAAAGAAAAGTGTCCAAATTATATAGTTGAAATCTTATTTAAGTTGCTTGGAAGACGTGTCTTGTTCACGTGTATTTACAACGGCCAATCCAAATTTTCGGTGTTTTCAATTCAGTTTCTATATTTAAGGAATTTCACTTTATCAATGTATCATCTTATCACGTGAATAACTTGGTTTGCTTGTCTAAACTGTCTATTAGCTATCCAGTTGTTTGTGTCCAAAGATGATGATTGTAATTCATAAAGTTTTACATTTTAGGTGAAATTGGTAGAATCGGGTCAGTTCTTTGAAAAGAGCAGATTTTCTTTTTACATTTTCAGTTAATTTGTCATATTATTTCATACTGGTCCAATCATAAGGTATCTGATGCCTAAACTTGAAGCCAAAATAGTTTGTTCCTGTTGCTTTGTTGCCATGATTTCATTGTTTGTTTTGTCCATTTAATTACTTTTACTTGTACACAGTGCATTGGCTGCCCAAAGAACACTGCTCGAGTCATAATTTCTGTGAAAAGGATGGGCGAACTTGATATTAAGCCATTTGTGGAAGCAGCTAAGAGAAAATTTTCTGATGAAATGAATGAGAAAGCAGTAACTAAGAGAGAATTTTCAGAGAAGGTGCAAATGAAAGCAATCGAGTGGTGCTCAAAGTGGGATGACTGTGTTAAGGATCCTAGCTGGCATCCGTTCAAAGTTGTAACTGACAAAGAAGGGAACTCCAAGGTACAATGATTCCACGAATTATGTTTGTTTGTTAAAATTATTATTTTTTCCTAGCTGTTCTGTAATGACACACCTTTGGATATATTTATCCCCTAAAACATACAATGCACCATTTCTTAATAATTAGAAAGCATGGTAATTGGTATTGCGTAGTGATCTATCTACTGAAAATTTGCTGGTGTTAGCACTTATTTGGCATGTTTGTTTCCCTGCTATGAGCTGTATGGACCATGATCTAATATTTGTTAGATATATCACACAGGAAATTTTAGACGGAGAAGATAAAAAGCTCAAAATTTTGAAGGATGAGTTCGGGGATGAGGTGCATGATGCAGTAGCTACAGCTCTGAAGGAGTTAAATGAGTACAATCCTAGTGGTAGGTACCCAATACCAGAACTCTGGAATTTTAGGGAAGGAAGGAAGGCTTCTTTGAAGGAAGGTGTTTCCCATTTAATTAAGCAATGGAAACTAAACAAGGGAAAGAAAGCTTATTGAGGCTTCATTTGGGCGGTAAGAGCTTAGAATTAGACTTATATATATGCAGGAAATTTAGTTGAAATTCTAGCTCTAACAGGCTTTGGTACAACTCAATCATATTGCCAATTGTTAGTGCCTTATGATACTTCGTATGGTTGTTATATATAGTTACTTATCATGTAGAAGTGCTTTTTTAGCAGATAATGTGTATGACTTTTGGGTTAAAACTTTGAAACGAGTAGAAGTTTTTTGAAATTGTTGATTATTGAAATTTATGTTGAGAAAAGTAATCAAGACCAGTAGGTGGTATCAATTGTCTCCCTTTTGTAGTCTGGTTTAAATTTTTGTCTTGAAGTTAAATTCATTTGAACTCGTACCTGAAACTAAAAATAAAGCATCATATCATTTTCATACAATAAAAATTTTATTAAACATTAATTGGATTGCTTTTGATATTCTTGATCAGTTGTTTCAAATATGTATAAAATTTAAGAATTGGAGTGGTATAGTGAGGTTATATTCATGTTTCGGTGAAATTTGTCTTCACAAGGTTTCTGCACTTTTTTTAAATCTGCTATGTAAGGCTACATTGTAAGGGCTTGTGCTACAGGTTTAAGCTTGGTATAAGGCTGCACTTTTTTTTTCTGTACAACTTCAGAAGTTTTGGTATTTTACTGTGTAACTTGGTTGTGGTGTTATTTGGTTAAGTGTGATGAAATGAAATTTCTTTTCTTTGATAAACTTTTTACACTGCAAAAAAACACATATCTTAGCTTCTTTTTTGTTTGGAAGTTCAAAGCTTGCATTGATTAGAAAAGAGAACTAGCCTGATCAGGGCCTACAACAGTAGTAACAACAGAAAAAACAAATTGGTTTGAATGTATATTCCCTACCTCAACTGTTGTTTCTCTTCATTGATATTTTATGTCCTAATATTCCATAACTCATTTTTTGCTATAGCATATTATGGATTCACACTGTTTATGAAACATTATTTGTGTGTTTTGATGTCATGTTTAGATTTATAAATGAGGTGCTTAATAGTTGATACACAACATCGATGTACATCTAATGTGAAACTGTGACTTACAGTTAAACGTCGTTATTACCTAGTAACTGAACACAACAAATTATAAACTGTAACTGATGTTGCTCTTTTGACGAATTTTTCCTCGTGTCTTGCACGATTTCGCGCTACTAGTCTTGTAGAATATAATTACCCTTAAAAAAACTACCAATAGTTGAGAAGAAGTGTTGGAAAACTCTGAGCTGAGTTATTGTTGATGAGTACTTATACTACTGATTACAAATGCATCCTTATTTATTAGACATGCATAAATAACCTGCTATGGTATATCAGAATTGGCTACTGCAATATTCACAGTGGAAAAAGGAAGTAAAATTGTTCTATGTAAAAAAGGTTTAGGTGTTTCACTAGCAGCAGAGTCTTTCAAAGCTTCGGCACATTTGATCAAATTAGATTTCTCTGTGCTATAAGAATCTGAGAAAGAATGAGTGATAAATTTCAAATCTCCGGTGACACTTTTCCTTCGACTGAAATTCTTTAACCTTCCAACATCAGAATTTCTCCTACTCTCTTTCTTCAAACTTAATGTATTGCTTAAGTCAATAGAATTTCAAGACATGTCGGTGAGAGTTTCATACCCACACCTAAGACCATCGTTAATGCTATCTTCTATAGATCTAGATTTTAAAAACCCTATCTCTCTATCTTTTTAAAATTCATCACGCAAACGACACCGTTTCATCATTTCTAGTGTCAGAGTTTTTATTTATTACCAAAACCAGAAAATTTTCTTTTCACACATTCATAATTTATTTTCATTTCCATTTCGAGAAAATCTTCTTAGGGTTTCGTTTTCTTCATCTTCTCACACATTCTCTCGTTTTTTCTTCTCTGGTTTTCGCCGTTGATTCCGCCTTCAAATCTCTTCATCGTCGTTTCATTGAGTAATCTTCTCGCACAAGGTAACACCATAATTTCTACACTTTAATGGCTTTTATATTATGATTTCTTCGTAATCGATTTTTTTCCCTTTTTACAATATCTTCTATTCGATGAAAATGTTAACGCTGAGCTTAACAATCAAATCATCTGGTTTTTAATTTATTGTGTTTCATAACCGCTTATATCTTAGTATAACTTCAAGCTTAATAATCAGAGTTTTTATTTTATTTTCCATGGTTTATTTTCAGTTACTGTTTGTATCTTTTTATTTGTGTAGCTCTTTCTTTGGAGTTGATTATATGAATTTTATTTTCAGATGTCGAAAAAATCAAAACATACTCATGATTCGGATTATGAATACTACGAGAGTAGATATTACGAAGACTTGAAGGATGATTACTATAAGGACAAGCTCAAAATCTCTGATTCGACGTATCGCTGTCCGTTTTGCTACAATAAGGATTACTACTCTTTGAGTGAGTTATTGAGACATGCTTCCAGAATGATGGGTGACTCGCGTGAGACGGATAAAGAAATTGCTAAACACTCTGCTCTGAAAAAGTATATTGAAAGGTATCTAGATGTTAAAGTTGATAGAATTAGGTTATCTGGTGATAGAATTGCTAGTGATAAGGTACCTGGTGTTAGTAATGCTAGTGATAAGACGGTTAATTTGAGTATCGCTAATGAGAAGTCACGTCTTATGAATGTCGATAAGGGTCAGTTAGCTAACAAGAATGTCGTTGATGATGAGTTGTTTGTCTGGCCATGGATGGTCATATTGGCTAACAATGTTACTAATTTTGACCCGAAAAGCGGAAAGTATATTGGGAAGAATCATACGAAAATTAAGGAGGAGCTGATCATGAAAGGGTTTCAGCTGATCAGAGTTACTGCGCTGTGGAACCCTAGAGGACAAACACCCTTTGCCATTGTTGAATTTGGAAAAGAGTGGGATGGTTTCGACAATGCTATGAAGTTAGAGAGGAGCTTTCAGGCAGAGCACTGTGGTAAGAGGGATTACTTGGGTTTAAGGGAGCAGGAACGAGGGGATAGACTATTTGGCTGGATGGCACGTCGTGATGACTATAATTTAAAGGATGTAGTTGGCAAACACCTGAAGGGAAATGGGGATTTGAAAACAGTTTCTGGAAAAGAAGCCGAGGACACTAGGAAAGCAAAGACGCTTGTCTTTGGTTTGGCCAATACCTTAAAGCAGAAGACCGATGAATTGGAACAGACAGCAAGCAAATATGATGAGGCTAATGTGTTCTTAACGAAAGTGATGGATCAAAAAGAGAAGATGCTTGAAGTTTTTAACGAGGGTATGTTTGATAGTTAAAGTTAGCTCTTCTAATTAATATTGGTATTCTGTTTCATGGATTTAGAGCTGAAACATTCTGGTTGTTATTAATATATCTATCCTCTCGGTAGAGCTTAACATTCTGTTGTATTTTAGGATGATTTGTTGTAGTCGATGTGATTTTTTAATTTTTATATTTCATGGTAATTGAGTCTGTTTCACATTGTTCCATTAGAAATCAGCAAGATGCGGCAGGTTGAGCGCGAGTATCAGGAGAAAGTATCTAAGGATCATGAAATAGCCAGGCGGGAACTGGAAGATCGAAGGAATGAACTTATGTCTCGTGAAAAGAATCTGCAGAAGCGCCAAGCAGATAATCACAACGAGAGAAACAAGCTATATCTTGAGAAGAAAAATGTAATGTATTTTGGCTCTGTGAATTTATGGTAGCAATGCTAAAAGAATAATTCACTCCTTTTAACCCTCTCGTGGACACACTTTTTCTGATAGGTCTATTTCTTACATTTCTTTGAAAGTGATCAATTTACAGGAGAAAATTTGCTTCTTTAAAAATGGACCAATCACAAAAAGTGTCTTTAGCAATCCTTACTCTATGGACCATTTGGTCTTTTGTGTCATATTACGTACACCAATCCATCTTATTTTTTAATAACTTATGACGGATTAAATCTGTTCTTCATCTTGTTGTTTACAGAATGAGATGGCATTAGAAGAGCAACAAAAGGCTGATGAAAAAATGATGTCTTTGGCTGAAGAACATAAGGCACGTATTTCATTTTCCTTTTATCTACAGTTTTTAATTCAGTAACATGTATATACTTCAGTTTTGAGGACTCTTTTGGTTGAATGTTGCAGAAAGAAAAGGAGAAACTTCACAAGAAAATTCATGACCTGGAGAGAGGACTTGATGCAAAACAAGCATTGGAATTGGAGATAGAACAGCTGAAAGGAGCTTTCCAGGTTATGAATCACATTGGAGAGACTGATCTAGAAGAGAAGAAAAAACTGGAGGAAATCAAAATGGAGCTGCAGGAAAAAGAAGAGGAATTGGAAGGCGTGGAAGATCTTCAACAAACACTGGTTGTTCAAGAGCGCAAAGCTAATGACGAGTTGCAAGATGCCCGCAAAAAACTGATAAGTGTATGTATCTTTCTCAGCATATAAATGTCAATATTCTGATGTTAATATTAATGTCTTTTGGCTGTCAACTCATCTAATGGTCTGAAAATTTCTTTAAAATGTCTTCCATAACTAATCTTTTACAAAGTCAGGATAAGTTGTTAAATGTGTATACCTTGTAAAACTTAAGCAGAAATGTAAGTTAATTTATATTTTTTAATTGACATACATCTGTTTATATAATACTATTATGTGAATCATGTGGTTGCTTGTTTCAATTGTCTGTTTGCTATCCCGTTGTCTGTGTCCAAAGGTGATGATTTTAATTCATTATGTTTTCAACTGTCTATTTGCTATCCAGTTGTTTCTGTCCAAAGGTGATGATTTTAATTCATAATGTTTCACATTTTAGTTGAAAATTTGGTAGAGTCAGGTCTATGAAAACAAAAGATTGTCTTTTTACATTATTAATTAATTTGTCATATTGTTTCATACTGGTTCAATCATAGTGTATTTGATGCCCAAACTTCAAGCAAAATAAGTTCAGGTAGTTTGTTGCCGTTTCTTTGCGGCCATGATTTAATTGTTTGGTTTGCTCCTGTGATTATCTTCCTTGTTCGCAGTGTATTGGATGCCCAAAGAAGGCTCCTCAAGCCATAATTTCTGTGAAACGGATGGGCGAACTTGAGATTAAGCCGTTTTTGGAAGCAGCTAAGCGAAAGTTTTCTGAAGAAGTGAATGAGAAAAAAGCAACTAAGACACAACTTCGCGAAAAATGGCAATTGAAAGCAATTGAGTGGTGCTCAAAGTGGGATGACTGTCTTAAAGATCCCAGCTGGCATCCGTTCAAAGTTGTGACTGATAAAGAAGGGAAATCGAAGGTACAATGACTCCAGAATTAAAATTGTTAAAGTTAATAATTTATTTCAACAGTTCTATTAAGACACTCCTAAACATATTTCATAATAATTACAAAGCATGGTATGCTATTGGTATCGTGTAGTGATCTATTTGCCTGAAACTTGCCGCTGTTAGCACTTATTTGGAATGTTTGTTTCCCTGATATGAACTGCATGGACCATGATCTAATATATGTTAGATATATCACGCAGGAAATTTTAGACGGAGAAGATGAAAAGCTAAAACGTTTGAAGGATGAGTTCGGGGAAGAGGTGCATGATGCAGTAGCTACAGCTCTGAAGGAGTTAAACGAGTACAACCCTAGTGGTAGGTACCCAGTACCGGAACTCTGGAATCTTAGGGATGGAAAGAGGGCCTCGTTGAAGGAGGGTGTTTCCCATTTAATTAGGCAATGGAAATCAAATAAGGGAAAGAAAACTTATTGAGGCTTCATTTGGGTGGTAAGAACATAGAATTAGACTTACATGCAGGAATTTTAATTTTAATTCTAGCTGTAACTGACTTCGGTACAATCCAATTACAATGCCAATGGTTGGTGGTAGTGGTAATACTTCGTATGGTTGTTCTCAATAATTACTAATATCATGTAGGAGTACTTTTGGGTTCAAACTTAGAAACGAGTGGAAGTTTGAAATTGTCTATTGGTTAAACATATGTTGGAAAATTATCAAAGGCATGTTGTATCAATTGTCTCTCTTTGTAGTTTGGTTTAAAGGTTTGTCTTGAAACATTTAAGTTAAATTCATTTGAAATCGTACCTGGCCCCAGAAATAAATCATTATGTTATCCATCATTATATTATTTCCAAACAATAAGAAATCATTAGTTTGAACTGTATTTTTAACAATTAGCTTCAAGAAAAATCTTTACACATTAGTGTGGTGATTACCGTTCTCTTTGAGAAGAAAACTCTTCCCTCACCAGACCTTCGTCGCTTATAGGAGAAATTCGTATTAAACTACTCAAGATAAAAAAAAATCAGTTGTTGAACTAAACTGTTGTATGGACGAAGCATTAAGAAGACTAAGTCAACTTATGCTAGCTCTAGTTCTTGAAGGTGTAATGTTACGTAATCTCTTCTCTTATGTAATGAAACCTGTTGAGAAGTAATGAAAAGTTAATTATTGGAATCCTTTCTTTTAAATTGGTATCAGTTTTCTAAGTTAACATCTCCTTCTCATGCCTTTTTAACCTCTGTCTGTGTCGCTTCCACTTAGACTCCTGTAGTTTCAGCTATTGTACGTGTGGTTGTCTTTTGCACTCTGCATGTATGCTTATGTGTGTTTCTTAGTCAAAATGGGATAAATATTGCGTATCGTTCAACCATTTTTTTGAATCGTGTATCGTAAGATAAAGCATCCTTAATTCAATAAAAATCAAGCATAACTCCAAATTCTAAAATACTTTAAAACTCAAGTCATAGCCTAAAAAACAAATGTTTTCCATCTTAAATAAAGACACAAGTCATAACTCATAAATCCGAACTACTTTCTGGTTCATCCTCTCCAAGATCAACATCACTTAGTTCATCCTCAACTTCCAAGTATCTCATTCTCTTCCACTTCATTTCCATCTCAAACTATCTCTTCAATTTCACTCTCATGAGTCACACCCTCTATTAAGATACACAAGATTAGCCGCTCCATCACTCACAACTTGAACCACATTATCCTCTCCAAAGAATCCAATAACTCGAACATTTGTTTAGCATCCTTAATCACATCACTAGTATCAACTAATTTCAGAAAAACAGTCCCACTTGGACTATTTACCAAAAATTAGCGAGTGACCTACCTTTGGCATCAGTCCAACCATCACACATCAGAGTACAACCCCTTTTTCCCAATTCAACCTTATATTTTTCTAGGCTTGATTTCACATCATTAACTGCTTTTTGTAAATAAGATACTCTAACTTAATGATAGCTAGGAGATTTTAGACCCCTACCATATTCACCATCATATTTAAGCATTTGAATAAACAAGGGACTTCTTACCAAATTGAATGCTAAAGCATTGCCATATATGCATTTGCATATATCTTGAGTCACTGCATCTCTATCTTTCAACACCTCATTCACTGTCTTCTGCTCTCCTAACTTGGTTCCTTTAGCTTTCTCTATTTGTGCAGCCCCTTCTTTATTATTTTCCTCTTTAGCTTTCTCTTTTTCATCTATCATATTCTTAAACATCTATTTAACTTCATCATGAATAGAAGTACAAGAAATAACATTTCTATTTGTCCCAGCAAAATGATATTATTTTTGTTTCAAGTTTAGTAGATTTCTTCTTAAAAAATTATACCCTGAACGGCCGGCCCTCCCACCATGCTTGGGGTAACCTCTGTTTAAAGAGTGCCCTTAAAGCATTCATTAGCAAGAACCTTTGAATAATACCTTATTATTTGATGGTGCCTTTTAACACTGTGATATGTTTGTTGGTTACAGCCACTTTGATATTCACAGTTTCATATTACAGGGGAAAAAGAGATTTGTCTCCACACAACCATCAAGCAACAAAGAGATGCCTTCCCTTATTCTCTTATTATTTTGGAAGCTTAGTGCTGCTAGGTCAGATCACATTTCATACTCTTCCATGTAGCTCATCCCATGAATGAAAATTTTCAAAATCGTTGTCTTAAAAATCAATTTATTATACGTCAAAAATAAAATCAATTTTCTATAAAAAGGGCATTTACATTTTTTCTAATTTTTTATAAACATTAATTTTGTCGGGAGGGAGTTTCTCAACTATGTCTTGTTTTCATAGTTTTAAGTTTGGTGGTTGCAAGAAAGAGGCAAGTTTATTCAAATCAAAATTTGAAAAAGGCATGCACATTAATCTCGAGATTAATTGTAAATCCAGTAAAAAGGTGTCATTAGATTATATTATCCTATATGATGGTATTATAATATCCTATGGAAGAAAGTTTGATTTTAAGCTTTGATACAAACTCATTACTCATATCTTGTAATGCCAAAATGTTAACACTTCGCCAAAAAAGTGGACACCTCAGAGGGACTAGTTAAGTCATAACTTTGAGATGACAAAGAAAAATGTTGCTCGAAAGGTTTGCATAAATCTCCATGGGTTTGTTGAGATCAGATTGAGTGGTAAAGGACTTGGCCGAGTAAGATCTTTGTAGTTGATATATGGGTATATAGTTCATGGGATAAGAGATACCACAATCATGGTAATTGTTAAGTGTATTAAGTCCTTCTTGTGGAGAAATCAAATCACTGTGTTAGGGTTGGATCGGACTAGCTATCGTTGAGTGAACCGGTATAAACACACCATGTCATTTCTCATCCATTTCTTTCTCTCTTTACGTTAATTGTTCTAGGACTTTTTTTTTTATTTGATTTTTTAATAATTCATGGTAGCTTAGTCTGTTTTATATTGTTTCATTAGAGATCAGCAAGATGCGGCAGGTTGAACGCGAGTACCAGGAGAAAGTATCTAAGGATCATGAAAAAGCCAGGCTGGAACTGGAAGCTCGGAGGAACGAACTTATTTTCCGTGAGAAGGACCTGCAGAAGCGTGAAGCAGATAATCACAATGAGAAAGCCAAGCTACATTTTGAGAAGAAACATGTAATATATTTCGAGTCTTTTAATTTATGATAGCAATGCTAAATGAATTATTCTCTCCTTTTAACCCTCTCATGAACGCACTTTTTCTGATAGGTTTCTAAAATTTCAACGCATTTCTTTGAAAGTGCTCAATTTACAGGAGAACTAAATTTGCTTCTTTATAAATGGACCAATCACAAAAAGTGTTGTTAGCATTCCTTACTCTATGGACCATTTGGTCTTCTGTGTCAAATTATGTACACCAACATATTCAATTACTTGACTTTATATGAACAACATGAGTGTGAAATTTTATGACTTAGCGTATGTATAATTATCCTATAAAATATTACACGTGATTGTATAATATTATTGGTGACCTTGTGACATCATCATGATATAAGCTTGTTTACGAGTATTTCACTCCAGTCACTGAATCACTCAAAGACTCAAAATATTTAACTACTATAACAAACATGAATATATAATCCCATTGACATACGGAATATATATGATGCAAATTTCATGTACTTATTTTTATAATCTATACTTAAAATAAAATTTCATGTTTTGATTCGTCTTAGATGTGTAATTGTTAAGATGTAACACCATTTTGCAAGGTTAAGGGAAATGTGTTGTTACGTTAATGATACTAGAGCTTAAGTGTATTTTTGGAACAACTTTTACTTTTAGCTCTGTTGTGTCTTCGTTGTGGGTAAACTTTATGAATTGGTTGGTGTTGTCTTTTAGGAATTCGATGGCTCGTAAAAATTTGCATTTAAACACTTGAGATGGTGAAGGTGGCAACCACAATGCTAATGATAACAAGGATAAGGCTATCCAAGTAATGGAGGACAATGAGGCATCCATTGTACACACAAAATATTGTTAAGAATCAAATAGATCTTCGAAAACAACAGAGGGAAGAACATGTTGTCAAGTCCAAAGAATTGGTGCACTTTAGACATCACGATCCTCCACAATTTCATAAAGGCATGTCAAGATAAAGTTGAGTTACGACTTTAGAATTTTTTTCAATGTATTGAAGTGTCTAGATGGAGGTGATAGATTTTTGGCAAGTGTACCAAATACTATCGAAGTAGTAAAAATATCACTTCCATAAGGACTGATTTTAATCTCAATAAGTCAAGTACGTTATTAAAATAGGATGTATAAAAGTTCTTTTGTTTTGCCACTAGACAGTAGATTGGTTTGATTGCATGTCAGTAACGACAGAAAATAAAATTGATTGTTAAGAATAAGAGAGAGATGGGTTTAGGTCTTTCGAATCATCGATGTTCCCCTAATTGATATACTGCACCTATTCTTATGAATGATTCTCTAGTTCCACGATAGTTAACAAAATAGTTCTAATCAATCCCTTGAGTTAGGACCCTCCTCTAGGATTACAGCCCCTAATTCCTTAGGTGATCTAATAATCGTCGAAGGTTTTAAGCACGTTAACCTAATATCAGTAACAAAGGATTATCCATTCCTATACTAACCATGTTTATTAGAACAATTCAATTAGGTATAAGTCGAAAGCTAGGGTCAGTAGTCGTTCGTTCTCACTAAATCATATATATATTTGATCAGGATATATAAAGCATTAAGAACAATTGAATTGAATAAAAACTAGATTGTCATTCACAATAAATAGAGTTTCACAGCAACATGGTTCAATTAGGGTTACAAAGAATCATCTTAGACCTAACATCTAATGGATTTAGCTTCTCATAATGGTGTTTATAAATAACATAATCATTAGAGGAATCAATACATACATGAATTAGTAAAAGAGTGAAGAAATCGCCATTCTAGCCGTTTTGTAGTCTCAAAATCGCACATTTGGCTCTCCAAATCGTAACCCTTGTTTTCATAATAGTCTTCAGCTTAAATAGGCACAAAAATTCGCCCAAAATCGTGTTACGTTTTAAGTAAATCGTGACACGTTTTTGCCTTGTGTAACAAACAACTGAATTAGGGTTTCTTCAAATCGTGTCACGTTTTGGTCATCGTGACACGTTTTTCCTTGGCAGAGAGCATGTTTTTTGTCTTCACAAATCGTGTCACGTTTTTGCAGAATCGTGACATGTTTTCTTCTTTGTATTTTCTTCAGTTTTTTCTACTTTTCTTGCTGCTTAAGTTACCTTGTGAACTCAAAATTGTGATCAAAATACATGGAAAATTACGTAATGACGAGATGTCATCACAACCCCAAACTTGAACTATTCCTTGTCCTCAAGGAATTCACTTATAAAATTGACAATTAACAGTAAAATAACAAGTACCTGATCAAGCGATAGTACCCAAAAGTTCAACACCTTACTAGCTAAAGATGAGCTAGTTTGACTAGTTAGCAACCACCGATTCACAACTCCACGCAACAATTGAAAAAGGTTCACGCATAGTCTGTAACGCCCACTTTATTTGTTTAATTATTTTATTAGGGTACATAGTATATTATTATATATTATATGATTTTAATGATGTTTGTAACGTATGAGATGATGTTGTGGTGTGACGTTTATTTTATTGTTTAATAAAATAAAATATGTGATGGAAATTAAGATGGGATATAATAACAAATATTTTGAGAGATGGGGTTGTTTTCATAAATAAGATAGAGTTGTGGGGATAAGTGAGAATAGAAAGAATTATAAAAGGAAATTAGGTTTAGAGAGAAACAGTCAGTACGTTACAGACTTTTGGCAAGAAGGGAGAAAGTGGCTAGAGAAGAAGGAACCCCAATTCTGCAATATTACCAGGTAAAGGTGAGTCTAGCTACAATTATATTACTGTAATTCATCTAGTTATGATTAACCTAAGGATTAGAGAGAGTTTTGAGAGAGTTCCAAGGTTAGGGTTTAATGAATTTTGTGATGAATTGATGTTATAATGATGTGAATTGGTGTAGAAACCTGTTACAGAACCTAGACTAATCACTAGGACTATAATTCTGATATATTAGAAGCAGAAAACGAAGAATTGGACGAATTTTGGCGGGGTTTCGAGCGAACCCGTAACCCCTCTGCGATAGCTCGCCGTGGCGAGCAGACCCGCTCGCCGTGGCGAGCAACCCTTTAGTGTGCGCGAGGCGAGCAACTTCACTCGCCGTAGCGAGCAAGTGGCAAATGCAATTTAAGTTGCTCGCCGTGGCGAGCAGTCCCACTCGCCACAGCGAGCAATGTGGTCTCAGACCACTATAACTTGAGTTTTAGAACTCTGTTTTGAGCGAGGCTTTGAGGGTAGACTTTTGGATAGCATTAGAGATGTTTAAGACTTAAATTGGAACCTGTAATGACGCTGTGAGAGGATGTTTAATTGTTGGCATTAATCTATGATTAAATGATTATTAAGTGAGGTTTATGAACGAAGTACAAAGGATGTTGGTGATGATAACTATGTGCTGTAAATATATATTGTTAAGTGTGCTGAGCTGCTGCCAGGTATTGTATAATTGCATGTGTCGATAAAGAGTCGTATTTGATGTTAAGATGTTGTGATATCTTGTTTAAGATTTAAAGAGTCGAGTCCATGCATTTGCATATTTTGAGACGGTGGAGCTTATGCTCAAAGCGACGGTGGAGCATTTGCTCAAAGCGACGGTGAAGCTTATTAAAGCTAAATTATTGGTACCACATGCATGATGTTAAGATGTTAGAGTTGCATTGTCGAGTCCGGTGTCTGAGATGTTTTGAGACGTTTATTTTGTGAAGATGTTTTAAGATGATTTACTATACGTAGATGTTTGAGATGTTTTCAGTTACATGTGACGAATATTATTGTTGTTGTCAAGCATAATTATTTGAATTATATGTTAATATAATTGTTGTGAATCTCACCCCTTCTGTTGGAATTGCCGCCTTGTGGGCAAGTGCAGGTGACCAAGCTTAGGTTCGTCGATGTGAGAGGTTCTTGTGGAGTCTTAGGAGCTCTGATACGTAACGGGATGAGGATTTATCAATTGTTTCTATTCCTTTATGTATCGTTTTGACTAATAATGATGTTTGCGACGTAACTTGACTTGAGATGTTTTATGTGGCTTTGAGCCGAGAACTATTTCTTAAAGATTTTGAGACGTTTATGAATTCCGCTGCTATGTTTGAGTATTGTTTAAGAATAAATTATTACTCATTTTGTTTTAAAGATTTTATGAAATGTGACATCCTGATTTATTGAGGTATACTCTGATCATTTGAATGAAATTTTTAAGTCGGGATTTCGGGGTGTTACATAGTCGACATGCAATCTACATATTTCCATAAGCTTGAAAGGTTTCTAAACGTCAATCAAAATCAATGTCAATGCATACTTTGAGGTCTTCAAGGGTTATAATGGGGCTTAGGTGAATGTGGGATAATATTTGGATAAGTAGGCTACACAAATTCATGAGTTAAGCACTCCTACGGAAATTAAAGCATGGATGGATTCAACCTATCATTCACCTTTGGAACATCAATTTCTTGTAAGAGTACTAGAGAATATTTGTAACATTTGGGACAATCGAGTTTTAACTTACTCGGATTTTCAATGCTTTGTACCTTTTTCATTCTATTTTCATCGTTTTTTTTAATACACCATTTTGGCATATTGTTCATAATTTTAATAGTTGTTCTATTCTTTGTTCTCTAGTGCCCCCACCCCAAACTTAGTTGGTTGCAAATTCCAATAGCAACTCCAAACTTATCATTTAACAACATTCTACAGTGCCTAACTTAGATATAACAAATTGGGATAAATCCTAACATTCTCTAAGCTTGTAATATAGTTTGTCACCGAACAAAAAGTTCTAAACCTACCGGCTCAATTTGGCTAAAAAGAGGATATGAATTCAATAATATCAGGGTAGGCTTCAAAAAGGCTCACAGGACCAAACACTTTTGCCTCAGTATGCAAATAACAAAGATCAATCGACAATAGAGAAACAATGCAAGTTCTATAAATGTAAAAGCATGGAACACTCTTGTATAAGTAAATTGGAAAAATAAAATTTGGCCACGAACCTTACAGTGTTTAGATTTCTGGGAGTTGTGACTACCTATCTTTAACTGCCGTACACTTCGCCTTTGAAACACAAGTCACTCCTCCTTTTGAACATTTGGAATACCACTTGAACAAACATTTGTTACTAAACTGTACAAAATCAATTAAACAAGCAAATTCATCAATAATAAACAAGTTCAAGAACAATTACATAAACAGGGGGATTACAACCGAATTAACATAATGAAAACAATAAAAACTGTTCAAGTTAAAATAAAAGTACATCAAAGAAAAAGTGATGAAACAAACAAAAGAAAAATATCAAAAGAGCTGAACCATCAGTAGTCCACTCAATCCTCCATCTGGATAAGAGTCCTCTCCAAAGTGATATTTGGAGCTAGCACCTCCAGCAGCAAAATCAGTCATAATATCTTGCTCCCGATCCTGAGCTCGTCCTCTGGTCACATCAAAATAATGGTCCATAGCTTCCTCGGACCCATCAAAACGCTCAAAAGACCCAGTCATAGGCCGCCTGTTAAGAGCTACCATCTCAAAAAACTCTTGCCCTAACCTAGGACGGTTCCAGTACTCCTGATCAGAAACTTCATTCATCCAGTTAGAATGGCCGAACATATAGTCCAACACTAGAGGATGAATGGGAGCATGTGTACCCTGCTGACTGCTCCCCTCTCCATGCATAAACTGCTGCTGGGGTGGAGGTGGTTGTGGTTGTTCTGCTGCTGCTTCTTCAACCTGAATCTGATGCAGGCGATCATGATAGTCTCTTACGAATGTGTCCAAATAAGTGTCAGTCACAGGCTTCATCATAGGTGCACTTAGATCATTGGCATACAAATCACAATCAGCTTCCTCACAAAGCCAACATATAAGGCTTAAGTGAGGCACGCCTTTCTTTGTACCTGAATCAAACATAAATATATTGTTGGCTATCAACTCACCAACATTGATGGATGCACCATCAAGAATAGCAGCAATAGTATGGAGACGCGACAATGGAATCTCCGAAGAACAAGTGGTGCCCTTCAAAGTTTGCACCACAAAAGATGCCCAAGCCTTAGGATACGGCTTGAAATCAGCCCTCAGCAGCATATGCGATCCTCCCTTATATGTTGCACCTTCCACACACAATTATCGCTTAAGTTCCTCCCACGCCTCATCATTCCAGTTCTTGAACTCATCCAGCCTCCTCTTGACATCACAATTTTCAGGAGGCACAATATCCAGCAATCTATTTATAGCCTCAGGACTATAGTCAATTTCTTTACCTTGGACAAAAGACATGTACCTTCTTCCCATGAACCTAGAATTGGCATAAAAATCAAGGGCCAACGTCTTGTTAGCCTGCTCAAAGATCATGTTGTTGAGAGACTCCCATCCTCGCGATGTGATTACTTGTTCAATTTCAGGATTGGCCATCAACTTAGTTAAGTCGAAGCCTCTCTCTTGGATCACCCTATAGTGACGAATGTCTTTGAAACGGTCTTTGGCGGCTTCGTTATAGAAACGATGATTCACAGATGGTGGTGGTGCGGTAGTGGGGTTAGGTTTCACCGGTTGTTTGTGTTTAGGAGGTGCCTTGGATTTCTTGGTGGCTTGGGATTTTTTTCTTGTGTCAACCATGGTTAGGGTTAAGGAATTGGTATTAGGGTTTGATAAAAGTTTTGATTTTTTGATGAATTTGGGTAGTTTGACGATGAAAGGGACGGTTTAGGGTGATGGAATGATGATTAGGAGATGAAAAGATGAAGGTTTTTGGTGTAAAAGGGTTAGAAGTTCATAAGTTAGGGTTCTGGGAAAATTTTGGCAGAGTTTGGCTACTTTTGGAAGTGAATGGAATGAAAATCGTGTTGGGTTTATTTATAGGTTGGGAAAATCGTGTCACGTTTGGCCAAAAACGTGTCACGATTGGGTTTGTAACGGTCAAAAATGTGAAGAACCACCAATATCGTATCACGTTTGGGTAAAAACGTGTCACAATTTTCAAAAGATAAAAATTTCTTGCCTAGAAAACGTGTCACGTTTTGGCCAACGTGACACAATTTGCCAATGTCGAGAAGACATAATTTTAACTTAGAAAAACTTTGAGAGGCTTTAGAGGAAGGAAAAATCGTGTCACGTTTTACCCAAAACGTGTCATGATTTTGCCCAGTTTAGGACATGAAAAATTTTCTTCCTCTGTTGTTTCAGCTAAAATATTTTTGTGTTTTAGATTTTTTTGAAAGCAATAAAAAATGAAAATTATTACCTGTAAATAAAAGTGTGGGTTGTCTCCCACCAAGCGCTTCTTTATAGTCACTAGCTTGACTGTCAAGGACTTTCAGAGGTCCTTCAGAATAAGTCATACCCTTTCTTTTGGTAGGTCGCCACCTAGATATGGCTTAACTCTCTGCCCATTTACTTTGAAACTTATGTAACCCTCTGGCGTGATTAACTCAACAGCTCCATGAGGTGACACACTCTTGACCACGAATGATCCCAACCACTTTGACTTGAGCTTTCCAGGAAACAGCTTCAACCTGGAATTATACAACAAAACTAGTTGTCCAGAGTTAATATCCCTAAATACTAAGTTTTTGTCATGATACCTTTTAGTCTTGGCTTTATAGATGAACACATTTTCATACGCTCTAAGCCTCATCTCTTCAAGTTCATTTAGTTTTAAGCGTCTTTTCTTACAAGCGGCTACTTGATCAAAATTTAAGGCCTTAATGACCCAATATGCTTTATGCTCTAGCTCAACTGGAAGATGACATGCCTTACTATACACTAACTGATAGAGTGAGAGCCCTATATAAGTTTTGAAGGTTGTCCTATATGCCCACAGTGCGTCATCTAATTTTTTAGACCAATCCTTCATATTTGACGCAACTGTCTTTTCTAGGATCTGTTTCAACTGACGGTTTGAAACCTCTACTTGACCACTAGTTTGTGGGTGATAGGGAGTTGCAACTTTATGATTGATGTTATACTTTTTGAGCACATTTTCAAGAAAATTATTGCAAGAGTGCTTCCCCCGTCACTGATCAAGACTCTAGGTGTTCCAAACCTAGTGAAAATATTTTTCTGCAAGAAATTGACCACCGTCTTAGCATCATTAGCAATACAAGGTATCACTTCAACCCATTTTGTGACGTAGTCAACACATACAAGTATATGGAGATAAGAGTAAGAAGGAGGGAAGGGTCCCATAAAATCAATGCCCCAACAATCAAATAGTTCAACTTCAATGATTTCAGTTATGGGCATCTCATTCCTTTTAGAAATGTTACCTGTCATTTGGCATTTATCACACTACTTGACAAAATCTTGAACAAGGTAGGCCACCAGAAGCCACTTTGCAAGATTTTTGCAGCGATTATTTCTCCACTATGGTGGCCTCCATAAGCTGAGCTATGGCAGTGCCACATAATCCTATTAGCTTCCTCACCTGCAACACAACGTCTAATCAAACCGTCAGTGCTTACCTTAAACAGATAAGGATCATCCCACATATAGTGGTTTGCATCCTTGAAGAACTTTTTCTGCTGATGGTACTCCATCTCATCCGGTATAATGTTACCGGCTTTAAAGTTCGTCATGTCAGCAAACCATGGCCTTACACCAACAACAAACAGTATTTCATTCGGGTATTCGGCCATGATGGTCTTCTCCTTCTTGGTCACCTCATTGTTCTCCAGCCTTGAGAGGTGATCAGCCACCACATTCTCAACTCCCTTCTTATCACGAATCTCAAGATCAATCTCTTGCAACAAGAGAATCCACCTCAACAGCCGAAGTTTCGAATCCCCCTTAGTTAGGAGATAATTAAGAGCTGCATGATCTGTAAAAACAATGACTTTGGAACTTATTAGATAAGAACGAAACTTTTCCAATGCAAAGATTACCGCAAGCAATTCCTTTTCAGTTGTGGAATAGTTCACTTGATTTTCATTTAAAACCTTGCTTGCGTAGTAAATTGCATGGAAAAATTTGTTCTTTTGTTGGCCTAGGACTGCACCAACAACATAATCACTTGCATTATACATAAGTTCAAAAGGTAAATCCCAATTAGGAGCAATGATTATTGGTGTAGTCACCAACTTTGTTTTAATCAAAGAAAAAGCATTTAAGCATTCAGAATCAAAATTAAAATCATTTTCTTTGACTAAGAGGTTACAAAGGGGCTTTGCAATTTTTGAAAAATCTTTTAAGAAACGCCGGTAGAAATCAGCATGCCCCAAGAAACTCCTTACCCCTTTTACATTAACAGGAGGAGAAAGTTTCTCTATAACCTCTATTTTAGCTTGGTCCACCTCTATGCATTTAGCACTTATTTTATGCCCCAAAACAATTCCTTCCGTCACCATAAAATGACATTTTTCCCAATTTAAAACAAGGTTAATTTCGGTGCATCTTTTAAGGACAACATCTAAATGGAACGATCATTGATCAAAAAACTTACCAAACACATAGAAATCGTCCACAAATACCTCAATGTTCTTCTCTATCATATCAGAGAAGATGGAGAGCATACACCTTTGAAAGGTTGTCGGTGCACCATACAGCCCAAAGGGCATTCTTCTATAAGCAAACACACCAAAAGGATAAGTGAATGCAGTCTTTTCTTGATCTTCCAGAGCCACAACAATTTGATTATACCCCGAGTATCCATCCAAAAAGCAGTAAAGGGCTTGCCCAGCCAACCTCTCTATCATTTGATCCATGAATGGTAACGGGAATTGATCCTTCCTTGTTGATGTATTCAATCTCTGATAGTCTATACACATTCTCCAACCAGTGACGGTACGGGTGGGTATCAATTCATTTTTATCATTAGCCACCACCGTCATTTCACCTTTCTTAGGCACCACATGAACATGAATCACCCACGAACTATCAGAAATAGGGTAGATCATACCTGCATCCAGTAATTTCATAACTTCTTTCTTCACCACTTCATTCATTGTCGGGTTTAGTCTTCTTTGAGGTTGAACAACAAGTTTGTATTCAGCCTCCATATGTATCTTGTGCATGCAGTAAGCTGGATTAATACCCTTCAAATCATAAATAGACTATCATATTGCTTCTTTGTTTTCCCTCAACACCCTCATAAGTTTTTCTTCTTCTAAAGGTGTCAAGGTACTGCTGATAATTGCTGGTTGAGAAGTATCCTTGCTGAGAAATACATACTTCAATTGAGGAGGTAGTACTTTCAACTCTGGAATTTTCTCTCCCTCCTTGCTCACAGGTTGCGCCCCTTTAGATTCTTCATCAAGTAACTCTTCAATTTTTACCGGTTCCATCTCTTGCTTGTTTGCCTCAAGTTGCTCTACACATTCCTTCACCTCAAGATCTTCATCAAGGTCACAACTCTCTATAGAATTAAAAATTGTTCTCTCCATAGGTTGTGTTTGTAACGCCCGTTCGATTATTTAATTAATTTTTCGAGTTTAGAATATATTTACGTGATTTATGTGTTAAGTTGTGGTTTTATTAGGCAGGTTATTTTATTATTTAATAGAATAATGTTGAAAATAAAAATAAATACTAAAGTTGTGGGGCTGTTTTTGAATTAGATAGAGTTGTGGGGATTAATGAGATTAGAAAGAGGTATAAAAGGAAATTAGGTTTAGAGAGGAACAGTCAGTACGTTACAGACTTTTGGAGAAAAAGGGAGAAAAGTGGCCAGAGAGGAGAGACCTGCGATTCTGCAATATTATCAGGTAAGGGTGAGCCTAGCTTCGATTATGTTATACTGTAATTCATTATTTATGATTGACGAAGGGATTGGGAAGGTTTTAGAGGGAGTTCTTAAGTTAGGGTTTAATGGATTTTGAGGAATTAATGTGAGAATGATGTGAATTGATGTAGAAACCTGTTACAGAACCTAGATTAATCACTAGGACCTTAATTCTGAATGATTAGAGCCTTAGTATGAGAGATTGGACGAGTTTTAGCGAGGATTTGAGCGAACCCGCAGCCTGTTCTGCGACCGCTCGCCGTGGCGAGCAGACCTACTCGCCGTGGCGAGCAGAATAGTTTAACTCGCGAGGCGAGCAACATCACTCGTCGTGGCGAGCAACCCTTTAGTGCTCGCGAGGCGAGCAACATCGCTCGCCGTAGCGAGCAAGTGGCATAACGCAATTTAAGTAGCTCGCCGTGGCGAGCAGTCCCACTCGCCACAGCGAGCAACGTGGTCTCAGACCACTATAACTTGAGTTTTAGAACTCCGTTTTGAGCGAGACTTTGAGGGTAGACCTTTGAATAGTATCAAAGATGGTTAAGACTTAAATTAGAACCTGTAATGACGCTGTAAGATGATTTTAAGACATTGGCGTTAATCTATGATTAAATGATTATTAAGTGAGGTTTATGAATGAAGTATAAATGATGATTGTGATGATAACTATGTGCTGTAAATATATATATTAAGTGTGCTGAGCTTCTGTCATGTATTGTATAATTGCATGTGTCGATAAAGAGTCGTATTTGATGTTAAGACGTTGTGATATCTTGTTTAAGAATTAAAGGGTCGAGTTCATGCATTTGCATAATTTGAGACGGAGGAGCTTATGCTCAAAGTGACGGAGGAGCTTATGCTCAAAGTGACGGTGGAGCTTATGCTCAAAGCGACGGTGGAGCAATTGCTCAAAGCGATGGTGAAGCTTATTTAAGCTTAAATATTGGTACCACATGCATGATATCTAAGATGTTAGAGTTGCATAGTCGAGTTGCATTTGTCGAGTCTTGTGTCTAAGACGTTAAGAGATGATTTGTTATGTGAAGAATGTTTTAAGATGACTTGTATATGTGGATGTTTGAGACGTTTATGTTCTATGTGATAAACATTGTTGTTGTTGTTAAGCATAGATATTTGAGTTATATGTTAATATAATTGATGTGAATCTCACCCCTTCTGTTGGAATTGCCGCCTCGTGGGCAAGTGCAGGTGACCAAGCGTAGGATTGACGATGTGAGAGGTCCTTGTGGAGTCCTAGGAGCTCTGATACGTAACGGGATGGGGATTATCTTTAGTTTCTATTCCTTATGTATCGTTTGAATTAATTATGACATTGGTGCGAAGAACTAATCTTTTAAAGAATTTGAATTATGTTTCCGCTGCTACATTTTGAATAAAGACGAGGAATAAATTATTATTCATTTTGTTTAAAGCTGTTTTGAAATGTGACATCCTGAATTATTGTGATATACTCTGATTTAATGCATGAAATTTTTATGTTGGGAATTCGGGGTGTTACAGTGTTGGTTGAGGCTCACTAGAATTGTCTTCAACTATTTCATCAATAACATCAATACGGTAACATTGAGGATTGTCACTTCGGCGCTTCATAGCTTCAAAGATATTGAACACCATTTGTTCATCTTGGAATCTCAACATGAGTTCACCCCTCTCAACATCAATCAGAGCACGACCAGTTGCAAGGAATGGTCTTCCTAGGAGTAATGAGATATCTTCATCTTCAGCAAAATCCAAGATAACAAAATCAGCATGAAACACTAAGTCATTAACCTTGACCAACACATCTTCTAGAATACCATAAGGATAAGAAATTGACTTATCAGCTAAAGTGAGGGTCATTCTTGTAGATTTTGGCTCCCCACATCCTAGTTTCTTCATCATTGATAGATGCATCAAGTTTATACTTGCCCCTAAATCACATAAAGCTTTTCCGACATCTAATTTCCCAATGGAACAAGGAATAGTAAATGCACCAGGATCTTTTAACTTAGATGTGAGTTTCTTTTGGAGGATTGCACTACAATTCTCTGAAAGTGCAATGTTCTCATCATCTTTTGGTTTCCTTCTTCCAGTCAATAATTCTTTCATAAACTTAGCATAAACAGGAATTTGATCAAGAGATTCACTAAAAGGAATATTAACTTGAAGTTGAGAGAAGAGTGCCATGAACTTCTTGAATTGACCTTCCTCTTTCTTCTTCTTCTTTGCCAAATAAGGATAAGGAAGCTTCACATATGATGGAATTACCTGCTCTTTGTTTCCATCCTTCAGCAGTTGGCTTTTAGTCTTCCTCAAGATTGAGTCAACATCTAATAACTTCTCACTTTTTTCTTCCTCATTATTTTTTTCCTTTTTTTCATTTTCAACTACACCATAATTGTTCTCTTTTTCAACTTCGCCATGTTCTAATTCATCTACAACTATCTCCTCTTCAACTTTCTTGGGGGCTTTTGGAACTGAAGGTGTTAAAACCTTTTTGCTCCTCAACTCTATAGCATTACAAGTCTCATTCTTAGGGTTTTATTTAGTGTTACCTGAGAATCCCCTTTTGTTCTGTTCAGCCAGCTGCTTTGTCATCTGCCCTATTTGAGTTTCAAGCAATTTTCTAGAGGCTTCATTGTTCTTCCTTTCAGTTTCTTGACTCCTCTTCATTTCTTCAAAGTTTCCTTGAGTCATGTAATGCCCCATTTTTATATATATTTAATTATTTTTATTTAGTTTGGAGTCTTTTGTTGATTTATTTGATTAATTGTGATATTTGATGCTATGCGATGATTTTTAAGATTTATCAGTAGGTTGTTATAACATAAAAAGTAAAGGAATCTAATTAGATTAGATTTAATGAGGCATAAGGGTAAGTTGGTAATTGGAGGAGTTTGTTAGGTTAAGATTAGGAGAGATTATAAATAGAGGAGAACATTAGAGAATTAAGGTTAGAACCAGAGAAAACTTGAAGAACACGGTTTTTGGGAGAAAAGAGGAGAAACTTGTAGAGTTCTGAAAAATCAATCAATCTTAGGTAAGTGTGGGACTAACCTTCTTTAATCATAAGTATATAATTCTGAAAAATAGTTTAATCTAGTTGTTGTTGTTGAATTTTTGTTGTTATAGAAGTTAGGTTTTTGAATTGAATTAGATTGATGAAAGTATAGATAATCCCATGAATTGAGTTTTGTAGCCTTAAATAGTGGATAATCCAATAGGTTAATAAAGAATTAGTGTTTGAATGATAGTGTAATCATAGGGTGAATATTAGGGCCGAGTTTGGAGAATTTATGATAAAAAACGGAGTCGAAAAAGGTTCCCCAAAATGAAATCGCAGCAAAACTGTGATTTTGCTGTCACCGTGCGTTTCTTGTTGTCTCGGTTTGACAAGTTTAAGTTCCGAACTGGGTTTTGATGTCTTCATGAAAGTTTTAGATAAGGATGTTAGATTTCAATAGCCTTTGGAGTGACTCAATTTAAACGTCTAGAACTCTAGATATGATTAAAATACTACACAGGGGTCAACAGGGTCGTGCTCTTGTCGATTTCTGTAACGGAATAACAAAAATAAAAACTGGGACTTTTTTGTTCATAATTAGGTTTTGATGTAAACATGAAAGTTTTATATAATTAAGTTAGTTTTCCAATGGCTCTGGTTTGACTTGAAAATGTTTTGTGGATTTTGAATTATGGTAGAAACACTCCAAGTGGGTCTTAGAAGACTTTTAAGAAAATTTAGCATAACCGCTTCTAAATCAACCCGAAACTTTTGGTTTGCTTCCAAACTTCAAATCCTAAGTATTATGAGTTTAATTAGAATGTTTAGGAGTATTTAACCTATGTCTTGATGAATCAAACTTAGTTTTCTTTTGATAATGAATTAGTGAATCATATCGATATGTTGTTGTTGATTTATGGTTGAATCTATTATTAATATGATGTTTATATGAAAGTTATATGATGTTTATATGAAAGTTTTTTATATGATGTTTATGTGAAAGATGATATTGTTGTGGTACTTGAAGTTGTGTCTTTGCATAATGATTGTTAAACTTAGGGGGCTTGATGCTTGTCGATGTTATTGTTGTTGCATTTCTGAATCGTACTATTGCATAAGCATTTGTCAAAGTTGGAGGCTTGATGCCTTTTTAAAGTTGGGGGCTTGATGCCCTGTTTAGTCGAATTATGACATTATGTTGGGAGCTTGACGCGCCGTTGGTACCACATGCATTTGTTGAGTCGTTGTCGTTGTTGTTGAACGAAGTTGATTGATTCCTTTATGTGAATTAATTGTTGATTAGTTGTTGCTGTTCTATGTTGATTGATTCCTTGATGTGGATTAATTGTTGATGATTAGTTGTTGTTGTTCTATGTTGATTGATTCCTTTATGTGAAGTATTTGTTGATGACTAATTGTTGCTGTTTATATTGATTAATTTTTCTTTATGAATTGTTGCTTATTATTAATGAATGTGAAATCTCACCCCTTCTGTTTGAATGTGTTCTCTATGTGGGTAACGTGCAGATAACCAAGAGTAACCGCTGATGTGAGTTGATCCTCGTGTCGTACTAGGAGTCTTGCTCTGATATGTAACGGGATGAGGATATTTATTTGTTTTGTTTTTCCTTTGTTACATATCACTTTTTATGAAGTTGTTGTTGAACCATTTTTATTGGAGCTTTTATTTTGTTGATGATGTTGAGGCCTAGTGCCAAGTTTGATTTTAAATGTTGAATATTTCCGCTGCGACATTATTTGAATTATTGAAAACAGGTGTTTGATTAAATAGCGGACTTTAACCCTATTTATAATGAAATGATTTTTGAAGAACGTAGATGTGACATCTTGTTTATGATGCACTCTGATATGTTTTACCTTTATTTATGTGTTGGGAAAACAGGGTGTTACAATTGATATTAGAGTAGGTCGGTCTGTCTGGCCAAGTAGATTGAGTCGTTTGTGTCGTGTGACAGTTTAATACTGTCTTTGAGTTTCCTAACCTATATCCGTTGTGTAGTGAATCAAGATGGCTAGAAGAAACGATGTTGCTATTTCTGTTGCTTTACAAGTTATGGCTCAAACTGTGGAGCAACAACCTAATGTTGGTGCTGGTGGTAACAATGGAGTTCGGATGCTGGAGACTTTTCTAAGGAACCATCCACCTACCTTTAAAGGAAGATACGATCCCAATGGAGCCCAGACATGGCTCAAGGAGGTCGAGAGAATTCTTTTCGAGTCATGGAATGCACTGCGCCTCAGATGGTGCGCTTTGGTACAAAACGTTTATCATCGTAAGTTGATTGGGCAGCATCAATTGTCAGCTTTAAATGTTTGGCGACGTGTGTCAGTTTTTGTTTTGCGAGAATAATCGTCTTAATGGTGCGACAATAGTCGTCTTACTTGTGCGATAATAATCGTCTTAATGGTGCGACAATAGTCGTCTTAATGGTGCGATAATAATCGTCTTACTTGTGTGATAATAATCGTCTTAATGGTGCGATAATAATCGTCTTACTGGTGCGATTATAATTGTCTTACTTGTGCGATGATAATCGTCTTAATGGTGCGATAATAATCGTCTTAATGGTGCGATAATAATCGTCTTATTGGTGCGATAATAATCGTCTTACTTGTGCGGTAATAATCGTCTTAATGGTGCGATAATAATCGTCTTACTGGTCCGATAATAATCGTCTTACTTGTGCGATAATAATCGTCTTAATCTTCGGCAACTTGTGTTGATTTTAATTTGCTTGGTTGTTGGCGACAAAGTGCTTTTTCCTGATAAGATTGATGGAGAATATGACAGCATAAACAATAAGTTATTCATATTTTTGAAGAAGATAGTGTGCCTCGTTAATCTCCTTTCGTTAATTATGGCGTGTTTGTTTTGCGAGTTCTCTCCCTTTGTTAATCTCGCCCTTGGTGGGCTTGTTAGTATCCCAACCTTGATTTATCTGAAATATATTCTTCCACACTTCCAAAGTAATCAGTATCATAGATAAAGGAGTTTTTATCTGAAATATTATCCATAGATATATACCAACAAATAATTGCAAAATAAACAAAATCTATAAAAGCCTTCGAATTTAAGGTTGTATAATATATTTTCTCAAAATATATTGGGCAAGAAATTTTCTTCGAATCAATAAGTGAAAATATATTGTCTCAAATATATTGAACATAAAATTTTCTTCAATTCTAAAAGTGTAGATATATTTTCTCAAAATATATCGGCCGAGAAATTTTCTTCGAATCAATAAGTGAAATTATATTGTCTCAAATATATTGAACATAAAATTTTCTTCAAATCTAAAAGTGTAGATATATTTTCTCAAAATATATCGGGCGAGAAATTTTCTTCAAATCAAATAGTGTATTTTCTCGAAATATATTAAGCGATAAATTTTCTTCAAATCAAATAATATATTTTCTCAAAGTATATTTGACAATAAATTCTCTTCAAATCAAGTAATATATATTGTCTCAAAATATACTATTTGATTAAACAATTGTTGAGCACAAAAATAATATTCTTATATGAAATTGATGGTACCTTGCCAAGTCAATTGTTCGTCTAACCTTATCTGAAATTGATGGGACGCGTACTATCTCGCCAAGGCAACTGCTCGTCCAACCTTCGTAATTTTTAAAGTCTTCGACCGACCTTAATTTGTAGAATTCTCCTTATAAAGATATCACATACATAGTGTGAACAAATCATATTATGATAGCTACGTTCATATCAATTATCAAAAATTCCTATAATATCATATACTTCCTCCTGTCTCAAATGTAAGAAACTTTTCACTAAAAAGTAAAAAGCTGCTTACATTTGAGACCGGAGAGAGTATATGGTTTTGTATACGAAAATTTTAAAGACAAAGAACATATGATTCCTTTACCGAAAAGTGGAGGATCACGCAATTTAATAGCCGTATGAGGTATATAGCAGAATTGTTATTTTGATCAACTTTATCAACAAACACAAAGATCAATTTACCTACATAAGAGCGGATTTAGCAATGATACGATACATCGGAAACTGGTGACCATAATTAGTATATTCAAGAGTCATCTCAGCCATCACATGTTATTATAATTTCTAAAAGTAGCAGCTTCTAGTTTTATCGATATTATGCTACTTCTAATTTAAAAATAATTAGTATAAAAAATAAGCAACAGTTTCCAAGGAGATGAATATTGAATCATTCATCATTTTTTATATTTTTTCGTATATAGACCATACAGAAAGATTAAAGCTAGTGCCAATACATTGAGAACCTTCAACTATAGACAAGTTCATGATCTGAATAAATTCTTAGATAAATAAAGTAAAATACTCCTTGATACCAAAATCACTTCACTTATGTCTACTTTTCCATACTAGACTGCTATTTCAATTATATCATGTGTGAGAAATAATGCCAATTGATTGATAAATTAGTAAGCTGCATGCATGAAGACAAAATTTGATTAAAATAATTTAAATAAAATTAGTCTCATAAAGTGACTGCCAAGCCAAACTTTATGAGGAAAGCTCCAAAGTTCTAATTATAGTTTTTTGTTCTTCGAGAAAGTATATGGATTCAGCCTTTTCTAATTAAGGGTTAGGAAGGCATATGAGATATACTTTCTTAACGATGGCCTGGCGGTAGAGAACGTACAGGTACATCACAAGTTGTGATCATGTAAATCAAGCATCGTTTAGTTATAAGATTATGAACAACTTAAATGGTGAACACCCGTAAGTAAAGCAAATGATAAAATAGAACCGGTGGACTATTAACTCAGATGACGTATGAATGATAAATTAGTTTTCAAGAATCATAATATAATTTTGAAGAGATAAAACCTGATATAGGTCTGTGAACCGTTTTCAAGAATAGCCGATGGAGATTATCGCCAGAACAAAAAAAAGAAAAAAGAGCCGCCTCTCCAAATAATAGGATTAATAGAGAATAACATGATTTTTTTATGGATGAAACCTGGTTTGGTTTCTGATGAACTATTGTTGTAACGCCGCCTCTCCACTATGCATTAGATTGGTTTGATTGCATAAAAGTAACGACAGAAAATAAAATTGATTGTTAAGAATCATCGACGTTCCCTAATTGGTATACTGCACCTATTCTTATGAATGATTCTCTAGTTCCACGATGGTTAACAAAATAGTCTTAATCAATCCCTTGAGTTGGAACCCTCCTCTAGGATTACAGCCCCTAATTCCTTAGGTGGTCTAATAATCGTCGAAGGTTTTAAGCACGTTAACCTAATATCACTAATAAAGGATTATTCATTCCTAGACTAACCATGTTTATTATAACAATTCAATTAGGTCTAAGTCGAAAGTTAGGGTCAGTAGTCATTCGTTCTCACTAAATCATATATATATATATATATATATATATATATATATATATATATATATATATATTTGATCAGGATATATAAAGCATTAATAACAATTGAATTGAATAAAAACTAGATTGTCATTCACAATAAATAGAGTTTCACAGCAACATGGTTCAATTAGGGTTACAAAGAATCATCTCAGACCTAACATCTAATGGATTTAGCTACTCATAATGGTGTTTACAAATAACATAATCATTAGAGGAATCAATACATACATGAATTGGTAAAAGAGTGAAGAAATCGCCCTTTTAGCTGTCTTGTAGTCTCAAAATCGCACCAAACCTCAGCTTAAATAGGCACAAAAATTCGCCCAAAATCGTGTCACGTTTTAAGTAAATCGTGACACGTTTTTGCCTTGTGTAACAAACAACTGAATTAGGGTTTCTTCAAATCGTGTCACGTTTTGGTCATCGTGACACGTTTTTCCTTGGCAGAGAGCATTTTTTGGTCTTCACAAATCGTGTCACATTTTTGCAGAATCGTGACACATTTTCTTCTTTGTATTTTCTTCAGTTTTTTCTGCTTTTCTTGCTGCTTAAGTTACCATGTGAACTCAAAATTGTGATCAAAATAAATGGAAAAAGATCATCAGGAGGAAAGATAGGTATCTTACTTTTCACTTGGAAATGGAGGATTTTGACAACAACGATCTCAACAAATATTTTAAGCTAACATTCACCAAATTACATGAAAGTTAATAAACATACAAAAATGCTTAGGAGTGTAGATTGTTCTCCGCTTATCTTACACTCACGTGTAATATTTTGTTTATATATATATATATATTCTCAAACTAAAAAAAATTATCAAAAAAAAGGGGAGGTTTTCTATGCTAAATTTTTAGATAATTATTTTATGGGAGTGCTAGGACAAGTAGTGTGAATTTATGACCCTGTAACAAGGACATGAAGATTGGGGATTATATAGAAAAGTTTGAGTTAATGTCAAAATATTTGTTGTTTTTTGTTTTTGTTTCAAGATGATGTTGATAAAGATTGGTTATGTGATCAATTTGAAGGTGTACTAAATCATGGCATCAGCTACTAGAAACTGATCATATAGAAACCAAAATCATGATGATGCCTTATAAACAAAAACGCTTTCAATGATGAAGAATATCTCTCCCTCTACATTTTACTTATTACTATAATTTTTACATTTTGGCTTATTTGTTAGCCCCTAAATTTAATAAAGGCAACAATTAAAAGGTATACCCAAAAAACCCAAACAAAATTTATTAAATTTGAGTTGCAGCAGACAAGACAAGTTATCCAAAAAGGATATAGCCTCTGTTTGGTTTGGCTTTTGCAAAGCCAGAATCAATTCTGGAGCATTTCAAAAGCAATTATGCAATATTTAACATGTTTGGTTTGGCTTTTCAAAATAGCTTTTATCCTCCAAAAGCAATTCTAGTTGAAGCTACAATTCCTAGCTTCTTACTTTCCTAGAATCAATTCTACACCCTCAATTCTATTAATTCCATCCCTGCCCTCATTAATTTAGTAATTTCTATTTATTTGTATTTAACTATGTCTATTTTGGTAATTATACATTCAAAAGTAATTTTGATCAAAACTATCCAAACAACAATCATTCTGTTTAATCAATTCTGCATTATTGCATCCAAACATAAATCAATTCTGTCAGGATCAATTCTGTCAAAATCAATTCTTTCAGAATCAATTCTGTCAGAATCAATTCTACACACCTCAGAACCAAACACACACTTATTCCATTCCAATGATGATGATACAATTCTCCAATGAGAATTAATTTTAATATCTTAATTTCCACGTACGTGTCCAAATCTGATTGGAGAACTGCACGCACAGTACCATAACACCGCATAGAATAGTTAGTTAGTGTGTAATTTGAAACAAACGCAGTGCTTGGTCATCACGTTTCTCTGCTGCATGCATCATCCGTACTACACTAAATGACAACAAACTATTACAAAAACCCTCTCATTCTTTTTTCTCATTCCTCACTCAAACGCCACCGTTTTCTTCTTTCTACTCTTTATAAGCACTAGTACGTAACCAATCACAACACAAAAATATTTCATTCTCATTCTCATTTCACACACACTTCTAGCACAAGGTAAAACCATAATCACTTTTTTCAAGTTCAGCTTTAATATGCTTCACAATCGCTTATTTATACTAGTATAACTTTCAGCTTAACAATCATTATTAGTTACTGTTTCTATCTCTCTTTCTATGATTTGAATCCATAATGTTTCACATTTTTGTTCAACACGGTTGAATCAGGCTTAATCTATTTGTTTAGCAACTTATTTTGAATTGATTTTATGATTTTCATTTTCAGATGTACCAAAAATCCAACCAGGCTCGTGAATCTGATTTGGAGTACTACGAGCGTAGATATTATGAAGACTTGAAGGATGATTACTACAAGGATAAGCTCAAAATCTCTGATTCAACGTATCGTTGTCCGTTTTGCTACAACAAGGATTACTACTCTTTGAGTGAGCTATTGAGACATGCATCCAGAATTGTGGGTGACTCAGGTGAGGCAGTTAAAGATGTTGCTAAGCATTCAGCTCTTGAAATGTATATTGAAAGCTATGGTGATAAATTAACTGCTGTTGTTGGTGTTAGTAATGTTACTGATAAGTCAGTTAATCTGAGTATTGCTAATGAGAAATCACTTATTATGAATGATGCTGAGGGTCAGTTGGGTAATGTGAATGTTGTTGATGATGATGATGATGATGAGTTGTTTGTATGGCCATGGATGGTTATTTTGAAAAATATTGTTACTAATATTGACCCAAAAAGCGGAAAGTATGTTGGGAAGAATCATAAAAAAATTAAGGAGGAGCTGATCATGAATGGGTTTCACCCATTGAAAGTTACTTCCCTGTGGAACTTTAAAGGACAAACACCCTTTGCCGTTGTTCAATTTGGACGAGAGTGGGATGGTTTCCACAATGCTATGAAGTTAGAGAGGAGCTTTCAAGCAGAGCACTGTGGTAAGAGGGATTACTTGGCTTTACGGGAGCAGGAGCGTGGAGATAGACTCTTTGGGTGGATGGCACGTCGTGATGACTATATTTTCAGGGATATAGTTGGGAAACATCTCCAAGGAAATGGGGATTTGAAAACTGTTTCCGGGAAAGAAGCCGAGGACAATAGGAAAGCGAGGAAGCTTGTCTCTGGTTTGGCCAATACCTTAAAGCTGAAGACCGAGGAATTGGAACAAACAGCAAGCAAGTATGATGAGGTGAATGTGTCCCTAAGGAAAGCGATGGATCAAAAGGAAAAGATGCTTGAACATTTCAACAAGGGTATGTTGATAGTTAAACAGAATTGTTCTAATTAATATTGGTGTTCTGTTTCTTTGATTTAGAGGTGAAACATTCTGGTTTTTACTACTATATCTATCATTTTGGTGTAGCTTACAGTCTGTTACATTTTGGAATGATTTGTAGTTGATTTGATTTTTTAATAATTCATGGTAGCTTAGTCTGTTTTATATTGTTTCATTAGAGATCAGCAAGATGCGGCAGGTTGAACGCGAGTACCAGGAGAAAGTATCTAAGGATCATGAAAAAGCCAGGCTGGAACTGGAAGCTCGGAGGAACGAACTTATTTTCCGTGAGAAGGACCTGCAGAAGCGTGAAGCAGATAATCACAATGAGAAAGCCAAGCTACATTTTGAGAAGAAACATGTAATATATTTCGGGTCTTTTAATTTATGATAGCAATGCTAAATGAATTATTCTCTCCTTTTAACCCTCTCGTGAACGCACTTTTTCTGATAGGTTTCTAAAATTTCAACGCATTTCTTTGAAAGTGCTCAATTTACAGGAGAACTAAATTTGCTTCTTTAAAAATGGACCAATCACAAAAAGTGTTGTTAGCATTCCTTACTCTATGGACCATTTGGTCTTCTGTGTCAAATTATGTACACCAATCCCTCTTATTTTTCAATAACTTATGACATATTAAATCTGCTCTTCATCTTGTTGTTTACAGAATGAGATGGCATTAGAAGAGCAACAAAAGGCTGATGAAAAAATGATGTACTTGGCAGAAGAACATAAGGCACACTTTTCATTTTCCTATAACCTACAGTTTTTAGTTCAGCTGCATGTATATACTTATGTTTTGAGGACTCTTTTGGTTGGATGTTGCAGAAAGAAAAAGAGAAACTTCACAAGAAAATTCATGACCTGGAGAGAGGACTTGATGCTAAACAGGCATTGGAATTGGAGATAGAAAGGCTGAAAGGAGCTTTCCAGGTAATGAATCACATTGGAGAGACTGATATAGATGAGAAGAAAAAATTGGAGGAAATCAAAATGGAGCTGCAGGAAAAGGAAGAGGAATTAGAGGGTGTGGAAGATCTTCAACAAACTCTGGTTGTTCAGGAGCGCAAAACTAATGACGAATTGCAAGATGCCCGCAAAAAGTTAATAACTGTATGTATCTCCCTCAATATATAAATGTTAATATTAATGTCTTTTGGCCATCAACTCATCTAATGGTCTGAAAATCAACTTTAAAATGTCTTCTGTAACTAATCTTTTACAAAGTCAGGATATATTGTTTTATTGTATAAATTGCCTTGTAAAACTTAAGCAGAAATATAGGATCATTTATATTTTTTAATTGACATACAGCTGTTTATATAATACTACTACTAAAAGAAAATTGTCCAAATTATATAGTTGAAATCTTATTTAAGTTGCTTGGAAGACGTGTCTTGTTCACGTGTATTTACAACGGCCAATCCAAATTTTCGGTGTTTTCAATTCAGTTTTATACTTAAGGATTTTCACTTTATCAATGTATCATCTTATCACGTGAATAACTTGGTTTGCTTGTCTAAACTTTCTATTAGCTATCCAGTTGTTTGTGTCCAAAGATGATGATTGTAATTCATATAGTTTTACATTTTAGGTGAAATTGGTAGAATCGGGTCAGTTCTTTGAAAAGAGCAGATTTTCTTTTTACATTTTCAGTTAATTTGTCATAATTATTTCATACTGGTCCAATCATAAGGTATCTGATGCTTAAACTTGAAGCAAAAATAGTTTGTTCCTGTTGCTTTGTTGCAATGATTTCATTGTTTGTTTTGTCCATTTAACTACTTTTACTTGTACACAGTGGATTGGCTGCCCAAAGAACACTGCTCGAGTCATAATTTCTGTGAAAAGGATGGGCGAACTTGATATTAAGCCATTTGTGGAAGCAGCTAAGAGAAAATTTTCTGATGAAATGAATGAGAAAGCAGTAACTAAGAGAGAATTTTCAGAGAAGGTGCAAATGAAAGCAATCGAGTGGTGCTCAAAGTGGGATGACTGTGTTAAGGATCCTAGCTGGCATCCGTTCAAAGTTGTAACTGACAAAGAAGGGAACTCCAAGGTACAATGATTTCACGAATTATGTTTGTTCGTTAAAATTATTATTTTTTCCCAGCTGTTCTGTAATGACACGCCTTTGGATATATTTATCCCCTAAAACATGCAATGCACCATTTCTTAATAATTAGAAAGCATGGTAATTGGTATTGCGTAGTGATCTATTTACTGGAAATTTGCTGGTGTTGGCACTTATTTGGCATGTTTGTTTCCCTGCTATGAGCTGTATGGACCATGATCTAATATTTGTTAGATATATCACACAGGAAATTTTAGACGGAGAAGATAAAAAGCTGAAAAGTTTGAAGGATGAGTTTGGGGATGAGGTGCATGATGCAGTAGCTACAGCTCTGAAGGAGTTAAATGAGTACAATCCTAGTGGTAGGTACCCAATACCAGAACTCTGGAATTTTAGGGAAGGAAGGAAGGCTTCTTTGAAGGAAGGTGTTTCCCATTTAATTAAGCAATGGAAACTAAACAAGGGAAAGAAAGCTTATTGAGGCTTCATTTGGGCGGTAAGAGCTTAGAATTAGACATATATATATATGCAGGAAATTTAGTTGAAATTCTAGCTCTAACAGGCTTTGGTACAACTCAATCATATTGCCAATTGTTAGTGCCTTATAATACTTCGTATGGTTGTTATATATAGTTACTTATCATGTAGGAGTCCTTTTTTAGCAGATAATGTGTATGACTTTTGGGTTAAAACTTTGAAACGAGTAGAAGTTTTTTTAAATTGTTGATTATTGAAATTTATGTTGAGAAAAGTAATCAAGACCAGTAGGTGGTATCAATTGTCTCCCTTTTGTAGTCTGGTTTAAATTTTTGTCTTGAAGTTAAATTCATTTAAACTCGTACCTGAAACTA
Source organism: Medicago arabica (assembly GCA_946800305.1). Taxonomy (NCBI): domain Eukaryota; kingdom Viridiplantae; phylum Streptophyta; class Magnoliopsida; order Fabales; family Fabaceae; genus Medicago; species Medicago arabica. The sequence continues at coordinate 53,485,844 of OX326971.1, forward strand.
AAAATAAAGCATCATATCATTTTCATACAATAAAAAATTTATTACACATTAATTGGATTGCTTTTGATATTCTTGAACAGGTGCCTTAAATATGTATAAAATTTAAGAATTGGAGTGGTATAGTGAGGTTATATTCATGTTTCGGTGAAATTTGTCTTCACAAGGTTTCTGCCCTTTTTTTAAATCTGCTATGTAAGGCTACATTGTAAGGGCTTGTGCTACAGGTTTAAGCTTGGTACAAGGCTGCATTTTTTTTTTCTGTACAACTTCAGAAGTTTTGGTATTTTACTGTGTAACTTGGTTGTGGTGTTATTTGGTTAAGTGTGATGAAATGAAATTTCTTTTCTTTGATAAACTTTTTACACTGCGAAAAAACACATATCTTAGCTTTTTTTTTTTTGGAAGTTCAAAGCTTGCATTGATTAGAAAAGAGAACTAGCCTGATCAGGGCCTACAACAGTAGTAACAACAGAAAAAACAAATTGGTTTGAATGTATATTCCCTACCTAAACTGTTGTTTCTCTTCATTGATATTTTTTGTCCTAATATTCCATAACTCATTTTTTGCTATAGCATATTATGGATTCACACTGTTTATGAAACATTATTTGTGTGTTTTGATGTCATGTTTAGATTTATAAATGAGGTGCTTAATAGTTGATACACAACATCGATGTACATCTAATGTGAAACTGTAACTTACAGTTAAACGTCGTTATTACCTAGTAACTGAACACAACAAATTATAAACTGTAACTGATGTTGCTCTTTTGACGAATTTTTCCTCGTGTCTTGCACGATTTCGCGCTACTAGTCTTGTAGAATATAATTACCCTTAAAAAAATAACCAATAGTTGAGAAGAAGTGTTGGAAAACTCTGAGCTGAGTTATTGTTGATGAGTACTTATACTACTGATTACAAATGCATCCTTATTTATTAGACATGCATAAATAACCTGCTATGGTATATCAGAATTGGCTACTGCAATATTCACAGTGGAAAAGGGAAGTAAAATTGTTCTATGTAAAAAAGGTTTAGGTGTTTCACTAGCAGCAGAGTCTTTCAAAGCTTCGGCACATTTGATCAAATTAGATTTCTCTGTGCTATAAGAATCTGAGAAAGAATGAGTGATAAATTTCAAATCTCCGGTGACACTTTTCCTTCGACTGAAATTCTTTAACCTTCCAACATCAGAATTTCTCCTACTCTCTTTCTTCAAACTTAATGTATTGCTTAAGTCAATAGAATTTCAAGACATGTCGGTGAGAGTTTCATACCCACACCTAAGACCATCGTTAATGCTATCTTCTATAGATCTAGATTTTAAAAACCCTATCTCTCTATCTTTTTAAAATTCATCACGCAAACGACACCGTTTCATCATTTCTAGTGTCAGAGTTTTTATTTATTACCAAAACCAGAAAATTTTCTTTTCACACATTCATAATTTATTTTCATTTCCATTTCGAGAAAATCTTCTTAGGGTTTCGTTTTCTTCATCTTCTCACACATTCTCTCGTTTTTTCTTCTCTGGTTTTCGCCGTTGATTCCGCCTTCAAATCTCTTCATCGTCGTTTCATTGAGTAATCTTCTCGCACAAGGTAACACCATAATTTCTACTCTTTAATGGCTTTTATATTATGATTTCTTTGTAATCGATTTTTTTCTCTTTTTACAATAACTTCTATTCAATGAAAATGTTAACGCTGAGCTTAACAATCAAATCATCTGATTTTTAATTTATTGTGTTTCATAATCGCTTATTTCTTAGTATAACTTCAAGCTTAATAATCATAGAGTTTGTATTTTATTTTCCATGGTTTATTTTCAGTTTTTGTTTGTATCTTTTTGTTTGTGTAGCTCTTTCTTTGGATTTGATTATATGAATTTTATTTTCAGATGTCGAAAAAATCAAAACATACTCATGATTCGGATTATGAATACTACGAGAGTAGATATTACGAAGACTTGAAGGATGATTACTATAAGGACAAGCTCAAAATCTCTGATTCGACGTATCGCTGTCCGTTTTGCTACAATAAGGATTACTACTCTTTGAGTGAGTTATTGAGACATGCTTCCAGAATGATGGGTGACTTGCGTGAGACGGATAAAGAAATTGCTAAACACTCTGCTCTGAAAAAGTATATTGAAAGGTATCTAGATGTTAAAGTTGATAGAATTAGGTTATCTGGTAATAGAATTGCTAGTGATAAGGTACCTGGTGTTAGTAATGCTAGTGATAAGACGGTTAATTTGAGTATCGCTAATGAGAAGTCACGTCTTATGAATGTCGATAAGGGTCAGTTAGCTAACAAGAATGTCGTTGATGATGAGTTGTTTGTCTGGCCATGGATGGTCATATTGGCTAACAATGTTACTAATTTTGACCCGAAAAGCGGAAAGTATATTGGGAAGAATCATAAGAAAATTAAGGAGGAGCTGATCATGAAAGGGTTTCAGCTGATCAGAGTTACTGCGCTGTGGAACCCTAGAGGACAAACACCCTTTGCCATTGTTGAATTTGGAAAAGAGTGGGATGGTTTCGACAATGCTATGAAGTTAGAGAGGAGCTTTCAGGCAGAGCACTGTGGTAAGAGGGATTACTTGGGTTTAAGGGAGCAGGAACGAGGGGATAGACTATTTGGCTGGATGGCACGTCGTGATGACTATAATTTAAAGGATGTAGTTGGGAAACACCTGAAGGGAAATGGGGATTTGAAAACAGTATCTGGAAAAGAAGCCGAGGACACTAGGAAAGCAAAGACGCTTGTCTTTGGTTTGGCCAATACCTTAAAGCAGAGGACTGATGAATTGGAACAGACAGCAAGCAAATATGATGAGGCTAATGTGTTCTTAATGAAAGTGATGGAACAAAAAGAGAAGATGCTTGAAGTTTTTAACGAGGGTATGTTTGATAGTTAAAGTCAGCTGCTCTAATTAATATTGGTATTCTGTTTCATGGATTTAGAGCTGATACATTCTGGTTATTATTAATATATCTATCCTCTCGGTATAGCTTAACATTCTGTTGTATTTTGGGATGATTTGTTGTAGTCGATGTGATTTTTTAATTTTTTATATTTCATGGTAGCTGAGTTTGTTTCACATTGTTCCATTAGAAATCAGCAAGATGCGGCAGGTTGAACGCGAGTATCAGGAGAAAGTATCTAAGGATCATGAAATAGCCAGGCGGGAACTGGAAGCTCGGAGGAATGAACTTATGTCTCGTGAAAAGGATCTGCAGAAGCGCCAAGAAGATAATCACAACGAGAGAAACAAGCTATATCTTGAGAAGAAAAATGTAATGTATTTTGGCTCTGTGAATTTATGGTAGCAATGCTAAATGAATAATTCTCTCCTTTTGACCCTCTCGTGGACACACTTTTTCTGTTAGGTCTATTTCTTTTATTTCTTTGAAAGTGATCAATTTACAGGAGAAAATTTGCTTCTTTAAAAATGGACCAATCACAAAAAGTGTCTTTAGCAATCCTTACTCTATGGACCATTTGGTCTTTTGTGTCATATTACGTACACCAATCCATCTTATTTTTTAATAACTTATGACGGATTAAATCTGTTCTTCATCTTGTTGTTTTCAGAATGAGATGGCATTAGAAGAGCAACAAAAGGCTGATGAAAAAATGATGTCTTTGGCTGAAGAACATAAGGCACGTATTTCATTTTCCTTTTATCTACAGTTTTTAATTCAGTAACATGTATATACTTCAGTTTTGAGGACTCTTTTGGTTGAATGTTGCAGAAAGAAAAGGAGAAACTTCACAAGAAAATTCATGACCTGGAGAGAGGACTTGATGCAAAACAAGCATTGGAATTGGAGATAGAACAGCTGAAAGGAGCTTTCCAGGTTATGAATCACATTGGAGAGACTGATCTAGAAGAGAAGAAAAAACTGGAGGAAATCAAAATGGAGCTGCAGGAAAAAGAAGAGGAATTGGAAGGCGTGGAAGATCTTCAACAAACACTGGTTGTTCAAGAGCGCAAAGCTAATGACGAGTTGCAAGATGCCCGCAAAAAATTGTTAAGTGTATGTATCTTTCTCAGCATATAAATGTCAATATTCTGATGTTAATATTAATGTCTATTGGCTGTCAACTCATCTAATGGTCTGAAAATTTCTTTAAAATGTCTTCCATAACTAATCTTTTACAAAGTCAGGATAAGTTGTTAAATGTGTATACCTTGTAAAACTTAAGCAGAAATGTAAGTTAATTTATATTTTTTAATTGACATACATCTGTTTATATAATACTAATAGAAAAGTGTGCTGTTTTGCAAACATTCAAATCATGTTTAAATCTTACTTAAGTTGCTTGGAAGACAGTGTGTTGTTCACGTGAATTTACAACGGCCCATTCAAAATATACGATGTTTTAACCTTAGTTTCTATATCCAAGGAGTTACAATTTTTCAACCTATCATCCTATTATGTGAATCATGTGGTTGCTTGTTTCAATTGTCTGTTTGCTATCCCGTTGTCTGTGTCCAAAGGTGATGATTTTAATTCATTATGTTTTCAACTGTCTATTTGCTATCCAGTTGTTTCTGTCCAAAGGTGATGATTTTAATTCATAATGTTTCACATTTTAGTTGAAAATTTGGTAGAGTCAGGTCTATGAAAACAAAAGATTGTCTTTTTACATTATTAATTAATTTGTCATATTGTTTCATACTGGTTCAATCATAGTGTATTTGATGCCCAAACTTCAAGCAAAATAAGTTCAGGTAGTTTGTTGCCGTTTCTTTGCGGCCATGATTTAATTGTTTGGTTTGCTCCTGTGATTATCTTCCTTGTTCGCAGTGTATTGCATGCCCAAAGAAGGCTCCTCAAGCCATAATTTCTGTGAAACGGATGGGCGAACTTGAGATTAAGCCGTTTTTGGAAGCAGCTAAGCGAAAGTTTTCTGAAGAAGTGAATGAGAAAAAAGCAACTAAGACACAACTTCGCGAAAAATGGCAATTGAAAGCAATTGAGTGGTGCTCAAAGTGGGATGACTGTCTTAAAGATCCCAGCTGGCATCCGTTCAAAGTTGTGACTGATAAAGAAGGGAAATCGAAGGTACAATGACTCCAGAATTAAAATTGTTAAAGTTAATAATTTATTTCAACAGTTCTATTAAGACACTCCTAAACATATTTCATAATAATTATAAAGCATGGTATGCTATTGGTATCGTGTAGTGATCTATTTGCCTGAAACTTGCCGCGGTTAGCACTTATTTGGAATGTTTGTTTCCCTGATATGAACTGCATGGACCATGATCTAATATATGTTAGATATATCACGCAGGAAATTTTGGACGGAGAAGATGAAAAGCTAAAACGTTTGAAGGATGAGTTCGGGGAAGAGGTGCATGATGCAGTAGCTACAGCTCTGAAGGAGTTAAACGAGTACAACCCTAGTGGTAGGTACCCAGTACCGGAACTCTGGAATTTTAGGGATGGAAAGAGGGCCTCGTTGAAGGAGGGTGTTTCCCATTTAATTAGGCAATGGAAATCAAATAAGGGAAAGAAAACTTATTGAGGCTTCATTTGGGTGGTAAGAACATAGAATTAGACTTACATGCAGGAATTTTAATTTTAATTCTAGCTGTAACTGACTTCGGTACAATCCAATTACAATGCCAATGGTTGGTGGTAGTGGTAATACTTCGTATGGTTGTTCTCAATAATTACTAATATCATGTAGGAGTACTTTTGGGTTCAAACTTAGAAACGAGTGGAAGTTTGAAATTGTCTATTGGTTAAACATATGTTGGAAAATTATCAAAGGCATGTTGTATCAATTGTCTCTCTTTGTAGTTTGGTTTAAAGGTTTGTCTTGAAACATTTAAGTTAAATTCATTTGAAATCGTACCTGGCCCCAGAAATAAATCATTATGTTATCCATCATTATATTATTTCCAAACAATAAGAAATCATTAGTTTGAACTGTATTTTTAACAATTAGCTTCAAGAAAAATCTTTACACTTTAGTGTGGTGACTACCATTTTCTTTGAGAAGAAAACTCTTCCCTCACCAGACCTTCGCCGCTTATAGGAGAAATTCGTATTAAACTACTCAAGATAAAAAAAAATTCAGTTGTTGAACTAAACTTTTGTATGGACGAAGCATTAAGAAGACTTTAAGTCAACTTATGCTAGCTCTAGTTCTTGAAGTTGTAATCTTATGTAATCTCTTCTCTTATGTAATGAAACCTGTTGAGAGGTAATGAAAAGTTAATTATTGGAATCCTTTCTTTTAAATTGGTATCAGTTTTCTAAGTTGAGATCTCCTTCTCCTGCCTTATTATCCTGTCTGTGTCGCTTCCACTTAGACTCCTGTAGTTTCGGCTATTGTATGTGTGGTTGTCTGTTGCACTCTGCATGTATGCTTATGTGTGTTTCTTAGTCAAAATGGGATAACTATTGCGTATCGTTCGACCATTTTTTTGAATCGTGTATAGTAAGATAAAGCATCCTTAATTCAATAAAAATCAAGCATAACTCCAAATTCTAAAATACTTTAAAACTCAAGTCATAGCCTAAAAAACAAATGTTTTCCATCTTAAATAAAGACACAAGTCATAACTCATAAATCCGAACTACTTTCTGGTTCATCCTCTCCAAGATCAACATCACTTAGTTCATCCTCAACTTCCAAGTATCTCATTCTCTTCCACTTCATTTCCATCTCAAACTATCTCTTCAATTTCACTCTCATGAGTCACACCCTCTATTAAGATACACAAGATTAGCCGCTCCATCACTCACAACTTGAACCACATTATCCTCTCCAAAGAATCCAATAACTCGAACATTTGTTTAGCATCCTTAATCACATCACTAGTATCAACTAATTTCAGAAAAACAGTCCCATCATTAACTGCTTTTTGTAAATAAGATACTCTAACTTAATGATAGCTAGGAGATTTTAGACCCCTACCATATTCACCATCATATTTAAGCATTTGAATAAACAAGGGACTTCTTACCAAATTGAATGCTAAAGCATTGCCATATATGCATTTGCATATATCTTGAGTCATTGCATCTCTATCTTTCAACACCTCATTCATTGTCTTCTGCTTTGCTAACTTGGTTCCTTTAGCTTTCTCTATTTGTGCAGCCCCTTCTTTATTATTTTCCTCTTTAGCTTTCTCTTTTTTATCTATCATATTCTTAAACATCTATTTAACTTCATCATGAATAGAAGTACAAGAAATAACATTTCTATTTGTCCCAGCAAAATGATATTATTTTTGTTTCAAGTTTAGTAGATTTCTTCTTAAAAAATTATACCCTGGACGGCCGGCCCTCCCACCATGCTCAGGGTCACCTCTGTTTAAAGAGTGCCCTTAAAGCACTCATTAGCAAGAACCTTTGAATAATACCTTATTATTTGATGGTGCCTTTTAACACTGTGATATGTTTGTTGGTTACAGCCACTTTGATATTCACAGTTTCATATTACAGGGGAAAAAGAGATTTGTCTCCACACAACCATCAAGCAACAAAGAGATGCCTTCCCTTATTCTCTTATTATTTTGGAAGCTTAGTGCTGCTAGGTCAGATCACATTTCATACTCTTCCATGTAGCTCATCCCATGAATGAAAATTTTCAAAATCGTTGTCTTAAAAATCAATTTATTATACGTCAAAAATAAAATCAATTTTTTATAAAAAGGGCATTTACATTTTTTCTAATTTTTTATAAACATTAATTTTGTCGGGAGGGAGTTTCTCAACTATGTCTTGTTTTCATAGTTTTAAGTTTGGTGGTTGCAAGAAAGAGGCAAGTTTATTCAAATCAAAATTTGAAAAAGGCATGCACATTAATCTCGAGATTAATTGTAAATCCAGTAAAAAGAGTGTCATTAGATTATATTATCCTATATGATGGTATTATAATATCCTATGGAAGAAAGTTTGATTTTAAGCTTTGATACAAACTCATTACCCATATCTTGTAATGCCAAAATGTTAACACTTCGCCAAAAAAGTGGACACCTCAAAGGGACTAGTTAAGTCATAACTTTGAGATGACAAAGAAAAATGTTGCTCGAATGGTTTGCATAAATCTCCATGGGTTTGTTGAGATCAGATTGAGTGGTAAAGGACTTGGCCGAGTAAGATCTTTGTAGTTGATATATGGGTATATAGTTCATGGGATAAGAGATACCACAATCATGGTAATTGTTAAGTGTATTAAGTCCTTCTTGTGGAGAAATCAAATCACTGTGTTAGGGTTGGATCGGACTAGCTATCGTTGAGTGAACCGGTATAAACACACCATGTCATTTCTCATCCATTTCTTTCTCTCTTTACGTTAATTGTTCTAGGACTTTTTTATTTTATTTGATTTTTTAATAATTCATGGTAGCTTAGTCTGTTTTATATTGTTTAACTAGAGATCAGCAAGATGCGGCAGGTTGAACGCAAGTACCAGGAGAAAGTATCTAAGGATCATGAAAAAGCCAGGCTGGAACTGGAAGCTCGGAGGAACGAACTTATTTTCCGTGAGAAGGACCTGCAGAAGCGTGAAGCAGATAATCACAATGAGAAAGCCAAGCTACATTTTGAGAAGAAACATGTAATATATTTCGAGTCTTTTAATTTATGATAGCAATGCTAAATGAATTATTCTCTCCTTTTAATCCTCTCATGAACGCACTTTTTCTGATAGGTTTCTAAAATTTCAACACATTTCTTTGAAAGTGCTCAATTTACAGGAGAACTAAATTTGCTTCTTTATAAATGGACCAGTCACAAAAAGTGTTGTTAGCATTCCTTACTCTATGGACCATTTGGTCTTCTGTGTCAAATTATGTACACCAATCCCTCTTATTTTTCAATAACTTATGACATATTAAATCTGCTCTTCATCTTGTTGTTTCAGAATGAGATGGCATTAGAAGAGCAACAAAAGGCTGATGAAAAAATGATGTACTTGGCAGAAGAACATAAGGCACACTTTTCATTTTCCTATTACCTACAGTTTTTAGTTCATCTGCATGTATATACTTATGTTTTGAGGACTCTTTTGGTTGGATGTTGCAGTAAGAAAAAGAGAAACTTCACAAGAAAATTCATGACCTGGAGAGAGGACTTGATGCTAAATGTAACGCCCACTTTGTTTATTTAATTATTGTATTAGAGTATATAGTATATTATTATATATTATATGATTTTGATGATGTTTGTGACGTATGAGACTATGTTGTAATGTGATGCTTATTTTATTGTTTAATAAAATAAGATATGTGATATTAATATATATATATATATATATATATATATATATTTATATGAAAATAAAGATGTACTATAATAACAAAAAATTTGAGAGATGAGGTTGTTTTTATAATAAGATAGAGTCTTGGGGATAAGTGAAATTAGAAAGAGGTATAAGAAGGAAATTAGGTTTAGAGAAAGAGTTGGTACGTATTACAGACTCTTGCAAAAAGGGAGAAAAGTGGCCAGAGAAGAGGGAACCCCAATTCTGCAAACATACCAGGTAAGGGTGAACCTAGCTTCGATTATATTACTGTAATTCGTCAGTTTATGATTAACTAAGGGATTGGGAAGAGTTTAGAAAAAGTTCTTAAGTTAGGGTTTTTGTGGATTTTGATGAATTGATGATAGAATGATGCAATTTGATGTAGAAACGTGTTACAGAACCTAGGTTAATCACTAGGATCATAATTCTGAAAGATTAGAGTCATAGCATGAGAGATTGGACGAGTTTCGGCGAGAGATTGAGCGAACCCGTACCCTGTTATGCGATAGCTCACCGTGGCGAGCAGACCTACTCGCCGTGGCGAGCAGAACGGCTTCACTCGCGAGGCGAGCAAAACCACTCGCCGTAGCGAGTAACAGAACACTATGTAGAACTCGCGAGGCGAGCAACTCAACTCCCCGTGGCGAGCGACCCTTTGATACACGCGAGGCGAGCAGAACCACTCGCCATAACGAGTAATGTGGTCTCAGACCACTATAACTTGAGCGTTGTAATTTTGTTTTGAGCGAGGCTTGAGGGTAGACCTTTGGATAGTATTAGAGTTGTTTAATGACCTAAATTACAATCTGTAATGATGCTTTAAGATGATTTTAATTGTTGGCGTTAATCTATGAGTTACATACCTATTAAGTGAGTTACATGAATGATGTTTAAATGATAATTGCGACGATGATTTTGTGCTGTAAATCTGTGTTAAATGTGCTGAGCTGCTGCCATGTATTGTTGTAATTGCATGTGTCGGTCAAGAGTCGTAAATGATGTTAAGATGTTGTATTAACTTGTTGAAGTATAAAGAGTCGAGTTCATGCATTTGCATATTTAGAGACGGTGGAGCTTTTGCTCAAAGCGACGGTGGAGCATTTGCTCAAAGCGACGGTGAAGCTAATTTAAACTTAAAATATTGGTACCACATGCATGATGTTTAAGATGTTATAGTTGCATTTGTCGAGTCTTGTGCCTAAGACGTTATGAGATGATTTGTTATGCGAAGATGTTTTAAGATGACCTATTATACGTGGATGTTTGAGATGTTTCTGTTATATGCGATGATTGTTGTTGCTGTTGTTGTTAAGCATAAATGTTTGAACTATATGTTAATATAATTGTTGTGAATCTCACCCCTTCTGTTGGAATTGTCGCCTTGTGGGTAAGTGCAGGTGACCGAGCTTAGGTTCAACGATGTGAGAGGTCCTTGTGGTGTCGTAGGAAATGCTCTGATATGTAACTGGATGAGGTTTTATTGAATTCTATTCCTTTATGTATCATGTTGAACCACTTATGATGTTTACGACTTATCTTTGAATTTTTGAGCTGTTTATGAGGCCTATGTGCCAAAAACTAATTATTTTAAGGATTTTTGAATTATGATTCCGCTACTACGTATTGAATATTGATGAGGAATAAATTATTATTCATTTTGTTTAAAGATTTTATGAAATGTGACATCCTGGATTTGATATACTCTGATTATATGCATAAATTTTTTTAAGTTGGGATTTCGGGGTGTTATGCTAAACGGGCATTGGAATTGGAGATAGAAAGGCTGAAAGGAGCTTTCCAGGTAATCACATTGGAGAGACTGATATAGAAGAGAAGAAAAAATTGTAGGAAATCAAAATGGAGCTGCAGGAAAAGGAAGAGGAATTAGAGGGTGTGGAAGATCTTCAACAAACTCTGGTTGTTCAGGAGCGCAAAACTAATGACGAATTGCAAGATGCCCGCAAAAAGTTAATAACTGTATGTATCTCCCTCGATATATAAATGTTAATATTAATGTCTTTTGGCCATCAACTCATCTAATGGTCTGAAAATCAACTTTAAATGTCTTCTGTAACTAATCTTTTACAAAGTCAGGATATATTGTTTTATTGTATAAATTGCCTTGTAAAACTTAAGCAGAAATATAGGATCATTTATATTTTTTAATTGACATACAGCTGTTTATATAATACTACTACTAAAAGAAAATTGTCCAAATTATATAGTTGAAATCTTATTTAAGTTGCTTGGAAGACGTGTCTTGTTCACGTGTATTTACAACGGCCAATCCAAATTTTCGGTGTTTTCAATTCAGTTTTATACTTAAGGATTTTCACTTTATCAATGTATCATCTTATCACGTGAATAACTTGGTTTGCTTGTCTAAACTTTCTATTAGCTATCCAGTTGTTTGTGTCCAAAGATGATGATTGTAATTCATATAGTTTTACATTTTAGGTGAAATTGGTAGAATCGGGTCAGTTCTTTGAAAAGAGCAGATTTTCTTTTTACATTTTCAGTTAATTTGTCATAATTATTTCATACTGGTCCAATCATAAGGTATCTGATGCCTAAACTTGAAGCAAAAATAGTTTGTTCCTGTTGCTTTGTTGCCATGATTTCATTGTTTGTTTTGTCCATTTAATTACTTTTACTTGTACACAGTGGATTGGCTGCCCAAAGAACACTGCTCGAGTCATAATTTCTGTGAAAAGGATGGGCAAACTTGATATTAAGCCATTTGTGGAAGCAGCTAAGAGAAAATTTTCTGATGAAATGAATGAGAAAGCAGTAACTAAGAGAGAATTTTCAGAGAAAGTGCAAATGAAAGCAATCGAGTGGTGCTCAAAGTGGGATGACTATGTTAAGGATCCAAGCTGGCATACGTTCAAAGTTGTAACTGACAAAGAAGGGAACTCCAAGGTACAATGATTTCACGAATTATGTCTGTTCGTTAAAATTAATATTTTTTCTCAGCTGTTCTGTTATGACACGCCTTAGGATATATTTATCCCCTAAAACATATAATGCCCCATTTCTTAATAATTAGAAAGCATGGTAATTGGTATTGTGTGGTGATCTATTTACTGGTAATTTGCTAGTGTTAGCACTTATTTGACATGTTTGTTTCCCTGCTATGAGTTGTATGGACCATGATCTAATATATGTTAGATATATCACACAGGAAATTTTAGACGGAGAAGATAAAAAGCTGAAAAGTTTGAAGAATGAGTTCGGCGATGAGGTGCATGATGCAGTAGCTACAGCTCTGAAGGAGTTAAATGAGTACAATCCTAGTGGTAGGTACCCAATACCAGAACTCTGGAATTTTAGGGAGGGAAGGAAGGTGTTTCCCATTTGATTAAGCAATGGAAATTAAACAAGGGAAAGAAAGCTTATTGAGGCTTCATTTGGGCGGTAAGAGCTTCGAATTAGACTTATATATATGCAGGAAATTTAGTTGAAATTCTAGATCTAACAGGCTTTGGTACAATTCAATCATATTGCCAATGGTTGGTGCCTTGTGATACTTCATATGGTTGTTATATATAGTTACTTATCATGTAGAAGTGCTTTTTTAGTAGATAATGTGTATGACTTTTAGGTTAAAACTTTGAAACGAATAGAATGTTTTGAAATTGTTGATTATTGAAATTTATGTTGAGAAAAGTAATCAAGACCAGTAGGTGGTATCAATTGTCTCCCTTTTGTAGTCTGGTTTAAATTTTTGTCTTGAAGTTTAAATTCATTTGAACTCGTACCTGAACCTAAAAATAGAGCATCATATCATTTCCATACAATAAAAAATTTATTAAACATTAATTGGATTGCTTTTGATATTCTTGATCAGTTGCTTCAAATATGTATAAAATTTAAGAATTGGAGTGGTATAGTAAGGTTATATTCATGTTTCGGTGAAATTTGTCTTCACAAGGTTTCTGCACTTTTTTTAAATCTGCTATGTAAGGCTACATTGCAAGGGCTTGTGCTACAGGTTTAAGCTTGGTATAAGGCTGCACTTTTTTTCCCTGTACAACTCCAGAAGTTTTGGTATTTTACTGTGTAACTTGGTTGTGGTGTTATTTGGTTAAGTGTGATGAAATGAAATTTCTTTTCTTTGATACACTTTTTACACTGCAAAAAAACATATATCTTCTTAGTTTTTTTTTTTTTTTGGAAGTTCAAAGCTTGCATTGATTAGAAAAGAGAACTAGCCTGATCAGGACCTACAATAGTAGTAACAACAGAAAAAACAAATTGGTTTGAATGTATATTCCCTACCTAAACTGTTGTTTCTCTTCGTTGATATTTTTTGCTATAGCATATTATGGATTCACTCTGTTTATAAAACATTATTTATGTGTTTTGATGTCATGTTTAGATTTATAATTATAAATGAGGTGCTTAATAGTTGATACACAACATTGATGTACATCTAATGTGAAACTGTGATTTACAGTTAAACTTCGCTGTTAGTTGTTACCTAGTAACTGAACACAACAAATTATAAACTGTAACTAATGTTGACTCTTTTGACGAATTTTTCCTCGTGTCTTGCACAAGTTCGCGCTACTAGTATTGTAAAATATAATTACCCTTAAAAAAACTACCAATAGTTGAGAAGAAGTGTTGGAAAACTCAGAGCTGAGTTATTATTGATGAGTACTTATACTGCTGATTACAAATGCATCCCTATTTATTAGACATGCATAAATAACCTGCTATGGTATATCAGAATTGGCTACTTCAATATTCACAGTGGAAAAAGGAAGTAAAATTGTTCTATGTAGCTATTAAGATAAAATGAAATGTATGATGATGATCTTCTTCGTAAAAAAGGTTTAGGAGTTTCACTAGCAGCAGTCTTTCAAAGCTTCGGCAAATTTGATCAAATTAGATTTCTCTGTGCTATAAGAATCTGAGAAAGAATGAGTGATAAATTTCAAATCTCTAGTGACACTTTTCCTTCGACTGAAATTCTTTAAGCTTCCAACATCAGAATTTCTCCTACTCTTTCTTCAAACTTAATGTATTGTTAAGTCAATAGAATTTCGAGACATGTCGGAGAGAGTTTCATACTCACTCCTAAGACCATCGATAATGCTATCTTCTCTAGATCTAGATTTTTCTACAGATATAACTCTACCACTGAGATGATTGATACTGTCTTTTCCTCTTATTAGTTTCATAAGTTTCCCAAAAATCTTTGACTTGTTTGTGGCATTGTTGACGCGCACATCGGACGAATTTTCAAGAGGAGAATACTCATCACTGTCATGAGGACCATTGATCAGAATAAAATCAGAAATGCTAGTTCTTCCTTCAGCATTTGCATATTCAAGTATAAGCTGCTTAGCTTTCTTTTCAGAAGTTGGACTTAAGTTTTTGCTTAAGTTCCTTGCAACTGTTTTGCCAGGTGCAGGTTGATAGTTTCTCAATTCATGTCTAAAACAAGTGTTAATCCACCTCAAATAAACTAGTTCTTCAATATCTGTGCATCTATCAGCTTGTAGTTGCTCAATTTCATCTGTCAAGTCTTTGTTTGCTTGTCTAAGACGGTCACTTTCTTCCCTTATAGCATCTGCCTGCATTCAAAATAAAAGGCTGAAATTGAGTTTGACAACGGTTATTCAAGAAAGAACATAGGGACCTGTTTCAATTGACTTATTTGGTCTTATCCACTAGTATAAGCAAGTTGAAACTTGAAACAGCTTATGACATGTCCATAAGCTGATAGAATTTAACTTTGGTGACAGAATTTTATAATGTTTTTCTTCTTCAGAACACATCCAAAAACATTGAGTAAAACCAGAAAATCAACAAGACAACAACCAAAAATCAATTCAGTTTACATAGAAAATTAATTGAATTCGAAAGAGAAAATTACCCAATTTCCAAATAAAGTCGATGTAGGAAGCAAAGGAACCGCGACGGAGAAATGTGGCAATTGAACTGCGACAACTAAACACGGCAAAGGAACGATGATGGCGTAATAACATGTCATTCGGGACACACTCGGGAAGGAAATTGTCGCGAGATATAGCATTTTTCTTCTATAATTTTTCCCAATAATTTCTCAAATATTGCAATTGATATCCATATTGTGTTACTTTAGATTTATAAGAGTACCTACGGTGTATGCCTTTAGTCAAGCCTCTTGTCCGGTCGACGAAAGTTAATCCTTGAACACTAATGTGATCTCTAGTAAGGGTGAAAATAAGCTACCAAATTAGATTTACAAGATCGAAGTCTTGTTTGATAAAAAAATGTAAGGTCTGTGACTGACACTTTATATGTCATAGGCTTGTTTGTGGCGTGAGTCTTTGGCATATAGGAGTGCTAAGAAAGAAACATACGTGGCATATACCACTTTTATGCCTAGCCACTTCAATCAACAATTCCTACACTTTCGTATGGTTTTTATATATCATTACTTATCATGTAGGAGCACTTTTTTAGCAGATAATGCTTATGACTTTCGGTTTAAAACTTTGAAACGAGTTGAAGTTTTTTGAAATTTTTTATTACTGAAAAAATATTTGTTGAAAAGTAATCAAGATGAGTAGGTGCTATCAATCATCTCCTGCTGTAGTCTGGTTTAAATTTGTCTTGAAACATTCAAGTTAAATTCATTTGAAATCGTACCGGAGCCTAAAAATAATGCATTTTCCATACAATAAAAAAGCATTTATAGTCTTGAGTTAGCTTGAACTGTTTTTTAACAATTAGCTTGAAGTTGCCTAGAATAACTATTAGCTAGAAGTCTTATATATTTATACTTGAATGACATGTTGTTAGCTTGAAGTTGCATAGAATAACTACTAGCTTGAACTGTTATATATTGATGCTCTATAAGCTATATACCAGTTCAATCCTCTAAAGTTCTTCATAGATTTATTTCTCTAAATTTATGTGGCAGTAATTATCTTAAATTTTGCTTATTTGCATGATTTTAGTCATCTAGTATTTCTTCTGTACATTTCTCCATGACTTTAGACATTTAGTATTTCTATTGTACATTTTTCCAATAATTTCTCAAATATTGCAATTGATGTCTGTATGTTGCGTTACTATAGATCATGAGTACCTACATTGTATCCCTTTAACCAAGCCTCAAAAATTAAGACGTTTTTGGGTCGAATCTTTGACAGATACCAAGAAAGAATCATGGGTGGATTAGGGAGTGATGGAAATATCTGGCAGAGGCTTGCGCCACTGAAAGTAGACTTGGCCGCAAGTTCTTGTTGGTTGGTTGACCTGATCCATTTCCACTCCTCTCAAGTTAGATTTATGGTCGAGTCAAAAAATATTTGGAAAACAAGTCATACGCAGCAACAACTTTCAGTTATTTGTTAACAGAAGAGTATCTGCATTCACAATGCATTACGTAATAAGCACTCTTATTCTTGAAAAAAGAAATACCTCATTTTATAAATAGTCGTAGAAATAAAATAATCAAGCACCCTACCTACAATACACTGAGTGAGGCTGTAAGTATTTTTTATTTTAATTTTCCAAAATGAAAGTAGGTAATCATAGTTATTTGTTGAATTGCATTCATAAAATTGTGGGTAGTCGTAGTTGGAGCACATAAAAAAAGTCATCATCATACATAAAAAGACCCCAAACTAACTTTCAACATGGTAGGTTAATTTTATGAGTCAAGTATTTTTTTATCTAGTAGCCTATGGCTAGAACTCACACAATTAAATGTGGAGAAGTGAGTGTCCAGGTTTGAACTCCGACCCTGCATAAATTATGTAATGTCCCTACTCCCTAGCAATTGAGTTAAGCTCTCAGAGACATAAATCCGGTAATTAGTAAAACAGCTAGTTAAATTTGAGCCTCGATGTTTTCAACTTTAATTTTTTTGTCATTTACTATTTGTAGTTTTAGTGGTTGGATTGTTACTATGGTTAGAGTAAGTCCTTGCATTTCTTCCAACAAACATTATGATACTACTATTCCCAATCAAAGGGTAAAAATGAAAGAATAAAAAAAGAGAAGAAATTTCCAATTTGAACTTTCATATGGTTAATAACAACCAACACACTTCCATGGATACATAGAGCAATGCAGATATAAATTGTATAACTAATTAGCTGCGGGCTACCATTTTTTTGCCTAGCCACTTCAACATTTCCTACACTTTTTTTCATCCTTTCCAAATAACACTACCCTAATCTTTTCCATTTTTCATACAAATCTAAAAAGCACAACAAACAAAAAAAAAAAAACTCACAAGAGTTCCACTCTTTGACACACATTTCTATAATAACCAACCTTTCCCCTTAATCCGTCACAGTCTTCAAAACAACCTAGTCAAAAAGAACACCAATCTATGGTAAAGTAAAATTGCGCGCCAAAAACACATTGGTGTAAAACAAAACAACATTGTACTTTTTGTTGTCACGTTATATATTGAAAAATAGAAATAAACAATGTGAACTTTTGACCCAGTGACCTACGTGGCAAGTAACCATTAATCAAACACGAAAATTCTTTCCGGTGAAAGTTTGACCAAATTGCCAATTGTGTGGAGCAATGTTCCAAGAAGTGGAAGTGCGACGGTCACTACCGGTAACTCTGAAGGACAAAGCTTGACCTACCAAAACAGAATTTGATTGCCAATTTTGCCCCCAGTTTCTGCTCATTGGCATCCACCCTGTATTAGTGCCCTTAACATAGGTCCTCACAATATCCCCTGCACCTGCAACGTTGCTGATTAGGACCAAGTTAAAGTAACGGAATCCGTTAATTGTGAACCTAATCCCACCACGCTTCCTACATGGCACCCTGCATAATCAACATAACAAAATTAATTAGTTATGCTAGTGTTCTTTAGCCAAGTAGATAAGCCGTATATAGGGCATGTTTGGAAGTATATAGGAAAACTTATGCAAATAAATAAGCTAGTCTATGACATTGTACCTTTTTACAAAAGCTTATGACATACTTCATCCGTTTCTAAATATAAGTATCCGTTTCTAAATATAAGTAAAAGTGACTTTTTAGATTCATTTAATTAATGATATATGTGGTTCATATTATGGACCACATGCATCATTAAATGAATGAACCTTGTTTATATTTAAAACGGAGGAAGTACTTTATAAACTATTTTAAGCTTCTTTAAAGAGGTTGATGAAAACATCTTATGACTTATAGGAAAATAGCTTAACTTAATTTTCTCTTACTATAAAAATAGATTATATACAGGCACTTTTTTTAGTATAAGCACTTATAAAGATAAATGTGAAGCTGCAAATTAGTTATTTATTCTCCCATTATCTATATACTTGTTTTATTCCTTATCATTGAGATCTATCAAACAAAACCATTTCACATTGAACTTCAAGTCATTTAATATTCAATAGAGCAAATGTGGAGTACAAACCGGCGAAAGGCGACAGGGACGATTCCGGCGCGATATTCAGCAATTTTAAGGAACATAGGCATGGCAAGATCAAAGTGAGGACGAGGAGGGTTACACCAACCACCATTGTCGCTAGGTTGAGCAAAGTTAGGAGGACAAAAGTTAGTAGCTGTGATGAAAATGGAAGGGCTGCCGGAGTGACACCACTGCTTGTCATTTGCACACTTCAATTCAAAACAAGAACCACAACTTAGTCCATTGTTGAATAGTGCTGTGCTTAATGCTGCTGTGTTAACTCCATAACCTTGACTATACAAGTTTCCATAACCACATGCTCCTCCTAAACACAAACAAAAAAAGGAGACTGAATCTACTAACAAAAACATGTTATATTATATTAATATGTTATTTTAGTACTAGACGTACCCATGGTGCCGGAAGCATCGGAACCACCGTAGAAAGTGGCATGAGCTGTTTCCCATGCACCACCGTTGTAAACACCTGGGATTCGAGCATTTACCATCCACATTGTTATTGTTAGTGACATAATAAGAGTCGCAATGTAAACCATACTCACTATACCCATTTCTGTTTTTTTATTCTTAGATTTAGTTATAAAAAGCAGAGAGAAAGAGATATGGGTTGAAGTTGAACGAGTGGTGTGAGTGGGGAATGGTTGGGGGCTACTTATGGAGAATGTTTGCTCTAGTTACAGTGGTACCAGTACAAAGGGGTAAATTTGGAATTCCACAAAACTTTATTTATTTATTTATTTATGTTTCAGAGTATTAAATGCACTGCATTGTTGAGTTGAGTTGAGCCCCGTGTCTAACACTTTCCAATTGCATTCACATGGTGTGTGAGTGTGACTGTGAATTCATTCTATTATTATCATGGTTTTATTTTTATTTTGCCTTGCACTTTAGCACTTAGCATAGCAGAAGAGAAGTATTATCAGCAACAGCAACCATTGGCCTTAGGTGTGGTTAATGAGCTACCTATGTGACTTTCGGATAAATTTGAGTTCAATTTTTTGTTAAACTTTATTCAATTTTTTATATAATTTTCCCTCAAATTTAATTTAATTTTTTATATTTAATACGTTATCTAAACAATTCTGAGTAGGTGAATCAAAAATACGAATTTCTTCAAATGGCGTGATATGCGGGTGTGGTTAGAGTAGGTGAATAAACAAATGATGATCCATGATATAGTTCATGATATAAAGTGGTGCGACAGTTAGTTAATCGTCAACGACAAGGAAAAATGACAATATAAATATGCATGTAAGGATCTTATGTAAATCATTGTAGTAGTAGTGTTCTTTTTTCTTTTTTCAAATATCATCTCGGATAAATTATAAATGGAATAATAATTATTTTAATTTTTGAATGTGTAATAAATAGTTACAATAATATTTTAATTTATCAAAATTTTAGAATAGTTCTTGATAGTGCATTTTGTTAGTCAAAATAGTTTCTGACTACTAGGATAGGGGCGGATCTAGATGTTTCATATTAGTGTGGCAAATTTTTTAAAGAAACTATAATACAAATTATACTGAAAATAATATATAACATTGTTTGATGCAAATTACAATCAAAATCGTTTACCATTCATTTGTTGAAAATTAGCTAGAATAACATCGGTGTTAATTGTGAAAAGAACATTTCTTTCATTATATGTTACAAGACGATCAGTTAACCATTAATCATCCATTTTGTTACGTAATTGACTCTTCACAATCTTCATAGCTAAAAAAACATGTTCAACAATTGTAGTTGCAACCGGCAAGAGCAAAGCCAGCTTCAAAAACTTCTAAACCAAAGCAAATGTCTTGCACTTATTTGTTTCCACAAGTATTGCACAAAAATCCGAAAGCCCTTTCAACTTTGCAAATTTTGGATGAGATTTAACATTTATACCATAATTCTGAAGTTGTCTGTGCAACTCCACTTCCGACACATCTACAAAATCATTTGGATAAAGATCAGTCATCCTAAATTATTTGTTCACATCAAAAGCAGCAAATGACTTTGCAGGACTCAAACATGAAACGCATTGTAAAAGTTCGGTATTCTCTTCATCAAACCTAGCATTAAGCTCTTGCAATTACAAATCTAAAACACTAAACAAACAATCATTCTTATAATGATGCAAATTAGAAACACTAGAAACCGAAGTGACTCGCCTAAGTCTTGGAATCAAAATAAAAAGCATACACCAATTCTCAATTATTTACTCCTTTATTTTTTATTTCCGTTTAACCAAAATATATATTAAATCAAATCAAAGTCTCAGATTTAACAAGAAGCAAAGAGTATCTCATAAACAATGCAAAGTGACTCAATGTTAGAATTTTGTGTTAAATTCATTCATTGCAGAACAACGGAAAATCTTCAATTCAAACCCTAAAAAAAAACCAAATTCTCAATTCTAAAACCCTAAAAAAAGCAATTGTAGAATGAATGAGAAAGTAGAGAATCAATTGACTATTTGACTTACCTCGGCTTAGACCTAGAGTGAGAACTGAGAGAGATATACTAGATTTGAAGAAGGAGTGAAAGAGAGAAAATGATATTGTTAAGAGTGGAAGAGAGATTTATTGACTGAGTTTGTTTGTTTGTTGTGAGAAGAGGATAGCATAAACTTGCAATTAGTTTGTTAGAAGAGGTTGTGATTTGTTTGTGAGAAGAGAGAAGAGTCGTGATTGTGTTTCTCAGAGGAGAGAAGAAGATGAAACACGATTGTGTTTTCCACTTTTGTCTTCTGCGTTGCCTATGCTATGCGTATAAAAAAAATTGGGATGTAATCTGGTGTGGCAGCTGCCACACCATGCCTTACACTAGTTCTGCCCCTTACTAGGGGTGGGAATATGCTAGGCCGAGCTAGGTTTTGTTAGGCCTAAGTCTGACCTGTCAATTTTTTTTAAGACCTACGGCATGTCATATGCTTACTTTTTAGGCATGAGTATGACCTTCTGAAAGTCTGATACGGTCTGTTAGCCTGTTTAAAAGCTTATATTATATGAAGATCTTTAAAATAAGCAATGTGATATAAGTTTAAATAGACCAACGGACTAATAGATCAATTAGATTAAACTTTATTCTAATAATCAACATGAGTTTTTTTTAGAGAATTTGACTATATATTGTATCATATTTCAATTCTAATTTATAACAATACATTTATATATTCGAAAATTAATGTATACTAATGAGGTTAAATTACTGAAAAAAATAACAAATATATATTTTAATTCAAAGTACAAAAATAATAAATATTATTATTCATATTTACTTAAATAGACCGGCTTAATAGGCCTAAAATGCTTTTTGAATGACATGTAGTCTGGTCTTTTAAGCTAAATAGGCTTCTAAAAAAGTCTAGGCCTTCTCTATTTAAGAAAAAAGTCTAGTCAAGTCTGTCGTAGGTTAGGCCGTAGGCCAACTTGACCTATTCTCATCCCTATTTTTAACGCTAAAATAATCTCTAAATGTTCCATTGCTGTTGTAGCTCGCCAACTTGTAATAAAAAGGTTTGGAATCTCTTAAACTGGAAAAATCATGGATACTTATTTCAACAAATTCATAATTTGTTACAATGAAACCAATATATATACTCTTAATTTATAAATAATTTATTCATTTTAAAAGAGTCAGATCCATGACATAGCTGAATGAAAGGGCCAAATTGGCCCTTTTGTCAACCTTTTATGAGAAGTAGTATGCAATTTTGATTTCTAGTTTAAGTTAATGATTGACTAGGAGCCCTAAAACAAGATTGAGAAGAAGAAAATAACTACTCAAAGGGAGGGAATTGAAAATCCAGCATGGATAGCAAGTCCTCTCGTGCCCTTAATTATCGCTTCAATCTCAATGGTGGTTTAGGTGTAAGTGACTAAGTGGGCCACACATTATACTCCACTCCACAACCAAACAATTTTCCCTTTCTCTTGTTTTTTCTCCTTTGGTTGAATCTTTGATGAATATTTAACCATGTTTGGGTAAAAACTTTATATCTTATCCACAGAATAAATTTATTATCACTAAACAGAAACATTGTTTAATATTTTCTTTAGCATTATTTGATTTGATGAAGCTTTTGAGTTTAACTAAAAATAAATTTGTAGTATAATCCACACAATAATAATTCCTTAAAAATATATAACTGACATTATTGTTCTTCGCGATAGTGTCGAATTGAGATTAAATTTTTAAAATTTAAACTAAAATTGTGAGTGAATCAAAATAAGTGAACTAAAAGTATTATTTAAGACAAATTATTTTTTATTTAAGTGGCCAGCTACATTCAAACAAAATTAAAAATAAGTATTTTGCAATTGAATAAATAAATTGGGAAGTAAGTAGCATTGGATGCCCCAATTGTATCAAAAGATGATTGATAACGACCAGCTTCTGTTTATGTTCCATATTTCGTTGGTTGTTCATCATTTGATTCCTCCCTTTAGAACATTCTCATTTTACCAAAATCAAAATATGTAGTAAACATATAGTATCCCATGAAAAGGAGGGAAATTTGAGACACTCAGCAAATTGAAGTAAAGCTCACGCTAAGTTGAAAAGATTCAAGTTCAGTATGAGTTGGTGGCAAATTGCATTCAATAGCCAATCATAAAAACCCATGCATTACATGTGTAGCATTATTTCAACCTAGGGTCTCGCTAACCGGTGTCCACAGGACAATGATTAAGAATTTATAAATAGAAATTTTGTCTTGAAAATATAAGATATTATTTTTGATAAAATAATAATTACACAACTTTTTTATGAAAATTTACTTATTTTAGATGCTTAACCATTATCTTAAGGGGCATTAATTAACATTCTCCATATAATTAAGATGCAGTAACTATATATTTAATTTCAAATAAAATAAATATATATGTAATTAGATTTGGTAATTTAAACCCTCTGAGTGCTGAGCATCAAGGTTGATCAGCAGATTTATCATTCCAGCATGTAGATAGGATTGGTAGTTGAATAATTAACAATTATAAATAACGTGAACCATGTCTTAAAAGGAGTGTTACATTTTACATAAACCATGCACGACATCATAAGTAAACATTTTCTTAAGACCCCAATTAAGGAAACATAATCACACTACCTCAAGCCTATAACTTTGTTTTTACTCCCTCCGTTGCATTAAACATAACATTTATAGGAGTACATTATTAGCGGTAGTAATTTAATAATGACATCCCCCTAACTATTTATACATACCATTAAGCATGAAGTTATAGTTACCAAAAAATGTCCAGTGCAGAACCAAACAGATAGTGACGTTTGAACATCAGTCATCACTATGCCCTGCTACCCCCGCTGTTGTGATTTTGATCCATTGATCTGTTCCAAATCAAAGTCCACCTTCCCAAATGCTCTGCCCTTTAATTAAAGCCTAAGCTTCTATTAGTACAAATACAATCTTTGGCCAATTATATAGTATATAGATGAGACAAATCTTGCATGATGTATAAGTTTTATTTATTTATTTGATTAGTGCGTTTTATAATTGAATCAAATGTGATATGATATGATTTATTGATCCTATGATAAAAAAAATAAAAATTGTGTACATTAGACAAAACCACAATTTTTAACAATATACTTAATCAACTCATATAAGATGACTTACTAGGTAGGAAATGAGTGCATAAGCACACCAACCATTTCCTAACTTTACATTAATTCACTTTAAGCTTTGGTGACATATTTTTGCTTTAGACAACCACCATAATTTGTGCCTAAAAAAACATAATTCTCACAAAGTCACACGGTACAATACGGAATAAAGACTTGAGAGTGAGAATGTAAGCATTTAGTTCCCACCTATTTAGGCTTGATTGTTGGATTGGAGGCGTAAACCACGAATTTTGATTTATTGGTCATTCTCATTGATGACCAAATGCCATTACTCAACTTGTCTCCCTTTTAAATCAAAGAGAATATCTAATTGGCTCTAATTATTTGCATTCTCTTTAACTGTAGTAAAATAAAATACGACTTTTGAATGTGCGTTGAAAAAAGTTAGTCAACATTCAACAAAGAACTCTCAACTCCACTTAGACCGTAAGCATCTTGTTCTTTGTCATTAAGAGTAAAGACGAAGATATAGGTTCTCTTTGGTAAAAAAATATACACCCTCCGTCCTAAAATGTAAGCAAAGATAGATAACATAAGTTGATGTATCTGATACAAATTTTGAACATAAGACATTAATTTTTGTTGACCAATTTTTGCTTACATTTTGGGACGGACGGAATATTAGCTCATAAGTTAGTTTATACTGATAGCGGATAAGTTAGCCGATTAAAATTTAGTGTTTAATAAAATTAGTGGTTTAAATAACTTATAAATAAGCATTTAATTAATGTTTATTTTTCAATTAGGATTGCAGGGACAAATTTGAGATGAAAAATTATAAACTATAAACTACTTGAATTAACTTATCACAAACCGTTATAAACTCATAAAAATAAGCTATAAACTTGTAAGAAAGTAACAATAACTAAACAAACCTTTTTTTAAGTTAAAATTATAAGCTATAAACTCAAAAATAAATCTTATCAAACAAACCCGTATTAGATTACACAAAATGAATCAAGACTAGGATTAAGTGATGTAGACAAGCTGGCAGCGCGATTTGAAGACGAAGTGGCGCGTAAGAAAGGTTCAGTCGAAATGGTGTAGATTTTGCATTCGGTGTCGGGAATGACCCATTATAGCTTTTCAGAAAGCCCTGAACTTCACGAGCAAAACTCATCGCTTTGCCATGATGTAGGGGTTATTTTAGTCATTTGAGGTCGTCTGAGGGCCGAAACTGCCTTTTAATATTTCAGCATATTCTAGAATTTTCTATTTTATTTCGTTTTGTTATTTTTCGGCCCATGCAAGTTTGTTATTTCCTTTAGTATATAAACAGAACTTATGCAGCTTAAGAGACACTTTTTCATTCAATAAAAATATTCGAAACTTTTCTCTCAATTCTGGTGGATTTCAGAAACCCTTATTTAATAGGTTTATCATTTGTAACCTATCTATTTATCTTTTAAGTTTAACACTTGCTAACTTTTACTTCCGTTATGTGTCATTAAGCATTTTTTGTAATAATTAAATAAACTCTCTCTATCTCTATCGATCTTTTGCCTTGTAGTGTGGTGTGGATGCGTTTCGGATTGCAATTGCATTTGCACATGCTTTTTGTGATGAGGCAGATATAAATGACTTTGGCTTATAAGGCCAATAGTCTAAAGATTGCATGTGGTATCTGGTAAGATGAGAGATATTAGACACACAACTACTATCCACTTCCATGTGAGAAGATGGGGTTTCTAACTTTATCCATTTCCATCTTTGTCAATGATGTTCAATGTTTTATTTTATTATTCTATATATACTTAATAAAATAAGGTCATTAACCACCGAGATTGAGTCTAACAGAAGATTTAAACGAGCTGAACATGTGAATAAAAGTTTGAATCCCAGCTATAAGAGATGTCTATATTTAATATTCAACAAATCTCAATATAATTTTATTTAGGGGAAATCTCTCATGTAATTAACTTCAGTGGAGTAAAGCTATATAAAAAAAAATTGCTTGGATGAAACTATATTATTGTTATTTATCGATATTTGAGGCCAGGGTGTGGGTTAATTCAAGAATAATATCTGTTTCATTCTAACAAGTAACGATAGAGGATAGATTGGCCGTTGGCATCAATTAATGTCATATCCAAACCAAATTTTTAGCCTTTAGTTGAGTGAACTTGTCCACTTTCCCCAATGAAAATAAAATAAAAATAAAGATTTATTTTTCTTATAAAATATTACGTAGTAAAATAAAAAGATAAGGGAAGGGTCTGGGTGGAAAATACAATATGTAGATGAATAGAACACGACATCATGAGTTTGTTTTGGCTTTGGGTTACAATACCTTACCCTACCTGAGTAAAATGTTCTTCTGAAACCAATCCTTGCTTGCACTTGAGAATGAATGTACCTCTTTGGTTCAGGAGGTAGACAACACATATACGGATCAGAAGTTCAGAATATCAATTTCACTAAAGAGGGGACAAACATTGTCAGTCATATGGACAAATTAATCATCTATTACTTCTTTCTTTTTAATATATAATCATCTAGTATTACTTCTTGAATTATGTGTTTTTCATTAATCGTTAAAATAAATTAATACTTGTAATGTTTATTAAACAAAACATAACAATAAAACAACATGAAACTTTTTATGGTATACTTATAAATTCAGTTGAAGGATGAGAAGTGACATTGTGTGTCCGTCGTATACTTGGATGAAAATTGGTCATTGTTAAATCATGATTAAAACTTCTTTTGAACAATATGGAAACATATAATAACTTTGACCGCAACCCGAATGGTGAAAATACTACAAAAGTTACTATAAATGTCCACAATTTGGACACATGCAAAATAAGGACACCATATGGTTGACAATGTATGCAAATATACTCTTAAATCAATTCATTAGCCACTTAGATTTTGTTTGTGAGTTTGGAGGGTAAATGAGGGAGAGGAATTTGGAAAGAAAAAAAAAAAAAAAGGAAGACGTTAAAGAAATAGAGCGGAGGACTCTAAAAAACCACTCTTTACAAAAAATGACAAATTTCTTCATTTTTATTCTATACTTTTCACCCCCTAAGCTCTTCCTTCTCATCCTCTTTTAAACTCCCAGACAAAACCTTATCGGCTAATGCGTTTTAATTTTTTTCTCTCTCTTCACAACCACTAGTAGAATAAGTGCTTGGTTAATGACTTAAATATTTAGCTAATAAGTTAATTGTATAGTTAATGATTTTCAACATATTGTTATAGTTATTAACCGCATATTCAAATTGTGTTAACTATATTTTTATATTTGTTAAAATGTGATTAGTAAAAAAAAATTACGGACAACAAATTTGTAATTATGTTGAAAATTAACCTAGAATACGCTATGATCATTATTTTTATATGAGGATACAATAGCTATCAAGTATCTATCGTCCTTTAATAATGACTAATTTTTATAAAAAAAATGGTTTAGCACACAAGGTAATTCTCTCTTCACAATCAAACTTTCTTTATACACAAAATTCAGATATCAAACTTCTGACTAAAGGTGTCTGAGTCTCTTACCATCCGAACCAGTAACACATGTTGACTTGTTGATGCTATGATCACAATGATATGATGCAGTAGATAATGTATAGTGAAATGGGTATGCATGCTTCTGCATACATGATTAATCCTATCGTAGCCCATAATTCAATGTTGGACCATTTTACTATATCATTGAACCGGGATTCGGCATGCCCACAAATCAACGGACAATAACTTTAATTTCGTTGAAAAGATGTGTTTTCTTAAGCAAGCAGTTTGCAATCATATACATTGCCACCCGTTTTCTTGTTCTAAGGCACCATGTAATGTGGATTGAGATATTGAAGCTCAATAAGGTTAAGACAAGTCTAACATTCATCGAATATTTATAGAGATACTTATATATCATCTATAAAAAATGTTCTTACATTGATAACGAAAATTGAATTTATAATTTTATGGATGAGTCGATTTCTTATCAACTTGACAAATTTCTTTATCGAGGCACCATGTAATGTTGTTTTTACCTTTTCTTTATTTATTTGTTTCTCTTTTTTGGGTTCCTAAGATTATGGAGCAAGCAACTTCTATCTTTATTGTCTTTTTTCTTGTTCCTAACTAACTGCCATACTCGAGTATACATGAAGCACCAATGACCACGGCATCATATTTAAGTGCTTTTGATAATTGATGATAAACGGGGCCACACAATCTGAACTCCAATAAAAGGGTGGATGAATACTAGTATTTGTGGTAGGGGCTGGTAGCATATTTAATCATCTAACCTACACCAGCATATCTGTGCTCCTGTCTTCATGTTGAGCTCACATAATAATTATTTCATGTATATGGTATTCACATGCATAATTCATTAATTAAAAACATACCTTCAATAAAAATCCATGTTAAAGTTATTTTAGGGCTCATTTGGTAGGGGAAAAAAATAAGATAAGAGAATATTGGATAGTATTAAAACATATGATTTTTTTTTTGTTGAGAAGATTAAAATACACGAACTTGTTAAGTTCTTATCCTTTTTCCTTAAAAAAAAAGTCCGTATCCTTTTAATATTTAATGTGTACTATATTGATGAACTGTGATCGAGGGATGAGGTATAATCATAATTATATTGAGAGAATCACGAAAAGTCATTGACAAAAGATACACCATTGAACTTTAACAACCGTTGTAATTTTGTCATATTCACCGTTCGTTCAAACATACACTAAATTATATCCATAAAAATTGTAATTGGAATTTTAAATGTTCTTTTGGTATATAGACATTGTGGTTAGGCTTAATTGGATTGTTGACATCAAATATCATGATCGTTGGATTTTAGCCCTCATCTTTATAGAGTGATTTTAGCGTATTATGTTTCCCCCCTCTGTGATTTGGTAGTTTGCCTTCAAGTTTTCTCCTAAATTTATGGTAAGATCATATCATTCATTGGCATGAGTCTCTCATATTTGACATAAATTTTTAAAAAATTAGAAGCTAAAATCACCAAAAAAGTTTGAAACGCTTTTTTTTGGGTAGAATTTATCTTTTTTTTTGGTAGAATTAAAAAAAAAAGTTTGAAACGCTAATTAGGGGTTTCACACGCCTTCACATGTACAAGCTCACATTTTTTATGTTTAATTTTAAACAAAAATTCATACCGGATACAAGAGTTTGGTGCCAAGTCGATAAATAATGCAATCTCAGTATAAATTTTAGGAAAAAATTGAGAAGGGGATTACCAAATCACAAAAGGTGTGTGAAACACCAGTAAATTACAAATATAACCTTATCGGCAGTTAACTGCCGACGAATTTTAACCGACGTTAATTAACTGACGATGGAAATTAGAGTTAAATTTGTCATTTCATGGTGTTTCTTAACTTTGTGCATAATGTAAATAGCAATTTTAAAAAACATGAGGGGCTAATATTGCTCAAAGAACGTGCAAAGCCATGTGAGTTGGGCTTTCCAAATAGTTTTTGAATTCTGCTCTTCTCCCATCACATTTTGCTCGCTCCCAACACAACTAACTCACGCAAGTGTTAAAAATGCTACGTGAGTTACGCAGGGGTATTTTCGAAAGTTGTGTTGAGAGCGAGCAAAACGTGATGGGAGAAGAGCAGTTTTCATGGTTTTTTTCCCCATTCATTTGGGGCCAAGCTACATCCAACACCAAGCAGATAAGTTATATACCCCTACTTACCAACTTCTTTTTCCACCCCTAAAGGCACTTAAGAAGTACATCTAGAAAAAAACACAATTTTTGCTATTCTAAAAAATGTGGTTTTTATTATAAGTGTGGAGGGAGAAGAACTTTCCCCTTATTACACCTTCACTGCCTTAAAGTTTGGAAGCAATTCACCGGTTGGATTTCTTCCTACTTCCTACTATGTTCCTGGCAGTGGCACCCTATAATATTTAGATTAACATACCCCTAATAATTCATTCGACATCATTTACATTTTTTGAGAATTATTTTGCTTCTTTAACCAAATACATCTTCCATTCCTTTGCTCTCTTTTAATAATAGCACACCATATTTCATGCTAAGATAGAAATAGCATTGACAATAATATTAATAATAATAATAAACTCATGTGGCTGGCATAACAATCATCATTGCCAACTGAAAACAAAGAATTTCTCTGCACTACCAAGTAAGAATCATATACACAAGTTGTTGAATAACATCCCTTCAAGAAATTTTGCATGTGTATCTATCTATCCATGGCAAAGTTGCGAACAAAGTTGTTGTCTATCAGAAGAGCTAGTATTTGACAGAGGATAAATGTCACTTCTACCATTGCTCATGCATGTGATGTTAAGTTGATTTCCGAATTCTGTTGTCTGCATAGAATATTGTATCAAAACCAATTTAGATAAAAGAAAAAACACTGTGTAACAATCTTCTAAAATGTTTGAATCAGAAACAATGAACTAGAAAATAGAATTGATTGAAGATACACAAGAAATGAGCACTCACCTCACAATAAATGCTTTGTTCCTGACAACTCCATTTTGAGGTCGGAACACAACTTAAATAATGACACCACGAGCAACGTTCATTCAAGTTAACACCTCGAAAGAGTAGAACCATCCCAGTAATGAATCTGTCAAAATTATCCAACTTTAGATTAAATACTACTTTACAAGCAATAACATAAATTCAATCTCTACGAACAAAGTATTTGTGAAAAGAGTATCCAAGTCCTAATCCTATGTAAATACCCTCTCTTATGTAAACACCGTCTCATCAATATCATTGCAAATCTATATCCCTAAGAATATTAAAGGTAATATACAAAAAAGAAAAGAAAACTAAAACGAACTTACCCTGCAATGAGTAATAGGAAAGACAAAACCCACAGCACGTATTGATAAGGTTTGTACTTATTGTATTTAACAGAAAATGCAGCAGATCCAGATTTAGATTGTTGTTGGCTTATCCATTTAAACTGAGGACGAATCAAAAGGACAAATCCAAGAAGAAAGCCAGAACCAAATCCTCCTAGATGAGCGAAATTGTCAACATGTGGAAGGACTCCAACAGCTAAATTTATTACAACAATGACTATAAGAGTCATCAATGCAGCCATCTGTAAAACATCATGAGACAAAATGGAAAGAAATAGAATGGTTTAGGCGCAGACCACAAAGACGATAAATTAATTATCAGGAAGCACTATTGAACTGAACACATTTATTTAGTTCATTCACCTTATTGGCATATATCGTCCAATTAATGAAGAGCTCTGAGAGCATCCCTCCGAGTAAGCCAAACAATGCACCAGATGCACCAACTGAGATGCCCGTTTGTATGAATAACGAAGACAGCAAACTCCCTCCAAAACCAGATAGCACATAGAGAAATCCAATTCTAACTGTGAAAGGACAAGAAAGGTAGAACTTACAATCAACAACAAAGCTTTTTTATTGACTTCATTGCTAAATAAACTCAGCTGAGTTTTTTTCTTCCAGAACATTTATGTAAAAACAATGATATAAATACAGATAATTGAACATTGTTGGTCATAAGAAATATAATGATATACTTGAACAATGCAAGGATAATTACCAGAACCATACCAAATCCAAATTCTTGTTCAAGCCGAATTCCAATAAAAAGAAGACTCAACATGTTGGCAAGCACGTGGATAGCCCCACCATGCAACCATATACAAGAGATAAGGCGCCAACCTTCGTGTTCATGAACCACTTTATCTACTTCTAGAGCACCCATCTCCTGTAATCTGAAAGTGCGAGTAATAAATAGTTTTCGTCAGCACATAAAAAACATCTCCTACAGATATATCTACCTAAAATTAAGATTGGTACTGTCCAATAGCTATTGCAAAAACATAATTTGGACTGAATTTGAGTTGAAAACTCTCAAATTTTAGTCATTTCTGAAATTTCATAGCCATAGAGAATGTAATCTATGAATCACCGGTAGAGACACAGACGCAAGACAAACACAACCCTCACACATCTATTAGGTTTTTTATATTGAACATATGCATCCTTACAAAACCGACTTGCAAAGCAAGGACTGCCCATTTACAAACACGTATTTTTGTTTCTGAATGACAAATGTTAGCAATTAGTTGTTATATTAATATTTACTCTTTCGTCCGGGTTTGAACTTAGAACCTCCAACTTCTTATCCCTTAACTCAAATCAATTTAACTACCCAATCCCCCATTTATAAACACGTGTTCATGTCATATCTCATTCAATGTGAGACTCTTAACACGCCCTTACACCCAATCTTAGATGTCTAAAGTGTGACTTGTGTGGCGTGATAATGGTGGCCAGATAGCAAGTGGCTCAACGGATCTTGGATAAACTCTGATATCATAAAATTTCGATTATGCCTAACTCATTCACAAAACTGGCAAAATGACGACTATCCACACTAATAAACTCATTCTCAAGCTACATCTCATCTAATGTGAGACTCTTAACAACATCAACAGAGGTAATAATTTGAGAAAATAGAATAATTGAATGTAACTACATTGTAACTAAATAAAATAAATAAATAAAACATTGTAATTGTATGATAAGAATCAAAGACAAAGAGAAAAAGAAAACTGACGTAAAGGAAGAAGGACCAAAGAGAGGGTTTTCTTTAAGTGGTTGAAAGGAGAATCTTCCAAGAAAAGGAGCAACACAAGTACCATGAAATGCATTTTCAGGACAATCATTAACATACATTGTAACAATGAAAACAACAACGTTGGCAAACACAAAAGTTGGAACAAGCCATGGAACCCATTGCTTAAAGAGCCTGAAATCACGATCACGAGTGACGGGAGGATTCGACGACGACGACGGAGACCCACGGCGAGGATGAACCTTAACCTCAACGGTGGTGCCACCATGTGGGTTCCTCCCTCCACCCATGATGATGATTTTTTTTGTAGCCTTTTGAACAAAGATTTCAGATTTTTAACACATCTTGGTAATTAATGATTGGAATTAATTTTCCTCCGTGATTATAGATGATTTTGAAATGGGTTTGAATCAGTTAGGAATTTCTTTTTTCTTTGTTTGTGGAGAATTGTTTTTTTTTTTTATGACCAACCAGAATCCAACAAGACCCTGACAAAGTTAGGAATTTGTTGTTTGTGTTTGTATTTGTATTTGCATGTCTCGTGTTTAAGGTTGTTTGTTTGTTGACTAGGATTGTTATTGTTGTTGTGTTGTAGGGTCTGTTTGGTTTTGAGAGGAATTCTTTACCTTCCTACGCCACCTAATTAACTTACCACGCCAATATTCTAATTTTTTTATAGTAAAAATATCATTTAATAATTGTCAAAAAAAATTATTTAATAAAGTAATCATTTATGACCCAACAACGAGATGGTAAGGGTCAGAGGGATATCTTTTCGAGTAAATGTTCTGAATTTGAATTCAACTCTGAAAATGCAGCAATGTTAAATCTGATTTTACCATCTTTTATCCAACTTATATTAAAAGAGAGTTTTGTCATTCATCATATATTTGACTAAAAAGATTAATCTTTTATAGTTGCACGAAGAGAATACACAAAAAAAAACATTTATTATTGTATATAACAACAATAAAAAAATCAATTTTATTTATTTATACATAAAGTAGCTAACATCATATAAATGTGGTTTGGCTAGCAATATCAATCATTTTTAGTATTCTTTTAATTGAATAATAAGTAGTATTACGTAAGTTAAATTGTTTTGCAGTTGGCTGTTGCCTTGCAGTTGCATTGCAGGCTTGCACTCTTTATAGTACTACGGTTTTCTTTCTCCAGCTGTATTATGTTTTTGTTTTGAACATAGGAAACAAAGGTTCAAAATTAATTGAGTCAGTTTGAATGATGCTACTTCCTCAACAATAAAAAAGAAAATCACTTGTCTGTTTTTTTTCGTGGCATTTTCTACATTATAAAACGTTCATTCTCATCAAATATAAAAAATAAAGCATTTATTCAATCAACTAATGTTTTTACTACTATGTTGTGCAAATAAACAAATTTTTAGATTTTATTCATGGTCAAGCTCCCGCCAAAGAAATCAAGAGCATGCTTAGGAGCAGTATTTGGTTGCCGCACCGTGCATTACATCACATCTTTCAAAAGCTAGAAAGTGTAGCTTCCACACAACCGTGCCTCGGGACCTGAGATTCTAAAGATGCAACGCGGATCCAAACAAGTGCCAAGCACAAACAATACTAATCGATGTAAAGTGAAAACAAGGTAACAAAAAAGGGTAGGATTGCAATTGTAACAACCCATGTCCTCTCTCTAGTCTCTACCATTTCTTCTCAAGAGGGAGGAAGGAGCAAAGGCAAAGTCGTGATTGGTCGGGAGGGCAAACTATAAAAATTTAAATTCATCTAATAAACATGTAAACATGATTTTGCGCAACCAATAGAAGAGCTGACCTAATTGCAAAGTTGTTATTCAATGTCCCTCTTGTTTCAAGATCAACTTCACTTGGTATCAGTTTTGGACATTTTGGTTATATTCACATCAATGCTCCAACTTGGCGCCACACGTATCAGCCACATTAGCACTTTCATGACAGGAGATGCCTTTGTTGGTCTTTCCTAACTATTGCATTTTTTTTAAGAAGACAGACTAACTATTGCAGTTGGGTGCACAGTTCACATAAAATCCAACTTCTCAATGACCTATTGTTTAAAATTTATCTTGTCCAAAGAAATCTCCTAGACTGAGCAGTTGCATTTCCATTTAGGAAGAGTCGCATATTAATGGATGGTTGGTGACAAAAACAGAAAACCAGAAAATGGATCAACACAGTCACAACTTCAGCTAAACCAAAATCAATTAAATATCAAAATTTGCTAACAGCTTGAAGGTAGGTGTAAAAAATGTAGATGCTTCCTACAAAACTTAAAAGACAAACTATGAAGATTCTATCAGGCAAACTTGTAACCTCAATAATCAGGTTACTGAACTGCAACATCTTTTGAGTTTTTGCAAAACTGGAATGCATGCATGAGTTGTTATCATTTTTCTTTTTATGTAGTCATCAGAAGATATACCAGGCCTTTCAGGTATTCAACAATCTCTGACCCGCCAAGCTTTGAACTTCCATATACTCTGTCAACAAATGTGATTGGAACCTGTAGACATGTGAAACTAAGGTAAGCTAGGAAGTCAATAATGAACAGGGTGATAAGCTCGATCATGGTAGTTACATTAAGAACTTTAAGCCATCTACTCTACAAGTATTTGGGAAGGAAATGAAGATGTAGCAAACACAATAAAAAGAAAAGCTAAACCAACAAGCATTCAAATCCTTAAGCCATCTGCTCTATAAGTATTTTAATGTTTAGCGAATTATATTTTCAGACAGTTTGCAAAGCACAGAACAATATGAGTATGACTGTCATTCAAATTGGCAATATTAATATCAAATGCATCTTTCAGATTAATTATATGTTATACAAAACTCAATTCATCAGCGAGCTACAAAAGACCAACATGCAACAGCCTATCCAAGTAGGTAATTTGAAAAAAAATGGTGAGATAGCAATGCCATAACTACAGTTTAGATGTAACATATGGCATAGATGATAGAATCTATTCAAAAGAATAGAATGTCTGTGTGAATAATACATGCTGATAGCCATTTAAAAAAAAAAAGCTGTGCTATTTAACTCTAAAAATTGTGCCGAATTATCCCGAAAAACAATTGACCATTGATATTTCTCCCAGGCCGGAAAACAAGGGAAAGGGTGGGGTATAGTTTAGGGAAGTTATTAGGCAAAAAAGTTCTCGTGAGACTTTCTTGGAATTATTTTCTCTATAACTAGCAATAGCCTTAAAAAAAACATGATGATTGCCTCAACAGACAAAGCACATACATATCGTCCAATTACAACTGAATCAGGCAAAGGTCACGGTCAACCGAAGTCACGGGATTTTGGTGTATATGCATTGGTGAAACATTTATAGAATCCACCAGAAAGAATATGTTAGCTGTAGCCAATTATAATTCCTACAGTATGAAAAATGAAGTTCCATGATTCAATTTACAAGTTTTATGAATAAAAGGTGCAAGTTATACATCAACAAAGAAAATTATGCTAGATATAACAAGATATGCATAAATGGTAAGCACATGTAGTGATGATCAATGCTACCACATATCTAACAACCAAATATAAAGGATAATAAACATCACGAATTAAGCAGCCACACCTCTTCGATATGGTACCCTTTTCTGGATGCTCGTACTATCATCTCCATTTGAAAGACATATCCCTTACTAACGCAGCAACTAATGATATCTTCAAGCACTGATTTCCTATAAAGTCTACAAATAACAAAAATACATCAATCTCAAACCAGTCAACAAGGGAGCAACAACACTCATCAAACTGTTAAATATCCATTATCCGGCTCTATACCTAAAAGACCCTGTCAAATCTGAGACACCAGGCCATAAAAGTGTATGTGCAAGAACATTTGCTCCCCTGCTCGTTAGTTTGCGCATTAGATTCCATTCATGTACCCACCCCCTTTAACATACCGAGTCCCTGTAACTATATCAGCACCAGTTTCCAACTGCTTTCTGAAAAAGAAAAGGCAAGAGTTAAGTTGTGGCAAATAACAATAAAACAAGAAAGACATTCTTGAAAGCTTTCCTTACCTAATGAAGCCTGGCAAATATTTTGGCTGCAGAACAACAAAAACATATCAGTAAAATCAAAATACAATGCTGCAACCAAAAATCTAAAACAAAGTTCATCCAACTATTCAAGTCTTGCTAACTTTCTATTCCTTTTCAAATTTAATCACTCTTCATGACTTCAATCCATTGTCTACATGTGAACAGAATAACTTACATGGTGTGATAGATCAGCATCCATAATGACAACAAAATTTCCGGACGCATGCTTCATGCCATGAATATAAGCCGTACCTACAAATTAATCAGATCAAAGGCCAGTTTTATCAAAGATCATTTAGTAAAAGTATCAGGTACATACCTAAACCCATCTTCCTAGGTCTTGCTCTTAGCAGCTGTAACCACAAGAATAAGCATTGTTACTCTAAATAGACTTGAAAAAATAGAATAGGTCACAAATTGAGTAAATAGGCATTTTAGTCGTTGAAATTGCAAGGGCCCGTCAATTTAGTCCCTTAAACTGGAAAATATCAATCAATTTAGCCTCTCCAAAACAAACACAAGACCTTTAAACCTGTGGTGCAAAATTTTAGAAAATGCCTAAATGGATTGATATTTTTTTATTTCAATGACTAAAATGCTTATTTACGAATTACTAATCATTTATGTATGAAAATTCAATTCGTAAATATAACCACTTACAATCCTATCTTCTCCATAAACCTGCTGCAGTTGTTTCACTACATCTTGAGTACCATGAGGACTCCCATCATCGACAACAATAACTTCAAAATCAACATCCCTAAAGTTCAGCAATAGAAAGAAGCATTGATGAAGATAAATGATCATAATATAAGACAGGTCAGTAAATAGTATAGAATTCTAATAGTTGTCAATATCAGTTCAAATTGCTCTATGCAACAATGTTATAATGCCGCTATTTGACTACACTTTGTGCTAAATAATGTATTGCAGAACAATAATGGTTTGTTCAAATTCTGCTACGCTTATATGCATTACACACATATCATATGGTTCATAAATCATAGGAACATGCAATGCAAAAATAGAAGAAAATTACGGAAGGTATTTGAAAATAAGGTAAAGAATGAGGCTTATGTTGAGTCGTTCATTATACGTAGGAACAATTATACTGTATTTGTTCTTCTGATGCTGCAAATTCATTATAATCTGAAATTGGAATAAATCATATCAATGTTGTGAGTTTAATTTGATAAACAATCACATATTCCAAAAAATAATATATTAAAAAAAAGGAAAATCTGGACGGAGTTTCTCACTGTTTCAGGTGGCCGATAACTAACTCCGGCGAGTTGAGTTCAGCGTGATTCGTATCTGTTTACGATGAAGTGATTGCATTCGTTTCGCTTGTTTCAGAAATAGTATATATTAAAAGTACAAGAATAGTTCAACAAGCGTTTGTAGTCCAACGGTTAGGATAATTGCCTTCCAAGCAATAGACCCGGGTTCGACTCCCGGCAAACGCATTTTTATTTTATTTTATACTATTACTTATTCCAGGAACAGTCCTTTGTTTTGTCTTTTTCTTATTTTTGACAAGTAGTCTTTTGTCAATATTCATTCTCTATGGAAGATTTTGTCTCAATATACAAAATACCAAACTCAGGACCATTGAGGTTAATATCTATTTCTGTGGTTCATATTGTACCTCTTTTGTATATGTGTGATTGGTATTGCATCTTTATAATCAAACTTCACATTGCTACGTGGGTTGCACAAGCTATCAATTTTTTATTTTATTAAATGTTCATATATTCTATATTGATGTGAACTCTGTCTGTCTCTACATAATGGAAATGAAAGTCTTGCTTGGTACGCAAACACACTTTAAGAAATTTCATAATGTGGTCAAAATACTAAATCTAATCTTCTAACATTTAGGTGTAAGTTGGGTAAAATGAAGGCAGACAATACAATCCTCCAGCCACGCATAGACAATTTATAAAATTATTATTATGAGATGTTCAACGAACCTCTATCAAGTAAGGTGCATAGTTAGAACTAGGAGTACCTCTCCCCATATTAATTATTTTTCCTAAGAATAAAATTCACATTACGTGCATTAATAAATTGGTCTCTCATAATCTCTGTAAGCTTAGCTCAATTGGTAGAGATATTGCATATTATATGTAGAAATTGGGGTTTGAACTTAAACATCTCACTTCTCCATATTTAAAATATATGAACTTTAGCCACTAGAGAAAATAATACATAAATTGATCTCTCTCATATTTCACGGATAAACTAATTTATCCTTGTATAAAAATCTAAGAGATTAATTTAGATATTATTCTTTGTGAAAAATTAATTTGGGTGACAAGGAAATTGTAAGTAATCAAATTGAGTAAGAATGTGAAGTTTTGACACAAAGCACATTTGTCTTTGTTCATTTCTTATCTTACATCTTACTACATAAATAAATATCTAACAGAAACAAAGACACAAAAAACACATATGAACATGTTGGCAAGTACAAGCAACAGCAGCACCGCTTTAGGTGGATGGACGGTGTTACAACTATCCAAAATCAGAAACAACCGTTCTGTTTCTTCTTCCTTCTCTCTTCGGATCTCTGCTACCTGCGACGACCGTCCTCATGGTCCTTCTTGTATATATGTTGGTCCTCTTCAAACTGCCACCCAAGAAACTCTTGAAGCTCTTTATTCTCAGGTAACTTATTTTCTCATAATACTGCTTATGACATATCTATAAGTTGTTTTCACCTTTTTTATCAAAGCTATCTGGTGAGAACAGTTTATTGCTTATATGAATTGAAAACAGATGACTCTAATTAATTTATGTATAAGCACTTATGCTTAATTAAGTTGGTTATGTAATCAGTATTTTTATCTTTCTTCTTTTCATGTATTTACTTGTCTATTGAATTATTTTAAACATGGTGATATTTGCTAATAGGCAAGGGATGCATATTACAGAGGAGAGCCTTTGATAGTTGATGACATGTTTGATAGAGTAGAGGTATCATTCTTCCCCCCAATTCACCACATATGTTTCTTAACTTCTTATATATATTGATCTTAATCTTATGTTACTCATATTATGGTAACAGTTGAAGCTTAAGTGGTATGGTTCCAAGTCCGTTGTGAAGTATCCTCGTTGCAGTATCCGGAGGCAATCAACCTATGCTGATGCTGAGGTGATTTTCTTCAGTTTAGATTAACTTCTTCAATGACCCTTATTAATGAAAATTCACCAATTTCAGTTGCTGATACTTAAGTTTTAGTTGCATGGTGCTCTTAATAATGTAAAGAATGTATACTGGGGAGAATGATGTTGGATTTTCATGTGGCTGAGAAAGTTATTTGTGCGACAAATTCAAATCCTACATTGATTATAGATCTGACCTGAAAATAGTTTATAAAGAGAATAGACATCTGTTATATTAAAATAGGTTCACAAACAAATATTGAATGTTTTTGTTTTCAAAAAGGCCTTATGTTCATGTTTTGTGATATGTCCTATTTGTGTTGAATGTCTCTATTTTCTACATGTTTTGTAATACATATTACATTCATCCGGTTAGAGAGTTAAGGTTCCCCTACCCCTTTTTTCATTCTCTTTTCTCTATTCTTGGTTTCTTCGTCTTAATATTGAATGATGTGGATGTAGGGCAGGAAGATCTGTCTATGGTTTTTGCATTAGCGAGTGCATGGACCCTATTTTTTGCATTTGGCAGTTCTGCATGTGTTGGGCCAATGTTTTACAGCATCAGCTTGGCTTATCAAAATGCATTTAATTTAGGATTATCATATGGTAGCCAAGCATCAGAACTAAGTCCTCTTTTCGTGGTGAACACCATTCTATTCACAGCACTTGGTTTTGTCATAGGATATCCGGTTGCTTCGGCTTCAGGTAAAAATCCTTTTGCTGCTACTTTTCATCTTAAGCCTTACAAATTTTAACTTTTTATGTCACTGCTTCTATATTCATATGTTATTACGTGCCTTTTTTCTGACAGTTAAAACACTTGAAGGCTTGTGGAGGAATGACTTGGCATCACTAAAGGGTTCATGTCCAAATTGTGGAGAAGAGGTTAGTCATTGCCCCCTTAAACTTTTGTAGTCTTTCATAGTCTCCTTAACTTCTTTGGGCTTTGGCTGTCACCCATGCTATAGTAAACCATTGTCCGGCGTCTTTGACTAATGATCTTGTTTGGATACACATCTTAACCGAACACTTATTCGATAAGAAATTATCTTATTATGAGCTTATATAGCAGTTGTTTGTTTTATTGAAAAAGGAATGAGAGTGAACTCTATATAATCTAAAAACAATTTATGACAGTTAGCAATCTACAGGAACTTAAATAAGTTATGAGCAACTTATGAATATATCATTCACTTTTTCGTAAGTTCTTTCAAACACTTACACAAGAACTTCATTAAAATTGGCTGAGTGAGTTGGATTCCTTATCTTCCAGGTATTTGCATTTGT
The DNA here is from genome assembly GCA_946800305.1 of Medicago arabica. Classification (NCBI taxonomy): domain Eukaryota; kingdom Viridiplantae; phylum Streptophyta; class Magnoliopsida; order Fabales; family Fabaceae; genus Medicago; species Medicago arabica. The sequence continues at coordinate 53,527,281 of OX326971.1, forward strand.
AAGAACAGACAAGGCTAATAACTCACCCCATAGAGCAAAGTGCCATGTGTGTGAATGCTTATTGGAATTTCGCACCGAAGTTGAGGTAATAACATAACTAATATTGTTTTCACTTCTTGCAAAAGGCAGTTCGTAACATTAGGCTGCAATTTGATTTCACATATTATTATGAGTATAGAAACATACAGTATAGTGCAAAAGCTGCAAATATTTTCTCTTTTGCATGACACATGATGTTACCATTTGCAGCAATCAACTTCAAGATTTGGTAGACAATGGGTATATGGACGTATTTACCTTGTGCGTAAATCCAGACGCCAAAGGGAGCTGTAAATTTTCCGTGACTATGATTGTCAATAGTAAGGAAAGGAATACAAGCAACTTCTGTTTATTTTTTAATTTTAGTCTAAAAAGGTTTATGTCTGTAGCCAACTTGTACACTTCTAGTTAGCAAGGAAGGAATTAATATGTCAATCACTGGGCGCCTGATTTATTCGATTATGTGTTGTTATTGTCAGCAATTGTAGTTATCAGACGATTATAGATATTGAAATGTGATCTTGGAAATGAAAAGTCGAACGTAAACCAACTTGTGCTCAAACTCAGTTGCTTGCCATTAGTAAGATAAATGACATTGATCTCAGCAAAAATATATTGGATCACTGGAATAGAGTTAGGCTATTTTTTTTCTTTTAGGCGGAGTGGTAAGCAACATATGGAAACCACGAAAGATTATATTGTTAGTTGAATTAGGTCTGACGAACAGAGTTGCGGTACCAGAAACAAAATGGTGACCGAAACAAACCGCAATGCTGCTCAAATTAACATTGATATTCATTCTACAACTACGGTGAGATTTGAATTATGTAGGTTATAAGGCTAAGTACCTCATATTCAAAATTCAAATAATTTAGACTAACAAACTTTGGAAATTTTAAAACCAAATGAATGTGTATTTAATGCATGCTTGTATTAGAAAAGGGTCCATAAAAATGTGATACGTGATATGTTAAAGATATATGATATCATGGTGAATTAATTTGCCAATAATTTTTATGAAGGACGTAATATGTAGTTATGTACATACACTTCAAACCTTTAAATTCTAATTAACTTCTAATTTCAAATAAAGTCTATTAAAATTCAGGAAACCAAGAAAAAAACTAAATAAATAAACGTTTTCATCATCTGAACGCATCTTCCATGATTCATATCTTCATCATTTTTAATTTATATCCTATGTAAATACTCGTTCTAACATTACATTTGAATTCTTGTAAAAAACATTATATTTGAATTATTTTAAAGTTAACCACTTTTTTTGTGGTCAAGTTAAAGTTAACCACTTTGATACCTAAAGTTTGATTTTTTTTATTTTTTTTTGGAAGTTGTATACATACCCTTTGTGTTTCCTTAAATAAAAATTATTTCAAAAAAACAAATTATATTCATACACTTTTAATTTTAAGGATATACACACACTTTTATAATCCTTTGTGTTTGCCTATATGATGTAATTAACAACCAAATTATATTGCCTTAATATGTTTCCATATTTGTATTTGATTGATTTATATGACTTAGTATCATAATGATGTTCACATAATAGCCAAATATATTAGTAATTCCACATAAATAAATTCTACTTTTAAAATGCAGCAATTTAATCCCTAAAAAAAAATGCAGCAATTTAACTCGATTTAAATATACAGAAGGAGAATGGGGAGGTAGGTAACAATAATCAGAGTAAACAAGTCTGAAAAACTATTCTTATTATTGATAATTTAAGATTCAAACACCATATTTTAACACAAAGTTAAAACTAAGGCATAAACCCTAAAAGAAACTCATACCAATTTAAATCACTTTTATTTTTCGTAATTATGACATTTGGCCTCAAATGCAAACGGTCCAACGGTATAGAGTTTTAAGGAAACACCCTTAAACACTGGTCGTTCACAGGATTAAGAAGAGCCCTAGAAAGACCACCGTGAAGATTTGAAGGTTTTAGTCCATTTGGTGCACTATCCAAAACAACGTTGCAATGACGAGCTACATAACTTGTAATGTTCTTTGGACCTCCGATGTAAAAGTAACCCTTCTTATCAGTCTTGGCTTTAAGGACCAACTTGTATTTGTCATTGTTGCATTGGAGCTTCACAACGGCACCTTCAATTTAAAAAATAAAAAACATAACAATGTCATTGTTTTTTAGCAACAAATAATTCATAACGTTGGAGAAAGTTTAGGTCATAACTCTTGATAAAATAATACCTAACAATTTGGACATACACAAATAAAAAAGGTAGAAAATATGTTTTTGAAATAATTAAATAATGTGTTATTTTGTAGGCAAAAATAATGTGTTATTTATTTGACCAAAAAAAAAAAGTGTTATTATGTTTTTGTGCCTATAGAAATTATTTTCTACAATCTTGTCATATCAATGAAAAAAACACAAAAAGAATGCATATACAGATCTATGATTGTAATAATATTTGTAGATCTATCTACACTATACATAAAATATTAGGGAAAGAGTAAAGAAGGTGCGAAAAAAAATATACTAAAGTTGAAAGAATATATTTATTTATATATTTTGATTCTTCATGCAAGATTGTAGGCAATGCTCAATGTGACAAAAGATCGTAGTACAATAAAAATAAAAAATAGAAAATATATATTTGTAAAATAAAAAAAACAAAAAATAAATAAATTGGAGTAAGTATATAAAGTTGAGAAACAAACCAAGAAGCGGTGTAGCTCCCTTTAAAGTGTCGACACCAACATGGTTACATGATTTGACATAAACAACTCCTTCAACAGCTATCAAACTTCTTGAAACAAGAGGTGTGTGATTAGGGGCATGAGCCGGAGGATGGTGATGGTGGTGGGTTGGGGGCTTTGCATGGTGGGGAGGAAGTAAAGGTGTGTGAACCGGAGGCTTAATAGGGGCATGAGCAGGAGAGTGATGATCATGATGATGGGTTGGGGATTTTGCAGGGTGACGAGGATGTAAAGGAGTGTGAACATGAGATGGTGAGTGGTTGTGGTGAGGTGGGCTAGCCAATGGTTTATGAACCGGTGACTTAGTTGGGGGATGAAGTGGAGCTATTGGTTTGTGATGAAGAGTTTCTAGCTCTTCAGCAAATGCTATGAAAGAGGTTATTTGGATTAAAAGTAAAAACAATATTAGAGTTTTGGCCATTTTTGTGTGTTAAGAGAATGCAACCTTGAATGAGAGGGAGAGTAGTGATGTTGGTGTGTTGAATGGGAAAATGCTAGATATCAAGAATGATTTTATCAAGAAAGATTTAAGAATGACATTAGATTTCAATCTTATTTATTAACCTTTCATAAAATAAAAAATACATAACATCCACCACCTCATGATTTCCGGCCAGATTGAGATTTTACTGGTTAACATTAATTTCAGAGACAATCTCTTGATAAAATCTAAGGGTGATTATTCTGTCATGTCATTCTTGAATATTTTTTGATAAAATCTTTCTTGATGCTAGTATTGAAAGAGTGTGAAAGTTAATCTATTTATAGGAGCTAATGCCTAATATAATTGCAGTTTTTCTTTATGAATTGTAAACAAGGTTTCTTTATTTATGTTTTTTAGTTAATGCACAAATTCATTGAGCTTTATTTGAATTTAAGGGGCAAACTAAATTGTTTCCTTATTCATGCTTGTTAGAGCAAGACATAAGGAGAAATTTTGGAAGGGGTTCAAGGTTATACTGAAGTGTAAGAAACTTGTATTGAGCACCAGGGAGAGAATATACGTATTTTTTTAAGTAAGGGAGATGTACGTATGGCGTGGTATATATTTACACTCAAATAAAACCGATACCGTTTTATAAAAAAATAAAATCGATACTTTTTTCTTACCAATAAAATTAATGACTTTTTTGTTGTGCGTTTGCATTTGGTTTCTAGAGAGAGGAGACCAAGTAATTGAAATTCGTTTGAAAGGTTTGTTCAATAATTACTAGTTATTATTGTTTTGACAATATTAATATGTTAATTCTCTAAAAAAAATATTAATATGTTAATTGTTATATTATATTATCATTTTTTTTAGAATTTGAACCAGATCATTTAACTTTTTAATCCCTTATCTTGCCCAAAAAAAAACTTTTTTAATCCCTTAATTCAATCAAATGAGTTATTCATTGGTAAGAACTATTAGTTCCTAATCAAGCTTAGATTCTATTGAACTTGAACTTTTTTTTTTTTAAGGAAAAGAGTGTCTTAGTTCAAGTTTGTTAACTATTTGAGATTGACAACTTAATTAAAATTAATGACTTCTGTTTACTAGTAGACCAATTTATTATTTTTTTCAACAATTAAGCTATAAATTGATAATTTATTGCTATTAATTGATAATTTAACAACGGTTGTAATATTTAAACATTTGACATCAAAATACTTATTCTGGTCTTGACTATAAACAACAACAACAAAAATCAAACAAAATAGATGTATTTGATCTAAATTTTTAACTTAATGCATCAATTTTGTTTGATTTTTTTTTTTGCTTACATTCGAGACTAGAGTAGTAGATAATAATATAGTTAAGTGATTACATGAAAACGAATCAATCAGGAACGTCCAAATTGAATATCATCATCTTTTACCAAACTTCACTTACATTCCCGTCAAACTTCAGATTACTAGATCTGCCCCGCTAAAAATTTAAAGGTTAACAAAAAAAAATTACAATAACGTTTAAATTCAATATAATGGACACGGTGAAAAGTGTGTTTAACAACATCAAATAAATTAATAAATTTAAATTTAAATTGTATATGAAATCAATAAGTCTCGTATAAAATGTTATTCATTATATATACTAGTTTTCAGACGAGCACGAACTAAACGGATATAGATGTCTACTCTTTTTATTATATTAATGCGTATAAATTACGATTAATAGATTTTATGAAATTTTAATTTTGACTAGCTACCAGTGATTTGGGTAACTTTCTTTTTAAACTACCAATGATTTTTTAGCGTGTTGTCATATCATTGGTTCTTAACTAAACTACCAATGATTTGGGTAGTTTTCTTTTTTCTCCAAGCCAGTTTTGCCATATCTCAGCCATGTCATTAACGAGGATCATACATCACCAAAATTGACGGCAGATTAAAAAAAACTCAAGAAATGTATAATAGAGAGAACAAAAAGTTGGTTTAGAGATGAAATGACTAAAAATTCAGTGAAGGTAAAATAGGGTCTCCAAAAGTGCATAATATATTACCTTAACTACGAAATGTCAATAGAGAATTGATAGAATAAATGAATTTTTGTCATTGTGAGTTTAACTCATTTGGTAAAGACATTGCGTTATATATGCAGAAGTCAAGTTCGAACATCAAATTATTCACTTATTCACCTTAATAAGTGAATTTCAAGTCAATAGTATGTTTGTTCCAAAAAAAATATGAAATTTATCCATAAACACAACTCTGATGGTAGTTGCAAGAACATTTGATATGCACCGGTGCAAAGTTGAATTCAAGATTCTCCACTTCTCGACACTTAGTATGAGTTTCAGCGCTAAATTCCTTAAAAGAAAAAAAAAATTGTACCATGATCAGGTCATCTCTTGACCGTTATGAATTTCATATTTTATTTGAAATACTCTGTTAAACATTTTCTAACATTTTCAAGTTATACCACGGAACAATTTGTGAAATAATAAATATTATAATGTGTGCTTAGTATGATGTCAAAAAAAATAAAGTAAATTACACTTCCCTCCCATCAAAAATATTTGAATTACACTCCTCTCCTTAAAATATACACTCTCTTCCTCTTTTATTCAAAATATATTAGAAAATGTTTCACCTCCCTTCCCTATGAGAAGTTTGAATTACATTCTCCTCCTCTCTTATGTTAAAATCTACACTTTAATCCCTCACTTATTCACTTTAAATTTTTTTATTTCTAATAATCTAGAAAAAAATAATATTGCAGGTCAATTTTAATATAATCAAAATTTGAATTCCTATTTTTTGCTATTTTTTATTCACAATTTTATTAACATATAGTTTTAAACCCTAATATAAATTATGAAACAACCCAAAATAAATTTAAAATATGTAAAAAATTACTAAAGACAATAAAATAGGGTAATTTAAAAATTAATTTTATATTCTAAAATATAAAATTAATAACAAAATATTTAAATTTAATTATCATTGACATTTAAATTATAAAGAAATGATTTTATTTTTCTTAAATGGTGGTTCAAAATTATTTATTTAAGTTAAAATAGATTAGAGCGTAGTGTATATTTAAATATTAAGGGAGGAAATAGTAATTCAAGCATCGTATATAGGAGGGGAGTATAATTTTTTCTTTTCAATGGAAAATAGTGTATATTTTAACATAAGAAAGGAATGGAATGTGATTCAAACATCTTTGAAGAGAGTATAATTTACTAAAAAATAAATATATATGTGTAATATGGCATTTACCATTGTCGGATTGATTTAAATAGTAAACGATTTTGACACCTTAAATAAATGATCATGAGTTTAATCTTCGGCTATTGCATACGGGAAAAAAAATCAAGTTGACATATGGGAGAACTCATCTTAAATGCTCATTGACTCCTCAATGAAAGATAAATCATCAATTTCTTTATACAATTTTAAAAACATGCATAGTATTTCTAGAAATTTGAAAAGTATCAAACTTTATTTTAATTACTTTTAAAAATGGATTATTTCTACTTTTTCTTTCATATTTTCTCTATGCAATTGTTTACAACACAAGTCTTCAATTTCCTTGTTAGGAATTTAAAATAAACAAATTCTTTTAAAACTAAATACTTTCAGAATGCAAACATATCCTTAGCAAACCTGTGTGTAATGTGCATAGCTAGTTAAACACTCGTCAAAAAGAAGAAACATTTGATATGTAAGCCATCAATATAGTGCAAAACTAATCTGATTGCAAACTTTTTAATATCATAATTCAAGTGTCGTAATCTTCAGAATCAAAGTATTTAATGGAGGAATCAGAGGGACAAAATATTGGGACATACATACAAAGCAAGAAATAATTTTGACAATTGCAAATATGTCCTTCAGAATTTGCAAAGGTGTCCTTGAGAATTTGCCTGCAAGCACCTTTATTAAACAGGTCAATAAACAGAATTTTGATTGTCATTAATTCTACAATCCATAATTTACCACAAACGTGTGGTGTCATTAGGAATGCTAGCTAGAAAAGCTACAGAAGCAAAATCATTCACTCTCCACAAAATCGTCAGAATGTTTTACATAGAAAAGTAAATACCCGCAACCCGCATTTCTCAATGATTTCAGAACACTATGGCCAACCATAAAATCAAATATAAACTTTTAAATGTCACTGAGATTAAAGCAACGCTTCCAGTTCCCCACCGATCAGAAGTGTCCTAAACTGTAGACTAGAATCCAGGAAAGCTGCGCATATTAGAAAAGAAGTCTTAGATTGTGGAACAGTGAAAATCAGCAATTTTTTTGTGTGGGTGTAGAAACCTTCTACGGTTAATAGAGTAATATAGATTACATTACCAGGAAAAGAGTTGTAGACGCAAAAAGCCCCTCTTGGAGGAGGGCTCCATGGCCGCCAAATTCCTCTTCGTCAACCTTCAATATTACTGAATAGTAACCATATATGATCCCGGAGGACAAAACTAAAAAGCTGCAATACAAACAGGAAAACTCTACTTTAGGAACAAACACAAACTGAAGAAGTGTTATATCATAGTGCAAATCGCCTACTAGTGCAATGATAAGTTTATAGACCAAACTCATAAACTTCCCTAATGATTGTGGATTTGTGGTATTGTTTTCCAATAAAAACATAATGTGTACTATTTTAAACTAGGCAAAATTACCATTGACAAAAATAATGACACATTTAATTGACAAAAATAAAAACGAAGAACTGACGTAAAAAGATGTGCTATTTTTTAAGCGGTCATCTCCATGTTTTTGATTTCAGGTTCTGAATAAAATTTACACATATAGGGGGTTTCCTGATTTCTGTACTAAGAGCAGCAACTTGTAAAAACATTACTTCTAAGTGTGATGCAAATATTGAGATCACGGCTTGTAAGGACAAAGGCGCCCAACAAAATGTTCTCCAGCATTGATATTTGAGATAATATTTTTAGATTTATGCACTGTATTGACATCAAATTATGTAGGCACAAAGTAATAAAACCAATCAAGTTGTTTATGCACGATATCACATCATCAGTGAATATGAGAATTCCAGAAAGACTAAATCATCAGGCAAGCCAATAGCTTATGGAATAGTGATAGACACAACTTTATAAAAACATACAGGACCGGTAAAATAAACACTTACAGGATAAACCAAAATCCCCCAACCACTGGAAAGGCGCCCCAAAGTAATCCAAATACAAGGCCCATTGCTTGTCGAATCCAATGCAATACATCTCCAAGTTGATCCTATTTGGGGTTGAGGAGGTGAAAGACAAAAATAGAGAAGCTGATTAGGAAAATGAGATCAACTCAATACATTTAACTCCTCTAGAATGAGAAGTGCACAATTATCACAAAGCAATTCATTGACCTTCTAAAGTACCTTCCTCAATTTAGAGAAGCTACATCCATATCAATCACATACTACATACAGCTAAGCATAACAATTACTGGTATTTTTTTTATATAAACTACGTGGGATAAAAACCCAAAAGAAGAAACTGCACTGCAATCAAACAAGGAGTAGGAACTCCAAACAAATCAGTGAAAACTAAATGGTTAATCTAGGGTGGAAGATGTTCATAGATCATGAGATCCTATGATGCATGCATAAGTACGGGAACGGTGCCCGGTACAGGTATGGACACCGATACATAATGCGGCAAATTTTAAAAAATGAAGGTACGGGTACGCCGATATAAAACATCAAAAAATAGATAGTATAATACTATTCATATTCTGATCATGTGTTTAACCATACTTTCTATCATCATGTTGCTTCAGAGTTCTACTTTTTTTGTGCACCCTCTCTACTATTTTCATCAAAAGCAAGATAGGATTGAAATACAATAAAAAAGCAAAATAATTTTGGTTATTTTTCCACCGCCCGTATGTTTTGCTGTACCAACTACGGCGAAACAACTAAGTAAAAATGGGTATGATTGGGCGTGTACGTTGCGAGTACCGTACGCGTACAGGTACAGGGGAGTACCCGGTACCGGTAGTTCTCCAAGTTTGGAGTACCCATGCTTCAGAGATGAGATCACTGTCCAACTCAGAACAACTATTAAATAAACCACCAGCAACCATGTTGCATTAAAGCCCAAAAGAAGAAACTAAACTAGAATCAAACAGGGAGCAGAAACTCCCAACCCAACAAGTCAGCAAAACTGAATGCTTAATCAAGGACAGAGGTTGATCATAGATACTGAGATCACGGTCCAACTCATATCAGCTAAATGCAACCAACATAGTTTGGCACAAGTGCTAGATACTTGCGCCTCTTAACCATTCGGTCCAGGGTTTGATCTCCGGCCAGTGCCTATAGAAAAATATTTGTTGGGAGAAGTCAACCCCTTAAATGGACCTCACTCTCTCAGTTACCTTAAAGGATTAGTCTCAGCGCAGTTGGATAAACAATTAAGAGTTAATAGTTAATAGTTAATACTCAAATTACTCTTCTAATTAAACAAGGAATAGGACCTCCATAGATATTAAACATCAAATTAGTGTTCAATTTAAAAAGTTAAGAGTAAATTAATGGTACAGACATATCATCATAGTGTATATTAATAAAACCCACTTTTTTTAACTCAAAAAAATAAACAAAAATCTGGGTGCTATTAATAGAACCTATTTCCTGAAAAAACAACCTCAAACGGATCGAAAAACATGAAAACAAGACAACTTTGAAGAGAGAGAGAGAGAGAGAGAGAGAGAGAGAGAGAGAGAGAGGAAAGACGAACCTTGTCCCAAGAAGCTTCGGGATCGAGCAATTTGGCGAATTTGAAAGGAGAAAGGTGACCATTCTGGTGGTGTTGTTGAGGAACAGATTTAGCTTCTTTCATCGTGAGATTCAAGTGTGAATAATCAAAATTGAATCAAATTGAATATTTATAAGATAAAGTAAATAATTGGTATTGAACTAATTGGTTTAAAGTAAGGATTTTTGAATCTGAAGGTGAGAGAAACGGCGAGAGTGGTAAAATTGGGAATTAGGGTTTGGTAAAAGGGGAAAAGTAAGCGAATCAGCCAGCCAAGTTACAGAGAGAGTGAAAAATTAGAAGACGACTGGGAATTAAAAGTTCCAGACATACGGTACTAGATGCAAAATAAAAATAAAATAAAATAAAATAAATCGTTTCAAACTTTATATATGTGTTTAGATTTTGAATTTAAATGATAAGCACTCATAAAGTCCGTTTTTGTTACAAATTAAAAATAAATTATCTAAGTATATAGAATATGTTTGTTACATTCCCTTAAAAAAAATAGAATACGTTTGTTACATGAGTTATTTTATGTTTTTTTAATAAATATGTTATTTTATGTTTGTTTATCTTAATAAAAGAAATATGGTTTTTAACTTGTTTTTACTTGTTTGTTACGTCTATTATCTTCTATTATCTAAATATGTTTCAACTTCCCCCTATAACTTTTCTCCTAAAAATAAATTAAAACAAACTCAGTTGATAAAACACATTAACTTAATCTTTTTTTAAAGAACAAACAAATTTAATCTTAATCCAAATCAAAACAAATTTTTCTATAATTCAACTTCTAAATATTTAGAGTTAAAAAAAATTACAATATTCTTTTCTCTAATTCTCTAATCATGAAACTTTGTACCTAAAAGAAATTATGAAACTTAATGTCTACCAAAAATACAATTTTACGCTTTCTTAATTTTTTGACATGTCATCAAAATTATATATTTTTGTGTCTTTTGCTTCAACTTCCCCCTATTTTTTTCCTCCTAAAATCAAATTAAAACAAACTCACTCGATAAAACAAACAAACTTAATCCTAATACCAATCAAAACAAATTTTCTTATAATTCAACTTTTAAATATATAAAGAGTTAAAAAAAATGTACAAAATATTTATTGCAGGCATATACCTACTTTTCAAAAAATTACACATTTTTAAGACTGTTTCTTTTCTAAAATTAATCTCCCTTAGTTTTTTCTTTATTTTTTTTAGTCAAAAGAAGAATTATATTAAATAAAAAAATAGATAAAGAATCTGAGGACATTAGACCTGACTCAGGTGCAAAAAAAAACGAGGATACAACATAATAAACCAGTCCAATTGGATCGACTCAAATCTACCCTAACAAATATTCACTAATCAGCATGTGAACCAGTATACGAGCGCGAAATTAGTTTTAAATAAATATGAAAAGTGAACCTCTACGAAAAACAATTAATGGATCGACCATAAGCACGATATCAAAATCCAATTGTCAACAACTCCCTAAACAAATAACCAAGCATAAAAGCTCTTTTGAGCATGAAAAACCAAAGTGTAGACAAACAAGACACATTGAAACTTGCAGATCTAAACATTTTTTAGAAAACAACGGAGAATCAAAAAAGTCAAGCCACCATGTCATATTATAATTTTTTTTATTGTTGTAGATTATCTTCTATTCTCTATATATGAAAGTTAATTATTTGATACTTACGCATATTTTTACCCTTCAGCGTCTTTTGTAACAAAAAATCATATTTAGAGGAGAGAAAAATATTTGTGGAAAGATTAAGATTAATTTGAAACAAAATATTCTTTTTATATAGTTGTATCTAAACAAAATAAATTATTAATCTCTAGAAAATAATCTTTAAATTATTGAATGTCAAAATCATTTTTATTTTAATCATACCAAACAGACTCAACTCAAAAACTATATAAAAACAATTTCTAAATTATTGAATCTCAAAATCACTTATTCTCTAAATATTACTCCCTTTGTTTTTATTTAACTATCGTTTTAGAATGGTAACATGAAATTAAAAAAGTGTCTTTAAAAAAATAAAATTATTAAAGTGAATTTTTGAAACTCTTTTTTCTATTATACCCTCATTTTAATCCACAAATAAAGTATTTATTTGAACATATTTTATTTTTCAATAAATATGTTCTTGCATAACAAACGGCTTTTTTTATCCATTAACAATGATACAATCTTATTTATAATATATAAAATAAAAAAGTGGAAAAAGATACACAACTGGAAACCAAACCAAAATCCTCGAAAAGAGAAGCAAATCGGAAAAACAAATTAAAAAATATGATAAATCGACAGATCAAAACGATATCTAAAAGTCAACTAAGTGCTTGTAGAATCCTTCTTCAACCAGATTCTTGACCAACGACGATTAGCAGCGAAAGAATCTGGTCAAAAGAAACCATTTGATCTATACGTCGAATATCCCAATAGAAAATATTCATTGAGGAATGGAAGAAGGTGAACCCCGGAAGCGGGTTTGGTAGGCAACTTGGTTGAGTTTTTTTTCTTCTTCTCGATCTTTGAGATGTAAGTAGTGGATGAGACCTCGTAATCAATATTTTTATTATTCATCAACTTCTGAACCAACTCAAGATCTTTTTGCAAACTAGGCTAATATGGGAAGGATAGTTAGAGAGATCATCCACGGGTCTGTTATGGCTGTTATCATTACCTGTTTCGACAATTACCAATTTATTTTGATTGTTATCAACCACATTCTTAGCAACCACAGTCACGAGGAGTTCAAGTGGAACCTCTTTGGATGCGCTCTTTGCTAGAATATTACCATTGGAATCGTTTGTTTTCTCCTTTGCTGAATAATCTCGATGTCCCAAAACAACGGTATAAGTTGTATATGCTTGAGATTCGTCACTTGGAAAGTTAAATTTGTATTTTTTTTTTTAATATTTTACCATATTTTTAGTTTTCCATTTTATAAAATTTAGTTATGACTATTCCAATGTTTGTAATTAGTTAAATTGAGTTTATATAAATAATAAAAATATTTTTAAAGGATATATTTTTTTAAGGATTCGTAAATGATAAATAAAAAACACGGTCATATTAACGTCATCTTTATCATTAACGAGATATCTATTATTTGTAATATTTTGACTTATGTTAAATCCAACACTTTATAATATTTAACGACAACTATTTTAATGTTTTTATATTTAACTTCAGCTTCGTCATTGATTTTTTTTTTCTTTTTTCTAAATGCAAATAACATTTAACAGATAACTCACGTTTTGACGCCTAGCTCGTGCGGAGCACGGGTTTGTTGCTAGTTTTTTAATAAATAAATAAAAATGGTTATTTTGTAATAAAATTATCATAAAGGGGACTAGAAATAAGGAAACACAAAATAGAACCGGATATTAGTTTTTTTCAGGCTTAATAGCAGTTTTCGCCTTTAACTTTCACGAAGTTGCGATTTTGATCCCCTAACAAAAAATCTACAAAACATTCCATAAGTTTTGCAACCGTAGCAGTTTTGGCCCCCAAGGCAAAAAAAAAAATTAAAAAAAATAACACGTGCACCTCATTTAGGGTGCCACGTCCGCATAGACCGAGTCAAAATTGGTCTTAAGGGTCAAAACTGCCACAGGTGCAAAACTTATGGGACGATTTTGTAGTTTTTTTCTTAGGGGGCTAAAATCGCAATTTTTGAAAAGTTAGAGGGTTAAAACTGCTATTAAGCCTTTTTGTATGACAACATCATCTCGATGCTTGCCTATTGCTAATATATCCTCCACCTCTTTACTTTTTAACCCCCCATGTATTCCATCAAGTGCCAAATCTAACGGTATCAAACAATTTCGTGAAACGCTCATGATGGTTTCTTTACCTTGAAATAGCATAGCTCTTTTTTTAAAGGAGGATATGTTTTTTATTTTTTTTTAGGATATTGTTGTTTAAAAATACATTTATCTTATTTTCTCTCTTCTCTAAAAATATTATTTTCTAAGAATCTAATTAAAACAAATTCTCATTTGAAACCGTTTTTTAATTCTTTTTAAATTTTGATTTTTTTTAATTAGTTAACTATTAACTATCATCTAGCTTACTAGTTATAAGCTCATTCATTACAAGATAGCCTATTGGTTATACATTACAAGATGTTTGGTAAAGAGAGGGGAGAGAGAATTAATAAAAAATGGATGTGTTAATTAATCATATCATGTTAGTTTCGCCTAAACTTAAGATAGAAATTACAAAGATTTGAGAGGATAAGATTAATTAGGTTAAATTTATGATATTCCCTTGGTGCGTCAAATGGGATATACGAGTATGATACGATAATTCTTTTTTGTGGTGGTCGGGGTTTGAACCTCAGATCTTACATATATTATACATTGTCCATACCAACTGAGTTAAACTCACGAGAACATACGATAAGTTTTTGCTATTATGTTTTTCTATCATGACCGTCGAACATATTTATAAGACATAATTAACTCATTCTATGTTACCACCATCATTGAATTGATCAATTGAGACATAATATAATAGTTTATATCATATTGTGTTTCTTTTACTTTGACCACTAATCAAATTCAGCATATTTCCTGATATTTTATGGGCCTTAAGCAATGTATGAGAAAAGAACCCTCTTACATGATATATTTTTATTTTTATTTTTATAAACAATGAATTAGACGTGCATTAGTTATGACGGTTGACATCCGAACTATAATGACACCTAAAGTCACTGTAATACAATATATTTTTTTATAAAAAATAAAATAAAAACTCAGACTTTGATGCGATGTTTTGATACCCCGGCTATGCTAACACCCCAAAACAACATGTTGCAAATGCACCTCATCCTATGCAATATTAATAAAATAAAAAATGACAAATCAGAAAGAAAAAAAAAGTCGGGGCATCGAACCAAACCCAACAAAGTTAAGTACAATGATCGGTATCGAGTATAATCTAAGCAAGACACTTCAAAATTTAAAATATTATATGTAAAACTTATCTCCAACACTCGTTCTCTTTCATAATTTCTTCTTGCAAGTGTTAATCAATTGTTAGACTTTTATCCAATATGATTCTCAATTCATTCTAAGTATTCATATTAGCCATACGTTAGACACTATTTTCTTGTTGTGTGAGTCTTTGTCTAATATGCTCCCGGTCACTTAAGCCCTCACTTACTAGCAAACTCAAATTACTAGAAGTAGAGTATTTAAATAGTTTACGACAAAAAACAATAAACTTTGTCAACATATTTGCAATGAACTAACAATTTTAGATCTCTGATCTCACTGTAGCTTAATTTTGTTGAATAACTCGCATCCGAGAAATGTCTAAGATATTTGCCATTAGGAAAACTACTATTCATTTCTCTAGCAGGCCCCTCGTCGGTTAGAATATCCTTTGATTTGTTATCAAGATTCTCCCAATTTATTTGATCATATATATCAAAATGAGAAATTTCTTTTTCATAATCATCACTAAAGTTTATAATATTAGATGCATTTGACACATTATTATAAACACTGAATTATCATCAATTTCCTCATTTTCATAATTTAAATTTTTAAGATTTTGTATCGCTAACTTGATAATAAAATTTAGGGCTAAAAACACTGGGTGCGGGGGTATGTAGCAAAAAATACCATTAGGGCTTAAAACTATGTTCATATTTGGGGCCCCCTTGTTATATACACAGATGTCGCTAGGGGTGTTCATAAAATTTGGTTAACCTTAACCAAATGACCAACCAAACCTGATCCATATTTTAAAACCACAACCCAATTAGTGAAAAACCAAACCAACCCATATAATTTAAGAAAAGTAAAACCAGTTTACCATTTCATTGAACCGGTTTAAAACCGGTTTTTCCAAAGGCAAAACTCAGTAACTCAGAATCAATTCACAAACTCATCGCCTTTCTCAAATCACGTTCAGAATGGATTTTTTGTCAAATTGCATTTCTGAAATAGCTTTATACAGTCTCAACAGCCTTCGCAAATCACTTCATAGTGCCAAATCACCTTCTCAAACTCACTTCACAAAAGCGACTACGATTCAATAGCTTATCGAAAAAGTGCTTATCGGAAGCGCGATTTAACTAGTATGTATTCAATAAGAATCGCGTTTCGAAATTTAGTGTAATAATTGAGTACTGATTAACTATATGTAAAAGTGAATGACTTTGATCTAATTGAGTGTTTATTGGATAGATTGATTAATTTTGATGAAGAGAAAAAGAAAGAACAATAGTTATATCAGTATTTTAATGTTAATGGAATTGGGTAATGTTTTTAAAATCACTTATTTCTTCGAAACCCATCTTATAATCATAAGTCGTAACCTTCCCATAATCCCAACCACAATTTTTTATCATCTTTCTCTCTCACTAGCTAGTGGGGGAAAACTGGTTCAATTCCACCAGAACAGTTTTTATGGCAAACCGGTTTTGAACCAGTTAAGGCCCAGATCCAGATTGCTTTTGCCAAAAATATCCAGTTTTTAGTCAAATGGATTTAGGAACCGAACCTGAACCTATATTAGGTATGGTTTGGTTTTGGTTTTAAACCATGAACGCCCCTAGATGTCACTAGGTCATACTCATGTTTGTAGTTTATTTTTATTCCTCTTTTAGCAAGTTAGAGAGTATTTTTCATGAATTACATACTGAAATTGTTGATACTTGTCAAAAGAGTTAAGAGGTCACATGGCTATGAAATGGGCAACTTTTACACAATTTTGAGAAGACTTTGGAAGCTTCAACTACTGAAAAACGTGTCACGGTAGACCTATATCGCGGCACGTCTGAAGGAGTATTAAGATCCAAATTTTGTTATTTTTCACTACATTGTGGCACGTTGGGAATCAAGTGTGGCACGTTGACCTGCATGGTGGCACGTTGGAGGCTGTTACCGAAACACCACTATAAAAGTCATATGCGAATTCAAAGCAGGGGTTCAATTTTTAGGAGACTTTAAAGCATAGGAGGCCGTCAGAGACCTAGAAACACGTTGTGGATCTTACACCAACTCATAGTTGGTTTCGATTTATGTACGTTTCATTATTCCTTTGATATTGATAGTCTTAGTTATGAGTAGCTAAACCCTTTTTGATTAAGCCATAAGATAAATTTATTGTAAGAAGTAATCATGTAATTTGTTATGAACTTTCTTTGACATTAATGGAATCCTAATATTATTCAGTTTTATTTATGCTTAATGTTTTTTATATGATTATGTATGACTACTAGCTCTAACTTCTTAATTATATGAATTGATCTTAGAATTTAATTGACTACTAGCCATAGATGTTAAATCCGACCTAATAATTCTGTTTGACTTAACATATTAAGCTAGAGATAGAAAATTGTTGAGTTATGACTTATGAATTAACGAACTACTAATACTTCCAACGATTGTGAATTGACTTAAGAGATTAAAGGATTATAATTTAGAAAAAGAGTTTTGACTCAAGAAATTGATCAAAACTATTGTGTTAATTCGTCGTAAAACTAGGTGAACATTGAGAGAGAGAGAGAGAGAGAGACAAGTTATTTTACAGTGAACAATAGAGGATTCGATAGCTTGATCACTTGTAGCCATAATTTTCAAAACCAACTTTAATTGCGTTTTTTCTTATTTTTATGCAACAACCCAACTGCCTAGGGCAAACCCCCCAATTTAATATATCATTTACATTAACGAAGTTGCTGAGTAGAAATTAACAACAGTCCTCGTGGATAAGAATTTTATTATTAATTCGATAGTTTTGATACACTTGTCAAATATCTATCATACACCCTATTAAAAAATTGGCCCTATACAGGTTTGAGCCCTAGGTAGTCACATCTCGGGCCTGTGTCCAAGATCGATCGTGATCATTGATCAAGTTATAAGTCTAAGAGCATAAAACTTGAGATGTTAGTTCATTGGTGTTAGTCATATACTCTCAAGATATATAGTTTATTTTTTCTCAGAAAAAATTGTAAAACGATCATTATTGACAATCAAATAGTCTAGTGGCTAGAAATTCATATTTTAAAATGAATAGATAAAAAATTCATGATTTTAACTCATGCATATCAAGATGGCTTTGTCAATTAAACATATGCTCACGAGTACACTATTGCCATTTAGTTTAGTTAATTAAAAACATTCCTTCCCCGATTGTTTTTTAAAGTTCTAAGAGCATAAATAATTAGTTTATTAATTTGATTTTTACTATCAACTTTTCAATTTCAAATTCCTATATCTAATTTGCAGGATTGGTTAACTAGGTAATGCAAAAGGGAATCCTCCTGTAGAGTCTCTTTCTCATCTTCTTTCTACTTTTCCTCCGGTTGGGTGAGCCCGAGATCTGAATATGTGACTTTTACGTCAAGTTATCCTATTGAAGTTACGTGAACTTCAATCTCCCTCAACTTTACAATTCATGCACTGCATTATAAATTAATTAAGCTTTCATATACTAATATGTTTTTGTAACAACACACATTAGTATGTTTTTTTAGAGTACATATTAGTATGTTAATATAATAATGTTAGTAACAAATATGCATAGAGGTGTAATAGTTCGGTTTGGATCGGTTTTTGGTCTAAAAAATGTGAACCAACAAAATTTTGAACCAATGAAATCTTCATCGGTTTGATTTGATTTTTACTGTTTTTCAAAAAAGAAACCGAACCAAACTAGTCAGTTTGAATCCGTTTATTTGAAAATACAATTTAAAAAAAATCAATTTTTTCACAAATTTGTATTTCATGCATACAACATACTCAAATATTTCATAGAGGACAAGTTGGTTTGGAAAGCAGAAAAGAATTGGTTGTATTCCATCAAAAGTGCCTACCGATTATGTGTTGAGGAATTGATAGATACTTTTCACATTTGTTGGACAGGGTTTTGGTCTGGTATTTGGCGTTTGAAAGTCCAACCGAAGATTATGAATCTGATTTGGCGTATGTGTTGGGGTTGTTTTTCTACCTGAGTTTGAATTCAAGATAAACATGTGCAATGTCCCACGATTTGTGTCATGTGTGACGGTCCTTCTGAATATCTTACTCATGTTTGTTTTGGTTGTCCGTTTGTTGCGCAGATGTGGCGTAAGATTGGTATTTAGGACGCGGTCCATAATGCGTATAATGGTTCAAATTCAACAGTTGAATCTATATTTGCACTTTTGCATAATATTATCGCAAGTGAATTCTCAATGTTTTGTTGTTGTGCTTTGGATGCTTTTGATGCATAGGAACCTCGAGTTATGGTAAGAAGTCCAAGAAACACGTGTTAGGTTATTGATTGTGCTTTCCACTTGATAGAGGATTGAAATTTAGCTAATGTTCCACCTACAACAGCGGGTATTCTCGCACATCATAATGGTTCCTCCGTAATGATATGCAAACTTCAGATGTGTTGGATGTGCAAGTTGCCTCGAATCTGGCTCGAGTTAGCGGTTAAGGGTCAACGTTAGGTATGCCTCCGGTGCGGTGGTAACAACCACAACGTGGTCGTGTCAAATCTAATGTTGACGCCGCTTTCTCTGATCAATTGAATAGAGCATAAATATGAATTTGTATTCATGACGAATAAGGTATCTTTGTGCCAATGAAGATAATATCTATGTCCCCAATGAGCTCAGCGCCTATGGAAGAAGCTTTGGGGTTGTTCCATGCTTTATAATGGTTAAGTGACATACACTCTGACAATGCGGTGGACTTCACCTTACCACAAAGGTCTTCCATCATTATCGTGTCAACGTTATATAATTTGGTCAGGTAATTTCAGATTGTAGGAGACCTTTCACTACTCATTTCACAGACTCTCAAGTTGAGTTCAACAGACGATAATTAAATGAAATGATTCATAACCTTACAGGGGTTGCCACACTATCAACTAATTCCATCATTTATTTTAATGTTACCACACTATCAACTAATTCCATCATTTATTTTAATGTTACCTCATTGTTAATGAAATGCTATAAACATTTTTATTTAAAAAAAAGAACTTTTGATAAAGCACAAGAATTTAATAACGTACGTTCTCTTTCCAATATTATCTTCAATTATTAAGAGAGATAAATGAATGATCTCCGTGAGCTTAACTTTGTTGATAGGAATATTGCATACTATATGCATGAGTTGGGGTTCTAACCCCAAACTCTCTACTTTTTCATAATTAAATTGCATGAGCTCTAACCAATAAGCTACGAGAGATAAATGTTTGATATTTAGTTTTCTTCATTTATTGGTGGATATTATCGTGATAGGTTAATTAATACACCTGATACTTTAAGGAATAACACACTTTGATATTTGAAAATAGCCTTATTAAAAGTGACAACAAAATTTTACAAAAAGAGTCTTATATATATACATACATACATACATATATATATATATATATATATATATATATATATATATATAGACACACACACTATCCTTTTTTAATTCTTTTAATTGGCCTTTTTGTTTCCTTAATGGAAGATATATTTGCAAAAACATTCATAATTTTCCTTTCCCATTAAAAATCAACCGCATTTCTTAATTTAGTGTATACATGCTAAAAAAAGTTCGGTAAATATCTCTTTTCGTCTTTTTAATATCTGTACAATATTTTTTTTTTTTTTAGATTTTGTCCATTTCATTTTTGGTCCCTCATTTCATCACGTTGGAATCTGCATAAATTACGTCCTTGTAATTTCAGATTCTTCCCACTTTTGGTCCTTGTAATTTCACATTCCTCTACTATTGGTCCCTCATTTTACGTGCCATGTATGCAGATTCTGCTGACGTGATGAAATGAGGGACCAAAAATGGAAGAATCTGAAATTACATGGACATAATCTAAATCTTTTTTTTACAGGGACCAAAACCAAAATTCACTAATATTACAGGGACGAAAAAATGTATTTATCCAAAAAAGTAATAGTTATTTTAGTCTTTAAATATGTAATGAGTAGTCATAATAATTTTTCAATGTATCAAAATTTTAAAACAGTCCCGATTATTTATGTTACTCAAATACACTAAAATACTTTGTTAGTATTATCACATTAATCATTCAAATACTCACATATTGTCATATCATTCTTATATAGTTATATGTACTTACTTATTGTCATGTCGATCTATATGTGAAAAGAATTAGTGTTAGCATTTATAGACTATCCCTAAAAAAATAAATATTTATAGACTATTTTAATGTGAGAGTCTATTTTGAGTAAAGAAACACAACACACAATCAAGAACTATTTAGATTTTGATACTTTAATAAATTATTGTGATTACTCATTATACGTTTAGGGCCCGTTTGATGATCAGAATAAGATACAGGCAGAATATGATATTATAAGGACATGATAAACATTATCCTATCATGTGTTTGATGCGCACATGATAACAAACATGATATTATTACAATTAAATGAAAGAATTGCTATCATAATTAATTAAATACTATACAAATGACATTTTATTAATTACAATAGAAAATACATGCTATCATTATTTTAAAAATGACAATATTTAAAAATGGCAGAATATCAAGATAATAATCGAAGAATGATCTTCTAATCCCCATCAGGATAATTTCTAATCAGCCTATACTCAGAATATAAATTACAAAGGAAAGTCAGTATAATATATAAATGTAGTTTATTTTATCCTATCCCGAATCAAACATAAGATTTAAGTAAAATATAATTAATGTATCATATTCTGTCTTCCTATCCCAACCATAAAACGAACCCTTAAAGCTCAAAATAACTATTACCCTAATAAACTACACCTCACACTATTGTTACAAGAAAAAAATACAACTTTTTAAATTCGTTGAATAAAGAAACTGTTGCGTTTATAGACTAAACACATTTTTTTATAATAATCCAGCTTCAGTTTTCCGTGATCCCACACAAACAAAAAAGAATATTATTCCGAATAAAAAAAGAATATTACTAGATTTTAGTTTTACTACGTGCGTGATGCAAGGAAGTGTGACAAAAATTTCCACAAGTACAAATCAAACTTGAAACTAAAAAAAGAAAGTACAAATAATCAATCAAATTCAACTGAAGGTCAAAAATGTCAAAAAAGAAAATTTGAGTGAGTGAGTGACTAAGCGTCATTCACGATCAAGCGGACCAGAATCAGCCACAAGATCCAAAACTCATCCACGTGTCATCATCACATTAACCAAGTGATTGCGTGGAACCGGTCTAACGCTGTCTTCACCAGTAACCTTCTATATCCGGTAATGTTCGCTACAACAACCGATAGAACCGGTAACACACGGTCAATGTTATAAACTCTTGGGGTTTAAGGTGGTTTTTTGTTTTCACAAGGGTTTTACTTTTTGTTTCTCATAACAGAACTAACACGTTTCTTAGATTCATTTCAGATTCAACAACAAACATACCCAACAACGTTAATCCAATTATCTTGTTAATGGGTACTTGAAATCATGTTTTTTTTTTCTTTTCAATGAGTGAGACTTTTTTTTTTTTGTTTGTGATGGAATCTGAATATACCCCGATCTCACATTTTGCATGAATTTGCCGAAATTTCGATTCAATTTGTTGTTAAAGATTTGATCTTTGAAGAAAATTCTGTGGGAAAAGGTGATTTTTTTGTTGAATCTTTGATGGGTTTGTTTTGTTTCCTTAAAATATGCTAACCTTTTGTTTGTTTGTTTTGTTGAAAGAGAAAGAAAAAAACTGTTGTTGGGTTTATCTTTGGGGTTTGAGATTAAGATAACGTTGTTTCTAGAACAAAGTTGAAATTTTGACGTGTTTGGTTTTGTTTTGGGAGTGTTTGTTTGTGTGGTTGAGACACGTGAGTTTTCAGTTTTCGGAACACTGTTTACACAATTCGTGAGTTGTTTTGTTTCTCTCTCTCTCTCTCTCTCTCCCTCTCTTCATTTCTGTTTATGCACTCTTTTGGTTTTGTTGATCTTTTGTTTTTTGTTTAGTTTGAGTTTGTGTTGATTTGATCTTTGATTTCCATGTTGCTTGTGATAGGGTTTTATTTTTTTGTGTTGTTGTTTGGTTTGGTGAATTGGTTACTTTTTGTGAGATCCGTTTATTTCTGAGGTTTAAGATCGGTTTTGTGACCTTTGTCTTGTTTAGTCCTCTTTCTCGTGAATGTGTCTGGATTCTGGAATCTGGTCTTGTTTTGGAATCCCTTTCTCGTGTTCTTCTTCAACTTTTATGTCCCATAATTTTTTATTCTCTTTTTTTAATTTAGTTTTTGAAGATTGTTGATGTATGAGATTTATTTTTGCTAATAATATGTTACTCATAGATGAACCATTGTGTCTTGATTTGAATCTGTTCTCATTGTTTACCAATTACCACTCTTAGGGTTTATTTTTTTAGTACTATATGCACTTATTTTCCCATTTGATGAAATGATTACAGATATAATCAATGGATTTTCCATTTTCTTTTTTAAAATTATGACGATCTATGCCTTCACAGTAATTGTTGTTGAATTTAGGCCTTATTAATCTCGTTTCTCTGATTTTCTCACAATTTTTGGGATGTCCTCCTCATATAAGATATTTCCTTGCAATCAAAGCATGGCTGCGAGGGAAAAAATGGATTAATGGACTGTGTTGTGTGAACAAACAATATGATTTGTCATTCACTTTCTTTATTCATATCAGCTTACCATAATGTGTTTGAATTTTGAAACATGGCGTTTGTGTGTTTAATGCCAGGCTTCCAAATTGAGACTGGTAGGGTCAAGCAACACGTGGCGTTGAAGTTTATTTGATCATTTCTTATTTTGGCATGGTTTCTGAGATATGGTGGCGCAGAAGAGGATAGATTATGGATTTGTTGGCTATCAGGTGCCAACAAAGCCGCGTGCCACACGATCACCTAGGGTAAATGAATTCTGCTTCGCTGGAGCTGATTACTATTATCTATTTATTTTCATGATTAACAAAACAATCCATGTAACTACTTTTTTTTTTGATGATTTTTCGTAGAAGAGGGATGCATTTCAAAGAAGTGTGGAACACAATCAAATGTGTGCGATTGACTTATTGGCCACCGTAGCCGCCGGCACTTTATTGCAAGAGAAACAGAATCCAATCACAGCCAGTGACGGATCATCGAAAAAAGATCAACATGGATTCGTTAAAGAAGAGGGCCAAGACACAAACAAACCATTCAAAGCCGAGCTTCCTAATGAAGTTAGTTGCGACAGAAGGCTTCAACACGGATTTGTTAAGGAAGCTTTCTCGGATGCAAATAAGTCGTTGAAAGCCGAACTTTCTGATGACGTAAGAAGTGACAGGAAATGTTTCTCGGCCTTTTCTTCGCAGGTGTACGGTCTAAATCACTGTTCAAAGGGAAATCCGCATCTTGAAATTGATGGTCACTCATGCATGGCTTCTATAGTAACAAGTTCTAGTTGCTCAGAGAAGTTGGTTGCCGACGTTTTGGTGGATAGGAAAAGTCATAGTGAAATGAAAAATATTACTAGTAAAGTTGAATTAGGATCCTCTGGATATCCTGATTGTAGTGACTGCAACTTAGATGTTGATGTAAGTAAAGTAATGGATGAGCTACAAAAATCTGAAAAGGTACCAATCGGTACTGCGACTGGAGCGTGCTATGTTGAGGAACTAATGGATGAAAAACCTCAAGCGCCAATAGGTTTAGGTGGCAATGCCAAGTTGTCGGGCTATAACGATAGTGTGCCTAGTAGCTTGTTGTTCAAAGGTTGCAAAAATGTAACAGTAGTTAGTAGAGATGATGACGAAAACTTTTCAGGGTGTACTCACCCTAGTTTGAAAACAAAGTCCTTTAGGTCAAAGACATGTATAGGTGATCAAAGAATAAGGAAAAGATTGGCTTCTAAATATCGGAAAGTTGCTCGAGAATCAAAGCACGATACACTTTCTAACAATGGTGAGTTTGTGCTTAATTATCAGATGAAATTACTTGTTTCTTGTTTTGACACTTATTGTGCTTCTTTTTGCTTGTTTGCTAATCTGTTTTTCTATTTGAAACATGTTAGTTGTGGATAGAAATTTCAACAGAGTTTACAACAGTCAGAAAAATTGTCATAAACGCCAAATATCGCAAATGAATATTCCTTTCAAAAAGAGGAAGATTTTTGACTGCAACTCCACTTCAAATTCTAATGGAAATATCAGAACTGGCTGCACTTACTATTTGCCCAACAATGACATGAATCAAGGTGTTTCTTGTTCATCATCTCGGATGCGCAAAGGTTTTACTCTTAATTAATGAAATGCTCCTATTCAAGGCACTGTACTTAATGATCTCGAGAGTATTTTGTTGAGTAAATTCCAAATCTTTGATGCAGATCCTGGAAAGTCATCCTTGAATGCATATCGTCATTCTGCATTACGATCTAGAGATTCTCATGGTATGCGAAGATTGAGAGTGATTTTTTTTATTACTCTGACTTGATTGATATCTTCAAAGAGGTTCTTACCCGATGATGTTTTTGTTTTAATCAGTGAAGCTTAGGATCAAATCATTTAGAGTGCCGAATCTTTTTATTGAGATTCCTGAAACTGCAACTGTTGCTTCCTTGAAGGTACAATAAAATTATATTCTGCCATATACAATTGGAAATTCTATTGTGCTGGAGCTCTTACAAAATTTTGGTCCGCAGAAAGCAGTTATGGAGGCAGTGACTACTTTACTTCAAGGTGGATTGCGAGTTGGTATGATTCTCCATGGAAAGAAACTTAGAGATGACAGTAAAACTCTACTTCAAACTGGAATTTCTCATGATAACCAGCTGGATGCTTTGGGCTTCACCTTGGAGCCTAATTCTTCGCAAAGCTTACCACTCACATGTGCTAAAGATTCTCTTCATGTTCCTACTGCAGACAACATGCCTCTATCTTTAATAGGGTAATGCCTAACTTGCAATTGATTGCATTAATGAACCCAACTACTTGAACTAGAATATGCTGTGTCAGTACCATCGGGTTCTACCGTAAGTGGTTGGTGCGTATCACAGTGTGCGTGAGTGTTGTCAACCCTAAGGTACTGGGTTCGATTCCTACTATAAAAAAAAAAGAATATGCTGTATCAGTGTTTCTGTGGAAATCTCAATTTTCCCTGGAGATGTTGTCATTAAAATGTTACTGTTGTTGTAGTTGTTGTTATTATTATTATTATTAGTATTATTATTTATTATCATCGTCATCATCTAAAACAAGAGAATTAATATTCAGGCATCCGACTCCGATGATTCATGGTTTCTCTGACGCTGAGCATCAAGTAACCAGTTTAGGTAACATTGTTGAAAGTGATCATGATTCTGCACCTTCTCCTATCAATACATTAGGTGAAAAAAGATTGATAGGTTCCAAAGAACTTGTAACTATTCCTGAAATGGATACGGAGGGACTAGCTGTGCTACCAGTGGACCAGAAGCCAAAGCGAACTGAGATCTCACAACGCCGCCGGATTCGCAGGCCTTTTTCTGTTGCCGAAGTGGAAGCACTGGTTGAAGCAGTCGAGAGACTCGGAACTGGAAGGTAAGCCTTACAAATAGTATTTAGATTTTAGGGAGGTCTACAAAAACTTATTTGGATTTATATCATGACTAACACTTGCATAATATTTGGGTAAACTGTTATAAATTAATTACTTATAACATGTCTATAAGATGTTTTCAATTTATTTTCACAAGCTTGTTTTATACCAATGAGTCCTTAATCGACCATGTGCATGGCTCTACTAATTTACCAATGCGTCCTTAAAAAAATCAGGTGGCGTGATGTTAAACTTCACGCTTTTGATGATGCAAAGCATAGGACATATGTGGATTTGAAGGTAAAAACTTTTGTAACCCTTTGGTATAGAAAAACTATTTTTTTTATTAGATTGTATTCTTACTCAAACGAATCTTTAAATACAACGTGACTGTCACACTTCAAGTCATTTTGGTGGCATGCTTTCTTATACATCTTCTGTTAACTTCCATCCAAATACAAAATAGTTGTTCTATCAAGTCAAGTAATTGGTTGTGCATTAGGCAAGCTATTTATTGCTCCATTTATGTTTTTTTGTTGATTGGCTAATATTCTATATAGCTAGTTTGATTCTATCAAGTCAAGTAATTAGTTTTACATAATATTAGAATTTGATTTATAAATGTTCAATTGTCACGTACATAATGTTTCACTTTTTTCAGTAAAATACAGTATAAGATAATGATGGAATGCAGAAGCAAAGAAAAATGCCACTTTCAATTAGTATTGTATTGTGTGATTTTGGTTTTTTCCTTATAATAGGAAAAATGGTTGGTATGTGATAATATTAGGTATTGGATAATGCAGGATAAATGGAAAACATTGGTACACACGGCAAGAATATCTCCTCAACAAAGAAGAGGTGAGACTGTACCCCAAGAACTTTTGGATAGGGTCCTCACTGCTCATGCATATTGGTCCCAACAACAACAAACTAAGCAACAACAACTCAAGCATCACCCTGAAACTTGCCTTCTACTTTAATATGAGGGGGTGTTGATAGCAATACACCATATGATGTGATTTTGTAGATTGGTTTGGTTAGGTGTTAAGGTTTCTGACCCTTGGTAACTTTTTCTTTTTGTATCTATGATGATATACATCACCTTTTTCTTTTTTTTGGGTACAATGTTTGTTGCTTTCTCTATATCATGTAAAAAATTATAGTACAAGGAAGAAAGTGAAGCATAGGGGAGAATTTATGTAACATTCTCATGCTCACACTATGGTTATTTCCCTGTGTGGAGAGGCTATTTCTTGTAAGTAAATGGTTTATATGCAATAAAGGGTTTGCTAATAGAATTTCTCTTATGTCAAATTTACTTTTTCATTGTGTATTTTTATTATATTCCAATAATTGATATAAGTTTTTTCACTGCTTGATGATTGTATATGTAGTTACCTATTTTCTAAATGATCGTTTGACCTAAACTATTAGATTTTTTTTTTGCCTAATCTAAAAAAATATTATTTTGGCCTAAAGGAAGACAAGACAGCAAAGTTATCCCCTCCAATCCATGGCAATTGATACTCCTTCCGTCTCTAAATTATAGTCGTTTAAGGTTTGTACACAATTATTAAGGAAATGATTGATTGTGTTGATTTCAATGGTAAAATTAATATTATTTACTAAAATACCCTTATTAATTGTAGTTAGTGGAGTAGTTAAGTTAGATGAAATTCAATGAATAAGGGTATAATAATGGAAAAAATAAATAAATGTTGTATTGGTATTCTAAAGTGACAATTATTTTGAGAAAAAGAAAAAAATGCTAAAAAGACCATTATTGTGAGATGGATGGAGTATGTAATTGGAAGAGCACAGGGTTGCATGTGTTGAAAAATATGCATATTCAAATATGTACCCAAAAGATAATCTAATATGGTTATATATGGAGCTAGTACTCTATCATATTTGGATCACGTAGATGACTGCAAAGAATGTGTATGCCATGCGTTCCTTTGTTTCCATCGATTTGTTTTTAATTACATTTAGCAGTCAGAATCTTCTCGATGACGCGGTCAACCCTTTTAATTGTATTTGTATGGGTAAATATATTTGATATTATGGACGAATTTATTGCATTGAAGGAGGGAAATGATGATTTAAAAATTCAAAAGCGCATTTAATAGAGTGTTGATGGGAAGTGGCTTGCAAAGCACGCTTTTAATGATAGCTTGAGGGGGAAAATTTGAGGGATTAAGGTTAAGCAATTGAATAACCTAATAAGCTTTTATAATAAATGAAATGCTAACTTAAACAAACAAACAAATTTTATATTCAATCATAAGTTTTCACTAATAAAAATTAATTATATCTTAATAATCTATTTTTTCATAAACTACTTTAACAAACTTATGAATAATAACATAAAAGTTTATTTATTTGCACAAGCTCAAAAATAAGACAATCAAGATTCTTAATGCATGTCGTCTTTTCTCTCATTATATTTAATGTAGCTAGATAGTCCGTGGTAGTGATTATTTAGAGCTGTTTCTTTTTATATTATATCATGTATGTACTGAATTGTAGTATCATTTGTTACATGTGGTTTTCGTGATTTACTGGGTCAGGTACATGCCCCCCAATCTTGTACTTCCTGATCTTTTTCAATTTATTTTCTTTTTTGGCTTAAAAAATACAACTTAAGTAGGAATCAAACTTGGGTTGATGAAGTACTTTTATAGAAATATTTCTTTTATGAAATTTTGATTTTGATTAAAATTATATGTATGCATGTTTGCGACTTTTAAATAATAACAAACTATGTTTAGTTTTTACAAATAACTTAACAAATATAATTAAAATTCTTATCTTTTTTAATGACACCAACAATATAACATTTTTTTTTTGACAAAACCAACAACATAACATTCTTAAAAGCAAATTTGTTTATTTATATTTTTTTAATCAAAAGGAAGATTAAAATAAATAAAAAGAGCAAGATACAACGACCGAAGGGACATTAGACCTGACCAAAGTAAAACCCAAATGGAGATACAATAATATAAACCAGACCTAGTGGATTAACCCTAATCTATCTTAACAAAAATTCATTAAATACGGGTGCAACCAAGCAAACCCGCGTACGGGCGCGAAACCAAGTTACAAAAAATGTGAAAAATGAACATTACGAAGAACAATTAGGGTTTAAAGTTCGACGAATGTATCGACTGCCATAACGATATCAAATTCAAGTGCCAGCTCCCTAAACAATACAACAAGCATAAAGCTCTTTCGAGCATGAAGTACCCGAGTGTGTCTGCAGACAAGACGACTTGAAACCTGCAAATCTCAACAGATCTGGAAACATCTGAGAGTTAGAGTAGCCAAGCAACCAAACACAACATGTTTCAAACATACGCGTAAGGACTCAGATCGAGGGGTGAATCCAATATGTTAATCAGTAACCAGACCCTTTCGGGTTAAGAGAATCAAACTCTTTCAGGTTGTTGAAACCAAACCACATCGTAAGGTCAAAAGTCTTCAACCCCACCCCATCTTTGATCACGAACCACACGGACAGAAAATAGTAAACGTACCAGCGTCAAGGACAAACAACCGGTAACGCAAATAACACCACCAACAACCCAAACAAACAAAAACCAATACCCATCGCGGCAGTGACTCCACCTTCCGACCAACACTTCGGCGTCACTAGAACCAACACCAAAACGGAGGCGCACGAACCCATAACGCAAAAATAGAAACACAAACCAAAACTGAAACACCTAGAGCCAACCACCCACCCTCACCGACGAAACACAGCGAGAAAGAAACAAAAAAACAAGGTGCACAAAATATGAAAGAAACCCCATATCTAAAACTGAATCCACAACCCAAACACGGGTCGTAAACCCACATCGAACCAAGAGGTCAGACAGATTCGAGCACCATCAACGGCGGTGGCGATAACAAAGAAAGCGACCAAGTTCAGTTTGGAGATAACCGCATAAGGGGTTTGGTGATGATGCAGTTGTGAAGCTGATCGCATCACCATCAATGGTAGCTACATGATGGAAGCGTGATTTGGATGTAGGGATTAAAGCGTTGGGGCGACCGTGAAGGGAAAATCGATTATTGTTTTTGTTTAAGGGTATAGCTGGAACAATGAAAAATTCAACCCAAAAAAACATATATTTCCTTTATATATTGTTACAATCTGTACTAATATATAAAGGGAATGCAGTCTATTTTTTGCTGAACTTTTTCTTTAATTTTTACCCTTCATTTAAACTATTATCATTTTTATAAAATCAATTAAATCCCAATAAAATTAGAAAAATTCGTAACAATAGGATTGACACCCACAATAATCCAACAATATTGGACATTAAATAAAAACATATTTTGATCTTATATAAATAAATATTGTATTTTGATATAACATTTTTTCTTCTAATATTACCCTTAGAGCATTGATTTAGAGAACAAAAATAAAAATATTGTATTGGAAAATGATGACAAGTGATTAATTTAACTTTTGAAAAGTTAAAAAAGTGTTGAATTCAAGGCAAACTTACTACTATTGGTTTCCTTAACTATTACCATTAGGACACTCGTTGACAAGACCCTTAATTTAAATATTTTTTACCATTTTATCGTTTATCGCCAATGAAAACAAAAAGACATTTACTCTAGTTAAAATTCAAAAGTTTAATCGTCATAATTCAGAGTCTTGACAACGACACCGGGTAGTGTAGGGGTGTTCATAGGTTGGGTCAACTCAGAAAATTCGGTCAAACCCACCCAAAAAACTAAAAAAAATGGGTTAGGTTGGGTAATTGGATGAGTATGGTTTTTAAAAATGGAAAACCCATAAAAATAAATAGGTTTTAGGTAAAATCAGACCCAAACCCAAAAAATCAATTACCCAATAATGTTAATATTTTTTATCTTTAGTTTCATAGAGTAGAAGAAAGTTATATTTTCAAAACATACACATTGTATCCTCTATATTGAAAATTAAAACATACTAGAGTTACAAATTAATATGTTGCACTTTTTGGTTATTTTGATACTAATGCAATTTTATGTCATGCAACTTTAACTTCTTGCAAGTATTTTACGACGGAGTTTATTATTTTATAGTCTATGATGCATAAAATTATAGTAAAATAAGTTAAACATTTTTAAAAAAAAAATTAAAAAGTAGAGTACAATTTTAAAACAAAATTATGAGGACTTGTCATTTAATATTAAAAAAATAGAAAAATAAGTTGGGTAACCTATTACTCAATCCAACACAACCTAGAAATTAGTAGGTTTGCCCAAACTCACCTAATAGTATAACAGAAGGTTATTTTACATCACCCAAATCGAAGTACCCAATTTGACCACACATGACACAGCAATGATTAGCCCGCTTCTACTCGGAGGCCCCACACGCCAAATTTATTTTGCTTTGCCCATTTGCAGTATTGATAAACAAATAATTGACACACCATATCTTCTGAACTGGACACATAATTGGACACGGTTGATACATTATTTCACACCAAATTTTCTGAATTCAGCCACATATATAAATAAACCAACCATATTCAACCTCGCACAAAACGAACCCACTCCTTGTCACTCAAGAAACAAAATTAACAAACATTCTTTGTTATAATTTGTTGTAGATGGTCGATGGAGAAAAGAGTTGTTGGTCCACACCATGAACAAAGGGAGAGTGAATTCTCTTCCAATGTTCTTGGTTTTATAAACAAATTTCTCATGGAAGATGATGACATAGAGGAAGACTATACTATGTTCCAACCCCAAGAACATGACGAGTCTTCCAATGCTCTTGGTTATATAAACCAATTTCTCATGGAAGAAGACTTTGAAAAAGAGTACACCATGTTCCAAGATTCTTTTGCTGTTCAACTTACTGAAAAATCATTTCATGATGTTATTGCTCACACTCCTCCCCCTCCTCCTCCTACTACTGCTGCTGCTGCTGCTGCTGCTGCTACTCTTCCTTATTCTTCTTCTTCTTTGTCTTCTTATTCTTCTTCGTCCATCCCGCATCGACAAAACTACAACTATGTGCATAGCCCTAACTTCAGTGATTATAGTTTCACCAGTGGTAGCACTAGCTCCTTTGAACTTGATCCAGTTATAGACTCATACAACTATAATTACAACCCTTTTCCACTCCCAAATACTCTTCCAATTCCTCCAAACTTTGTTTCTCAATCCAATTCAACCCTTTTCCCTTCTTTCAATAATGCTCTTTCTCATGAGGTAATTAAGATAGAAAACTTTGAAGAAGAGCATTCTCTTAATGTGTCAGAACAAGTGAATGTAGACGATAACAGCGAGTTATCAGAATTATTTGATAAATTACTTCTTGGTACTATAGTCGCAAAAGGACCACTTCAAAACACAAGCTTTCAGCAGAACGATGAATTATCAAACATATTCTGTGGTTTTAGGAGAAAGAGAAGTTATGAGGAAGTTGTGGATTTGAGGACACTATTGATGCTGTGTGCACAATCCATTTCTTGTAATGATATTTCAAATGCTAACCAATTATTAAACCAGATTAAGAAACATTCTTCTCCAACAGGTGATGGAACTCAAAAATTGGCACATTTCTTTGGAAATGCGCTTGAAGCACGTTTAGCAGGAACTGGTTCACATATCTATAGAGCTCTATCTTCCAAGAAAAAATCTGCTGCAGATATGGCAAGAGCTTACCAAGTTTATTCATCAGCATGCCCTTTTGAAAAGCTTGCAATTATTTTCTCAAACAATGCAATTTTGAATAAAGCAAAAGAAACAGAAAGTCTTCACATTATAGATTTTGGTTTTGGTTATGGTTTCAAGTGGCCTGCTTTTATACATCGTCTATCGAAAAGATCCGGTGGGCCACCCAAATTGAGGATTACAGGGATAGATCTTCCAAATTCATTGGAGAGAGTGAATGAAGCAGGTCTTAGGCTAGCAAGTTATTGCAAACGTTTCAATGTTCCTTTTGAGTTTAATGGTATTGCAAAAAATTGGGGAAGTATCAAAGTTGAGGATTTTAAGATAAGGAAAAATGAGTTTGTTGCTGTGAATTCTTTGTTTAAGTTTGAGAATCTACCTGATGAGACAGTCGTTTCGGAGAATCCGAGGGGTGCTGTTTTGGATTTGATTAAGAAGGCAAATCCAAATATATTTATTCATAGCATTGTTAATGGTGGTTATGATGCACCTTTTTTTGTGAGCAGGTTTAAGGAAGCTGTTTTTCATTATTCAGCATTGTTTGATATGCTTGAAAACAATAATGTTGAACGTGACGATCCTGTTAGATTGATGTTTGAGGAAGGGTTTTGGGGGAAAGATATAATGAATGTTATAGCTTGTGAAGGTTGTGATAGGGTTGAGAGGCCAGAGACATATAGGCAATGGCATTCTAGGCACATGGGAAATGGGTTTAGGCCTTTGAAATTGGATAAGCAGATTATAGATAAATTGAAGGGTAGGTTGAAAGATGATGCATATAGTAGTGATTTTCTGTTTGAGGTGAATGAAAATTGGATGCTACAAGGTTGGAAGGGTAGAATTCTATTTGGCTCTTCTTGTTGGGTTCCATCATAGACCTTCACATTATGTTGGGAGTAAATTAACATTTTTGTTCATGAAAATTGTATGAATCAAACAATTCAGTTTTTCAAAAAATTGTATGAATCAAACAATTCAGGTTTTCAAATTTTCAAAATAGAAAAGGTTTTGTGTGTTTTGATGTCAGAGATAGAGTTCAATACTATAAATCACTCTAGTCAAATCTGAATCTTATTCACTACACAAAGGTTTAAGTTGTAAGACACCTTTACTAATGCACAATATTAAAACACAAACGTTTAAGTCCTAAGACACATTTGCTTATCCAATCTTACTAGAAACATCTTAGTAGAAACCAATGAGTAGTCATTTTTAAATTCAAGTATGGATTGTTGGAGCACTATGAGTGATAATGTGTGAAGCGGAAAATTCCTAAGCCAACTCTCCCAATATGTGCTCATTTATGAGACGAGATCAAGCAATTGATTTTATAACGGTAAAATGATCATAGTCATTTGATTTGTAACTTATCTTTGACTCCTCACCTATAAATAGAGCTCACCTCCCTCACATCAATCCACACCAAGAATTCTCGTGAATTGTCAAAAAACTTTTCTCTCTTCTCCCTCCTTTAGTTTTTATTGATGAGCCAGTCTTTTATTCTCCCATTTTTCTGTCTCGTCAGATTTAGAAAATGTTCTTATGATCATAGTCCATTCGAGAAATAATGTCCTTTCAAAAATAATTTTTTTCTTAAGAGCATAGTTCATTCGATAAATTTTGTTCCCTTCAGAAATAAGACTATTCTTAAGATCATAGTCCCTTTTGATATATAGCGTTCCTTAAGAAATAAGAATGATCTTAAGAAAAACAGTCCATTTCAATATATTATGCCCTTGTTGAAGTTAGAGGTTAGAATGATGAAAACACCATATTGGAGTGGTTCTAGTACCATATTAAAGCGGTCTGAGTACCACAATAGAGTGACATCAATACTATATTGAAGTGGTCTTGGTACCATATTTTGAAGGTGTGTTTCTAGAATGGATACTAGAGTGCAAGAAGACTTTGATACATTTGTAGCTGTACTGTTTTATCCTGAGGACATTGTGATTGATATTCTTCTTGCAGAATTTTGGACGGTGCCATGAAACATTTTAAAGAGAGCAACTTATCCCGTGACTCCGCCGGTAATCTCTTCGATGACCAAAAATATTTTTGAACTAATTTTAACTATTGCTTCAACAAATATTAATTTCATCACTTCTAATTCAATATCTTCCATTTCGAACTTATGATGATAGTGAATGCACAAATACTTGATAAAGGTACTTAAAATCATTCTCTCTCTCCCCTCATCCTCCTCTTTATCTATCTATCTATCTTATATATATAACATTTCACTTATACACTTGTTTTTAATATGTGTGAAATTATCAAATGATTCACTCTTCGTAGGACGGAGAGAGTAAAACTTACTAAATCAATAAATTTGTGTATTAAAGCTATCGTGTATTTTTTATATTAATTTATAATTATTGTTATTTTTATTAGGAACATATAAAAAAATTAATAAATATAACTTTTTTTTGATAAAAATAAACGATATTCATTCATTCAAATTGATATAGTACATCGATAAAATACAAATTTAAAGATGAACATGCAAACAAACTCGCAACATAAATGTTAATAGCATAAAACAACAGAATATCTATGCATACAAATATGACTATATTCAAGTCTCCACTCTTCAAAATACTTATGTCTTCGAATCTGCAACATTGACGACGTGAAAATCATTGATTGAATCTGTACTTGCTCACAACTAATCTTTCAACTTGAATCAAGTAACCACCGCACTAAGGTGGGAAATAAAAAAACACACCGACAAAGACGGAAAATCAAAACAAACATAGTTTAGCAAAGAAAATGAAATTAAAAATCAAATGATAAAAGACTGAAAATAGGTGGAAATCACTTATTTAACTTAAAAAGAATGAATGCCAATTTAGAGGGGTGGTTTTAGGTCAAAATATACACTAAATCATTCCTCTTTCTTAGATAAGAAGAAGAAAAGTAGTGACGACCATGGTTTGGAAAGAAGATAAGAGAGAGGAAAAGAATTATTAGCATTTTCCTTACTAATAAATTTAACTTGTTGATTTGATTTCTTATGCCACAATGGAATGGATCTTAAGTCGGATTTCTAACGCCAACTCGCTGACTATTAATTCTACATTAGAAAGAGGAGTACAATGCATAATACCCCTACAAAGGCCTTCAAAATCATCATGAAGGGCCATCATAGAAACACCAGACGCTGCTCATCTCTCAAATTAATGTACGCTTTGATGACTTTCAACTTATAAAATCCATAAGAAGCATTTGACCCCCACAATTTTGATGTAGCCGAATAGAATTTTTGAACGGAGGTACTATTTGGTTGAGTACCCTAATATCACTTTCAAGCTGATACCGTTTTGCATAGTTGATTGATCATACAATCATTTATGATGATCCCAAATCTCTTTAGTTGTATCATATTTTGCTAGTTGTATATCTATGCACCGATCAACAAAATTATTAATCCAAGGACATACTTATCATCATCATTTAATTTTTTTTACTCAACAAAAGTTCCATTAACATAACCCCACATATATTTTCCTATCAATTTTTTTTTCATCACATAACTCCATAAGAGTAGTTCTGTCTAATAAGATGAACGTTACCAGTTTGAGGAGAATCGTCCTTGTCACTACCCATAGTGAACAATGACATAAAATACAATGAACACAATCACCGAAAAATTGAAAGAAATTAGGGATAACTTGTAAGTCTCGAACCAAACAAACCCACCAACGAAATAACACCAGAAACAAAAAATATAGTCGCGCCAGAGACAAAGGAGAAGAGTCATGATGAAAATCTCGCTGAAAACAAAGACAACGGGAAGTTGTGTTCGAAAACAGAAACCAAGGGAGGAAACCAAACCAAAAAGAAATCAACATCCAATAAGGAAAATGCTACGGAAAATGCTATGATGCAATTGTCACATATTTGACTTCTAAATAAAATAAGGAAAATACTAACGTGTCATAACTTATGGTACTTGATAAAGAAATCTAAAAAAGAAATATTGTCTTAAAAATGATGCAATCAACATATCTAAACTTTAAAAATTGACGTTTTCACCTTAAATTTATTACTTATTCCCATTTTTAACTTCATAACAAATGCCATAACACTTGTTTATGAATTTAAAACTAAAACTTAAAAGCAAGACACTCTAACATTTAACCACCAAACTCACCCTCAAAGGTTAGTTATTTTAGTTTGTCTATAAATAGTAGAAAAACCAGGTGAGGTTTAGCCTGGCAAAGGCTAGTTTTTCCCATCATGGGGAAAGTTGTTTTTTAACCATCAGATCATATGATGAGTATAGCTTTATGATAGACCACCCACACTAGATTTTTTCTGCAATCATTCATCCTGTTTACAGTTCACACACCCCATGTTCCATTAACCGAGCTTTGCCATCTCTCTCCTTCATACCAACCAACCCACCACCACCAGCAAGGCAGCATAAAGAAGCCGCCCTTTTCAATTGAAACTCATAAATTGAAACCATTATGATTTGTCAAAAAAAAAAAAAAAAAACCAGGTTATTAAGATATTAAATTGACAAAGGAAACTTCACGTGTGCTTCAAAAGAATCTTCATGTTCCAAAAAACAACATAATATAACATTTTTAATTAAAAATAATGATTCTTCATCATCTTCACTAATTTTTCTTACTAAAAGTTCAAATCTAGAAAACTACAAGAAGAAAATGCAGTACAGATCTGGAAAATTACCAGAACAATAGAACCAACAACAATTACCACAACCTTTCTTAAGTCCACATGAAGTCACCCATATTTCTACTTCGCTTCATAGCCATCAATTATTTCTGAGATTTAAAGAGGAAGTTATTATTACCATGATTTTTTCCAGGAAATAAAATAAGCCAGCAGAATTATGAATTAATGAATGGAACAAGGAATTAAAACAAGTTTTTGGTGGGTTTTCTAATTGAGGAAACAAGAAGCCCCATGAAAATGAAAATGGCAAAGCTTGGTTACCCGAACATTTGGAGAAGAAAAAAATGATAATAATGAAAACAAGATGAATGATGGGGTGTGTGAAAACATTTGGATAATAATGATAACATGAAAATGGCAAAGCTTGGTTAATGGAACATGGGGTGTGTGAACCGTAAACAGGATGAATGATTGCAGAAAAAATCTAGTGTAGGTGGTCTATCATAAAACTATACTCGTCATACGATCTGATGGTTAAAAAACAATTTTCCCATGATGGAATAAACTAGCCTTTCCTAGGCTAAACCTCACCGGAAAAACCAATGTAAAAAGAGTTGAATACTTGATCAAACTCCTAATCTCACTCAAACGTAATATTTATCTAGATTGAGCATATCTTCTACACTTGACTGTGCAATTTTTTTTTTTTTTTTTTGATCTTTTCTACCTTTCACCTGCAGTTTAATTTGGTTTACATTTTAAATTCATTCACAATGCAATTCAAATTATGCTATTTTAAATTCAACCTCTCTAAATTTCTGCATTTAGTTTTAGCAACTTTGTTTTAGATTTTTAGACAAAATAATAAATACCATATGAAACTCACATATACATCTAGGCATGACAATTAGGTGGTGTGGAGACGAGTTTTACCTTCCCCGTCCCCATGCCCTATTTAGTTATCCGTTATCTTACTCATACCAAGCGGGGATGAGAAATCAAATCACATCCCCGTCCTTGACAACTTCGGGTATCCCCGCCCCATCCTCATCCTTGTAGTGGATAAACTTTTCTTAATAAAAATAAAAGTACTTTTCAGCCCCAAGCGCAATATTGTAATGCATTATCCCGCAAAGATATGATGATCATCGATGACTATGGTGATTGACAAGAAAAAAGCCAACATTGTGAGATATGGAAGGAGAAAAGAGAGAACTATGATAAATAAGTGTCAATGGAAAGAACGAGACTTTCACTGCGTGAGTGAAATAATTTAGGCTTTGAGTTTCCATTTATATAAAAGGTGTAATAAATTGATTTTCAATATTCAGGTGGGTTTGGACATGAATTCGGGGTGAGTACTTATATCCTCGTTACCCGTCCCGTATCCATGTTTTGAAATCAGGTAAAACCTAAATTCATACCCAAACCCAGTCAAAACGGAGAAAACCCATCAAATTTAGTTTGGTTCGAACAGGTACCCGCACTATAAATTTTATTGTCATACCTATATACATCTGCATGTAAGATCTCAAGTTCAAACCCATATAAATATGTTCACCCTACCAATATCAGCATTTGCCGATTAAACTGGATATTGATTAAATTCATTGTTAATTCTCACGTGTAAAAATCATCAAGAGTAGTGCACACCAAAATGAATATCTGCCACACATGACACAACAATGATTAGTCCACTTCTATTCAGCGACCCCACACGCCAAAGTTATTTTGCTTTTCAGTGTTGATCCACTACACAAAAAATCTACTGAATTAGACACATAATTAGACACGGTTGATACATAATACATTCATTACACACCAAATCTTCTGAATTCAGCTACATATATAAATAAACCAACCATATTCAACCTCGCATAAAACAAATCAACAATATTCTTTTACCTCAAATCCATTCATGGACAAAAGAGTTGTTGATCCACACTATGAACAAAGTGAGAGTGAATTATCATCCACTGTTCTTGGTTTTGTAAACAAATTTCTTATGGAAGATAATGACATAGAGGAAGATTACAATATGTTCCAACATCATGAACATGAGGAGTCTTCCACTGTTCTTGGTTCTATAAACCAAATTCTCTTGGAAGAAGACTTTGAAAAAGAGTACACTATGTTCCAAGATTCCTTTGCTCTTCAACATACTGAGAAATCATTTCATGATGTTATTTCTCACACTCCTTCTCCTCCTCCAACTGCTGCTGCTACTACTACTCTTCCTTCTTCTTCTTCTTCTTCTTCTTCCATCCAGCATCAGCAAACCTATAAATTTGTGCATAGCCCTGACATCAGTGATTATAGTTTCAGCAGTGGTAGCACTAGCTCCTTTGAACTTGATTCAATTATAGACTCATACAACTACAATTACAACCCTTTTCCACTACCAAATACTCTTCCAATTCCTCCAAACTTTGTTTCTCAATTTGACTCAACCGTTTTCCCTTCTCATGAGGTAATTAAGGCAGAAAACTTTGAAGAAGAGCATTTTCTCAACGTGTCACCAAATGAGCCAGAACAAGTATATGTAAATGATAACAGTGAGTTACCAGAATTATTTGATAAATTACTAGTCCTTGGCACTAAAGTAAAAAAAGGGCCACTTCAAAACACAAGCTTTCAGCAGAATTATGAATTATCAAACAGATTCTACGGTTATAGGAGACAGAGAAGTTATGAGGAAGTTGTGGATTTGAGCACACTT
Organism: Medicago arabica; assembly: GCA_946800305.1. Lineage (NCBI taxonomy): Eukaryota > Viridiplantae > Streptophyta > Magnoliopsida > Fabales > Fabaceae > Medicago > Medicago arabica. Next base: position 53,567,886 of record OX326971.1, read on the forward strand.
TTAATGCTATGTGCACAATCCATTTCTTGTAATGATATTTCAAATGCTAACCAAATATTAAACCAGATTAAGAAACATTCTTCTCCAACAGGTGATGGAACTCAAAGATTGGCACATTTCTTTGGAAATGCACTTGAAGCACGTTTAGCAGGAACTGGTCCACATATCTATAGAGCTCTATCTTCCAAGAAAAAATCTGCTGCAGATATGATAAGAGCTTACCAAGTTTATTCATCAGCATGCCCTTTTGAAAAGCTTGCAATTATGTTCTCAAACGATGCAATTTTGAATAAAGCAAAAGAAACAGAAAGTCTTCACATTATAGATTTTGGTGTTGGTTATGGTTTCAAGTTACCTGGTTTAATACATCATTTATCGAAAAGATCTGGCGGGCCTCCCAAATTGAGGATCACAGGGATAGATCTTCCAACTTTGTTTGAGAGAGTGAATGGAACAGGTCTAAGGCTTGCAACTTATTGCGAACGTTTCGGTGTTCCTTTTGAGTTCAATGGTATTGCAAAAAATTGGGAAAGCATCAAAGTTGAGGATTTTAAGATAAGTAAAAATGAGTTTGTTGCTGTGAATTGTTATTTTAAATTTGAGAATCTACTTGATGAGACAGTTGCTTCGGAGAATCCAAGGGGTGCTGTTTTGGATTTGATTAAGAAGGCAAATCCGAATATATTTGTTCATAGCATTGTTAATGGTTGTTATGATGCACCTTTTTTTGTGACAAGGTTTAAGGAAGCTGTTTTTCATTATTCAGCATTGTTTGATATGCTTGATAACAATAATGTTGAACGTGAGGATCCTAATAGGTTGATGTTTGACGAAGAGTTTTGGGGGAAGGATATAGTGAATGTTATAGCTTGTGAAGGTTGTGATAGGGTTGAGAGGCCAGAGACATATAGGCAATGGCATTTTAGGCACATGGGAAATGGGTGTAAGTCTTTGAAATTGGATAAGCAGATTATAAATAAATTGAAGGGTAAGTTGAAACATGATGCATATAATAGTGATTTTCTGTTTGAGGTGAATGAAAATTGGATGCTACAAGGTTGGAAGGGTAGAGTTCTATTTGGTTTTTCTTGTTGGATTCCAGCATAGGGCTTCACAACATGTTGGGAGTAAATTAACATTTTTGTTCTTGAAAATTGTTATGAAACTAGCTATTAAAATTAATGTATGACTTATATATTGCTTTGAATAATCTCAGGATGCCTTTAGGACAAACTAAAGCTTTAAAAATTATGGTTCTAGTTCAAGAAAAAGACTATTTTCATCGATATTTTTTAATTTATGAGATTAAGTTGTCTAAACTGTTTGGTTCCACTTCTTTTCACTACAGTCGCGCGTCCATGAGACTTTTTGACGTGAAAATGAGAAGTTAACATTTGTTGCTTCCTGCAGTTTCAAACATGGGCCTCATTTAGTAAATTTGAGTACCAAAATGTCTCAGCGGTATTGATTTGAAGGGCAAAATGGTGGATTTAATATCATTTTTTTTAGAAACGGCAAATTTTATTCACTTGACGAGTGTGTGCTAGAAGCACACAAAAACCCGCGGCTAGATAAGAAACAGCACTACAAAGGGCTCGGATAAAAACAGATACCCCAAAACCACCTCAAACCACCAAAAACACACCAAACACAACACAGAGGTGGAAAACAACCGAACTAAAAATGCAAACAGCAGGAAAACATAAAACAGATCAGCTCCCAAACAAAATAATGAGGCTGCCATATGCAAAACTGCACAAAACCAGCACAGGTCACCGCAATATACACAGCATACCCCAGCCTCAAACTTGTTACTGCTAAAACCGCTGAACACCTCCTCATTACCGTAAGAGGCACGCTTTTGGATTCCAACTCTACTCGTAGAACAAACACGCCGGCACCTTCAAACACTAAGAAACCATCTCCACGACATAACCTTCACAGCCTCCACCGTATCCTCCACCCGACAAACCACATTTTTGAAAATTCGATCATTTATCACCCTCCATAAATTCCACACTACGAAGTGCCAAATCAAACGGATTCCCTTACGGATCTTGTTACTCCCTGCTGCCACATTCCATTCCTCCCACAGCAGAAACATGTTAATCGGAAGCTCCCACACCTCCATAGCAAAGGTGCATTGAATGAACAAGTGACTTGTCGACTGCGGATTCCCCTCACACAAAACACAATTCACCGAATCGTCTGGAGGTAGGACTTGCCTATGCCGTAAGTTAACTTTCGCGGGATCCTGTCATGAAACAATTTCCAAGAAAAGGCAACCACTTTTGACGGAGCCGGGCTTTTCCAAATGTGAGTAAACACCCTCCTATGCTCAACCGAGACCGTGGTTTCCGCTAGCATCAACACCTCCGACTTCTTATACATAGATTTCACCGTGAAAACCCCTTTACGCTCCATTCTCCACCACCAAATATCATCTACTACAGAGCCTCTAAAACTCTCCAAATCCTCTAATAATTCTGTCAGTAACTCATTCTCCCAAACAAAAAGGGGGCGCCTCCAAACAAAGGTCCAATTGGTATCCGTTGTGTTGATCGTCCCCACCTCTCTAACCATCGCCTCTTTTTGGTTAGAAAGCAAGAAGAGTCTTTTTTTGGTGGTGTCCGAGGTTCAAACCCTGGACCTTGCATATATTATGCATTGTCCTTACTAACTGAGCTAAGCTCACGACAAAGCGTGAAGAGTCTAGGATATTTCTCCCGGAACGAAATATCTCCCCTCCAAGCTACATCCCAAAAACTTGTGTTCACACCATTCCTAACCTTTCTAGTAAGTTCGGAATTAAACCAATTTGACACATATATCACTACAACAAAATTGAGATTTAGTAACATTTGAAAAATGTAACTAAATCAAGAAAAATGTTACTAATTAAATTTAGTAACATTTAAACAATTGTTAGGTAAAACCCTTGTTACTAAATTACTTCAGTAACATTTTATAGTATTATTAGTAACATTTTACCTTCGAAGAACCTGCAACAAATTTGAAAACATAAAGGAATAAAATTATATTGATATATCATGTCGCTGCTCATATTCTTTTATTTCACCTCTCCATGTATAAACCATAATAGAATTCTGCTTACCATGTTGTTTTCCCTTGTTTGTGAAAACTAAGAAAGAAGCCGGTGCATGAAAAAATAGCTGATATATTACTATTATATGGAAAATCTTTGAATGCGGCTTCATATATACTGGGCTGACAATCTTCTCTAGTGTTAAAAGCAAAAGATTCCTGCTCCCCTGCAAAATACACTCCCACCCTGCAGGCAGGACGATTTTGCCCTTGCGTATGTTAACTCACGCACGTGTAAAAGTGTGCGCTAGTTAACATGCGCTGCGTGACTTAAGTCACGCATGTGTTAAACATTGCGTGACTTAAGCCAGATACTGAATAAGTTAACTCACTCACAGCTTTAACACATGCGTGAGTTAACTTGCGCAGTGTCTGTGCAGCAGATATAACGTGCGCAAGTTAACTAGCGCACAGAGGAGATTCTATTTACATACTCTTTAAATTATAATCCTTATATTTCTAAAACCTGTTTTTTGATCCCTATGTTAATAGTCAAGATTTTTATTTTTCGTTATATTTCATTTTTCGTTATTCATTCAAGCACGTGTTAACTCATAAACAAATTACGAAAAAATAAAGGACCAAGATAAGGGAAAATGTCATAAAAATGCTAAAAAAGCGCAAAAGTAATATACATCCAAATCCGACAAAATATCATAAACAAAACTATACAAGTCATAATGCTTAAACCCTACTGCTGTGGACTCCTGCTCCGTCGCCGTGGAACCTGCATCTGCTCCAGCATGCTCCACTCAGACTGTATACCCTGCATTATGCGAAATACCTCTGGATTACCAAACACATCAGGATGCCCCATAGCACTATCCACTCTGGCTCTGATGTTGGCGATGATCTGGTATGGGTCGGGAGGATGTCTGACCCACTGCTGGTCAACAATAACCACCTCGTAAGGAGGGACAGGACGAGGAGGTGCCTGAGTTGCGTAGTCAGGAATGGCCGCAAGGGAGTTCACAATAGGATGTGACACTCTATAGAACCATCTCATGTACCCCTACTATGAGCCCACAGTTCGTCCTCTAGCACCGGATCACCCCTTTGCTGCTGGCTGAAGACATGTAGAGCAAACTCCATGAAAGCTTGGGCCACGGTTTCTCGCCTCGCGAGCTGATGAAGAGCACTCGCCGTGGCGAGTTGATTGCTCGCTGTGGCGAGCGATGACAGAACAGTTACGGGGTTACGACAATTCACCCAAAACCCCAATTTTCATCATGTTCCTCCCCAATTTCGACTCTAATGATGTTTAAGGGTTACCATATGGTCTGTAAACAGTTTTCTACATTAATGGTACTGTTTCTCATCATCTAATCATCAATTCTCAAATTCTTGAATTCTCATGAATCAATCCTATAATCTGTTAACTACAATCATGAATTACAGTTTAATGGAATTGTAATGCTAGGCTCACCCTTACCTTAAGAAAATTGGAGCAGCAGCCTCTTGGTTCTTCACTTCTGGTTTTTCTCCCTTTTTCTCCCAAATTCTGAATTGTACGTTCTGACAGTTTCTAAACCTAGGTTTTTCCCTTTTTATGTTTTTCTACTAATTTATCTTATTTCACTTATTCCCTCATAACTCTATCTAATTCTAAAACAGCCCCACAACTTGATATTTATTTTATTTTCAAATCTTATTTTATTAAACAATAAAATAAGTCACTTAATAAAATCACACATATCACATAAATCATATAAATCACTTAAATCACATAAAATCATATAAATATTCTCTATACCCTATAAAATAATTTAAATAATCAAAACGGGCGTTACAAAGGTCATCATTGGAAACAAGATTGTCACTTTCATTTCTCTAAAAGAGTTGTACTGTGGTCGGAATTTAGAGAGAAAGTGGTGATTAGCGATATTTCAAACTCTCACCAATCTAAAAATAAGTTAATGTTTATTGAAGAGGAAGAAGAGAGGAATTTAATGGTGGTGGGGTTGTCAAAGGAGATCGTACTGAGAAGTAATGGTGGTGGCGGGGTTGTCAAAGGAGACCGGACTGAGAAGTAATGGTGGTGGCGGTGTTTGAGGAGAGAATATGAATTTTTGTTGTTGCTATGTGAGAGAAGAAGAGTTTTTTTTTTAAAATGAGGAAAATTGAAACAAAAAGCAAAAGAATTAACCATTTTTTTTTTAATTTAATGTTTTTTTATTTTCGTTTTTTGGTTTTTTTTATATTTTTGATGAAGAAATTGGCAAAAAAAAAATTAAGTATTGATGGTATACCATAAGATATAATGGACCTTCATATCCAACTGTCACTTTTTGATAAAAAAATCTAACGGTTAAAATTAAAAGAATTAATAAAGTTTATGGTAGACCAACATTGTTTGCGCCCCACTTTAGACATTTAAAGTTAAAGTTAACAGGCAATGACTTTATTGACTAATGGAGTTAAACAAGAGGGACCAAAATGTTGATTTTACGAGTTATGAGACCAAAATGTAAACTTGAAATTACTTAGGGGACCAAACAACCAATTAAACCTAAATTTAATTATACATTAACCCTGACTCCACTTTAGTTAAGTTATTTATTTTACACCTCTGATCTATGCATGATATTATACACCAAACAAGATCAACTACTCCATAGCTCTTATGCATACGAGGTCTTTATATATTATGGTAACGTAGTTTAGGACTATCCTAAGATTAACTCAGGTTTAAAGTAAGCTTTAGTGACTTTTTTTTTTGTTTAAATTAAAATTTTAAGCTGGATAACCCACTTGAGTTGGCCTAGTGGTATTGACTTAAGATATGAGAGTGTCTATTTAGATGGGTTAGTTTAACTTTTAAAAAAAAATTAATAAGATAAGAGGCTAGTTTAACTTCTTAAATTTTTTTTTAATAAGATAAGAAGAACGATATAAAGAGAACATATGAAGTTGAATGAGTATTAGAGTGTTAAGGATAACTTTTTTAGTACCTAAAGACTAAAAACACAATACTTTATTGGCCTAGGTCTTCAGTCGCCATAGACGCTTGTACTTATGTTCAATTTGAGCTTAACATGTGCGCCCTAGTGGGCATGAATGATGTTCTTAATGACTTTAACAACTTTTATGAAAAAGATAAGATATGCAAGATCATTTGTTTACAAACCAAAAAAAATAGGGAATTGGTAACAAAAAAAATTCACCAAATATTTATTTAAGAAACTTAATAACTTTTATATATAAGATATGTAAGAAGACAAAAAAAAAAAAAATAGACAGAAAAAAAATTTGCAACAACTTTTTTACTTCAAAAAATTGATTAACAACTTTTTTGTCTCTAAAATATTGTCTAAGAGATTTAAGAACTTTTATACATTTGATATGAGATCATTTCTTAAAAAAAAAAATTTAAGAATGAAATTTGCAACAATATTTTTGCTCCAAAAAATTACTTAAGAAACTAAACTTTCACATACAATAAGGTGCTAACTTTAAGTTTTCATCAACGAGTATGACGAGCATAATCACAATGCTACAATAAACCAAATTATCTCCAGCAAAACCTTTTACATTATATCCACTTCAACTAAAAAGAATGAGGAAATAGAATCCATTTGGGTTGATCTGGTGGTGTTGACTTGAGACTTTAGAGTATGCTCATTCTTAATGTTTTAAATTTGATTATCTCCAATGTGATTAAGGTCTCATATTCGATTCTCTTTGATGTCAATTTAGGTAAGTTTAGGGTCAGTTCTATGGCCCGGTGACCCCGGGCACTCGCCCGGGCTCCGGGCCAATTTTTTGCATTTTCTTATGTAAATCCCTATGATTTTTTTATATAAACCCTTATAAATTGGGCAATTTCTTTAGATTTTTTGATTATTTGCTTGCAATTTTATATGTAAACACCTATAAATGTGTTGCAATTTTTTTTTGTCCGAACCCTACAATAATCCTGGCTCCGCCACTGGGTAAGTTAGTTTAACTTTAAAAAAGGAAATAGATAGTTAGAATTGCTCTTGTCAAGACATTGTCATTTACAACCAAACACAACTAATTCTTCCAAATAATTTTTTTTTTAAGGTTTAATAACAGTTTTGGCCCCTTAAGTCAATTTTGATCAAATAAATGCTGACGTGGATGCCACGTGTGTAATTTTTTTAAAATATTTTTTAATTAAAAAATAAAAATAATATTTTTTTATTTTTTAATAATTAAAAAAAAATTACACATATGAAATCCACATCAGCTTTGACTTGGCCAAAATTAGTCTGGGGACCAAAACTGCAAAATGAGCACTACTTAGGGGACTGAATTGTATTTTATTTTATTAAGGGACCAAAATCACAACTTTCTAATATCTAGGGGGCCAAAACTGCTATTAAACTTTTTTTTTTTTTTTTTTAGCAAATCCTATAAAAAATAGTGTACACCAAAATGAATATTTGCCACACATGACACAAGTTAGTCCATTTCTACTCAGGTCCCCCACACGCCCAAACTATTTGCTCTGTCCTTTTACAGTGTTGAATTGGTCTTGAACCACTCAAATAATTGGACACGGTTGATACATACATAATAACACACCATATATGAATGAATTCAGCCACTTATATTAATTCAACCTCGTACACAAATCAAAAATATTATTTTCTCTCAAATCCACACTAGTTTGATATAAGCCAAATTTTCTTTCTTGTTATAATTTGTTATAGATGGACAAAAGAGTTGTTGATCCACTCCATGAACAAAGTAAGAGTGAATTCTCTTCCACTGTTCTTGGTTTTGTAAACAAATTTCTCATGGAAGATGATGACATAGAGGAAGACTACAACATGTTCCAACCCCATGAACATGAGGAGTCTTCCACTGCTCTTAGTAATATAAACCAATTTCTCATGGAAGAAGACTTTGAAAAAGAATACAATATGTTCCAAAATTCCTTTGCTCTTCAACTTACTGAAAAATCATTTCATGATGTTATTGCTCACACTCCTCCCCCTCCTCCTCCTCCTCCTATTGCTACTACTACCACTCTTCCTTATTCTTCCATCCAGCATGAGCATCAACAAAACTACAACTATGTGCATAGCCCTAACTTCAGTGATGATTATAGTTTCAGCAGTGGTAGCACTAGCTCCTTTGAACTCGATCCAATTATAGACTCATACAACTATAATAACAACCCTTTTCTACTCCCAAATACTCCTCCATTTTCTCCTAATAACTTCGTTTCTCAATCCAATTCATTCTTTTTCCCTTCTTTCAACAATGCTCTTTCTCATGAGGTACTTCAGATAGAAAACTTTGAAGAAGAGCATTTTCTCAATGTGTCACAAAATGGATCAGAACAAGTGTCTGCAGATGATAGCAGTGAGTTATCAGAATTATTTGATAAAGTACTAGTTCTTGGTACTAAATTCACAAAAGGGCCACTTCAAAACACAAGCTTTCAACAGAATGATGAATTATCAAACAGATTCTATGGTTCTAGGAGACAGAGAAGTTATGGGGAAGTTGTGGATTTGAGCACACTTTTAATGCTATGTGCACAATCCATTTCTTGTAATGATATTTCAAATGCTAACCAAATATTAAACCAGATTAAGAAACATTCTTCTCCAACAGGTGATGGAACTCAAAGATTGGCACATTTCTTTGGAAATGCACTTGAAGCACGTTTAGCAGGAACTGGTCCACATATCTATAGAGCTCTATCTTCCAAGAAAAAATCTGCTGCAGATATGATAAGAGCTTACCAAGTTTATTCATCAGCATGCCCTTTTGAAAAGCTTGCAATTATGTTCTCAAACGATGCAATTTTGAATAAAGCAAAAGAAACAGAAAGTCTTCACATTATAGATTTTGGTTTTGGTTATGGTTTCAAGTGGCCTGCCTTTATATATCGTCTATCGAAAAGATCTGGTGGGCCACCTAAGTTGAGGATCACAGGGATAGATCTTCCAAATTCATTGGAGAGAGTGAATGAAGCAGGTCTAAGGCTAGCAAGTTATTGCAAACGTTTCAATGTTCCTTTTGAGTTCAATGGTATTGCAAAAAATTGGGAAAGTATCAAAGTTCGGGATTTGAAAATAAGGAAAAATGAGTTTGTTGCTGTGAATTGTGTGTTTAAGTTTGAGAATCTACCTGATGAGACAGTCGTTTCGGAGAATCCGAGGGGTGCTGTTTTGGATTTGATTAAGAAGGCAAATCCAAATATATTTATTCATAGCATTGTTAATGGTGGTTATGATGCACCTTTTTTTGTGAGCAGGTTTAAGGAAGCTGTTTTTCATTATTCAGCATTGTTTGATATGCTTGAAAACAATAATGTTGAACGTGACGATCCTGTTAGATTGATGTTTGAGGAAGGGTTTTGGGGGAAAGATATAATGAATGTTATAGCTTGTGAAGGTTGTGATAGGGTTGAGAGGCCAGAGACATATATGCAATGGCATTCTAGGCACATGGGAAATGGGTTTAAGTCTTTGAAATTGGATAAGCATGTTATAGATAAATTGAAGGGTAGGTTAAGAGATGATGCATATAATAGTGATTTTCTGTTTGAGGTAAATCAAAATTGGATGCTACAAGGTTGGAAGGGTAGAATTCTGTTTGGTTCTTCTTGTTGGATTCCAGCATAGACCTTCACAATATGTTGGGAGTAAATTAACAATTTTTGTGCTTGTAATTAATGAAAGACTTATATATTGCTTTGAACAATCTCAGTATACATTAAGACAAACTAAAACCTTTAAAATTATGGTGCTGCTAGTTCAAGAAAAAGACTAATTTCAATGATATTTTTTAAATTAAGAGATTATGTTGTTTAGAGATTTTGGTTCCTCTTCTTTTCACCGCAGTCGCGGTCCACAAGACCTTTTGACGTGAAACTGAGAAGCTAACATTTGTTGCTTCGGAAAAACACGCGTCTACCAGGCCTCCCACTACAGTTTCAAACATAGGCCTCGTTTAGTAAATTTGAGTACCAAAATGTTTCAGCTGGTATTGATTTGAAGGGCAAAAAAGGTGGATTTGCTTTCATGTTTGTGTTTCTTCCAAATGAAAACAATACCTGGATTGTTTAGTTGATCTTTGGTGTTGGAAAGCAGCATGGAGTATGATCCACAATTTTTGGACAAATTATTCATTCTTAGACTTCAGCCTTAAGTCAGGGAGCCTTTATATATTATGTTAAAGCAGACTAGGACTATCCTAAGAGTGAGTAAGGTTTAAAGTAAACGTTAAGTGACTTATTTTTTGTTTAAATGAAATTTTTAAGTTGGACGTTATTAATATGAAATTCTTAACCATTAATACTAACTAATAGTTTTTAAGGAATTTGTAAAAAAAAATATTTTGGGAAAAATGATCTTTGGAAACTCATATACCCAATCTACACCTTGATAGATAAAGAAATAGAGAGAATGATGCGATAAGAAGAGAGATATAAAGAAAAATCAGAAGATGAATGAAGATTAGAATGTTAAGGATAGCTTTTTTTAGTACCTAAAGCCACAATACTTCATTGCCCTAGCTAGGCCTTCGGTCGCTATGATATATATGCTTAACTCAACTGAACATTTTGTTTTGATATATATAGGTCTTCGGTCGCTAAGAAGAGGATTAACTCAACTGTTTTGAACTAAAGATTAAGGAGTTTAAGGTTCTAGCGATGATGATATATATGCTTATCCCTTTATCTATATCATGTAACAAATTATAGGACAAGGAAGAAAGTAAATCATAGGTGAGAATTTATGCAAAATTCTCTTTGCTCTCGGCATGGTTCTTACCGTAAGTGGAGAAGCTATTTCTAAATAAGGGTATGTTTGGTAAAAATAAGCTATAAGCTAGCTTATAGCTGATAAGGTAGTTGATAGCTGAAAAGCTAACTTATAGCTGATGACTGATAGGTGATAGCTGAAAAGTTAACTAATTAAAATACAGAGTGTTATGTAAGATTAGTTGTGAAAGTGACTGATAAATACAAAATGACATAAAAGGACATGCTTGTTTAATGTTTTTATAACTCATATATATAGTTTTTATTACTTAACTTATTTCTTTTTAAATATTTAAATTTATTTCAAATTATTTTAATCTCCAAAATGATAAATATATTTATGAACTTAATTGACATTTTTTATTTAACAAAACTTTTTTTATAAATGTATTTAACTAAACTTGCATCACTATTTAAGGTAAATTATATATAAAATTATTTATTATATGAATTAAGAGTAAGGTAAAAAAAATTGAACAAGAAAAATAAAATAAAAAATACTATACATCTACGAAAAAAAAACATACTATACTATTGCTGAATGCTAAAACGTGAGCAGTTTTTGGTGTTTTGTTTTATTTAAGAGGTTATATTAGAAAGTGGTTATTTTTTTTTAATTAAAAACAATAAAATTAAATGAATAAAAGGTTAAAATCGAAAGAAAATATAAAAAGCTAAAAGTTCAAAAGCTACTTGAAATATCTTTTCAAAAAACGCTATAAGCTAATGAAAAAAGTTTTGTACCAAACACATCTCATTCTATCAAAACAAGTTTATAAGTTTGTCCAACAAACTATAAACTTGCTTATTTGTGTTACCAAACACAACCTAAATGGTTTATGCAGTAAAGGGCTTGCAAAAAGACTTTCTTTTGTCCTTTATGTCAATTTTGCTTTTGTTTTGTGTATTTTAATTATCTTCAAGTGATTTGTAGAAGTTTTTTAATTGGTTGATGATTTTGGTTAAATTTTTATTTTATCTTTTGCACTTAGTTTGATGATTGTATATGTAGTTCTCATTTTCCTATTTTCTAAATGATATTTTGGCCTAAACTATTTAAACAAATGTTGGCCTAATCTATAAACAAAATAAATTTGCCTAAAGGAAGAAAGTATATCTCTACATATTCAAATATGTCGTCAAATGAACAATCTAATATGTTTATCGGCAGAGCTAGTGACTCTATTGTATATTGTATTCAAGCGACAATGGTACAAAAAGACCTCCTTGTTGGTCTTAATTAACTCAGAAAGGAAAAAAAAACAGTTTTTGCTGTGTAGATTGGGAAGAAGAATTTGGTTATCCAAGTAATAAAGATCATTCTATTCTCTAACATTTTCTATTCTTTAATACTTTGTTTGCGAGTTGGGTTTTGGAGGGAATGAGAGTTGAAGGAAAGGTTCATGGAGAGATAAACATTTGTTTGCGAGTTTTAAAAAAACAAGAGAAAGATTGTAGGAGGTTTTGAAGGACTTCATTTGTCCAATTTTAAAGTCACATAAATTGAGGGTTTTGGGGGTTAAAACATACAAATTGATACAAAACAACTTATTGCGATATCTTTTTCAAAAATAACTTATTCAAAACAACTTATTTATGCAAAACAGCTTATTAAGACCTCTTTTTCAAAAACAACTTATCTATGCAAAACAACTTATTACGACCTCTTTTAAAAAAACAGCTTATTTATACAAAACAACTTATACGACCTCTTTTCCAAAAACAGCTTATTCAAAACAACTTATTACGATCTCTTTTTCAAAAACAGCTTATTCAAAACAGCTTATTTATGCAAAACAACTTATTTATCCAAAACAGCTTATTACGATCTCTTTTTCAAAAACAACTTATTCAAAACAACTTATTTATGTAAAACAGCTTGTTACAATGTCTTTTTCAAAAACAGCTTATTCAAACAGCTTATTTATACAAAATACCTTATTACGTCCTCTTTTTCAAAAACAACTTATTTATGCAAAACAGCTTATTACGACTTCTTTTCAAAAAAATAACTTATTTATACAAAACACTTTATTACGATCTCTTTTTCAAAAACAGCTTATTCAAAACAGCTTATTTATGCAAAACATCTTGTTACGATCTCTTTTTTAAAAACAACTTATTTATTCAAAATAGCTTATTCACAATATAAGTTGTTTTGAATATGCTTTTTTTTAGAAAGAAATCGTAATAAGTTGTTTTTCATAAGATAAACTATTTTGAATAAGTTGTTTTTTAGAAGAAGGTGGTAATAAGTTGTTTTCATAAGATAAACTGTTTTTAGAAAAGAGATTGTAACAAGCTGGATAAGCTTTTTTTGAAAAAGATATCGTAATAAGTTGTTTTGTATAAATAGAGATTGTAACAAGTTGTTTTGCATAAATAAGTTGTTTTGAATAAGTTGTTTTTGAAATAGAGGTCGTAATAAACTGTTTTGTACAAATAAGCTCTTTTGAATAAGCTGTTTTTTAAATAGAGGTCGTAATAAGTTGTTTTGAGTAAGTTTTTTTTGAAAAAGAGATCGTAATAAGCTGTTTTGCATAAATAAGTTGTTTTGAATAAGCTATTTTTGAAAACGAGATCGTAATAAGTTGTTTTGTATAAATAAGTTGTTTTTTGAAAAGATATCGTAATAAGCTGTTTTGGATAAATAAGCTATTTTGAATAAGTTGTTTTTAAAACAGAGATCGTAACAAGCTGTTTTACATAAATAAGCTGTTTTTAATAAGTTGTTTTTGAAAAAGAGATCGTAATAAGCTGTTTTGCATAAATAAATTGTTTTGAATAAGCTGTTTTTTTGAAAATAGGTCGTAATAAGTTGTTTTGTATAAATAAGTTGTTTTGAATAAGTTGTTTTTAAAAAGAGATCATAATAAACTAGTTTGCATTAAAAAGCTGTTTTTTAAAAAGAGATCGTAATAAGTTTTTATTTATAAATATGTTGTTTTGAATAAGCTATTTTTAAAAAATAGATCGTAATAATTTGTTTTTCATGAATAAGCTGTTTTGAATAAGTTGTTTTTTAAAAAGAGACCGTAATAAGATATTTTGTATGAATATAAGCTGTTTTGAATAAGTTATTTTTTAAAAAGAGATCGTAATAAGTTTTTTTTTTTTTTATAAATAAGTTGTTTTTTAAAAATAGATTGTAATAATTTGTTTTTTTATGAGATAAATTGTTTTGAATAAATTTTAAGATAAATTACAAAGTATAACATAATGTATTGATTTTAAGAGAAAAAAAGGGTAAAATAGTAAAATTATAACATAACTTTCCATCTCTTTTCCTTGTTGGTTTTTTTTACTCCAAAACAAGGGGAAGGTTTTCCCTCCTTTCTCTTTTCCTCCCTTTCCTTCCCTTCCTCTCCTTAGTCTTTCCTTTACTCCCCTTCAAAACTCACAAGCAAAGCCTAAGGCTTGTGGAAAGAACATTGTTGTTTGATTAACTCAACGTTAATGACAGTCACAAAAGACCATAAAGAAAACAAACAACACCACAACAAATTACTAACCATAACAATGACAAGGGGATGACGTGAAGTGTTGAACCGCTACGAACAACGTGATGCAAATTGGCTAGGAAACTCACAATTGTGCAAGGATGCATGGAATAAACCATATACAAAAGCTTTAATAACGGAATACCATATGATGTTTTTAGCTATGTTTTTAGTTATTTTCTTTTAATTTGACGACAAATTAGAAGTCAATTAGAGGAATCGTCAATGGTTTAAGGAACTTTTTGTATTGTTTTCATTCGAGTTGTTGTAATTCAGTTTTATCATAAATCATACAACTCGTGTTGAGTCCTTTAAGTGAGAAATTATGTAAATCAACAAAAACAAGACATCAATTGAAGGATCAAGGATATGAAAATTGAAGTTCAATGGTTCTTAGAAGACATTTGTAGACAATACAAAGTGAAGAAAATTCATTTGAAGTTCCAAGGCATCATAAGACGGAAGAACGATTGAAAAGGAGTCGAAAACTGTAGAATTCACGCACGAGGGACTTCCAAAAGCACCCCTGCGCACAGACAGAAGCTCCCCTGCACTTGAGGCAGCTTTGGCTACTGCTATAATCACCCATGCGCACAAGGTCATGCGCCTCGCACATGGACACATCCATTAATTGTTATTTGTTTATTTTCCGAGCCGTTTTTGGTGGGAAGCCCCTATGTTTACTCTCTTAACCCCTTGAGTAATGATGCAATATAAATAGAGACCTTGCACACTATTTTATTCATTCAGAAAGTTAGTGATACAAGGCAAGGATCAAACATCAGGAGCTTCAAGGCAGAGGGTCTCCATCCTCCTCTTGTTATATTTTTCTATTATTTTGTAACGAAGTCTGTTGCCATATGCAACTAAACCTCTCTCGATTAGGGTTCTAAGATGAACATTTTCTTATTTCTTGGATTCAATTAATAAAGTTTTTTATGCATTATGATTTTAGTTATATTTGCTTTTCATATGTTTCATCGTTTAAATCTTTTACAAACTAGGTTGGGGTTCATAATTTATAATTTATGACTTTTGCTCAAGAGTATATAATTTATTAGGGACCCGGGTATGAGGGTTAGACATCTCCATGGAATGTAATTCCATTAGATGACAATTTAGGAGGCACACAAGATGTTGACGTCAAATGATATTTTTATGGCTTTCATAATTGAGTTATGAAGGTTATGAAGCAATCCGACATATGTAGGGATATTCTTCCTATGAATAAACTATTATTTATATAATTCTTAGGTTCTAATTAATAGATACATTGAATTAATCCAACAATGATGAAGGGGGATTAAAAAATTCTCTAATCGTCGTTACACTTATGAATCAAACCAAACATAATCTCACATTGGGCATGACAATTAAAACCATGCAACCACTCCAATCTTCTCTTTTATTTACTTTTCAAAAAAGTTCTGCTAATTATCGAGTTGAACGACAATCCCTATAGAGACGATAACTTACTACTTTATTACTTGAGTACAATTTAGTTCATTTGCTCATATCATACACCATCATGCTTTTTGAGATGAGCAAGAGCCAACACAACAACAAGAGCGGTGGGAGAGGCGGCATGTGAGACGATGTAGGTGGGGGTGCAGGTGTGGCAGGCGACGTGCAAAAGAAAAACCAACTGCATGGACACTCATTGAATATTGAGATGCAACAATCATCGACATAAGCAGCAGGCACTGAGTGGCATTTTGTTAAAGTAAACTAAAAAATAATGAATATGAAAAGGAAATGAGTAAACCGTCAAATCACAATCCTTTACGTTACAAGACACTCTCAAACAGGTCATTGAAATTATGAATATTTTAAATTAATCTTGACTATGTTGAATTTTATTCGTATTAGTTTTTTGGAAAATATGATAGTGACTAAATTAATGCTAAATAGTTAAATATATGATTTCAATTAATAATACGTTGTTATAAAACATGACACCCTAATTGATAGTGTAAAATCACAGAGAAACTGAAAGCATTTTTTAACTAACTTGTAGATCTGAATTTCTGTTTTTCATTGAATGAAGAATTTTGTTACAGAAGGTTTTATATAAAAGCCTGAGAGGTTACCTGCTATAGCAGGCAGGTTAACCTGAACCTGACTGACACCTATCAATGCAGATGCCAGCTATAAACAACTGGCTATTACAAGGTTAATCCTAGATACATTCTTAAAGCTAATCTATCTTATACACTTATAGATAGTAACTGATTAAATTTAGGGATCAATTTCACAATTTAATGAAGTATAAAACTTTCATAAAATATTCATGATTTCAAATATCTATTTGAGCATGTCTTCCAAAACGAGAGCCTAATTTGATGTTTAATTCAAAGAGAAATACTACTAGTTTTGAGCATGACATGTATGTCCGAGTGTACATGATTGATGTGTCTTGCCTCGCGTGACAAAGTTTCGCGTGTGTGCGGTGTGGTGGCACGCATGGCGAACGTGTCTTTGGTAAAACTGAAAAAAATCAAATAGAGCATGGTATATTAGTATAGTTTTTTTTTGGTTGAAAATATAACATATTATTATAGTTAGTTGATACTAAATTACATTTTTTTAAAGGATGGTAAATTACTTGGTTCCTGGTCTATGCAATTTGCGTACTGATTAAGAAAATTTAGGCTTGTCAACCAAGCTAAAATATACAATCCGTGACTTTCAGTATATAAAACTTTATCAGCGAACACCGTTGACACTTAAGAGAAATTCAACCTCTTTTTCTTTGGACCAAAAGAAATTCAATCTTTATCTTCATGGATATTATTAAAAGTGGTACTTATATTGAGATGATATTGTTTTCTCTTTCTTATTTGATTGCACGCTCCTCGTTTTAAATTATCAAAATATCCTTCCAAATAAACGCAGACCATAACTTACAATACTTTAAGGTATCGTTTTAAAATATATGTCATAAGTATTATTTTATCTTTCTCTCAAGGTATTATAATATCTTCAAAATTTAAAATGTATTAAAAGAGTGATGGGTTAATTAATTGATGACAATTGTGATGGTTGTGTTTCTTCTTCCTAGGGTTTCTCAACTCCACTTCAGATTCTTATGATTGTACTATTTCTTCCTAGAGCTTAAGCAACAATAAAACGTTTGCAATAATCAACACTATTTGCTTAAATTTAGACAATAATGAATTCTTGAGTAATGAGAACCTTACTTGGACAACACATAATCTATTAATAGCATTGAAGATCATTAAAGCATTTTACTCTTTCAGGTTTCATGTTTGGGAGATTGTAAACTGTCGTGAAATTGTTAACTATTATATCACTTAAGCTTTTCACCCTAACACCCCTTATGATTGAGAGGTCGTGGACTGTCATAACGCACTAAGTCAACTTGGGCCACTATGATAGGGTCACATAAGCTCATTACTCAAATACTACAACCCGTAAACTGAATACAACAATTTAGAAGAAACATGCACCTCGCATATCTCTTTCACTCAATCAAACCACACTCGACCGCAAAGGCGTCATTGGAGACTTGGTGGAGAAATATACTGGATAGATGAAGCTACACAATAACGAAAGAGATTACCTTACTTTCTCTATAAATAGATCAACTACTTATAGTTAGAAGTTAGAACTCAAGCTATTTGTTAACCTTAAACACCCCTGACCTTGATCTCAATACATTGTTGGCAAAGTCTACCCATAGTCCATAATATTAAAATGTTTCATTAATATTGTCATTTCAGTCCTTCAATATATTTACTTATTACCATATCAGACCTTATAAGTACTTACTTATTGTCATTTCAATCCCTATATAAAAAGAGTTATTGCAAGTATTGAAATATTATTTTAACGTTATAGACTATTTTGACTAATATAATGTACAATAAAAAACTATTTTAAAATTTTGATACATTACAGATGAATATAACTACTCATTTTCAGAACCAACATGATTATTACAGAATTATTTTTTATCTACCCTTAAAATAAAAAATATTTTTTTTTCTACCCTACTTTTTTTAAAAAATTCAAATATACCCTACTTTTTCAGATTCTCTACCATCTTACAACCTCCCCTCATGGGATATCCTCTTTTTTTTTTTTTTTTTTTTTTTTTTTTTTTTCATTTTTCGGACTTATTATATCCCACAAGCCCATCTTGTGGGATATATTGTTTTTTTGGACTTATTATATCCCACAACCCCTTTTGTATGATACTTTTTATTT
The DNA here is from genome assembly GCA_946800305.1 of Medicago arabica. Taxonomy (NCBI): domain Eukaryota; kingdom Viridiplantae; phylum Streptophyta; class Magnoliopsida; order Fabales; family Fabaceae; genus Medicago; species Medicago arabica. The sequence continues at coordinate 53,586,468 of OX326971.1, forward strand.
TCATTTTTCATTTTTTTAAATGTCCCACAACCCCACGTGTGGGTTAGTTTTTTTTTTAAATAAAAAAATGTAAAAATATTATTTTTCATCTACTATAAATACTTACCTTCATTTTTCAACCTCTCACACCATTTAACATTTTAATTACGAGTTAATTTTGATAATTTGGTTTATTATTCGTATTATTTTTTTATAACGTTATTTTATGTTGTAATAAAACATTAAATATCATAATAATATTATTATTATTAAAATACAAACAACATACAATAAAATTAAATAAATTACAACTAGATTACTACTGATGGTCAATATTAGGGCAATTTTTACGGAAATGACTGGACATCCTACACACACCGTAACTTCTTGTATATTTCTCATCGTCCATCTCAGTTTTAATGTGAGTAACTAAAGGACGAACTTTCTTTGCTCTTCACATTTGGGCCTACATAAATGGCCCAATACTGCCGGTGACGAACCATTTAATCCTATTATATATCACAGTTCATTTTAACCGATGAGTTTGAGTTTGTGAATACTCTTGGTTTAGACGTAGAGTACGGTCAACCGTCTTTGACTCGTTTGTCTTTGAACTCAAATGATAATCATTTTCTGGATGTTGGATGGCCTTCAAGGGAACACGATGTATCATTGACGCTTGATCAAAGTAGTTTTTTTTTTATCATCTCATCAATTATAACAATTGTAGTTTTTTTAATCTATGATGTAATTATTATTAATAAATTAATTTTAGTTTTAATAGTATTGTAACATTTTTAAAAAAAAACTAATCCACAAGTGGGGGTTGTGGGACATTTAAAAAAGTTAAAAATTAAAATAAATGGTATCCTATAAATGGGGGTTGTGGGATAAAATAAGTTCCAACAAAAAAATATATCCCACAAGAGGGGGCTTGTGGGATATAATAAGTCCAAAAAAATAAAGGATATCTCACAAGAGGAGGTTGTGGGATGGCAGAGAATCTGAGAAAAAGTAGTGCATATTTGATTTTTTATTTTTATTTTAAAATAGGTAGAAAAATAATTTTCGACTATTTTAAAGGTAGATAAAAAAAGATCGGGGAATATACTCATCATGATTTGATTTTGTCCACGTATTTTCAGTCGCACATCCTTCCACGAAGATTCGTACTCACACAGTCATAATAAATATAATAGTAAAATTTCATTTGTTTTCAACTTTTATTACATTTTTGTTCTCTAGTTTATCGTACTTTTGTTTCTCCCATACTTATAATGTTTCATTTCACTCAAACAACTAACGAACTTCATGCTATGGATCCGAATTTTGTCGGATTCGAAACCACCTACATATTCGATGACCATGGTAACCTAATCCTTCTCTCTGATCCAAATCCAAACCTTAACAATTTCACCATCCCCAACTCTTTTGTGGGCCCATCCAATTCGGAGCCACTCGTTTTTTCTTCTGATGCAACTAAAGATTCTACCTTTGAAGATGCTGATTTTTCAGAAACAGTGAAATATATAAGCCAGATTTTAATGGAAGAAGATTTTGAACAAAAACCATGTATGTGTTATGACCCACTTAGTCTTCAACATACTGAGAAAATTTTCTTTGATGCTTTGGAATCAAATTTGCCTCTTTCACCTAATCAACACCCTCTTGATTTTCTTGAGATTCCTAGCAGCAATTGTTGTGTTCCTACTGATTCTGGTAATAGTTCTAGTTCTAATGAGTTAAAGCCTCTTTCACCTGATACACCAGTTTCTGGTGGTGATTCTGGTTTTAATTCAGTCAAGTCTCAGTTTATTGTTCCAAATCATGGTTTGAATTTGATTAATAGTAATATTAGTGATGGTGTTTTTTATTTGGATTCTTCTGAGACTAGGGTTATGGCTCAGAATATTTTTAGTGATGCTGATTCTATTTTGCAGTTTAGAAAAGGGTTAGAGGAAGCTAGCAAGTTTCTTCCTCAAAAAGCTGAGCTTTTTACTGGTTTTGAGAACGCTAGTGACAGTCTAGTGTCTCATGAGCCTAAGGGTAGGGTTGGAGTGATCAAGATGGAGGGTGGTGTTAGGGAGAACTCGAATTCGAGTTATTCGAGTTCAAATTTGAATTCAGGTTATTCGAGTTCAAATTTTAATTCGGGTTATTCCAGTTCAAATGGTTTGTTGAAGAGTAGAAAGAATCACGAGCGACAAGAAAGTGATGATGAAGAAGGAAGAAGTAACAAGCAGTCTGCGATTTCCGTCGAGGAGGGTGAAATATCTGATATGTTTGATAGGGTTTTGCTTAGTGTTGAAAATGTGCCGCTGTGTGCTGAACAAAATGATGGATCAGTGGTGGAGAGTAGAACACAGGTTGGTGAACTTGATGGAGGGAAGGCGCGGTCGAAGAAACAAGGGAGGAAGAGGGATACTGTGGATTTGAGGACCCTTTTGGTTCTATGTGCACAAGCTGTGTCTGCTAATGACAATAGGACTGCTAATGAATTGTTGAAGCAGATTAGGAAGCATTCTTCTCCATCAGGTGATGCATCACAAAGAATGGCTCATTACTTTGCGAATGCGATTGAAGCGCGCATGGTTGGTGCTGGTACCGGTACACAAATATTATATATGAGTCAAAAGATGTTTAGTGCTGCTGATTTCTTGAAAGCTTACCAAGTTTTTATATCTGCTTGCCCTTTCAAAAAATTTGCACATTTCTTTGCAAATAAAATGATTATGAAAATAGCTGAAAAGGCAGATACCCTTCACATTATTGATTTTGGTATCTTATATGGTTTCCAGTGGCCAATTCTTATTAAGTTTTTGTCAAAAGTAGAGGGTGGACCACCCAAGTTGAGGATCACAGGAATTGAGTATCCCCAAGCTGGCTTTCGACCGGCAGAGAGAATCGAGGAAACTGGCCGACGTTTAGCTAACTATTGTGAACGTTTCAATGTTTCCTTCGAATACAAGGCCATACCATCACGAAACTGGGAAACCATTCAAATTGAAGACCTTAATATTAAGAGCAATGAGGTAGTGGCTGTGAACTGTTTGGTAAGGTTTAAGAATTTACATGATGAGACAATCGACGTGAACAGTCCTAAAGATGCAGTTCTGAAGTTAATCAGGAAGATAAATCCGCGCATATTTGTTCAATCCATAGTAAATGGGTCTTATAATGCCCCTTTCTTTTCCACACGCTTCAAGGAGTCACTTTTCCATTATTCTGCAATGTTTGATATGTATGATACTCTCATATCCCGTGAAAATGAATGGAGGTCGATGATTGAGAGAGAGTTTTTGGGCCGGGAGATTATGAATGTTGTAGCATGTGAAGGTTTTGAGAGGGTTGAGAGGCCTGAGACATACAAACAGTGGCAGGTTAGGAATCTAAGGGCTGGCTTTAGGCAACTCCCACTGGATAAGGATGTAATGGTCAGATTTAGAGATAGGCTAAGAGAATGGTACCATAAAGATTTTGTCTTTGATGAAGATAACAACTGGATGCTTCAAGGTTGGAAAGGTCGGATTATGTATGCTTCGGCTGGTTGGGTGCCAGCATAATGATATGTTACTGAATTCTTACAACCTTGTTTGATTGGGTTGAAGGTATGATTATAATCCTAGTAATACTTGACTGTTAGTTAAGTTAGCATGTTGCATTGAAAAGCTTATCATGTTCTTTTGATGGTTTCAGGTTCAGGTACGACTGTTGTGCCTTATTTTCTTAACCTTCAGGTGCACAATGAATGTTCTTCCCAGCTTTGCAACAAGTTACTCTGTACAATTGTAGCAGAATTTCTTCCCGGATAGAGTAGTAGTGTTCTTTTAGGCTGTTAGCAATTTAGCATGCCTGTCTTAACATTAGCAATCAAAACGTTTTTTGTTAATATTCTTTTCCTCTCTGACCAACATGCCTATAAACAAGTTGGTGAAAGGATTTTGTAGCATATCTCTGGTTGAAATGAACCATGTACTAAGTTGACAAGTTTGTTTAATTTGAAATAGCTGACTATTTTTCAGTTAGTTTTACAATTACAATTATTGCTTCTTGTTTCTGTCTTTGAAATTTTATTTTTGCACAACGTGTATGAAGTTCTCAGATTTTCAGCTTTACTCTGAGAGTTTGACAACTACCGCCTCTTGTTTCTTGCTTGTAATAGGAACTTCATACATATCTACTATCTCATAAACTAAAGTTCTACTTGGATACTGACACTGACCTATATCGGCTTCTTGAAACCCTTTTATTGGATTCTTTCTAAAAGGGTTAATTCAACTGCTATTTTATTGGATTCTGTACTTTGGTAGAATGCTATTTTGTTGACTAATATATCTTGTTTCCTTCCCAGCAGAAATTTTCAATTTCAGTTAGCTTTGATTGATTCTTTCTTATGTGAAAATGTTGAAGTATATCACATTGGTCTGGACCATGAAACTTTGCTCGGGGATATGGTCGATGACTTTGGTGTGGACCAAAAAGCTTTTTTTTTCCTTCTTTTCTCTCTGTAATATAGTTCTCTTGCCTACTCTTTAATATATGCTGTGGTTATTGTGAATTTGTGAAATCTGCAATCCTGAGTTTTCCCACTAAGTCCTTCTCTTTTTGACACAACACACTAGTAGCGGCGTTCATCCCTCGTCTCTGTGTAGACTGTAGACATGATAGCACATTACATTGATTCTTACCTTCTGTTCTGTCACCAGATAATTATTATTTTTGATTGATCGTGATAAGATTTTAACTTCCAAATTCCAAGTGTTTCTCTTAAAGGTTTCTTCTATACCTGTTTTGCCTTTACTATTTTGTTGTCTATAGTCTTCAGTCCAGAGTTTTAACATCCTAAAAGAAACTTTAATTCAGTTCCCACTTTATTGAATTATGTACTTAGCTGGAATGCCGTTTCGTTAACTCACAGATACAACCTCTGTCCCTAATTTATGATCTTGATGCTTAAGTATCTATTCGGAACTGAGTTGAGTTTGCAATTTCTTGTGGTCCAAGGCTACCTGTTGCAGAAGGTACAACTATGTGCTTCAGCTTTGACGCGCGTCTATATATATGACTATATCTATTGCTATTCCAAACATGTTATAAATCATGAGAATTCAAAAAGTTGATAGTAGTATTAAACTTGATTACAATTGATTTTTCAAGTATATCCTTTGGAGAGATGATTATTTTGAAAGTAGTTCTATAGAAAAGGACAAAGCAAATTCTCAACAGAATAGTGAATACTAGTGGGATTGATCATTGACCTTCCCAAAAGAAATTTTCAATTACAATTTGCCTTATTTAACTACTACTAGTATGATATCACCTGGTGGTATGAACCATGAAATTTTTCTCAGAGATACAGTCTATGACTTTGGTCTGGACCAGAGTTTTTTTTCTTTCTGATATCTAGTTCTCTTTTCTGCAATCATGTCTTTTTCCTTAAAATCCTCTCTTATTTGCCACTTATAATCAATACCATCAGTTAAAACAATAAATTTTAGCACACAATTTTAAGGTTTCATATAAATTTTGATGCAGCAAGAAGTATTCAAGGTGATATGTTGTTTTTTCATTTGCTTTTATGGATTTTTCAGAGATATTTTGAAAGAGAGAAAATTGACTGGTGTTCTTCAATTTAAAGGAGTAAATTACTTTTCACAAACTTGAAGAGTATATTATCTAATCTTTATGATTTTAAAGATGAAAATGACCCTTCACTCTACAATGTTCCTACCCTGATTAGCGGAATTGGCTTCCATGGACAAGGAAAAAGTATTTTTTTTCTCTTTCTTTTTTGATGAAATACTTGTGGAACATGGAAACACCAAATCTGAACCTTTGCATTTTTTAATCTCAATTCAACGTTTACATTCAATGGTCCCATAAATCATGACTAAATTGGATCCTCTATATCCTACTTTTCATCTCACATTGTTATTGGGATCTAGATCTTCTCCTTCATATTTCTCTACATCTCTCTTTTACTCCATATATCTTTCTTGAAATAGAGAGTAAATAAGGAGATGAAAAAAAAATAATGAATGAGATTATCCAGTTTCTTTTATATGTCATCCAATAGTTAGTAGATCTATGGTAATTTTGTTCAAAGGTGTCTATCTCTTTTTCTTCAATTTTATAAACACAAATGATTTCGTTATATATTATACTGATCTGCTTCTATTCTATCCAAAATAATGGTCCATACCCTAGGTTAATGCATAGGAAGTATCTTATAGATATTTTCCATAGTGCGTAGTTAATAATTAAAAATATACACATGCTTTGTTTTTTTGTTGCTCAGGGTTGGATTGGCTACCATTCTTTATTCAAATTTTAATGTTGCTTTCATTCTCCACTCCACTTTAATCTCTTGTGGTGCTACTAGACAAGTGGGAAACATGTTGCTTTCCTCCACTGTAGTGATTGATTAAACATTGATAATGACGTTGGTGGCTTATTTAATCTAATGTCGGTATTATTAAAGTTGGTGCAGTTAAGTTAGGTGCAATCAATACTCATATTGAAGGCCACTTTTTTTTCTTGAACCATTTTATCATGATTGAACGATCATTCTAAATTCATCAACCTGATTTCTATTTAAGAGTATTTCATGACTCTGCATGTCGCAATAGCCTGCCATCTCCTTCATTCAAACATGATTTAGGACATGTTAAAATTTATCCAAATTAAATTTTAATATTGTTAATACATATTGCTTCCGGTCATTTTTATAAAAAAAAAAAACTACTTTTTAAATTATTCAATACATAATATATTCAGTTTATATTGTAGACCAAATAGAGGATTCTCTATTTGATTATGTCACCCAAGATAATTACAAGGTGAGAGACCTAAAAGATAATTGTGGATTATCTCATTCATTATTTTCTGCATCTCTTTATTTACTCTCTCAATCGAGGAGAAACCAACATAATTATAATTATGGATTATGCCACCAAGAATACAACTAAATAAACGACCACCAATAACAATAACTTTCACTTTATTCTTCATTTGAGGTAAAGAAGATTTCTTTTTCCTAAAGAAGTAAGAGTTCATCTCCTTTCAAATAATTCAAACACGAGCAATCAAATTAAATGGAGACAAAAACACGTCTTTTTAAAAAACAAATCTGAACCACCAAATTGAAGAGCACGATCAGAAGAAAACTTTAGAATAACACTAGAAATACACAACTACCTTAAAGAGGTCAACTATTTCCAAAAAATAAATCAACATTCACATAACACAAAGTCTATAGTTTCATCCTTCCCCAACCATCAACATGCAAGGCAGAATAAGATCGTAAAATTAGTAATAGAGTCAAATTATCCTTTGTTGAAATCTTAATGTTCAAAAGTTGTCACACAAACAAAGAAAGCTTTAAATGTCATCTTTTGCTTAATAGTTTTTCAAATTTTTCATTTGCCATCTTATTAAAAACAAATTACTCTTAATGATTTCTTGGGAGGTTATAATTTATTTTTTAACTTTCATATATTGAAAATGTTGAAGGATTTGCTCATCGTCGTTGTTGTTGAATGCATCTTTCTTAATATAAGTCATTGTGTATTTTGTGTATGAAAAACAAAAAACGTACTTCTTCGATTTCTTACTATTTGCCGTTTCGTAGAGGAAAAAATGTTTCTATTTACTTATCATTTTCAAAACTCAATGCAACATTGTTTTGACAATAATATCATTAAATATTTACTGAAGAGAGAAAAATATATATAAAATGCTGTAATAACTAATTAAGGATATTATAGATTAAAAAAATTGTGTAAAATATAATAAAAGAATGTTTCTATTTACTTATCATTTTTAAAAACAATGAATTTAGATTATCGCGATATCTTTTCTCTCATTTTCTCTCCTAACTTCAGAGTCTCTCTTAATCTCATTCTCTCTTTATTAAAAAGTAATTAAAATAATGAAAAGATAGAATAAGAATAAAGAGATAGGAGGAGAGAAAATTAAATGAGATGATTTGAATTACCTTAACTTACCACACTCATGTTTAACAGACTTTTTTTTTCCAAAGCTCTGTCTTCGTTCAAATGAGTGGTGTTACTTGGGAGGACTAGTCAAGATGAGAAATCATTATCATTAGCATAAAAAAGGATAATCAAGACAAAAAGAACAAGTAAGGACAAAAAACATGGTACTAGGGGCATGTATCTGGACGAGCCATACAATGAATTCAACCATAAAAGGGACATGTTTGGTTGAAATTTCAAAAGGGTTAGTCAACCTGCACAAACTATTGAAATTTCTTTTTATGTCTATGATACGTTGTTAGTGTCAAGTGTTAAACAGATGTATGTAGATTAGATGACAAGTTTTACTACTGCTCCATCAAAGAATGGAATCATTGGACCCATGAAAATATTCATCATATACAAGTGCATTCACATTGAATTCAAAGCTGAAGTTAGTACTCCACATGATATACTGATATTATATTGATATAGTAATAGATTATGACGAATAACTTGGGGAACAAGGACTCACCTGCATCTGACACGTGCACATGTTTGACCACTTTATATTATCTTATACTATATATATATATACACTTTTATTTATATATATTGGACAGAAAAATCAAAGACTAGATCACACAGCACTTATCTCTCGTGTATGTGTGACAGTAACAGTTACTGATATCATATACTTAGCACATACTCGATCCTGTATTATTATTACTATATATTATCATATCATATATTATAAAATGAAATAATAAAAAAAGGGCTGGCGGCTATGATACTCCTTCCTTCCTAGCAGCTTCCTTAGTAAAAAAGAAAGAATCATTTATGAATTATATATAACAAAGAGTATGACTCCAAATCATCCAACAATGCTAGTTCCTCTTCAGTTGTTAGATATCAACTTTTCCTAGGTTTTTCCAAATCATCCTACAATTCTAATTCATTTTTCTTGCTTTTATTATTACTTTCTTGTTTATGTTCTTGTTCTGTCTTTGGTTTCATTGATTCATCAAAATTTTCCTAGTCATATATTCTTGGCTTCTCAGGAACAAAACAATCTTCCAAAACATCTAATTATAAGAGTCTGAATTTTTTGGTATTAGCCTTGCTTCAACATGCTTCCTCCTAACACCTTTCTGCAAAATTTTAGTGTTCCTAACTCATTGAACCATGTAACAAATGGGTTTGAGTTGGAAGATTCATCATTCTCACCTTCTTCTGTCATAAGCTCAGATGAAGATCCCACTTATGCAGCGGATAGATATTCCAATCCATTCCTCAGATACATAAGTGACATTCTCATGGATGAAGAAGATGACTTGGAGCGCGAACCCTGCATGTTGCAGGAATGTTTAAGACTCAAAGCTGCTGAAAAATCCTTCTATGATGTTCTTGGCAATAACAATCCTTCACCAGATGATAGCACTGACGTAGATGGTAATTTCGGTCGCACTGTTAGTTTTGAGAGCAATGGCAGCAGCTGCACCACTGATAATTCATGTGAGTCTGATTCGGTTAACCTTATTGGCGAATTTGACTCTTCTTACTTAGAACTACAAACTCCTTTAGTAGAGCAAAACTACTGTGCTGTGACACAACCTGATCCAGTGGTCATTGAGCAACAAGCTGCTAACCATTTTCAGAATGGAACTTGGAACTGGAATGAAATTCAGCCAGTGATGGTTGAAGAGGTTTCAGCTTCATTAGTACCAAGAGAAAAGAGAAGTCACGCGATGGATGAAAATGATGATACTTGTAATGAACAAGAGGGAAGAGGTAGCAAGATTTCAGCTATCTTTTCTGATGAATTAGAAGAACCAGAGATTCTAGATGAGGTACTTCTCTGTCAGCAAGGAAGGACACTCACTCAACACCAACAAGCATCACAGAATGTTGGTTCAGGAGAAAAGGCAAAGGCAACACGTTCGCGATCGAAGAAAGTATCTACTACGAACAATGCTACAGTTGTGGACTTGTGGACTATGCTAACTCAATGTGCACAGGCTGTGGCAAGCTACGATCAAAGGAATACAAATGAACTACTCAAACAGATTAGGCAACACTCTTCGCCTTTTGGGGATGGACTTCAGCGGTTAGCTCATTACTTTGCTAATGGTCTTGAGATAAGATTTGCTGCCGAGATTCCATCATATATGCCGCTTGATGTAGTAACTGCTGGAGATATGTTGAAAGCTTACAAACTATTCGTTACCTCATCTCCTTTGCAGAGAATGACGAATATGTTGTTAACCAATACAATTTACAGCTTAGTGAAGAACGAGAGCAGTGTTCATATTATTGATTTTGGAATTTGCTATGGTTTCCAGTGGCCATGCCTCATCAAAAAGCTTTCAATGAGACGTGGTGGTCCTGCAAAGCTTCGAATTACGGGAATTGAGCTTCCTCAGCCAGGATTTAGGCCTGCAGAAAGGGCAGAGGAAACAGGAAGGCGTTTAGAGAACTACTGCAAGAAGTTCAATGTACCATTTGAATACAACTGCATTGCACAGAAATGGGAAACTATCCGGCTCGAGGATCTAAAGATAGACAGGAATGAAGTAACTCTTGTTAGCTGTTTATACAGAATGAAGAACCTGCCTGATGAAACTGTAGCAGTGAATTGTCCAAGAGAAACATTGTTGAACCTGATCAGGAAGATTAATCCAAAAATCTTCTTCCATGGAGTTGTCAATGGAAGTTATAGTGCACCATTTTTCCTGACTCGGTTTAAGGAAGCACTCTACCACTTCTCATCGTTGTTTGATATGTTTGAGGCTAACGTGCCTCGTGAAGACACGCAGAGATCGATGCTTGAGAGAGGGTTGTTTGGAAGAGATGCTATAAATGTTATAGCTTGTGAGGGTGCAGAAAGGGTTGAAAGGCCTGAGACCTACAAGCAATGGCAGGTCAGGAACAGGAGAGCTGGGTTCAAGCAAATCAGGTTGGATTCTGATTTAGTGAATGAAACCAAAGCAATGGTAAAGAAGGAATACCATAAAGATTTTGTAGTCGATGTGGATGGTAAGTGGGTTTTGCAGGGATGGAAAGGACGCATTTTAAATGCTTTATCTGCTTGGGTTCCTGCTTAAGAAAAATGTCCAAGAATTGTTTTGAATGGTTGGCTGAAGTTTCAAAATGGATAGTGAACCAACAGATACTAATTTTGTATTGAAAAATGAAAAAATTCCATTGGAATTTATTTTTATGTCTATGATATGATCTGTTGTTGTCAAGTATTAAAAGGATATATGTAGATTAGAGGACAGGTCTTACTATTCCATATTGGAATGGAATCATGGAACCAACGAAAACATTGATCACATTTTAATGCATTCACATTGAATTCGAAACTGAAGTTAGTACTTCAAATGATTTATATATTTGATATAATAACAGGTTGTGACGAATGACTTGGGGAACAAGGGTGCACCTGCATCTGACTCTTGCACATGTTTGACCACTACATATTATTTCACATATTTTTAGAACATGAAAAATCAAAGACTAGATCCCTGTATTATATATTGTAGAATATCATATCATATATCATCATAAGATAAAATAATAAGAAAGAGGGGTTGGCGGCTATGATACTCCTTCCTAGCAGCTTCCTTAGTACAAAGAAAGAATCATTTATGAATTCTATATTCTAATTCTATATAACAAGGCTGTAACTCCAATTCATCCAATAATGTTACTTTCCTCTCAGTTGTTAGATAGCAACTTTTCCTAGGTTTGTCCACGATTATATTCACTAGTGTCTACAATATTTTTACTCTAATTCATTCTTCTTTGTTCTATTCTGGATATCATCATCATTATTATCAACCAAAATAGAGTCAAATATTTAGTTTTGTGAATCTTGTTTTCTTGTTGTTATCAAATATATCAACCAACAATGCCATCTTTTCCTGCTTCTGTTTTTGTTCTGTCTATGGTTTAGTTGATTCATCAAAGTTTTCCTAATCAGATGAATATTCTTGGCTTCTCAGATACAATCTTCCAAAACATATATTGTAAGAGTCTGAGTTTTTTGGTTCAATTTTGGTATTAGCCTTCTTTTCAATATGCTTTCTCCAAACACCTTTCTGCAAGATTTTAGTGTTCCAAACTCAGTAAACCAAGTAACAAATGGGGTTGAATTAGAAGATTCACCATCTTCACCTTCTTCTGGCACAAGCTCAAATGGAGAATCCTTGGAAACGACAAGATATTCCAATAACATCCTAAGATACATAAGTGACATTCTCATGGATGAAGAAGATGACTTGGAGCAAAAACCCTGCATGTTGCAGGAATGTTTAAGACTTCAGGCTGCTGAAAAGTCCTTCTATGATGTTCTTGGCCATAACCAGCCTTCACCAAATGATAGCACTGACCCAGATGGAAATTTCGATCGCGCTGCTAGTTTTGAGAGAAATGGCAGCAGCTGCATCGCTGATAACTCATATGAATCTAACTGGGTCAACCATGTCGTCGAATTTGAATCTTCTTCCATACAACTACAAAGTCCTTTAATAGAAAAAAACTACTATGACTTGACGGAAGCTGATCCAGTTGTCATCGAGACACAAGGTGCTAACCATTTTCACAACGGAACTTGGAGTTGGAATGACGTTCAGCCAGTGACGGTGGAAGAAGTTTTACCTTCAACAGTACCAGAAAAAAGAAGTCGTAAGATGGATAATGATAATGATACTTGTAATGAACAAGAGGGAAGAGGTAGCAAGGTTTCAGCTATTTTCTCTGATGAATTAGAGCCACCAGAGATTTTAGATGAGGTACTGCTTTATCAGAAAGGAAAGACTCTCACTCAACACCAACAAGCATCACATAATGTTGATTCAGGAGGAAAGGCAAAGGAAACACATTCACGTTTGAAGAAAGCATCTACTACAAACAATGTCGTGGCTGTGGATTTGTGGACCATGCTAAATCAATGTGCACAAGCTGTGGCGAGCTACGATCAAAGGAATACAGATGAGCTACTCAAACAGATTAGGCAACACTCTTCGCCTTTTGGTGATGGACTCCAGCGTTTAGCTCATTACTTTGCTAATGGTCTTGAGATAAGATTGGCTGCCGAGACGCCATCATATCAGCCTCTTGATGTGGCAACTGCTGGAGATATGTTGAAAGCTTACAAACTATTTGTTACCGCGTCTCCTTTGCAGAGAACGACAAATACTTTGCTAACCAAAACGATTTTCAAAATAGTGAAGAACGAGAGCAGCGTTCATGTTATTGATTTTGGAATTTGCTATGGTTTCCAGTGGCCGTGCCTCGTCAGAAGACTATCATTAAGACCTGGTGGTCCTCCAAAGCTCCGAATTACAGGAATTGAGCTTCCTCAGCCAGGATTTAGACCTGCAGAAAGGGTGGAGGAAACCGGACGGCGTCTAGCAAACTACTGCAAGAAGTTCAATGTACCATTTGAATACAACTTCATTGCACAGAAATGGGAAACCATCTGTCTCGAGGATCTAAAGATAGACAGGAATGAAATAACTCTTGTTAGCTGTTTGTATAGACTGAAGAACCTTCCTGACGAAACTGTGGCATTGAATTGTCCAAGAGAAGCTGTGTTGAAGCTGATCAGGAAGATTAATCCAAAAGTCTTCTTCCATGGAGTTGCCAATGGAAGTTATAGCGCACCGTTTTTCCCGACTCGGTTTAAGGAAGCACTCTACCACTTCTCATCGTTGTTTGATATGTTTGAGGCTAACGTGCCTCGTGAAGACACGCAGAGATCGATGCTTGAGAGAGGGTTGTTTGGAAGAGATGCTATAAATGTTATAGCTTGTGAGGGTGCAGAAAGGGTTGAAAGGCCTGAGACCTACAAGCAATGGCAGGTCAGGAACAGGAGAGCTGGGTTCAAGCAAATCAGGTTGGATTCTGATTTAGTGAATGAAACCAAAGCAATGGTAAAGAAGGAATACCATAAAGATTTTGTAGTCGATGTGGATGGTAAGTGGGTTTTGCAGGGATGGAAAGGACGCATTTTAAATGCTTTATCTGCTTGGGTTCCTGCTTAAGAAAAATGTCCAAGAATTGTTTTGAATGGTTGGCTGAAGTTTCAAAATGGATAGTGAACCAACAGATACTAATTTTGTATTGAAAAATGAAAAAATTCCATTGGAATTTATTTTTATGTCTATGATATGATCTGTTGTTGTCAAGTATTAAAAAGATGTACGTAGATTAGAGGACAAGTCTTACTATTCCATCATGGAATAGAATCATGGGACCAACGAAAACATTGATCATATTTTAATGCATTCACATTGAATTCAAAACTGAGATTAGTACTTCAAATGATTTCTATTTTGATAATAATAACAGGTTGTCACGAATGACTTGGGGAACAAGTGTGCACCTGCACCTAACTCTTGCACATATTTGACCACTTCATACTATTTCATATATTTTTAGAACATGAAAAATCAAAGACTAGATCACACAGCACTTATCACTCGATCCTGTATTAAATATTATAGAATATCATATCATATATCATCATAAGATAAAATAATAAGAAAGAAGGATTGGTGGCTATGATGCTTCTTCCTAGCAGCTTCCTTAGTACAAAGAAATAATCATTTCTGAATTCTATATTCTAATTCTTAATAACAAGGCTGTGACTCCAATTCATCCAATAATGTTAGTTCCTCTTCAGTTGTTAGATAGCAACTTTTCCTAGGTTTGTCCGCGGTTATATTTACTAGTGTCTACAATATTTTTATTCTAATTCATTCTTCTTTGTTCTATTCTAGATATCATCATCATTATTATCATCCAAAATAGATTCAGCTATTTAGTTTTGTGAATCTTGTTCTCTTGTTGTTATCAAATATATCAATCAACAATGCTATCTTTTCCTGCTTCTGTTTTTGTTCTGTCTATGGTTTAGTTGATTCATCAAAGTTTTCCTAATCAGATGAATATTCTTGGTTTCTCAGATACAACCTTCCAAAACATATATTGCAAGAGTCTGAGTTTTTTGGTTCAATTTTGGTATTAGCCTTGTTTCAATATGCTTTCTCCAAACACCTTTCTGCAAGATTTTAGTGTTCCAAACTCAGTAAACCAAGTAACAAATGGGTTTGTGTTAGAAGATTCATCATCTTCACCTTCTTCTGGCACAAGCTCAAATGGAGAATCCTTGGAAACGACAAGATATTCCAATAACATCCTAAGATACATAAGGGACATCCTGATGGATGAAGAAGATGAATTGGAGCAAAAACCCTGCATGTTGCAAGAATGTTTAAGACTTCAGGCTGCTGAAAAGTCCTTCTATGATGTTCTTGGCCATAACCATCCTTCACTAAATGATAGCACTGACCCAGATGGAAATTTCGATCGCGCTGCTAGTTTTGAGAGAAATGGCAGCAGCTGCACCGCTGATAACTCATATGAATCTAACTGGGTCAACCATGTCGTCGAATTCGACTCTTCTTCCATACAACTACAAACTCCTTTAATAGAAAAAAACTACTATGACTTGACGGAAGCTGATCCAGTTGTCATCGAGACACAAGGTGCTAACCATTTTCGCAACGGAACTTGGAGTTGGAACGACGTTCAGCCAGTGACGGTGGAAGAAGTTTCACCTTCAACAGTACCAGAAAAAAGAAGTCGTAAGATGGATAATGATAACGATACTTGTAATGAACAACAGGGAAGAGGTAGCAAAGGTTTCAGCTATTTTCTCTGATGAATTAGAGCCACCAGAGATTTTAGATGAGGTACTGCTTTATCAGAAAGGAAAGACTCTTACTCAACACCAACAAGCATCACATAATGTTGATTCAGGAAAAAAGGCAAAGGAAACACATTCGCGTTTGAAGAAAGTATCTACTTCAAACAATGTCGCGGCTGTGGATTTGTGGACCATGCTAACTCAATGTGCACAAGTTGTGGTGAGCTACGATCGAAGGAATACAGATGAGCTACTCAAACAGATTAGGCAACACTCTTCGCCTTTCAGCGATGGGCTCCAGTGTTTAGCTCACTACTTTGCTAATGATCTTGAGATAAGATTGGCTGCCGAGACGCCATCATATCAGCCTTTTGGTGTGGCAACTGCTGGAGATATGTTGAAAGCTTACAAACTATTTGTTACCGCGTCTCCTTTGCAGAGAATGACAAATACTTTGCTAACCAAAACGATTTTCAAAATAGTGAAGAACGAGAGCAGCGTTCATGTTATTGATTTTGGAATTTTTTATGGTTTCCAGTGGCCATGCCTTGTCAGAAAACTATCATTAAGACCTGGTGGTCCTCTAAAACTTCGAATTACAGGAATTGAGCTTCCACAGCCAGGATTTAGACCTGCAGAAAGGGTGGAGGAAACCGGACGGCGTCTAGCAAACTACTGCAAGAAGTTCAATGTACCATTTGAATACAACTGCATTGCACAGAAATGGGAAACCATCTGTCTCGAGGATCTAAAGATAGACAGGAATGAAATAACTCTTGTTAGCTGTTTGTACAGACTGAAGAACCTTCCTGATGAAACTGTGGCATTGAATTGTCCAAGAGAAGCTGTGTTGAAGCTGATCAGGAAGATTAATCCAAACGTCTTCTTCCATGGAGTTTCCAATGGAAGTTATAGCGCACCGTTTTTCCTGACTCGGTTTAAGGAAGCACTCTACCACTTTTCATCGTTGTTTAACATGTTTGAGGCTAACGTGCCTCGTGAAGACACGCAGAGGTCGATGCTTGAGAGAGGGTTGTTTGGAAGGGATGCTATGAATGTTATAGCTTGCGAGGGTGCAGAAAGGGTTGAAAGGCCTGAGACCTACAAGCAGTGGCAGGTCAGGAACAAGAGAGCTGGGTTCAAGCAAATCAAGTTGGATTCTAATTTGGTGAATGAAACCAAAGCAATGGTGAAGAAGGAATACCATAAAGATTTTGTAGTCGATGTGGATGGTAAGTGGGTTTTGAAGGGATGGAGAGGACGCATTTTGTATGCTTTATCTGCTTGGGTTCCTGCTTAAGCAAAATGTCCAAAAGGTGTCTTGTGGTAGTATCATATGTAATCCACTCTTTTAGACCTGCTGGAAAAAAATGCATTGAAATTTTCCTTTTCTATTTCTCTTTCTCCATTTGAGTTTTTATTTCATATATCAATGTCCAATTCACTTCCTAGATGTTATAGTAAGACAATATTTTTTCTTTATGAAACAAAAATTTTGTGCTAATCATGAGAAAATAAAAGGTGAAAAAAGGAAAAGAACATCAGAATGAAAACAGAACAAGGAAATGGCAGTAATACATCAAAGAAAATAAGAGCAGTTTATTATGGTTAGAAGTAATAGACAGTATTTATTTTAAAAGTTACTTGATAGATAAGCATACCTTCATTGAGAAGTACCATGTTTTGCTCTGCAGAAACAAGTCAGCACTTACAATCTACACCTCAATTCTGCACTATGAATCTGTTTTGCCTCCTTTTCTTATTTTTTGTTGTTAAAGATCAGATATTTTCAAGTTAACATATCAATGATAGGAACCATCTGAAAACGCAATAAAATTCAAATACAGAAAGTTTGTAACAGCAACATCTAATGCTCAAATTCATCCTTACTTTGATTGCATCACAACTTCCAAACTTTTGTCTCACATCTTCCCATATTTGTCTACAAGTTTAAGGAGTATCTCAACTATTGGATTTGGATTGGGTGCAATCAGGACACCAGGAAGTCACTACAAACGAAAGATCACGATTGTTAGATCAAGATGTTTTATTTAACATGTGATTTGATAAAGTTAGAATATAGATTGTTTGATCTTGATCCAACGACCATGATGTTCATATTGTAGTAACTTTTGACCACACCAAATCCAGATCCCTCAACTAACATCTGGCAGTACAACAACAATGGCCCCTTTAAATATTCCTGAAGTACAAGTATGTCCTCCTTAAATAATTGTAAAGGGCTTTAAGACTTCATTATTTCCAACTTCATGAACAACCTGTAGGTTTTAATTTGCCCAATAATCTCAAAACCTTTTGTGGACTATGTCACAGATTTATAGAGGATTATGTGAAGAAATTTGTGTCAGGATGCTAGGTTTTTGATTCACTTCTGGTGTTTAGGAGACATAGTGCACCTGTAGTTGGGGTGGCGGGAAGGTGTGCATGGGGAGTTTAAAAGAGAAGCACAAAAAATGAAGTTTTAACGAAAATGGATTATATTTTACTTTAAACAACTTAATATCATATCTAAAATCAAATTTCTATGAAGCCAAACAGTTTATTTAAGTATAACATATGATACTAAAACACACACTGACAAGACTTTTGGCCATATAAAAGGTATTGTAACTAGATTAGGTAAACCCGAAGTTATAGGAACAAACTTTGAATGTGATTATAACATATAAAAAGCCTTGACTCCTCTAGCACAAATAATGTATTTTAAACAATAAAGTTTAACATTAAAATCATTGATTGCGAAGTTATTGAATGAGATTTCACATCTCGACAGTTTGTCATACATATGTATTATTTTTTCAGATATCATTTGAAATCAATGCTTCAACCCTTAGATGTCGAAAAATTGAATGCTTCAACCCTTAGATGTCGAAAAAGAAATGCTTCAAACCTTACACTTTACCTTTTAAATTACACTACTCACTTTAGAGAAAAGTCAAATCTCACATAAAACAGCCTAATAGAACCACAGATACAGACACATAAAAGCTCAGGGCCAGAAACAAAACCAAAGCTAGCTTAATTTGTGTATGAAATACATTAATCAATAAACTCATCTATTTTGCCTGACACTAGATGATCTAAGAACATTCCAGTCTAGCTTATCTCCAGACGGTTTTTTGAAAGAGCCCAAACCATTGTTCGGCGATGATTTTTTGTTCCCTTGATCATTGTTTGGTGACTTGTTAGGATACTGTGCTTCATTATCTTCAGACTGTTTCCTTTTACCATTTCCATTAACCTCATAACTCTTTTTGTTCACACTAGCACTTTCTGTACCTTCTGCTGAAGAGTTATTTTCTCTGAAACAACACAAACAGAAATAAATTTATACACAGTATAAATTTGCAATATTTGTATGGTAATGTTAATAACAGATAAGGCCATGAAGTGTATTAGAAAGTAAAACAATAGAGAGAGAATCTTTAGACCCTTGGAGGAAAAAAGGAACAAAATCAGATATCTAATTTGCAGTTTGAACCAAGAAACCCACCTAACAGACACGTTTGCATTTTGATTACTAGAAATGCTAGTTTTGGCTACAGGCTGATTAAGTTTTACTTCTTCCTCATTTAATTTCTACAAAGGCAAGGCTACAGCATTAGAATTCACAATATGATCAAAATAAGAAGCACAAGATATAAATTTATTAGGAGTATAATGAAAACAGGCTTTTAAATTTTTTTTTATCTTCAAACTCACATCAACAGTTGGATTAAAACTTTGAAATGACATTCGACCTTTAAATGCTCCAGGACGGGGATCACCTTCCACTATGACCACACTACATATATGTCGAAAGCCGTGAGATAGAAAACAAATCAAAAGATGAAGAAAGTAATTGTAGATAAGAGACAGTTGTGTATCAGAACTGTCAAATTTTAGTAGACATGGTTTCAAAATTTATTTAATATTTGCTATTTTATAATGTAAAAAGGCAAAGATTTGTCAAATATATAAGGCTATATGAATGTAAGTAAACACTAGATGCCCATATTCCACCAATAATTTCTGCACCTCATCTCGCAATTCAGAAATTCAGAAACAAAGCCGTACTAATTAATTGAAAAACCAATCTTTCAGTTAACAGCAATAAAGAGAAACAGATAGCATAATTTTACACGAAACATATCAAAAAATTTCAAACTCTGAACTTTGAACAGGTAGCCTATAAGCAATACTGGATGCAAATAACATGACAAACGATTGCAACGATGTATCTCAACGTTTGAAAACATTAATTATTCTAAGTTATCAATAGAAAATCATAGAAATTTGTATATTGATGGATAAATTTTGACATGAGAAATAAATCAGAAAGTTTAACTTTACAAAATTCACATATCAGCATTTAATTACAGAGAGAAATAAATCAGTATTGTCAATCGCAGATGGCAAAAAATACTGGTTGGTTGAAATTTTGCTATTCTACAATACTATAGCATCGCTATAGCCACTATTTGACAACACTTGTATTAAATCACATGTCACATAGCAATTTTTTCAAATGCAGTTATGCTATAGCCACTATTTTGGAACAAATACAATTTCTTCACTAAATAGCGCTGCTATTCGACAACAGTAAAACAAATACAAACTTAATGTGACAAGTTTGAGAGGACGAGTGAACGAAAAATCAAATTTGTACCAAACAGCGCCGTATAGATGGTATTTGACAATACATAAATACAAAATCTGTAAATTGATATCGGGATATAAATTTTCACATTAGAAATACATCAGAGTTTCACTTAAAAAAATTTGCATATCAACATTTAACTACAGAAGAGAGATAAATCAATGTTGCCAAACATGTATCGCAAAAAATAGCAGCAGGTTCAAATTTTGCTATGCTAAAATGCTATAGCATCACCATAACCACTATTCGACTACACTTCGTACTAAATAGAGTGAATCGCAGAACAATAGCAACTTGTTCAAATCAGTGTTGTCAAATTGTAGCACTATAGCATTGCAGAATTTGAATCAATCGATGTCGTTCCACAATCCGAGATTTAGAACAAAGTGTTGTTAAATAGCCATTATTGTGGCACAAATAGCGCGGCATAATATTCGAATTTGAAAAGACATCTATTTTCCATCATCCGCAATTGATAACACCTGTTCAAATTCAGTTACGCTATAGCAGCTATTTGGGAACAAATCCAATTTGTAATAAACAGCGCCGCCACTGTTTGACAACGCTAAGATAAATACAACAAATCCAATTGGTACTAAACCGCGCGCAATAGCTACTATTTGACAACACCTGGATAAATTCAAATTTTCATATAATAATTTTGAAATGACCAATTTCAAATCCTCAGAAGACCTTGAATTTTAATTCTAATATGTACATCAGTCATAACTCAAAATTGGTAAACAGACCCAGAATCCATAACCCATGTGCATTAAAAAAATAAAAACAGTACACATTATTTGAATTTAATAAAAAAAAATACCATTTTCTAGAAATTGTTGGGGTTGAACCAAAACTAACATCATGCTTAACTTCTTCTTCTACTTTCTCAACTTTCTCTTCTCTTGCAGCTGCTCTTTGCATGAACTATCCAACACCAAAACAAAGAACAACATCATTAATCAGAACATGAATTTTAACTTTCAAACTTGAATCAAACATTAGTGAGAAAATCCTCAGAAAATAAAAATCAACAATAACGATTTGGGTTTGGTTTATTGTTACCTTCAAGTTCTTCAAAACGCTTGAAAGCTCTCGTTTTGCCATTGTAAGTTGCTTTCAAATTTTTCGCTTTCTCTGAAGAACACTGCGATGCGACCAACAACCTTAACCTAACCTAGTTTCGCCAAATCTGATTTGTGAACGAGGTTTTATTTGTTGTTGTTGTTTTGTTATGTCTCAACTCAACCCGCGAAATTACTAAGTTGTCCTTCAGATGAAAAATTTAAGATATATATCTAGAATTGGACCGGCCTAATACAGTGAGCAATTTCTAATTTAGGGAATTTCTATTTCTATTGTTCATTATTATATTGTATGTTGACATTATTAAATTTTAAATACAATTATCAAGTATATTAATTATAAAATTTAAAAATAATTAGATGGCTATAATGTGGAAGTAAATTTATCGAAAATCATCGGTATAATCTCGTTTCGACATGTTCAAAAATCGACAATTATACATATGATCATGTATTACGATTTTATTTTTCATGATTGTTTTTTAGTCAATATGAGAAGACTAGCATTATCCACACTCTCATTACACCAACGAAGAAGAAAGCTAGATATAGTCTGCAAACACATATCTCATTTATTTCGATATAGAGTCAAAAGACATCGACAGATAGAGTAATGCTTCAATCCACAATATCCACCTGCCATACTAGATGATATGAAAGATATCCACAAGATTTCCTTGACAAATACAAAAATAAAAGGTGGGGAGATAAATTTCAGTATCAAATCCAAAAGTGGAACCAACGTTATCAATTAGCATTAGATATGACCATGAGGTTTATCCGAATCGTCATATTTTGAATGGTATTGGAACTTTTTTAGAGACCATCAGTGGATTTTTAGAGAAGCACTATTGACAAATTCAATTGTAGAATGTAGAAGTACGAGAATTGTCGTCAGACTATCATGCAGCACCAGAAACCTATATGATGCCAGATGTAAACATGTGGTCAAATACACCTACATCCAATCGTCAATTCATAACACCTCCATCCACTTATTTTGACCAAAATTTTAACCCATCCACCAACTACAACTACAACCAAACTTAATAATGACCACCACAACCACCAATTCTTACAAAACACCATGATTCCATGTCCAAGCTACATAGTCATCATGGAGAAAGCTCTCAAACATCAAATTATTTTTTTGATGACTTTAATCCAACTCAGAACACGCCACAAACAAGTTACCCAGATCATTCACAATACTTCTCGTTCAATCTACCAACCACTCCAAACATTGTAAACTACCCCTAAACAAACTACTCACTCCAATGGCAACATCCACAAACTAATATCATAGAAACTCTGGCTAGCTGCAGGGTTTAATGACAATGATTTCATTAATGAAATTTGGACTAACTCTGTTCCACAAGTACAAAATGAGGTGACTATGGAAATCAATGATGCTGAAATTCATGACGAGGAGATGGAAGAGGAAGAACAAGCCCAACGACCCATACGAACTAAAAAAGAAAAACTATATACCACAAGACGTCATAATTTAAATTGACGTAATTGAATATAGCAGAAAAAATAGTTTTTGTTTTTATTTCTAATTATATGAATAATATCATTAGTGTTTTCAAATTAATAATTATAATCATTATCATTAATATTTATTTATTTATTATTATTAGTATTTAATTTTAAAGTACATTTCTTGCGACAAATATGGGTGAAAGTGGGTCATTTATGTATATAAACATGAAAGGGGGTTATCGTTGGAATTTAATTTTTGTAACAAATATTATGAATAAATTTTACTTTGCCATCAAAGTTTTATGATTGAAGGTGTACCTTGCACATTTGCACATAAGTTTTAAAGTTTTTTTTTTGAAGAAACATAAGTTTTAAAGTTGGAGAGGTTATTTGCATATAAGTTGTAAATTTAAGGGGTTATTTGCTACATAAAAATTTGAGGGGGTATTTGCACATAAATGTTAAATTTTAGGGGGTATTTGCACATAAATGTTAAATAGATTTTTTTTTTTTAAGAATAAGTCAATTACCCCATCTGACGTGACATGACTTTTTTGACCAAGTGGCAGTGCCATGTGGGCAGTTAATGGCCACATCTGACATCAACATATCGGATGGAGGAAATTAACGGAGGAGGTAAGCGACAGACGTTTGACAATTTCAAGGAGGTTTTTGAAGTTTTGCAAAATTGACGATATGGAGGAAATTAACGGAGGAGGTAAGCGACAGACGTTTGACAATTTCAAGGAGGTTTTTGAAGTTTTGCAAAATTGACGAGAGTTTTTGAGGAAAGTTACAATTTCAATTTCAAGGAGGTTTTTGAAGTTTTGCAAAATTGACGGGAGTTTTTGACGAAAGTTACAATTTCAGAAGGACATGAAACCAAAATAATTTAACTGGTCACAAAAATAGTCATTGGGTATAGAAACATAAATTATGAATCTTATATGGTTTAGTTTGGTACTAAGTGCTTGTTTGGTTTGGCGTTTGTGCCATCCAAAAAGCAATAGAAGCAGCAATTCCAAGCTTCTGCGTTTTCCGTAATCAATTCTACAACAAATAAACTTGATTTACCGATTTTGCCCATGTCCAAATGCAGTTATGTAAGAAACTTCCTTTTTGCATGTTTCTGCAAAATCTGTCACCTAGTTGAATGGCCATTGCAGCCGCAGCTTGAAGAGCAACAAGCCAAATACATCTCACACCATAACATCTTGCAGCCGCCATGTTTAATTCTCTAGGTTAGAGATGAAACATTGTATGGACTCTGTTTTATTTTGTCATAAACCCGACCCATTAACTTAACTGGCATGTTTAGTTAGTGTTTTTTTTTTTTACAAAAGAATATTAAAATAGCTCTCATAAATTAATATTTTTTAAAATGAATTTGTGAACCGATAAAATCCTATTTATGATTTTGAATAAATTAAACTAATTATCTTTTTTTTTTTGGAAAAATTAAACTAATTATCTAAAATAAGAATGGGGTATTTACTTTTATATACAATTAAAAGGATAATTTGGTCATTGCACATTCAAAATCAATTTTCATTCAAACTATCCAAACAACATCAACTCATAAGAATCACTTCTAATAAAGTATATTCAAACATAAATCAATTCACTTCCAACTCACTTTTAACTAAAATCAATTTTCTCAAACTCAATTCAGTCAAAATCAATTCTCCCCACCGCCAAACCAAACACACACTAACAATGATGTTGACGTATTACAATAGAGACACGGAAAGGAAAGGAAAAAAAAACAAAGGAAAGTAAAGGAAACATTCACATGAAAAAAAAGGAAACCGAAGGAAATGTTAAATTCATTTTTTCCAAAATTAATTTTGAAAGTTTTTATGAATCGGTTAAAGTATATATAAGTGATTTTCAAGAAAATATATTTGCCAAAAAATTGAAAGTATCCATGAATTAGTTAAAGTAAAAAAATGTTAATACCATTCATATTATGCAGATAAATCAAGTTTCTATAAAACTCAATCACATCAAGTTTCATATAATCGTATCTCAGGTGTATTATAATAAGGCCTACATACTAATTTATGGATTTTGTACGAGATCAATATCAAATACGGGCAAACTGTCATGATAAATAAAAGATAAGTTAAATTGGTCTCCCATTAAAAGGAACTGAATGAACAAGTCACAGGACACAACTCATATAGGGAAAATTGAACATGCAAAAGTTACATGATGCACACAGTGGCCGGGAAAACAGAGTTGTGACATGAAAACATCATATTCATATGTTTCACATATAAAAAACCAATAGATACAACTTAGAAAACCGAACACTATGGTTGGCTCAGTAGGTGAAATTGAACAGTGATATGTTGTTAGTAGTACTACTATATAAAGGAAATAGAAATAAAACATGGTAATGTAACAAAGGACAAATGCAGCTACTTCATTACTTAGACAAACTTTGTTGCGAACAATCAAACACAAGGCACAAATTTAGTCATGTAATCATTAAAAATAAAACAATACAAATTAGGAGTATTTGACAGCAAATACATTAATTCCTATCAATGTTACTTTTAACATAAGAATGTATTAAAATATATTTTAGTAGTTGCTTAAAATGCCTTACACAGATGTTCATTAAAGGCATGCACTCACGTGTCTGTCTTTCTGCTGTATTTATTGTACAAACGCGTGTAAATTATGAACTATATTTTCGAAAAATTGTTTTGCAAAGGTAGAGGGTGGTACGGTAGTCTCTGTGTTTTTGTTCGGTAGCAGGTTGTTTCGTGCGTCACCGGTTTCGTTGTCGAAGGGTTGTTCGTTCCCGTAGGTCTCTGTCTACTTGGTTTGGTGTTTTGTTTTTATTGTTTTTATATTTATGTGTTTATGTTTTGATCGGAGATTGGATGGAGTTTCAGATTCATTGTTTTTTTTGTTGCGGTTGGTTTCGTAAACCCGTTAAGGGTATGTTGTTTCTTTTAACCTGAAAGGGTTTGATGATTCAAGAATCCGAAAATGTCTAATTCAATTATTCCGAAAAGGGCTGATTTATAATGTACTGGACTGATCCCTCCATATGAGTTCTTACGCGTTTGTTTGAAATATGTTGTGTTTGGTGGTATATCTTCTTTGATTCACTGATATTCTAGATTTGTTGAGATCTGCATATCCATCCTCCTTTTCACATATAATATTTGGATCAAATTTGTGTCTCTTAAAGAGGATTTCCACCAAAGATAATTTGATTAGACATGGAGTTGTTTCCTTAATCTCAATGGCGTGTTCAAGATGTTGCGAGAAGGAGTAATCTTTTAATCATTTTTTCTTGGAAAGTGATTTTTCGGTAGCATTTGTCTTTGTGTTTTGTAGCGGTTGGGAATTTTTAGTGTCTCACTAATATTTTTATGCATACTTTGCAATTTGGTGCGGATCACAACTATTCCGGAAGGACATTCGTCGTTTCTTCATAGTGATTTAGTTTGCGTGTATTTTGAGTTATTCGGAAAGAACACAACTCTTAGATTTTTTGCAACAAATAAATATCTCAGAAGCATTTACTTGAATGTGTAAAAAAAAAATTCCTTGTGGTGGATAAAGGTTAAGAAACATAATTATATTTTTTATTTTAATTCCAAATGATCTAGTATGTCCTTGTAATGTTGTTCTTTCATTTTTGGACTTGACTCCTTTTTCTTTTATGTATTCTCAGACTTTTTTTTGAGTCCCCTTCAGTGCTTGTTTGGGTCTTATTTTTGATATAATTGTTTTGAATTCTTAGAAGAAAAAAAAAAGGTAAAACATAATAAGATATCATTTATTTTGAATTAAAAATAAATTTTAAATATTAGGTAAATCACAACAATTGGTTTTTTTTCGCTCATTCTCATGAATTAAAAATGACTCTTGGAGTCATGCATTTTAACGACAAACACCACCACCAACTACATGAACAAAAAACAAATATATTGGGCAATAAATACATATCTCTGTCCTTCTTTATGTATCAAATATGATTTTTGGAGTCATGTATTTCAATCACTTAAAATAACATCAAATACATGAACAAAAACTCAATATAATACATATATCTCTTATTTTTCATGTATTAAATATGTCTATTAAAGTCGTGTATGTCATGTGAAAATAAATACTATATATGTTAGAAATATGAATTGATTGTAAATTTTAATTACAACAATCATTACTTATTTAGTCTCTCATTTATTTTTATCTATTCTTTTGTATTTTATTTATTTATTTATTTCTTCTGTACTTTTGGACTAATATGTAAAATAAAAACATATTTTTGTGAATGCACGAGCATACAAAACAGTATTCATCTAATTATTACTCTTTCCGTAGCTTATGATAATTCGTTTTGATATTTTCATATTTATTAAGAAATGTAGTTAATTTTGTATTAAAAAGATAAATTGCGAGCGATTTTACAAAATTATCTTTTATTAATGATATGGGAAAAAGAGGTTAAAAGAATGTTTTGTCAAAAATAAAAAAGTGAAGAAAAGAAAGTAATAAATGGTAGAGAGTATGATAGGAAAAAATTCATTGACGATGCATTGATATTGTAAGCAATTATAGTAAAACCAATTTTTTTTTAAAGTGACTTATAATAAAATATAGAGGGAGTGACATGTACTATTATAAACTAACGTTTAGACGGTACTCTGTTTATGTCTGTCCGATTTTCTTATTGCACGTGTGTATATATTACAAATAGTTTTGTGAAATTTTGATTAAAATAAATTTGATTTTGATTAAAATTATAAGTATAAAATCCACTTGGGTTGGTTGGCCTGATGGTATTGGCTTAGGACTTGAGAGTGTGCGTCAAAGTGTACGATAAATGTTAATTAATTAACAATTATTTTTCATACATATAATTGGAGGAGTACTCTCTAAATTTGTTCATACATATTGGATGAGTAGTCTCACATATGTGATGATGAGACCCACGTAATTAGGTGGATCCATATAAACTTCAACAATAGCATTGAGAGTGTGTTAAAGATACGTGCTTGAGAGTGTATTATTAGTGTTGAAAGTCTCTTAAGATGCAAGAAAACTCAAATCAATCATAAATAAATTCAAACGGTCTTCAAAATCCACCCTTTCAAATACTATTAGAATTTCAATCTCTTAATAACATAATTTCAAATAGAAAGTAACATAATGCAATTCTATTATTAAATACACTCTCTCACACGTGCTCCCTTCAAATAGAGAGTAATGCCATATTTTTTTTTTTCAAATACCCTTTCATCCAAATATATTGAACATCTTTTATCCAGTTCAAACGGTCTTTCAAAATTCAAAAGTTCACTTCCAAAACCAAGTCATCCTAGAACACTTTCTTCAACAACAAGCAATTCCACACTCTCTTTCACTCTTCAACATTAACTCTCCATTCATTCTCTTTTCCACTTCTAACCCTTCACTTGTTCCTTCTTTTCTCTTTAACCAAATATCTCTTACTAATGATGCAAAACCAAATAACCTTTCAAAAAAATTAAACAAATTTAAACGGAAACCAACATTTTCTTTTCTCTGTTACAACCCTCAACTAGTTCCATTCTTCTTTCCTCACTGTTTTGGAACGAGGAAGTCTTCACTTCTTTTGTGTTAGGATTATCGATATTCAAATAAAAAAAATCCTTACGTTATCTTAGTTCTACTTCTGATAATTTGAAATACATGAAGGACTTATTGGTAGGGGATAAATCACTATATGGTCTTTGTGAAGATGATGTGGTCATTATCCATGATCTTAGCCATGGAAGATGGAGATTCCATATTGTTCTACTTTTGTGGCCATGGCGGATGGTACAAAGCAAAATAATGGTCTAACAACACACAACATGTGGAGTGCATATGTCTTATGCGTGAAAGTGACTACACTAAGCTTGTTTGATTTGACAAAAATATCAAATTGTATCTTGGTTATCACCTGTCGTTCTTTCTTCGTTGGCTGATTACTGTGTCTAAATTTTTTATTAGTACCTAGCTATCATGAAGGCTGTTTTGCATAAAATAAATAAAATAAGTTGTTTTGCATAAAATAAGCTATTTTTTTTTATAAAATAAGTTATTTTGAATAAGCTGTTTTTTTATTTTAAATATTTTTAAAATTTATTAATTATATTGTTCTAATAAATAAAATAAAATAAAAATGTTTTACAAAATTTTAATTGGGCCAAGAGTTGGCCCTCAATAGGGCCATCAATAAAACATAAAAAAGAATCATGCTCTACGCCCAACACAAAACACTCGCGTCCAACTGAACTTTCAAAAATACCCCTGCGTGAGTTAACTCACACAAGTTTAAAAAAAGCGTGACTTAGTTTTTACACATGCGTGACTTAAGTCACGCTATAACTCACGATAGTTTTAAACAATTAAGCTGGGATTGTTGTTGTCATCGTAGATGCATAAAACAAAAGAACAAACTAGCCTTTTATATTATAATATAACATCCCTTTCATACTATAATGATGTGGTGCTCTGTTATGATTAAGTTTCAACTTTTACAAGTCTTGCTTTCACATTTTCTATGCAAGAAAATGGATTCTCCAATGGATTCTCCCATACACGTGGCTTTCAATTACAGCTTTGCATGCCAACTCTTTTGATTAGTTGGTTTTACATTTAATATTCAATGACATGATATTTAATATTCATTAAATGGTTTCTCCATTGCAAAGTCATGAATGCAAGAAACATGTGCCTAAGATGACAACAACAATCCCAACTTGATTGTTTTAAACTAGCGTGAGTTAACTCACGCATATGTTAATTCCTGCGTGAGTTAACTCACACAGCGTGACTTAAGTTGCCTAAGTATAAAAAAATGAAATTTTAAATCAAGTTAATTTTACACTTGTGTTAGTTAGGGGTAGAAATGGGTTAGACCGAGCCGGGATTTGTAAGGCCTAAGCCTGACCTACTTCAAAAATTATAGGCCTAAGTCTGGCCTATTACCTGTCATAGGCTTATTTTCGAGGCCTGACTTGGCCTTTCTAAAGGCCTGATGAAGCCTGAAAGCCTATTTAAAAACCTATTTTACACTAAGGCATATGAACATCTATAAGCCTACCACTAAATAGGCCAAAACTTATGAAGGCCTAAAACACACAAATATGACTTCTACTAAATAACAAATACTTACGAAGGGCTAATCACACCAATATACCTGCTACTAAATAGCCAAATCATATGAAAGCTTGAGTTTATAAAAATAAAGCATCAACATTATCAATAATGAAATATATATTATATATAAAAAGCTTAATAGACTGGCCCGACGAGCTTAATACGCTTTTTTGTAAGTCTTAGTCTAGCCTATTTAAGTTAGGCTTTATAAAAAGCTTGAGCCTGATATTTTTTATTAAACGAGCTAGGCCGAGCTAGACTTTAAATAGGCTAGGCCATATGCCCCTGTCGGACGGCCTGACCTGTTCCCACCCCTAACGTTAGTTAACTAGCACAGATGTATTTTGGTCAGCTATGTTGGGCGCGAGCGAAAAGTGCAGAGGGAGAGCAGTATTCCATAAAAAATGGGGCTAGGGCTTAATGTAAATTTATTTACGTGGGGGCCTAAAAATTTGGGCTTTGAAGGGGGCCAATAAATTGGGGCTTTACAATTTATGGCTTATTTAACATTGACTAATTAGAGTGTGCCACCTACCAATGTTACTCTATAAATGCTTGTGTACCATAATGATATCAATGTTATATAACATTGACTAATTAGAGTGTGCCACCTACCAATGTTACTTTATAAATGCTTTATTTAATTTTTTTTTTTAAATATGTCATAATTAGCTAATGGTATATACCATTATGGTACCTAAGTGCTATCCCTAGTTTTTCCCCTACCAGTTTACTGTATCACAATGTCTTTCAGTTAAATGAATGTCGTAATTTGTCTCTTCTCTTTCGCTTTAGTGTTGTTTTCTACAGGTATTTAGTTAAGAGAACTATTTTAAACCCTTCCACAGATTTCTTAAAAACCCCACAGTTTTGGATTTGGCAATCTGGGCAGAGAATTAACTTTTTTTTTTCCCCTCTTTTTCTCTCGCATCCGGATTGGTAACTTTGAACAGAATGGTGTTTTTTCTCATTCTTTCCGACAGAAGTGGTCTTAGGCGCCTTCCACTGTGGGAGAGTGTTATGCTAGATCCAAAAATGTTGTCCAGAATCTTTGCACGATAGTGTACCCTCTCTTATTTTAACTTAGAATTCCTTTTGGTTGAATTCATATATGACGAAGCAGAGTACCCTCTGTTATTGCACATATACCTTAGCTAATTCAAACCCTAAGATAAGAACTTAGCTAATAAAAAACTCATTTATTTATATAATTAATATATCAGTTATTTAATATTCTGATAACAAGTACATTAGTCATAGTCAGATGCCAAGACAATATTAGGCACCACAAATTCAAAAGGTTGATGCATATAAGTTAAGCTTTAACTGATGTTTCAATTGCAGCCTTTCTAGAATACTTGACAATTTCACTCTTCTCAGGTTCCCATAGTTCTGGAAAAGCTTCCTTCATATTATGGATGCTCTCCAAGGCATGATCCACTCCTGTAGTTCTAAGGGAAG
Source organism: Medicago arabica (assembly GCA_946800305.1). Lineage (NCBI taxonomy): Eukaryota > Viridiplantae > Streptophyta > Magnoliopsida > Fabales > Fabaceae > Medicago > Medicago arabica. Next base: position 53,617,986 of record OX326971.1, read on the forward strand.
TACCCACCTACACAAGTATTATACTTAGACTTCACATTTAAAATCATTTAGCCTCATAAATTATTTTAATATGATTTTATATGATGCATTTCGGTCAAATATTAAGTGATTTGACAAAGTCCTAATTTAAGAATAAGAATAAGAATATGTGCATGCATATGTTTTTCTAAGTTCAACAAACGTAGGCAAGAAGTTCCATTCAACTTAACCAAATCAAAGGCAGCCATAAAAACTTTGAATTGTAAATGGATGATTATGCCCACATAAGATTGAAAAGAAAAAATTGAGCAAATATTCATATGTTTCTTAATTGTGCGAGGCATTGTCAGTTTGTCACTAAAGTATCTCTTAGTATATGAAAATTCTTATTTATTAATTTTATTAGGTCTGCAGCAACTTAATCTAATAATTTAATTTTCCTCTAAAATGCTGCATATGTTAGCAGTAATTTAACCTAACAAATCTCTTATTTCTAAATATTAATCCGAACGCAATATTAACCTTAAATTTAACCTAATTCTATCGTCTGATTTTACTATATTAACCTTAGATTTAATTTAATCAAAATCTATTATCTCTTATTTCTAAATGTTAACCCGAACTCAATATTAACCATAGATTTAACCTAATTCTATCGCATGATTTTACTATATTAACCCTAGATTTAATTTAATCAAAATCTCTTATCTCTTATTTCTAAATGTTAACCCGAACTCAATATTAACCATAGATTTAACCTAATTCCATCGCTTGATTTTACTATATTAACCCTAGATTTAATTTAATCAAAATCTCTTATCTCTTATTTTTAAATGTTAACCCGAACACAATATTAACCCTAGATTTAACCTAATTATATCGTCTGATTTTACTATATTAACCCTTAATTTAATTTAATCAAAATCTATTATCTCTTATTTCTAAATGTTAATCCGAACGCAATATTAACCCTAGATTTAACCTAATTTTATCGCTTGATTTTACTATATTAACCCTACATTTAATTTAATCAAAATGTTAATTGTTATTGAAATCTCCTATTGTTATGCAAAACTCTTTTATTTCTAAATGTTAACTCGAACGCAATATTAACCCTAGATTTAACCTAATTTATCACCTGATTTTACTATATTAATCCTAGATTTAATTTAATCAAAATCTATTATCTCTTATTTCTAAATGTTAACCCGAACACAATATTAATACTAGATTTAACCTAATTCTTTCACCTGATTTTACTATATTAATCCTAGATTTAATTTAATCAAAATCTCTTATCTCTTATTTGTAAATGTTAACCCAAACACAATATTAACCCTAAATTTAACCTAATTCTATCGTCTAATTTTACTATATTAACCTTGGATATAATTTAATCAAAATCTATTATCTCTTATTTCTAAATGTTAACCCGAACGCAATATTAATCCTAGATTTAACCTAATTTTATCTCCTGGAAATCTCCTATTGTTATGCAAATCAAAATAAACTCTTATTTCTAAATGTTAACCCGAATGCAATATTAACCTTAGATTTAACCTAATTCTATCTCTTAAAAATTTTACTATATTAACCCTAGATTTAATTTAATCAAAATCTCTTATTTATAAATGTTAACCCGTCTCACTATACTTAACCTAATTTTTCCCTCCACACTTTTGCAATGTTTATCTAAAGTAAAATAAAATTATGTTCATAATTGTATGCTATTTTTTTTGGAAAGGAATAACCGTTAATCCGTCTCGTTATCTCTTATTTATAAATGTTATCTCATCTCGCTATACTTAACCTAATTTTAACATAATTTTTCCCTCCACACTTTTGCATTTAATGTTTATCTAAAGTAAAATAAAATTATGTTCATAATTGTATGCTATTTTTTTGAAAGGAATAACCGTTAACCCGTCTCACTATCCATGACTTATAAATGTTAATCCGTCTCGCTATACTTAACCTAATTTTTTCCTCCACACTTTTGCATTTAATGTTCATCTAAAGTAAAATAAAATTATGTTCCTAATTATATGCTATTTTTTGGAAAAGGAATAACTGTTAACCCTTACGTTACGTTACGGTACCAAGGACGGACGATGTCATGAAAATATTATGTTATGGTACAATACCAACGTTTATACTTTTTAATATTATGAAATACTATATAACAAACATGACATTCATCTAAACTCTTTTGTTACCTATTACCGTCAACATTATCTTCGATATGACCCGTGCGTTAGCACGGATCGATGGTCTAGTTACAATAACATTGTCAAGTATGTTTTTGCTAATAATTTTTTAGACCAACTTGATTCATGAAACACACATTTGATGATCAAACTTACTAGCAAACATTCGATAACACAAGACGTGTTTAAGTATGTTTTTATGATTTTGATACATTCATACTATAGTGACATATAGTGACAGCTTCTCACACATTTAAGGGTTAAAATGACTACTAACTATAAAAAAAAATACCATGAACTACTTACCAAGACTGTGTGAAGGCCCAAGGATTTGCCTGTCTGTATATTACGGATACTGTCATCAAAGAACAACTGCAAAAGGCAAGTAAATAATTAAATACATAATTTGATTTCTGACTAGATAGCACATAAACAGAAACATGCTAATTGGTGACACAAAATGTTAGATCACCACAACAAAAAGGTTAGAAGGATAAAATCTTACTGTTCTTTGAGGGTCAATGTCTGCCATCTTAAAAACCTTTTCAAAGGCATCTGGAAAGGGTTTACAAACAACTGGGGTCTTTGGAAGCACAATATTAGTATCAGGCCTACAAATGTACTCATAAAAATCAAATATTCCTGTGGAACTTTGTTTATATTCATTGCCATCTTTGTTGTGAGGAGAATTGATGTTATTGGACTTGGAGGAATTTAGTGTCTCAAAGCTTATGATTCTTTCAAAACAATCCTCTAGTCCAAGCCTGTGAAGCACTCTATTTGCATGTGCGTCGTCCGAGTTTGTAAAAACCTATAGGAAAATAAAAAATATTGTTAGCTATAATTTATGAATTATGACCATGTTTGGATAAACAACTTAATAAAGCGTTTGTAGCATGGTTTTAAATTGCAGCCGCAGATGCGGTTGAAGCCATTGTGGGCTGTCATTGCTGCGTGAATTTATTTTTATATAAATTTATTACAGATCTTAAACTTCATATGTCTCTTATTTCCTCGCTAAAATCTAATATCTATTTCAGTATCAACTCTTCATCACTTTAAATATCTCTAATCCTTTTAAAATACCCCCTAAATCTATGATAAAAAGAAGGAAGCAAGGAAAATAATTTTTGTGAGCACTGCATAGATTGTTATGGCCGCCTGATGCAACACGGCTGTTACGGCGTTACGATGCGGTTTATACATTGATTTACAATCAAACTGCAATTGTGGATGCTACCGCAACTCCAATATTGTGGCCGCATATGTGATGCGGTCTGCAATTTGAAACCATAGCTTATAGCATAAGTGTTTATAGTTTAATTGTTTATGAGCTGTTTCTATAATAAAAGATAAAATAAAGTCAAAGTTTTTTCATATAAGTCACAAGCTGTTCAATGTTTTCATAAGCTACCATGAAAAAGCTTATGTAAAACAGCTTGCCGGCATGTCATAAGTTGTTTATGTAAACTTTCCTAAACATTTTCAGAAATGTTAATGACACAAGTGTTTATGTGAGCATATAAGCTTAAATAAGCCAATAAAACAAGTGCTCATGTACTACTTTGACTTAGCCATCAAATAAGGACAAAGAAACTTACAATTTTTCGAAAGGGCAGGCTTAGCAAAATTCCCCTGAGAATAGGGTCAGGTTTTAGCATATTATATGGCAATCTCCCATGAACAAACCTGCTCAAAACAAAGTAGTTTCACATTAATCCTAATTATTTAAATAAATGGCCAAATAAAAAAAAAATGAACAAATCAAACATATAAAGACATGTTTACCCATGAAAGTCATCATAGTCAAAGCCATAGCCAATTGCCTGATGAGATCAAAAAGAGACAAAAATGATGATTCTTTCACCATAGCCTTAAAATAAACTATTAGATTTAATTAATTAATATAGTGAAAGTTTAATTAATTATTTTATACTTGCCTTGAGACCTGCCATCGTTGTCCCATAAATCTTATATAAAGAAACACACAATTCAGGAACTCTATCCTCTTTTATCTCAAGCTTTTGAAGCATGTACTCTACAATACAATGGATCCATGAAAAATAAATAAATAAATTCCACAAAATTGAGACACATTACACATGACACATCAAAGTAATTAATCACATATATATTGATTTCAATTACCTTGAATATTTTTTGTCACATGAGCTGACAATCCAGAACTCAAAGGATAAAGAGTATCATCAAGATCTGCAGATATTAAATAAGTTATAAATATAATCCAAAAATATTTTAATTAATTAATGAAGCAAATTAAGTCATTTAAATAGTGATTTTACCAAATAAAAGACAATCATATTTGGCCTTTGATTGCTGAAACTGATCTCCATTTTCCATTTTATACTCTAGTAGCTGTAGTAGTAAGCTAAATCACACAAAACAACATTAGTATATACATACATATATTGTTGAAAAAAAATCATAATTTAATATTAATGTAACAACTGCAAAACATAGAAAATGTAAATATGAAAGTGCATGTAGAAAAAAGAGATAAACTTACAGTGAAGTGTGTGTGAAGGAAGAGATTGCAAAAAGCAGAGAGAAGAAGAAAAGAGAAATTGTATTGTCGTGTTAAGAGAAGAGGAGTTGTGTGAGTGGTTGTTTTGTTTTTTGATGTGACAGTGGTCGTGTCGCTGATTTAGAACTATATAGCATAAAAATATATATCTTGTGCCACGTTGACCACACTCCTCTTGACACGTTGCCCTTCATTTCATCTTATAGTTCTTTTCGTCGGTTACACTATTCTTTTCTATATTACCCGGCAACGACCCTTGAAGGATGAAAGTATACGTTGAATTAAAGACATTGAATTTGAAGTAAAAAAATGATAAAAATGTATTTTTTCAATAAAAAATAAAAAATAAAAAAACTAAAGGTGACCCAGTGAACATAGCTCAGTTGACAGGAACATGCTCAATTGACATTTATTCGCCTTAAAAAGAATAATTATAGGCATTAGACTACTTGACAAAAAAACCAAAGGAGAAGTCCCCTCAAAAAAAAAAAACCAAGGTGGAAGTATTATTTTTACTTTCTAGATGCTAACCCATGTGAAGATGTTGAAAGTATTAAATGTCTGCATCGTAGGGTGATGATATTGGCAAAATTGAAAATTTATTGAATGTAAATTTAGGTCGACAACAACAAATAGTTAAAGTTGAACTCAAGTGAGAGTCAACATTTTGATAAAGGATCTACAAGTGTGAGTTTATCCAATGGTGGAGGCAGAGGCGGACCTATATTTCCAACATCAGTGTGACGATATTTTTTATCAAATGATTAAAAAAGTACTAAATTTAATAAGAAGTTATATTAAAAGTAGTTGTAGTAACCAAAAGTTCAAAAAAAAAGAAGCTATATTTTCCATTTGTTGAAAATGAGCTAAAATTACATCATTATTCCAACGAGTATCACCGGCTCAAGCAAACAATTCTTGGTTCTTTCCGCTACAGGTCTCTATATCACAATATCAATATGAAATCAACAAACAAAACAATACATCCCAATTCAATTTCAACTTCAAACAATATAAAATCAATTTCAGTAACCAAAACCTAAAAGTTAAAATCAATTTTAATTTTAGTACTGCTATCACTACTACTCTCACTGTCTTAATTCAATTTCAATGTCCTGATTCAATTACTCTCATCACTACTGTCAATTTCAATATAGTGATTTAAAAATTGATCTGAAAGAGTAGAGGAGATGGGTTGACCGACTGAGAAGGGAGATGAGAGCGACGATTCACTTGTGGGTGGTGGTGGACTGGTAATGTTGTTTGTTGGATTTGTGCATTATGAAAGTAGAAGGAAAGGAAAACTCGTGTGTGTGAGAAGTTAGTGTTGTGATGCGATACTTGTTGGAAATCAGAAAAGAGTGTTGGGCTGGGCTTGACTGTTTAGTGAGTGTGGACTGATCAAACAATTTTTTTTAAAACAAATGGGCCTGAGCTGGTGTGGTTATTGCTACACCCTGCCCTGCTCAGGTCTGCCCCTGGGTGGAGGGATTCGACAAACGATGCAAGTTCGATAGAAAGAAGTCCGACAAAGACGATATTTAGACACATAATACTATTAGAACGTATAAGCATTTATCACATTTTTTAAGATAAAACTGAAGTGCAAAAGTATCACATATGACATTCTAACTATATTGTTATTTTGTCAAAAAAAAAAACTATATTGTCATCCGAATTCAATCACATATCATATGCAACATCATAGAAAATTTATTACAAGGGAACAAAAGCATTACAAATACTCTAGACTTGTTACTTGATCTTCAATGGGTTCAAGATCTATAGTTTCAAAATGTGGATTTTGAGTTAGATTCTCAAACCGATGTTACTAAACTCCACAAATATGACGATGTTTTTGCACTTGGTCACATCATCAAAGAGTGTCAACACTTATATGTCTTACTTTACAAACTCTTATGTTGAGATTTTTCGGAGAGAAGTCAATGATGTTGCTCATGTGCTAGGACGAGCCGCGACATCTCTATCTAGTTTCTATAGTTTCAGCCGTGTATAATGTTATCAGCACTAAATGTTATTGTACGATTGTTTCAAGTAGAATTTGACACATTCCCTGAGGTTGAAAAGTTAATCTCTTATTACCAATACAGCATATCCAACTGGGAGCTCTTAAAATGTGTTTCTTAAATGGCTTCCACGTATACACGTCAACTCTTTGTAATTTTTTAAACATCAATTCTCAATAAGCATTGAAAATTGCCAATAAATATTAGTATGTCAATATATAAACTGAAATATTGTAGATCCCTAGTGACATGACCTTCGAAGATTTGGATTGGAGTAAATGGTAGAATTTGTGAATGACATTTATTGATAATTTGTTGGCCACAGGTTTGTAATGATGATCATTAAAAGGCAAGAATCCGTGAGAATCTCAAATTTTCCATTTAATTTGAAATTGTTCATAGTTGAGCAAGGAATGCAAAGATCTTTCCCAACATAGTTGAAGAGGTGAACCAATAAATCCCGGTTCATTCTAAATTGAAGTTGTTCTTTAAAGTGACAGACATGGTTATTAGTGCAACACTTGTTTCTTGCTTTTCAAGCAATCACAGCTTTTAGAGATTAATGGAGGAAGAAGAAGACAAAAGTAGTTAGAGGTTGTTAGGGAGAGATAAAGGAGTATTAGAAAGTTATATATGTTCATCGATTAATGAATAGAAAAGTTACAAAGTATTATTTATATACATGACTTCGATTTAGAGTGCAACTCTCTTGTAACTAACTAACAAACTTATCCATATTGTAAAGCTAAACACACTTAACTCTACTAAGCATGATTATAGATTAATAACAAACTAATACACCCTCTTTAATCCATAATCATAACCCTCAATGAGGCCTAACTTGTCTCTCAAGTAAGCAAATATGTCAAGCTTCAAGGCCTTTGTGAATCCATCTGTAAGCTGAACTTCAGTAGGACAATACACCACTTCAATCATGCCTTTTGTCACTTGTTCCCTGATGAAATGGAACCTAGTTTCAATGTGTTTGCTTCTTCCATGTGTCATAAGATTCTTGGTTAGATTTATAGCTGATCTTTTAACAGGTTTCCGCTTTAGAGGCTTCTCCACTTCATAGTTAAGTTCCTTCGTCACATTATCTAACCAAATTGCTTGACAAAGCTACAAAAGTATTTGTTATATACTTAGCTTCACATGATGACAAAGCAGTTACATGTTGCTTTCTTTCACTATTATAGAAAGATCCATGGTTCGAACCCCGACCCTGTTGTCCTTGGTAGCTACCAATTGAGCTACATTTACATGATCATTCTCCTATTATCTATTGTTGCATTTCTAATTAACTTTTTTTTGTTACTAAACATTTCTAATTAACTTGAAAGCAAAATATTGGAAATAACATTCCTTTTGTTCCTTTTTCAGTATCATATTTATTATTCACACTAGCAACAAACTTGTGCTAAGCACGGGCTAGGCGTCGAAACGTGGGTTATATGTTAAATGTTATTTGCATTAGAAAAAAGAAGAAAAAAAATTAATGATGAAGCTGAAGTTAAATATAAAAACATTAAAATATTTGTCGTTAAATATTATATAGTGTTGGATTTAACATAAGTCAAAATATTACAAATAATAGATATCTCGTTAATGATAAAGATGATGTTAATGTGACCATGTTTTTTATTTATCATTTACGAATCCTTAAAAAAAATATATCCTTTAAAAATATTATTATTTTTTATATAAACTCAATTTAACTCATTACAAACATTGGAATAGTCATAACTAAATATTATAAAGTGGCAAACTAAAAATATGATAAAATATTAAAAAAAAAATATGACGTTAACTTTTCAAGTGACGAATCTCAAGCATATACAACTTATACCGCTATTCTGGGACACCAGGATTATTCAGCAAAGGAGAAAACAAACGATTTCAATGGTAATATTCTAGCAAAGAGTGCATCCAAAGAGGTTCCACTTGAACTCCTCGTGACCGTGGTTGCTAAAAATGTGGTTGATAACAATCAAAATAAATTGGTAATTGTCGAAATAGGTAATGATAACAGCCAGAACAGACTCGTGGATGATCTCTCTAACTATCCTTCCCATAGTTACCTAGTTTGCAAAATGACCTTGAGTTGGTTCAGAAGTTGATGGATAATAAAAATATTGATTATGAGGTCTCATCCACTACTTACATCTCAAAAATCTAGAAGAAGAAGAAAAAAACTCAACCAAGTTGCCTACCAAACCCGCTTTCGGGGTTCACCTTCTTCCATTCCTCAATGAATATTTTCTATTGGGATATTCGACATATATATAGATTAAATGGTTTCCTTTGACCAGGTTCCTTCGCAACTAATCGCCGTTGGTCAAGAATCTGGTTGGAGAAAGATTCTACAAGCACTTAGTTGACTTTTAGATATTGTTTTGGTCTGCCGATTTATCATTTTTTTTAATTTGTTTTTCCGATTTGCTTCTCTTTTTGAGAATTTTGGTTTGGTCTCCAGTTGTGTATCTTTTTCCACTTTTTTATTTTATATATTATAAATAAGATTGTATCATTGTTAATGGGAAAAAAAAGTCGTTTGTTATGGAAGAACATATTTATTGTAAAAATAAAATATGTTCAAAAAAATACTTTATTTGTGGATTAAAATGAGGGTATAATAGGAAAAAGAGTTTCAAAAATTCACTTTCATAATTTTATTTTTTTTAAAACACTTTCTTAATTTCATGTTACCATTTTAAAACGATAGTTAAATAAAAATGAAGGGAGTAATATTTAGAGAATAAGTGATTTTGACATTCAATAATTTAGAAATTGTTTTTATATAGTTTTTGAGTTGAGCCTGTTTGGTACGAATTAAAATAAAAATGATTTTGACATTCAATAATTTAAAGATTATTTTCTAGAGATTAATAATTTATTTTGTTTAGATACAACTATATAAAGGACACTGAAGGGTAAAAATATGTTTAGGTGTCAAATAATTAACATGGGGCAATATTGTGTTTTTGCTGGTTATTAACTTTCATATATAGAGAATAGAAGATAATCTACAACAATAAAAAAAATTATAATATGACATTGTAGCCTGACTTTTTTGATTCTCCGTTGTTTTCGAAAAATGTTTAGATCTACAAGTTTCAATGTGTGTTGTTTGTCTACACTTTGGTTTTTCATGCTCAAAAGAGCTTTTATGCTTGCTTATTTGTTTAGGGAGTTGTTGGCACTTGAATTTTGATATCGTGCTGACGGTCGATCCATTAATTGTTTTTCGCAAAGGTTCACTTTTCATATTTGTTTAAAACTGGTTTCGCGTCCATATACAGGTTCACTTGCTGATTAGTGAATTTTTTTTAGGGTCGATTTGAGTCGATCCAATTGGACTGATTTATTATGTTGTATTCACGTTTTTTGTTGTACTTGAGTCAGGTCCAATGTCCTCAGACTCTTTATCCATTTCTTTTTATTTAATATAATTCTTCTTTTGACTAAAAAAAAATAAAGAAAAAATAAAGGCAAATTAATTTTAGAAAAGAAGCAATCTTAAAAATGTGTAACTTTTTGAAAAGTAGGTATATGCCTGTAATAAATATTTTGTACATTTTTTTAACTCTTTATATATTTAAAAGTTGAATTATAAGAAAATTTATTTTGATTGGTATTAAGATTAAGTTTGTTTGTTTTGTCGAGTGAGTTTGTTTTAATTTGATTTTAGGAGGAAAAATAGGGGGAAGTTGAAGCAAAAGACACAAAAATATATAATTTTGATGACGTGTCAAAAAATTAAGAAAGCGTAAGATTGTATTTTTGGTAGACATTAAATTTCATAATTTCTTTTGGGTACAAAGTTTCATGATTAAAGAATTAGAGAAAAGAAGATTGTAATGTTTTTTAACTCTATAAATATTTAGAAGTTGAATTATAGGACAATTTGTTTTGATTTGGATTAAGATTAAGTTTTTTTTTTTTGAAGAAAGATTAAGATTAAGTTTGTTTTGTTCTTTAAAAAAAGATTAAGTTAGTGTGTTTTATCAACTGAGTTTGTTTTAATTTATTTTTAGGAGAGAAGTTATATATATATAGGAGGAAGTTGAAACAAAAGACACAAAATGATATAACTTTGATGACGTGTCAAAAAATTAAGGGATATGATTGTATTTTTGGTAGACATTAAGTTTCATATTTAAATTATATAATAGATAATATTTTTTTTATTAATATATAAAGATAAATGTTAGTATATGAAATGTTGTTCAATTTGTCTCAAATATTTTTAAAATATTAACTTTTTATAATATTTGATAATAGATAATTAAAAATATTAATATGTGTGAAATGATCAACGACTACAATTTAAATGTTAAAGAATTGGTAGAAAAAAAAACTACAATTTATAAAAGAAAAAAAAACTTTAATTTATGTTCAACGCATGATTAATTATAGATTAATTTCTTTTCCATTAATTCATCTTCTTTTGTGTTAACTATTCGTTATTTTTATTTTTTTAGTTTTTAAACAACTATTTAGTTTTTAAGAGGGATGGAGTTTGGTCGGAAAGTACGGAAAGCCTGCCAATAAATTGTTTTATATTCTCGTGATCAATTGGTGCAATGAAATTGATATATTGAGTAGTGATATATATCGCGAAAGGAAATTTTGCGGAATTTCATTTTTCATTTTTTTTAGTCATTTTTCATTTTTTTTATAGACAATCAAAACCAAATAATGAAAAAATAGTGTTTGCTCTGTAACGCTGTGTAACACAACTGCACAAGTTCATGTTCTCTACTATTCGGCTTCTTTGGATAGAGTAGAGTTGAGTATAAAACATGCAGCTTGTAGTTCGTGCTGAGAAACATGAACTCGTGTGACTCATTGAAGGAGAAAGAGAACTAATGGTTTAAACAAGTCTTGGAAGCATCATGGTTCATCAGATTTAGAAGAGGCTGTCAATGATGAGACAACAGAACAAAGCAAAATCTCTGCGGAGATTTTGAAAGAACAAGAGGAAATTGAAAGTGAATTTTGGAAAAAGACAAAGGAGGATTTAGAGAGAAAATAATGGTTGTTGGGATGAAAGATGAAAGGATGATGAGAGAGAAGAAAAAATAAATTAACTAAAGTAAATCACTGGCAATAGAGAGAAGGAACACATACCTTAAAAAATGTAAAAATAAAAATAAAAAGAGAAAGAACATGTCATTCGTTACACGGTCGGGATACAAGTTCTCGCTACAAGTAGCATTATCCTTGATATATTTTAGGACTAACTCATACACCATTTATTTGTATTTAATTTGTTTCTTTTAATAGTTGAGCCTATTTTTTTTCTCTTTTTTAAGTACTCTTCTTAGCAGTACAATAACAATTAACAAAGGTTATGCTGCATTTAGAGTATTAGTTAAGGAAAACAAAAGTAGTATGCAATTCAACAATGTTTTACTCTTAAAAAGTTAAATTCATCATATTTCACTATTTTTTAATATAATCTTTCCATTTTTATCATCTTAACTAATGCTCAAAGATACTCTTTAACATTTTCCATTAACAAATAACAAATACAATAATTCTTAGAATATTTTATTCATGCTCTTCTTAGAATACGTCATTACGGAAAATGAGTTAATCATCAAATAAATCAACATTCATGACCAATAACAAACTACAATTACTATAATCGCCGGAAGAAGAAAAAAAATATCAAAAAAATATCAACATAAAAGTTTATTAAAAAAGTTATGCATAGTGGTTGATTAAAAAAGTTTATTGCTATCGTCAAAAAAAGAAAATGCTAATAGCAGTCCTCTATTATATATATATATATATATGGATGTGAATTAATGAAAATACCACTAATATTTTTCTCAAAAATATCACAATAGAATATTGTGAGAAGTGAAAGTTTCGAAGTGATCATGGCTGAAGTAACCGTTTCAAAGTGTAACGAAGAAGAACTCGTCAACTCTCAAGAACAACTCGAAGCAGGCAAGAAGAAACGTCTCATGGAAGAGCTCGAATCTGCTTTCACCATCGCTATTCCAATGATTCCCAAACCTAACTGCTTATTAGGGTTTGGAATTGAGGTCATTGATGAAACTGCTTTGCTCGATTGCATTCCCAAGAACGGAAAACAACAATCAAGAACAAAACCTTCCAAGAACACCGTCCCTGATAAGAAGAAGAGGAAGAGGAAGAAGAAGAAGAAGAAGTACTCTCGAGTGACGATAGAGTCACTGAGGTTTGTGAATGTTTCTCAGCAGCGCAAATTCTGGAAAAAGATCTACACTATGCTTCAATCTGCTTTTGCTGATGAGTATGATACATTGGTGGTTGCTGCTTCTCACAACAACCGTCACGCTCTTCCGTTCCTTCACAATAAGAAACCCACCAATTCTCACTGGTCAATACTCTTTTCTACACTTCAATTCATATCTCTTTATTATGGATATCAAATCTTGTTCTTTACTTGTCACCCTCTTTGTTTTTATTGCTTGCATAATCATATTGGATTTGCTTTCTGCTATTATTGGATTCTTGCTCATTCTTGAACCGAGTTTTGTTCATTGATCTAACTAAATATAAGGAATTTCTGAAATATGATGAACATGGCGTGTGTGTGTTTCTAAGATTGACATAGAATGCATTTTTTCACAATATTCTTTACTCCATAATATGATCTAGAATCATGAATGATGATCATTCTTTTCTTGTAAATTTAGGTTTTGTCTTTTCATTCAAGTTTCTTGGTTGTTAGCTCATATTGTGTCAGTTTGATGTTTTCAATTGGACAGGTGTGGGTGCTGCCAATGGAAGATGCAGATATGTGAATGTATTTGAACTTTTGAAGAATGATTGAGCAAATGGATTTCAGTTGCATAGCTACTTAGTATAAAGTCACTGTACATGAAAAGTCATGTGTATGTGTTGTAGGTTTGTTTCTAAATTTGAAAGACTACTTAGGTCATACACTAGTGACGAGTATTGCTTTGTCGTTTACAGTTGTATATTGTTGCTTTTTCAGTAAAAAGTTGTATATGACCGATGAGTTTTCATGTCATTGCTTTGTAAAGTTCAATTTCATGTTATTGCTTGCATTGTATGTGAACATAGTATATTTTTATTCCATCTTCAACCCATTTTTATAAGCTTTCAGGTGCAGTGTATAATGTGTATTGTGGAAACTATACTAGTGTGAGCCATGTTGACCCTTCTTATACTCATGCATGGTATTATGTGTAATGTATTATAGCTTTTCTTGCTTCAATATTTTAGTGCATGTATGAAATCACCTTAAGGTTGATTCATTGTGATTTTGTAAAATAAAAGTTTTACCATATGTAATTTATAAAAGTAAGGTGTCACCTTGATACGCAACCCCACACACACATATGCCAACTAACAAAACAAGGTATCGAATCATTTTAGATCTTTTTTTTATAACAAACATAAATAGGAAAATAAAATTGAAATAATCCTACGTACATTGATTTAATGTTAAAACTATTTGTTTCTTGAATAAAATAGAAATTAATTTCTGTACCTCTATATTTTTTTTGAAGGAATACCTCAATATATTTAGAAGTTCTCTCATCTAACTTTATGATATAATAGTAGTTCCTTTTTGTCAGTTAAGCATTAAATACTTGCCTCAGTTGAAAAGCTCTCACGAGCAAATGTTATTTTCTGAATTAGGAAAAAGGAATACATCGAACAAGTGAAAACGTTAAAATGTGAGAAAGATGCTAGTATGCTACTAATAAGTTTTCCTTGATCTTATTGTTTTTTTTTCCTTTTGGCAGTGACCGAACTCAATTCTGAAGAGTTTAGCTGTATATAGATAAACTTTATGTGTATCTTCTAGCTTGATTAATTAATCGATGGGTGGTGAAGAATTTTTTTATCGTGACTTAATTTTTTACACATGCGTGACTTAACTCACGTAAGATATAACACCTACGTGAGTTAACTCACGCTAGTTTTGATTGCTCAAAGAGAAGTTATTTTGTTGTGTTATGTGACAATTTGGTTGTGTTTAATCATGCAAAACTTGAGGATGACACGTTGTCAGATGATACTTTTTGTTCAATTACTAATATCCCAAACATAAAATTGTTTTCCTCCTCAACTCAGCATTTATCTTTGTTCCAAAACTCAAATCTTTGAAACATGATGATTGTGTTTGACAAAAAGAAGACAGGTAAGATGCAAATTGAAGAGAATCCACTAATTACAACAAAGTTAATTTTTTTCGAAGAAAAACAACACAACAACCCATCAACTTTCATGCAGGAGTATTATAGATCAGTAATTTGGTAGAACCCAAATCCCTTTCTTAAACATAATTCATCACCAATTAATATGCATAATTAACATTATTATTATTCTTATAATTAGTGCTCCTTTCCTTTCCTTTATGTGTATTCTTATATTTTTCTGTCATTATCATTATAATCTTTCTCCTCAAAGCTTCACATCATAAATTTGCAGTATTATGCATGCCCTCCAACTTTATTTTTTTACAGGCAATGATATATATATATATATAACGAAGCACAAGGGATCGGTCAACATATTACAAACCAAAGGATAACTAAAAAGATAAAAATACTCTATACAACAAGCACAAAAGGAACACCTAAACAAACCAAAATAGAGGACACAACCAAAACCACCTGAACTAGAGTGGAAGCTAAAAAACTAAAGCAATGAAAACTATGTAAAAATATCAATGCTCTAAAGAACCACCTAAGCTCTATCTCCACAGGTGATGGGACTATATATAATGTCAAGTTTCTAGGGTGTTTCATGTTGTCCCTAGCTCCCAATTGATGTTGCCATAACAATCTTACTCTATTAGGGTAGTAAGGTTAACTTTATGCAGAAAGGGAACATATAATTTGAGCAAATATGCAGTAAGATCAATGTATAGAAATAACATCAACATATAATTTGAGCAAATGGTCAATTTAGTCCCTGACTCTGCACCTCGCTGTCACATAGGTCTCTGACTCAGGATTAAATACAAAGAAGTCTCTGACTCTGCACTTCCGTTATCACTTTAGTCTCTGACGTTAAATAATTCTGTTAAGTGTGTCACATGGACTAAAGTGAAAGTAGAAAATGGTCACTTTAGTCCCTGAACCAAAAATCAATATTCCCAACTTGAATCTCATATCCCTAAATGTCATCCCTAAATCCCTAAATAAAACACTAATATGTGATTTTTTCTATTGTAAAAAAAATGTGATTTTTTTCTAAACATTGTAGCCTTTTTTTCTTCAGATATATTCAATATTGTATGTTTTATTCATGTATTGATAGTTTTATGTGTTTTTTTTATGCTTAACGGTAAAACTTTGTCTACAGTGTTAAACAACCAATTGTGTAAAAAAAAATAATGCTGATATTAATATATTATTAATCTTTATTTTTTTAATGTGAGGAACATTCCAGGAAAGATTGTTGCTTTAAAAAATCGGTTGGATGAATTAGATGAAGTTGGGGAGGATGGTGGTTTGTCACACAATGAGGTTGTAGAGATGAGGGGCATAACACATGAATTACACTCACTGTCACGTGTTAACGTGAGCATAAGTTGGCAACAGTCAAGACTACATTGGTTAAAGGAAGGTGATGCAAATTCTAAGTATTTCCATTCAGCTATTTCAAGCCGGCGGCGTAAAAATGCTATTGTTTCTCTTATGGTGAATGGAAACTTGGTGGAAGGTGTGCAACCTATTCGGGATGCAGTTTTTAATCATTTCAGAGATCATTTTGCAACTCAAAATTTTACAAGACCGGGGGCTGAAAATTTGATCTTCAAGAGTTTAACTATGTCGAATGAGATAGTTTAATAAAGCAGTTTTCTAAACAAGAGGTTAAAGCAGCAGTTTGGGACTGTGATAGTTATAAAAGTTCCGAACCGGATGGGGTCAACTTTGGTTTTATAGAGGATTTTTGGGATGTCATTAAAGATGATGTGATGCGTTTTCTATCAGATTTTCATCGAAATGGCAAGTTGACTCGAGGTATCAACTCTACTTTTATAGCTCTTATTCCTAAAATTACATCTCGCATAGATTGAATGATTTCAGACCCATTTCTTTAGTGGGATGTATGTATAAAATTTTATCGAAAGTGTTAGCGAATCGGTTGCGTTTGGTTATTGGAGGTTTGATATCAGAGACTCAGTCAACTTTTGTGAAGGATCGACAAATTATGGATGGTGTTTTAATAGCAAATGAGGTGGTAGATGAGACTCGTAAGTCAAAGAAGGAGTTGATGCTTTTTAAAGTTGATGTTGAAAAAGCATATGACTTGACTGATTGGGGGTATTTGGATGTGGTTATGAATAAAATGGTGTTTCCAATGTTATGGGAAAAATGGATTAAAGAATGTGTGACAACTGCAACTGCTTCAATCCTAGTTAATGGAAGCTCTACTGATGAATTTCCATTGAAAAGGGGCCTAAGACAAAGGGATCCTTTGTCTCCATTTCTTTCTCTGATAGCAGCTGAAGGTTTAAATGTTATGATGAAGTCTGTTATGAGAAATAATTTATTTAAGGGATATGCGGTTGGCACATTTAATTTAGTTGTGGTGTCCTATTTGCAGTTTGCCGACAATACGTTAATTCTGGGTACTAAGAGTTGGGCCGATGTTCGAGCGTTAAGGGTGGTGTTGAATTTGTTCGCTGATATGTCAGGTTTAAAAGTTAATTTTCACAAGAGTTTACTGGTTGAAATTAATATTGGGAACTCGTGGTTGTCTGAGGCTGCATCTATTTTAAATTGCAAGATGGATAAAATTCCATTTTTGTATCTTGGTCTCTCAATTGGTGGGGACCCTCGAAGGTTAGCTTTTTGGGAACCTATGATGTCTACTATTAAAACTAGACTGTCTAAGTGGCAGAGTCGCTTTCTATCATTTAGGGGCCGTTTGATTCTTCTGAAGTATGTCCTGACCTCGCTTCCTGTCTACGCTCTTTCCTTCTTTAAAGCTTCGTCAGGTATAATCTCTTCCATCGAAACTTTATTTAAGAATTTTTTTGGGGTGGGAGTGAAGATAACAGGAAAATTTCCTGGATTGCTTGGAGCTTTATTTGTTTAGGTAAGGAGTACGGAGGGTTGGGGGTGAGGCAGTTGATGTAACGCCCTTCTTTTATTATTTATTATTTTATTGAGATTAGATGTCTTTTTATAATTTAGTCGATTTATTTTGATGAAGTGATATTTTGTTATGTTATATGTTGGTAATTTATTTGTATAATATATTTGTTATTTTGTGTAGAAATATATTTGTTATTTTATGTGAAAATATATATTATCTAATATAGAAATATATTGGTTATTTTGTGTGGAAATATATATGTTATCTAGTATAGAAATATATTTGTTATTTTGTGTGGAAATATATATGTTATCTAGTATAGAAATATATTTGTTATTTTGTGTAGAGATATATTTGTTATTTTGTGTGGAAATATATATTATCTAGTATAAAAATATATTGGTTATTTTGTGTGGAAATATATATGTTATCTAATATAGAAATATATTTGTTATTTTGTGTAGAGATATATTTGCTATTTGGTGTATTATTATTAAGTGAGGGAGAGATATATTTAATTTAGAAATAAATAAGATTATGAGGAAAAAAGTAGTTTTGGGGTGTAAGAGAAATTAGGGTTATTATAAAAAGGAGAATAAGAGTTAGAAAATAAGATGACTGTTTTGGAAAAAGAGGAGAAACCTATAGAAAGAGAAGAGTCAGAGAAGAGAAGTCTGTAGAATCCTTGCAATCAATCAATCTAAGGTAAGGGTGGTGGGACTAACCTTCTTTAATCATAAGCATATAATTAGGTTGGTTTTGAATTGAATTTGAATTAGGTTGTTAAGAGTATAGATATATTTATTTGATGTTTATATGAAAGTTATTTATATGGAAGTTATTTACAAAATGTTTATTTGAAAGTTAATTATATGATATGTATATGGAAGTCATTTATATGTTTATATGAAAGTTGTTTATATGATATTTATTTGATGTTTATATGAAAGTTATTTATATGGAAGTTATTTATATGATGTTTATATGAAAGTTATTTATATGATTTTTATATGGAAGTTATTTATATGATGTTTATATGAAAGTTGTTGATGATTAAATTATGTTTCCAGTAGCTTTGGTTTGACATGAAAAATTTTATAGATATTTTATTATGCGAATTTTAAGTGATGCTTTAAGACGATGTTTAAATGTTGATATTGTTATATCTTGAGACTAATAATGTGTTGCTATGTTGTTGTTTACATTTGTTTAAGCTGCATGTGTCTGTCTAAGTTGTGAGTTATTGATCCAAATTATTGGAGTCATATAAGATGGTTGTGTTGTCTAAGTTGTAAGATATTGAGTCCATGCATATTCATTTAAAGACGAGGGCTCATGCCCTAGGAGCTTTTGCTCAACAGAGACGAGAGCTCATGCTCTAGGAGCTTTTGCTCAATAGCGACGAGGGCTTATGCCTTATGAGTATATTTATGCTCAAAAAAAGCGACGAGGGCTTATGCCCTAGATTGGTACCACATGTATGAGTAAGATGATTAAGTTGCATAGTCAAGTTAAATTTGCATTGTCGAGTCAAGTGGTTAAGTAAATTTTGAAGTTGATTATGAAGTTGATTATGAAGTTGATTAAAATGATGATGATGTTACCTGATACTTGAAGTTAATTGATGATTTATATATCTGAAATTATATGAAGTACTCGTTGATGATGATTTGTTGTTGTTTTATGCTGATGGATTCTCTTATATGATTTTGTTGCTGTTTTATGCTGATTGATTCTCTTATATGATTTGTTGCTGTTTTATGTCGATTGATTATCTTATATGAATTGTTGTTGTTTTATGTTGATTAATTCTTTATATGAATTGTTGCTTATTATTATAGAATGTGAAATCTCACCCCTTTGCTTGGAAATGTTGCTCTTCATATGAGTAACTTGCAGGTGACCAATAATAGTGTAGTTGAGAGTAATTTCCGCCGTGTCGTCTAGGATGCTCTGATACGTAACGGGATGAGGATTGTTTTGTTGCATGTTTCCTTGTTACGAATTTCTTTTTAAACAATGTTGAACTATTTTTATGAAAATTTATTTAAGATGTTGATGATGTGGCCTTTTAGAGCCAAAGACTATTTAATATGTTGAAATTATTTTCGTTGCATGCTTGTTAAATTTTTATAAAAGCAAAAGTTTTAATAAATAGCAATTTAGTTATATTTATATTTGTTGGATTTTTGTAAAGTTGAATGTGACACTCTGTTTTTAAGTTGAAAAACTCTGATTAATCTATGTTATTTTAAAGTTGGAAAAAACGGGGTGTTACAGTTGAAGGAGTTTAATTTAGCCTTATTAGGTAAATGGTGCTGGAGGATGTTGGTGGATAGAGGTGGTTTTTGGTATAGGGTGTTGGTGGCGAGATATGGTGAGGAGGCAGGGAAGTTAGAGGTTGGGGGATGGAGTGCTTCATCTTGGTGGAGGGAGGTAGTGAAGATTAGGGATGGGGTTGAGGGCGTAAATGGTGGTTGGTTTGGTGATAGGGTGTCGAAGGTGTTAGGTGATGGAAAAAACACGTTATTTTGGTTTGATAATTGGTTAGGAGATGTCCCTCTGTGTAGAAGGTTTGGTCGTTTGTTTGATTTAGCGACAAATAAAATTGTTACGGTGGCCGAAATGTGTGATCGTGGTTGGGAGGAAGGGGGAGAGGCTTGGAGTTGGAGGAGAAGATTGTGGACGTGGGAAGAAGAAATGTTAGAGGGGTGTAGGGAATTACTTGATGGTGTATTTGTGCAAGCTAATATTATTGACAAGTGGCAGTGTGATCCAGACATACATGACAGATATACTGTGAGAGGAGCTTATCAGATTTTGACAACTCCGGTCAATTCCACTTTTGACGAAACTAGAGACCTTATTTGGCATAATCAGGTTTCCCTAAAAGTTTCCATTGTTGTTTGGCATCTGCTGAAGGATAGGCTCCCAACCAGAAACAATCTTTTCAGACGCGGAATAGTGCAAGAGGCGGGGACTGTGTGCGCTACAGGTTGTGGGCTTGATGAGACAGCAGCACAATTGTTTATTCATTGTGACGTGTTTGGTTCATTGTGGCAGCTATTAGGGTCTGGATTGGAGTGGCGGGAGTAGACCCGCTTAACATCACCGACCATTTTATCCAGTTTATTCATTATACAAGTTCGTCAAAGGCTCGGCGTTCTTTTCTTCAATTATTGTGGCTTATTGGTGTTTGGCTTATATGGAGTGAACGTAACAACAAAGTATTTAAAAACGTCGAAACTCCTATATTACAACTTCTAGATAAAGTAAAATTCCACTCATTATGGTGGCTGAAGGCTAATAATGTCAAGTTTGTTTATGGTTTGCAGAGATGGTGGTCGGACCCTTTGATTTGTTTGGGTATCGACTGATCTGTTTTTGCCTTGTATATACTTTGTATGACAGCTTGTTCTTTGGGGTGGTTCTTTCAGTACACCAGTGTTAATATATTCCATTTTTATGTCTTAAATAAAATTGACAAAGAAAAATGTTATATTAATATTGTCAAATAAAATATTAATTAGGGATTTGAGATTTTCAATTTAAGGGATTTAGGGATGACATTTAGGGATTTTTGGTTCAGGGACTAAAGTGACCATTTTCTACTTTCACTTTAGTCTTTGTGACACACTTAACAGAATTATTTAACGTTGGTGACTAAAGTGATAACGGAAGTGTAGAGTCAGAGACTTCTTTGTATTTAATCCTGAGTCAGGAACCTATGTAACAGCGAGGTGCAGAGTCAAAGACTAAAATGACCGTGATCATTTGCTCCATATAATTTATACGACACTCTTCATGAAGAAAATAATTTGATGAGTTGTACACAGTGTACACCGCATGCTCTTTAGAGTGAACCTCGCCAATTAATGACCAGTTAGTGATAGTTTTGAGAATGTTCTCTAGGTTCAACTGAACATGACTCCATTTCTTGGGCAGCAATTTTTTTTATCTTTTAGACTTTGTTTGCGAGTTTGAAGGGAAGGAAGGGAGGAGTTTCGATAAAAAGGAAGAAACAAATGAATGAGATAGATGATATTG
The DNA here is from genome assembly GCA_946800305.1 of Medicago arabica. Classification (NCBI taxonomy): domain Eukaryota; kingdom Viridiplantae; phylum Streptophyta; class Magnoliopsida; order Fabales; family Fabaceae; genus Medicago; species Medicago arabica. The sequence goes on from OX326971.1 coordinate 53,639,873, forward strand.
AAAGGGAAAGACTTTGAGGGATTAATTATTCTTCATAATATAAAATCCTTCTAATTTAAGGGAACTCAAAAATTGTATTGGAGAGAGTTCTCGAGCGTTTGTATTAATTCTTCATATTTAATCTATGTATTTATAATGTTTATGATTAATATATTTTTAATGTTAAGGATATTATAAATACATAGATTATCATTCTCTAAAAATTTACTCTTTTATAAAATGTGAAAGATTAAATCATTGTTCCCTATATTTCCAACCCCGCAAAACATTCTCTTCTCTTCCCCTATCTTCCAAACTCCCAAGCAAAGCCTTAATAGAAAATTTAAGCAATCACAACTAGAATGAAATTTTTGCATTTTTCCATGGTATACTTAGGCCGGCGTGAGATTTTTGTGCTCTGGACAACTAAATTAATTATGTTGCATCTTGATCATATTAATTGAAAAAATAAATATTTATAACCACAATGATGGAACTTGAACAAAAAATTAGGGAATCGAAGCGAAGTTGAAAAATTTAAGTTGCAAATTAAAAAAAAAAGATAAATCATTAACGTATAAAACACCAGTAAAACTACATGCACAATCAATTAAAATAAAGGTCTTGCTAAACAGTGTTATTAGAGCAATGGTTAAGAAAACTAAAAGTAGTAGTTTTGCATTGGTAATTACAACTTTTTAACTTTTAGAAAGTTGAATTTAACATTTTTCAGTAAATCCTTTATTGTAAAAGCTGAGTAAACTTGCCATGCTGGCAGTTAGCCCTAATCACCTCAAAATTTCCCTCCTTTGCCCGCATTAAATGCCCCCTCAACCCCTAACTACTCACTAAACCCTATAGCATTTCACTTGACCTTCCATATACCTTTGTTAACTAAATTTGATTTTCAAACTACCCAATTAGCATCTTTGGTTTTATAGTTGCGGTTACACATAGTCATTGGCTTACATTATAAGTTTTGCCATACTTGATTTGAATTTTAAATTTTCCTCCAAAAGCACTATTAGTATCTAACTCTAATGACATCCTTCCACCTACCAACAGTATTTATTGAGTGGTGCTATACGTCGAGAAGGAATTTATCAAGAAGGGATAGCGAAATGCATTATAGCCAATTAAAGGAGTTGTTGGCCGCAAAACATGGTGGTCATGGTGTTATAAATACAATCCAATGGAGAATAACCAGCCACCGAGTTCGTGAAATTTTCTTGATGCATTTATTCGCTTTACTTAGCATTATCCATATTTAAATTACAACATTTTCCCATGCATCTACTGCCCACAAAGCCTCATCTATCTACTAGTATAATATTACAACTTCCATCATCATTAAAACCACATCATTTACTAATGCATGAACTTAAACAAAGCATCTGCTATCAGCATACACACTAACACACGTATTCCATCCTCTAACTTTCAATTGTTTGATAGCTAACATTTTCAGTTATGGACCATAGAAATAACAACATTAGAGCTCTACTTTGCTATCATTGTTTGACTGGTAATACCACTTCATGTCTTTGTTACTTAGTAATTCGTTTTTTTGTTGTTGATTTTTTTACGTAACAGACTTACTCATCTATTTTATTTTTTTGTGTACACCACAATGTTTCTCCCAGCTCCAAACATATTCGGTTTTATTTTCTGCTAGTTGCTTTGGTCTACAACTGTTTTGTTTTTGTTTACAGATTTTTATTGTCTGTCTTGCTGGCTGTTGTATCAGTCTCCTGATTTATCATTATAGATGGCGGCATTTTGGCGATTTAGTACATTCGTTTTGGTTTGTTTTCTCCGCGGTGTTATCTTATGTTCTCATTGTCTTATTTCCTTTAATTTCTTATACTGCTACTACATAACTATTTGTGTACTTCTTTCCTTAACTCATCTTTAATATTGGTCTAGGTTAAGAAATGTGATTGGAGTTATAACAATGGATCAGAATAACTGAAAGCACACAAATTAAATATTTTTTGTCCATATTACTCACAAGGAGCAAACATGTTTCAAACTTGAAGGTTCTAATTAATAGGTTTTTCCATTTTTTTGCTATATTTTTATTGAATTAACATGTGTTGTAATAATAGTGAGAGGTTGCGTCCCTTTAGCTTTTTCTTTTGTCTATCAATTTTTTTAGCGTTCTTCACTGATAAAAAGTGGTTCATAAGCTCTCTCATATTGAAATCAGTTGATTGGTAAAAACGATTTTGTTCTTAAATTAAGTTCAACTATATTATACGTAAGATAAATATAGTTTTTAAAAATGGGGGATCTTCATGGTGCTTTTGGCAACATTCATTCCATTAAATGACATATATAAGAACATATTTTTGCGTAGAGCCTCTAGATTCGGTTGCAAGCTCTTTGTTTTTTTGATATTTTCAATTATAATTGATAGTTGGTGGATCATTGATTTGTGTAACCTTAAAACAAATGAGATGTTCTACATGTTTAATTTATACTCAGAAATAGTTGAGCGACTAAACAATTGCTTAATTCCTTGATGTGAATGCCGAGAAGCAGCCACAAATAATTATATTATTTGGGATATTAGAGCTTGATTAAATGAATATTTTAGGAGCTTATTTCGTAAGATCATACCCATATATTCTCTATTGAAGCTCATTTAGAGTTTGTGATATGCATGATTTTTTTTGAGCAAGGGGACCTTATGCTTTGTTGGCTAGAATGAGTTCTAGCAAAACATCATTGAAGAGAAAGATTTGATAAAGAATATTTCAGGTATTGGTCCATTTGAGCTTGAAGCAACATAGGTTACAAATTTATCAGAAATTGTAGTGTGATAGACACCTTTATAATGATAGGTGTGATTTTCGGTTTATTTTTTTTGTAATTTTTATGGACTCATAAGGGTATGTTGGAAGAGTACACCTTTCTAGTATTACTTCAGTGGCTATGCTTATTTTTGCCTTGCTCTTGCCTTATTCTACTACTAATTAAGGATACAATTATTACATTGTATAAATGCTATTTATGACAACAAGAAATGTGGTACCCCGCACCTATATTATTTCAGTTGTTACACATCTAAATTCTTAAGATTAAATTACACTCCCCTCCTCTAGAGAAACTAAATTATTTTAAAGAAAGTAAATGATCACTATAAGCAATAATAAGTTAGCCAATGCACACCCATCATAATAATTTGGTTTACGTAAAATTAGTGAATGAAACTCATCTTTATGATATTGAAGCACCTATATTATTTCAGTTGTTACACATCTAAATTTTTAAGATTAAATTACACTCCCCTCCTCTAGAGAAACTAAATTATTTTAAAGAAAGTAAATGATCACTATAAGCAATAATAAGTTAGCCAATGCACACTCATCATAATAATTTGGTTTACGTAAAATTAGTGAATGAAACTCATCTTTATGATATTGAATACCAATCCTGCAATTTAGGAGAATGCCAACATTCATTTCACTATTTTTAAGATAATATAATACTCTAATATTTATAGGAGAAGGTTGATCGTAAATTTTTCTTTAAATTTTGCCAATTGTGCTTGATTTCATCACTCTTATACAACACTGTAGTAATGTAACAAAATTCCGAAGTGAGCAAGCATTTTTGTCGCATGAATGCCATTTCGTTTCCTTTACCATGTTATGATTATGAAGGCCCAAACCATGGAAAATACAATAGGTGGAATGAAGTAGTGACTCAACTACATTACGTTTATTATTTTGTTATCAATTATGTTATGAAATATCGCTATATAATCACTAGACCAGATTAAAGGTAGGAGCGTCAGTGATGTTTTTGAGGAATATTGATAAAAAATTAAGATTATACAATGGAACAAGACTAATTATAACCAGGATGGGAAAGTTTGTGCTTGAAGGAAAGATGATATTTGAAAATAATGTTGGTGAGAAAGTTTTTACATCCAGGTTTTCTCTTTTACTGTTTAACGTTCAAAATCCTTTCAAGTTTCAACGAAGATAGTTCCATTTAATTGTTTCATTTGCAATGACTATTAATAAGAGTCAAGAGCAATCACATAAAAATGTTGGAATTTATTTGTCAATTCCTGTATTTTTGCATCGTCAACTATATGTATGTATAATATCCATGTTTAATATCACACCACTTCTATCAGGTGCTATGTAGTCATTATGTTATAACTTATTTGTTTATATTTCGATCGGTAGGACCCGTGCAGTAGCACGGGTCAAAAGTCTAGTTATTTCTATTTATGTTTTCTTAACCAATGTCCTAAATGCATTCTTTAGCATTTTTCTTCAAATAAAGATAGTCAACGACTTCATTGTGTAATTGTTATAAACCACCAACTATTTCTTCTAAAAGTGACTAAGTCACAGTCTCAATAAACAATTAAGTTTATTTTTTTGTTGATATGATAACTTAAAAGCAAACGATTTAAATCATGATAAAAAAAAACTAGTCATTAGTATTGGTAAATCAGATAAAAGCGGAAATGAGAGAAGTGCATTTGTTACTTTGATATGTGAAAGATGAGATTCATATACCGAGTATAAGAAGTTGACTCGGCGTAATATTTCTGGTTCTGTTAAATGCGAGTTTCCATTTTGGCTGAGAGGTTATTTGTTGATTGCTGGTGATTGGTGCATCGAAGTTTGTGATGGTAGACTCAACCATAACATGGCAGAGGTGTTGAGAGGTTATTAAAATTTACTTTTAAAAAAATAAGAGTCCACCTTTTGATATTTCTTAGAGGTCCATATTAGATGGATGCTAAAGTATTTTTTTTTTTTTTGAAGAAATGGATGCTAAATATATTAACGCTTGTTTTTTTTTTGGAAGAACAACTTTATCGACAAAATAAAAAATGGAAGGAATATTTTCTTTCCTTTAAAACAAACAATCAAGATAAGAATTTGTCAATATAATCCTCAACTTTATGAAATAGAAATTTTGTCCCATAAATCGAAAAACATCAATCAATTTAGTATCCCCACCCCTGCCCAAATTTAACACTTGAAATATTATACTTTTTGTACAAAACACCCCAATTTTAAAAGGTTTATGTTAGTTTTGATTCACCAATAGATTTGTTTTTGAAAAGGACCAAGTGATTATTTAAGTCAATATATTAATATATGTCTTTAGTTGATTTTAAAGAATTTTTACCAAAGAAATTTTTTGATAAAAAAAAAAAAATCATATTACTCTATGACTATTTGGAAAATTTGAGGACTAAATTAAATTCCACTATCGTCCCAATTTCACACCAAAGGTGTTGATTTATTCAACAAACAAATGGGGATTTACACAAACCACAGAAGACCACGTGACATGATTTTGACCATCCACGTCACCTTTTTGACTAAACCAAATTTGATTGCATTTGCACATCATAACTTTATAATTAATTGACTGCATTTCTGGACACCTTAAAAAATTTCAACCACACTCTGAATTTGTGTTGTACTAAGAGGGACAAGCATCACAATTTACACAGTTTCGCATTTTACTTGCGTCCAAGCTAGTCATGTCCTCAAAAAGATTGTTTCACACTGACTCAAATTTATGTACCCAACTAAGCAAAAATAATTGATGAATATATATGTACTGTTTACACTAATTTTGTTTACCAATGATAATGTTACTTACACGCATGTGATTGCAAAGTTTATATTTTTGACCAGTCAAATAATCTTCAAAACTAAAGTTTGTTTCCAAATCATTAGATTCCTTGTCGATGTGCATTTCATATCTTCCAATTTCCTTTTTGTTAACATTGATTTACAATTGTGATACATTTTTTATATTTTAAGAGTTTTGCTAACGAAAGTCTCAAACCATTTTTTTAAGAACTTTAATTTAAGAAATTAGTTTTTTAAGAAATCAAAAATTTTGACTTTTTTTTTGAGCAATTTTTTTTTCTTTTTAATGCATTGAATATATAATTTTTTTTATAAAATCTTAGCATTTACGGTTAATGATATTTGATCGGCCTTAATTTTTAACACTTTTTTATGTACTTCTTTCTTATTATATCGTCAATATATCTTATTTATCCTATCATTCTCTCTATTTATTTTGTCTCTCAAGTTGTAAAACTAGCGTATGGTATCCAAATATTATTTTCCAATAGTACGTTACTACAAAAAGAAAAAACACAAATCAATTCCTTCACATGATATCTTCAGCAACCGTCCTGTTGGAAATATTAAATTCAGACAAAACTGCCAGATTTAATTAAAAAAATAATCTGATTTATATAGTTTACTATTCTAACAACTGCTCTAGCTACGTAGTTGCAATGCCATGTGCATGTGAATTCAAGCCTATATAATACATGAGTTAATGAGTACAACATTATGGGTGTTATTTAAATCTCAGTCTTAGCAAGACCGACTTAATTATACGACGTTCTTTGGTGGGAATAAAATTAAGGTAGTTATTTGAGTGTGGGAGAAGAAAACTTAGGATAAAAATAAATACAATTTTACTATATGAACTTAACGTAGGTTAGGTATAGATCATGTCAAGCAATTAACCTGTTATCACACCTATTCACCGTTGTTCATAGTACGTAGGTTCTCAGTTCTCACACTGTATGTTGACATTATTGATTATACTGACTAGTCTGTTTTGGATCTTGAGATAAAGTATAAAATGAAAAATTCGAATATCAAAACCGTAGTTTATACAATGTCTTTGTCAAAAAATTGTGTATGAAAAACATTTTTGTAAAAGTTAAACTCATCCTCCACAAAAATATGAGTTACATCTCTACCAAATTTACAGCCATTAAATTGTTTGAAACCAGCGGAACATTTTCTTCTAATAAGTCCTCCTGAAAATAGAAATGTATGATCATAAAAATTGCTAGCAAAAGACTTATAACATACATTTTTCAACGATTTTTCTTGATATTAAAACTCATGGATTTCATCAAACGTCGAACTTCTCAAAATTTAAATTGGGTTTAACTCAACTTTACCGAACCAAGTTGTAATGTGAGAATTGTCCCAGTTTAGAAAACCAAGAATTTTTATCTCATCTAATCAAAGACTCTTAACACAACTCTCTTATGCCTAAGACCGGACGTCTACAACATGGCCTGCGTGAACCGATAGTTCTGGCCTGATTGCAGCTAACCCAACAAATTTTGTATAGGCTTTGATATCATCTTAAAATTTGAGTTTGATTTAATTTAACCTTGTAAGATCGGATTGTAATGTGATGATTGTCCCATCTCATAAATCTATGATCAAACTTTATATCATCCAATATAAAACCTTTAGACGAACTCGTATATAATTAAGTGGTATCTTTTAAATTTCACCTAATAAAATGTGTTAATAAATGTATATTAAATAGTCATCATGAGTTTAACTCAATTGATAAGGATATGCAAGGTTTGAGGTTTAAATCTCGGTCACAAGAAAAAAAAATTATATTAAATAATATGTTGCTAATAATATTCTATTTGTCCTCTTCTTTAAAAAAAAAATTCTATTTGTCCTCTCAAAAAAGATAATATCATGTTTGTGTTTATATCTAGATCAATAAAAGGGAGATAATGGATGAGGCCTACGTTACCCTCTCTTGTTTAGGGGGTAATTATTCTCTCATTATATCAATCAATCAAAATATAATATATATATATATATAGGCAACATTAAATGTCAAATAAATGAGTCAATTTTTTCTAAAAATAAAAGAGTTAATCTTAATCATAAGGTAACTTTTAATACTTTTAATTTTTATTTAATTATATTAAGGTGTTCAATCTTAATTAATTTATTCTACAAGACTTATAACAAATAAAATTTTACATCAAATTTCTTTCATCTGGATTCTTTAAATTCATCACTTACATTTCTTCCATTCCAGAACCCTGAACGTGAGAATAAAAACATCTCCTTCAAATTTCTTCTTCTTTATTCTTCCTTATTGATCAATTCTTGTTTCTTTTTCATTCTTCTTCCCATTTTGATTGTTCAATTTTGTCGTTCCAAACTGTCGTGTCGCAGTTTCCAATTATAGTGAGAATTGTCGTTGTTTCTAGAACCACGTCAGGTATCATGACTTGATTTTTTTTTATTTAAGCAGTCAACCTAATAAAATCTGCTAACACGCATAGACCTGCTTCACTATCAGCCAAAGCCTTTAAGTCCAAACAAAAGAACAACGACATAACCATTTCAGCAGCAACCGAAAAAAATGCTAGCAAACATCCACAACATCACAACGGCAACACCTGCTAGCAATCCTCAAAGTACAACGGATGACTTACTCAATTGTTATAATTAACTACCTCACAACCAAGAAAAATCAAATCAAAAAGAAAAATTAAGTCGGCATACCTGAAGTGGTTCTGGAAATAACGGCAATTATCATGATATTTGGAATCAAACAAGCGACGACGATTGTCACGAAAATTGAAAATTGCGGCAGTTTGGAACGACAAAATTGAACAATCAAAATGGGAAGAAGAAATTTTATGAATGTAACTGATAAATTTAAGGACATTTAGATGAAAGAAATTTGATGTGAAATTTTAATTGTTCTAAGAAAGTCATGTGCTGTAAATTAATTAAGATTGAACACCTAAATATAATTAAGGCAAGATTACATTAGGGGTCATTTATCTTATTTATTTGTAACACTTTGGTCTTTTATCTTTATTTTTTCCCGTTTAGGTCTTTTATCTCTCTTAAAAGCACATATACATCTTTTTTCTCATTTTTTTATTAAATAATACATAATTTTAATTTTAAAAATATATTTATATTAAAAATGAAAAAAACCCAGAAATATGATGAAGATGTTCATCATCTTCATCTTCTTCCTTTGAATCTTCATCATCTTCTTTAAATTAACAAAAATTCTACTAAAATATATCTTCAAATAGCGTGAATTAATGTTATGTTCACCTCAAATCTTCTTTTAAACACAAAATCAAAACCTTAATTTCACAAATGTTGCAAGGCGGATGGTGGAGGCTTAGTCACTGGCGGAAGAGTTAGGCTTTATGAAAGTTAAGATTGTTTTGGAAACAACAAAATTGATGTGCAAAGCTGCTCTTAATTTTGGGGTTATTTTTATGTTGGATTTGAATATTGAGTTAGAAAATATAATAATAATAATATACGATGTGACAATTTATATAACTAAATCTTTTTTTTTTGTGATGAAACTAGATCTCTTTCTCTATAGGGTTTTGATTTTTGTGTTTAAAAGAAGATTTGAGGTCAACATAACATTAATTCATGATATTTGGAGATATATTTGCATAGAATTTTTTTTCATTTAAAGAAGATGATGAAGATTCAAAGGAAGAAGATGAAGATGATGAACATCTTCATCATATTTCTGGATTTTTTTTCATTTTTAATAAAAATGTATTTTAAAAAATAAAATTACGTATTTTTTTTAATAAAAAAATGAGAAAAAAGATGTATATGTGCTTTTATGAGAGATAAAAGATCTAAACGGAAAAAATAAAGATAAAGGACCAGAGTGTTACAAATAAATAAGATAAAGGACTTCTAATATAATATTGTCTATAATTAAATAAAAATTAAAAGTATTAAAAGTTACCTTATGATTAAAATTGATTTTTTTTTAGAAAAAATTGACTCATTTATTTGACATAATCTTGTCTATAATTAAATAAAAATTAAAAGTATTAAAAGTTATCTTATGATTAAAATTAATTTTTTTTTAAAAAAATTGACTCATTTATCTGACATTTAATGTTATCAATGTATATTATATGTTGATTGGTTGATATCATGAAGGGGTAAATACTCCCTAAACAAGAGAGAGTAATTTAGAAAAACCGAGAGATAATGATGCTTTAGCACCGAATCCATGAACAAGATACAAGGGTAAAGTGCTATATCTATCATCTATGTTATTGAGTTAATCATAAGATTTAGTCAAAAAGAAAAGAGTTAATCATAAGATTGACCATATCATATCATAGCCACTTGACTATTAATCATCCTTCTCCTTTCTCACAAATGTCGTTTTCAAAGTTTGAAAGAGCATGATTAACAAAATAAGAATATAATATTTTGTTTTCTTATTGCATTAATTATTTTTCTCAATATCATTAATTAAGGAGCGACAAAATTCAAAATCATTTCATATGAGACAAGTGACAAATAACAATCATGTTCATACGAATAAGATGTGAATCTGAACATTAGTCTCATAATATACTGATCAAGACTTCTAATTTATAGCTTAGACACATTTTTTGACTATACCAATGATGCAGAATACTGTCATGTGTCATCCACGTGCACATTATATTTTTCCGCTGAAGGAAAAGCATCTTAACTACAAATTCGGCATAAGAGTTGTGGAATCAATTACGTATCAACCATTCAACTTAGGATTCTCGCAATTGTTTCTTTCAACACAACAAAACAAATGTAGAAATTATGAAAGAAACAAATGCATGGTTTGAATATGTTAATTAAAATATTATTTTAGTGTCCGCAGGTCCTAACTTAACCAGTAAAAAAACTGAACTTGTCAGACCAATATGTTGTAATCCGAATTTAAACTCTGACTCCTCAATTTATGTGTGTGAATTTTTAATAGTTATTGTTATTTCGTCTATTTTATCTTTTAGAAATATATTTAATGAAGTGGTGGAGTAACAGGCACAAACACAACCCTCCACATGAAAACCAGCTAAAGTTTGTCTACAGAAACGATTTTAATAAGTGACTGCCCATTTTAGAACCGTACAAGATTTGTGTCTTCAAAAAGAATCCCACCACAGTTAAATTGAGGAAGAAACTAAAAAAAGTAGAAAGTGTTTCTTGTCAAGAAATAAATAGATTAGGAAAAATTCATATCACTAAATGGAAAATAAAATCGCCAACTTTTACGTTAAAGTTTATGTATATAGTCTATTAAGAGATAAATTTCTGATTCAAATCTAGATCACAATTAGTGCGAACATAAGGTTCAATCATATATCTATATTGGATTTGAGTTGTTTGGATTGACTTATTTGGATTGATTTATTTGAGTTTATCTGCTCATATATAAATACTTTGATATTGTTTAAGAAACCTTATGAAAATAGCGTATGACATGTTCATAAACTATTTAGAGCTTATTTCTATGATAACTTATGAAAATAGTTTACAATTGATTTTATTTTATCTTTTGTTATTGAAATAACTCATAATTAATGTTTTATGCTATAAGGAGCAAATTAAATTATTTATTTAAAGGTCTTATAAAATGTTCTCATATAGTTTACTGCTACATATCTTTTTTTCTTTCTAAAATAACTGTGGTGTGTGTAATGTATGTATGAGTGTAGATATAAGTTGGTCCGGTTAATAAGAATTCAGTTCAAATCTTACAAATTTAATTTTTACATCTTATCGTCTATATGAGAACTTCATTGATGGATAATATATAAATATCTTGTCAACGTTCTTTGAACTTTAAGACCCTCACTCGCCTAATAAACCATTGAGACCAACTCTCAAACTTTCCACTACCAAAACTAATGTATGAATGAGAAGTGAGGACCAATAAGTGGACATGCATATAACTATATATAAACACACTGCTGACCAGAATATACTAGCAAACATTGATGATCTCTTTGAACACTCACACTCTCTCACTAACTTTCTTCTCTCTTATTATCACAATACCCTTTTTTTCCCTACACATAAATAAAGAATCAGTTGCATAGTGTGGAAGCTAGCTAGTTTTGGATATTACTATACAATTTCTTATGGATGAGAAGAGAAAGACAAGTTCCAAGTCAATGTTCTCAAGGAGTTCCTCAACAAGAAGCTCTACTTCAAACTCTTCACTCCTAAGGAGTTCTTCCTCTTCCTCCAAATGCAATCTTCAAAGAAGCTTTTCACAGAAAAACCCTTCTTCATTAGGTCGCAAATGCACCAATTTAGCTAAGGAACAGAAAGCAAGATTTTACATAATGAGAAGGTGTGTTGCCATGTTAGTTTGTTGGCATAAACATGGAGATAATTAGCTAGCATAGGCAGAGAAGAACATGTCTATTGCTGCAATATTGCTTGGATTCATTGTTTAGATTTAACATGTATTGTTGCATCTTGGACAATTTTTTATTTTTATTTTTAGTTATGATCTAAGATCATTTATTTTTCATAACTTTAATATCATAGATTTGATTGTAATTAGGAGTTAACTAAAGTGAGTTATTAGATAAATATATTGGTGAAAAATTATATATACATCCAACTATCCAAGTAAACATCAGATTAATATTTATCATATTCTATGTTTGATTATATATGTTGCTTATATACATATTGTTTGAGACAATTACTTAATAATTTTGTTTTCATGTGGTAAGTCCTGTCTAGAGACTCTATAGTTCTGTTCTATGTGAATTGTGAAGGAAAAGGGTCTACTTTTTGATAGAGCTTATGCTCTTCAATGGCTTCAACTTACCATTTTTAGTAGTTTTAGATCTACACTGGAAAACGGTACAAGCCTACAACCTTCATGTGGTAAGTCCTGTTGTCTAGAGTCTCTATAGTTCTGTTTTGCTCTCTGTGACTGTTTATTGCATATGTCATACAGTACAAATTGCCTTTTATTATTTCTTTTTAGGGTTAAATAAATTTTTTATCTTGTAAAATTTTCAAATTTTGTTTTTAATCCCTATTTAATTCCTCTTCAATTTTTTTGTCATCAATTTTGATCTCTACTTTTAAGTGAACTTATATTTAAAATTATAAATTTCTTTTTGCAGTCATTTGTGGTACATTATAGAGTTCTTTCTTGTAAAATTTTAGATTTTTTTTTGCAAATGATGAATTAAATATAATTTTTAAGTTTTTGACATTTAAAAATTCATATTTAATTCATGTTTTGTTAAAATATTCTAAAATTTTTTTATCAAATATACTTAATAGTTTTTAAAAAAACTCATTAAAAAAAATATGAAGAGTAAATTTAAAAACAAAGACAAAAAAATGATAATAAAAAATATATAAAGAATAAAAAAATTGAAAGAAAAAAATTATAAAAGCTAAAAGCAAAATTTACATTTTTATAGGAATTAAAACTTATTTAACATTTTTTTTAACTCTTCAATCAATCAAGCCAATGATATATTGGAATAGGAAATTTTGCAGTTTGAATGAAGAGAGATCTTGTTAAATCATGAGCTTAGGTGTCATCCATATGTGGAGTCTGATGGCACAGCGACATCTTGGTTAATGTTTCATCCATAATGGACTTGAAGTATTTATTTCGTTTCGCACCTAATTTTTTATCCATCACATTTTCTCTTTTCTGTGTCTTTTTTTTTTTTACATATCCCCTAGATCTTGATATATACAGTGGAGAGTATCAGCAACGCTTTCTAACACATATATTTTAATAATTCTATGTTTTTTGAAAGGAATAATCCTATGTTATTAGTTAAAAATTATAGGGTTCCAATAAATTTATATAGGATTCCCATAATTAGCAGAATATATAAAAATTTCTATTAATTAATAGTAGAAAATATGTTGAGATGTATTAGAGAGTGCACTACTTGTATAAATCATCTCTTATTATAATTCCTTCTTACAAAAAATTACACGTAGTTATGGGATCCTTAAGCTACTAAATCATCATTGATTATATTTAAAAGCCCTTTTGAATTCTTTCTCTCTTCTAAGCTACGTACTAAATCATTATTGATAATTCAAAACCCCTTTTGAATTCATTCTCTCTTCTAAAAATGATAGATCATATCAAGCATGAAACAGGAACAAAATTACATCTACCTCAAAAAAAAATTACATAAACGGTTTCTAACTTACAAAAATTAACCGAGAGTACACATAGTACGTAAATTTACCAATTATTCACAAACACAACAAGAATATCGATTGAATCATATTCACAAATCGATGAACTAAAATGACACATCATTCAATCACATTTAGGCACACAACCACATAGAAATTAAGGCATAAACGATGATGACTCTAATATCACGGTTATGTTTTTCTAGACATAAATATTTAAAAACTCTTTTGAAATTCATTCTCTAGAGCATAATAAACCCTTTGGCATGGATCTCGCAATCGCAAAATTTTATTAAAATGATTCATGTGTTTATCTCTTGAAACGTCGAGGAGAAACGATGCAAGGATGATCACAAGCATCATTAAACAACATCGTCTTTATTCAGTCCATACAAACAGAATTCTTCCGTCAACGATGCTAGCTGTGATCGAACCAGAAGAAGCTTTTAAGATAGAATTGTCTAGAACCTATATGGCGGGTAGGGTTTGTAAAGTGAATTGTGTGAACTATCTAGCGCTTCAACATAGGAGTTCTATTTATAAAACAATGTGTGTGCACTGTATCTTACAGTCTACCACAATTCCACTTAAACACATTGTACCGATGTATCATTTTTCACGTAAATGCACTAGTGCATCGTATGATCGCATCATCGAATAATAAATAGGTTCTACTTATTTAATTTTAATCTTTCATCAATATGTTCTTATGTGTGTAACCATGTAGGTTCTCATAACATTGACAATAATATTGAATCACACATTTAGTATTATAAATGATGAGTGGAATCTAGATGTATCAAATGGTATGGCACAACTACAAAATTGGGCCAGTCTAGCCTAGCCCACTAATAATTAGGCCACATATTCTAGAGTTCAGTCTGATTCACGTGGGTCATGGACCAGGCCGGCCTAACCCGTTAATTTTTTTTATTTATTCACTATTTTTATATATTAGTTTCTTATGATTATCTATTTGCTAAAATATAATTGGATGATATAAAAGTGTAAATAATTTTTACATTAACATATTTAAATGATTTATAAACTATAAATATTTTTAGCTAAATGTGTAAATTTTTATTAAAATTACATATTTAAATATCTTCTGATTAATAATTTTTAAATCAATTGATAATTTTAAAAAAAATGTTGAGAGCATGTCGGCCCAAAGCACGATGTACTAGCCTCGTCTAACCCAATTTTTCTATTGGCCAAAAACCTCGAGTGCATTTGGGCTAGCTATTTTGAGGCCAATCTGGCCCAAATGTGTGGTTCAATGGGTCGGTCCATTAGTTCGACCCTTTTTTTTTACAGTTCTAGAGGTATTTAGTAACACATCACTATTATCTAAGTGATGAGAATGTCGTGTGACCTGAAAAAACTATTTCATGATAATGATTATGTGTATACTTATTATTCTACCCTTATGTCTATATTGAACACAAGGCATAGATCATGTCACTATTTGTCTAGTTCAATATTTGGCTCATAGGCATTTCTCCTGTTATGTGGGAGGGACAAATTTCATCTAGATCACTAATGTGTCTCAACAATATTTGTGGAGTATCCATCACTTGACTTTATAGTTATTCTTTTACTAACAACGTTTGAATGGAAGCTAAGCACTTGAATCTTGCATCTAGAGAATACATTGGTTTTCATGTTGAAGGGTGACATACACTACTATCACTATGAGCGTTGGTGAAGCCAGCAATAATTTCATGAGGTGGCCACATATAAAAAAAAAAATTAAAACTAATTGTAAACTTTGCTAATAAGGAAAAAAATCACAATAACTATTACTCATAAAATGTGCTTCAAAAAATACACTTAAAGCAACAAGAACGGATTATAAATGGTTATAATTTACGAATGAGTTATTTTTGAGCGTTAAAATAAGTTGTGTTAATAAAGGGTTTGTTTTGACAATAATAAATGGTTAATAAAGTGTCGTTAAATTTGTTTAGCTCAATAGTGATAGATTTTTTTTTGGGAGGAAGAGATTGGTGTTGTTGTTGTCATATTTTCATTATCAATCAAAGAATATGGATATTTTTTTTGTTCATCCTCCAGTTTCTAGAAGACGAGATCAGGTAATCGATAGTTCGATTGAAAATAAGTAAAATCATATAAAAAAGTATTCTACCTTAAATCAAACATAGGATGGCCAAGTATATATTATTAGGTGTAGCTTAATATAAAAGTATACCCACTCATTTAAATTGTTTTCTCTCTGGGGTAGCCATAGCTACTCCTTTAGTTTGAAAGCAATCGCTCCTGACTACGAGAATATCGTATGATACTTTACATAACTCACTGTGTAGTATTTTGATTACGGGTCAATCCAATAACAAACATTACTTCTAATATTTATACTTAGGTGAAGATTTGGTAACTCTTTATCAATGATCCGTGAGATATGATCATTGATCTACCCTCGTAATAATTTGTATACCTTATTAATATCGCATTTCATAGAAAAACTTTTGACTACGGATACTTTAAGAATAATATTTTTTTAGTTTAATAAGGTCTGACTATTATTAAGTCACGCTTAATGTTCCATTAAAAGGATTATCTGATAATGATGAAAAATCAGTTGATGCAACATTGTACAAACAAATAGTTATATTTGTAAGATACTTGTGTCATATAAAATTCCTAGATTCGTGGAGAGGCTTGCAAAATCTCACTTAATTATTGCGAAAAAGGATACTTAGGTATGTTAAAGGAACAAAAGACCTAGGAATTTTATGACACGAAACAAAACAGAAGCAAGAGGTGTATGGCTACTCTGATTCAGGTTGCAGTGATGATAAAGGGGATAGAAAGAGTACAACATCATGTGTTCATATATGAAGATGCACCAGTTACATGGTATTCAAACTTCAAAGAAGGAGGCAGTATTGGCTTTATCATTTTGTTTTGTGAGGCTGAGTACATTGCAGCTTCAATGACTGTTTGTCAAGCTCAATGGTTGAGCATGGTGATGCAGGAGTTGAGTTTAAAGGAAGATGAGAAAATAAGGCTACTAGTGGACAATATGTCTTTACTTGATCTGGCTAAACACCTAATTGCTCATGGTAGGAGCAAACATATAGAAAAAAGGTTTCACTTTCTAAGACATCAAGTAAATAAGGAGAAGCTTAAACTTTATTATTGCAAAACAGAAGAACAAGTTGCAAACTTGTTAACCAAGCCATTAATGACTAGTACTTTTGAGGAGCTAAGGAAGAAACTGGGAATGGTGATGAAAACTAGCTTGAAATAAGGAGGTATGTTAGTATGTGTATTTCAAGTTAGTTAATAGTTAGATGTGTTAAGTTGAGTTACTTGTGTGACAAATGAGTAGTTAGTTGAATTTAGTATTGTTAGTTGAGTTACTTGCGTGACAATTAACAAGTTAGTTGAGTTTATTCTTAATGTATAAATAGCAAGTGATCATGATGTAAAAGTGTGCGATCAAAATTCAATAAAATTGATTTCTTAAGTCTTATCATCTCATTACTTTCTCTCATTCTGTCACAAATTCTCAAAACCCAAATTCAATAATGAAAAAGTGTTCTATCATTTATAACATGAAATATAAGGATTTATGATGCATAAAAGTTCCAAATTAACATTGGCTTTCATAAAAAAGTATACAAACATTTGGCAAATATAGAACATCAATATTGAACACAAACAGGTACATACATGGATAGAGAAACAAACAATGAAATATCATCGAAAAACATGATGAAAATGATATCAATCCCAAATCATGACAACTGCAATTACAGCAACACCAAAGAGCACAGCAAGAAACCTAAACCATGGAGTGTCGAAACGGCTCTTCCTCTGCGGTTTGAAGCCTTTAGATATCAAATGATTGATAGCAACATAGACAAAAACACCACAAGCAATACCCATTGATATTGCATACATCCAATCCGCTGTTCTTCCTTCTGTCGTTGCGTCGATTGCAATTCCAATTCCTACACCAATTGGGCTAGAGATAGCAAATGCAAATGAATATCCTGCTGTTGTTATTAAGGGTCTTTTTGGTAACATTCTTAGCAATGCGATTCCCATTGCTATTGCAGCAAATATCTTGTGTAATGATATTGTCCACAAATTCCTCCATGCTTCTTCCTTAGTACCTGATCATTAATTTGTATATTAGCATTAGTTTAAACAAATTTAGTTATGAGATGTATCAATTTGCTTCAAAATAACATCATATGCATTTTCATATTAAATATATGGTTTCACTCACCTAATAATCACATGCCAAACTTGAGATGCAAAGTCACATCTCATAGCCAATACAGATTAATTATTCAAATCAGTAACATACAAAGAAAAAACAATAGCATAACAGTCACCCTAAAACATATATATACAGCTCCCGTCTTTGATGCTATTTAAAAAAAAAAAAATATTGCTATTTGTTACGAAATATCTATCCAAGAAAGTGAAGAGTGCATAAAAATATGATATTTAATTTAACTAATCAAATTTTAACTATTGTGTTTCTTGTTAAAACGTCTCTTCTAACAATAGACTACCAAGAAATGATGTCGGTTTCCCTATAGTCACTTGATAGAAAATTTGCTCTTCAACATTGGTGACCTAGGTTTGATACTTTAACACGCCCGAAAAAAGAAAAAAGACTATCAAGAAAGGATGAAATAAACGATGGATTTCAAAATAAATAACCTGAAACTCCAACGGCGATGCCTTCAAAAACCGAATGGAAACAGAGTGCAAGAATAAGCAAAATGGTATCTCCCACATTAGTAGTCTTCATGAATGCAACGTTGCTCTCATCCATCGCCAACTGGGTCGTTCCCTCTTCTTCTTGAGGTGTTCTCCCTCCTTCAAGTTCCTCAACTTTAGCTTCCCTCTGATTACTACTTGTTACATAAACCACCACACAATCACCAAACATGGTTAGAAGATATCCAGAACAAGCCAACATGAAGGCAAAAGGGTAAGTTTTCTTGGTAAGATCTTCAAAAGTTTCATTTGCATCACTCAAGAAATGCATCATAGATGTTCCAAGAAAAACTCCACCAGCAAATTGTGTCCCTAATAGAAGGAAAACCTCGTTCCAACGGAAATAATAAGGAGACACACCACCTAAGAAAGTGAAAACAAACAAGATGATCAAACACCATATTTTAACAAGGACCAAACTCCTCGAACGTATATTTATGTTGTCGGAATCATGGTCGGAATCATCGTGTCCTCCATGAGCTTTGATTGGATTGATGAAGAAGGAGGCTAAGAGACACAAAATAAGGAACGTTGACTTTAGGGTTTTGGAGAAAGCCATGTATGTAACGTAGAACTATTCTCTTGTGTATGCTATGTTTTTTATCTGGTTCCATTTTTGTAGTATTCATTTTCATGTCTATATGCCAGTAGTATTTGCTATAATTAAACTAATTGAAATATTTTGTACTACTATATGAGTTAGTACAATAATATTATTCTACTACATTGTAGTACGTTGTATTGTTTGTACTACAAATTTGACTTTTTAAATATTAATAGTCGTTTATTGCCGCGGTTGTACTATACACTTACACCACCCCTTGGGTTGGCCTTTTTTTTTAACACAGCATGATAGGAAAAAATAAGCATTGTTTTTTAATATTGTTAGAGAAAACCAAGAAGAACGAAAAGAACTAATGTAGATTACTGAATTGCTAACAATAAACTCCTAGCACACATATCTCAATATATTCTCTTTTATTAGATAACATTTTTATTATATAAGTCACATCAAAATTTTATTGGTTAACATTTTTATAAGTCACATCAAAATTATTATATAAAACCACATAATTTGGTGGAATTTATTTGAATTTCAACCAATAAAAGAGAGTGTACTTAAATATATGCGTGTCTCTAACATCAAACTTCTTTGAAATATTGCGGAAGTATAAAGTCATGTATGGTGGAGATTTATGGAGCAAAAGGTACTTTGAGAAATGATATATGAACACTTTTTTTAACACTTTATCTAACATTCACTCTTTTGTTAAGTGGAACATGTGTGGATCTCTCTATTTACGTGAGACTCGCTTCCAAAGTGTGATGCTCATATGGATTCAGCCAATAAAAATATATGTTTATCTCAACAAAAAAAAACTCTATAATTAATAAATAATTGTGATAGAAAAAAAAATACTCTATAATTAATAAAGAATGCATTCTCGCAAAAACAATGAAAACTATCTTTTGGCATTTTCAGAATTTCTACAAAAAAAATGCTAGATTTGTTTTCAAAATTGTAAAAGAAAACGGTGAGTTAAATATTGAACCACAAAGATACACACTTTTTGGGTATTTAAGTGGGGCATATATTCTCTTTTCTCGTTATTAAATCCTAGTTGTCGGCTCTTTCTTCTTCTTGTCTATCGAAGAGGGGCGAAGATCACTTCTCCGAGTTGTTTTTATTTCTATCCTAATTAAATAAGTGGTTTCCACATATATTTAATTTTCTTTCGTTTGTTTTTGTGATTTGGTCGTCTCTGCACTACTCTGTTTGTTTTGATTTCCTGTCTTTGTGCGATCTGCTTTAGATTTTTGGTCTTAGTGTGGTGTTTATTTGATTCAGGTTGAAAGATTAGCTTTGAGCAAGTGCAGATCCGATCAATGACTTTGGCGTCATCAATGTTGCAGACCCGAAGACATGAGTATTCCGGAGACTTGAATATAGTCGTATTTGTAGGCATATGTACTTTGTCGTTTTATGCTATTAACATGGATGTTGTGAGATTGTTCGCAGATTCATCATTTTCTTTTTTAGCGACTTTGGATATGTATTGTATCAATGTACTCTATCAATTTAAATGAATGAAGATCGCTTATTTTAAAAATAAAAAAAATAAAAAATAAAAAAGTGGGGTATATGCACATCATTTATTTATAAGTTTTTTTAATAATAATACACTATAAGCACTTAATCTTTTTAACTCAATACTTCCAAAAATGTTTTAAGTAGTCTTACTAATAACTTTATATCGTTAATTTTAACGGTTAAACAAAGTGGAACCTAAGAAAAGAGATATGTTTATTTGAGCTACTCTCCCTACAAATTGTATCACTTTTATTTTTTCAACAATAGAAGTACATGTTAGCTACTAAGCTTATGGCATTGAGCTACTCTCAATGTAGATGATCTTAGGTATATTGGATAATCATATTCTAGAAAAAGAAAAGGTAATATGAACAAATCACTCTGTTGTAATACCATTCAAATTCTCAACACAGGTGAATAAGTTTTTTTTTTTTTTTTTTAAAAAACTAAAAATTCACTTTAACCCAATATATCATTAATTACAGACGCTTGCTTTACTTGTTATATGTTAGTCTCAAAGATAGGAGATGATCTTCATTAAAAAAAAATAAAAAATAGAGAGATGAGATGATGGTTCTACCAACAAAACAAAAATGAGATGATGTAATAATTGGATGGACATGATATATTAGCCCACCGTTTTCCATTATATATATTAGGAGTGAAAGAGATAGATAAAGAGAGGATATCAATATCTGCCGCTTCAACTAAGTATGCTTGGAAGAGTCAGCAAAGATAAGATTATTAACTATTTTCCAAATAACAAAAAATTATTGAAATGAAATCAAGAGCTAAAATATATGTATGTATAATATGGTCAATTGTGGAGTAACCACAGCACCAAAAAATATTGTGGGGTAACCTGGATCCAATTTATGGAAGTTCTAAATTGAAATAATTAATTGGGAGTTAACTGTCGTCGATTAATGTCATCGATAATTAACTATTGAAGTTTATTTCGACAGTTAATTGTCGCTGGTTCCATCAGCAGTTAACTGCCGATATGTCTTGAACATATACAGACACCAGAACATAAGCATCACTTAGACAAATTGAAATCATAAAACCTCTTCAATTCCTCCAATTCTCTCCATTTCCATTTTGACAAAAATCAAGCAAATCATCTCAACACTTACTGCATCAACAGTTTATAAGATGCATAGTGATGCTTGTTAAAAAAAAAAAAGATATGTACTGATGAGAGCAAAGGTGTTCAAACAATGGTTCGAACAGCTTCCCTTTCATCACTACTCCTCTTAAAAACTAAAAAAAAAAAAACACCAATCTAAATAAAAACTTCTTCATTCTTTTTTGATTTTGAATTTAGATGCGTAAGCAGTTTATAAGATGTGTGGTGATGTTGGAGAAGGTGTTCGAACATATAATGTTATGACAACCTTCTCCAACATCACTACTCGTCTACTCCTCTTAAAAGACTAAACAAAATAGTTATAAATTAGTTAAGTGTCAAATCTGATTTTTTTTTTTTTGCTTTATAGTTTTTTCCATTAATCGCATATTTTATCGTTTTTGTTTTCTCATTTATTGACTTTGGAGGACATTAAAATGAACAAATGTGAAGTTTCGTTAAAAAGCACAACGCATGGACGTTTCGGCATCTAACTATCGAGGAATCACAAACCAGCGGTAGTTAACTACCGCGGAATTTCAATTCAACGGCAGTTAACTGTCGAAGAGAATTTATGTCCATTCCTGGTGTATTTTAGCCTTCTTTAATGTGCGAAAAACAATTTTCTAAACTTTTTGGTCCATCAAATTTCATATCATAGACACCAAATAAACACCTGTAGAATTTAGTTTAAAAAATTTATTTCGCCACCCTCCTAACATCTTGCACACCCTCCAAAATTTTCATTTTATCTACATTTTTTGAAGCGTTTTTTTACAATTTTGGAGACTATAATTTGAAACTTCTCAAAACTCACAACTCCAAGTGTTTTCCCCCCCGGAAAAAAAAAATTCAAGTGTTTTCCTATTAAATTACTCTAAGTGCATGTTTCAAAACTTTTTAGAAAATATATCTGAATGTGAACTTAGTGTTTTGTATTTTATAATCCAAAACATGTTTAACCCTCCATCGGACCAGGTTTTAATCACAATGGTGGTTATATGACGATACATTTCGAATTGTATAATAAGAATAAATAAAACGTGTTTGGATTATATAATTTGAATAGTATTTGCATAGAGAACATGTATATTTGTTAAGAAACACACTTGTTTCAAAAGGGTTGTGATGCAATGAAATACTTATTGAGAGAAGTTTAGGACTAAAACTCATAAATGGTCAAATGAGGGGAGGGTAATGAGTCATACTTATACAAATGCATGTTTCGGATTATACAATTTGAAGCGTGTTTTTTAAGGTTCAAATTATATCAACCAATTTGGGTTGGTCTGGTGGTATTGACTTGGGACTTGGGAGTGTGCTCCTCTTCGAGTTCTCAGGTTCAATTCCCTCTAATATCAATTTAGATGGACTAGTTTAGCTTCTTCAAAAAAAATGTTCGACAAAATAAAATATAAATTATACAATTTGGAGGGCGCACGAAGAGGACGGATGGTGGGAATATAAAATACATTTTAGTTTACCGATAATGGACCATATTCAAGTCCCACCAACAAAAATTAAGGCTCGCTAATAATGTTTTATGTACAAGTAATGGAGTATTGTTAGATCCACCCCTTCTAAACAATATTCCCACCCTCTATACCAATTACCAAGCCTCGTACAGTTTTTTAGCCTTTTGAGCTGTTTCAAACGTTATGTTGAACTTTAGTAAAATAACGTTATGTTGAACAATATCAAATGATTTTACTATTGAAAAAAAATAAAATCTTTTATGTTTGTTTATGATAATAAAAATTAATTTTATTAAAAAAATCAGTCATAAAAAGTGATTTTTGGTAGAAGGTATTCAAAACAGCTTCACAATTAAAGGTTTTTCTTTTTTAATTTTTTTCCCCTTTTTAAAAATTTGGAACAGATGAATGATTTTTTTAAATTGATTGTTTTGGTTAAAAAAGTTATAAAAAAAAAAAATCATACAAAAATTGTAACAAATTATTTAAGTGATTGTATTCCACGTTACATAGTGATGAGATTGTGTACGTTTCTTCTTGTTGTTGCATTCAACGTTACCATAGTAATGAGATTGATCTTGATGAGAATGTAGGGGATATTGGTCCTCGATGAATCTTATGCAATATTCATTATCTGTTTGTTTTAGACTAATTTCATCGTTTTGTTTCAATATGATTTCAATGAGTTTTCAAATTGTGTCCGGTTATTTTCATCTAATCTTTCATAGAGGAAGTACTTGATCAAAAAAATTGCTGTTAGATCATTCCAACAAGAAATGTGTCCTTGTGATGGTCGTTGAAGTTAATTATGAGGCATATCCGTCAATAAAACCAAAACATTTTTTTTTTAAATTGATTTATAATAGAATATGGAGGAGTATAAATTTTACTCACTTTCACCTTTTTTTTTTACAAAAATTACGGGTATTAAAAAAAGTTGTTATCGGACCTAGTTTTTTAATGAGAGAAACTTCACTTTTTCTTTAAGATCTCTCTCCTTCACTCATCGACAAGGTGTGGTTTTAGGCCATTTTTTGACCTAGCATCACCCTTCTGCATCTTTTTTCTCTGACTTTCAATCTAAATAAGCGTATTCACATTTACCAAGTTTGTACTTTTGTGTTTTTTTTCGTGATTTCGTCGTCTGAGCTGGTGTAATGTTTTTTGTCGTCTTGCGGTGTTGTTTGATTATGCGTTTATTGGAAATTATAAATAATCTTGTAATTAAGGACACAAGTATATTGGAAATTGTGTCAATTTATTTTTAATAGGTTGATATACTATTTATAAAAGAGTGATGCTATTTATCTAGAATTTTTTTAGTTCGAGATCACCCATTTTAGCCAAACAAAGGACTGCTATTCCACAAATCATGGGGGTGATGGAATGAAAATTAGAAAAATTCAACAGTTACACGATTGTGAAATTCTCGCTATCTCATTTCTGGTTATATATATCATTTCTCTTTATAAAATCCTTAACACGTGTCATTAAGAAACAATAAATACATTCCATATATGTGTTCTAAAGACACATGAGAGGTGTAACCTTTTCCTTTTAACTTTTTGTACTTTGCAATCAACCAATTTATTCGTTATTATAAAGACTGGTTTAAACAATAAACTTATATTGTTATCAACATTGCATGATGATCAAATACCTTGTTTAATATGTGTAATTTAATTAAATTTTGGTTATGTAGTGGTGGTAGGAAATGGTTCGACTTTAGTTAGCCGAACGCCTAAACCAGGCGTGCCAAAATTCATAGATTAATCGACGAGTTGGAGTGCGAGACAGTTGTTAGATTCAATACTTCCAACTTCCAAGTTCCAAACAACAATTTGTGAACAATGTTTAGCCAAGTCCTTGTTAATATGTTCTAGAAATGTCAACAGTATATGCAGTTACAACGACTGATGAAAAATCAGAGAGGCCCCCTTTGTTGAAAGGTTGATGCCAACTGGTCAAGTAGTTAAGGGTAAGGCTCAATCAAACATATCAGAACCAAAAGAGTAAAGCTAAAAGCCAAGGAACATGGAAAACAACCTTTATCTTTTAGCAACTACTAGGTCCATGATTAATTAAGCAAGTAGGTGTTAAAAAAACATAGACAGAGAGGATGGACAAAATCATGAAACGCATGGTTTATGGAGTGTCAATGTGTCATCATGGTCTAGCCACCAACCCGACCACATTCCCAACAAGCACCATCTAGAAATTAGAATCCAAATGCTAGCTTCCAAGTTCCAACAGTAAAATGAAAATTCAACCTGGTCTTTGTTATTTTTTAGGTTGCTCTGAATTTATAACTAATATTACTAGTACTAAAATAATAATAATAATTTTGTTATTGTTTTTTTAGAAAAAAATTGTTATTGTTGATACATGTACAACTTGCATTGCATTTGCATCACACACCCAACCTCCTCTCTTTAGATGATATTGGTGTCCTAGGGTTTCGGTGAGGGGTAGTTGCCTAAGGTTTTTGGGATATGTATGTGTAGAAGACATCGAATATTTGCCTTAGAAGCCAAGTCTTCCCTTTATAGCGTGATGTGTTAGGGTTTTTGGATCCTCCAATCATGTCGTCAAGTCCAAACCTACGAAATTGAATTTGGTGTTGTAACTAAGTTGACGCAGTTACCGTTACAGCCGTCTGATTTATATCAATGGTAAAACTGCGTGTCAAATAAATGTAAAGGAATTCTTATAAAGAACGTGTGTATTGGGTATAACATGGTCATCAAATTGGATACAACATTAACAAATCTTAAAGGAATTCTTACAAAGAATGTGTGTATATGACAGAATACATTAAAAGAATCAACTAAATTTAATTAACAGCGATAAAAACTAAATAAGCATAGCTTAGCTTCTTTCCCAACTATGTTTGTTGATCAGCAAGAAGAACAACAATCCTTATCTTGCAACCTTCAATAATCATCTACTAAAGTCTATGCTATTTACAGTAAGAATTTAAAATTTAAGCTTTCAAGTTTTAATCCAAATAATTATTCTTCTGTAACCCAAGTTCTGCTGCTTCTTCTTCTTCTTGTGCTTCTACTAAACAACGAACCAGAAAAGCTACGATTTAAATTAACATTCCCAAAAAACGATAAAAAATTTCGAAAAATTCTCCGAATTCCACGTCTCTCTCTAACTCTATTACTTCCAACAGTCAAAGAAATTCTTCTAGAATCTTCGTTTGAATTGTTACCATCCATCTCCGTGTAAACAATCGGTAACTGAATATCACCGGCTCTCCGCCCACCGGCGAATCTTCCAACAGCAAATCCACCTCCCGGTAACCTCCATATCGTCAATCCAACCGCTTCTTCATCAATCTGACCGGAAATCCTACTCTCCGACGCGTTTTGATCGGACGGTAATTCGTGCCGACACACCGGACACGAATTTCGCATTGAAAGCCATGGGAGAATGCAATCGGAATGGTAAAGATGATTACACGGCATCTTACGCGCTTCAGAACCTAGCTCGAATTGTTCTTTGCAAACTGCGCAGTGAATTTCTGATTCGATTTCTGAATCGGTGATTTCAACGGTTGGTATTGACTCTATCGCCGCCTTTGACGCCGGTGGATTCTCCGACCTTCCGAAACCGTTGATTTCTATTTGAGAGAATTGCTCTAACAACCGATCGAAGCCGGAACCGAGTAATAGCTCCGACATGCTTGGCGGAAGTGGACGTAGATCGGTGCCGTTACTGTCTTCATAGTATAATTCAAAGCTACTTATATTCCCCTCGCTATCACCACCACCGCCGCTGCCGGCGGCGTCGGCACTGACGCCGGCTGTGGTGTCTTCTCTAGGTCCACGGAGAACGATCACAGGATTAAAAGGCGAACGGCTGCCGCCGGCGTTACGACGTCGGCGGCGGGAGGGTTGTCTTCTGGAGGACTGAATTCCGTCGGCGAAAAGAGAAACCGCCGGTGATTGACCGGCGTGAATCTCTTCGACGAATCCGTTTTGGCAGTGAGGACAAACGACATCGTTTTGGTTGAAGATGTGAATGAAACGCGTGCAGCTATAGCACCAAAACGACGTCGTTGAGGATGGTGTTTCAGTTTCCGAGTTCATTTAGTTTATTTTTGTTTTTGTTGACTCGGAGAGGAAATGAAGTTTTTTTTTTTAGTAAGTGGGTTGAATGATAAAGGAAGAAAGGTTCAATATAAGGGGGTTAGAGAAAGAGGAAAAAATTGAAGTACGCGTTTTTCAACTACGAATACCAGGACTAGGACCTACTATAGTGTACTGTGTATACACTGTCTCTGCTGGAAAATACATGGCAATTTCTGATTTTATATTGTATAGTTAATTGATTAAATGGCTTGATTGAGTATCAATAATTGAATAAAGAAGCACTAGTACTAGGAAAATGAATCATGGGACCAGTTGAAATGAGTTGGGAATTACTAGGATATGGCAGGCAGCAGGCTCTTGAGATGATTAGGATTAATAGGGTTAATTTTTTTTTGACACTAGGATTAGGATTAAATAGAGTTGATTAATTACATCATTTGATTGTTGAAAGTGGGGAGAATGAAACCGTGGATGGCCCCTAGATAATGGAATGGATGAAAAGAAAAAAAAATGCATAAAGGAGAGAAGGAGATGTCAATTTCAATTTTGAAGGTTGAAATGGAAACGGTGAGGTGTAGAGAAATAAGACAAGTGATAAGGTTTGTTCATTCATTGTTTACTATTAATAATTAATAACAAATAAATAAAAAATTCAATTTGATCTCTCATAATTTTTTTGTCTAATTATCTTTCACGCAAATATTTATTAATCTCTAACATAACATTTTTCTATAAGGATAGACTAGTCCTTGGTTGAAATAAGTTATAATTAATAGAGAAATTTGTAATTTATGTCTCGTATAAGATGTTAGAGATTGATTTGGATTTTTCATTGTTGAAGAATCCAGAGATATATGCAAATGTATAGAAAAAGAGTTACAAAATGAAATAATATAGTCTAAATTAAACATAAGATGTGTCAAAAAGCTTTACAAGACAAAAAAATAAAAATTAAAAAATCGTACCCTAGACAAAGAGACATATTATTCCGCCTAAATGAAGATATAAGAAAGAGTTGGCTTTGGAACCCTTGAGCCACCATCAAATATGAAGTTTCACCCTATTAATTGAGTGTTCAAAGATTATTATTTTTTTTGGAAAATTTGTATGTTCCGCTCCTTCCAAATATTTGATTAGTAAACCAAAATATCTAGTTAGTTACCAACCAAATTAATTGAAAACTTAGTCAAATATCCTTCCTAAAAAGATGAGAGCCACAAATTAAATAGCATACCACTGACATCATAGGGGTGCACGCTCAAAATCCCCAACCATCGCTTAATAGACACCTAAACACTCCCAATAAAACAACAATCCCAAAACGATAGGCCCACAAGTGTACGGTTCTACCGAATAGTAAAAGGTATCGATCCCACATGGAGTTTTAGTGATTACCAATCTAATTTTTAGTTTTGATTAGCTGAAAGGGAATAATCTAGTAAAGAGGAATTTTTGTTTGGTAAAGAACTCATAAATAGTACAGTGTCATAGGATTGTGGTTCTATTCATAACGATAAATCATTGACACTCCCAATCCATTTTATGTTGTATACTGAGTTCTTTCCTAAGGGTCGAGTTTAGGGATCCATCATTAGATTTTTCCCACAATCTCAATACTAGAAAAGTCTACTCACACATGATCATAATAGGCAAAGGATTATAAGATAAAGACATGAAAGTAAATGACATAAAAATAAATGAAGGAATGAAAACAAAGATAAAGAACTTGAAATATAAATTACTGAAAATGTAAAAAACAGAAAGTAAAGGAATACAAGTAAAAAAACAAAAGCTTAAGAAAATTTCATGATCCTACTTTCAATTTTGGAGTAAGTTTACAAGTATGAAGTGAATCTCGTTGGCTCATAAATGAGTTCTATTTACAACCTAGTATCATAGACAAGACATTGAATTTGAGTTACAAGCCATAAATAGAGAATTTCAATGGTTGGTAACAACCATTTTGGTTCTACAAAGGGAACACAGGTCGTGTGTGTAACACCCCAAATTTCCAACATAAAAATTCATACATAATTATCAGAGTATAACACAATGGGATGTCACACATCATAAAAATCCTTAAAATAAAAGGAATAATAATTCTTTATCCTTCAAAATTCATTAACATAAATCTTTTCAAAAACTTTGCAGCGGAATCATAATTCAAAAATCCTTAAAGGAATTAGTTCTTGGCACAAGGCCTCATAAGCATCTCAAAATTCAAAGGTAAATCGTAAACATCATAATTAGTTCAACATGATACATAAAGGAATAGAATTCAATAAAACCTCATCCCGTTACATATCAGAACATTTCCTACGACACCACAAGGACCTCTCACATCGTCGAATCTATGCTTGGTCACCTGCACTTGCCCACAAGGCGGCAATTCCAACAGAAGGGGTGAGATTCACAACAATTATATTAACATATAATTCAAATATCTATTCTTAACAACAACGACAACGACAACCATCGCATATAACGGAAACATCTCAAACATCTACATATAATAAATCATCTTAAAACATCTTCACATAACCAATCATCTCATAACGTGTTAGACACAAAACTCGACAAATGCAACTCTAACATCTTAAACATCATGCATGTGGTACCAATATTTTAGCTTAAATAAGCTTCACCGTCGCTTTGAGCAAATGCTCCACACTTGGAGTAAACATTGATCACAATGCATTTTTGTCTATGCACCCCCATTCCAAACAAACATCAACAAAACCTTCCCCTGTAAATGTATAATATAAAGTAGCCATAAAATTTCTCCATATAGACAAGATCCCTCCATTATTCCCCTCCGAAGGAAGGAAAGACCAGTCAAAATCATCACCTCCCCACAACGCCACACAAAACGATGTCATAACAACCTCCATTTTAGTCTCTTGTATGGCCAAAAAATCTATCTTATGGTGACACAACAATTCTTTAATTTTATTCCTCTTCAAACCACCTCATAAACCCCTCACATTAAAAGTTGCCACAATCATTTATCACCTCTAGCTTTCCCCCTCTTTGCTTTGTTTTTTTATCAACATGTTCCGAAGAAATCACCCTATTAAAAACCCCTACTGCCATAGAGAAGTTAAAGCCTGCTTCTTGTTGAATACCAAATAATTTGGACGCTTCAAATTCTTTAAACGGGTCTCTCTCTTCATCCAGTGTTACCGGTAGTTCTCTTTCTCTCCTTTGATCCTCCATAATTTGCCTGAAGCCAGACCCACACCCCCCAGCTGGCCTGACCAGTAACAAAAGAGGTTATCCCCTCATCCACTCCACGTCGCTGCCTGCCCTTCCCAAATCGTTACTTACCGCCCGCGCAGATGTAACCTCTGCCTCACAACCCTCATCAGAACGGATTTTGGACTCATCCAAGCTCCTCCAGCCTTTACCTCTATGTTCCTTGGACCTTTGCAATTTCTTAACCAAATGAGAAGGTCCAAGCGAATTCACCACTGACTTAGATTGTTTACATTTGTGACGCTTTTTTAGATAAACACGGACCCTCCTTTCTTGCTCATATGCATGATCAGCAATCGAATCACTAAACTCTAAAATATCGGAATCATCCGATAAAAATCTGGTGTGTCTATTCATTCTTGCACCTCCCACCAACTGAATAGCAATATGAGTTTCAGGAACCATTGTATCCCCATTTGACCCAATCAAGCCCCTTTCAACAGAAACATAGTTAATCCTATTAGCCAAATCCGGCCCATTTGGAACAATCAGATCGGGTGGCCCACTCCAAGATGGGGCCACCTGTTGGGACCCTTCCACAGTCATGTGTGCCATAGCCAGGCAATCTTCATTGAGAAGCTTGTTCCCCAATTCCGGACCCACCCACATATGTTCCCCAAACTCTGAACCCACCATAAATGCTCCCTTACCATCAATAAGCACTCCTTGCTGACCAACTCTGCCATCATCCCCTATGTTAGCCACGTGTCCACTCCCCATTTGATTGGAGGAAGAACTAGCCCCGAAAGGTAGGACCCTCTGTTTGGATCCCAGCAAATCTTCATTTTGACCTTCATGTAGTCCCATCTCAGCATAGGTTAACTCAAACCTATGGTTAGTAGCTAGCCTTACAGGGCTGACCACACCCTCATTGGAAGATTCGGCCAACTCCTGCCCCACCACCTCTACGCCGGTAGAAAACCCATCAGACTCCACCTCCCAAACCTTGGACTCCTCCACCCTGTCCTCCATAGAAACACCACCCTCCTCCATCACTGAAATCTCATAGACCACCCTGAAACCTTTATACTAAAGGTTTCATGTATTAAATCCATCTTGTTAGAAGCAACTAAAATCCTAGCCATATCAAATCTACCTCTCTCAATGGTAACCTCATCAAAGTCAAGAAAATCACCAAAGAGAGACCCCAACTTCTTGAACATCTTTTCCTCCCACACATGAAGAGGAATGCCAAAAAATCTCAGCCACACTTTCCTGCTCCTTGCCACCAAGTTTGGTTGCCACCTTCTTACCTCCTTGAAAATGATCCACCACCATTGATCATGATCCCTTTGAGCTGTTTCCAACTCACCACCCATCAACAGTTGCAATAGCACCATTTTTTCTCCCATAGCTGTGACCTTAATATTACCACAACCTTCCATTTTCAAACTATGTTGAAGCAGTGCCGCCTCTTTATGAACATGGAGGAAGCCCACAAAGCAATCATTCAACAGTTCTAGCACATCTTCATTGGGGACCAATTCCATGCAAGCACATTGCTTCTTCTTATCCACCCTTTGCTCTAGTTCGCCCACAGCTACATTCCAGAAGGAGATACCCTCCAGCACCACCCCTTTGGTTACCTTCCGCGACAACACTCTTGTCAGCCACTCCCTTCTCTTCTCTACCAAACCTTGCCTTGTTCACCTTCAGCCTCCTATCCCCCCACCAAATCTCTTCCAACTCAACCTCCAACCTCCTCACATCTAACACTTCCTTGAACTTAACGAAACCGAAACGACGATCCCACCAATCTCTCTTCTTGGGGAAAAATACCTCCCCAACCCAACCAAAGTCTCCGAACAACTTTCTCATGTCCGATAACAGGATGGAATCTGGGAAGTTGGTAAAAAAGAAAGACATTGTAATAGAGTCCAGATGCCGGAAGTAACCATCTTTCCTCTTGGTCGTCGGACCGGAGTCAACCTCCGCCTTGGGCGCCTGAGTCCTAACCCCCTCCGCTGCATTTGTCGCTGAAGCACTATTTGTGTCCCTTGTGGCCCCATTTTTCCCTTTCCCCACTCCCTCTCTCTCTAGATTCTCTCTCATAGTTTATTTGTTAGTCTTGTTCTTAGTATGTTTCTCTTTTCTTTATTGGATGTAACAAGCTTTCTTTCCTCCACAGTTGCACATGCAACATCAGAAGCAGTTTTCTCCATAACTTAGACATCGGCAATTTCAGGCTAGACATCTTTCTTCGGTGCATATGCAACATGACATTGGTCAAAGTCAACTCATTTAAGGAAATCAGATTACTCGTCTAAACCAGTTTTCTGGTTATGCTAATAGTGTGTTACTTAGTGCTGCTCAAACAACACCAAATACCTAAATGGTATGATAGGCATGTCATATAATTTAAATCCAACAAGTAAACAAAAACATGAGTTTTTTCTGGCCTAGTAGAGTTGCCACCCTGTTTGAAAATACTATTTTCTTGATCTTTGATGATGTGTTGTTCTCGTGTTTCTTTAAAGTGCACTTTTCACCCCTTAAGTTTCAAAAAGTTGCGATTTTGGCCCTCTATTTAAAAAAATTACAATTTTGGTCCCTTTCGTTCCAAAATTGCTAGGAAGACGCCACGTGTCCTTAAAAAGGGGTCATAATCGCAACTTTTTGAGAAGATAAGGGGTCAAAAGATCATATTCCCTTATGTTAGAAGGTCAAAAGAGCATATTTCCCTAAACATAGGGGGTCACTTTTGTCATTTTCTTTCATAGGGGGCCAAAATCGCAACTTTTTAAAACTTAAGGGGTGAAAAGTGCACTTTAGCCTTCTTTGTAATGCCCATACTCTTAATTTGCTTTCCTTCAACAATTACTTCTATGATGATTTTTGCTTCATAATCTCAGATTCCTAACATTTCAGCCGGAATAACTTCACAGTCTCTTTTGCCACGAATGCAGGTTAGTTCTCTCATTGGTTTTTTTGGAGTAAATTTTTTGTCAGATTAGAATAAAAGGCAAGCCGAGGAACTTATGGTGAATGATCAATCCATGATGTTCTTGGCATGTTTTCTAACCCTATGATTTAGTCCTTGTAAAGATTGGTCAGTATTTTGTTTCACTATGCATCCACATTGTAATTTGTGATGTATTTTTCTGAATGGAACTTTGCGATGGGCACAATAATAAGTTATAACCGAAACTAATAGGTTACTTTAGGGGATGCTCTACCTTTTTTCTAGACAAAATAATTGCCATGCACTTATTGTTTTTCATGATCAGTATAGAATGAATAGCTGTCTTGCCTTGCTTACTAGTTAACCTTTGATCATACGAGGATAACGTTGAAACTTGCTACATGATTTATTTCCTCAGTTCGGATTATCTGGCTACAATCCTCAGCGAAGTCATCCTTCTTATATGTTGAGTGATCAAAGTATGAACTTCATTCCTCATTGTCATTTACTCTATTTTCTACTTGTTTTGTTGCTAAATCATCCATCACTGGGGGTTTACATTGCAGTGTTTAACATGGGAAGTGGCAACCCTGGTGGTATGATGTCGATACAACAGCAGCAGCGGCAACAACAACACGGTTCACAAGGTGCATTTGGTGGCATGGCATCCAACGCTCAGAATCTACAATCTGGTATGATGACGCTTCAGAATGCGCAACAGAATCATCCCAATTTCACTCAACAGTGATAGGACTGGGCATGATTGGGTTCAGTTTAGAATGAATCAAACCATTTTTTTACTCTAGAAACATATTTCACAAAAACTAAAGCAAACTGTTTTGTTTTTTCTTTGTTCTTTTGGATTGCCAAGCTGTTTAGATTATTTAAAAGAACTGAACTGTATAAAATAAATATGATTCCTTTTGGGTTTGTGTAATGAGGTAAGATTTGTGCAGATTAGAGTTTCATCTTTTTTTAATTTATAATTAATTCATCTGATTTTAATTGGAACCAAAGTACACAAAAAGAAGAAAATAGTGTATCCCTATTTACCACCTCAGAAATCTAACATAATGTAAACTAGTATTTTATAAATTTTACCCCATTATTCACCAAGTTGATTTTACCCCGTATACATATCTTTTTTCTAAGCCCAAAATCTTTTATCAACAAAGCTATTGTGTGACAATCTCAACAACAAGAAGATGGGAGCACACAAGATTGAGTGACAAACTATATTTATGGTAATATGTTGGTACTTGTGGATGTGGAGGAATAAGAGCATTTTTGAAGTGGAGTTTCATCACCCTTTCAATCCAATTGATGTGATTCTTAAGATGGCTACGAAGATTGATAGCTGCAAACAAACACACATAACCTGATGGCCTCAACACTCTGACACTATTTTCATTGGTTGGAAGAGACCATATGAGGGTTGGGTTAAACTCAACTGTGACAACGAGCATAAAAGCTCAGTTAGTCTTTCGGGATTTGGCGGACTTTCCCGTGATAGCAAAGGAAATTGTTTGAATGGTTATGCTCGTAAGATAGGATCATGTGATGTGCTACATGCAGAGATGTAGGGCATGTATATTGATATGAATATGGCTCGAAGACAAGGGATCACACACCTACAAGTGGAGAGCGACTCCAAAGTTTTGGTTGACATGGTAACTGGGAAATGTAACATCAACGACAATGTTTCTACCTTGATTCGGTGCATTCTAATCTAAAAAATATGAGTTGGCAAATTCAAATCAACCATACATGGTATCAAGGAAACATGTTGACTAGCAAATTTTAATCTATATTTGAACTCCTTTGATTTACATGTTATTGAGACTCATTCTAAAAAGCTTCAATGTTTTTTTTTTATGACGTTTATGGGCACTTGCATGCCTCGAAATGTTGGTTTGATAACTTAGTTTTTTTTTTCTTTTCTTGGGATCTGCCCTCTTCATCTTCATGTACCAAAAAGCTATTGTGTCTTGAATTGAATTGATGGCTGTTTACGTTGATGTGGAGACACAACATTTATGACCATTTAACTAGGCGAGTAACAATAAAGAAGATATTTCATTTCTCAATAAGAAGTTAGATCCCTGTCCTAACAAAAGAAAAAAGAAAAGTTAGATCTTGCAACCCAATAAATTGCCTACACAGCATTTAACTCCAGTCTCCGTAAAAAAAAAAAGTGCATTTAATTTGAGGAATGAATTTGTTAGCTAATTCAACTTATAAATCTTAATTCAACTTGAAAAAAATGTTAAAGTTGTTAAGTCGAATGTCATGATCAGATATCGAACATCGACTTTTCTTAATGATTATTGTCATTTCTTGTATCTAAAAAAATCTCTTTATTTTGTTAGCTAATTTATTGAGTTGCAAGTTGTTTGAACTATTATTTTTGTTAATCATCCGATTCATAGGGGAAAATGTGTCCTAGTAATCTAGAGTTTGTCCGGAAAGTAAGTAAAGTCCGACAAAACATTGTTCTATCTATGAATCGAATTCGGATTCTCCCAAACAATTCGTGTTTGATGAAACTCATTAGTCACTTGAGTTCAATGACTTATGCAAATTTGCTTCTTGAGTCAAACTAACATCTTAAAATAAATTGAAAGGAGTGGAATGACGTGACAAAATATTGTAATTTTATTAAATGTCATTGTAAAACAAATTTATATTAAAAGTGTGTGT
The DNA here is from genome assembly GCA_946800305.1 of Medicago arabica. Taxonomy (NCBI): domain Eukaryota; kingdom Viridiplantae; phylum Streptophyta; class Magnoliopsida; order Fabales; family Fabaceae; genus Medicago; species Medicago arabica. The sequence continues at coordinate 53,676,092 of OX326971.1, forward strand.
CCTTTAAACTCAAATTAAAATACGATCAAATTGCTCTATCCTAACTCTATATACAAAAAAAATAATACACACAATTTTTGTTTTGTTTTGAAAGCTTGATACACAAATTAAACATGTTAGTTAACTTTCCACCAAAACAAATGTTAGTTAAATGTATTCATTAAATTTTTTTCTATAAAAATTAATATATTTATAATGCTACCATTATTGGGTCTAACAGTGAAATTTGGCATGCTAAGTATTGATACATGATTCCTTCAAAAAAAAGTATTGATAAATGATATATTGTGAATATAAATATGCGTTGCAACGTATCAAATATTTTTACAACTTTTTATTAATTAATTTTATATAAGAATTTTCTTAAAGGATTTTTATATAAGAATTTGCCTCTTTCATTCTTTTTATGTAAGAATTTGCTTCATGGGACCATTAATTTAATGATATTTTTATTTTTTTTTTGAAAGAAATTTAACGATATTTTTGAATTGCAAACTCTAAAAATGACTTTATTTTTGTTAAATTTAAGTATAGAAAAAAGTACTAATTTACCTACTAAATTTTGAAGGGTTAAATAGTTTGAGATCTCGAGTTCAAACTTAAATGAAAAAGTAAATATTATTTAACAATTAATCAATAACATTTTTCATTCTAAAAAACATAGAAAAAGTATAGTAGAGAAAACGTTAATTTATTTAAAACGCAAATATGTTGTTTTTAACTAATTGGAATTATTCTTCCAAAAATAAAACTAATTGAAATTATGACTGATCATATTTTAACCACTTTCCGCTGTTTATCATTTTCGTGCAAAATCTGTGGAAAACTATTTCAGAGTATCAAAATATATAACTTAAAAAAGGATGAATAGGGAACAGATTACATGAAAATGTTACCATCAAAAAAGACAATAAGCAAATTATACAATCACGTGCTATAAAAAATGGCAGCACCATCTTATACCTATTTCCTGGGAGGAGTATGGTAAACATGTGGTTTTAATAACTATGCATTGACATCCTTTAAAAAAAAAAAAAAACTATGCATTGACATATTTCGCAAATGTCAATTTTATTTTTTGAAGGATCAAATGTCAAATTTTTATTTCTTACTTTAAAAACATCTTGAAAAATACAGAATGCAAATGCAAATCTAATGCATTTCGTTTAAATTTATTATCGGATTTGCAGGAAGCAATTGAGTAATAGTGTAGTGTAGGGTAATGCAGTTAGGATCGAGATCCTACTTAGGATTGGTCGGTCGGTGAAAGAACGTAAACACGAGAAACTTAACACGATTCGTAAGTAGGGTCGATAGGCGGTTAATAATGTTGAAAGAATAGATAGAGAAAATAAAGAAAAAAACAGAGCAACCAAGCATAAAAATAGAGATAATAGAGAAAAATAGAGGAAACCAAACAAAACAACAAAATAGAGAAAACAGAGGAAAAACGACAAAAAATAGAGGAAACAAAGGAAAAATGGCAAAAAAAAACCGAGAAAACAAAGCAAAAATGAACTGGAATAAAATTGAAGTACGATCGAGTCGTTTTGAGACATAGAATTGTACGATCCAATGAGTCATCACTCGATCCTACACTGATGTAGGGGGTATGGCTGGGTGGTAGAGGGCATCCTTGTTCTCACATAGTTTCTCATACTTTCTAGATTCTTGTTCTCGAAAATATAAACAACCGAGAGTACTACCATTTCAACTTTTGTCAAAAAAAAAAAGAAGTAACTAATTCAACCAATCATTAGAACAAAATGATGGAAGAATTAATATCTTCACTCAGGGCCGGACCTTGGGGGTACAAAGAGCTCAATGAAGTTGGGGCTCCTCAATGTATGGGCCTAAAAATAAAATTATAGCTCAGTAGTGTTACTAAGTACTACCCCACTAAAAAAATTCCTTATGAGAATTTTGATACATACCACCCGTGTTTCTTTTCTTATTCTCTTTTTCTCTTCTGATACCCGTACGACGCATTACATTATCACCACTCCTCCACCAGACTTCCCTTTTCTTCTTCCCCAAATTAATTTCCGACCAGGCTACAACATATTCTCAACACATATTCAATAGATAATACAAATTATCTGGCTCCTTTCAATAGATAACACATGTTTTTAATGTGATTTGTGTTGGTTGCATATGAATCACTAGAAGTCTAATGTGAAAGTAGGATATATTGGGAAGAACATGGTGATTGGATGCTTTGTTGGATGCTAGTAGTCTTTGACAACAAGACAACATGTTTGTGAAGGTGGAGTCAGATGGCAACATAATCTCTGTTTCAATAGTAAGTTTCTAGGGTACAAAAGCTTTGCTTCAATAATAGCTAACTATAGTTAACTAAGCTAACCCTTTAACCTCTGCTATAACATAAACGTGTTAAAAAAATATAAACAAATAAAGGTCCATATTGAATAAAAATGTGTTCACATTTTGACCTTTTCACATTGGTTCATATTTTGAACAAAAATGAAGTTGAATATCCATATACACACACGTACAATGGTACTTGTAAATAACTTATTTTACTTATCCATAATCATCAAAGTATCTGTATTTTATCTATGGGTATCAATTTTTTTGACACCGAACACTTGTTTTTGGGATACTTTTAACTCCACAATTTCCTAAAAACCAAAGTATTATTCTAAACATATATACATACAAAACGAGGACATATATATATATATATATAACTCATGAACAAATATGTTTTGTCTAACATGCACAGACAAAATACTCTAACATCATGTACAAATATCTTATATATTATTGAATCAAAAAGTAGTATTAATTTTTTTTAATTTAATAGTAAAATTTATTGATACAACAATAAAAACTAGCATGTGCATGATTAAAATTTGTCTCATTTTTACACCTATAAAATTGGCCTTGAAAACAAAGTAGATAGCTCCCTTATTTTTTCATCACCTAATGAGATGATACTAAACCAACCCTCTACCAGAGCTGTCAAAACGGGTCAGCCCTAATGAACTTCGAGCTTTATCGGGTCGGGCCAAAAAGCCCGGTTTAAAAACGGGCTCGAAACATACTACCCGAGCCCGGCCCTCCATGGGCCGCGGGCTAAACGGGTCGGCCTATATTAAAAATGACATATTTTTTTTTATAAAAATAAGTACTATAAAATACTCCTAATAATTTTTTTATAAATGATATTTTTAACATGTTTAAATAATGCATAATACAAAAATAAATTTTAAACATTTTCGTACAAACGTCGTAAACTAAAATGGTGAGAAAATCAATTTTAAATAAATTAGATATGTTGTGGTTATAAATATTTATATATTCGATCTTTAAAATTATAAATAACGAATCGAGTAAATATAATTTTATATTATATTTATATTTGTGTTAATTCAATGAATTTTCACTTTTATTTTTCACTTTGATAATCAATTAAGTAAAGAATTATTTGAAAAATATATATAATTTATATGATTTTTTTTGTTATGCGAGCTTATGGGCTACCCGCGGTCCGTTCGGGTTAGCCCTAACGGGTACCGGACTTTTTAGAGCCTAAAAAGCCCCCTTGAAATTCGGACTCAATATTTAAGGTCCAAGCCCTCTAATTAATCGGATTAAACGGAGCGGCCCATACGAACGGGCCCGTTTTGACAGCTCTATCTCCTACCCAAATAAGCCAAATGTGGAACTTTGGAGCAACGGGCAGTTGGAGAAATTTAACTGGTCTTAGCTAACACTAGGTATACTAGTACTAGTACCACTGTGTTGTGACCCATTTTCATTCAAACATCGAATCTAGTAACATTACGTGTCATTATCAAATAATAGTTAGCCCTATGTGTCACTTGATTACAAATCTTTCTTTCAACAAATAAAAGGAAAAAATATATATTCTCTCTCTTAATCCATGACTATAACACCACTGCTGTCTCTCGGTTGATTTACCTCTAGTTTTATTTTACTATATTTCTTACGCAATTTCACACTTTTTTTATCGGGTTCCAACTCCGAATCTTTTATATATTATGTATTATTTATATTAGCTGAGTTAAATTCATGAGAACCGCAATTTCATATATTTGACGAGGAGAAAAAAATGAAAATGTGAAAAAATAAATTTATTTTGTTCCCATAAGTTTAGCTGGATTAGTAAAAACAATTTGTTCTAATGGAAGTCGAGTTCGAACCTATTAAATTTATAAATTTTTAATTATTAAACTACTTAATAAAAAATGATCGTGCTAACTAGATCAATAGTTAACAAGACAAAACAAAACACTGTAAATCAAAATCATCATGTTTTACATGTTTAAAATTTTAACTATATAAACAAAAAAAAGGATATTTTGGATCGAAAACATCATGTTATACATGTCTAAAACGTTAATTTTCCAAATACAAGTTCTTTCTTAAAAACAAACTACACAAGTTCTAAGATACTTTCCTTACAAAACGAATTCTAAGATATTTATACTAAATCTAGTTTTTTTTTTTTTTTTTTGTCAAGTAACTTAGTGGATGAAACTCATATATTTTTAAATATGGAGAAGGGGGATGCCATGAGTTTGAACCCCTGCCCTGCATATATAATACAATGTCCTTGACAATTGAGCCGAACCTCTACCCTTACATATATAATACAATGTCTTTGACAATTGAGCTATGTTCATGAAGACTAAATTTAGTTCTTTAATTAGTGCCTAAGACACATGTTAATATTTTAAAAAGAAAAAACATATGTGTTGTGTTGGGTTTGCTTCATGAGTGTATATAATCCTCTTGTTCTAAATAGACCAAAACCCTAATAGGGGTTCTTCTAGCAACCATCAACCAATCGCCGCCAAATTCATCGCTGTCATCAACACTCTCATTTTCATCTCACTGCAAAATATTTCACCCTTTTCATCACTCTCTTCATTTCCCACAATTTATCACCTCAATTTCCTTCTTCAAGACTAGATTTTTATCATCAATTTCATATCACCAATTATGGAATTAAGCTTCAAATTCTCAAATTTTCGATACCCTTTTGATCATTGATTCTGAATATAGTTTAGTTTCATCTCTTAGCGTTGATGGGGTTAGTTAATTATAGTTATTATTATAATTATGATTAATTTTTGTTAAGGGTAGTTACAAGTTAGTGCTTTTGATGCTGTAAATATGGGGCTTTTGCGTTTTGATGATAAAAGTTTCCGTTTTTAGGTTATTTTAACGGTTGAGGGTTAAGGGTAGTGATGGGTAGTGATCAGGTTTGAGATTTTTAAGTGAAAAAAATGTTGTCTGATATGGGTAGGAGGCCAGTGATTGGTGGTGGTAATGAGGGTTCGTTTGGAGATGAATTTGAAAAGGAAATCGGGATGTTGCTCCGCGATCAACGGCGTCATGAGGTTGATGATCATGAACCTGAACTTAATTTGTATAGGAGTGGATCAGCTCCTCCAACTGTGGAGGGTTCGTTGAGTGCAGTTGGAGGGTTGTTTGGAGGTGGTTCTACGGCTGCTGCTGCAGTTTCGGAGTTTTCCGGGAATGGTTTTGGTTCTGAGGAAGAGCTTAGGTCTGATCCAGCTTATCTACAATATTATTACTCTAATGTGAATTTGAATCCTAGACTTCCTCCTCCTTTGCTATCAAAGGAGGATTGGAGGTTTTCGCAGAGATTAAAAGGCGGAGCTTCTGCAGTTGGTGGAATTGGAGATAGGAGGAAGGTTAATGGAGCTGATGAGAATGGTGGAAGAGCGGTGTTTGCTACACCTCCGGGTTTTAACAATAGGAAAAGAGAGACTGAGGTGGTGGCTGATGAGAAAACTAGAGGTTCTGCTGAGTGGGGTGGCGATGGACTCATTGGTTTGCCAGGACTAGGTCTTGGGACCAAACAAAAGAGCCTTGCAGAAATTTTTCAGGTGCCTTGCTTCTTTCGCAGTATTTTGCATTCGTTTCCTTTTCCCTGGATTTTATGTCACTTTTGTTTTCAGTTTGATCTTTTCTTCCACTGTAAAATCTTTTGAGCACATGAAATGTTTTGAAACCTACAAAACCGCCAACAAACTGAATAAATTTAATTGATTTGGCTGTGTATGGGGTTCACATTCAGCACTTCCTAAGAATCCTATATTTGGCACACTTGTAAACATCACAGTTTTAATAAAGCTTATGTGCATATGTCGATAATGGTACTGCAGCGACTGTATTGTTGAATTCATATCTTTAAGCCTCACATCTGTTCAGCTTAATCTTTAGTTTTCTTTCAGTTTGATCTTTCCAGACCCTTTTTCTTCTCGCGATCATCTATAACAAGTGATTGTGCAGGATGACATGGGACATAACACCTCTGTCACAGGCTTTCCGTCTCGTCCAGCCAGTCGCAACGCATTTGATGAAAATGTTGAGATTACATCCTCTGCAGAAGCAGAACTGGCTCATTTGCGCCATGATTCCTCAGCCACTGATGGTTTGAGATTTGGATCAAATGTTCAGGGGTCACCTGCATCCCAAAATGCTGGTCAACAGGCTTCATATTCTTATGCTGCTGCACTTGGTGGTTCTTCCCTATCACGAAGCACTACTCCTGATCCACAACACGTTGCTAGGGCTCCCAGTCCTTGCCCCACACCTATTGGTAGTGGGAGAGTTGTTGCTGCCGAGAAGAGAGGTATTACCAGTCCTGATGTCTCATCTGGCATCAATGGGTCTGCAGATATTGCGTCTGCATTGTCTGACATGAATTTGTCAACAGATGACGTGCTAGAAGGCGATAACCATTTCCCATCACAAGTTGAGTCCGATGTTAATAATTATCAAAGATATCTTTTTGGTATGCAAGGTGGTCAGGATCATGGCAAGCAGCACGCATATTTAAAGAAGGCTGAATCAGGACACATGCCGAAAACAGCTCATTCTGATTCAGGTAAGAGAAGTGGAAGCGGGTCAGACATGAGAAGTCCATCCTTGGATAGGCAGGTCGAGCATCAAAAGTCTGCCGTTTCTCCCAACAACTTGTATTTCAATGGATCACCTGGCTCCCCTTATAGTGGTGGAGGTGGTTTGCCTGCACAATACCAGCCTTCAGATGGTTCTAATTCACCATTTAATAACTATGGCCTGAGTGGTGGGTATGCTGGAAATCCTGCTGTGGCATCGTTCATGGCTAACCAACTTGGAACTGGTAATATGCCACCCCTGTTTGAAAACGTTGCTGCAGCATCAGCTATGGCGTCCCCTGGAATGGACTCAAGAATTCTTGGAGGTGGTTTGCCCTCTGGAGTTGCTTCTCCATCTGATGTGCATGTTCTCAGTAGAATGGGGAATCAAATTGCAGGTGGGGCTCTTCAGTCTCCTTATGTTGATCCGATGTATCTTCAGTACATGAGGACACCCGAGTATGCTGCTGCACAACTTGCTGCTCTTAACGACCCATCTGTAGACAGGAATTACTTGGGCAACTCATATATGAATTTACTTGAGCTTCAGAAAGCTTATCTTGGATCTCTGCTTTCACCTCAGAAGTCACAATACAATGTTCCATTGGGTGGTAAATCTGGTGGTTCCAACCATCATGGATATTTTGGAAATCCTACATATGGTGTTGGTTTGTCTTATCCAGGAAGTCCAATGGCAAACTCTTTATCCACTTCTCCAGTTGGATCTGGCAGTCCTATTAGGCACAATGACCTGAATATGCATTTTGCTTCTGGAATGAGGAACGTAGCTGGGGTCATGGCACCATGGCACCTAGATGCTGTAAATGTAGATGAAAACTTTGCTTCATCTCTGTTGGAAGAGTTTAAAAGCAATAAAACAAAGTGCTTTGAGCTTTCTGAAATTTCTGGTCATGTTGTTGAATTCAGGTATACCTTTTTATAGCCTGGTGATGGTGATGTTCTGATGGCTAATTATTTGTATTATTTGACTACATTCTTTTGAAATTTTAAATTAATTGAATTTTCTCTTATTGGCAGTGCTGATCAATATGGGAGCCGGTTTATTCAACAAAAGCTTGAAACAGCAACCACTGAAGAAAAGAATATGGTTTATCAGGAAATCACGCCACATGCTCTTGCTTTGATGACTGATGTCTTTGGTAATTATGTGGTTCAGAAGGTAATTATTACTCTGTCTCTATATTGGCCATTCATAAATATATAGATCTTGTTTGAGTGACAATTTGCATCTGGCAGTTTTTTGAGCATGGACTTGCATCCCAGAGAAGAGAGTTGGCCAACAAGCTTTATGGCCATGTTCTGACACTTAGCCTTCAAATGTATGGTTGTCGAGTCATCCAGAAGGTATTGTCAATTTTCAGTGCAGTAGTTGATATTTCTTGTAGCTTCGTGTCTATAATTTTCTGAATGTTTGCATTTTTTTTTATGTCTATATCTTTAGGCCATAGAAGTTGTTGATCTGGACCAGAAGATTAAAATGGTTCAAGAGCTTGATGGTAACATCATGCGCTGTGTACGAGATCAGAATGGTAACCATGTCATTCAGAAGTGTATTGAATGCGTACCTGAAGATGCAATTGATTTCATTATCTCAACTTTTTTTGATCAAGTTGTGACACTATCAACCCATCCATATGGTTGCCGGGTGATACAGGTGAAGATAAATTCAGTGCTTTTGCTACTCCTTTTGTGCACTTTAAAGTCCTTGACTGTAATACCTTTTATTTGCATGGCAGAGAGTATTGGAGCACTGTGAAAACCCTGACACACAACAAAAAGTTATGGATGAGATTTTAGGAGCAGTTAGCATGTTGGCCCAGGATCAGTATGGCAACTATGTCGTCCAGGTTTATAATAATTCATAACAATTACTTAAATTATTTTCCACTGCTTGCCAGACTTGTTCTAAAAGTGGTACCCTAACAATCATAATGCTTTACGAGGTTTACTTCATTATGGTATTTTGCTTCTTCATTCATTACAGCTATGAGCTATCTAGCTTTTTGCACTTGTGGTAGAGTAAAATCCCAGCTGCGCTTCTCGTCGTGTTTTTCCTGGAACTGATCCCCGTTTTATTGATTTGCTTCACTTCAACTTTTTTTTTTTGCAACATCTGAATGTCTCCTTTATCATGATGTACACCATCACATACAGTACTCTCTGTCCACAATATTAAATGAATAGTTTTTAGATTTTCTTTTATGCATTTGTTTATTGAGAATGTCTGCTCTTAATTGCTGTTATGTATATCTATATTTTAGTATTTATTGTTTGATATCATAGCATACCATCCTTAATGCTTTATGCTCAATCGAAATTTGTCCTTTTGTGATCCAAACTTCTAGTTGCTTCTCCACCCAATACTTTGTACTCCACACACAATTATTAACATTTAGGCATGTCAGCTGATTTCTTATTTTCTTTCGTCCACTCCTTGTAAATAACAGCATGTGCTTGAGCATGGGAAACCTCATGAGCGTTCTACAATCATCAAGGAGTTAGCAGGCAATATAGTTCAAATGAGCCAGCAGAAGTTTGCCTCTAATGTTGTGGAGAAGTGTTTGACCTTTGGAGGTCCTTCTGAACGCCTATTGCTTGTAAATGAGATGCTTGGAACTACGGATGAAAATGAGCCTCTTCAGGTTTGTTTTCCTTTAATAGCTGTTAATAATTTCCTTTAGCTTTGCTTAGTTGAAGCTTGTTAAGCTGGCTGTTGTCCAAATAGGGTCTGCAATAATCCAAGAGGCGAATATTTGGTTTGCTTAAGTGTCAAACACCTTGGTGCATATTCCGAGGACTTAAAATTATATGTTCGTTTTAGCTTTAAGTGTGGTGGAGATATTATTCTAATTGAAATATCTTGACCTGTGAAATCTATCTTAAAAATAATCTCAATTTATCCATGTAATTTAATGTTTGAACAGAATGGCATGTTTTCAAATATTTCGCGAACATCCTTAAAAAAAAAACCGCGAACCGAATGATGCTGAGGTTATTGAATCTTCAGTATGTTTTGACAAAATTGATAGTATTTGTCAGATCTTGCAAATGATAAATCATGTTCCTCTTTATATGCAGGCAATGATGAAAGATCAGTTTGCTAATTATGTTGTACAGAAGGTGCTGGAGACTTGTGATGACCAACAGCGTGAGCTAATTCTTTCTCGAATTAAAGTTCATTTGAATGCATTGAAAAAGTACACCTATGGGAAACATATTGTCGCTCGTGTAGAGAAACTTGTTGCTGCCGGAGGTACTTATACTTATTTTGTATTAGCACATTTTTTTTTTATATATTACTGCATCATGTGTATGTTTGAATACCCGCTGTTGCTAGTTGTGTTCCAGTATATTCTTTTAATTGCATGCTCTATTGAGTTTTCATATGCTAATATTACTTGTCAACATGTAATTTGTTGCAGAGAGGAGAATTGCTGCCCAGTCTCCTCATACTACTTAGGGGAGGGCGTAGAGTGTTGTCTGTACAGCTAACTGAGGCTAGTGTGATCCTCTCCTTTGTTCTCCTGCATCAAAGAGTTATGTTTATCTATCTATTTATCTCTGTCTGTTATGGATAGTGGCCGATTGGTAATAAAATTATCGGTTTGTAATTGAGAGCTGTACATTCTGTAGTTTATACATAGATTTTAAGTGAGGTGAGGTTCAGATGTGTGATTATGGTACACCTCTGATGTCCCTGCATGGAAGATAAAATGACCATACAATCAAGGTTTTTAAGGTGGTTGTAAAGTTTCATAAAAACGGTGAGGTAGTTTATAAGTTGACGAGACTGTACAAAATGTTGCTATGTGGAGAGCTGTGTCTATGTTTAATATTAGGTGAGAGCAGAGTTTTTCTTTCATGTATGCTTGTTCACTTTATTCCGCAATTCTACAAGCTTATATTTGCGTTCACTATTACTACCACCACCACCACTACTAGATATATCTTGTTTGTGTGTGATATCGTTGTGAATTCGAGTCTTCTAGCCTCGTGTAGTTGGCATCTGTCGTACAGAGTCTCAGAGCCAAGATATTGTTTCTAGGGATGCCAAGACTGAATAGGTTTCACAATATAAAGAATACCATTGTGAAAAATATTAAAATAAATTATCAACTTGATTAATAAATACATTTCTAAGAGATAAGGTCTAGAACATGGTGTCTACCGTACTATCATGAACTGTCTAAGAAGCTTTCCTCGTCATTTGCCATTGTGCAACTAGAGGCAATATCCTGCTATGTACTAACAGAGGGTATGGACATAATCTAGAATTGGATGGTGCCATAAAATAAACATGTCAAGTTTATTAAGTAAGCTTAAAATTTCCTTGAAAAATTGAGGGTGATCGCTTATCTTACACAGGCTAGCTTGTCTCATATGGTGGAAACTTTATTGATTTGAATAATGTATTATTATTACTTTACAAGAAATTATGTAGTTTAATTTAAACGGTTAAATATCTTTTTCGTCTCTATGAATCAAATTGTAAGCTATTTTTTGCAGGGTAAAAACATATCCAACTCTAATTCAAAATAGCTCAAAGAATGTTGATTTATGAGGGTCACACTATAAAGTGATGTGTGTGGACACATAAATTAAAAAATTTGAAAATCAGGTTAAACAAGCTATTTTTGTTTCTTATTTTCACTACATTTTAGGTATTATTACATTTCTTCGATGATGTTGGTTGAGTGTGAGGGAGAAGAGGGCATAAGGAAAAGTTTTACTGCTCTACCTTACTTTACAATCCGCCATGTCTTCATTTTATCATAAAGAATATAGAACATCATATTTTACCAATTCTTTTGCTGCTATTATATATCTATATAACTAAGACTAGCTACTCAATACGGAAGAAATTTAATTTGTCTTTTTCATGAAAGACTTTGATATTCTGCAATAAAGTAGTTGAAATTTATTTTTGTTATCAAAATTGATTTGATTAGAAGATTGACAGTTTAAATATTGACAAACCTGCCACCATCAATATAGAAAGTTTTGGCAGGTTAGTCCCCAATATAGAAAGTAATTTCAATATATGGATGGTGGCAGGTTGGTGACATTCATCAAAATTCAAATAATAATGAATAAAAGTGTGTGGCAAAGCAGTCTCATTCTCAGTTGTATTCATTCACACTAATTCCCTTGCTTCTCTTTGTTAAAACATTGTGATGACTACTCAACTTGCTAAACCATAGGGGAAAACAAGGTTCAAGTAAAATAAATCCGATTTCAATGCAAAAATGCATAAGGAAGACCTAATCAATCATCATCTTCAGTTTGAACAATCTTTTGACCAAATCCTTTAGGTCCTGCCCTTACCACTTTCCTTTTCTTTTTCTTCTTTCCGCTAGCTGCTTCTTCTTTCTCAAATTTTTCCTTCTCTCTCTTTGTTAAGAAATCTGTTACTGCTAAATAGATAACCTGCAACACAAACAAACAAAAATACAGAACCTCCCTGAATACTAATGCTAAGTAACTAAGTGCATGTTAAAGTGAAAAACTGAACTTGGTAGTCAGGTTAATAAATTAATGAACGCCAAAATAGATTTAGATAGTAGGTCAACAGTTCAAATTCTAGAAGTGTAACTACTAACTAACTTACTAAGTCATTTACATATTAAAAAGGATAAACAATTATTTTGATATCTATATGTGTGAGGCACCATCATTACACATAAAAAGGGTAAACAATTATTTTGATCTTTGAATTTGTAAGGCACGGTCACTACAATCAATGAATAAATCAAAATTATACACACATCCAGAAGTGTCTCTTTTATTAGTTATTTTGATATTCATATATGTTTTTAGGTAGTTAATTTAGTCCTTGAATATGTTTTTCGTTGGTCAATTTAGTCCATAAAATTACTAAAAAAGAGGCACTAGAGATGTGTTTGTGATCTTGATACATCAAGAGATTCTAGAAGCAGTTACTAACTTACCTAGTCATTTACATTTATAAAAAGGATAATCAATCATTTTGATCTTTAAATGTGTGAGGTGTTGTCACCATAGACATTGAGTGAAATCGAATTAAAGCACATCTGCATGTTTTTCTTTTATTAGATATTTTGTTATTTCTAAAAATAAGGCAACTAGATATGTGTTTGCGATTTTGATACATTAAGAAACTGTATTAACAACATCTCACACATTTAGAGACCTAAATGGTAATTGTTACCATTTGTCAAACTAGTCACTCATTTTTGCGAATTGACATATACATCCTCAATATTTTAAAATGCTATTCAAAATGATCCTTCTATTAACTTCTATCATTAAAGATTATGACATGTTATGTTAACTAGATATGTCCCATTGGACGTTGATCCAACACATGTTGTCAACTAATTAGGGACTAAATTGTTTACGAAGTAATTTATTGATAATTACAAATATGCATGAACTAATTATATATAAATTAGTCCCCAAAACTCAACATATAAATTTCAATATTGACAAACTAGCTTATACTTTATAGTATGGTGACAATGATCTGAGATTCTATGTCCTACGGTCTAAGGGTGATAAAGTGACTATTTTGACTAACATTTTACTATATCATGAATTTATATGCTAGTTCACAAAAATCAAAGACTATTTTAAGACATGCTTGCAATTTAGGATGATAATTTACTACTTCGGTCTTGGATATAAGAAGAAAAAAAATCAAACAAACAAAGTAGATGTATACGGTTCAAATCTAATTTGTTTTGACTTTTTTTTTCCTTATATTAATACAAGAATTGAAAAAAAAAAAGTGAAAAGAAAATGACGAATATACCCCAATAGTGATAACGGATAAGCCAATGAAAGCAATGAAGAAAAGAGCTGATACGAGAAGAGACACCCCATCATCAGTGGTAGTTGATGAAACCAATTGCTCTGAAGCATCAATGGCAGCATCTTCAACAGATGTAGCAGCAACAGGATTTGGCCATAGTTTGGACTTCCTTTGAAAAAATATGGATTTTCTGGTTGTAGTAGTGATAATGGGAGAGAAAGATGAAGTTGTTGGAAGAGAGTAAAAACGAGAAGATGTTGAAAGGAAGGTTGCAATCTTTGGAGATGATGATGCAAATAATGCAGTTGCCATTGCTGACGTGGCCCACCCACAGCTGCTTCTGTTGTGTTGCTTATCCTATGAAATCCTACTCTACAACATCCAAAGAGATTGAGGATGCTCCTAGTCCTATAATTTGGGTTATGAGCTACTTTTTGTTTTGATTTTTGATATCTAGAGAGAGAGAAAGTATAATGAACTTCTCATTATCAAATTGGATTCACTACTGTCAAGAAAAGTACGCGCTCACACATTCAAAACAATCTGGACCATTCGATCTTGATCAGACAGTTAATTGAAAGACATTTGATTTTCATTTAATAATTTAAAATTTTAAGATTGAATATAGATCTTTTGATAAAAGATCGGACGGTTTTTGAAGATGTGAGTTAACAATTAACATAGTAATCCCTTCGCTTTCTTAACATTGATCTTCAATAACATTATGTACTATTTTGATTCTTGCATATAGCATGTTAAGTGTCTAATGTCAATCCAAATAACAATGATCGGTCGTATACATCTTTATGACTTCTCAAGTTTCTTCTACGAAAATACGACATCAAGCACATAAAAAGAGATGATGCCCTAATAAGAAGAAAGAAAGATGTTATTTCTTTTATGATAATTTCTTTTGGAGGAAGCAACTAATGACCTAATAAAATGAAATTGAAAACATTTTCTTTATCTATTTTGTTAATTTAGAACACTTCGACACTCAAGTTAGTGAGAGATATCTAAAGTAATACATGAATTGATTCTAGAAGAATTATCTACTTATAAAGTACAATCATTCTAGAAGTATATATTAGTTTCATAAGTTTTTTTTTAAGGAAAGTTTCATAAGATTTTGTCATTTTCTTTTATTAAAAAAAAAAAATTCAATATGAAATTGTAAAGAAATTTATTCCAAATCTATCCTTGCACGTTTTTATGGTTATTTACAGCCGACAAAGCTCCAATTTCAATCCTAAAAGGTTTGTGTGTTTGTTCCAATTCGACAACAACATAGACGAAAACAATTCAATAAGAGATGATAGAAGAAACAAAGATTTGTTAATTAACTCTCCCTCTTAACATGTTCCTTTCTCTTTCTTCCACTCACCGATTTCTCCATCCATCTTCATGCTTCCAAAACCAAAACCAAAACCAAACGAGTCCATCAATTTCTATGGCTAGTTTCAAACTCAACCATAGAAGATGTGTGCTCAATTATTCAAGCTGTTACACCAACAAAAAACAGCATGGAAGAGGTGGCAATAGAATGAGGGTAGTTGTGAGAGCAAAGCGTGGTGAGTCTCCGTATGAAGTTCTTGGTTTGTCTCCATCTGCATCTGTCAATGAAATCAAAAAGGCTTATAGGAAACTTGCTCTTAAGTATCATCCTGATGTTAATAAAGAGGTAATTGCTTTGTTCTGTGTTATATGTGAACTATTGTTTATGTTTTGGGGAAATTTTGATAATTGGGGGTATTAAGTATTAACCATTGTTGGGATATTATTAGTAGTTTTTATGATATGTGGTTGCAATGCTGCAGCTAGATTTTGTTTGAAGATAAAATATTTCATTGTTGCAATGCCACATATTGACTTGTCTTCAGTCTGCAAAAAAATGTAACTCAGATAATGTTCGTATTGTTAAATAGCGGCACTATACCGCCACTGCATAGCAAAATTCGAACCATTTTTTATGATAAGCCTTTTAGTACAAAATATTGTGAAATAGTGGCTATAGTCCTGTTCCTAGCGGAATTTGAACAAACCACTATCATAAGATACAAATGTAGTGTGCTTATTTATGTATTTTAAAATGTATTCTCACAGGATAATGCACAGGAGAAATTTTTGAGGATAAAACATGCATACAATACGTTGCTAAATTCTAGTTCCCGCAAAAAGTATGATTCTGGAAATCGTGGTTCTAATTCTTCTCAAAGAAAACAAAGTTGGAATCAACAAGTTGAAGAAGAATTTTATGGATTAGGTAAAGATTTATAATCATTTGCAGTCTTGCTATTGCTTACACAGCTATTACAGAATTACAGCCTTAGGATAATAGGTTTAGGGAAAAAGGAAAAGACAGAAAGACGGTGCAAAGTGATAAACTGGCATATATTATTAGTAGGATGTAATGGTGTCTAATGCTCTCTTTTTTTTATGTTATTAATTTGGTCTAGTACTATTAATACTAGTAAATCCCAAGCAAACTAATGATATAGTCATAATAAATCCATTAAGATATTTTTATCACTCAACTTCAAACTAAGGTTTACTATTACAAATAAAAAGCTCAGAAATATAAGAAAAAAAGAATGTCATCTCTTCTTGCCAAATAACTTAGGCAACTAGCATTCCATGCTCCTCAAATCACAAAATCTTCAATTCTAAACATAACTCGCTAACCTTCATCACAAACTTAAGATGATAGAACCAAACAAGCTGCTGACAGAAGAGAAGAAACTGCAACCCATTTTAACAGGAAACCATTACCAAGAGAAACTTAACACATTACGAAATCCTGAACCCAAACACAGGAACAAGAGAAAACATATCTGGACCATCCCAATATTCAAGAAAAGTATCGAACACCGGAAAGCTCCTGCTCTAATTTTGTGACACCCCTTCCTGTCTTGTTAAAATCACAAGAAACAGGGGACAACTGTTGCTCCCAGACTTGCGATGATCACTCATCTGTCTCAGGCCAGACGCAATGTGTAGTGATGGCTGCCCGGACCTTAAGTTGGGTGTAATAAACTGAAATGTAGTATATGTGTTTTGGAAAAAAAGAAGGCCGAAGCGCAACCAAAATATGGTATTGATAACCTTAAATACTAGTACTATTAGCACAAAACCTAGAAACAAGAACAATCACCTAAACAAATCCAAAAAGATACTCGAAGGTAACATAGATAAAGGATAATCTGGTGCTGTTAAGCTTCCATCATAAAAAGATCTAGGAAACAATTGGACCCATTACTAATCCATTGTATGCAGCCTTACACAAGTTACACTGCATTTTGCAAGGGGCTAATCTCTAAAAACAGCCAAATGGTTTTCAGCGAGGTCTAGCTCAGACACATTTAAACGTTGAAATTTATTTTGGAAAAGTTCTCAGTCAGCAGATCATTCATGCATTTGGTGCAGTTAAAAACTGTCAGGCTGCATATTATATTTACTATTTAGATTTAGTTTTGGTTTCTTCTCTGGATTTAATTTAACCAAGATGCCACGGAGAATTTCCCCATTTTTTTCTTACATATCTTGGACACATGCTAGTTATTTGATTTTACCTCAACCACCCTCTATTTATGTACTGATTTTGTCCTTGAACCCTCGTCTGATACTAATTATTTACTTTTAACTCTGAGATATATTTTTTAAAACTCATCACATGCTTCCTGTCCTGTCATTTGATTAAATTAGCAACTTTCTTTTCAAAAAAATTTAAAAAATCTTATGTCAACATCTTGCTGCTGCAGGTAATTTTTTGAGAGATGTTCAAATAACAATAGGTAGCTATATACTCTCTGGTAGACAACATGCGATCAAGCCAGCCATAAGTTTAGCCAGCATTTCATTACAAATTTTACTGGTTAATGATTGATTGTGTCCCATATAAATCTACCAATCGGGACAAAGGGACGTCTCTAGTGTTACAACTTAGTTTTATATTTCATTTCATGTGGTGTTTGAGATCTGATGATTGTGTTATTACAGGAGACTTCTTTAAGGATCTTCAAGAAGAATTCAAGAACTGGGAAGCCAGTGCGGCTTCACAAGGAAAGCCGAAGAGCCTATGGGAGGAGTTGTCGGTGAGACTTCCCGCTAACATTTATATTTGTTTGTCTTGGAGTTCAGTTAAGGATTCAGTTATATACACTGTCGGTATGAAGATTGTTTACATTGTCAATCAATGGATCATTAAAAACATTTGACTTCAATCCTATTTGTTTCTAAAATCACATATAATCTTGACTGTTATTTGTTGATAGTGTAAGACTTTTTAAATTGACAGTGTATCAAAATTAATCTCAATAAATCTTAGATGTCCAAGAAAAGCCTTAGTATGCAACAAGGACTTACATGTGGAATCATAATTTTTAAAATTTTAACTTTCAGGAAATAGGAGAAGAATTTGTGGAGTTCCTCGAGAAAGAGCTCAATATTGTTGATTCAAATGAAAGTCCTCAGGGAGGAAATTCATCTAATTTATATGAACCAGAGACACCAAGCAACAACACTCAAGGTGGAGCTAGCAAGGGAAACACAAGTGTTGAGGATAACCTTGATGAAATAGAAGCCACTCTAGCTCGGTTAAAAAAGGAGTTAGGCTTATAGAACACAATGATAGCTAGTTGAAGAGGAAATGCCAATTTATTGCTTCTCATTTATTTATCTTTTGGTGGCTGTTGTAAATTTGAGTCACCAAATTGAAGAGTAAATATGTAATTTAGTCCTTGAAATTGTAGGGCTGTATCAATATAGTCTTCCATATATCAATTTTTCAAAATGATATTTTGAATTGCAAAATGTTAATAAGTTTGTTCTTCTGTTTGACTTTGTTATCAAAATGCATTTCTAACATTATTCACTTGGTTTTAAATGTATCTCTAACAATTCAATATTATTATAGAGATGATTAGAACCGTGTCTTGTGTCATCTATTTTATGAGTTTTAGGTTGACTGTAATATGACTGTAACATATAAATTGGAATCAGGCCACAACTTCAAATCATGGATGTATTTTTGATGACATCAAACCAAGAAAAATGTAGAAACATAGTGAAACTCATTATGTAAAGCATAAACATGTTTTTATTTGTTTAGCAAAACCTTTGATACAAACATTGGATAAATATTGACAAGCCATTTGCATTTCTACAATTTTAAATGAATCCGGAAATTGTGAATGTTTCATTCATCTTGCCACATTTATTGTTTTCACTAAAACTTTTAACATGTAAGTGGTCCACCGCGAACTAGTAGTACTTAAAAAAATGTTTAAAACATCAACAGCGACAACTTGTCTCTTGATAGTAAATGTTAATGACCCTCATTTTTTTCCGATTGAAATGATGACTTAATTGTTACTAGTTTGATTAAAAAAAAATGTAGTTCTTATTAAATTGACATCAACTAACTTACCGTCTATGAGTCTATCCATATACATCTAGAATATTCTGCAGACAAAAAGATCAATATTCGAACCCTTAATCATCAGACAACTAGCCTGTAAAAATAAAAATCATCGAACAATTATATGTATCAAAGAAAAATCATATATGGTGTCATTTGTTCATGTGGCCTTTGCAATGATCACTAGGCGCAAAAATAAAAACCATCAAATATCAAGACAATCGGCTACATCAATATTATTACAGAACTTTGTACCAATTCTCCAAGTACTAAAGAATATAAGTCTACTAGTCTAGTATTAGCACGGCGCCCACTTAAACCAAAAAAATGTAATTTAAAAACTGTTAATAATTTGCAGCTTAAAACCTCTCTCCAAAACGTAAATATAATGCACCAGTTCCTGAGTTATGATCAATGGCATATTCTGCTCTGACCAAACCAAGCTTGGCACCAACACCATAAGATGAACCTTGACCCATTCGCCTATAGACTTCTGTAGGATTCCCTTTGACATCCTTTGAACTTCCTAGATCATTCCCATGCTCTGCGAAACCATACACATGCATGCCTTTAACAGGTATCCGTAACTCAGCTGCAAGCTGTAGAAAGAAAAAAAAATTAGTAAACAGATAATAAAAATTAACTACAATAAAATATTGATAAAGAATCATAAAACGAGGCTAGTAATTCCTACCTCCAGCATGTTTCTGGCAGCACCAAGTTCACCCATGCTGTAACCCCTTACAGAATAAGGGCCACCAAGAGTAAAAGCATCATAACTTGGAAGATCGCCTACACAACCACCATAGCGGCCATGGAGGACAAGAACTGGTGGGGGTGGTTTACCAGCTCCTTCCTCCACAGACATCAACTGGATAAACCGTGTCAGAGTTAGCTGGTGGCGATTGAAGAATGGGAACTGGGTGCCAATGCCTAGGCCTTGATCTACCTGCAGTTTGCATATATAAAAACTGTATAATCAGAAAGCATTGTCACAGGTCCATCGCATACTTCAAGAGTCTTAAATAGAAAACATGGATATCTAGTCCTCAAAGGTCGTGCAAGTTGGACCATGAATTGAAGTGTTCACTGAAAATGTGTAGTTAGAGCTCAATGGCATTGATTTATCCAAGTAGCCGACATCATATCTTGTCCTCAAAGGCAGTGCAAGTTGGACCATGAATTGAAGTGTTCACTGAAAAGGTTTAGTTGTTGGCTAAAAAGAATGCTTCCACATCCAAAAGATGGAATCATTTTATAACTCTAGCCAAGGTATTATTTTCAAACAACACATTTAGTTAACCTCAAAAAATCAGATACGCTAAAATACCATATCAATCTTGAATTAATGTAACATCAATAGTTATCAATAAAGGATAACCACACCTAGAGGCCAAGCAAAAAACAGCTATTCTGAATTCTATGTGCATATTAAATATTAAATAGTAGTCATAGGTCTGAAATATTCGTGAAATAAAAGTAATACTTAAAATTCATGAAATATTCATAAATTCTAACAAAAGTAATACGTCTGAAATCAAAGATAGAAGCAAATACAAAAAAGTAAAAATAAAAAATAAAAACTAATTGTCTAAAGCTTACAGTAACTAAATATTAAAATTCAAGAAAAACAAAAAAATCCCCCTGAAGCATTTAGCAGCCGTAATGGCGCGAATAGCTGCGATTTTGATCATTACAGCAAAAGGCTCCGCTACTTTCTATAGAAGCCACTGAACACTCTACACGCCGCTATAGCACACTATAGACTACGTAGATTATATCCTGAACCTGTTCCATCTACTACTCCTATCTTTGTAGATAGGTTTATATGCCAACTTTTATATTGATGCAAAGGATACAACTAGACAAGTTTTCTTGAGAGCTCAGCTAACACAAGAGAATATTACAGTTAAAAAATTTAATATTATACATAGTCAACAATCAAGAAAAAAATAGTCCATCAACGGAGGAAAGTGTTAACCATAGGATCTAAATAGGATGGTTGAAATGAAAGAACATTTAGGGTATAATCAGCTAGAGAAAAGCATCACTCAGGTTAAAAGGAAAAATTTAGCGCACAATTAGAAAATATACAAGGATATATAAGACTGACTATTGGCAGAGCAAAGAATTAACAAACAAGTAATTTCAGTATCAAAAAGATGAGAATTTTATGATGAGTAGTCACATAAAACAAGATAGGTTTACCAATACAATTATAAGAGGAAAAAAGCTTAAAGGTAATAAAAAGGCTTAAAGCATCCATGTAAGCAAATAATAAAAAGGCTTAAAGCATCCATGTAAGCAACTTTAAAGACAGTTAGTGACGGATGAGATAGTCACCTGGAACATATTTCTCGCTCCAACTACAGCTCCATTCACAAAACGTGTGTTATCACGAGTGATATTCGCTTGTAAAAATGCCATGTGATCAATGCCAGTACCACCAATGCTGGTAGGAGGTCCATCTGCACTAATTCCACCACCAGGTAGTACTCTTTGACCATTTGCACAGATTTGATTACCTTCGTCACGAGTTGTTATCTCTTCCATTACAAGTCCATAAGTGAATTTACTCTGTGGCGTGAAATTCTGCTTGGCCCACAACATGAAAATGAAGGTAAGAAATCACTACCATTAGCCTAAATAGTTCATGTAAAAATAAAGAACAACAAGTAACTTGCCTCTGTAATATTAGCTTTGACACCACCGCGATCAACCCATACTGGTGGCACTTCATCCAGCCCGGGGCCCCCAGTGAATACTGGACTCAGCTTTCGGCTATTGAAACAGCTTACATGAAGGGTTCGGTTTCGTGGATTATCTACACCATCCAAATATGGATATGCATACTCCATCTTAAATGCAAGATCATCCTAGCAGAAAACATGAAGGAAATTTTCTGATACCAGTACCAATATTGACAAAACAAAACCATTTTCAGAATAAAATGAAGAAACTCAGCAGACTGGCTCAAGAGTACCTGAGGGTTGAAGAAGTTGCTGGTCGTAATGGAACCACTAAGAGCTCTATTCAGTCCTTGCAGATTCCGATGCTCAAAAGAAATAGTTCCACCAGGTTGAAGTGAGGCCTGAACAAAATTGAACAGCAATCAATCAGATTAATCGAGCAGAAAAAAATCCCTTGGTAGTTGTAGAAAATTGATGTTTAATTTGACAGAAGTACGACAGAAGTACAATACCAGA
The DNA here is from genome assembly GCA_946800305.1 of Medicago arabica. NCBI lineage: Eukaryota > Viridiplantae > Streptophyta > Magnoliopsida > Fabales > Fabaceae > Medicago > Medicago arabica. The sequence continues at coordinate 53,698,448 of OX326971.1, forward strand.
GTCGGATACCCTCCACGTCCAGGGATAATATTCCATTCAGTACTGATATCAGCCGTCTTCTGATCCATCTCTTTTACCTTAACTTCAACAATTATGCCTCCCTCACTAGTCTCATCAGGCCGTGGATTAACCTCAATATTCGAAAACAAAGAAAGGGAGTGAATGTTTCTTAAAGCTTGCTTCCCTGCTTCAATATTAAAGGTGTTACCTGGGCGCAGCTGTTAATCCAAAACAAAGATCCATCAAGTGAGTAACTAAAACCAATGATCAGATTTTGGACCAACAACCCAATCACAAACCATAATAACAAAACAACCCGATATCCTAAATATGCAAACAATCATTGAAATTGGCAGCAACTAACCATACTAGAAATATCAATTACGCAGCAGATAAAAAAAATCGACAACCCTCTAAATTGAGAACAAAAAGAAGCCTATGAATCTCCCATATATATAACAGATAACAACATAACATATTACGTAACAATGCTGTGTATAATATTATACCTCTTTGGGAAGCTCTCTATGTATCACAGGGGCTTGTGTATTGCCTTCAACAACATTGCCAAGCTTATCGATGAACTGAACTTGCAATTGACTTATATCACCTTCAACAACCTCACAAACAACCTCTTTCGTATTAAGATTTCCAAAATTAACCACTTGAGCACAAGCATACCCTTGATCATGATACCACTTCTGAACCCTATCCCTAATCTTCTGCAACAACCTAGCACTCAAACTCCTCTCTTTCCTCATCATATCCGTAATCTCCAAATGAACCGCCTTTGGCAAAATACACGGCCTCGCCTTCTCCATCCTCCTCTTATACTCCCTCTCCTGACTCAAATACTGTTTCACCCTCTCCTTCTCAGTCATATCAGAGTCAAATTCAACCTGATTTGTCTGCGGCATCATATCAACATTAATACAACGAAACTTCTCAGCAGACTCCCAAGTACTCTCACTATACGAAACCATAATTCCTACGGTTCCATCCACATTTGTCTTTCCTTCAAGATCAACCTTTTCAAACATTCCACTTGATGCTAAACTATCCAATTGCCTCAGTAATTGCGCCCTTGTGTAAACTCCTCCCGGAACAATAGTAATCATTTCACTAAAAGAATCATCAGAACTAACTTTTGATCTTCGTTTCTTATCGAAAAACATAATATCGGAAATCTTGTATTTCTTAAAACCACTTAGTTTGTTCAATTGAATTGTTATATTGACAGGCATACCATGAGAATCAAATTCTTCAGATTTAGTTTCATCAGCAATCGCTGCTGCCGGAGTAAAAAACCTAGACCAAAATCCTCCTCCGTTTCCTCCTCCACCACCACCACCACCAAACCACCATCCTCCACCACCACTGCCACCATTACTTCCACCACCACCATGTCCACCAGTGCTGTTGCCGTAGAGAAAAACGGGTTTGTTACAGTGGACGGCAATGGCAGCGGCGACGGTGGTGGTGAGGGGTTTGAAGACACGGCGGCGACGGGAAGGTTGAGAGCAGTTAGGGAGAGAGGGTTTGTTGTTTTTGCGACGGCCGGATAAGATGGTGGCGATGTTGTTGGATGGAACAAGAGAAGACATGTTTTGCAGTTGAGAAGGTGATAACTGCATAAGAAGAAGAAGAAGAAGAAGAAGAAAATGATGAGAGGAAAAGAAAAAAAAAGGGTTTTGAAGAGGTTTTTGGTTCCCAAAGTCAAATATTCATGCAATTTTGACTATGGAGTAAAAACAATGAAGAGATATCATGCAATTATCTCCCATCATTTTCAGTTGTAAACTTTAATTCATTCATCCAATACGATTCGATTTGGAGGAGTATATAAACAAAATATTCATAAAATGATATTAAATTTCTATTTTTTAGAGGTTATATATTTTTAACTCAAATAAATTCCATTGTTTTTTTAGCAATGTATATTTTATAAATGAAAAAAATCATAAATGTACAAATGACATGTTAGAACGAGTTTAATGTCTATATCATCCGACCTGTATAACCCGATCAATCTGATGAGATACACTTATAATAAGAATTGAATAAACGGTAACAAGACACCAACCTATTTTGATTCAACAATTCACCAAAGAGTATAGTAGCATTGTATTTACAAATCAATCAAGAGTAGTAGTAATATTGTGTAATAATTACAATTATAAGCAAAAATTAGGCATATTTTAGATTTATTATCATAACTACTACATCCCTCGTCGTGTTACTACCTTATCTTTCTTCCTCCCTCGTGTAAATAAGTGTGAGATTTTTATTAGTTGGTGTGAGAGACTCGATCCATATTGTAGTCTTACCAATGTTTTATTCTTATTTTTTTCTTTGTTTTCGTGGGTGTGGGTCAGAGCCAAACCAAAGTTTACAGAATAGAACAAATTAATGGGTTAATCTGGGTTTTGTACATTTCTATCCTAAATTATCGTTATCTCTTCAATTTATTCCTTAAACTATGTAAATATAAGGGTCATGCTAACGAGTGTCTCAAATACATTTGTTAAGAAACTAAAAATATACGCCTTTGATGTGGTAATATAATTCATTTTAGTCTCTTAAAAAAAAAACTAAAAATATAAATAAGTGACAAATTCAAGGTAAAAAAAAGTCAACTTTTAAAAGTTAAAGGTGTTAAATACACTGTTTTTAAGATAATTTTTTTTTTATTTCTTATCAAGTGTCCTTAGGTTGAACTTATAAACTACTACTGTACAAAATCTCACCAAAAAAAACTACTATACAAAATCCACCAATTTAGTTGTTTGTGGTATTAGAATGTGATGGCTGAATTAGCGGATTTTTATATATTTACGGATTCAATATACTTAGGGACTATTGTAGTTATATAATTTAGAGATTAAATTAAAAAGATAATGATAGTTTAAGGACTAAATTAATGATTTATTCTTTCAAAAAATTAAAGAGTGAATAAATATATTCAAATCAATCATTTAAACAATTAGATTTTCAAGAAATAAAAACCTTAGATTTTCATGAACACTTGCAAAAGAATTTGAACTTACTTCCTTTCTATTGAACTAATGAAACTTGAATTATCAAAACAATCTCAAACCTAACTTAAAATGACTAGAAATATTTTTTTGGTTGACCAAATCAATAGTCTCTGATTCTTGAGATTATCAGGCTTTCGTCAAGGATATGTATGCTTCCATTCAATTCAAAATACAATCGTGACTGCTTGTTTTTTGTCATGTCTTAGTTCCAAATATATGTTGTAAATCAAAATGTGATTCGCAAAATTAGTTTTCAAAGTACACGCTACTACAATTCTTTTTTCTTTAAAATGTGTATATAACAAACCAGATATTTTTTTCCATTGGGTAACAGATTAATTAACCAAACAGTGGGTATGATCTTTATGCTCTTGATTATGATGTGCAGCAAGTAATTAATGTTAATGTATAAAAATTACCTTAGTACTCAACATTATATGAAAATTGGACCGTGGTGACGGTTCAGGCATGTGAACTATCAATAATCACGTGGTCTTCTTTGGATTAACCAAAGCTTGAACAATTTGGAATATGTTTTGGATGGTGGTAGTTAAGGAATTGATTTTAAACAATTTTGATGAAGTGGTAGCGGTTGTGGGATAACGTACTAATTGGATTTGCCATTGTAACTGAATAAACTACACTGCTTTTTTAAATTCAATTTCCTTGTTTCCAATTCAGTTTTAACTTTTAACAATTTAACATACAAAATTCAATGATATAAACGGCAAATGCTAACATATGTCCTTTAAAAGTAGCACATTCATAATTTCTTTTTCATTTTTTATTTATTTATTTGTTACCTACATCATTTTCTAAATTGTTTTTTCTTCGATGATCAATCTTTCCCCCCTATTATGTTTGGATGGATGGTGTTGTTGCAACAAAATGGGTTGGGATCAAACCTATACATTGCCTCCCCATGGGTGGGTTAATGTGGTATGAAAGGTTCCCCTTCCAACAAGCTTCAATGTGTCAAAGGCTTCTTGTGTTACTGAAATCTACACAAATGCTTGCTTCTTGAGAAAAATCTATGAGAGGTCTTGCTACCTCCGTGCAGTGATGCACAGACTTGCATTAATAACTTTTGAGTCCTAGAGATCAACGTAAAGCTGAAACATAACAGGGACAAGGCAAATCTTGGATGGCATGAATTTTGTTAGGGTTTGTTGCAACACCGTCGGGGAGATGATGTGACCACAATAGACACCCTAAATTGGCATAACGAAATGTTGAGGAGAGGATGCCGGGGCAAATATTTTGCGCACACTGGACATTCATTGGTCTTTCTTTTATTTAGCCAAAACTAAACAACTTCATGCTCATCCTCACCTTCACCACCTAGGAATCCAACTATCCTTTATCCAGCCAAAACCTAACAACAACACGTGTTTCCTTTGAAGAATATCATTTGTGTCAATATGTGCTTAAGAAATAGTTGCTACTAACAAGATCCTGCAAAAAAAAAAAAACCAAACTCGACTTTGTCCCTAAACATCATGTGGATCATGTGCAAGGTTGCAATAAAGACATGAGAGATGAATACCCTATTATTCTAGATATAATAAGGTCTAAGGAGGCAACATCTAGTGCGTTGGTAGGAAATGTTACTAACCTTGAGGAAGAACTATCCCCTAGCATTTTGGTTGGCACAATTCCTCTAAAATTAGTACATGTTGATGTTGTTCATACCATTAAGATGACTAAGAAACAAAGAGAATACCAATATAGCAAAAAACTACATGATATGCACATCGTTAATTCTTGGAGTGAAGCCATGACAAACCTAGACTATATTCAAGACCTCCATCTTGGTGTGGTGGGAGCTCTTCCAATGTAACTGCTTCTAAAGTTGTTATAATCCCAACGTCGTTCATGACTTTGAGATTTCAGGGCAGCATATTAGGAAGGGAAATTATGCAAGAGACATTGGACGTCAAATTTATACCAATGAGGAATAAAGAGTGGCAACTATTAGTTATTTGAAGAACTGTTGTGCTCCTAGGGAAGAGCTATCCACGGAAGTGGTGTCTAAGGACAAGAAAAAGAATATGCAGAAGGATTTTCAGGTTTATAATACACACTATAGGGATAGGTTAATGGATTAATTTGATAACTTTCTTTGAGTTTTGTTTCTTTTCTTGCTCTTTTTCTTGGTTTGTTTTTCCTTTTATTTTCTGATCTGGTTGGACCTATAAAAGATGGTTGATTGGATGAGATATGTTGCGTTGGGAGATCAAGCTTTGTTTTATCCTTCATGGCCCTTGCTCAGTTGCGTCGTCCGACACATTTATTTCTCCATCGGAGGGGGGTGGGGTACTTCCACGTGCTTCGACGCTCAAGTCAGTGAAGGGTTCGGGAGAGAGTGCGTCTATAGTATAGGTAAGAAGTGTCATACCTGACTCAGGGCTAAGCTTGTGTATATAATGGGTATGTAGGACTTGGTTGTCAACCCTTCGTTTGCCAGTTATGCCTGATAGTACAAGTGTGAGTAACCAGCGGGTTGGTCCGTAGCATAACTCCCGGACTGGTAGGTGAGGAACCCTCAACCCGTATGATGATCCAATGGGTTTTAAGGTGAGTCCATTGTATAGTATCGTCCGATCTGTGGACTTGGGTCAAACCCGAGCTTAATCGGACTGGGCCTTGGGCCAACCCATAACATTTTCTTATTATTTTCTCTTTTATGGGTATGACTTTTAATTTGTCCCCCAATTTTTGTTTAGCTTTTATTGCTTGAGAAGATTTTGGTTAGTGCCCCCTTTCTTCTTTTGTGCTTCTTTCCTTCTATTTGTATGTCTAAGGTGCAATAGTTGGTTCACCATCTAACCCCATTTGCCTGAATAAATAATCTTGAAATCAATGAAAAATATGATCGTAAAATAGATTTAGAGTTTAGAGAATATAATTTTTTAGGTAGTGATATAATATTTTGTATTTTACATAAATAATGTATAGTATAAAGTACTAATAAATTTATTAATTATTAAATATTGTAAAAAATATATAATTTACTTTTAAATTAGGGAACATAATTTTTTTTATTAATTAAAATTTTACTAATGATCATTTTACAACTCTCTACAAATGAATTTATAAGAGTAAACTCTTACAGGAGCAAACACCTCAAGTTTATATTCAAATACCAGTCAAGTTTACAAGGTGTTTCAACTTTCAAGATTGACTGCCTCAAATAAATTAAAAAACTTTCAAGTTTGATTAATTTTTTTTTTCTATTGTGGTTGGTTGTGTCGATTAAGACATTGATCTTCTTGCTTGGGTAGCACATCATGTGCATAACCTTGTGATTAATATATTTTTCGTATAAAAAAAAAGTTTCAATTTATTTTTCTTTTATAAAAAATATATTATATTGAATTTGTTATCATGGCTTAGTCAAATCACTATTTAAGGTCAAGTACTTATTTAAGAGGTTTAGTAGCAAGAAAAATTGTGAATCTCCTCGTTCAAAAATTGAGTCCACGAATGTATCTCCAAGGTAATTGAGCCCTATAGATAATCTTGCTCAGTGCTATAACCCCGGAACCAATTGCTCCACCACGGTTCATTTTGTGTTAAATTTTTTACCCTTTTATTATTAACCATTGAACTTAAGCACAAATATTAAAACAATGTCATTTTAAAAGCTGAAGCATATTGTAATCCAAGGAACTTTTCAGAAAAAAATGCCTTACCCCGAACGCGCTTTGAAACATGTTGATACTAAACCACGAAGTCCTTCCATTGCTACCATGGAACAATTCCTCCGAGGTAGTTGTCGCAAAAATTGTTTAATATCGGTTGTACAAATAATAACTAAATTGGTTAACGTCACAAACAACACATATGAATTAGTGCACCTAAGTTTTGTCTGGCACAAATTATATTTTTTTATGTTACGTTTCCATGTGCAGGAGGGGATTCCTCTAGGATGTCACCAACCTACTCCCCCCCCTCTCCTTCCCCTTCTTCTCCTTTCTTTGAGAAGATGAAGAACCTTGACCCTGAAGAAGATCATAGTCTCTATCAGAGAAAATCTGTTCTCACCAAAGTGAAGGAGAGGGCCAGGAAATTAGTATTGCGTAACAGCCTCAGCAGGAAAAGACAGGACGACGATAATATCACTCCATCTTGGGGCGTTAGCTTAGAAGACGAAGAAGGAGAAGAGGAAGATGCCGAGTACCTTGGAGCTCCAAGTAATAAACATAACTATTAAATTTCTAAGTAACATTTTAAAAAAGGTTGCATCTCCAATTGTGTCTGCAATATCAACGAAATTTTTCAATTTTCATGGTCACATCGTGAATGCAATTATGATCACATCATTCGTAATCGACAATAATTTTATATAACAAATCAAGGATCACAAACAAAATGCGGCCGTGATTTAAAACCTTAACTAGTCTTAAATTTATTAATTTTCACAATCATTTTTTTTTTTGTATTTCTATATATATAACTCTAATGTGAACAATGCATATATTCCATTATTTCAGTCTATGAATCAGAGTTGGCACCAGAGGAATACAAAGAAAATGCAAGACAACATCCAAGAGCAAATCCAGTAATCTCCGAGAAGCGCGTTTTGAAGATAGTGAAACCAGGAGAGCAACAAGATCAAGAAAATGCACTAAGTCCTATCAAGTCCCCAACAACAAGAACAACATTTCCTCAACTTGCACCGATAACTACAAATAGTTCAAATCAGAACATGACAGTGACTAATCAGAAACCGACATTATCCAACGTTGAAGGATCAAATGCATCATCTCGTTCTGCCCCCTCAAAATATAGTGTTGGTTTTGTAACCCCCGTTGCTCCTCTTAGTTCATCAATGATGCAAAATTCATCACCATCTTCTTCATCTGCTCCATCGAGCGCGAAGAATACTTCTAGCCCCAAAAGTTCGTATAATTCTCAAGCATTGATGAGTCCTAGAAGAAGTTCTAGTGGTATTGGTGTGATTGAGAAGGTGAAAGGAGCTGTGAATTCTTTTATAAGGAATGATGAACAACCACAACAAAAATATGCCGTCAAAAGTCCTATAACATATGCTAATTCTTCACAAAGAAACAACACTACTCAAGAAGGTAAATAACATGTTTTCTTAAACAATTTTCCTATATTATATCCTAATATGAAATTATACTTTGACTACAGAAAGACAATAATTCATGTGATCGTTCCACATTTTGCAGTTGGTCAAGGAGTTGAGAACCGTGGGAGAATTCTTCAGACAAATTAAAAGTCCTTGCAATATGTACATTATACTTTTACATTTTTTGTATATCACCATTTGTACCCCTTATATATATTTCCGGCCTTTTCTGTATATGTGCCAAGTAATTAGACTAAAAATATCACTTTCATCATTGTATAAAATTAGGTTGAATGGAATAAAGTACTCACTATGTAGTGTGCCAAACATGATTATTCAGAATTGTGTGCAAGTAGTGTGCACATTGCGCACTTGCCTAAAAACATTATACATATCATATAGGAGCATTTTTTAAATATCTTCTATGTGTATTTTACAATTCTCTCTAAAGATATGAGACTAATGTACCTCAACAAGGAGATTTGAGTGTCATTTTTTTAAATATATTCTATATGTATTTTACCATTTTGTCTCTAATTTATGAGATAAAGGTATGAAACTAATGTACCTCAACAAGGAGATTTGAGTGTTAGGTCGCAGGTTTTTACCAACAATGTCATTCTTCTTACTTAATGTGTGAGTTTCACCGTTAGACTTTTCAAAATAAAAACTAAGGAATGGTTAATTTTATTTTAAATAAATAAAAATAGCAGAATTTTCTTTAAGATGCCTACCAATTTGATTTGAAACTCAACTTGTGTCCAACATGTTATTTTACCAAGATTAGCCACGGCTAAACAAAACTTATAACATGGATAAAAAATAGTCAATTAAAAAAGGGCACTGCTTGATAATGATAGTTAAAAAAGAGAAATGATATTTTGACAATCATTTTAAAACAACCTAATAGACAACCCGTTATGCAATTTTGATCTTCTTCATTTTAGGGTCAATACTCATACAAGTTTGTATAATTTTTATTGTCTCATATGTTGTCAAAAAATGGTTGGTGAAAAAAATACCTCAATAAAATAGGAAGTGATATTGTGTATAGTAGGGAGTGTAGATTGGACCAATTTTTTTTTTCCAATAAGGGTTTTGTCGTACTTTCTTTGGTGGCCATGGAGTGTAGATTGGATCGATTTTTCCCGTTGAGTGTACATTCATTTGTGATCCACAACAATAACTTCAAAATTAAGAAATTTTAATTCTTTTTCAATCATATTCTCTTCTCACGTCTTCTGTTAAATTTCGAAAATATCTTTGTTCGAATTATATGATCTGAATGCTTCTATAAGGATTTTTAGATTATAAAATTCAAAATGTGTTTAAATAGTTTTTCAATCAATTTTTCGTAACAACAATGACATATATTATTAAAATGACATAAATAACTAAAAAGGAAAGAGGGCAAAAATTTAAAGAGACAAGAAACAAAATATCAATATTTCAACAGTTTTATTATTGAACAATATTTCATAATACATTTACATAGTAGTAATGTTTATTACAATAAATTATTAGACATCTAAAGCTAAATTTGTAGTAGAATAAGATGGAGGAGGAAGGAAGGATAAGTTTGTTTCCTCTCGCACAACCTAAGAAGGATACGAGGGGAAGGTATGTTTCCTCTTGCACATCCTCAGAAGGCTGAGATGGAAGAAGGAGACTATGATGAGCAACCTAAATTCAGATGGAGGGTGCCAACTTATAAAGTGGGACATTGACCTTTGACCATTCATATTGTCCACAATATGAGAGGACTTTTTGTATAGTGAAAATCGACATCATGAACACTACTATAAAAGAGGAGTGAATGTGAGATGGGTTGAAACTTTGTTAAGAATGGTTGGATATTTACAAGAGAGATGTTGCATAAAGTGTAACAATAGTCAATGAGGGTCAAAAAACATGGTCAAGAAAATCTGACTAATCAAGGGACCCTCCAAAAATGGGGTCAAAATGAGTCAGTTTTGTTGACCAAGCCACCACCCACATTCTAAACTGGTTCAGGTTATATGATCTGAAACCATCTAGAATTGTTCATATTATATAATTTGAACTAGTGCAAGACTGTGATAAAATTCGTATTTTTGAGGGTTTAGGACATTTCAGATTGTATAATCCGAATCATTCGAGTACAAGATTTTTTGTGTAGTTCATATTGCATTGACACTTTCAGCAATCCACGACGCACATAAACTTCTATAAATTGACGTGTTTGTTTCATTTGTTATAAAAGACAACAAAGAATCATGAACACTTATCAAGTAGATTTGAATACCAAGTTAACCGCATTTTACTATAACGGGGGAAACCTAGTCTGTTTAGGGTCTGAGTTGATGTCACACTACCTGAGTTGAAGGATCAACTGGATCAAATCAATCGTTGAATCAACAACAGAGATACAAGAATAATGGACAATGTTGAGTATCATTGTCCATCGACCGACTCAAATGGAAGTGTTCAGTTCACACAGATGAAGCTTAGGAACGTCGAGGACACGAGAACCATGTTCTCAATATTTAGTCATTATAGTACTAAAGTACCAATCGAGTTGAATCTTTCTTTGATCATATCATTCTAAGATATTTAGGAAAGTTTTATTCATCCCAAGACTTACAAAGAAATTAGAGCATAAACAGAGGAACCGTGTGAAGATTTAAGTTTAGTTGATCTATGATCTTTTGCGTGTGTTTTTTATGTGTCTTTTTAATTGAAATTCTTATTTATAATGTATGTTATTGAAAAAGAATTTAAAACATATCCACAAAAATGGCATAACAATGTACCACCAATAAAATGATGTTCTTACTCTTTTTTTTATGTTGTTGTCCATTAGCCTAATGATGGAATCACAAACCATAGATTGAAAATTGAAGAATCTCGAATTCAAACACATGTCTAACACAAATAACCATGTCTATCAACTCATCGGTACTAATGATACAAATAGTGTTCTTACTAATTGGTTCATAGTTACATTGATAGATATCTAAACAAATAGTTTTTTTTTTAAGAATCTAAGGAAATAGTTGTTGCTTGAACCCAACATTTAGACACATTATTATGGATATATTTTTTCAATTAATCAATGGTGAAGTTGAGAGTTATAGGTTGGCTTGGTGGTGTGGATGAGCAAGGAGTTGAGTGATAAAGGTGGTATCAAGTTTGATTTCCATCTTCAATAAATATTAACAAATTAACGATTAACATAATAACATTGTCTGTTTAAAAAAATATATCACATATTTACGTAAAAATCCTATAATGTTGAAGTTGTTATATATTATGGATATTTTATCAAATAGTTATTCTCCTTGAATGTAAAATAAAGGGAAAAAAGAATGATTCATTAAAGAAGAAATGATTTAAAGATATAGTTTTTTTGGTTGTTGTAACTTAATTATTCTCATTGATGTAATTGTTCTTTTTTTTCTTCTTTTCATAAGTTCAGTCCAATAAAGATAATTTTATTAGAGGCGCATCAGACACTAAATATAATTAGATTAATGGTTCTTTTTTTAAAGTCGTCATTAAAAAAAACCTTTATGATGACTTGAGTATTAAAAAAACGAAAAACAAGTAAAAACGTTGACAAGATTGCAAGACAGCTAAATTTTCATGGAACACTTCTTACCATCCGAAAAGCAAATAGTGTATAAATAGAATTACTTGGAAATTTTCAGTCCTATTAACAGTAAACACTGGTTGTAATGTTTATCTATAATCACCTTCCACAACAACAAAAAACCATGACTGAGGAAGTAGAAACATAAAATGAACACACGTTCTCATTTTCCTCCACATTTTCCGGGGAAGTAACATTAATTGAATGAACTAAAAAAACCATGACTAATTTCAATATGAACAAATAAAGATTGTTGGGATAAATACTCCTAGAAATTCTATAAACTACCCAAACTTAGGACAATTTTGTTGTTAACTTACAATTGATACCCGTTAACAAAGGAAAGTCAAGTCTACCACCCTTTCTGTCTTGTCCATTTTTGACACATTCCTTTAAACAAAAACAATATTTATGATATTAGGGTTATTCAAATTCTTATTGTTGTATATGTATAAAGCTTCTTAAAACTTGATTACAAAATTAAACATTGTATAATTAATTAATGGAGGACAAAGGTGAATTATTGGTAAAGAGGAATAGACCCCCTACAAGGCTACAAAGGCATGCACCAACATCTCTTGACATTGATAAGGTTCACAATGATCGTCCCTCTAACCCTTTTGGTGATTCTTCAAAGGCTATTCCATTATTATCACCACTCATTCTATCTCCAAGGCCATTAATCTATGCAGACATTACAATTCAAGCTCTTAAATCGGAGAAAAGCAATTATAGAGATGAGGATATTAGAAGTTCATCTTCAACGTCGGGCTCAGGGTGGGAACATCCAGCAATTGCTTCATATCCAAATCCATCTTCTTTGTGTAACTTCTTCCAGAAGCAATGTGTTTTCGCCAACCATGCCTAGTGAATTCACCTCACATTTTCTTTCTATAGAATTGTCGTGTTATTTTTCTGTTTCTAGGTGTGGAGTTACTATTAATTTCCACAGGAGGAAGGAGCTTCTGCACTTTCCTATCATAATTAGCTATAGTAGATTGTTTAGCTTTATTATACTGCAATTCAAATATTACAAATATTTCCAACACTTTTGGATTAAATGATTTGAGTCTCTTTCTGGATTTGAATCCATTCAGGTCTTGAGAGATAATTCTATTGACCATTGTAATTTTAACTGATTCAAGAGATCAGTATGTTGCCACATTGAAATACCCAATTTATACGCAACAAAAATATTAAAACAGGTTTCATTTGATTCCAGAAAGATTTGGTGTTAAAGATTGGTCAAGATGTCTTATTTTTTTGCAGTTAAAAAAAATGTGAAAATACATGTATAAATGGTACTCCCTCCCTCTCCGTTCCTTGTGTTTTTTAGAAAATTATTTTAATCCACCAATAAATTCTTATTTAACACACTTTATCTTTCTAATAAATTTAATATGTTATATTTCTCGCGTAACAAACAATTATTATTTTTCCTTCAACAAATTCCTTTTTTTTTTGCGCGCTCTCTCTCATAACAAACAATTGTCAATTTTCTAAATATTGTGCACATCTTTTTTTAATGAGTGTAAGTCAATATAAAAATTATTTCAACTTCACATTTATCAAAAGTTAAGAAAAAATTAACTTTCTTCCAACTCCTTTAATCAAAGTTAAGGCTTCAACTAATGCTAGAGTCACACTTAAATTTTTTAACAATTGTTATTCATCTTATTTATAGATTTTTAACTATTCTTGAAACCATTGTTTGGAACAAAATTTTGTTTAAATTTGAAGATAACAAGAAACAAATGTTTAAAAAAAACAAATAAACTTTGTTTGAAAAAACAAACTTTAATTTTCCAAATAGATAGCATTAATTAGTTTTACTGAAAAAAATAAAAGTAATTGACAAAGGGTATAATTGACAAATCATACCCTTAAAATACCAAGAAGACAGTTAAATAGGAACGGAAAATTCACCCTAAAAAGACGGAATGGAGGGAATAACAAATAGTTTCCGTATTATTTCTATAATTTATCTCAACTGACAATACTGATATTGATTGTTAAGTTGAACACATTCATCTCAAATTAAACTTAGAATTTACAGTTGTGTGTGCGAGTTACATATGATATTTGACATTTCGTCTTGTGACAAGTGACAAAACAAAGTTTTCATGTTGTAATAAATGTACAACAATCTAATCTGATTTTAATGGTCTGTGTGAATGAAGAAGAGGGTTCTCTTTTGTGGTTCAATAGCAATCTCTCCTATCTCTGCTAATCTCTTGCAACCTCTTTCTAATCTTTCTCCCATTTACGTTCAAGGCCTTTACTTCATTTTATACTACCATCATACATAAATTAAGGCTACTTTTTTATGAAGCATGATGCGAGCCAGTATTAGTTTACTTGCATGGAAATGGAAAAAGAGGAGTAAGTAAAAAAAGCTGCTTATATTATATTAAGAGTTGAAATTTCCAACAAAAAAAATTAAGGTTTTTTTTTATAAAGGCAAAAGAAAGCAATAAAGACGGGAGAGGGCCTGAACTCTATACAGATATATACCTAAGAATGCAAGTCAAGACTATTCCTAAAGCAAAGGAACTACAAACTTCTAGCTAAATCTGTGTTGTTAAACAAAAGAAACTAAGCTGCCAAACAGCAGAACTAGCTACTGGCACTTATTAAGAACCATCTACATGACAGTCACAAATATTTTAGGATTGCTTTTTGTTACACCCTTTTTAGAACGAGTTTGGAGTTCTCGCTACTTATACTTTTCGGTGAAACTTTGTCTATTTGTCTGCTTCTTTTGCTTTTTGGTTTTAGCCGATGTCGGATATACATACAAGGTTAGATTCTTGTTCCTCATTAGGATAATCCCCCCAAAACTTTTGTAGAATGTCCACACTTTTCTGAGCTTCAGAAGAACAAGCAACTGCAGAATGCACTAGTGTGTTGTTGACAGGCTCCAAAACAGGAAGCTTGTCTGCTGTGAGAGGTCTGGATGGTTGTGATAGGATGAAGCATAGCACAAGCAATATTAAAATTCTTGTCATCACTGAAGTGGCCTCCTTCTTGTGTTCTAGGAACAACCATGGAGATTAGTCCTGGAAACTTATCCCAACTGTCCAAGTCTAAAGGATCCAAAAGCTTATTAGTGACTTCTGCCGCTAGTTTTGAGTGCATGGAAGTGGCATGTTGATGACTATTGATAGTCAAATCCATATCAGATGAGTCATCAATGCCAACCAAACCTGTTGACACAAAGTCTCCCCTAAAGCTCTCTTTGAAATTGAACTCAGAATATTAGAAGTGTTAAAAAGCACCAAATTTTGCTCATCCAAACCGTTTGGTGCCTTTGTGATCAAAGGGCTAGTCTCTTAAATAGTATTGGTGATGTGAACAACTTCTTCTATCTCTTTCAAAAAATAAAAGTTTCTTTTCGATCAAAAAATTTAAAACTCAAGTCTAGTGTGTTACATGTCATAGACTATTTTTTTAGTGTTGAACCTGACATTTTGTTTAAAGTTTGATATGATACGTTTGCTCACTTAAAAAAAATATTTCATATTAACTTCTTTAAACAAATAATCTAACTTGTTTTTATATAGACTAATAAGTTAATAGACCAATGAAATTATACACTACACTGATATTTAATGTTATTATGAAGAATGTAACTTTATATGATAAAAAGGTTGGTTGGAGTGATAGGCATAAAAGACATTTTTTATGGTATGTAATCTAATTGTTTTAGCTAAACGAACTTCTTAATCAAAAGTTGCATTCTCTGTTTTTTTTTTTTTTTTTAAATTATGGTCTAACTTGAATCAAATATTGGTTAGGCCAGAGACTTTGAATTCTGTCATCTAATTTTGCTCGATTCCAACTGAATTTTCCATAATGCCTCGCGCATGAGTTAACTCACGCAGCGTAAGTTAAGTCACGCAGAATTAACACCAGCATGAGTTAACTTACGTAGGGGTATTTTTAGAAGTTTGGTTGGGAATGAGCAAATCGAGTTAGAGAAGAGCAGAATTCAGATACTTTTGTCAATCTAACCTATTTTCGGCCCTAATACTAATTATCATAGTTTATTTACCATTGCATTGTCACTAAATAGATGAATAAATATTGTGCTGAATAAACATTTTACTCTTTAAAATATTAGGGGTCATCAAGTTTAGTCCCTCGGATTTATGAAATAGCAATTTAACCTCTTAAATTAAAAAGTATCAATGAATTTAATTTATTTATCTATCAAAAATTGTCTTTATTAAACCCATTAAAATTAAATAAATTGAGCGGATGAAAACATTTGCTTGGCCAAAAGACTTGCCATCTCCAAACTTATTCTTAGTTTCATCTCTTACTATCGCATTTGGTATGCCGAGATCCTCTCCATTTATGTCTTCCTCCATTTCTTTCATTTAGAGAGATAAAAACACATAAAATCTTGAAAAAAGTAAAATATATTTAATGATAGTAGGACTCATTTAGTGGTAGGACTTGTGGGGAGATAAAATTCTAGTAATTCGTAAACCTCATTTAATAAGTTGGGATGTTGGTTGCTTACCTAAAAAGTGATAGGGGTCTAGGTATTAGGAGCCCTAAAGAAAATGAATGAAACTTTCCTTATAAAAGTAGTGGAAAATGATCAATAATCCTGATGGTCTATGGTGCCACTCTTTATGTATCCTGATGAGTGTCCATTCCCACTCTTCATGTATCTTGATGATCAATAATCGCTGTTGAGTGTCCATTGCCACCCTTCAAATCTAGGTACTTTCTTTCGTTTTCACTTCAGACATCCTTTGTGCTATTCTTAACATTTTTCTCAATGTTGGATGTTAAGACCCACCCTTTAACTCTGGTTTTCTTCTACTTGAATGGTGTATTGCTTACATTTTCTCTTCACCCATCCTCTGTTATACTACATTTTTCTCAATATTGAATTTTGATCTACTTTAATTTGTGTCTGCTTCAGCTTTTGGTTGGATAGGATGGATGATATTTTAGGAAAATCTAAGGAATTATTGGGTGCTTTGTTAGTTTTGTTGCCACTCGTTTACCAGCATTCTTCATAAAATATAAAACAGGTTAAAAGTTAAACAAGGCCAAACAGAAACTAGCAATGCTCTCATTCTCAACTCATAACCCCCAGCGGTGTCTGAAAACACGCGTACATCCTTCTCATAATAACGGGAAAAAAATAGCGAGGAAGCTACCAAAACTAGTCGTTAATCCTAAAGAGTTTTCTTTTCCTCTATACTTGTCATGGGTTTAATATATCACAATCAATATACCGGAACTTTATAAAAGAGTCCTATACGCTAGTTGATGTTTCCCTGAATTTCGTGTTCAAAAAAGCTAAGCAAGAAAGACAAGACAGCTTGAACCAATGCTAAGTAAACTATCATTATCATACAGCGCAGCTCTTAAATTAACCAAAATGTCCAAGTATACAACGAACTACATACTTGACAAATGGACTTGATGAAATGCTCAGTATCTAAACATTATGTTAAGGCCAAAAATTGCCCATCCATTATGCACAAGAGGCCAACATCAAAACAGTCTCGAAAGTGTAATGATTTCTCTCTTCCTGAATCTCTCTCTCAATAATAACTACAATCAAAGAAATATCACGAAACACTGACACCTCAGAATTATGCTTTCACCATAGCACTTGCCACAACAAAATCAGAAGTCAAACTCTCCTGTCGCCTGCAGAGGTGTATTGTATCATTAACCGTGACAATTAAATAAACTGAACTGAAAAGATGAGAAAATATCAGAATTTCTTTTCCTTCAAGATCAACGAACCTTGTTGAAGAGAATATCCTTCTTGTTTATATGCATGATGCCATCCTTTAATGTGCACTTCCACCTGCTCTTAGTGCGTGTCACCTAAAGTTTAACAAAAGCCAACTCTATTAGTCCCAAAATATATTATCTAACCCCCTACCCGTTAGATATATCATATTGTTGTAGCGCTTGGCAAGTTGACATGTAATTAACTGAAAGTGGAAGGAGGTTGTTACCTTGTCAAACTGGGCCAAAACTAGATGATTTGTATCTTGATCATCTTCTTGGTCCAAGTCATCCAAATCATCATCATCATCTTCATTTAATGGCTCATCATCCTCATCCTCAATCACTGCCTCATTTTGAGCTACAAGAGCAGGAGTGCTAGCTGGTACTTCTAAGAAGGCAAAGAAAACAGCGCCAAATGTCAAGAAAATATATGATATGCCACAAATCTTCAAAATATAATTAATATATCACGTTTTCAAGCTACCAGGAGGAGCTGGTGTATTTGCAATGTTGTAGTCTTCATTGAACACTCCACCATAATTGTATATCTGTAACAAGATGGAATAAAACAAAACCCTGTGAGGTGTTGGAATGCAAGACTTATGTAAAGAAGTTATACCCATTTAATCAATTCAGGGATCAAAGGAGCATTCAGTTTTTGAGATATCAAAGCAGGTAGTCTTTAATAAAATATGCAACTAATTCAGGTTTCAAATTATACAAATATTACTGTATCCATCTTGGATTCAAAAAACAACAACTTAGACAACTGGAAATACCTATTTTAATCCATTAAATCGATTACGAAGTTACATATTATATCTGAAATGTAGTTTGTCGTTCTGTTTTCAACGATGATGAACCAAGGAAGAAGAGGCAGTATTTACACCAAACTGAACAGACACACATTCATATGGGAGTATAACCATGACTTTTTTCACTGTTTAGTACTTCCTACTCCTAGAATAATAAACATCTGAAGAGATACGGTCGATTTCTTATTTATTTTGCAACAAACGATAATCAAATTCACATTAAATACAAATTAAGTAGCTATTGATATTGAGAGCCCATTTAAACTGGGATTATTAATTGTCAAAAGTCAAAGCCGATGTATCTATTTACGAATAACTAAAGGTCGGGTGCATGCATTCTTTCCCAAATTAATTCTGAGTAGGGAAATAACAAATAGCAAACTGTTCCATTATCAAAACTCACACGAGCACAGGCAGGAGCAGATAAAAATACTACTCACATTTGGAGTAGAAAGCACATCATCCTCATAAGGAATCGGACCATCAAGTTGAGGAATCCTAGAAGCCAGTCTCCCCAAATCTGCGGGCATTTTCCCTTTTGAATTAGTGCATTGTGAATTGAAGGAGATGCTCCCTCCACATACCTAAAAGATTAAGTTGCACAGTTTAGTAAATGAAAAAAATGTATCCACCAATTGAGCAAGTCAATGAATTAAGTAACAAACAGACAGAATAAAACAATGCATGTACTACAAAAAGTCAATACAATGATGTACAACAGTGAGCTAGGAAAGAAGCTAACACCAATGGCAATGTTGCTAGTTTCTTTCCTGGCCCCCTAGAACCAACATTGCTAGTTTCTTTCCCAGCCCCCTCGTGTACTGTAAAATGCCAAAAGATCAATGCACAGAAGCGGACTGGGAAAGAAGCTATCCAAGAGCTCATTTGGTTTTAGAAAAGGTTCTCCCTTTCATTATGGTGTAAGTATCATTGGGAAGTGGGCCTTATAGTTTTGAAGTGGTTGAAGAAGTCGTTAATAGTTTATTTGGAAAACTGTCGCTTCACAGCATCACAAATGAAAGAATTTGTGCATTAACTACAACAATTTTTTAAAATTACAAGATACAAATTAGGTAGAGATGGAATGACCTGCATGCACATTCCATCAACCCTGGTGCCCCCACTTTGTCCTAACCCCACAAAAGGACAGGGGATGTGCTAAATCCAACAAAGTGATATGAAACCCCTTGTTTTATAAATCAACACTCACTACTGACAGCAGAAAACAAACATTGATGGTATAAATAATAGAATTGACATTACCACGATTACGGAACTACCTACAATTGATATGCAAGTACCTAGCTTACATAAATATAGATTATTATAAAAGTTTGGTGCTGACCAATAGGGGGATAAAGACACACCTCAATTTCAAAATCGCCAGACATAGCATCACCAGCTCCATCTTGCTGTGGTATATATCCTCCAGCATCATATGGTGGAGGCAAATCATTGCGCTTCCGCTTTCCACCAGTCATTGTGAAGAAGTCCTGGAATTTTTTCAAACATCTATCAATATCTGATTCAAAATGTCATGACTCCGAGTTCAGACTCGAAAGCAACAAGTTTTCCTTCACAAGGTGATCTTGGCCATGATAGACCAAATCATTCAATATTGTTTTACTGAAAATCATGAATGATGACAGCATTTAAATCTAAATCCTTCTTGATGTTTAGTATATGATTCTTGTCTCCTAAATATAACCATCCAGACTTGACCTTCTAGACAAAAATACCCATTAAATGTGTTGGAACAAGAAAGGAGCAATATTTGCTAGCTTCATAAAACAGCCCAACAATAAGGTCTCATCAAATCTTAAAAGCAGTGAACAATAGATAGCATAAGCCCTCAACAACTTGTTTACCTGTGTCATAGGCTGATTAGAAGCTCCTCTATCTGCCTCATCCCGTCCTTCCACATAAGCTGCAGTGTGCAATGCAATCCATCGTTACTGTAAATCCATTTTATTAAACATTATCCTGAACTTGAACGAGACTTACCAACATTGACATCAAGTGGAGGCCTCTGATTCATATTCATCCAAGGAGAAGGAGGTGGCTGCGAAAAAATAAAAGTACAAAATCAATGCACACGTTAAAAATAAGAACATGTTCTAAACAGAAGAGTTCAACAACTGTACAATAGCCAAAGCTTAAATCAATTGCACAAATTGAGAATATCGATTGAGAAACTAATACAATGGAAGACATATTTGGATCGTTTCCCACAAAATCCCTCTATAACACTCTCATTTCTCTATCCAAATCACCTCCTCACTTTTTCCCCGCCTTTTTTTCCTCATGCCACCGTCATTTTTGTGATTCATACAAAAGATGATCGAACCTCATGATAAACATATAACATGGCATATGAAAAATTCTCTATCAAACTGTAAAAAAAATGAACTTTACCATGAATGGAGCTTGTCTTCCACCTTTGACATCAGCATTTCCAACAGCATCATTTCCAGAAGAGTAGTCACTTGGTCCAGTAGGAATGTTATAATTTGGAGTCTCCCCAGGTCCAGGTAAAGGTGTTTGAATCGGAGTTTGCAACGGCGTCTGTAAATTCAAAAACCCATATCAACAATCCAAAACATCCATGAACAAATCACAATAAACATAAACACATTCAATAATAACCCTAATTGCAAAAACACAAACTCACAGGAGGAAAAAGTATTTCAGCAGTGGGAGTTTCATACTCCTCAGTTCCCTCATACGGAACATTAAGATCATGAACCGGGGTAATCGGACCGCCCGGCATTGGCCTGTTAACTCCAGTATTCCTCTCAATTGGACCTAGCACAGCACCAGCTTGAATACACTTCGATTCCCAAATCTAAACAAATCATCAAAAACATTAAACAAATCTTAAATCCCTAAACAAAATTAATCAGATCCAAAACCCTAAATAAAAAATTTCTTCAAAACTAAATCAAATCATATCAATTAACTAACAAGATTTCTTTAATTATTAATTAATTAATTGAAAATTAAGGAGAAAAGGGGGAAAATGAAGAAATTGTGAAATTTACGGCTTGAAGCTCTCGGAGAACTTCATCACCAGGACCAGCACCGGTATTGACAAACTCATCGCGAACTTTGACCATGACATCTTCGATGACATCGATATAAACCTGGCTTGTGGTAGAAGCAGCCATGAAGAAAATTTCACCGAAATTGATGAAAGTGTGAGCGAATATTGAAAGGAATCAACACCGATTAGGGTTTGATTCTGGTTTTAGGGTTTGAGAGGAAGGAAGATTAATGAAGAAGAAGAAAGAGGATAGAGAAAGAGAGAGAAGAGAAGAAAGAAGAGGCGGACGAGAAAGGAAGAATAAAGAGAGGAATATAAATAGGTTTGCATCCGATTATAATCACCAACTACCACGTGTCTTTACTATCTCTCTCTTCATCTCTTGTATATATACCGCCTACTAAATCGCACTAACACTCTATATTTCTTGGAAAGTCACTCTTCACCGAGCAACATACACTCCCGCCCAGCTAAAATAACGAAAATATCACTGCGTAAGTTAAGTCACGCTGCGTGACTTAACTTGTGCACATTATGTGTTCTGCTCAACTTAAGTTGCGCTGCGCATGTTAAGTTGCGCAGCGTGACTTAAGTCATATAACAGCAACACAAAAACACAAACCCCTCATTTTCTAAACTTCCAAAACCCGAAAATTTTCCCCTCAAGTGCGATTTTCACCATTCTTGCGTCATTCCAAGTCAATTTCTCCCACAATATCAAGTAAGCGATGATTATCCTACTTCATTGCATTTTTTTGGTTGAAATTTACGAATTTTTGAAGAAAATTGACATTTTTAGGTTTTTTAAAATTTGTCTTGCATGTTAGTTTTTATGATTGTTAGTGATGATTTAACTTAGGAATTGTTGTTTAGATGTTGTTTAGGGTACAATGTCGTAGTTTAAGGTTTAGAAATTGTTAGATTTTATGTTGATTGAAAATTGCACTATAGGTGTTTGATAAAATGTATCAATGAAAAATTTGTGTGTTTTTTGGATTGTTAATGATGAAATTAGTTAGAATATAGTATGTTTGACAACAATTTGGTAAATTACGGATTGAAATGACATTGTCGAAACTTTCGTGTTGTTCTTGAATTGTTAGAAATGACACAATGTCCGTGTGAAAATGTGTCATTGATTTTGTGCTTTTTAAAATGTTGTGTTGTGCAGATATATCTCAGAGGGAGAGGAGTGACAGACTTAACTTAGGGTGGCCTACCTCTACTAGTAGTGCACGGAGGGAAAAGCAAGCAGCAGTCCCTCCTTTACATGGCCGAGGTCGAGGGAGAGTGGGGGGCACGAGATTGGCACTGATGATGATGTTGGGTCTGGACCCTCTTCATCACAGACTGGTCCATCCCAAGCGATGGACCCGACGCAGTATCAGTTTGAGGAGCCTCAGCCTCACCAGTATCATTTTGAGGAGCCTCAGCCTCACTAGTATCAGTTTGAGGCGTATCAGCATCAGCAACATCATCATATGCAACCTGTTGTTGAGCAGGAGGAGCAGCCTCATATTAAGGAGCCTGAGCAGCAGGAAGATATTGTGCAGCCTCAGGCTCAGGCTCAGCCTCGGCATGATGATGATGTTGGGGCTCGTTTTCATGGGGTGCCAAGGGTGGTGTACAATGTCGGACCGGACGGCTATGCAGGGGGGCCTTCTAACCTCTCGGTTTTACCTCGTTTTGGAGGACATGTGGCATGCAGGATATGGGTCGATGCCGATGTAAGTATATTTTTAATGTTTATTTTACTTCTTTTTTTAATTTTAATGGTAATTTTACAACTTATTTATTTAACGGTGTTGTTTGTTGTTTTTTGTTTTTGTATTTCAGTTTCGGAGAAAGCATAGGATGAGAGGTATCTCCCACGGGAAGAAGCTAAGCCTGAAAAATTTGACGGTGCCTCAGCCGGGAGCACAAAATAATTGATTTTGGGATGTACTGAATGCGTCCGGTCTAACTCCCCTCCTGAATAATGGGTACGAGAACATCTCTCACGAGCTCGTTTGTGCTCTGTCAAAGAGATGGCATGAGGAGACCAGCAACTTCCATCTACCAATTGGAGAGATGACGGTCACACTTGATGATGTTGCGTGTCTCCTAGGCATCCCCATCACTGGGAAGGCCCTTTCTGATAGAGAGCTCACCTGTACCGAGGCAATGGAGATGATGCAGGTGGACCTGCTTATTCCCGAGGAGGATGCCGCTAGGGAGCTGAACAGGCAGGGTGGTCCGTATATCAGTTTTGGTGTACTGAAGAGGCGCTACGAGGAGCTCCTGAATAAGTGTAATCAGCTAGTGGAGATTGACACAAAAGAGGATGATATCGAGCGAGTTCAAGTTAGGTTGGCCTGCGTTAAGGCGTTTATGTTGCTCTTGCTTGGATGAATCATTTTCTCCTGCAAGAACAGCAAAAACATTAATCTGTTGTGGCTGCTTGCGCTGCAAGATCATGACGATTTGGAGGACTGGTCATGGGGTGGGATGGGGCTAGCATTCATGAACGAGCAGCTCTCTCTGACCTCCGATTCATCATTGGCCATCTGTGGTGGTTACATGACCTTGCTTGTGGTAAGATTTATTTTTATTCTTTTTAACTTATTGGATCGTAAATTTGTGCGTTGTTTAACTATTTTTTCTTCTTTTTTACCTTGTTTGTATAATACTTGTGTTGATATATATTTGGTTCTTTGTGTTTGCAGAGATGGACTTTGGTGCACTTCACGAACCTCATTCTGAGGGTTCGTAGTGATGTGTACGACCCGGCAGTTGCCCCGCTTGTTAGCCAATGGAGACCTCCTAGGGGCTTTACGGACCCTGGACACTACAGAAATGTCATTGATGCGATGGATCACTCTCATGTCATCTGGAGGCCGTACGAGAGACGACGACACATCACGCCCTTTCATGACATATGCTGGTACTTCAGATGGATCATGGCCGGCAGAGACATGATGTTCCGTCACTTTCCTGAGCGGGTTCTTAGGCAGTACGGGTATGTCCAGACACGGCCCAGGTCTCCTATAGATGTTGAGCTTACTACGGCATATGACATGGCCTAGGCTTTCATGGAGTTTGCTTTACATGTCCTCAGCCAGCAGCAGATGGGTGATCCGGTGTCAAAGGACGAACAGTGGGCTCATAGTAGGGGGTACATGAGATGGTTCTATAGAGTGTCACATCCTATTGTGAACCCCCATGCGGCCATTCCTGACTACGCAGCTCAGGCACCTCATTGTCATGTCCCTCCTTACGAGGAGGTTATTGTTGACCAGCAGTGGGCCAGACATCCTCCCGACCCATACCAGATCATCACCAACATCATAGCCAGAGTGGATAGTGCTATGGGGCATCCTGATGTGTTTGGTAATCCAGAGGTACTTCGCATGATGCAGGGTATACAGTCTGAGTGAAGCATGCTAGAGCAGATGCAGGTTCCACGACGACGGAGCAGAAGTCCACAACAGTAGGGTTTAGGCATTATGACTTGTATAATTTTGTTTATGATATTTTATCGGATTTGGATGTATATTACATTTGCGCTTTTTTAACATTTTTATGACATTTTCCCTTATCTTGGTCCTTTATTTTTTCGTAATTTGTTTATGAGTTAACACGTGCTTGAATGAATAACGAAAAATGAAATATAACGAAAAATAAAATTTTTGACTTAACATAGGGGATCAAAAAACAGGTTTTAGAAATATAAGGATTATAATTTAAAGAGTATGTAAATAGAACCTCTTCTGTGCGCAAGTTAACTCACGCATGTGTTAAAGCTGTGCGTGAGTTAACTTGCGCAGTGTCTAGCTTAAGTCACGCAATGTTTAACACATGCGTGACTTAAGTCACGCAGTGCATGTTATCTAGCGCACACTTTTACACGTGTGTGAGTTAACATGCGCAAGGGCAAAATCATCCTGCCTGCAGGATGGGAGTGTATTTTGTAGGGGGAGAGCATGATTCTAATTCTTGTGAGATAATTTCTCTTCAATAAATTTAACTAAAAGCCCATTTATCTCCTCATATAAAAAGCCCACGTATAAATTATAATTTCTTATGATATTAGTAGTGTTTTTTAGTTGATATTTATATTATTATATTTATTTAAGTAATAGTTGGTAAATAAAAACATCTAAGCAACTCTTTCTTAAATCTAAGCGATCTTTACTCAGGAGTTTATGTTTGATTTATAAATGGTAAATGTTTGTATTGAATTTTAAACTTATGAAAAATGTGGGAGAACTAACGGAAAAATAGGATGATTTGTTTGTTTAGTTGATCAAACACAGAAATTAGACCGAATCTAAAAGGAATGGGTGTTGCTTTCAATATGGTAAATTTTATATGTGACTCGTTATTAGAATATAGAGACAACAATATGGTAAATCGTATATGCTACTCAATTAAAGAATATAGAGACCAAAAAGTTAAGTTGTTCGCCTAAGTAGTGTATGTGAATGTAGAGACAACAATATGGTAAATCTATATGTGGCTCATTTAAAGAATATAGAGACCCAAAAGTTAAGTTATTCGTCTAAATAGTGTACGTGAATAGGGATGGTAATTGGACCTAAGCTCAATGGGTATCCGTAAAAAATATTCATGATGGGTGGGTAAATACCCACATTGTTGGGTATGGGCTTGTGCACGGGTAATTGTCCGCAAATTTGAACGGGTATGGGTACGGGTACGAGTACTCTAGTGTCCGCCCCACCCCATGGCCACACATTATATAGACTATACAAATAATTTTATTTATAATAAATTTAGTTAATTAATCTTAAGTCTTTGATATTAATTGTAATATGCATTTGTTTTTTATATTTTATATATTTTTTTTGTCAAGTTATTTTAGATGTTTTTTATTTAGCTAAATAATATGATGTGTAATATTTTATATGTTGACTTAACAGATTTTATAGCATATTTTAATTATATTGTGATATTTTTTTGTTATGTATTATCTTTTTGTTGTGAAAGTGCGGGTAATGGGTGCGGGTACGAGCACTTAGATACCCATAGGGTATGGGGACGAGTATCAAACTTATTGCCCATGAGGGTATAGGCGCGGGTATGAGGATTTTCTTAAAACACGGGTATAGAGATGGGGATTATGGTATCTTACCCAATAGATACCCATTGTCATCCCTACGTGAATGTCTAACATCTCTCGCGCACACAAACTTTATGACAGACAATGTAGTCTCTTGCACATGCGGACTCTATGATAGAAAAAGTAGTTTTAGACCATCTAACAAGACACACAACTAGATTTCCCACAATTAGTTAACTAGTGACCATTGTCAAGGATTACACTACAAACAAAGAAGAGTTTTTGGTAGAGATCGAAAAAAATATTGATCCTTGAAATTTTAAGGTTTTCTTTGATTGTGTTTGTCTAATAGATTCATAATTATATGGGAAACAATAAATCATGATTAATTCAGTTATCGTTAAAAACTCAAAAAAAAATAAAAAAAATGGTGGAAGTTTCTTATGATGATGCTATAAACAAGCTGGCAAAATTAGGGAGCACAATTTGACACGTGGGTATATGACTACTCGAAACAAAATTGCAATTTAGCATTTTTAGGTCAAAAATAAAAATAAATGCAGGCTTCTTCAGAATGGTATGAAAGTTTGCACATCCTTTCTATATATTTTATAGATGTTCGGCAAAAAAAGTCTCAAAAATCGTCTATGTCGAGGTTCCTATTGTTTTGTTTTTTGAGTTTTTGATGCTTTAAAAATTCATAATTAATGTAAAAAATATATATGTGGAAAAACCATATTTTAACGTCTTAAACTTTTCCATAAAAAAAATCATAAAAATTTCATCATCTAGGTGATTTTTCTGAAGTTTATGCTTACATAGAAAAAAATTGTCAAAAATATGAATAAAATATAGTCATTTCTTTACAAACTCGTTTTTCAAACTTCACGTATACTACAAAGTTAATTTTAACAATTAATGCTTAAGATAAGTAATGTAGTCATTGTTGTGGCTTAAAAAAATGTAGTAATTACTTTCTTTTTCATTGCTGAAAAAATAAAATAAAGTCATTTTCCTAAGACATTTAGTTGCTCGGTACTTTAATGCACCCTTTTTTTTTAGCAAAAGGGGCACCTTTTTTTGACAAACATACATATGGGAACTTAAATTAGGCGAATTAAGTGCCTTGAGGCCTTGCTTAAAGAATTAAAACATGTAAATTTGTATTAAAAAAATGATGTATCTATAACTTTTTTTTTCAAGGCATATCTATTGCTTTAACATGTGTTATTTGGATTAAATTATTTGAATTTATTTATCTTATACTATAAGTGTTTGCGTAAAGCAAAAGTGTTTGAAAAAAAATAATATTTAGGACCTTTATAAATATATGTCGTTTTATTTTATATTAAAATTGTAGTATCAGATTCAAGTAAGCACAAGGTCTTGGATTCAAAGTTTCTTTCAATACCAAAAACTGATTTGTTTTTATTGTTGCATGCAGTGACGGACCCACATTGTGGGTTTGTGGGTTGGGTAGACAATGATTTACACTTAATTTTTATTTTTATTTTTTAAAAAGAAAAGAAAAGATTTGCACTTAATTTTAAAAAACAATTTCTTTAATACTTAATACTTCACTAAAGAATAAATGCTATGACAAAAAGGAAGACCTATGTTATAGATTGTATCTCCACTATGTTTAGATTTTATTTTTTAAATATGTGAAATATTATAATAGTCATTTATTCTTTAGCATGTTGAAGAACAACATGTTGAAGTAATCTGGAAATGCCATTACTACGGTTGTAATATAGAAATACTCTGGTGTAAAAAGGAACGCTTCAGCCAGCAACTATTGTTCATCAAGCCATGGACACTCTTCAAGCTTATCAATGGATCCACAAAATATGATCATTTGCATCAAACACCAGCCCCTGGCTGCGGCTGAAGCATGAAAGAAATCAGATTTTGGTTTCATCAAATGCAACTAAGGCTTTATATCATTTCAGGTTCAAATAAAAATGGAATTCGTCTCTTATATATAGTGCCTCCCAAATCACACTAACACAATATTTCTTTATCAAAATTTTGCACTCTGAGTTACAATCTACTCTACTAAACAAGTGCATTGATATTTTGCACCCTCATCCAAACAACAAGATAGTTTTTATTCGTAGACAAACAGAATCATGTTTGTTCGTTATTACAACAAAATGTTTGGGAATTTTTTTTTACAGATTAGTTAGGAATTTCTTCTCCAATTGGGATCTCATATAATTGTAGACAACTATAACATGTATCAGAATCTGGGATGCAATTGAAATGCATGAACTGTTCTATATAATATATAGTTTCAACATAAATAATAACTCCATAGTATAGGACCATTATAATTTAGAAGTAATCAAGCTTTATTTATAAGCTTTCACAACAAGATTGATGAGAACAAGATTACAATAAATATTTGATTGTGAACCAAGTAGTAGTAGTAGCTAGGAAAAAAAACTTAAACATGTATGATGTACCAGTGTTACCCCCCACCAGATTCACCACCATGACCACTACCATCTTGACTCATTGAAGACACATGAGCTGCAGTCACCGTGGCAGCAACCACTACTCCTGCATCGTTGCTAGCAATCGTATTGGCTCCATGAACATTGTTGCCCGCACCATCATTAGCATGAGTTGTTGAAACATGCCCTTTGTTTTTTTCCTTGTGACTAGGCTTTCCATTGGAGAGTTTCTCTAAATCTTCCACTTCGTTTTCCTTACTCTTGTGGTTTTCCCTTCTGATGCAGAAACATATGGTTTTGAATTTCATGGTTGGAGAAAAGTGGCTGAAGGTTTAGAGGAAAAGAAGAGAAAATAGGACATGTTGCCAGCTTACATCCTCTCTCTCTCTCTCTCTCTCTCTCTCTCTCTCTCTCTCTCTCTCTCTCTCTCTCTCTCTCTCTCTATAACAAAACCATGGGTAATAAACATGATTGATTAGGTCCTTAATTGTTTTATGATTTTGCTTTTCATAATGGAATAATCACCTGACTAACCGGCATTTGATTGATTAGGCCTTTATCCATTTCCTACCAATTATAAGAGTGCATTTGGGTAATCGACTTAATTTTAAACCACTGTTGTATAAGTGCTTTTGTATACCTTGCTCTTGCAATCGAGCATAAACATAAAGAATGGAAATAAGCTTAAGAAATAATTTTGTGTAGGTAATTCTGACAAACTATTCTGAAGAGCTTAAGAAATAAGCTAAAGTAGTGTAATCTACTTTCACTAGCTCTTCCAAACACCTACACATTAGTTTAATAACCTAACTATTGTTTTTGAGGTTCTTCTTTTCCTTGGTCCGTCCAAAGATTTTTCAAGAGAATCGACAACTGTTCAGAAAGAGGTAGGTAAAATAATCTGGTCAATTTCTTAATGCATGTGAATCAGAATAAATAAACACCATGCCACTTAAGATTTGAATCACAAATCATATTTTGATTGCGGACAGTTGGTTATATACAAATTGCTCACTTTCTGTTTTATAGTATTGGACTGTAGTGTTGAACACTTTTTATATCTCGAATGTACCTGTATATTCAGGAAAGGTTCCTTCGTATATACATGTTAACAGACTGTAAAGCGTTTAGACAACCCATGAAACACAACAGAAGCTTCACTATACTATATTAGTTTCTTATACACACCAAGATGGTGCAAGGGAAATATGTGGCGTCATTGTCATTTGAATTTTTTGTTTTCATTTGAGCATTTTCTGTATTAAACTAGAGGGCAATTCCTCAAAAATCAAACTGCAAAAGACAACTTCGTTATGCACCCTATAACGAGGATGCACATCTTCCAGAAAAAAGGGTTTCACAACACTTTCAATCTAAGTTTGGTTTATACAAAACTACCATCTAAATATACTTTTCCATTTGATAGTGCCTGTTCTTTACATATTAATTATGGTATAAAAATGATACGTTTTACAAATTCATTTGTATGTATAACATTGGGTTTCTCGTTTTGATCCGTCACAGCCATTTACTGAACCACCCTGCTTCATTTTTATAAAATTGATATGAACAATGGTACGAAAAAATCCATTTGTCATCAAATTAGGACTTCACAATCACAACTAGAGTATCATCATGAAACTGCTCATTTCCATTATCGTACAACCAATGAACTGTCTTGCTTCATTTTTATGAGACCACTTTCAATGTTGCGCAGCACTGGCCTATAACTGCAAAATTGTGGATTACATTAACAAAGGAGCGTCAGATACAATAAACTTATAGACAGAATAAATAAATTGTGCGCTTGATACAATGAAAAAACAGAGAGGATCTTACAAGCGTGCAAGACCATCATATGCTTGTTTGACTTGTTCAAGTTGTGCAGAGAGCTGCATGACCTCTGCTGACAGTGCCTCTGCTCTGCTCAGTTCTTTCACAAGTTGGCCCTGCCAAGCAATTGAACGGGAGTAGAATAAGGAATGGAAACGGATACAGATGACAAGCTGTCAAAGTTTTGAGAACAGATGGACCTCAATGAAACACAGTTCCTTGAAGTTTCTTATAGACAAATCAAAAAATTAGTTTGACAATTTTAGAGTTGACCCAAGAAGACTTAACAAGGGGACAACATGAATTGACAACAGAAGTCAAAGTGATTTGGCGGTTTGGGGAGAAACGTAGGGATTGAAGAGATAAGGAGGCCATGGGTTCAACTCCTCCCGCTCTTGCAAAAATAACAAATGACTACTAACATTGGCCATTTTCAAACAAAACATGAATTGGCAACAAAGTAGAACAGATACATTATGAGTGGGGAAAGCATAATAACCTTCAGAGATGCCACCTCTCCTGTAGATGTCGAGGAACCAACCTCATGTACCTCGTTCTTAAAGGATTCTGGTAAGCCATTGGCCTGTTCCACTCGTAATTTTTCTAGAATCCCACGCAGCTCATCATTTTGCTTAAGACACTCCATCACCTGCAGAATCACCGGTCAACACAATAATAGAAAGAAACAAAAATCTCAACACAGCATAATGTATACACCCTAACAAAGATCTCAACACAGCATAAATATATAAACATTGTCGGCACGGAATTTATCTAACAATCATGCCAGTCTTAGCCAAAATAGAATGCAGGAAAAAATACACATGCAAGAGAAAACCACCTCTCAGTATAAGGCTATGCATAAATCGCTTCACCAGTAAACCATAATAATATAATATGACTGATATTAATAAAAGCAAAAGGAGGGTGTCATATCGACCAGAGTATTAATTTGTCAAGTGATGAATGATTTTGTAAACAAACAAGGATATTCATCTCTGGCAAAATACATCATTTAGAAAAGATGTGAACCTAGAATAGATTTCAATTTTAAGAGCCTTTAAACTAAAATTCCCAGATAAATCTACCACAACACTAAATCCTAGGTCAGAATTTGTTCGCTGAATTTCATTCGTCAAAAAATGCAGAGACTCTTGAGCCTTGACCCCGAAAGAAAAATGATAGGAACTACTACTTTTCTACTAAATAATAAATAGGGAAGAATTTCCCAATGTAGGAGATAAGTCAAATAAAATATTAAACCACGGCTCCATAGATGAGACCTTAAACCAGAAACCATAAATTACATTTAGTCAGACTCCAGATATTGATTGTTACCTGGTTTTCCCATCTCGCTGCTGCTCCAATTGCCTCTTGATATGAATTTGAGAGATTAGAATTTTCCTCAAAAAGCCTCTCTATTTCTGTAGATTGCGAATCAATCTTCCAACAAGATGACAAGCCAACCATTCTATCAGATGGAATATACACAAAAGTACAAAGTAAAATTTTAAATATGAAGAATTTACCTCCATTAGAAGTTTCTGCCTACTGTTTTCCAACCTCTCTACAGCTAACGCCATATCATGCAACTGCTTATCAAGTTTCTGCTTGTCTTCCTGAAACTCAGGAAAAGGGTGACCATTAAACAAAAACATATTAGACAGGAAATGGTGTTGGGGGTGACGACACAGCATCCATCACCAGCTACCAAAACACCCATGATAGGTAACAAGAAGACTGCAATTATGCTTGAAAATTATGAACGAAAATAATTCAGACTTGCTTGATATATAAAATACATGGGACAGTTATAAAAGAATGTGCAGCTCATGTACAATCTAGTCCAAAAAAGTTTGGTGACTACTACATCCTTAAAGAAGATTGAAAGAGATCCCCCCCTCAACCATACGACAAGTAAAAATTAGTCTTCCAAGCTGACTTCATTTTTGACTCCCCTCCGTGTTATTTTCCACCTACTTAAAGTCTCAAACAAGTTGTAACCTTCTTACTAGATGACAGTAAACACAAATACCATCACTAAAAAGCATCTTGATTATTGCACGGAATTTTTTAAATTTTAAAAATATTACAAAAAATATTTAAGAGATAAAATCTAAAATTATAAAGGATGTTCGTATATAAAGTGTAAAAATGGAACTTTTTAAATTACGAAGAAATTTATGAAAATAAATAAATTGAAAAGACTACTATAATTTAATTTACGAGCTACAATTTATGGTTATTGAAAGTTGTCCAAGAGGTGTGAGTTTAGTAGCTTAGTGGTTAGAGCTTGTATTTGTAACCTCAACGGACAGAGAACAAATCGCCTAGGAGACAGTTGTAAAATGATCATTGGTGCCACTTTAATAATAATTTCCCCCTTCCACAAAATATTTTTAAAAAATGGTTATTGAAAGTTGATATCGACAACCAAAAATTTACGTGATTGATCATTTAAGTATTTAGTACTTCAGAGGATGATCAAATATAAAAATAATGAAAGGTGAGATGTATTAAAAAAAAACAAAAAAGGTGAGATGTACGATGTAAAATAACCCGTGTGGCGCATTGAAAAGGAGAGCAGATTAAGAAAAATCTTCACATTCAAGAGTGAGGACTCGGAGAGATTGATTTGCTAATACCTAACCAGTGATTTAAATGAAACAGTAATGTAAATTTCTTGGTATAATTGATCAGCTTACAGAAGCCAAATATTGAAAATTCACTAAATCATAGAAGTTTTCCTCACCATAGTGAATGTCTTCTGAGTTGCTTTATCTAAGACTTCTGCATGAACAAAACCCAGGGTCAATTCCATGTTAAAGTGCACCAATACAACAAGAAGGGATATCAAGTCAAATGCAATGAGTAATGGAACCAGATATTGAGTTCATAAACGCCCTTGCTAGAGAAAGGGACTCTAGGTATCAAGATGATTTCATGGCACAAATCTATAAGTAGATATGAATCTACATTAGTTGAAATCACCAGTTAACGGGGACCACTCCTAGTAAGTATAAGACATGTATTTTTTAAGAACACGTGGTGGTGGTGGTGGTGGTAGTAGTAATAACCATTTACTAGTTTAAAAAGCAGGATGCTTCCACTAAAGAAGAACTTGAATTTGTGCCATATCATTTAAGATCAAAGGATGGCATAAAGCACCCAAAAAGAGCCACAACTTACATAACTGATCGCTAGCATGCTTTGTTTCGAAAAGCTATTAAAAATTTAATATAGAATGTCCAGAAGGATTTATGAGCAGAACCTGCAGCCTCTCTTGACATGGAGTTTAGTTTTTCTTCCAACTCTTGCTTTTCAGACATCAGTAATGCAATGTGGCTTTGCTCTTTAGCTAATTGTTCTTGCCCCTGGTGCCTCATCAGTGACTCACGCTGTTGATTTAAATTGCCATTAGACAAGCAACAAAAAAGGAAATTAAATTAAAGGGGCAAAGTTTCAATAACACAATCATAACTTACCTGTAGTTCCAATTTTAAACCAGCTAACTCCTTTTCTAATATTTGAAGATGGTGGTCCGGTGGACCAATAGATGGTATTGTACTAACTGTGTTGGTCATTGATTGTTGCTGAATTGAGTTCAATTCTGCTCGCAATGCTGCTGCATCTTCCTCCGCCTAGAACAAGATAGCCAGTAAGATTTTGAGAACAAAAAATGATCTTTCATTTTATAGTCTTTTAGTGAAATAGAAGTTCCCATACACGATATTGCTCCTCTTCAGCATCCTTAAGACGTTTCTTCAGGGTACGAAGCTGCGCTGAAAGGTCCTCCTGCACCAATATGTAAGTTACAATAGGTATTGCGAAAGATTAAAAACAAGAGACGGATAAAATTTAGAGTATAATTACTCGTGCAACAACTGCAGCATCTTTCTCCATTGCAACATCCCTGACAGCTTTCCTAAGAGATGGCACCGTATTTTGCTCCTGCAGAAATCAAATTGGGCTTACTAACTAAGTGTTTAAACTTTAAACAATTACAATCTCCATATTGTGGAGTGAGAAATAATTAGGACTAATTAGTAATTACCAACTATGGTGCATCAAATTTGTAACTTAAAACTATAAAACCAAAATTCACTGTCAACCCTTTCTGCTTACCAGTTCATTCAACTGCTTGTGCATTGCCCCATTATCAATTTCCATTGTTTGAAGCTGCAACAATACACAAACTACAATCAGCCTAAGCATTTGTTTTATGTCCGTCTATAAATATAAATGAATAGATAACAA
This sequence comes from Medicago arabica, assembly GCA_946800305.1. NCBI lineage: Eukaryota > Viridiplantae > Streptophyta > Magnoliopsida > Fabales > Fabaceae > Medicago > Medicago arabica. Next base: position 53,733,450 of record OX326971.1, read on the forward strand.
TCTGAATCTTCACCTTCGAAGTTATTTTCCTGTTTTCTTCATCCAAGTCATTGTTCTTCCTTTGCAGAACTTTTATTTGAGATAATAGGGAACTAACATCGGCCTGTATTAAGAGTATACAAACAAATAAGTTCAAACTTCATGATATCGCGTCTCTCTAAACAAAATTGTTCAACATAAACTTTAAGCAACAATTCCAACAACAAAAACCAAGCTTTATCCCACTAAGGTCGGCAACATGAATCAAATGATGACATAATGTTCTATCATATCTCTATCCAACTCATTAAGTCTTCCTCTGCGTCAGGTGAGTTGACTATCTCCATCTAATCTATTCTTCTTACTGGAGAATCTAAGGATGTGTTTGGATTGAGGGTTTAGGAGGGGAGGGGAGGGTTTACTTTTGTACTTTAAATTATGGACAATATTAAATGTTTTTTTAAAATAAATTAAGTTTGATTGAAGTATTATATGATCATTTATCATTTCGTTGTTTCAATTTTTTTAAAAAACATTTTATGGTGTTTGTAATTTAAAAAAGAAAAGTAAACCCTCCTCCCTTCCCCTCCTAAACACAGGATAAGGATTTGTTTGGGAGCAGATGGCTATGAAGTGCTAGTCTGTATTTATTTTTTTTTTAAATTGAAAGAATAAAACGGTAAATGATTATATAATACTTCAATCACACTTAATCTATAGCATATGTAACTCTGTCATTTCCAACCCTATCCCGACTAGTCTTACCCCACATCCAACACAACATTCTCATCTTTGCTACGCTTATAGACTTCAAGCAACAATTAAAGAGGAGAATAGACATTACCTGAGAGGAGAGTCTATTTCCGCTCTCAGACTTGTTCATTCCAGCCGTCTCTGAATGAAAACGAAAAACAAAATTGATTTGGGAAACGAAAATGCGGAAAAAGATGCATAGATTTATTCGATTCGGCGACGATAATACTGACCGGGGATGGTCGGAACCTGGCTTAGATCTGGTCCAGAAGAAGCTTTAACCAATCTATCCTGTGCTCTCTTTTGACGAATTTCCTCAAGCTATAAACGCATTAAATCATACAATTCAATTGAAATCAAAAGTTGAAGAGGAAAGGTGAGAAATGGAAGAGAGACGAAGAAAAAGGAATGTACCGTTCGTCGACCTAGAGATGCATGACGAGCCTCCATTGTTACCCGCGACGGGGGCGGTGATATTCGTCTGCAAATTCCCTTCGCCGCCCCTTTGGGTTTTTCTACCAATGAAGAAATCTGATGGAGCAAAGTTTTTTTTTTGTTTATCTGATGAAGCAAAATTAGTTGCATGTATTTTGTTAAAATATTTTATTTTCTTAATTATAAAATTAAAACACGGTAGAGTTAGGGATTATTTTTTCTATGCAAATTTTCTTAAGTAGATAAAATTTGGGAGGTTTGCGAGTTTGGATTAATTTTAAGATTAAAAGTTGTTATGAGTTAGTTTGGTTTAGTTCAAATGACTTTTAATTTAAAATAAAAATATAATCAAACAAAATCAATGTAGTTTGGAAAAAATTTTGTTAGATGAGACAATTTTTTGTTTTTAATATTAAAATCAAATTTAAAAGTGAATACAACTCATTTTCCACAATGTTTTAAATTTCATCGAATATTATAATTTCATTTTTATCTATGAATGTTCTCATCTAACATAAACAGATATACAAAATTAATGCATGTAGGATCAAATAAATGAACATAAATACGTTTAACAAAAGAAAAAACATGTCATTCTATAGAATAACATTGAATTTTCTATGAATGGTGAGCTGGGTACATAAATTTGATAGGTCATTTTCATAAACTAATTTCACCAAGTCAATTCATTAACCACTTTTTTCCACTTGAATCTCTAAAACTTTTTTACTTGCTTTTATTTACTTCTGCCTTTTACTTTTACATGTTAAAATCTCGAAATCTTATCTTTCTAATTTGTCATTTTAGATTTTGAATAAGTAAGGTAATGATTTGCAAATACTTATAACCTATCCACATTAATCTCTATGGGATCGATGCTCTACTTACTCTTTATTATTTGTTACAATAATGTATCCTTGCACTTATTGTTGTCTTGAAAATAAATATTATTTTCATCGCATTAGTGGCATGCATGAATCAAAAGATTCATTCTCACATAAATACTATTTTTGGTGATTGACATGCATGAATCAAAAGATTCATTCTCACATAGCATAGCATGTATGACTCTGATAGTTATATATAACCCACAAGGGATGAGGGAAAATGAATTATTTTACAAAATATATTGGTGGTGTCATGCATGCAGTTAGTGATATTTTTGGTGATTGACATGTATGTCTTCAAAAAACATATTGCATACATGAAATTGAAGGAAAAATAAATTGTGTATGACTTATCTGATATTCCAATTTGTTTTATTTTTCTTTTCAAATTGAAACTTAATGATATGTTGATCGTCTTAGACACACAGGATGGATTCTATACTTAAATTAGTTCTTTTCATCGCAATAGTAAGATATTAAATCCTTAACCATTTGTTTTTTTTTAAGGGAGATCCCTAACCATTTGTTGAAGTCTAAGTTGGTAAGAGAGAGTGTGAGAAAAAAAAAGATGTGAAAAATAAAGTAGATTTGATGGCTTGTTTGATATAAAATAAAGAAAAAAGAAATAGAGAAAAAAGAAGAGTTGATTACATCCACAAGTACAAAAATACCCTTGAGATAAAAAAATCAATTTTTTTTGTTTAAATCTTGAGTAGCTTAAATAATTTATTTTTTTAAAGATTGAGTAGCTTAAATAATTAAATTAAGTTTTTTTGGTACAAAATAATTAGATTAATTTAACTAATTATTATACTAATTAATTTGACTTCTTATGAAAGAAGATATTAATTAATTGGGTAAATTACACGCACCTCCCTTGAGGTATGTTAATATGTCACTTACGCCCTTTCTATTTTCAGAAATGACACTAACCTCCCTTGACTGTAACAGTGTTAAACTGGCGTTAGAAAATACAAAGAAAAACTCAAACTTTTTATATACGTTTTACACCATCTTCCACCATAAAGATTTTATCAACCAAATTTGTTCTATTTTGTGTGCCTCTTATGAAACAGAGTGGTGTTGCCCACAAAATCGACATCACCAACATCATAGAATTTGGGTAAAATCTAACGGCACAATTAGAACCCACTTTTTATGATAGCATGTATTGTCATCCGAATAATTTACACTCAATTTCTTTATACAATGAATTTCATGATAACACTCATTTTTTTAGAGAACTCATTTGCCAAATTTGGATTCGTAGATAGGGTTGTATCCATCAACATTAGCACTATATTTTTCCCCAAAGGCACAAACTAGTAAACACCCTTTCCCTTTTGTTTCCTGTCAGAAGCATTAGATTTAGGCAGTTACATAAGGTATGACAATCTTAATCTTCTTGACGCTACCGGTCACAACTTTGAAAAAATTCCTCCAACTGAAGACTTCTCAACAGTGAACAGTGTTGGTTTGAGGTAGGTTTGTGTCTACTATAAAATTAGAGGGGAGGTTTGAGTTATTTAAAGAGAATTTAGGGGAGGTCTTTGTAATTTTCCCTAATTAATTTGGTTAATTAATGTTTTAATTTTATTTTAGAAGAACTGAACATCTTTCCCTTTCTTAGTTTCTTAATCTCCTTCCATATTGCTAACCGACCCACCAATCTTAATTTCTCAAATCGTATTCGGGATGCTTACTTCAACGCTGTTTTAGAAAGACAAGGTTAGTATCCTTAACTGAATTGGGTTTTAATGTTGTGATGAAATTTGTGAAATGATAGATAAGAAAATGGGTTAAATATATTTTTGGTCCTTATAAATATATCAACTTTTCGTTTTAGTCTCTTTAAAATTTTCTTTCAACTTTTAGTACCTCAAAAATTTTCCATTTTCACTTTTGATTCCTATTTTAAAGTAAACTCATATGTATAATTCATATTTTTGAATAAAATTTTACAGTAAAATTCATAATATTATAAGAATCACTCGTCAAAAAAAATTATAATTTTTTAACAAAATATAAATTAAATATGAATTTTTATATTTTTTTACGGTTAAAAATTCATATTTAATTTATGTTTTGTTAAAAAATTATAATTTTTTGGCAAATTTTTTTACAATATTCTACACGTTTCTGCACAATTTCATTAAAAAAATACAAAAATTAACTTAAAAATATGGACCAAAAGTAGTGATTGAAAATTTTATAATGATTAAGAGTTGAAGGAAAATTTTAGAGGGACTAAAACAAAAAGTTGATATATTTATAGGAACCAAAAACATATTTAACCTTAAGAAAATTGTATAGGTTGTTTTGGATGTTGACGCTGGAAGTGGGATTCTTATTATAAAAAATTGTTGTTAACACACATTCTAACGTGCTGAAAAATGCGTTGCTCACATTTCTCTTTGTTATATATATATGGTCATCTCAACCAATGCAAAGAAGGTTTATGTTGTTGTCGAAGCTACTAAGATGTCGGAACATGCTTGTTAAATCGTCGAATAATATTGAGCAGGTTGCTGAGGTTATTAAGACTTCCAAGATTAGTAATTATTGATATTTAAATTGAGAAAATGGTCACTTTAGTCTTTGACTCTGCACTTCGCTGTCACATAGGTCCCTGATTCTGGATTTCCGTTATCACTTTAGTTCTGACGTTAAATAATTATATTAAGTGTGTCACAAGGACTAAAGTGAAAGTAGAAAATGGTCACTTTAGTCCCTGAACCAAAAATCAATATTCACAACTTGAATCTCAAATCCCTAAATCCCTAAATCTCAAATCACTAAGAGTGTGTTTGGATGAGGTAATTGAGAAATTTTAAGAAATCTAGAATTCTAGGCAATTCAAATGATTTAATTCAATTACTTTCATTTCTCAATATTCTTGTTTGGATGGAGTGATAAAAAAATTCATTGTCGTCATTTTTGGACAACTTTTATAAATTTGATTTTTTTAGCCAAATTTGAAAATTGAAATTTGGGGTCAATTTGTAAATTTCAAATGTTTTGAGGGGTCAAATTATAATTTTTATAAAATTTGAGGGGTCAATCTGCAATTGTTTTAAAATTTATTGGGGTTAAATTGAAATTTTTGAAAAATTTGAGGACCAATATGAAAATTTTGAAAAAAATATAACAATGAAGAAATTTGAAATTCTTAGCTTTTAGGTGTCATTTGAAATTCTCTAAATTTAACTTGAACAAAATGATTCATAAATTTCCATCATTTTGAAAATTCTTCAAATTATTATCCAAACAATGGAATTCACCTCAAAGTATTTAAATTCCCTCAAAATATTATTTTCCCTCAAAACATTCCCCCATCCAAACACACTCTAAATGTCATCCTTAAATCCCTAAAAAAAAATATACACTAATATTTGACTTTTTTCTCTTGTCAAAAAAAAAAGTGACTTTTTTCTAAATATCGTAGACTTTTTTCCTTCAAATATATTGAATATTGTATGTTTTATAAATTGTATTGAAAGTTTTATGTTTTTTTTTATGCTTAACGGTAAAACTTTGTCCACAGTATTAAACAACCAATTGTGTAACAAACAAAAAAACCAATTGTGTAAAAAAAGATGTTGATATTAATAATCTCTATTTTGTAATTTTAAATAAAAGGACGCTGTATTTTGACCCCAAAAAAAATGTTAGAGATTTTCAATTTATGGATGACATTTAGAGATTTGAGATTTAGGGATTTGAAATTCAAATTGGGGATATTGTTGTTTGGTTCAGGGATTAAAGTGATCATTTTCTACTTTCATTTTAGTCTCTGTGACACACTTAACAGAATTATTTGACGTCAGAGACTAAAGTGATAACGGAAGTGCAGAGTCATGGACTTCTTTGTATTTAATCCTAAATCAAAGACCTATGTAATAGCGAGGTGCAGAGTCAAGTACTAAAGTGATTATTTGCTCTATTTAAATTTGAATTTCACATTATATAATGTAACGATATAAATAATACTAATTCTTAGAAGGAGAATAATAATATATTCACACCACATGCACCCACGAAATGAAATGAATTGCTTAATAAAATAAATTTGTTAAGGGGTTGTGACTGTTAAGTTGTTTGCATGTTTGAGGGTGCAAGCTGTACCAAGTCCAACAAATAGCAGGTGAGTTGTACTTGTACTATTTGTATAGTCGTTCAGTCCAACTACTAAACCGAACTCTAAGCATAAAAAAACTCCCATTTGGACCCACCTTATATCTTCTTAAATACGACTCTCTCTGTCATTTTCCTCCTTAATCTCCTTAAGAAATTAATTACTCTGACTTCAATTTAAGCCTCTAGCCACTATCTCTTGTTCTAATCCTACGCTTAATTTCTTCATCTGTCTTTGGCGTGTGTTTCTTTCCTTCTTTCTTTCTTAAGTTTTCTTTTCAAATTCCAAATCCCACTTTACCCTAACTGATACATATTTGTGTGTTGCAAATCATTATTGGCACCCGTAATTATCATTTTGTTGTTTTCATAGTCCAGTCCAATTAATTAATTGTTTATTATAGTATAGTAGTAGATTGTTCTACTATAATTACAAAGCTATCTATAGTTACTTTGTTTGTTCCTTTTACATGGCTGATGATAATAATATGAACCATGATAGCAACAACAATCACACCATGGTTCCAACAGACGAGGATTTCATCACCGAGTTAACTCATCAAATGTCTCAATTCATGCTTCAAGAAGATATTGATGACTCGTTCGATTTCTCATCTGTTGCCTCCCAGAGTCACAATTCCGAACTGGTACCATATGTTTTCCTTACTATCTATGCTATTTTTTCTAGGTTTATTGAATAACTGATGTATCTAACCTATATTATTAATTGTTCTGTGTTTTCTTTCTTCCTTTTCATGTAGTCGTGGGATTTAATTAGTTCACCGGATTCAACTCTGTGGTCGCCGGTGAGTTGTAACCAAGGGAGCTCAGAAGGGTCATCTCTGGATTCATCTCCACCAGCTACACCTTGTTGGAAGACAAAAACCTACGCTAATGTGGTTAAAGGGGTTGAGAATAATACTACAAAGCTTAAAGAAATAGCGACTTTTGAACAGAATAATGGTTCTGATAATCAAAGTTTCAAGTCCTCCAATGTTGACAGATTTTCCTCACACAAAGCATTGATTGAGGAACAAATTAAAGCCATTGAATTAAGGAAAAAATATTACATCACTGACATCAAGCAGCAACGACATCAACATGCTCTGTCTCAGAAGCAAAATGAGGCTAAAGAAAAAGAGATTGGTAATGGAGGGAACTGTGCTCGTCCAAGACTCACACCGCTGCAGACCGGTGGTGGAGGAATGATGCAGGCGGTTTTTCTTGGTGGGTCCGGTTCAAGAAGTGGGACCGGTGTTTTCTTGCCTCGTGCTGGAACCGTTGTTGCTCCATCAGAATCAACCAAAAAGAAAGGTAACGTGGATTATGTTATATTCATTCTGTTCATGTTTTTTCACTAGTTGGTAATGGTTGGTTGCTGAATCAAATGGAATGTCTATTTTCCACTTCTAAAATTCCACTCTGTTTCTACTTTCTAGGATTCAAAAAATAATTTTAAAGACATTATCATGGTTTTTAGTAAATTAAGATTTATGAGCGATCAATCATTTCATTTCATTTTGAATGTGTGTGATGCGCAGTTATTATAGTTCTTTAATAAATCAAAATTGTAAACACCTCGTAAGGCTGTAAGTGTCTCCTTTGTTGGTTATTGTGATCACTCTTCTTGCATAATTAATTTATTTTCAATTTTACGAGTTTAGTCCTCCAATTTAATTTTACAAACATCAAATATTTTATCCACCTATATGCTATTGAGGGTGCTTTTTCTATAATTTGATAGGTGAAATCCTAAAGTGGCAACTAGATTGATGAGATGAAAATGAGTTATCCAGATTGATGCTATTTAGGGTGCATTAAATGTAGTAACTCTTATGATATAAGTTAAATGTGTGTTTTGAGAAAATGAAAGCTAAGTCAAGTGAAAATCCATCTAAACATGTCATGCGATCTAAGTTGTCACATAAACATCTTACTTACTTGTTATATTATCAAAATTCAGTCTCAAAATACATAGGAGTAAAATAAACATTTCAAAAATTGCAGGACCAATATATTGAATTTAGAAATATGTAGATCAAAATTGTGAATCAGAAAATACGACACTAAAAATGTTTTTTTTAAGTAGATTTTTTTTAGAAATATTCTTAATACTACGCTTCATTAAGCTTCACTAATTAACCATCCACATTTAGCCTATCTAGCTAGCTATTTCCTTAAAAAATAACCTATCTAGCTTGCCTTTGTAATGGTTTGCATGTGATCGGATGGTGAGTGGTGACCAAATATTCTTTATGGAGGTTGAACTTGATTTTTCCTTAATCTATAGTAACATGCTGCTGACGTTTGAGTTGATGATTTGTTCCTTTCGGTTCTGTTTTATTTTTCATTTAGCAAGAAACATTAAAAAGTTAAGCAGTTAGAAAGTTTGGTGAGCAAAATTGAAGATTCGTTAATGTTTGAGTGAATCTTTAATTAATTATTATTATACTTAACAGCCAAAACAATACTATCAAATTCGTTTCACATCTTACATCAAAATTGATTTGTTTTATGCATGTTATATTGTTAGGGAAAGGTTGCTCCACTGTCCTTATACCAGCAAGAGTTGTGCAGGCTTTGCAACTACACTTTGACAAAACGGCTCCCAAAGTTGTTGGCGTACCTCCACTCCGTGGTACTATTCTTAATTTATTATTCTTATTGCTCTCAAGCAACAACTTTGTTTGATTTGTTGTTTATTTATTGCTACTCTTCGTGCCCTTTAGTTACTACTCCCCTAATTAATAAATAATCAAATCCAATAACATACTAACATTTGGATGAGATGATAAGAATCTTTTCCAAGTTAATCCAAAAACTTAGGTTTGAATTCAGCTCTGAAAATATAACGATGTTAAATATTTTGTGGAAGAACTTTCATTTTTCATTATAGTCATACTCTACTTGAGATGTTAGTTTATGAAGTTATACGTACAAGATATTCGCTTTACATTAAAAAAGATTAAAATAAAATCAAACTCATGACCGAGAATTTGTTGCTTCATCCTTAGCAACATGGCATTTAATAAGCATATACTCCTAAGTTTATTTGGGTAATTTATTAAGTTTTATACTTTAAGTTTAGTTGTATTCAATGTAATCTATCAATTTAAATGATTATCGTTTCTTTTAAAAATTATTTTGGCAATTCCTAAGTTTTATAACACCAAAAATAAAATACTCTTAAGTTTTGTAGAAAATAAAATAAAAATACTCCAAGTTTGCCACTGACTTTCTATTTCATCTTCTTATCAATCATAAATATACAAAGAATTTCTACATTTGTTTAATTTATTCACTTTATGATTTCCTATCAATTTCTCATCTGTTTGCTTATACTTAAGTCTTGCGCAATGTTAGATTAATTATAGTATATATGTTGATTGCATCAAATGTCATACTCACACACATCATCTTGTTGTTTATACTTTCATAAAAAATTGGCATCCGTCATGTTCAAAAAAACAAAAATAATAAATAAATTAAAACTAGTATATTCCATGAAAGACTTCTAGTTAGTAGTAATCTCTATGATTACTTTGATTTGCAATTCTTAACAATAGAATGGATTAGTTGTCCAATTTTGCTTTTTCGAGACTGCTGCAATTTATTCCAACAGTCCAAATACTCAGTATCAACTAGCAATGTGTCGCCAACTAGTTTTATAATATTGAACTCGTAGTTATTGATTATATTCATAACACTGTCTAATTTGATTTTCATCTATTTATTTATTTGTTGTTAATCAATTTGCTCTATAATATTGTTACTATTATGATTTGCAGATCTTGTTTTGAACCATAGGGAAGGTATGTTTTCACTTGAGAATCACCAGTCAACAAAAGCAGCAACAGATGTCCAGAATGATATGATTCTGCCTCAAGAATGGACATATTGAAGTTACTGTAGAGCCACATGCATTTGCAACTAATCCTATGTTTACACACACATGTGACATCGGTAATAATCTTAATCATTATTGTTATAATAATGATGATGATGATGATGATAATTTTGTTTTGGCTAAGCTTTTTACCAAACTAATGAAATAAACAAATAAGGAAAATGAATAAGAAATCATAAAAGGAACTCCACGCCAACAAATTAGATCCATGAATATGCATTAGAGAATCTTTTTTATGTCACGATCAGTGTGACAAATGTGTATCTTATTTTGTAATTTGCTTCTCCCTTAAGTTGTTTTTTTTATATGGACATATATTATGAGTTTGCGTAGCACGTACTGTTGTCCCAAGTCGTGACAGAGGGATACATAATAAAAAACAAGGAGTGAAGTCTAGCAGTTTCTTGTATTGATTGCTAAGCAAACTAGAGTAGTGACTTTAGAACAAGGATGTATTTTAAAATCCTTTGTAAATGTTTTAGCTTGAGCAATGAAATAATCTTTGTGTGTTATGATTGACAAACTCATAAATTTGATATAACTAATTTCCGTTGAAATAAATATTGTTCCGCTCTAACTAAATACACCAACATGTTGATAACTATGGATGAGAATAGGCTACGTCGAACTAGGCTTAGTAAGGCGTAAGTCTGACCTGTCAAAAATAAGTTTGCTTGCAGTCTATCACATGCTTACTCTTTAGACCCGAGTGTGGTCTTCTGAAAGTCTGATTAGGCATGTTAGCTTGTTTAAAACCCTGTTTTATATCTTCAAACAAATAATTCGATCTAAGGTTAAATAGATAGCGAACTAATAAATTAATGATACTAAACTCTTAAAAATAGGTTAAATAGATAACGAACTAATAAATTAATGATACTAAACTCTTAAAAATAGCCATTTTAAACGATAATTCTCGCATCTTAGTAAAGACTAGAAGATAAGATTGAGTCTAGTGATAGGCTCTCCCTCTCGAACAAGCCAACCTTAGTTTTCTCTCTCTAGGTTTTCTCTTCCAAATTCTTCATTGATGGGTGGTTTTGGGTCAATTATTGTCCTGAAATCACTCATCTTCATCGTTTTCTCTCTATTTCAATCAAAATAAGTGATTTTCACACAAATTTAGGTTTTTTCTTTGTGATTTCATCATCTAAGTGTGATGGTTTGTTGTTTGTCGTCTTGTGCGGCGTTGTTTGATTTCCCGTCTTCTTGCGGTGTTCATTTGATTGATATTGAAATATCGATTCAATCAAAGATTTGGACGTCAACGTTGCAGATCCGGAAGCTATGAATATTCCGGTCACTTTAATTTTATCATATATTTTTGTAGGCATTATGCCGCTATATGCTATAAACTTGGATGCTATGAGTTTGTTCACAAATTCATGTTTTACGTTTTTAACAGTGATGAATGATGTAATCTCTCGATTTAAATCAATGAATATCATTTTGTTTTTTGTCAAAAAAAAAAATGATCATTCTCGCCTTTAGTTACCTCTGCCCGTGAAATGCAGGAAAGAAGATCAGCATACATATCAGCTTCTGCAGTCTCTAAAGGTCTACTCTAACTCAAGTTTCATTGCCATCTATTATTAATCCAAGCTCCCATATTTTTCCTATTCTTCCTTCTTTGTCACTTGAAAGCAGAAACAAGTTCCTGTACCTTATTTTTAATGGATTATCACCATATGTCCCTCCAAAAGTGTATATTGTTTCCATTCCCCAAATTTCCAATATACTAAAGTTGCAAGCCGGTTTATTTCACTTTTAATCCGGAAACCAATTCAAAACTCCTCATTATTGTTTTTATGTTCCACAAGTTTTGCCAATTCCCTTTTCCTATCAAGATGGTATCGTCTGCAAACTGTAACACGTTATATTCAAGATGTTTATGTACTTTGTAGCTTTTAATTAGTTCTAACTTCCCCACCCTCCGAACTAACTGAGGGAGACCTTCCGCTGCGATTAGAAACAGGAAGGGAGACAATGGATCACCTTGGTGAAGTCTCATGCCTACTTTGAAATCAGTTGTTGGACTTCCATTAACTAACAACGACGTAGTACTTGAGAAAACCATTGAACTCATCGGACTAATCCATACTTCTCAAACCCCATCTTTCTAAACATGAATTCAAAGTATTTCCAATTGACTAAATTGTATGCTTTTTCAAAAGGGTTAATATGTCTAATTTGGACCGGTTCCGGTTTACTCCCGTAAGAAAAAGTTTAGATTCTAATCTTGTAATTTGAAGATTCTTTTGAAATAGACCCTCTAATTTGAGGATTCCATTGAACTTTTTTTTAATTTCAAATTTGTTTTTCTAAATTTTGTTTTTTTTTTATTTTAAAAATTAAATTCCAGAATTTTTAATTGTTTTTTAGAAAATTTCGGTTTTTTTTCTAAAATATATTGTCTTTTACGATTTTTTTATTTTCAAAAATTAATTTTCAGATTTTTTAAATTATTTTTTCATTTTTTATTTTAAAAAAACAGGCAAGATGCCACGTGCGCCGTTAAAAAATAATAAAAAACAAAATTAATTATACAGTCAGCGTGCCACATAATCATATATGCATAGTCAGCATGCCACGTCAACATTTTGTCCAGTCAGATGGCTTCAGGGTCTAAAACGAAAGAATCTTAAATTACAGGGTTGAAATCTAAACTTTTTTTTTACAAGGGTAAACCAGAACTCGTCCAAATTACAGGGGATAAAGACATATTAATCATTTTCAAAATCTATCTTAAACAACAAACACTTATCGTATTTTTTAAATTTGACTGTTAGATTGTATGTTTATATCATATAAATCATCCATATAATTTTTTACATAAATCTGAAAGCATTTGATATGTTATTGAGACACATCAAGATTAATTGTTTATGCGTTTTTATAGAACACCGTTAATCTTTATGATTCTAAAAAACATATAAAATGATTTTATATTTGTATAAAAAAAATTCATAGATGATCTATATGATATGCACTTACAAATTACAATCCAACGGTCAAATTTGACGAATATGAATAGAGTAAAACGATAACGATGTAACACTGTATTGGTGTAATTTTAACATTCTATTTTGTTTTGTTGTATATATATTTTTAATCAAATTTTATTGTATAATATCAACTTGGTTTAGATTACCATTCTTAATCTTACATTTCCATCTTTCCAAAATAGCACCACTCCTGTCACTACAAAGAGATTATCTTTTGATTTGCGCAAAAACAAAATGCAATGTTAGTATAAAAAAACTTAGTTGCAAGACACATGGATTTTCTTAAATAGACACAAGTTTCGACTAAAATTAGCATTGGGTTTGGAGCGGTCTATTGAGTGAAGAAAAAGTAGAGAAAAAATGAGAGAAAACATAGAGCAAAAATGAGTAAAAATTGTATTAACTTGCAAATGAAGGCAATACATGTTTTTATAGTTTGTTACAGAAGGTACACGATATGTTACTGTGTATAAACTTCATTGTAACATAACCAATTGTTCATAAGTTTAAGGGAGTTAATTACATAGGGTAACTGAACTCTAAACACCCTAAGCTACTATAACTTGTTGCTCAAGCAACTAGAGTTCACCTTGTTCCTCTTTGTTATCTAACAATCTATCTTCCATCTCTTTTGTGTTATACTTCAACACCCTCCAACAAGTTAGACCATGATAAATATTTATCATTCCAAGCTTGGAAATGAACAAATTGAACTTTGGAGAAGGTAAAGCCTTTGTCAGAAAATCTGCTAATTGCTCATGTGTTGAAATAGGAAGAAGTCTGAGCATTCCCTTTTGAATCTTTTCTCTAACCAAATGGCAGTCTATCTCCAAGTGTTTTGTCCTCTCATGAAAAACAAGATTATAAGCTATATGAATTGCACTTTGGCTGTCACAATAAAGCACAGGTTGCTTGCTACATTTGATGTTAAGATCTTTCAGAAGATATAATAGCCATTGGAGTTCACATGTAGTTGTAAAGAGTGCTTTATACTCAGCTTCTGAAGAAGAACGTGACACTGTCTGTTGCTTCTAGTCTCTCCAAAAGATGAGTGAAGACCCTAGAAAGAAACAAAAACCAATAGTTGGTCTTCTCGTGTCCATACAACCTACTCAGTCTGCATGAACATATCCAACGAGCTAAGCTTACGAATTTCTAGGAAATATAAGACCAAGTCCATGGCTGTTTTTATGGCACCCGTTAGCGGAACTCTTAGTATAGTTATTTGAACCCCTAACCCAAGGTTCTGCCAACGCCGATACTAATAACCTCTCATAATAATCACGACAAACAACCTTATTAGTTATCATCGATATATGGACTTGTTATACACCAAATGGACATGAAACAATGATGGCTTTAATAGCATGTGAAAATAGTTATAGTGGTAACCAATGTACTCGTGTGTTTGCAACAATGTCTTGTATTGCTGTCCATGTATGCAAAAAAGATGAAAGAAAAGAAAATACAAAAGAATAACTAGAGCGAAATGTGAAAGCAAATACACAATTAATGTTGACGATGTTTCTCGCCTAAGTTCAAAGTGGTAACTCATAGAATTTATAATTTGTCTAGAATATAATGAAGCGTTACAAACTTTTAAGTAATTTTAAAAAAAAGTAGCTATTTGATAAATAATAGCTACATAATAAATAAATGTAACAGTGGTTAGGATTTACTATCGGTTTGTATTTCTAACTAATATATTATTCATTTTCACATAACATACATGGTTCAATAGTCATATTTAATACATGAAGAATGAGAGACAATCAACTCTTTTATAAGATATTTGCGGTGTCATGCATACAGTTGATGGTTTTTTTTTTTTGGATAGGCATGCATGACTCTAATAGTATTTTTAGTACAAGAGAATGAAAGAGAACCAATTGTGGATGATATATCTAATATTCACAATTATTTTTTTAGCTAATGATGTGTTAATTGTGTCAGGCACACATGACATGTTCTATCCTAATTTTTTTTTTACATGTTAGGGTCATATATCAAATATGTGACCAATTGTTGAAAGTCCTCAAGTTCCTTGACACTCGTTTCAATCACGTCTTTGCGGAAAAAAAATGAATGAACATGATTTTAGTGGTTCAGTATATTTGGGTGACGTTGTGGTTGGTGACATTGGTCAACCACAATGTCACAAGTGTACAAAAAAAAAACAGAAAAATCTTGTGAAAGAAAAAGAAGAAAGTCATTTGTGACAATGTGGTCGATCAATGTCACCAATGTTACCAACCACAATATCACCCAAGTGTTATCCGTATTTTGTTATGTCTAGAGTTTGCTAGCATGTCCGACAAAGACATTATAACATTTGCTAATTATGAGAATATAAAGAAAAAGTCACATAATTGTTTCAAGTGAGAAGTTGGTTTTACTAGGTTATCTTGAAAATCATTTTTGATAGATGAGTTTTTTATATTTAAGATGTTTTCAATGTAGTAGAGAAACAAAAACCAACTTATACTTTTTCAAAAACAACTAAAAAGATAAACTTTAAATTATTGAATGTTTTTTTTTGTGAGTAATTTAAATTATTGAATGTTAAAATCGCTTATTTTTATTCTATTTGTTTTATTTTATGAATTCACTAGTTAAGTTTGTGGTGTACGTTTCTACTAACAATTACCATAATTGTTTTAAATGAACAAAATTTCACATTCATAACAACGACGTTTGCAATACAAATTGAAACAATATGAAAGACACGAGAACTAACATAACTTTTTGACTCTCTTGCAAAGGTGTGGCCAACAAGGTTTACATGTCTTGTTGTAAAACTAATCATAAAGTTTTTTTTTTTTATTAACATTCAATTCAACAAGGCCCTGCTATAATGCAAGATAGATCCAAATTAAGTGACATCCGAAAGGTGTCTATCTAGCTCCCATTCGAAATACAAACTAAGAAGAACGAGTGTTATTAGAAAAATGCTCTTCTCCCAACAAATTTTGCTCAGTCCCAACTAAAGTTATGAAAAAGCTCACAACGTGTGTTAAGTCACGTATATGTTAAACCAACGTGACTTAACTCACGTTGCGTGACACAGCGTGAGTTAACTCACGCTGATTACAGGTCTGCGTGAGTTAACTTACGCAGGGTGTGTGTTACCAGAACATCAGAAGCACCTTATTCCTTAATTTCCTTCATTCATACATCAATTCCTCTCAAAAATATATCTTTTCACCATTCATTCAATCATCCATTAAATCATTCATTCATTCCTTCATAATTTAGATACGCAAAATAAACGAAAATTAACCAAAATGTCATAAAAAACACAAATGCGCAAATGTAAATATATTACATCCATATCCGACAAAATGTCCTAGAGAAACTACAAATGTACAAAAATCATAAAATAAGACCCTACTGTCGTGGACTATGATCCCTCGCATCATCAGCCCTACCAAACCTCGTGCCACCACCTCTTCGTCGACTATGATCCCGAGGAGGACGTTGTGCTTCCTTTTCTCTTCGTGCACTACTTGTAGCTGACTCCCTCCCTCTCCTAACTCTGTCAGGCCTCCCAGACATATATGCACACCATTTTAAAAATAAAAAAATCAATGATTTATTTCATACGGACATTGTGTCACTTCTAGCTATTCGACAACACTTAAATTTTGATAGTGTCATTTCAGCCCGTAAACTACCACATTACAGTCAAACTAACTATAATCAACAATAACAAACCAATTTCTAACTAATTTCATCATTAACAATCCAAAAAACCAACAAAATTTCATTGAGACATTTTATCAAACACCTAGAGTCCAACTTTCAATCAACTTAAAATCTAACAATTTCTAAACCCTAAACTATCACATTGCATTCTAAACAACATCTAAACTAAAATTCCTAACTTAATTCATCGCTAACAATCCTAAAAACTAACATGCAAACCAAATTTCTACAAACCTAAAAATGTAAAATTTCTACAAATATCCAAAATTTTCAACAAAAAAAAGAATGAAATAGGATAAGCAACACTTACTTGATTTTGTTGTAGAAATTAAGTTTGATTGGCGCAAGAATCACGAATCACAATTGGTGGGAAAAAAATCGTATTTGGATGTTTTGAAAGTGAATGAGTTATGTTTCTGACTTAAGTCACGCTGGGTTTATAACTAATGTGATTTAACTCACACAGCGTGACTTAAATCACGCAAAGGTAGTTTCATCTTTTCAGTTGGGAGAGAGTGTTTTTTTCTTATGGGAGAAGAGCATTTTTCCGGGTGTTAAGCTAAACAACATTGGAAGTGTGGAACTATAGCCCAAGAAGCCTTCTTAAAATTACCATATGGATAGTATGTAGCTTTTATACGTGAGTAGTCATAATACCATGGTTGGTGGCAAGCTTCCAACCATGCTTTGCTGGCATATCTAAATTGAAACCATCAAAATGTCAGCAACTCATAACTTCATACTCAGTTCTCATTGTGAGTTTCTCTCAATTTAAGCAACTAATGCCTCTCCCCGATCCTCAGTTCAATCTCCATCGAAAGAAATTGATCATTATTTCCAACTTTCAGATCAACATAGACTGTAACAAGAAAATACGTTTACAATAAGTTGGAATAGATTGAGTCACAAAAAAATAAAGAATGATTAGTGTTAGAAAATCTCTTTTTTGAAGACATCGTTTTGCATTTTAAAAAGTATATTTTGTTGGAATATTTTAATAGGGATGACCAAAACCACAAATACAAAAGCCAAATATTAAAATAGCCATTACATGTATATTTGTTTGACTCTAATAACAGTAAAATCATAGATACAACTATGACATAGATCATTTGGGGCCTTTGAGTCATCATGAGAGAAGCCATGAGAGAGAAGTTAGAGTTGATAATTCTCCTCTTCTTTATGATGCTTTTGTGCTAAGTCTAGACTGCTGATCTAATGAGATAATCAATATATATATATATATATATATATATATATATATATATATTATTAGAGAGAAATTTTTCAACGGATTTACTATAAAAAACCGTCCAACTCATCACGATCAATTTCCAATTACATTCCATTAACAAATATCATTTTAGTTATAATATAATGTAATAGTATAATTAGAATTTAATAGTTAATATAATAATTTACTATTTTAATTGTTAATTAAGGTTAATTCTTATATTGATCTCACTATAGATCACCTAACTGTTTGGCTAGAAATTCTTGATTGTATTAGAAGTTTTTATATTCAAAACAGATTAGGGTTGTCTGGTTTTAGGTTTGTTAACCTTTGAAGAGGTTAGGTTTGGTGCCTCTCTTTTTTTGCTTTGTATTTGATCCTTCTTTTTTTTAATATATTTTGGATAGTCTTAGCTACTGCTAAGCTATCTTTGCTTAAAAAAAATTCTTAAAATCCTAACATATTTGTTATTTCCCCCCTCAATTTGACTAAAATGTATAATGATGATAGAGTAATAACAACCTTTTTTCCCCTTTCTTCTTTTCTTTTCATTTTTTTATAGAAAAATTGTTCCTTTTTAAAATTAAATCATGACATTGAAATATTAGTATTTGTATACGTATTTGCTTAATTTTAAAAAAAAAAACTTTACTTTTGTCTATGAAAAATGTTGAAGGCAACTTTTGGCAAAGTAGAAAGCCACATATGATATCATCATAGATTCCATAATGGGAGATGACAAAGAAAGAGATAAAAGTGAATACCATTATACTTGTTTGATTCTAGTATAAGAACACCATGGCTAAAAAGAAAGTACAAAACATAACAACAACAAAAATTTCAATTTATTCCTTAGCTAACCTCGTAATTAGACCCAATAATGGTCAAAGATTCACAAGAATCACTTAAATGGGACCATGTTAAGTCCACCAATGCATCGTCTTTCAATAAATCATAAAACCAATCCAACCATTTGAAATGAAAATAGATTGGTCCAGTTAGACTCTGCAGGACTCAAATCTAGTTTGGCCAAAAAATTCAACGCATAAATTTGTTGATTATTACTTCATCCAATTTATTTTTCACACGCTGTATTTTCTTTACAAAAATATCTATGGGTTTCTAGATTCTATAATTCGAACACAGTTTGGATGCGTTCATATTATAGAATTTGAAATATGTTTATATATATAGTAGCAATCATAATCTCTCTCATTTCGGTAGTTGCAATTTTGCTTTAAAAACAAACCAAAAAACAAATAAAAAATGATAAATACTGGCAAATAAAATAAAAAAAACTAAAAATACCACAAAAAAATCTAAAAATCAAATAATGCTAAAAATAAAAATACCACAAAAAAACTAAAAATACCACAAAAAAATTCTAAAAATGGGCCTAAGCAATAAAATTTAGGATTTATATAGACAGAAGAGTCTCGTAAGAAGTCCCTTATAGAATTTTTTTGATTCTTTATTCTTTTTTCTTATGATTTTATGGGCAAGTTTTGGATCAATCTGAGCAAATGGCCCAAAACCCAGATTTTTTACTAGAACACGATGAAACATCTAACAATGACCTAAAGCGCAAGGATCGAGGTTAAGATGATTAGTATGGTTCTTAAACTAGCTATTTGTGTTACAATCAAGTTCAGTCTTTGTGCTGATACTGTTTGTATTATATAATCCAGACTGTTTTCCCTGAATTATTGGCACAAGAAGGATGTTTAGGGGGTGTTTGAATTTTATATAATCCGAAAAAATAAGAAAAACACGCCCTACATATGAGGTGCTCGGATTGTATAATCCAAATTGATGAAAAATTCATTTTGCCACCCTAGAACAAGGGAAAAACTCATTTCAAATAATAGAATCTAAAAATCTCATAAACATTTTTGTATAAAGAATAAGGGCGCGAGAAATGTATAGGTAAAATGATCTCATAATAGACTTGAGCTCACATGACATTTTCGAAAGTCTAAAATGATATGTTAATAAGAGCTTCCTTGTGGTTGAACTCCAGATTTCTGACCAAACTCTTGTTGACAAGGGCTTCCTTTCACTAAAAACTAGATGATTAACACCAAAAAAATGCGATTCACCTTCATATAAGTTAGACCATAGACCTATGTCGACGAACATTTTCTAGTTGATATGCCTACCAACCACACGAGGTGCAATAATCATATAACCCAAAACAAAAGATGCAACTACTTTAAGCACTCATAACCGTACGATAATATTTCAAACCCCACATTTGAACCGTTTGATGAAATCAATAGACCCCACAAAAGCAATCTCCATTGACTAATCATAACATCATCACTCTTGAGTTTTCACACACTTCATTGCAGGCAGGCAGACACAGTGAGTGACATCACAATACTCACTGCACACAAATCAATCTCTCTGTTTCAACAACTCTTTCTCAGTCTCACATTAACACTCAACGACGTCGTTTTGGAAGTGTTGCTCTTCTTGCACTTCACTCTGTTACGACGTCGTTTTCTAACGGCACCGACACTCCTTCTTTCCATTTCTCGCTTCTCCGGTAACCTTCAAATCACATTTTACCTTTTACTTTTCGCATTTCGATTCATCAATCAATCAATCAATCACAGAAACTCCAAACAAGTCCCTATTTTTCCGTTGTTTGGTTATTTTTGCCTTTTTTTGTTTTGTTTTTGCAATTGCATGATGAAAATGTGCTTGCTTGCTTGTATACCACTACCGTTTGTTTTTACAAGCGCTTCCGTAATTTTAGCTTATGTGATTTTCAGTTTTGTCCCTGCATTATTTATTTTTTTGCATTAATTAATTAATTAATTAACGTATAGTTTTTAATTTGTGCTAATATTGAGAGGTTAAAGCTATGTGAACAATTCAAACTTGTTACTATTAGTATCAGATTTTTTAGGAACAACATTTCAAACCAAAAACGCTCCACTTAGTTTTGAGCTACAACATTTACCTATTCTGAGCTCCATTGTGATTAACTACCCGGTTGGATTTTATCATTTTTCGTCGCTGCCGATCAAATTAAACTCATAACAGGTTTATTTTCTATTCAATATGTTTTTTTGTTTGTTTTTGTTTTGTGAACGCTCCTGTTCATGTTGAAGAAGTAGGTAGTCTGTCGAGAGGTAAGTAAAGCCTTGCAAATAACTGTTCCACCCAAGAATTGAACTCGGTTCTACTGAATCATTTGATTAATATGGTTTTGTAGTTGGTGTAATTCTAACTGCTTGCTATTATAATATTTCTTGTTATTAGTTTTGCATTTGTTTCATGTGATTATTCAAATGAGGAAACAAATCTAATATGGGAGTAGTTAAGAATCTTATCAAAAAGGAAATAATAATGTGGGATTAGTTGTAGTGGATACCCTTGATTTGATATTAATATATTTCTTTGTTTGTATGTTTCGTTTCGTATGTGATAATTCAGTTTATGAAATCTTTGTTTTTGGATTTCTGATTTGTAATTGTAATTCAGTTTTGCAGCTAGATAGTGAGCATTGATATTTTCCAAACTGAATTTTCTTTGGAAGTCAAAAGGGTATTTTCAAAGCTAGTGCGTTGGATGTTTATCCACCTGATATCAGGTTAGAATTGAAGCCTGAAAGTTATCCACCAACATGAGTAGAAAACCTGTTGATGGGTTCAAACCTGAGAACTCTTCTTTGTCGTATGCTGATTTTCATCGTGAAGTTACCAAAGACGAGGCAGACAAATCTTTAAAAGGTTTTTCGAATCAACAAAAGCAAACGACTTGTAGAAGGGAAAATGATGAAGATGAGCTTGTTAGGCACATGAAAACTTTACCAGGTTATTTGGAGAGGGGAGAAAAAATCCCGGAGAAAGCTTTGAATGTTGGGGTCCTTGATTGGACCAGTCTGGAGCGTTGGCAGTACAGCAATAAACTTTTACCCCCCAGAAGTAGCCGGAGCTCAACATCTTCTAGTAATACATCAACTTCTATTCATACTGAGGAGTTATGTGGTAAGTCTAGAAGGGGTCTAAATTGGTCTCCTTCTCGTCAAAGGATAATCCCACAATCAGTGCAATCTCACTTTATGGCTTCTACAAAGCAAGATCATTATATAGCTGTCAAATCCTCTGGAGAGAATGCTGGAAATCGTCTGAATCTAGGAGATGGCAACAGTAGTATTGACATACAGCGGAAAAATGTCCGGACTATTGATCATCTTTCCCGAAACCATCCTACTAGTATATTGAAAGGATCTGACAGGAAACATTTACATCCACATATTATTAAGGAAAGTGGCATCTTGTCACACGACCGGACTTACGAGGCAGCATTACATGCTAAGTTGGAAATGAGCACGCAAGATGATCAAATGGAAAAGAAAAAGGAGAATTTAAGAGAACAAAGTAGCGGTGTTAATGCACATGATATGCTTGGGAAAAGCAAACCAATTGTTCTAATTTTACCTAGAGACAACTCTCATAAAAACAATCATTGTAGAGCTCCTGATATGCGAACAACATTTGATCAGAATTTAGGAAGCCATAGTCAAAAAAGATTATTTGTAAATCCGAAGGAACCGTCCTGTACATATCTGAATCGCAATGTTTCACACTCCTGTTCTCTGCCAGATGAATTTAGAGAAAGCCATTCCCAGCCTAAAGAATCACAACCTAGTTCCATTGATGCCGAAAGATTCAAAATTCCTGTTTCTACTTTTTCAGAACCTTCGGCACCTGTACCCGTCAGAATGGGAATGAGTCCATGCAGATCTAGAAAGGCCGAGGAAAGGAAGCACACTGTTGCAGTATCTTCCTCTGCAAATGCACCTCCTACGGAAGTAGACCAGAAAGCAACTACTGAGAAACCAAGAAGCTCTTCACCTTTCCGTCGACTTAGCTTCAGCATGGGTTTCACAAATAAAGTTTCTGGCTGTAAAGAGGTTGCATATGTTCCACACCAGAGCTCCGTAGCCACACATAAACCTAGTTCAGAAAATGTGAGAGGTCATGCTAGCTCAAACATCACAGGCAGTGATAAACCTGGAAATGCTGGCAAAAACAGGTCCAGCCCTTTGAGGAGATTCCTTGATCCATTGGTGAAACCAAAGGCAGCAAACTGCCATAACTCCATGGAGGTATCTCAAAAAGATTCAGAAAATGCGAGAGGTTATGCTGGTTCAGCCATTTCAGGCAAGAAATCAGGTGCTGCTGGTAAAAGCAGATCCAGCCCTTTAAGGAGGTTACTTGATCCACTGCTGAAACCTAAGGCAGCAAACTGCCATCACTCCATAAATTTATCTCAGAAAGAGTCTGTGGTAACAAATAAGAGTGGTAGGTCAGGTAATGGGAAATGTTCCACTATACTACCTGAGAAAGAATTGGACAAGGACCAGAGGTTTGGTTGTTCCACAGTTAACACTGCAGAATCGTCAAGTGAAGAGAGGTATATACCTTCGACGTCTCAAGCTCTACTGAGAATATCCATGAAGAATGGTCAGCCCCTTTTTACATTTGCTGTTGGCAACAATAGCAACATTCTCGCTGCCACAGTGAAGTACTCAACCGTCCCAAGTCAAGGTGAATGCAGTTGTATCTATACTTTTTTCACATTTAGGGAGGTTAAAAAGAAGAATGGAAGTCGGACAAATCACACAGGAAAAAGCAAAGGTCCTGATTACGTTCGCCATGTCATTGCTCAAATGAAGCTTTCTGATTTGCACTATGATGATTCAAATAGCCAGAACCGTGTGGACTCTATCACAAAAGAGTTTGTTTTGTTTTCTGTAAAGCTAAAGCAAGGAGATGCTCAGGTGGCTGACTATCAGCCAGATGACGAGCTTGCTGCTATAGTTGTCAAATCACCCAAAGCTATCAATTATACGCATCAACATGAATTTCAAGACCTATTACAAGTAACAGTGGTGCTTCCAAGCGGGGTTCATAGTCTTCCAAGTGATGGTGGACCTTCGTCGCTGATTGAGCGCTGGAAAACTGGTGGATCCTGTGATTGCGGAGGTTGGGATTTGGCTTGTAAGCTAAAAATTCTTGCCAACAAGAATCAAACGTGCAGAAAATCAAGAACATCAGAAGCTTATTTTGCAGATCAGTATGAGCTTTTCTTCCAGGTATTTTCTCTTCCATTAATTTAAGTTGGTTATCCTTCCTAGCATATTGCAGATTTATCTTAGTTGGTTAGCCTGTAGATAATTGATTACTAATTTATTTAAACTATGAATGCTAAATACAGGGGACTGAACAATGTCAAGATAACCGTCCTGTTTTCAATTTTTCCCATTTTGAACCTGGAGTATATTCAGTAGCTTTTGGTTCATCGCTTTCACCCTTGCAAGCGTTCTCCATTTGCATTGCAATGGTGGATGGAAAACTCCCTTACGAACTTTCTGGATCAAGAAACTCTATCGAGGGAAAGAATCGGGCGGAATCTTTGTTGGTTCAAACAAATGAACTAAAGGGTCATGGTAAATCTGATGACATTCCTGCAAGTTACGCTGCTTATCCTCCTGTTTCTCCAGTTGGAAGGGTCTAAATTTTATGGAGTAAAGTCAAATCTTATGTCTTGTTGCCATTACGTGCATAATGGGGGTAACTAGCAAATATTTGTTTTTTGACTAGAGTAGTAGGTTATTCTTATGTGCTGCATAGGTGAAAGCATTGCAAGCTCATAACTCGATCATAAATAATCATTGTCAACTAACAACTAGTTGAAGTGTGAATAGCAGTAAATTGCATTTTATCTTATGGTATTTCATTTTTGTCTCATTCATCTGGTTGACCGATAAATCATGTAATTAGAATCATTTTATGGAATGGGTAAGTGACCACATTCAAAATGGCATCTTGAGGTAATGTGATGTACAAGTGTACTACTAAGCCTGATTTCCAAAAGGGAGTTGATAATTGAGTTCCATATGTAACTTTTGGTAAATCATTGGTGTCCGAATCTTAGAGTTGAGTTCAATACGTACTTTCAGTTTATGATTGGTGTTTCAACTTTCAAACTCTAGAGATTTGTACACCAATGATTTACGGAAAGTACATTTGGAACATGCAAGTTGCAAAGGTTGAAAAAGCAGGAACATATATGCCGCTAGTCCTCAGTCTATAGATATCTCGTTAGCAAGGATGATTATACCAAGGCGTATTAATCTTGGAAATCAGTTGCAAATATGTTATATTTTCATTGTAAATATAATGTTAGACCAGAAATATTATTTATTAACTGTAGTCCTTGGCACAAATCTCAGGAGTCACAGCTCACGTCACATGTTAACCATATCCAGGAATAAAAAAAAAGTCGCAAGTCGCAACAGAATTTGGGTTCAGATCAGTAGTGACTGCTGACTAGTGAGCACAGAGCTGGAAAGGTTGATAAAAAAAAGACCCTTTGTTGATTGGAGTTCAAGGTTTCAATAACCAAATAGGGTGCAAGCCTAAAGGCAACCATTATTTGTTGCAGTTTTGTTAAGATCCGCTTGCTTTTTGATTAATCTCTGATATTGAAATCACATATTTCCTTCAAGATTACACCATGTTCAACCAATTGAACCCCAATCGTTAAGTGTTTACAGATTAAAATCACACATGCCTATAATAAGGTGAATAAAAAAGTAATTATGCTATAAAAATATATATTTCATTTATAATATATATGATAAGCAAAGACAATTAAAAGGGTAAATAATATGATTACTGCTATAATATTCTTGTGTATGATGTGAAATTGTCTCAATCTGACCAAATAAAATGACAGTCTTTCAATATGATGTATCTGATTTCATAACATTCATATTATGTTGCCTAATGATAGATATTTATTTGTATTTCAAAGAAAAGCTTACACTATTATTCTCCTATTAAATTACAAGAGAAAATTATGTTTCAATTTGTACAAATATAGATGTGAAATATTAGTTTTACCATCTTACCACTGGACCAAACTACCAAACCTCACCACTAGCCAGCTGTGTGTTCATGGTTCTAAACTGCATTGAAACTGAACCACATTAATGGTTTCAGTTCAGTTTTTAAAACCACTTTAAAAAAGACTGGTTTATTTTTAAAAACAATTCAGTTCAAGTTTAAAACTGGTTCCTAACCTATTTAATATATTTGAGACATATTTTGTTAGTGCAATTTTTTTTCTTTAAATAATTTAATATAAATAATTTAAATGAATAATATAATAATTATAAAACAGCTTATTACGATCTATTTTTAAAAAACAACTTATTCAAAACAACTTATTTATGCAAAACAACTTATTAGGATCTCTTTTTGAAAAACAACTTATTCGAAACAGTTTATTTATGCGAAACAACTTATTAAAAAATAGCTTATTCGAAATAACTTATTTATGACAAACAACTTATTAGGATCTCTTTTTTGAAAACAACTTATTCGAAACAACTTATTTATGCAAAATAGATTATTAGGATCTCTTTTTATAAAATAAAAAAAAAGCTTATTCGAAACAACTTATTTATGACAAACAGCTTATTAGGATCTCTTTTTCCAAAACAACTTATTCGAAACAGCTTATTTATGCAAAACAGCTTATTAGGATCTCTTTTTATAAAAAAAACAGCTTATTACGATATCTTTTTAAAAAAGAACTTATTCAAAACAACTTATTTATGCAAAACAACTTATTAGGATCTCTTTTTGAAAAACAACTTATTCGAAAAAACTTATTTATGACAAACAACTTGTTAGGATCTCTTTTTCAAAAACAACTTATTTATGCAAAACAGATTATTAGGATCTCTTTTTATAAAAAAAAAAGCTTATTCGAAACAACTTATTTATAACAAACAGCTTATTAGGATCTCTTTTTACAAAACAGCTACGTAACAACTTATTTATGCAAAACAACTTATTAGGATCTTTTTTTTATAAAAAAAACAGCTTATTCGAAACAACTTATTTATGACAAACAACTTATTAGTATCTCTTTTTCAAAAATAGCTTATTTATGCTAAACAGTTCATTATGATCTCTTTTTATAAAAAAAAAAAACTTATTTGAAACAACTTATTTATGGAAAACAACTTATTAGGATCTCTTTTTTAAAAAACAGCTTATTCGAAACATCTTATTTATGGAAAACAGCTTATTAGGATCTCTTTTTAAAAAAACAGCTTATTTGAAACAGCTTATTTATGGAAAACAACTTATTAGGATCTCTTATTCAAAAACAGCTTATTCGAAACAACTTACTTATGCAAAACAGCTTATTAGGATCTCTTTTTATAAAAATACGGTTTATTCAAAATAGCTTATTTATGGAAAAACAGCTTATTAGGATCTCTTTTTATAAAAAAAAGGCTTATTCAAAACAGCTTATTTATGAAAAAACAACTTATTAGGTTCTCTTTTTCAAAACAGCTTATTTATGGAAAACAGCTTATTAAGATCTCTTTTATCAAAAACAGCTTATTTATGCAAAACAACTTATTAGGATCTTTTTTTAAAAAAAACAATTTATAAGAAACAACTTATTTATGTAAAACAACTTATTCAGATCTTTTTTAAAAAAAAAACAATTTATACGAAACAACTTATTTATGTAAAACAACTTATTCGGATATCTTTTTTAAAAAACAACTTATTGAAGATCATAATAAGCTTTTTTGCATAAATAAATTGTTTTTAAAAAGAGAATGTAATAAGCCGTTTTTGAAAAAGAGATCCTAACAACGTTCAAACAAATAAATAGGAACACAGCCTGTGTGTGTGTGTGATTAAAAGCAAACCGCAGCCATTAGGTGACCAAACCTCTTTCAATAACGAATAAAATAAAAATGGTTTGTTTTTTAAAACAGAGCATAACAAAATTACCCAACGTAAGAATTTTGGAAAACAAGAAAATAGAAGAATAATGATAAAGCAGAGACAGCAAGAGCAAATGATGGAGAAAGGTGGTGAGGGACTGATACCACCAAACACAAATCCTTTGTCTTTTTATCTAGCTACATACACAAGAGTGGTGCTGTTGTATTCTACTGCATTTTCAGCAATGGGAGCTCATTGCTCTAAATGCAGTAGAATACAACAGAACTGCCATGGATTCTTGGGGTGGTTTCACTAAGTTCAGCTTGGACCAACTAAGAACTGCCATGTCAGGATTTTCACCCGACAACATTGTATCAGAACATGGCGAGAAGGCTCCCAATGTTGTCTACAAAGGAATGATTGAAGATCTAATGTTGGTTGCTGTGAAGCGTTTCAATAAGTCTGCTTGGCCTGATTCACACCAATTCCTAGTTCGTTTTTGCTTCTCTATTGATTTCAATTTTGCATGTGTGAGTGTACACACACACACACACACACACACACACACTCGCACGCACACACGGAAGCTATGAACCACATATAGACACCGATAATAGTTGAGAAAATAAAAGTAACGGTATGTAATCACAAGTGCGAGTGTTGGTGTCAAACATTGGCATGTGTCGGACAATCTGGGCTGGCACACCTACAATTTAAAATGTCGGTTGTTGATGTTTGACGTGTTTTGTTTGGTTGAGTATTTTAGGAGGAAGCACAAGAAGTGGGGAAATTGCAAAATGAGAGGTTAGCTCACTTGGTTGGTTGTTGCTGGGAAGGAGAAGAGAGATTGCTAGTTGCAGAGTTTATGCCTAATGAAACTCTCTCTAAGCATCTCATTTCATTATTTTTTCTGTTTCTTCCATGCATTTCATCATCAATCAACAAGAGCACACTAATTAATTCAGTTAATACTAGTTATTGAATAACAAAAAAGGGAACCAAAGGTGATTGAAATTAGTAGAGAGTTAATCTTAGTCTCCCACGGCATAGCAAACTTGTGAATTCTTAAACTTCGTGTAGAACACTAGTTTGTGATTTGCGTGAACTATATGCTGGCAGGGGAGCCTCAGCCTATAAAATGGGCAATGAGATTGAGAATGGTCTTGTATTTAGCACAAGCTTTGGAATACTGCAGCATTAGAGGATTGTACCACAATTTTAATGCTTACAGAATTTTGTTTGATCAAGTAAGCTTTTATGATTAGGTTTTAGTCTCTTTTGAATCATCATGTTTTTATTAACTATTGTTTACATATGGTATCAATGGTGGACAGGATGGCAACCCTAGATTGTCTTGTTTTCAACTAATGAAAAACAACAGAGATGGTAGAAGTTACAATACAAATTTAGCTTTTACACCTCCAAAATATTCAAGGACAGGTAAAAGTTAAAGAAAAAAATGGGCGTTAATAGCGCTTTTGATCCTTGTAATATAGGTCAAATTTGGTTTTAGTTCCTGAATTGTTTTTATAGATCTTATCCTTGCAATTTTAGATTCCTTCAATATTAGCCTTTGGTGGCATCTATCCATCCAAAAATGATGCGGAAATAGTCACATTTTTCATGCATTCTTACTTAATCTACTTTTTTTCTAAACCAGCACTGTTAATTGAAATTTGCAGGAAAAATCACTCCAGAAAGTGTAATTTACAGTTTTGGAACACTTTTGCTTGATATTCTGAGTGGAAAGCATATCCCACCCAGCCATGTATACTGTCTTGTTACCCGTTTCACACTTTCTTCTCTTTATTTTATTGCACTGTGTTTATTTTGTTCAGTGAGTCTTTGATTCATATAGAAGTTTTGACAACTTGTGCTTGAAATTTATTGGACTTGGATTGACAATAGCATCCTTGGACGGTTGGTTAAAAATGAACACAGTAATTATAGATAGAAGTTTTGACAACTTGTGCTTGGAATTTATTGGACTTGGATTGACAATAGCATCCTTCGACGGTTGGTTAAAAATGAACACAGTAATTATAGTTTGTTTGTGAATAAAATGTAGACCATAATCCATATAGTATGGATACTTCAAATTGAAGAACGTTTTTGTGTCTGGCACGTGTGTACAACACCAACACATGTAGTTACATTTTATTACTTCAAATTATTACTAGTGCCTATGTGTTGGCGTCATAATCCTTTTACATGCAGGCACTCAACCTTATTCGAGCTAGAAATTTTCCACTGCTAATGGACTCATGTTTGGAAGGTCGTTTTTCAAACGATGATGGAACTGAGTTAGTTAGATTAGCTTCACGTTGTTTGCAGCACGAACCTCATGAAAGACCAAATGCCATGTCACCTGTGAATGCTGTAACTCATCTTCAGAAAGAAACTTCAGTATGAGCTTCTTATTTTCTCCCTGTTACTTTTTGTTTCTGTTCTCTTTGACAAATTCCTCTTTGGATTGGTTTATTAAAGCTTATTTGTTGATTAAAGTTTATTAAAGTTGATTGAAGAGCTTATGGAAACAGCTTATGACATGTTCATAAGTTGTTTTTAGCTTATTTCAATAAGCTTTCTAAGATAGCTTGTAAAACAAGTATTTGTTATACGAACACCATTTCACATTATTTTATCTTTTGTTATAGAAATAGTTTATACATAAGCAATTGAATGATAAACACTTGATTAAACTTTTTATCTAAACATGGCCCAAGTCAATCAAGTATTGTGTCATATTATTGAAGCTTGATAGAACCACAAAAATTTATTTGGTTTAGAGCTAGTGTTATTTGGCAGGTTTCATCACTTGTTTGATTGGGTATACTAGTGAGAGTGAACCATCAATTGAAACAGTTTCATTGACACCGTTTGGTCAAGCTTGCTCTAGAAAAGATCTCATTGCAGTACACAAAGTTTTGGAAAGGGTGGGATATAAGGATGAAGACGTTGCAAATGAGGTAAATCAAAGCTTCACCACATTAGTTTCTAAGTGCTGCTGATTTGTTAAGAGAATATTTTCTTGATAGGATAGGCTTTACTTGTTATTTTTGGTTCAAACAAATTTTTCAAAAGCTTCTTGATGACAAATTTACCCGCTATTATAACATTGGTCTTTTTCCTAGAATTCATAACATATAGTGTTCAATTGCTATAAATTTACTAACGCTTTTGGGTGTTTTTGTATGTTTCGTTTGATGCCTCTTTCATGTTTTAACTTCAACTTTTTGGTCAAAAAGAATATGTTTTTGACAATTTCTTTGGTGATCAAGGTTTGATGAACTGTCAAATTTTTTTTCTACGTATTATTAAAATAAGTTTGATTGCTTAAAAATATGACATTTCTTTAGAAAAAAGTTTAATTTAGTAGTTCAACGATTAGCAATGTTTTTGTATACTACAGTTCTTGTCTTTTTTTTTTTTGAAGGAGTATACTACGGTTCTTGTCAAAGCTTAGGAATTGGAGAGATAAAAAAAAAAAAAAAACTTGACCTTTATTAACCTTGTTTTACATTTTTTGCCTTGTTACATTGATGGAAAGTTCGCCGAACATGATTTTATACGGTGAATGATTTTCTATTGATGTAAAAATTTGTCAAAAATATTCAAATTAACACAAAAGTGGTTACTAACCCACTTAAGTTTCTTCAAAAAAAAAAAAACTAACCCACTTAAGTTGGTGTTCTTGGATTGAAACCTTAAAATGTGTTATTTCTCAATGTCTAAGGTTCAACTCTCTTCGATGTTAATTTAAGTGGGACTACTTTAACTTCTTAAAAAACACAAAAGTAATTACTTTTCTTATCATTTTTAATTAAATCTTATTTTCAAGGCAAAATTGATTTTATTTGACTAAAATCAAACATACATGTATTTAATCAAAATCATATTTGGTAGGAGAAAACTCGATCCATGAACCGGATATCGAGTTTTTTTTAATCTCTAACTTATTTACTTCTCTTCGTTTTTCTGTTGCATGTTTTTGTAGTTGATCAATGGTGGGACTATATTCACAAACTGTGTACACAAGGCTGTGCTTGTGTTACTTGATGAACAACATGGCACAAGAAGCATTAGGAGACGCCATGCAAGCTCAATCAATACCTCCCACCTGGCACTGCATTCTATCTTCAAGCAGTGGCCTTCTTCAGCCTTGGGATGGACATTGATGCACACCAAAGTCTTAAGAAGGCACGACATTGGAAACTTGCACATATTCTTTCCTTCTTTCTGGTTATCGTTCATACCTCAGCAAAAATTAGCAGAATTACTATCTTCAACAAGATTCAAAGTTTATTTTCAAAAATTAAAATAAAAAACAAGATTCAAAAATTAATAATTGTCTCTGTCTATGTATTTATTTATGCTTATTAGCTGTGAATCTCGAGTTGCAATAGCTCGTCCACCCTCATTATTCGTGTTCTTAAAGAATCATTGATTTATTTAGCCCCCAACCAAATAATATAGTCCAATACTTTTTGACAGAATAACATAAATGGAGGGTAATACTAAAGAGCCAAATTAAAAAGGAAGAATGATCTAAATTAACTGAGTAATTTATTCTAGAGTTTTCTGTGAGCTACCTCAAGCTCACAACAGGTATTAATCTTAATAAAAAAGCTTTGACCTCAACATAGTCATGGGAAATAATAAAGACATTGCAATATATTAAATTTAAGCTTCCTCGGGTTGCAACTACTAATACTGCAGTCCTAGCTCGATCAAACCGCAAAATAGAACACAGATATAATATACTTGATTCATTGCTTCCCGCCAGTACCAAGAAGCTGACCAATTAGATTAGTCACCTGACAACAACAAAAAACACTAGTTAGACAATAAGGCCGTTAGTATGGTTAACAAGTGCAGTTTCCATGAATCCAAAAGTAAAAGAGGATTGCTAAATATTACGAAGGTATTGTACATGAAAGGCAAGAATTGTATTAAAAAATGCTAAAACGGTTATGTCCATATTTAATGAAAATCATGGGGAGGCCCATTGTGCAAATCAACGGCCAAAAATCATTCGTGTTTCTTCACTGCTAACCATCGTACAAATCAGTATTTTCCAAAGTAAAAACCATATTCGGATCATAACTTCTTTGATCTAAGTATTTAAATTGTTTTGCATTGCATCAAACTATCAAGGCAATAAACAGTAGAAACTTCAAAAAGAACACACATTTAACAGATAGTAAACCAACTAAAATTGTACCTTTAAACATTTGAAAAACTATTTTGGCAATAGAAACAAACAACCAAATATTGGATTTGAAAAAAAAAAAAAACTTTAACACATCCAATCCTAAAAGAAATATAAGGAACATCTTACATGCCAGTATTTGGAAACACAGCGGTCAATGCAGCTGTTTTCACCCATATTTAGCTCGGACTCCTTGTACCTGAGAAGATAAAGTGACAAACATATAATATCACTTACAAGTCACAACAGACAACTCTTTTGAATGAATAAGAAACTAGTCTCCAATTTCATTGGAAGACCTTCAAAAGGAGTCGAACAATTAATGCAACAGAAAAAGAGCTTTTTCTTACTTATTGTCAACACACTTATTGAAGCAGGACTGGGTCATCCTGAATGGTATAAACAAAAAGGGGTAAGCCAGATGAATAATTATGCCAACCACAAATCTTCACTATAACTTGTTGTAAAGATCACACAAGAAACACATAACAAGATAAATATTCTAGTTAATACCGAAAGCAAGAGAACAAGACAGTGACAGAGAAATCTATGCATGTTCAATAAAAAAATCTAGAATAAACCATTAATTCAATCTCTAAACTATCAGCCTCTATCTAATTTAGTCCCTAAGCTACATAAATATAATCAGTCCCTAAAGTATATGAAATCTATCAATTTAGTCTATAAATTATATGAAACCAGTCAAAATATATGAAAATCCATCAATTTAATCTCTAACATCTTAATAGCAGGAACTAAATTGACATATTTTATATACTTTTAAGAACTATAGTTTAGAGACTAGGTGCCTGTTTGGATTGAGCTTATGCAAATAAATAAGTTTCTATGTTAGTTCATAAGTTTTTACCAACGGAAATTGTATATTCATAAGTTGTTTTTTCATAAACTACCTTAAAAAGTTTATAAATAATACATTAATGTTTATTTCTTTGCATAAGCTCTAAAATAAGCCAATCCAAACGGACCCAGCTTGTTTGGATTGGCTTATTTGAGCTTATCTGCGGTCACAAGTTTTGTGAGACTGTTTGGGAAAACTTTTCAAAACAGCTTATCACATTTTCATAAGCTGTTTTCAACTTAATTTCATAAGTTTTCCAAGATAGCTTTTGAAACATCTTATAACATATACAAAAACAATTTAACTTCATTTTACCATTTGCCATAAAAATAGCTTATGTAAGCTTAAACACAAATGCAAATAAGTTGTTTGTCCATACAGACCTTAAATCGATGATTTATTGATAACTAACTGATAAAAATGTAAAAATGGCTAATGCAATAACTGTGAAAAAGAAACCTACTTGTTGAACAATTCAACTCTATACTCCATCTCTTTTTCAGCCATTCCAAATATCTGCATAATTACCCAATTAATTATTCAAAAAATTTAATCAAACATAGAATAGTAACAATACCAAAACATAAAAAATTCAAACTTGAAATCACAGAGAGCAACGCCTAAAAATAAAAAATCAAACTTGAAATCAAAATGGGGATAAATTTTTGGAAGAAAGCATAAAGAAAGAGAAAAATGAAAAGAATACCTGCCTGATCTTTATCGAGACCAGAAGGGGGCATTCCATTTGCGGCCATTGTTGATTGAAAGCTTCAAAATTAAACCCTAAAACTTTCAATTCGCTCGAATGTGTGATTTAGGGTTTTTCGACCAAACTCAACTTGACGGCACTCTTTAATTTTTCCGAGTGCGACACGTTTTAAATAATCTAACTTTTTTTCTTCTCAAAAGGAAAAAAAAAAAATTAATTCATTTTTCTTTAAATATAAACTTAATGTCTACCACAAATACAATTCTACCACGTCATTAAAATTATATCATTTCGTGTTTTTGCTTTAACTTCCTCAATTTTCCTATATCTCAACTTCTAAGTATCTAAGTTAAAAAAAAATAACAAAATTATATCCTTTTGTTTCTTTTGTTTAAATTTCCCCCTATTTTTATGGTAAAATTGTATTTTTTGCAGACATTAATCATGAACCTTTGTACAAAAAAAATATTATGAAACTTAATGTCTGCAAAAAATACAATTTTACCCCTTCTTAATTTTTTGACACATTATCAAAATTATATCCTTTTGTTTCTTTTGTTTAAATTTCCCCCTATTTTTTCTCTTAAAATCAAATTAAAACAAACTCACTCAATAAAACGCATTAACTTAATCTTTTTTTAAAGAACAAACAAAGTTAATCTTAATCTCAATCAAAACAAATTTTCCTACGATTCAAATTTTAAATATCTAAACAGTTAAAATAATTATTCAAAAAATTACACATTTTCATGATTGCCTTTTTTTTCTGAAAATAATTTGCCTTTGCTTTTTCTTTTTTTAGTCAAAAGAAAAATTATATTAAATAAAAAGAAATGGATAAAGAGTCTGAGGACATTAGACCCGACTCAGGTACAACCAAAAACGGGGATACACACGATAAATCAGACCAAGTGGATCGATCCAAATCTATCGTACAAAAATTCACTAATGAGTAAACGAAACCGTATACGGCCGCGAAACCAGGTTTAAAAAAAGATGAAAAATGAATCTATGTCAGCTCCATAAACAAATCAGCATGTATAAAAGCTCTTTCGAGCTTGAAGAACCAGAGTGTGGATAAACATAGCACATTGAAACCTGCAGATCTCGACATATTTAAAAACAATAGAGAATCAAATAAATCAGACCATCATGTCATATTATAAAATATCATTTTTTAATTGTTGTAGATTATTAATTATTATGTCTTTTAGAAATATGACTATAAAAAATATTGAAAACATGATAAATTAGTCACTAAATAATATTGTTGTACAATTTATACATGTGACTCATAACGACATCTTTATCAATAATGAAATCTTTACTATTTTAAATATTTCTACATATTTTTAGTTTATCATTTCATGATTATTTTTTTTTGAAATAGTAGAGAGTATTTGGGTTGGAAATGTTGACGAGTGAGTCCTGAATGCCAACAAATGTTGCATTGTGCATAGAATAACCTATGACAAACGGGACACTCTGTACGTATCACGATTTCAAACCTATCATTGAGCAATGAAACTGAACAACCATTGAATGGATAATTCACCCACGTATCATTGTCATCAGCTTCATCGTAAAAAACTATTGTTCTTTGTTGATGGTGGTGTCTTTCTTCTTGTAGTTGGAACGACAACGGATGGTGTCTTTCTTCTTGTCATTGGACTTGAAACGGTAACGGAAATCAGTGACCTATTACGAAAACTAGCTTATCATTTGATAATATTTAATAACAACTATTTTAATGTTTTTATCATAGGAAAATTATACCAACCTCTCTTAAAGTCTGCTTAAATAACACAAACACCCGGGGAAAGGATTCCCTCTAGTAAATTTTTATCTCTCCTATATTTATTAATAACTCTTTTAATTTAAATGGTCAAGATTTCACTGGACCTCTCCTGTCATTGAAGAGGATCCAGTCCCAAACATCCGCTCTATTTTTTAACTAAACATTAATCTCCCTTTTTTTATTTTATCAAATTGACAAGCACTTTTCTTATAATATAACACGGTTCAAACTTTGTTAATTTCCATTTTTCAGTTAGGTGATTTTTCTCAACTCATTGTTACTCTGTCAAGGTGGTTTAATTTTTAAACTTTAATGTAATAAAACGGATATATCAAATATTATTTTCTTTTCATTGATTAACTATAATGTCCATTCACCAAAATTCTTCTCATTTCTATATTCTCTTTTGATCTCTTTTGTAATTGCCGATGTTTGATTCTATTTGGTGGTAAAAATAAATGTTGTTATTGTTTCTCCATTGAGAAAAAAAAATCTCATTTAACTTAATTATGAAAAGAGAAAAAATATACAAACAAACCAAGAAAAAAACCTCATTTAACTTAACTGTGAAAAGAGAAAACAAATACAAACAAACAAAAATGACCGAAATTAAATCGTATATTTACAAAGTTATTGAAATGGATAAAGTAAGGGGAGATTGATGTGGTTGAAAAATTAGAAGGGGTGCTTGTGTTATTTAAGAAAATCTTAAGGGAAGTCAAACAATTTTGCCCTTTTATCATTAACGTCGGCTTTATCATTAGTTTTTTTCTTCTTATTTTCTCAATTCATATAGCATTGCAATGCGCTTTGATGCATAGTCTCCGCTTCGAATTAGCCCGTGCGGAGCACGGACCCGTGCTTAGCGCGGGTTTGTTGCTAGTTTATTTTAAAAACAAAGCCATATACATCTCGAGTCATTTAAGTTTCATGTTTGTTTCAAATAGATCCTTTAAATTTCTAAAGTTTCAGATAGCTCTTTTAAGTTTCGAGTTTGTTTCAGATATGTCATTTAAGTTTATACGGATTCTGATGTGTCCTTTAAGTTTCGGATAAGTCCTTTCTGTCAACCTCCGTTAAACCAAAATTGATTTGTCCGTTAAGTCAAAGCTGTTCTGGCTGAAGAAAAAATTGATGCCAAGTGTCAGAGAGAACCACCTTACCCACCTAACGGACATATCAACTTTGGCTTAACGGACATAACAACTTTAGCTTAACGGAAGTTGACAGAAAAGACCTATTGGAAACAAACTCGAAACTTAAATGACCTATCTAAAACCTTAGAAACTTAAATGACATGTTTAAAACAAACGTGAAACTTAAAAGACTCAGGGAGGTATTTGGCCTAAAAACAAATATTCTTTTTTTTTTTTTTTTATAATTTTGAATGGACTTCCTGAGTTTAATTTTTCTTGGGTTTAACGTTGATGGAGGTTTTTAAGTTATACTCCATACGACATGAAATAACAGAGCCATACTTAAAAAAAAATATAATGAAATCGAACTCTGAAACTTTGAAGAGGAGCACACTACCATGTCTCAAGTCAATATCATTGAACCAACTCAAATGAGTTATTTACAATAAAATATTGTTTCAAAATAACTGATTGAATTTACTTTTCATAATTACTTTTATCATTCTATACTTTGTACTAATAACTCATTTGAGTTGATTCAATTTACATTCAAAATTATTGTTTCAAAATAACTGATTCAATTTACTTTTCATAATTACTTTTATCATTCTATACTTTGTATTTATGATAATGATGAATGCACTAATAACTCATTTGAGTTGGTTCAGTATAGAATGATAAAAGTAATTAACCCCTCAACGAGAGACATGGATCTTCCATATCCCTTTGCACTAATAACTCATTTGAGTTGATTCAATTTACATTCAAAATTATTTTCCTCTCTATTTTTTTTTAAGGAATTTTCCTCTCTAATTCATTTATACATTTTTATTAATATACGTGAAATGAACAGTCCAAACAATTCTATCTTTAAAAAAAAATTTAAGCTAACAAAGCTTACTAGAGACATGACAAACAACGACTCATCCAAACAATTAGTAGTTTCTAATTTCGCTAGAATATTTGTACAAGCAATGCCCTCATGAAGAATGTGATGAAGAGAGAAAAATTGCAATATTTTTTCATGTAATTTGTGATAATTTTGAACATATTGACATGATAATTAAATCGATGAGTGTCCCATATACTTGTATGATGCGTAGAGAATCAGAATAGA
Source organism: Medicago arabica (assembly GCA_946800305.1). NCBI lineage: Eukaryota > Viridiplantae > Streptophyta > Magnoliopsida > Fabales > Fabaceae > Medicago > Medicago arabica. The sequence continues at coordinate 53,772,099 of OX326971.1, forward strand.
GTATAATCTTCCGAAAGTCACCCACGTCCTATCCACAAATCAGCAACACAAGCACCAAAAATACAGTGTTAAATGGATTCTTCCTCATTCTCACATAACAGAGAAGTAGGAGAGACATTAACCCCTCAACGAGAGACATGGATCTTCCATATCCCTTCTACAATTTGTTAATTGTCTCGGTATTTATTTTATAATCTAAAGTGAGTTTTATTTGAAATTTTTGTTGCGATATAAAATGTTGCATACACATGTAAAGATAAGATTACAGCTAGTCACAACAATATCCAAATCATCTAATTTTCGAGGGTTTCTTTTTTCACCTCTTACATTTTCACAAAACCATACGAGTCTGAGTATATTTTAAAAGTTTTTCTCATGTAGGAGGTCCACGTAGGTAAATGGTTCGTGAATTTCGTAGGTAAATGGTTTTGCAGTAAGATGCATTTTTCTCAGATATAATAATAGATAGATATAAAGTAGAAGAGCAAAGAGAAATACCCATCAAGAAAGAGAATTAAACCCATTCAGCTTATTCTCCCAAAGTTAATTTCATGGTCAGGATGTCATTTACTCAGAAATTTAAAAGAAAGAAGCACAAGAACCTTACATGAATGCGAAGGGTATATTTCAAGATTGACTAAAAAATGTTGACATAGTAAAAAACAACTATGCCAGTTGAAAATCTAATCTAAGACACAAGGCATAATGTCGCCAACGTAAGTCCAAATCCAAAGTCAATACAAAGCATTAACTTGCTTGGGGTTCAACTTTTAAGTCACTGTCTGTGGAACTTGTCAAGGTTGGTGAACTTTCTGATGCTTTTACTACACCTGGGAGGTACCTCCAACAACGCTTGTGAACTCCACTAATTTTTTTCGGACCATCTACTATTGGCAAACCTGCAATAATTTACATGATATCAAAGCATTCAGAGAATATTTTTGGTACATAATGTTTCATACCAAATTATTGCTAGAACAAATTCATCTCAGAATTTATTGAAATAGTTAAGCCTCTAAGCTTCCACACAAGCAACACATACAATTGTCGTACAGGCAAATTTTATGAGATTAATTTTACATGGAGCACAATTGCACCAATGAAAAAGACAATGTTGACCTCATACAAAGATTGAAAGCATTCAAAATCATGAGCATGTTCAAGCCCTACTGTAATAACACTTGCATGGAAAACCCCTGCTGATATGCAATACCTTCATTTACACACCACACACTTAGAATTGATGAAAAAGTCTACTGCTTTGATCTAATGGAGAAAACCTTACCCTACGATGAAAACCCAACCAAAGATACTTTCAATCATAACTGATTTTGAGTAGACCCTGTACTTTGAAATCTAAACCTATTTGCCGGGTGTGGGTGAGTCTGTCCACTCAGAAGGAACCCAACCTCGAGTCAAGCTGAAATATGACAATTTCAGCTGTGCTACTAGCTATACCATTTACAAGGGGCTTTCTCAGCTGTGCTAACTAACTATACCATTTACAAGGGGTTTTCATTATAAAATAATTTTATCTATAAGTAGAATAGAACCAAAACAGTTGGCCCAAAAAGATCCGTTATAATGTAAGTGTCATTCACTTTGTTTTTCAATTATCAATGACTTTCTACATGAAAATGGAGTTCAACTTTATGTCTAGAGTCAAGTCACAATAAAAAAGTTTGTAAGACAGGGACTTCATCTTGGTTTAACATCAGCTATCATTAAGCTTGAGTCCGTTCAACAAAAATAAGCTCTTGCAATCATATAAAATTCCAAGATAACATAAACACGCATAACAACCAAATTACAATGCTTGCTAGTAATACCTCATATACAATCCTTCAAGATTACAACCATACAAAAATTAAAGGAGTTCCGGTTATGCTCTCCAAACAGAAAACTTGGTAATAGCCTTGTTAGTCTACTTTAGTTGTTACTTACTCGTCACTGGAATGATAAGGACTTCACAACAACCTTATTGAAAATAACTATTTATCAATTTAGTTAACCAAGAATATTTAATAAGTATACAAGTTTGTTTGAAAAAGAAAAAGTGATACTTATACTATTTGTCCGAATAGATTGTACCATAGAATCCATCCAAAAGTAGTATATGAAAGAATCAAGAAAATGAAATGAAAAGAGATTTCTCATGGAACGATCTGCCGAGGGTTCGTGGAACAAAAGAGAAGTGCTGCCTGGCAGAATACATGGGCTAAGATTTTTATCATGTTTGCAGTTTATGCAGTCCCTAAGCATGTAAGTTGCAAAAGCATGACCAGTATTTCATAAGCTTTCTCCACATATCATTAAACCCTTAGATTAGTTTTGTGATATGACTGTCATCCTTAGATTATATTTGTGATATGACTGTCATTATGACTTCTCTTTGGAGCTCCATTCATATGGTTGTTTCAGGGGAACCTCCACTACTATGGCAAAGAAATTGAGCTGTTAAGTTTTATTTTAGCCACTGTTTGCTTTTCTATTTAGACGCATTTTTTATCCTGCCTTGGGATTCAATCTCTCATCTTTATTTCTATTAAACATGCTTCTTCTATCCCTCAACAGAAATTGAAAATTTCAAAGGATAATTGATTTCCTCACAAATCCAGAACCAAATCACAAGTATCTAACAGTGTCAGTAACTTAGAACATTCCAACAAGGCTATTACCAATAAAAATACTATATCGAACATTTGGTTAACAATAAACATACTTTTAAACATCTAAGATGTCCATCTACTACACTAGCAAAAGCAGCATACAACAAACTGAACTCTTCAAACACCAACATGTTTTATAACAAAATCAGAAATGAATCCAATTACTTTTTTGAAGAAAAGAAGCAAATAGCAAAAAATCATTTCCCTACATGTTGTCACAAATTAACCAGCGCCTTAACAGAAAGGCAATAAATGGAGTGTACAGCAGATGCTTCTATATTGGTATCCTCATAAAAAATCCAAAAACCATTCTGCACAGCCTCGGTAAGTGACCCAGTGTTCAAGTTAAGCTGAATAAAACTCCTAATTCTACTGATAATGACCATATGGAACTTAAGCAGATTTTGGGACCCACCTTAAACATAAAAATAAGTTGGCTTATTTGAGCATCAACATAAATTTTAGGTAAATTCTCAATAATCAAGTTCCATAGTTCCGACACTCAAAAATACATCCATCTTCTCTATTTCACCAACTCATTCATGATTTAAAACTTAAAAACACAACTCATAAAATCACAAGATAATTTGAGGACTCGAAGAATCAACAATGTGCACCCCAAGCAATATCTGGATTTAAGTTCTTTACAACTCTAAATAAACCTTCCCCTAACAAGAACAACAAGAAAATTGCATGCAAGTGGATATAAAATGTATTCACTATGCTCAACGATGAAGAAAACACAGCAAAGGTTATACTTTTACATGAAAAACTAAGATTAAGCAAACCAAACAAGACTATGACAAAAGAGCAATTAGCCATGATCTACTTTGATTTAAAACAGAAGACCACAGTTATTTTATCACACAATGGCAGTTTCCAACAGAGCAACAAGTATCAAACTTTGTCGTGCAAAAACATAAAGATATTAACTTCAGAATGTGACCAGAAACTGGTAGCATGAAAGACAAGTTTAAGTTTATCCACTAAAGTCCTATTTGGATAAACAACTTATTTTGCGACTTATAACTTAAAGACTTATGTATAAACTATTTCTATAACAATATAAATTAGAAGCAAACTATTTTTGTATAATCTATAATCTATTTTCATAAACTATCCAGGAGAACTTATGGAAATAAGCTGAAAACAGCTTATCAACATGTCATAAGATTTTTTTTATAAATTCTCCTAAACCACAGTGTAGCAAATGCTTACACCTTAAATCATCAAATCGGTGACTTAGTTACCTACTTTTATTCCGAAATGTGAAAACTAAGGCTCTTATCAACTGAATTTGATGTAACATACAATATAACTAATGAAGCAGATAAATAAATAAAAATACTGACTTAGAACATTTATCAAACAGTTCATGTGCATAACTAAAATACCAGAAAAATAAAAACTAACCATTTTTATGAGCAATGCCCCATGCTTTTCCATGTTTTCCATCCTGCAAAAAAAAAATTAAAAAAAAATTAAAATGTGAAATTTAAGATAAAAAAAAATGAAATGTAAGAGAAGCAACCTTGTAGAGATTGAGTTTGGTGATTTCATAAGAAACTTCCTTCCAATGAGTTTTGGCCATGTGATAACCGATTCCCCAGTTAGGTAAAAACTGAGCTACTTCGAAAAAGTTTTTCTTCTTTCTTCGCTTTGATTTCTTTGTAGTATCGGAAGCGGCATCGGAAGAAGGTGAAGGAGAAGAAGTAGATAGGGTTCTGATGAAAGTGAAGGTGGATTTGAGAATGGAAGAGTTTTGAAGAGTGTTGATTTTGGTACCTAATGCATTCGCCATTGATTTCGACCTTCTTTCTTTCTCAGCGACGGCTTTTGCCCAAAATGAGTGAAGAGAACGACGTATCAAATCAAATCAAATATAATAATGATATGTTTAACCCCGATAAAAACGTAAAAAACTTGTAGAGTGAAATAGAATGGAAACTTGTAGATATGTTTTTATTTTATGAATGACTAGTATCAAATTAAGTTGTTTAATTGTTTCTAATTAGTCATTTAATTTTCTTTTACCATATGAGTTTTAAGTCCATTATGTCTTGCAATTATCAAATTTCACACATCATATGCTACAAAAATGAGTATCTTTTTAGTTATTTAGTTGACGTGAAAAGTATTGAAATTATATTGGAGTTTCACATTGTTAAAATTTCTTAGTTGTACAATGTATATTTGTGTTTGTGTGTCCTAGTTTTATCAACTAGCATTTTAATGTGGGATACAAGCTCGTTTAGCATGGTTTATTTATGTGTTTGATTTTGCAGAACATGTGGAGATTGGACTAAATCTATTACGTTCGACGTAAGAGTGAATATTAAAGTTGTATTGGAGTCTCACATTGTCAAATTTATGGATTGTGTAATGTATCTGAACACCTTCATATTATAAGTTAACTTTTAAAAGTAAGATCCAAACTCCACATGTAACAATATCAACAAGTTGTCCACTTATCACCATTTCCCATCTCATGTGTCTACCTCTTGCCCGTTTGAGAATAAGGTTAAACAATTTAGTGCCAATATTGCGCGATAGAGAAGAGAAATTGTCCTCTTCGCTTTAAAAGAGTAAAATTTCTGCCGTTAATATCCAAAAGTTTTGTATCCCAAAGTTTATATAAAAATAAATCGGTACATGAAAATGACCAGTTGTTGTTTATGTAATTTTGTCTTTTAGGATAAGATACTCTTGTTACCCACAAAAAAAAAGAAATCCGTACATGTAAAAGTGTTTTCAGTATATGTTACTTGTGTTTGCCTTATCTGTTGCATGATTACAAACACAAATTTGATTCCATATTTCATGTCATTATGAGTATTAGATACACTTGAAGGTTTATTCTATACATCTTCTAAAGCTGAGGTAGATTTTGAACCGATGCCTCAACAAGGAAGCACAATAATCATGCATGTACCATTACCAATGCCTATTCTTTTCAAAGGATTTCTCATCCAATAGACCTAAAAAACTAAAGAAAACTTTGATCCCTTTAATAATGTGAACCACAATCAAGTTGTGGCCAAATATTAGCTATGATTATGTATTGATGTTGCCAGGCTAGTGCAGTTAGCTCCTAAGGAATTCCCATGGTCCTGACCCAGTTCCAATCCTGCATCAATATAGTTCATTGATTGAATGAAATTCATCCAAATGTTGCAAGTGTCTTGGAAGTAAAGTAGCAGAACATGAAATAAAACATTAGGATAAAAATATTTTTGAGGGTAATTACCTCAAGAAGCCAGCAAAGGCTCTTAAACTCATATAGATTGTCAGTGCAACCCAAATTCCAATGAATCCACCAGCAGATGACAAAATAAGTAGACAAATTATGCTAATAATTGCCACTATAACCTGAGAATGAAGAATGCCATAATTAAATAATGCCACCAATCGTATATTGTTACTTCATACTTGTTACTCAAGAAAACAAAACATTGTAGCAAGAGTCTGGATATTGAAGCTATAAAGCACAAACACAAAACATGACCATGTGTCGGTGTCAAACACAGAGACATGTCAGACACCAAACACGTCTTTGATGTGAAGTATCGGTGTTGCGTATATTGAAACTGCGTCATTTTCAACAATTCTTTAAGATTGGTGTAGATTAAGATATAGACTCACCATGGAGAAGGCTGAAAATAAAAGATCAACGCAGATTAAAACATGTATGAAGTTACATACCATGGAGAAGGCTGAATATGCAAAATCAGATGCCCCAAAGTTGACACCATCAAATACAAAGGCCAAACAGTTCAGGGGTTGAGTGAGTGCTACAAACTGGAAAGAGATTTAATATGAATGTAAGTTCCACTCTTTGAGAGGGTTGAAAAGTTAGATTATCAATATATCCTTTCCAAATTTGAACGCGAATAAATTACCGGGATCCCAACTCTAATGAGGTGGAGGACATCAACATCTTTTGTAAATATTTCAACTCCAAAGTGCAATCCTGTTCCAAGAATGAATGCAAGTGCCAATCCAAGAACCATGCCCATCTGCATTAGAACTATCTATCTCATTTACAACTCAATGTATTATTCAAAAAGCAATTAGCGAGCGGCGTTTATAGTCCTTGTTAAAAAGGACCAGCGATCTTTTTAAAATAATGTAGAGCACCTGCAATACTCGGGTAGCAGTTGTTGAGGCCTTTTCATAGTCCTTGTTAGCAAATGCACCTGCAAGAATTGCCTGAAACCAAGATGATGTTTTTTCGGATGTTATTATTTATGAACTAATAGAAGCAAAGAGAGTAATGAATCATATCTCACCTGCCCGGCAACAGCCAGACCATCTGCAAGAAGGGACACTGCCAACCAAACCTGCAGACAGACTTGAAATGCAGCCATGGATGTTGATCCGTGGTGTGCAGCTAATGATGCAGCCAGTGTCACGCAGAATGTTACCGCAATGACTCTCATGAATAATAGAAAACCTGCATGACAATAATGAAACGGGAAGGACAATTAATGGAACTACAGATTTAAGGAGTAGCATGAAGGAAATTTCTAAGACAAATTTGACGCGCCAAATTTGTGTATAAACATTAAATAACATTGAACAATTTGTTTCTATAATATCCCCAGGAAATATATCTCTGCTGAAAAAATTAATATGACAAAACCATTTCGTAGATAAGTGTAATAAACCCTTACCATTTTTGAAAAATCGGTCGAATTGCAGATGTTTGATGCTTGGAGGTATAAGATCAACTTGTTTGTTCAAACTCCACAGGAGTATAGCTGAAAGTAGATACCTGCATTTACAGTTAATTTGAAAATGAGAGATGACAAAATAAAAAAGAAGCAGAAGGAAATTAAGAGACAACATAGGTCTGCATAAAGTATTCCTTAAATCTGTATTAAACTATAATCAGAGAATTTGAATCACAACCAAGTAAAACATACTGAGATATAACATGTGCAATGGCTGCACCATTGACACCCATGCGGAATACAAAAATGAATAGCGGGTCTAGTGCTATGTTCGTCGCATCTCCTGCCACTGGATTACAATAAACATATAGTAATAAGAATCAGATTATAGCAAATAACAATTGAAGTTTGTCAAGGCATACATACCAGTGGCATATAAAGGAGTTTTAGTGTCTTTAAATCCTCGAAAAACTCCCTGCATCGCTAATGAAAGAAGAACCGCAGGAGCACCAAGAGATCTCAATTTCAAGTACTGCTGTGCAGGATGTAGCATAGGCGAATCCTGTACAAATGATCCATATTATTTTTAATTCATCGTGTGCTGATACGAGGTCAGATCATTAAAGATATAGGTTAAAATAAAGACCTAAGTGATATTAGCCTATAAGTAAGTCTCGTAATGTTTATACAAAAGTACTTACAGAAGTCACTCCCATGAAGTTCAATAATGGTTTTGCTGCAGAAATAAGTAACGTTGCCTGGACGAGGCCAAGGATACCTCCAAAATACAACGCTGACGAAGCTGAAGGAATTTGCCTTCTCTTATGTTCATCATCCTTAACTACATTAAAGCTTTCAACAACCGAATCTGAGTTGTCAACACATTCATATGTTAGTAATCAGGAATTTTTCTTGGTTTTCCTGTTGAGAAACAAGGCTTGGCAGACTATCAGAAAAGTAGAAGAATGTTACTTTTCTGCGGTAAGAACTCTTTGGTTTCAGCATCTGGAAGTGTCGCAGCTTCCAAGCATCCATTCTCCTCTACCTGTGAGCTTGCGCGGCTTAGGGTATCTTCCTCAGCCACAAAAGAAGTTGTGACACTGACTAATGGAAATATAAAGATCCTTGATGCTTGATTGAATAGAGCTATGGAAACTCCTACTGCAGCAAGCTCCACTGGACCTGTAAAGACCAATAATATTCAACACTTGATGCCATTATAACAAATTCAAATTACATAGTATAACTTAATTACATTGATTATGTGGATTTCTTCTATCCATTTTTCAAGTCGGATCAACATTTAGTTTCCCTATAGTTCTATTCATATTTTCTAGTGAAACTATCTTTTATCAATTCACTTGTGAGACAGGCTTCAGTCACTCAAATCATGTGCATGTGTTGGTGCTTCAAAAGAGTTTTTGTTCTACTAATTTGAACGGCTATGTCTATCGACGTTTTTGGATGATAAATTTAATTGCAGAAAGATTTATGCAACAAGCTCAAAGCAAATAAAGTAATAACATGATAACATACCTAATTGGCCAATGAAGGCCGTATCGACCAGTGATGCTATAGGATCAGCTGTCAAAGCCATTGCAGCAGGCAAAGCAATTGACAATATTTCGCGACCAAGATCGTCTAATTTAAATACTAGTCTGCAGTGAGAAGGAAATCAAGAGTTAAACCTGGGTACATGGAATTATGAAAAGAACATCACAAACAACTGCTGAAAGAAAAAATATGAACTAAAAATATGAGGTAAAGTTCATCATAACAGCTCATCACCTAGAGGAATTAGAACTTAAATTTCAAAATCATTAAACACAACAATTGAAAATTTGTAGAGGAAATAGGACAAAAAATGGTATACCTAGCATCCTTGAAGAAAGTGCAAATTGGTATTCTCATCCAATCACCTATAGAAAACAAACTCTCTTTCTCTGCCATCTCTGAAGTGCCAATTCACCGTTTTAGGTGAAAAACAGAACGAGAGTTACAACAAGAATTTGTTGAGGAGTAATAAGGCTTGTGATAAAAAAAAATTAGAAGCAACAAAAGTTGGTCCAATGTCTATCAATGTGTTAATTTTTTTTATCTCAAATATTAACATATCATAATTTAGAGCCAAGAATATATTCTACATATTATTATGTGGTTACAATACTGACCAACAAAATAATTGAATATGTATCAAGGAATAAGCATCAACTTAACAGTGATGGAAAGATAATAAAATGCTTTAATAGAATCAAAATGAATAGACCCTCTCACTCAAAGAAAAAACACAAAGTATATTAACCATCAGAATGAATTGAAAAGGTGAAAAGCATGTGAAAAATAACACTAACTTGAGGTTTTGAAACTCCAAACTCTAGCTATGAAATCAATGGAAGGACTCAACTGAAATTAACAGGTGAAAAGCATGTAAAATCTTCAATCTGAGAGAAGAAAGGAATAACATGAAAAAGGTGTGATGCTAGAGTGAATAAATAGAACACAGTTAGTCTAGAACATAATCAGAAACGTCTTTAAGGTTGCAACTGCAACAAAACAAAACAACATTGGACTTGTTTGAGACTAAAAAGGTGTCCACAAATATGTTAATGTGGGGCCTGATTTCCACTATAGTCTTAGACTGCTACGACTAGTACCTAAAATTTCGTGAAGATGTTTGGCTTTCACCCAATCACAGTGTAATTATTATGGTTATTATTAATATTTTAATTTAATATTATAGTATCTTCATTTGCTTGTTCTGGGGCATGAATTGCTTTGCTAGTACAAAATGTATGTGGTGACGGTATACTTGAAATCTTGAATATTTTTTGACGTCAAAAGTTTAGAAGTGTCATTGCATGGTTATCAGAGACTGACACGTGTATGACAATTCTTTCGTGGAAGGTTCATCAGCAGAAGAAAGAAAAAGAAAATAGAAAAATCTTTGGTGGAGTGTTCACCTAGGAAAGGAAAACTGTCTCAAGAGTTTTCCATGTACCATCGTTTTTCACCGAGTATTATTAGAAGGAAAATGCTAATTTTTGTTTGTTTGTGTAAATCGGGTATCTTCCACACGCAACTGCAGAGATTAATCCCTCGAACATATAGGATCCAAATAGGTGAAACGTTCTCTCCAAAAGTTTTAACCCTGTTGCATGTACAATATTGAATTCGAACTCAGGACCTTGACTAAGATAGAAGAGACTCGTTTCATCTCATCTAAACGTCATATTAAATTAAATGACACTTTTATTTTCAAAAAAATAGTAAATGACACTTTTTTATTTTTGACAAATATTAAATGACACTTGTTGACCGCTTTACATACAAGGATGCTCAATTTTGATATTTAATATCATTAATTATGTATTACTTAATTTTATTTATAATTGTGATCGAAAAAGTACTATAGTAATATTCTTTACACATGCACGTGTGCACATACAATAACTGTTAAAAAAAATGAATAAAGTGATTAGAACTCTAACTCCATAAATGCTTGATTCAATGACGTAACTCTGAGATCACGATAATGAAGAAATTTCGGTTCTCATGTAGTTGGAAAAAATAAATGTCAAAGCACAATAACTTCAAGATTAAATAATGTAATCTCGTATTGTTTGTTTTTGGATTTTTAAACTGTTGTATTTGAATTTCCAAATTATATTTTTAAGGATAATATCTACCGAAGTTGTTACTAGGTCAAGTCACAACCAGATCGCTCTCTTTAAAATGTTTCGTGACATTGCCCCAAATTATGCAAGACATATTATCAACTACACCGCCTTCATGATAAAACAAATTTAGCTACAATTGTGTGGTTAACTACCACCTTGTAGAAATCGTTTCAAGATTTATACCTTCAATATGATACTATGACCACTCAATTATGGTTTTACCACCATTTTGACTTTTAATTTCTCCAATGGTAATTAGCGGTCCCCATCTAACCCATTTATATGGCCTGCCGAGTCGGGCCAACTTATTTAACATGTCCAATTGTAGTTGCATGACTTCTCACGTTAATTCTTCTCTGTCATAAGGCGTTCTGTAGATACAACTCACATGGGAGTTTCTACGGTACACCCGTAAATTAAGGTGTATCGGTACTCCTACTTCAAAAATCTTTAAATTAACTATTATTTTTATGGAATAAAGATCTAACTGTGGATATTTATATTTTAAAAAATGTCATTTCATAAGAAAAAACATCATTTCATTGTTTATAAAAATTATACTAATTTTTTTAAAATTTTATTGTAAAAAATAATCAAAATTCTCTATTATGAGTAATAAAAATTCAGAAAACCTAAATTTTATTTCGTTGACGTTTTTGGTAAATAAGGTTTAATTATAGGTGATAAAAAACAATTTTTCTCTTCAAAAAATAACACATTTAATTATTAATTTATTGATTTGGTGTACTAATACACTCAAATTTTTGGATGTACCATAGAAATTGTCAAAACATACACCCATCACTCCTTGATTTCCGGCCAAAACAAATATTGATTGGACAGCGGGAATTGGGAAAGCATTCGCGATCAAACTGCTCGCGATAAATGGCAGTTCTCATAAATAAAAGAAGCCTAGCCATTCTTGGTGTAAGCCTTTTTACTATTTCAGTACAACGAAACAAGCTGCATTATTTTCCTTGTCTTTCTAGTTAGTTACCAAGTAGTAATAGTTTCAGATTCATTTTTACACTACAAGACAATTTTGTTTTAGAAATGGATGCTAAAAGGCCAATTGTGGATGCTAATAGCCTTTTAGAGTTAGTATACAGTCCAAAAAATTGACGACAATATATAAAAGCTTGGATGCTAAACACTAGCTTCATGCTGATGCTAACATAGCAACTTAAAAAATGAACGCTAAAATTGAAGCTAATGCCTATTAAAATTGTATATAAATGCAGACGCTACTTAGCATTCACTAGTTATGGACGCTAAAACAATGACATCAGTTACATTTTTAACCGACTTAAAAGGTCATTTTATAAAAAAAAAATTGAATTTCCTCACCACATATATACTAGTGATCAGATAAACGATAAACATTTTACTAAAAACCATCACTTAAAGTTCCACATCAATTGAAATAACAAACTAATCACTTAAGGATTGTTACTTTCACCTCAAAAGACACAACATTCAGGATAAACAATTATTCATGTTGATGATTAATTAACAACTCAACATCAAGAATTAACAACTCAGTATGGATTTAACAACTGAGCAACAAGGAGTTAATAACTCAGTTAAATCCTTAATAAAATTAACCACAACATAGTTAACAAATGAATTAACAAAAAATAAAATAAAAATACGTGAAGGTGAGAACGCAAGAGGTAAGAGTTTGATGAGTGAATGGGAAAGAACGAGAGTGACAATTAATAACTCATGTCTTACATTTTCTATCTATTTAAGCCAACCTAGAAAAGTCACTAACAGACACCTCACTATGCAAGAATTGAGAGCCGTATCTCATCTTCGTCTAGGAAGTTACATAAAATGCAAAACAAAAAAAAAAAGTAAATGCTTTTCAGCAATGTAGATTTAAAAATAAATATAATCATGCATAATCTAGCTCATACATGGATAGAAAGGTGTTTTGAGATCGTAAACCTTACATTTTGCAGATTGGATCCAGTGGTTGCTTTGAGTGTGACAATCATATCCATGGACTTTGATATAGGGTGTCTATCAAATGCTCAAAGGCTTTCTAATACGACATAGCTTGAGAAACCTCAATTTCCACCTTAAATAAAACACCAAAACAGAACACTGTGATCAATCTTAATTTGTCACCTCGCATGGATATTTTTTATACTCGTTAGATGCCTAAACCATATTATACCTTTTAGCCTGCATTTGGTTTTAATTCTTGTCAAAGATCACACTCCCAATTATTGATGCTTGATATCATGTGTTCGAACCACAAGAGTACATCAGTATTATCACTCATAAAATTAAGAAAAGTTATGATCATAACAGTCAATATCTTAGCAATAAAAGTTATGTGAAAATGAAAGAGTAGCATACTTTGGTTCTAGTTTTAACCAATTGTTCTTGGCAACGTTGTTTAAACCAATCAGCGGCGGTAGCGGTTGCACTTGAATGAGTGTCAACGAAGGTTTTAGAAGAAGATTGTCCACAATCTCATGTTCCAGCTTCTACGACGAAAGCATCGAGGGATCTATGAAGATTACCAATCAGCTTTGCAGGTAGCAAAATAACTGAATCATTTATAAAAAAAAATCAGAAACAGACACACACACACACACACACTCAAGTATATATTTTCTATAAAAAAACAGAAGAACAAGAAAATAAAAGTAAAACTAAAAACCTGAATATAATGAATGCATCCCACTGTGTATCAAGAATTTGACCATAAGAAGCTCTAACTCCTCGGACATTCAATTTTCTAATTCCGGATCCTGACATCAACATTATGTAGTAGACACTTAAATTAGAAAGATAGGATACACACGTGTACATGTATAACAAGATTGGTAAATATACATCCATTAACTCACAACATATGTGGCTTGTATTGAGCAAGAATGTAAATTAGTGCTTACCTTTCAGCACAGAGGACTCCACCTCCAACGCCTGCAATTGTTTTAGGAGACTAAAGCCATTAAAATGTATTCAAAACTGCAGTAATGAATCAATCAACAAGTCTCCTCGCTTAGATAATGAGATTAACTATCAAACAAACACCTGTATGTATACACTGCTTTTCCTCTCAATTCTGCAAATACATGTTAATGTAAATCATGTTAAGAATAAAATTCATAGCATATTCAAAACTTGGATTAACAATTCTTGCTTGCCTGCCATGAAACACAATAAGATCAGTTCTCCATGATATATATATGTAAACAAAAGCATCTCTACTGGGTATACAAATGAGATGATGCAAATTTGTTAAATTAAATGGCTAGATCTATCCAATTGGTAATTAATTAGCCACAATAAACAAACATATTCATTCAACACACATATTATAGAAGGCAAACAAAAAACCCCAAAATACAACAAATTACAATAAGAAACCATAACTTACCTGAAGATTCAAAGAGGATGCTATCTCAAAAGAGCTTGACCGTTCTTATGAATTGGGAGAGAATGGAAAATGGGTCGTTCCTCAAAATCAAGGAAACCAAATCAACAGAGGACATGAGATGGCGAGATTAGGGTAAAGTAGTGAAAGAAAATAACATTGGGAAAATAAAATGTGGAAATGAATATTGTAAAACAAATTAAAAAAACTTAGCATCAGAATTTGTGGATGCTATCTCATAAATTAAAAAATTTAGCATCAAAATTTGTGGATGCTAATTAAATATCAAACTAACGCAAAACATCTTGTAGAAAATGAATTAAAAAATTGGCATTTGCATCAGAATATGTGGACGCTAAACAGACGTTATTAGCATCAGAAATTACACACACTAGATAGCTGAATTCCATTATATATTTGTTGGCTTCAAAAGTATACGAGAGAATATGTATAAGGACTAAAGTTAAATTATGAAGAAGAAAGAGCAACATATTGTGGTGAGTACGCAAAGTACTATCGCTACTTTCATTAGACGTATAGTACTAGTAGTAAAACAAGAATAACAGAAAAAGAATACATCAGTTAGTGTATGCCAAATACTGTTTTATTTTAATCCTTCTTTGAGTTTTCATTAACCAATTATCCATTTCAAATCAACTTGAACCAAATTATTTAGTTCAATATTGTTACTTATTACTTGTCCATTTCAAATCGATTGCTTGTTGCTTTACATTCACTTCTTGATAATTATCCTACATTAATTATTGCATATTTTTGGTTTGTCAATATGATAATAATACTTAGTTCTCTTTCACGGCTTGGAATGAGAGTTGAAGTTATAATTATTAGTCTTTGAAATTCAACCATTTAACTTAATAACTTTCCAATAATATGATGAAACCTCGACAAAATTAACATTAACTAGTCCGACTAATGAGTACACAGTGGATTAATTAACTTTAATGATTCAATTAGTCATTCCTCCAAGTATACATAGATAGATTTATTTTTTGTTGAGAAAAGTATATATGGGTAGATATATCCTTAGAAAAAAAAAAAGTATACACAGAAGATTCAATTAGTCATGAAAGTAAATATGCTTGCTTCCAAAGAGCATAAGAAACTTTGTTTTTGATTGAATCAAATATTATTCTTGTTTTTTTTTTTTTTAAACAAAATATTATTCTTGTTATTGTTATTCTATGACCTTCGTACGGAATGTATTTTTGCTACTATTGCGAATGTTTCTATCAAAAAGGAGTCGATGTATGCAATCGTCCGTAGCAGCTCACAATTGTGCTGTTTGGATCTAAACCATATGATATCCAACAATACATACATTTAATATTTTTAAAATAAAATGCTTGAGTGGTTATAATTATTTGGACACACCATCGGTCGCACAATAAAAATATATATTATTTAAATATCTTATAAATAATATATTTAATTCTTTTCTCTTTCTGCTTTTTTTTAAGGTTTTAATATGTATTTCGTCCTTGCAATTAGGGGTCGTTTAAAAATTGGTCCCTGTAATCGCTAATTCTTGCAATCTGCCCTCCCAAATATTAATCATTTCAAATTTCGTCCTTTGACCCAGTTAATTACTGCCACGTCACTAATTTCATACGAATGGACCAAAATACCCCTGCATTCTTCCCTCTCCAATTCAGGTCTAAAAGCAGAGGTATTTTGGTAATTTCGCACCTTCTGGTCAGTAATTTGATGACGTAGCAGTAATTAACTGGGTCAAAGGACGAAATTTTAAATGATTAATACTTAGGAGGGCAGATTACAAGGATTAGCGATTACATGGACCAATTTTTAAACGACCCCTAATTGTAAGGACGAAATGCATATTAAAGCTTTTTTTTAATATGTGTGTCGAAATAATATGTTTAAATTTGGATCAAATGACTTTGAAACCACTGTATATAGAGGATTCAAATATGTGCATATACACTTGTTTATCCATCAAGATTCAATCTATTAAACTGAGAGATATGTGTGTGTATATGTATTAAATTATGATCAGTACTATGTATGGTTGAACAAGAAAAATAATGTACGAGCAATTAATCTTCATGATATCCTTTTCTAAGCTAGGATGGAAGATTAACGTTGTAAATGTAATTAACTACAATGGTTTCCGGGTACAAAAATTACCTTTCAAGACTACTTACACGATCATGTATATATGTTTGACTTTTATTTCAGACCTACCTCTTTATTGTTAATTTGGAACTTTACAAAAAAACAAAAGTACAAATACAAACCCGTTATAATGAAATCACCAAGTATACCAATTAAGGTTCATAAGTTCTGAAGGTTTGCCTTTCAAAAAAAAAAAGTTCTGAAGGTTTGGCTAAAAAATGGGACCCCAACTAGAAAAAATGGTATAGCTGTATAGGATCACAAATATTATTGGATCATAATGAAAAATCAAGAAAATAAAAAGGAGGAAACATCTTTCATCAACTCCTCAAAATCCCATTCTCCCAAGTTGAATTGTTCTTGAAATAAATTCTCCACTACCTCACCCCTACTTTCAATTTTATTATTATTGCTTTCAATAATATTGCAGTTAGTACTAAGCATATTGTTTATCTTTATGTCATCAAAATAATAATCAGAATGGTTAGGGTTAGTTTTTGTGTTGCACTTATTCTCCATATCCCTTTCTACTCCAATATTTACACTCCCAAACACACCATTTTCTAAATAAGAACCTTTAATTTCAACTTCATGACTTTGTGATGAAAAGCATGGTCCTGTAGTAACAGTATTGTTGAAGTATCCACTATGATCCAGCATAGGCAACGTGTCAATATTCATGGTATTGAAAATTGTGTTTTGCAATATTGATGGTGATGGAGATGATGATGAAGTGAACATAGGCATACTCATGTAGTTGTTGTAATTTGCATGTTGTGTAGAAATATAAGACCCTTGTATATTGAATTCTTTGTTAGGCTCAGGTGAGGACTCATCACTTGGATTTGGTGAGGTTGAAGACAAGTTCTTAAGTCTTTTCTTTATAGTTGAATTCCAAAAGTTTTTTATTTCATTGTCTGTTCTCCCTGGTAATCGTGCTGCTATTTGAGACCATCTTCAAAAGTCAAACATGTTCAAATGTCAGGTCAATGCATATTATAGTAGAAGTTCATTAATTTAAAATAAGTTTATAAAAATAACAAAAGAATACTTTGCATGGAAGCTAATAAAAAACCTTCAGACATGGAGTGTCTTTAACTCGAATTCTATTCTATTAATTAATATACATATCCATCGAATGTTGTTATGTGTATATATATAGTTAATCTCATTTGTTTAAGGAAAAAAATGTAAGTAATGAAAAATGTGTTTCATTTATTCTATATAAAAAGGTGATGTATATAAAAGTAAAAATGTAAGTATTGACTATTTCCTTAAAAAAAAAACAATATTATTGATTGGATATATGACTTAAATGGATAATAGTGCGTGAGTGTCTCATGGAATATCCTGTTTTCATTATTAAAAATATTTGAACTTAAGGTATCGATCTCATTATCTTAGAAAACTTGTATTAATTCTTTCATATACACACACACACATATACATACATCATACATGCATGATAACATGCAAACATATTCTCGAACAGTACTGATTTTAGAATTCACTCTTCTCTTTTAGTCATTAATTAAAACTAAATATCTATGCAGAAATACAAAAATTTAAAAGCATTATGATATATAAATTGCTGTTTGCAAGAGCAAGTGCTGTGTTATTATAATATTATAAGTTCTTCTACATATTTGAATTATGGTAAATTTGGTAGTGTCTTAGTGTGCCAATATAATTTATAAAAATCACAATGCCACCATAATTTCGTAAAGCACACGGTATATCAAAACAAACACTTAATGTTAATCAATGATGCATAAATTTGAATTTAGTGATTAAGATGGATGATTAAGTGGAGAAGAATATTGATGGACCTGTTTCCAAGTAGAGAATGGAAATGGATGATGAGTTCCTCTTCTTGTGTTGAGAAAGCACCTCTTTTAAGATCAGGCCTCAAGTAATTGATCCATCTTAACCTACAACTTTTGCCACACCTTTCTAATCCAGCATTTCTTGCCACATCACTCCAACACCCTTGTCCATTCCTTACCATATAGTTCATAAGTTTCTCATCTTCTTCTGGTGACCATAATCCTTTTCTAAGCTTCTTCTTATTAATGTTATTAGTACTACAAACCTCTGGCTTTCTCATTGTATCAATTTACTTTATTTTCTTCCCAAATTGGTTAATTTGATATGAACATATGAGACATGGTTTTTTATAGAGCTAGGTATAGGGAGAAAGATTAGAAAGAAGCTTCATAAGGAGGAAATAAATTAATAATGAACATGATGATGATTGTGATGGTTATGGTGTTTGCTTACAATATAGGAAAGAGTGAGAAAAAAGAGTTGGTAGTAAGAAACGGTTTGGAGAGAGACATAAATATTAATTGAGACATATTGGTGGTCGTCTTGTCTTTGACTCCATGGCCTTGTCTTTTTACTTTTTCTTATTTTTCTTCACTCACAAGGTTATCATAACATACATGAATATATCATAGACCATATATAGTGTGACACAAAATATATATTTATATTTATCAAACGTATATAACAGTTTGTTTTATAACCAAGCTAAGTTTTTTGCTTCCACTTCACATAATCTCTCAACACGTGTAGTTGAAGATATATAGTAGTACAACAAATACAAGGGTTAATGAATAAAAGCTAGGACGGCACACACTTTAATTAATGAACATTTTCCTGTTTCTTAGTTTAATATTTTTAACATAAGATCAACATGCTTAAGTTTTATCAACAAAAAAAAAAAGGGAAAAGTAAAACAGACTCAAATATGTTCATTTTAATCAATAATATTTATATTATGCACGCATTCTCATCCCTAAAAATTAAGTGACAAAAGAAGATATTTGGAGCTTTCCGGTCCATATACTGCCACAAATTTAAATAATTTATATGAATGATTCAACATTTGAATCGAATGTTACTATCATCATATTTACAAATTTTGAAATTGGCCTATAATTATTTTCTATGTGGACCGGACAAGACCCACATTAACGTTGCATATGCAAGCAATCATAGCCATTAGATAATCTAAGAAGAGGGATTGTCTTGGTTGATTAATTATTAAGCAAAATTCAAGTGCATAATTTAGAACTACTACTTTTACCAGATAGCAATTGTTATATTTAATCTTTGGTTAATGTTAATTACTTATGATGTAACGGTAATTTACTCCAAGTACGGTTGTCGATTGACTAACTAATTAAGAAAAAGGAATCAGTTTCATAAAAGTATGTACTACTCTGTTATGGGAATGTTCCTCATCAAATGTATAAATGTGAATGTGATTGACACACATGCACAGCACGTGCAATTTAGTTTATATAGACTAATAACTTTTATATAAATAGTAATCAAAATATCTACATAAATTATGGTTGAAGTAAGGAAATGATGCACTTTAACTTTCTATGTTTTTATTTTGTCCAAAACAAGAAGCTTTCTCTGTTTTTCTCGTGCACATATTTTTTCTTCTTCTTTTGGACTAATTAATTAAAGGTGAATCATGTGAAAAAAAGAAAGAAAGAAATGGCGCAACAGATCATTGACTTCTCTGGCCATCTTTTTAATGTGAGGACAAAAATATATTGACAAAATTCAGCTTTGTTGTGAGGGATTACAAGCTGCAATTGAAACAATTTTGAATGGAAAGGCCAAAATCTATTTGGTTTTCCGGTCTAAATAATGTCAAATTCTATGGTGGATCACTTCGATAGATAGTCTACGACCAATATTTGAAAATTGTTTGAAGCTTTAACAACGAAAAACTTTGTATTCTAAAAGTAAAAATGGACAATTCCCCTCGCTCTCTAAGCTGCGACAATGATTTGATTCGTGACATTTGACAAAAATAAGAGAAAATGAATATATGTGTGGTTCATATCGCTACTCATATTAAATTTTCTTGTTTTTGTCAAACATAAAGTTATTATCTCAACTGAAAGATTAGATAGATTTTGAACTTCTACTTAAATCTCTACTCTAAAAAGCATCATGATGGGGTAGCAAAATGTGAAATAGACCATGATCTACGAGTGAGTAAGAGGTAGCACCCCTTTTAACGTCCTTCTCATGCATACTACTTGTTCTAGATTCAGTATTTTGGGTCTTGTTACAATATTGAAGATTGGTGTTCTAGAAATAAGTTTGTGTTTGAAGCATCTTGTGTGTTTCTACCTACTGCAGTTGCGAGTATTTTCTCTCAACTCCGTCTGAACACACGACTTTTGGTGTTTGTGATGGCTTTAGCATGTTTAACTTGTTCGAGAGGTGTGTTGGATGGATGCATGGGAATCCTGAGTCATCCCTCCTTAAAGTGGATGGTATAGTACCATCTCTAACCTAGGTTTTTATCAGAAGCTCGTGATTTGGTTTTTGATTCAGTAAGCCGAGGAAAACAATTTTTAATTGTCGATGGAAAAAAAAAAGTAGTTGATTTAGTAACAAGGGCTGCAATAAGAGCTAGATGTCATTACGTTAATAAAAATGATTCGGAGGTATGTTAACAAATTGCTGCACTACATAAACGAGATTGACTGTTGCAATTTTGGGGTTTATTGATGCGACATGAAGTTAGTTTTATTTCAATTTTTACAAGAGTGTTTGATGCTCGACAATTCTCAACAATAAGGGACATACACTTTTGACAAGGATCAAACTTTGTAGAAAAGTGGATTTCTAAATATTTTGCATTATTCACTATAACTCTTTGTAGGATATATAGAGTTAATGTATGGGGAGATTCGACGTTTCCATCATTACGCCAACCTAGTAGAGCTCATTAGGGATTTAATGGCTAAGGATTTGGTTATTGCTACTGATCATGTTCTTTGTGAAGACGACGTTTGTAAGAATTTTTTTTGCCAAAAAAGAAGTAAGTAGTTCAAAATTGGTTTTTTGTTTTCCATGACAAATAGGCTCGGCCTTGTTGGTTGATGTGTTAAGCTATTCGAGTGTCTTTAAAGACTTGTTAAAAAAATCAATATAAAAATATTTTGTTTTAAACTAATAAAAAATGGTGTATATAACTTTTTTTTAGAGGGATGTTATCAATTTTTTTAAAAGGGATGTATTCCACTTTTATTATTTTTTTGTCAAATACTTCTATGAGTCATTTAAGTTTCAGATTTGTTTCGGATATGTCATTTAAATTTTTAAGGTTTCAGATAGGTCATTTATGTTTCGAGTTTGTTTCGGAAAGGTCCTTTCTATCAACCTGCGATAAGCCAAAGTTGATAGGTCTGTTAAGTGGGTGAGGTGATTCTCTCTGACACTTGGCATCAATTTTGTCCCCAACCAGATCAGTTTTGGCTTAACGGACAAATCAATTTTGGCTTAACGGAGGTTGACAGAAATGACATATCCGAAACAAACTCAAAACTTAAAGAACCTATCTGAAACCTTAGAAACTTAAATGATCTATCCGAAACAAACTCGAAATTTAAAGGACCTATCTGAAACCTTAAAAACTTGAAGGATCTATCTAAAACAAACATAAAATTTAAAGGATCTGAGAAGATATTTGACCTATTTTTTTCAATATAAAGTTTCTATTTTCTTGCTTAAGGCACTTGTTAGGATCATTAGTTCTTAAATTTTGTGGTTACCTTAATCGGTGTTTCTATTCTTTTCTCATGTTAAAATAAATAATAAAATTGCTCCACGGTAGCACCCGTTCTCTATTATCACCGCATAGTTTTTTTCTTCTTCCTTTTTTTAGGAAACACCCACCTAGATAAAGGAAACACCCACCTAGATATATCATATATAGGTGATTATTTCATCTAAAATGTGGGCTGCACATGCCTATTTCAAGATTAATGATAAACAGACGCTCGAAAAATGGACACAAATACGACGTCAATTGTTTTTTTTAAGAAGAATACGACGTCCTATATATTTTTTAGTTATGTTACTAACCAATTTCATTATTGCCCTTAAAAAAAAAACAATTTCACTATTGTATTAATAAAAAAATGTACGTTGTTAATCATTTTTTTGAACAAATTACATTAACTATTTTGACTGCTTCATTAATCACAAAATTGAAATCATTAACTATTTATTTTACATGGTTTTAAAAAAGTTACAACATAGAATTGACAGTTCGGTAACGGTCCGGGTCCCCTTCCTCTCCAATAAACCGGTCCTAGTTTTCTCTTCCAGTTTCTTCATTGAGGATGGTTTTGGGTCAATTCTTGACCCGAAATCACCCCCTCTTCATTTTTTTCAATCTATTTCAATCTAAATAAGTGATTTTCACATCGATCTAGGTTTTTTCTTATCATCTAAGTGTGGTGGTTTGTTGTTCACCGTATTGTGCGGCGTTGTTTGATTTTCCGTCTTCTTGAGGTGTTCATTTGATTCATATTGAAAGATTGATTATTCAATCAAAGATTTGAGCGTCAACGTTGCAGATCTGGAGGCCAAGAATATTCCGGTCACTTTAATTTTATCATATATTTTTGTTGACATTATGTTGTTATATGCTATCAACTTGAATGTTATGAGTTTGTTCACAGATTCATGTTTTTAGCTGTGTTGAATGATGTAATCTCTCTAATTGAATTAATGAATATCATTTTGTTTTCATCAAAAATAAAAAAAAAGGTTACAACATAGCATACATTTCAAAAGCAGTTAACAACACATTTTGGTGGTTAATTTTTCTGAATAAAAACATTTTAGTAGTTAATGAAACAATAAAATTAGTTTTTTTTTTTGTGAATAAATAATAAAATTGGTTAATAACATAACATGTTACGAAAATTCTTTTCTATAATAAAAAATATGTTTTCTTTAATGTACCCTACTTATCATCACTCCTACTTTAATGTACCTTGGTTGCGAATGATCAGCTTCTGACAAACCTACCCTATAGATGATTTGTGGAGGTAAAGGTGGTGAATTGAGAGTTTCATGTTTCAACACTTTCAAAAGCATATTCAAGAACCTTAAATGTATCAAAATGAAAGATACATGATCCTTTACAAGAAGAAGCAAAGGAGACCCACTACTCCTGCAAGAGTTAAAGAAGAATCAACGTGGATGTCTGAATGAGGATAATTGCTTCCCTTTCTTGTCATGGTCATTCTATAAATTTGTAGGCAATTTCTTTTCGTATCATGTCATATTCTCTTCTCACGTGTTACTCAATTCTGAAAATTTATCTATTTGGATTATATAATCCAAACTACTTTTTAAAGATTTTTTGATTTTTTTTTTTGAAAAGGCGAGATTTTCTAATTATATAATTCGAAAACGTGTTTAACCTGATTTTCCATCAACTTTGTAAATCAGGGCATACATTATTAAGATGAAATAAGTTAAAATGAAAGAAGAAAAAGACATAAAATTAAGAGACATCCATAATTTAACATATTTTATTTGGTCAATATTCCATAATACATTTACATTGACATAAAGTTAAATTTGACACTTAAAGCTAAATATTACAAGATAGAGGGGGTAGGAGGGGAAGATTTGTTTCCTCTCGCACATCCTCATATTCAAATGGAGGGTGCAAACTTGCAAAGTGAGACATTGTCCTTTTACAATTCATACTATCCCTACAAGATGAGAGGAACATTTACCTTTGTGTGAAAGGCCAACTGTGGACCATTGACATCATGAACACTATAAAAGAGATCGAGAGAATGTGAGTTGGAATGAGAATTTGTGAAGAATGAGTTTGTATTCATAGGGGAAATGCATACATAGAGTGTAACAATTAATCAAGTGAAGGAAAAAAAAACGTGTATGATCAGGACAAAAAAAAGTTAAATGAGTCGGTCTTGCTGACTAAGCCACCATCCACATTCTGAACTGGTTAAGATTATAAATCTAAAACCGTCTCATAATTGTTTGGATTATATAATCTTAACTGGTCTAAGACTATGTAAAAATATATACTTTGAAGGGTTTCAAACATTTCGGATTTTATAATCTGAACGAGTCAAGTACATGACTTTTTAACACATTATAAAGAAGATTCAAAACAGACTTAATGGATGGAAGAATCAATGCCTTAGCTTTGCTGGCCACCTGACCCTTTCTTAATATGTGCTCAGTTTTATCTCTTACTACCAATGTCATACTTCGTAAAAGTATTTGTGATGAGATGGAGAAGATTCAAAGCGGGTTTTTGTAGGGTGATAAGGAGAACCATCATAAACATAATCTAATTGGGTGCGGCATTTCTGTTTATCCAATAATGATGGGGGGTAGGTATAAAGAGTCTTCGCTTGGTGGATGAAGCTTTTCTCCCGAAGATACTTTGAAACACGATTAGTAGGCCTGGTGATCATTGGTGCCAAGTTCTTTATAGTAAATATGGTAGGAAGAAAAACCTTCGAAGTGAGATCAAATGTCAATCTTATGACTCCCGTCCATAGAAAGCTCTATATGCCATTTGGGAGCAGTTCCAAAATGGCAATGTTTCTTCTTTTAATTTTATATCGAAAGATATATTAATTTTAACATATACTATGATCAAACACTTTTGACAAATAAGATTAAAATAATAATGTCCAATATTAACGAGACTTAACTATTTTTTTAATTAATAACTTAAAAATATTATTATAAAAAAGATAAAGTAGTAAACAAAATAATTTAAATTAAGGGTATAAATAGAAGAAAAATCTGCCCAAATTGATATATTCTCTTTATATATTGTTGTAGAAGATATAGATATAGATATTTTTATGTTTTTTTTCTTCCTTTTTTTTACAAGAATCAGTTACGGTTTTTTTAAATCAACATGTTATTTTAATAGTAAGTAGTGGGTAAAATTGATAAGTAAAAATCTATATAAAAAAAAGGTGTAATCCCTTTGTATATTGGTATAGATATAATAATACAAAATTGATGTACATGCTTTATACAATTTTGTTGCCCTATTAGCCTTTTGAAATATATATGTTTATTAGTCTTTTATAAATATGCTAAATGTTCTTTTAAAATCCTTCACACAAACTAGGTTTTTAGGCGGACTGATATGTCAGACAATACTTTTAAAAACATCATGTCAAGTTTAAAATAAAGTACTCCCTCCGATCCTATTTAACTCAACCGAGATGGGCCATCAAAAGTGACAGGCCTACCCCATATCAAAGGAAGAAAAAAAAACATGTTATTGTTTCTTTTTTCTTCCGACAACAACACTACTTCTTTCTTCTTCTCAACCTCTCTTTGTTCCCTCTCAACCTCCATCTCTCAGCCACGCGCCACCACACACACATATAACCACCACCAATCCAACATACATCTATCTTTTAGTCTCTAGTTCTCCTTTTTGAACAAGAATTCAATACTATCAAATCATCCAATTTTTATAATCACTTAATCAATCAATTTGAAAAGCTATTTCAAATAATCACAATTTTTTTTAGCAAAACTGTATTTTTATTTAAGAACCAATTTTTATTAGGCTTAATAACAGTTTTAACCCCCCTAACTTTATCAAAGTTGCGATTTTGGTCCCCTAAGAAAAAAACTACAAAATCGTCCCATAAGTTTTGCACCTGTGGCAGTTTTGGCTCCAAAGGCCAATTTTGACTCGGTCTACGCTGACGTGACACCCTAAGTGAGGTGTCACGTGTTATTTTTTAATTTTTTTTTGCCTTGGGGGACAAAAACTGCTACAGTTGCAAAACTTAAGGGGCGGTTTTGTAGTTTTTTTCTTAGAGGGCTAAAATCGCAACTTCGTGAAAGTTAGAGGACGAAAACAGCTATTAAAACTTTTTATTATAAGAGTCGAACCTCCAATTTCATAACAACAACCCTACATATTGTCATGAGATATATGTATCCTACTTGTAACCAAAATAAATATACGTATCCCACTCTCTCAGTTCATTGAATAATTCATATCTTGTATTCAATGGAAATCTAGTACTATGCTCCTAGCACCAGTAGATAGGCTACAATCTTGGGCCCCTTCCAGTGAATGATTAGTTCGTTCTATAAATGTTTAGCATAAATGATCGTACCGTGCATTGGTTGTATGGTGACTTTTCTTCGATGTCTTGATTGATTATGCATGCAGAACCTGCTTTTTGGAGAAAAATTATTTTGTGGTCTGTTAAACAGTTCTACTTCCTTTAAAAAATATAGGATATGTTAGACTAAATTACGAGATTAATTCCCATCTGATTTCAAGGGAAATGAGACCTTTGTTATCACGAGTTTGATTAGAAGATAAGTAAAATTTAATTAAAAATTATTTTATTAAAAAATTATATTCAGGTTCGTCTGATTGATTTCTTGAAGGGGTGGAAATGGGTTGGGTTAGGACTGGCTTTTTAAGGCCTAAGTCTGACCTGCTTAAAAAATTATAAGCATGAATCTGACCTATTATCCGTCATAGACTTATTTTTGAGGTCTTGTCTAACATTTTTAAAGGCCTGATGAAGCTTGAATGCCTATTTAAAACTCTATTTTACATTAAGGCCTAGAAACACATGTAAGCCTACTACTAAATAGGTCAAAACTTATGAAGTCCTAAAACACAGGAATATGTATGCTACTAAATAATGAAATCTTAGGAAGGTCTAATCACACCAATATATCTACTACTAAATAACCAATCATATGAAGGCTTGAGTTTATGAAAAAAACTTCAACAATATCAATAATGGATGATATATTATATATAAAATGTTTAATAGGTCAACCTGGCAGACTTGGGTTGTGCTTGGTAACACAAATAAGTTAGCTTATAGTTTGCTGGACTAGTTTATAAGCTTGTTTTGATAGAATGTGATGTATTTGGTAAAAAGTTTTTCTCACTAACTTATAGCGTTTTTTAAGAAGTTAATCTAAGTAGCTTTTGAGCCTATAGTTTATAGATACTTTCTTTCAATTTTAACCTTTTCTTAATTTTATTTTTTTATAATAAAAAAAAATATCCATGTTCTCATACGCAACCCACGTTTACCATGTTGTCACATATTAGCGGTATGGCTTTTTAAATTTTCTTCTTCACTTTTTTGTTTTTTTTACCTTGCTCGTAATTTATATAATATATGATTTTTTTTTAAAATTACAATAAATAGTGAAGAAAGTTTAGTTAATTAAACTCATAAAAATAAAATAAAAATTGTTAAATAAAAAAAGTTGATTGAATTCATAAATACATCTATCATTTTGGAGATGAAAATAATTTGAAATATATTTAAATATTTAAAAATAAATGCGTTAAGTAATAAAAATAATATATATGATATTAAAAAAAAATTAAACATGCATGTCATTTTATATTTATCAGTCACTTCAACAGCTAATTTTACCAAACACTTTTAATTTTAATAAGCTAACTTTTCAGCTATAAATTATCAGTTGTCAGCCATCAGCTATAAGCTATCTTTTCAGTTATCACCTAGCTTATCAGCTAGCTTATAACTTATTTTTACCAAACACATCCTTAATAGGCTTTTTTTGGCAAGCCTTAACATGGTCTATTTAATTAAATAAGCTTTATAAAAAACTTGAGTTTGACCTTGTTAATAAACGAGTTGGGCCGAGTTAGGCTTGAGTCTTCCTTCTATGTGAAGACTATTAATGCGATTAATCATCTATTACTACATCAAAGACATTTTCCATCAATCGCATGTATGTCCATCGACATCGATCCCTCACGAGCTACACATCATGAATCAGGTGTAGGGGATCAACCTAATCCCAACACGACTGATATGTGCAATCATATTTCATAGCGGATTCGCTTTTGTTAAAATCAAGATGATAATTATATAAAATTAATTTATCAAAATTGACATTCTGATATAGTTGATAATTAAATTCACAACAGAAAAAGAAAAATATATAATAAAAAAAAAGAGAAAATATAATTTGTACTAAAATTCTATTATGTGTATTCACATTTACCATAAATATAAAGCGTTTACATTGTAAATTGTTTACATTGTACTTGTGTTTTGAGGTGTTTGCAGTGCGAATTGGTTTGGTTTGGGACTAAAAGTCAACTGAGCCACAAGATAAAAAAGCATGTGGTTTGGTTTGGTTCGATAGATTTCTAAAATAAAATCTAAACCAAACCAGTGTGGTTTGAGTTGGATCGGTTGGTGCAATTTTTTACTAGACAGTACAATTTTTTGTTTTCAGCATTAAAAGGAGTTAAAAAACTAAAACACAACATACTTATAGCAATGTTTCCGACAATGTTTTTAATTTCATCCAACATTCAAATTTCATTTTCACTAAACAACATAGACAAATTAAAAATGTGGGCAAAAAATAATTCTATTTTGTAAGAAATATAAAAGACTAAGATTTCATCATTCTTTAAAAGTTCAAATTGCAAATAAATGCATTTTTGAAATAAAAAGTAAAGAAAAAACTTAACAAACGAAAATATATGTCATTTATAAAAGTTTTCATTGAGTTTCTATGAGTATTAGCATAGATGGCGTTAGTCATCGTCATCTATGCTAAAACTGATGTTTTCGCTATTTGCTTGGTTTTGATAATTGTTTTTCTGTCAGTAGCAATGGTCGAAGTGGTGGCTTAGCACTATTTTGGCAAAATTCTTTTGTTTGTACAATACTTAATTATTCTGCTAATCACATCAATGTAGAGGTTAACGATATGAATAAAGGAAAATGGCAATTCACTGGTCATTATGGTTTTCCCGAGGGTAGGTCAAGGCGTGCTTCATGGGATTTCTTGAGAAATCTTGCGAATAACACCTCTCTTCCCTGGTGTATTTTAGGTGA
Organism: Medicago arabica; assembly: GCA_946800305.1. NCBI lineage: Eukaryota > Viridiplantae > Streptophyta > Magnoliopsida > Fabales > Fabaceae > Medicago > Medicago arabica. The sequence goes on from OX326971.1 coordinate 53,801,388, forward strand.
CTTTAATGATATTCTTGATGTCCGTGAAAAGAGGGGAGGTGTTATACGTCCTAGATGGCTTGTTAATGGGTTTAGGCAAGCGGTGTCTGATACGGGTTAACTGAAGTTTACATGAAAGGTTATCCGTATACTTGGTTTAAGAGTTTAGGCACACCTAGAAATGTTGAGGTCAAATTAGATAGAGCACATGCAAATGCAGACTGGTTTCACATGTTTCCTAATGTCATGATTGAGAATTTAGTGGCACCGGCTTTAGATCACTATCCACTTCTCTTAAAAAAGGAGGAGTCTCATCGCACTTGGGTTCCTAGGTATACATTCAAATTTGAAAATGCTTGGTGTGTGGAACAAGGAATATATGATATTGTTTATGACAGTTGGTCTTCTAATGCAGGAATGCAGGTTACTGACAAGCTTCTAGCTTGTGCAAATGATCTCACCTCTTGGAACAAGGCAAATCGTAATGGTATAAAGCAAGAGCTTGATGATTGTCGACGTGAATTGAACCGTTGTCGGAACCAAGGGGCAACGGCTGATCCAAACACTTTGGCTAATTTGCGAAAGCGTGTACCTGATGATTCAAGAGGATAAATATTGGAGGCAGCGAGCAAAGAATCATTGGTACCGTGATGGTGACCTTAATACTAAAAACTTTTCACGCTTCAGCCACATCTAGAAAAAAAAGGTAAACCATATTAATATTTTGGAAAATGATGTGGGTGTACGAGTTTCAGATGAACAAGGTATGCGATAGGTTGCAAAAGGGTATTTTGAAACTTTATTTTTGGAGAGTAACAATACTCGTGCGCCGGTTGTAGACATTGTTGAAAAAGTTGTTTCTGATGATGATAATGTTATGTTAACCGCCCCTTTTCAGGCCTATGAGTTCAAGGATGCTATGTTTTCCATGCACCCAGACAAGTGTCCTGGCCCGGATGGTTTTAATCCGGGTTTTTTTCAACTTTTTTTGTCTCTTTGTAATTCTGATATTTTTCAGGAATGTTGTGCGTGGCTCAATAATAATCAATTTCCACCATCACTTAACTCTACAAATATTGCTTTGGTCCCCAAAGGTAATGAACAGAAATCCATGAAGGACTGGAGGCCGATTTCTTTATGCAATATTATATACAAATTAGTGGCAAATGTTCTTGCAAACAGACTCAAAAAAATTATGCATAAATGTATCTCTGAAAATCAGTCAACATTTGTTCTAGAGCGGTCTATTCTTGACAATGCCATGATTGCTATTGAATTAGTACATCACATGAAAGTAAGCAAGAAAGTAAGGGATAAAAATATTGCACTTAAATTAAACATCAACAAGGCCTATGACAGGATTGATTGGCTTTACCATAAGGAAGTGATGATTAAAATGGGATTTGATAGGCAATGGGTACGATGGATTATGATGTGTGTTGAAACTGTTGATTATTCCGTCATTGTTAATAATGAGATGGTGGGTCCGATTATACCAGGCAGAGGGTTGAGACAAGGAAATCCGTTGTTGCCCTATTTATTTATCTTATGTGCGGAAGGTCTTTCCGCTCTTACCCGTAAAGCTGAACGTTGTGGAGATCGCCATGGCATATTTATTTGTAATAATGCACCAACTATTTCTCACATATTGTTCGCAGATGATTGTTTTTTATTTTTCAGGGCAGATGAGAAAGAAGTGCAGGTTATGAAGAATATTCTTCATACTTACGAGTTAGCTTCTGGGCAGGCTATTAGCCTTCCAAAATCTGAAGTTTTCTTTAGCAGTGTTGTTCCAACGCCCCTAAAGGATACAATCACAAACATATTAGGTGTCAGAGCGGTGATGGCAAGTATCTTGGTCTTCCATCCATGGTGGGCAGAAGTAAAGAGGCTACCTTCGGATTCATCAAAGATCGTATTTGGCACAAAATAAATAGTTGGAGTAGCAACTGTTTATCCAAAGCCGGCAGAGAGGTTATGATCAAATCAGTATTACAATCTATCTCATCTTACATTATGAGTGTCTTTTTACTGCCAAATAAATTAGTTGATCCAATTGAAAAAATGATAAATGCTTTTTGGAGGGCTACATTGGATGTCGTGGGAAAGGTTATCAGTTCATAAGAATTTTGGAGGTATGGGATTTAAAGATTTGACATCTTTTAATGTGGCTATGCTAGGCAAACATGGTTGGAGATTTCAAACTGATCTGAATAGTCTTGTTTCCCGTTTATTTAAAGCTAAATATTTTTCTACTTCTGACTTTATTGGTTCTAATATTGGGCATAATCCAAGCTATGTCTGGAGAGGTATTTTTAGTGCCAAAATTGTGGTGAAACAAGGTGCACGGTGGAGAATAGGTTATGGTGTTCATGTACCGTTTTTAGGCGCTCCTTGGCTTAAAGATGGTTTGTCATTATCCACAACTAATCCAGTTTTTGAGCCTTGATGTAGGTCAAATTAAAGTGAGTTTATCGACCAAGATTTGAAGATGTGGAAAGCACCCCTTATTTGTAGTTTGTTTGATGCGCGCACTGCCCAAGCGATTCTTGACACATCGCTTCAGCCATTTGTTACGGAAGATAAAATGATTTGTAAAGGGGAAAAAAGTGGTAAATATTCTGTTAAAAGTGCATATAAAATATGTGTGTCTGAAATTGCTGATAACTCTCATATGCATGTACATGACTAGTGGAATCTTATTTGGAAATTAAAAGTGCCTCCTAAATTTAAGAATTTTCTTTGGCATGTGTGTCGTGGACTCGTGGTTGTTTTCCGACACGGGTTCGTCTTAGCAGTAGAGGTATTTATTGTCCACTTGATTGTGTTCAATGTAGTAACAATTATGAGGATAGTATCCATATTCTTATTGAATGTCCTAAAGTTGTTCAAGTATGGCGGGATGAGAATTTATGGGACACAATTGACAGGCTCCTTCGACAAGACTATAATATTCATGCTCTCATATTTAATTTTTTGCAAAATTTTTCCACTGAGCATTGTGCACTTATGGCCACGATTATGTGGAGTCTTTGGAAGAGCTGGAACATGAAACTTTGGCAACAGCAGAATGAAACCCATGTACAGGTTCTTCAACGTGCAACTCGTGTATTAGAAGAATGGAAGGCAGCCCAAGATATAAGATCTTGCAACAATGATAAGTGCCGTGAAGTAGTTAAAATCATCTTTGAATTAAGGCATTTTTATTACTTATCTTACAAGTAATCTAAGGAAAAGCCGAGAGATAAATGATAATTGTCCTATTACGCTTTATTTCTCTTACTCTATCCCTTTTGTGCAGGAATTGAGCTCAAGGCACCAAGCAAGGAAGGAAAAGAACCAAGAAAAAAGAGGCAAAGATCATGGCAACTCGCCATCAACTCGCAACGGCGAGCAAGGAAAGGCGAGCAGCTCGCCTTTCTTTTCCTGGATTGATTATGGGTTTGATCAAAGACTCCAAAATGAGAATGCCTACTCAAATTCATGAGAAGATAAAGAACCCCATTGATGATGAGTTTGTTAAACACTTCATCATGAATGACAAGAAGAAAGATAAAGGCAAGCAAGCTTCATCATCCCATGCACCTCCACCTCAACCTAAGCCCCAGAATGACCCAATGTCAGTCCCACCCACTGCTGCCTTTGACTTTGCTAGCTACGCTCAGTGGCAGCACACCTGCAACATGCATACCTGGAACATGATATCCGCTACAAACCGGGCCAACACTTACTTCCAGCAGTCCCAGTACTTAATGCAGCAGCAGGCAGGGTATCCCCCGGAGATTATGGAGCAGTTCATGACTCCCCCCGCTTTTCAGGCTTATGTGAATTGGCCTGCGGACACGCCAAATGCCTTTGGTGGGGGTGAATATTTTGCTGAAGCGGGACATGATGCTGGTGATGAAGATTTGGAGCAGGATGATGAAGAGCAAGTTCACAATGCAACCTCCACAAGAGGCGATGACGATGGATCGGATGATATGCAAGGATGAGAAGAAAAAGACTTGAAAGCTCACCTTTTAATGAGTGACATTTTAAAAGCTTTCAGTCAATTCTTTTCTTCTTCTTTATCTTTATCTGGCCACTATTTTGATGTTACTCTTAAACAATTTTTGCTTCTGTTATGATTTTGGGCACTTTGATTCCTAACTCTGTTTAATTGGTATTTTGTTTAGTACTTGTTTAGTACTCGTATTGTGATGTACTTTGATAACAGTATTTTGATGTTAATTAAATGTCGTATTGTGGTTTGAAAAGTTTGTTAGTTCTTTAGTTATAATCAAGTACTTTATTTTGTATTAGTTGTGAAAATGTGGAAGTTCGAAATATTGTGTATCACTCTTACTCGAATTTCAAAGAAAATGCTCAAAAGCTTCAAATTTCAAAGTGCTTGAAAGATAGCCAAAAAGATTGAGCATCTCAGATGTGTGATAATGATAAATGTTGTGAGAAAAGCGTCAAACCAAGGTACAAGTTTCCAGTTTTTCTAGATGTTTACTTGAATCTGAAACGAGTACTTTGCACAAATTTCATTTCATTTAGTTCTCCGCAATAATGTAATTGTTTGTGAACCACTTAGTTCTAGCCTAAATGTGAGGAAACCTCAATGTGTTGTACTATATGCAAGGAGACCGGCATTCATTGTTTAACTCGGTCGTTTTATGTTAAATCCAATAATGGTTTTGAATCGTATGAAGGCATGGAAATGATCAAGGCACATTTTTGTTAATGAGTGAAACACATTTGACCACAAATAGCCTATCTTGTGAGAAGAGAGAGTATTTGCTAACCCACTTGAGCCAAATGAATCAGAGTCCTCAATTATGAACTGTCAAATCATAAGCACAATGCTGGATGAATTTGTCCTTAGAAATTTTTTTAAAATCCAGTTAATTTTTGACGCAATTCAGGACTCTGAGATGTTTTTAATTGTTGAACCCTAAAACCTTCATTGTTTAATTGTCCCTTTTGCCATATAATAGGGGAACATTCAAATAGGGTATGTTTTACTCAAGTTGGGGAGAAAAGGTATATGTGAGTCAATTGTCAAGAAAAGTGGTGTAATCTTACTTTGTGATCAAGACAACATTGTTTATAAATGCAAAAAGAAAAGGAAAGAAAAGGTGTATATGATAAAAAGAAAAAGAAGAAAAAGAAAAAGATAGAAAGATCCAAAAGAGATGAATAGAATAAGTTGTCAAGATCAAGGTGTATTATGTTTAAACACCTAGGGTGTGATTAAGGGATTATTGTAAATTTGTTTTTTGAATATAAATAGAAGGAATGTTCCCTTATACTTGACCATTTGAATTCAATGACCCACAAATGTCCTTTCTTTTGTAGTCAAGCCAAGTTACAACCCACAAAGACCTTTTGATCCATGCTTTTATGCTTTTTGAAATGATATTTGGATGGACACATAACTTGATCTGGATGTTAACTTGATTGTCGGATGTGTGTTCATAACCCTCACTCATTAAATTACTTTGTTTTATCTACTTACAGAGAAGAGTGTTAGGTGTGGTTCGTAAATAAGTATGTTATTGACTTGAACTGTGTGATATAAACTTTGTACTTAGGACTCATTTCACATTTGCAGTAGATTTCCAGGTTAGTCGGAAACTTCAGACTTGCAAGCACGGTCACTTTTAATCATTCATCTGAAAAAGTCTTCAAAACCTTTTGACTGGTGTCTTGTATTGAACTTCTTTGTTTTCAATCTTTTGTTTGAGGACAAACAAAGAGTTAAGTTGGGGAGAGTTTGATAAGTGCCGTGAAGTAGTTAAAATCATCTTTGAATTAAGGCATTTTTATTACTTATCTTACAAGTAATCTAAGGAAAAGCCGAGAGATAAATGATAATTGTCCTATTACGCTTTATTTCTCTTACTCTATCCCTTTTGTGCAGGAATTGAGCTCAAGGCACCAAGCAAGGAAGGAAAAGAACCAAGAAAAAAGAGGCAAAGATCATGGCAACTCGCCATCAACTCGCGACGGCGAGCAAGGAAAGGCGAGCAGCTCGCCACCAACTCGCAACGGCGAAACCAAGGCGAGCACATGGCAGAGAGTTTTTCTCCCTTCGCCTCCAACTCGCCATGGCGAACTAGAGGCGAGCAGAGCTCGCAATGGCGCATGATTTTACTCGCGAGGCGAGTTAAGGCGGCCAAAACTCCTCAGAGGTGACGTGGCACAAACCCATAGGCGAAGGAAGCGCAACTCGCCATAGCGAGTGATTCTGCTCGCGAGGCGAGTACATGCAGATCAGAAACTCTATAAAAGCCTTCTCTTTTATTTTCAGAAGTAGTTAGTTAGAATTTTAGAGAGAGAACAGGGCGAAAATCTTGGGTCTTCATAGAGCAAGAGTGATTGAGTGAGAATTCATCAAGATCCTTGGAGAAATCAAAGTCTTGGCATGGATTCACAACTTTTCTTCCACTTTTGTAAAGTTCACATGACAATGATGAGCTAATTCTTCTTAGTTGGGATTAGAGGTACTTGATTGAGCCTAAAATGTAATCCTTTGATCTTGTATAATATGATTCTAGCAATTTACTTGATATTGAAGTTATTCTTGCAATCCAATTCCTATCTTTGATTTAATTGTTATTGAAAAGTACCTTTGAATCTAGGTTTAGAATATTCATCTATCAAAACAACAATTCTAGACATAGGATTGATGTTTTGATAATCACACAAAGTATCGGAATGTAAAACTTTCAGATCGTTGAATAGATTGAGAAATCGTCGATTAAACGATACGATCGACAATTAGATTGTTCAATAGTTTAGGAAATCAACTATTGAAGAATACAATTGGTTTCACGAGATTATTTGGACACGAATAATCTTGTTGAGCGATACGTGATAATATCGGTAAAACGCTAGAGTCATTATACGTGATTATTAGGTTATGTTTGACGCTTAATCAGGGAACCCTAATTCCAATGTTTCTTCGCCTTGTTACTCTCAACATTTACTTTTACACTTTAGTTTATATAGTTAAACAAACAAACAATCAATCTTTTAACTTAGAATGATATTTCGTGTCGAACGGTCCATGATATCGCACTAGTCCCTGAGGAGACGATTTATAAATACTTATCTTGTTTGATGCAAAAATACTACATCAAAATGGCGCCGCTGCCGGGGACTGGCGTTTAGTTATCATAGATATTACGACTAGTTTATCGTTTTAAGACAATTTTGTACTTATTCATTTTTGTGAATAGATTTGTTCATTAACCTTTTTGTTACTAATCTCGTTTGGATAGATCTTTGAACTTTTGTATGCGAGGTACAGTTCCTCCACGAGACCTAGAATACGATCCTGAGATTGAAAGAACGGCTCGCAGAAACAATAGCAAAACAAGAAGGGAGAAGATACTAGCCAAGCAAGTACAGCAAGAAGGAACTTCAACTTTCACTCCTTATTTACCTACAATCATAGAAGAAACAATGGCTCAACCCGAAGCTAATCAAAGTGTGATGCCGTGTTGGACAAGTCCAAGAAGGCTAGCACACCTTGGAAAGGAAAAGGAAAAGCAAGTGGAACTAAATTCTGGCACCATACAACTTGTTTCTAATCATCCCTTTGCCGGGTTAGACCATGAAGACCCGTATCAACATCTCTCAGTGTTCTATGCTTTAGCAAATAGTCTTGGCGCATCCGAGGTTGAAGAAGAAGCAGGGTTCTTGAGGTTGTTTCAGCATTCACTCATCGGCAAAGCTCGGGAGTGGTATCTCGATCAACCATCGGATATTCTTAAAGATTGGAATGCATTGGAGAAAGCGTTTCAAGAGAGATTCTTCCCGGATCATAGACACATGGACACCAAAACCGCAATCACCATGTTCGCACAAGGAGCTGACGAATCATTATGTGAAGCATGGGAGCGCTTCAAATCATTACTAAGAAAGTGTCCTAAGCATGGATTTGACGATACAACTCAGATCCATATGTTCCGAGGAGGATTGCAACCGGAGCCAAAACTCATTCTTGATGCGGCTGCGCATGGTTCATTGATGGCTCTGAGTCCTAGAGAAGCCGTCGATATCATTAACAAGATGTCACTCAATGATAGAGCAGCTAAACATAACCGAAGTGGGGCACTCCGGAAGCCCGGAATTCTTGAGTTGGGGTCAAGCGATGCAAATCTAGCACAAAACAAAATTTTGACTCAACAACTCGAAGATATGAAGAACCAAATTAAAGAGATGCCGAAACTCATCAAAGAACAATTGCAAAGAGAACAACGGCATCAACAAGTTCACTTTTGTGAGATGTGCTCCGGTGACCATCCGACAGGTTATTGTCCACCGCTTGAAGAAGAAGTTAACTATGTGGGAAATCAACAAAGACCGGGACAATTCCAAGGTCAATATTCGGGGAATTCAAATCAACAACGATACCCGAATAACAACAATTTTCAAAGGGGAAATAACTTCGGGCAACCATGGAGGTCTACTGCCGGACCTTCAAATCAACAGCCATTCAACAACAACTTTCAACAATATCCACCACAACAAGATAGAACACAAAAGCTTGAAGGCACCCTCAACCAATTCATGCAACTTACAATGGCCAATCAACAAAACAACACTGCGTCTATAAAGAATCTTGAGACGCAAATGGGACAACAAGCTCAACACTTAAGCCAAATCTCACAAATATTGGCAAATCAACAAGGAGGGACCTTCACAGCTAATACGCAAAACAATCCCAACAATGGCAACAATGGAAAGAACGAGCAATGCAAAGCCATTTCTACCAGAAGTGGAAAGGTAATTGGACAAGGGATTGGTGATAACTTGGAGGTGGAGAGGCAAGTTGTTGATAATGAAGAAGAGGTAGATGGAGAAGAGAATGAGAAGGAGGTGGTAGATGTACATAGTAGTGATGAGGATGTAAATAATAGAAGTTTAGTTGAAAATAAAAAAGAAAAAAATCAAAAAAAGGAAGAATTAGTTGAAAAGGATGTGGGGAAGAACAAGAAGAAAGAAGTCGGGAAGGATGTGCCGGCTCACAAGTTTCCATATCCAAAAGCTCAATCAAAGAAAGACGTGGAAAAGCATTTCAAGAGATTCCTTGATATTTTCAAAAGATTAGAGATCAACATCCCTTTTGTCGAGGCTCTTGAACAAATGTCGACCTACGCCAAGTTTATGAAAGAAATTCTATCCAAGAAGCGTCGATATAGTGATGAAGAAACCATTCAATTGGACGCAAATTGTAGTGCAATCATCCAGAGACGTTTGCCGAAAAAAGAGAAAGATCCCGGAAGAGTCACATTGCCCGTGGCTATTGGAGGCGTCAATGTTGGTAAAGCTTTAATTGATTTAGGCTTAAGTATCAATCTTATTCCATACTCAGTTGTCACGAGGGTCGGTGGCCTAGATCTTAAGTTAACAAAAATGACCCTCCAGCTGGCCGATAAATCCATAACCCGACCAATGGGAATAGCCGATGACGTCTTGGTTAAAGTGGATAATTTTGTGTTCCCCGTTGACTTTGTGGTCATGGATATCGAAGAGGACCATGATGTGCCACTAATTCTTGGTAGAACATTCATGCTTGCTGCACGCATGATGATATATTATGATGATGGATTGATGAAGGTGCGGCTCGATAATGAAGAGATCAACTTCAATCTCCATGATGCAATGAAACATTCCAAAGACAAAGGAGCTTGTTTCAAGGTAGATGCAATGGATGAGGTGATCATGGATACAAGGAAGCAATTGCATAAGCCTACAACTCTTGAAAGAGTGCTCACTGATGCACTCAATGTTCTTAGTGTAGAAGAGGAGAAGGAGATTGAAGAATGCCTGAAAGAGCTTGAAACTTTGAAGGAGATTCCTCCAAATAAAGCAAAAATGGAGGAATTGAAAGACAAAGACAAGGTGGAAGAACCAAAGATTGAAATGAAAGTTTTGCCATCACATCTCAAATATGTGTTTCTTGAAGACGATGGCACAAAACCAGTGATCATTAGCAGCTCTTTGTCAAAGAATGAAGAAAAGAAATTGGTTGAAGTGCTCAAGCGCAACAAGGAGGCAATAGGCTGGAAATTGTCTGACCTTAAAGGTATTAGCCCTTCATATTGTATGCATAAGATCAATATGGAGGACAACTTCAAACCGGTGGCTCAACCTCAACGCTGATTAAACCCTACAATGAAAGAAGTAGTTCGCAAGGAAGTGGTTAAGTTGCTTGAGGCCGGCATGATCTATCCTATCTCGGATAGTTCTTGGGTAAGCCCGGTACAAGTAGTGCCGAAGAAAGGTGGTATGACAGTGGTAAAGAATGAAAAAATGAGCTCATACCAACAAGAACCGTCACAGGATGGCGAATGTGTATTGATTATCGGAGACTTAACCAAGCCACAAGAAAAGACCATTTTCCATTACCTTTCATGGATCAAATGCTTGAACGGTTTTCCGGGCAAGCATATTATTGTTTCCTTGACGGCTATTCGGGCTACAATCAAATTACAGTCAACCCAGAGGATCATGAGAAGACGGCATTCACTTGTCCCTTTGGAATCTTTGCGTATAGAAGGATGTCGTTCGGCCTATGCAATGCGCCCGCAACATTTCAAAGGTGTATGCAAGCTATATTCTCTGATTTGATTGAGAAGAGCATTGAGGTATTCATGGATGATTTCTCTGTTTTCGGATCATCCTATGATGTATGCTTGAATAATTTAGACACCGTACTGAAACGGTGTAAAGAAACCAATCTTGTACTTAACTGGGAGAAATGCCATTTTATGGTGACTGAGGGCATAGTACTTGGTCACAAGATCTCATCAAGAGGCATAGAAGTTGACAAGGCAAAGATTGATGTAATAGGAAAGCTACCACCACCAGTCAATGTCAAAGGCGTTCGTAGTTTTCTCGGCCATGCCGGTTTCTACCGAAGATTCATCAAGGACTTATCAAAGATAGCAAAGCCATTGAGCAACTTGCTCAACAAAGATAAGTCTTTTGTTTTTGATAATGACTGCCTAATTGCATTTGAAACTTTAAAAGAGCGGTTGACCTCCGCACCAATAATCACAGCTCCTAATTGGAACTTAAACTTTGAATTAATGTGCGATGCTAGTGATTATGCTGTTGGTGAGGTATTAGGTCAACGCAAGAACAAAATATTCCATGCTATACATTATGCAAGTAAAGTTTTAAATGAAGCACAAATTAATTATGCTACCACAGAAAAGGAATTACTTGCAATAGTGTATGCATTGGAAAAGTTTCGTTCATACCTTGTAGGTTCCAAGATTGTGGTGTACACTGACCATGCAGCCATCAAGTATCTTCTCACTAAGTCCGACTCAAAACCAAGGCTCATCCGGTGGATGTTGCTACTTTAAGAGTTTGACTTAGAGATAAAGGACAAGAAAGGCACGGAGAATCTTGTAGCTGACCACCTATCAAGGCTAATGAACAAAGAAGTGACAAAGAATGAACCGGAAGTTCGTGAGGAATTTCCCGACGAGAAGTTGTTTGCAATCAATGAAAGGCCATGGTTTCCCGGTGTATTATTGCTGCTTGTAAACAGCTGCTAGAGGAAAGATTCCAGAACTCTCATGTTGAGTTCAACAGGAGACAAGCAAATAGAGTAGCTCATGAGCTAGCTCGGGTAGCCCTGTCTAATCCTAGCCCCCATATTATTGATGATGTACATACATGTATTTGGCATATTTTAGCTAATGAAATGCAATGAATTTCTTCCTTAAAAAAAAGCATAGATGACGTATATTTAATTAGTATTTTTCTTATGTTGCGGTTTGATTTGGTTTGGTTTGGTGGGTAAAATAAAAAGGGTTAATAGGGTTTTACCCCCTGTAATATATGACACTTTTAGTTTTACCCCTGTAAAAAAAAGTTTTGGATTTCGTCCTTGTAAAGTAAAGTTCTTCAGATAATGCCCTTGAGCCATATGACTCAGCAGAATCTCTTATGTGACGCTGATGTGGATATTTATTTTAATTTTTCTTTTTTTTTCGTTTGGCCACACATGTAATTATCTGACACATCATTAATTAATTAAAAAAAACACAAAATCATGAAATTTAAAACAGATCTCTTCTTCTTCTTCATTTTCCTTTTCGTTTTTTCTTCTTCAATTTAGGTGTTGCTTCATCCATTTCAATTTCATCATCTTCCATCCTTCATCTTCTACATCCATTAAATCTTATTGGGTTTTCTAATTTCACATATTCCAATATGATTTGAATTGTGAAAAGGGACTCTGAAGCATGTCGATGAACAAATTTGGAATTAACATCTTCAACTGTGCAAGCTGCTGCAATGAAGATGGATTTTGATTTGTGAGTGGCGGTGATTTTGGGTAATGAAGAAGAAGAAGAATTGAGTGAAAACAGAAGAAGAAACAAATGTGAAAATGTACACCGAGAATATGATGCCCAAGCAAATTATTGTTGGATTGCAATGGGAAAGGTACTGATTCAAGAAGATATAATTAAATACATGGGGATTATGTTGTAAGTTGGATTGCACAGGAGGTGGATTCGAAAGCTGCCGTTATGGATTGCAAGAACACTTTCTAGGGTTCGTTTTTTCCAATTTTGTGCGATGGATATGGACAAAATAAGGGATTTTAAAAAATGGTTTTTATAAATTGGCAGTGTGGTTCGAATCCAGCATATGTTCTTGTTGTGATTCGAGTTTGGGTTTGTTGGGTTTTGTTTGTTGATATTGTTGGATGAAAATCAATGTGTGTGTAATGATTTCAACACCAATAAATAACTTAAATTTGATGTTGATGTTGTTGTTGTATTCATTTTGAGGAATTGAATTTGAGAGTTTATTGGAGATTATGATTAATTTTTATTTTTGATTGGTTGAATTTGATGATGATGATGATGGGAAAGAGGTTGAAGATGATGTTCTTGCTATTCTTGGATGGATGAAGACGTTTTTTGTGTTTTTTTCATTTTTTTAATTAAATTTTGATGTGTCAAATAAATATCACGCGTGGCAAACCAAAATAAAAAATCAAAATCAAAATATATTCCATGTCAGCGCCACGCAAGAGATTCTGCTGAGTCATATGGTTTGGGGGGTTTCTGAAGAATCTTTATTTTACAAGGACGGAATCCAATACTTTTTTTTTACAGGGGACAAAACTAAAAGTGTCATATATTACAGGGGTTAAAACCCTATTAACCCAAATACAAACTGCAAACCGAACCAAACATCGCGGTTGAGTTACAAAGTGATATGAATACATCCAAACCAAATGCGATATTTTATAGTTTCGATTTGGATTGATTCGGTTTACCTTCTATTGCATTGGTTTTGTTTTAAACACTCTACAATTTTGGATTGCACTGAGCTTATGGAAAGGAAAAAAATAAATTTGGGATGGTGTTGCACTTGCCACATCAAGATCTTAACAGGTTCACCCCTGGTTGTTACTCTATGTTTATCTTTTTAATCTATTGATTTCGGTTTTCGACCAATCTTATTATGTTGTTACTCTTCTTTTTTCATTATTGTTTTCGACCAATAAAAATATATCCTAAAAATGATCATGCGAATGTCATTATCCCAGGCAATATATATAACACTTTGTAAAAAAACAAAAAAACAGCATACAGCATAAATAGGCAAATGGGCGTAAATTGATGATAGACAGATAGATATAATGCATGTCTACTTAGATTTTTTTTCTTGATTTTATCAATATGTGGGGAGAAAAGGACAGTATACCAAATACATTTAGTAAAGGTGGCAATAATATTTAGTAGGAAAAAAGAAAAGAGCACCATACTGTCAAACAAATGAATGGTACCATGGTAATAATTATTTCGGTGAAAAATCCACTTAGATTGACCTAGTGGTATTGGTTTGGGGTCTGGGAGTGTATTCCTCCTTAAGGTCTCATGTTTGATTCTCTCCGGTGCTAATATGGGTGGGCTAATCTAGTTTTTTTTGAAAACTTATTTCATAAACTACAAAATTTTCTGAAAAAATAAAAGCAAGTTTTTCTTTAAAAAAAAGTTATTTTAGTAACTGATAAAAATAAATTGATGCAATATAATTTCTATATAAACCACCGTAAAAACATTTTTTTTTAGATGATATTCTTTCAAAATGGATTAATAGGTTCCTTAGAATAAATAAAAGTGACAAGTCAAATAATTGAGACAAATTAGTTCATACAACAAAAAAATATATATATCCATAAATAACTTATTTTTCAATCAATCCTCCATTTTAGTACCAACAGAAGGACCAATCTATCTATTATTTTTTAATGATTGCTACGGGACAAATTGTCCTTTTTTTTTAATGTTATTAACCAATTGTACTTTTTTTTTAAAACAACCATCTTTAAAAATAAACTTATTTTCTTACTGTGATTCTATGAGGATTATATCATCTCGATTTATTATTTCTCATGATCAAACTGAACATCGAAGATTTTCTTAGGTGAATTGAAATGAGTATTCACTCTTTTAAATTAAAAAAAAAAAAGAGAAAAGATTAGTTGTCTAAAAAAAATTTATTCTATCAAAAAAAGAGAAATTTTCTATTACAGATAATGACTTTTAAATTTAACTTTTTTTTATAGTATATAAATTTAGGTTTATGTATCAAATTTGCTATAAATAACCAAAAACTTTGAGAAGGTAAAAGATATCTTCCTGCTTAATAAGAGATTCTGAGTTTAAACACATAAGTGTTAAATCTCTTAAAGTAGAGTTTTGACATCTATTATGATCATATCCAAACTCAAAAGATTAATCTCTTGCGTGTAGAGACATCTTGTTCACATAAAAAAATTGCTTTAAAGTTTAAACTAATCAACACAAATAATACTTTTTTTTGAACAGGATCAACACAGATAATACTTACGTCTAATTCTAATAATGAGCATATTTTGCTTCCTCGTTCATTCATACTCAGTTACTTTAATTCAATTGAGTTTTCCGGTAATTTCTTTCTTTCTTCCGGTAGTAAATTTAGTTTATATATATATATCAGTTCATTCAATATTTTTTTTTTCGAGCAGTTAATAGAATTTCGAAAAAATATATTCTTGTATTGTACTAGCAAAATAGTTGTAAAATAGAAGAAATGGGTCTACGTGTTGATAGTAACTGAGACAACAATAAGGACAAAGATAGTTGTTGAGATCTTTAATACATGCAGGAAAACAGGTTATCAACAACTTTATCTACACGTCATTTTGATCAGCGCTGATTTACATTTTTCACGTCATCATGGAGTATTATTGCATTTTTCACTCAGTCATATGGTGATTTAGCATAGAGTACATAGATGATTCTTTGTTTTGTAAGGGGTAGGAGTTCATGCAGTACATAGATAGTTTTCTTTGTTTTGTAAATGTTAGGTATGAATTCTGGTAACATGTTACATGGGGGTTATTTTGAGTTGCCACATGATCCTTTATCATCCCATTTAGAGTTTTGTGGCAGAGAAAAAGTACTGTATGAATTGTGTGCTGATTTGAGTAGCTATGCACATTTTGTGCTAGTTTGCTCTTTATCAATATATAAGGTTGCTTATAAAAAACTGAAATATGAAAGCTTTAGCCTTTATAAAAAAATGGTTATAAAAAATTATTGATGTTTATAAAAAATGGTTTTTATGGCATATTTATAATTTTTCAAAAAAAAAAAAATCATATTTATAAATTGGGACTGAAATTTAAAATCCGTCACAAATTATGGGACGGATTTAAAGAGATATGTAAATAAATTATTTTAGTTCCGTCCTAAATTTCGTCCCAAACTTATGACGAACTGAAAAATTCCATCCCGAATGAATTGCGACGAGAATATTTGCTACGACATATATTTTTTCTCATATTCCGTCCTAAAATTGTTTTGCGACAGAAATTTCAATCGATGTGTGACAGAAATATCCGTCCCAAATTGATGTTTTTCTTGTAGTGATATGTGATTTGATTTTGAAAGCAAAAGTTCATCTTATGCAATTGAATTAAATTCGGTTTAATTTGGATAGATTTTGAAAGACTCAACATATACAAGGACAAAGTTATAGCAAAAGTATCATACGAGTTGAGATCCTCTTCTCTTACAATTCTTTTCATTTGAAAAGATAAAGACACAAAAAATCTTGAAAAGAGTATACATTAATTAATGATGAAGGGATCCATTTATTGAAGTCATCCACTATCTTTTTTTTTTGTCTATCTCTCTCCAAATTGTATACTTCATCTACTTTGATAAATGGAGAGGATTCTTATTCGTATCACACTCCCTATGTTGTCAATTATAAATAAATTTGATTTTTTAGTTACATTCAATTAATGATGTATGTGATTCATATTATGAATCACATACATCATTAATTGAATGAACCTAAAAAGTTAAATTTGTTTATAATTGACAACATATGAATAAATGATACAACATCATCGTTTTGATTGATAATCAAAGCTAAAAATTGTTTAAATTGTTTCAAAGTATTTCATAGTGTTATATGCAGTTGTGCTTTAAATGCACACATTTTTTTATTAGCATTTTTTTTACTGATGATTTATTTAGTTGTTTATTGGAATATGTACAAAAAAATATGATATAATGTGAAGATCCTTAGATTTTGTAGCAGAAAATTTTAACTTTGAATTGTAGAAAAGGTAATTGATGTTAATGAATGGAAGCAAATAAAGAAGAGCAATGATACATAGACACCCCCACATAGCATACACAATTTTAATCTCCACACAAAATTGTGACACATGGCATTTAAGTGAAAGAGAGAGTAGTGGTAAGGCGAAAACACTAAATTGCCCCTACCACATGGGGGTGTATATTGATGGTATGAAGAAAAGGGTGCCTATGAATAATTATTCATAAAGAGAGTGCATAGGAAACTTTTTTTCGCAATGTGCAATTTGATTAAAATAATAGAGAAATATTAATGGAGAAGAAGAGAACGATAAAGATGAACACCAATATATATTTATTTGCTATTTATTTATTTGTATAAAATCAGTTCCAGTAAAAAAAAACATGTAAAACAACTTAATATTAAACACTTTTGAAGCCGGTTAACTTTGTTATTTTAAGCCGGTTTGAAAATCTTCTTAAGACATTTCACATACTAAGACGAGTCATCTTAATTCTCAAGGTGTAAGTGCATTGCAAAGATTTCCTAAACAGTCTAAGAACATTTCCTAAACCTAAAATAGTATAAGGTTGCATTTTACTTGTCAAGAATTAAGTGAAGAGTATCTTTAAAATAATGATATTAAACAAGAAAAAGATAGGTTAAAATTTGTTTATAATTAAATCCAATGTTTAGACACCCCACTTATTCATCTTAAAAAGATGAATTTCTAACCACTAAACTAGTTGACAATAAAAAATATCCGACACTATTTTTCCAAATATTTGAGTCAAGAGAAGTATTTCTATAGTAATAGATAATAGTATAACAATTTGCCCCGCTCATGTAGTTGGATTGATTAACTTATGAACATTGAATGAGTTTTAAGCTAAGAGGTGTCAAGTTGATCCCAAAAACTAACATAACCATTAATTACTAACATTTGTATGTAAAAATAGTATAATGATTTGACCGTTAATAAATATAGTAAAATCATATACTTCATTAGTATATATAATAGTAATAGATAAAAGTGAGTGTCTATATATATAGAGAGTATTAGTTAAGAGTTTTGGTGCATCAGTCTCTAATATTGGTGACATGGAGTTCTCAGTGGAAGCTTTGGAGAGAGATATAAAGAACATGAGGAAGTATTATGGGAGTGGAAAAACAAAAGAAGTATCATGGAGAGAATCACAACTAAAAGGGTTGCGTAACTTTGTCAAAGAAAATGAGGAAGAAATCTTGAAGGCCCTCAAGAAGGATTTAGGGAAGCATCATGTTGAGGCTTTTAGAGATGAGGCGTGTTTCATATTCTACTTGCTTAATTAAGTATATTTCTGTTTAATTTTGTTTTCTTAATTAATCCATATGTGTATATATATATATATATATTTGCAGGTTGGAACGTTAAAGAAATCCATTGATTTGGCAATAAAGTCCTTCAAAAAATGGATGGCTGGAAAAGAGGTTAGCTTATATATGTAAACAAATGTGAAAAGTATATTTTATATTTACATTATATTTAGTTCATTGAAAAGAAGAACAATTGCACCATTTTTTTTTGGTAAAGCTAGGAGAACAATTGCACCATACTTTTACATGAAATTAAAGAATTCCATAACTATACTTATTGTTATTAGCATATAAATTTACACTGTGCCTTGTTATTTTCAACTTAACAGGCTAAACTACCCCAAATAGCACTACTTTCAAGTGCAGAAATTGTTGCTGAGCCTCTTGGTCTAGTCCTCATAATCTCGTCATGGAATTTTCCCTTTGGTGAGTAAATTATGGATGCAGACATAAAATAAACTTTTAGTATATAGTACAAATTAAATCTATAAAAATATCAAGTTCAAAGTTGTGCCTCTCTTGGTTACAATACGAAACAGGACTGTCCTTGGAGCCATTAATTGGAGCCATAGCTGCTGGAAACGTTGCAGTCCTAAAACCTTCAGAGATGGCCCCTACTTCTTCTTCACTTCTAGCCACTGTTCTACCAAATTATTTGGACAATAATGGCATTAAGATCATTGAAGGTGGACCAGAGATTGGAGAGCAACTCCTACATAAAAAATGGGACAAGATCTTTTTCACTGGTCAACCTTGCTATTTCTTTTACCTTTTCATTTCAATTTTCTTAACTTTTGATTTTATAAGGATAAAAAAATATTAAACTTGTAATGATCCAATATATTAGGAAGTGCACGAGTGGGGAGGATTGTTATGTCTGCAGCAGTGGAGCATCTCACTCCTATAACTTTGGAGTTAGGGGGAAAATGTCCAGCACTGGTTGATTCACTTTCAACGTCTTGGGACAGAGAGGTACATGTTCATTTAATCTTGTCACATGGAATGCACCTTCTATTGTAGAAAGACACTGTAGGAAGGACTAAACAAAAGTAGCAAATTAATGAAGGACAAGAAATAAAATGTTTATTTTTCGGTCCATTAAGTTTTATTAATATAGGACACAACTCATAGCTTAACGGACAATTTCCCTCAACAAAAAAAAAACTTAACGGACAAAAATACTGAATTGTTAGGTTAGACACCATAACTATTGATTGAATCTCGGGTCATTCATTTGTCTGTAAGTTTTTAATGACGATTATCATTTTGGTCTATCTATGAAAAAGTTATATTAATATAAACTAAGTGGTTCCTTTGAGAAGGGTTTGAGACCACCACCTATCAGACCGATGTACGACCGGTCCACGATGACATTGTTCATTATATATCATTTACTATATCTTAAGAGTTTGAATTTATAATCTCAAATGTAAGAGTATAAATTTCGTAAAATAGTCGTCTGGTAACAGTGTAACTAGTAATAATTTTTCTCTTCCCCGGATTTATTTATATTTTTTAAATTGTTTACTAGATTTTTTTTTTTGGTACATGCTTACTAGATTTTTATTTTTGTTGAACAATAAGATGGCTGTGAAACGAATTTTGGTGGCAAAGTATGGGGCTTGTGCAGGACAAGCATGCATAGCAATTGATTATGTCCTTGTAGAGAAGAGTTTCAGTTCCACATTGGTAAAAGCAAGAAATAAATTATTTTTTTAAGTTTTTTATTATGCTGCAATTACACTATTAATCTTGAAGCATTCCTCCTATCTATTATTCTCTTTAGGTGGAATTAATGAAGGAAGGGATTAAGAAAATGTTTGGAGACAACCCAAAAGAATCCAACAGCATTGCAAGGATTGTTAATAAACAGCATTCCAATAGAATCAAGAGTCTTCTCAGTGAACCTAATGTCAAAGAATCAGTTGTTTTTGGTGGTTCTATGCACGATGATGACTTGTATGTAATTAATACTCTCTTTTCTTACTTGCTAGAATGTCCAATCCGAGTTTTACATTCATGGATCGTCAATTTAGTGTCTAAAATATTGATTTGCTAAAAAAAATAATCAAAATAGATTCGTGATTTTTTCGAAGTGATTTTTTTCCCAAAATGTTTCATTATGTTGGATATTTCACCTTATAGATGGTATGATATAAGGTGGTCGTGATTTTTTTTGGTGAAATGCCTTTTTGCTATAACTAGCATTTTCCTTTTCACTTCTCCTAATAAACATAAGTGAATATACTATTATATACAATATTTTCCTCACCGTTTTATTTCACAAATTTTGAAAATGTCAAAATGTTGATTATATTATTCACAATTGGTTATTATCAGCAAATTAAAATAAAAATAAATTTTAGAAAATAAAACAAAAAAATGTTTACAAATACTAAACCAACCTAAAAGAGACCAATTTTGCCTTCATGACTAGCTTTCTTATCAAAAGTGTTTTTGGACTAAAATATTATGTAGATTTATGGAACCAACAATATTACTAGATCCTCCACTTGAATCAGCAATCATGACAGAAGAAATCTTTGGCCCTGTGCTTCCCATAATAACTGTAAGATATATATCTGCAACATAATTTTTTTATTTATTCCTTTTCTTATTTTTAGTCCCTTCTAATTAGTAGTTTCAATTGTTTATTTGCAGGTGGAGAAGATTGAAGACGGTGTTGAGTTCATAAACTCAAAGCCTAAACCTCTAGCAATTTATGCCTTCACAAAGAACAAAACATTGCAGAGAAGATTGGTATCTGAAACATCATCTGGGAGCATTGTATTTAATGATGCAATTCTACAGGTATTTATTTGCTGATAGTGACTTACATTATCTTCATAAATTAAAAGACTAATTAACATATTTTCATTGCTATGAAACTTTTAACGTTTTGTTTTGCAAGCTGCTAAACTTCTATTTAACTTCTCTCTCAAGCTTGTAACACTTTTTCTAAATTGAATCATATATAACTGATTTTATGCTGTAACCGACTATATACGGTTAGATTAAGAAAGATGATTTTTCTTTCCTTTAATTTAACGGTGTTCAATCGACTGCATCATAAGTTGATCGTATAGAATCCAAGCTTTTTTTTAAGACTACTTTAAGTAGTATTTGAACGTATAATTTATATTGTATTACTTTTTCTCATTTTTACCCGCACTATCTTATTGTAAAAAATAATATTAATTAAAAATATATTTTTATGTCGTTATATATTTATCACTTATTTCAACCGCAAATTTTATCAAGCACATCAATTGTTATATCTTTTTGCAGTATATAGCGGATACCATCCCATTTGGAGGAGTTGGTGAATGTGGATTTGGCAAATACCATGGGAAGTTCTCATTTGATGCATTCAGTCACCATAAAGCTGTGGCTAGGAGAAGTTACTACACTGACTTTTGGTTCAGGTTTCCTCCATGGAATCTTAACAAGTTCCAACTACTTGAAGAAGCTTACCATTTAAACTACATTGGACTACTTCTTGTCTTACTCGGCTTGAAGAGTTCAAAACGTTCATTATATGAGGCTTGTAAATGATTTTCAACTCACTTACCTATTTTTCCAACTATCATCAAATAAGGAGAGCTGATTATTGTTATTCTTTATTTCAAGGCTTATAATATTTATGTTATCTAAGATTCTAGTGTGTGTTATTATGATAAATAAAAAGATTGAGGTGTGTGTTTTTCTTTGCTAATGCATGTTCTTTGTTTGCCTTGTTATAAGTAAGGCAAGGTTTGGATGAAGGATACCTTTTTAGGTTGGAAGTAACGACGAAGTAGGTTCAATTCTTAAATGATAAAGATAGTGTGGCGTTCGCTTATTGGTGAAGGCAATGAATGAGTGGTCATTAATGTATAAGGCGCAAAATAAAGAGTGATTTCTGTCATATTTTCAATGGAGACCCATATGATCACATAGGAATGAGAAAGACATGAAGAGGGTAAGGATAAGAACATGTGAATAACATTAATACACATTGAAATGAGAGAAATACAAAGATAATATATGAATGAGATGTTCAGTTAAAGATTGTTAAAAGTTCTGATAGGAATGAGATATTTAGCTAACGATAGCTAAAAGGAATTGATTAGCACTTCTAATACCAACAAAATGCACATTTTTTTCAAGAGTCCATAATTTAAAAGTTTAATGAGGGAAGATAAAATATGCTGAAAAGTTGATTTGTGGAGTCATTGCACATAAATGAGATATCAACAAGAATTGGACACAACATAATATAGATGCATTAATGAGATCTCATAAGGAAACTAGCCACACAAACATGTCAAAACACCGCAATGAGTTAATTATCAGTTGAACCATTTAAATCAACACTTATCAGCTCATAAATGAGGTTGAAGTTACTCTGCCAAACAATATTTCTTCCCTTCTTTAACAAAAGATACGTTATCTAGATTGTCAAAATCAAAAGATAATCAGGGGGTCGATCTAACTAAAGACTATTGTCTACTGATATGCTACTTGTCATATCTGTCATATCTTTACACCGGCCAACAGCCACATGAAAAAGCCACTGGGATTTGGGGATCAAACAATAAGAATTTAAAGCTAAGCCAACTTAAGTTATGTTTCATATGCAGTTGCATAATATATTGAAACATAAAACCAGGAAGTACGAATACAAATAGATCCTAAGCTTGCTGCTGCAAGGATGAGGAATGGGTTTTGTGCCAGAGAGACCGCCCTAAAATGGCATTTCCATGTACTGAGAGATATGCAGCATTTAACCTGGCAAAGCAATCAAGGACATGTCAAAAATGCACATGAAGTAAATATGGGATCCAGATTACAAGCAATCATGCAGTTGACCCTTTTTCGCCGTCCGATTTTGATCGGATGGTCTAAATTTTAAAGCAGATTGTATTTGTTTTATTAAATCTAAAAATGAGATTTAAATCTGGGCCGTCGGATGGTCAGAAATGGACCGACTGCAAGACTGCATACAATCCGGATCCGTCAATATCTCGTGTTCAGTTGTTTATCTCCCATGTTATAAAAAGAAAGGGGGGAAATTACTTATCAACATCGGGCATTGCCAGAGGATCATACAACTCTTCCCTTTGTTCCAAGGTAGGCACAGACATAGCTGATACGTCTTGGGCACCTTCGACCTACGAACATAAGTAATCAAATAAAGTCATTCCCTTCAATATGAACCAATGCAATATGTAAATTTAAAATTATATAACTTACCTGTTGCGGGTATTGTGCATAGCCAGCATATCCAGCATATGCATACATTGAAGGATCCTGAGCAGCCCCATATGCATAAGCTTCATAACCCGGCTGTCCATACCCATAGTATGCACTCCATTGACTTTGATCCACCTGTTGTCCCCAGCCACCAGGTACGTCCTAGAAACATTTAGAACCAAATTTCTTAGTGCAAATATAACACGTCAAACATGATGAGACACTTAGAACTGATCAGAGATATCAAAACTCACTGACATATAACCTCAAGTATAAAGTTTGTTATGATGGAAGTTCGTAGTTGTAACAAGGGGGCTGTTGCTAATGTTCACAAATTATACATCAAGAGTCAAGAAGACCAAGCCTAAATTCGAATTGTCAATAAACACTAATTGACATCCTCCATATCTATACATGTATCTATTGTTACAGTCTAACTTTTTTACTGAACCTTCAAAAACAATATCGATACATATGACTCCTAGGATATCATTTCCTGTTTTAGTCTTTAACCATTAAGTATTAACCCATGTAAGGGTCTCTCAATGTCCAACATTGGCCATTCACAAGTTGTCAGACCTTCACAATTTCAAGATTGCTCATTAGAACTAGAATCTAGAATATCTTCCACACATGTCCTAACAAACAAACTTCTACATAAAAGCATGACGATACATAAAAAGGGCAATAAAAATTATACTAGAAGTAGAACCCCATGTATGGATCTTATGTTAAAACCTAAACAAATATGGACAATTTGTAATCTACGATTCTACATTGAAAGAATATCTGAAATTGAAATGAATGATATACACAAATGCACAAGGGTATAGCTTAAGTATTTTGTAAAGAAATGGACCATATCTAAAGAAAAAATACCTGTCTAGCTGTTTGGGGCCTACCCCAAGAAACTCGGATCACTTGTTGACCTAATATCTTTCCCTGCATCTTCTGAATGGCTTCTTCAGCAGATGCTCTACAGACATCAGATATGAGAAAGATTAAATGAACATTCACATAATAGAATTAAGGAAAAAATATAAAGATCGTGAAAGAACTCAAGATGCATGGTTAATTAGGGTCACGTGAAACTTATTTCCTTTGAGAGGCAACATATCAAAATCTTATCATTACTTTTTAGTTTCAATTTTAAAAAGACTTCACAAAAACACTTCAATGCTTAAAAAGAGATTAGTGGGGAAAAGAAGACCTAGCCACAAATTGAACAAAACCACATGCTTTGCCGGGATGAACTTTGACAGAAACAATCTCTCCAAATTGCAAAAAGTTTTGCTTCAGCTCCTCTTCTGAGACATTAAGATCCAAATTACCAACATAAATCTGCATTGCAAAAGTATGTAAGAGCACCATAGGAAATGAAAAATTCAAAAATGTTAGGGCTACAGGACTCACAGTGGTATTGTTTACATCGTATTCTGGTGGAACTGTATTCACTGGAGCGGTGTATGCCGGCACTGGATATATTGCTGCCAAGGAAATCATAGATAAGTATCTTTGTACTAAATCAAAATATCAGAATACCAAAAAGATCAAAGTTTCAACTTCAAATGCAAGACTTTGTCCTAGGAAGGTTCCAGTCACATCATGGAATGCATATCTATAGGACTAACAGTATTTGAAATTTAATGGATTGCATGACATAGGAAGGGTAAAAAGAAGGCATAAAATTTTAGAACCTCGAGGCTAAAGTTGAATATCAAGTGAAATAAGAAAAAATAGAATGGAATAATTTTTTTATGAATAAGAACATGATGGACTAATTACCATGTCTATACGGAGGAAAAGAGGAAAAGATTTCTTTCCAAAGTTCGGAAAGTGAATGTAATGGTAAGGAGATTAATAAACAAGTAAGTTCCATCTTAAACCCCATATTGGTACAAGAAAAATAGAGAAACATGGAATGTGATAGAATATGAATTCCTTTACATACCATTCTATCATATTTTAGTCGGTCTAAACAACAACAATTAGTACCATTCCATCAATCATAAACACAGCAAATTTTTAACCGAACAGGCTTATAGATAACAATGTAAGTCTTCAGCCAGAAACTCATTCACAAGTACAAACTATATAGTGACACCAGTCATGTACAATTTTTTAACACTCTAAATCAGTAAAGACAGAGAATTAAAACTACATATGAAATAGAACGTTGTTGAATGATATGGTCATTGGTCATAACTCACAAGGTAAAGCTGAAAAACACATTGCATTGAAAATTAGGGCTATTCGGATTGATTTATTTGAACTTATCTACTGGTATAAAATAAAATCTTGTGAGTTTGTTTGAAAGAGCTTAAAGAAACAGCTTATGACATGTCCATAAGTCAGTTCTACTTTATCTCCATAGGTTATACAAGATAGCATATAAAAATAACTTATATAACTTATACGAAACCATTTGACTTTATTTTATCTTTTTCTATAGAATAACTTACACCAAAACCAAACATTATCATGCTAACAGATAAGCTCAGAACGAAAAACGTAAACGGCGACAATCCCTATTTGGATAAACAGCTTATTTGCAGCATATAGCACAAGTGCATATCATGCTAAACGCTTATATATAAGCTTACACAAGCTATTTATATAGGAAAAGATACAATGAAGTTAAATTGTTTATGTATATGCTATAAGTTGTTTTCAGAAGCTATCTTGGAGAATTTATGAAATTAAGCTGAGAAAAGCTTATGCAAAGTGTCATAAGTTGTTTCCATACGTTCTCCCAATCAGTCTCACAAAACCTATGTCAATAGACAAGCTCAAATTAACTACCTAAGAACAGATTCGAGAACCAAAATGACTTATAAAAGATACATTTAGCGACCAATGTAACAACAAATTACACTTCCATAGACCTAAATAGTGGTTTGCCCAATAACTTATACATAAGCACTACTAACATGATAAACACTAATGCTATATGTACTTAATTAAACTTACTATCCAAACAAGGTTGTTTGAATTGATTTATTTGAATTTACCTACGAACATAAACCCTTCCAAGTCTGCTTAAAAGAGCTTACGGAAACAGGTTAAGACATGTCCATAAGCCAATTTCAGTTTATTATTTCCACAAGTTATCTAGGATAGCTTATGAAAACAATTTAACTTAATTTTATCTTTTGCTATAGAATAACATATACATTGTTAACCCTCTGGTTCCAAGGGGAAGGGGATCTTGGTAAGCCGGAGTTCAGTCGTGAGGTAAGTATAGCTTGGCCAAGAACTATTCCACCCAGGAATTGAACTCGGGTTCTCTCGAATGATTGTCCTTTGCTATGCTCATTAACCACTTGAGCTCAATCATTTGGTTTTGTTAAACTAATTATCCAAACACTCAACACTTAATTAAACTAATTATCCAAACATAAGCCCTAACATTCTACTAAGCACTTAATTATACTAATCATCCAAACATAACCTAATTATAAAAAAAATGTAGGATTTTGTTATACCTTTAGGAACAGGAGCAGCAGCAACAACAGGAGCAACAGCAGCAGCATAAGGATTCTGCTGATACCCCGTAGTTTTCTTGGGGGTAGCAGCACTAATCCTCATCGGCCTGGTAGAACAATAAACCCCATTCATCTCCGACATAGCCCGATTCCTCTCACTCTCATCACTAAATTTAACAAACCCATAACCCTTACTCCTCCCAGTATTCGGATCAGTCACAACCTTCGCTCCACGAACACTCCCATAATGAGTCCTAAAAGTCTCTTGCAGTAAATAATCCGTAACATCCGGAGCCAAATCCCCCACAAATATAGAATGATCGGGACCCGCATCGGGCCGGCGTTCACCGATACCGAAGGAAGCCCAGTTTAAACGGAAGGTTTGTTCGGTACCAGGCATTTGAGTGCCGTTGTAGGTTTGAAGAACGCGTTCGGCGGCAGAGTGGGAGATGAATTCAATGAAACCGTAACCTTCGGGTTGACCGGTGATTTTGTTGCGGATGATTTTGATGGAGATGACTTCGCCGGTGTGGGAGAAACAATGAGTGAGATAGTTTTCGTCTACCCAGTATTGTAAATCGCCTATCCATAGGGTTCGAACTTCTTCGAGGGATGCTGGTTGGTGATACGTTGTTGCCATTGTTACCTTGGCGGTGAACTGGGTTTTGGGAAGAAAACGGAGTCACGACGCTGCTGTGAACCTGGGTTTAAGTATGATGATTATATTTGTTATATTTATCAGTAACAAATATATTATCCAAATGCATTATAAGATTGCTTCAAACAAAATGCATTATAAGTTTCTTTTTTATATTTATCGATGACAACTATTTATCTTATAATTTTTTATGTATTTGTAACAAATATTTGTCTTATGTATTTTATTTTTTTTATCAATAACAACAATTTTTCTTGTCTTTTTAAGTGTATGTGATAAACATTTGTCCCTTTGTTTTGAAGTGGTGAGAAAATAAAATAAAATAGAGAGAGTGGTGAGAAAAATGAGGAAGGGAGAGGGATGGGGAAAAGAAAAGTTGAAATGTAAAATTCAAATACAAAATAAAATAGAGGAAATTGGATTGATTAGGGGGCATGGGACTAGTAAAGGTATATTTAAGCTTTCATTTGTATACTATTTTCTTAAATACATAGTTGATTGATTGTTTGTGCTAACTGAGAAAATCATAATTGATCATAAAAAAAAAAATTTGATTACAATCACAAACACAAATTAAAAATACATAAGCACACGCATAAATAATAAAAATTTAAAAATAAATGTAAAAAAAATGATGTGATTAATTTATTTTTCTTTAATTTTCTCTAATTATGTGTGTGCACCCAAATATTAGTTATTATTTTTTTACCAAAAAAAATATTAGTTATTTAGAGTTGTGCTTATAAAAGAGTTGCTCAAATTATACTTTAGCTTGACCAAACGCCTTTAGGGCTCTCGCCAAGGCTTCCCACCAATTGTGAGTGACTATCTCAAACAAGATAAACAATGTGGTTTAAGCAATGTGAACATTCATCTAAATGAAATATGCATGTCACAAATAGCTATCATGAGCAACACCTTTCTGCCATTAGGTCATGTCGTCTCACCCGTGATCTCTTGTAGGCCTAGAGCTCTTCAAAAGTGTTTGAGCTTCCATGGCTTGGTCATCTGATTTGAAGAGACTGAAACAATAAGCGAGGACTTAAAGTGGCGTCGAGCATTTTTATCATTGATTTACTTTAAACTATAGAAATAAACATCTCTATTTTTTTTTTTGGGGGGGGGGGGGGGGGGGGGGGAAGGAAAGGATCCCAACCCCTTCCAAACATGTCGATGTTTCCTACTACAAAACTAGGAAGAGAAGATACGGTTGTTTAATAAAGTGTTAGATTAATTGAATGGTTAATGCAGGTTCTTAGCTACTGATTACAACCAATCCAAATTCATTCAACCATGTCAAGCATTTGCCGAAAAGCCATTTGATCTTCAAATATCAATCCAATGAATACGTTTTCATTTAGTATCCTAGAGGACAGTTCAACAGCCACAACAATCCCTCGACATCGAGTGCTTCCAACTTGTGGTTCTATATTAAATTATACATGAACATATAAGATAATGAAATTGTTTAAAATTGGGAACGTCATGAAACTATCTCAATAAGTGAAGGGTGTAAGTTGTAACTTCATTCTGAATAGCCGCAATGGAGAAAAAACTGTCACATTTGCACATCCCGGCGGTCAAAATATATGAGTGATGTCATATGCAAATTTGTATTTTGTCAAGGAAGCACAGCATAATAACAAGAATTTAAGCAGAAGATAGATATGCAGGAATATCAGTTGTTTTAGGTTGTGTTTTAGTAGGATGCTTTGGAGTAACTTTTGTTAAGTTGAACGAGCATGGCAATGGCTTCTCAAGAAAATCTGAAAGTTCCAAACTATTTTCTTTGAGGATGATATCTAGTTTTGTATTTGTATGTGTGTTTACTCTAGTATGTCTACCTATCTAATCCAAACTGATTTCTTCTTTAATGAAAAATAAAGTTACGAAAACACAAATTATGACAAAATAAAGATGAAGTGAACATAAAAAACCTACCATTAGACCACCGAGAAAGCCATCAATTAGCACTCGGTTCCAGGAATCAAAGTATGTGTGGATTGAAAACTTTGCTTTGGCTACGAGGCCAAGTGAAGTAAATGCCATGAGAAGTGTGTAAAAGACAAATCCTTTGAAGCCTGTAAATCCCAAAATACCAGCAACAACTCCGCCAATTATAGATAAAAATGTTCGGCTGTAATAGATGATTTTCATGTTGCTTTGCATTTGCATATTCTCAACATTAAAAGTCAATAACTCATTGACTCCATTGCTTGATTTCTTGTCGGATGAAGCTGATCCAGAATGTCCAGCCATCATCTAATTTGATGATATGAAAATAAATAAATCACAATGTTGAATTATTAAATCACTGTATGGGAGTCATAAGTATATTATTTCACAGAGAAGAGAAGTGCGATTTAAAGAAAGGAACCTAGGGTTTGCGAGAATTGTGAATTGGGTGAAACGTAAGATTTAGTATTTGATCTAAAAAAACTGTCAAATCCCAATATTTTCTACAGTTGGCGGTCAACAGCTGGGTTTCGGAAACAAAGCGAAGTGCCAATGCGCCTTCAGTCAAATTTTTTTATTTTTTGGTTATTTAATTTGCAGATTCTTAAACTATTTCAGAATTTTGAAGGGTTAATATTTGTTTTTTTAAGGAAAGGGTTAATTTTGATGCTCATATATATTGTTGTCTTTACTAATATCCTAAAGTTTTGTTCTCTTAAAAATTTGTTTTTGACTTGCTAGTTCTTAAACATTTTCCATCCATAATTTTGATCCTCCATTTAAATCATGTCATTTTTCTCCTTCAAAAGTTTTGATATTTAGAATATTATATGAATTGTTTAGAGAGACAGGTGTTTGTTTTCAGTTCTTTTTGTTACGTTAATACTTAATACATGTGAATTACAAACAATAATTTTTTTTATAAAATTTTTATTTTTATTATAATTATTTTGATTAAAATTATGTATGAGTATTTTATACTTTCTTATTGAAACAAACTATATTTATCTTTTATTTACAAAAAAAAATAAAAAATAGTTATACACATCTTTTTGAAACATATTCTAACAAATTATATTTATCTTTTCGAAAACATTAACAATAAAGTAAATATAATATAAATTCTAGCTTTTTAAATGAAATCAATGATATAGCTTTCTTATATGAAAATTATTTCATGGTATAACCCGTGCTAAGCACGGGCTCGTGCTCCGCCCGAGTTAATTTAAAGTGGAGGGTTGTGCATTAAAGCGCATTGCAATGTTATATGAATTGAGAAAATAAGAAAATAAATTAATGATAAAGCCGACGTCGGCAAATTACTTTGACTTCCTTGAGATTTTCTTAAATAATACAAGCACCCCTTCTAATTTTCAATCACATCAATCCCTCATCATTTTATCCATTTCAATAACTTTGTAAATATACAATTTAACTTCAGTCATTTTGGTTTGTATGTATCTGTTTTCTCTTTTCAAGATTAAGTTAAATGAGATTTTTTTCTTGATTTGTTTGTATATGTTTTCTCTTTTCAAAATTAAGTTAAATGAGATTCTTTTTCTCGCAATGGAAAAATAATAACAACATTTGTTTTTACCACAAAATAGAATCAAACATCGGCAATTACATAAGAGATCAAATGAGAATAAAGAGATGCGAAATTTTTTGGTGGATGGACATTGTGGTTGATCAATGAAAAGGAAATAATCTTCGATATATCCGTTTTATTACATTAGAGTTTAAAAATTAAACCACCTTGACTGAGGAACAATAAGTTGAGAAAAATCATCAAGTGAAAAATGAAAAGAAAAAATTGTTGAAAATTAAAGGAAGAAGTTAATTGCTCAAAATAAATAAAATTAACAAAGTTATTGTGTTATATTATAAGAGAGGTGCTTCTCAATTTGATTAAAAAAAAGATTGGTGTTTAGTTAAACAATAGAGCGGGTGTTGTGTTATTTAAGAAGACCTTAAGGAAGGTTAGTGTAATATTATGTAGAAATATTTACAATGGTAAAGATTTCATTATTGATAGAGATGTAGTTATGAGTCTCGTGTATGAATTGTAAAACAATACTATTTAGTGATTAATTTCCTTGTTTTCATTATTTTTTGTAGTCATATTTCAAAAAAATATAATAATTACAATCTACAACAATGAAAAATAATATTTTATAATATGATATGGTGGTCTGACTTCTTTGATTCTCTGTTGTTTTCAAATAAGTTGAGATATGTAGGATTCAAAATGTCTTGTTTGTCTCCAGTCTGGTTCTTCAAGCTCGAAAGAGTTTGTATGCTTATTGATTTGTTTAGGGAGTTCTTGGCACTTGGATTTTGATATTGTGCTCACGGTCGATCAATTAATTATTTTTCGTAGAGGTCCACTTTTCATTTCTTTTTTAACCTGATTTCGCGCCCGTTTATAGGTTCACTTGTTGATTAGTGAATTTTTTTTATGATAGATTTAGGTCGATCCACTTGGTCTGATTTATTATGTGGTATCCCCGTTTTTTGTTGTACCTGAGTCAGGTCTAATGTCCTCGATCTCTCTATCTATTTTTTTATTTGATATATTTTTTCTTTTGACTAAAAAAAGATTAAAAAAAACAAAGGCAAATTATTTTTTGAAAAATAGCAGACATGAAAAGGTGTAATTTTTTGAAAAGTAGGTATATGTCTTGTAATAAATATTTTGTAATTTTGTTTGACTCTTTAGATATTTAAAAGTTTAATTATAGGAAAATTTGTTTTGATTGAGATTAAGATCAAAGTTGTTTCTTCTTTAAAAAAATATGAAGTTGATATGCTTTATTGAGTGAGTTTGTTTTAATTTGATTTTAAGAGAAACAAATATAGGGAAGCAGCAACAAAAAACACAAAAGGATATAATTTTGACGACGTGTCAAATTTTAGAGGGTAAGATTGTATTTTTTTTAACTCTTGATATTTAGAATTTGAATTATAGGAAAATTTGTTTTGATTGAGATTAAGATTAAGTTTGTTTGTTTTTAAAAAAAGGAATTAAATTAGTGTGATTCGTCGAGTAAGTTTGTTTTAACTTGTTTTGAAGAGAAAAAAAATAAGGGAAAGTTGATGCAAAAGACACAAAAGAATATAATTTTGATGACGTGTAAAAAAAATTAAGAAGGGGTAAGATTGTATTTTTGGTAGACATTAAGTTTTATATATAGAGAATAGATTTAAATTGAAGAAATTAGTCCAAAACCATGTATTCTCTTTATACCAGCGAAAAGACGGGCACGTCACGTGCCTGTCTTTCCGCTATTTTTATTATCGTTTAAAAATTATGAACGGTGTTTTTTATGAAATTTTGATTAAGACTAAAAATATAAATGTTTGTTTCTTTCAAGTTATAACAAACCAAACTAATCATGATTATCTTATTACTTTTTTTGGTCAAGTAGCCTAGTGGCTAGAACTCACACAATTAATTATGAAGAAATGGGGTGTCCGGGATACGAACCCCGATCCCTGCATATAATATGCAATATCTCTACCAACTGACCTAAGCTCACATGGATGATTATCTTAGTTTAATGACACCAATAATATAACCAAAAAAATATAATCTATGTTCTTTTTTTTAATGACACCAACAACAATTTTATTATAGAAAAAGTTGTTTAGGGTATAATTAGAATGATGAAAAAGTAAGTATAAATATACTCATCTAATTTGTTACACTTTTTAAATGATAAAGGAAAAAAAATTATATCGTGTTTGCTAAATTTGTATTAATATTTAAATTTATTCTTATCTATTTCTTACATGTGTTATTTGTATTGAAAATTGAAGGTATTTTTGGAAAGAAAAATTCAACCCAAAAATGCTGAAAAAAATTTCTAAAATATTTTTTTAACGAAGCATCAATTAAATATTATTTTTTTAAAATTACACTTCGATTGGTTTGGTGGTGTTGGTTTGCGGCCTTTTTTTAGAGAGTTTACAACATTGAAGTGTGTTTCTCTCAAGGTCGCAGATTCAATTCTACCTGATGTCAATTTCGATTGGTTGATTTGTGTGTAAAAATTTGCATAGGCCCCCAACAAGATGAGATTGAACCCATTGAATTAGTCGGTCTTTGACCAGATACCGAACTTTCAAAAGAAAATAAATTTTTTAGCGCCAAAAACATAAAAAATCTCAAGTTATGAAAAAAATGTTACCTTTTTTTGGAGGACTGCACATTCTTATTTTCTTATTTTTTTCTAAATAAATGAAATGAAGTGCGTGTAGTTTTTCTTTATTGTTTTTGTATGATTTCATAGTTTGGGTTCAATGTTTTTTGTCGTTGTTTTGGCGTGGCGTTGTTCGAATTTTTAGTTTGTTGCGGTGTTTGTATAGTTCATATTGACAAATCAACTTTATCTAGAACAAATTCAATCAATGACCTAGAAGGTCATTTTGATTTTGTAACATTTGTAGATATTTTGTTGTTTTATACTTTTAATATTAGTGTTGTAAGTTAGTTTATAAATTCATTTTTTTTCAATTTTAACGACGTTAAATTTGTGTTGTTTTTAATTTATTTCACCAATATGAATGAATTAATACAATTTTTAATAAAAAAAAAAAACAGTCTCATAGTGCTCATTGTGTTTTGCATGTTCCAGTGGACCTTCAATGGTGAGATGGAGAATCTAGATTAATCGAATTATTCGTTTTTTTTTTTGTTACCACGAATTATTCGTTTATGCTTGAGAATCTTGTTGAGTGAAATTAGTTGGCAGGCGTGAAGAAATTAAATTGATTTAAATATTTTTTTTTGCTATTTATGTTTTTACTTAACATTTATTTCGATCATTTTTTTTTATTTGTTATGGTCTTTTATGTTCAACCTTTTACAATTCCTAAAAATAAAATAAAAAATTGTTCAACCTTTTACAAGTTAGACCAGTTATCTATCTTTATTAGATGAGTTGAGTTGGTCATTTTTTTTACAAGCAAAGATGAGATACATTATTAACAAATGGCGTCTTTAATAGCACAAAGCGTGCCAAAAATAACTTCAAAAGTATACAATCCAACAGGTCACAATAGAGATAAAATTACAACAAACTAGCTGATAGTCAGACAAACAAACGGGCTCGACCACCACATATGAAAATTATGACGGATATTAGTTGTTTTCATCCACCAATAGGAAAATAATTTCACTTTATCTAGCGTGAGTTTTGATGTTCTTGAAAATACGATGATTCATTTCATTCCACAATATAAAATGCACTAAAGCCAAACTAGCTACAAAAAAGAACGACTTAGTGGCAAATCCCGTGATAAATAAGCAAACTGAATAGTATGTTCTGTAAATAGTACGGATCAGCGGAAGAGAAGCCAAGCCAAGACCTAACAAGGCTCCGTAGAGGAGCAAAATAGGGACATGTGGTGCTGCGACATAGGGATCTTTTTTACATGGCTGTCTTCTACAAAATTATCAAAGTTCATACTAAAATTTAGAATTGGTCGATGTTAAGGTTAGCCTTTAGGGCCAAAGTGAAAAACTGAGGGAGGTGGTGACTGTTTTGGATGATGGCATGGCATTGTTTGCTTGTTCGATTGAGGACTCAAGTTCAATTATGCTTTTCAACTTCATTTGTCTTTCCTCATCGGTCAAGTTCTTTATAATTTTTCAATTTGTTGTTTTAGGGTAACTGGACATTTAATTGGATTTTTGCAAGAGTATAGAAAGTGGGAATCAAAATCACAGAGGTAGAATTTGATTCATTGCTTTTTGTATTGGAATTGTTTGTTTTTGGTAAATTGGCATTTGATTTGGCTTGCTAATTGTTAGTACTTGTTTTAATTTGAGCTTCTTTTGATTGCTTCATGTGTTATTAGAATTACCCAAAATCGTGTATTTAAATGCTAATTTCCACTTTGGCCCCCAAGGCTATCTCAATTTCATCCAATTCTAAAGTCAAGTATGAATCCTAATAATTTTTGCTCAAAATTCATGTCATAAAGTGTCAAATTTAATTGTCAACTCAACTATCTTTTAATGGAAATACGTAAAAGGATTTACTTGTATACCATTGCAAAACTTAAAAAGAAAATTAAAGGATCAAAATAAAAATTAGGAAAAAGATAAAAGATTAAAAATATATTAAAAAAATAGAAAAAAGGCCTCATAATAAAAATAATTATACTTCTAGTCATCATGTCAAAAAAATGGTTGTAGTAAAGCGCATTGGTTTAATTATTAATAATTTCTCATTCCAAAAATAAATAAATAAAAATAAAACAAAAGGTTGATATCATGTGTGTATAGATAGTGTGAAACTGTGAATTGAAGCTTGATGTGGAGAGGCATTCAGATTCAACTGAGCTTCCAAAATTCAATTATATATAATGAGCATGTGAATGAAGAAGTGCCAGCTTAGCATTTCCACATGGTATTGACTTATTTATTTGATTATTTGTATACCATAGTTGGTATTTAATTATGGTTCTTTATTTAACCCAGCGTGGCACAGCTATTCATAATTATTCCTTCACCATAAACTACTATTTTTTTCTCTCCCCAAATTACACTTTTGTATTCTCTCTCTCCTTTTTTTTGTTATTTGAAAACCCTTTCGTGTTCATAATTCTCAATTAGCTTAATAGAAGGTTAGAAAAGACATGGCTTTCCCAGCTACGATTGTTATTCTTCCTGTAGGCATTATTTTCATTCTTTCAGGCCTCATTATCAATGTTATTCAGGTAAAATTAATTCAATTCAATCCACAATATTCTGTACATTATTATAGTTGCTTGGCTGATAAATTTATTATCATTCTGATTTCACATTTTATCTGTTTACATTGACCTATTGACGTTATCACCTGCCATGCAACAGCGTACCACGAAACAATAATGATTTGTTCAAATTCTGCTATGCATAGCACTGTTAGCAACATTGATATGCATGATATATTGCCTAATGATCAAGTTTGTAGTATATTTCCGTTTCTTTGTAAAACTTGATCGGCTGCCTTGTTTATTGTGGAGTTGGAATTCTCAAAGGAGAAAAATAATTAGAATTGCCATTTGGTTTATGAATTTTCATTTTATATATATGCATTTGCAGGCTTTTTTCTTTGTGTTTGTTCGTCCGATATCAAGATATTGTTACAGAAGAATAAACAAAGTGCTGACAGAATCATTATGGTTGGAACTCATATGGCTCATTGATTGGTGGGCAGGCGTCAAGGTCTTAGTTTCATTACCTTAACTCATATTAATTTGTTGTTTATGTATGTTCTAACCCTCTTTTTCAAGTATAAATTTGTTGAATCTTGGGATTGTAGGTTGAGTTGTACGCAGATTCAGAAACATTTCAATTATTGGGTAAGTTAACATGGTTTGTTAAGTTCTTATAATTTTTTTTGAAGATGATTAAGTTCTTATAATTAATTGCTCAAAATAAAGTAGTATAATAGGATCTCTTACAAATTTTCATTTTTTTCTGGTGAAAATTTCAGGTCAAGAAAATGCACTTCTGATATGCAATCACAGGAGTGACATTGATTGGCTTATTGGATGGGTCTTGGCTCAGGTAGGTGCCTATTATATGCAAAATTCTTTGAAGTGCAGACTAACATATATGATTAACTTACATTAGTGCTCTAATATTACTTCAAATTACAAGAGTTAAAATAATTTCAGAGTCATATCGTTCTTATATTCTATTTCTTTTTCATTTTTCACAGCGCACGGGTTGCCTTGGTAGCACGATAGCCATTATGAAGAAAGAATTTAAATACCTCCCTGTATGTTTCTCTAAACCTGTCTTTCCTTGTTCTTTGTAAATTTAGAATTGCATTAAGGCTTTTAATTAATTTACATGATCTGTTCCAGTAACAACATTGCAATATCTTTGCAGGTTATAGGTTGGTCAATGTGGTTTGCTGAATATTTATTTCTAGAAAGAAACTGGGCTAAAGATGAATCATCGTTGAAGGTAAATAAATCCAAACATATTATTTTACTAATTTAGATATATATGTGATTATTAGTATAATGTTCCTTAATTATTAGCATTTTATTTATAAATCTCTTGACTTTTGTTGGCAGTCAGGTTTTAAGCAGCTTGAACACAAACCAGTGCCTTTTTGGGTGGCTCTTTTTGTTGAAGGAACTCGCTTTACGCACACAAAACTTTTAGCAGCTCAAGAGTTTGCTATTTCAAGAGGAATTCCAGTACCTAAAAATGTTTTGATTCCTCGTACCAAGGTAAAGAATATCGATACTTAGGATATGTTTGATTACAAGAAAATGAGAATTCTATACCTATAAAAGAATCTATGGACTTAATAAAAAAGCCATTTCTGATGAAAGTTTTTCTGCAACCTTAATCCTATATATAGGAGATAGCAGTTATATGATCAATTTCTACTTAAACAATTGATGTCAGATTGTCAGTAGCTACAACCATCAGTTTCCAATTACCGCTTACAATTTGACTTTGTTTTGTTCGTTGATATCTTTTGTTTATTGTTGATGATCTCTCTCCAGGGCTTTGTGACTGCTGTAAAAGAAACGCGAAAATACATTCCAGCCATTTATGATTGCACCTTTACAGTTCCAAGGGGTGAGACTTCACCTACATTGTTGAGAATTTTTAAAGGGATTCCTTCTAAGGTAAGGCAATTGAAAACCTTGCTTGACAGTAACTAAATTAGAGAAAACAAACAATCCTTCATAATTAGATGTTGTTTATAGTTATCTGTTTTACAACCTAAAAAAATATTTACGCTCCTCTGCATTTTTGCAGGTCAAGGTTCAAATCAAGCGTCACAAAATAGGCGAACTTCCAGAAACAGAAGATGGCATTGCACAATGGTGCAAAGATGCTTTTGTTGCCAAGGTATTACTACAAGTAATGTAAAAGATGTTCTAGTAGCAGAAAATTTGTTAGCTAATTAATTGCAGTTCTTTTTTACTTTCTCATATTTGATATGACTCGGTTTATAAGTTAGCCCCTCACATTCTACATTAGACACACTTTGTACAACTTAATCTGATGCATGCATTCTTCAAAACTTTCTGTATTAAATTAGTAACATTTTATGTGTGTTTTCTCAACTAATTATCAGGATGCTTTACTGGAGAAATATAGTACTACAGAGATATTCAGTGAGCTAGAACTTCATCAATTTCGTCGGCCTAAAAGATCAATATTTGTAAGTTTTGTTTTATTTCTATTTATTCTGCAGGGGTAGCAAATGGATGAATTGAATAAGTTTTGAGTTGGATTATGATAGATAGATTAAAATTATTATTTATAATCACTTTACTCATTATCCATTTAATAAAAATCATTCTATTCACAGTAAATTTTATTTCAATTGAACTAATGCAGGTTATGGCTTGTTGGTCAAGTTTCCTTTGCTTTCTTCTAGTAAAATTCTTTCAGTGGACCAAACTACTCTCCACATGGCCAGGCATCTTCTTTACAGTGCTTTTCATGGTCATTGTAACAGCTGTTATGGAAATACTCATACATGCAACTCAAGCTGAGACTTCCAAACCCACCAATTTACCCATACAAGACCCCATCAAGCAAGGGCTTCTTAATTCAGACACTATCAAACATGCACCAATAGTTTAATGTTTTCTTTTTTGGAGGAGACCAAAAGTTTAATGTTAATCACATGTCTCTGTGTGTCTCATTGTACATGTATATATGTCTATTATAATGTTTTTTTTTTATGGATGCAAAATGCAGGATATTTGTAAATATACTGTTATTTATACCCCCAGGCCCCAACCAGTTCTTTTTCTCTAGGGTACCTGTTAGTTTTGTGTTAGCAGTTGTAACTTAGAAATTAGAATGAACAGTTATTTTGGTGATAGGAATAACTTATTATTATTATTTAGTTTTTTTGGCAACAAAAAGAGGATTAACTTATTATTAAACCATACACAATAACACCTAAAAGTAAAAAGTACTTGGCCATTTAATAATCTCATGGTACAGCAAAGTTTGGTACCATTTAATCCAGCCTACCTGAGCAGGTCCATATAATCTTAATCACATGGTACCGCAAAGTTTGGTTCAAATAATTTGTCTTCTTGTGCTTTAATTTTTTTTTTGTTAACCCTCTAATTCTCAAGAAAGAGGGTCCTATTAATTCGCAGTTTGATCGCGAAGTAAGTATAGTCTGATTAACAGTCGTTCCTCCAGAAATTGAACTCGAATTCTTCCAAAATGATTTGTTATCTTAGTCACTTTAGCTTAATTGCTTGGTTTGCCATACACCTTTACCTTCAACCACTTTGCGGCAATTAACACAAGGAAAATGAAGTTTTGCGGGAATAGTACGAGCTACCACAAAAACTAATAATATAGATAGATAGATGAAAGCATGTTGGTCCCTTATTCATTTATATCCTTTCTATTTTCTGTCAAATAACAAACTATCTTTTTGTTTGCTTTTAATTTGTGTTTAGTACCAAAAATCCTTTGTACCGAGGATTTTAGGAGACGTTGTTTCACCTCTACAAACTAAATTCTAAGGAATCTAAAATAGGAATTATATAATCCATTGTTTAGTACACAAGCACGTACACAAAAAAGTTTTAAGGAATAAATCATTTCTGGAAACTTCTTTTCAACTATTTTACTCTCTTTTTATTATTTAAATCTGGTTTATAATATAACATTATAATGTAATTTGATCCATGTAATCGATTCTACTTAGTAAAATAAAATTTGGTTGTTTTTTTTTTCCTTTTTGAATGAAGGATAAAACTTGGTTGTTGTTACTCTCTTTTTATTTCTAGCATGAAAGGATGGGAATTGGGAATGATCTATTCCCAACAGTTATCACGAGTTTTTTTAAAGTTCATTTCTACCCTTAAATGACTGCAAGGCATACCCACAGGCACCATGTCTCTAGACAAAATGTGTGTCACATTTATTTTTATTTCTGCAATTAAACACTCTTGTTTTATAAGCTTAAACAATCTTCATTACTTTATTTTATTGATTGAATGTTGATTTTTCTTTTTTTACAAAGTTTGATTGAACGTTGATAGAAGGTGCAATTATTTATTTATTTATGAGTTAAGGTATTGCTTAAAAAAAAAGACTAAAGGTATTAAAGCAATAAAACTCATGCTGCTTGCTTTAATAAAAAATTAGACATGTATGAAATTATGTATGATAAACTAAAATTGTCAAACGCATTAGTTTGTTTATATTGTTCAGCAATACCAATAATTTATTGAAGAAATATACAATGGCCAATCATTATTTTTGAAAAATCAGCACATGTTTAGTATTTTTTACATAGTAAGGGATATTTTAATAATTGTATTCCTTACAAAAGAATCACAGGAATTCAATTCAACAACCAAACACTTTTTTCAAAGTCACCACAAAAAAAAACAATACTTTTCTTTTTAAGAAGCTAAGCAAAATTTTATTAAAGAAACAGACACCTCCTTAAATACAAGGTGTGCTAAAGATAACTGTCAGCGGTAATTATATAAATGTTAGGTCGCAACCGGTCGAAGCAAAAAAAAAAAAATTACACAATTGCTTGAAGACAATATAAGGGGTTTAGCCGGGATAATCAAAATCGAACAATACATGGTGTGATTTCAATTTCAACCACCAATACGTTTGGAGTTTCACCTTTTCTGCAAGTGCCACAAGCTGATCTGACTTGTTTTGAAAAATTATACTATTACGGTCTTTCCAAACAACAAAAATCACCGCAATCCAAATAATATTAAACACAATCCTTGAAACCGAATCAATTCCTAACCAATTTAAAACCAAGAGCCAAATGCGACCGTATACATCACAACGAGAAAAAACAAATGATCTCTTTGTCTTCGAGTTCACCACACAGGACCGCACAAGTTGAGATGTATCAATAGCATCTTGCCTATACAAATTATCCTTAGTTAATTCCCTTAAACAACATCCTTAGATGAATGAATATTATATAGTAGTTAAAAACATGTTGAATATTTTTTTTAAAGATGTACATTATCAGTGTCACATTGAGTGTTAAACAATATTTTTATTTTTTTGGGGAAAAAAAACAGTTATTATTATAAAATAAAATAAACTTACATAAATGGGCTTATTATTTTTACATGAAAGTGTGACCCGCTTCAATCGGGTCGAACTGAATGGGTCAAAAACGTCCACCATTGATTAGGGTTTTACATGTAAATGCTGCTTCATTCATCTTCTTCATTCACATTTGCACAAAACTTCAATCAGCGGAAAATGGTTAAAGCTAAGGTTAACAATCGTTTAATTTCTTCATCACTGATTTTTTTGTTGGTGTTAATTGTAACACGGTTATGAATTTTTGTTGAAACAGTTTCACCAGTACCAGGTTGTCGGAAGAGCACTTCCCACCGAAAAGGATGAACATCCGAAGATTTATCGCATGAAGCTATGGGCAACCAACGAAGTTCGTGCCAAATCCAAGTTCTGGTAAGTTCCTTATTTATTATTTATTAACAAATTTGTGAGAGTGATTAACCGTTTAATATGATTAATTAATAATGTTAATTGTTGTAGGTATTTCTTGAGGAAGTTGAAGAAGGTCAAGAAAAGTAATGGACAAGTTTTGGCTATCAATGAGGTATGCACATTCATTTATTCTACCTGTTAATTCAAATTTTATAGAACTTGTACTGTGTTTGGATTGGACTTATGAACAGCTTATTTGTATTTATCGACTCGTAGAAGCACTTGTTCGGTATTTTGAGATATGACATTTCAATGATTTTAACTGATTTTGATTAGCATTCCATGAAACTGTTTATGACTTGTTTGAAGTACTTTGGTTGGTAAAGGGCTTGTTCTGTTTTGATTAGTGCTGAATAAAATTTGCTCTGTTTACTTGTTTTGGGAAGTCATTGACCAAACATTTGAGTGTAAGCTATTTTGATTGAAGACAAATTATGTCAAAATCTAAACATAGGTAACTTGTTGTTGTAACATATCTTTTAAGGGATTTTCCCAGTTTTTCCTTCAAACTAGCATGAAACCAGTGACTAATTTCATAGTTGAACTTGAAAATTATGCTCTTTTTTATCGCATAGTTTTAATTATTCTAGGAAAAGTAAGGCTAATTGTGGTGAAAGAATACTTGGAGTAGGATTTCCCTATTATTTTACCTTCAATTGCAGTCTTTTTGGACATAGGGGTTTATGGTACCTTTTTTTGATTGCAGATCTTTGAGAAAAATCCTACCAAGATTAAGAACTATGGAATTTGGTTGCGTTATCAGAGTCGTACTGGTTATCACAATATGTACAAGGAATACCGTGATACTACTCTAAACGGTGCTGTGGAGACAATGTACAATGAAATGGCATCTCGTCATAGGGTCAGGTTTCCTTGCATCCAGATCATTAAGACAGCCACCATCCCAGCTAATTTGTGCAAAAGGGAGAGCACTAAGCAGTTCCACAATTCCAAAATCAAGTTCCCCTTGGTGTACAAGAAGATTAGGCCTCCTACTAGGAGCCTAAAAACAACCTACAAAGCTAAGAAGCCCAACCTGTTTATGTGATTCAGTGAATCACATTTCCCTTTTCATATTCCAGTTTCACATTTCCCTTTTCATATTCCAGTTTCACATTTCCCTTGCCAATGTACTTTAAGAGCTTTCTGAAGATAATCGTGTTTTAACAAACTCTATTACCAGCAATCTCAGACAGTGTTTGCATTTTTCCTAGTTTGTTATTTATCAAGTATTTTGTTATATCTTTTTGTTATGCTGTTATTTATTTTTCTCTTTTTGATGTACTGGTACAAGCTTGGTTTTGAATTTAGTGATAACTTTTTGTTTCAAGGAGGGTTTATAGTTTACTCTTATTGCTGGAAAAAAATAAATTCCAGATGCTCATAGCTAATGAGCGGTTTTGCGTAAGCAGATGAACAAAGCTGTGTTGGTAATTGTGTCCAATCTTCTAGGTTTTTTATTATATTGGCTTAATTGATTTGCCGGTCCTTTAACTTATTTCTTTTATTTAATTTGGTCTCATAAGTCTTTACTTTCTCAAACACGTCCTTTAACTTATTTCTTTTATTCAATTTGGTCCAATTTTGATAATTTTAATCCTCTGCCGTTGGATTATGGAGGTCTATCAGATTTTATAATGTATAACCAACACCTAATTTATTTACTTTCTTCTTCTTCCCTCATCTTTCATCCTTCATTGTCTTCATAAAATAAAATTTAAAAACTCAATTTTTATTGTCCAACCTTTCCATCCATCGCATCTTTTACATCATCTTCATTTGAAAAGATGATAAATCCAAAGCCTCTAGCTCTACCACTATTAAACTAATAATCATCGTCATCAACATCAGCCCAGGAGGTTGCATTCAACGGTGTCGGAGCCCAGAACGCCTGCGATTCCGATTTGGTTGATTTGGAAGAACGCTTGTTCTTAATATCCTTGTTCGATTTCTTCTTCTTCAAAGTATCAAGCGCTGCAAAAAAAAAAAAGTTTTCCGTTTCAACCTTTTCA
Organism: Medicago arabica; assembly: GCA_946800305.1. Lineage (NCBI taxonomy): Eukaryota > Viridiplantae > Streptophyta > Magnoliopsida > Fabales > Fabaceae > Medicago > Medicago arabica. The sequence goes on from OX326971.1 coordinate 53,845,203, forward strand.
TCTTCTTTCTTGAATTTTCCTGGTGCGTTATTCTTCCTTCGTTGTTGATCGCGTTTATTGGTTGCGATTCGTTTTGATTCACCATTCTGTGAATTTGATCCGTGTTTCCTAATTTGCAATTTTTCATCTTTAGTACGATTTGATTTGTGCTTCTGTAGAATTATGCTCTTGCAATTTCTCGAAACCTCTGCAAATCATTCACTGCCGTTACTGCCTCCTGCTCCACCGCCACACCACCGTTAATTACTGACGCACCGCCATCACTTCCCTCCGCGCCGCCCTTACGGTGTTACGGTTTTCATTAAGCATTCTATGGTTTGTTTTAACAGGTTCATCATGTATGAAATGGGTTTGTCTTTGTTTGTTAAGAATTTGCTGCTGAAGGGTGTGATTTGCATCAAGTTAGTAGTTGAAATTATACTTTAAGATCTAACAGAGATGGTGAATATCATAGAGCCAGATCTATTGCTACACTTCAGTTTAATGGGCTGAGTTTGTTTGAGGAAGATGATGAACTTGTTGGTGATGCAGGTGATGGGATCAAGTGTGGAGTGTGTGTATGTTGAATGAAGATGAAGATGAGGGAAGAAGAAGAAAGTAAATAAATTAGGTGTTGGTGATACACTATAAAATCTGATAGACCTCTGTAATCCAACGGTCTCTTTTTTTAGGGGATTAAAATTATCAAAATTGGACAAATTGAATAAAAGAAATAAGTTAAAGGACGTGTTTGAGAAAGTTAAGATTTATAGGACCAAATTGAATAAAAGAAATAAGTTAAGGGTCCGGCAGATCAATTAAGCCTATTATATTCATTGTTGTTTGGAGTTTGGAATATTTTTTTAATGAACTTATTTTAAAAAATCAGTTTGTTCTCGAAAGAACTGAATACAATCAATGCATAGTGAGTGCATACAGTTTTCAAGAGTACAAATGTACATTAAACAGTATCAATTAGCTGAGAGACAGAAATTTGACCTTGCCAGCATGATTGGAAATATAAAATGTCCGGATTTGGATTCTCTCCTTCACTAAATTTTAGAGATTTTAGAGTCACATTGTATTTATCTCTCTAGAAAGGACAGAGAGAGAGAGAATAAAAATAAGATTGAGAGAGAGAAGATCAATAGAGAGATAGACGCAAGGAGGGAGAGAATGAGAATGAAGGAAAGAAGAGGGAAGGTGAAAATGTCCTAAAAAGAAGAGGGATCCAAGGTGAAAATGTCCTAATTTTGCAAAAATTTTAATATTAATGTAAACCTTTTGTCTCATTTTAAATTTCTCATTTTAAATCTCACTGCGATTTGTTATCTTTCTCAAAATAATTGACACATATTAAAGATTCCTTGGTAAATATTTTTTGAAAAATTTTAATTTTTAATTTGAGAAATAAATTGGCACAATTTTTTTTAAAAAAAAAAATCATGGGAAAATTGGGGGTTCTAATTTTTTAAAAAAAATCTATATAAAATTTCATGAGAAGTCTATAAAATTTCAAGAGAAGTACGTACATTTTCACCTTCTCACATGAAAATAAATTCATGGAAGTTATGAGAAGTTAATCAATTCCTTGAAACCCTTGTAAAGAGGAATAATTTTTTCCAATCTTGAAACAAAAATAGGTATAGAGACATTCCTTAGCCATGTATTCTCAAGCATATAATTCAAAGACTTGAAACAAACAATCCCTTAGTCTCTTCTGTGTATCAATTGTATCTTGCGTTTCCTATATACTAGTTTCAGTTCCTTTTTAATGTTTTATTGTTTGACTAAGCACCAAAAATTTGTTAACAATTTGGCAATTGTAGTAAAATGATTATCCTTTGCCGTATTAAATTTATACACAGCATATTAAATGCTGCTTATGTGCATGCCAGGCATTCCACAGTCAACATATATAACTTTTTAAATCTCTCTGTCAAAACAATTCAAATTAGGGATTGTACAATAGTTATTGTAGAACTCAATAGTTATTACTAATGAAATCTTTGATACTACCTTTTCAACACTTCTTCTACTAATATTAAACCACGTGGATTCCACCGTTTTGGACGTGGTCCCTTAGAAATTTTTAAGACACACATAGCGTTGGAAAAAATGTTCAAGACAGTTGGTGGCACTCCTGATTGCATATTACTCACACTCACACTACTGCAAAGCTAGAGTTGGTTTCTTTTGGGATAACATTAATATAACAAAATATTTTAGGCTATTCATTTTTCAACACAATAGACTTGAATAAAGTTAAGAAATGGATAACATCCGATGCTAACATAAAGTAAAAGCACAGTCTAGTTACAATGTGAGCAGACTAGCAATAGTTCAAATTGGAAAGCATTCCTCGATATGGCTTACGGCTAACATAAAGTAAAAGCACAGTCTAGTTACAATGTGAGCAGACTAGCAATAGTTCAAATTGGAAAGCATTCCTCGATATGGCTTACGGGGCAAATCGTAGACCACATTCAGAATTTAGGAGCACTCCAAACATTCTCAGTACAAGTCTATCATGAACATGCACTCCTCTGTAAAAGCATCAGTCTTTCCTTAGGTCCATGAACTCACGATGAATACCAGTGGCATTTAGGATGACAATTTCAACCTTATCTCCCTGTAAAAACATACACCCAAAGTAAGTTTAAAGCTTGTCCTAATGCAAAATGACAATTATGTAAAAGGACCGCAATTTTCTGCAGTCAAAATAACCCTGCATTCAGTCATGAGATTTCAACCGCCTGATCTTAATAGGACGGCTTGTATTTCGACTTTGCAAAACAGGTCTTAAACACTAAGTCAAAATGTGGATCATCTGATTAAGAAGATTCAAATCTGCAATAGTGTGAATGTGTGATGGCAGACAATCCATTTTCAGATGTAAACAAACTTACAGTGTATATATCTCTCTCAGTTGCAGATGCAAAAACAGTTTTGACCAGATCAACTGCTTCTGCTTCAGACAGTGGAGTAACGGCATCCTGCAATAAATCATATTTTAATGTAGAGGTGTTATTCAAAAATAATTAAAAGCATCAAATACTTCAAGAAAAACACCAATTCAAGAACTTCACCTGAGCAGGTAAGAGGAGTGGGCTGGGGGACTTCAGTTGGTTATCAAGAAAGGGCATAATGAGAGTGGAGCCAGAACCCTGAGAGCTATATCCCACCCTCTCATAGGAACCAACAGCATCATAAGTGAAGACACATCCCTTTCCTATTTTAGGTTGAAGTTGAAGTCAGAGTGAACAAATACAAAAATGGGACATAAACAAGTATAGAAAGTTAGAAATAGCGCACCTTCACTGTCAAGGCCGCCCAACACATTGAAAGAATAGTAAGGAAAGAAGCGTTTGTAATAAAGTGTGTTTGAAAGTAATTGAGCCATTGCAGGGCAGCTCATTTGCTTGTTGTGTTGATGTTGATATGTCTGTATTCAGAATCAATAGTGTCATTTCAATCAGAAGCTTCAATTATTTGTCAAGGTAATATTAAAAAAAATGGAAGCATGGAAGGTACAAAACAGTTTGAGAGTCAAACACCAAAATTTAGCCAAATTTCAAACTAACATCTAACACTAACAATGTAATTGATAAGGTTATATACATTGATAAGAGTAAAAAAGTTAATAATTGATGCAATGCAATTAGAGTAGAAAATTTAATAATTGATGCAATGCAATTAGTATCATCAAATCAATCAAGCATAGTATTCCAAAAACCTTGACATTCCAAAGCATGTCATGTTGCTAAGTAATATTTCCAAACAAGGTATACAGACTCAGGAAAGTCCAATAGCAAGACTAAACTTTGACAGAGCACTTAGCCAGTTTTTACTTTCCCCTCAATCCTGCTTATCATTTCTTAACAATTTTGGATATACATTATACATGGAGAGAAGAACAGAACTTAGCATCAAAAAGACGATAATAATACAATTTACACAGCAGATGGTGATTATGCAAAACAAATAAAATTAGGAATATAAACTTCTATAAATTTGGGGTTAACTTAATAAATTCTATATAGAAAAGATGGCAATGAATGTGGGCATGTTTAAAGGAACTTATAGAAACACTGGAAATGAGGGGTGACCAAAATAATCCAATAAGTATAGGTAAAAGGAGACCAACGAAAATTATAGTGCAGAACATCAAAATAAACAGAGGTGAATGGTCGATCTCAATCCTTACAACTCAATACATGACATGCATTGCATTAGGAACCCAAAAGCTGAATGGAATAGAAAGAACAACTGAATTAAGAAGATAGGAAAGAACAGGAGATAATCTCTCCTCCAAGAGTTTCCCCTTCACATTAGAGTTGCTACTCCATTCACAAACTTTACAATATTCAAAAGATACTATCTACCCTTTGACCTTTGTGTTCTCCTACTTATATACACATACTCTCTAACTAATCCAAATAATTAAGTAACCAACTATAGCAACTCTACTACATTAACAGATTTAATTAGATATTATTATATATCTCGTAACACATTATGTCATGATTGGTGTCAATTAATCAATGTACCTAACTCTATATACCGAGAAAAGAGGTTTTCGGTTACCATGGCAGTCAATAAATAAACCATCAAATGCTCAGCACTGCTTTTGTATAACTAAGAATATAAGTTTTTAGTTTATTATCAGAATATCTTGAACCCAAATCAAAGCAACATTTAACAAGGAGGAGTACTCGAAGTTTATTCTTCTGTAGTTCTAAATCAGTTGTGTTAACAAATAGAGAGGTTAAAAGGAATTTGTAACTGAATAAAGTTTCTCCCAAACTTCCGTCCTCAACTAGAAAATATTTCCAACAAGTAATCAACATAGTGAAAAATACATACAGAACAAAATCACAAGAAAATTAAACAAAGAACAAAGTTTCTCACATGCTAAGCCATCCTGATTCCTGAATATGTTTACAATCAAAATAGTATTATTTAGTTATCTGTTACAAGGAATGAGATTCTTAGACTCACCAAATGCCTAGCAGACAAAACCTTCTGCAAAGCCTTCACATCAGCTTGAAAACCAGAAGAAGCCATCACACATTTCTCAGCTCTGTTGCGAAACAAAACACAAACCCCAAAAACCTAGTTTAGACTTGGCATCTTTTAAAAGCATGAACACAACTAAAAAAAGGCATTTCCTAATGCTATGATCAAGAAAATTAACACCACTACAAGTTTTACAATAATAAAAAACCAATTGGGTTTCAGCAATATATATATATATGTGTGTGTGTGTGGAGAGAAAGAGAGAGAGTTGTGTAGGATAAGAAATAGCTTACAGGTGAGAGATTTTGGAGTAATCGCGAGTGAGGATGCTGTAACCGGTGGACATCCTCGTATCGGCTGCGATCACACAGTAATCCGATCCGGCAATCGCGACACAAGATCTACAAATAATAATAATAATAATAATATTAAAAAGATAATAATTGAAAAATAGTTTATAAAGCTGAGAGAGAGAGAGAGAGAGAGAGAGAGATATTACCCTCCATTGTTGTCATATGGAGACCAATTGGCATGTTGTTTAGTCATGGTAAAGAGAACTGGAAAACACGACAAAAAAAATGTTAACAAGATGAAGACGAGTGTAATGGAGACGAGAGTATATAGGGGTGTCACGGGTGATAGGGTATATGCAATTATTGTGACCGTACAGGAACCAAATGATATACAGGTTGGTTTGGTTCGGGTAATCTGTTCAACTTTTTAAAAAAATGTGGAAAATTGCAATTTTTCCAGAACTCTATATCTGCTGCAATTATCACAAACCATAATATAATTACTCTGAACTCAATATCTTCTCCAATTATCACAAACCATGATATAATTACAATTGAAAAAAACAAACCAACTTAGCAATCCAAAATACAAATCACAATTCTTCCAAACACAAACTTAGCACTTCACCAAAAAACAGAAGCAATGAACTTAGCAACTCAAGCCAAATGGACAAACTAACCAAATCAAACAAAAAAAACAAAGAAAAAACTAGCCAAAACAAACAACAATCAAACAGATTCATATCCAGGGAAAAATTGAGGAACGGAATTACACAAACATTAAACCCATGACCAAGAGAGAAAAAAAAAAATTCTCATTCACCCATAGCAACCTAGCTACTTCCACAAAAAGCAGTCCCACCCTTCATCCATAACTTGAATATCATCATCATCCACACATTTTTCAGCACCACAGGTATTCATATTAGAAGAAGACGACAAAGATTTACAATTCCTGGCTTCTAAGAGTGAAAATGGCACCAACAAAGCAACAACAAACTTAAATCAGAGGCCAACCAACAAACAGAAAATGCAAACATCAGCAGAAATAATGGTCTCTTTGGATTGGCTTATTTGAGATATTCTGCTGGTATAAGCACTTTAAGGAGAAGTTTTAAAGTTATAAAAACAGCTTATTTTCTTAAGCTCTCCGAGATAGCTTATGAAAACAGCTTATAGCTTTTACGAAAAAGTAACTTAATTTCAGTTTATCTATGGTTAAGGAAACAGCTTATACATAAGTGCTTATAAATAAGCTGCAAATTAAGCTATTCATCCAAACAAAGCCAAAATCTAATTCAAAAGCAATAATCAACCATCAGAGAAATCGCAACACATAATCAATAACAACAAATAAATTATACACAATGTTAGAGGGATCACAACTCATAATCAAATAGAACAAAGAGAGATCGAAATTCGCTCAGGAAAAAACAGAAACAGCAAAAAAAATAGAACGAAAGTCTCACCAAGGCGGAGCAAGCTTTGCTGTGGTGGCCGGAAACGATTCGGAACGCGGTGGTTCTTGGTGGTTAGGGTTTGCGATTGAAGCTTTTCGCGATTTGAGATTTGTTTCTTACTGGTTCTAATAACTTCACCTTAGTTTCTTTCTTTCCACGTTTTTTTTTTCTCTTTGTTTTTTTTTTCGGTTTTTGGGATTGGGCCATCTTTCTATAAGATGATAGATATTTGAGAGTTGTTATCCTTCCACCCCCTTATGTTCTTAAAACCCCACCCTAAATAATTTATTTATTTTGAGCTGCTAAAATTGTCCCTCTACGAATTAGTCAATCCAGACAAAAGCGTTTGGATGAACCAATTTTGTACAAAATATTTTAGGCCCAGTTTGTTTCAGGTTTTTTTTTTTTTACTGAAACAAACGCACCTTTAAAAGGCAATTCATCTTCTCCACTATCATTTACATTTTTCACAACAAAAAACTCAAAACTTTTAGCTTACTCGCATTTAACTTCAAAACTCCTATTTGGACCGAGTTTACATCTAATACATCACATTTGAAAATCTTTATAACACTTTACCTATTGCATCATTTTCAATAGGGGTGTTCAAAATTGAGCAAAATCAGAAGAAAAACGCCAGCCAAAGCAACTCAAACCGAAAATATAAAAAATAGTGTAAAGTTTGGATGTGTTTGTGCCAATTTTACACTCGACCATGTGGTTCGGTGTGGGTGTGCATGTGTGTAAAAGTTGCTACCTCACAACCGTAACATGCATGGTGATGAAATGCAAGTGCCTGTGTGTATCTTCATCATGATCTAATTGACTTGTTCGATGTATTATTAACCATGTTGACAAAGATAGGGTCAAAATTAGATAAAGGACAAAAAAGACACAAAACATCGTGCAAAGTGGGATGCAAGTGTTCACTCTACTCCCTCGCTCGCATCGCAAGCACGATTGTATTGTGTGTATTGCTGCAGTCTCTTTTTTCCCCTCTCACACAAAAATTCATACAAAGGATGTGTTGTAACTAATGAGGATATTAACAATTTTTTGTGATATATATAAAGGTCATATTTAAAGACACAAGATGGACTCTATTATTTGCAAAGAGCCTCCTTCCCCGTCCTTTCACCACCATTTTTTATCAACCAAATCAATTATCATGGCTTTAGTCTCCAACTCTTTTGTCATTTTCACCACCATTCTTATCATTCTCGCAATAGAATCAATCAACCACACTCCACACTGCAACAAAATAACCAACACAACAAAACCAGGCAAATTTAATTCAATAATGGTATGAGGTTCACCGTCTCTTCGTAGTATTGGATTTGTCTACTTTTTTATTCTACTAACAAGAGGACATGCAAGAGTTATACTCGGCATGCCACAACTAGAAGATCTACCTCCACTATTGCACGCTGATGAAGCTACACAAGAAAAGAAGGGGGGAGTTAGAGTCATCTCAGTTTTGGAGTCTTTTGCCTTTGCAACAAGGTGTGTGCTCTCTCGTTTATGGGTGCCAATGAGAATAATACTAATAGTCCCCATACCCGTGGTTCGAATAAAACCTCATAGACGAGCCCCATGTTGGTAGCAACATTCGTACTTCGTACTCGTGCCCTCTGGGTATCTAAGTACAGTACTCATACATGTTACCCGCATTTTTGTTAAAAATAGTTGATCAATTACAAAAATATGATATCCAAGATTATAACTTAGTTGTGAAATATTTTTATCAAACCCAAGAAAAAGTCAGAGGAGTTTGACTAAATTGTTACACGACCTTTACTTTTTATCTAGAATTGTGGCATAAGTAAATTATCAATAATGCACAAGTTCATATTATGTTATTGTATTTTTTAAAAATGTTATGCATATATTTTTATATAATAGTATGAATAAAAAATATAAATATATATTACGCGGGTATGGGGAGAGATGGGTACTATAGATACGAGCATGGGTGTTTACCCATACTCGTATCTATAATGTGTGTGTTTTTACCCTATCTGACGTGTGTGTTTTATGCAAGTATCCATTGAGCATGTGTTCAATTGTCATCTCCAGTCTCATTTACGACTGAATGTATTAGAGTTATTTTTTTTTCGATACAAATAGTTGTTAGTTTATTCATTAGTTTTGTGATAGTTAATACGATGATAAGATGACAAGCTTTTGTATTTATGTTAACGTGTCTTCGTTGCCAGTGGTGGAGCCAATAATTTTTTTATGGGTATACATAATGTCACAAATATTTACAAAAAAGAGTTGCATGTTAACTGGTATTGTTGTTTTTATTTTACTCCTTTAACATTAGTTTGATTCTTCACTTAGCAATAAGTTGTTTTTTTGTTAGGAATCAAACTCATGACGTAAATCTCGTAGGCAAGGCATTTATCCACTTTGTTGGACTGCATACATATTACTTATAATGCACATGTTAATATATATAATATAACATTTAGTTAAATATGTAACATCTATAAATATATGAATTTTGATAAATTATTTAATATTCAAAAGTCTACGATAAATTATTTAATTTATGACCCTAACTGTGATCCGGTAACCAAGAACTCTGCATTGAACTATTGACGAGTAGTCCAGACATACTTTTTAACTTTCCAATGTTAAGTTAAACCTGAAAATCACCCAAACACAGTGAGCACAAAACTCAGTAGCATGGAATATAAAATGTACTTTGATGTTTCTAGCCATGCATGGTGTACTAGGTATAGAGAAAATTATCTCATCATTATTACTAAATAATAAACTCATATAACTATTGACTATATTACTAATAGACAAAGAGTAATATACAGAGGTGTTCATATTCACAAATAAATTGTAACTTTAATCACTTTAGCTAGACACTTAGGATTTGCCTTTCAACTGAATTTTCGTTGTTGCCCTCCAGTGTCATCTTTAATTAAACACTTAGGATTTACCTTTCAACTGGATTTCTATTATTTCTCATGTTTGCCCTACGGTGTAATCTTTATATAAACACTTAGGATTTTCCTTTCAATTGGATTTCCATCGTTTCTCAGGTTTTCCCTACAGTGTCATCTTTAACATAATCTCGCAGTACTACATGTTTATCTGTTGTTATTCATTAGTTGTACTTTTAATTGAAATTGTAAACGACATGAGTTTGCTCTCAAACTTATTACATTCTACCACTAATCTATACTCTCACATTATTCATGTGAATTGAAGTGGTCAAGGTAATAAAAAATAACAACAACGACATAGTAGAGTATGCCTAGTAAACAACAAGTCACAAGGTATTAACAAGTCAGACACACATCAAAACCAATAATACAATCCAATCATGGCACAAATACATGAACATCATTGAACACCATAGAAATTTTCATTCTCAAGGTTACCAATTGGTCCTTATTTAACAAGTCACGCTTAAAATTACTTCAAGTATTTAAAGAAAACACTAAACTCTAACATAAGATTTATGTTCACATAGTTGCCGAGGCGTATGGATACATTCTAAAATTATGAAATTCACTATGAATAAACTACTAGTTGTCTTCTATCAAACACAACTAGTCCCATTTAAAATAGAGTTTTTAAGCTCAAGATATGCTCAATCTAAGCACACAAGTTTCAAAGAAATTTTACAGCATCATGACCTAATTCATAATACCATAAAAAATCGTACAAATAAGATAAAATTATAAAACTTTCCAGTAACAAAGTGTTATAATTGAGCTTTCAAACCCAATTAGTTTCATTCAAAAATGATGTTTCTAACGCAAATTATATGTATTTGAGTTCAGCTGCGTGTTAATGTTTTTTGAATAGAAAATTACAACTTCTTTTTTTATTTCCATCACTTTTCATTCTACCACATATCTTTCCTCAATTTTAACAATCATATCAATACATACTAAGACACTATAACTCTAAATGTATGAATTCATTGATCATATTACATTAGGGTATAGGGTAACCACCTTATTTTTCTATTATTTCCCTTTCCCAAATTTTCTTAAAGTTGAAAAGGAATCAAAGTAAATACATCAAACACCTAGAATGCATTCCAATATCATGTAATAGAAACAAACATAATCACGTTAGAACATAAATTTACCCAAACATGCAATTATTCAAGAATCCTAATACACCCTATAGAGGTTTTGAGTTTGGGATAAAACTATGTTACCTCATTAAGCCTTTGAGAGTAGAAGTGATGACGAGAATACCAAATTGATATACAATGTTAATATTAATCTATTTACAATGCTAACCTCTCTCTCTATCAGCCCTCTCTCCATTTCCCTTCTTCTCTCCCAAGACAATATCTTCTCTCTTCGATCTTCTCTTTCTCTTTTTCTTTCTGCAATTTCTTTATCTCTTGTTCTACTTGTAAGGTGAGGTTAGTGATATTGAGTGAGAGAAATTGCATGTATTTTTATTGGTCTTGAATTGATTTAGCGGTACATAATAAAAGATGGTAGGTTTATACCTTAATGGACCGCTAACTTGGGCTTGGTTCACTCTAAAATTCTACTTGATCTAATCTTTCAACACTCACCCATAATCAAATCATACATGATTTGTAAATAGTGTGAATATTCATACATTAAAGGATAATAAATAATAATAATATTAATAAATATGATGACAATGTTAATAATAATAAAAACATAATTATTCGGTTATGAAATTTGAGGATGTTACATATACCTATTGAAAATGTTTTTTTTTAACTTTGGGGTGGCCGTGGCACCCCTGTCCCCAGGAAGTCCAAAATCTTGGAATATAGGCATAAGAAAATATATAATGATGTTTGAAGCACAACTCATAAATAAAGGATCAACATCCCGATAAAGTTTAAAATTAATCCTCTAGTCCAGCAAAATTCTAAGATGTAACTTAAATTTCTAATATTTTTCAAAATTTAGCGAGTTAAACTAATTTTACACTTAAAAGATTACCAATAGACATAAATCTCTCACCTTAGTAGCATTAACACATATACATGTTATCTTATCACAAAAGATTTAAAACTAGCAGTCCTTATACAAAAGGGAAGTATAAACATTTTATCTCATAAGAAGAGTAAAAGAAAAAATACAAGATGTATGCATAAGTTCAAACACATGCAGCAGCGATAACATATCAATGTCAATGTTGGTAAACTCACACAACCTTGCCAGTTACTATTCTCATACCACAAAAGCATGTAGATTCAATAAATTCTTTTGACAAAGGCCACAAGATTTTTTTATTTTTTTTATGTATATTGTTGCACAAAATGCTAAAACCATGGACCAAGCCAGCATGTATAGATTGAAAAGTCTAAGATCTATAAAGTTATTATCACGTATTAATGCAGGTATAACTCACCGGAAGCAACTCAAAATAATAATTACCAACAATCTCAATATTAAGGTTTCTAATTAGATAAATGACTATCTTTCTTAACTAGATAGAAAATAATAATTACCAACAATCTCAATATTATGGTTTCTAATTAGATAAATGACTATCTTTCTTAACTAGATAGAAAATAATAATTACCAACAATCCCAATATTAAGGTTTCTAATTAGATAAATGACTATCTTTCTTAACTAGATAGAAAATGGTAATGCATGTAGTTTTGGAAACACCACATCATAGTTTTAAGATAATGAATTTACATCCATTTAGATACAATTAGTGAATATATGAAGGCATGATAGTTTTTTTCCTTCTCAAAGTTTTGAACCAACATGCCAAATTACATGAATTAATTAGGCAATATAACTAATTAACAATCCAATAGAACATGATTTGTTTTCTTCCTAAATTGTCTTAAAAACAGTGTTTACATATAAGATAACAATTTAATGGCTAAGAGACAATGAAAAGAGGTGACTATAACATATATTTAGCTCATTGACTCATACGCATAATCTAACTTCATTGTTGAATTGGCCTAAAAGGATTCTTTCAAGAAGAAAATACTTCATGTAATTTAGAAAGACATGCAAAAGTGGCTAGTACATAATTTTCTAGAATATATTGTCAATTCATTAGATCTTGTTTAAATATATGAACAAAGACAAAATTTGGCTAACAAACCGTCTTTAAAAAGTTTAATCAAACTAGTTTACAAATTAAATTTTACTTGAAAGATTTGCTCCCCAAGGAATGTAGTTTCAATAAACACCTATTGTGTTTCAAAAACAAAAAACAAAAACTGAACATCACTTTAACTTTTTTTTATTGTACTTCAGTGATCTTTTAATGTATGATATATTTTTTAATTAATCAATTTGTTTGTGTTTTATTATATATATATATTGAATATATATATATATATATTAATTAGTTTATTTTACAAGATATATATTAATTAGTTGTTTATAATATATATCGCCTCCCTTAAAAAATATGTTGCCTAAACTTAACTAAATTTGCATTTGAAAAGGAATAAATATTAAGAGCAAATTTATAACATAAATTCAAGTAAGGAGTTTTTTATTTTTATTTTTTATAATTACGGTGTATATGTAAATTTAAATATAATTATGCTACGAAGGATAAATTTGTCTAGAAAAGGATAAAATCGTATAATTAGTTAGTTGATAGTTAACCTTTAAGTTGCCATTATATTATGATATAAATTATAATATTAAATTTTATATTTTAGAATAAATTATAACTTTGTTATTCAATCAATTAACCTTATAAGTTACATAAATTTTTCACATATTTCAATGTATTATTATAAACTATAATTAAAACATATATAGAGTAAATTTCTCCAAAAAGGGTTAAACATCCATTTAAGCATAGATAAGATTTCTTATCCATATATATATATATATATATATATATATATATATATATATATATATATAAGTTTTTAAACACAATAACATGTCAAGTTTTCAAAATGTCAAACTCAAATATACAAAATAAACCTATATTAATAGACTGTATACAAAATAAACTCAAGATTTCTTTTCCTACTTAATGTTATTTTTTTTACTATTAAGTCAATACTTGTATGATAACTATATTTTCCTGTTAACTATATTTCCCTGTTAACGTCTCTCATATTGAATATAGTTATAAATTTCTTTGAAAAACAATAAAATATTAGTTTAAGCCTTTAGGGTTTCTTATATATCTTTGGGTTAAATATGTCATTGGTCCTTACATTTTGCCCCCTTTGAAGAACAATCCTTATATTTTAATAAAGACTAAAATATGCTTTTGGTCCCTGCAAATATAGCGAGTTTGGGTTTTGGAAACCCAAATCAATGACAAATCAAACCCAAATTCAACTTCAGTCATCTTCTCCGAGGATAAAGAAGAATGGGGAATTGGAAACCCTCCCCTTTTTTAATTTTGACAAACAAATTTTATTTTAATTAAATTGATTTATAAAATGTTTAAAATAAATTAGATGCCATGTGTGCGCCATATGTATACGATTGTACGGTCATCCTCAGCCACCTAAGCAAAAACCAGCCAAATCAACAAGAAAGTGGGTCAAAAGACTATTTTAAAAAACAAAAAATTTTGCAGGGATGAAATTCAATTTTTTTTACCAGGGACCAAAACCCAAACTCGCTATATTTGCAAGGACCAAAAACATATTTTAGCCTTCAATAAATGTTTTGAAAATCCCTACATTTTTCATTCGTTAGCAAAAATTGTCCATATTGTCAAATTATGGCCAATTACCAAATAGATTGTTGACGTGGCGATTTTTTTACGGGTTTTTAATGGATTGGGCAGAAGGAAATGGGTATTTATGACCCGATCCATTTCATATGGGATTTAAATCCCTAGATTTCCAAAAATCTTCTTCCTCCTTACGAACTCCCATCTTTCCCTAAATTTCCAAAAATCTTCTTCCTCCTTACGAACTCCCATCTTTCCCTCCAAAAATCCCTAAATACCCATTTTCTTCTCCCCCTTAACTTCTTTGAAAGTTTGGCATTTTTTTGGATCTCTCCCATGAACTAATCAACCTATTGTATCTTCAAACATATTTGGTGGCAAGGCTTTCAATCCTTGGAATATGGTTTCAGCTTCATTAAGACCATACTACAACAATTTCTTTCATATATAAATATTGTCTTAAACAAGTAAATTGTCTCTTAATTGTATTTTACTGTTAATCACTTGATTAAAATACAAATTAGCACTAATCAATTCTTTAATTAACATTCATTTAATGTGTGGGACCCATCGCCACATATACATCCATGTGGATATTACACGTGTATATGATTGTTTGCCACATCATTAAAAATTTGGGGCCCACTAGCTGCTACGTCAGCTTCTCGTAATAATTTGACAACAAGGACTATTTCTGCCAACGTAGGACAAACGTAATGATCTTAAAACATCTATTGAAATGTAAGGACTATTCTTCAAATAGGGCAAAATGTAGGGATCAAAAACATATTTAACCATATATCTTTTGCATTTATTTATTTTTTAATTAAATTATGTTCCTTGTACTCGACCCTCTAACTTTAAATTCCTGACTCCGCCCCTAACTAACCACCTTTTAACTCTACCTAGTCTATCCTGACCCAATTCATCACCTTGTTTACTTATGAGGAGTGTTATTTGAACAACCATTTAGTTGACAACTTATGAGACAACCATAATTTACAAAGAAAAAATAAATATTTGCACAAAAATCAATACAATATAAAGACAAAGTAAAAAATAATGTGAGTATGAGAGAGAAAATTGTGAATATAAATTATGAGAAAATAAATGTTCAATTCTTTTGAGGGGTATAAATGTTCAAATATGTATTTCTCATTACTTATACACTAACCGCCTTTTATTTAAAGAGTTATGATTGGATTTGAATAAAAAATGATTATCTTGTAAGTATATTTGTTTATGATATCTTTGAGATCCGAATAGATGGATGAGTTTGAGACAGCTCTTGACTAGAGAGTTTGATTAAATAAAAGTATGAGTTTGAAGATTCTTTCCTAGTTGTCTTGTTTCGTCTTCATCGGGAAAAACCATAACTAACTCATTACTCTATAAAGAAACTTTATCCCCACAAATCACAACAATTCATTTTTTTCTACTTTTCTCAGCTATCATAATCACAATCATTTTTTTTTTTGAAGAATTATAATCATCATAATCATAACAACAACAATATTAATAGGAGGTCGTGTTTGGTTCGTTGAATTGAATTTCCGTGCTCTTGAAGAAGAAATGGGATCATTGAAGAAGATGGATTCGGTTGAGCGAGATTTGAAGAACGATTCTCCAATATTATTTGTTAACGGAATTCGTAGAGTTTTGCCTCATGACTTAGCTCATTTCACTCTACTTGAATATCTCAGAGGTATATTATTATACTCAATTTTCACCTTATTTACTTAGCGTGTTTGAATCTACTTATTTGAGTTTATCTACTAATACAAACACTTACGACTTGTGAGATTGTTTGGAAGAGCTTATAGAAACAGCTTATAACGAGTTTGTCTGAATTGACTTATATGAGTTTATTTGATGTAAGCCCTTGTGAGACTGTTTAGGAGAACTTATTACACGTTCATATGTTGTTTTCAACATTTTTCTATAAGTTCAAGATAGTTTATGAAAACAGCTTATAACTTATACAGAAACAATTTTGCTTTATTTTATCGTGTAATAGAAATAGCATATTTATAAGCAATTAGTATATGATAAGGGCTTGTGCTATAAGCTGCAAAGTAAGTTGTTTATCCAAAAAGGACTATGTCCATAAGCTATTTTCAGATTATTTTTATAAGCTAGCTGATTAAAACAGTTCATAGCTAGTAAGATGACAAATTATAATTATTTTATATTGTTGTAGAAATAATTGCTACATAAGCACTTATGCTATATGTTCTTAATAAGACCGATTTTTAGCTTAAGTCAAAGTCATTTGGTTCATGAACCAAGTTTAGCGAGTTAATTCTCGAAACTGAGTCTTGAACTAATTTGAGTTGTGGTTTGGTTGATTACCAACCCTACATAAGCACTTCGTGTTTAAATTGAAATTTTGTTTTCTCATATGCACTTAATTTTGGTTGTCGATTTAAATGTTTTCCTTTGTGAAGCTAAACTGATTATAGTTTTCCACTCTCTTTGGTATAAAAGATATAGGTTTGACAGGGACTAAACTAGGCTGCGGTGAAGGTGGTTGTGGAGCTTGTACTGTTATGGTTTCTCATTATGATACAAATTTGAGGAAAACTTTGTGAGTTTTTCTTTCTCATACTGTGCGCTCCTACTACTTTTGAAATGATTCATTCTTGTCTCCTAACATAAGGCTTACGATTTTAGTTTGAAAATATTCTTTCAGACACTTTGCTATCAATGCTTGCTTAGCACCTCTATATTCTGTTGAAGGGATGCATGTGATTACAGTGGAGGGACTTGGAAGCTGCAGGCTTGGATTGCACCCTATCCAGGTGATTGTTTATGATGCACTTTATTATTTATTGACTTTGGTTATTATCTTTCGTGTTATTTTGAATTGATATTTATCCATCGATACTTTGTATTTATTAGTGTGATATCCTTTCCAGGAATCTCTGGCTCGTACTCATGGTTCACAATGTGGATTTTGTACACCTGGTTTTGTCATGTCCATGTATGCGTTATTGCGGTCAAGTCAAACACCGCCTAGTGAAGAACAAATTGAAGAATGCCTTGCTGGAAATTTATGCCGATGCACGGGTTACAGAGCAATATTGGATGCATTCCGGGTCTTTGCCAAAACTAATAATTTGTTATATACTGGTGTTTCTTCAACGAGCCTTCAAGAAGGCCAGTCTGTTTGCCCATCAACCGGGAAACACTGTTCATGCAACTTAGACAGTGTAAATGATAAATGTGTAGAAAGTGTTGATAGACATAAACCTACTTCCTATAATGAAGTAGACGGGACCAAATATACAGAAAAGGAGCTTATTTTTCCTCCTGAGCTGTTGTTAAGGAAACCAACCTTCTTAAATTTGACTGGATTTGGAGGGCTAACGTGGTATCGGCCTTTAACACTTCAACACGTATTGGATTTAAAAGCCAAATATCCTGATGCGAAGTTGCTAGTTGGTAATACTGAGGTAGGCATTGAGATGAGATTGAAGAGAATACAATATCAAGTTCTGGTTTCTGTAATGCATGTGCCAGAACTAAACGTTTTGGAAGCTACGGATGATGGCATAGAGATAGGTGCTGCAGTGAGATTATCCATTCTCTTGAATTTTTTCAGGAAGGTTGTGACTGAGCGAGCTGCTCATGAAACTTCATCTTGTAAAGCCTTTATTGAACAACTAAAATGGTTTGCTGGAACACAGATAAGAAACGTTTCATCAATTGGTGGAAATATATGTACTGCCAGCCCAATATCAGACTTGAATCCTCTCTGGATGGCAGCCAGAGCAAAGTTTCGAATTATTGACTCAAAAGCGAACATCAAGACAGTACTAGCAGAAAATTTCTTCCTGGGTTATCGCAAGGTGGATTTGGCATCTGATGAAATTCTCCTGTCAGTATTCTTGCCATGGAATAGGACCTTTGAGTTTGTAAAAGAATTTAAACAGTCCCATAGAAGGGATGATGATATTGCAATTGTAAATGCGGGTATTCGTGTTCATCTTAAGGAACATAGCGAAAACTGGGTTGTTGCTGATGCATCAATTGTTTATGGTGGAGTAGCACCATGTTCACTTTCTGCCATAAAAACTAAGGAATTTCTCATTGGAAAGATTTGGGACCAAGACATGTTGCAAAATGCATTGAAAATTCTGCAAAAGGATATAGTACTTAAGGAAGATGCTCCTGGTGGAATGGTAGAGTTCCGGAAATCTTTGACTCTGAGTTTCTTTTTTAAATTTTTTCTATGGGTGTCTCATCAAATGGATGGCATCAAAGAGTCTATACCAATATCCCATCTATCTGCAGTGCACTCAGTCCACCGGCCACCAGCTACAGGATCTCAGGATTATGAAATCATGAAGCATGGGACATCTGTCGGTTCTCCCGAGGTTCATCAATCTTCTAGACTTCAGGTTCGTTGAGCTTATAATGTAAACTCATGTCGCAAATTCATTAATTATGCATTCATCTATAGATTTGTTAGTGTTCTACTCACTCAAGCATTCTTGTATCTTCTTTTCTACTGCTTGCTTCTCTTTTTGTTTAACTTTAAAAAATATGACATTGTGAAGGACTAGATCATTATACTTATCTCTGTTGCGGAATTTCTAACTGTAAAAGTCAGATGTTAAATATATGAGATGCATCCCAATGAATCCTGTATTGTCTATTGTTCTCCCTAATCAAACGAAAATTATAACCTCAATGCTGGCTATGTCTGCTTTTTCCCAATAATATTCTTGCGTCAACTCAAGGCATGTTACTGACGTCGATGCCTTTGGGGTCATTCAATAACAGACAGACATGTTTTTTATACAAAAATAATAAGCATTGATGCAAAATTCCCTTTTCCATATATGTTCTAATTAGAAGTATATCGGATCCATTTTTTTTAAGACCAGAGAGAGAATGAAATGTGAATATTAGTTGATTATATTTGAGTACAAGCATAAAGGCTGTTATTTAGACGCACAATAATCAAGCAAAGGGAAATGAAATATCCTAGTAATTATAGGCTATTCTAAAGATGTATTCAGAAAATAGAAAAAGGAAAGAGTGAAATACTCTATCCTAAAATAGTGTTATTTACATATTTACAACATACCATCTCAAGCTGGTGAATGGATGTTCAACATTCCCGGCTTGCAAGAAGCTGATAAAATCGCTCCGTGCAAAAGGTCTTAACTAGTACATTTACTAGCCGATATTCAGAAGGAACACATGATATATTAATTGAGTCTTTCATAGGTTTGTTTCTTGTTGTATATATTAATTGCTTGCATCCTTTGTTACCTCCTCTTTCTCTCTGCCATGTTTTCAATTGTTATTCTCTATCTTTCTGTTATGTTTGGCTTACAAAATATGTCCTTTTCTATTTAGTAAAATGTTGGCTTCATGATTCTTACAACTTACATTCAGGTTACAGGAGAAGCATTATATGCTGATGACACACCAATGCCTCCAAATGGCTTGCATGCTGCCTTAGTTTTGAGTAGAAAACCCCATGCCCGAATACTTTCAATTGATGATTCAGTGGCCAGGTCTTCACCTGGTTTTGTGGGCTTGTTTCTAGCCAAAGATATACCAGGTGATAATATGATTGGAGCAGTTGTTGCTGATGAGGAGCTTTTTGCCGTAGAATATATCACTTGTGTGGGTCAGGTATCTAGCTTACTGAATATTCTCTCACTTGTGATCTGTTTTTTTTTTTAGCTTAACGGGAATGGAGTTCTCCTGCTTCCTTTGTGTGGCATTTGCTGTTTGTGCCCGTTCTTAACTGACGGTGTTATGTTATGAAATGAAGATCTTCAAAGTCACTTGCAAAACAGAAGAAAATTATGATATGCAATGCATTAGATGTAAATATATATTGTGCACATGCATGAATTAGACTTGTAGTGCATACTATAGCTAGTGAGGAGACTTGCATTATTTTGGTATACAACACTTTATGATCTACGTATTAGAGTTTTAATTCAGCATTATGTAAAGAAGACTAGTATGTCTCTACTTCTCCTTATTCAAGACTCACGTCTCTTCATGCATTGACTTTTATTCTCACACTTTTCATTACTCTCTATTGTACCCTGTAAGCCTTGCCTGCAATTCTTTTCACACAAGTATACTGTAATAAAATCGGGTTGCTGAACCGAGTTGGAGCCTCTAGAATATTCTACAATGATCTTATCAGCTCATAATACAATAAATTGCAGTTCCAGATCTCACATAGTATCATGATGATTTTCCCAATTCACTGCGTCTACCTGTTCTCAATCACTCTGAATGCCCACTTAGCCTTGTACTATTAACTGTCTTTCACTTCCGGCATATTTATGAACAAATCTTGAAGTTGAATTTGGCTGATGACCTATAAACTGTTGGTTATGAATTCTCGTGGAATATATAGTCTTTTATTAGCCTTTTGCTATTATTAGTTGATTGGTTTTACATGTATTTTCCAGGTAATAGGGGTTGTTGTGGCTGACACTCATGAAAATGCAAAGACAGCAGCAAGAAAAGTTCACGTTGAGTATGAAGAGCTCCCAGCTATCTTGTCAATACAGGACGCCATCAATGCTAGAAGTTTTCATCCCAACACAGAAAAGCACATGAGAAAAGGTGATGTTGATCACTGTTTTCAGTCTGGCAAGTGTGACAGAATAATTGAGGGGGAAGTTCAGATAGGAGGTCAGGAACACTTTTATCTGGAGCCACATGGCAGTTTGGTATGGACAGTGGATGGTGGAAACGAAGTTCATATGATATCATCTACTCAAGTAAGTTACATAATGTTGTAGTGAACGCCTACAATTTATATTTTATGTATCTTTTGGAACTTGCAGTTTCTGAAATCTTTTGCTTGTTTCATTGTATCGATTGCATTATGGAAATTTCAGCCAAGTATTACTCAACCACTTGTTTGTTTTTGTATAATTAAGTGTCAAGAACTGCAGATCAGTATAATGATGTTCAAGAATTAACAAATAACAATGGACAATGTTACAGAACCATTATGCCAGCTTTGTCTTTGGCATAGTTAATATTTCTTTGCTACTGCATGTTTTTTTTATGCTGCCTAACCCTAAGTGGGAAATGGAATTTTCCTTTGAAAAAACCATCTTATAAGGTGGTGGTAATAGGGACATTTCAAATTGTATTTTATGATGACAATTCCATTGAAAAGGATTCTCAAACTAAACAACTTGACGTGTTCTGGCTTGGAAGAAATAACTGCGTTGTGATAATATCATTGTGTTATTGCAGGCCCCTCAGAAGCACCAGAAATACGTTTCTCATGTTCTTGGCCTTCCCATGTCAAAGGTAGTGTGCAAAACTAAGCGAATTGGTGGTGGATTTGGGGGAAAGGAGACAAGATCAGCTTTTATTGCTGCTGCGGTTTCAGTTCCATCATATCTGTTAAATAGACCTGTGAAAATCATACTGGATCGAGATGTAGACATGATGATAACTGGGCAACGCCATAGTTTTTTAGGGAAGTATAAGGTATTGCCTTATTTACATAAATAGATTTTAATTGTCTATTTCATCCCACATCAATATTTAGTGTAAAACTAAATCCTGTGAATTATTTTCATTTAAATGTCATCTAGGTCTAAGAGCTACTGATCATTCTATTTGTGCCAGAAATACGAATTTGACAATATCTTGATATTTCTGAGTGATGCTTGAAATGGTGGCATATAATATACTGTTTAGCACCCTACTTTTTCTCATTTTGATGCCCATTGGCCCTTGTTTTGCTTTCTTACAACAACGACCAAGATTTATCCCACTATTTGGTATTTAAATGCTATAAAAAAAAGAATTTGACACAGGAGAAACGGTCAACCTTGTTTTGTTTCTCTCACCCTTGGTTTCTTACATCCCAATGTTCCTCTCTATTGTTTGAGACTTTGGGTGCATTATTAGCATTGGTTTCTTCATTTTTGATGTGGTTGGGTAATTAATTAGAGGCATTATTTGATTCAGGTTGGATTTACAAATGAAGGGAAGGTGCTTGCACTGGATCTTGAAATTTATAACAACGCTGGAAATTCACTGGATTTGTCACTTGCTATCCTTGAACGTGCTATGTTTCATTCAGATAATGTGTATGAAATACCAAATGTGAGGATAATGGGAAGGGTTTGCTTTACTAATTTTTCAAGCAATACCGCTTTCCGTGGATTTGGTGGCCCTCAAGGCATGCTTATTACTGAAAACTGGATTCAGCGGATTGCTGTGGAGCTCGATATGAGCCCAGAAGTGATAAAGGTAAGATATAAAATTTTGGATTATTGTCAATTTGGAGTTATACATATGAAATTGTACTGTCATCCTACTTGATGTTGGATTTTCTTGTGAATCTTCCTAAACTAAGTTTCCTTTTAGGAAATTAATTTTCAAGGTGAAGGATCCATTTTGCATTATGGCCAGATACTTGAGCACTGCCCTCTATCCCAGCTATGGAATGAACTGAAGTTATCCTGTGACTTTGTGAAGACACGCGAACAAGTTGACAAATTCAATGCTCACAACCGCTGGAGGAAGCGTGGCATTGCTATGGTTCCTACTAAGTTTGGTATATCCTTTACAACGAAGTTTATGAACCAGGTAAATTCTGACTTCCATCATGTTTTTGAGAAAAAGTGATTTTACAAGAAATTCTAGGAAATTCATGGATGATTAGAAGGAAGCTTGTCAAGTTTGTTTTATATGTTATGGTGGAAACAATTTTCTGTCACAAGATTGGATAGCTTCTGCAAGGGATAGGTTCATAGGTTATTTATCTGTTAAAGATATCTCCTAATTTGGTTTCAATTTTTTTTATTTGAATTTTAAACTTTTCCGTGTTCACTTGTATACTATTGGTGATTAAGCTTTCCCAGGAAAAATATTTCATTTGAACTCGAGCATTTTACCTGTTAAATAGGTTAACACGTTACCGTTTAGTGAAGGATTTAAGTTTGTTATTCCTCTAAGCACCAATAAACTTTATTAAACCTCTCTTGATGCTAAGAAAGTAAACAAAGATTAAGAATTGTGATCAAGAGTAGGGAATATTGTAGTATGAAGCAGAAAATATGGGTTGCGGGTTATACGTTACTTCAAATTTTTAATTATAACATATGCGGCTGAGTCTATCATCCAAAGGGTAAGGGTTTTATATGCTAGATTAGTTGTATATTACTAAGCTCAACCATTAATAAAAATCCCACAATGTTAGTAATGTGACTAAATACAATAAAATCTGTGTTAAAACAACATGGAACGGAAAGCAAGAAATAACTTGTAAATCAAAAAATTGAAAGAGCTTGATGGGTTAAATGCCACATGTATAATCTATTGTTTCAAAAATTCATTTGAGTGATTGTGTATTAATCTACATTACTTCCTAATTGTGCTTGATATTTTTGAGGTGCTTTTCATTGAAGATTTCGTTTCTATTTCATATTCCTATTTTCTTAGTTATGAAATAATTGCATTATAGAATAGAGATAACATCATGCTTGCGTATTTTCTCAACAACTGTAGGCAGGTGCTCTGGTTAATGTTTATACGGATGGAACTGTCTTAGTTACCCATGGGGGTGTGGAAATGGGGCAAGGTTTACATACGAAAGTTGCTCAGATCGCAGCGTCAGCTTTCAATATCCCCCTTAGTTCTGTCTTTATATCAGAAACAAGTACTGACAAGGTATTAAGTTACTCTTTTAAAAGATATCAAGAACTTGTGAAAATTATTTACGTGCGGCTCTCTTCTCTTCGTAAACATTCATAAATTTTAATAGGATTTAATCTATTTAGGGTCCATTTGAAATGGCTTATTGTTGACTTACTTGAGCTTATCTACTGACATAAGCATGGGACATAGATATATGATATATTTACAAATACATGCATTAGTCTTCACATAATTATTATTGTAAAAAAAAAGTCTTCACTTAATTATTTCATTTTCAATATACTTGTATATTAGATTATTATTATAATATACACGACACTAGTTTGATTTTTAAAATTTCATGTCTAAATAATAATTTTGTATTATGGAGATTGGTAAATTTTTTAAAATAATGACTTGATATATTATGGTATATCATAAATTATTAGTATATTTTTTATAATGGTTTGACTCTTTAATCATTTAATTTAAATTTTTTTATCTAACATCTTATTAGTTTTTAAAAAAAAAACATTTTATTAGTGGTACACATCTAAATACTTCAATTTTTGTAAGTGCTTTTCAATGTACAAAAGCAATTAGCTTACTCAATGAAGCACTTATGACATAAGCTCTCGTGTTATAGAGTATAAACTATTATGCTATAAGAACTTAAATAAGTTTTGTATCCAAACGGGGATTAATGTCTATGACAAAAGATATACACAAGATTTTCGTACGACATGGTTGAAACACAATTTGTGTGTAGTGTTAATTTTTTCTTGGAAATTAGAGTCTGCCAATAATTATTATTTTCTTTAGTTTTTTATGAACTCACTTCACTTCGAAAAGAAAAGCAGCATATTCAAGGTTTAAGACCCAAAAGTAAGGAGGAAAAGCAACACTAGCATAATATCCTTTCATATAAAACTTCATCGAATCTCCAAAGTAATTTCAGAAAATAACTAAAGCTTCCAAGACAAGATAAAAAACCTTGCTGATTATATTTTCAAATTGGAGTGTAGTATCATGCAGTGCTTTTCTGTTCAACTGGATTATCCTTTTCTTTTTCCTCCTTTTCCCCTTTATTGGACCTGTGCCTATTCTTTCCGATGCTAAGTTGTTTTCATTTCTTCGTGCTTGCTGTAATTAGGTTCCTAATTCTTCTCCAACAGCAGCTTCTGCAAGTTCTGATATGTATGGAGGAGCAGTTTTAGACGCTTGTGAGCAAATAAAGGCACGCATGGAACCTATTGCTTCTCGACATAACTTCACCTCATTTGCTGAGGTATGCTTGTATTTGCAGTTTTTGTTTCTCAGCCTATGAAGTGATCCGCTCAGAATAAATGACTAGAAAACTGATAGGAACCCAAATTAAGAGAAACAAAAGAAATAATATTATAGATTGAAAAGAAAATATTACAGAAGATTATCCCTCTGTAATCCTAGAGCAAAAGCTCCTCAGAGAAGACACATTTCTCTCTCTGCCCAAAACCAATAAGGTTCCTAATAATTCTGAATTCCCCCTAATGTTGTGGCCAAATGGCCATATTTATACAAACAAAGGGCATAAACTGCCTGTAACCGCTCCTAATCAATTCAAATTACTGCATAAACTGCCTAACCGCTGCTAATCAACACAAATACTGCATATTATACAAAATGCTAACTGCTCCTAAATAATATATATTAAAATAACTGACTGCATCAGCAGTTGCCCTATCAATACCACCCGATACCTAACATTAAGAGAAACAAAAGAAATGATATTATTGATTGAAAAGAAAAATATTACAGAAGATTATCCCTCTGTAATCCCAGAGCAAAAGCTCCTCAGAGAAGAGACATTTCTCTCTCTGCCCAAAACCAATAAGGTTCCTAATTGAATTATTTTGAAATTCCCCCTAATGTTGTGGCCAAATGGCCATATTTATACAAACAAAGGGCATAAACTGCCTGTAACCGCTCCTAATCAATTCAAATTACTGCATAAACTGCCTAACCGCTCCTAATCAATTCAAATTACTGCATAAACTAACCGCTCCTAATCAACACAAATACTGCATATTATACAAAATGCTAACTGCTCCTAAATAATATATATTAAAATAACTGAATGCATCAGCAGTTACCCTATCAATACCACCCGATACCTAACAAAAACCAAATTAATTAATTGTACTACTGACGTTTCTTTTTTTATTATAAATTTTAGGGAAATGCTAAAAAGTGCCTTTATGACGTTGATTAAGAGGATAAAAATAGAAATATTGCATTGGGAAATGGTGAAAAGTGATGAATTAGTAACTTTTTAAAAGTTAAAATATTGTTGAATCCAATGCAAACCTACTACTTTTGGTTTCCTTAACAAATGCGGGCACTTGTTAGCATAACCCTAAATTTTATACACATGCTGAGAGTTGGCAAGTCGAGAGAAAATTAAGAAAGCATTAAGAATATTCGAATTTCTGCGAAAATAACATTTAGTAGATATTATATATATTTTTTGTTTGAATATATTAGGTTTCATTAGTAATAAAAAAATAGATATGATTACAGTAGTTCGAGGCTTGATTAAGAAATTATGTGTACTATATCAGAATGTTATTGATAGGATTTGGATTCTCCAAATTCACTTTAAAGGTGAAAATGAGGAATTACAGCCATGTACATGTATAACAAACTACATTGTTCTTTAAACTTCGACCATAGATTTTGCAGTTAGTGGCTAACTCCTCATTTCACCCTCTAAAGTGGGGTATCCCTACTGAAGATATATGTTGTATAGGTTTGTCAACAAGTTGTAATTACAGGTAGCTTTTGTGATTGTCTCCGCTGTTATGAGGTGTCCTGTGGTTGAAAACTACTGAACATGTTTTGTTATGCTTTTGTCGTTTTCAGCTAGTTATCGCATGCTATATGGAGAGAATAGACCTTTCTGCCCATGGATTTTATATTACACCTGATATTAATTTTGATTGGATCACGGGTAAAGGAAATCCTTTTAGCTATTTCACTTACGGGGCTGCATTTGCTGAGGTTGAAATTGATACGTTGACTGGAGACTTTCACACTAGGGCGGCAAACATAATTTTAGATCTTGGTTATTCTCTGAACCCAGCGATCGATGTTGGCCAGGTGCTTTTCTTTTACAATTGGACATTGTTCTTTTTATTGATTTCCGGATAAGGAAGTAATTTATCAAAGATGGAGAAACAAGTGAGGATAGGAATTCCATTAATCAAAATGAGGATATTGAATGAAAAAACACAAGTTAGTTTACCTATATTCCATATAGTGAATAAATCTTAGCTTTCATCAATAATTTTTATATTTGTGTTGATCTTTTTCTTAAGAAATTGCTTGTGTTGACTTTATAGTTGATTGCAAGACTTTATTTGATCAGGATAACATAATGTCTGTTTGTATGAAGTTATCCTCACTTTAAGAGAATTGTAAAATAATTCTAAAGCTGTACTCCTGGAATTCTTTATTGCTGAATGTTTGGTTTTGGATTCTTGGTTGTATGAACTTTTTTGGTAAAAGATGAAAGATGTTTTCCTGGTTGTAGAATATTCAAAATTCTCCAAAATTTCCTTTCCTTTGAATTATAACTTCCTACTTTAATTTTTCCTCCCCATTTTTTGGAAATCATTTTTTAATATAACTATGCATGATATATTCATATTTAATTTATTGCTATTTATGTTCACAGATCGAAGGAGCTTTTATTCAAGGTTTGGGTTGGGTTGCTTTAGAAGAACTTAAATGGGGAGATAAAGCACATAAATGGATCCCCTCTGGGTGGCTTAACACTTGTGGACCTGGAGCTTATAAAATTCCTTCTGTAAATGATGTCCCCTTGAAATTTAATGTCTCACTTTTGAAGGTATGTTCCCGAACCCTGAACATGTTTCAGTTCTTTTCTTGAGCTATGTCACCTGATGAGACAGTGGAGTCATAGGTGTAATCCAAGGCATAATAGTATCGGACTCACATTTTGGTTATTTGACTATCTGTGATGCATACTGAACTTGAAGATAGCCACATATTAACTTTCTATTGTTCTGTAATCTAACATGCAGGGTCATCCAAATGTAAAGGCAATCCATTCGTCTAAAGCAGTTGGTGAACCTCCGTTTTTCCTTGCATCAGCTGTATTCTTTGCCATCAAGGATGCCGTCAAAGCTGCAAGAGTTGAAACGGGGTGCACCGACTGGTTTCCTCTTGATAGTCCAGCAACCCCTGAGAGAATTCGGATGGCTTGTTTAGACGAATTTACATCATCTTTTCTTAACTCAGATTTCCATCCCAAGCTTAGTGTTTGATACTATATTTATTCATTTGTTAAGTTCCTTGCTATATCAACATGTGAAATCTACAAAGAGAGCATCATATGTACATACACTTGATAGAAAATAAGTTATATAGGGGAGTGAGAACACCAATAATGGACTCAATTCTAGAGAATGTCCAAAATCTCACACCTGATGTGGCAACTGGCAGCACTGCACCGTAGCAATAGAACTTACACTTTCATCTGGTAATATTATCGGTTTGATTTCTATATTTAATTTCCGTAACCACTGCCATAAAAAAAATGCATTTCTATACTAATTGTCGCATAATGGATTTGTCATGTGTGAATATGAACTCAAGTATTGCTTGATTAGATTACCATTATATATTTTCAATTTAAACTTAAGGCCTGCAAATATTATTCTAGTCATGAAAGGAATCACTTGAATTGTTTGGATTATATTAAAAAAATAATGGGAAAAATAATAATTCTATTAATTAAAAAAAGTCTTTCGAAGGAGCAGAATACACTTAACAACAGTTCCAATATATAATATAATACGAAGAATGTTTAGAACAAAACAAACTTTTGAATTGAGAATGAAACAAAATGATACAACAGGGCTACATTCATAGCTATGCTCTTTGATGTAGACCCCTGATATAAATGAAATAGCGATAATGTAATGCATAATATTGAAAGAAATTGAGTTGGTTTAGCCGCATCAATAGACTCTTGGAGGAGGTGGCGGAGAGTTATAAAGGTAGGGAAGGTGATAAACAGGATGCTTGCGGACATGACGAGAAGGGGAAGGTGATTTATGAATATATGGTGGAGGAGGTGAAGAAGGTGGAGGTGGAGACTTGTAAACATATGAAGGAGGCGGTGAAGGTGATGGTGGGGGAGGAGACTTGTACACATATGGAGGAGGTGGTGAGGGGGAAGGTGGTGGTGGGGACTTGTAGACATATGGTGGTGGAGGTGAAGGAGAGGGAGGAGGTGGAGACTTGTAGACATAAGAAAGGGGTAGTGATGCAGACGGTGGCGGAGGAGATTTGTAGACATACGGTGGAGGAGGTGAGGGAGAAGGAGGTGGTGGTGACTTGTAAATATAAGGTGGAGGTGGTGATGGGGATGGTGGTGGTGGGGACTTGTAAATGTAAGAAAGGGGTAGTGATGCGGATGGTGGAGGAGGAGACTTGTAGACATATGGAGGTGGTGGTGAAGGAGAGGGAGGTGGAGGAGATTTGTAGACATATGGTGGAGGAGGGGAAGGAGAAGGAGGTGGTGGTGACTTGTAAATATAAGGTGGAGGTGATGATGGGGATGGTGGTGGTGGGGACTTGTAGATGTAAGAAAGGAGTAGTGATGTAGATGGTGGAGGAGACTTGTAGACATACTTAGGTTGTGGTGAAGGAGAGGGAGGTGGAGGGGATCTGTAGACATATGGTGGAGGAGGTGAAGGAGAAGGAGGTGGTGGTGACTTATAAATATAAGGTGAAGGTGGTGAAGGAGATGGCGGTGGTGGAGATTTGTATGTATATAATGGAGCTAATTTGGGGTAGAGGTGTGAGTGTTTTGTTTGATGTGGGGTGTATTGTGATTGTGGATATTTTGCATGCTTTGGAGGTGGTGGCGATTTGTATGTATGTAATGGAGTTAATTTGGGGTAGAGGTGTGAGTGTTTTGCATGATGTGGGGTGTATTGTGATTGTGGATATTTTGCATACTTTGGAGGTGGTGGGGATTTGTATGTATATAATGGAGTTAATTTGGAGTAGAGGTCTGAGCGTTTTGCATGATGTGGGGTGTATTGTGATTGTGGATATTTTTCATACTGTGGAGGCGGTGATGATTTGTATGTATATATTGGAGTTAATTTGGGATAGGGATGTGAATGTTTTGCATGTTCTGGGGTGTACTTTGATTGTGGATATTTTACATGCTTTATAGATAGTGGAGATTTGTGTTTATATATTGGAGTTAATTTGGGGTAGAGGTGTGAGTGTTTTGCATGATATAGGGTATATTGTGATTGTGGATGTTTTGCATACTTTGGAGGTGGTGAGGTTTTGTAAGTATATAATGGAGTTAATTTGGGATATGGATGTGAATGTTTTGCATGTTGTGGGGTGTACTTTGATTGTGGATATTCTACATGCTTTGTAGGTAGTGGAGATTTGTGTTTATATAATGGAGTTAATTTGTGATTGGGATGTGGGTGTTTTGCATAATAATATGGGGTTTTTTGCGACTGTGGATATTCTACGTGCTTTGTAGATGGTGGAGAGTAGTTGTTTGGCTGGGATGCATAATATGGTTTATAAGCAGCAACATTGATACTAATACTAATTGCAATTAGGCAAAATGCCATTGCATAGGTGATTGGAGTTCCCATCTTTTATCAATGTGTGCAGCTACTCTTGTCTTTGAAATGTGCTTGCTTTGGAAATTAAAGTATGCATCCCCTTTTTATAGTGTTACCCTCTTCACAATTATGACCTACAACATCTCTTTGTGAAAGCATCAACAGTCTTGTTTAACATTTTAAATTATATGTATGCTGCTCCATTACTCTTTCTTTAAAGCATTTCCAAGTTGAAGACTTGAAAGTACTGGTTCTCCACTAAGTGAGTTCATATTTTTTTTAGTTTCACAATATAAAACAGAAATAAACAAAGTCAAGGAAGAGGGTTGGTAGTAGCATGGCTGGATATAATACAACCATTTGTTAAATTCGATCGAATTTTGGAAAAAACACATAATAGCCAACTATGGTTATTTTCTTTCATTTATTTTTAGAGAATCAGTGATTCTGATGGAGAAAATCTAAATCATATAAAACATCACAAAGTCAAATGTCTAGGTTGTCTCTCTAATCTGTCTTTTCCTAGCTAAATGATTTGGTCAATTCGAAAAAGAGTAAAAGTAAATGACCAAATTATACGGTCATGTCATTTTAGTTTGAATTTTACGAATAGCAAATATCCAGAATTTGTAACAGGTAAGCCATTTTAGTCATTCTATCAAGTTTTCTTGTTAGATGGTATGAGTTAAATGTTAAATGCATCTTTGACATTTCTGCAAAGACACCATATCATAGAGTTCATTTTTTCTAAACATGTACCATAACTAATAACTAATTTACTAATTCTAAGGAAGAAGGTACAGGGACCAATTTAATAATTTTTCTCATTCGAATGATAACATACACAAGAATATGGAAATTATTAGTCATTTTAGTTAAATTGTGAGGGTCAATTTTGTCCTCAAATTTTCAAAATAACAAATTAGTCCCATAAATTAAAGAATATCGATCAATTAACCACTCCATTAAAATTAAAATGTTTATTTAGTAAACATCCACCAAAATCAATAAAAGACATGTATATATGACATCAAAACAAGCATATAACATTTAAAGTTGTGCAAATTTTAGAAAAATTATTAAATTAATTGATTTTAAAATAAATCGTGATTTCCCAAATTTAAAAGATTAAATTGATTGACCCTAACAGTTTCAAAGAAAAATGTTTATAGAGAGCAAAACCAAAATCGTTATTTTATTGAAACAAAAACATATTTATTCATTAAAATATGCCGATGGAGCATTTGATTGGGTTTTGATATCGAGGATTGCTATATGATGCGAGAAATCAAAGCACAAGTGACACATGAAACATGGAGTAGTGATATTATATCCATTACACATCCTATAGTTCCTATTTGTTCTTCACGTCGTTGTTTTTTGTAGTTAGCGTTGTCGTAGTATTAAGCTTTTCCCTTTGATATTTTAAGTAGGTATTGTCTTTGGAATTTATGATAACTCTTTGTGGGAATCATATTTCTTATGTGAACTATGTTATGCAAATTTGTAACAATGGATAGAAAAATAATGCTAGCAAATATATCATATAATCTAACACACTCTTTTAAACAAGCTCTCTATGATTGACCAAAATTTACGTATTCCATTCAAAATCATGCAAGCTTCATTCTTTATTTTTTATATGGTAATACACACTCTCAAACTGACAAAATCCAAAAAATATTCAGCAAACTATAGAGTACAATGAAAAAAATAGTATTTATCTCCAAAAAAATAAATAATCAATTTAACAATCTAAACTGATTTGTTGTTTTTTTTCACCATCATCTTATGTTGTATAAGGTCTTTTGTTGATTGATAATTAAGCTCCACCAGAACCATATTTCTTTCCCAACATAAGCACCTGAAGTTTATCATAACTTGCAAGCACACCAGCACCAGCAACTGCTCTAAGGATGTTTGCACCAGCACCTTTGAAGAGAGATTTTGGACCTTCAGTTTTCACAATTTGCGAGAAAGCATCCAAAGAACTCTTGTACTTGACAGCTTCACCAGATGTCATCATCATTCTTCTACGAACAGTGTCTAAAGGGTAAGATGCAACACTAGCACTAACTGTAACAGCCCATCCTAGGGCAAAGCTAGCTAGGAAATTATCCTGAAATTTGTAAAACAATATTTTAGAGCAGCAAATTTTGGTTATAAAGAAAATATATAAGTAAACGCACACAAAAACGATTGATAACAAAGTTCGTCCAATTGTGTCAACATTCGAGTTTTTCAGTTATGCAATTCTAAGGTTACATAGTACAATACAAAGGTTTTGACATGAGAGGATCTAAATCCATAGTAAGACAATCTTTAAGGAACATGTTATGTAATAATAATGAACATAAAATGAAATGCCTCACTCTTACCTGAAACGTTCCTACCAAGAGCACTGGCTTAAGAGAATCATACAGTCCAAAATACAAACCACGGTAGACAATGATTCCCACAACTGAAACATTGAAGCCGCGATAAAGACCAGCAATACCATCTGATTGCAATGTCTTCTTGTAGACATCAACCAAGCCATTGAATTGCCTCTCTCCACCTTTCTTCGTGGACTTGGCGTCGCTTGCAAGGCGAGTTCGAGCATAATCCAACGAGTAAACAAAGACGGAAGATGAAGCTCCTGCTGCAGCACCAGATGCAATATTTCCTGCAAACACTTTCCAATATCCATCCCTCTCTTGCTTGAAGTTAAATAGCTTCTTAAAGTAGTCTTTGAATGCAAAGTTGAATGCCTGTAATAGATTAATTCAGTTAGATATTGGCCTAATTAACACACAACAAAGATAAAATGCAAAATTTAGACATTGGCCTTATTTTCAGTATGTTTCTTGTTTACAAAGATTTACATTTGTACAAAAAACATACTAATCAAGTAGTATTTTTGAAGTTAAAAGTGAAAACAGAAAATGAAATACTATTTGATACTACCTTGCTTAGTCCCCAAATACAAGACTTCGTTGACTAAATCATGATAATTAAGAAAATTGGTAATAGTATTAAATTTGTTGACAATTGATATTATTTTTCAAGTTTACCCGTCATAAGAGAATTAGTTTATGTTTTTATCATAGTATTTATACAGATCGCAGGAAAAGATGTAACATAATTAAGGGTATGTTAGTAAAAAAATAATTAATACAGTTGAAAATTTGAAAGGAAACCTGTGTTGGGAAGTAACGAATAACGTTGACAGTGTTTCCTCTCCAAAGTGAAGCAAATCCTTCATCTTTGACTGTTCTTCCAAAACAATCTCCAATACCCTTGTAAGGTTCAGAAAGCCTACCAGCCTTAATCATCTCATCTTGATTTTGAATCAGAAGCTTCACACGTTCAATAGGAGCAGCTGCAGATTTTGACACTGCTGCAGAAACTCCACCCATGAGAAAATCAGTTGCAAAGCTTGCAAAGTTTTTCTCTGATGGTGATGGAACAAACACTGCATTTGAAGATGAAAACTTTTGCTGAAACAGAACAGGTTTTTCAAAACCTTCATAGGAAGTTGCAACTTGTGGAGAAAGGTTTGATCTTAGACCAAACTTTTGTGCTATTGTTGGGTATTGGTGCCTCTTATCAGCCATCATCAATGCTTTGAGTGCTTAATTTTGTTGTTACTATTGTTAACTAACTGCAAATTGCACCAAAACAAATTATGTTAGGCTAATTATGTTATGTACTTCAAGGAAATAATGAAAACATAGGCTGTTTGAGAAATCAAGAGTAACATTGAATTACAAGATAACATTTCTAGGTGTTAATTTCTAAGATAACACAAGCAGCTAATTGACAGCTTGTGTTAATTTCTAGGTGGATTATAAGGTGAAGAGGTGTCACATATGGTATACCGTTTGGACAATGTTTGAAAAACGTTTGAAAATAAAACAACGATTAGTGTTGCTCTTTGCGAGTAGTAGCTCATGGTATTACGTGTCCTCATGACTGAGACGGTAACATAATTGGTGTCAATCGGCAAAAAAAAATAAAACTAAATATTAGTGTTTTAAAACTAAACTCATGTTTTTTGATGAATTAACATCAATCAAGCCATCGTCTAAACTGTAAAGATGCGGAAGGCCCTACACTTCTACTTATAGGTGGCAACATCGCTCATCGTCGAAATTTGAAATTATTTTTTAATATCCGTTCACCATAGACCATATGGGAACAGGACATACACAAAATTCTCAAATAGCATCACATTCATCAGGTCCTTAAAATTCAACAATGTGACTGAATATTCTATTATTCTATATACTGTTATTTTTATACCAATCATATTGCATTGAGTTCAACTTCTATACTTTGAATCAACCATCCTTTGACATGGTCAAATACTCAAATGTGAAATTTGCACCTTTTAAAATAAATCAGCCACCTAACCTGCAAAAGTTAAATAGAAACTTTCTGTTTGCTTAGTAACATATCTGTCACTATGTACTTGGTTATTATTATAGTGAAAAGGTTGGTTTTATCATTTATGCAAGTAGTACTATTCCAATTTGCTCATCATGTCCATGCAAAAACCAGAACGAACATCATCATGTGTAACACTTTCAAATTTCAAGTTCGGTCCCTGTTAAACCTACTAAACCACTATGTCCAAAATCAGGCTGACTCCCAAGATCATCACTCCGCCTACTAAACCATTAACTTTGTAGGACGCTCTCAAATAGGTTCTTGAGATTATGAATATTTAAAAAAAGATCTCCGGCTCTATCAAATTTTACACATATTAGCCCTTATGAGAGCATGTTAGGGACTAAATTCACACTAAATTATCAAATATAGTGACCAACTTGATTGTTTAACATTTTAGAAATATTCATAATTTTAGGGACCTTTTTGAAAGTGTTTCACAAAATTGTAGACTAGTTTGGTGGTTTACTTGCATTTAATTCCAATACATAATGGCTTGGGCGTTAAAATTAAGGGCATGTTTGATTTGACTTATTTGAACTTATTTGTTTGCATAAACACTTACGAGACTGTTTGAGAGAGCTTATGAAAACAACTTATTTCGTGATCAAAAACTATTTTCAGCTTATTTCCTTAAGTTCTCCGTGGTAGCTTATAAAATTTGTTTATAGCTTATATGAAAACAATTTGACTATTTTATCTTTAGTTATAAAAATACCTTATAGATAAACACTTATATGATAAACACTTGAGCTATAATTAAGTTGTTTATACAAACTTGACCTAATAAGTTTAGACATGAGTAACACGGTGTGCTACTTTTTCATATTAAATCATACTCAAGGGTTTAAAGGAGAAAACAAGGCACAGAAAGTAACATGTAACTTAACACAAACATGGTTATTGAAAAGAGACATGAAACTAGAAGCCAAACCTGACTGAAAGATAGTTTGTATCCTTGATCTTGGTTGATGGAATATGAACAAAAGTATGATCTTGAGATAAGTGTATTAATGAAAATATTGAAGATTTATATACTCTTGGAGAAGTGATAGCAAGGTTTATGTGATAGTGCAAAAAGTTGAATTTACTTCTTATAATAGAATAGTAAATGCTGCAAAATTAGTTATCAGTAGTACTCCTGTCCTGAGAAAATGGAAAGAAAGTTCCATGAAAAGTTTGGCTGCGCTTAATTTTCAACTGTTGAATTCATTTAGGAAAAGAAATTGGTAGTTCAATGTATATTACTATATTAGTATAATGATTATACTAATCTTTTCAATTACATCATGCTATGGTTGATTTTGAGTTTTGACACGACTCTGTCTTCTAAGGTGAACAATCAAGTATGAAAATGATTTCTCAGTAGGCTAATAGTCATACGTTCACAAAGTCAAGCATTATTGTTCCTTGGATTCAGCTCATACAGTTTACAAAAACACGTAGTTTTGACCTTCATAAAAATCTTTTTTTTTTTTTCTTTCTAAGGAACCTTCATAAAAATCTAAAATAGCAAGTTTAAAATATGGACAGTCGAATCTCGGACCAATGGTGGATGATGTGTTGACAACAAAAATTCAGATTATCCAAAGAAAATGTATATTCTTTGTAGTCAAGGTATGAACGGCACTTAATATTGCTCAAATGAGAAGCCACCATAATTCAAAATATATCAATTTAATATTTTCATGAATATAAATCATGACATATTTCTTATTCAAAAAAAAGATCATGCATATTTTATTCGACTATATTCTTCCTCATTTTAAAAATGCCACTTATTAAGCTTAATGAATTCTAGGAAGAATGTGATTCACTATTCGTTAATTCTGAAAACATCATTCAATCTGATAATGATTCATTTCATCACACATCTTTCATATAAGTAAGTAAAAATATATC
This sequence comes from Medicago arabica, assembly GCA_946800305.1. Classification (NCBI taxonomy): domain Eukaryota; kingdom Viridiplantae; phylum Streptophyta; class Magnoliopsida; order Fabales; family Fabaceae; genus Medicago; species Medicago arabica. The sequence goes on from OX326971.1 coordinate 53,882,261, forward strand.
TACCTATATATTTTGATGAATTTAAATCATGGCACGTTTCATTCAGCAAAAGAAAAATATATTCGTATTATAAAAATAAAACCGAGCGTGCACGATGGGAATGAAACTATATACAACCAACATATTTTGAAAATATATTCTTTTTTTCTTCTTTTTTCTTTCAATGAAGAAACTCAAATCATTTCACTAATGATCAAAGCACCAATACAAAGTAAGGAAAATAATAAATTTGAGGGGTTAGCTCAGAATACAATTGCTCTCACTAAGCGATGAGCAACATGATTTGCTTGTCTTCGAACAAATCTCACCTCCAGGTTTGGCTTACTAGAAATAATCTGTCTACAGTCACCAACTATAGTACCTAGCTTTGTAACATCAATAATAGAACGATTCAGCACATGCACAACCATTTTGCAATCATTCTCAATAATAATTCAGTCCAACTGTAGCAATATTAGACATTGAAGAGAAAACAGGTAGAGATGGTGGACGTGCAGGATGCTCGGAAACATTCACCAGAGTCTCTAATACAGCTTCCCAAAGAAGTGCAGCCATTATCCGGGAAAAAACCACATCTATATTACATTTTAGCCAACCCTTTGGCGGAGGCTCCCATATGTGTACCACCGGACTGATATTATGCCGTGACCTGTTCTTTTCTCCCTGAGCATTACTCCAATTTCGGTAGAAAGCCGCTGTTGCGGTTGTAATTTGTTGCAGGCGTTCGTATTACGACCTTTCCATCTGCCACACAAATTCACAGCAAACACACCGCATTGTGTTTCATCCATGCAGTTTAAGCAATTAAAGACAATTTATGGGTACAAATCTGAGGTCTGCGACGTTGAAGAGATCCGGACATAGCTGAGTTAGCCTCCAAACCTCCACACTCACAGTGCAAAGAAATAACAGGTTGGTTGCGTTGTCCTCACCGATATTGCAAAGAGCACAGTTGGGTGAGCATTGAACATCATGATCAAGAAGGTTAGTAGTCATTGGAATACAATCCCGACAAATCTTTTTATAGTTTTTGGGAAGATAAACAACATAACGTGATATTAAGTGAAGTCCAAATACACACACACCAAACCTTTAATAATTAATAATGAAACGAAGAATTGGAAGGAGGAAATAGAGAAAATCTATTTCAATGTGGGATTTGTTTACATAATAATGTAACACAATTGCAATTAAACAATTTGAAGTGCACAACTAGTAGGTTACACTTCTGTGCTCAGTTTTTAATGTTTCGGCACTGCAAAACAGCATAAGGTTAAAAATAGAGATAAAAGATGGCAGCAATCCAAAGGGAAAATGCCTGGTAAAATAACTTCTCAACTATATATAGTTTAACCCAAGAACAAATAAATATAGCATTCATATTCAAGGCCAATAGCTTCTACACATATAAGACATATATAACCTGCCAAGTTAGTTTAACTGTTTTAACAAAATTTGAAACATCATAATCAAAAGGGTTTCATTTCATACATAATTTAAAGCAATGATGATCTATCCTTTCTGGAAGCTAGTGCTGTCTAGACAAGTTGATATGTTCCCTCCCTTGTGGCCTCTTGATACCAATGGAGGTAGGGTCTAAGGACATCTCAGACCTACTGAACTCTGCCTCCTGCTCTCTCTGCTTCAGCTTTAAGATCCTGTGCTCATTTTCAAATTTCATTCTCTTGTTCTCCATTGCTAGCTTCTCCAGCTCCCTATCCTTCTTGCTGCGGTATCTTAACCACTTAAACCGCTGTTTCTCAAGTTCAAAAGCCCTGGCTTGGAAGTCAACATTTTGCTCTTGGAGCTGCAACAGCTGTTGCTTAATCCACTCTCTTTTCTCCCACGGTGACTTTGCAGGGTCTTGAAAAACCCTTGCCATTTCACTCTCAAGTTTCTTCATCCCAATAGACTGCGGCAAAAAGTGGCCATCCTCTTCACTTAATTTATTTCTATCACAAAACCCTTCCATCCTCCCTCCATCACCATGTGCATTAATATTAATTCTATTATCCAACTCATCATCCTCACTTTCATTGTTATCTTCATCTTCATCATCAGAGCCATCGTGATCTCTCGAGTCCTTCCCGTGTTCCAACGAATAACTATGCAAGTCAAGATCATGACTATTTGGTATCCTTTGACCATTGTGGTATGCACACATTTCCTTATAAAACAAATGTTTCGAGCTCAATATCTTTCTAACATCATCCTTAGCCTTAGCAGACAAGTTAACCATTGAATCCATCAGTGCAGGATTCTCAACCACTTGACAACAAGTTCCTCTACCAAGTATCTCATTCAACCTCTTATACCTCTTATTCAAGTCATTGAACTTATCCTCACACTGCTGCGGGGACACATGGCAACCTTTACTTATCATTATCTTAGAAACAGTTTTCCACTTACCCTTCTTCTGTGACACCCCGGATTTCCTCTTAACACCAACCACACCATCAATCGTTCCATCATCACCAACACAACTCACCACTGCTATAAGAAGCCCAACCACATTATCCGTCCACTTCATTCGCTGCCAAGGAGACCCTTTTTTCCCTTTCCCACCATCGAAAAAATTCTCGCAATTCCCATCTTCTCCATAACCATGCTCATCGTCTTCGCTCATATCATTACTATTATCAAGATTAGAACTAGCAATTCCCTTTCCTTTACCAAAATTCAAATTTTTCACTTCAATTAAACCAATTTGATTATTATTATCATTTTCCAAACCAGTAATCATATTCATATGGTGTTGACCATGACTTAACTGAGTCTGTTGTTGATGCCTATGAAATGGAGATTCAAGGTCTAAAATACCCCCAGTGGGACCACTCAAAAACCCACCACCCAAACCAGAACTATTCATAATTGAAACACAATTCTCAAACCCTAATTCCTAAATTGTAGGTGCTGATTATAAAAACTGAAACTTGGCACAACCGGGAAAACTGGAAGAAGAAAAAAAAAACATTTTCTTAAAATGTCATAATAAAACAAAAAACAAAACAGCGCAAAATTGGGAAACAGGTAATAACGGAAGACATAAACGAATAAATGAAACACGTAAATGTAGAAACTACTACTACGGTGGAATTTACCTGTTGATGAGTACCAAGGAGAAAGAGTGAAGATCAATGGAAGAGAGAGAGAGAGAGAGAGAGAGTTGGATTTCTTCGTATCTGTCACTTTCTTTGTCTTGATCTTTGGCTTCGGAATATGGCATGAGTTTGAGGTGTCAAGAAAAAAGGTCATGCCAAGGTCATCAAACTTTAATACATTACCTTTTCTGCAAAATTATACAACTTTTTTGACTTACATTTAATAACATTTTTTACTTGATTTTTTTTATGTTATAAAATGCCAATACATATATATTTTTATGAATTTATTTTATGAATAGTGAATTTGTAGGTTAGTATGATAAATATTTGAATTTGTTTATGAATTTGATAAATTTTTAATTAAAAAAAGTAAATATTGACATTTTATAATATAAAAGATTAAATTGGAACATATAAGTATAAAAGTGTTAATTAAGAGATAAATTGTGTAATTTTGACTTACTTTTCATTACTTTTTAATTCGTAAGTTTTTTTTTTTTGAGGGAAAGTCTTATTTTTATTTTATTAACAATTGTTTTAAGGACGTCCCCGTGAGTATAGCTTACTTGACAAAGATAATACATTATTATACGTAGGATTCATGGTTCGAATCCAAACACCCTATTTATTCACCTTAAAAAGTGAATTCTAGCCACCACCCTATTTTATAAAAAAAAAAAAAAATTGTTCTAAGGACTCCCTATAATATTTTTTATGGTTAAATATATTTTTGATCCCTATAAATATTTTAACTTTTTGTTTTAGTACTCTACAATTTTTCTTTGACTTTTGATCCCCCAGATATTTAACATCGCCACTTTTGGTCCTTACTTTTTAAGTCAACTCATGCATATTATTAATAATTTTGAATGAATTTCTGCATGAATATTTAGAATATTATAAGAATCTTAATTTTTTTTACAAAACATATATTAAATATAAATTTCATCTAAGTGTAAACCAACTCTATCTCGATCAAGTGTTGAAGCCGGCTTTTGTAAGGATGAGTTAGACCCTAAATTTCTACTTGGTATCACGAGTCTGATCCAAAAAACACAAGCCCGCCGCAACTCTCTTTTTCATTAATGGCAGAAAACAAAATCTTCCACCCAGGCCTTGTTGTGAACAATGTCAAAAACTTAATTCCCATCACTCTAGAGATGGAAACCAACCACTAATCTACGTGAGCATACTTATTCAAAATTCATCGCACAATATAACTTTTACATGGTGCCTCCGAACAATTGATCAACATGCAAAAATATGAGATTTTCTATAGTAGAAATATTCCACCCCACTTGAACAACACCCTCTCTAATATGTTACGGGTTACATAGTGTACTGGGACTGAAAAGTATCGTGGTCTCCCAAGTCCCATCTATGATAGGCAGAAGCAAAAATTCGATATTTAACTATATAAATGATCGCATATGGAAGCATATTTCTTGTTGGAGTAGCAAAATGATTTCTCAGACATGAAAAGAGGTGTTAATTAAACCAGTTGCACAAGCTATTCCATCTTATTGCACGAGTGTGTTTTTGTTTCCGTAATCTATTGAGGAAGAGATTCGAAAAAATGCTAAATTCCTTTTGGTGAGGTATGAAAAAGGGAGGAAGAAATAATATTCGTTTGATGAGTTGGAAAAAACTCATAATGAGAAAGGAGTGGGGAGGGATGGGTTTTCGACACATTTGTGTGTTTTTGTTACCACAATCTATTGAGGAAGAGATTTGAAAAAATGTTAAATTCCTTTTGGTGAGGTATGAAAGAGGGATGAAAAAATAATATTCATTTGATGAATTGGGAACAACTCATAATGAGAAAGGAGTGGGGAAGGATGGGTTTTTGACATATTTGCGACTTTAATTTGGCAATGTTGGGGGAACAAGGTTAGAATTTTTTAATCAACCTCGATGTTATGGTTTCAAAAAATTTCAAAGCGTGCGAATTTTTTAGGAGAGTCTTTGGGACACAGTCCTAAATATGTTTGGCGTAACATCTGATCATCCCGAATGTTGTTGAAGGAAGGTTATCGGTGGAGAATTGGTGATGAGAGAGATGCAAAGCCCATCCCATATTAATATTAATTAAACCCGGTTTTGTCTGACACTGCCAAAAGCACGAGCGGTTAACGAAACACATTCAATTCAACCGTGCAACACAACGCAAACCCACTTCACTCTCTTCAAATTTCACAGCATCACCAAAACGACACACAAATCCCCCTCACAATGCCTCAAAACGACGACATCCGTTTCATTTCTTCATCAATCAAAATCCCTCTCCCTTCTAAACCCAAACCCAACACTTCACCATTCAAAACCTTACATTCTCACTTCACTAACGCAACTAACTCATTCTCTCATCTCATTCACTCGTTCACAACTCACTCCACTCAGTTAACTCGTTCCGTTCTCCAAAAATCTCATTCTCTATGCTCCACATCACTCTCCCTCACCGCCCCAAACCGATCCCCGCTGTCGCTTTCGTCGGCGGAGGAGACGCAGTTGAAAACGCGACAGAATGAAGAGAGAGTTTTAATCAGTGAAGTATTGGTCAGAAATAAAGACGGTGAAGAACTTGAACGGAAGGATCTAGAAGCTGAAGCCGCTCAGGCGCTTAAAGCTTCTAGACCTAATTCCGCTTTAACGGTTCGTGAGGTGCAAGATGATGTTCATCGCATTATTAATAGTGGTTACTTTTGTTCGTGTGTCCCTGTTGCCATTGATACCCGTGATGGTATTCGATTGGTGTTTCAGGTATAATGTTATTTGAATTGAATTGAATTCAAATTTAGGGTTATAATGTTGCATTTTTTTAATATGTTATGTGAATGCTGGTTTCTTGTGGTATAAGGTAGAATTGAATTGAAATTTTGTGTTAGAGTGTTGTATTTTTAAATGTGTGTTGAATTAAACTTGCTAGGTGATGATATTTGAATTGAATTGGAATTTAGCGTTATAGTGTTGCATTTTTTAAGGTGAATTGAATTAGAATTGTTAGTGCTGATAACTGGATGTAATATGAGTACTGGTTTCTTGTGGTATAAGGTAGAACCAAATCAAGAGTTCCAAGGATTGGTATGTGAAGGAGCTAATGTTATTCCGGCTAAGTTTTTAGAGAACTCTTTTCGGAACGGATATGGTAACTTATTCCTCTCTCTCTCCCCTTATGTATGCACATGTTGGTAAGTGTATAATATTCGGTGTTCTCAAATTTACGTGGTAAGTTGCGCAGGGAAAGTTATCAATTTGAGGCGATTGGACGAAGCGATATCTTCCATTAATGATTGGTATATGGAGCGTGGTCTTTTTGCCATGGTAAATTTCCCTTAACTTCTGTTCAAACTTCAAAATATAGCCATGCTTTGTGATCGGTGGAAATTCAGGTCGATTTTTCATGTTTTCAGTTGTCTTGGCAGCAGAAAGTAGCATCATATTACATCCTTAAATTATACATATGCTCTAACTGGCTTTCATTGGCAATCGACCTTTTATTCTTTTTCAGTTGTCTTTGCAGCAGAAAGTAGCATCATATTACATCCTTAAATTATACATATGCTCTTAGTGGTTTTCATTGGCAATTGACCTTTTATTCTTTTTCCCCGGCCTTGATTTCCACTTTAGGTATCAGCTGTAGAGATTCTCTCTGGGGGTATTCTGAGATTACAAGTTTCAGAGGCCGAGGTCAATAATATTTCCATACGATTTCTTGATAGGAAGACGTAAGGACTTTCTTTCAATTTTGATTTACTCACATAAATATTTCCTTGCACACACAACACCCAAAATATTATGTTACATATTTTTGTGGAGAGATTTTCTTCACCAATTTGATTTTATATGTAGGGGTGAGACCACTGTTGGGAAGACAAAACCTGAAACAATACTTCGGCAAATTACAACCAAGAAGGGGCAGGTAGTTTTTTGACCCAGTACTGGATATTCAATTAAATGATTGTTCATAGTTTATTATTTAGCTTTTGGAAATTTTATGAAGAACTGGCATGCTTTTAATTTTTCTGCAAAACCGCGAATCAAGCTAAGACACGTAGTTTCATATTTGTCTAACTTAAGTTTTAAAGCTTTTGGTAACTGAGAAGGATTTTTGGCATCATCTGTAATTGCATTTTCAGGTCTACAGCATGCATCAGGGAAAAAGAGACGTAGAAACTGTATTAACGATGGGCATCATGGAAGATGTTAGCATTATTCCCCAACCAGCAGGTAATTTATACATGCAGAAAATGGGATTTAATTTAAGGTGAATAATTGTAACAAAGAAACACCGTCAGTTGTAAGTGCTAACTGCTAACTACACTTGCCAAGTTGTAATGTAATTTCATATTGAGGCAGGGCCTTTATAAGTTTACCTTCTTTGTTCAGCATTTTACAATCCTAACACTTGCCAAAGGGTATCTTTTAATTTATTATTAGGATTTGTTTTGTTTATATCTTAGTTTATTTGTTTTGTTTAAAAGATACCCTAATGGCACAATGAGAGAGCTTATGAAAAATTAAAATGTTGAAGCTTTTTCAACCTCTACAAAAAGCTACTGTTTCAAAATTCAGTGTTATAACAAAATTCTTTTAATATACTTTTTCATAAATGTTTGTGGAGAAGAATCATTAAGTAAAAAAGGAGAATTATTCATACTAATTTTGTTAGAAATCAGGAAACTGAAGTTAAAGAAAATACAAGACCAAAATGAAAGAAAGGAAAAACGAACATCGGCATTATTCACTATTTGAAAGTATAAGTAGCTTGCTTTTGTAGAGGTTTCTAGTGCTATCCAGGACTTAAATGAGTTGTAATGTTCTTCAAGTGGCCCGAATCTTTTCTTATTAGTCATCCAGTAAGGTGTTATATCTGATGATACCTCGCTAGTCACTTCACTTCAACCCATGCTTTCAAAAGGGAAATACATATATTCTAAAAGAATGGACACAACATTTTCTACTTTTTTTTTTGGTTTTCCCCTATTAGATCAATGGCACTCTCTAAAGTATAATTTTGTTGTGTTATAGATACAGGGAAGGTTGATTTAGTGATGAATGTGGTGGAACGTCCTAGTGGAGGATTTTCTGCTGGTGGTGGGATATCAAGTGGGTAAGTGATGCGAGTCTAAAGCACCCTTAAATAATACTTGTTTACTAAATATGCAAATTACATCGACCTCCTTGACGTTTATTACAAATTTTAGCTTCCCCAATAATTTAGGAAATTATTTTATGCTTCCTTACTTTAAATTTCCACAAGACAACTGCCCCTTCATATTTTAGGTTTAGACAGATGCCTCCTCTGTATGCTACGTATTGGTGGCAAATATAAGTAGAAGGAGATTATTGATACATATCATTAAAATAGAGGAGAGATAAAAAAAAAAAAACTCTCAGTTACTATATAATCTGACCAGCCATTTATATCTGCAGGATTACAAGTGGTCCACTCAGAGGTCTCATTGGAAGGTAAGCTTATTTTCTAGTCACGTGATGGGTGAAGTTAATGAGTTAATGCTTTGTCTTTTAGGCATCCTATGCTTTCTTTGGTTTGATAACCAAGGTTGCTTTCATTCAATTAAAACCGTTTTACGGGTTATTTACCTCTGTTACTGGCTCCATATACTGCTAGTTCCACAGAGTGTTTATTTTTGACATCGTTGAATATGTAAATATGCCCCTTGTAGCTGTAAGCGCGCTGCCTCCTGTACACAGTTTTGCATTAGATAAAGCTGAGTCATATGAAGATTTTATTTTACATTAACTTATCATAATAGTTTACCAGTTATTCTTTAACTATTGGTTTGTTTAATTCGCTAAAAAGTAGAAGACTAGACAGCACAAAACAAATTTTATTTTGTGTTTGATTGGACAAAACAGACTGAGAGATGAGACATAGGGTAAATGATAAATGCACTCGCTAGAGTAAAGGACAACTTTTCAAGTATAAGACAACTCAAAAGTCAGTTATCCCTTCTTTTCTCTCCATTCAGACTTTCCACCCCCACCCAATGAATCCCTCCTCTCTCACCAAATCTCTTGGCTGCACTTAGGTTTCACAGGCAAGTACCACTGCTGTCCATTTAGAAATCTGGTGACCGACAGCTGTGTCCACAACTCCTCTTTCTGTTAAACATTTTCTCCTATTCTTGTCTGGGTTTCTGGCGGCTATATCCATGCAGCTGCTCGGAATTGCAAATGCTGCATGACCATCACTACAAATACCACAATAGCCCTTCCGGCTTCGCACTGGCGGTTGATGAAAGAAGAACATACCAGAACAAAATAGGAAGAAAGAAGGAAGCATCGGTGTTTTGCATTATCTAGAATAAAGAAATAAGCAACCCAACAAAGGAATAGATCATAATATATCAATATAGTGGGAACCATCGTCTTTTTCCAGGCTTTCTAAGGACTTGGATCTTGAAGCAAACGGCTCCATGATAATTCATGAAAGACGCATGACTTTAATTTAATTAATACAATATAAAAATTAATATGATAAATATAAATTGCAACTAAAAACAATCAATTACATAAAAAAATATAAACATGAGTAGTGTGAAAAAAATTAATTTATTTAATTATAAACATTTGGAGAATGACAAATATTAAATCACTTGTTTTTGATTTTTATAGTGAAAAACAATTGTTAGTTAATATTTTGGGGATTTTAGTGAACTCCAAATTATTTTGTCAAGTATGTATGCTTCACAAAAAATATGCACACATTTCCTGTGATGTGTATCGATAACCAAACAACATATAAAATAAAAAATTGTGTTGGGACTTGACTACTTATCCTGCACAGGGCTGTATGTGTTTTGCTGAAATGTGTATCAAAACGCGCCCTACATATGTTTTCCCCAGTGTATTTTCAATGAAACAGAATAAAGCTGTTTTTGCCTTAATAAATGTTCATATTACCATGTTGCGAATGGTCCAGCTGCCACTGGTTTACACATCACTGATCCACTCAACTGTATTTTGTTCCCATTGCAGCTTTGCCTATTCTCATAGAAATGTTTTTGGGAGAAACCAGAAGCTCAATGTTTCCTTAGAGAGGGGCCAGGTTGACTTAATCGTTCGTGCAAACTACACAGACCCTTGGATTCAGGGAGATGATAAGCGAACATCTGGAACAATAATGATTCAGGTAATCTCTAAAGGTTTATTTGTTAAGCCTCCTTTTGGTGATAGAAAGTTAAGTATTGTGTTTGCTTATATTTAATTAACTTCAATTTTAGAATTCAAGAACGCCCGGAACAATTGTTCATGGTAACCTGGATGGTAACAGTAGCCTGACCATTGGCCGCATCACAGGTGGCGTAGAATTGAGTAGACCGATCAGGCCAAAGTGGAGTGGAACAGCAGGACTGATTTTCCAGGTGCTTCATTAACTTTTTTGGTGGATGTTTGATAAGCTGTACAATAGTTTGATTTCTAACTTAAGTCTTTCCACCTACCTCTTTCAATATTTCTTGCGAGTTGTTGATTTGCCCAGTGTAGTTAAACCAAGGTAATTAAAACTGGACCGGACTGGTCGCTTCAACCAGTTGGGCCGCGAACCAAACCTATATCTGGTCCAAAAAGTCATGAAAACCGCCTTATATAAGAACAGGGAGAAAACCGGTAAACCAGGCAAGAACCGGGAAAACTGGCGGTTGAGCCGGTTGGTTGAGCTGGTTTGAGAGTTTGGTCCGTGATTTCCATTTTTCTGTAAAAAAGTATCAAACTAACCACCACCTGCAACCACACCCACTCCCCTTCGTTGTGGATCGAAAATCTCTGTTTTTCTCTCTTAAGAAATCGTTTAAGTATTAGTTTGAGAGAAGAGAAGCAGAAAGATACAGACGAAAATTGAGAAAGGAAGAGACGGTGAAATAATAACTTGCTAATGAAGTCTGAAAGATACATGAGAAAAAAAGAAAGAGCAGCGGCCCATATCAGACGAAGTTATGCTGTCAACACATGCACTAGATTCGGGTTATTATTACTTTGCAATGAAAAGTTTGGGCCTACAAAGACCACTACCAAATTTTCTTAATTATTATTATTTTTTCAATTATTGTTTACGCTTGCTTCATATATAAAGTTTTAAAGGGATAGTAAGAAACTAAATAAACCCCTTTCAAAAAACAAAAAAAAACAAACAACACTTATTAATTCATATATAATTTAATTTTTAATTAGTTATATATATGTGTGTGTGTGTGTATATTTGTCATTATCATTTTTAATTTTATATCATTTCTTAAATTTTTTAGTGAAGTTTAATTTTTAATAGTGAGATATAAATTTTTTTGGTATATTTTTTCTTAGGCTTAAATATGTAAATCGTCCCGGTAAGTTCGCGTGTTTTTGGTTTTCGTCCCTGTATCTTTTTTTGTTCTAAAACAGACCCTGTAAGTTATAAATGTTTTGCTTTTGGTCCCTGCCGTCATCATCTGTTACAAAAATGCTCTAACGGCAGCTGACGTGGCAACGTGTGACTTGGCAAGCAAGGCTTATGTGTTCCAGATGTCAAATGAAAAGGTCATAGGGACCAAATCCAAAATCGCAAATTTACAGAGGGACGAAATTCAAAAACAGCAATAACAAAAAAAGCAAACCTTGTTTTTCTTTCTTCATCTTCTTTTTTCCTCTTCTTCATCATCTTCAACATCACCTTCATTAACATTCATCAATCTTCATCAAACCCATAAAACATAAATTACATTCAAACTCTTTAATCAAAATCTTATTTTCCATTTCCATCAAAATCTTATCCTTCTCCAGATTCAATGTATTTCCAATTCCAAATCTAAATCATATTCAAACCCTAAAATCTCAAAATCTACACTCAAATTGCATATCTTTTCTTTATATACACTATATAGTATAATGAACATTTTATGTTCCTTGTGTTGGTTTTTTTCTATTTCCTTCTATCGATTCATCATCACCGAAATTAATTGTACCCATAAATCTTCAAACAACAACAACACATAACTCTAAATTAAATTCTGCACAAACCTTCAAAATTTCACATTAAACCACACAACAACAACAACCCATTAAACCACACACAAATTGTATTCTTTTTCTTTTGAGCAACACATTTTTTAAGCAAATTTCAGAGGCAAATTTTCCAAAATGTGCTAATTTAAAAATCCCTATCATAGTCGTAGGTTTGTTTGTTTTAGGTTTGTGTTCTAGTTCACATTGAAGATATTAAAATTGGAATTAGAAGAAGAAGATTTGAGTTTCTTCTCAACATCCTTCATATTTTTCTTCCATGAAGTTTTTTTTCTTCATTTGTTTAATTATGTTGTGTCTCGGATATGGTATTGAAAGAAGGGTTTAAAAGAAGGAGAATTGAGAATTAAGAAAGAATATGTTATAAAAAAAGGGTTTAAAAGAAGAGTTTAATAAGAGGAAATGGAAAATGATATTTTGATTAAAGAGTTTGAATGTTTAAGTTATGTTTTCTGGGTTTGATGAAGGTGAGATTGAGGATGATGAAGAAGATGAAGAAAGGAAATCAAAGTTTTTAATTTTAAATTTTGCTTAGTTGTGTTTTTGAATTTGGTCCCTCTGTAAATTTTTGTTTTTGAATTTGGTCCCTATAACCTTGCCACTAAACATTTGGAACGACACATAAGCCTTGTTTGCCAAGTCACATGTTGCCACGTCAGCTGCCGTTAGACACATAAGCATTTTTGTAACAGATGATGACGGCAAGGACCAAAAGCAAAACGTTTATAACTTACAGGGTCTGTTTTAGAATAAAAAAGATACAAGGACGAAAATCAAAAACACGCGAACTTACAGGGACGATTTACATATTTAAACCCTTTTCTTATTATAAAAATAAAAAAATGTATTTAGCTATTACCGGTCAAACTCTGGTCCAACCTTGAACCTGTAACTAACACCGGTTCAATGTCCGGTCCGATTTTGATTACCTTGAGTTACACCATGTAATAACTAGTGAGATTATTCTTGCCATGAATTAAATTTAATAGGGTCCTTGCTTCTATGTTTATTAATACTATTGATTCTTTTTTAACTTTTATGAATTATCTCTATCTGTCACTTCAGCGTGCCGGAGTCTGTGACAACAATGGTGTTCCTATCATTAGGGATCGTTACAACAGCCCTCTTACTGCAAGGTTGTAATCTAAGTAAATGCTAAATGTTTGTTACTTGTTTTGGACAGTATGCTTATGATGACTTTATGTTGTTCCTAACTTCTATCAATTTTTCCATGTAGTGGCAATACCCATGACGATACGTTGCTTGGTAAAATTGAGACTGTTTACACTGGTTCCGGTGAACATGGGTCTTCTATGGTTAGTTATCAACTAAATTCAGTCCTTCAGTTTAAATGTAAATGTTTCTTATCATTACTTGCCTGGTTTTGCAGTTTGTCCTTAACATGGAACAAGGACTTCCTCTTTTGCCTGATTGGTTATCCTTCTCTAGGGTGAATGCAAGGGCTAGGAAGGGTGTTGAGATAGGTCCTACTCGTCTTAATTTAAGGTACATGATTTACATATATTCAACACCCTTCTCTTGGAAAGAGTAACTAGTACCATTGGTGGAACTGGTGCTTTATTGCTTACAGTTTATATTAATACAAAAAACAATCTTATGTTTTTCTGACTTCAATTGGTAAACTGCCAGTCTCTCTGGTGGTCATGTGGTAGGAAATTTCTCTCCCTATGAAGCTTTTGCCATTGGTGGAACAAATAGTGTGAGAGGCTATGAAGAAGGCGGTGTGGGCTCTGGTCGATCATATGTTGTTGGTTCTGGAGAAATCTCTTTCCCTATGGTACTTTAATTTTATTAAGCTTTTTCCTGCTCGATTAGTTTAGCTTCTTATGTGTGTTTATGCTAATCCTAATTTTCAAGACAAGCACTTGCTTCAACCTGGCTGAATATGAAATTTGTTGCCGAATTGTGTGATTTCTTAGTGGAGAGGCATGCTTTTGAAATAGAGAGAATAGAGTAGAAGACTTCCTGATTCTTCACTGTTTCTATTTGCAGATGAAGCCAGTAGAATGTGTCATATTTTCTGACTATGGAACTGATCTTGGATCAGGCTCGACTGTTCCTGGTAGGTATTTTTGGACTGAATTCATTTAATTTAATTGATCCTTTCTTTTGAGGATTAATATTCTGGACATCACCCAGATGCACATGAGTGCCATTCAATAAAGAAAAAGAAAAAAGATGCACATGAGTACTATCATCGACATGAAAAGAGTTAATTTGTCCTATTTTATGATGTTTACAGTCAAGGAGGACAACTCCAAACACACACTTCAAATCTACAATTATAGGCTAGAATCATTTACTAACCAGATCCAACTTTCTTGGCTTATCTTTGTACTTTGGATCCTTTAAATGACTATATCCACAATGTTCTTATATATATTTTTTAAATTGACTTCTCTACTGGTATTGCTTCTCTTGATGTTTGCCAATATAGTTTATCTAGGTCCTTTATGAGGCGTTTATTACTATATATTATGTGGCTTTTCGTTTTTATTAGGTGACCCTGCTGGAGCAAGAAATAAGCCTGGAAGTGGATATGGGTATGGTTTGGGCATCCGTGTGGATTCGCCTTTGGGTCCTTTGCGTCTTGAATATGCCTTTAATGACAAGGAAGAGAAGAGGTTTCACTTTGGAGTTGGCTACAGAAACTAAAGGTTTCACTTTTCGTTGTTGTATGATTCTTTTTTTCCGCGTGGCCTTATTTCAGAAAAGTCGTAAATATTTTCTGTCAAATGTGTTCAGTTCAGCTATAATGCTTCTTTGAATGTTTCCCATAGATGAATTGAAATGGCTCATTCTGGTTTTCATCTTTCGTGATTTGAGATAATTACAGGATATGCAAGGTTAGTGGAGAATCGATCTATCATGTAGATTTTGTACTATAGGATCATTTGAAGAGGAAGATGGGGCATCAAAATAGGGTTCTGACTTCTGAGTAGGGCTTCTCAAATATTGAGATCATTTGTAGATTTTTTCTACTTTGACTTCTGATGGGGCTTCTCAAAATGGCTTATTTTATATTTTTTTCACTTCAGTATTATTGTTTAGATTAAGTCAGTCATAATATTTTAGTTATTAATATATCAATTATATTATTAATTTATATTTTGAAATTTAATTTATGTCTGCCTTTTTGTTATTATCATATAAATATTATAATGTAATCATTTTACGGTACTTCAGATTATGTAATCCGATCAAAAATTTAAAAAGATATTAAATATGATACAAATGTCTTTGCTAACAATCATATCATCACACAAATACCGCACAATTTTGGTATGAATGACCAACATTTATCCATGATATCATAATTCACCCCCAAAAGATAAGTAAGAAAGAAAAAATAACAATGAATGAAGAGGGGATTGTAGTGAAAATGATGAAGAATGTCAATACTATTTATAGTCACAACACCATCCTAGACTATAACTACAATTAAAGGAAACATTTAAAATGATCAAACTGATAAAAAAATGAATTAAACACAACAAATTATCCAAACTTGCTTGTAACACCACCATCCATATTCTGAAATATTTTGGATTTTATAATCCAAAGTCATGTCAGATTGGTTCGGACGATATATCCAAAACGTTCACAAAATGTGTGTCAAACTTGTGATATGTAAGATTTGATACATTTATAATTATATAATCTGAATTGTGTCAAGAACACATAAAATTAAAACATTAACATTTAATTTAATCAATATCTACCAAATTCAGACCATGCATATCCTTTATCGATAAGTCAAACTACCAAATTCAACAACGTATATTAAACATAACAATTTAAACAACATAATTCAACAATGTAAACCAAATAATTAAACATAAATAAGATCATAGATCAATCAAACTAGATCACTCATTGGGTCTACCAATGCAAGCCCTGATTCTTCGTAGGTCCTCATCCGAATCAAAATTTTCATAATATCATGAAAATATTTGATCATGGAAGTGTTTAACTCGATCGTACCCTTTGAACTGTATTGACCAAATATATAGACATGGTTCTCACTTCACTGTTGTTCTCAAGCTTTGTCTAGATGACTCAGACATTTTCATTTGAGTCGATCGACGGACGGCGATACTAAACACTGTCCATCCTTATTGTGTGGTTGAGACAACCATTAATTTAATCTAGCTGATCCTTCAGACAAGTCAGGGTGACATCGACGTGGACTCTAAACAACTTAGGTTTTCCCCCGTTGTTGTAAATTGCAGCTGACTTAATGTTTATATCAACTAAATAAGTGTTCATGGTTTTGTTGTGTAGTTTACAAATGAACCAAACATACCAATATATTGAAGTTCTTGTGAGTCGTGGAGCACAAAAACATAAAAATTGTTGGTGCAATGTGGGCCACAGTAAAATCTTATATTCAATTGGTTCAGATTATATAAGTTGAAAGGTGTCAAAACCTTAAAACCACAAGTTTTTACATAGTATGAGTACATTCAGATAACATAATCCAAAATGTGACAGATTTGGAAAGGTTGCTTGGTCAGTAAGGTTGGTCGGTTTTTCATGCATTTTTTTAAACTGTTTTAGCACATTTTTTGACTGTTTGACCAAGGATGAATGATCATTCCTATAAATACGAGTGAGCGGGGTTCGGATTTCCTTCATAGTAGTAGTTCTTGGGTTAGTATGAATGGTCAAATTGACCACATGAACTTGTGTTCCCGCCTTCTTAGTATGCAATGTCAGATCTCTTTGGATATGTGATTGTTTAATTCAATTCCCACTTTTTCCAACCACATCATCTTGAGTTCCCAAATTCTTGTGAGGGTACATGATAAGGATGACAAGTCTCTCCCTCCTTCCACCTCCATCTTCTTGTGCTACATATTTAATTTTAGTTGCCAATCTTTTGTATAATATAATGTTATGTTAACACAAATGTATTATGAAATCTTGTTCAATTAATAAAATGTGATGAGTTATTAATTTTTGTTTTTTGACAAGAGTTATTAATTTTTGTTGTCAATTTTAAATTATGTCATTTTAATAAATTTTGCTGAACTAATAAATTAAACATGATAAACTAATTCATTATGAGAACGCGTGAGAAACGTGTAAGCGTGTGAACTATGAACTTAGGAAAAAGAAATTCTCAATATTATTTACAAGAGATAAATAGAGAACAAAGTGGTCCATCACCAAACTATACATACTATTACTGGAGGGCCCTAAATTGAAAGTAGAAAAACAAAAATTCTTTAAAGGGGGACATATAAGGGATATCACACCACCGAGTATTATGTTAATTCGCCGCAATATTTAGCATTTTAATTTTATAAAAATTTTTTTATGACAAAAATTATAGCTTGTTTTTGTCATAATTTCCCCTTTCTTTTGGTTAACTTTTTTGCTGGTAAAGTTGCATACTTAGATTAGATCCACTGTGACAGTCCTGTATAATTCAGAGAGTAACAATTTTAGTCGGTACACAACTTTGTAATTATTCTATTAAATAAACGAGGTAGCTTTTCTTCCGTGGAAAAAATGAGCGTACTTTATTCAAAGAAATATAAAATATTCACCCATCAAACTAATGTTATGATTAGACCTTGAATAATTAAAATTAAGAACGTAACCAAAACTTCCCCTATGAATTAAGGATTTAATTAGTTGATTAATATTATAAAAGTTTTACACAAATCACAAAAAAAAATATTTTTAAAATTATGTCTTCAATTATTATATGATGAGATATAATCGAAAAATATAGTCAATAAATGTTGTCTTAAATGGGAGCTTTTACGGTACACCTGTAAATTAAGGTGTACCGGTACTCTTACTTCAAAAATATTTAAATTAATTATTATTTTTATGGAATAAAGAACTATTTCTAATATTTATATTTTAGAAAATGTCATTTCATAAAAAAATATCATTTCATTGTTTATAAAAATCATACTATTTTTTTTTGCATTTTATTGTAAAAAATAATCAAAATTCTCTATTTTGAGTACTAAAAATTCAGAAAAATTCAATTTTATTTCGTTGACAATTTTGGTAAATAAGATTTAATTATAGGTGATAGAAAACAATTTTTCTCTTCAAAAAATAACACATTTAACTATTAGTTTATTGATTTGGTGTACCAATACACTCAAATTTTTGAATGTACCATAGAAATTACCCTCTTTCTTTAGCAGTTAATTGTAAAGAAGAGTTACATCTAATATAAAAAGTTAGCATAATATTAGTGTCGTCGTTCAAACTGTTTGCTCATTATTTCTTATAGTGTTGGATATAAAAGATGTATCGAGAAAAATACAAGTCACACACATTGAATAAATATATGGATATAAAAATCTAACGGTGTACTATGGATATATATCAACCTCTTAATTTAAGCATATAAACACATGGACACACACTTTGTTTGACAAAAGACACATAGCTTCCATTTGTCACATTTATACACACGCGCACAAATTAAAATATTGAAACTATAATAAAATTGAAGAGTAGTAGCCTAGGTGATCTCAAAAATGAAAACAGGTACCAAAACAGTGTTGATGATATGGGTGGCAATGTTGTTGAGTTTACTAGCAGAATAGTATTTATGTCAAAGTGTTTTGTGCTGTGACACACAATGTTACTGGTTCTTCCCTTAACTCCAAAATGTCTTGTAAGACAAGGTGGATGAAACAGTGAACATTTTCTTTGATATAGTGAGAAAGCATTAGAAGAGGAGACACGGACTGAGTCTCTGATCCAACCCGACCAGAGTGTGCAGACCAAAGCACTTGCTGGTTTAAATGTTAACTATTTGTTTCCCGAGGTTGAGAAAGATCACCATGGAGGGTGTCAAACAAACAACACACATTGTGTGTATTTCCTTGGAATCATTCATCAATTAAACAATCTACTCCGATCCATGCATGTGATCCAACAACACAACTTGTTCATTCATTCATTAGTAATATTTTTTTGGAAGAGGTTAACTAGTACCGTAAGGAAACTAAATATAGTAAAAGAACTTTGTAATTTGTGTAGTTAAAATTAAAAAGTGTAAAAAAAAAATGATGTTTTATATGCAAATATTTCTTTTTTTTTATTTCTTTAACTAATGCTTCTAGTGAAATAAAAGGACTATCATTTTAAGATTGATCTATTCCTTTTCACCCCTCTAATGAATTTTTCGTTGAATCTTGAGACGAAAATATTTACAACATTTTAGAGTTTTAGAGAACAAACTCCCGATGCTTAGAATTTAGCATCAAACTAGTCCCTTATTCCTACACTAGCTTGCGCTGGAAAAAAAAGAAAAAGTTTTCTATATCAACAAAACGAAATAAACTATTTGAAAATTCTCTTATCGATCATGTCTTCTCTTTTGATGAACACGATTTGTTTTCCAAAAACCCCAACGTTTTAGCCTCTTACTCTTATGATTATGAATCAACGGTAGTCTTAAGGTTTGATATAGAAGAAATTGTTCGTTGGTTTTTTCTAGACACGCGAATAGGTTCAATAAAAAACATTAGGCTAGCTTTCAAGTCCTTAGTGTCCCTACATTCTGTATAACAAAAATCCTTCGTCATTGAATCAACCAACATTTCTATATCTAGCTCACGCTTTTTAATCGCCATTATTACAACATTAGTTAACAAGATCCATATTTTTTTACTATTATATAAATTGCATTCATTATAAATATGATTCTAGAAAATATAAGAATAATACTAATGAATGTCTTCGGAACATTATCAAAGAACTTTTTTTTTTGAAACTCTTTAAGAACCTTAAAAGGTTTTTATAAAAATTTGTTCACTCAATGCATTAAAAATTTGTATATACATTATATAATCATACATGATTATTTTCTTTTTCCTATTTATTAGGGGTACGTCTGATCTCTATAATAGTAAGTACCAGACATAACTATACACGAGTAAACAATACAGCACAAACAAATTTGTATGGTATTGAATAATTTTTTGTGGATAAAATATTATTTTGGTATTTTAGACAACTTGTACATAGGACAAAATGTTGTGTTGGGGTTTGGGGAGGGACAAGAATTTTAGTTTTTGTCATGTCCCTTGCCCAAGTTTGTCCTATCTTTGAAATAGTTTTACAAATCAAACACCGTACAACTTGAGTTGTCATGTCATGTCCTTCAAATTTTTTTAACAAATCTAATGTACCCTATATATGTGTATAATTAGGGCATATAATATATATATATATATATATATATATATATGTGTGTGTGTGGTCTTGTTAACTAGTGTCCCCGAGGGACTAGTTAAGAAAGTAAAAATTAAAAATTTTCTATTAAAAACAATAACGTTTTGACTTTCTACAAAAAATTGTTGATCGTCACTCCTAGAAGAGTTGTTAAATTGGACCGTTCGACATGATATACAATCCAACACGACACGCTAAATGCCACGTCGGACTAACTCATACTAAATTAGGTCATATATTTGGTGCCATGGTGTTATTAATTTTGGCACCATCCCATTCAACGTCGTTCTCAACGTGTTTTCCTCCGCCTATATTCACGACTTTAAACCCTTCTCTATCGCCACTATCGCCACAACATTATGCTCTAGTACCCCTCTCATATTTCATATAAGTAATTTCCCATGCTTTTGTTAAATCCACTGTAACTGTCTTTTTTCGAATGATCGACACTCTAATCAACACCATAGTCTTACCCTACTATATGACTCAACTGTGTAAGTATTTTTTTTTTCCTCTTGTCGCATTATGGTAACTCTAATTTACATTTACTTTTGTACTAGTGCATTAAAACATAAGGTATGTACCTCATATCACATGTAAGATTTGTCTAATATGGACGAGTCAAAAAGGATCTAAAGATGGACCCTTACTATTTGTAGGAAAACAAATTAATTAGTTAGACTCACTTAATAAATTGATTAAATTCAAGACACTAGCTAGCTTTTTCTCACAAACCAAACTCACATTTTAAGTGTTTGGTTGCCTCAACTCGCTTATACTTCCGATTATGAACTAGTAAAAGACTCGTGCATTTGTACAGTAATACTATAATACCGATAAAAAGGAAAAAGAGGTGTAATATTTTATTAAAATTTAATAAAAATAACAAAAGTCAACATTTGAATGTTTTTTTAGAGGTGCATATTAAATGCACTTTCATATGTACTGCCATAAATTTTCATAACATGTAATGTAAATCTTGATTTAGATAAAACCTAATCAATTAAATTCACAAAGTAGTGATTTTTATTATAAAAAAGTACTAATATCATCAAAAGAGTAAATATTTTAAGATGCGGTGTTACTCTGTGTCTCCCTTCTCTCTCACAAATACTGATGGGGCTAGAAGGTAGCTTAGTTTGTGAAATTCAGCCCCTCGTGTGAAAGGGAATGTGATAGTATAGTTTTGGGGGAACAGATAGTCTTCAAAATTTCAACTTCAATGACATGATTTTGTGTTTTGGTCTTATTTCCAACCATAATGGGTAGGTATAGAATTGTTACCAGTTTTATTTTAAATTAAGAAAATATTTATATGGATATTAATCTGTACTCTTAAAGCGCTCTAAAGACACGTGTTAAAGATTTTAAAAATTTTTTTATTCATTGTTAAAAATTAATGTTTGACTTTTTAAAAACTAAATTATCACAATGTTTGAAATAAAATTTTCATATTAAGTTCCTTACCCTTTGTCTTAATAACACATGTTAGTATTTCTTATTTATATATTCTACATATTCTAAATTAATATAGGTCCCTTTTTCCCACACTGTTCATACAAACCTTCTTTCAAGTCCCAAGATGATCTCCTTCTCTATACGACCAAATCAGATCAATGACTTTTCCCCACTCTCTTTAGTCTTTAGTCTTTACCATTCCTTCCTTTTAACATTTTTTTTCTCCATTGTTAAGTCACACTTCACAAGTGATTTCCTGTCTCCTTTTTTTTAAAAAAAAAAACTTTATTTGGTTAGCTTTACCAACATTGGATTTCTACAACTCTTTCATTATGGCTATTATTATTATTTTGTTAAAAAATCTAAAATTTTATCTTTTTCTCAACTTTCTCTCTCCACTACCCTTTTATTTTCTTTTCCTTGTGTGCTCTAGTCTATAATAACCTAACCCTTTTCCACTATCATCATATCATATATCTTTCCTTTCCTAATCTTTCATCATCATCATCATGAGTACTCATCCCTACTTCTCCAATGACTTCAATGGTTATTGGTTTGACCTAAATAATCCTCCATTCTATAATTTTCCTTATAGTAACAACATATCTTTTGCATCTTCTCCTTCATCTCCACCTCCAAGAGAAGCTCTTCCTTTACTTAACCTAAGCCCTGCAAAACACGAAGATCTTCTTGAATCTTCCTTTAGTTCCATGGAAATGATGAATATGAAGGAGAAAGAACTAAGCATATCATCAAATTCTCTAGATGATGATGCCGTTACTGTGGCTTTGCATCTAGGGCTTCCAAGTATAAGTTCATCTGATTTAGCTTCTTCAAATATTTACAAAGATGATGAAAAAGTAGTCACTGTTGATTCTTCTGAGTGTCCACCAAATAAAATTAGTAGGGGTCAGTATTGGATCCCTACCCCTGCTCAGATTCTAATCGGTCCAACACAGTTTTCATGCTCTCTTTGTTTCAAGACCTTCAATAGATACAACAACATGCAGGTATATATTTAATTTTACTCTTTTCCATTCATACTCAGGTAAAATAATATTGAAAACATTATAGCAATTATTTTTATGAAAACATCATGACATAAATTGAAGTCGGTGGCACTGTGAATGATATATATAGAAAAAATTTAAAGAAAGAAAAAGGATGTTTTTTCTTTTCCCTTTATTTTTATTACCCCTTACTTTGCCAGATCTTAATTACTTTTGAGGAAATTTTCTGAAAAAGAAAAGGCTCACAACTCACGAAATTGAAGTTATTTGTGTATGTATGTAATTTAGGGTTTTCTCATGTGTGCTTACTATTGCACACTCCTTTCCTTTCCCTTTTATATACATTTTATCTCTTAGTAAAAATTAAATCCTCAATCCAAAAATTAGTTTTTTAAACCTTCAATTATATTTTTGTATTAGATAAAAATTTGATGGACGGTGTCTAAAATTGACAAGTGATATCTAGGGTTTATTAATATTAGTTTATATACTATGCAACAATAATGTTAATGTTAACATCATCACGGGAAGACATAAAATGAGACAGGATCCATAATTTTTCAAACTCTAGTACAAACACGCATGGAATGAAATTAATTTTTCATCTCCATAAAAATAAACATAAATAGCTGTACAATATTCCCTTGTTTGCCTTCCGAACTACTTCTTTATTAGGATGTCCTACATATATTGTCACCTTTTCCTTTAATCCTATACACCATAGGGACTAAGAAATAATTGAAACACGTTGAAAACGACAAAGGCTCCAAGATCATATATACATCCTCTTAGGCATGGTAAGAAAAATCACAATCTTAACAAAACTACATCCAATATATATAATAAATACATGGTTTCAAATAAATGTTGTTTGAGTCAAAAATAAAAAAGTAAATGCTGTTTCACACAATGCAAGTTTTGGACTATAGAGTACCAAAAATATATTTGTGTAAGTTAGCGAGTGTTACTTTCATTCTTTCACCCATACCTCCCTTTTCACACTACTAAAAAAAATTGAATCTAGAACAAAAACAAAATTGAATCAGTGGTAAAACAATTGAAATGATCAAACGTTTTCTTCAAATTGGTTAGCACGAATATTTTATAATGGCCCTTCCCAAAAATAATTGTAATAGGATTGAGTACCCTTGTACTCATTAATAAAATTTTGCTTATAAAAAAAATGAAACGATTGAACTATCTCTAATTATATATTTATGTGTTACAGAGTTGGGACACCTAATGATTCTATATAGTAAATTTAGGGTTTGGTGTTACTACTAACATTTGTCAATAAAACAGGGTTATAAATATCAAAATTTGAGACTGAATAATTTTTTTTTGTCTTTCGTTCAACTTTTTCTGTTAATATCAACTAATTATTTGCTTGTATATATTGCTTCCAAAATATATAGATGCATATGTGGGGACATGGATCACAATATAGAAAGGGACCAGAATCTCTAAGAGGAACACAACCAACAGCCATGCTAAGGCTCCCATGTTATTGTTGTGCACCTGGATGCAAGAACAACATTGATCATCCAAGAGCAAAACCACTCAAAGATTTTAGAACACTTCAAACACATTACAAGAGAAAGCATGGAATAAAGCCATTTATGTGTAGAAAGTGTTGCAAAGCATTTGCAGTAAGAGGTGACTGGAGAACTCACGAGAAAAACTGTGGGAAACTTTGGTATTGTTGTTGTGGGTCCGATTTTAAGCACAAAAGATCACTTAAAGATCATATCAAGGCTTTTGGAAATGGACATAAAGCTTATGGAATTGACGAATGTCTTGATCAAGATGATGAACATGGTGGCTCTGAAATTGAGCAAGAAAATGAATCTTTTCAGTCATAGTTTGATGTATGTGTGTTTTAACTATAAAGACAAGACAGTTGTGGACATGTTTTGCACTAATTACATTGGTGACTAAGACTAGTATGACTAAATTTATTTTGTCTTCTTTTATTAATTTCGTTTTTGTCTTTGTATTTGCAATTTTGCAATACATACTCAGATATGTTGTGGCAAATTTTGGATTCATATCTCTCCCTCTCTCTCCTTAATTAGTGTACATGACATGCCGATTCAAACTTTTATTATATAAAAAATGCAAACTTTAATTAATTTGCATATACTACAAAGCATGAAAGGCTTTACTTCCTAGGATCTTTTTTTATCAGAGATGGATGAAAAAAGTTGATATATTTGATCTATATTATAACCACATATACCAACTTTTAATGACTCATTTGTCTCTTAATTTGCCACTATGAGCCATTTAAAAATAAAAAATAAAAACTCATTTGAACTTTTTCTCATAAAATAATACTTATGTGAGAATTTGAGTAAATTATTTTAGTTA
The DNA here is from genome assembly GCA_946800305.1 of Medicago arabica. Taxonomy (NCBI): domain Eukaryota; kingdom Viridiplantae; phylum Streptophyta; class Magnoliopsida; order Fabales; family Fabaceae; genus Medicago; species Medicago arabica. Next base: position 53,907,459 of record OX326971.1, read on the forward strand.
ATTTCAATAAGTTGGTGATCTATAGTACCATGCTTACCTGGAAGGAATTCAAGTTTATTACATCTGAATTATAGATATAATTTATATTTAAATGTCAGATATAAAATATAAATGCTTTGATTAAACTGTCTTTCAAATGAATTATAAATATATTTTATTCAAGTTTTTTTTATAAATAATTGCATAAATTCATTTAGATATGAATTTATGAATTCAAGTTGGTGATTCATTTGTCTCTTAATTTGCAACTATTTGAGCCATTTAAAAAAAAAACTCATTTGAACTTTTTCTCGTTAAATAATACTTGTATTACACCAAAAAAATTAAATAATACTTGTGTGAGAATTTGAGTAAATTATTTTAGTTAATTTCAATAAGTTGGTGATATATAGTACCATGCTTACCCGGAAGGAATTCAAGTTTATTACATCTGATTTATAGATATAATTTATATTTTTTGTCAAAAAAAGAAGAAGATATAATTTATATTTAAATGTCGTTATAAAATATAAATGCTTTGGTTAAAATATTTTTCAAATGAATTATAAATATATTTTATTCAAGTTTTTCTTATAAATAATTGCGTAAATTCATTTATATATGAAAAAGAAAAACAAAAATTTGAAAACTCAAACCTACCCAAGTAGAATAAAAAAAATCCTCAAATAAGGTTGTTCATTCTTATATTCTCTGAATACAGCCCTTCTCTATCACTACATCACTCCAAGAGCCATATCAAGAAAAATATTACCATGTTGATCCTCTATTTGATTTTTAGTTTGAATTTCCACCAAATTTGCAGCATGTAGTTGTACCAAAGCTTGTATAAGAAGTGGCTCCTTAGCGAAACCTTGTAACAGTTGTGATCGAGACAAAAATTTAACCGAACTAATGATAATAGGATCATTCTATCATACACGCCTAACATCTTTTTATATGTCTTAAATCAGGCCCAAACTAAAGATCTCAACCTCTTAATTTATAACGGACCTTAATTTAACTAGGACCCACATCTTATAAACTATCATTCCATTTAAACCTATTGATGTGAGCCCCTCACCTTGTAGAAATTGTTTAATCAAGTATTGTTTAATTGCTAATATTTTCATATATTTAAGACTGATTAAGAGGTCATATAATATGAACCTCTAAAAATGATCCAAGGTGAACCTTACTCTTTTGAGTTAATTCTAATAAAACATTACATGTTTTCTTTGTTATCGTTATATAAAACTCAGTATTTTATGTTTTAAAATTTTATTTATTTTATTAAAAACGATAAGAGTTTACCTATGGATCTTTTGGGAGATTCAAATTAGACAAAGATCCCAGTTAAAAAGTCTTCGTTTAGAAGAGTGCAAGATTCAAGCAATGGTTGTTAGGTTAACCTAGCTATCTCATTCCTTTCTAATGGTACATCAATTTATATACTCATACTCCTACACCTCACTTGCATGGTTAAAAATGGAAAGAGAAAATTTTCCTTCCCTACTAACCTAGCTAGCTACATAGGTTCTACTGGATATGATGTTACAAAAAACCGATATGAGAAGATCATGTTCCTATTAATTAAGGGTATACTAGTGGTAGTGAGATTGTACTTATACATAATTCCAATTGCAGAGAGACTCACGTGCATGTTTAAACTTTAAAATAAAAAAGCTCTTGTGATTTGCTAAGAAGTTTCAAAAGTTACCTGATCCAACGATGTTCTTGTACAAAGTTACATTTGCAATAACAAGTGAAAGTGCGCAGTAATATTTATTTTTAAAGAGAAAAATGAATATAAAAATTGTAGCTAGGACGTGTACATAACATATAGGTAGCAAGTGAAGTTTCTGGATGGAAGCTTTTGTGACTGTCATCATTGATCAGCTTTATTATGATTCATATGATACTAGCTGCTGTCCACCACGATGGACCGATCAAATACTATGTTTAGTCTCACCATAATGATTTCCATCAAAATTAATTATTAGCTTTTGAAGATAATAAATGATGAATTTTTGCTTGTAAAATCTTAATATCAGAAATATTTTGAAATGTCATGAGAAAAAGGAAGAACCTGGAATCGATTATAATAAACATTTAATTTATATGACTTTAATTTTTAAGTTTATAGATAGATTAAAATTCTCACTTGTTTTGTACGGTTGAATAATATATTCAACACAAATTCTCAGGTCTGGAAGATTTCTTTTTGTTTACAATTCAGAGGTGGAAGTTAGAAGGTATGCATCGGAGGTGATATTGATGACAAGTATGAAGGTTGAGAGAAATAAATTCAAATAACATAAGGTCAGAGCTTGTTTGAAATGTCATTTCAAAGTACAACACATTATTATTCAGAGTATATAAATACGAATTGTTTAATTCACTCACTCACTCTTGAGTCTATTTTTCCCTGATCTGCCCAACCAACAAAAACGGGACTCCACGTTCTATGTCTCCAAATTTTGCCTTCTCTTCTTAGGTAAATTCTCTTTCCATCTTTTTTTCTGCAGGCTCTATCACTGTTTGTTACCAGGGTTTCTATCTATGTACTCCATTTATTTTTACTACTTTATTATAACAGTAGTACATTTATTCAGATTTAACATAACAGTAAAAATGGGGGTGTTGAAAACGATAACTAATAATTATGTGATTCTTTTCTTGTTATGCTTTGGATTACAGTGTAACGTCAATCTGTCCATAATATACCCAATCAGTCCACAAACCTGTCAGCTTCACTTATAACACTAGATGTGATTGATCCTTGTAGCTACATATTAACCATATCATTTTGTCTAGTGATTATTTTTCATTTTGAAAATGTGAGCGCAAGAAACTTTAATAACTACCGTGGAATATTCATCATTCATCACCATCCAAAGGTTATATATATGTATACATTTTGGATTTGCCTTTTTTACTGTTATTGTCCAGTGGTTTAGACATTTGAGAACATTCACTCTAATACTCTATTTTTTTATCTAGTGAAATTTATGTAATTTCATTTATATTAAAAATAAGTCCACATAAATTAGTAGTGGGATCTACATAATTTTTATGAGAATAAATGTTGAGTATTGTAAATATAATACTGGCATAAAGTTTATGTTGCATAACGTAACTCAAGATTACTAATAAGTTTTTGGTAGTATTATTACAAAGTTATAGAAAGAGAGAAACATGACATTAAAAACCCAGAGAAATATGCATTATGCTTCCATTTTATTGGTCTGTGTGGGACAATTTTGTCCCCTTATCAAATCTGATTATGAAAGCACATGCATATATTGAATGCAAATATATTTGAGGCTAAAATTGATGTTTTGTCCTAGAGTGCTGCAATTCAATATGCATGTGTGTGTTTGTGCGTACAGCTATTTTTAATTGAAAAAAATTCAATTTGCCTTTACAATGAGGAGTAGTTTTTATTCAAAATTAATATAAAACTAATTTGTTGCCTAACTATAAAGTAAAGGGATACTCAATCCTTGTGCAAAAATCTGGCATCGATCAGGATCCTCATAATATGATCTTAAACGCTAACAAGACAAAAACATTGATATGAAAATAAATCACTTAATGCTTACTTCTTTTAGAAGCAAAAAAATATTCATTGATCAAGAAATGTACCTAGTGCTAAACATGAGCATAAGTCATTTTCAGGCCTTAAACCACACCAAATTAGCATGAATAAGTAACCAAAGTAGCAAACGTATAAATACTTAGTTCTGTAAGTTCCAACTCTTTCTAACATTCAGTTTTACACATTTGGTTGCATCAAAATAAATGGAAGTAATTTTTGTTCCTCATGATATCTTTTATGTAGAACTAATTGCGAAAATATTAAGCTTTTAATCAACACAATAGATACTATTAATTTAGATATTTTAAGGAATGAACTTTTTTCACCTCCAAAAACACTACAAATGCATTGAAAAAAACATAATTTTTTATCATTCCGATGTATATTTTTGGATAAAAACGCAGCTTCATTCCATACAAGTAGTGTCTTCAAATCATCAAAGCAAAAACCATGACAACGAGTTCCAAATCTTGCCTTGGATAATTCCTTTCACGAGTCTTCAATTGACGAGATGCATTGTGTTGCATAAGGGCACACCCTAGTTCCTAATGAGATGCATCACAGTTGTTCGTTTCAAGTTTACAAAATACAATCCTTGGAATAATTTTTTTGGGAATATAAGGATGAAATTTTTTTCCCGAGTGAGAAAATGTGTTTGGTTGATAAACCAATATTTATGGATAGTAATTAATGATTTTATTCCCACCTTCATGAAACTTTATTCCTTCGAATTTTCTTAAGAACAAAACAACATTCTTAGTAAACATCTATTCCTAAGAATAAAATGTGAAACAAACATAGAAATATATCATTTCTGTTATCATATTCACAGAAATCTCTGAATATGACTTAAAACAAACGCCGAGTTTCCATAAACAAAACAAAAAAAGTAAACTTCATAGGATTCTTTTGGATTTGATGAATGGTGATACCGAGCGAAGTTGTCCAACTCTCTTTCAACAACTTAGCAAATCCATATATATTTCCCAAATTATGTTCAATTTTTTGGAAATGTGGGGTGACTAAAGTTTCTCTCTATTTCAAAACATAAAAGCTATCACTAGTCTACTACACAGGCACGATTTTTGTCCAAAAAAACAAGAGGCACACAATAATGGAAACTGACCTTGTTTGGCAGTTTATACTTTATATCGGTTCGGACAAAAATCTTAAAAGTAGGTTGTTGTTTATGATTAATATTTAGAAAGACATACATAGTGTAGATATATAGATTTTGTTTCTGTTCGCATGTGAATCATATTCCACATTACAATATTAAGGCTCTTCCCATTTGAAGTTAATCTTACGGTCTAGCGTCTTAGTTTTATTGATGATTGATTTATTATGCTTTCAAATATAAACAAAAAGAACTAACAATTTTTTTAAGATCGCTTTTGATTCGAGATCGGAAGTTAATTGTTTGATTTAAGTTTGCTTTGGTCTATTATGATATTTTTTCTTCGGCGGACCAGGGGTAGAGAGGCACTGGAAGCCGAAAGAGTGTTGGAATTGAACGCTCTGTGCGTGGCTTAACCATGGGGAGGTGAATAGGATGTTTGGTTGTGAGGGGTATTTTTTTTTAGGTGAGTAGACGCGATGGGTGCTTATGGATTTCATTTTCAGTGGTTGTTTGCGATGAAGTTTGTTTTAAGCGGTGGTTTTGGTGGTTGTGGGGTTCATGGCTGTTGAAGGTAGGTCTTACGTAGATGATGTGTGTATTTTGCTGAAGGTAGGTCTTACGTAGATGATGTGTGTATTTTGCGTCTTTATTGGTTTTTATTTTGAGTGTCCCGCCTATATACGGCGTCTTTGTAGTCTCTCATTTATCAGTTTTTGTTCGTCTTGAGCGGTGATCGAGTTATAAATAAATTTTGCATTCAAAAAAAAAACTAAGCACTCACGCAATTGCAGAGACTCGAATCAGATAGGATCACATGGACGGCAAAATTTTCCCTTCAAGAGTTTTAATATTAGTTGGTTTTTTGTTCCGGTGTTCCGTGATAGATTTCAGATTTGGATCATCTCCAACCATTTCTCCAATGCGTTTGTTCCGTCATAATCTAAGTCATTCATTCCCCTTTTTGTTCTCTCTTTAGTGCTGTTTTTTGTTCATTTAAGAGTCAATCAACCATTGAATTAAAAAAAGGAGAAGGAGCTGCAAAAAAAAGGTAGGAGAGGATCCGATTCCGTGACGAATAAATTGTTGTCACAACCTATGAAAGAATTAGAGCCCCCACATTCATGTTTAGCGATGCCTAATTTTTTTTACATATCTCATAAAAAATCCTTGCTAAACTATTGTGTGAAGGACTAGTACCCACTCTAAATTTAATTTTTCTAGTTATTGATTTTTATTATTAAATTCAAACTCCGGGCCATTAATTAAGATGAAAGGTACTAATATTATCTCATTCAAGCACTCTAACAGAAAATAATTTCTTAACATTTCAACGTGGTTATTTTTCATATAATTAATTAGCAAACCTCCTCCTTTGTTGTGTATTTGAAAAATGAGACAGTATTACACTTGCACGCAGACAGTAGCCAATGTAACTCTCAGCTCGTATTCTCAACAGATGTTGCATAGGTGCAAATAGTGTAGAAGCTTTGATTGGGTGGAAGAGTAGATGAGATGAGTGAATTGATGTAAAGGAAGAAGGTTTGGTGCCTACTTACCTGTAAATGTACAACTTAGTCCATCACTTTGCTATGGTGTGGTGTGTCAATTTGATTATCCACTCAGTTTTTAGATAGTTTGTCAAGTTAGTCCTTTCGTGCAGTGTTCGTTAATCATAAGCACTTCATCAATATTAAGCATGCAACTTCATGGACCAAAAAGGCACTAAATATGCAATTACCGGAAACGACTTGATACCCCATATGTATATGCAAGGACCAATCTCACATGACAAACTTTCTGAGAGAGAAACTAACTTGACTAACTTTCTGCAAAGTGAGGGACTAACATAACATTTGAGGACCAAGTGGATACCCCATATCAAAATGAGTGACCAATTTGGGCATTTGCTCAATTTCAAACGACATGCAGTTTTCGGCTCACCTAAGGCTTTTTGTACAAGAAAGCCAAGAACCTAATTCATTGCCAAAGCAGCCACAGCACAAAAACCACCAAAGAATGCAATCAATGGGAAAAATTCGGCAGACTCCGAATTGAATACCAGTAGCAAAGAAAGACTGTTTGAGGCACACTCTTGAGAGGAACCTCTTCGGCAGTAGTAGTTACCTATGTTTATGATTGTTGCTTATACCCCTAGGCAGAAATAAAAAAAAAAAAAAAAAACATTATCGGTAACTGTGCAATTCAAGGTTTGATCTTGATTTGATGATACAAGATTGATGGTAGGCTAAAAAAATTGAAGATAGCACACTCATATTCAGTAATCCTATTTGTACATTTTTAGGGGAAACCACAATCATAGGTGGAATGTATCCCCTATATATTGATATATCTACTGCTATCCTCATCAGATGCCTGTATCGTTATTGTCATCAGACAGTTTGTGAGACTCCTACTGAAGGAATTTTGATGCAATTGGCAATAGAATCTGAAGACACACACCACAATGATACTGTGGAGCTCATGAATTAAAACATGAAAACAAGTTGCTCCCGTCTACAAGCTTATCTCCTCTGGTAAGCTGATACTTAGAAAATACAGGCTGCACATTCAGCAACATTAATTAGGAAATACTAGCAAAGAAAAATCAACAGTAAAATATATCATCCATTTTTCATCTTTATGAAGTAATGAGACAGATATCACACTTCACATGTGACAGGGATGAAAAAGCAGGCAGAAACAACAGCCAAAGATTTTGAGGTGCAAGATGCTCAGACTCTGAGTGTATGTTTGGAGGTGGATGGTGCAAGACCCCCGAGAGTCAGTTGGTATCTCATACAATTGGAGGATATATGAATTTTCAAAATTTTCAGCTGAAGTTCTATTACAAAATTTCATCTCCATTTTTTAGGACATCCATCCTACTGATGAACAAGGTAGTAATTCAGTCCAAGACTCTGGTCATAATAAGGTTAACTTTTTGCACCCTCTCTCACAAATGATGTTCTTACTGAACGTGTATCGAATATGGGAATACAGGCAATTTTTTAATTGGGTAAAGAGTCACAATTCTTTTGCAAGAATAAGTCGACATTGTTATTGACTCTTGGGTAAATAAGTAGAGACCCCTACCACGATGACTTATCCTACAACCAACTTTGGATTTTGGCAAATTCTTGCTGTGAATTCTGCCGTGTTTTTTCAGGCTCAAAAAACCAATGAATCTGGCTATCAATCACATTGCACTTTGCAGGATAGGCAGCCCAAAAAGTGAACACAAATTGAAGACACAGAATGAAGTAAATTTCAGTTACTAAATGGTGTAAGGCCAACTGTTTGTTTTCACTTTCTGTCGCCACCATAAAATCTCTGTTTCCTCACTTTGCAACATGCATTATTCATCATTGATAGTTGCTAGTTGACATGCACAGTAGTTTACTCACAGATGCAATAAATATTTGACCCCCCCCCCCCCCCCCAAAAAAAACAACAATATCATTATATATTCAAATAAAATTTCATTAGAAATGAGATTATTACCTCGCAGACATGAAAGCCATCCCAAAAAATACAGCCTTTACAGATTGCTTCTGTCCAGCATAATCAAAAGCCAACGGCAGCATTTCATGAAGGGTCAGAAAAGCCATAACTCCACCAACTGTAATCAACGTAGAACCAATTTGTTTAAAAAGATAAATGCTGAAAATCCAATTGTAATATCATGAAGCTGTTTCATTGCAAACCTGATCCAAGTAGACCTTCAAGAATCTCGGGATTTAAGCTGCTAGGGAATAGATAGGCTACAGAGAAAGAAAAAGAAATCATCAAATTAAGTTCATCTGAGTAACTCACACATATCTTTTTTTTTTTTGGTTACGCTAACTCACACATATCTAATACCCTGAGTGTCACAAAAAGAGTAGAGAGGGGGAGATTCCAATGTTGTCAATCGCGGAAAATAGCGGTTTGTTTGAATTTCGCTATGCTACAGTGCTATAGCATCGCTATTTGACAAAACTCTACTAAATAGCGTATTACGGAACAAAGTGGTTTGTTCAAATTCCGCTATGTTATAGCACCGCTATAACCATTATTTGACAACACCGGAAGATTCAATGGGCAGAATTGTGAAATAGCCACAAATACCTGGCCTGACCTTAACGAAATAAGAATGGTGTGCAAAGCAACGTAAAGCAGATGACATACCTACAATTATAACACCCAAGGGTTCTGCAAAGCCTGAAAGTGTTGCCAATTTAAATGCCTGCCATTTGCTAAGACATACCCAGAACCAAAGAAATAAACAAATAAAAAACGGTTATAATTCAAATACATATCAATTGACATAACTTCATTTAACATGGCAACAAAAACCAAGATTTAAGATTAATTAATAACTCCAGGCGTTATTAATTTACAAAACAATAACATCAAGTATGTCAAAGTTTAAAAATGCACCCATCATTGCATCCTGTAACCAAAATTTTCTTAAGCACCAATTTCATTTGTAGAGATACCAGCATTCAAATCCAAATACAGGCTCAGGTTTCTTTTCTGTTTGGTGCTAGTATTTTTTTTATGTTGAAGTTAAGTAAAACAAAAAATAACCTTCACAGTGAAACAGACAAACTATTGCACTATGACCACAATGAAAACGTTTTGCTGCACATAATAGCCGTCAACATAGACCAACCAAGCCAGAACCATCTTCCCATGGCAATGGTACTACGAATAAATCCGTAATTTAAAAAATGGCAATTATATGCATTGCAAACCTTCACAAGACAATTTATTTACACGACAACTCCAATTTCACCTTTTCAAAGCTACTGAAAATATATTTTCCACAATCAGTTTGTTTCACATACATCATTGTTAAGCTCACTATTTTTGTATTTCATATGCATATTTCAGCCAGCATAGCAATCAAACATAACACTTGAATAGCTATATAAGTCACTTTTCAATTGTTAGTGTTACAAAATCTTGAGCCAACAGGAAAACTTAAAAATTATTACCTTTGTGTCGCAAAATAAACAGGAAGTGCAACAGCAACACCCTAGAAAGCAGAAGATTTTTTAAATTACAATAAGACCTATATAGCACCTTAATAATGTGTATTTTTCATTAATAATGTGGGCAAGTGAAAAGAAATTTTTATTGAAACTCGGAATATGGAAAATATAGGAGCAAGAAAGCATCAATTACCATAAGACATCAATAGTTGCACTACGATTATTAGTTGCACTACTAAAACATGGCTATTGTATCTAAAGTAAAACAGGTTTTATGGCACGAAAATTGCACCTCTGGGATATTATGCAGAGCAATGGCCAATGCTAAGTTGATGCCAACGCGGAGGCCCTATTAACAAAAGCAGGTCAGAAACATCAAATTAAAGTGGCATTAATGGACATATCAGTCTAGAATCTGGATATAAGCAATCCTTCAACAGTTAATAATAAAAATTGAAGATCCATATGACATCAATAGGTTCTTCGATACCTTCATGGATCCAAGGAACACTGCCATTCCTTCTGGAAAATTGTGTAAACTTATGCCTAAGAAATGAACAGAAAGAAAACTATATTAGTAAAACTTTAAAAACAGTGGAACAACTGGAAACATGGAAAATGTGAATTGAAGTTCTTATTTATGCACAAGTCTTTTATTGGCATAGAGTTTTTATCCCCTCAATATTACTTGAACATTCAAAAGAAAGTTAATTTTCACACACCCCTAAAATTCTTATAATATTTTGTTCCAACAAAAACTACTTTGTAAGGAAAGTGTTAGGTTTAAAAGTACCCAGGCAGTCCTACCTACAGCTGTAATAATTCCACTGAATAAAACTTGTTGGCGATGCTTTTTCATAATATCCTTGCCTCCTTCATCCCCTTTATTCTAATTTCAAGAATGTCATTATATCTATCAAAAATCTATATTTATGCAGTATATAACATATATGCTGGAATACCACAATGCAAATGCAACAATACAGAGGTAATAATAGTCATTTTTAAGAAACAAATTCATTAAAACCTTTTTAGTCTTGACATCTGCAGTGGGAGTAAGTGTTGGCTCCGGGATAAAACTGACTACAGCAGCAAAGAATATAACACCAGCAAAAAACTACACAAATGAGAAGATAAAAGATTTTGGTCAGAACTAACACGAGAGAGGACAATGTGCACGACCACAAAACGTTTCTGTTAGATGACTTTATGATTAGCTCAAATGCAACAGCGTACCCAAAGGTTGCCTTTCAAGAAGCCCAGCGAGTTTATAGCATTATGAGCCAGATCAAAGAATGATATGCTCAGCATCAAACCAGCAGCAAAACCCTTCACAGAATGAAATCTCTTTAGAAAACAGACTACAGACTAGGGTAACAAAATCAAAAACTAGAATACACTTTATCACATTTGACAAAAGAAAGGGACACAGATTCTCAATGAACAAACAAGTCAATGTTTTCTTGTTATAAAAAAGAGTTTTTGAAAAAGAAAAACCACCTGTAAGAGCCCAAGCATCTTCAAATTGGGAGCTGGCTTGATGATTACCAAAAGTGCACCTGTTTCACATTGATTGACAACTTATATTCCCGTTACCAACACATTAAAAACTAATGATAACAAATCCAAAAGACACAACCAAGCAACTAATGATAAGCTGATAAATCTTAAGATTTTGGAAGCAAGCAAAGATTCTTCGTGTCTTTCAACAAGAGCTACAACAGCTACAAGCGAACAAACAATTAAAACAACATTAAGCTAAGGTGACATATTGTTCTATTAAATTCTCTATGGTTCCCATTTTATTCTCTTTATAAAATATTAACCATATCAGAACTCATTATTAAGGAACAGTAGAGGGATTGATTATGTAAATAGTGCATGAGGCTCTATTAAGATAAGCAGCTTAATTAAGCGCTTATAGCATAGCATAAATGTTTATCATATAAGTCCTTATGTAGAAGCTTCTTATATAACAAACAAACACAATAAAGTCAAACTTTTTAATATAAGCTATAACCTGTTTTCATTAGCTATCCTATAGAGCTTATGAAAATAAGATTAAAACAGTTTACAAACATGTCATAAGGTGTTTTCATAAGCTCTCTCAAAAAGTCCTATAGAGCTTGTGGAAATAAGCCGAAAACGCGCGAAGCAACAGAGTAATAAAAATTGAAATTGAAATAGATAAAATGAAGTTACCAATGGAAGTGCTGAGACCACCAACGAGAGAAAGAGCAAGAGCTACCATAACTTGAGAATCCATGCCGCCTTCAATTTCAACGATTGATTGATTGATTGAATAATTGGGTTCGGAATTCGGAAAATGAATAACAATTCTTTGTTTGTTATTCAACTACCAGAACACAAAGAAGAAGCGTTTCATAGCATATACCCACTCTAACCCCTACTCAACTCAACTCCCTTAAATACATTTTTGGCCTCTGTGAATTTCGCCGAATGGCAAATTTTTACAACTTATCGACAAATAATGTATTTAATATTTTTTCTTTTTTACCCTTAAGTGGTAACACTAACACGTCATTAAATATTTGTGTAAAACTTTTGTATGTTTATTCAACTTCTCTTTCTTTTTCATTATTTTTCAAGTAAAATAATAGAATGCTATACACAAAGTTTTGGGTTAGGATTCTGTTCAAAGTATCTAATCTCACAAGATCAATATTATCGGTTTAGTTTGGTTTAAAAAAAAAAAAATCCATGAGCAATGTCATTACTTGTGGGAAAAAAAATTATACCAACAAATTGTCATTAATTTCCAATAATTTGACTAATGAAAAGAGAAACATTCTAGGTTTTGAAAAGTAAAATAATAGTAACACCGATTAATCGATTACACACGCATGATATTTTTCTTGTATTTTTGGAATTAAAAATCACGTGTTGTCCATAAGTGACGATTTAATACAATACAAATCACTTCCTACCATCTTATTTTGTCGAGATATATTACTACTATATTTATTGTGAAAATGCATGGATAGTGCTTTCTTTTTTGTGCCGGAAGAAAACATGATTCATGGTACTTTATTTTTTGGTACAACAAATAGTTTAGTTTATAGAATAAAATTATCTTGATGATTTAAAAGTATTTTGCTACAAATATATAAATATTTCTTGGCATTATCATAATACATATGTTTAGCCTTTTTGAATTTAGATTTTGTTAATCACGAGTAATCTGATTGGACATAAGAAGATGGTTGACTAGTTAAGATCCATTGAATTGATGGAAATCTAAGCTTCATTCTATCTGCCTTGAGCCTAGCTCCGTTGAGTTGTATGTTGCATATCCATCTCCACCGGAAGGGAGTGGTGTACCTGCATGCGCTCTGATACCCAAGTCAGCGAAGGGTTCAAGTGATTATGTCGCTATAAAGTGAGTAAGAAGTGTCATATATGACCCAAGATTAAGCATGAGTATGTATGCACACACACCCAATGACCAACTAGGGTTTGGTTGTTACCCTTGCTCTTGCTAGTTATACATGGTGGTATGAACGTGAGTAACCCTCGGGGAGACGAGGAGCTCTTGACCTTGTACGATTGTGAGTAACTATTGGCCCTTGGTGAGGAACTCTTGCCCCATACCAAAATCTACTAGGTTTTATGGTGTATATGTTGTATGAGGTTGCTACTTAGTGAACTCGGGTCGAACCCAAGCTTAGACGGGTTGGACATTGAGTCAGTTCGGAACAATGAGATATAGTTACTTTTGCACTTTACTTTTTTTTCTTCTTTCTTTAGAGTGTATGCTCTTATTTAGACATGGCAGCAAAACCCGTATCCGCAGTTGTCTTCCTGAACCCATACTGATTTGACGAGTTTCTCCGCTGAGTTTGGGTTTTCTTCAATTTGAAAACACATTTACGGGATAGCTAACGAGGATATATGTATACACCTCGAACTCATAGCCAATCCATCCCGGATGTAGAAAACTACTTTATTACTCGTTAATATTTGTCATGTTATAAAAATTGTCATTGATATTTAAAGCAACAACAAAATCTTCTGGTGAAGGAAATGTTAAAGTGAACATATTACTGGATAATGCATTACAACATTGTCCTCGAGAATAAAAAACAAAAACTTATCTTTTATTAAAAAATGATTCACCGTAAGGACGAGGCATGGATACCCAAACCTGCTAGGGACGTGGATGAGATTTAAATTCTCATCTTTGCTGGGTATGTGCAGGGTAACGACTAATTATATGAGAGTCAGGGATGGGGACGAGGAAGGTAAAACTCGTCCCCCGCATTGCCCCATTGTCATGCCTGATCTTATTCCACAAGATTTTTCTGGCAAGATTTTAAACAAGTCAGTTGTTGTATATTCTCATGATTGTTATCTTGCATATTGGTTTAGTCCTCCAAATATTTGTTTCATCGTTTTTTTTAATAAAATTATTAAGGTACAACAAATGATATTTAGCAATCTTAAGATGCCAACATAATTAGGATGTCAAGATTACCATGTGAGGGTTTTATAATCTGATTTTTGCTTTTCTTTTTTGAAAAAAATGTTTTGCCTAATACATACGAGTTATTTCATATGCACGACATGTAGATATCCTAACTTCCTAAAAAATTAAGATGAAGGGTACAAAAAAATGTTTTGCCTACTTTAAGATGACGCTAGACTTAAAGTCATACTTTTGATCACATGACTTTAAGATGACGCTAGATGCATGCTGGAGACTTATAGTGAAGAACTAAGGAGTGCATGTCCTGGAAACAGATGCATGCTGGAATTGGACAGGCCTGGAACAGGGTTACAGCCCAGATTTGCTAGATTTTATGTGTGCTTTGATGGATGTAAAAAGGCTATAAAAAATAGTTGCAGACCATTCATAGGATTAGACGGTTGCCATCTGAAGAACAAATACGGAGGTCAGCTCTTAATTGTCGTTGGACGGGATCCAAATGACCAATATCTACCACTTGCATTTGCTGTTGTCGAGTCAGAGACAAAGGATAGATGGAGTTGGTTCATGAATTTGTTGTTAGAGGATATTGGAGATCAAAGATGGTGCTTTATTTCTGATCAGCAAAAAGTAAGTTCTTAAATGAATGTTGTATTTGATTTTTGGTTAGAATATTTAACATGTATTAATATTCCATTATGAACTAATTGATATGCATGCAAATTACAGGGATTGATGGCTGTTTTTGAAGAACATACCTGATGTCTAGGTTTGCTACCCTTAGAGAGAGTGTTATGAGGTACAGGGGTTCAATAATGCCTAAACCATTAAGGAGACTAGATAGAGAGATTGAGAAGAGTGGAAACTGGTGTGCAACATATGCGGGCAACTTAAGGTTTCAGGTATTTCACACCTACTTGTCTGACAAGTTTATTGTCGATCTAGAAAAACATAAATGCACTTGCAATTTCTGGGAACTCGTAGGAATACCATGTAGGCATGCGATTGCTGCTATACATAAAAAGGAGGATGACCCACAAATTTATGTTCATAGGTACTATAGGATTGAGAAATATAGAGAGTGTTACACTGAAGGCAATACACCTATCAATGGGCAGACATGTGGCCCAAAACTAACTATCCTGATATTCTGCCACCTGCTTACAAGCGTGGTCCTGGTAGGCCAAAAAAATTGAGGAGGAGAGAACCAAATGAAACCACATCTACAAATAGGTGTAATGTGTGCTTGGAATATGATCACAATGCTAGGACATGTAAGAAGGAAAAAAAAGAAGTTGCTGCAGAAAATGTTAATCAACCACTTCAATCCGAGCCTGCACCTCACAATCAGAATATTGTTTATCAACCAAAGAAAAAGGTAAAGTTTTTATTCTCTTCAAATAAATGTATTTCACATACCAAATGAATTTTACATAATAAACTTGTTTGTATGAATAATTAGGGGAGATCTAAGGGTCCTGCTATGAAGGCCGGCAAACCAAAGGGACCATGTCAGAAAAATATTAAGAAAGGGACACAAGGTGATGGTGAGGGAGTTTCAGTTCCGAAACCTGCTGAAGTTGCTGCAGAAACACCACTTCAAGAACCTACGGTTGCAGCCCGTAGTCAAGCTACTTTAAAGTCTATTTCAAATTCTGTATGTATTTGATTTTTTTTTCTTAACAGTACATAGGCTGATCAGCTGTTTTAGCTGTGTTTTAATCTTGTTTTAACTGTTTTTTGCAGGAAAAAGTTTTGAAGAAGAAAGTTCTTGGCAGGATGAGGATTAATTAAGAGAAGGTTGACAGTGAAGCTTTAAAAAGATGCTTAGGATTTAGTGTGGAAGGTTTTTTGATTATGATGTAATTTGTGATGGTAGTTTTTTTGGGATGTAATCTTATGTTGATGGAAACTAATTAAGTTTTGGAGTTATGAATTAGTTGTACTATAAAACTTATGACATATTTGGTAATCTTATGCTTATGAAATGAATGAAGTTAATTTTCATTCTTACTCAATTTCAATTCTGTCAAAAAAGCATATTTTTTGTGCTGCTAGTCTCTTGTTGCTAGTATGTTGTTGTTAATGCTATTAAGCTTTTGATTTCAAGTTTATATGGAGGAAACCAGATATATATAGTTTCTTCACATCTACTTATACAATTGCTCAATAAGGTCGTGACAAAAATGATAAGGTCATGACACAATTTTGGTACGATTTTGATACACTAACAATGTGTGTTTTTGAACCATTTTACAAAAGTTGTACATAACAACAACATTAAGTCATTGAAAATTGCATAGAAAAAAAATAGAAACGAAAGAAAAATTAAAAAATCATTTTTTTTTTAATTTATGTTTCTTATTAAAAACGAAAATAATAGAAAAATTTTAATGCTGATGTGGCATGCTTAGGTGGCATTCCGGCAGTTAACAGTTAGTTGACTTAACGAGAGAGACGAAAACACTAGGGACAAAAACGGTGACTTTTTTTTTTATAGGGGCGAAAACCAAAATTCGTTAATTTTATGAGGACGAAAAACATATTTAACCATTTTTTTTACGTACCCTATAAATTATTTTTATAAGTTATACAGTCAAATTTATGAAAATAAATTAAGAAAAAAAAAACTTATGAAAATTACCCTATGCTATTTTCATAAGTGGTCCTAAACAATTTCATAAATGTAAAAATCTAGAAATAAAAATCAGATAGATAGATCTAAATAAATCAATTCAAACAATGAATAGAATCTTAATATCCATGCTCCGTAGACCTTACCCAAAGTTACCCCTGACTAAATCTTCCACTTAATTAATCTAACGTATTAAACACTCCATAATTTACATAGGTGGACCATAATATCCCACATCTCCCAAACACTTTTACCCTTTAAAGAAGGACAATATCGGAAATGAAAGATGAAACCTCAACCCCAATAACCATTTCCCACGTCGCACCCCAATCAGTGAAGAGCGTTCGTTGGCAAAACAAAGAGAAAGAGAAAGAGAAACAAAGCTTTTCAAACACACAAAAAAAAGGAGAGAGAAACAAACACTCACAGAACTCATTTTCATTTCTTTCTCTCTCCTCTTCGATCCCAAATCTTCAAAGGTTAGGGTTCCATTTCCTAATTATCTTCCATCTTTTCATTTTTATTTAGCTTAATTTTGTTATTGTTATTGTTAATTTCGTTTATTTATTAAATTAATTAAATTTTTTTTTTTGAATTTGGCGAATACAGGATTATTATTTAATACGATTCTGATCTTGTAGATCGGCTTGAAGCTTTCGTTTTCTGGCTACAAGGTTGGATATATTCGCGTCGTGGATAATATTTTTGCACAGTTTTTATTTTTAAGAATTTTTCTTTTTGATTTTTTTTTTTTTTAGAATTTTAGTTACGAGGTTGAGGTGAAAAATTGGGATTATAGATTATACATGCAGATTTACGTAGGGGTTATTACCTTATTGATTTTGTAATTTATTTATTTATATTGGTTTTTGAAAATTTGAATTGTGGTTTGTATAGCGCGATTTCTGCTACTGATGATTCAAATTTGAATGATATTAAGAATTTCTGTTGTTTTTCTGCGTTTTTTTTTTCGAAGTTTTGATCAAATTTTTTGTTTCATGTTAGTCAACTGGTAGATGGCATTTTTTTTTAATGTCTGCTGCGTTTGTTGATTTTTTTTTTTAATGATCTTGTTTTAATGTTGTTTTGTTTTTTAATAAGGTTCTGATGGTTCTGACAATAATAATTTATATTATGTGATGATCTGAGAAGGTCTGTGATCTAATGGATGAACCAAATAGACGACAAGTACGATAAATATGAGGATTTTTCACTGTTTTTCACTATTGTGTAACATCTTGAGCTTGTTTTCAATTGTTCATCGATAACTTTTAAGTTGTGTATTGCGTCTTCGTGCTTCCCAATGCCTTGTTTGATGAATATGATCATTTAACCAACACACTAATTGTATAAGGTTGATATTTATTGGTGAACAAAGTCTGTCTATATAAATTTACGAAAAGTTCACGACATAGTATTATTTTTCCTACCTAACTAATTTTGCCATCTTGTTCATTTGAGGTGGAGTAGTAGGCTGATCACATTGCTTTCTTTTATGATCATACTTCCGTGTGCTTATGAGTTATTTGTACATGTGAGCTTTCCTATAGGCATGCTTAAAGAGATAATCAATTGACGATTCCTCTGTTCTTTCCTTGTTTAAGAGCTCATGTATTGACCCAAGCTTCATTTGGCTCATTTATCGATACTTTACCTGAAAATAGTGCTGATTTTGCTATATAATTTAAGTGGTTGATATATATATGCTCAGTACAACATTTATTAATAGTTAGGCGAGTAATTTATGTTTATATGGTTTGGTATTTAAATTTCTTTGGTGCAGGAAAGTTGAAAAAAGATGGACCATGATCAGACTGGATGTGAAGCAGCCCCAGAAGGTCCTATGTTGTGCGTCAACAACTGTGGATTTTTCGGAAGCGCAGCTACCATGAACATGTGTTCCAAGTGCCACAAAGACATGATGCTGAAACAGGAGCAGGCCACACTTGCAGCATCTTCCATTGGGAACATCATGAATGGGTCATCAAGCAGCAGTGGAGTTGAACCTGCTATCACTGCCGATGTGGAGATCTCAGTCGATCCAGTGGAGCCCAAAACCATCTCTGCAGAACCGTTAGTTGCTTCCGGCTCAGAGGAGAGTTTGGAGAAGAAGCCGAAGGATGGTCCTAAGCGGTGCAGCAACTGCAATAAGCGGGTTGGTTTGACAGGATTTAATTGTCGATGTGGTAACCTTTACTGTGCTATACATCGCTACTCAGATAAGCATGACTGCCCATTTGATTACCGCACTGCTGGACGTGATGCAATAGCAAAAGCAAACCCTGTT
Organism: Medicago arabica; assembly: GCA_946800305.1. NCBI lineage: Eukaryota > Viridiplantae > Streptophyta > Magnoliopsida > Fabales > Fabaceae > Medicago > Medicago arabica. Next base: position 53,926,501 of record OX326971.1, read on the forward strand.
GTGAAGGCTGAAAAGCTTGACAAGATCTAGATTTGGTGTCTTAAAGTTTCGTGTCTTGAGATGCTGTTATGCTCAATGTCATCATGAGATGATCCGAGTTTCCTGCCTATTTTAATGGTGTTTTTATTATATTTTTATATGTGATGGGGGACTTGGGTATTATCTCTGCAGTTTGAGAGAGACTGCATTTCATTTGATTGGCCAAAATATATGCCCCAGTGTTTTGAAGTCTTTAAATCTCTGCTAGTTTAGTCGAAGTTGGTGGTGTCTGCATTATAAGGCGTATATTCTGTTCCCTATCTATCTCTGTAATAGTACATGTCAAAATGGTATGTGCAATTGACAGTTGATTTCAGATTGATCCATAGACATGAGTAGATTGTACTATATTACTGTGGTTTTTTATGGCAATCATTGAATTTCTCTAGGTAAAGAATGCATTGAATTTGCTTGGGCTCACTGTTTTTCATGTATTAATTTTTTTTTTAATACATCTATTAAAATTTAGGCTAAATTACCTTTTTGGTCCTCTAACTTTTTAATTGGCATCGGATTGGTCCTCTAACTAAAAAATGATTTATTTCGGTCCCTTAAGTTTCTCACCGTTACTATATTTAGTCCTTTCCGTTAAATTTAATTAAAAAACGTTAGGGTTCATCAATTTTTGGAAAATAGGAAGAACATCAACAACAACAAAACTCAGCAACATGAACAAACAACAACAACAAACAATCACAACAACCCATTAACCACAACAACAAAATCGAGCACTGCCAACATAAAATTAGGGTTATGAAAGGGGGGAACAAAAAGGGATAAAATTGAATCTGATAAAACGAATTATATACTCAATTGCTAACCTTTTTTCGATTATGATTCCTTGTTGAAAGACAAATTAAATTCAAAATTGATATGAGATTTCTTCTTGAATTCGATTCTGAGTTTGGGGGTTTGAGATTTGGTTGCTGGGATTTGATGAAGATAATGATGAAAAGGATGATAATGATGTGATAAAGATGATGTTGAAGAAGGGGAAGAAGATGCAGAAAAATTAGGTGTTTATAGAGTAGTGATTTCAAGTTGTATGAAGAATTTTATTTTATTTTCCAGATTTTTGTTTTGTTGTTTTCTGATGAGGTGAATGAGGAAGATGATGAAGAAGTTGAATGAAGATGATAATTGTATAAAACCTAACGTTTTTTATAATTAAATTTAACGAAAAGGACTAAATGTATTAACGCTGAGAAACTTAAGGGACCGAAATAAATCAATTTTTAGTTAGAGGAATAATCCGATACCAATTAAATAGTTAGAAGACCAAAAAGGTAATTTAGCCTAAAATTTAATGGCGGGGTCTATCTTCAAGATAACTAAAAGAAAACTGGCAAATCAATGTAAGTTAACTGGCAATTATATCTTAAACATTATGGTAACTACTTGCGCTTATATTGAGTAATGGAGTTATTATTTTGTTGCTGATTTCGAAAGTAAAATTGCGGAAGTGAAACACAGGTACGGAAATTTTGGTGCTGGTCTAGGTGGTCGTTGTGTAAGGTGTGTGAATTTTGTAGATCTTGAAATACTGAATTTGATTATTCTCGATGGAAAAAGGTAAGCAAATAAGTTGCGGGAAAAGAGAGGTTTTCAATAGTTTGTTTGTGTATTTTAAAGTTTATCAAAATAATTTAGCTTTTCAAGCTTTTCAAAATATCTTTAAAATAAACTATGAATTTTGTATAAAGTTTTTTTTAATGACAAATGTTAGTATGTTAAATGTGATGTTCATATCTTCATGAGCTTAATTAAGTTGTTAAGGGCAATGCATAATATATGTAAGGTCTGGGGTTCGAACCCAACCACCATTAAAAGATGTGATGTTCGTGTTTTATGTTAGTATACTAAATGTGATGTTCGTAGACCTTTAACCTCAACTCATTTAAGCCTTTAGCTCAACCAAGTGAGTTCTTGTAACCCAAATTTCTAAGAAACACCAAAGAAAAACGATATACGAAAAAAATATAATAATGATGTTTTAATCAACTTCTTCATAAAACATTACCGTTTGAAGACTTGTTTTACAAGCAACAAATCGTATGAAAATGGAACTAGTTCTCCCAAACAAAAGGGGGATAGTTCAAATGTGCACAAATGGTTTAAGTGGTGTACTTGTAAGGCCATTTGTTATTATTAGATCATAAAGTTCTGTCAAATGCAATGGTATACATATACTCCATCTTCTCCTTTCCCCAACCCTCTCCCTCTCCATCCACGAACCATATTCACTACCTTGCATCTAAGACGGCCATGGGCCACATAAAGAAACAAGTCGCAAAAGGTGAGGATTCCATCTTAGTTACTTGTATTCAAACACCCTCAAATGTTGTCGTCGTTGACAATATTCAAAACACCGTCATTCCACTGACGTACCTACAATGCAAAGCTCATTTCAATTCCTTCCATGACCAACCAATATCTACATTTCTAATGCGACATTCATCTAAATAGTGTCAGTAACGGATGCAATCAAGCTCTCTGTATTTGCCACAAAAGGTTATTTCACCATTAAAACTTCATAAAAATCCAAGGCAATTGATACAATCAAAATCTCAATATTCAAATACCATGACGTTGCATATGGTTTGAAATTGTGAACTCATCCTTATAGCTGGAAAGCTACAATAATACAATGGAAGTTAATACATACCAAGGCAGAGGTGGAAGAGAAGACTCTTTAAGCATGTGTATGCAAGAGCTCACAACCACATATAACTCCCAAGTCCCAACCATTCATATTATTCGGATGCGGATTATAACGAGTTTCAAACTTACATTTTTCAAATAGGTAAAGAGAAAAACAAACAGCTCTAAGTAATCAACTAGCAATCAAAATCAATTTTCGCCATAATAGAAACAAACATACTTAGTAATCAACTATAACTTTATTTCCACTCTGCACACTGTCAATATTGACTGTTAAAATGGAAAACAAACTAACATTTATTGCCAAAGTCATTAAAAAAAAACAGATAAACACAAGTTTATCCCTCAAAAATACTTGATATACCATCACAGATAATCACTTATACCTCCAAATATATTAAAACCGAGCCAGTAATCAAAATCAATGCTTTAGAATACAAGTAACAAACACTAAAAGGAGACTAGAGAGTAATGCGACGCGGATCAGAGAAACCACGCAGTAATGCGACGCGGATCAGAGAAACCACGCAATCACTGAATCACACATCTCAAATCCGAATTATATCAGAAACGATCACAAGGAAAATGAGCTAGAGTCAGCCTCAAGATATTTGCAAATCCTCTCCATAACATCTCTACTCTTAGCACTATTCTGAAGAAACCTATCAGCACACCGCTGCTCAACTTTCTCAGCCATAGAAGCCAAAGCAGACAACGGCTTAATCCGAATCCTCGTCTCTTGCTGACAAACAGTCCATCCATTCGGATTATCCGGATGTGGATCATACCTAGTTTTCTCTTCCACTTCAATAAACTTCTCCATACTAATATTCCTATAACAAATCTGCATCGAACGCGATTTTGCATCCACAACAGTTGATTCAACACAATGACAAATATCTTCACCGATAATTCTCCGTACCAGCCATGGACAACGAACTGTTATAGCGCGTGTCGCGTATAGCTTCCCGGAGGATGAATCAAGGCTTGTGTTCAATGTATTGCAATCTAGAATGTGGGGTAAAACACTTTTGTTTTCGGCTTCGGTGAATTTTCGCCATGATGCTGAGGTTACTCGTTCCCATGGATGAGTATATACGTGTTCTTGTTTGTATGTTTTCACCATTATACGGTGAAAAATTGATTTGATTAACCTAATGAAAATAATTTCTTGAATTCAGAAAGTAAATAATATCAAAGAAATGGAATTAAAGGACAGATTAAAAAGACGATTAGATCGGATTGTGCAGAATGATATAATATAATTAGATTAAGGAATAAAAGCGTACCGAAAGTGAGGATTAAGAGGAATTGATCAGATGGCGGAGAGTGTGGAGGTGCTGGCCGCCGTGCTGATTTTGTAATGGTTTGTTCGGTTAAGACAAGATAGTGAGAGGAAATAAAGGTAAGGGAAAGTCAAAATCTATACCTAGAGGTGTTCATGTGTTACCCAAACTGCTATTTTAATTCAATCCTAATCAACTCATTCATATTTAAGACGGTTGTATCTTAAAAAAAATTAAAATTAAAGATGTTAGTTAAATTATTCAAATTTTCCAAAAAAAAAAAAAAAATTCCAATCAAAGTAAAAAAAATAAAAAAATTAATCAGGAGCTATAACCCGATCAATTGAGAAATTTGAAAAGTTTATTGAGCAACCATTCATATCTTAAATATGCAACTCAAATAGCAGATTTCACAGTTGAAACTCGCAAATGCAAATCTATAAAGTTTTACTTTCATTATTTTGTTTTTATTTTATAAATTGTTTAGCACACTCCTTTCCATGAGTTTATATTTTTTTATTATTACATTTATAGTTTTTTATTGTAAAAAGTGAAACCTAAATCTAATTTGAGATACCTTATTCCTTTATTTAAGGCGGTTATATCTTCACTTTTAACTTTTGTTTTAGAAAAGTATGGCAAATATCTTTCATGATCCTTTAAGTTGGATGTTTATAATATGTTAGTTCTTTAAGTTTATTTTGTTACAAATTGATCATTCAAGTTTTTCTTGTACAAATTGATGTTTTAAGTCTTAGAATATTTACATTGTTCCCCATTTTTCAGCCAACTTTGTTAAAATGTGCTTATGAATCATTTAACATTAAGATAATAGGTCGAAAAGTGTTTATGACATCAAACATGATTACTCACTCATATTTTCCACTTCTTGTTTTTGAATTCAAACCTAAGTTTATAGATAAATATTCTAGCAACAATATCATAAATCAAGTAATCGATCGTTTTTATTTTAAATCAAGACCGAATAATACACATTGGAACCCTAGTGTTGAGAACACTGAATTTCAGCATACCAACTTAACATTAAACGTCCACATAAATAATTTTTTACCAAGTTTGATAAAAATAGGATCACGGTGCCAATATTTTTCGACTTAGTGTACTGAAAGTACGAAATGAACGTTCAACCCAAATCCATGATGCTTGATTGGTTTGGATAATGGGTTTAGCCAAATTCAATCTATCTAACCCATGAACACGCTACTATATCTCTTTTAAAATTATTTTGAATATAAAATAGTTTTATTAATAAAACAAATTTAAATAAATTTTATGTTTCATTAGTCATTTTTCTTTTTTTTTGTTTGTTTTAACTTTGAGGTTTTTCAACTCTCCGATTCCTATTAAAAGGGGGTTCTAATAATTTGGGGTTCGGTCGTGAGGTAAATAAAATCCGACCATCAAGAATCAAATTCAAGTTCATTTAAACGATTCGTCTTAAAAGTAAAAGAGTTCATTAACAACTTGAGTACAATTTGTTGGTTTTTATTTATCAATTTACTACCCTTTTTCTTAAGCGAGAAATAATTAGGACATATTGACAAAAATGTAGTTGCTACAATTCTAAAATTTTATAAATGACAGATAAATAAAAATATTTGTTTTTCTAAAAAGTTGATAAATAAAAAGAATGAGAGGAGTAGTTTTTTTACAGCAGAGAAACTCAAAGAAAAGAAAGATGGACAAAAATTATTCTCTTGTTTGAATAAAAAATATACTGGCAAAAATATAATGAAAATAAATAAATTTTCTAGTCATAAATGAAATTCAAAATAAATATTTATTCTCCTCTATTAATTTGTAGTGTGAACTCAGTTTTTTTTAACGTTCATCCGCATAAACAAACCTTTTAAGTTGGGTCGGACTGCAATAGATAACAAAACTCCTATTCAAAAAGATTTAACATTATTAAGGTTTTATGGCTGAATTCGAACCAAAAATTTCTCCTGAAGTTGTAAGAAATCTCTTACTATTTCATATCTTTGAATAATATATAGTTGCGTTAATCTAATTTGTCTTCTAAAAAATAATAATTAGTGTGTGCATGGAAAACTTGAGTACACAAACTCGTAGTGCACACCAATATTGTTAATTCAACATACATTACTTAGTACTTCAACCCAAGTCAAGAAAAACCATGAAGGTCATTTAGCAAACTACTTGTACATAAAATAGAGTATGATGAGTACAAGTCATTAGACATTTGTCCACAGAAAACAAAATTAGTCAACAGTCAACTCCTAATTCATTTTTTAATTAAGTTTGTGACAATGTAGCAGAACAAAAAATAATGAAAAGAACAAGAAATTAATTTGTATTGCACCACATTTGTTAACTTCTTCAATAGAGAACTCTTCACTTCTTCAAGTTAATTAGTCAAATGATCATTCCACATTGTAAGAACACCAGCATTTGAAGCATCTGCACCCGACCAACCTCCATAATCTCCGGAAGGCATGTCATAATCAACCTTAACATATGCAACTTCCTCCGCTGCATGCTCACCAACAACATTGTTATTCGCACAATTCATATTCCCAATATACCCTCCACCACCATTATTCTCTATCACACCCATGTTCATCAAACTCGGGTTATTCTGAACGAAATTACCATCGTAGTTGTAGAATCCTCCACTTTGTTGTTGTTGTAACTGAAGCTGAGTTTGTATGTAACTCTGATCAAACGACGTTGTATCTTGAGTACTACTATCATATAGGTTTTGTAGTGTTAACGATGGTTGTTGTTCAAACTGCATTAAAGGGTAACCTTGTAATTGTATCCTACTTGAATTTGATGATATTCCATATTGAAAAGTTGAGCCTGCAAGTGCTATCATCTCTTGTTCCCTTTTTCTAGAAGATTCTAGAGCTTGTGCTTCTTTTAATCTTTTTGCAGCACCTCCTCCTATCGGGAGAGTGTTACTTTCAAGAATAGCTTTCACGTCGTAACGATTCATGTCAAAGTTTGTTACTGCGTTTAATCCTCTGAACTTGATTGCAGCTATGTCATATGCTTCTGCAGCCTCTTCCTCAGTACCTATAAAAGAATAAGCTATCATTTGTATTTTTATAAGAAAAGCTATTATTTGTTGTGCATGCATGGAGGAATTTTTGTTCATTTATAATTGTCATTTTCAAATTTTACAGTTGTATTAGATATTGTTTTCTCAAAATTATTATATAGAGAGAGAAATAAACGAGCGCAAATGATAAATAACGAAGGATAATATATGAAATAGATGAAATTGTTTATGAAAAATATAAAAATATGATGGATTTATTAGTTCGTGTAAACAACTTTAAAGTGACGGTTAAAAAGAAACGATAGTTAGTATTCAATTTACCAAAAGTTCCTAAGTAAAGATCTTTGTTTCCCGCGACTCGGCCAATTCTTGCTTGCCATCTTCCATGTTGGTGATGCCTAAATTAATGATGAATATATACTAAGAAATTATTGAAGAAAAATTGAGTATTTAGTTTAAGAGAAGAAATTAAAGCCTAATTTAATTAATAGTAGGCCTATTTGATTTAGCACCTTGTGACTCCACGATACATTGATGCACCCCTTGAAAATCCACTGCTCTTTCTGCAATTTATCAACAGATTGATGAAGTTCTTTTTTTTTGTTTTGTAGGGGAAGATTGATGAAATTTATAACCACTTCATTTTAAAAAAGAAATAATTGAAAACTAGTATATCTAGTTGCTAAAAAAAAGTATATCACATTGCTGATTCCAAATATAAAATGAAATTAATTATTACCTTCTTATGGCGGCAACAAATTCTAGTCTTGTCATGTGCTTCATATCTTCTACTTCCTTCTCATAGTTACTGATCTGAAAAACAAATAATTAATTCAACATTAGGTGATTTAATTTGAATCTGGCAATCAATATTTGCCAAAGTAATTATAATTAACAACATGAAACTTACGGGAAAGTTTGTAGTGGTAGATGTCCCCCAGTACTTTAGTGCTGCTAAATCATAAGCTCTTGCTGCTTTCTCTTCTTTGTCATACCCACCTATATATATAGCATAATAATTTATATTTAAACAACTATATGTTGAAGATAAATATTCTGGCAAAACCAGAACAAAAAATATTAAGAGGAAATGGAAATAATTTGTAACAAAAATCATACTTACCTAAATAAACTGGTAAGAAGCAAAGCCAAGATGAAGAAAAATGAAAATGTGTTAGTCAATATTTAAAAAAAAAACTAAATAAAAATAAAATAAGGGGAAAAAAACCTTAGTATAAACATCAAGTGGTTTGAAGTTAATTTATTTTTACCTTGACGACCTTTTCTTGATTGTCCTTCCCTTCTACAGGTATTATCCCAAAGGTGAGCTTCATACCTTCCAGTCCATCTATGTCTATAGAGATTTTGATTTTGAAGGATAAAAGCAAATTAAAATAAATCACAACATTGATGTATGTCTAATGCGATCTAAGGTGAAACGCCGTTGCCATTAAACAGCTTAACAAAATTATAAATTGTTACTAACATGATTTTTTTCGATCAATTTCTACTTAAGCGGGATTCACAATACTTTTTTTTTTTATTTGAAAGAACAAAGCACGGGTTCAAGATACTAGTATGAATATATACCAGACATGCAAAAAATTTAAACAATATATCAATATATTTTCAAACCTTGTTACACCACGATATATTGATGTTCTTTGGCCAAAGGTATCCAAAGCTCGTCTAGGTGTTGCAGCTGCTTCAACGATATTATTATCACCACTAGTTTCACATGTGGAATCCTTAGTAGTACCACTTCCCATTGATAATGTCAATGACTGCAGATTATTGTTACCATTTTCTTCGTATTGATCATAGTTGTTGCTAGAAGTTGCTGCTATCACTAAGTTATTTTGTACCGGCGGCATGAACAAGTAATTATCTAAAGAATGATGATTTGTGTTAGTAATTTCATTATAGGCTGCAAGATCTGACTCATTTTCATTACTCTTGCTGCTCACACCAAGAAAATCTGCAACCTTTGGAACTTCGTTGGAGTTGTGACTACTATTCATCAAGTTCCAATCTGTCAATCATCAATAAAATAATCAACAAAAAATAGCTCGAATCAGATATTTGTTAAAGTATGGCTCGTATATACAAGACACTAAAGAAAGCTCGTAATAGTAGTACTATATATATTGTTTGTAACATTGAAACTCTAATTCATCAAAATAGTACAAACAGAACTATATGTGCTCTATAGTCACATAGGTAGGCATTATTGGCCGAACTGCGTTAACAATGATCACATGTTCATTACCTTTTATTTTCGTTTCATATTAATCTTCTGTTGCTAGCTGCTGTTCTAACAATATCCAAATTCAAAAGGAGACAAAATGAGAAATAAAAGAGTTTGATCAAATTACCATGATTTTGGAAAGGGGTTTCCAACATGTTGTCATTGACTAATGTCCCAAGAGAAAAGTGATGATGAGATTGAGTTGGTTGAAGATGAGGTGGTAATGAAGGATGATGAGTTGGAGAAAGTGGAAATGAAAGCCAGTTATTTGAGCTCATATTCAGTACAAATTAAGCACAACCTGCATCTAAAATATAGAACGAGAGAAGAGATACTTATGAAGTAAAAAGAGTGTATAGTTATAGGTTTACCAAGCTAGGGTTTAAAGCTCTTGGTAACTCTCACCAAACCTTTTAAGTAGATGAAGATAAAGGAAAATTAGGGAGAATAGAGGTAGAAAAAAAAATTAGAGGAAGGGACATAATATTTAAAGTGCACATTACCTTGCTTCCAATTAAATTAAATGAAATATTCAAATGAGCTGTTTATGTCTCATCTAATAACCCCTATTAGTTTTTAATTAGTATAGAGCATGACTCCTTTTCCATCAGTTTCCAACACAAAGAAACAAAGATATAATCTGCCTACAATGATTATTAAAATAATGTTATTTATCTAAGATGAGGACACGAGTGTTATTAGTGAAACTATGACTTCAACTCTTTCAAAAGACAAACCCAACCATTCCAAATGGAAAAATCCAATCCAAGACTATAGTATTAGTATTACTTTTCTCTGTCTACCCACTTGAGGTTATTGGAACTCTCCTCCTCGTTATGTGATATTAATGACTACCCAAAGCCCAGCATTCCCACCCTCTTCAAATCATCTCTTAAGACTAAGTCTATATCCACCACTCAATCCGTCAAGTTTATTACCGACCCTTCTCAAAGATCATCATACTAACAAGTGCAATAAATCTTAAAGACACTGCCTACACAATATTAAAAAGAAACTCTGTCTTAAAATCTAGCTCAATTGCTTTGAGCTTGAGCTGATGAATAAGAGTTTGAGGTCATGAATTTAATCCCGGCTGACTAATATAGAAAAATGTTACTTCCTCTGTTTCTAAATATAAGTAAAATTGATTTTTTAGGTTCATTTATTTAATGATGCATGTGGTCTATATTATGAACCACATATATCATTAAATGAATGAACCTAAAAAAATCAATTTTTGCTTATATTTAAAAATGGAGGGAGTAACAAAAGTTTTTAAGAACTAACTGACATGAGGTACCAATCCCATCATCCACTAGTGGAGGATTCAACTAAAGTTAAATGCAAACTCTATGTAGACTAACCAACACATGAATTGTTAGCCGCTATGGGTCGAACCTGATCAAGAGCAAACTCTTAGGTTTCATGCCTTTGCCACCAAGTTGGGATTTTACATAATATACTTGCTAACGATAATAACTTGGAGTGATTAATTAGTGACCAACACTTAAGGGTTGAAAAATATGAATGCAATATTCAAATATAAATAAATCTAGTAGATTCAAAATACCATTATCTTTTATCTTAGTTTGGCCATTCTCACTAGGTTTTTTTTTGCCATTATCACCACAAGTAACGTAACAAATTTGATAAAATATATATAAAAAATAAAAATAATGTGACAGTTTAAACATCCAATTGCCTCAATTAATTAAGATACATGGACCCATACATACATTTGCTATAGGGAACCCAATTTGTGGATCCCCGAGTCTTGCATGTGTCAAAGATGCATGTGTACGGAAATGAAATTTTATATTGAAAATTCGACATAGTAAATATTAAACGTACCAAAAGAAAGAGTAAGAATTACTCTTGTAATATAACACTAAGCTGTGTTCCATATTACTCTAAATAATATTAATTTATTAACATGATTCAATTAAATTGTAATTAAGAAATTATAATTTGAAGGATTTCGTTTGTTCCCCCAAGTAGAAATCTGTTGACCAAATACTTGGATTCTGTTCCAGTCAAAAGGCCACTAGCTAGCTATAGTTGGAAAAAATTACTGTTTAAATTAAAGAATGACTCGTCAGGTTCATGTCTCATACACACGTTAGAACTTAATTAGAACTAAAAAAATTGTACTATGCTTTCTTTAAGGTTCAACAAATGATCTCGACCAAATCTAGGATGTCCAAATTTGAAGATCTTGTTATAAGCAGTGTTACCAGAGTTCTAAGATTTCTGACCAAATCCATCTTCAATGAAATGATTGCAGAACATGGCACAAAACTCATATTTTATGGAATGTCTAAGCTTGGCTTATTAAGCTATTGTTCAATAATTTAAAGAAATGTTCAACTCTAGTAGATGTAGTGGGACAAGGCTTCGCCCTAGGCTAGGATCCCGTAACATATACCGCAATTACAGCACAAATCCACTAAATGAAAATACTCCGAAACTAGTTCTGAAATTTTTGGTTATCCAAAAAAAAAAATGGTTTTGGATTAATGTGTTAAATATGGATGCTACAGATTATTTTGTTAAAACTTGAATGTTTTTGAATTGAGGACGAGTTTAAAGAAATCACAACAATGTTTTTATTTTGTTAAAACTTAAATGTTTTTGTACCAAACGATTATAATATGATTCTGTCAAAGTCACCGTAAATTTAAGCATTATTGACACTCTTATTGGAATGAATGGATCACACATTTATATTTATATCATGCATGAATATATCCTACAATTTTAAAATATTTCAGTGAATAGCATATACATTTTGTCAGCTTAACATATGCAATTTTCTAAACTTATACGTTTACCAGTTAGTCTGCAGAGAAGCCAGTGGTGAATCATTGAAAGAACCTAGCTACAACAAAGTTGAGTCTGCCAGATATTTATAATTAAATCATCGCACACTTTGGAGCTAACCCATCCAAAATAGGGTAACTCATAAAATAGGAGTATACTATATATATCTATAATCAATCAATAATTAATAAAAATTAGTGAGTGGCACTGTCAGTGTAAACACTAAACAATTGAAATTTGAAAATACCTGACATTGTTGATGATGCACGTTTTCCGCCAAATTCTTTGACATAAACAAAACTCTAATTTGACCAAAATGCACCACAATAAGGGAGCAAAACCCCACTTCTCTCGCTTCATTCGATTCCTCCTTTTAACTTATCTACCTCTTCATCAAAACTACTAGACAAGTATAAATTCGTGAAAAGAAAACTAAAAATCACGATCAATTTAAATCTAGATAAAAGCAAATCTTGATCATGATAAATGTTTATGTTTTTGCATAAGTTTGCATGAGCTTTTTAATAGCAAAAAATAAAACAACAGTAAATTGTTTTTGTACATGTTATTATAAGTTGTTTTTATAAACTATATTTAAAAATTTGTAAAAATTGTCGTAAGATGTTATCATAAATTCTCTCAAAACAGTCTTGTAATACTTAAACCATAGATAAACTCAAATAATTCGATCCAAATAGTCGTCGGTTCTTCATAGGTTCAAAATTGTTTATAGAGTTGTATAATTGATTTAACTTATTTAAGTGATGTAATTCTAATTTGAAGTTAAAATTTATTCTTTTTTTTTTTTAAGAAAAATTTATTGTTGTTATGTCAAACATAGTTTTATACTTCTATTATTGTTTTGATATCAAATATAGACTACTTTACCTTCAAAAAAAAATTAATTAAAAATAATTTTACAAAAAAAACTAAACAATAATAGAAGAAATAATTTAATCAATTGAAGTCATAAGAAATATGATTGACACGTGTTAATTTCTTTTTTTTTTTGTCTTCTTTGAAGTTTTAAACTTCACTTTGTTTATCAAAATAAATGAAGAATGTCATTTACAAGAGAGATACACATGAAAATAGATAGAGGATCTACGACTTAATTGGCCCTACCACTATTAATTTTTTTAATTTTTTTTGCAAACTTTTTTATGTCTTTCAGTTTATAAATTGAAGAAAAAGGATACTAAATGGAGAGGGTCACAACCCTCTCTTTTGGCTTTTGTTTCCAAAGTTGCATTATGCAGAATAGAAGAGCCAATTCTAGTTTGCATGCCTGCGTTAAAAGATACGAATGCAAAAAGAGAACTTTGACCACAGCTTGAGATCATAGTCATACCATATAATAATATCACATTAGTACAATAATACCCTTCATGGTTTTACAAACAAGTAAACATATTAGGAATAATGAATCCCTTGGCTTACTCCTTAATGTTATTAGGTTCGCAAACAATTAACCTTAGAAATATGGCTCCAAATCTGCTACATTAAATGTTGTAGTTGTAGCCCTAAAAATTTCTCTTTAAATACCAAGATTTGAATTTCAAAAAGAATTTCAATAATTCCAATAATTGAATTTCAAAAAATGATGTTAGGAATCAGAGAAATTTTCTCCTATTTTTTCTCCAATTTATAACGTTAATTGCTGCATTGAACTGCATTAATTAAATTCTATCCTTTGCTAAAAAAATTGTCAATGAATCAGACTAAAACAAATTCGCTGGCTTTTGGTTAGATGTACTTCCTTTCCCATAAAAGTTCTTGCATTTAATTTTACCAATTGTTATACCACATAGCAAAAAATTAATTATGTGTATTTTCCCATAATGAATTGGGTGGCTGACTAGACTTGATAGGTTCACAAATTAATTTTGAATCTTTCTCCTATCTTTTCATTCTCCACCCCAATACAAATTCAACATTATCTCTCAAGATTATGATCCAAATATGAATCATCTCTTCTTCATTTTACTGTCGTGTGCACCTGCACCTTTTTCATTTAAAAAGGCTACAACTATCTCATGTTTTTTCATTTTTCTGGTGTAACAGAACATATTTCGGCTCCTGTTTAGTCTGATGTAGCTAGAGTTTTGATTTTGTATGTGTATTGGTAACTTTCAATAATTGATTGAGTATACATTTTTTAGTTTAACTCCAACTGAATAAAAGTTTGGCATGTGTGAGTGTAATGTAGTTGAAATAGGTTTCATAATAGTTTTTCTTGCTTTTTCTTTCTTTCTTTCTTAAAACTATGTCTTTTGGACCACTCTTCATAAAATTGTGAAATGTGGTGTTTAGGTGGAGGTCTTTGAATAAGTGTTGTTCCGTAACCTTTTGGCACTAAGTTGATCCAAGTTTGTGTTTTAAAAATTGATATTTACTTCCAAATACATTATTTCAAGCCACTTCATAATTTTTCTCTATACAAGGTTGTTCTAAAAAGCATGGTGTATAGTGAAAGGCACATGTTTTGTTATATTACTTTGTATCTTAGTAATCATATTCTATTTATGATTTGTTGCAGCCAAAAGTCTTATTCCCAACTAAATTTATAAAAACACATTGAAAATGATGGTTCAATATTAAGTCATTCACATTTTTAGCCTGCATTATTAAGTCACTTATACAAATTACATTAATAACTTAATTCTTTTGCAGATATTTGGATTATGAAAATGCATTAGAGAGCAAGACCGATGTCATCTTGCTTCTGTGTATATGTTGTGTTTGCAAAATTTCATCTTGGCAACAATCGAGAAGAAAAAAAAAGTTTGTTTCTCAATATCTAAATAAACTATAGTTTTGGATTAAGTTTCAGGAAAATGAGTAAATAAGAAGGCAAACTTTTTTATACTATTTGGCTTCAGCAGCTGTATCTTGAGTCGGAAGTAGATCTATCAGTATCGGCATAATATTTTAAGTTGTTTTTCTTCTCACCACTTTCATTTGGACTGCTGCTATATTTGTCGAGTGGTGTTTTATAATTCTGCAGCTCATGCTTCTTTGTGGCAGAAGTTACATCTGTTGGTTTGGTTATCTGAGTTTAGGTGATCAAGTTTCTCTCAGTTTAAGCATACATATATATATATATTGATGAAGTTAGAGTTGTTTTGGCGTTGTAATTCTCTTTTGTTTGTTGCATTGTAATGGTGTAAATTGGTTATGTGATCAACTTATTAGCATTGAATGATTGAACACAGGACAACGATCACTACTTTAACCACTAGGCTGCCCACATTTTTGCTGAAATAATGGTTTTAAAGTAACTAACATTAGCGGTTCCTTTTTTAGTAATTCATTTTCATATTTTTATAGCAGTTCATTTATTATTATTATTATTTAGGCTTATGTATTGTTTATAGCAGTTCATCTCTGTGTTGTGCTTTTTGATTGTATCATGAAAATGTATAGAAGAACATATGGTGGAACTAAGTTTTAAATTGTGCAGAATATGTTAGTAATATTTTGCTTTGTAGGTGGGTGTTGTATAAGGAGAAGAAGCAACGCTGGAGCGAGTCAAATGAATGAGTGTTGTTTTGTTTTATAAATGATATGTTACAGTGTTGGTTGATATACCGTGGTTTAGATGTAATATGATTCTAAGTATGAGACTTAGCCCTAACTTTGTGTGTCAATATTATTTTGTTTTTCCATAAAGAATTATGTACTTGCATATAAGTTTTTGTTTTGCCATAAAAAAATATGTACTTGCATTAAGAGAAGAAAATGTAACAAATATAAGTTAAATTATTTTTACGTGGATGTTAAGTTACTTTCTTTAGTAAAAAAAAAAGCTAATTAACTTGAGAGATGACTTTAATTTTTTTTTTAATAGTTTGTAAAATTTTCGTTGAAGGCGTAGTTTGTAAAACTTTATTTGCTTTGTTTTCTTTGACTATGAGAGATTATTTGGTGAAGGTAAAAATATTCATTTCATGAAGTTATCATTTCATATTTATCATTTGACTTTTCTATTAATTTACAATAAAAATGAATATGCAAACGAATGAATTAAATGCTTGAAATAGATAATATTGATCAATATCTTAAGGTTTAATGATAACAATACACATTGCACAACTTTTTGTTTTGTTTTTGAGTTGAATTCATAACTATAATTTTATTCATGTCAATTATTATTTTACTGTTTCATATTTATCATAACTGTAATTTTAGTTGAACCTGGTCATTTTCCACTGTTTTTGCCATTATGAGACACAAATTTTGGTTGAATTAATTTCACTTTTAAAATATATATTCACTACATTACTTTTAATTACACTTTATCAACAAACTTTTAAAATAGTCCCCGACTTCTTATCCCAATTTTTCCACTTCTAATAAACTTTAATTTTCTCTTACACTTATCATTTTTCGTTCTTAATTATATTGATTCAAACAATTATTTATATAAGTTGAAATTACATAATTAAATAGTTATTTCAGCTCATAAGACTTGTGCGGCACACGGGTCATCAATCTAGTGATTTCATTATTTCTAAAATTTTATTAATTCAAGCTACAATTTTTTCCCATTTAATTTGTATGAGAGTAATTTTAGAATAACAAACTTTCAATATAATGATTTGTCAAAGAAAAATCAATGTAATGAAATTAGCTAGGTTGCTTATATTTAGTACCACCGGATAACTATTATTGGAATAGTATAGAAGTTGTGATGGAGGATGGTCAATATTCTTTTTTTATTTTTATTTAAGATTCGAGTAGTATTTTTTTTTTATTCTTCAAAATATTTTAGTCCTCAATCTAAAATATTTTTGTACTCAATTTAAAATATTTTGGTACTTAATCTTTAAAATATTTTTGAACTCAATCTAAAATATTTTTGTAGTCGATCTAATATGCATGTTGATTGTCCCCAAGTTTATCATGGATTTGTTGTGAATGCTCATAAATTGAGAGTTCACGTAGTTCATTCCACGCATCAAAGAATTATATTGAGTTATCGAGAACTCTTTCACTCTTATCTCTCTTTGTCTCTCTTTCTTCTAAGTAGAGGTGGGAATAGGCCAAACCGTCCGTTAGGGGCCTATGACTCGGCCTACTTAAAGTTCGGCTCGGCCTAGCTTGTTTATTAAATAGGTTAGGCTTAAGCTTTTTAAAAAGCTCATTAATTTAAATTAGTTAGGCTAAGGCTTATAGAAAAGCCTACAAGACCTATCAGGCCGTGTCCTTATATATGTAATTATATATACTTTAAATTTTTTGTTGGATATACATGCAATATATATATATATATATATATATATATATATATATATATTTGAGTGTGTGCGTGCGCGTGTGCTAATAAAGTGGGGGAAAATGGATGTACATGATTTTCAAAAATTTATTTACCTATTAGTCTTTTAAAAAAAATATGTTTAGTGGCCTTTTTATAAATAGGTCAAATGTTATATTTAAATTTGTTAGTACAAATTAGACTTTTTGACAGGCTAATAGGCTAGGCGGACTTTTAAAAAGGTCAGATCAGGCATAAAATAAAGCCTTTGGTAGACTAATAGGCCAGACTTAGGCTTTAGTTTTTTCAACTAGGTCTAGCCTATTTAAGCAAAGTCCAGCTCGGCCCGGCTATTCTCACCCCTAATTCTGAGCCAACACAGTGGCAGTGCAAAGTATTTGAAGTCCAAGTCCAACTGAAATATGGAAGCCATGGATACAACATGAACCAACGAAAGTCATTAGAAAAAAAAAAAAGCATCTTGATGGCGTGACCATTGCCAAAAAAAACATCTTGATGGTGTGACCACAAGATATTTTTTTGACATCAGAATCATCCAATGCAATCCCAAAATAGTTAAACATGCGATCATTATTCCAGATTCTCCTTTAAGGAACCATTATGTCATTGCACATGTTTAACTATTTTGGGGACTGTATTAGAAGATTCTGATGTCAAAAAAAAAAAACAAGGAGATGTTTTTTTTCGGAAATTTTTTCTGATGACTTTCATTGGTTCATGTTGTATCCAAGACTTCCATATTTCAGTTGGACTTGGACTTCAAATACTTCTGCATTACCATTGTGTTGTATCGTTACCCATTTGTCTACGGCTTAACAACCATTTGTTTACGACTTAACAACCTAGTTTTGTAGACCATTCTTGATTTCGAAGGGAAATTATCTCTAGAAATCTTAAGAGCACTCTTAATTTTAAAGGTACAAAAAATAAAAGGGAAACGTGGCTCAGAAATAGAATGCATCAGAAGAAGAAAAAAATATAGAGAGAGAGAGAGATAAGAGCGAAAGAATTCTCGATAATTCAATAGAATTCTTTGATGTGTGGAATGAACTACACGAGCTCTCTATTTATACAAATAATTCAACCATAATCTATGAGAAACTTGGGGGATAAGTAACACGTGTATTAGATCGAGTACAAAAATATTTTTAACATGCGTATTAGATTGAGTATAAAAATATTTTAAATTGAGGACTAAATTATTTTAAAATTGAATTCAAAATATTTATGATTGAGTACCAAAACATTTTAGATTGAGTACAAATACATTATAAGATATATTACTAGATTGAGTACAATAATATTTCAAATTTAAGAATAAAATATTTAAAGATTGAGTACCAAAATATTTTCGATTGAATACCAAAAAACACTAAATTATTACATTTATTTTTACTAATACTACGTTTTTTTTTACCGAAATACTACATTTTTATTAATTAAAAAAATGATATGAGTTAAGGGTTTGTCTAACATGTGCAATATTGTACATGTTAAAACAACTAAAAGCGGAAACTTTTTATTAAAAAACAATAATTATTTATTAAAAAGATACATGTGCAAATTTACACATGATAGAAAACCGCAAGAATTAAAAAGACCGAGAATGCATATGCATACACATTGTGTTACAATTAGCTTCATATATGAGCACAAGTTCTTGACCTTCAACCTGTTAAGTTTAACTTTATTTTTTTTTATGTAAACCATGTCAAGTTTATATCTTGGTAGTTCAAAATAATAATAATAGAATAGTTATTATGTATCTTACTTTTCCTCTTTTGATTGCAGGGAGTGGATTTTTAACAACCTCAACAAAAAAAGAGATTGGAGATAACCCAACTATGTGGCAGACTACATTTATGACGACATGTTGGTGCTTGTGGATGTGGCAGAACAAATATATTTTTGAAGCAGATTTTCGAAAACCAAGCAACCCAACTTTGGTAATTCATAGATTCACAAATTTTAAGAATCTATTATCTTCTTGTAAGCAAATAAAATTAATTACACAATTTAAAAATCTATTACATGCTAACTTGGAGTAATAAGATGGAAGCAGTGGCAATTGTTGGCCTGATTTCCAAATTCTACTTACTTGTTCTTCCATTTCCAATGAAGAATGTCAATGTTCATAGCACAAAGAATCAATTGATATGCCAAATTTCCAAATCTTGCCCACATCTCTTTCATACCTCCCTCCATATATCTTTCTGGTTTTCTTTAGCATGAAAGACAGCTTCCTAAATTTTTTTGCATGAATGACGAACCACATCAATCAGATAACACTTTCACGTGGAAGAAGTATGTTTTTAACATTTTCTTCATCAACTCTATAGCATGAGCTGATCTTGTTGGACATCAATCAGAGCTCTACCCGTGGTAATCTATACTCTCCCATAAATATGAGGAACCTTTGCATCTCCATCCATATCAAGAACAAAATCAGAAGGGAGGATGAATAACTAAAATGTACTCAACAATTCCATAAGGAATTTTCTTGGATCAGTTGGCTATTCGAAGATATACGTTTGTAGGTTTTACACTTTCAACACCGATTTTTTCATCATGGATAAAGCCTAAATGTATGACAATTATACTGGCTCCCAAATCACATAGTGTGTATTTTTTACTCACTCTTGACATTCACAACAACTTTTAGTTCAGGTATCCACGATTTTGGGGTCGGCTATCATAAATTTAAAAATATAGTCCCCAATTTTCAAAATTTCTAAAAAAATTCCAGCCATGGAATTTCGAACTTATGTCTCGTCAATTAAAATGTTTAAATTCTAGGTAAAAGAGATAGTGGGAAAAAAATTAATTCATGTAGATTTTTAGGGTAATTTAATTTTTAAATAATCTCTAGCAATGGTAATTGTCATATCATTAAAAAAATTGATTTTAATCATAAGCAATTTTAAAGTCGCGTTGATTATGATTTGTTGATAGTATTAAAAAAATTACATTAAATATGTATTAAAATTAAACCCATTAAAAAGTTAAAAATTCAAACAACATATTTTTTTTAGATATTATTTAAAAAAAATGCAAGGTGACTAATAAAAACGGACTCTATAAAAAGTCATGATTTTTTTCTCTCTTCTGAATATGGAAAGTCATACAGTAAAGGTCTTATTGTAAAACGTTTTATACAGACGGTATATCAAAATTAAACCCATAAAAACTACGTATTTTTAAAATAAGAAATAAAAATATTGACAAAAGGAATTGAAAAATTGTGTAGTATGCCTAATTAATGGGGTGCATGAAAAGGCATACACTCTATGAAGCCCACAAAGATGGCAAAGCCTAGAGTTACACCCAATAATGTTTGATAATGATTGCTCTTTAGGCATCCTGTAATTGCTCATGGACAACCACAAAACAATAGTTAACTTCCGTTCAACATTTTTTAGATCGGTTGAGATACTTTTTAAATTAGTTCCCAATTTAAAAAGTGTCCAAGAACGGTAGTTAATCACTGTTAGACATTCCTGGATGCCTAATGTAATGCCCATAATAAACGTATCTAGAAAGTTTAGCATGTGCATTGTCATGATACTGGATACATTAAAATTTACAACGATAAGTCTTCGAATGAATAACTATATACAACAATATGCATTCGTACAATCAATAATACAATACTACTCATCCAATACATTGTCATGTATACTTAAATCCTTAAGAGAATCTTGGAACGAGCCCTTGTTGATTATCCATCCGGCCACATGCTTGCTACATCCTGCTAAACCAACCTGCTAATTTGAAACAAAAAGGATTGGGATTAGACATAATGTGTCAAAGAGTTCTACCTAATCCTAAGCTATAGGTGACTTTGGGGAAACATATAGTTACCACGTGTCTACAATACAACCATTCGGTTGATTATACGTGTGTGGAACATCATTACCTAAACGATCGTGCATAACTAGGATCGTTATGTGGTTCTACGTATCATGGCTTACAAATCTTGTCATACACTGTACATGTCATGGCGATCAAGGGAACCTAAGACCGCTACGTCAAGCTACGATAAACGCATCAAGACCTAACTGCTGGCCTCAGCGGTGGTTAACTGTTGTCGGATAGACCAACAATAGTTAACTACTAATGATGACAATTTTGTATTTTCGATATGTTATTAGGAACTAATAGAAGTCAGAAAAGCAATTTTAATTTCTTTTTCCATAATAACAAAATTTGTATGAGAGCATTCAAGGTTATAAAGAACCGTCAAACTAATGTTTATAACGAAACTTCCAGATTATACCAATTTCGAAGTTTCAATTTAAACTCAAGTCAAAAGATATGTGACCATGAAATATCCAACCAATGTGTCAAGCGCAACTTATTCTTGAATAGTTTACCTTGTACTTCCACATTTGTATTTTCACCCCTACGAATCACTGAAAATTCTAATTTTATTCTTTTTGACATTCAACATTTTTTACTTTCATTTTACCTTTTTTCATCAAAGTAGTTACAATATTTAAATTTGCGAATTTTCTTATACTATATGGAAACAGAGAGAATGCTACTTTAACAAATTTCAACAATAATCCTCTCAACAAAATATACAATAATAAGCATTTGGGATTTTGCTTTCAAAAGAAAAATCGTGAAATATTTATTATTGAAACAACACGATCGTAGCTCAGCCCATATACACAATACAAGACTTTTACTCGTAGCTATACACAAAACTTTGTACACTCCCCACATTTTCGTCTGTTGAGTTTTGACTCAAAATTTGATGTTTACGTTTCTCGAAAAATAGTTGTTGTTAATTCTAAATAATCGTGGGACAATTTTGAAAAACATAGCACGATTTTTAGATCAGATTGCAGTACAATACTGTGTACGAGCTTAATCGTGGCGTGATCTGGGAAGATCGTGACACGAGTTTGCCTTAATGTGAACACTCTGTAAGCATCATTTGACCCATTTATTGAGAGAGCTTAGTGAATCTCATGGAAACCAAAGAAGGGAACTTAGAAACTAAAGGTTGAGGGTCTTTAGGTGAGATTCAAAGTATCCAAATGTGAATCTTAGAGAACCAAAAGAGGGGGTTCTTTGGATAGGGTTGGTGCTTTTTGAGAATAAGTTCATGGGGTTGGAAAACACATGAGTGGAGAGGCTTGTGAGCAACTTGGTTGAATCTTAAGAGACCAAAAGTGACGATTCTTAGGAAATCAAAGGCTAAGGTTAGTTACTTTTGGTGGTTAGATTCTAGGGTCGGGAAACAATTGTAAACACCTTGGGTGAGCGAAATCATTGAGTCTTTTGTTCATGGAAAAAGATAGAGAAATAGGTAGAAATTAGGTTTGTTCTCTAAGAGCTTATTGAAGTTAATTTCTTGTAACCATTTTGTATCTATTTTCAAAGAACTCATTAACAGTGAAGTGTAGATATATATATCCCCTAGAATAGGGGTATCACTTGAGTGACATAGAATTGAGTGACATTGGTGACGTTGGTCAATCACAATGTCACAATCCTTGTGAAGAAAAAAAAAACACTTGTGACATTATGGTTGACCAATGTCGCCAATTCTATGTCACCAAAGTGCTACCCCTAGAATAAGTCATTGTTGGACCGAATTAGGTAAACAACTTTTTGGTGTTGTTCTCTTTTCTCTAATCTCTTTATCTTGTTATTATTTGGTTTGATTGTGATTTTGCTTACACTTGGTTTCTAGATTAGATCTAGATTTGTTGTTGTTGATTGTGGTTATTTTGGTCATTGATTGTCATTGATACTTGCTCCACACATCTAAATTCATTGGTATGAGATTTGAGTCTGAATTTACAACACCATGTATATGCGGTAGTCTGCCCTAGGTTTTTAGCAAAATCACACATCCAAACTCGATTATCCTCTCTGAACAATCAATCTTCATAGCCTGCAAAACCAATTAAGGGTCTGTTTGGTAAGGCACTTCAATGAGCTTATAGCTTACAGCGGATAGCTTATAAGCTCGTCTGACCAAAAAAGCTCTGTTTGGTAATGTTTTTTACCACGAGCTTATAGCTTATTTCAGGAGCTTATAAGCTATCTTTTAGACGTTGTTCCAAGTAGCTTTTGAGCTTATAACTTATAACTTATCATCTTTTCTTCCATTTCTACCCTTATTATTTTTATCTAAAATCCAATTTTTCCCATTATAATTTATTACTACTCTTATAATTTAAAATAACACCTTAGTATAATAAATATGCCTGATGACCTTAAAAAATAAACTTGCCTCGTTAATATATACCCAATTCACCTCGTGTGTGTGTTTTTTTTTATTTAAGGAATTTTACTTCGTTTTTTTTTTGTAAAGAAGGAATTTTACTTCGTGTTACTTGCCTTCCACTTCATTTTTATTTTTATTTTATATATGTAGAATATAAGCTTAATATTTGTTTTGTTATTTATGGAAAATATACCTCCTTGGTTTTGAACTAAATATACCTATAAAAAAATTGTTTTATGTCTATTTAGCTCTTACCTTGCTAATAATGCATTTAATTGTTTTATAAATTAAAAACACTTAAATGAAAATAAATGTGAAATTTAATTTATAATATAAAAGATATATTAGATTAATAAATTTAAATAACTTAAAAAATGATTTAAATTACAAAATTCTAAATACTTGAATATAATTTGATATAAATTTTATTATAAATTAAGAATACCCTTTTATGTCATTTTACATTTATAGCTACTTGAACCGTTAATTTTACCAAATACTTCAACTAGCTTATCATCTATCAGCCATCAGCTATAAGCTATCAGCTATCTTATCAGTTATCCGCTATTTTTACCAAAGTGACCCTAAGTTGGAGGTTTTACCCACCAAATATTAATGGTGGTTTTGGTTCTCTTGATCATACAGAAAGCACAAAATCACAAAGGTTGTTAACGAACATGGAGAGAAGGCCATGGGCTCGTTGGTTACACCACCTCCATAACCTATATAACAAGTTTTGTAGCCCACATTTCAATCTAATTACTACTATCCATCCAACAAATCTGACTGAATAAATTGAGTTTAACCAAATGAGTTTGGTATGATGATGATCGAGCTAGCTTTTTACAAGACTTTGATTTGGTTTGACTGTGAAGTTGAAACATTTCATAGAAAGTAGCCAGTTCCTTACCCTATCAAAAGTGGGTTACCCATTTCTCCTTTACTTCCACTCCACGTCCATGGCTAGCTTTGGAGGAAAACTTACTCTTATTACTAGAAACAAATCATTTTAAAATTATTTTTTATAACAATAGAGTACTCTTTGCCACTTCACGTTTTCATAATTAAAAATCAAAAATAGAAGCATACGTTCATATATAGCCAAACCACATCGTGATGATAGCATGCATTTTTGTAGACATGAAATTTGTTTACGACATCAATGCCCACAATAATATTAATAAATTCTGTAAAATAAAAATAGTAGTAATAGTATAAAAGAAATACAATATGGAGGAAAGAAAACCTTCCACCATTTGCAGTGGTGCAGCTGCAATTGGAACAAAAAATTAAAACGGGTGCAATGGTTTATGTCCATAATTACGACTACTCCTTTATGCATCATGATTCATGACATGAATGCAAGACACTAAGTGAAGACACATTTTACTCCCTCACAAAAAACACGTGGAGTCCACATTAGTACTCGACCATAAAAACGATCTTCCGTTAGTATTTTTTATCTGCAAGTAGACTGTGTGGTGCTTGAGTTGTCTTAGCTTTGTTCAGGAGATTGAAGGGGAGAGTAGGAAGAGCTCTCGAGGACAAAAATATAAGAGAAAATTGAGAAATATTTCGTATTTTTTTGAAAGAGTATTATTTGAAAGAGTGATAAATTAATGGTTATGATTAACATATTTTTTTGTTTCAAGAATATTAAAACAACGTATATTAAATTTGAAGAATTTATATAAACCTTCAAAAACCATCATTCAATACATTTTTTTAGTTTCCCAAATTAGGAGGGTTTTATATTTTGAAGAAAAATAAGCACCCAAAGCTCCTCCTTCCAAGTTCCAATGTCCTCCATTTTTTCCACTTACTTCTCCCCTTTTTTTTTTTTCAAACTCTTTTGTCTCTTCCTCTCCAAACTCGCGCACAAAGTTTTAATGTATTCCACTTATATTTAGATTCCTATATCGATTTTTCCTGGGACAATTTGGTCCAAATAAATTTAAAATTATTCAAAAATTACTTCATTTTTTCACATTAGAAGTGATATGGTTTTAAATATAATAGGTGTTTATAATTGGGAGAAGTGATCAGTCTCATCTTACAAATCGATATTGTGAAGTTTTATTAGACTCGACCACAAAATTTAAGAAAATGTATGATCTAAAATCATTTTTGGACAATAGAAACAAGGTAGAGAATATGTGAAAGCATATAATATAATAATGTCCTCAGAAATCCAGATAGCATATAGCCATGTATGAGAGGTTATGATATATCTACTTTGGAATCAGATCCCAGTCCCACTGTATCATACACAAGAAAATAAAGAATCGAACCACCAAAACAACTTTAGGTTGAAGGCATTCCTCTAATGCTCTCTCTATACCTTTTTGTACAGTTGGTAGGTGAATTACCAAAGATTTAGATCCAATGGAAGATCACCTAATTGTACCCAGGTCACGATTCCACGTTATATTTAGTAATATTGTCAATTGAACAAATTTAAAGAATTTAAATAAATTAAAATAACTTGTTTTATACGTGAAGTCGTTTCATTTGTATATATATCTTTCTCCTCAAATTCATAGTTTCAACTATAATATTTGCAAACCAAAAGCAAATTTGTTGTTAGTGTTAAAGGAAGCATAATCATAGTGTCCTCCACTTGTCTACCCTAGATTTATTTTAAATAACCATAGTCCAATTTATATATTCCAACATCTTTTATTTATGTTTGAATAAAGCCCGCACTTTTGACAATGAAGCCATTACTAATTAAGCATCCACCTAATGGATCATTAACATGGCAATGGCTCCATGCATCTAGATTATTTAATTGATCCTTTTTTTTTTGGTAGTGTTTAGCAAAGGGTTTTTTTGAGGTTTAGTTGTGTTTGATTTAATTTTAGTTAAAAGCCAACTATTATTCAAAGATTAAAATGACATATGATTTAGTTCAATCAGTAGTGCCTCCTTCAAAAAATCTGATATCTTCCTGTTAAATTTAGTTTAGATCGAATAAATTTCTTTGATTTTTATTGATGCATACTTACATATATATCTTAGGTCAAAATGACATATATTAAAGGCTAAATAACGCCATTTATCAAAACAAAACAAAAAAAATGAAATAACACCAAAAGAGAAAACATAAATAAACTTCACGTTGGCAATAATAAGAACTACATTAAACTAAAAAACTAATATGTATTATAATTTTTTTAACAAATAATGAATTAATACAAGATCTCATACTAATAATAAAATAAACAAGTTTTAAATTTATATGTGTAGTTAGGACTTGGTTTCAAAAAGAAATTGAAATCTAATATGGGTGTAAGCAATTTTCAGAAAAGAAAATGAAAAAAAAATCATTAAAATATCGTTCGATGAAGTTTTCAATTTTTGTTGATCGATCTATATATTTACTACTCTTTAGGTCAATTTTTACAATTGTCATTTGTAATTTTCACATATATTCAAAAAATTAGATAATGTATTTGATACGTGTATAGTATGTATAGATGTACTTAAAATATTATTTTATATAAGTCTATAGTTTTTTTTAGGGAAATATATGTCTATAATTAACTCCAAATTTTATGTATCGTTTCAATTTTATCGGATGTTTTCAAAAGGACAATAGTTAACTTCAACTTCTCATCTTCAAATATACTTATTGATTGGTATTAGTTAAAGATTAATTTAAGAATAAATTTATATTTAGAGACGATTTTTTTGAACAGAGTCGATATTTCTTTTTATCGTTTTGGATGTGTATCATATACAACCAAGGAATTAACAAAATTAATTCGTACCTATATAGTGACTTACGACTCAAGAACAATGAACATGTGAAATGTCACACAACATTTATTGCTTTGTCTTTCGTTGGCACTTGGCAACACTATTTCTCTTCAATCTGTGTGGTTACCCGGGTTTATAGTTCATGACTTAGAAATTTAAAGTTTAGAAAATTTTGATGTTAACACAAAGTTATTAAAAGGTAAAGATGACAAAATACTTATTTTACTAGTGTATTTCTGTTTCACATAACCAAATGAGTGCTAAGTAAAAGGAATTCCTATAAATGCAAAACATAATCAAACAATTAACTCCAAAACTCATTGTAGCAGTAAATATATAATGGAGGAGTCCAAGAATTAAAAAAAAAAAAATAGTAAATATGCATCTAAATTTGAAATTTCATAATAAAAAAAGTCAATTTGAAAATATCAAGCATTTTGAGAATTTAAAGTGGTATGATAAAATGATGAAGGGTGAGTGAAATGTCCTGTTTTATTAATACAAGAAAGAAGAACAATATATAAAAGAATGGATTAGTAAATGACAAGGTCACAAAAGGTCCCAACATCGAGTGTTGTAGCATAGAAAGTGCACGTTCACGTTCTACATGAATTATTGCTTCTTTTTTTTAATACATTTTGCCATTAAGAAAAACAAACTTATAAATATAGGGGAGTCCCATGTGATTACCGTACGACCAATTCATTTTTGTCATTTTGTTTGGCAAGTGGGCATTATTGTTAGATAAGTTTTTTTTATGGGTCTCACACGTGTGATTACATACATTCATAATATGGTTTCTCTTCTTGAAATCAACAATTACTCCCCCTTTGTAAAAATGGCTATATTATTATACTTTTTTTTATTATACTAATTGGCTATATATAAGCAATAATGTCAAATGATATTATATTTGTATTGTAAATTATATAGCATCAAATAAAAATCTCTTCAAGGGCTTGTTCTTCTTCGTCTCTTAGTTTTTTGACACATAGTTGTGTTTTAGTTAGAAGCCACAAATTTTGTCAAAACAAAGTTAGAAGTCATGACTAATCAAATGGATATTTGTACTCAAGTTAAGTAAAATAATATTAATCCCTTGATTCAACCTATAAGTATCGTGTGTATGTGAGATAGGTAACTAACTACAATTATTTAGTCAACTTCTTTTTTTGTTTTCTAGTTATGCTAACAATAACACTAACTAGTGCTTGTATAGTGAGCTAAACAAAATTGCAGTGAGCTAGTGTAATATTGCAAAAGCGCTATACTATAGGCATATTTTTATGGGTGTTCAAAATGAAATCAACCTACTATAAAATTGGAAATTCAACTAATCTAAAACAAAATTTTAAAAAACATGTTTGATTTGGTTGTATTTGGGTCATTTTTAAACTCAACCGCATGATTTGGTCTATTTTGTGGTTTTATTTTATTAATCGAACCAAACTGCAACATTAGAAAAACATTAATTAAACCTAAGTAACCAAATATAGTACTCATAGAACCTCAACGAAAAACTTTTATATAGAATGACATAATTTTTCTTTTGTTTAATTTCTTCTTTGATTTTTATTTACATTTTTGTACTTTAATCTTTTTCTTTTTTTTTAATGTAACGTACTTTAATTTGATGTTACCTGCAAAAGTGCATTATTTTTAGTTTATAATAATAATAATATATACATTGGCCTTAATTGTCTCATTCAACATGCAACGCTTTTATATGTTGTCACAACAATAACATTTGAAAGGGCATTTGTTAAAGGTAATTTTATAAATGTCAAATTGACATGAGACTTATTAAGGGCACGGCATACCTCAAATCTCTTTCTTACACGACAACATGGTACGAGTCAGCACATTACTAACTCGATCGACCTCAATCAACAATGTTATTGTTTATATGGATGAAATTATAATTGAAGTCTACTCATATAACACATTATGATAGAAATGGAAAAAAATAGAATATATTTACGTACCCAAACAAAACAAAAGATAAAAAGAAGTGTTATAAAAGCCAAATGGGAACAATCACAACCATGTGTCTCTCAAACCAAACACTTCACCTCTCTATCCCACTCACTCAAGACAGAAAATGGATTCACCTAGTACACAAGACCTTAACCTCAACAACCTCAAACCACTCAAAATCTTAGGCAAAGGAGCAATGGGAACCGTTTTTCTCATCCAACAAAACAACAACACCACCATCATGGCACTCAAAGTAGTCGACAAATCCTCCACACACGATGCTGAACGTCGAGCTCGTTGGGAGATCCAAGTCTTATCTACTTTATCATATCCATTTCTCCCATCCCTCCTCGGCAACTTTGAAACACCTCAGTTAATCGGTTGGGCTGTTCCATATTGCCCAGGAGGTGATCTCAACGCTCTCCGTTACCAACAAACTGACCGTGTCTTCTCAACAACAGCAATCCGTTTCTACATAGCAGAGATTCTCTGCGCTCTTCAACATCTTCATACCATCGGCATAGCTTATCGTGACCTTAAACCTGAAAACGTTCTTATTCAACAATCTGGCCATGTCACGTTAACTGATTTCGATCTCTCACGTAAACTTTCACACAAAACTTTAACCGTCCAAGATAACATGATCCACGAATCTCACAACAAAACTCGACGATGGAGAATTCCACTCAATCGTCGAATTAGTCCGGTGAGTCGTCGTAGATTATGTTTCTCCGACGGTGAAAAGTCTAACTCGTTTGTTGGCACAGCAGAGTACGTCGCCCCGGAAGTAATCCGCGGCGACGGACATGAATTTGCAGTTGATTTTTGGGCTCTTGGAATCTTAAGCTACGAGATGTTGTATGGGAAAACACCATTTAAGGGGAAGAATAAGAAAGAGACTTTTTCAAACGTGCTTTTCAAGAAGCTGGAATTTGTTGGAAGGAAAACACTGTTAACAGATTTGATTGAACAGTTGCTAGAGAAGGATCCATTGAAGAGATTAGGTTACGTTGGAGGAGCTAATGAGATTAAGGAGCATGAGTTATTTAGAGGGGTAAAATGGGAAATGTTAACGGAGGTTGAACGGCCACCGTTTATTCCGTCGAGAGACGATGGATATTTAACGGCGGGTGAATTTGGTGAAGTGGATATAAGTGATTATTTTGAAAAGCTGAAAATGCCGTCATCGCCGTTACGGTCACCGTCGTCTGAGTTTGAGGATAGTGTTTCATTTGATGAGTTCTGACACGCACGTGTGATGAGACGGAGTTAGTTATTCTTTTCTTGTGACTGGGAAATTCTGTTTGTGTAGAAGTAGTACGTAGAGAATAACGGTAGGACGTGTAGAAGCGGCGTTCGTGTAATAATTACATGAATTTTGTGGTCACAAAATTATGTATATTAGTACAAAATACGTATATAGAATTGTACAATACTGATGTTTATACGTTAACACTTTCTGATGTGTTTTCTATACGTTTCTCCTACTTATTTTTGCTAGCCTGTGTTTGCTTTGCGGTGGGAATTTTACATTAGGGCAAAATCACAGCAACAAGCAATGATGTTAGGAATATCAGCTTTTTAAAATCACATTGAAAATTGCATAGGGACGCCAGAATATTTCACCAAACGTCCATCCAAACAAGTTATTAGTTGGCAATCAATGTTAAACTCAACTCGAAACGTTCGGGATTTGAATCTGGATAGACACATGTAATTTAATAATATCAATATCGTCAATTGAGTATGTGTCAATAAGTTTATATTTTTTTTAGAGATACTATATTAACACTTGTGTTTATAATAAAGCACAATATTTTATTCAGTTTGACATGAGTGCATATATTATACAGATTGCAGCATACGTAATTGCTTACCTTGGTTGGATTCAGTGGTTGATACTTGATACGTAAATTTATTGGTAAATAAAAATATAATATTTTATAGAGAGACTTGTACTCGAATTAGTTTGAATTTGACCATTAATGAATCAATCTTGTTCACGTATTACATAACTATTATCATTGTTTGAATAGATAGAGAAAACTAGTCGTACATGAATGATGAAAGAGATCTTATATTTGTTTTAGTGATTAAGGCAAGATATATTGGGTGTGAAGTATTTGGAATCATAATGCTGTTTTTTGTGGTGTGCAAAATTCATGTCACCATTATCCAATTTTAGTATTTGTACTTGTTTTCAGACTGATTTTCAGGTCTTTGATGCCTCATATGAAAACATTGCTAGTTTACTACAATTGAGTATAAGCACTGATGGGATAAAGCTTAAAGGCATTTCTCTTTTGAGAAGAAATTAAGCAGTGGTTGTACCAAAAATAAAAGGAATTAAGCATTAGTAGCAGTACCAATGATTCTAATTATAATTCTTACTGACAACATTTGATTCGAATAAAGATTATTATCATTATAATGACATTTTTTTATTGTGATTATCGAATAAAGTCTATGTACATAATAATGAGCTACTGAAGTTATAATTCCATAACACGTGCTCAAGCTTGTTCTCTCCATCCAGTAAAAAAAAAGCTTGGTCTCTTCATAATCAAATGCTTGAGCTTTTTCTTTTTGACAGATCAAAAGCTTGTGAGCTAATGAATTACTTCTTTCTTTTTCGTATTTGTTTAAATTGGAACCATAAAAATACAAAATTCTAACATGATTATTTTTTTTCATTATGATACACAACATTTTGTTCCAAACTTACATAATACAGAGAAAAATGGCTTCAAGAAACCTTGGTTTGTGAAATTTTCAAATAAAAAAATTACACATTATTCACTTATTATTGAAAATTGTTTTGTATGCTCATAGGTTGTTAGATCTTCTGTTTGGGGTCTGCTGCAATAACTTGACCAAAAAGATGATGAAGATGAACATGATGAAGTGTGCACATAAATTCAAAAGATTGTTGTATATCTTGATTGTTGGGAAGAGGCTGTTGCACTTGAAACCTGAAAAGTTTAATGGTTATGCATGTAAAACTCAAAGCGCGTAGGGTTACCACACTAACCTTTAGGTTCGATTCGCCCCCACCAATAATTGTATATTGGTTGCAATAGAAATGATCGACGAATCCCCTTCAGGATACTATGAGTTCATTGACATGTATTGCACAATCACACCAAGCGTATCTCCTAACGGTGTTTTACAGATTTATGGTTCCAACAATTCACTCATACATTAGTGAATTGATGGATGATTTAGACTAAGAGAATGATGGAGAATTATGTTGTTAATGTAACAAAATTATGTCCAAAATTGTGTGTTGTTGTGTCAAACTAATGCCCAAATGTCAAGCATTTATAGTGCATTATATGACCCTGCTTCACATGAGAGAAAACACTTCTTTGACTTGAATCAATGTTATGACTCATTAAGCACCATTTTGCCAAAGGTTATGATCATATACACTTGAATCAAGTCAAAGGTTCATTAAGCACCATTTTGCCAAATGTTCCAATGTATATGAAAGATTTTCATGAAGAGTTACAACTCAGTGAAGAGTTACAACTTTTGGTTCTAAAGTAATTCCATTATTTTGGAAATCACCAACATAGGTTAATATAAGTTGTAACTGTTGGGGAGTCTGAAGAGCGTCGGGAGCGACAATGGGACTGATCCACACTAGGATTACGGCAACAATGGGATCCCACTAGCGCTCCCCCACTGAGCCTAACCAGGGCTCTTATATCACTTGTTGGGGAGTCTGGGGAACGTCGGAAGCGACAATGGGTCAAATGTTCTGGACCACCGAGAGACTTAGACACTTCATCTCCATCTAAAATCCTAAGACATCAGATATATAGATCTCATCTCTTATATATTCAACGTTTCCTCCTTTCCTAACGGATGTGAGACGACATAATCACTCACATTTAAAATCCAACAGAGTGTGAAACCCAACGGTAACATGAAAAGTAACATTTCCATATAATTTGTACATTATAAACACTACTCTTTCATTGATAATACAAACGAATTATGGCAGCCTCTCTATAGCTGGAGACATAAACACAATTAGGCACACTTAGTTAAAAAAACATCTTGTGTTCATTGTTTGCGTTTCTTTAATCTTTTGTATTAGGTTATTGTTCTAACAAGAATTTTGTCAATCTTCTAATCTAATATACATGTACATTTGTCTAAACTGATGGTGAGCAATTCATGGATGTGTCACTTCACTTAATTGTCCCTTATGCGGAGAATCTGGTTCTCAGTTGAAAACAAGATTAGAATAGGAACAAGTTCCCCTACACCTAGCAGTAACGTAACCAAAGTATTCCTTGTGTCGGCTTAAATTTTGTTTTTGATAAGGTATGAAATTAATTGATTATAGAAGAGATTACTTCTAAATTCAAAGGATCTACAGTTTTAAATTAAATTTACAAGCTCATAATTTATGTTAGTCTTCAATTTTTATTTTGCTAAGTGCCATATTTTCAATTTTTGGATTTGCTAGTAATATGTCGTGACTCATGATTGATACTTGTGTGGTATGGACATACTCTATTTAATGTTTTGTATTGTACTTCCCTCAACAAACAACAAAAATCTACAATGTTTGATGGATATTTCGACTATTTGTTTCTATCTTCTAGCTAGATTTGATATCTTCTCTCGTGTTGTCTATGTTCTAAGGTCTGACTCATAATTTGGCTCCTTAAGTCTTTATTTTTATTTTTAAACTAGTACTCTGATGTACTCATATAAATATAAGATTACATAATTGAAGGAGTAAGTGCCGAAAGCTATACCATAATTATAACTAGCAAGAATTTAGTCCAAGCTTTTTAGAAAAAGGATTATTACCTTTTAATTTTGGATGTAGAAAGTGATTTGAAAGCCTTTATATGTGCTGAAAGGAAAAGTGGTGGACTTCAATTTTGTTCTATTGATCAACTGTAAGTAGTCTATAATCCCTCAAATTATGCTTTTTTTGCCGTCAAAATGGAGAACAAATTATACTATCATTCCTTCTTATGAATAAAAGTTCTCTCATTCTTTTCTGACCAACACACTTGATTTGCTGTGCATAGTTTATTATGAATTCTAACAATATATCGAAGTGAAAAAATTGTTAATTAGTTGAAATTTTCTTCAAGTTACCAAGGATTCATGGCCAATAATTCGATAGCACTTGCAAGCTGACAGTTTATTTTTTCATCTTATTGATTTCTCGCGCGCACTTCAGATTACGGATTATAATCCGGAAAGCATAAAACACCTTCATAAACACGTTAAAACACCCTCGAAAACGCTCAATCTTTTCGGATTTTATACAAATAAAGTGTGTAAGAAGGTTGGAGTGTGGAAAAGGAAACATTGTACTTGGAATACTTCGTTAGAGAAAAGGCCCAATGTACTTGAATCTGGAGTAGACACTTAGCCCGCTAATCAGCCCATTGAACAAAGAATATTCCAAATTGGACCCGAAAATTGCTCCCACACACCTAAAAAAATTCCATAATATCACCAACATAACTGCCAAAAACAATTTTCCATTTATTATTGTTTTACTGGGCTTTTTCCAGTTCCTTAAAACTTCTATTTGGACCAACAAAAAAATAAGAATATTGCTCTCCCCTGCACAAAACACTCCTGCCCTGCAGCCATGTCGAAAATACTCTTGCGTTACTTAACTAACGCAAGTGTTAAACTCTGCGTTATTTAACTCACGCTGCGTGAGTTAACTAGCGCATCGTTAGTTAACTCACGCTACGTGCTATCTTAAACAAGGCAGAACACCTCATTTTCTCATTTCTTATCTAAAATCTTAAAAAATCTCCAAAATCTCTCTCAAATCACCAAATCCAAAATTCTTTCAAGTTCAAATCAAACAACACTCCAATAACAAGTAAGTTTTCATAATCAAACATCATTAACCTTTTATGTTTATATGTTAGATTTTTTCTCTTAAATTATAAATTTTTTAGATTTAGGGTTTGTTTAAATTTTGGTTTTTTTGCAAGAGATCGTACAATGTTTACATGAAAATGACATGTGTTGCTTAAATGTTTAGATGTTTGCATCTTAATGTTGTAGGTTTTGAGTTTTAGAGAATTTTATTAGATTTAAGGTTTGTTTAAATTTTGATTTTGCTTGCAATAAATGATACAATGTTACATGTAAATGACTTATGTTGCTTAATTATGGTAAAATGTTTGCATGTTAATGTTGTAGTTATTGGTTTTAGGGTTTATGTATAATTTTCACTCCAAGTGTTTGATGAAATGTTTGAATGAATTTTTCATTGATTGTTTTTAATTTCTTATTGTGTAGATTTGAAACAATGTTCGGATGGATCGACGTTCGTGTAGAATTCAACGGCGGAGAACCTCAGAGGTTGAAGGTTCAGTGCCTTGGTATAACGCTAAGAGGTCTTAAGGATCAACTTAATGAATTCAACCAAGGAGTCAACCCCCGAGACACAAGGAAGGTGGAATACATTCGGTATAAGCGTCCAACGTTCGACGATGGGAGAATATCATTCCTTGGATGGAATTGACGAACGACGAAAACGTGACGACCATGTTTTGTGAGCACATCATGTTCCAGTGGATTGATATGCGAGCAACGTTGGTGAGATCAACTGAAGATATCATCAAAAGTCTGATTCCGTCAGAAGATCGTGATTAGGTGCCGGTCGTGATTAGGTAGGGAATGCACCTTCCAGCTACACCAATTGTCTTACTTTCGATGGGCAATTCAAACTTGTTAAACGGCAGGACTCCAACATTCGCCCGGAAGTTCTTTTGTTCCATTCAAAATGTTAAATTCTTGTTGGCTTCGTTTAAATGATGGTATTGAAGTGTTAAGATCTAGACCTCATTCCGTTGGCACTTGAATACTATCATTTAAAACCAAGATCAACAAGAATTTAACCTTTTGAATGGAACAAAAGCACTTATGGACGAATGTTGGAGTCCTGCTGCTTAACAAGTTTGAATTTGCCCCATTCAGAGGTAACACAATTGTTGTAGTTGAAAGGTGCAATTTTGAATGTAATGTCATTTGTGATATGCCATATTTAGGAACTTTATATAATGTAATCTAACTTTTACATTATGATATCGAATTTATTACGCAGCTTTATTCGAATTTATTTATTACAATTCTTTATTCGAATTCAAGCTAAGTTTAATTAGTCTTTATTTAAATTTATTTATTCAATATGCAATAACAAAATAAATTCTACATAAAAAAATTCACACCATTATTTGTTCACTTTATTCTAAATTATTTATTTGCTATATTCTAATTTATTTATGCACTTAATATAAATTCGAAATTAGAAAATAAATTTGATTTTATTCTAATTAAATATTTATTCTAATTTATTTATTCATTAACTACAAAATTAGAAAATAAAAGCAAATATAAAAATAAAAGCAACATCTCATTTTATTAATCAACTTCATAGAATAATTGATACATTGATACGTTTATTCGAATTCATTAAATAATATACTTATTTTCCTTTTACCCTCTTTGCGGTAAAAAGTAACCAGCCTTCATGGGGTAAAATTGTGAGCAGCTTTCTTGGGGAAAATACATCATCAACCCTTGGCTAAATCTAAATCTGGTTCTTTTTATACCCCAAGAAGATTCTTTTTACCCACGGTAAAAAGTTTTTGGGGTAAAAAGAAGCAAAATTAATTTTATCCCAAGGGTTAATCACTTCCCCAAGTCGGCTACTCACTACTTTACCCCAAGAAGGCTAATCACTTTTGCCCCCAAAGAGACAATTGAATGAGAAAGAAAAAAAGAGAAATAAAGGGAGAGAGTGAGGAGGGAGAGAAAGTGAGATGGTGTGAGGAAATAGGAAAGTATGGAGGGGTATTTATAGGTGGGAATGGTAGTATAAGTTATAAAAAAAAATATAAATATGGTCAAATAAACCTGTATATGGTGTAAAAAAAACGTGTAGATTGAGGGTTGAAAAGTGACCACCGTCCACAAAAACGTGTGTTCTTGAGTTCTGACCACCGGCCAACGTGCGTGAGTTAACTCGCGCACATACCAGTGGTGCGTGACTTAAGTCACGCAGAGATTATAAGGTGTGTGAGTTAAGTCTCACAGCGTGACTTAACTCACGCAAGAGAATTTTTGAAAATAATGCAGGGGGAGAGCAGAATTCAAAAAATAAATAACATGCTTGGATCTTCCATGTGTTATTATGAACTTTTTGATGTCAAAACAGCAATTTTCATTTGCCATTATTTTACATAAAGCAAAGAATTTTACAGAGTGGTCAAGAACAAAGACTTTTTTTATTACCATGACCAAGGTCATATTTTTTATACAAATTAAATTACGAATATGCGAAATGTTTGACTACTATTTTATAGGGATTAAAATTAGTAGGAAAATTTTAAAAGAACTAGAATGAACGGTTAATATAATTATACGAACTAAAAACATATTTAACCTAAAAAAATTAAGTGTATTAAATACGCAATAGTCCAATTATTAATTATTTTCATTTAAGAGCTTGTAATTTTTTTGTTAACCAAGAATTTAAGAATTAAAAGACTTTTTTTTGTCAAGTAGCTTAGTGGCTAGAATTCACCTTTTTCAAGATGAGTAAGTAGAGTGTCCGAGGTTTGAACCTCGACTCTACATATCATAATGCATGTCCCTGTCAACTGAGATATGTTTATGGGGACTAAAAAACTCATTGAGCTTCAACATACACAATTTAGTCATATAAATTTACTAACTAGATATAAAAAATTAAAAAAATGCTTCTCAATGGAATGTCTTCCGTGAATAATTTGGAAGGGGTGTAATCAAATTGTTTTTGGTAATTATGACAATTTTAAAGGTTTTTTATATTTTCTTTGGAGAAGCTTTTTATTTGGGGGTGTTTGTTTCATGGATTGTATATGTATTTTCAAGAATCTGACATTGAGAATCTTTGGTTCCCATGTTTGTTTTAAGTTTTCATAAATTATTCTTAAGCATATTTTATTCTTAGGAATAAAACTTACAAATAATTTTTTTATTTTTTATTCTCATGGGAATAAGAGGAAATCACCCATAACTTCCCACTTTCACACTATATTAACTCTTTTATTTTTTATTTTAAATTATAAATTAAATATATTTAAAAATATTTATGAGAAACTAAATTAATTAACAAACACTTTAATAAAATTAAGATTGCTAGGAATAAGGTTCTAAGATTCCAAAAATGTAAATTTAAATATTTAATCCTTGAAACAAAGACACCTTTAATTTTGGATTAAATCTACAACAAAATTTCTTTTGCAATTTCTATCAAATGAGTACTCAACCGCTTAGATATTGGCTGGGCCATTATATTTGGATGCTTTTATTTTATTTATTTTTTTACTTTTGTATCCTGCCAATAATAACACTTTTTATTCTCTGATTGTTATGATTAATATAATTCTGTTTAAGGCTCTTAAAAAAATGGTCAAGACCGCCACTACATGCTTGCTCATGCCATGGGTCTTGTGAGGCTTGTGCTCAAGTTATTGCTTGATTTATTTCCCTAGTTTCCTGGCTTAGTTTTCTAATCGAGAGACGGAGCGGGGGAGAGAGCTTGGCTTTAGTGCTCTACCCAATCACTTACTTTTAATGAAAATTGGTGTTCATACTTCAAACAATACTAAGAAACACCACTATTTTACGGAAAGAACCCCATCGCAATTAACTACCACCGAATTAGGTTAATCGACAGTTAACTGTCGATCCACGTACACTCCATCGGTACTTAACTGTCCTGGAGCTTCACATAATGAAATTTCATTTCCCCGATCATGCATGGTTCCTAATTTTGGATGAACTTATACTTTGTGTAGGTAAAGTAAATGTTACACACACACACACACTCTTATTTACAACGTTAAAATAACAATCTAACATAAAGTGAATATTTAGGAGTGTAACGGTTCGGTTTAGATTGGTTTTTGGTCCAAAAAAAAATGTCTGAACCAATGAAATCTTCATCGGTTCAATTTGGTTTGGTTTTTACTGTTTTTTATAAAAAGAAACCGAACCAAATTTATCAGTTTGGATCGGCTCGGTTGATCGGTTTGTTTGAAAATACAATTAAAAAAAATAATATTTTCACAAATTTGTATTTCATGCATGCAACATAATCAAATATTTCATATAATGTAGTTTTCCATGTTCTCTGTTTTTCAAACTAATTTATATAACTAACACGATAAACTAACAACAGATGGACGATCCCAGTGACGATGAGGAATGATGGGTTAACTGTGACGGGCGGCTAGTGTTCTTTTTTTAGTAGAAACAAAATAGATTGTGAGTGATGAGATTAGATGATCATGGGAGAAAACGAATGAATTAAAGATTATTTTATGTTGGACTTTAGTTTTGAGCTTAATCATAAGTGTGTGTGAGGAAGGATAATATTACTAAAATGAGGAGTGAGGTTAGCATCGGTTCGGTTCATCGGTTTATTGGATTTCAAAATTAAAAACCAACTACCGAACCAAACTAGATCGGTTTAAGTTGGTTCAGTTCGGTTGTGAACTGAACCAAACAAGATCGGATACTTTTTCGATTCGGTTCGGTTCGGGTATTCGATTTCATCGGTTTTGTCCAAACCACTTACACTCCTATGAATAATGTTGCATACACTCAAACAATTTTACTGCATTTTACACGTAATTAATAATATTCATTCAAGTAGGTATCATGACATGATGCGATATAGATTAATATATAGATGATAGAAAGAAAAAAAATTCATGTATTTACATGCTTCTTCTGCTTTCATGTGACTCAAATCATGAAATTCATCGTATAAAACTTCACGGCAGCTAATAATCAATAAAGTGTATATGGATTGGTTGCTAACTATCCATGAATCTAACCAACGATAGTTAACTTTCAATGAAGTTATTTTCATAAAATACTAATGTTTCATAACTTTCATAATTTCCATTTTTTATCCCCTTACAAATTTGGCTTTTTGGCACAACCGACACACTCTTTTTTACTCCAAATCTATTTGAGTGTACACATCAGAGAAAACACAACTTGTAACTTTTCAATGTGTAGATTCAAAAATAAAATACTGTTTTTGTCTAGATGTGACATGGTTGATGTTACAACTAGGTGGCCATCGGAAGCACTTTCCATGTGGCACAAAATAATTAACTTATACACATTTTGTACAAGAACTATAAGAACAAAAAAACGCAAATACTAGCTATCCTATTTGAGTTTCAACCCTTTGAGAACTTAAATTTGACTTTGTCTTAGTTTGCTATACATTTTGAGCTTTCCTAAATCGATTTCCTGTGAAAGTTAAAAAAATCAAATCAATTGGTTATATTTTCAACGAAAATTGTTTCGGACCGGTCTAAGGCCAAACATTTGCATTCATATAGTGTACTTTCGAAACATGCCTACTTTTTGAACCAGTCCACTTAGTGGATGTTTAGATTAGTTTTTGGAAGCTGATTTCTACTTCTCAATACACTTTAAACGTAAAAATTGTGAAGCAGAAAATTTTAGCTTTTAGAAAAACGTATATCTAAAAGTTTTCCACCGC
This sequence comes from Medicago arabica, assembly GCA_946800305.1. Classification (NCBI taxonomy): domain Eukaryota; kingdom Viridiplantae; phylum Streptophyta; class Magnoliopsida; order Fabales; family Fabaceae; genus Medicago; species Medicago arabica. The sequence continues at coordinate 53,967,437 of OX326971.1, forward strand.
GGTACCAAATAGTCACTTAACCTAAGACTCATGCATTCCACAATGCCTCAAGCCCTCAACAGATCATGACATTGAAGGGTGTCTTCCATAAGTACTCATCACTTTCCAACAGCTCTTCCTTGATGTCTATAAAGTTGAGCACTCTCACTCACTCTATTATACATTCCCATGTGTTTAGAGAGGAAAAAGTAATGCTGTTTCCAATCTACCAAGTAGCAACTAGTAGTAATAGAGAAGCCATAAAGAAACGAGTGTACATAATCCGACCAAGATAGGTTACCATGACCAATTGATTACCTATTACACAAACATGTGAGAGTCATTCTTCTTAAAAATAGAAAATAAAACATGTGCATGGCTCCTCCAATGCAATGAACCAGCTAAGGATTATGTCGTTTTCTCACCACGTGCGGTGGTCCTTCATCTCTTATATTATCCACACATTTTGTCGCTACATCGGACATAGAAATTTATTTACTCTTTTATGATAGTATCTTCATGTGCATGAGTGGAGATGTTTGGATTTATATGATCCCATGTTCGTTGTCAAGACTCAAGACTATACCGGATTCAGCCATTGTTCATTTTTTTTACAAAAGACTAAAGAATTAATTAACGGACACTATCTCATTACATTAAAAGGAAGCTAAATTGAAGAATCGTCCAAAATAAAGAACCTTAGTGACAAAAGTTGGTAAAAAAAATTCATACAATAGTTAGCCTCCTTATAAATATGCTCCAACGAAACATTTCAATCGAGAAAATGGATAAGAGAAAGATTGTCGAGTAATAACAACTTGAGAATCACATTTTATGAGAAGAGCGCAATACCTTCTTCACATGCTAGCTTAAGACCCATAAAAAACCTCAAAACCCACAAAAATAACAGTAGAACTTCTAATACTACGATGGAATCCTTTGATAAAGATGCCAAGTAAACCTTAGATTAAGAGTCCGTTTGTTATAGCTTTTTTAAGGAAAAAAATCACTTTTTTAAAGAAAACAATCATTTTTAAGAGTTTTGCATCCGTTTGTTACGATTTAAAAAAAAAATCAGAATCTAAAAACAACTTCAAATGAGAAGCTGTTAAAAGCAGCATCTCAAAAAAATAGATTTTTTGTAGAGGAGAGAGAAAATATGACTTAAAAGATTAAACTAATTTTGTAACAAAAGAAAATCCCTTTTATATAGTTGTATCCAAACAAAGTAGATTATTTATTTAAAAAAATGATTTTTATTACGGTAAACAAACGTAAAATAGATTCTGATTTTTCACAAAATCTCTAAAATATAATCTCTAAATTATTTTATGGTAAAATCACTTTTATTTTAATCCGTAACAAACGGGCCCTAAACCACCGGAAATAGTGAAAAGAATTGTGGAATATGATAGCCATCAACTTTAATATAAAAAAAAACATTAAAAACTACTATTGGAAACTTAAACAATAAAAAAAAATATTAATACTAATTTTTTTTAAGGTATTGTCAAACTCAGTTTTTTTAAATAGTTACAGTCAATTTCAATTTCATTTGTTATTCATTTAATTTACATTTAAATGAACAACAAATCATTATGTAATGAATATTTTTTAGTTGCCAACCACTTTGATAAATTCAATAGAGAAGACGATGAATTCTTTTTGGTGGGGTCATGGTAGAACCACGCAAAGGGGTATTCATTGGATGAGTTGGGAAAAGTTATCTGCACCAAAGATACATGGAGGTATGGGTTTCAAAGATCTTTCCGCTTTTAATTTAGCTATGTTAGGTAAGTCGGGCTGGAAGTTTATTACTGAGTCGGAGTCACTAGTGGCTCACATTTTCAAAGCACGTTACTTCCCTTCGGGATCCTATTTGACGGCTCAAATTGATCACAATCCAAGCTATGTGTGGCGTAGTATCATGCGTGCTAGATTTCTAGTGCGTGGTACTGCAAGGTGGAGCATAAGTTCAGGTGCGTTATTTCTATTCTTAATGAACCTTGGTTACATAATGGGGAGTGCATTCGAAGTGATATCCCTGGTGCTCATTTTGTCCAAAACTTTACCATTAATAGCTTGATGAATTTATATGATAAAAGTTGGAATGAACAAGTGGTTAGACAGGTATTTAGTGTTGATATTGCTGACAAGATATTACACACGCCCCTCATCCCACAGGTTGATACATATAGAATTATATGGAAAGCGGAACGACATGGACGTTACTCTGTTTGTAGTGCTTACAGGTTATGTGTCTGAACTTGTCGACTCCTCTTATCTTTGGCATCCATGGTACTAGGTTGGAAGTTGGAATCTTAATGTCCCGCCGAAGGTAAAAAAATTAATTTGGCGCGTATGTCGCAGCTGCCTTCCTACGGAGATACGACTGTTAGACAAAGGTGTTACTTGCCCTACCAATTATGCTAGCTGCGCATCAGATCACGAAGACTTCACTCATGTTTTTTTCTCTTGCGTTTGCTATCTAGGTTTGGAATAGAACTGGCCTTTAGGGTTCCATTCAACATGCCCTCTCGATTACTGCATCACCTACGGCTGCCATTTTTTCTTTACTTGAAAATTTGTCGGCTGAACTTTCACAACGACTGACAACTGTAATTTGGAGCATTTGCAAACACCGTAATCTTAGAGTATGGGAAGATCTCACAGAAACCAGCGCTACAGTGGTGGAACGAGCCCAAAATATGGTTCTTGATTGGCAGCTAGCTAATACTCCCGATGTTCTTGCATCAAATAGTCAACATCAGTTGTCATTGTCACTTAAGGGGGGGGGGACCTTCCACTCCGGCTTCCTCAAATGTCCGAAAGTGGCAGCCCCCTATACCGGATAGATATAAATGCAACATTGACACTGCTTTCTCCTCCTCCCTCAACCGAACTGGTATTGGTATATGTGTCTATGACTCTGATGGTACTTTTGTTATTGCCAAAGCTATGTCACTACCATGTCTTGTTTCAGTTGATGTAGGTGAAGCTTTTGGTTTGCATTCAGCTTTACAATGGTTGAGTGACATGTAGTTTCATAACGTGGATTTCGAAACGGATTCTAAATTGTCTTCTGATGCATTTCTTTCTGACAGGAACGACACATCCGATTTGGTTGCATTATTTCTTCTTGTCGTTTTTTGTTTACTACTTTATTTTCCAACTCTAGGGTGGAGTTTGTTAGGTGACAAGCCAACGCGGTTTCTCATGCTCTTGCAAGAGAAGCCACGTTACTAGCTAGTCCCGCTGTTTATTTTGAAATACCCAGTTGTATTAAAACTATTATTATTAATGAAATGCTATAAGCATGCTTCTTTAAAACAAAAATAAAAATTGGCGGTAGCTATTTAAGAAATTTTAGCTAGACTTCTATAAAAAAAAAATGGAAGTTTAGCCAGGCAACACTCTTTCAAAAAAAAGCTAGACAATACTTTACTTTAAGCAATCGAATTCATCAATTATCAACTTTTTACTAGATAGATTAATATTATAGTATTTTTTAATGTAAATACCCAAGTTATTTCAAGACTCGTTCCAAATGTTTTAAAAATGGATATGGAGATCGAACCTAGTCATTGTTAAATTGATTCAATCAATTTAACCAAGATTGGACCCAATGACAATTAAAAAAGTATAAAAAAATTGCCAAAAAAATGAAAACCAATTAAACAAATTGTGATTCTGCTGTGGTTTAACCCGATTCAATCAAACTACAATTCAATTAAGATCAATTTAACCCCAAACTTGTGTTCCAATTTAACCAGCGGAGCAAGCCGCCATTTCAATATGTGATTTGAGTTTAGAAATGTAGTGCATAACAAACATGTGCCTTGACTTTGATGAGAAATTTATTTATATAATCAAACAGTTTGGATAGTTCGTTAAAAGTGTAACTAGACGTGAATAAATCATTACGATGTGCAAATCATTGTTTAATTGATCGTGTACATCGTTTAATCGATCGTATGGGTACACGCAGAACTTCTGCTCTGGAGAGAGTTTGGGTTTGGGCTTGTGGCGTTGAGCTCTAGTTTAGATGAACCCTAGCACAATCTTGAATAAAAAAGTTAGAAATATTTTTTAGGCCAATTCTATTGCTTGATTTTTAGGACAAAGCTACAATTTCTTTAGTACTGCAGTTGTCACTTGTGAAACTATTGCACAACAAGAATGGCGTTTATATGACATTCATTGGAAAATTGATGAAGTGGAGAGGAAAATTCACAAAAAGATTAGATTATCGCTGACCTCTCATCACCACAGAGGTCTTATCTAACTACTACCTGCTCCTTGTGTTGGAAGAAGGTTCCATGAAGAGCTAGTATTGCTAGAGTTTAGGAATTTGCTCAATGGTAGAAAATTAGTAAATAAATACATCCATTTATTTTTGAAATTAAAACTAGCAACAAGAATGACATTTTTAAAGGAAAATTAAACTAATTAGAATACACCAAACAAACATCTCAATTTAACCCGCAACCAAAAATCATATTTGTTTCAAGCCGATCAAATACATCAAACAATGACTGTTCAATTTTTTTGAAACGGTAAATATTATTCATGTCGAGTTAATGCAAGAAGCAAGAAGCAATGAAACTCACGGAAGAAACAAACTCAAATATTCAAAACCCATTTCTAATGGATAAAGATATGTCAAAGACCTTCATTATGGTTTACACCTTAAATACCCATCTAATTATTTATGACGGACCATACATTATAAGATAAAAGACAAGAGAATAAGATATGATTACTAGAGTCAATATCACTCGAACAAGAAACATAGGACATATCATGAATGATGGACATTACCCCTCTTTTGAGCAAATGTCTCAAGTTGCTAGTCTTCCTTCAAGCAATCCCCAAACTATAACCTTAGCTTTAGATGAAACGTAAATCTTCCACGCCTTTTTCAAAAACCTTTACAAAACCACATCACTAGATTGAACATTTGTATTTATATGTGAGACCAAATGTTTAAAACAAGAACTTGCCGAGAATCCCGCAGCATTGTTTGACAACCAAATCCACCCATCACCATCTCTAAATTCAGTATCTTAATTATTGTAAGATATCATGATCATGATGAAAATTACAAACACAAATACAGTAATCAACTAACTACTAATACTAATCAATAAACACAAGACTCTTCTCTTCTTCCTATTACAAATTATACAAAAATACATATAATTTCAAGACACAAGAAGAGTAAGTTTGTTTAATTAGCAGCACAAGCTTTAAGTGGCTTCCCACAAAGACAATCATTGTAAACAAAAGAAGAAGCTTCCAAATGATCAAAAGGATCACCAATAGGAATCTTACCACACAAATGATTATAACTCAAATCCAAATGTCCAATATAAGAAGCAGAACCCATTGATTTAGGTATAGGACCCTTAAGATGATTATAACTCAAATCCAAAACCGTGAAATAAGATCTCACACCAAACACATCAGGTATAGTACCTTCTAAACCATTACGGCTTAAATTCAAATCACTTATTCCAGAATTAAAAAGACTTATTGGAATGGGCCCAGAAATTTTGTTCATGTCTAAATTAAGCGTGGACAAAACCGCCATTTTACCTAGGGACTCAGGTATGGGGCCAGAAACTTGGTTTCTTGATAGATCGAGATCTGCCAAACGGTAAATACGAGAAATTGACTCGGGTATGGGCCCGGATAATTTATTACCGCTTAGTAAAGCCCGGCTCAACATTGGAAGCCTGCCGAAGTCAATAGGTATGGGCCCGGAAATCTGATTGTTACGGATATCGAGATGCATCAGGCTTCTGAGATTTGTTAGCGACCGTGGAATGTTACCGGAGATAGCATTATCGGCGATGTTGAGAACGGTTAACCGTTGAAGTTTTCCGATGTCGGTGGGGATAGTTCCGGTGAGGCGGTTTCCGATGAGGTCGATGATACGGAGGAAAGGAAGGGTGGATATGCAGCGAGGGATTTCGCCAGAGATACCTTTCCAATCGGCGACGGTGAAGCTGGAAAGACGGTTGAGTTTACAGATTGCCGGTGAGATGTAACCGGTCATGTAACCGGTACGGTGGTGTTTTTTTTGGAAGATTGGATCTTCTGACTCACCGCGGAGGTTGATATCGGCGACGCGGCGAGATTCTTTGTCGCAGCTAACGCCGTACCATTTGTTGCAGCAATCTGCTCCGGTCCATGAGGTGAAGATGCCGAGTTGGGGTTCGTGGAGTGCTGCTCTGAAGGCTAGTAGCGCCGCCCTGTCTGACGGTGGACATGAATGGACAGTGGCGCTGAACGCGAGTAGTATTATTGCGACGGATATAGTTTGGAAAAACCTAACGCTACTCATGGTTGAGATTGAGGATTTAATTTAATTAAGTATAAAGTTTATACAATATGAAATGAAATTAATGATGAACTTGGTTTATGGTCGGTTGTGAACTACAGTTTCTGCATGGAGTTTGAGTTTGAGGTTCTGACAACGTAGTTATTATATAGTGTTGAGTAATTTCAGTTTTCTGACGAGTATGCCCCTTAGTGAGTATCTAGTGAAATCTTCAACTGTGATTTGGTCAACATTTGGCTGTTCTATATTTTTATTCAAACATTTTTGGTGTAAAACTGGTTAATTGAATAAAGACCAAATATCATATGTGATCTATGTTTATAATAAATCAGTTTTTTAAATTCTTTTTATTTTTTTATAAATAAGATCACATTCCAAAATAAGATCACAATTTTTAAAATAAATGACTTATAGTTAAATATTTGAGGAATTTTTAATATACACTCATAAATTTTAGCGTACCGATACTCTTGTTACACAAAATTTATAATGTAACAATCATTTTTGTGAAATAAAAAGCTATTTATCAATTTTTATATTTTAGAAAATATTATTTCATAAGAAAAAACATCATTTCATTGTTTATAAGGATCATATTAAAAAATTTACATTTTATCATAAAAAAATAGTCAACATACATTGTTATGAGTAGTAAAAATTCGTAAAAATTAAATTTTATTTCGTCGAAACTCTTGGTAAATAAAATTTAATTACTATAGTTGTCAATGATAAAATATAATTATTTTTCTCCAAAAAAAACTCATTTATTATTAATTTAACGACTTGGTGCACCGATACATCCAAATTTATTGGATGTACCATAGAAATTGTCAAATATTTGGAGTGTGATCTTATTTTGAAAGAATTAAAAATTATAGTTTTTTTTATGGAAAAAATTATAGTCAAATATGTAATTTTTTTAAGAAGATAGTTAAATATGTAATTAAATTAACGATCTAATCAATTAAATTAATCGTATCTTTACACATGATTAATCAAATATCTCAAAAAAAATATTTATACAACCATTTTGTGACAACTTTTATGATATATTTCTTTTTATACTCACATTATGTTTTTACTTTATCTCTATGTTGTTGTGGTTTTCGTGTTAATAACTATTATTTTTTGTTTTTATTTTATCTCTATGTTGTTATATATGGTTTTTGTGTTAATAACTACTTTTTTTTTTAAATTTGTGATTGTTAATTAAATAAGTTTTCAATCAAATAGTTATTCAAATAACACTTCTCTCCCACCAAATGTAAGAAAAAATGTGCATATAGCATTACTGTTTTTTTATTATATTTGAAGAAATTGTAGGAATATATGGGGTGAATTTGGGATTTTAGAGGATAAGATTGTGGGATTTTTGTGGGGATAGAAGGAAATATAGCGCCAGACAAAGAGATTGAGATTTAAAGGATGCACATGGTACTCTGAACTCAATTATGAGGCTGACAGGGTTTTTCTTCAATATTTTCAATGAACAAATATTCACACAATCATGTTAGGTATTTGTCATTAATTATTCACTTCATTCGATTTCTAATTGATGTTTTAATATTTTAAATTTATTTTAAAACTATTCATGTTTTATAGATGCAAGAAAACTATCGAGTATCATAAGCAAGCACAGCCCAAATATATTTATATTTTGGCGTGCAATATATTTAAGTCTTGTATTTTTTTTTAAGCAAGAGGAGGTATAAGTTATAAAAATACAAGTAGTTTATTTTTTTTCTTCATTATTATTTGTTCACCTCAAATGATAAACATTAGTTTAGATATATTTCATATAGTGTCAGATACGATGTCAAACTTTTACATTACAAAGTAAGTTATCTCTTAAGTTATTAGGAACGATGTGCAACAACTTTGGATGTTCGATTTCCATAGGTGTTATGCAAGATCATATATAATGCTATTCTTTCTAACATAAACTTTGGTATTTTATTAAAAAAAAATAGATATGTAGCCATTTAATTTAATGTTATATAATAATTTGGTCATTTATCTTTTTTGTCATTTTGACTCTTTTATCTGTTTGTATATGTATTTTTAAACTTTAAATTTAATATCGAGTAAATGGACAATTTTTCCTGCTGAAATTGTAAGTTTCGTCAATTACCTCCGACATTAACAAAACTTCAATTATCCCTCTAAAATTGCACAACGTTAGTCAATTTGCCCCCTCCGTCAAAAAAATTTGTATTTTTTCCGATTATGAGCAAATACCCCCTTGAAATTTAGCACTTATGTGCAAAATGCCCCCTGAACTTGAAAAATTATATTTTTTTTCCTTTTCCTTGACTCAAAAGATATTAAAGGCAAACAATTAGCATCACAAAATGTCTAATTGTTACATATAAAAAGATTACAAGAATTATCAACGTGAAATGCAATTTACATGAAATAATTAAATTATCTCTGTCCCGTGAGATGCATTGGTCATATTCTACTTGTACAAAGAATGAATTCTATATTGAATATGGATCTATTTCCAATTTCAACAAAGACTTTAGTCGGTAGCAATATATTTGCTAACTAATATGCATGAAATGATCATTAACTATTATCATTAAATCATAGTGTAGTTATGAGCAAATACCCCTTCAAGGGATATTTGCTCATAACCGGAAAAAAAATCTAGATTTTTTTTACGGAGAAGGCAAATTGACTAACATTGTGTAGTTTCATGGGGGTAATTGAAGTTTTGTTAATATCAAGAGGTAATTGACGAAACTGAGGGAAAATTGTTTATTTACTCATTTAATATTCATACGTAAATATAGATTAAAACCAACATATTTGAAGAATGAAAAAAATACAATCATAAAAGATATCAAAAAGCATTAAAATGACATTAAAAAAGATAAAGGGTCAAATTATTATCCACGTGAGAAGGACCACAAGTTATTTGATCTGATAAATTTGGGTTGCTATCGCTGTCCTGTTGTTTGTGCATTTTTCCTAAGTATGGCACGTATAGGCTTTTTAATTACAATAGCTAGACCTGGTTGAAAATGGAAAGTTTATCTGAGTAGTTTTTGAAATGGAGAATTCTTTTTTTTTTTTTTGAAAGGGAAATGGAGAATTCTTAAATATTTCAAAGTTTGATTGAATATCAATACCACAACAAAATTTATTTAAAATTTTATTAATAAATAAATAAAAACAAATATTGCATAATTGGAGGATACCCAACCAAACTTCATGAGTGCTACAATTTCACCTTTTGAATAGAAATCTCTACTATACAAATTTACCAGACCATTTTGATAATTGATACTATACTCATATCAAGTAATAAAGGATGAACAATTTAAGAAGCAAAGGGAAAGTTAACGAATTTGGGAGGGTACTTATGCAAATAAACGGAATTAGGACCCTATCATGCTCCATCAATGAATGAGTATTACTGATAATGCAATGCCAAGTAACCCTACATATACCTAAATATTTGTCTCTCTACCTCATTCTGCACTTCCAAGGAAAGATTTTAATTCCATAATTAATAGACTTCAATTTAAACCTAAATATCCCATATGGTGGCCCGTGAGATAGCAATTATTTTGCGGTGTCAGAACCTGAATCTGTGAACTAAAGTGCAGGATTTATACTAGTGTGGTCACACCATAGAAGTACAACCCACTAGCATTGTATTTGTATTTGTATGATGATGATGATGCTTGTGTGAATCATGCATGTGGGTTGTGATAGATGTGCTATTACCTCAATCTATAAATAGACATGGCTTGAAATGGAGACCATACTCGTAGATACCTACTCGAATTTGTCCTGACATTAACTAAGAAAATGCACTTTAACTAGATTCATATTTGTGTTTTTCGTAAATTCAAAACCAGAAGTGAAGATAGAGACGTTGATACTTGCTCCACCCCAAATTACAATGAAAAAAAAAAATCACATTTTAGACTAAAAAACGGAAAATTTCAATAACCATGTGTGTCTCAGATTTTGATAATGAATCTCAAGTAAAATAGTGAGATCCATATTAATTTCATCCAATAAAAAAAGTAACCGTTAAAAAAACGATAGAAAGAAAATACTCGTAACATTTTTCTTAATGAATAAATGCAATGGTTTATTTTATCAAAAATTGGCAATGGTTAATGGCACTCCATACTCTACAAAATTACTATTTATTTAATTTTTCTTAATCTACAGTATTAAAAAATTGAAACTTATCTTATGGAACAGAAGAATCAAGTAGGAGTATCAAACAAAAACACTCATCGGGAATATTCAATAATTTTCATTTGTTACTCTGCATTCAAGAGAAAGAATCCAACAATTCAGTAATGGACAGTAATGTTCCAGAAAAAACCTTATCTGCAAGATTCCGTGCTTCGTCATGGGAACCATCCAACCATTGAATTTTTTTGTTTGTTTCGACTGAGATTCAGCACAGAACCTGACAGTTAGGTAAGGTGGTGTCAAACAAACTTATTTTAAGACTACAATTAAACAAAGGATTAGTGAAGATACACAGGACAAAGCATCCCATTTTAGTTTAATTTGACTAAGTCACCAAAGATAAATGTTTAGAACATGCACTTTTTAACGCTCTTTCTTACATTTATTAACTTACTAGGTAAAACTAATGTGAATCCTACTATCAATGGTACTCGTCCGTTTTCAAAATGTGAAACATGAATTTCCCTTGATAAGACCGTAGATATTAAAGAGAATATTAATAAAAAATATATATCTATAGCACTCGTCGTGGACAAAAACACACGATCCCACCATTATTTTAGTGTGAGATGATTTTCAACAAGCATGTGTTCTCATGTGCGGAATAATCTCCCCAGGATGCATGGTTGGTCATCGGTCCTGGATTCTCTTTTGTTATCTAAGTAACTCCTGAGTGCCGCAATGATCGTTAAATATATTTTTGGTTCATATAAATATGTTAATTTTTCGTTTTAATTCCTCTAAAAAAATTCTTCAACTTTTAGTCACTATAAAATTTTCAATCACTACTTTTGGTCTCTATTTTTAATTTAATTTTTGTATTTTTTTAATGAAATTGTGATACTCTATAAAAAATTCCTAAAAAAAATTAGAATTTTTTAACAAAACACAAATTAAATATGAATTTTTAATCGTAAATAATATAAAAATTCATATTAAATTCATGTTTTGTTAAAAAACTCTAAAACAATTTCGAAGTGATTCTTATAATATTTAGAATTTTTACGGAAAAATTTATTAAAAAATATGAATTCTACATATGAGTTTACTTTAAAAGAGGGACCAAAAATGAAGATTGAAAATTTTATAGGGACTAAAAGTTGAAAGAAAATTTTGGACGAACTAAAACGAAAAGTTGACATATTTATAGGGACCAAAAACATATTTAACCCTTATAAAAATTGTACTAAAATGCTCCTAAAAATTAGCAAAAGAATATTTTAGGACAATTACTTCATACTATGTTCTAAAATGGCTAACATAGTTGAATGTTTCACATTTATCAATGTAAAATTTTAACATTTAATATTTATAATTACTTATTATATTAGTAAAAATTACAAAAAGTTGATATTTTAAGAATATTTATTGAGAAAAATCTAATAATATCTTATATCTTACCATTTGCTTCTATATATTAATAGAAAAATATAGTCAAAATATATTATATGAGATGGTCATATAATATGCAACCAATTACTTCATGTGTGCAATTAAAAGATTGTATACTAATTGGAAGGTAGTATACATAATATTAATTAAAAAAATATAATTAAATTTGACAATTACTTCAATGGTTGCATATTGATATAGGTATCCGGGGAGAAAAAGTGGAAGATGCTTATTGAGTTAAACTCATGGAGACAATCTCACATAGTTTTAATATTGAGATAGATGAGTGTTGTTGAGGTGTGATGATATGGAGTTTTTTTTTTAAGATGATGATATGAAGTCATTTAAAAAAAAAATAGATGTGCTAAGTTGAAGAGATTGAATGTCTATTTAGTCCTGCTATTTTTTTTGTGAAGGAATTACTGCTATATTTTTATTTTATTTTTTGAAAAAGTTTATTTAATACTACTATTAAAAAATTTAAGAAGAATGCTAGCCAGTATTTCAGGGTTTTAAATAAATAATGTGTATTTTTTTTTTGACATAATGTGTACATATATGATCTATTAAATACCCAAAAGTGAATATCTAGTTCTTTTGGTTTTTTTTTCCTAAAAAAAAAAAAGTTCTTTTGTTTTTCATGGGGTCTTTGTTTACATGTGGTAATCGATGATTGCTGATTGAGACACCGTCCGACAACATATATTGACAACTCGTTAGGATTTAAAAATCAAACTTTGATTTCTCTTGTGAAAAATTAATCTCTTGTTCTAAACTCAACTTCATTGGTATGGTTGGCTAAATTTCATTCCTGATATGGAGTAGTTACACTTACGAGACCTTATTTGAATATATCAGAAAGAAGGAAAAATTATATCCATATATAAGGCACCAAACACGGGATTATGCTTATTTAGGCACAGCAAATATGCCATTCTATAAGGGTTTTACGCGTTTTATTTCCTTTCCAATGATCAAATTACATGAACTAAACTTGAGTCACGCAATGTTTTGTGCATAGTCATCGTAATTTAATTTTCATTTACGATAAACAATTAGTTTAGTGGCCACCCCAACATGATAGTATGTGCACTCATTAAAAGATTGTACTCTTTTTTTTTTTTTTGAAGGAAAAAAAGATTGTACTCTTTGTCAATAAGAGATTGTGTTCTTCAACCTACGTTTTCTGTTTATTAAAATGTTTGAGTATCTCGTTTATAAAAAATTAACTTAACGATATTTTTTTTAGTGATAAATTGCTTATATTTAAGTCTATCTGATAAGACATTTTCTATTTATACTTGACTATGGAGGAAGGAACTACTAAATGTGCACAAAATTTAGTCGGGTCCTGTATAAATTAAAAGTTTTCTTAGTCAATATTTGCTTAAATGCAGGAGAGAAATCCTTTAAGTCTTCCAAAGTAAAATAATTGTTTTGCAGATTTTCTGAGAGTTCAACAAACAGTATTCAGGAAAGAAAAAAAAATAATTTAAGAAAGTATTCAGGAATTGTTTATTTGGCTTCTGGAAAAGGTGTTCCAAACTTTTCAATAAAACAAAAAAAGGTTTTCCAAATATCTGCCAAAAGGCCTAAAACACACACCCACACCATTCTTTTATGATTTATTTTTGTTTCGTTGTTTATGATGGGAAAATGTTAGGTGTATATCTCATATGAGTATATACACATTCAAAGAAAGAGAAAATTAGAGTGATGCAATAAATATAATATGTTGGTGATATTATACGAAAAGAGATATAATGAGTATATACACATTCAAAGAAAGAGAAAATTAAAGTGATGCGATAAATATAATATGTTGGTGATATGATAAGAAAAGAGAGATAATCAAAAAAATATGTGCTAAGTTTCAAGAAATTTAGAAGTGTTCATGTATTATTGTTGCTATTATATGCAGCAAGTGTGTGTATTCGTATCTGGGAATTTGTTAGTGGTTAGATTTTTTTTTGTCCGTATATTTTTTTCAGTGTGTTCCTTCCTATACTGAGATCTTTTATTGTTTAGTCCACCGACTAAACAAGACACGAACTAAATGTTGAAAAGTAAAAAACTATTAGTCCTACATTTTTTTTAGTACTTGAGCTGTAATATTTTTTACTGTTACTTGAACTGACCCTGCATTGAGGATATTATTTCAAATTAATTAAAATGATTTTTTTTATCAAGGTTGGACCTTTATCTATATGAACTCACACACAATGAACACATAGGAAAATAATAGTTTTGCAGAATCAAAATGATCAAGTAACTTCTATTAGTTTTTTTGAAGGATGGTTAACTTCTATTATTGTGTAGTGTTAACTACTTTATACATTTGACACATTATGTTATAATCTCATACAGTAACATTAAAACTGAATATTACCTTTTCTTCAAAAAAAAAACTGAAAATTACTTATACAGCTAAACGGAAGAAAGGGAGGGCAAATCACATATGATACCAGTTTTCAAAGACTACTTTATAAAGTAAAAAGATAAGAAAAAATTCATCATTTTAACTTTTAACCCATGGGAGGTTGTTCTCATGCCACTTCACCCAGTAAGTGCATATGAAGCTGGAGATGTTAGCAGAGGGTGCCATGGCAAGTTTATGGAGGGAGGGATTCATTACCCTTCTGCATGGTGCAACTGACATTAGACAACGACAAATAAATCATAGAACTGCTTCAAAATTGCGAACTCAATGCCATCAAATCGTTAATTTAACGTGGTTTAATTAAGAAAGTGATGATTTAATTAGAAACTAGGAGTATTGCATAAGTGAGAAAATGTTTAGCTAGTTAGATTTCAGTTAGTTATAAGACTAAAGACTTGTATGGCTAGCTACATATCAAATGACTAGCAATTTACTATATTAGATTTCACTTTGATCATCTAACTGATCATAAACAAAATCAACACAAGATAATTACCGGGATGGCAAAACCTATCCTTAAAATACTATGGTTCTTAAGGTAGCACAACAATCAAATTAAAATGTTCACCTAGCCTGTGTGAAATGCAGATACTATCAAGTCTAAATATGTGTTGTGTCTTTCAGAAGTTGTCTCTTATGTACAGTTCAATACACGGTGTCTTTGGATCCTTATTCAGTTAAGGAGGGAGTTGATTGTCATGCAAATGACTTGAGGCTGCAGTGTGAAAGGACGACGAATCATTATGGAACATAGCCGCCGGCACCATACTGTGAAACTGCATTGGCGTGACATTATGTGACCTTATATCAGTATGCTCCTGTCACCGACACACACAGATATTAAAAATTTGGAACCACACATCCATACCACAAAGGCACTCAAGGTGTCAAACCTCAAGAACAAATTCAGAAAATGATCTCAGAATACAGATATTGAATGTTTGCCAAAAATTAATTTCTAGCATAAACTGCTATATATTGGGTCAAAAAACTAAACTAGCCTGCTATTCTTTATTTTCCCTTCTAAGCCCAAAGTCTCATCTCAACAGATATTTGTCATTGGTGGCAAGTTGAGAAGTCAGGTATCAAAACTCCCCAAGAACATAACATACGAGCAAAGCAAAATAACCAACTTCAACAACAACAGTGTTCACAATAAAATGTTGTGTAACGTGATGGTTGACATCAATAGGGAACACCTTAATTAGAAAGTACTGTTATAATTGGCAAAGGTGAAACGAAACACCTTGGTGTTTCCATAAATTGATTCAGACCTGCTTACTAATTGACTTGTTCTTTGTTGCTCTGATTCCAAAGATTTTAAACCATAACTTCAATGGTCTAAATAATATAAAAGCTTGATTAATCTAGTAATTACTATTTAATCTTTTGAGTGCAATATATCGGACTTCTGTCCTTTATTACTACTGCGAATAGAGTGCCCTTGCACTTAAGTGTGGTTTTGGCACAACAAATATTATGTGTAAATCTAGCTTAGAAACAAAGCATTTTTGTTGGAGAAGAATCACGTCTTGAGGGAACCACTCCACCCATAAGTTCTTTTGGATAGTGAATTTTCTAATCTACTCTCTGGTTTTAATAGTCATTTCAAAGCGGCGTTGTGGACATGTTCAATATGCATGTGAATTATGTACAATACGCCACTACTGCATTCCGAGCATCCTTGTTTCCTTGGTTTTGCATTTTTTCATTTTAAATTGTTTATGGTATCCTGTTCAATCTCAATAAACAAGCATTTTTATGAAGTTGATGAAGAGTAAATTACACTGACGTTCTATGAGGTCTCTTTAACTGACACAAACACCCGTTTTAGTTTTAAAATATGCACTAACTCCTAAGTTCTCATTAAATACACAAACACCTCCCTTCTTCATTAACACCATTTGTTTCTCCGTTGATATAAAAAAATAATACTGACAATAACCTCCAAAAATGACAACATCACAGTGAAATCACATGCTCCCAATATTATTCAACAAGCTTGACTCCTCCATTTAGTGACCCCCTTCCAAACGTTTTTTTTTACACTTGACAACATGACTACGACATTAACACTCGAACATGTTTTTTTTCCAAATTCACATGACAACAACATCAATTTCTACATGATAACAACCATTTTGGAACCAAAAAACTGTTTTCAAAGATGGTATTTTAGCATATGACAGCTGCTATATAATATAAACCAATTAACTTCTAGACAAATAAACCAATGAAAATTGGACACAATAAACTTAAAAAGTACACCAAAACTGGAGTAGAAATTTTGATGACCTCAAAACTACAAAAATATGTCTTCCAAACTAAATGAACCAGTCAACATATTAAGCATTATAAGTCCTCCAAATATCTAAGCATTTTAATTTCTCCAAAATCTAAACCAGTAAGGGAAAACGAAAAGGTTTCAAAGATTAAAAATTATTTATCTTTCAACAGAAATCTGATAGAATGTAATGAAAGGGGGGGGGTTAGTTGCATTTAGATAAAACTAAGGGGGATAAACTATTAGAACTTATTATTGTAAATTTGAACGCAATAGAAAAAGTCAGAGCATAACATACCATTTGTTGAAAGCCATCGTTACTAACACTTACTGCTCCAAGCTGAGGCACCTATATGACATAAAGAATGCCAAGTCAGAGACAATATTAAAAGAGTACAAGGAGGTCAATCAGTAATCACAAAAGTAACCAACCTTTCCCTTACTTCCTTCAACACCTCCTGGACTCCTACCAGCTACACCAGTCCTTGCAGCCTTCTTACTCGTATTCATTTTCGGATC
The DNA here is from genome assembly GCA_946800305.1 of Medicago arabica. NCBI lineage: Eukaryota > Viridiplantae > Streptophyta > Magnoliopsida > Fabales > Fabaceae > Medicago > Medicago arabica. Next base: position 53,984,618 of record OX326971.1, read on the forward strand.
GGAGACCTTATCATTAGATGGTATAATAGATTGATACTCTTCTTCAACATTGCAACCAATAGCTAAGGCTGCATTCTCAACAGAGTTGTTCAAATTTGCACATTGCTTTAGAGCTTCGCTTAAGGAACCTAAAGCCATGTAGTAACTTTCTTGGGATAAAGAACCTTCTTCACCCAATATTATGGCTCGTCTACATAAATCATTTAATCTCCGGACCTTGGATTGAACCTCTTCCAAGTTTTCGCCAATAGGATACCTACTTAAGGCAACATTTGTCCATCTTTTCAATATATACTTAGGTGGGATGCTAAAAACACCAGACATTTGTAGAACAACAATTGCATGTCTACATAGGTAACCTTTATATTCAAACAAGTGACAGGAACAACATATATCCGAGTTTGATGTGTTCCATTCTACCATGTAGTTCTGATTATTTTCGAAGTCTTTCACATCATAAGTAGTAATCACGCCATCATTTTCTTTCTTTAGATGGCAAGCAGAAGCACCTAAAACCTCGAACTGAAACTTTTGATAGATTTCATGAGTATAAACTAACAACAGTTGTTTTTCAAATGGGGAAGGTGACTTTAATTCAGGTGTTTCATGCCAAGCATCAAAATTTGCTTTGGCTTCCTCTTCATCTCTATCTTCAAGAATCAATTGGTACTGATCTATAAATTGTCTTAATGAAGTATCAACTTGGATATATTTGTCAAAAATAGAATTTAAACTTTCAAAGCGCGAGCCAGTGGACAAGCCAGCCAAAGAAATATCCTTCATAAACGTTGGCACCCAGCATGCACGATCATCATACAAGGTTTGAACCCACTTAACATCTCTAAGTTTAAACCTATCAACCAGCTTCCACCATCTCTTTTCAAATTGCTCCTCTGTCCATGATTGATATATACACTTGTTGAACTTTTCCATAAAGCTATCATGCCATGTACTTAAGAACTCAAGTTGTTTCGGTATCTTTTCCAAAACATGCCACAAACAAAAACAATGACGCGTTCCAGGAAAAACAGCAGCGACAGCAGCTTTAATAGCATCATTTTGGTCAGAGAGAATCACTTGTGGAGCACGTTCCCCCATTGCTACAAACCATGTTTGCAGTAACCATGCAAAAGTAAACACAGTCTCATCAGCTATCAATGCACATCCAAGCAATGTTGGTTGAACATGATGGTTAACTCCAATAAAAAGCACCAACGGTATCTTATACTTGCTTGTGAAATACGTTGTGTCAAAAGAAACAACATCAGAAAAATAACCAAAATCCTCCAACCCATTAGAATCAACCCAGAACACATTTCTAAGCCGATGCTCTTCATTCAAATCAATCGCATAAAAGAATTTCGGATTCTCTTCTTGCATATGCATAAACAATTCAAGAAGCAATTGAGCATTCCCTGGTTCTAAAACCAAACTCCGACCTTTATCATGTTGACGATTCATCAAATTCTCCAAACAATCAAAATTATGATACGCGCTAAACAACTTACCACCACCTGCAGTCGAATTTTTCCTCCGTCTCATCCGAACATCATTACTTAATGGATCATTATTCCTATGACTCCGAAAAAAATGAGCTTGAGCAGGTAAAAGCTCATGATTATGCTCCTTAACAAAACTAAAAACATACCATTTACCATCCTGTCTTCTCTTCACATGCATACTTGCTTTACAACCAATTTTCGGAGAAGGACGCGGATTAATCGCGTCATCTGATTGTTGTTTATTACCATATCTAATACATGAAAATTTCGCATCTATGAATTCTTTCGATGCCCTAGATCGGCGGCTACTTAACTTAGCAGTACCAAACCCTGCTGATTTTGCATATTCTTTGTAAAATGAATATGCAGCTTCATGTGATTCAAATTCCATTTCATTGTTAGGGTCTTGAATTGTGCTAGCAATAATAATAGAAGAATCCATAATTGCCCTCAATAATCCAATTTCAATTGTACCTAAATGGAGGAATAATGATTTATTGAGAAATTCAATTAAACTAGAGCTAAAAAAATGATTTTTTTTAGATGGGATAATTCAATGTATTCAAATCACGTTGGAATGGTATTTGAAAAAGTAAATACCTGGACGGTTGTTTGTGGCGGCCGGAGAACAAACTCCGATGATGTTTTCCGGGGAGTTGAGAAGATCAGTGGTCAGACATCAAGTTGTTTGAGACACTACAAGGACAAAGTAGCAGAGGCTGCATTTTTTTGGTTTGTTTGGAGCTGTTAAGGTTGGTTTTTTTTAAGAATTTTTTTGTTTGAGTAAACCACCGATTGTATTTGTAAATGATTCTCAAATTAGTCCTAACTATGTTAGTATTTCAAAACAATTTCCATATTTCTCAAAAATTTATCAATTAAGAAAAATGAATATAATTGAGAAAACAATCTCTCGTTGTGTAAAAAACAAAAAAATATGAATATAATTGAGAAACTTTATATTGTACTAGCGGAAAGATGGATAAGAGACGGGCATTATCGTGCCCGTCTGTCTGTTTATTTGTATAATTTTGATTGAAATTTTTAAATTTTTAAATATTAATGGAAACTGTTTCAAAAAAATATTAATGGAAATTATTGATATATTGATTTTATAAACAAAAAATTGTCAAGGCATATAACAAAATTATTTATGAGGTTAACATATTTTAGTTTGTCTGCATATAAAATAATGATTATTTATTGTTTATTCTAATAGTAATTAATTAGTAACGTCACAACATAAATGTATAATTGACATGTTACGTAAAAGAAATATTGTTATGATTGAGATAAAAGAATATCTTTAAAAACTATATTTTTCGTAAAGTCTCCATCTTCTTCATATATTTTCCCTTCTTTAATGAGAACTTTTGTTGAATTTTGAGAAACTCCTCTTGAAAAAGCTACATGTCGTGGAAGATAGATTCCGACATTGGGAACGGTCTGCCCTTGTGACTTATTTATTGTAATAACAAAACTTAGTCTAACGGGAAACTGTTTTCTACTAAGCACAAAGGGAAGTATTGAACTTGCATTTGTTTTTAATTTAATTATGGGCAAGAATAATCTTTTCTAGCATTGCTTCATGTTAGGATTTTCACATCCAACATATTCTTAAATAAACCACGACATAATAACCGTGTTCCATTACACAGACCATATCTGGGGTTTATGTTTCGCAACAACATCAAAGGTGCACCTTTTTTACCTTTAAAATATGTGATGGTCATCCTTGAGCAATTAAGTTTAAGAATTCACGTTGATATAAGTTATAAGTATCCCCTTAAACCTCGTCAAATGACAACAAATTATGTTTTTCTCTTGAAAACTGATTGATAATTATGACAACAACATCATTGAAAGTGTAATTATGGCTCATTAAGAGTTTGTATTGACTGTTCTCCTTCTCATGGTAACCTTTGCATTAGGGGCTTCATCCCAAATTATGGCGGCTGCTCTCTAATAACCTTTGCAAGATCTTTTTGCTTTTTTATATTGCAAATGGAATTTGGTTGTACATCAAAAGGTAAATTAAACCGGGAGTGTGTAATTCTACCTACCGGTAATAATGTTGTAGCTATATTGAGGTTGATAAAAACTAAACAATGTGGGACGGACTATGAACTGTGAGAACCCTACTTATTTATTAATATAGTGCTAACAAATCTTTTTTTTTAAATACTTTGAGTATTTTTTTTAGAGGATTTAAAGTCAAATATTTAACATTATTTTTTGTTCATGTTTATTACTAATATTTTTTTTAGAGGATTTAAAGTTCAATCTTTAACAATATTTTTTTCTCACGTTTGTCACTAATATTTTTTTTAGAGAATTTCAAGTCCAAATTTTAACATTATTTTTTGCTAACTTTGTCGCTAATCTTTTTTTAGAGGATTTAAAGTCTAATTTTTAACATTATTTTTTGCTCACGTTTGTTACATTTGTTTTAATATTTAAATTAAATTTATTCTTATCTATTTGTTACATGTGTTATTTGTATATAAAATAAGGGTATTTTAGAAAGAAAAGTTCAACCCAAAAAGTGCTGAAATGGATGGTTTTCTTTATATATAGTATATAGATTCAAAATAGTTTATGTTTTTGTCAAAAATTTCTCAATTAAACCCATGTTTTTATTGTTTTTCACACGATAATGGACTTAATTGACAAAAGATATGGATTATTTTAAAATATTAATATAGTCGGTGACTAATTTTAGAATCATTTACAAAGACAATAGCAATTTGATGGTTTACTTTTTTTTTTTAAATATGTTGTTTTCTTTTTGTGTAGTGAATAAATGGGCTCTTTAAAGGGAAGTAGGTTGGGCCTTGGATTATAATCTCATCATTTTTTTAAATTAATTTTAAAATAAATTACACCCCCCTCTTTTTGAAGATAATGATGTCACAACCTCATTCTTTTTCAAAACATACACGACTCTTCCTTCAAATATGTTGAACTATATATTTTGATTCGAATTTTTATCATTCCTTTAACTTTTTTTTTAACTCTATTAAACAAATATTTATTTTACCAAAATGGCATTTTTTGTTCAATTGCGTTAACTTTCAATGCTATTTCGTTTTACATCTCTATTGCCTTCTTTATCAATTGTGTGTCTCTATACTTTTTAAAAAAAGTGTGTGTCTCTATAAATTGTGTGCATAAACTCGATCATGTTTGATGTTTGCGTAATTTGTTTTGGTTTTTGCCATTGATTATTCAAATGAATTTATTGCTTGTTTAATTTTGTTCAAATAGAAATTGATACGATGCTTAGTTATCGGATTGATTGAATTATGTTATAATGTTAATAGTGTTTTGTGATTCCCGTTATTATGATGCTTAATAGAGTGAAATTCATAAAAAAAATTAAGTGACGCTTGTTTAGTTAGTTTTATAATCAATCAAGCATATAATATTGAACGAATGTTAATTAGAACATGTGATAGAGTAAACGAATTATACCTGAAATCATTGAGTTTATTGCTTTTAATAAATTAATTTAGAGTCGCTCATTTAAGATGAAATTCAATTATTTGTATAAAAAAAGAGAAATGCTTAATATAACGAACACTCTTACCACAAAAATTTTGCGAAAACACATATCTTAACAACAAGTGTGCTTTTTTTGGCCCTAAGATATGAAATATTGCTAATAAAAATCGGTTTAAAGGTGATATAACTTCGTGGTTCCATTAAACAAAAGGTAATATAAATTCAGTACTTCTCATACTAGCAATCAATGTTTTATTGTCAAATTCAAAGACCAAAATTCATGCTTTGTGAAACACAAAATAGCATGCGACGTCTACTGAAAAAGTAAGCCAAAACCTTGTTAAAAAAATTAGCAAATTAAATAGTTTATAAGATCTACTACATTAACAATGTTATCTCAATAGGTGCTTTAGTCTCAGCTCATCACTTCCACAACCACTCAAAGAATTTTGTCTTTTTAATAAAAGTTAAGTGTGAAGTGTGAACAAGGATGTAATGAGATCTAATAATCAATTATGTAAATCACAATCATAAACTGTAATAGGCTGTTAACTTGTATTATAATCATAGCTTCGTTGTTGTCAACTATCGCACCCATCACGTTCTTATCGTAACTTAAATTTATTATGGAAAAAACATAGCACTTCTTGCCACCTTTGGAGCAAGAGTCGTATTTTTACACTTCAGTGATTTAAATCTAAATAAACCACTAAATCGGTCAATGTTTTTAAAATCATTTTTAAATTAGTTTATGATTCTATAAATATTTTAAATTGTTTTCTGTCTTTGTCAAATGTGTCTCGGTTATATTTATGTTTTGTCGTATAAAAGATGCTAATGAAAATATCTAATTAAAAATCGTTTGACAAAGACATAAACTAGTTTAAAATATAAAAATCTAATTAAAACTTATTATATTGTCATGCAATATAAGTGAATTGTATATAAGCGACAATATAATGAGTTTTAATAAAATTTTCATGTATAATTGTTTGGCGTGCAACTCCAATATCAAACGTTGCACAAGTCTCGTGTAGATAGTTTGGTTGAAAAACTAAATAACGCTGAAAGAGTTTAAAGATGAAGGTTGCGTTCAATTCCAAAAAGCTAAGATAACTCATTAGCATTTGTCTATATCAAAAAAATGTTGTGGACACTTTTTTTGTCAAAAAATATTCTTATAATTTATTTTATTACAGTCTTGCAATGCTATTAGATATAAGTATTTTGCAATAAGGAAATGTTCAAAAATCAAGAGAAAATGAAATAAATATATGCTTGAAGACCCGTGTTATTTTAGTGTTTGAGAAAGAAAGAAAAAACAAGAAGGGAAAAAAAAGCAGCAACATTAACGTGACTTTAAAAAGAAGATATTAACAAACCGTGACGTAAAAGATTAATTGGTAAATTATCTTATAATTTTTTATAGAATTATTATTATTATTGCTAAAAATTAAAATTATTGGTTTATTACGTTAGGTCACATGTAATAAATTAAATAATAATTGACTGAAAGAACAAAAAAATTAAATAAAGAAAATGACAGCTGCTTGCCCCCAATATAACGGGATAGTTTTTGTTTTTAATTAGCTTGTATTTATTTGAGGACTACTGGGACTGATTGACTTGTTTATTGAAAAAGAGTACTACAATACAACTAACTAATTTGAATCAAATGGGTAATGAATTTTACGAATCGTTTGAGTGTGTCGATTTGAGGCATAGCAATGGAGTGAGATAGGGACGGATTTCATCTTCCCCGTTCCATACCATGTTCCTATATACTCACTCGTTACCTTACTCATATTCAGCGGAGATGAGAAATCGAATATCATCCCCGTCTCCGACGGGTCCGGTATCTCCGATCCATCCCATCCTCGTAGTAGATAAAAAAAATTAAATAAAAATAAAAGTATTTTTCAGTCCCGATCGTAATGTAATGCATTATCAGCAAATAGATGATGATGATCGATGACTAAGGTGGTTGAGAAGAAAGAGGCCAAGAGAGTGAGATATGGAAGGAGAAAAGAGAGAACAGTTATAAGTGAGTGTCATCTGAAAGACTGAGACTCGGATTGTATGAGTGAAATGAAGTAAATGCTGAGACTCAGACTGAGGCTTCAGGGGGTATTTGGAAAACGTCGTGTTGACTAACAAAAGAATATGACGTAGGGGGTAAATTGATTAACATTGTGCAATTTCAGGGAATAATTGAAGTTTTGTTAATTTCAGGGGGTAATTGACGAAACTTATAATTTCAGAGGGGGTAATTGCCTATTTACTCGAATGAAATGATTTAAGGTTTGAGTTTCTATTTATATAAAAGGGATAGAAAATTTATTTTCTACATTCAGGATGGGTTTGGGTATAGTTTCAGAGTGGGTACCTATATCCCTGTTACTCGTCCCGTACATGTGTTTTGAATTCGGGAAAATCTCAAATCCATACCCAAACCCAGTCAAAGCGGGGAAAATCTCAAATTGCGTTTGGTTCGGGCGGGTAACCGCATATATAGGTTTTGTTGCCATGCCTAGTCGATTCTCATAAAAATAATTTTTGATCAAATTTTATTTATCTCACAGACAAACTTTATATTATTAAAAGCTATTTACCGTACAATGTATTTTGTCATATCTTTTGAGTTGTTTGACCGATAATTATTTTGTTAAGTAAAGATGCACTTTGTTATCTCAAAGACTGCATTTTGTGAGTTGCTTTTGCCTTGATGATTATGTGGTATTAGGCATGGAAACGGGGTGGAGCAGGAGCGAGTTTAAGCATTACTAGCCCTGCCTCCGCTACCAATTAAACACCCACTCCCCACCTGCATAAATTGCATTTTTTTTTAAATTAAAAAGATACATGTTTTATTTTTATTTTTTTATATCAACAATAATTAAATTAATAATAAAAATTCTAACGACCCACTTCTAAAAGAGCAAGATAACGCTGATATACGTGTTTTTAAAGAATAACAATATATTAAAAGAGTTTGATACATGTTTGTAAGTTAATGGGTAGAATATTATTAAATATAATAAGGTAAATTTTAATAACAAGGATGGGGGCGGGTATAAGCATCACCCGCCCCGTACTAAAGAAATCGTGTTTTCCCTACACCTACACAACCACACCTAGTTAAATCAGCTTTTACCAGTTAAATTTCGGGCGAGGGCGACCTGGCCTGGCCTGGGCTGGGAAGAATTTTGTTGTCATCTATATGTGGTATATATTTGGTTTGGTTGTTAGGTTTGATGAATGATGATGTTAATTTAGATGGTATGTATATGAGCATAATATTCGTGTATTTTTTGTCAATCAAAGTTTTACATGAAGGATGGTTTTGTGTTGTAAACACAATTTTGTAAAGAAGCAATTTGTGTCATCTATCAATTTAGTGTTTGCAAAAAAGAGAGTAGCATTGTTGGACATGTATTTCTTTTTTTTAAAATAAAAATGATATTATTGCAAGCCTTTTTGAAAAGTCAAAAGATTAAGAGAACACAATATGTATTATGCAGAATCAGTTATATAGGTTACCACATCGAATTCCTTCGTATAGAATAAGTACCACGGAAGGGAATGCACTTTTGAGGGGTTTCTTTGAATTGGATAGTGCTCCTATGTCAATTGAAACTTGTCAGTTGGCAAAGCAGTAAGATTCAATTCAAAGTAACCTCTTGGAACACATTCCTTTCTGTGATGACCCATTTTATACGAAAGAATTCGATGTGATAGCATATATAGTTGATTTTGTAGAATACATATTATGTTACGTTATACTTGACATAATCTCTTACTTGACACAATCTCTTACTTATAAATGTTAATCCGTCTTGCTATACTTAACCTATTATGTTACGTTACTGTATCAAGGACGATATCATGGAAATTTATGTTATGATACAGTACCAACGTCTATGCTTCTTAATATTATGAAATACTATAGGACAATCATGACATTCATCTAAACTATTTTGTTACCTATTACCGTCAAATATTATGTTACGTTACTTATAAATGTTAATCCATCTCACTATACTTAAACCTAATTTTAACATAATTTTTCCATCCACACTTTTGCATTTAATGTTTATCTAAAGTAAAATAAAATTATGTTCCTAATTATATGATGTTTTTTTGGAAAGGAATAACTGTTAACCCGTCTCGCTATACTTAACCTAATGTCTTATTTATAAATGTTAACTCGTCTTGCTATACTTAACATATTATGTTACGTTACGATATCAATGATGATGTCATGGAAAATTATGTTATGGTACAGTACCAACGTCTATGCTTCTTAATATTATAAAATACTATATGAAAATCATGACATTCATCTACACTATTTTGTTACCTATTACCGTCAAATATTACCTTCCATATGACCCTTGCGTTAGCATGGGTCGATGGTCTAGTTGATATAATGGCACTGGATTCTCATTGTCGACACGACTTTTCTTTAAAATTAAAATACCAAATATTTTGAAACCCTAATTAGAATTTCATTTGCCTTTATGTTTGCGAGATTATTTTTGGCATTTTAATTTTAAAGAAAAGACAAGCTAAATATAAAAATTGAGTGCCATGTCAATAATTGATGTTACTTTAAGTAAATTTTCAAAATAAATTAAGAGAACATCCAAATTAAAAACGAAAACACAACGGCTAAAAAGAAACAGAAAATTGCACACTTGTATTATTTGAAAGTAAAAAATAAAAAATAAATACTAACAAATGTTGTTAGACTATCCACGGTTGTGGTATTTATCTCCATAAGATTTGATATCTAATTGGCATAACCAATGGGAGGTAAATTTTATTTTTTTAGATATGTTTAATTTGTATTTTCAAAACAAATTGTTTGGTGTTTTTTTTTTTAATAATGTCCTAACAAAACAATGTCTTGGACATTTGTTAATAAAACTCAAACTATAAGAGCATTCATAATAGAGATAACAATTTTTATGTTCTTAAATGGGTCATTTATGTATACATCGTTTATTTATAACTAGACCATCGACCCGTGCTGACGTACGGGTCATATCGAAGGTAATATTGATGGTAATAGATAACAAAATAGTTTATATGAATGTCATGATTGTCATATAGTATTTCATAATATTAAGAAACATAGACGTTGATACTGTATCATAACATAATATTTCCATGACATCGTCCTTGATACCGTAACGTAACATAATAGGAAGTAAGAGAAGAGTTTATAAGTAAGAGATTAACTTAAGTATAGCGAGACAGGTTAACGGTTATTCCTTTCTAAAAAAAAATAACATATAATTAGGAACATAATTTTATTTTACTTTAGATAAACATTAAATGCAAAAGTGTGGAGGGAAAAATTAGGTTAAAATTAGCGAGACGGGTTAACATTTATAAATAAGAGAAGAGATAAACATTAACTGCAAAAGTGTGGAGGGAAAAATTAGGTTAATTATAGCGAGACAGATTAACATTTATAAGTCAGAGATTGTGTTCGGGTTAACATTTATGTATTAGGTTAAATCTTGGGTTAATATTGCGCTCGGGTTAACATTTATAAATAAGAGTTTATTTTGCTTTGCATAACAATAGGAGATTTCAATAACAATTAACATTTTGATTAAATTAAATTTAGGGTTAATATAGTAAAATCAGGCGACAAAATTAGGTTAAATATATGGTTAATATTGCGTCCGGGTTAACATTTAGAAGTAAGAGATAATAGATTTTGATTAAATTAAATTTAGGGTTAATATAGTAAAATCAGACGATAGAATTAGGTTAAATCTAGGGTTAATATTGCGTTCGGGTTAACATTAAGAAATAATAGATAATAGATTTTGATTAAATTAAATCTAGAGTTAATATAGTAAAATCAGGCGATAAAATTAGGTTAAATCTAGGGGTTAACATTTAGAAATAAGAGATTTTTTAATAGTAGTATATAATAAGAACTTAATCTTTTCAATCTAGCATCTCACAAAAATTTCTTAAATTGGACTCATTAATCAATTATCAATAACTTTATATCATTACATTTCAATTTTTTAATATTAAAAAAGTGAAGGTCCAGCTTAAAAGTGAGACTTGGGTCTTACAAGACTCTGAAAGAGAATGGTTTGATCAGACTTATTTAACACATTATTTTACTGCTGTAAATCTAGCCTACCAACCTATGTGTGATGCAGCTGTGTAGGGCAATAGTAAAGTCACTTCACCTGGTATCCTACCAATTTTATCAAAACCTACACTGCTTTCTGAAAACAGGATCAGCTTTTTTCCTTTTTTCTCCCATCTCAAGTCCTCACGTGTCACCCTCATCTTACACTCAGTTTGTTCCCAAAATCAAGGACATTATAGTAAAATTAAATCCACCACCAAATCTGTGAATCAAGATTTATGACCATGTTTTTCACTTTCCATTGGCTGCACAAAGAACCACACACAATATAATATTTTTCTTATTTTTTTCCCTCTTAAATAATCCATTACTTTAAACTTTCTTTCTCTTTCCAACAATAATATACAGCTAAAAACATCTCCACCACTCAAACCTCAACAACAATAACATAGAGGAACACATAAACAGAAGAATAAAAAGTGTTCTGTTTTTGCACAGAGGTTTGGGTTCTGTTCTTGAAATTTTTTCAACAAAAAAAATATTATTCAGCTGTTTAGCTGTTACTTTTGCTACAACTACTCTTTCATTGACCTTCTCAATATCATTTTTTGTTGCTGATAAGTTAGAAAAATTAATAAATATTCATATTTTTCTCATAACCCTATTTTTATATATATTTTTCATTTTCCATTCCTCTGTTTTGTCCTGTTTCCTATGCACTCTACCTTCACCATACTTCACTGTTCAAACTCCAACAATAAATGAATTTCATCTACATATAGATCTGAAAAAAGGGTCAATAATTGCTTGGTTTTCAAGTTTTTGTTAAAGAAAATAATATTTTTTTAAAGAAGAAAAAAAGAAGCTCTGGTAGAAAATTATGGAGTCAGATCTTCATCAACAACAACAACCACAAGTAAATTCTTCAGGTTTAACAAGGTTTAAATCAGCACCAAGTTCATATTTCAACAACATCATTGACAGAGAATTCTACGAGCATATTTTCAATAAACCATCAAGTCCAGAAACAGAGCGAGTTTTTTCAAGGTTTATTAACAGTTTTGGTTCAGAAGATGATTTACTAGCTCAAAAAATCTCAGTAGATTCAACAGTGAAAGAAGAAGAAGAGGTTAATATTAATCATCAGCAACAACAAGATCAGGGTGTGGCTTCAATCAACAATGAACATGTGCTTCATCAGCAGAGTAATAATTACAATAACTCTGTTCCTTCTTCTCATGGTTTTTATCAAAGCTCTATGATGCCACCTTTGCCAAATCAGAATGTTTCTTCTGGTTTGGATGGAAGTTTTTCAATGGGAGTTAATAGGTTGCAGCAAGTGAAGAATCATGGTGGAAATAGTTCAAATCTTATTAGACATAGTAGTTCACCAGCTGGATTATTTTCTCAAATTAACATTGAAAATGGTATGTTACATATCTTCTATGTGCTTTTTTTTTACGCAGTTTTGGTCCCTCTATTTTAATTGAAACGAGATTTAATTCTTCGTAAATCTGAAATTTTAGTCTCATTTTTTAAGTGTTCCAAGATTTTTATTTTGTAAGACGTGTTATATTTATTAATGACGCGTAATTACATTTAATTATGTGACATTACTAATTTCGATCCGAAAAGATGGATTTTAGAAGAATAAGTTTACATTTGATCTATAAAATTGAAGAAAATAAGCTGTGAAAGGTTTTCTGGTTCAAATTAGTACATATTACTAGTATGTGGACTAATAAGGCACTGTCAGTGGCATGTACAATTTCAATAAATTGATTTCAACCCAGTTTTCCCTGTCCTACTTTAAAGAGAAAAAAATATAATTTTCCTAGAAAAATGTTAAATTTTAAAATTTTCTTGTCAGGGGTTTTATGATGCTATATGTTAAAGATCTCTTTAGGGTAGCATATACTTTTTAATATTTGCTATTATGTGGACATTATATTTTATACATTGTACTTGTTGCAACAAGTGGTGGAAAAAAAAATCCTAGTGGGAATATTAGTTATTACTTATTAGGCTTCATTTTTGTCACCAAACTATTTTAATTTTTTTCATTTGGATATAGGTTGTTATAGTGATGTTATGCAAGTTTAATTGGCAGGTTATGTTAGTATGAGAGGAATGGGAACTTTAGGAGCTGTTAATAACTCTATGAAAGAAGCAAAGTTTTCTACTGCAAGGAATTTGAAGAATCAATCAAACTATTCATCAGGGTTAATGTCAACAATAGCTGAAGTTGGTGACAAAGGCAATAGAGAAAGTAATGAAGAAAATGAAGCTTTTGGTGAAAGTCATGGTAATGAATATATGGATTATCAGGTTGATACTTGGGATGATTCTGAAATGATGTCTGAAAATGTTGGTGGTTTAAAAAGATTTAGAGATAATGATTCAAAACAACAATTTTCTGGTTTAAATGTTCAGGTAAAATATACTATCTGGCATTGGTTAATTTGATCTTATGTGTGATTTCTTAATGGAATTTCATTTGACATATTTTGTTATGGTTGATTAGAATGAAACAGGAGGAGGACATTCTAATTCTCCTTTGGCTCATCAATTGAGTATGCCAAATACTTCATCTGAAATGGCAGCTATGGAGAAGTTTCTGCATTTCTCAGATTCTGTTCCGATGAAAATTCGCGCCAAGCGAGGTTGTGCCACCCACCCAAGAAGCATTGCCGAAAGGGTATGGATTATTGATTTACAATATTTTTTTACCCTTTAATTCTTACCAGGCAAGTAAAGTCTGATCAATGATTGTTTCAGTCAATATTCGAACTCGTTGTCCTTAACCGAAGCTTATTAACCATTTGAGCAAACCACTTGATTATAGATAATTCTAATTGACAACAATTTCCCTATATTACTTTTCTTTTGTTTAGGAAATCATAAACCAATTAACATATTTAGTTATTGTATAGTACTATTACGGCATGCTTTTTGGGGCCATTATATGCACATTGAGGTTCATTTTATTTGAGTTTACTAACTATATAAATTCATACTCTCAACACATCATTAAATTGGCTTCAGGTTAGAAGGACTAAAATTAGTGAGCGTATGAGGAAGCTACAAGATCTGGTCCCAAACATGGATAAGGTACAGGACACTATGCTTCATGATTGGTTTAAACATTTGTAAAGTCTCAAACCATACATTAATTTATGTGAATGCTTTAAGATACAACGTTGTTTCTCTTCCTTTTGTGAAGCAAACAAACACAGCAGATATGTTGGACTTGGCTGTGGATTACATCAAAGACCTTCAAAAGCAAGCTCAGGTATTTCAAAAATTCAATATCTCAACTATGTCTATATTTATTATTATAAATTTTTATCTAACTAATTTCCTTCCCACACATGCATGTATCTCTATATATACACTTGTATAGAAGCTTCAAGATTGTCAAGCAAAGTGTACGTGCCCACACAAGCAGCAACAACAATAACGGCAAAGAATGAATTAATTAGTCCATGTACAGATTTGTAATAATTTGGTATCACCAAGTTAGAATCTACCTAGATTAGCTTTTATTTGTTAATGTACTTAATTCCAAAGATAAATTCATTCACCCCTTGATGTACATAATAATGAAGATAAATTTGTAGGGTTGCATTTCTTCAACAGTTAGGGAACTAGCTAGGGAAGAAAAGTGGGTTATAAATTAAGTTGAGTGTAATTGAGGGAAGCATGTATGTATGTATGTACAAAAAGTCCATGTGGTAAGTAGATGCAATTTAAGGCATTTAGGGCCCATATTTGGTGATGAAATCTATTGGTATTGCCGTATAACAACAAATAATGTGTACGTTTACATTTCACATTGAATGGTTGGCATTGGATTATAACATGGTGGGCACCGAGACACCGACACATTTTTGTTGATGTTGGACATATGATATGATATGATATCATATGATGTATTTGCATGTGAGGTTTACCGTTTACATTACTCTTTTCATTTTTTCTTCAATGTTGGTGTGTTTTGGTAAAGCCAACCGGTGGTTCTCATTTGCATTTTGGTGTTAGTTATATGAGATATTATTACTATATTTGATCTTTTAAAAGCGTTCCAACACTTTTTAATTTTGTGAGGAAGTCTCAAACATTTGTTAGAGGAATGCTAATAACACTCACATTTTTATTGGACATAATTTTAACATTTTTCTAGTACAAAGTCGGTGTGAGGGTATGATGTAATATGATTTAAGAGACAGTTTTGTTTTGGGGGAACACACTAACACTACTAGTTTGGTTTGATTAATTAGTTAGGGATGACATAATGAGTTGAACATGTTGAATTGAGATGTTCAACTAAGATTTTCAGCCTTTCAACCCATCTTGATCCGTCATACATAACTTCTAAAAATGCGAACCGTGGACGGATTGGTTCGTCGGCAAGTTTTTATTTTTTTTGTTTACTTAGATACAATCAACATATGTTACTTGTTTTTATTATTGGCAGACCGGTTTGTCAACCTATTTTTCTTATTTATTTTACATGTCCTAGCTCTGCCAAATTTTAGGCGAGTTGGTGGTAGTAATGGGGTTTGGCAGAGCGAGTTGATCCGTTTTTTTAACCTTAATTAGATGTCTAAACTATTGTTTCTTCCTTATTATTGAAAAGTAGATTGAGAAGAGGTAATAGTGATTTTATGCGAAAACAAACGAAGAAATGCAGTTCTTATAAATTGAGTTTCTTTTCTTAAGAGATAAAGTTTGAAATGTAAACTTTTGTATTAATTTAAAACTTCCCACATAATTTTATTACAAATTATTTTTGGAATTAGTAAATATATTGAAATGGAAATTCATTCATTTCAATTCAATTTTAGCTAAGACTGATTTTATTCTCAAATTATGTCGCCCAAATAAAACATACTATCATTTCAATTGTCGTGATAAACATAAACATGGAGATAGAAATAATTTCGTTGGGTATCTTTGGATGCCCTAAAGGGGAAAATGCATTGCATTTTGGGCTGTTTTTGAGACTTAATGATTTTATACTATAGTGCCTCTTTTTGATTGTTTTTTTGTCAATAGAGTTAATATGCTTTAAAGTGAAAAAGTTAGGATATATATGGCACAACACAACTAGAAGCAGTGGACAAGAGTGTCACCATAAGCATATCTCTATTAGGCCAAAATGTGGGGTCCAAATCTAAATCCATTGAAGTGAAGGCCATGTCACATATGATGTCAGATCACTAAAGTTAGACTAAAGTTATTGTTGTGGGATCGTTGTGGAAGCCGGAAGGTAGATGTAGATGCAGTGCAACAACGCCATTATATGAAGTAATTCACAGAAAAATAAATAAGGGTGCAGTATTATTATTATTGTATTAGAGTCACATACCCTACAACATATATTATATACAACATGATGGAAAGTACGTAACAATAATAAAAATGAAATTTGTATTCAATCAAGTGAGCCTCACGGAGACACGTCGGAGCCATGAACTTTTATGCTAGGGGGACCTTTCTAGTCATGGCTATATATAACTAAAAGTCTGAAGTTCTTGGCATCTACTAATATAAGCAGAATCAATCTTTTTTAGTGCTACGGTTTCATATGGGATGACACTTCAAATTAACTTGTAAAGTTGCAATGTATATGGCCACTTATAGTGGATGAATACATCTTTTGAAAGCATGCTCACTTAGATTACATGCATGTTAGGAATCACGATGAATTTTTCAAAATCATGATGACACTATGATTTTGTCAAACTTAAAGTGAAATCAAATATGCACTGTGTGAGAAATGAAAAAGAGTGACTAGTAATAAAAATAAGTTTTTGTTCTTTTTATTTAGGTAATAATTGTGTTTACTATATCCTCCCATAACTATATTTGTAGATTAGGATAAACAAAGTAACTAAACACTTTTATATCAAACGTTTAAGGGAATATCACGATGATTTGATGATTGTGGTGGTAGACTTAAAGAGTAGAATGATTAAGAAGAAGTTAATGATTCGATCACTGTTTTCAGCATAAAAACTAATATATGGTCATTTTAAAAAACTCACAAACATTTATCATCGAAGAATTTATGGATAAGTTATTTTGAGATGCTTCATCTTCGAAAGCGACAAGGATTATCCACTTGAAAAAAAGTATTATTATGTGTGTGATGATTGTTATATGACATGGACATTACTTAGAAATGGTGACGAAATACACTTTGTTGATTTAGGGTGCTTTATAACCCTAAATCACGCACCACTGACATTACTTAAGTCACTGCCAGAGAGGGTGAGGCAGGCAGCAGAGAGGATAGGA
The DNA here is from genome assembly GCA_946800305.1 of Medicago arabica. Taxonomy (NCBI): domain Eukaryota; kingdom Viridiplantae; phylum Streptophyta; class Magnoliopsida; order Fabales; family Fabaceae; genus Medicago; species Medicago arabica. Next base: position 54,002,051 of record OX326971.1, read on the forward strand.
GTGATGGGGTTGTTTGAGAAAAGCTTGAGGATGGTGGTGGCTGGTGTGAGGATGCGGTGGTGGGGATGAATGAAAGTGTGTTGGGAATGTGAGATTACCAAAATAGCCCTAATGTCAAAACAAATTTCTAAAGCCCATGAATTAATAAAAATAAATAAATCAATAAAACAAATGATAAATTGTTATTTAATCAATGGTGGGGTCGGTTTTTTTGGTCCACCATGTAACCATAAAAAAGTTACAATAATTACTAAGTCATAGATCTAAACCATCCAAATAAAAAACTATTAAATCAATGGTTGTGATTAAACTTTCCCGTGATGGGAAAGAACTTCCCTTTCCCATGCTATACCCCACCTAAAAAGAAACCTTTGACTACAAGTGATCATGTTGGATTTCCAGACAAAAGGCAACAATAAAGCGAAGGTAAGATTAGTAAAGAGAGAAATTATGCCACCAGAGTTGTTAAGGAAGGATTATCTTCACTTTTCAAATAAAATAATTTTTTTAAAATATATATATATATATATATATATATATATATATATATATTAAATTAAATTGATAGAGTATATCAGGTACGATAATATGTTTAACCTAGATAAAAATGTAAATGATGGATTTGCGAACAAACTCACAATACATAGGTTAATAACATCTGATGATAAAATGCTTACAAATAATATGATAAAATTCATGTGATCGGAATACTCATACTTTCAATAAGAACAAAACAAACACCCGCGAAATCAAAAATATCGCACAAGACAAAAAAGAACACAACACACATTCAGATGAAGAAAACACACAAAAACATAAAAGAAAAGACTTGATATTTGTGAAAACCATTTACTTATATTGAAAGAAAGAGGAAAAAAAGATGCAGAGAGATGGTTTTAGGTCAAAAATTACCTAACATACCCTTATGTGACGAGTGAAGGAGAAAGATAACTTAAAAGGTAAAGTTTTTGTAAAAAAAAACTAGGGTTGACTCCAAATAAAATACCCTATCTATTAAGTTTTTGGTATATGTATAAAATACGGATAATGTTAACAAAATATGATTAACAGATTTAGAGCATTGTTTAAAGAATCCATAAGCGTGGTGGCCTGTGTGATTAATAGATTAATTTTAAATAAAAGATAATTCAACGTGATACCCCTACAAAAATAATTTATTATGGTGATTATTTAATCAAATGGTAATTAAAGCGAGTATAGTATTATTTTCAAATTCAAAATAATTAGTATATCTCTCCTATCCCTTTTGAACGGTGTTACCATGTTGGATATTTGTATATTGACTTCATTATTGTTATTGTTAAAACAAATATTCATGCATGATGTTGGATACGATGTTCCATAATGTTGGCACGGTTCAGTATGCCCTGTTTATGTGCCATGATTTATGCGCGCTTTATTTATTTAAGGAATTCACGCCTTTTTACTTGTTGGCCAAGACACATGTTTTTTGTCCAGAATCGGCTGTGTGATTATTTCCTAAAGTAGTGACAATATTTTAGTAAACTTTAGATGTGTTTTAGTTGGTCCTAAAGATGGCCCGACATTTTAGGAGACAACCTGTTTGTTCCTGATTCTTGTGAAGCAGGTCAGCTACTGGATCTGCATTGTTTTCTGAAGTCCAACAAGTCTATTCAACCTGTACTGCTTCAAAGTATTTATACAAGGACGCAAACCTAATTATTCATTCAAGTCGTCATTTACATATTAGAGCTTTCAGGGTTTTGAGTCGTTGTTGATTGTGAGTCTTTTCTTGTGTCACCTTGATACATGATAAGGATTGTGTTTTATTGAGTTGTAATTGTGTATACTACTCATAAACTTTGAAGCATGTAGGTAGTTTGTGTTTGAAGGTAACTTCACCATTGATTTGTAATCAAATAATCACAGGGTGTGTGATTGAGTGGAAGTGAGATGAGATCTCAGATCTAGGAGTTCCTAGGTAGAAGTCAGTACGAGTAGGTCTTAGGTGATAAGTTGTGAACTTGGATTTTGCTGAGAACTTAGAACAAAGACTACACTAGTGGACTTCCTTCCTGACTTGGTAGCTCCCATAGTAGGTGTCTTTGTCACCGAACTCGGTTAACAATTCACCTATGCCATTTACTTTCTTATCTTTTAATTTTACCTAATTCTGTTTGTTATTGTTTGCACGATGTTTAAACATTAAACTTAACATTCGTCTTTTGTGTCTGGTGTTGGAACATCGTATAAAACATCTGAAAGCTAACGCGCCAGAATTTCAATTGGTATAAGAGCAGGCACCCTGCCTGTATTAGGGTGAGCTCCAGGGGAAGTTACCTTTTGGCTTGATGGACAAGGAAGAAGGATTTGTGAACAGACCACCTATGTTGGATGGTTCCAACTATGACTACTGGAAATCTCACATGAGTGCTTTCCTCGAATCCATAGATAGCAAGACATGGAAAGTAGTTCTGAAGGGTTCGGAACATCCTATGGCTCTTGACAAAGATGGAAACAAGACAGCTGTTCTGAAACAAAAAGAAGAGTGGTCCACGACTGAAGATGAATTAGCCCTTAGAAACTCTCAAACATTGAATGTGTTGTTTAATTGGGTTGATAAGAATATGTTCAGACTGATCAAGCAATGCAATGTGGCCAAGGATGCTTCGAAAATTCTCAAAACTGGTCATGAAGGTACATCTAAAGTGAAAAGTTCAAGACTTCTACTTCTTACTACTAAATTTGAAAATCTAAAAATGATGGAGGATGAGAACATACATGATTATTACATGAACATTCTTGATATTGCTAATTCTTTTGACTCACTTGGAGAGAAAATTTCTGATGAAAAGCTTGTTAGAAAAATTCTCAGATCTCAACCTAAGAGATTTGATATGAAAGTGACTGCTATTAAAGAAGCTCATGACATCTCAAGTTTGAAGGTTGATGAGTTGATAGGGTCACTTCAGAACTTTGAAATGATTGTCAATAACAAAATTGATAAGAAAGTCAAAGACATTGCTTTTGTTTCAAATGTTGATGCTGAAGAGATACAAGGAAATCATGAGGATGATGAAAGCTTGTCAGAGGCTACTGTGTTACTTGTAAAACAGTTTAACAAGATTTTGAAATGAGCTGACTGGAGACTGAGATCAAATGGTCAGAACATTAGGTTCGACATTAGTGAGCAACAAAATAATTTGAAGAAAACAAGAACTGATGAAAAGAGCAACCAATCCAAGGGAGTTCAGTGTCATGAATGTGAAGGATATGGTCACATTAGAACAGAATGTGCCACATATCTCAAGAGGCAGAAGAAAAGCTTGGTTGTTTCCTGGTCTGATGAAGATGACTCAGAAGGAGCGGTGGAGAAGGAATTTGCTAAGCATGTCACTACCTTAACTGGTAGATGTATGTCTGATACTGAATCATGTGATGAAGAATTGACTTATGAAGAGCTAGGTATCTCTTACAAAGAACTATATACCAGAAGTGAAGAAACATGCAAGTTACTAGAGAAGTAGAAAAAGACCATCAGTCAACTGCATGTTGAAAAGAGTGATCATCTGGCAAAAATATTTGAACTCAGTGATGAGGTAATACAACTAAACTGCCAACTTGAGCATGTAAAGAAGCAAGTTAGAATGATGACCACAAGAACTGATGTACTGAAAGAGATCCTAGAAGGCCAAAATAAAGGGAAACCGAAAGGTATTGGCTTTGATTATAAACCTCTAAACAAGAAATAACGGAACATAAATTTTGCCTATGCTTTAGAAGATTACGAAATGGTGAGGAAGCAAAAACAAGTCCAAGATATAAAATTTGTAGCTGCTGCACGAACTGATTATTCCATTATGAGTAAAACAATGTTACAACATTCTGAGGAACATCAGAATTCTAAGAGCAAGAAGATATCTCGTCATTGGGTTTGTCACTATTGTAGGAGAAAGGGTCATATAAGGTTGTTCTGTTTTAAACTATATGGATATCCTAAGCGATTTCAACAAAAACCATTTGAACCAGAAGTAAGTAATGTTAAGAAAGAGTGGAAACCAAAATGTGATGATGTGGGTCTTATGGCTCAAACTTCTCTGAAAACCTCATCTAGGGAAGATTGGTACTTTGACAGTGGATGCTCTAGACACATGTCTGGAGTTAATAAATTTCTTGACAATGTGAAATCTTACACCAGCAGCTATGTGACCTTTGGTGATGGAGTAAAAGGAAAGATCATAGGTATTGGAAACTTGATCAATGGTAAATTTTCAAAACTGGACAATGTCCTATTAGTAAAAGGGTTATCCTCTAACTTGATTAGCATAGGCCAGTTATGTGATCAAGGGATGTAAGTGAACTTTACCAAATCTAAATGTCTGGTAACTGATGAGAAAGGAGAAGTATTAATGAGAGATATTAGATTTATGAAAAATTGTTATATGTGGTGTCGCGTCATTTTTTGGAGATCAAGGCTATTTGATTAGCTTTTGACTCACTATTTTATTTCACGACTGAACATTTAATTTTTGAAAAGAAAGTGGAAAAAAGTTCAAATACCACTTTAAAAGATTTAGGGTTCGGGGGTTAGGTATTAGCACCCTTTATGTTCGTAGTACTCTACGAGAACCTCTTGATTTTATTTAATTTTTGTGCTATAAACTTGCTTGCTTTTTTTTTGAAAATGGATTTAAAGGTGATTAAAAGAAAAAGAAAAAGAAGCCTATTATCTACATTTTTTATTGATTTGGAAGGACGAGTGTCCTTTGCCTACGTACCCGTGAAGGATCAAAACCTCGTAGTTCGGGGTAGAAATTGCATTTGATTGGTTGAGTGTTTTTTAATGATTTTTGAAAATGTTTTAAAATGAAAGAAAGCCGAAGTGGCAAATGAGTATTTGTTTGTGTTTTTTAATAGTAAAGAAAGTGAACTCAAAATAAAGTTAAATTGATTGACATTTGATTAAGAAAAGAAAATAAAAAGGGATTACTTGATCTTGGATCAAGGTTTATTAGGAAAAATGTTTTTTTTTTTTTTTTGTGATTATTTGCATGTTTTTGAGTAATGGTCAAAACTGAAAACTAAACTGACGGAGCAAAAAGTAAAGCGTAGGTACCACATGGTGGCGTTGGACCACTGCGAGGACCTTTAACCTAAACTATCGAGCATAAAATAAAGCATACACACACACGCACCCATGCACCTAAAGCTATTACATAAAAACCTATTATACATTCTAGGGTCTGCGAAAAAATAAATAAATTACATTAAACCTATTTTTTTACATACTAAATTCTTGCTATAAAAATAAATGATATAAAAATAAATGTGCGTGAATAAATAGTAAAGTGCAGAATAATAAAACTAACCTAAATAAAAATGCATGAGAAATAAAAATAAGATGCTAAACAAAATAGAAATGCATGAAAAATAAAAGAAAAGATAGGGGGGTGCTGGTGGTAAAATGGGGGGAGTGTGCAGAGTTGAGAGAAAAGCTGTTAATGGGCTTATAGGCTTACTGGGTATGGGTTAGTGAACCGGTTCGGTTCAACACGAGATCGGCCTAGGAGATCCGAACTAGTTCAGGGGTATATAAATAGTTTGTAAGAGAGAATTCTCTCATTTTCTATTTCGTTTCTCTCTCTACTCTCTTTCTTCTCTCTATATTACTCTCCCATCTCCTATTTATTCTTCTTTGTTGAAGTTTCCGGCGAGCTTGAAGAACAAGCCGCCGTGAAACGCAGTTCCCGGCGCGGTGGTCCGCTGGCACAGGAGGGCGGCGCCGCCGTGCCGGATTCAAAAAGTCCTCCTTTTTCAATTTTTTTCCGGCTTTCTCTTCTAAACAATCCCTCCTATCCGATTCTAAACTCAAAAATCCCAAACACTACCCCCCACGAGCCTAGATCTAACAAAATAAGAAAAAGAAAAAAGACTTTGTTACCTTCTCTGATTTCGGTCTGGTTCACTGCCTTTGTGACTGCTTCGTTGCTGTTGGTTCGAATTTGAGATGGGGGAATTCGTCGGCTTGATGATGTTCCTTTGCTCCTGGTTCTTTTCGTGCCGGTTTGTGTTGCGGCCGATTTGCTGTTGTGCGATTTGTTATTTGTGACTCTGATCGAGTATTTGTGAGATGGTCACTGGTTTGTGGTTGTGTTGGAACGGTACTGATGTGTATTGTGATAATTGCTTTCGAAAATTGTTGTGAAATTGTGTGTTGGTTTGCAGGATTATTTTGTGGATTTTCCAGCCCCCCAATGTGTGTGTTTGCAGGTTCTATTTATAGGGCCTGGATTCTGGGTTAGGGTTTGTTGAAGGGTGCAGAAAAAACTGCATTTGGATTGGGATGGATTGAAAAAACGCGTATGAGGATTGAGGTGTGTTCTCCGGATGGCTTGCGACGGTTTCAAAATGAATTTGGACTGTTTTTGGACCTTTTGGATTTTTTTACGGACATTTTAAAAAAGAACATGATAAAGTAAAAACTATTGACCTAAAATAGATAAATATTAAATATATATAAACTAGAACTAAGTTAATTATTAAAAAAGTGAAATAGAAAATAAAAGATGGAAATGAATAAAAACAAAAATTAAAAGGACAAGTAAAAAATTGAGAAGAGGGCCCGACTCAGAACCAAACATGAGGTATTTTAAAATATCTCTCTGCCGGATTTTTAACTTGAATAGTCAGAGACTGATCAAGGCCTGAGGACACGTGTCGGTGTATGAATGTAGGATCTTAGGTCAAAAATTGGAGTATGACATGTGGGTACCACAAGAAGAAGGTCGGATTGGTAATCAAACTAGAATGTTGCATCCGAGGTTGGAACATCAGCTGACTTCCAAGACACTTGAACTTCTACACATGGACTGGATGGGATCTATACAAGTTGAGAATCTTAGTAGTGCTTATGATAAAAAGGGCACATTTGGAAGAGTTTTCTCTCTAAGCAACAATATATTCTTTTGTTTCAACAAGAAGCAAAAGTGTGAATCTTTGTCTGCCACAGAAGTTGAGTACATTGTTGCATGTAGTATATGCAAACAATTGTTATGGATGAAACATATGCTAAAGGAGATTACTGCGAACCAAGTGAAAGTGTGGCCAAAGAAAGGAAAGATTTCATCTGGAAAGCTATCCTCAACAAGATTGGTGCATCAAACTTGGTCCCGACCACTCACTCATCAGACATTGCCACAGGTTTGTCAAAGTTTATTTATGATGTTGGTACTAAATCTAAGATGAATTTCGGTAGCTATATTTTTGAACAAACTGTTAAGCATGCCAAAACTGATGATGTAAAGTTCCCTATAGCTTTTCCCACTTTGTTGTGTAGTATTATGTTAGACCAACACCCTAGTATTAAGACTGCAAGTGATGTACCTAAGAAGAGGGAATCTCCTCTTACTCTGCATTACAAGCTGTTTGGTGCAAGTCATGTTCCAGACAGTGTTGGAACATCTGGGACTGTACCTACTGCAGAGCTTATGACAAGGAAAGAAATAGTGGCTGCCCTGAAGGATACTTGTGTGATGTTGGATGAAAGGAATCCTCAGTTTGAGCTGATGATCCATGCCTTAGAAAAAGAAGATGTTGTTGATGAGGGTGAGAAGGAAGGAAGTGAGGAAGAACAAGATGATGCTGCTAATGAGGATGAAGAGGAAGCTACTGACAGCAGTGTTGATGCTGCTTAATGTTTTTTTTTTGTAATTTCTGATTTTCTTAGTTCCTAATGTGTTGTGGTCTGTGATATTCCTTGGTATTCTGCACACTTATGTTCTTTTGGTACTTTCTTCTGATTTATGCATGAAGAATTTCTTTCGGCTTAATTCGTGGCTAAAAAAGGGGAGTAGATGTATAACATTAGTATTTGTGTTTGGTTCTTATATATTGTTGATGATGTGCTTGATGTTTAAACTTCTCATCTGTCTGCTTATGATCTGCATTTGAAGTTTTCCTGCCTTTGGTCTGCCTTTGAAGTTTTCCTTTATTCTTATGCATGCATGTATTCATGGGGAGTAATAGTTTTTTTATTAGTAGTCACTATTCTATTGCATCATTGAGGGGGAGTGATATTATATTGTGTGCTTAGTACTAATAGGTTGTGGTAACCAGGATGTGTGACTGGATGTTGGAACATTCAAGTATCTTCTGCATGTTTGTGTGGTAATTTTGTGTGGGAATTTATTTTTCTCATTCTGATTTTATTTTATTTGTGAGGCAAAGATGTGTTATGATTCTAGTATCTTCTGCATGTTTGTGTGGGAATTTATTTTTCTCATTCTGATTTTATTTTATTTGTGAGGCAAAGATGTGTTATGATTCTGCTACTGCATGTCTCTGATTTTCTTTAGCCATACCTCATTTCTGCTATCTACCATGTTCTTGTTGAAGATTTTTTTAAGAAATGGAAGTGGTTTTAATGAGTTATGTTATACTTCTTCAAGTTTGAATGATTATGATGTTGGCTGAAGAATTATTTTTGTGGTATCTCTTTAGTGTGTTTGCATGATGCGTTCTTTTCTTCACAGTTGTTTGCTTTTAATGATTGAAGAAATGGTTAGGTGATACCTCTCTTCTTTGTTTGCATGGCCTCGGTTTATTTTAGCAAAAAATTTGCCAATTAAGGAGATTGTTGGATATTTGTATATTGGCTTCATTATTGCTAAGCCAAATATTCATGCATGATGTTGGATACGATGTTCCAACATGTTGGCACGGTTCAATATGCCATGTTTATGTGCCATGATTTACGCGCGCTTTATCTATTTAAGGAATCCTCACCTTTTTATTTGTTGGCCAAGACGCGTGTTTTTTGTCCAGAATCGGCTGTGTGATTATTTCCTAAAGTAGTGACAATATTTTAGAAAACTTTGGATGTGCTTTAGTTGTTCCTAAAGATGTTCCGACATTTTAGGAGACAACCAGTTTGTTCCTGATTCTTGTGAAGCGGGTCGACTATTGGATCTGCATTGTTTTCCGAAGCCCAACAAGTATATTCATTCAACATGTATTGCTTCATAGTATTTATACAAAAACGCAAAACCTAATTATTCATTTAAGCCGTCATTTACATATTAGAGCTTTTAGGGTTTTGAGTCGTTGTTGATTGTGACCCTTTTCTTGTGTCACCTTGATACATGATAAGGATTGTGTTTTATTGAGTTGTAATTGTGTATACTACTCCTAAGCTTTGAAGCACGGAGGCAGTTTGTGTTTGAAGGTAACTTCACCATTGATTTGTAATCAGACAATCACAGGGTGTGTGATTGAGTGGAAGTGAGATGAGATCTCATATCTAGAAGTTCCTAAGTTGAAGTCAGTACATGTATGTCTTAGGTTATAAGTTGTGAACTTGGAGTTTGCTGAGAACTTAGAACAAGGACTACACTAGTGGATTTCCTTCCTGGCTTGATAGCCCCAGAGTAGGTGTGTTTGTCACCGAACTGGGTTAACAATTCACCTGTGCCATTTACTTTCTTGTCTTTTACTTTTACCTAGATCTGTTTGTTATTGTTAGCATGTCAACATCTGTCTTTTGTGTCTGGTGTTGGAACATTGTATAAAACTTCTGAAAGCTAACGCGCCAGAATTTCATATCAGGGTCGTTTCTGAGAATTAGATGGCCTAGGACGAATCTACAATTTGAATTAAATTTCTAAAGTGATTTTGACGAAAGAGTTTGGGATTATGGAAGGCTAAGAACTAACCCCTTTTATCACATCATAATAAATTATATAATTGTCTAATCTTTTTCACTTTCTCTCTCTTCTCTCCTTCTCTCCTTCTCAAACCCTAGTTGTCGGCTCTTTCTTCTTCTTGTCTATCAAAGAGGGGTGATTTAGGGTCAATTTTGACCCAAAATCACCCATTCGAGTTGATTTTTTCTTCTATCCTAATTAAATAAGTGATTTCCACATATTTTCCTTTTTCTTTCGTTTATTTTTGTGATTTCGTTGTCTCTTCACGACTCTGTTTGTTTTGATTTTCTGTCTTTGTGCAGTGTGTTTTTGATTTCCCGTCTTAGTGCAGTGTTTATTTGATTCAGGTTGAAAGATTAGCTATGAGCAAGTGTAGATCCGATCAATGATTTTGGCGTCGTCAATGTTGCAGATCTGGAGACATGAGTATTTCAGAGACTTGGATATAGTCATATTTGTAAGCATAGATACTTTGTTGTTTTATGCTATTAACATGGATGTTGTGAGTTTGTTCATAGACTCATCATTTTTGTTTTAGCGACTTTGGATATGTATTGTATTGATGTACTCTATCAATTTGAATGAATGAATATAGTTTGTGTTTGTCAAATAAATAAATAAATTATAAATTGGTCGTCAAAGAACTAAGCATATTACTAACAACCGCACCTCCCATTAGAATTTAAGTAATTTTTTTAGGGCCTAATGAAGCCCAAAAACTTTTTTGAGCCCAAATTTAGTACTTTTTTCAGATCTAGGACAATCGTCCTCCTCGTCCTGTCTCAGATATGATCGTGGGCGTTACATAACTAAATGGAACTATAAAAGTATTGAAAGTAGGAGGAAAAAATTAATTTTAAACTTTTTTGTAAAAGAGAACTTCTTCACCGTCTAAATTTAGAATAAAGATTTAATGATTTCATTCTAAAATCTAGTGAGATATATAAAGTGGTGGATGATAAAAAAAAAATAGTATAGTATTGTGACGCTTGTCAAAGAGTAAACTACATTGATAGTTTAATACTAGTTTAATCTTATCTTGTATTGTTAAATCCTCAACAAATAAATAGATAAAATCTCGTTTAAAAAGCTATAAATAGATATGCGTAAATCAAATATTTTTTAGGTATCCAAAATATTTAGATGAGATACTGTAATATTAATTTTTTTTTGAAAGAGAACTTTATCGTCTAAACGATTAATATATATAATTATGTAGAGAATATCCAATTAAAAATAATAATAGTTTAGGTTATAATCACACTTTATATCCTCTCTCTTCCTTTTCTCCTCCCTTCTTTCTCTCTTCATCTTTTCACATTTTCATTTTCTTCTATTTTTGTTCGGATTTCACTTAAGCGACGTTAATTTTTAACTTTTTGTGATCTTAGTGATATAATGCATTTTAGATAAGAGAGAATAATTGATAAATAATTAAAATAAATTATGTAAATAAAAGAGAGTGATTGAATAATAGAAAGATATGAATAATGTCATTAATATATCCAAAAAAAAAATGTCACACAAATGCAATCTCTCCTTTTCTGGTTTTGTTTCTTTTCATATATTGTAGATGGAGTGGGTGAAGTTTTGCATATCTTTTAATTGGTTAAGGGATTTGCTGAAAGTCCAACCATACCCACTCATATTCTTACTAATGACAAGTCTACCATCAAAACAAAGTTAGGCTACTTAAAGTAGGGCTTGTAGTGCTCTTTGATTTTCCCAATTTTACCTTGAATCCTTTAATGTTTCATTTCTTAACTGAACCAGGTTAAAAGATAATCTGTAAATATTTTTACTCTAAACTTTAGCAAATAAATCTTCTTATAGATCACGATTATATACATATAAGCCTGAGAAAATAACGCAATTTATATTGACTTTTAAATAATGGAACTGAAATAGAAATAATAAGAGTAAATTACACTCTCGTTCATGTTTGAATTACACTCCACTCTCTTCTTATGTTAAAATATATACTCTCCTCCCTTCTTATTTAAAACATATTAGAAAAAAATTCATCTCTCTCTCCCCTGAGAGAAGCTTGAGTTACATTTCTCTCCCGTCTTCTGTTAAAATCTACACTTTACTCCCTCAATATTTTTTTTATTTCTAATAATCTAGCAAAAATAATAATAATCTAAGACACTTCGAAAAAATTAGTATTGCGAGTCTATTTTAATATAATAAAAAATTTAATACATATTTTTCCCTATTTTTTATTCACAATTTCATTAGCATGTAGTTTTAAACCCTATTATAAATTATGAAACAACCTAATATAAAATTAAAATATGTGAAAAATTACTAAAGACAATAAAACATGGTTATTTAAAAGGTAATTTTATACCCTAAATTATAAAATTAATAGCAAAATATTTAAATTTAATTATTATTGACATTTAAATTATGGAATTAATTTTTCTTAAACGGTAGTTCAAAATTAACATATATCATAAAAATATTTATTTATGTTAAAATAGATTAAAGTGTAATGCATATTTAATTATTAAGGGAGAGGCTTGTAATTCAAGCGTCTTACAAGGGAGGGGAGTATAAATTTTACTTTGGCTTGAATGCAATTTTGATCCCCCTATTTTCAAAATTGTTAACTTTTAATGCCCTATTTTCTAAAACCACTGTTTTGATCCCCTTAGTTTCATAGTCAACAAATTTTTTTGGTCCCCTTCCTATCACGATGATGTGGACCTACACGGCATTGTCTACATGGTACATCATTTGACACGTCATTTCCATGTCATTTTAATTAAAAGTTATGTATTAGAATATCAAAAAATTAATAATATTGAAATAAAAACAAATTGAGGAATAAAATTAGAAACCTTAATCTATTCTATTATTCCTAAATTTCCAAATTGAAGAGAAAATTCTCAAACTGAATAACACAAGAAAAGATCCAAAGATGAATATCTATGTTCTTGTGTTGGGAATTGGGATATTGAATAATTAATGGTTAACTTTTAACATCGTGTTACACAAGAGAAACTTCAGTGGCCAGCTTCAATCTTTTGTCAATTCTCATACCATTTATTTTTGCTGGTAAACGTTATTATATTGATATTGATTTATGTTTGTGCGCTAGTATGGAACCGCCATGGCCAGATTTCATGTTTGCTCCGTGATTCGAACAATTAAGAATGAGTATAGTATAGTGTCCGCAATATTCCAATTTTGGTATATGATGATGGTGCTGAATAGTTGGTACGTCATGATCTAAAACTTATTTAGGTTGGAGTCTTGTTCGATGGTGGATAATGTATATTTATGTTTTTGTATTCTTCAATTTGAGAATTTAAGAATAATAGAACAGATTAGGGTTTCTAATTTTATTCTTCAAATTTTTTATTTATTTCAATATTAATTTGTAATTTTATTTTATGATATTTTAATATATAATTTTTAATTAAAATGACATGGAAATGACGTGTCAAATGATGTATCATGTAGACAATGCAGTGTAGGATCCACATCATCATGAGAGGAGGGGACCAAATTTGTTTGTTGACTTTGAAACTAAGGGGATCAAAATATTGGTTTTAGAAAATGAGGTATCAAAAGTTAACAATTTTAAAAATAAGGGGATCAAAATTGCATTTAAGCCTTTTACTTTTCAAGGGAGGGGAGTGTATACTTTAACATATGAAGAGAGAAGAATGTAATTCAAACATCTTTGAGGAGAGGAGAGTGTAATTTACTCAAATAGTAACAACATTATTAACAATTAGTCGTAAATATTATAGGTGATACACATTTGGATCAACTAATACTAAGATCAAATGGATTTATAGACTTCGATCATGGCCAAAAGGCGTGGTTCTTCGAGAATTCAACACAAATCTCTATCGACGACGATTAAAGAAAATAATTTTTTTTAGGTTAAATTGCATTTTTGGTCCTTTAACTATTTAAGTAGTATTGGTTTGGTCTCTTAATTAAAATTCGATTTATTTTAGTCCTTTAACATTTTGGTCCTTTCCGTTAGTTTTAATTCAAAAACGTTAGGTTTTCTTCATCTTCTTCTCCTCTTTTTCATCTTCATATCATCTCCATCAACAACAAGAATCCCAGAAAAATTCCAGAAAAAAATGAAGAAAACCTAACATTTTTTAATTAAAACTAACGGAAATGATCAAAATGTATAACGGAAAGAAGTTAACGGAGCAAAATGAATTTTAATTAAGGGATCAAAGCGATACTACTTAAATAGTCACGGGACAAAAAATGCAATTTAGCCATTTTTTTACAATCATTTAAGGATGTTTAATATTAAATTATTAGTTCTTCAATAACTACATCAGAAATCTAAATGATGTATGAGAATATTACTTTGATAAATGCTACAAGATGCTTGAATACCACATTTGTTAGTTACTGGGAAACTATATCACAAACCTTTGCAAACAATTATCAGAAATTTTTCATTATCTGAACCATCTTTCAAAGATGTTTTAGTATTCAATTTTTATTAGTGACTGAAACATTCATAACAATTTTTAGTAGTAAAAAAAAAGTAAATGCTACCATATGCTATACGTACATTTTAAGGAAGTCCATGGATCTGTTTGGTAAGACCATTGAACGAGTTTATAGCGGATAGCTTATAAGTTCGTTTGACAAAATAGCCTCGTTTGGCAGTGGTCTTTCACCTGTGTACCATTTACAAGCACAAATCATCAGCGAATAACAGATGGGAAACAGACGGTGCCTGGCGACAAACCTTTGTTCCTGTGAGAGCACCACGAGTCTCGGTATCTCTGATAAGCGAGGATAAACCTTCTGAACAAATAATAAACAAATATGGAGAAAGAGGGTCCCCTCGGCGGAGACCCCGCCCTGGAATAATAGGATCAACCTGTGTACCATTTACAAGCACAAAACAATCCACTGATTCAATACACATACACATCCAGTGAATCCAACGAGTATGAAACCCCCATTTTATTTAAAACAGCCCTCAAATAACTCCAATCCATATGATCATAAGCTTTACTAATATCAAGTTTGAGAGCAACATACCTATCTTCCCCGCGCGCCTTGGTTTTCATAAAATGTAATACCTCGATTGCAACCATCGCATTATCTAGTATGGAGCGACCTGAGACAAAGGCAGATTGGTTGTCAGAAATGCATTGAGGTAGCACTTTTTTCAACCAATTTGCTAACACTTTTGAAATGATTTTGTATAACACATTGCAAAGCGCAATAGGTTGCCAATCTTTCATGCTAGCCTGCATAGAACCTTTAGGAACAAGTGCAATGTTAGTAATATTCAAATCAGGGGGAAATTGTCCAGTGTCTGACCAACCACAACATTCTTTAAAAATATCATCACTTCATAAATTCTAGAAATGTTGGTAGAAACCCGGGCTGTAACCATCAGGACCTGCACACTTGTCCGGATGCATTGAAAAAATGGCATCCTTGAATTCGGCCCTAGTGAAAGGAGCTATGAGCATTTCATTGTTGTTATCTGATAGAGAAGGATTAATAACATTAATAACCGCAGCGAAATCACTATTTTGTTGTTGAAAAATATTCACAAAATATTATCGAGCCACATCTTGCATGTCCTGCTCATTAGTAACTTTATTACCTTCATCATCATCAAGTGAAATTATACGATTTACCTTTGTTCGAGCTAATGTCGATGCATGGAAAAACTTGGTGTTGCGGTCACCATCTTTATACCAATGAGACTTTGCACGCTGACGCCAGTATGCGTCGTCTTGGGACAACAACCTTTGCATATGTTTCCTTAGCTCGACCATACGAACCTGGTCCTCACCAGAAGCTCCTAACCGAGTTTCCTGCAATTGTTTTCGACAATTTTCAATATCATTTTTTAATTTACGGCAATGGGATTTCCTCCAAACATTCATGTCTTCCGCGCATGAGGAAAGTTTCAGAATAATATTATGAGTAGCATATTCCTGCCAAGAGTTAGTAACAAAATCCTTGAAGCCTGGTTCAAGATGCCACACATTTTCACATTTTTTAATCTCATGGTCAGCTAAGACTCAACCAATCAAACAGTGATCTAGGACAACAGAGGTTTCAGACTCGGTGGCTAGGTTTAGGGTTAAACCTTCTTCAGCAAGGGTGTGACCAGCGATGTTAAAGTGTGATGGATCCATGAAAACGGTATAGACGCAAGGAAATAGGAAGGAAACGATGGGAAACAGAAGAAAAACACGAGGAAACAAGTCAAAAGCACAAAACTGTGGGATTTGTGGCTAGGGTTTTTTAGGGTTTGTAAAGTGTGAATCAAACTTCTGTGTAAACAGGTTTGTAAAGGCAGGGAAAGAAGCATCTAGATCATGGATCAGATGAGGATCAACTTCTTACAAGGAGGATCTGGCGCAGGATGTGGCGGAAGCCCAAAAGGGTGGCGGCTAGAAACCCTAGACTAGAGAAACCCTAGGAGAGCAATTTAGGTAAGGAAACTTTTAATCTATTTTCCCTTTTATTATTGTGTGAGTCTTACATTTATACTATTGATGGTCCAACGATATACTTAGGCAGCCGTGCACTAAAAGAAAAGCTAGAATATCTAGCTTAAAAAAGTCACGGTAAAAGTAGTATTTGAAATGTGTTTACCGTAGTTTTTTAATACTTCATCTGTCTCATATTAAATGACATAGTTGATCTTGTCACACATATCAATGCACAATTTTGATCTTAAATAACATTACTAATCTATTAGAAAAAAATATAAAAAAATGGTATTTTGAAAATATCTATTGAGACGAATCCAACGACATCTTATATGAAATTATATTATTATATATCATAATAATTCACATGAGCTTTTTATAAATTGTATATTTTCCAAAATCATAATCATCAAACCTTCAAATATTCAATCTCTTTGACTTAAACAACCTAAAAAAATACATTTGGTACTCACAAGTCCTTGTGTGATGGATACCTTTTTATCACGCGATAAAACCATACATTTGCAGGCTTATCAAATTTTTAGCGTCGTTGTCAAATACATGTTGATATTGAGGTATAATAAATTCATGTTTGAAAAAATATATAATAAATTCATGATTTAATATGTTGTATCTACGATGTGTATCTTTAATTTGTTAATCAATGATTTAATATTACTCATTTTACCCTTTAAAATTAGTTCTTTACTTTAGAGGAGTTGGATCTAATAACATAGATTCACTTGTACAAATTGCATGCCATGCCTCAAACAAAGGTTCAACCAAACATTCTACTAATACTATTATTATACACCATACTAGTATTAGTATATTAATATCCATAAATGTATAACTACCCATCGTTGGAGAAAAAGAATCACAATATCAAAAATATCATCAATAATGGTACATCCTATATAAATAAATAAAATAAATCCCGACAAGAAAAGACAAAAAAACTCTAACCTATCAAATTTATGTGAAACAACCATGTTGTATCCTTATTTATATATTTATTCTTTTTTATTTTTCTTTCTAAATCCAACAACGTGCAATGCATTTTACCTCATTCTCATTTCCACTTATGAAATCTAGGTTGTAGTTGTTCCTTGAACCTTGTTAACACACGGGTGAGTTTCTTGGCCTGGCAGAGCGTTTCCTATACTATAGGGTGGGTAGTGTTTTATTTACTTATCTCGGTTTACCTGTTGGTGCTAATCCTCGTCTTGAGAAGACTTGGCAACCCCTCCTTCGGCTTCTGGCTAGCATGCTTGGTTCCTGGGGTAATAAGTATGTTAGTCTTGGTGGTAGAGTGATCCTTCTTAACTCGGTCCTTAATGCGATCCCTATTTTCTATTTGTCGGTCATGAAAATGCATGTTAAGGTGTGGAATCATATCGTTCGCCTTCAGATGGAATTTCTTTGGGGAGGGATCAAGCGGGCTAAGAGCATTCCTTGAGTGTCCTAGTCGGTGGTTTGTAAGCCGAAGTGTGAGGGGGGTCTGGGGGTCCGAGATCTTAGACAGGTCAACCTTGCCCTCTTGGCTAAGTGGTGGTGGAGGTATCTGCGGGAGGATGGGGGTTTGTGGAGGAGCAACACCCGATATGGTAGTTGTCATCCTTCTCCATATCTTGGTGGTAGGCCTTCCGGCCTTCGCAGGGTGTCCTCGTGGTGGTCGAATATTTCCCTTATGGGGACTGGTTCTCGAACTGAGTGACCAGGGTGATTGGGAATGGTCTTTCGACTCATTTCTGGCATGATCCATGGTGTGGGAGCTTGGTCCTTGGATTAAGGTTCGGTCGGTTTTTTTCGCCTTTCTCTTCAGCAAGGAGGGAGAGTTAGGGAGTTAGGATCGTGGGAGGGGAGTGTCTGAGTTTGGGATTTTAGGTGGAGGATACCTCTTTTTGTTTGGGAGACAAATCTTCTAAACGAGTTGCTTGGGGTGGTGACCAGGCACTCCCGTGTGGATAAGGAGGATGAGTGGTCCTGGACTTTTAGCCCTGACGGTCAGTTTTCCGTGAAATCGGCCTATTCTTCTCTCTTAAGGACTTGTCGGCTGCGGGTGCCCCTGAGGGAGAAACCTTGCTTGCGGTTTCTCGGATTTGGAAGTTGTGGGGCCCTTCTAAGGTGGTGGTTTTCTCTTGGCAACTTCTACTTGATAGGATTTCTACTAGGCTTAACCTCCTTAGGCGTGGTGTCCCGTTTCCAGATGGAGGCTTAGGGTGTACGTTTTGTTAGGAGCCTTCTGAATCGTCGGTGCACCTTTTCCTGTCGTGCCCCTCTATCCTCCCGGTGTGGTATCAGGTGGCTAGGTGGTTGGGGTGGGAGTTTGTGATCCCACTCGGTTTTGCCCGTCAGTTCCAATTTTTTACGGGTTTAAGAGCGGATAAGAGAGTTAGGTTATGTCTGCTTCTAATTTGGCATGCTGTTATTTGGACCATCTGGATGTCCCGGAACGACCTGATGTTTTCTGGTGGCGTTATAGGAGGGGAGTCCATGGTAGATAAAGCAAAATTCTTTGCTTGGAAGTGGTTCTTGGCTAAGTGTCCTGCTAGTTCCTGCACTTACCATGAGTGGAAGATGCATTCCGTCCTTTGTTGGCATCAATAGGGTTTTGTAGTGGTGGTTTTCCTGGGGGTTGGGTTGTGGTTTGGTGCCCCGCCCTTTTCAACCTGGATTCCTGGTGTTTTCTCTGTGCTTTTTGGCTTTTAACATACCAAAAGCTTCCCCAATATGAATATCAATCAAGGGGGAAAAGTCTTATGATCTAGCTAGTACAAAGGCTCCTTCAGCATCTCGAATACAAATCCTGATACCCACTGTAATTCATTTGTATATTTTGGTATTATAATTAATTTCACTGTAATTAAATTATATTAAATCAATCAATCTTTTCTTGCAAAAAAAGAATCAACATTTTATTATATTTTCTTACATTTGATAAAAAAAAGTACTCGTTTGTTATTGATAATATCGTAAAAATACACTTGGTCAAAGAATAAAAAAAATCATAAAAATATTCAAAATACTGAAATACTCTTTATGTTAATAATAGTCAAAGAAGTTATTTGAATAAATTGACATAATAAATGAGAAAATGATAGCAATAACCGAGAATGTGACAGAAAATGATTTATACAGTAAGTTTCACTAGCATCCAAAGGCTTAACAGTGATTTTGGCCCTCTAAGTATCAAGAAGTTACGATTTTGGCCTCTAACAAAATAAAATACAATTCAGCCCTCTAAGTATTGTTTTTTTTTTTGCGGTCTTGACCCCCTAAGCCAATTTTGACCAAGTCAATGTTGACGTGGACGTCATGTGTGTAATTTTTTTTATTATTAAAAAAATAAAAATGTTATGAATATTATAAGTGGATGTCCATATAGCAAATAAGTTAATGGACCATACTATTAGACTATTGGGCTTAGTCCATAAGCTACTTTACATTCTTATAAATAGAGTTCATTTGTAACATTATGATGTACACCAATGAATAAGAATTCTTCTCATTGTTCTCTCTTCTTCTCCTTCTCTCTATTCTATTAATGTCTTTGTTTACTTATATTTATAACACGTTATCAGCACGCTTTAACTAACTGAAAGTAATTCATAGTTTTTTTAGCATTTAGTTTAATTATATTATATACGTGATTGCTGCAGAAATTGATTTTTCTTCTTTCTTTTTGATTTGGTTTTAGCAATTTAGTTTAGTTATACCGGTGGTTGCCGCATAAATTGGTTTATTCTTTCTTTTTGATTTGGTGTTCAATTATGATTATAATAATCATGTTGATGACTTTTTCTTTATGGGAATCATGTTGATATCTACGTGCCTATTTAATTGTTTTTGTTGTCTTAATCTATTATTATAAAATAAATTGTAATTTTGTATCAATGATTATAGGTTACTTCTTAACGAATTCCTGAAGAATTCCACGGTAATGCATCCCTGAAGAATTGCACAAAATGTTTAATTACTTCCTTATGAATTTTCTAAGGGTTGCATTCCTCAATGATTGCATATGTGATTGATATATTATAAAAAGAAAAGAAAAGTCTCAATTTTAATCTCTATGAATTTAAGGAAGAATAGTCTAAATTTTCTATGAATTCCGGAAGAATTCAAGAGTGACATGTTCTTTTAATTTATTCTCTGAGTTTCAGAAGAATTCAATAGTGATATGTTCTTTTATCCTCTATGAATTCTTTAAAAAAAATAAAAAAATCAAAAAGTCACATGTTGGAGACATAAAACCCAATTTTTGTTATGAATTCTTAAAGAATTCAATAGTAATGCTAATGTATCCTAGAAGGATTGCAAATTCTAATGAATTCCTGAACAATTCAACAGTGAAGCATCCCTGAAAGATTGCACAAATGAATTGATTATAATTTTGATCAAGATTAAATTTAGTACTACAATTCAATGGATATTTTTCCACTAAACAAACTTGTTTGTTATCCGCTAATTATGAGAACAGCGATGTGTTTGTTTAAAATGAAAGCATGAGACAACGAATTCCATATAGATAGAGAATGGCAGGTACTACTTATTAATATTAAAATTACATTTGGTTTTTGTGGAAATCATGGATAGGAATAGTGTCATTCTTTGTTTCCGTGGATTTGTCCTTCAAAATAGTATTATCCTTGTGAGAATTATACTCTTTATTCTTTAAGTTAAAAGGACGTGTAATCATACGTGTGTTTCTTCTTGCATTTAAATAGCATCATTTGTTATTCTATTAACAAACCAATAATGATGCAATCAAGTTCTTATAACAAAATAAGCAATTTTTATGGAACCAGTTCAGGTACGGAACAAAATAATTTATATGGAACTTAGTTAATATGGAACTCAGTTAACAAGCTCAGTTCAAATAAACATGATCAATTAATTTTCTCTTTTACTATTGATATATTTTTCTCTGAAGGGTTGCTTATAGAAAAGAAAAAACAGACCATTTCTGATTCTTGGAGAACTAAAATTTAATATTAATGCATCCATAAAAGGATTGCTTAATGAATTTATTTTGATCAATTTATTTTAGAGATTTGTGACATAGTTTTGAACAACTCACAATTAACATCTAAGCATCCTTAGATAAAATGATTGTTCAAAGTAATATTTTCAAATATCATTTTAAAAGGTATAGTTCCAGAAGAACTAATTCTAAAACAAATGTAATATAGTTCCCGAAGAACTAAGACTTTGATATTGATCATTTGGGACATGCTTTCTGAAGAAGTAAATGTTTAATATTAAAAGCATCCATGAAGGACTTGGTTAAAGAAAGAATTTTTTATTGGTCGTCTTTTATGATGACTTGATATTGTGTTCCTGAAGAACTACACATTTAAAACATGATAAAAATTTATAAGATATATTTGATCTGAAGAAGAAAAAAAAAGTGAAAATATGAGACAATATGTGTATTTTTATACCACTCGAATATGCTCATGAAGTAGCAAATAAGTGAATATCTTCAAGAATATTTATACGATTAGTCACATTTATAATTGAACAAAGAGTGTTTCTTGATTAAAATGGTGAAATGACACATTGAACGTCATTCCCATAAGTGAATGGCTCGTACTATTTGTTTTATAAATGTCAAGGTCATAAAATTCCATTCGTATAAACTTAGATCAGTTGGAAAATTAATGTTTGATCAAAGATTTTCTTGATACAATCATATTTCTATTATATGGATTGAAACTTGCAAGATTGTTTCCTTATTGCATGATCAAGGTTTGGTTATGATTTTATTATTTCTTATTGCATAAGACTTCTAGATGGCTTGAATTATAAGGTAAGCACAAATTCTTCTCTACTCAATTCTTGAAAATATCTTCTATGAATTATCGTTCTTTTATTTACTTCTAAATCCTTCAAGATTATCATTTCATAAACATTACATGTTAGATATTTATATTTTCTTATGAATTAAATTTATTTGATCTTGATCTCACATGTAATTTACATTGTGGAGATATCAAACTTTGAAAAGATATTTTATTGACAATTTGTGTTGCCTAAATATTACCTTGAAAGAAAAGCTTTACAATTTATAAATTTTTTACTTGCTCGAAAAATTTCGTGTTTATTTTATTTTATAATTGATAAAATGATGGTAATGCAAAAGATAAATCAAGGTTTTAGAATATTCATTATATAATTTTATTTGGGTAGAATTTTGTTGCCGTTTATTTTTGTTTCAAATGGACTGGAATAAATAAAACATATATTATTGCAAACTAGAAGTTTACAAATCATGTTTCAAATGCGAATTCTTCAGTTTATTAAACAATCCCAGAAAGATTTTTCAAATAATGATTTTTTTTATCAATTGTGATAAAGTTTCTGAAGAACTACAAAATTATTGAAGGCGAAAAGCTAACGTATTACATAGAGTAGCAAAGTTACACATTGAGGTTGCATTCTAATATAATTTTATTAAGTTTTAAGATATTCATCTAAATGAATATCATATTGAAAGAAAAAAAAAGTTAAATATCTCTATATTACGATATATACTCTGGAGAAAATAAGTGTTGCGGAAAAGTTATAGTTTTCTCGGATGTGTATTACACTTATATTAGTGCAATTGAAGCAAACATTATTGTAAACCAGAAATTTACGCATCATATTGAGTTTATTGTTGGCAAGACCGGTTGGGTTATCCCAGGTCTATTATGATGCGAAAATAGTTAAAAATTTATATGGAGAAAATTCTTCAAACCATTAATGTTTGTGTATTTTTACTTCCCAAAGTACGTTGACAGCTGAGAAAATGAGTTTCATATATATTAGGTGATATTCGTGAATGAATACACCGATAATGTAGATCATTTTGATACCTTATATGATTTGATACATCGACTTAATGATCACATAAATGTTTATTATCAACTCACAACCATAAGTTTGTGAGATTGTTTTCGCTATAAATTTGACTAGGAGCTCAATTTCTGGGGTTCTCTGGAAGCATTTAATAAGTATCATCACTCAATTTAAATTGATATTGAACATCGTGTAGTATATATTCATAAAAAATGATCTTGAAGATCCACTTTTTTGACGTCTAAAGTTACTTGTGTGATTGATACTTATGAGACCATACATTCTAAACTCTTCTTTGGGAATCTATAATCATGCACGTTGATATATTGATTCACATCAAGCCAACAAGTTGCGGTAAGTAAGTGCTCCCCTTAATTTATAATTTATTTTAGGTTAACAACTTATTATTTCTTGAATTTATTTTCAAGTATAAATAGGATCCCATTGAAACAAATAAACCCCATTCTCTTCTTCTTCTCATTACCCAGGAACCCTAATTCAAGAAGATTTCAACCTAACCTAACCCTAGCCTCTCTCTCTGAAGATGGGTAGCAAAATCAGCGAAATCACACAAGAAAACACACTCAGAAGACCTGATGTTGCTCTTCCTATGGTAATCAAACTCCAAATCAACAACAACTTCTCTGTTTTAAGAGTCTTTGTCAACCCTAGCAGTAATGTGGACATTCTCTACTGGTCCGCATTCTTGAAGATGAGACTACCAGAATCAATGCTCAAACCATGTCAAGCATTTCTCAAGTATACTTTTGGAAAAGGTGTTCCAGTCAAAGGATACATTGATTTGGACACAACTTTTGGTAAAGGTGAGAATACCAAAACCATCAAGGTTAGGTACTTCGTCGTTGAGTCGCCACCGTCTGTTTCTATTTTTAATGTTGTTATTGGCTGGCCTGCTCTTAAAGATTTGAAAGCAGTAGTCTCATGGCCAGGCCTCACCATAGAATATCCAGTTGGAGATGGAAAGGTCGGTGTTGTCGAGGCAGACCTCGAGACGGCCAAGAAGTGTCATGATATGTGTCCCTATTTTATTATGTAGTTTATAAGTAGTATTTTACTTTTCACTCTCAAGAACTAAGAAAAAAGTGCAAAAAAGTGCTTTATGTTTGAGTTTAGAAGTAGGATCTTTACTTTTTCAGCATGTTGTTTAGTTTCTCTATAATGAATGACACAAATGTTTCGCCTTGTCCAGCAAAAAAAAAAAAAAAACAACTTATTATTTCTCATCTAAGTAAATTTTTGGATGTGTTGTGTATATCAAAATTGCTCCAGTATAATGCACTTAGATGGATCTTGAAATAATATAAGGAAAATATATTTGGTATGAATCTTCATCTATTATAAATTGTATTTAGCGAAATTGTTTACAACCCAATAGATGATCATCAATTGTTAAATTAGTTTTCCCAATATTATGGGGAGATAATAAGTAGCTGAAAATGTAAACCTGAAACTGAAATGAATTATTTCAAAGTAAATATTATTGTCTCATCTTGATCCTCAAGATATAACTCACTTGCAAATTTGAACAAATAAAGTAGCAGCTGCTAATGCTCCAAAAGAAATAGGTGTCCTTGTCGGATATTCTAATATTGCAAATGAGCTTCAACCACGCATGAAGCGTGCTAGACCAATTGGTTCCAAAAATAAAAGAGTCTAAAATAGCTAAAAGAAAAGATAACCCAAATGAGGATGTGTTAACTCTAAAAGAGTCTTTTGACATAATTGATTTTTAAAGTTCCAGTAGAACTGACTAGGTATCTGAAATTTATGAAAAATATAGAAATATCGATAAATTATGTCATGAATGGAATGCAATGCAATGAAACCAAATGATAATGATAATGAGGATCATGAACTTAAGTTTATAAAAGATTATAGATAAAGAAATTATCTGCAGACATAAAAAGACAATTCTAGTAAAATCAAACTCGCTTTGTAAAGCAAAACTTTTTAGACTTGCAGTCCCCACATTGGAAGATGTGAAGTTAATTAGATTTGTACGGTTCTTCGCACGAAAGAAAAATTGGAATGATATAATACATATAGAGTTTGATATGTTCACCAGAAGTGAATTGGTAAATGCTTATCATTTATTTTCAAGAGACATTTTCATCTGAAGTGAGTTTAAAAGCCTTTTTCTTGCTTGATAAAGTTTAATGAAAGGCTCAATTTATATGAAAGATATGTTACAATTTATTGGTATGGCTCACTTGAAATTGATGATTATATGAAACTCCATGAATGAGCTAATTTTCATGAGACATCGAAGAAATGACATCATATGTCCATCCTAAGTATTTGAAAATCAATTTGTTATAATCATTTTTATGATGATGGTATAACTATTATTGAACTCCTGAAGAGATTCTAACATCCATCGATGATAGAAATATTTGCAATTAAATATATTGCATGCACACAGTTTGCTTAGGTTTGCAAAATTATAATTTAAATGAGATTTTGTGCAAACTTATATATAAAATGAATTAAAATAATTTGATATGGACAAATCTAGTTGATTTTGTACTAGAATGATTATGATGTCACTTGATGTTAGTATAGATCATGTTCTCAAGAAAATGATAAACAACTTGAATTGGTCCTGAAGTACCATATCTTATTTCAAATGAGGATATTAATGTATTTTGTTAATTATATGAATCATGATATTTTGTTTTTGTCAATATTAGTAAATACATGTATCAGAACAAAGTCAAGCATATGTTTTTTATCTTAAGGAAACAACATAATCAAGAAAGTGGAGAATGCTCTTTTATTGAGGATTACGATTTTAGAAATACAAGAAAATTGTGGATTTCTTAAAGGGGTTCTTGTAACAACTCGATATGAAGAAACTTCTCAAGCACTGTTAATTTGAAGAAAACTATGAAGATAAACTAGTTCTTTCAACAAAGTCGCTGCAAGTAAAACTTTGGAGTAACTAAAACAAATATTATTTTACTTTCTTCATTTCATGGATGATTGTATTTATGAGGGGGAGACATAAAAGCGTTATGCACTCTTTTACCCTTAACCATGGTTTTAACCCATTGGGTTTTCCTGGTAAGGTTTTTAACGAGGCAGATTATCACGAACAAAAGGGATATTGTACTCTTTTTCCTTCACTAGAATTTTTTCCTATTAGGTTTTTCTCTAGTGAGGTTTTAATGAGGCATATCCTCGATGGACATCCAAGGGGGAGTGTTATGAATATTATAAGTGGATGTCCATATAGCAAATAAGTTAATGGACCATACTATTAGACTATTGAGCTTAGTCCATAAGCTACTATATATCCCTATAAATAGAGTTCATCTATAACATTATGATGTACACCAATGAATAAGAATACTTCTCCTTATTCTCTCTTCTTCTCCTTCTCTCTATTCTATTAATGTCTTTGTTTACTTAAATTCATAAAAAAATATTATTTTTTATTTTTTAATTAAAAAATAAAATAAAAATATTAAAAAATTAAATAAAAAATAAAAAAAATTACACACGTGACGTCTACATCAACATTGACTTGGTCAAGATCGGTTGGGGGGCCAAAACTACAAAGTGAACAATACATTATATTTTATTTTGCTAGGGGCAAAATCGCAACTTCCAAAATGGCATAGATAGGGATGGCAATACGGGCCAGCCCGCCCCGTTAGGCCCAATCCGTTATTAGCCCGCCAAAAACGGGGCGGGCGGGTCAACTTAAGGGGCTGGGCTCAAACTCACACCCCGCCCCGCCTAAAGACGAACTAGCGGGTTGGCGGGCTGGCCCGTCTATTTTTTAAAATATTTTTTTGTCGATTGTTATTAACAAATTCGCTGCTATTATAAAAACAATAAATTCAATATAAAGAATCTAACATTAAACAAATCTCAAAATAAATCCACCATACATCCAACATAAAACAAATACCAAAATAAATTCAACAACATGAAATAAGTCTCAATATAATGCATGGTGAATTAGTTTTTCTCTAGAGGTAGTAGACTAGTGGTGAATCAATTATCACTTATGACTATCGGAAAGAGTTGAACAATTTGAAATTTGGTGGGTATCATTTGGCCAAATTGTTTATGGAGCATGTAAATTAAAAATTTGGCAACTACTAATAAAAAAGGAAAGTTCAATAAGCCTGCGGGCCAGCCCGCCTCACCCCGCTATGACCCGCTTTTTCCGCGGGCTTAACAGGGGCGAGCCAACTAGAGAGATAGACTCAAAACCTCACCCCAACCCGCCTAAAATGGCGGGTTAAACGGGCTGGCCCGACGGATCGGGCCCGTTTTGCCGGCCTTAAACAAAATGGCATAGAGCCGTGGAGAGAGTGGAATCTCTTTGTCTTTGTCTTTCTCTTTCTCATTTCCCTCTCAAACTCAAAATTCAAACAACGCTTCAATGAACAACTCTAACGGCAACCCTGACGCTACTTCACCATTACCATGTCTCGTTTCAATTCCACCGATTTTCTTTTCTCGTCGTCCCCGTCTCTCCGCAGCAATCGTGGAGCCGCGGCGTCCGATCTCATTTTCGAAGCCGATGGCGTGGATTAACCTTGAGGGACGGGTTGTTAATGCCGATGAAGCTAGTGCGGCGAGAACCATTGGTGGTGGGTTGAGTGATGAACTTGCATTTGCTTGGGATCTTTTTCCCCCTATTCACCGGTTTCTTATTGTTGCTGTTATTGGTGTTGCTGCTGCTCAGTCCAAGAAGGATCGAGAGATTTTCAATCTTAAGAAATCCGTTGAGCTTAGGGTATGTATCATTTCTGCTTTTATTCTTTTAAATTTGTTAGTTTAGTGTTTATAATATTGTTGCTGGGGCCAATTTCTGATGAAAATTTTAATTTAATTATTTGAAAGGCATTTTGGCTTTTCAAAGTTCATATTTAAATCTAATAGTGTAATTTGCTTTACTGCTTTTTTTATTTCATGATTAATTTTGATTATGAACAAGAATTGTTTTTTTTTTGTTGTTGAAAAATGTTAGTAAATTAGTGATTATGTTAATTTTTAGGGTTTCTTATGTTAATAGTCATTTGGGGTCTGTTTGGTAAGACATGTTTTTAAGTTTATAGCTTATTACTTATGTCTTTCAAGTTCATTTGACTAAAAAGGATTTGTTTGGTAACCATCACATTCTCACGAGCTTATAACTTATTTTACTAGCTTATAGTGGATTTTGATAAGCTAATTCAAGTAGATTATAGCCTATCATTACTTATCTCAATTTTACCCCTACAATCTTAATTTAAAATTAATTAAATATATAATTTTTTTATGTCATTTCATATTTATAAGCTAGTTTAACCCCTAATTTTGCCAAACACTAGAAATTCAATTAGCTAGTTTATCTGCTGTCAGTTATAACCTAGCTTATCAGCTAATCACTGTTTTTACCAAATAGAGCATTGGTGTTCCTTACTCAAGCTACTATTTGAGATCATGTAATATGATTGTGATTTACCAAGGAATGTTGGTGTCATAGTAACCAATAGTCCGAGTGGTAAGGAATTCAAACTTACCAAGCAATTGTTGTCATAGTGATCAACAGTCCCTTAAACTGCGGTTACGAGAGTGCCTGCAACTTCATCATTCCGCAATTGCGTGGTGATTGTAAATCATTTAAAAGTAAACACAATTTTGAGGATGTTATAAGTTTATAAAGAATTGGAGATATTTTAAAATGGAGAGTTGATAATGAAATAGCAGGATAGATATGAGATTTACAGAGAAAATAAGAGACGTGTGAATTATTTGATAAGCAACGAATTATAATATTTGATGCTAATAAAAAATAAATTCACACCGCAACACCAACAATACACATTGCAACAGCCACAATGGCCATAGCCATGATCCCATCCGCAATTTATAACTTTGCAGACAACCGTAAGCAAGTGGTCGACGTGTGAACTTTTCCTCTTGAATACGAGAATACTTGGCTGAGCAAGTTTCTCAATGGGATTACTCATTGCTAAATAACGATATATATATTTTGTAGTTGTAATATGTTTTGAAAAGCTGTTGTGACAGTGATTTCTTTATTTTTTTTCTATGCTTTTGATTTTTTATTTTGGTAAATGAGCTTTTGAACTTGTTTGATTGTCCCAACTTTGAATGTGTGTATTAATATTGGTTTATTTCATCACTATTTTCCAGGACCAGCTGTTATCAAGCATGCAGCAGAAGCTTGACAATCTTTGTGAGCAGTTTAACAGTTCTAAAGAGAACACAGTTGCTGCCATCAACAAGTTATCCACCAAGGATGAAGAAACGCAATTAGATGAAACATTTGGCTCAGAGAGAATTAAGTTTGTTGATTGCGGTTGTTGGCATTGCGATGAACACTCTTCCATCTGTAATAAATTGATGGTAAGAAATTCAAACTAACTGTATTGTGGTTATTATATAGCTTTTCACTTCGTTCCGGGCAATTATAACTCTGCATCTTCCTAATGTCTCTATTGAAAAACTTAGTGTTGTTAAATAGCGGTTTTAGTGTAACAGAATTTGAATAAATCACATGTGTTCTGTGATACACTGTTTAGTACTAAATGTTGTCAACTAGTGGTTGGAGCAGCGCTTTGGCATTGTTGTGTAGAGGAATTTGAACAAACCGTTATTTTTTGCAATCCGCGATTGATAACACTGGGACAACTTAGCTTTGAATTTAATCATTCATTGACTTTATTAGCAGGGTTCCTCGAGTCGAAGAGCCTCCAGTGGAAATGAGGTGCTCCAATATAAGTCACCCTTCTCTAATGAAGAACAAGAGGAGAGAAGAATGTCCGACTTGTCCGATTTGGCTTCAAGTGTCACATCTGCTGCTGATATCCAGGTATTGTTTTCTTCAGTGTCATCTTTGTTAGGTTACTAGATGAGAAACGGAACCAACATTTAGTCTAACCACCTTGACTAGCAGTAGCATCCGTATCTGCTTGCATATGATATGTAATTTTCCAAATTTTACTTCTTAAATATATGCAATTTAGGCTGCTTTTCTAGCACTTTAAGCAACAACTTGGTGATCTTTACGACAAAAATAGTCTAATCTCGGGCTTTTTCAATTTTGGTTGAATGGTATTAGTAATGATTATTCTATCACAGTTTATAATATAAGTACGTTGTAAATCAGGTTATCTGTCAATTTGTACAATATTCTCGTTATAAATTTTATCAAACTAGCTTCTCATGACTCATTCATGAAATGATTTTGTAGCCTGTTTGCATTCCACGGCATTGACTTTAATTGGAATCAAGTTCATGAATAACGTAATTGCTTAATTGTGGTTTTTGCACTGACATAGTTCAATGCAATGGCAGAATTATATTTTTGTGTTGTTAATTTGTTTTACTCTCGTGCGGTGCTTCTTTTCCTGGTTTCCTCATGTTTTTATTAGTTTTATATCATCTGTTAAATATTATCTTTGACATGCTTTTCATTATGCTCAGTTTAACAACTTGGCTGTAGAACAAGATGTTTATAATCCTAAGAGGGACTGCGATGAGAAGGAGACCACAATAAAGGAGCTGACGAATCTGCTAAACTCTTCTGAGGTTGCTAATAGCAAGGTAATATCTGCATTTTATTCTCTAGAGTTGGAAATTGCAACTTCTTTTTCCCCTTTCCTAACCCACTTATCATTTTCACTACAATTTAAAACAGAGGGTTTCTGAATTAGAAGACATTATACGGAGGAAGAGTACAACAATTTCAAAACTAAAGAAGGATTTGGTTGTTCTGGAACAAAAGGTACATATATACATGGTAGATATAAACAAGTGGAATGCACCAATATGTAATTTAGGTGCATAAATTGATTGACTCACTTATTTTTGTTGGTTATGTGCACAGAATTTGAATTACTATTGAAAATACATTCAATATCATTACTTTTAGCATGATCGTTAAACTCCCGATTTGACTTTTAAACTCTTACGAGTCTATGATTCTAGGCCACAAAAAAGAGTTAACTTGTATATAAACTCTCTTTTAACTAAGCGCTTACGAGTTCAAGTAAACTTGTATGTTTCTTAATTACAATTTTGAAATGCTTCTTATATTAATGGCCCTTTCACAATTGACTGCAGGTTATGCAACTTTCAAGGCTTCGTCGACCATCCTTTTCTGCAAGTACTCCAAATGAAATTCAGTTGCCACAAATGAGAGATAACCTCATTTATGATATGGACAGCACCACTAGCCCCTCATCTTCTGATTCTGATAGTTCTCCTGTCAACAATGCACAAGATCTTCCTGTTGATGTCATTCTGCCAACCAAGAGTTCTGAATCTACAATTGATCAGATGTCTACTCCAGCAAAAATCTTAAATTCGTCAGGGAAACTCATTGAACGCCGCTCGAAATTTCGATCCGGTAGTCCTCTTAAAGAAATTCCTTCTTATCAGAAATCTAATGCAGCTTCTTCTTCGAGCCAAAAACAATTGTCACCTCGTAAGGACTTAAAAAAGAGTAGAAGACGATCTCTTAATGGAACTAAGAGTGCGAGTGCAAATAAGAGATGGGTTTAGTAGCGAGTAAGTCAGCTTGAATCATCAGCTATTCCGATTAGCAAATGCCTTTTTTTTAAACTGAAATTTAGT
This sequence comes from Medicago arabica, assembly GCA_946800305.1. Taxonomy (NCBI): domain Eukaryota; kingdom Viridiplantae; phylum Streptophyta; class Magnoliopsida; order Fabales; family Fabaceae; genus Medicago; species Medicago arabica. Next base: position 54,033,663 of record OX326971.1, read on the forward strand.
AGCGAGTAAGTCAGCTTGAATCATCAGCTATTCCGATTAGCAAATGCCTTTTTTTTAAACTGAAATTCTGGAATTCAATTTACATTAAGGTGACTTCCATTCCATGTACATATTTCGGATTAGCTTAATCGTGCTCATTTCTCCCTGTAGGTTGCTGTGAAATGTAGCAGAGTACAGGTTGCTTGTCTTTTGTTCTTACATATTTCGGATTTTCTTAGATTGCGCTATGCTTCAGAATTAGCCAACAGGATCAAATGTTGGCAAACAATAGGTAGTCAATATTCTACAGGTTTATGGTGATACTATTTTAAAAACTTGTTGCATTGTTAAATAACAGATAGTAGCAGCAGGGGACTATTTTAAGTTTTAGCCATTAAATATGGTTTTGTAAATTATAGCCAGCTAATGCTGTCTTTTGGATGATCTCTTATTTTGATTAGTATCCTTTATAGACTAATTTACCCATTAAGTATGGTCTTTTTTTTTTGTCAAGTAATTGAAGCAAAACCAAACCAGTGAGACCTCATTTTCATTTTTATCTTTGGGATGAGCTCTGCCGATTTATAACCTCTAATGAACCTCTGCTCATTTCTCATTATAGCTAGCACTCCCTTTTTTTTTTTTTAATTAATTAAAGTGACACTAGTAACTATTTCACAACCACCCCAACGAGATTTTAACTCAAGCTTGGCTCTCCATTTTATTTTTTCCTTTATAGCAAAGAATTTCTTCAACAAATCTTTGATATTGACGGTATTTTCAAATATATTATTATAAAGTAAATTATAAAAATCTATATTCTTATAAAATCAACTTAATTATTTTGATGTAATGTATGAAAGAGATTTTATTTTTCGGCAAGCATGAGTATAGAATTATTTCTTCAGGCATTCAAATTTCAAATTGCTTTCACATCCCTAGTCTTATCTTCTGTTTTGTCGCCATCATCTTCATTATTCTTGGTAGCCTCACTCTGTTTTGGTGGCTCTATCTGTATTTCACATTTGTGAATTTTATGCTGCAGTGAGAGGCACCGAGCAAGTGGAGTTGGAATGGAATCTCCATCAAAATGCGTTTTATAGTGATACTATATAAAAAGTATTGTTGGAAAATGACTCAAAAATGCATTCTGGTACTGTTCAATTCGGGGCCCGAATGGAGTAGTCCGGGGCCTGAATTGTACCTGCAGAAAGAGCCTTTTGCCTCGGCAAAAATCGGCGCCCGTACAGGAGAGTTCGGCGCCCAAATTGACGCAACAGGGAAAAATAAATCTGTTTTTTTCCCCATGGGCCTGGTTTGTTCCAATTTTTTAGGGATGTTTTCCACTATAAATATAAGCCTTGTATCAGATGATTAAGTGTGTAGAAAAACAAGGTTTAGAAGCCAACATATAAACTAGGGTTTTATAGAGAAATTCTCTTGGCAACAAACTCTAGGGTTGAGATTGTTTTGATTCACCTTGAACAAAACACTATTAGGATTGAGTCTCTTGGTCACGAGAAGAGATTGGGACTTGGGTAGAATTAGGTTTGAAGACTGATTCTTGTAACTCAATATCTCTTTGTAAAGAAACTCATATCATTATAGTGGAACGGAGAGCTGCTCTCTCCCCCAGAGTAGGTCATTATTAGACTGAACTGGGTAAAATATTTCTTGTGTTCTCATTCTTCCTTTTATCTCTTGCTGTTTTTTTTGTTTGAATTATTTTGTCACCCGCTTAATTGATTACTTGGTATTAATTTGCTCCACGCATCAAAATTATTTTGTCACCCGCTTACTCTGAAGGCAATGAATGAGGAAATGCTTTCATTGGAAAAGAACCAGGCTTGGAAACTTGTTTCATTACCTAAGAATCAAAGGGTAGTGGGAAGCAAGTGGGTGTTTAAGAAGAAAGAAGGTATACCAGGGGTCGAAGCACCAAGGTATAAGGCAAGACTTGTAGCAAAGGGTTTTACTCAGGTGGAAGGGATTGATTACAATGAAATCTTTTCATCGGTGGTGAAACATTGTTCTTAAGGGTACTTATGGCGATTGTTAATATGTATGATCTTGAGTTAGAACAGATGGATGTGAAGACCGCATTTCTACATGGACAGTTAGAAGAAACTATCTATATGCAACAACCAGAAGGTTTCGTAGAAGATAATACAAAAGTGTGTTTGTTGAAGAAATCTTTGTATGGGTTGAAGCAAAGTCCAAGGCAGTGATATCGTCGGTTCGATGAGTTCCTAGTGAAGGCTGGTTTTGTGAGAAGCAACTATGACAGTTGTGTTTACATGATGAGAAGGAATGAGAAAGTCACTCTCTACCTTCTCCTTTATGTAGATGACATTCTTATGGCAAGTTCTGACAAGCAAGAGATTCAGAAGCTCAAGAAAAGATTGAATGATGAATTTGAAATGAAGGATCTTGGTAATGCAAAGAGGATACTTGGTATGGATATCATGAGAGACCGAAACAAAGGTGAGCTGTTCTTATCTCAGCATGGTTACTTGAGGAAAGTGGTGGAGCGATTCAAGATGAAAGATTCTAAGGTCGTTGGCACTCCTCTTGGACATCACACAAAGTTGTCAATAAAACAGTGTCCTCAATCCGATGAAGAGAAAAGCAAGATGGAGGGTACTCCCTATGCAAGTGGGGTTGGAAGCATCATGTATGGTATGGTTTGTAGTAGACCGGACTTATCCTATGCAATAAGTGTGATAAGTCGGTTTATGGCAAATCCGGGTCAAGTGCACTGACAAGCTTTGAAGTGGGTTCTGAGATACTTGAATGGGACTTTGAAAGGTGGTCTGAAGTATAAAAGGTCACAACTAGGAAGGGATGCTTTGGAGGGATATGTGGATGCGGACTATGCAGGTAATGTAGACACTAGAAAATCTTTGTCAGGATTTGTGTTTACACTGTTCGGTACAGCAGTAACTTGGAAGGCAAATCAACAATCAGTTGTAGCTCTTTCAACAACTCAAGCAGAGTACATTGCCCTTGTTGAAGGGGTCAAGGAAGCCATATGGTTGAAAGGTATGATTGGAGAAATGAGGATTGGTCAAGGGTGTGTGAAGATACATTGTGATAGCCAAAGTGCCATTCATTTGGCAAACCATCAGGTATATCACGAAAGAACAAAGCACATTGACATTCGTTTGCACTTTGTTAGAGACATGATTGAGACTAAGGAGATCATGGTGGAGAAAGTGGCATCGGAAGAAAATCCATCAGACATGTTCACCAAATCATTACCGAGATCAAAGTTCAAGCATTGCTTGGACTTGATTAACTTCATTGAAGCATAGATGAAGGTTGGAGAGAGCAGCATGGTGGTTGATGGTTAAATTGGCATCATCACTATTTTAGAGTCAAGGTGGAGAATTGTTGGAAAATGACTCAAAAATGCATTCTGGTACTGTTCAATTCGGGGCACGAATGGAGTAGTCCGGGGCCCGAATTGTACCTGCAGAAAGAGCCTTTTGGCTCGGCAAAAATCGGCGCCCGAACAGGAGAGTTTGGCGCCCGAATTGACGCAGCAGCAGGGAAAAATAAATCTGTTTTTTTCCCCCATGGGCCTGGTTTGTTCCAATTTTTTAGGGATGTTTTCCACTATAAATATAAGCCTTGTATCAGATGATTAAGTGTGTAGAAAAACAAGGTTTAGAAGCCAACATATAAACTAGGGTTTTATAGAGAAATTCTCTTGGCAACAAACTCTAGGGTTGGGATTGTTTTGATTCACCTTGAACAAAACACTATTAGGATTGAGTCTCTTGGTCACGGGAAGAGATTGGGACTTGGGTAGAATTAGGTTTAAAGACTGATTCTTGTAACTCAATATCTCTTTGTAAAGAAACTCATATCATTATAGTGGAACGGAGAGCTGCTCTCTCCCCCAGAGTAGGTCATTATTAGACTGAACTGGGTAAAATATTTCTTGTGTTCTCCTTCTTCCTTTTATCTCTTGCTGTTTTTTTTTGTTTGAATTATTTTGTCACCCGCTTAATTGATTACTTGGTATTAATTTGCTCCACGCATCAAAATTATTTTGTCACCCGCTTACTCTGAAGGCAATGAATGAGGAAATGCTTTCATTGGAAAAGAACCAGGCTTGGAAACTTGTTTCATTACCTAAGAATCAAAGGGTAGTGGGAAGCAAGTGGGTGTTTAAGAAGAAAGAAGGTATACCAGGGGTCGAAGCACCAAGGTATAAGGCAAGACTTGTAGCAAAGGGTTTTACTCAGGTGGAAGGGATTGATTACAATGAAATCTTTTCACCGGTGGTGAAACATTGTTCTTAAGGGTACTTATGGCGATTGTTAATATGTATGATCTTGAGTTAGAACAGATGGATGTGAAGACCGCATTTCTACATGGACAGTTAGAAGAAACTATCTATATGCAACAACCAGAAGGTTTCGTAGAAGATAATACAAAAGTGTGTTTGTTGAAGAAATCTTTGTATGGGTTGAAGCAAAGTCCAAGGCAGTGATATCGTCGGTTCGATGAGTTCCTAGTGAAGGCTGGTTTTGTGAGAAGCAACTATGACAGTTGTGTTTACATGATGAGAAGGAATGAGAAAGTCACTCTCTACCTTCTCCTTTATGTAGATGATATTCTTATGGCAAGTTCTGACAAGCAAGAGATTCAGAAGCTCAAGAAAAGATTGAATGATGAATTTGAAATGAAGGATCTTGGTAATGCAAAGAGGATACTTGGTATGGATATCATGAGAGACCGAAACAAAGGTGAGCTGTTCTTATCTCAGCATGGTTACTTGAGGAAAGTGGTGGAGCGATTCAAGATGAAAGATTCTAAGGTCGTTGGCACTCCTCTTGGACATCACACAAAGTTGTCAATAAAACAGTGTCCTCAATCCGATGAAGAGAAAAGCAAGATGGAGGGTACTCCCTATGCAAGTGGGGTTGGAAGCATCATGTATGGTATGGTTTGTAGTAGACCGGACTTATCCTATGCAATAAGTGTGATAAGTCGGTTTATGGCAAATCCGGGTCAAGTGCACTGACAAGCTTTGAAGTGGGTTCTGAGATACTTGAATGGGACTTTGAAAGGTGGTCTGAAGTATAAAAGGTCACAACCAGGAAGGGATGCTTTGGAGGGATATGTGGATGCGGACTATGCAGGTAATGTAGACACTAGAAAATCTTTGTCAGGATTTGTGTTTACACTGTTCGGTACAGCAGTAACTTGGAAGGCAAATCAACAATCAGTTGTAGCTCTTTCAACAACTCAAGCAGAGTACATTGCCCTTGTTGAAGGGGTCAAGGAAGCCATATGGTTGAAAGGTATGATTGGAGAAATGGGGATTGGTCAAGGGTGTGTGAAGATACATTGTGATAGCCAAAATGCCATTCATTTGGCAAACCATCAGGTATATCACGAAAGAACAAAGCACATTGACATTCGTTTGCACTTTGTTAGAGACATGATTGAGACAAAGGAGATCATGGTGGAGAAAGTGGCATCGGAAGAAAATCCAGCAGACATGTTCACCAAATCATTACCGAGATCAAAGTTCAAGCATTGCTTGGACTTGATTAACTTCATTGAAGCATAGATGAAGGTTGGAGAGAGCAGCATGTTGGTTGATGGTTAAATTGGCATCATCACTATTTTAGAGTCAAGGTGGAGAATTGTTGGAAAATGACTCAAAAATGCATTCTGGTACTGTTCAATTCGGGGCACGAATGGAGTAGTCCGGGGCCCGAATTGTACCTGCAGAAAGAGCCTTTTGGCTCGGCAAAAATCGGCGCCCGAACAGGAGAGTTCGGCGCCCGAATTGACGCTCCAGCAGGGAAAAATAAATCTGTTTTTTCCCCCATGGGCCTGGTTTGTTCCAATTTTTGAGGGATGTTTTCCACTATAAATATAAGCCTTGTATCAGATGATTAAGTGTGTAGAAAAACAAGGTTTAGAAGCCAACATATAAACTAGGGTTTTATAGAGAAATTCTCTTGGCAACAAACTCTAGGGTTGGGATTGTTTTGATTCACCTTGAACAAAACACTATTAGGATTGAGTCTCTTGGTCACGGGAAGAGATTGGGACTTGGGTAGAATTAGGTTTAAAGACTGATTCTTGTAACTCAATATCTCTTTGTAAAGAAACTCATATCATTATAGTGGAACGGAGAGCTGCTCTCTCCCCCAGAGTAGGTCATTATTAGACTGAACTGGGTAAACAATTTCTTGTGTTCTCCTTCTTCCTTTTATCTCTTGCTGTTTTTTTTGTTTGAATTATTTTGTCACCCGCTTAATTGATTATTTGGTATTAATTTGCTCCACGCATCAAAATTATTATTGGTGTGGTTTTCACAACGAATTCACAACAAGTATATTATTTGATAGAATAAAAATAATGGAAAATAAATTAAAATAGCTATTCCCTATTTTCACAAATAATAATTTACTTGCCTACTACGTATGATGGTTGTGAAGTATGACGTTGGTATGATGTTTGTGCTACAAACTTCAACCTGTGTGGGCTGCGCATAATGAAGCTTCCATTGAGTTAGAGTTAGTCCACATATGTACACAAACCGCATCATTTGCTGAATACCCCACACACTTTGTTTACATATTCAACTTCCCAATCATTTCCTCCAAGAAATTCATTTGAAGAGTGAAGACTACACCATTCTTTCCCATAAAATAATACTATATGAACCGTTAAAATTTGGTCAAGTTGTGCACGGATAAGATAAATCTTGTACCATATGAAATTGTTTCTATCATTGGATCAATAAATTTTATCATTATGTGATATTGATCTAATGGTAGAAAATATACTTTTGTATAATGCGAGATTAATTTACTTGTGCAAATTCGAGAATACCTTAAAATTATATCTTCACCTTTGATCTTAGTCCTACTACTTACTTCCTTTTTTTCTTGGATGGTACTACTACTGCTTACTTGTGGATCCCTATTTGGAAACCTGAAAAGTAACCAACAAAACCCTTTTCCTACTTAATGTAATAAGATACACGCATCAATAAATGATTTAAAAAAAAAGATACACATCAAATAAGGTCATTATATTTTTCCACAGACTCGATGATTGAAAAGAATAATTGCGGTAATCCTGTTTCTATTTTATTTTTTATTTTTTTCTTTTTAATCTTGTTATCCCTGTATATTAAAATATCTTCTAAATGATTAACATTCTTAATATCATTCGCTAAAAAAAACAAATCTTAATTTCATACTTCATTTTTTTTACATAACTCTTTCCTAATATATTTTTTTAAAATAAAGATACCACTGTATCATTTCTTTGTTGTTGAAAAAAACTGTATTATTACTGAACTGTGATTAGAATGGAGTACAAATTTCCAATCAAACCTTGCTATTAACCATTATGTAATCCAGAAACAAAAAATAAAATTAGTGTTGATTTCAAGTCAAACCAGTTAGACGGTATCTAAAAATAGTTATATGAAGTAGTGGGAGTGGGAGGAGTATACTGTTCTTAAACTTCTTTTGAAAAGAGACTGAGTTAGTTTCACTAATGAGAACGATCTTGGTCAATTATGGTCGGTTGTAGAATTGGAGCTCCAATTAAATGATTAAACTTTGAACCGAATTTAGTCAAGGACATTTTAGTTCGTCCCATCTCCATTATACGTTATACGCAAAAGTAAATAAACTCATGCTCATTAAAAATTTAGCTCAATTGGTAGCTATTAGAGATAATTTGTGTAGGGGTTGGAGTTCGAACTCCGAATTTCCCGCTTCTCCACACATAATGTGTGTAAAACTAGCAACTAGACTACTTGACAATTTTTTTTTTAGTTTAATACTTAAATACGAGTTCTAGCCACTAGACTATTTTACAAAAAAATACAACTATTTTTTTCTTCTAAAAAAAAGACTAGTTTTTCAATGCAATAGAAAGTACTCCCCCAAGTAGTCTAGGCTAAGGATATTGCATATTATATGGAAGGGCTGAGGTTCAAATACTGAACACCCCACTTTTCTCTAACCCTTTAAATGCAGTAAAATACATAATTAAACTTATATTAGTCATGTACGAGTAATGTAAAACTATTTATGTATACATTCAATCAAATCACATAACAAATGCCATTTTGTTATGTTTGATTCTAAATTTTGTTTTGTTTTAAATGAATACATATCTTAAAAAGTTTTACACTTTAATGTGCAAATAAAATGTTTTTTTTTTCTTTCAACATGCCTTACTAATTTTCATCGAAGAACATGTGAGCTACATAAGATGGATTCTTCCCTCTAAATTAAATTTTTTTTGTATACGAAAAGTAAATCAAACTCCTAACGACTTACTTAAGAACTTAAAATTTCTTACCACCTGAATCAATTGCCGAAAACAAAATGTTTATAGGTTGTTAGTATTTTGCTTTCAATCCTAAATTCCATTTGTAATATTTTAATAGAACATGAACTTTCAGAGTATGTTCCCACCATTTACCAGTCTCTAGATTCTTTGACTTTACCTTAATTATATTTCAGATGGGTGCATAACTACACAGTTATATCAAGTTATTGTGACAGATTCACACAAACACGACACATACCAAACCCATAGTGTGTCAAATTCCTCTTCTTCTTTCTCCTCTAAAAACATAAAAACCTCTCTCTGTTTTCCAAACAAAGAAGCAAAAACACCACCTTCATAAAATTCTCCATATCTTACCAAATTTATCATAGATATAAAAAACATCACATTGAAACATGATCATGGACAGAACATCACAAACAAGTTCAGAGTCACCAACCAGAGACCCAAAAGTGTTATCAATCGAATGTCTACGAGGAAGTTCAAAAGCAGATGAATGGACAGTAGACATGCTACAAACCGGCGACATAGTCGAAGAGCTTCGAATCGGAACAAAAACAAAATCACAGATCCGATATAATTCACCTTTCAAAGGTGGAAGAAGTGGAGTTCAGAAAATTCTTCAAGAAGCTTATAAGAAGAAGGAAACTTCCATAATGATTCGGGTTCGAAGAGGTTCCGATGAATTGGCGGAGCTGCAAGCTTGTATTGTTCCGAATGATGCGTCGGGGAAGAAACAGTTTGTTCTTAGATCCATTGATGACCCGAATTATGTTGTCGGGTTTTTGGATCGAACTGAAGTTGAATGCTTTGAGATTCAAGGTACTTTACACCTACCTCAACTTCCTCTCTTTTGCTTTTTGACTTTTTATTATGATGGAGTTCGAGATGGATAAATAAATTTAGATTTTGAATTGTGAACGAACGATTCGTCTTTAATGAGACTCTTCCTATCTTCCATATTTGTCGCAAAACTCTCTCACTTATTGAATTCTAATTTCTAAAAAGTTTTTTCTCGCAACATGGGTGCGGGCGGATACATAATTTTTCATTAACTACTTGAACTTAATCAATTTGTTAATTTAGGTCGTGTGTATTTTAGTTCTTGTTGTTTCTAAAAATGTTTGAGTACGTGTGAGAACAAGAACCTTAAGGTTACAAAGCTTGCAAGTTGCAAACTATGTTAGGAAGGAATTTATTTTTTTGACTTGGGGTGTAAGTTGATTAGAAAACGAGAATAATTTTTACAGTCGAGGGAGTTTGAAAGTCAATAAAATCAGCTGAAATGTAGTACATGTTTTTAGGACAAATATTTGGAACAAATATGTAGCCGCCGCATTTGTTTGATTTCTTAAAATATATCTACAAAATATAATTTAATTAGTTGGAGGTGTAAAAATTTACACGGTCAGTGTATAAAAATTAAAGCCTTTGTTAAAAGTTAAAATGTGATAGATTCATTAGATTTACATCATGTCACTTTGGATACATTAGGTTCCGTTTATAATTTTCTTAAAAGATATTTTTACTAGATTTTTTCCAATAACTTTTTATAATGTCATTTACTAATTAAAAAATTGTTTAATTATAACATGTTTAGATTTAGAAAATTTCAATTTTTTTAAAAATCAGACTATATTTTTAGATTTAGAAATGTAGGACTCCAATCATAATTAGGGAAAATTAGTAACCAAAAATGAACTTTATTTTAACTTTTTCTTTTATTAAACCCTATCTTATCATGTGAGTTGTTCTTGGCATAAATTTCTTCCTACTCTATATAGAAATGAAATTCATCTCTTTCTCAGTTCTCACGCTATCGTCAGCAATTTATTTCACTTTGTTTGAACTGGTTGGCGTTGTTGAATGTTGACAATAGGCCACACCTTTTGTTTGAGGCAATAACATTTCATGTGAGAGATGCAAACTTTGTTATCTTCATGCACCCTGTTTATGTTGTGCATGAAACTTGTGATGTCACATGGGTCCTTGCTGCACAGTAATAACATGTGATTGATGTGGACAGTTTGTTTCACCCACTTTTTATCATGTACCACTTTGCTATAGATAGATGTTATAGATAAATGTTAGGTATAATTGGTGATTTGTTAGAATCAGTTTGATATTGATTAAGGTAGTTACTAGTTAATTATAATTAATTTGCTAGTTGGTTATAGTGATTATGAGGTAATTAATATAATAAACTAGCAACTAGAGTTAGATGTAATAACTGGTAGCTAGTTATATTGTGATTGTCATTTCAAAAACTGAAACTAATCTTGAACATATTTTGCATTATTTTTAACAAGTTAGAAATGTATACCGTTGTTTAAGTTAAATAACCAATTGAATTATAATTTTGATATGATTAATTGCCACCAAGGATTAAGAATTTCAACTTATTGTAAGGTTATACCAACTTCTCTATAACACCGACACTTCTGATTGAAGACTTGTCTGAAACTGACATGACACTAACACATGTTTTCACATTCAATTTATTAAATTATTATCGGTGTTAACGTGTCAGTGTTGTGTATGGTATCCGTTTATGTGTTAGTTTTTCATAACACAAGAACATTAATATATCTTGCAATCTCCTTAATGCATCTTTGCTTTCTTACCTTTTCACATTGCATCTGATTAGTAAGCAATAACCACAATTTTCAGCTTCAAGAAGCAGTAGAATGGTAAATGCACTAACAAGGACAAAACTACAAGATGGATATGTTTCTTATCCATGGGAGAGAAGGATGCAAGAGATGCTAACAGTTCCAAATTCAAGTAACTTTCTTTCCATATTACTCCTCCCCAAAGCTTCAGATAGAGTAGCATCTCGCTACAATGATCTAGAAGACACCCTAGCAAGAGCAAATGCATGGATTAATGCAGGTCAAGCTTCAGGGGTCCCAATTGTCTTCATGAACATTCAAACCGAGTCCCTACTCACTAAGGTAAATGATCACACAAAAAAAGACTTAGCAGGTTAACTTAAACAACTAAGTTTGGGAGAATCGAAAACTCATTTTTGGATTTTGAGTCTCCGACATGTAACTTAAGTGGTTGAGCTGAGACATTCGAAAAAGTTTGAGAAGGAAGTTTAGGATTCGAATTCTAACCTCTAACATGACATACTAACACATGGATTTTTCCGTTTGTGTGACAGATATCCGGGGAGACAGCTTCTGCTACTGTGAATGCAGGTTCACTGTCTGACTTATCTAACCTAGCAAATGCAAGCCTTTATGGCTTTGAGGATTACCATGGAATAGACATAGGTGTTGTTCGAGCAGTTCGATTATGGTATGCTCCAGTTGGAGGAGAGCTTTCTATTGAGATCAAACTAAAAGAAGAAGATTCAAAACTTGGATTCGCCATTAGTCGTACTGAAGAGGTCTCTCTCCTGCCATATCTTCTCTTGTTGATTATCATTTGTCTTATGTTGCAGAGACATAAAAAAATATTTGCTATATATATACATACATATTTACTATAATACACATAGTTAAAGAGGTTCTTATATTGAATAAAATTTTAGCTGATAATTTTATTGTAATGTACAGGGATTTATTTTCATATCATCAGTGATTAATCAAGAAAATGTACCTGCTACACGTTCAGGGCTAAGCAGTCTTTATAAACTAGCAACAGACACTTGTAGATTATTGGTAGTGTCAAGAGTGTCAAACCAAAAAGTACTTCCATGGATGGTATCTTCAACAGGAGCAATTCGATGTTACGACACAGTTTCCTTGAGCCAGAAGCTATCCTTGCATAGACACACTAGAGTTCCAATTCTCCTCCATGTCTTCCTTTGGGACCGATCGTTGGTTAATTCGAGCGGTGGGAGCAATAGATTCCGAGCTCTATCTCCTTCTGTGCTGCAGCCATTGCCATCTGAAGTTCAAATTGGTCGGTTTTCAAATGAAACTCATACGCTTCCATTGCCTCCAGAAGCTTCTGATCCTACCGATATCACTAGTGAGGTTTCGCAGTCAAAACTTGAGAGAGATACAGCCGGCGAATGCTCATTCAGATTTCATGATTTCTCTCTGTCTAGCAATTGGGTATGATATATATTACATACTTGAAGACTATGATTTTGTCGTCGATATTGTAATGTACATAAATACAAACTATATACATTGCATTTGATTTGTAGAACAATGGAGCATAGAGTTGAAAAAAAAAAACCTTTATTTTGTTGTTCTTTGTAGTTTTGGATCTTGATAATGTACACTATTGTACTAGGTAGCAAGAAGTTTTCTTCTTATTTAGCTGACTGGTTTTGAAGAGACTAGAATTTGAATTAAAAATGTAATGTGTTTTGTCTATGCGAGGTTGGAATTTTATATTCCAATAATTATATGGTCCCATCTTATAAGAATAATTATATTATTTATTCATCATTAAGTTGATTTATGTTGCAATGTTAAGAAGCTTATTAGACTATCAAATAAGATGACATATATAAATTTAAATGAGCATATATTAGTGTTTGTCCTTTTTTTTTATATATGAAAATTACTGAGATTAAGAGATTTTTTATTTTTATTTTTTAAGCTAGAATGATGCATAATGCATCATCCAAAATATGTTCCAAAAAAAAGAAAATAAAAGAAGTACAAAGTGGAAAAAGAGGACTAGGCCAATACCTTATCAAAAATTTACAAACTTAAAATTAGGTATCTCCAACCTACTGGTAATGTACTCTCTTTTAATGGGTCCAAGAGTGTCAGGCCACCATTCAAAAGTATTAGTAGGCAGTGACATCAGCACAATAATTACCTTCCTTGTAAATGTGAGATACGGTTAGATATATATTCCTACTTAAAGAGATACGATTTTCCCGTTTGTTCCGTATAGACCAAGGAACTAAGGCATGAGACTTAAAACCCAGAGAGACAAGTTGAGAGTTTGTTTCCAGCCATAAATGATTGAAACCTTTTCTTTGAGCAATCTCCAAATCAAGCATTGCGGCTACCAATTCAGCATGATAAGCATTAACATTTCCAAGATTTTCAGCAAAACATCCAATGCAAACTCCTTCTCTGTCTTTAAATATACCACCTACAGAGGCATTTAAGGGGTTTGTTGGGGCTTTTGGAGGGTGCAACTCAATCTTGAACTGTTTCATGATGACAAATTCCCTGATATCTCTAGAGGATGTTTTTATAGTTTTGTTACCAAACAAGGAAACATTTGAAATAATGATATTAATGATGGATTTCCGGTGAATTCTCTTCTCAAAAAATCTCACTTGGTTTCTTCTATACCATATGCCACAAATGATATTATCACAACCTTACACTAAGGGGACCAACTTCTATCACAAAGACTCATGATATCTTCCACAGATGTGAACTGCAATGTAGTCTTAAACAAATTCGCAAACCTTCTCGACAGTCCAATAGCAAAATCACACTCATAAAACGAGGATTCTTCTTTTTTATTACAGTTTGAACACATTGAGGGCAGTTTACACCCTCTAGAGGTTAGGTTGTCATCAGTTGGCAGTCTATTATGCATTAATTTCCAGCAGAGAAGAGATTTAGAAGGAGGAATATCTTTGTTCCAGACTTTTTTTGGTCCAATGAATATTCTGGTGAGTTGGTAATTTGAACAAAAAGCATCTAAGAGATTAATCGAGAACATATTAGAAAAAAATTGTGAGACTAAATGAGAAGAATATACATTTTTCCTATGTCATAAAAGAGAAAAATAATTTATTTTCTTATATCTCATAAAAAAATTGTTTGCATATATTTATATCATAAAACATTGTTTTTTCCTTATATATTTAATAAACAAACTTTAATCTTCATGGTTTTTTGAAGAGGCCAAAATAATCTTCATGATTGATATTGTAACCATTCATGATTTGTAATACATGTGCACATAATATTAACTAAGAACTCAAATAATATTATTCACCACTTGCTTAATAACATTAATGCTCCATCTTTTTGTTAGTTAAAAACGAAGCACGCTTTTGACTACCATTTGTGATGGGTTGATCCTTTAGGGTGCGTTTGATTTGCTAAAAAACAAGTACAGGACAGAACAACTCAAGTTGTCTTGTGTTTGATTTGTAAAACCGTTTCAGGTATAGGACAAACTGGAGGTAAGGGATAGAACGAAAACTGATATTTTTGTCCCTCACTAAACCACAACACAACTTTTTGTCTCATGCACAAGTTGTTTAAAATACCAAAATAGCATTTCGTCTCTCAAAAATTGTATAAAACAAAAATAATAATTCAATCATATAAAAATTTGTCATGTGCTGTTGTAACTTGTGTTGTGTTGTTCTATCTTGTACTGTTCTGTCTAGTACTTACTACGCACCCTTAAATTTTTAAAAATGTTTTTTATTTTTATTTTCATTCAGGTGTCCCTTCCCTTACCTGTTTCTAATTTAACTTGACTTTTCGTTTTGCTTCTCTTCAGCACACCTTGTACGGAAAAAGTAAAAGGTTTATTTAATGAAATTCCATTTTAACTTCTTAAAAAAAAGGTTTATTTTATAGAAACTTTATCCATTCTTCATACATATGATAAATATTATCTTTTACAACCACTTTAATGTAATATGTATCATGTGAATTCATCATCTTTCATTCTTCATGTATTAAATGATTGTGGAGTCACACATGTTATGAGAGAATTGATACCATACATGCTAGAAATACAAAGCGATTTTGAATTCTAGCCTACATTACATTTATATTATCTATATTTATCTATCATCTACCAAATAACTGAATTTTTGTAAACTATCACATAGAAATCGATTATATTTTTGAAAAATTATAAATTACAATGGTTACTATTTTGAACTTATATGAGTAACAATACAAGACTAAATACTTCCTTGATCTCTCTTTTCTCATCATTTTGTTCATTCTCCATTCTTTCTTTTCTTTTCTCGCTTCATTTGCAAACATTTTTCTTTGAAACCAAACACACATGTACTTCTTAGTTAATCTTAAAACCTTCTCAATAGCCATCACCTCTCCAATTTTCAAACATTTTTCTTTGAAAACAATGTAACACTCAGACAACAAAATCACGAAAAAAAATATATCTATGTACAGACCTCTTATTGAGAGAGAGGCTGTATATGGGTGACATAGCTGCAAATTATTGACAAACATACAAGCAAGATTTGGGTTGTAACAACACCTAAATTCTTATATTTTTTTAATGACACCAACGATATAACATTTTAGTAGATAAAATTGTTTAATAGTATAATTGAAAATGAAAAAGCTATCAAAAACCATGTACTCCCTTTATATATAGTGTAAAAGATGATTTTTTTTAAATTAAAATTTAAAACATTTAACTGAATATTGAAAGTAAAATTTAGATATTTTTGATATTGAACAAATTAATTAAATTAAAGTATATGATAAATTATAATTAAATTACAATTGAAATAGAGCGAATAGATAGACACGAGAGTCGGTGGCCTAGCCAGAAAAAATAGTTTGGATGGACCATTCAAAGTTTGACTAAAGCTTAGGTACTTTAAAAAAATAAATTACATAGTTTACTACTGCTATAAATTACGAATTTTTTATTTTTTTTTATATATAATACAACTATTAATGGAGGAATTTTATGTTGATAAACAATAGGGTTAATTAAGTTTTTGGTCCCTATAAATATCTGCAGTTTTGTTTTTAGTCCCTATAAAATAAAATCACCCTTTTTAGTCCCTGTGACATTTTCCTTTAGCATTTTAGGGACAAAAAATGACAACGTAAATTTTTTACAGAGATTAAAAATGTTGATGGAAAATTTTATAGGGACTAAAAATGCTGACAGAAAATTTTACAAGGACTAAAATGTGTGATTTTAATTTATAGGGACTAAAAACAAAATTCTGAATATTTATAGGGACTAAAAACATATTTAACCCTAAACAATATAAATGAGATTTGAAACCCCAAAAAATTAGAAAGTCTGTAAACCTCCGCTACTCAACCAAGTATATGCATGACAAAAATCACATATATCATTTCTAGAACCGCCGAAACCCCAAACCGTTAAAAAATTGTTTAAAAACTCGTAAAATAGACCTATGATTTTCAATTTTTTAATTTTCTAAGTACGCTACTACACCAATCAGTGAGTATTTAGATTTGTCGAACACTAAAACCGCAGCATAATTATTTTAAATCTCGCAAAATAGACCTACAATCGTTTCCTTCATAATTTCTAGAACAAACGTGCAACATCAAACAAGTGTAGAAAATATTTCCTTCAAAAAAAGGCAAGAGGATAAGAATGAAATTTGTGCGATGCATTTTTTTTGATGGAATTTGTTAGGTTAAATAATTGCAAACCTAATAAAGCAAATGAGCGGGAAAAAATTAGGTTAAATTGCTGCAGACCTAACAAAATTAATAATCAAGGACATGCTCATAGTTTCTAGAACAAACGTGCATCATCAAATAAGTGTAGAAAATATTTCCTTGAAAAAAAAAGGCAAGAGGATATGAATGAAATTGGTGCGTGCGATGCATTTTTTTATATGGAATTTGTTAGGTTAAATAATTGCAAACATAATAAAGCAAATGAGCGGAAAAAATTAGGTTAAATTGTTGCAAACCTAACAAAATTAATAAATAAGGATTTTTTACCCGTGCTCCGCTCGAGTTTATTGTAAAGGGATTGACATACGAATAATAAAATGCAATATATAATTGGTAACGGTGAAAAAATAAGTTGTAAGTTCACGTCTTTCCATTTGCAAAGCTCTAAATATCAAAATATATGATTTTTGTGTTGTGTGTGAAATCTTTACACGGTTTAAGGTTTTTTTTTAGAGAAACACGTCTAGGGCTTGGTATATACAACCAAGTTTACATGGAAATTAGGGTAGCCGAGTTTGCATGAAAATTAAGGTATTTTGTTTGTAAACGTATTAAATAAGTGTCAACAAAAAAAAAGCAACAAGATAGGAATGAAATAAAGGCATGAAATTGGTTCAAAAAAAAATGTACAAATTATTGTAAAAAAAAAAGGCATGAAATTAGTGAGATGAATTTTTCTAGTATTGTGTACAAAATATTGTCAAAAGGCAAAATGGTAGCAAAAAACAAAAGGCAAGAGGATAGGAATGAAAATGGTGTGATCCATTTTATTAGTATTAGATAAGTGTACAAAATATTTCCAAATCCAATAAAAGGATAGTATAAAATAGAAGGCATCAAACGTGATCACTGACAATGCATTTTTTTTTATGAAATTTGTTACAGATCTAACAAAATTAATAAATAAGGGATAAACTGATGCTTTTATTTGGGACATTAGGGTCCGTTTGGTTCGAGAGTTTTGGAGGGGAGGGGAGATTTTTAATTTGATGTGTTTGGTTCAATTTATAGAAGAGGAGGGGAGGGAAGGGGAGGAGAGCAAATCTCCTTAAAATTTTATTGCATTGTCATAATTATCCTTAAATTAATTTCAAATCTCAATATTAACCTTGTAACAACTTTTTTTATTATTAGATTATATTATTTTGTAACAATCATATTATTATTTCGTTATCTTATTCTTGTAACAAATTTTATTATTTTGTTATATTTTTCTTATAACAACTTTGATTATATATTAAGAGATGTGCTATTTTTTTTACGGAAGTAATTGGCAAAAAATGCAAGGATTACAAAGAATTGCTCTTATAAAAAATAAATATATATACGATGCATGGAGCAAAATACATGAGCCAGTTTGAGATAAAATAAACAACTTAGATATGCGCTACTTTCGTCAGTTTCTGAAATCGTAAAAACTAGCAGTTTCTTTTATTTAATTAAGTTTAAGGGTAAAATAGTAAAATAATATTAAAATCTCTCCCCTCCCCTTGCGAACCAAACACGTTTTTAATTAAAAATATCTCCCATCCCCTCCCCTCCGTTAAAATCCCTCCCCTCCCCTTCCCTCCCCTCATAATTCTCGAACGAAACGGACCCTTAATTACAAACTAAATTGTTTTTGTTACAGCTAATGCCCTGAAGTTTTACGCTAGAAAATGCATTGAAATAAACTGAAGGTAATCCTCTTTAATCCGAACCAATTGAATATCACGGGAATTCCAGCTAACAACCAGGAACATAATCAAGTCAATAAGGTAGTTTGTTAACTTCCCCTTAGTGTTTTTAGGTGGGTGCAAGTTAGCAGCTCCCATATATATAAACAGAAGGGCATTAGATCCCAAATATTAGCACAAAAAAGAAAAATAAAAATACCAAAACACCAAGCGAAAAATCAACAACACCGTCAATTTTTTAACATCACCAACAAAGTTTAATTAAGCATCGACAATGATTTGTTGCTTCAAACGTTCAGATTCGGCTACCACTCAACTTCCAGTCTATTAGAGGAGACACCCATATAGCCTAAAAGGACCTGAGTCAAAAAACTGGCTCCCGATCTCAAAGCAAAAGTGATCCGCCCATCAGACTTCCGACACAAATCAACAAGGCACCCCTCAACTCACGAACCACCAGAGCAGACACCTTAACATGTCCAAAAACTTGGCTCACCATTATCCAAATGCTAAATTCCTAATAGAGCTGTCAAAACGGGCCGACCCGTTTAGCCCGATTAATTAGAGGGCTTGGGCCTTAAATATTGAGCCTGAATTTTAAGAGGGCTTTTTAGCCCGGCCCTAAAAAACCCGGTACCCGTTAGGGCTAGCCAGAACGGGCCGCGGGTAGCCCGTAAGCCCGCATAACAAAAAATATATAAATTATATATATTTTTCAAATAATTCTTTACTTAATTGATTATCAAAGTGAAAATTCGATGAATTAACACAAATATAAATGTAATATAAAATTATATTTACTCGTTTCGTTATTTATAATTTTAAATATCGAATATATAAATATCTATAACCACAACATATCTAATTTATTTAAAATTGATTTTCTCGCCGTTTTAGTTTACGATGTTTGTACGAAACTGTTTACAATTTATTTTTGTGCTAGGCATTATTTAAACATGTTAAAAATATTATTTATAAAAAAATTATTAGGAGTATTTTTTAGTACTTATTTTTATAAAAAAAATGTCATTTTTAATACGCGCCGGCCCGTTTAGCCCGCGGCCCGTGGAGGGCTGGGTTCGGGTAGTATATATCGAGCCCGTTTCCAAACCGGGCTTTTTGGCCTGGCCCGATAAAGCCCGAAACCCATTAGGGCCGGCCCGTTTAGAGCCAGGCCGCCCGTTTTGACAACTCTAATTCCTAAGATAGAGAAAAGGTGGAACAACAACGTAAATCAAACCAGCTCGAACATAAACAAACCAAAACAAGCCACAAAATCAACCTGCATCGCCACCGCTAGAACATCACCAAAGACATTAGCACGACAACACCACTCCCTACAAACAATGCCCCAAAACGCCTAGGGCAACAACACCACCAGAGATCCACAGAAATCAGACGTGAACACCCAAAGCACATCAATCTCGTACCAACAACAAGCTAGTTACTATACCATCTTTCGCCGTGAAGGAGATAAACCACCAACCATCCAGAGACTGGATCCACCACACCTGCACAACCCTTTGCAGACCTAAAGAACACCGACGACGAAGGGAGGTTGGGAAAGCACACAGAAGCTTGGACAACAAGAAAGAAGGAACAATAATCAAAACCAGCACAAAGGTAACCAAATCAAGTTGTCCTCATCAAGTGAAACACAAAACAAAAACATGAGGCCCAAACAAACGAATAACACGACAACAGAAACCAGCCACCCACAAACACCATCAACGACCCAACCAAAACAAACCACCAACACCGGAGGGGGTCTGCCACCCGAACAAGCAACAAAATGAAACTGAATAAACCGACACACATCACAACCACCGACAAGACAACCACAAACCACCACGATCCTTACGACGAGGAACGATCCAAAAGTTACGGTGTTAAAATATACATTCCCCTCCCATCTTATTCAAAATATATTAGAAAATATTTCACTCCTCTCCCATAAGAGAAGCTTGAATTATATTTCCCTCCCCTAAGAGAAGCTTGAATTACATTCCCCTCCCCTCTTATGTTAAAATCTACACTTTACTCCCTCAATTTTTTTTAATTTCTAATAGTCTATCAAAAAAAAAATCTAACACACTTCGAAAAAATAGTATTGCTGGTCTATTTTAATATATTCAAAATTACAATACATATTTTTTGCTATTTTTAATTCGCAATTTGATTCACATATAGTTTTAAACCCTTTTATAAATATGCGAAATATTACTAAAGACAATAAAGCATCATTATTTAAAATTTAATTTTATACTCTAAATTATAAAATTAATAGAAAAATATTTAAATTTAATTATCAATGACATTTAAATTATAAAGAAATTATTTTATTTTTCTTAAATGGTGGCTCGAAATTAATATATTATCATAAAAGTATTTATTAATGCTAAAATAGATTAAAATGTAGTGCATATTTAATTATTAAGGGAGGGAGATGTAATTCAAGCATCTTATAGGGGAGGGGAGTATAAATTTTACTTTTCAAGGGAGGGGAGTGTATATTTTAACATAAGAGGGGAGGGGAGTGTAATTCAAGCATGTTTGAGGGGAGGAGAGTGTAATTTACTCTAAATTTTACTTTTCAAGGGAGAGAGTGTATATTTTAACATAAGAGAGGAGAAGAGCGTAATTCAAGCATCTTTGAGGGGAGGGGAGTGTAATTTACTCTATTTTCTTTGATATATAAGGGTTTCCTTAGTATTTTAATAGTATTTTTATTTTAGCCCAATTTTTGTAATCTATTGTTTTTATTTTAGTTTGTTATTTTTGGCTCATTAGGGTTTTATTCAATCAATAAAATAACAAACTGAAAACAAAACAAACAAATAGATAATAAATTACCGATAAACAAACTGAAAAACAAAACAAACAAATAATAAAATTAGGCTGAATAATAAATTACTGATGAAATTCCTCCTACATCAGTCTCCTCCACCTCTGAAGAACTCGACCCCGAGTTCTCTTTCTGACAAAGAGTTTCACATGCATGTTGACTCCTGCAATGAACAAGAGACCACCCTCCTGGATCCCATTGATTGAATTGCAAAGATGGTTTGATTTGAAAATTATAGCAATTGTCTTTATGCCATTGAAAAAATGTAGTACTCCCTTCATTCCTTTTTAAGCGTCGTTTTAGAATTTTAACACAAAAATAGCGAAGTGTATTTTTGCATATTTTTTTCCTATTATTACCTCATTTTATCCACTAATAATTTCCTATCTTTTTGCACACACTTTATCTTTTCAATAAAGTTAATATGTAACAAATAATTGTTAGTTACTACTCTCTTTCTCCAACACATTCCTATTTTTTTGCATGCTTTATCTTTCTCTCATAACAAACAATTTTCAATTTTCTAAATATTGTGCATATCTCTTTAATTATTTTAAGTCTATATCAAAACTATTTCAACTTCACATTAATCAAAAGCTAAGAAAGATTAACTTTCCTCCAACTCCTTTAATCAAAATTAAGGATTCAACAATTTCTCCCTCTTCACCTCCCATTAACAGTTACAACGAGTCTTCCACTCTTTCTTCATTTTGAACATTCATGGAGTCTTTTATTTTTTTCTCTCATCTATGTTCTTTTACTTTGCATTTGAAATTTTTAACAAGAACTACTCATCTTATTTAAAGAATTTTAACTCTTCATGGAACCATTATCATAGGTAACAAAATTTTATTTAAATTTAAAGATAACAAGAAACAAATTTTGTTTTAAAACAAAACAAACAAACTTTAGTTTTCCAAATATATAACATTAATTAGTTTTATTGAAAAATATAAGAGTAATTGACAAAAGGTATAATTGACAAATTATACCATTAAAATACTAAAACGACAGTTAAATAGGAACGAAAAATTCACCATAACAAGACACTTAAAAAGGAACGGAGAGGGTAGCATGTTGAATACTTTCTAGAACCATCATTTTAGCCTCGACTTTAATCATGGTACTAGATGTCAATCCGTGAGTGGTGTGAATTTTTGCAAAGTAACATAATCAGATGGTTGACCGATACCTGTAGCAACATGTTGATCCGGTGATTTCTTCGGCATCGGCGGTGGTGATTAAAGACCCGGTGGTTTTAGTGGTGGAGATGCAACCGACGGGAAATCATAGATAGACGATGACTGATGTTTGATGGTAGGAGGGTTTCCTTAGTAATTTTATAGTATTTTATTATTTCAGCCTAATTTTATTGTTTGTTTGTTTTGTTTTCAATTTGTTATTGTTGTTGATGTTATTGTTGTCGATTTTGTTGTTGTTTTTGATGTCGTCAACCATAGTGGTCAACACCGTCATCTGATCCGACAGAGCTTTGATGGTCGTGGTAAGAGTCGTGGTTATGCTGGAGAAACCTGCTTTGATACCAACTGACGCAGTCGGAAGCGTAGGCTAACAAGCGCTAAACCTAGATAGAAAAAGAACAAGTTTGCAAGTGACAAACTTGTGCAAACAGGGTTCCGGAAAAATTGAGAAAAAAGTTATCTAAAATACTATTGAATGAATAAAAGTTTCCTCTTAGGCCACAACTGTTAAGCTTAAATAGAAAATAACAAACCATAATGGGCCGAAAAATATCAAACTAAACACAAAACAAAACAAAAATTAGGATGGAATAATAAATTACTATAAAATTACTAAGGAAACCCTCGTACATCTTTTATTTTAGCTCAATTTTCACAAGTTTATTGATTGCAAACTTGTTTCTTTTTCATCTAAGTTTAGCGCTTGCTAGCTTATGCTTTCGATTAAATTATTCTTTGTGACTAGCTAATTGTTCAATAAATTTACAAACATTTCAATAAAAAGACATTGTTAGAACAACGAACTTGAGATACCTTTACAGAGTCCATAAACAAACTAAGGCGCTCGACATATGTTGTGATTTATTTTATATATATATATATATATATATATATATATATATATATATATATATATTAAGAACAACACTAACATTCTTATAAAAACACGTTAAGTTGTAAACCTAAGAGGATTTTTATTATCCCAAATAAGCTTAATTGATATATTCTTTCAAAAAAAAAAAAGCTTAATTGATATATGTTTTTTTTAATAAGAAAATTCAATGAATTTGTTTATTGATTGTATAAGGTTCTTAGGATACACGCAAGTGTATAAGATCGTAAAATCGATGGAAATTCTAAAGTCATGAAATTGCTCTTTTCCCATAATATACATACAACAAGATTATTGAATTAAACTGTTTACACAATAATTTCATTGAACAAGAGTACGGTACATAATCATATTTTGCATATTAAAGTGTAACAACTAAGACATGGATTTCTTCTAAAAAACAAAAAAACTAAGACATAGATTTGTGAATAACCCAGACGAATCCATTAATCTCAATTGTAGGTTTCTTCACCATCTTGAAGGCTGGAGTTGTTTTCCGAGCGAATTTCCGAGTGACTTTTCTTGGTGCTTGTACTCCAGTAGACTTGACCTTTTTGTTACTCTTTTCTGACCCAACAATTTTCTGCTTAACGATAGCCATTAACTCCAAAAGCTCAACAACTGAAGAGTTTGAGTGTTGATTTTTACTTGATATCAATGTGTGAAGTAAAATATGATTTGGGGATGTATATTATAGCACTAACAAAATATTCAATTTGGATTATAGAAATTTATGACCATCGGATGACTATGTTATCAACGATCACAAGCTTACGATCCGTGTGAAAATTTAGAAGCAGTGTTGCTAATTTAGTGTGAAAATTTATCGGATAAGTTAGGTCTTTTTTTTAGGGGTGGATGGATTAGTTTTGCTTTTTGAAATATATCGGAAGAATTTGTTACAAGACCATATCTTTTAAAATATTATAACTTTTTAGTTTTTTTAAAGGTATAACATTTTAGTTATATAGTTATACTTGGAAGATAAACATTAACTTTTTAAATTATTTCTTCTTTCAACAAAAAAAATTAACTTTTAAAATTATTATAACTCTTTTTTCTCCAAAAAATAAATGATTATAACCACTTAACCATAAAAAAAAATGATTATAACTGGGGAGGATCTAGAACTAATGTTTTGGCGTGGCTATAATCAGGGCCGGCCCATAGCCGTCGAGGCTGGGCTATGGCACCGGGCCTCAATTTTTTTGGGTCCAAAATATATATTTTTTGTATGTAAAACAATAAAATATTAAATATATACGGCTAAAGCGAAACAACATCATACTTATCGCAATGTTGTGGTGGTGCAGCCAATTACTTTTCAATGTGAGGTCAAGGGTTCAGGCTCGTCTAGAGTGTTTTTTTTCTAATAATTTTCTTTTACAGTGCTTTATTTATTTTTTTTGGGCCTAATTTTTTTTCCTTCTTCCCATCCTTCAATAGATTAAAACTGGGCCTACAAATTTGTTAAGACGGCCCTGGCTATAATAGAGGTGTTAAAAAAATTTATCCAATAGTTTTAAAGGTTTTATTAGGGCTAGTTTTACTAGCTGATATAAATTTGTAACCCAAACAATTGTTAATTGGAACAAAATAACACCAACAATATAACAGAAAAATATAATTTAAATTCTTATCTTTTTAATGACATCAACAACAAAAAGAAGCTCTCAACAAAGAATAGAGAATATAATCTATACTATATATATAAAGAAAATAGTATATTTTGGCTCTTTTGGGTTGGTTTTATCCCTTTTCAAAATTACACTCAACTTTCAATACAAATATCACGTATAACAAATAGATAAGAGTAAATTAAAATATTAAAATAAAAGATTAACAAACTCGATATGATGATATACATGTTCAGTTTTTTCCTTTATCATTTAAAAATTGTAACAAAGTAGATGAATATATTTATACTTACCTTTTTATTATCCCAATTATATTTTTAAAAATCCGGGTTCTATTGCTAATTTACGCTTTCTATTTCTTTCAAAAACCGTCGTGACCTTGTGTTTTGTGGTAGTTGTGTTTTTTTTGAAATCACTCATCGTGTTTATTCCGGTGGGTTTTGACGACATCACCTTTTAAACCCGAAAGGATCTTCTATGGTTCTATAATACTGGTTCAAGTCGTCATCTCATCCCTCTATTTGGTTGTTTGCGGTTTGGTCTTCGGTGTCTCTGTCCTTAAATTCGTGTGGGTCGTGGAGTTTTCTCGCCGCAGACCCGATTACTCATGTACTTCATTCTCGGTTTGATGAGTGAGGACGGTGGGTTGCATTTTAGAGGCCTCATGTTAGCATCAATTTGTTTTGGCTCGAAAATATTATTTTGTTGGCTGTTCTTCGATGTTCCAAGGCAGAGAGCTATGGTGTTTGGATATGTGTTACCGTGTTGGTGGACAGGTTCACTCGCTAGTTATAAGATCTAGATTTTGTGTTGTTGAACATTTACACGACACTCTATTAGCAGTTTGGTTCCGTGCTCGTACGAGGACTCGCTGGATTGTGTATGTGACGTGTGATTATTCACTCCTGGCTTAGATTTGGCTCTTTAACCTTTTGTTGTTATTTTTTGTTTATAATGGGTCAGGTTTCATGTTTTCCTAGTTCTTCGTATGGCTACTTTTTTTTTTATCTTTGATCTAATAGGGTCTCACAAATGAACTTTGCACCCTTTTGCCTAAAAATATGACATCAACAACAATTATTATTATCGAAAAAGTTGTTTAATGGTATAATTGGGATAATGAAAAGTCCATCCAATATATCATTTTAATTATATGAAGTAAATATAGATATACTCATCTAACTTGTTACAATTTTTAAAACATAAAAGAAAAAAATTGGACATATTCTCATATCATGTTTGTTAAACTTTTATTTTAATATTTGAATTTACTCTTATCTATTTGTTGTATGTGCTATTTGTATTGAGAGTTGAATGTAATTTAGGAAGGAGAAAAAATCAGCCCAAAAGAGGTTATTTTCTTTATGGAGAATGATAACTAGTGCTCCAAGGGCATTGGTTAAGCATCCAAAACAAGCAAGTTTTAATGAAAAAATTGTGTGATAATTACTTGATTAAAAGTAACATCTTATATTTCCAAGACAATTTCTATTTGTAGATTCCTTAACCAATACCCTGAGGGCATCGGTTAGCAAGACCATTTTCAAGATATGGTGCGTCTAATACGAACTTGTGGATCTTTACTATTTTTCGGTAAAAAAATAAATTTATAATAATAATAATAATAAATGAAAAACAAAATTAATATTTTCCTCCCCTCAAAAAATAAAATAATATTTTCGCATTTATCTCTCTTATTGGGACTAGCATTCATACGGGCATTGTGCCATCATTATGCTCTTTTTATTGCGTTAATTTATATAAATATAAATATATATAAACAAATTTTTTAAGGGGAGGAAAATATTATTTTTGTTTTTCATTTATTATTATTATAAAATTTATTTTTTTACCGAAAAATAGTAAAGACCCACAAGTTCGTATTAGACGCACCATAACTTGAAAATTACTCTTATCTCTTTTAAAATTGCTCATTCTCTTATTCCAGCAGGAGTTAACTCACGCTCGGCATTTTTTCAGATTGGTTCAATCACTTTTTAAGTTGGGTTAACCGATCTTAAAAGTGACAGCGTGAGTCAAGTCACGTTGAAAAATGCCGAACGTGAGTTAACTTTCGATGAAATAAAGAAATGAGCAATTTTCCCATATCTTTATATTGTTTGGTTAATTTTATAATCAACATAAATTAAGCTCCATGATAATAAATACGCTCCTTAAAAAAATTAATAAATAGGCAATACGCCAACGACCCAGAAAATTTTGTTTATAAGATGAGATTTTTTTTTTTTAAAAGCTAAGAAAATTATTAAAAACCAGCAAAAGTTTCTCTAGGATAAGGTGCATCAAAGAAAGCTAAAATATTGAGATGTTACAATAACACAAACAAGCTACTACACAATAGCCGAAAATAAATAATTACGTTAGAATCTGAAAGTCTAACAAAGGACTTAATCTTCAAGCCGTGTGCTCATAATCGAAAAGGCTGTAGTACGATTTAAACCACCAATAAATATGAAGTTTAACCTTTTTCAATAAAAATGGAAGTTGTTTAGTCTTATTGTGAAAATGCCTCCTATTGTAATCCTTCCAAAAAAAAAAAGAATTGAAATCCAAATTATGTTAAAAGCCAAACGGGACTTATTGGAAAAGCACTCAAGACCTCCAAACTGAGTAAAATATTAATGTTCAGTGAACGAAGCATGAAGAGCCGTTGAAAAACCTAGCCAATCTGGTATCAAGAGCCAAAGTTGACTGTAAAAAAACACAAGTAAAAAACAAATGGTCTTGATCCTCCACCAAACCACAAGCAATTGTGCATAAAGAACTATTGTAATCCAGAATGTTTCTCCTGAACATATTCATTTTAGTTGCTAATTTATTCAGGAACAATCGCCAAATAAAAATATTAACCTTAAGAGGAATTTGCTTAAGCCACAAAACATGATTAAATCGGTCATCAACACCAACTTCAGAAGTTGTCAGATGATTATAAGCATTTTTGACTGTGTATCGATGGAAAAAATGAAGCTTATAAATCCACCTGTCACTCAAACCAACCTGCAAAACATCAAGTGACACTGCTCCGCATACTCCCTCACCAACCCCTCCTCCAATACAAATAATATCTTACGCCACTCCCACACTTCACCATTAAACTCCCAACCCAAAGAAAATATCTCCGCAACTACTATCTTATTAGTTATTGGAATATGAAATTCCAACCTCACATAGGCAAAACACATTACATTTTAGGCAAAATTACATCAGAGGTCCTTTATCATATTTATTTGTAACACTTAGGTCCTTTATCTGAATCCTTTTTTTTTGGTTACAAATCCTTTAACTCTTAAAATACACACACATTAGTCCTTTTATTCATTTTTTATTTAAAAAATGTTCAGGCGGATTGCCACATAAGATTATTAATAATATTTTTATTTTTAAATAATTTTTTCATTAAAAATAACCCATCAAAAACCAACCTTCAAATCATCATCTTCAATCTACCTTTTTTTTTTTTTTTTTTTCATCTTCAATCTTCATCATATCTTCTTAAACCTATATGAATCAAAACAAAATCAGAAATCCCTAAATTTTAGTGTCTCGAATTAACATCCTGAAACACACAAATCCTACAAATTGAACAAATCGATGTTGACATTGCAAACTTCAACAAACGCCTCCATGGCTGCACATTTAGGAAGAAAGCTCCATGGCTGCACAATAAGGATGAAGCTCCTAAAGCACACACATCTTGAAACATCATATAGTTATCCTATTTTTACATTCTCAATTTGAAATTCATTCAATTTTGATAAAAAAATTAATTGGGGTCAATTTGCGGTGATGGACTGGTATTGAATGCTGCAACAGGTAGAGGATGGAACACGGACTATAATTGGAAAACGTCAATGGTTTAAGCACAAAGGTTATTGATGATGAGGGAGTTTTGTTCTTCGGATGAATTTCAAATCAAAACCCCTTCAACATTTTTTTTAATAAAAATGAAGGGGCTTTTGCTGGGTTCTTTTTAATGAAAAAATTATTTAAAAATTAAAAATAGAAATATTATTAATAATCCTATGTGGCAATCCACCTCAACATTTTTTTAATAAAAAAATGAATACAAGGATTAATGTGTGCATATTTTAAAAGTCAAACGACTTGAATGGAAAAATAAAAAGATAAAGAACTTAAGTGTTACAAATAAATAAGATAAAATATCTTTTGGTGTAATTTTGCCTACATTTTAATTCAAATTTTTTCTCTTCAAAACTAACCAACTACTACTTAAAGAAAAAACTAGTCAACTACTAAAGAAAAAGTTAACAATTAATAATATTATATTTGTGTGTCATTATAAAAGACAAACATGGTTTGTTTTAATTTAAAAGTCATATTTTATAAAAATCATATTTTATAATCTTATAGTTTTAATCAAAATTTTATAAAAAAAATCATATTTTATAATTTTTAAATTTTAACGCAATAAAAAAAGCGGAAAAACGAGCACTGAGTGTCCATCATCTTTTTTGCTAGTACACATAAAATATCCACATTATTTATACTATCAATTTAGTTTAGTTAAAGATTTAAGTTAGAGTCTTGCTAACCTGTCATGAGGGCAATGGTTAAGGAAACTATAAATAGAAAATCTGTCTTGAAAATATGTTTTGATTTTTGATGAAGTAATAATTACACAATTTTTTTTATAAAAAATTACTTATTTTGGTTACTTAATCAAATGCTTTATGTACTGTTTAACTTTCTCCTTTAGGTTATTATTATGGAAAATGCTATGATGAAGTCATGAGAATGACTTTTCTGGTGAAGTTAACACTATAACATCAAAAGTTTAATGAATAACACCCCACTCTTTGTACAATGGAATCAAAAGTTCAATCCCTGTAGTATCATCAATTCATCAGATTAACAAGACTACACTTAATCTAATTTTATCATATCTTGTTTTAGGTGTAACACCCCACAAAGTGTAACACTTAAGACTGTCACATAATATCATTAACTTTGTTTGCATGTTAAAGACGCCAACAATAAAATAGTACCTGTAAGTCCAAGATGTTGCAAGCATTACTAGTTACTATTGATCATTATTCAGTAATCAACAATTTAAAAAATGAATCAAACATTAAGATCAAAATTAACTTTTTCAAAAAAAGTCAGTTTTCCTAACTACATCATAGAAACTCTGTTATTATATTTTGGGACGAAGAACTTATTGAATAACAATAAACGTTCTTAAAAAACAAAGCAAGCTTGAGATTAAAAATGGAAAGTGTCCATCAGATTTAAAAAAGGATTTAATGCATATACATTAGTAGTGTAAATATATTTTACATTATCAGTTAATCACAATGATCAAAATCAATAGAAACATCGGTAACAAAAAAAAATCAATAGAAATATCGGTAACAAAACAAAAATCAATGGAAACATAAATTCAATTAATCCAATATTTGTCTAGGAAGAACTTTTCTGTCAAAAAAACAAATCTAGGAAGAATTCACTTTGTTGGCTGCTATGAAATATAAAATTCACAATGCTATCCTTTTTCAAAAATATTAAATTTATTTATGACATGCCTTTCAAACAAGAAAGCGTAACCGTTCAAAAAACAAACAAAAAAAGCTAAAAAACCAATTGATGAATAATAGTTTTACTACCCTAATTTTGGTAACTAAACCTAACCAACTTCAACTCCCTTAGCATGCAGCCTCAACCTTAAAATAAATGCGTGTCTGTGTTGGAAATAAAAACTGAAGTGACAGAGAAGATTTTCTTCCGGTTAAAGCAGCTAGGTTGGTTAGTAAAATTGACCGGAAGAGGGAAAGAAGGAACCATTGTTTCTTCAATATGTTGTGGCACTTGATTCTGAGAAGTGTATGATGTTGTTGATGAGATTTGAGAGAAGGAAACATTGTTTTGGTTTCTTGAAGAAGCATATATTGCTGCGATCATTGAGTCTCTCCGTTTTGCAAGTTCTCCTGGCTTTAGCATTTTGCATGGCTAGCTTTGGCTTTATACATTTTTTCTTTGTCATGGCTGTAACTATTCAATAATAAAGGTGATGATTTTTTGTGAGAAAGGGTGTGAGGGAGTCACAATAGATAGGGCTTCAAAGGGTTAGAACTTCATCCCGTAACAAACTCTGATCTAATAAAGTATTCAAGTTATCGCATTATAAACTTTTTATTTTTTTGGTGGTGAAGTTATCTCATTATAAACTATTTATGAAGGAAATCTCGTAATAATAAATAATATAAGTACGTGTATTTTGAAAATTCATAACTAACTTTTTCTAATGATTTATTTCAAATATTTGACTTCCGTTCTTATCTTTTTAATTTTTAAAAAAAATTGAAATCAAATAATTATGAATCACTATATATAAGATATTCTCCTTCACCATGCACATATTGTCTTTAACTGCGGGTTGTTTTGCTTCATGGCTGTGTCAAAACTCAAAAGAACTTAATAGGTCTATATTGGGTTGAAAAAACTAAAAATTTTGATTCCAAAAGAACTTACTAGGTCTATTGGGTTGAAAAAGCAATATTGTTACATCAAATTTTGAAACTCTTTGTAAAATGAATTCTTGATTCATGTTGTTGCCTTTAAGATCTTTGTTAGTGAGAAATGGTGAAGGATCAATCTATAGTGTTTCAGTGATATTAAGAATCTTATAGTCTCTGGTATATATTTCACGTGGCTGAAGTTTATGTGAGTTTTCCTCTAAAAAAACGGTAAGTTAAATCATCTCTATTGTATCAAGTATGACAATTAAAAAGCATTGTATCCTAACTATAATATATGGTATACCGAAAGATTTTATAAGGATATATGGTATTTGTGTCTTTATAAAACAACAATAACGTCGTTGAAATCACAATGGTGGTATATATCAAAGATGATGATAGCCAATATCAAATTGGTGGAAGGTTAGCAGTGGAGATTCTGTACTTGAGTTTTTTTTATTTAACCTGGATCTTCAATTTTAATTTAAAAATAGTTAAATCTAAGTTGCATGCTTCCACAAACCTATCACGCGTAACAAATGTGGTACCTACACTACCAAAGTAGGCATTATTGGCCTATTTTTCGCATGGATCCAGTAACTCTTTCTAACCGGCTCTAACATCTTTTGATTTTGGATTTGGAAATTAAAGCTCTCAAAAAAATCAAATTTTTATTTTTGGTTAGCTAGTCACAATTCGGTGCCTCCACTCTCCTTACTTAATCATAGAAACATTGTTACAACATGTTTTCGGTGCAATCTCCATGAAGAGACTTTTCTTCATTGTGTGTGATTGTCAATAGTCGAAAAGCACTTGACGTTACGCAGGTTTCAATTACCCAAACTTTTTCTCTACCATGATTGATTGTAATTGGCTTAAGAATGGTGTTTTGGGTCCCAATTCATTTCTTTTTGCAGTTGTTCTCTGGTAGTCCTAGCGCCACCTAAATAGCATGTGCTTCAGTAATGAAATTTGGTCTGTATCATCTCTTATTCAACATTCAGAGTTCGATTCGACTCACTCATTTTCAGCCATAATGGAAGTATTAGGAGTAAAGTTGAGGAACAACTATTGGGCTTGAATAGTTTTCCCCAGAAAAATTATTCATATACACCATTTCTTACCTCCAATATACACCTCCACGTGACATAGTAATATTTTAGTAATCTGACCTTACTACCACTCTTTCTTTCATATTCTCTCTTCTCTCTCTTAACACTGAACTCAACACCACCATCACCGTTGTTATCTCCACCACCATCGCCGCCTCTGTTAATCAGATCCAACATATTCCACATGAGTTTTCACCAGCCACGGCGTTGTTGGATCTAAAAACCATCGCCGTATTCATTCTTTGGAAGAGTAGATAAGTTTTATAAAATTCTAATAAATTATGCCCAAATATGAAAATTTGAATGGTTGTGGTGGTCGGGATTGCACTTGAACCTTTGAATGAGAGGATGGAGGACGGGTGGTGGTACAGTGGTTCTCCAGATCCGATGAGGAGAAAGAATATGACGGAGGTGAGGGAGAGGGGGCAGAGAGTGTGGCCGGCGGGAGGGGGGGGAGAGAGAGAGAGAGAGAGATAGGCGATGATAGTGGTGAGATTCGAGTACAAGGTGAGAGTGGTGGTGACGAACGGTAGTGGTAATGGAGGGTGCCAGTAGGGAGAGAAAGAAGAGAGAGAAGACAGAGACATGAGCATTTAATGGTTTTTGTATTATTTTGTGTGTGGATGATTTCACACAATTAAACTGGGTTCCATTCGAGTGACATTATATTTTGGTGATTTTATCTCTACCTTCCTCCTAACCAATCATTCTCTCTCATCAACATAATTTATTTTAATCATGTATCACTATCTCTCATAAAAAATATGTTAAAGTCATCAATGTCACCAAACTCTAGTGTGCACCCAAATAGGTCATGTGTCATAGTTGTATGTAGGGGTCAAAGAGGTGTATGTAACCTAAGAGTGTGCATATATCAGGATCGTTCTATGGCCGTGTTCCTACAACAAAGATTAGATTGGCTCTACGTTGTTTTATGTGAGATAAAAAAAAAACGTAATAACCACGAAAGAAAATTGTTTTTAAAATGCTTTACACCAATTTGTTTTGTGGGTGTTATATGCCATGTCATATTTTCTAAAAAAAAAATGCCATGTCATATATAGCACCGTACAACTTTTTATTGAAGAAGCACCGCACAATTTATAATGTTTGATAAAATTAGTTGCTAAATATTTTTATATTTTTTTCTCAATAATTAGTTGCTAAATATAAACTAACATCAAATGATAATAATATAAGCTATAAGCTCGTAAGTTCCATGAATAGGTCATTAAATTTACTATCTTCCTGTTTCTATTAACATTTTTAGATTATATAATTTACATGTTATTTTTTGCAAGGGAAAATGTTATATAAAAAAATTGGAAAATTTATGTGTGATTTCTCCAAAAAGAAAACATTTAATAAAAAAATCGATGAATTCCTCTAAAAAAAGGAAATCAATGAACTCACTAGTACTCTCAAAACCATATGATCTTATTTTTCAAAAAAAATAAATAAAAAACACACAAAACTTATTTTTAAATGTCCAATCTCTAAAGCTTGTCCCTTATATATACCACGTCAAAATCAAAACGAATATAAAAGTGTTTGTCTTTCCACATTTTTATTGCGTTTAATTGTATGTTTGGTTAAACATTTTTTTGTACATTATCAAATAAAGATTTAAATCATATTATTCTTATTGTAGTGGAATTATTTTTATTATAATAGGATTTAACTTGCTTTTTAAGTAAAAATTTAAATATCCTTCAAAAATCAAAAGTAAAAATTTAAATAATATTATATAAAAATATTTTTATAATTAAAGTTCAACACCTTCAATTCAAGTTTTGACGATCAGCTAGGATTCTAGCAAGAGCGCCGTTTATCACCAAATTTCAATCCATCGTTCTTCACTTCTCTTAGATAATTTGTTGGTTTTGATTAGTGTGAATTGCACCAGTTGTTTTTGAATTGGTGGCTTATTATTAGTACATCATTCAACTTTTAGTGTTACTTGTTCGGTGCTCCAATTGTTCCTTTACAACAAGTTGCTACAATTGATAATTGTATATCTCTATCTGATAAAGTGAGATCGGAAAAACTACACAATTGAATTTGTTTATTTTTATCATCTCAAGTTGTATCTTCTTCTTAACTCAGTCAGCTGCCATGTTCAACTGGCTGAGATGTCTGTTCCGGCAGCGCCCCTAAAGGTTGTGAGGGTTGTCACACCGCCCTCATCAGTTGCTTCTCCGATGATTTTGTTTGCATAGGCTTTGACTGCTTCGATCAAGGCTGTTTCCAACGACAATTTACCTCAACCTTTGATTCGAGGTGAAAGAGCTAGCATCAAGATTACGCCTCTATGTAAAAGGAATGGCTGTTTGTAAGACAAATTTGTGAGGTAGGCTGGTTCTGAATACAGGCGATAAGCCTTATGCGACCAAAGAATTCAGTCGAAACTCCAAAAACTTTGGAAGACAACAGGAGCATGGAGTATGATGTCTTTGGGAAGAGAGTATACTATGAATTTTTCTTTGCAATAGAGATGGATATGCTCACAGTCTGGGTTGCGGGCACAATCAACTTGAATCCGGTTGTTCTTCGACTGTTTGAGTGGTCCAAATATTTTAATATGCATACTTAGCGCAACACACATGCTTAAGTGTGGATTCGATTGCTTGAATTGCATCAAAAGTATTGGATGGAGCAGACACTCCGAGAGATTGCCAGTGCGATTGGTACACCTTTTTTGATTGACAACACGACGTCCAAGCGCTTGTTCGGTCATTATGCACGCATTCTAATTGATATGGATTTCTCTCGCAAGCTCTTTCACGAAATTATGGTTGAAAGGGAAAGGTACTCCTTTACAGTCGAAGTGGCCTATGAATGGTTACCGGATTTTTGATCTCACTGTCAGAATATAGATCATGATGTCACTGCTTGCAGACGACTTTATCCTAGGAAGGAAACAACGACACCTAAGGAACAAATTGCACAGGGGAAGAAGCAAGTCCCTGCAAAGAAGGTCACTTGGGTACCAATAAAAGATAATTCATTTGGCATTGGTTCCTCTGTAACTTTTGGCTCCTCAAAAGAAAATGATTCAGAACTGATAAATGCAGATGAGGAAATGGAAGTAGTCCCCCAACAATCAATGAATTCAGATGTTTTTGTTCAGAAAACAGTTGAGGCTGCACTTTTGGAGGAGGAAACAAAAATTATACCACATCCGCAACACCAATCCACAAATTCAGATATTCCGCTTCAAATACCACTTGAGGCCGCATCTTTGGAGGCTACCTTGAAGATGGATGCAGCGTCCCAATCCCAAGGAAAATATAGTATTGACCATACAAATGACATCCCGGTTGTAACACCAACAATTATGGTAACTCTTATTTCTTATAGCCTTGCTATTACTAATAATATTTTTAGCATACAACTTCAGAATGTATCTGATGAGATAGCTAGAAAGGATTTTGAGGAGAACCAAGAACATATTTTATCCCCAGCCAAGGAAAAAACATTAGATGTCAGTAGTATTGTGGCGCCAGATGGTGCTCCTGTAGACCCGGTGCTGCAGAAAGACTTAGATTTTAGGCAAACTTGGCTAGCAAAGGCTGCTGTGAAGGTGCCATTTAAAGAGGTAGTTTCAAAGTCTCGGGAAAAAAAAGAATGTGCAAAAGGCTTCATAGAAAACCCGCTCTCAGGGTCCTCTTCCTCCGTTTAAATGAATATTATTTTTTGGAACATCCGGGGGATTGGTAATAATGATTTATGGCTTGATACTACGTGGTTCACTATGTTGCCTTCTTCTTTGTTGGCGAATTTTGCTAAGGACAGAAATGGGATGACTAATTATAGATTTCCTTAGTTATTTCGGTCCCTTGTTTTTCCTGTATATATTTATTTTTCTTTTGAGGGTTTTGGCCTAGTCCTCCCTTATTGTAAATATTTTTTCCATTTTTAGTAATTATACGTATTGGAAAGGCAATAGAGGATGGAGGCTTCTGTTAGGTGTCAACCTAGTTGGGATGCTTCAGATTCTTCCGGATGCCTAACACTTTTCTTGGCCTATAATAAAAAATTATAATTAAAATAATTTAAATGAAAGATATATTTTGAAAAAATAAAAAGTCAACTTAAAATCATATATATTTTATATAAGTATAGATAGATAGATATAGAATAAATTGTCCTATTCCTACTTCCTGCTCCTCAGTTTTAACTATCCCATGTGAAAGGAACTGATCCTTACAAGAACTTTATCGTTTAAGCCACCCATATTTTGTTCTTCTCACTCGTTATATTCAATCATTCATGAACCATAACGCAAGTATAACTTATCCAAAATCAAAGCTATGAGAAAAAGATACAGTAGGTGTTTGAAGACAACATAAAAGACAAGAAATTAACACAATGATCTACCAGGTTATTGTTAAGTTAAAAAATTCATAAAACCATAAGATAACAAATTTATTAAGATATATAGACCAAAGATTAGTAAAGCATACATTGACAGGGAATATTCTCTTTTGTTCAATACAACAATCAAAACAGGACAAAATCCAAATACTATATACAACAAGGGCCATACTAATTTAACATGGCTTCTAAAATTTTAACTAGGTAACAAGTACTTGAGCCAACACATTCAATTATATAAAGGAATAAATTATTTTGTCATTTTATACTGACAAAAAGAGCCATGCTTTAAGCAATATCAATTATAGTGGTAATTGTATGGTTATAATTATATTTACTATACTTCTTTTGTTTTTAACTTTGTCACGAAATTGATTCATATATCACTAGTTTCTTTCAATATAGGCTGTGACTGTTAGTGAAAACGAAAGAGAAATATTCTTCAAGCACAGATGAGCTGTAATATCGAGGTACATTCCCATGTTGTGTTTCCAAGGAAGGGAAAGGAAACAAAACAAAATTTTACTAAGAGTTTTATATGGAAATTGTTCTAGTGTGATTCCAAGTTATAAGTATTTGTAGCTAATGAAATGTGACATTTTTGTATGATTATGGATGTGAGCATGTGTAACGTGTTGGACAAATAAAACGGAATATAGGTCCCATTTATTTCTGTATTCATTTTATTTTTTCTGAAGAGTGGTTTCCTAATTTCCTTTTATAATATATATAGTTGTGTGTTGTACTTGTAACACAGTTATAATATTGCATCATTTAAATTAGTTAGTGAAGGTACGTGTTATATTTTTGTTGTTGGGTTGATATGTATGTATCATATTCATATGCATACTACACAGATCCAAATCCATATATCATGGAATTTTTCTTCATAATCATCGGTATAAAATAAAATTATTTTTTAAACATAAAAGTTGGCTTTATTTTCACTTATCTCAAAATTTATTTTACACACTGCAAATCTAATACCTTAGTTGAGGATGTTTCAAACTTGTAAGTATTGATTGGATCGTGATTGAGAGGTCTATGTGAAGTATATATATTTATCTTGAAGTAAATAGTGTTGTTGATTGGTCATCAATTGGCAAACTATATTCAGAATCAACAATGCCCTCTATCTCTATCACCTCTCAAGTGGGTTGTTATTTTTGTTGGATCATGAAGGGAGTTTGGGATCCACATCGAATCAAGAGCAACCATATAAATGAGTTATACATAATATTTTAACCTAAAATCTTAAGACATTATGTATATAGGTCATCTTATATATTGCTTAACATTCACTTTCTCATCCAATGTGCATGAAACTTCTAACCCACACTTGCAACGACAGTCTCCCCTCACTACTGCTGGGTCTTAACGGATAATCCACATTGAGGCAATAGTAACCACAAAAATGAGTTGAACATAGTATTTTAACTCAAAATCTTAAGACATTAGGTTATGTATATATGGGATCATCTCACTTATATATCGATGAACATTCACTTCTTTTTTTACCTAATATGAAACTTCTATTCACAGTTGCCACAACATACTACGAGGGATTTCTTTTCCTCACAAAGTTAGATAGTAGTTTTTGCTTTTGGCTTAGCCTATTCTCCATATAAAAACAAAAGAATAGACAATTCAAAATTGTCAAACCCACACTTGAAATTTATTGATATATTTGTCAAACTTACACTTGAAATATTGTGATGAATATAAATAGATGGAATAAAACCTAAATTCACTTAATGGAGATATAGATAAATTAAAATGAATACATTTTTGGTGGTGATTTTAATAAAGGAAAAATCTATGGTGAAGTCATGAGAATGACTTTTTTGATGAAGTTAATCATATGGCCAATCATTGAATATATTGTTTTGCTTAATCAAAATTCATCTTTTCCAAAATTTACATTCTCGAACCGTAAAACCGTTTCTCTCCAAAATTCATCTGCTTAATCAAATCTCTTTCTCTCCAAAATTCATCTTCTCCGAAATTCATTATGTTGTAATTCTGTATGTCATATGTTCCAAGTTGGTGTTATGCTGTAATGAACATAAGCTAAGTTGAGGCTTTTAACTATTGGTGTTAACCAAACAGTACCATAATCGTAAAAAATTCAATCAGGTTTTGATGTTTTGAGAATCTCAATAATATCATCTTTAAGACATTGATAAGCTAGTTCAAGGAATTTGTTCATGTTTAGTGGAATGTCCATGGTGTTTTTTGCATCTAGTGGAAATTGCTCTACGTGTGGCAAAAGACAACCTTAATAATTTGATAAATGGTTCAATGATTTTGGATGTTTTGACAAAGGAAAAAAATGAAGAACAAAATGACTTTTTCAAAAAAGTCAGTTTTCTGACTTCACCATAGAAACGTCCTTTAATAAAAGCATACCATACTAACTAGTTGGACATGATTATAAATCAGTGCCGATGTCGCAAAATCAGACAAATTAAACCATATAAGTTTGACGGAGTCGACTAGGGCAAACTTGGATGGTGAAATACAATGTAGGGAAAATTGCAAAAAAGAAGAAATAAGGTAAAAATTACATGAAGGAATGAAAAAGTAAGAAGAATCCCTTTCACATTTTGTTTTTATTTTACTTACTTTATTGTCTTTTTCTGTCGTCAACCAATTGATTAACCTAACCAAAACATCACCATTTTTTTGGTTCAAAAAAAAAACATCATAATTTTAGTTGGGAACAAAAACAATATTTGGTAGTTAGGAAAAGAATATAAACCTTTTATCCAACTACTACATATCCGTTTTATAGTCAAAACCAACCAACAAATACATCTGTCTTCTAAAGCATACAACTAAACTACCTACTATGAGTTACTCTATTTTCCTTGATGATAGAAAATACCAAAATTTAATTCAGGCATCTATGTCAACACTATCAATTAAGCAAGAAAAGACACTTTTGGCATGTGGTTGATTGATAAACCTAACTGCTCTTGCTAGTAGCTGGGCTTAGGGATCTTGAATTTCTATAAAATAATGATTTTTTTTATATAAATTAAAGTTGTGGTCACATGTCTCTCTACCTACGAACTCATTATACAATTCTATTGTCCTACGTGGAATTCCATTTCCAATTATATAAAAGGATCCCATGCTCCAAGAAAAATATTGTTCTCCAAGTTCAAAAATACTCCATACCTATAGGGACTTGTATTTATTTTGGCATGACAAGTACTCCTGTAATTTTAAATTATATTACAAAACCCTATAAATCTCTATTGTGCTATGTGTTTGAAGATTCATTGCATGGAAAGTTTTGGGACCTTTTTAATGCATCTTTAATAACTTAGTAGGTTTGTCGAAATTATGATAAACATAGTGACACGTTTTGATTTCGTCAAACTTATATAATACAAAACATGTACTTCAATTGTTTTCTCTATTTTGGCCGAAAACCTAAACCCTTGCATGGCTCGATGATTATTATTTTTCCATTCTGTAGTTATATCAAAGATGAAATTGAATATTTATTCACTTCGTGGAATTTATCTTTTTTCACTTCATGGATTTGATGAGTGGTTTCTCTATTTTGAAAATTAACAGTGACCTTTGGTTCGATGAATGAGTTTACAATGTTACACACCATGAAGGGTCACCACATTTGCATGGGGAAAAATAACAACCACGATTGGTTATAATTCGTGCGTTATGCATTTAATATACATCCAAGATGCAAACAATGTTGAAATTGTACTAAAGTTTATGCAAACGTTTCTTTCAATCATTATTAAAATGCCTAATAATAAGAAACTTCAATAAGTTTTCAAAATAAGTGATTGTAATCGTTAACCACATTTTTAGAATAACGGTAGTATTTGAATCAAATTTCATTCCCCACAATCCTTTTTATATCGAAGTTCTACATTTAACAGTGATTTTTTTTTTATCAAGAAGAAAAAAAAGAACAAAACCAAACTACAATCTCAAGCGAGCAACTTCAAGAGCATCATCCAGAAGGGAATGATGCAGTTGAGAATGACAAACAATCCAAGACTTTAGAGCATCCGAAGAAGAAGCACCATGTTTAGCAAGTCAATCCGCACACTCGTTGCCCTGACAGAGGGTATGATGAAAATTAACAATCCAATCTTGATGTTGCAGTTGGACAATCTGACTAATTATAGGAGCATGAGGATGATGAGCTTGGACATCCGACATGATTAAATCAAGAGTCATCCTAGAATCTGATTCAAGAATAATGTTCATGTGGCCTGCATCATACGCAATACGAAGACCATGAAAAATGGCATACAATTCGGCCGTCAAGCAAGAAGTAATACCACAAAATCCAGAAAAACCCAACAACCAATCACCATTATTGTTTCTAATAAGACCTCCAAAACCTGATCTTCCAGGATTAGAAAGAGAACTACCGTCAACATTAACTTTGATGATATTATTCAAAGGAGGAATCCATTTAACTTGTCTAATGAGTTTTTGAAGTGCATCATTAGAAAGGTGCACCACCACATCTGAATGAAGAGAATAAACATGGCTAAGACAAACCCAATTTACCCAATCATTTCCATTGAAAACCTTATGATTCCGTGTCTTCCATAAGACCCAACATGTAATAACGAAGATATTACCATTAGGAGCAAGGGCATAATGTTTGAACCACCAATTAAAATCCTGAGCATTGAAATTTGTATCTTTGTTGAACAATAAGGCATCCCAGATCGCCAATGAGAGAGAGCAATCTCTAAAGGTATGAAGAAGTGACTCAATACTAGCTCCACATCTCTTGCATGATGAATCTGAGGTTAAATGTCTATCAGCCCGAGATGCATTCGTTGGAAGGCTACCATGCATAGCCAACCAAATAAAATGCTTCAGATTCTCTGGGAGGTTGAACTTCCAAATCCATTGTCATGTTTCCTGTTGAGTCGGACCTGCAAAAGAAAGAGAGTTTGAAGTTAACCACTGATAACCACTCTTAACAGAGTACATACCTGTTGGGGAATGAGTCCAAATCTTGATGTCTTGGGAAGACTCGTCGATGAAGATACTTTGAATTTGGAGTTGAATATTGAGAGGTATCTGAGTTGTGGATGAGAGAAATTCCAACGGCTGTGATGGTAAATGTCCCTCTGTCTCAAGTTAGTTTCACTAATATGAACATAAGAAACAAGATTACAAAGATAATCATCCTCCAACCATTTGTAATACCAAAGAGAAACCTCTCCTCTTCCAATTATAGTCTTGAAACCAGATTTCAAAACTTCAACTGTCTTGGTAATAGCCTTCCAAACACAAGAGGACCCCTGCAAGATAGGTAGTAATAAGAAAAATAATGAAAAACAAAACTATATAAAAATAAAAATAGGTAGTATTTCAGTGCGTGTTTACATGCACCGACAATAAATTATTTTGAAAAAATTAATTTTTGTTTTTTTTGTTTAAAACGGGTTGACTTATGTAAACAAATGTTAACTAGTGTCCGGGATACTGGTTAAGGAAGCCAAATGTAGTAATCTTACATTAGAAATTGTGCATTCAAGGTCTTAAAGTATAAAAAAGTGACATTTTTAATTTAAAACTTTCTATTTTAACTTCCTTAACTAGTGCCCCAGGGGCACCGATTAACATGCATCTATAAAATATTTCAGTGATTTAGTTTGGACACATAAATGTAAAAGTGATTTGTACTATAAACTATAAAATATTTCAGTAGAAATCA
Source organism: Medicago arabica (assembly GCA_946800305.1). NCBI lineage: Eukaryota > Viridiplantae > Streptophyta > Magnoliopsida > Fabales > Fabaceae > Medicago > Medicago arabica. Next base: position 54,076,335 of record OX326971.1, read on the forward strand.
TTTTTCACATAATCAATTCTACTAAAAAAATTCAAAATTAATTACATGCATCTAGTATCAACTTTGACAATATCGTGAATTTAACTTATCTGCTATGAACAATATGTAATATATGTAAGGTCCGGAATTCAAACCTCGACTACCACAAAAAGTATGAATTAAAGTGAAATCAAACACACTATTAATTGGGAATGATTATTCATGTCAAGTGTAAATGGGCACAAAAACAAGATCTAGTGGACAACATCGATCCTCAATTAAAAGCTGAATTAGTTAGTACTCCACCTTACATGGGGACATTAGGAAACTTCCTATATTGCTTACAAAGCAAATTAACTACCTAATTTTGCTTCTCATAATATATCCACATATGTGGGCATTTTGGTAAAATGGCTTCAAACCGATTAATGCACACTTGTGGTGTGGAGTTCAAATCCCCAGTTATTATAGTTCAACCATTGCATGTAAATTATTACTTTACGTGTGATGAAATCAATCAAAATTAGTGTAATCAAATTCAAAGTTTAACTTTTGGTCAAAAAAATAATTGTAGTTAAACCAAAATTGCATTGGTTTAACGGTTTAGATCAGATTTAACTTGAATTGTTTATTGAACTTGATGTTAAATAGGTGACACACGCGCCATTTTAGATACTTTAAGTTACATCGATCCAATGAACAAAATTACAAAAATGTAAGAGAGTGTATATATAAGTCAAAATGTATCTGTTTAAAGTGATTATGCCATTAAGAGCATGTAAGTACAATTATTAATATGGAATTAAAATTACTCATCTCTCTACTCATCATCACATGTGCTCAAGCCATGAATTTTCCATTTAGAAAAGAGACAAAGCTCGTTAGGATTAAGATGTGACGTTTTCTTTTCCATCCTCATTCCATGTCTTGTTTCTCCAACATCACAATCCAACCATACACACAAAATCAAATCCAACCGTTCAATACCACTTGTTCTTCCATCTTGTTCTTCTTCTTTTGCAATCCTCAACAAAAACATTCCACTGCACATATATTATTATCTTCAAACACACTCTCATCACTTTGTTCTGTTCTATCCTCTGTAACATTTTCATGGCTGCAGCAACTTCACAACAACCTTTTCAACAAAACAACAATGGTAGCAGCAACAACACTGAGCTTAACAGACAAGAAATTCAAACTGCCATAGCTAAAGCAGTTGAATTAAGAGCCCTTCATGCTGCATTAACTCAAGGAAATAGCCCAAGCCCAAGCTCAGTCCCACACAATGCTAGATTTCCATCTCCTTCCCCTGCTTCTCGCTCTGTTTCTCAATTCTCTGCTCAAGATTACCCTGTTTTCACACCAGTAAGAAGCTAATATTTATATTTTCTAATTTTTCTTTCTATTTATTTTTCCTTTAAATGGGTTTTGAATTTTATTATAAAAAAGTTATCTTTTTAAAAGTTTTGCTTTATCTTGCTTTTCATGAAACTTTTCAAGATTGACCTATTGAAGTTCAATGAAACTCAAAAATGATGTTCTTTTTGTTTGTAAAAATCAATGATGTTTTACTATATCAGTTAAAGTTTTAAATTGTGGTTGCGGTCGCGTAGTTCTTGATATTTTAGAGAATCGCAGTCAAATACAACTGATCGCGGCCTTAATTGCAGATTCATTGAAATTACATAAATATCAAAAACCTTGATGTCGTGTCGTGACACATGTTACGACATAGATTATGTTTTTGTGATGGAAAGTTAAATTCAAAATTTGTGAATAATTGACAGAGTTATGAAGATGAGCCACATCAAAATCCAACAAAAAGTAGAACAGTATCAGAAAGTTGGGATGAGAATGGAGTAGAAGGAGGAAACATCATAGAAAGTACCATAGTACAAGATTACAAGGACAAATCATGTTCAAGAAAGGTACTACCTTTTGGTTTTTCAACAAATCTAAACCAAGAATCACACATGTGTCCTATTGATGATACAAACTCAGTAACAGGTTCTTGTGCAAATAACATCACAGTTCTTCAAACATCACCTAATGAATATTTCAAATCTAGAAGAAGAAATAGTTTAGATGATGTTAAACCTTTGTCTTCTTGCAATAGGTGTAAACCTGCTTTGATAACTAGTGAATTTGACAACACAAAAAACAACAATAGGAGTTCTAATATTGTTGTTCCTCTCACTGATTCTCATGCATCCTTTCAAACACAACACAAAAGTAAAGGGATGATTTCATGGCTTTTTCCTAAGTTTAAGAAGAAGCACAAGAATAAGAATGAGAGTTTTTCACCAAATAGAACAGAATCTGAGGAAGTTTCTCAGATTCTTAATAAAGACATGGGAATTATGTCAATTGAGATGTTAAAAAGAGAGCTTATGGAAGCACATGAGAGTAGAGATTCTGCTATAATTGAAGTTTCTGAGATGAGATCTTCATTTGGTGAGCTGAAACAAAAGCTAGAGTATTTGGAAGGTTACTGTGAAGAGTTGAAAAAAGCATTGAAACAAGCAATGCAAGCAAAAGAATCTCCACTTTGTGATGAGAAACTTGGAATACCATTTGATGGAAACGGAGAAAATTTGATGATGCCGGTGAATGAAGATGTAATGGTAGAAGGGTTTTTGCAGATAGTGTCAGAATCAAGATTATCGGTGAAACAATTTTGCAAGACCCTTATAAGCCAAATTGAAGAAAATGATCAAACTTTGATAGAAAACTTGAACTTGCTTCTTCAACCATATAAGCTCTCATTGGATTCCAAATACTCAAAAGCAGTTCTTTACCACTTTGAAGCATTCATAAACAATTCTCTCTACCAAGACTTTGAGAATTGTGTGTTCCAAAAGAACGGCTCGGCGAAATTCTTAGACCCTAGACAAGATCGACGAGCGCAATTCTCGTCTTTTGTTGCACTAAGGAATTTGAGCTGGAATGAAGTTTTGAAAAAAGGTACGAAATATTATAGTGAAGAATTCAGCAAATTCTGTGACCAGAAAATGAGTTGCATAATTACTACACTTAATTGGTTAAGACCTTGGCCTGAGCCACTACTTCAGGCTTTTTTTGTGGCAGCAAAATGCATTTGGTTGCTACATCTTTTGGCATTTTCTTTCGCACCAACATTGGGAATATTAAGGGTTGAAGAGAATAGAAACTTTGATGGTTATTATATGGAAGATTTGGTTATTGATAGACAAAGATCACAAGGTCCAAGTAGGGTTAAGATTATGGTGATGCCTGGATTCTATGTTCAAGATAAGGTTTTAAGGTGTAAAGTTATTTGTAGGCATAAATCTAAATATTGAATTTGGAAATAGGTTTTATTTTACTGTCCATTTTATTTTGGTCTTGTTTAGACACTCTTTGCATAAGTTTGTAACTACCAAAATGTATGTTAATTAATGTGATCATGAATAATTGATAGTTTAAATTCGTTACGTTTGGTGTTGATTAGACCTTGGATGTTTGTGTTAATGAGCAAGGGATAATTTTGTTTCTGGCTTTATGTTTTGGTAAAAAGTTTGGTATCAAATGTCTAAAATTTATCTATAATATTATGAGTGGGAGTAGTTAAACAATCATTGACCAAAGTGCCAATACAATAAGGGGATTTTTTTTTTCCGGGGTTTGAACCTCAGACATTGCATAATAAAAAAGAGTAAGAGAATAGAAGTTTTTAACTTGTTTGATGAAAGTGGAATGTAAGAAATAATATAGCGATTTTGTTTTTTAATGAAAGGTGACTTATATATTTTTTTTTTGACAAAAAAAAAGTTAGGGAGATAATGCATACATATGTTTTTTTTTTTCAATAATTTACATCTTACTTCCATTAATGGCAATGGCTTGGAAATCTGAAAATGATTTTTTTTTTTTAAAATATTGAATCATTGTAGCTTTTAACTTAAGGCACTATGGTTAAAAGCCAGCAAAATATTTGTTGATGTATACTTCCATTTATAACACAAAAATTAAATGAAATTAATTATTGTGACATAGGGTTTATTGCTTTTCACTATCAAGAAAAAGTTCAAACCAAAGATGGTTTTCTGCATAGTTTTGAAACTCGGCTCGGACTGGTCGGACCAGGACGCGGTGGCCAGACCGGTTCGAGCCAACATTTGGATCGGTCATGCAGTTAACTCGGCGAGAACCGGTCAAAACCGGTAAAACCCGGTGACTCGGCCGAGTTGATGGTCAGACCGGTTCTTCCTTTTTTTTTTCTTTTTCTTTTTGCTTTTTACTTAACTAAAATTTGCTTTTAATTATCTTTTTTTCTTCAATTTCTGTCATAATAAGTTATTAAGCGCGGATTAATACTAATTAATACTCGGTTTAATACATTTAATACCGATTAATGCTTCAAGTTTGGACTTTTGTAGAAAAATCTGAAATATGAAAAAGTTAGCGACAAGAGGAATCAAACCGTGAACATTAAAATGAATGTTTGGAAGCTTAAGCACTACAACAACTTCTAATTGTTGTTACAAATTGAAATATATTATATATGTAAATATAATACATTTAAATTTTATAAGAGGAAAGAACACATCATTTTTGTTTTAGAAAATCTACATATTATATTAATTTAATATATTTCCTATCAACAAAATATAGTTGTACAAAGATTAAAATACATATTACATGTCAGTTTTTTTAGTTTTTAAGTGAACAAGTCATCGATTAAATCCGATTTAATCCGGTTAAATAGTTATATAAATTTAATCTCAAGACCAAGTTATCTAACCGAGTCATCCGAGTTGATCCGGTTCAGTCATGCGGTTTGACCAATGACTCAGTGGTTCGACCATTGACCCAGTGACCCAGTACCCCTGCCGAGTCGATGACCGAGCCGAGTTTTAAAACTATGGTTTTCTGTTCAGCTAGGATTTGCAAAACATGTAATTATTTCTCTAAAAAAAAACTTTTCTCTTCAAAACCACCACAAAATATCTTTAGAGTCGGTTAAAAAATAAGGGTGGTAAAACAAGTTCAGTCTAACTAACAAACCCGTTTATTATTTTAGGGATAATGATTTGAGATTTTAAACGCTACGTCCCTACCACTCATATTGGTCTGCCCTACTTGACGAGTTGGAAAAATGTGGCAGTGATTTAACATTTTTTTCTTCCTATTTTGACGGGAAAATTCAATCACACATATATATTTATAATATTTTTTGTTTATTTTTTTGTTATTGGGAGTTTTAACTCATTTTACCTAAGTTACCCCGCCCTGCTATAGAAGAGATGATTGCATGTCGAGGCAATACGGAGCGAGTTGGTTAGTTTTTGCCACCCTCGTTAAAAACTAATTTAAAGGGAGAACTGTGGGATTAACCTATGCTATCATCTATGACGGTAACCCATTTTATCAACTGATTGCTCTCGTCATTAGTCAAACCTTATTTATAAGTAGCTGCATTAGAGACTTATGCCTCCCAACTTTGCTACATATTATTGATTTCTAACTTCTCTCTATTTTTCCTTTGAATTTGATCCTTCAAAATCATTTCCTCTTTCCAAAACAAACTCTAGTTTCTTACTCTTATTTTGATTCTCATAGCCGAGTCCACAACTATGGAAGCATTTGAAATTCTAGTTCGGAATCTTCTACTTAGAAACATAAACCCCCTAGATCAATTTGTTGTATTATAAGTATGGTGTTAGGGGATTGTTTAGATGTTATTTGAATAGTGATTATTTTGTTGTAAGAAAACTTAGAAACAATGTGATCATTCAACTTCAGGAGTGTGATGTTCGTCTTGTCAATGCCGACCCTAGGCATAGGCCGGGGGTGTGACAGCCTAGGGATCATGCGAGTATGAGGCCCAATTTTTTTTATAGGTGAGGGGTGTATATAGCAAGTCTTGGTTTATTGGAGGTATATTTAGGAAAGTGCATCAAGAGGCCCCAAACATTGACTAATGAGTTGTCAAAGAAAAAATGGGCTAAAGTAAAGTTTGTTAATGTTTTAGCCCTTATGGTGCAACTTGTTATATATACACTCCCATATTAAACATATATTTCTATGTACACCTTATAATAAAATTGGCACTTTTTGTTTCTTATAACAACGGATGTTCCTCTCAAAAAACCAACGAATGTTATAATAGGTTTAAGTGTAAGGTGAAATGTTTCAATTACGAGTTTACTCTATGGTATTTTTTTCCCCTTGCGTTGTTTAGGGGTGTGTTGCTTGAGCGTTTGTTACTTGGTGGCCGGTTTCTTTTCTCAGAGTTTTAATTTTCTTTTAACCTTTATTGTTGAATATGCTTGTCTTTGGTGTTTTATCAACTTTTGTGGGTTGTTTGGCACTCTTTTTAGGTGGATTCTAGGGTGAGGGATCAATTAAGTCCTTCACCGGTGGACCACAAAGAAAATACCATAAGATTAAATCAATGGATCATATTTGTTAAAAATAAAATTGAGAACTACGCACATTTTTACACACAATCAAATCCCACTGACTTTTCCCTCTCCTTCCTTGTGTCACGCTGATCTCGTCGTCGAAAATCAATGGTCCATTAATTTAATCCAACTGTATTTTATTTATGGTCCACCGGTGAGAGGACTTAATTGATCCTCACCCTAGAATCCATCCTCTTTTTAGGGTGAAATTTGTTTTCTTGGCACAATCATACGCTGAGAGTTATTTTTTCTATTGATTTTGAGTAAAATATTAAATCATTTTGGGAAACAACTCATTCGGTCAATGGAGAAGAGCCTCCTAGCAAATATTGAGATCCATTAATCTTGGTGGAAAATATCTTTAAAATGTTTTTTTTTTATGGTAGATGAGGATAATGTTGGGAGAGAATCGCAAGAGAATTCTATTTCTTTTATTTCATTGATTTATTAAAGTCCTAAAATAATGCTAGTATCAATCAACTACATGACTTTGACTTTCACCCCTAATCAAGTTCATTCAACAAAGCATAGAAGTAGACAACAACCACCAATCACAAAAACAAACACACACACACACTCTGCATTTCCACAACAACCAACCAAACCAACAATGGCAGAAAAACAATCAATAATCCTATTCCCATTCATGGCACAAGGTCACATAATCCCATTCTTAGCCTTAGCCTTAAACCTAGAACAAAAATCCAAAAACTACAACATCACCATAATCAACACACCACACAACATCCAAAAACTCAAAACCTCTCTCCCTTCCAATTCCTCCATCAATCTCCTCCCTATCCCTTTCATTTCTTCCGACCATAATCTCCCACCTAACACTGAAAACACTGACACTGTCCCTTACAATCTTGTCATCAAACTCATCCAAGCTTCTCTTTCCTTAAAACCATCCTTCAAAGACATCATCCAAAACATCTTAACCCAACAACCTAACCATAAACTATGTATTATTTCTGATATTTTCTTTGGTTGGACTTCAACTGTTGCTAAAGAACTTGGTGTTTTTCATGTTGTTTTTAGTGGTGCTAGTGGTTATGGTTTAGCTTGTTATTATTCTCTATGGATGAATCTTCCACACAGATTCACTGACTCTGATGAATTTTCTTTAAGTGATTTTCCAGAAGCACGTTTGATTCAAAGAAATCAATTACCAAACAATATTTCACAAGCTGATGGATTTGATGATTGGTCGATTTTTCAAAGGAAGAATAATCTCTGTGATTGGGTCAACTCAGATGGTATTATTTTCAACTCAGTTTCAGAGTTTGACTCTGTTGGGCTCAACTACTTCACCAGGAAATTCAATATTCCGGTTTGGTCTATTGGACCGGTTGTTCTCTCAACCGGTTCAAGGGGTAAAGTAGGTGGAATAAACCCTAAAGCTTGTAAAGAATGGCTTGATACAAAGCCTTTAAATTCGGTATTATTCGTTTGTTTTGGATCGATGAACACGATTTCTGCTACACAAATGATGCAACTTGGAATCGCTTTGGAAAAAAGTGGAAAGAATTTCATCTGGGTAGTGAGGCCACCAATAGGTTTTGATATAAACTCAGAGTTTAAATATGAAGAGTGGTTACCATTAGGGTTTATGGAGAAGATTGTGGAGACAAAGAGAGGTATAATAGTAAATGATTGGGCACCACAAGTTGAGATATTGTCACATGGATCAGTTTCTGCTTTTTTGAGTCATTGTGGTTGGAACTCAGTGTTGGAATCATTGAGTCATGGTGTACCTATTCTTGGGTGGCCGATGGCGGCGGAGCAGTTTTTTAATTGTAAGCTGTTGGAAGAAGAGATTGGAGTTTGTGTTGAGGTTGCTAGAGGGAAGAGTTGTGAGGTGAAGTATGAAGATATTGTTGAGAAAATTGAGTTTGTTATGGGTGAAAGTGAGAGTGGAGTGAAGATTAGAGAAAATGCTTGTAAGATTAGGGATATGATTAGGGATGCTGTGAAAGATGGAGAAGAAGATGGAGTTAAAGGGTCATCTGTTAGGGGTATTGATGAGTTCTTATCAACTGCTGGAAAGAGCAATAAAACTACACTGAATGAGTGAATAATTTATGTTTTGAGGTCTGAAATTAGTTGTGTCCGGAATGTTAGAGTATCGAACCTATGTCAATAAGTTGAAAAAACAAATTTTCAACCAAGTGATTCTAGAATTACCGGCGAAACTAGTTGTGTATGATATCAGTTGAATCTATTTTCACCAAATTTGTGATTTGAGTGCCATGATTGTTTTTTATTTTCTATTTTTAATTATGAATGATATGCAAGTGTTTTATTGTTACAACTTACAAGCTTTGACTGAATTAAGAAGGGAAGTTTCTACTTCAGTTCAGTCACAAAAGTGTTTTTGTCAGCAAATCTATTAGATGGACAATTTGGTCCATGACAATTGACAGATGTAGTGCAAAATTTGGTTGATAGTTAGAAAATGCTTTTTTTTTTTATACTAGTATTGTAGTACTACTACTACCAGTTAAAAAATGCATGTTACTCTTCCTAGCATAGGAATCCAGCAAAAAATAAACTCTTATACTTGTCCTGCCTGAGTTTTTCTTCTTTGGGTCATTCTCATACTATCATGGTTTACAAGAACCTACAAGAATATGGAAATCATCTCTTTACAATATAAGTTAAATGTTCGTTGAAGTCATAATTACGTGTTTTTATGTAAAATTCCTTAGATATTGTTTCAATGGTTTTTGTTAACATTCTCTGTTTTGTTAAGGAAAGTTTCCTTCACATTTTGAACTATCATCTTCTTCTTAATATAAATGTAATCTAGTTTCCGAGTAAACTCTAGTCCTCTAAACTTTTTTCCCTCCTAAAAATGTATATTCATAACCCTGCTAAAGTTAACTAAATTTGCAAAGAAAAAAAAAATACTTTCACATCTTTGTTCCTTGCAAAGCATGTAAAATGCAACTAATTCTTATATATATTTTTTTGAAGAGACAACTAATTCTTATATATTGTTAGATGCAGAACATGTCATTGATATTCTCCTCCACGCTTCATCTACTTTATCTATAGGAGGTGTGTAAGATGCATTTTCTGCTTATGGTGGAATATGTTGGCAACAAAAAAATTGCTCAATATTGAAAGCATAATCCACTTTATCTATAGTAGGATTTAGAAACATTTTCGTCCAATCCGACTCAAATGTACTTTTAATTTGTGTTTGATTTCCCGTTTAAAACACACAAAAGTCCGTTTGCACACTTTTAATACTAACACTTAAACTTCTAGAAGCTTCAAATACTAACTTCTAAGTCAACGTGGTTTTTTGCTGCTCTTTTGATCAAACCACACTTTACAAACGCATTACCAAACAAACACTTAAACTTAAATTAAACTGGATGTATTTGACTACTTTTATATTCATAATTTAGTTAAAGGTATTAAAAATAGAGTTGTGTTATTTGAACAACCATTTGAATGACAACTTATGAGACAACCATAGTTTACAAAGAAAATGAGGTATAGACAAAAAAACCAAATCAATAAAAAGAGAAAGTAAAAACATTAAATGAGTGTGAGAGAAAAAATTATCACAAAAATTATCAAAAAATAGTTGCAAAAAATATAATTTCTCTTAAAAATATCTACAAGAATTACTGTACCATTTGTGGGTTAATGTCTTCTGAAAAACAAATCAAGTTGATGGATTATTTGGCCAATTTTGATCATTCCTTAGATAATCATTTTGAATTTTATATATTTTATGTATTATATCTTAATTTTCACTTGGCTGATTTTTCAGGATTTAGTGTTTTTATTGGGACTTGTCCTCGTAAATTTAACTCAGTTTGTGCATAACTCAGTTGATAGAGACAATATATAATTTTTTTTAAGAATGCATCATATATGTAAGGTCTGGGTTCGAACCCCAAACACCACCACAAACAAAAAGAGAGAATCATTTTTCTAAGAAAAAATAATAGATTTATAGGTTTTATGGGGGAGAAATTATAGATTATAAACTAAATTATACTCCATTCTTTACAAAATATAAGTAAAGGAAAGTGATTTCTCAAAAAAATAAAAAAAGTAAAAAGTGAAAAAAATTCATATATATATACACAGATATATGTATATATATATATATATATATATTTTTTTATATATAAAAACAGAGCAAAATCTAAAGAGAAAAGAAAACAGGCAAACTAACCTCAGAAATATCATCAAACAATAGATTCTGAAAGTCATTAGAGAAGTCTCTAGAATATGAAAATCTCGAAAAATCTATTGAAATGCTAAAATTAGCAAGCCAATCTGCACTTATATTGTCTTCATGTCAAACATGGGTAATTTTGACCGTCCAACTTAAACTCAAAAAATTTCAAATGCGCATGAAATTGCAATTTTATAATCATGTCGACCAAAATCTTTAAGTCACTCTCCACTATAAGATGAGTGATGTTCTCCCTCTACACTATGTCCAAACCTATATACATGCCCCACAATTCAGCGTAAAAAACATCACTCATTCCGATCTTCATTGGACCAAATTTTAATTAAAAACAATTAAGTTAATTTTATTTTATTTTGAGTCACTTTATTTATAAGCTTAGTACATGCTTTGGTCCCTTAACTTATTTTTGGATTTCAATTCGGTCCCCTAACTTTAAATTGTCACAATTTGGTCCCTTAAGTATACCTCTGTTTATTCGAGTGGTCCCTTCTGGTAATTTTTGTAAAAAACATTTAACTTTTTTGGAATGCTAACATGGACAAAGTTAACTTTTTTTGACAAAAACTAATAAAAGAGATTAAATTAAATTGAGACAATTTAAAGTTAGGAGACCAAATTAAAATCAAAAAATAAATTAAGTGCAGAGCATATATTAAACCTTATTTATATTTCGTAACAAAACTATAATTTGATCAATTTCTTTATTCGGATTTAGATAAAATTAAATACCAAAGCAGTCGCAACCCGCTGTCCATTTTGTTTCATCGTCGTCCGCTCTGCTGTCCACCGCGCCGGATCTCTATCAACAACCTCCGTCGTCTCACCCTCCCTTCTATCTCGAGGGTTCACTGTCCTTCTCTATAGTGGTACTATTTCGTTTCGTTTCTATTTTTCAATTTTTGAATTAGGGTTTTAAGACTAAGAATATAGTTAGTTAGTTACTCATTCAATTCACTCATAATTTCTCTATTTATGTTTCTGTAGATTTTCATAATCAATTTTCAGTTGCATCACCGCCATGGAGGTCAGTGTCATATTCATTCTCTTTTCCATTATGCTATACAGATTCATTTCTGATTTTGTTGTTATTGTTTGTCAATAGAAAAATGGAGCTGGTGCTGAAATAGTTGACATAAACAAGACTACAATTACGTTGGAACCGGAGAAGTCTACCGGTGGTGGACTCTATGTTCCTGGGAAGGATCGAGTGGTTTACGTCGCGCCAGAGAGAAAATCTCGTTTGGGTATTGCTTTCGTTTGTAATTCATTTTAAATTTTAAATGATCATTCAATGACACCATAGACCAGCTATGTTGTATGAGACACAGTGTTGGGTTGTAAAGAATTGCATTGGATGTGTAGTAAGACTATACGGGATAGGATTAGAAATGACAATGTTAGAGAGAGTTAGGGTAGCGCTTATACTAGAAAAGATGGTGGAAACTAAGATTGGGTGGTTTTGGCATGTAGAGAGAAGACTTGTAGATTTTGTAGTAAGGAGAGTAGATTAGATGGAGGGTAGTCAATTCACTATAGAGACAGGTAGACCTAGAAAAACTATAGGAGAAACTATTAAAAAAAGATATAGAGATTAATTAGTTGGATAGTGATGTGAAGAATTATAGAGGATTGTGGTGTTGTTTGATCCATGTAGCCGACCCTACTTAGTGGGATATTGGTTGTTGTCATTGTTGCAATGTTTTACTTATATTGGTTGTTCATATCATACATGATTTTGTGTCTTATTATGTTTTTTTACAATCTTAAGCAATGAATACTGAACCTTCTATTGTTTGTTTTAACGAATGGTTTAATAGGACTTGATACCCTTGCCATTGCAAAACGGGGAGAGTCTCAAAGTGATGGGGCATTCAAGGTGCCAAAAGAAATAACCACTTCGATTGCAGCTGCTGCAGAAGATGAAGATAAGTCTGAGCCCTCTGATGTTGTTGAGGAAAGTGGGCAGGCAGGTACACGCAAACATGCTCATAGAAGTTATCGTGAGACAACCAGTGAGACATCACGTGCAGGTATTCTTTTAGTTGTATGATTAATTTCCTTTTGCATATATGCTACGAGCATTTGGTTTTATGTATAACTATTTCAGTAATGAAACATCAAGCTGTTCTGAAGTGTACATTTCAACCTTGTTGAATGTCCACATTGTGGACTTAAAATTCAAATCCTACTGATGGGCATGAGTTAATCAAATGAAATTAGACTAACATGTTTAAGGGTAAACTGTAAAGGAAGTTTCTACATCTTAAGATCCTTAATCTGTCTGAAATGATGATTTAGAGTTGTCATACATCCACGTGTATTTTTTATTTTTTTTGTGTGTGTGTTGAATTTTGGTATTAATTTTTGTTTCTCAAGAAAAGAAAATAATAATGTCTAAGAATTCTATGACTTTGTACAGAAAGTTCTCTGACCGAAGATCACCATGCTGATACATACGGGAACCGTTCGACTGAGCGTAGGGGTTCAGATGTAAGATTATTCTCTCTTTCCCTTTAACTCAATAATTCCATTTCCGTGCCTTCTGTTCTAGAAAAAACATTTACGCACAGTAGTTCACTTTAGCATCTGTAGTTGTTTCATGTATGCTTGTTTGCAACTTTGTAGATTAATAATGCCAGCATAAAGTAAATTTTGGTGAGTCTTGTGTTATTCAAATGGGTACTCTTGCTAGCATATGCCCATAAGGCACTTGTTAATGAATAAAAAATAAGAAGTTTTGTATTTAAAAATACAACTTTTAGACTTTTAAGGAATTAAATACATAACTTTCAATACAATATTTCTATATTTGGTTCCGTAACTAAGCCACATAAGAAATCCCACCACTCTCCCAACATGTCTGATTTATGTTTTGTGTTTGTTAATTGAATCGAAGTGTTGGACTTGGATAGAAGTTTGAGCTCAATGTAAGCAAAATTAAATCGGAAGATAAAGAAAAGGGAATCAAAAGAACTTTTGCCCTAGATTAGTCTGTTACTTTTAAGTGGTTTTTTTTTTTTTTTTTTTTTTGGTTTTCTGATATGTTTTGAAGAATATGAAGTATACATCTGGGTTTTGGTTTTTATAAAATCCATAAAAATATTGCTTTTCCTAGTCTGTGTAATGAATAAATGTTTTTTGTTGCTTAATATTGACATTTCACTTTAAACCTGGCAGTTTTCACTTGATAAAATTCTTTTCATTTTTATGAAAGTGTGCTCCAGATTTCTAATTTTGATATTTCAATTTTGAAGGTTTCTGCTTCTCCTTCTGGATATGACAGGGATGATCATAGGAGTGAGAGGAGGCATTCTAGGGATGATTCAAGGAGTGACAGCCGGGAGGTCCGACATAGAAACAATTATGACAGTAAGGAGTCTTACTCAGGAAGGGATTCACGTAGTAGGTATTATGATCATGAATATGATAGAAAGCGAAACAGATATGAAGGTTCAAGGAGAACGCCTGGTATGTAATTGTTATTGTTCTGTTTTTGTAATTTATGAATTAATCCAAGTATTGAAGACAGGAATATCCATAACATCTCATGTCTGTATCTGCAGGCAGATCTGACTGGGACCATGGCCGATGGGAATGGGAAGATACTCCACGAAGGGACGGTGTCTCTAGTTCTAGACGTCATCAACCTTCACCATCCCCAATGTTTGTTGGCGCCTCACCTGATGCACGATTAGTTTCTCCGTGGCATACTCCTCATTCATCCTGTATGTTATTCCCATTTCCAAATATCATATTTGTTTTTCTAATGTCAAATTTTGATGTTTTTAATTCCTATATTTGACTCTGATGATGATAGTCTTTGAACAATAATTTTTTTTATTGCTGAATTGAATGTAGATAATTCACCTTCTCCTTGGGACCATGTTTCTCCGTCTCCTGTTCCAATACGGGCTTCTGGCTCTTCAGTCAAATCTTCTGTTTCTGGATATAATCGAAGGTCGCACAAACTCGCTTTTTCTTCAGAAAACTCAGATACATATGAGGTAATTTTGCACCTAACGTCTGTAGGTTTTTCGTGCATTTGATAGCTGATACAATACAACAATAATGTTTAGCTTTAATAATTTTATTCCTCAGGAGGAAATAGCAGATAAATCTGACTTGGGTGAAGAACACAAGTATGAGATTACTGAAAGCATGCGTCAAGAGATGGAATATGATGCAGACCGAGCATGGTATGTAATTTAGTTTTGCAAATTATTTTGAATTTTTTTTCTTCAGTACTTGATACATGTGGTATTATTTATTTTTGAATCTTATTAAGATTATTTTTATGAAGGTATGATAGAGAGGAAGGCAGCGCATTGTTTGATTCTGATAGCTCTTCACTTTTTCTTGGAGATGAGGCTTCATTTCAGAAAAAAGAGGCCGAGTTGGCCAAAAGACTGGTAACTTCTAGGAATTCAATTATATTTTCAAACTAATTTATCCTTCACTTGTATGTGCTTGATTGTCCGCGTTTGGTGCTTCCTCTTCATGCTATTATTAAGTTGTAAGTAGGTATTCTGTCAAATAAAGTTGTTACGTATGGAAGTTAAAGATAATAATTGGCCTCAAGGAGAGCCGGTATATTTTAATATTGAACAGTGAACAGGTTCTATATTTGACATGATAGCATGGAATTTTTTTCGTCATCATGCTTTTTTTTCTATTCGTACATGTTTAGATCTCATTTAGACAAAGATTGAAGTTTATAGAACCATTATGTTCCTTCTGATTGATATTTGGACCAGTTACCTATGATTTGTCCATATCCTTAGTTTTTGTGGTGGTAAGCTAGATAGATATGTTTTAACATGTAGCCTACCAACATGGGTGGCTTTTGAGTGATTGGCATTTGAATCTGGTTTATGTTTTTAATAAATGGACCAGACAATTAATTTGTTGAAGATGTTGTTTTTCTGTATCCAATTCCAATGTCTCAACTCATGTTCTTTTTTATGGAGTTGGTCTGTGATTTAGGGCCCACATTTGTAGGGTTGAGTTAGGACCAATCCCAGTTCTAAGACATGCTTTGACACTCTTCTGTGTTATAGCAGTATTTGCAATATGGTGCATGTACTATCCACATATTTTCTTGTTGTTGCTGTGGTGAAGTATTTATGATTTTGCTTATGTACAAAGTGTTCAGTGTATTGGAGCACATTATTTTAAGCAAGTTGGTATGAGGTTATTAGTTTTTAGTTCATGTAATAATAATTTTGTTATCTTCATTCACAGGTTCGAAGAGATGGGACTAAGATGTCCCTTTCTCAAAGCAAGAAATTGTCTCAGCTTACAGCTGATAATGCTCAATGGGAAGATCGGCAGCTGTTGAGATCAGGTGCTGTTAGAGGCACAGAGGTTCAGACTGAATTTGATGATGAGGATGAACGCAAGGTCATTCTTCTTGTGCACGGTAAATATTGATCTTACCAACTTTGACAAGTTAATGTAGTTTGTATTGGTATCAATCTACTCTTTTGACTGATTATTCTTTCCATGTTGATCACAGATACAAAGCCTCCTTTTCTTGACGGCAGAGTTGTTTATACCAAGCAGGCGGAGCCAATTATGCCAATAAAAGATCCAACATCTGACATGGCTATAATTTCTCGCAAAGGATCTGTTCTGGTAAGAGAAATCCATGAGAAGCAGAGTTCGAATAAGTCTCGCCAACGCTTTTGGGAACTTGCAGGCTCAAAACTTGGTGATATCTTAGGCGTTGAAAAAACAGCAGAACAGGTATTCTTCTGGAATAATTTTGACATTTGCTTACTCTCTTCATAGTTTGAAGATTTAGTCTTATTTAATTTTTTTTCAATCGCCAGATTGATGCAGACACTGCTGTCGTGGGTGAAGATGGTGAAATTGATTTTAAGGAGGAAGCTAAGTTTTCAAATCACATGAAGAAGGGAGAAGCTGTAAGTGACTTCGCCATGTCAAAAACTCTTGCCGAGCAAAGGCAATATCTGCCTATTTTTTCAGTGCGAGAAGAGTTATTACAGGTTGGTTTTTCTCTGTTTTATCTGTGGCAATTATTTATTGGATTTACAAAATATCACACTCAGTTTAAATGTTGAATATTAGAACATCAAATATACTGATCATCAAGTACTACACTTATTTATTTATCTGAATTATCTGTGGAGGAGGGATGGGTTGGGTATGTCTGCTGAGTATTATTCCTTTTCTTTTCCAGTGATCAAGGTACTAGGTTGTTAGATGACCACATTTGTCATTTTTTTATCATGACATAAACAAGACCAAGTCCCTTTTCCTTATTTCACCCTGTTAGTTAGCATTCGAATAATGTAATTTCACATTTTTATCTGCCTGTGTTGGTTTCTCATTCCATTTCTCAATATATGTATACATTTAGCTTTCTCATTAAAACATATTTGCTCGTGAGTTATTGCAACACTTCATTTATTTATTTATGATGTGCAGGTGATTCGAGAAAATCAGGTTGTGGTTGTAGTTGGGGAAACTGGTTCAGGAAAGACAACCCAATTGACACAGGTTTGTTGTCGTTTTCTTTGTTTTATATTATTAAATTACTAGCGGAAAGACGGGCACTTGCCCGTCTTTCCGCTCTTTTTACTGCGCTAAAATTTAAAAATTAAGAATTATGTTTTTTTTTATGAAATTTTAATTTTGATTAAAACTAAAAATATAAATGTTTGTTGTTTTCTAGTTATAACAAACCAAACTACTCCCTCTGTCTCTAAACTATAGTCGTTTAAGGTTTGTGCACGATTATTAAGGAAATGATTGATTGTGTTGATTTC
Organism: Medicago arabica; assembly: GCA_946800305.1. Taxonomy (NCBI): domain Eukaryota; kingdom Viridiplantae; phylum Streptophyta; class Magnoliopsida; order Fabales; family Fabaceae; genus Medicago; species Medicago arabica. The sequence continues at coordinate 54,093,758 of OX326971.1, forward strand.
AATGGTAAAATTAATATCATTTACTCAAATACCCCTATTAATTGTAGTTAGTGGAGTAGTTAAGTTAGATGAAATTCAATAAATAAGGGTATAATAAAGGAAAATAATAATAAATATTGCATTGGTATTCTAAAGTGACAATTATTTTGAGAAAAATAAAAAATGCTAAAGAGACTATTATTGTGAGACGGAGGGAGTAAATATGATTCTCTATTTCAATAACACCAACAACAATCTTTATTATAGAAAAAGTTTTTAAGGGTATAATTGAGATAATAAAAAAGTAAGTATACTCATTTAGATTGTTTCACTTTTTAAAAGATAAAGGAAAAAAAATGGACATATATATATTCATATCGTGTTTGTTACATTTTTTTAATATTTAAATTTATTCTTATTTATTTGTTACATGTATTCATATTGAAAATTAAGGGCATTTTTGGAAAGAAAAATCCAACCCTAAAGTGCAGTTTTCTTTATATATAGTATAGATATAGATATTATTCAATCAAGAAAGGAGAAAAAAAGATCAAAAGCACATGTTTTTGTTAGAAATAGGCAACTATGTTTATCAAATGGAATTTGACATATGGGGTTTCTTAACAGTATCTATATGAAGATGGCTATACTATTGGCGGTATAGTAGGTTGCACCCAACCAAGGCGTGTCGCAGCTATGAGTGTTGCCAAGAGAGTTAGCGAGGAGATGGATACAGAGTTGGGAGATAAAGTTGGCTATGCTATACGTTTTGAGGATGTGACTGGACCAAATACCGTAATAAAGGTGAACAACTTCATTTATCTTTTTGGAATGACAAATGTTAGTATATCAGTGTTATGTTTGGGTGGCGATAGAACCTTCAACCTCCTTATCACTCCGCATCTTAACTCCCTCACTTCAACCACCAAACCAACCTTATATAAAATCAAAATTAATTACCGCGCTTTGTTAAAAGTACTAAGTGATTTATTTTCATCGTTATTTATCTTTATAGTATTCATGAGGTGGGCATGCATTGTAATCATGTGGCTACGTTAATTTTGATCTAAACTTTAGTTGTTAAATTTTACAGTACATGACTGATGGGGTACTTCTACGTGAAACACTTAAAGACTCTGATTTAGACAAATATAGGTATGTTATTACCAAAAACCCCAGTCTCCATGACTCATTGTTGTTTGTTTGAAATAAAAACAATGTTACCAATCATCCGGTTTGAAACTGTTTCAGGGTTATTGTGATGGATGAAGCCCATGAAAGGTCATTAAGCACAGATGTTCTTTTTGGTATATTGAAGAAAGTTGTAGCTCAACGTCGTGATTTCAAGCTGATTGTCACATCAGCAACTCTGAATGCACAGAAATTTTCACATTTCTTTGGAAGGTAATGTTAACTCCTCATCTATCATTCTTTCTTAATCTTATTCTAGTTAATAACTTTAGTTTAGTTCAATCTAATTGGGGCATCCTTGCAGTGTTCCGATTTTTCATATTCCTGGGAGAACATTTCCTGTCAATATATTATGGAGTAAAACTCCAGTTGAAGATTATGTTGAAGGTGCAGTGAAGCAGGCTATGACTATTCACGTAACAAGCCCTCCAGGTGACATCCTTATCTTCATGACAGGCCAAGACGAGATTGAGGCAGCTTGCTACTCCCTTGCTGAAAGAATGGAACAGATGGTTTCGTCTTCAAATAAAGAAGTCCCAAAACTTTTGATTCTTCCCATATATTCTCAGCTTCCGGCTGACTTGCAAGCAAAGATATTTCAGAAAGCTGAAGATGGTGCACGCAAATGTATTGTGGCCACTAATATTGCTGAGACATCACTGACCGTGGATGGTATCTTCTTTGTCATAGACACAGGCTATGGTAAAATGAAGGTGTACAACCCTAGAATGGGTATGGACGCTCTACAAGTCTTCCCTGTTAGCCGCGCTGCTGCTGACCAGCGTGCTGGTCGAGCTGGTCGAACTGGCCCTGGTACATGCTATCGGTTATATACAGAGAGTGCTTACCTAAATGAAATGTTGGCCAGTCCTGTTCCAGAGATTCAAAGAACTAACCTTGGCAATGTTGTCTTGTTGCTGAAATCTCTTAAAGTTGAAAATTTACTCGACTTTGATTTCATGGATCCACCTCCGCAGGATAATATTCTCAATTCTATGTACCAGTTGTGGGTGTTGGGTGCCCTTAACAATGTGGGGGGATTGACTGAACTTGGCTGGAAAATGGTTGAGTTTCCACTGGATCCTCCACTTGCCAAGATGCTTTTGATGGGTGAAAAGTTAGGGTGTCTTGAGGAGGTTCTGACAATAGTTTCCATGCTTTCAGTGCCATCTGTTTTCTTTAGGCCAAAGGACCGAGCAGAAGAGAGTGATGCTGCACGTGAAAGGTTTTTTGTGCCAGAATCCGATCATTTAACTCTTTACAATGTCTATCAGCAATGGAAACAACATGATTACAGAGGTGATTGGTGCAATGACCATTTTTTGCATGTTAAAGGTCTAAGAAAGGCTAGAGAGGTGAGATCCCAGCTGCTTGATATTCTCAAGACACTGAAAATTCCCTTAACCACGTGCTTTCCTGATACAGACGTAGTTAGAAAAGCAATTTGTTCTGCGTACTTCCACAATTCAGCAAGACTAAAGGGTGTCGGGGAGTATGTTAACACCCGGAATGGGATGCCATGTCATCTTCACCCCAGTAGTGCTCTCTATGGCATGGGTTGCACTCCTGATTATGTGGTTTATCACGAGTTAATTCTAACCACCAAGGAGTACATGCAATGTGCCACAGCGGTAGAGCCCCAGTGGATGGCTGAGCTGGGACCCATGTTTTTCTCTGTGAAGGAGTCTGATACATCACTACTGGAGCATAAAAAGAAACAGAAACGAGAGAAAACGGCCATGGAGGAGGAAATGGAGAATTTAAAGAAGGAGCAAGCGGAGTTAGAGAAAGAAAATAAACGGAAGGAGAAGGAAAAAAGGGCCAAGAGTCAGCAGCAGATTTCCATTCCGGGTTTAAAAAAGGGTTCTTCCACATTCTTGAGACCTAAAAAGTTTGGTTTGTAAATGTTGTATAATACTGAAATATTTGTAACCTCGTGGAGGAGATGGAGGTTAAAAAAAGGCCCATATTCCAATTTTAACGAGTAATCGGAAAAGTATGAATTATTGATTTGTTGTTGAAGATGAATTTTCTCCGGCTACTTCCTGCTCCTATGGTTACTCATACAAATTTTTGTACGATACATTCATACTTGAATTTGTTTTGGAGCCTTGTGCTGTTTGTAATATTTTTTTTTTTGAAGAAATCAAAATGATATATATAACCCATCAAACAGTAGTTCTCAAGCACAAGGAGTGCTGTTTGTAATATTGTATTCACTGTTGGAAAGAAGAAATGCATCGGTCACCAAATTGCAGTCTCCTTCTATTCTAACTTGTAATATATTGTTCAGTTATCAATATTGCTTTCAATGTACTAAGCTTTGCAAGTTATAATTTTTTCTCTCTCTCTCTCTCTTTTAACTTTAACAATGGAGCACATAAATGTAACCAAAAAAAAAATCTTTATACATTTCAATCTATTTTCTAGAAGAAACAAAAGTATTCGTTTTATTGCCCAATTAGTTTTTGTGAATAATGGCTGACTGAAAACTCTTGAAGGTTTTGAAAACCTAGTTCAAGTCGTATGTAGGGATTAGTTGGTATTTGTAGAACAAAATTAGTTAACCATGCAAAAGTGTTTTATCATATACTCCACCGGCTTCAACTTGTGCAGTGGGTTAAACAAAAAAACAATCACAATTTTTGTGGTCTAAATATGGCTAAGATATTGGCATATTTCAATCATTGTTATTCTATTTTATGATAATATTTTCAAAATATTATTCAATTAATTTAGACTCTATTTTTCATTAATCTCTTTTATTTCAATCAATGTCCTTTTTTTTTATTTTTTTATTAAGGACATCTTGTATACCTACCTATGATCATGTTATTAAAATATTGGCATTAAATAACATGATCAATACAAAATATACTTATCTACAATTAATTTATGATATTATACATATATAACTAAATTTAAATTTAATTAGACCTTTTTTAACACAAAATTTTGAGGCATAGAGCCCTAATTTGAATTGTTTTGCTTTTGGATCGGCATGGCAAGAAGGAGTGGGGTTTAAGGGTGTAAAGTGGTTCGATCTTCATTTACTTAGAATTCTTGAAAATGAAAATGAAAATGAAGCTCGGTTTTGGTTTGATCTTTGGTCGGAGAGTGGAGTTTTAAAATAACGTTCGCTAAGATTGTATAGCTAGGTGGTTGACAAAGATATGCCGAAGGCTGGGAAGTTTAGGTGTGGGGTAGGTGAGGCGGCGAGGGATGACTATGGTTTGGAGAAGGTTGTATAAGTGAAGGAGGAATTGGTAGTGGAATTTATGAATATTTTGGCTAATATTATCTATTTTAGAGGATATGGTGTTCGACATTTAGACTTAGATTTATCATTTTGATAGACGATATTCAGTCAAAACTGCATATAAATTATTAAAACAGAGTGATGATATTGAAAACTCTCCCGTCAAAGTCACTATTCAGAATAGATTGGTTTGTGAAAACTATTAAAAAAAACAAGATTTTAAGTCCGGAGAACCGATCTAAAATGTATGAAATTAAAAAAAAAATCTATTGAACTCTTTAAATATGACCTACCGATTTAAAAAGAAAGACTTAATTAAATGTGGCAACCAATTTAAATAAATTATTTTAAATAGTATTATCCGACTTATTAAATGATTTTAAGTAGGATGAAAAGATAGAAATCGAATTAGTTACTAAATTGTAGGGGTGTTCGTGGGTGGGTTTAGGTTGGATTTGGCCAAACCTAAAACCGAACCATTCAAGGTACTCCGGTTTGGGTGAGGTAAAATAACTACCTATTACATAATTGAGTCGGTTTGGGTAAACCCACTTATTTTTGGGTTGGGTTGAGTTGGGTAGTGGGTTACCCAAATTATTTCTATGTTTTAATAAATATTACTCCCTCCATCCCTGTATATAACCACCTATTTGATTTTATTTTTGTCCCTAAATGCAAACTCCTTTTCAAATTACTAGATGTATTTTTTTTTTCTTCTAAACATACCCTTAATTAATACTACTAACTTATCTTGAAATTTGAAAAGTCAAATTTAATACACATACAAACAAAGGACAATTTGGTAATATTAACACACAAAACAGACACATTAATTACACTGACAACTTTTCTTAAGAAATGTGAAAAATGTAAATGAAGTTTATATTAAGGGACGGAGGGAATAAATGACTAAATGATGCATACTCATGTTTTTTCATAAAAATTACTCAATTTTTTTATTTTATTAAAAAAATTGTTTGCACCATTTTTGTAGCATCATAAAATAATAAATGATAATATAAAATAATAAATTATATAATAAAATACTTGCAATAAACCAAAGTTCATTGACATAAAATGAATTAACATCAAAATAACAAAAAAGTGCAACATACTATTTGATAACTCTAGCATGTTTTAATTTTCAAGAGTGCATTGTGTCAGTTTTGGAAATTATAGACTTGATTTATGACCAAAACCTTTAGTGTTTTCCTTATTCCCTATGAAAATAAAAATAAAAAAATTGGCATTTGGGTAAGTGGGTTTTTGGGTTTGGGTATGGTTTTACCCGAAACCCAATTTTTTTTATGGGTTTTTTGTTTTTTTGAAACCATACCCACCCGATTACCCAACCCAATCCGTTTTTTTAAGTTTTTTTGGGTGGGTTTGACCGAATTTTTTAGGTTAACCCAATCCATGAACACCCCTACTAAATTGGCCACTTATAAATCGAATCCAAAACCGACTTAAAAAGTCTTTTTTACAAAGTTTTCAGTACTAATGTATTATCATGAGAAATGATAAGAAAATGTATATTCAATTATTTTAATGTTTAAATATTGTTTCCAATGCGAAGTTTCTACCGTTTTCAACAGGTGCCTTTGGGACGCATTAGCACACTTGTTAGCATAACTTTATATTTAAATTGATTTGGATATGAATACCATACATAAAAAAATGATCGCACCCAATGAATACCCATACTAAAAGTGCATTAAATAACTTCTTTGGAATAGAAGAAAAAAAATTCCTTGCAGCTTTACAACACCTCAAAGGCCAAAGCAATCTTAGAAAAGTTGAAACATGGTCGAAAAAGATCTAACACGGTATATTACAAATGTTTTTTCTGTCAATGAAATTGACAAATTTCTATTTTGAATCTTGCAAAAATTTGTTTTAGTTTCTATATAATGCCAATCGATATCTTTTACCTTCACATGAAAAAATGAATCTTACACTACGCAGTCAAAAGTCAACATTTTTTTTTCAAACTAAGATGAACAAAAAAAAATTCGTTAAGGATAAAATCAAATTTTGCATATATATTAGGGACATATGAAAAAATGGCATGCTTGAGGAAAATAAGAAAAGAACATAGGTGACCAAAAACACTGATAATTTATTAAATTTAGAAGCATTGCAACAATCCTATCCCAAAGAAATTAACCTAAAAATTCAGCCAACCAAGCAACAATTTTTTTTTTGAACAACAAAGTAACAATTGATACATTAATTGAACAAAATTCATCGGTTCTTCAAGTTCCGCAAATTTAAGATTATTATACCTCTCCGCCTCAAACTGCATAACTGTTAATATCAATCTGTAAAATTTGACGCATTTGAACAACAAGTGCTTGAATTTCTGTAGTTCCTGGAAGAAAAACAGATGAAACAAACACAGCAAATAAGTCGAATCACAATTCGCATTAACTAATTAGAAGCATAATTTAAGAGAGGAATAGCACTTACAGCTTCTGCTGAATTAGTAGTTTCAATAATCTGCTACACGCCAAAGTACTGAATCATTTCATCGTCATCCAAACCCATGAAATCATCTAAAAGGAATGGCTGTGATGGTGGTTTGTCAAGAACTCCAAAATCAAATGACATGTTACTCAGTGGTGATAAAAACCTATCCAGCTCGTTTTGGAATGTATCTTTAGCTAAATAATTTATATCTCCTCCAGTGATTTCATCACCTTTCATATTTGCTGCAGGCACAGTGATTGCAGCATTCTCTGGCTGCCTAATTGGATCAATGTTCACGGCTGGACCGGGCTGCGGATGCTGATGCTCCCCGTCCTGAGGAAAACCATCTCCCGCAACTGTAAAGTCAAGATTATAAGCAGCATCATGAGGCATGTCAAGAGGGTGCAATGGCCTTCCACTCACATACATGTTTTCCAAAGAAACTATGTTGTTTGCATGAATATAAGAGTAATTATCTTGTGCCTCAGACTGCTTTGGCTTTTGCTTCTCTGCAGCTTCTTGTGCTGCAAGCTTTTGTTTTTCCTTGAGCCTTTGGAGTTTGATACGATCCTTCCACATCCGCCTCTCCAAATCTTCAACTTCAATCTCTTCATCACTGACATCTATCTCCAGTATATTGTGATATCTAAAGTAGCAATGTCCATACCAATTGAGTTATATTTCTAATCTTGCCGTTTATTATATACTATTCCCTCCATAACAAAACATAAGCAAAAATGAATCAAAGAAAGTTGATGTATTTGACTCATTTAACTTATATTTTGTTACACACAGAGAGTAGTTTGTATCATGAATCAAATTGAACACATAGTTACAAACAGTTGTAAATTTCTATAGACACAATCCAACTAAGTCATGAATTGATAAAAACGAATAAAATTAAGGAAGCTAAGCTACAAACAATTATCCAAAAATAAAATACATTATTGAACAAAAATAGACAAACCAGCAAAAATATCTTATAAAAGACCTATAACATAGAATCACGAAACATGTTACATTTAAATCCAAAAGGGGAAATTGTACTCACCTCCCTTGAGGTTTCTTTAAATGACACTCACACCCCCTCTAATTTTTAAATAGATAATAACCTCCCTTATTTAATCTTCTAATTGACACTAACCATCCCTGGCTTGTTAACGCCGTCTCCCTGCCAACAATTTTCTCAAGTCCAGCAAATAAAATCTATATGGACAGGGTGCTCATGATTCAGTCATGGTGGCATATGGCGGTCAGGACAATAGTTGTGAATCTATATGGACGACCAAGAAGTAGTAAATTCATTTCTTGTGTACATTCACAATTAATTGCACATTGCGGAAAAAAATTCCAACAAACCAATTGAATAAAATATAATATATACTGCTATGATATAAGTGAAAACCACAAATAATTACTTGTTTCCAACAAATTTTTTGAAGTCGAGTGATATCAGTTAACATCTTCTACACTGTCATCTCATCAAGCTTTGGTGTTAGATGCTGCATTTGTTCTCCTGTTCTTTATTTTCCAGAAAAAACAAGGTGGTTGAATGTGACTTTTTGTATTTAAATTAACAAATATCTAACACCGTTAATAAAGAGGGGGAGGTCGGTGTTTTTTGAAAATTAGAGAGGGTGTAAGTGTTATTTAAAGAAACCTTAGGAGAGCTTAATGTAATTTTCCTAATCCAAAAACAAAAAACTAAATCGAAGTTGTGATAGTAGTAGTAATAATAATAATAGAAACCCTAGGTTCTTCAACAAAAAAAAAATAGAAACCCTAGAGTTGACAAGGTGGTTAAGGACACGTTCTAATCCACCTAGTTCTAACCCACAAGGTGTCAAACAATTCATGTGTTGTGTTGGGGCAGTTCATTTTGGTTTTTTCTGATGGGTAAATCCGTCCTAGATTTAGTCGGTTCTCGATAACTTTATGTAAACCAGACCTTGGACCATGCCGGTCTGTCTAACCTATTTTCAGCTAGGTGTGCGACTGTGAGTGTGTCCCAAGTAACAACATGCAGCCGAAAACAAACATGGATATTGAAAAGGAGCAGCTCAATCACAATCCGACGAATTCAGATGAAAAAGAATTGCAGACTGTGATCCAGTCACCGTTAACGCAAGATATTGCATTTTCAAACAATAAAAATTAAATAATAAAGTTTTGAGCATACCCAATTTCTTCCATTTCAGCCATCTATGAAGAATGGTGATTTTCAAATTGCATGTTGCAGTTGATGAAATAACGGGATTGCTAAAAATATGGGATCCATACTTATTTCTCTTAATTAGGTATCCCGAAATTTTTGAAAATGATGATATGGAGGTATATAAAAAAGGTAACGGTTGATTCCATGAAAAAGATATTTGAGAAAATACATGCAAAAAAAATGACAACACCAAGGAGTCAGTCACACGTGGCATTAAACATAATAATGACTAATAAAAATGCCATTATATAAAGTAAGGTTTTGTATGCTAGGTGTCACTTCCGCATTCATTCTCAATATTTTTATTATTTTTTCTATTTTTAAAAACCAATATTTTATTTGACATAAATATCTCAACAAACTTTTGATCTTATCCACTCAATATTTTTTATTTAAATTTTTATTTGAATTTCTAATATTTTACGCGCAGCAAAAATATCTCATCAAGCTACATATAATACTTTCAACAAAGTTTTACATATGATTATTACATGACTAAAAGGCTCCAATTAGGAAATGAAGCGTATTTACTAAGTAATCTTTTAGCACCGTATTAGTTTTCTTTCTTTTTTGAGGAAAAAAAAGCTTTCATTAGTTATTATGTTATCTTTTAGCAACATATTTTAATGCAAATGTTAACCATAAATAAGGAATTTTTGTTAATCACATATTCACATATTTTGAGAACAAGAGAAAATCTCAAACCTTCTTTTCATCTAATATTTTTTCTTCTTCAGGTTTGCCAAACATCAATTCTATTAGTTCTCTTTGATATGTATATATATATATATGTGTGTGTGTGTGTGTATATTTCAATGCTACTATTTAATATAACATATTTTCATCTTTTTGTTATTTTTATTTTTTGATTTTAGAAGACAACTTTTCAAACATTTTAAACACTTATACCGATGTTTACACACACTTACAATACATTGATTCAATTTTGATTCTCAACTAGCCAAATCATAAATTTCATCATTATGTTTTTATTTTTATTTTTCAAAAATATGGCTATAAAATTTAACTCCATTAAGATACAAATGTAATGTTGATGCATCCTTTTCAAATACCACCAATAAGGTAGAATTGGTATGTGCATTTTCAGATGGGAACCATGTCCGCTCAAAAACCATGTGGTTCACTCCGATTTGTTCCGTTGATGTTGGGGAGGCCCTGAGTTTACATCATGCAATTCGGTAGATTCATGAACTTCAACTTACAAATGTTGACTTCGAGGTTGACTCAAAAAGAGTAGCCGATTATTTCAACAAAGGTCGTGGAGATGCCACCAAATTTGGTTCTATTATGGTTAGTAGTTTCCAATTCTGTAACACTTATTTAGCATACTCTCATGTCAAGTTTATTAGGAAGCAAGCAAATGAGGTTATGCATGATATATTACATTGATTGATATTATAAATATATTACTTCATTATATGATTAAATAATAATTTTTCATACAATTATTAAAAGTATAAGTTAATTTTATCATAATTTATTTCAATAATTTTTTTTTCTTTTTCATATTCAATATTTTTGTCTTTTTAAAGGGACCCAAATTCCACCATAGTTAGAGATGACTAATCTCTGTCAGAAATCGGTGGGGCACATAAGGTGGGTTCTTCCTTTCAATCGATTTTTTTTCTCATACGCATGAGCCAAAAAACAAACTCATGGACATATGTTTAAAGGGGCCCAAAACTCTTACCACTTGGTCTAATCCATTATTGATTTTGCTTTTTATTGTTGCATTGGGCATTCATCTCACCGATTATATTTATTTTTAAGATATTATTATAATTGTAAATTTAAATAAATTAAATTTTATATACTTACATGTGTATTCGTACCAACACAAACTTATTTAATATCCAACCCGGACAACGCTGGGGCTCTAAACTAGTACTCCCTCCGTCTCACAATTATTGTCTCTTTATCATTTTTTCTTTTTCTCAAAATAATTGTCACTTTACAATACCAATGCAACATTTATTATTATTTTCCACTATTATACCTTTATTTATTGGATTTCATCTAACTTCATTACTTCACTAACTACAATTAATAAGGGTGTTTTAGTAAATGCTATTAATTTTACCATTGAAATCAACACAATTAATCATTTCCTTAATAGTCGTGCACAAACCTTAAACGAGTAATATTGTGAGACGGAGGGAGTATTATTGGTAAAAGCGACAAAGTTTTTTTTTTTGTAAAGAGGAAAAAAAGACAAAATTATAGTATTTTTTAATTTAATTTCAAAAAACATATTGCTATACTTTTATTTTAAATTTTAATTCTAAAATTTATATGTAAATATGTATGATCGTAGATTTGGAGACCGAGAGTCGTAAGAAAAAAATAAAATTTAAAATTTAAAATTTGAAAATTCTTATAAAAATAGATTAAAAAAAATGTAAAAAATAACGTAAAATATAAATAAATGATCAAATCATTATCTGAAATTAAGTTAAGGAGCTCTTAAAAAAATTAAGTTAAGGAAATATAAATGTGATTTTACTATAGAAATAAAAAAGAACAACTTAAGTCATAGAAAAGAAATCATAGTTGAACTTCTCGATCCAAAAAGAATAGAAGATTACATTACTTGCCTCTTCAAGATGTCTAAAGAGGTTGAAATACTAGTGGTGCCAAGATCAATTGCATCCTTGTGTAAGTGTCATCACCAGTTCCTATCGTTTCTTTATTGTGTAACAAGGAAAATAAACCTTGGTCGCATATTGGATTTGTATGAAAGATTAAGAAACTTTGGATAAACATATTATACTATGTATACTAATTATTATATTAGTATTATGACGGTTCATCCTAAAAGCTAAATGATACAATTATGATGGTTTATCCACAAGCCTAAAGGACATTATTATGATGATAATGTTTTAAATGAAAGACTTTCTAAGGTTGGGATCTTAAGTTTATCCATTTTTTAGATGAGATAGTATATCTCATCCCAATTTTTCCTTCTAGACTTAGGTTTTAATTAATGTCGTGTCTTTCTACTTTTTAACTATTTGTAAAACTTCACCAATGATTTACTTACGTTGTTAGGACGTCTTTGACAAGATTTATGTTTTCTCATTATCCATTTACAATTCTCAAATGTTTTTCAAGAACGTTACAAGAGTTTTTAAAGAAAGTTTTTAGTTTATCCACAAAGTTTTGTTTCCGCTTATGCAAGTTGCTTTACACATCTTCTAAAAGTAAAATGACACATTAGCTTGAAATTAACTATTCATTAAGGTTCTGTCCAAAAAAAGATAAAGAAAAACTATGGGAAATTTTGAGTCTATATCAAGTTTGCTTGTAGATCATCTCAAAAATAAAATAAAAGATATTGCTCGTAGATGATAGAACTCAATATCGAATAGAAAAAAAAATAAGCATGCTACACGTTTAGGTAATACAAGCAAACAGAATGAAACATGGGTAAAACCATTTCAAGGTAGGTATAAATCTAATGTCAACGCCACTTTTTCGAAAATTATAGATAAAGTGGGAATCAACATCTGCATTAGAGACGAAGAAGAGGTTTTTGTGCTAGCTCGAACCGAATGGTTTCTCTTTCATCATTGATGATGATAGTGGGGAAGCACTTGGTCTACTAAAGGCTACAAAATGGGTAAAGGACTCACAACTCTTGGATATGGATTTTAAAGTAAACTTCAAGACGGTTGTGGACAACATTTATGAAAAGCAGATATCATAATTTACCGTGTTAATTAGTGTGCGCATCTGTTAGGCACTGATCTTACGAACTCTCATGTGAATTTCATTAGAAGACAAACAAATAAAGTTGTTCAAAGTTTAATAAGGGCGGCTCCGACGGAAGCTAGTTTCCGTATTTATTCTAAAATCCCATCATGTATTGAATCTTTGATTATCGATGAAAAACATTAAATTTGTTTCTCTAAAAAAAAATGTTTTTTCTCCTACTAAATTATCAACTTTTCCTTTTCATCCCCCACAAAAAAAGTAGTGTAGTACTTTGCGGTCCCTAAAAAAATATGCACGCAGTTTTAGTCACTATATGTTAAGTCGACGTGCATTTTTGAAGGATTCTTTCTTTTCTAAAGGTGTTTAAAACATTATAAAAACTACACAAAATATAAATTCAAAATTTGATTTCTAGGTCCTGCTTTTCATTACTTTTTATTTTGAATTTTGTGTTTAAAAAATTGATATTCAATTCAATTCATGTTAAAAAAATTAATTATAGTTTTGGTCATCCTATTTTAAAAGTATTTCGTTTTGGTCCTTCCATCTTATTTTTTACTTAAAAAATGTTGAGACTAAAGCTGAAACTGGAGTTGAAATGAAGTTTTTAATGTATGTCATTATAATTTCACGAGTATTGATCACTCAACATCATCAGATTGTATGTTACATCATTTAAAATATGTCAAACCATAAATTTTAAGATTTTTTTTGATGAAGAGACCAAAACTTGATGATTTTAAAATTAAGTGACCAATTTCGTGAATGAGTAAAAATAAGAGGATCAAAACTATAGTTAAGTTTAAAAATTTGTAAAAAAATAAATTATAATGCTTTAAAAACTTCACAAAAGAACATTCAAAAAAATTCAAAATTAAGAACTATTAAACAAATTTAGGTTTTTTTTTTAAGATTAAACAAACAAATTTAGTTTTACCGAGGACTAAAACTAGGTGCAGAAAATTTATAGAGAAGATGAAGTGCCACCTTTTTTTGGGAAAAAAGACTAAAGTTTTTAATTTTATATGATAAAAAATATTTTATTTTTTTATAGATAGACGAAATAGCAAAGACATTATAAAGTCACACACACAAGTGGAGGTATCAGGATTTAAACCCCAGTCATGGCATCTGACCTAACCATATCAAAAATATTTTTTTGAGTTGAATGTCAAGTTTCTGGTAGATAGTTTTTATTCTTCATTGCTTATTCTTTTTGACATTAAGCTATTTGGGTTAATTCATAGGTAAAACGACAGTCTTTAAATATGATGGTTATGTACTTATGTAGTTGAGTCCCGCTACTTCCCTTGAGAGGAGGTAAACGTAAATTCTTTTGTAATTATTCTTTGAACACCAAGATTTTCCTTACCTTAAGACTAGAACAATGTCCCAACACCCTAAACTTTTCTATATATAAGAAAAAAGCATCTCATGTTAAATTAAAGAGAAATATATAAACATGATTGCTCACACCTTTCCTCATTATATTCTTACATGTATTTTTTATTATTTGACAGCACTATCATTATATTCTTAGTATTTTTTATTTGACAGCACTGTCATTATATTACTACATGTATTGAACCATATGTTATTGATGAAATGAAGCAAGTACTTTTTTTTGTATAAAAAAAAATAATGAGTTTTTTGTTGCTTATATATACGTGACAATAATGATATTGCTTAAAAATAATGATAGAGATTACGTGACAATATGTCAAGGAAAAAAAAAACAGAGATTACGTGACAATAACTAATTTGAGTTGGACCCTAAAGGGTACATTGAATTTTATAACTTCTTTTGCAGCTTTTCCACACCTAAAAAGGTTGAAATGTGATCGAACAATATCTCACACTACATTCAAACATGTTTTTTATATCTGGAAAATTGACAAATTTTGATATTCCATCTCAAAAAAATTATGTGTTTTTAGTTTCTACATTTAGTGAAAACAACAATTTTGTATTTTCTTTTAAGAACTAAAAATGAAGTTTATTTGCTTTGTTTAGTAAAATAAAATTTTGCTATATATATATATATATATATATATATATAAATAAGGACATATGAAAAAATGGCATGCTCGAGAAAAATATTAAAACAGCATAGGAAACCACAAACACTGATAATTTATTAAATTTTGAAGCATTGCAGCAATCCTATCCCAAAGAAATTAACCTAAATATTCAGCCAGCCCAACAGCAATAGTTACATTTACATGAAACACCAAACATATTGACATGATAATGGGGTCATTAATTGAACAAAATTCAGACATCAGTTCTTCATTGTCTGCAAATTTAAGACTTCTCAATGTCAACACCATACCTTTCTGCCTCAAACTGCATAAATGTTGATATCAATCTGCGAATCTTCACGCATTCGAACAACAAGTCCTTGAATTTCTGTAGTTCCTGGAAAAAAGATGAAGCAAATAAATCAAGTGGTGATTCGTAGGAATAACTTAAAAGCATAATTTAAGAGAAGAATAGAACTTACAGCTTCTGCTGAGTCACTAGTTTCAATAATCTTCTACGCTCCAAAGTACTGCATCATTTCATCGTCACCCAAACCCATGAAATCATCTAAAAGGAATGGTGGTGATGGTGGATTGTCAAGAACTCCAAAATCAAATGACAAGTTACTCAATGGTGATCCAAACCTTTCCAGCTCGTTTGGGAATGTGTCTTTAGCGAGATAATTCATGCCTCCTCCGATAATTTCATTACCATTCATATTTGTGGCAGGGATAGTTATTGCAGCATTCTCTGGTTGCCTAATTGGTTCACTGTTTGCGGCGGGACCGGGCTGCAGATGTTGATGTTGCCCATCCCGACTAGGACCATATCCTGTGACTGGATTGTACAGATTATAAGCAGTTTCATGGGGCATATCAGGGTTTTGCAACTGAGAATAGTGCAGCGGTGGCCGTCTACTCATATACACACTTTCCGAGGACATCATGTTGTTTGCATGCATATAAGAGTAATGATCAAACCCAGGTGCTGGTACATGAACTGGCACCTCGTGTACTGATAAATGAACTGGCATCTCGTGTCCTGATAAATGAACTGGCACCTCGCTTCCTGATAGATGACTTGGCCCCTCGTGTGTTATTTCCGGCGGCCTCAAAACAGAATCTGTCCCATTGACCTGTTCATTCCCATGAATCTGGAGTGCAGCTACATGTGTTTCGTCTCTCTCA
Source organism: Medicago arabica (assembly GCA_946800305.1). NCBI lineage: Eukaryota > Viridiplantae > Streptophyta > Magnoliopsida > Fabales > Fabaceae > Medicago > Medicago arabica. Next base: position 54,109,818 of record OX326971.1, read on the forward strand.
TTCATATTCGGCAGTTTACTTCTAGGTTCAACATGCAAAATTTCATTGTCAGATTGTGCTGGTAGTGTGTCGGCTGCACTTGACCTCGAACGTGGTCGTTTCTTCCTAGGTTGCTTCTTAGCTCGATCGGAATCTTGGACAGAATTCCTTCGCGAGTTATCTGATGGTTCGGTATCCATAAACTGATTGCTCCTGTCTTCCTTAGAAGAAACAGAACCAACACCATCGTCGGTACCATCAACATCATAGTTGCTAGCACTACTAGCAGCAGGTTGCTTATACTCAAGAAGAAGAACACCAGTTGGCATATCGGTAATTCCAGACGTACCGTTATCGCTACTAGGCTGCCTAATGAGAGCTTCTTCTCGACTCAATACCCCCAACCAAATTGAACTTTCCTTTGCCGTCATCTTGTCTTGCAAGCATTTTGATTGGCGGACGTGCTTCCTTATTTTTGCAATATCAGGTGACATGTGCTTTATAACAGCAGTTAGCACTCCCACTTTCCACATCTTCTTCAAGTCATGTGGTTTCTTATAGGGAGGACTCTGACCATGAGGTAGATTCAAGTGCGACCACCAATCTTCATTCCCGGTTGGCCACCAAGGCGGAGGAACACCCTTTTCCAATGGATATTTCCTCTGAGGAGGATCACAGTGTTGCATCAAAGAAGATAACAGCGACCCGAGCGTTGCATCTTGCAGGTCTTGGAGCGTGCTCTGGGAGTTCCCATTTCGGTTATTTTCGGCCTCACTCATAGCAAGACACTCTGCATCATACTTGGCTATGGCTGCAGGACCATTCCTATCAAACTTCACCTTTTCTTTCCACCAAGCTCTAATGTTATCAGAGGAACCACTAACTGGTTTTCCCTTCTCAGGAATGATTCCATACACAAATCCACGAGCTTTGCAGACTTCCATGAGCTTCAGCATGTACTTAAGAATCCCATCTTGCGCCCTCGACATTTTCTTCCTACGAGCTTGATCAGACGACTGCCTTGGCTTTTGCTTCTCTAGAGCTTGCTGCGCTGCAAGCTTTTGTTTTTCCTTGAGCCTTTTGAGTTTGATACGATCCTTCCACATCCGCCTCTCCAAATCTTCTGCCTCAATCTCTTCATCACTGACATCTTTCTCCGGAATATTGTGATATCTAATATCGTCGACATCTAAATCTGAGCTGTAATTCAGTACAACACATTTAATCAGAAGATACTTCATTCAATTAAAATCCACAGAACAATAAAATAAATTGGCACATACTTTGAACTTATCAAATAAGTTGAAATGGCATCCAAAGATGTATAAGTGAACTTGCATATTCTAAATGATTATTGAAACACCAAACATTAAACTGCAAGCTATCGGTTAAGTGCATGTTTGATATCACAGTGGATATTCCAAAATCACATTGAGGCACATGATTTTGCAAAAGCTACAATGACCGTGATTTCCGCAAATTCTCAACAACATCAAACATACACTAAATTTCAATTCATACTTTTCCTACCCTAATGACCCGGCAATAAACTGACATCTTTTCCAATTTAACAACATTAAAGTCCCCAACAATTTCACACAACAAATTTAATTTCTTAGATTCCTCAACGTCATTCGGCAAAAGCTACAATCAGCGTTATTTCGGCAAATGCTCCACGACACCAAAAACACAGTAAGTTTAAATCCATATTTACATTTAAGTCCCCAATAATTTCACACAAAACATATACTTCTCTTAGATTCCTCAGTACAACTATTGCATAATAGTTCAAATCATCAATCAAATTGAAAACATAGTTACAAACAATTGTAAATTCCAACAGAGTTAATCTAATCAACACATAAACACAATCCAACTAAATCATGATTTGATCGAAACCTGATGAAAAAAAATCACAGAACAAAAAAAACATCATTGAACAAAAAAACACAAACCCACAAAAAATTACAAAAACCAATAACAGGGAATCACAAAACATGTTACATAGAAATCCAAAAACAAAAACCTAAATTCAATTTCTCAGAATAAAAAAAAAACAGAGAAATTTTTACACATACCCAACATCAGCTCCAATTTCAACGAGTTCACCCATGAATGAAAATTGGTACCAAAAAACGAACTTTGCGATGCGATTCGATAAGGGTAACCTGCGTTTTTTTTTTTTTTTGTTATTGATGAAGAATAAGAATTGAAAAAAATTGAAAGGAACCCAAAAAGGGTTTTGATTTTGCTATCGAATTTTTTCAACTTCGGTGGTGATGGTATAGATAATAGAGAGAGAAAGAAGAGAGAGAAAATAATGAATGTGAAGATTCTATTCTCTACATTACGACTATTTTATGTACTGTGTACCTTGGTCCTCCACAAATTACTTCTAACTTATTCCTTTTTGGTCTCCATATTGGAATATTGAATTCATTAACATTTTTTTTTACTATGACGTGAAATATTCACCGAATTCATCGTTGATTAATTTATTTTACTATATATAAAATATTCATCGATTTTATTGTCGATTGGTCGGTGTCTTTTAATGATTTTTTTTTTACTTTATAAAGTTGAATACAAAATTATAATTAGTATATTTGAGTCGAATAAACGACTAAACTCAAATCGTCAATGAATTTTTTTAGTTTGATTTCAGTACAATATTTTTTTATCAGAATTTACTTAACTTTTGATCGAACTCTTTTATTATTAGGGTCTTGAAAGATTAACACTAACAAAGAAATTAAATAAAAAGTTTGACTTTGACTAGTATAATGATATTTTGACTAGTATAATGATATTTTTATCATAATCATTTTAAATGTAAATCAAGAACTATTTTATTCAACAAAAACAAAGTTTATTAATGAAAAGATAAAAATTAACAAATAGGAAAAGAAAAAGGGAAAATGAAGAACATAAAATATTAATCTATACTATAATATAGACAAAGTCTAAAATAACTATATTTTATTAAAAAAATATCAATTTAGTCAAACACATTTTTCTTAAAAATATAATTCTTTTTATAATGTTAAGATACATTGTTATTTTTACACTTTATTTTGCAATCTTTACATCCCTTTTATGACTTAAATTTCATTTTATATATTAAATATATTTTAAAACTTTTTCAGGCAAAATTTAATTATTATTATTTTTTTTACAAAAGAAACTTTTTTTGCCAAGACCCAAGCAAACTTTTTTTTTTTTAAGGAAGGACCAAAGCAAACTTATATACCAATGATTCAGTGAAATGGTATGTGTAATTCCTTAAATTTTTTTGGAACGGATGTGTGTAGATCCTTTACTTTTGTTCAATTTAGAATAATGAACTGCAAGATTAGAAATGCATATTTATATTCACAAATCCATACTTAATATTGTGATTGGTAAAACCATTTTTGTAACAAGACACGTGGCAAAGTGGATAGTTGCATGCATTGATAAGTTGCATGAGATGCAAGTGATATGTTGCACATTTGGTGTGTTGCATGGAAGACAAATGGCTTGTTGCATGTAAGGAACAATGACTTATCTCTCATATAAATAGCAAGCTCATTTGCATCATTTCAATCATCCTATCAGGTAGCAACACAATAAAGAACTAGAGTTTGTTGATAGTGAGAGAAAACAATAGAGAGAGGAAATATAGTTTCTCATGTAACGTTTCTTATAATGTTCGTATTCTCGTATTTAAAAGAGATGGTAATTTGTCTATTCTCGTGTTTAGAGATGTCTTAAAATTTCTCCCACTTAATGAAAGTTCTCTACTCCCGTAGTTTTTTCCTCTTATTTATTGAGGGGTTTCTACGTACATATTGTGTGTTCAATTAATCTTTTCCTCGTCTCCATGATAATGTTTCGCTATTATAGTATCCAACAAAAACACACACAAAAAATGAACATGCGACTCAACATTCAAGTTTTTGGAGTGTGACAAATTTCCAACCTTCAAATAAACCAAAGAGGGATGTATAGGTCATCCCAAGAAATTAATACAACACCATCAATTCACCGCTGATAATTCCAAATAGGAATAGTGTCCCCCATATCCAATAATGCACCATCTTTTTCCTTCTTTCACCAAAATTTGTGTATTCCAAATACTTTTTCCATACATAGCTTAGAATAATTGTGGCCAAACAATGCTAAGAGGAAATCACATTCAGCAAATAACTTATCATTGAATAATCGAGTGTAAGACAGTCTAAGTTTGTCAACAGACGCCATCCTTGATTAACTAACATGGAAAGATTGTAAATATGTAAATTCATGAAGCTTTTTGCCTCCCATGTTTTTATGTTTAGATAATTTGTCCCATTAAAGGCAATGGGTTTCATGGGTATTACTACCACTATGGTCGCACCAAATGAAACTCGTCATTTTTTTTCAATCTCATCCCCGAAAGAGGGTGGGACAATAGAAAAATTCTTATTATATGAGTCAGACGGGTTTAATCATAACTTCCTTATTAGTATGCGAGCGACTCTTGTTCCTACAAGCACTAATAGGCTTCCACACCCTATCTATGATGAACTAAAAGGTTGCCTTCTTAATTTTGTCAATTATAGAAGGAAGACTCATGTTTTTTTGTGCTTAAAACATCTGCGCCCCAAGTTTCATGCTATTGTATCCTATAGTTTTAATGTATATTCAAGCAACAAAAATTTCCGATTTCTGAAAATTCACAGTCTGATCGGATAGCTCATGTATGGATATGACATTCTTCATAACCAAAGCCACCACCACATTTCACACCCCAAATAAAAAATTGCATAATAAGTGAGTAATAAAAGTGGCAAACCTACAAATATTGACTCCATGAAGGTCACCCCTTCTCTTAGCTTGCTTAATCTATGCTAATAAACCTCCTACAAATAGAATGAATAAACTTATGGTGACAGAGGATCACCTGTCGCACGCTTCGACCAAGGATAATAAGCTCTATAATACCATCATTAACAATAATTAAGTAGCCCGCAATCTTCACACATAATATAACCCAGCTAAGAACCAATTGATCCGAAGGACCAATCCCACTGTCCTCCAACGAAGGATTCAACTAAAATCAGACCAAAACTCTGTATAGACTGGTCTAACACATGACTTGTTTGCCTCTAAGTGATTCGAACATAAAATCTATAAAACAACACACTCATGCGTCTTAATATTTTACCACCCAGCAACCCTCGAGGGTTGGGCTATCAAATTATTATTAATATTTGTTTGAGGGAAGAGATGAAACTACACATTAGTAGTCACATATCTATCAAGTCTCTCTTTAACTGCTCAATTTTTCGAAGCCTTTCAATCATGTAAAAGCATTGTCTTTAAAATGAGAATCTAATAAATCGCAGTCATCCGTTGCTTGTCTAAAACCATCAATTATAAATTGGGCCTCCCTTCAGCTTTTAACCAATTGTGTTTTTTCTACCAAAAATAGTCATATTAATTATCTCGTATATACAATTCATATAGTAAATGGTTGCAAAACATTTGATATATTGGACGTGAATTTACACTTAGTATTTGTAACTTTAGCAGCTAGCATATTTCAAAAGAAAAGAAGAAAAAAAATTCCTTCATGTGAGTTACTATTATAGTGGAACAATTTTGATCATAGTGGAATAACAAAGTTTAGCCTATCACGTTGTAGCATCATAATTGAGTTATTCACACACTAATTTTAAATTAGTCCACCTAAAATCTATAGTAGACAAAGCATTACACTAGAATATTGTCTCAATGAATCAATTTTGATCATGATCCGTTGGTCTAAAACTTTGGAATAATGAAGAGAGAACAAGTTGTTATTTTATAATCATTTACACACTAACAAATTCATAAATTTTGTTACCTTTTCGTACCAAATTTTATTGAATTATTTATCATTTTTCTTTAATATTCTTGACTATTTAATATCTACTTTATTCTTTTGAGGAAATCTAATGTTATTTATTTATTTACAATAAAAATAAATAATGAGTAATAACCCACATTATTATATGGTGACATATTATCATATCATAAAAATCAAACCAGTTGTATCATGTGCTAACATACAATATACTACAATATACCACATACACATGGTATGTATAATTCATGTTGGATATTACAATAACTTTACTGAAATCATCAAGATGAATCAGTATAATTTTGCAAAAGCTACACCGTGCATACAAAATCATGATATTTCACCATGATTTCATCAATGATATCAAACTAGTATATAAATTGAAATGAATATGATAATATCTATCTTGACCTAATGATTTCACCTTTCATGGCAAGAGACAAAGAAGCAAGACTAGCTTCACTCTCAACTTCCACACCAGGCATAACCACAGCTCTACTACCAACAAACCCATCTTCACCAATCTTAATCTCTCCATATTTCACCATTCCACCTTCTTCACCTTCATATATATGTCCAAACAACAATACCTCTCTTCCAACACAACCACCTCTCTCAATCTTCACCATTTCAGGATTCAACATTGCTCCACTACTATCCACATAAGTACCTTCCATGTCAATCTCTGCACCCATCAACTTCATCCAAATCACAAATAAAAATGAACCACTTGTTATATCCATGAAGTAATCACCTACCAATGTTCTTATAGCTTGCCATGTGCTATCCAAGACAATTTTTTTACTCCATATTGGTATTGTTTCACCAAGTTTCCTTTTTCCTACAAGTACCCTTTTGGCTAAAACACATGATAATGCAGCTATAAAACCTGAGAGAATCCAAAAGAATGGAAGTAACCAATGGAGTGGAAGTTTTTTGACATCCTTAAAATAAACAACCATGTTTAGAGGAACAAAAACAGCTAAACCAATTACCATGTGAGGTAAAATTGTTTGTAGCAATGGCTGAATGAAGAGTGCTGAGAATGTTTGATACCATGTTCTTGTCAATGTTAATGCCGGTGCCACTTTCTTTTTCAGCAATGGTTCTTTTTCAGGCAATGGAGCTGATGATGCTATTGGACAACAGGACAAGTCAACCTTAACATTGGATTGTTGTACAAGGTTTCTCCAAGCTTCTGGGAGTGGCTGTCTATTGCGCACGTGCTGACAAATCTCATAGATCAATGAACGGCCGTGATCAATTGAAGCACTTTGTGTGCTGGAAGTAGCTGAAATTGTATCTAACTCATTGCTTTTAAGATAAGGATTAAACTCAAGCTTTTGTGAATCTTCCATGGGAAGATTTTCATTGAGGTTAATCTCTCCAACATCAATGAAAGGGAATTGATTTTCATCCCATGGTTTAGTACAATCCAATGCAACCTCGCGGCCTTGTGTATCGTCTGGAACTGGTCTTACTTGAATTTGAAAAACATAAGAAACTCCATTGGAGGAACTAACACGGTTTTGAAAATCATTAGCAAGGAAAAGCAAAGGACGTGAATCATTTTCATCTCTAGGAATTGCACCTGTCTCTGGTGGCAGAATCCCTGTTGGATTAACTTTACCTTTGTCTTCACTGATGCTGGTGTCATGAGGCCTTAACTTGAATTTCACATACATTTGTTGTCCATCTTCGAACCGCATGAGCCTGCAATAGTTTGAGTAGTAATGCATTTCGGCGTACGAATCAGCATGTCTTAGAGAATTCCACACTGCTTCACGAACATGTGGAGCTCTCTTCACCAGTTCTTCCCTTGCAGCAAGTCCACACACAAGCCAGCTTGCAAAATCAGCAAGAGTTCGAGCGTAAAATGCATTTCCTGTTTTTAGTGTTAAGTCAATGAGAGTGGGAGGAGTAGAATCAGAAGAATCTGTAGCAGGTTCATCAGAAAATATCCTCAAAGCAGCACCACGCGCATCAATTCTTGCATCATCATCAGCACTCAAGCTATTACTATGTCTTACTATGATAGGGTAGCTTTTTCCAGGGTGAAAAATCTTGTGCATTGGAATACCCTCAAGTTTATTGTAAATTTTTAAGTGCCCTTTTCCACTAACACCAATGCGATGAAAATATCTCGCTTTAGCATTCATAGTTGTTATAGCTAAATTTGCAGCCAAATTTGCAACTATTTTCATGTAGTCAATGTCCATCTCCTCTATTCTTTCATCAAAATTAGCATTTCCCGAGTTCCGCATTGTAACTCGAGTTTGAGATCCAATGTAAACACTACCTTCATGTAGTATAGAGTTCATTGGAGCAACTGAAAGTGCACCTAGAATGACATTCTTTTCAACAAGTGAACCAGGGAGAATTAGGCTTTGACTACCTACAACTGAGTTATCTTGAACCTCTATTTTTCCACAAGTGTATCCATCGGAATAGTTGAAACCAGTGATTATGCGGCTAAAGTCACCAAGATGAACACCATCACCAATTGACATAAACTCGGGGTTTGAAACTGGATTGATCGCTCTAATGGAACAATGCTTACCAATTTTGGCACCAATAAGGCGTAAGTATACGCAGAAGGCTTCTGTTCCTGAGAGAAGCTTTGCAAATCTAAGATGGCAGGAAAGAGTCAATTGGTTTTGAAGCCAGGTTTTGAAGTGTGTTTGCTTTTGACTTTTGAGTAAACGAGTCAAAGAACATGTAAGAGTGGTGAGTATGAGACCATGAAGCAAGTAAGCACATGCAAATGAAATGGCAAAGGCAACGGGATTTGATTGAACTTCAGAAAACATGGTAACATATGCAGTTATTGTGAATGGAATCCAATGAAAGGCACCACATATGCAAACAAATGAAAAGCTTTGGATTGAAGCAGGTTTTTGGAAGAACCATGTATACATGAAGTAAGTAATAGCTGCAGCAAGGGAACTAACAAAGGCAACAAGATAAATCCCAAGAAAATGGTATATAGCATCAGACTCGGTTTTGGTCATAGTAACAAGCAACACTGCATTCTGAAACCAAAGAAAAAGTAAATAAATATCAATTTCTGTTATAAATTGGGTCCTTGTAAAATTGGAAACTTCTAAGTTTAGTCCTTACTTAATTTTAATAGGATTTTTGGTCCCTACAAAAAAAAATTACTTCTAATTTTAGTCCCTACTAAAACAAAGTTTGTCTAACTATCCTTGAACTCTTAAATTTTTAAACGAATTTTCTGATACAAGTTTAGAACACTATAAAATGTTCATTTACTAAAATTTAGAATTTTTTAACATGAAATAAATTAAATATAAATTTTTTAAAACGACAAAATTTAAAGATAAAAGTAACAAAATCTGAACGTAGAAATCAAATTTTGTGACAATTTTTTTGCAGAGGAACTTTTTATAATGTTCTTAACATGTTTGCAAAAGAATTGTTCAAAAACTCAAGAGTTTAAGTATAAATTAAATAAATTTGAATTGTGTAAGGACTAAGGACTAATACTGAGTGCGAAATTCTTTTTTAAGGACTAAAATAACTATTAAAATTAAGTAAGGACTAAACTTAAAAGGTCCCAATTTTATAGGGACCAAAAACATATTTAACCTTAAATTTAATATATCGTGGTTCGTGGACAATTATTATAGAGATGATTTTTTAACTCAAACTTTTGATGTCGAATTTAATTTTTGTGTGTATTTTTGAAATGTGTGAGTAAAAAGAGAGATATAGATAAACAAAGTGTGGTATGTTTGTAACTTCGTGTTCAAATAACACAACTGCTATCATATGGAAAGATGTTTTGAGCAATAAAGCATGGATTCTTGCATTTAATTACTAGAAAACAAATTTGAAAATTTTGCATGGTATTGGAATATAAAATGTTTTGGTGCTTGGAACTAACCTCTTTAACATTATTAAGCTTTGCAGTTTTGAGAACATGTTGGCCTCCTTCAACTTTTTGTAGTGGTTGTATCTCAGCTCCTTCTTTGATAATACTTCCTTTTTGAATAACAGCATAAGGTCCAATCGAAGAATTTCGGCCAATCCTAATAGGATGGAGACTAAGAATTCCATTCTTTACCTCATGGCTTTGAACCAAAACCCCTTCAGAAATGACAGCTTCATCACCAATTGAAACTAGAGACGGGTCTGTGATGTCGACCGTGTCGAGCAAAACCGAGGAGCCAATTCTTGCACCAAGTATCTCAAACCAGTAATTCAGAAACACAGTTCCTTTGAGGTGTGTAGCCAGAACTTTGGAAGAAATTTCCTGGCTTTTATAAAGTGCCCACCACTTGACAAAGGCAATTGAATAGATGGACATTTCAGGAGTAAGAGCACAGTTTGGCCTCAAGAAAGAATTTCCAAAAAATGAAATGCAAATGCATGTAGAAGCAATGCAAAGGATCCAAGAAAGTGGTGCCAAGGCAAGTGAAAATATATAGTTTGACCAAGGAATTCCATATGCTGATTTACCGAAACTTGCGATGAGACTTTGAAAAGTAGTGATGGAAAGATAAGCAGGAGAAACCAGAAGGATAGAAATGAAAACAAGTGCCAAGAGTTGAAGAAAATGTATACTCCACTGGTGAGGCTTGGACACTTCCACAATAAATTCAGTAGATTCAGTTTCAGCTTCTGGAGCATAGGATGGATTGCTCAAAAGGTGAGGTTGTGACTTCAACAGAAGATTCTCTGAGAAGTTGACCAATTCTTGAATGCAGGATGCACTGAAAACATCTATAGCTGCAACTGTAACTCCAAGGAAATCTGAGAGTTTTTGAGTTGCTTTAACCACGCTGATTGAATCCATTCCATAGGTTGACATGTTGTCTGTAACAGAGATTTTGCTTACCGAGATTCCAGCCTGCTCAGAAATAAGCCTTTTCAAGAATTCCATAATTTCTTTGTTACCAATTTTTGGACTAGTTATAGGTGTACTATTCACTAGGTGTGGCCGGGGTGTTCTTCCTTCCTTACATGTTCCTGTAGTGAACGATCTTACCAGTTTTTTCTTTGTCAGAATAGGTTGTGGCACCAAATTCAGTGTTCCATCTGCAAACTGTTTGAGACATTCAAACCTTCTAATTTTTCCTGACGTTGTTTTGCTGATGGTTCTAGGCTTGATCAACTTGACAGAAGCAACATTGACTCCATGCTCTTCCGCCACGCGAGTCTGAATATCTTCAACCACATCTTTGCTAACTGGTTTACCATCCCTCAGTTCGGCAATCACAACCAAACCAACCTGATCAGAACCATCTGGCAAGGAAATCCCTTTTGCTGATAAAGTTTCTTCAGGGACACCGATGACAGCACAACATCCTGGACGAAGAAGTTCAGACGAACTCTCTACCGTCTTTTCAACATCTGACGAATAGATGTTTCTTCCAGCAACAATGATAAGATCCTTGATTCTTCCAGTGATGAATAGCTTTCCATCAATTATCCTTCCCAAGTCTCCGGTTCTTGTGTAGAAGCGTCCGGGATGGTTCGGAAGCTGATTTTGGAAAGTTGACTGACTCAGTTCTTCCTTCCCCCAGTATCCTATTCCTGCACTTGGACTACTGATCCAAATTTCTCCTTCTTTTCCATCTTCCTGAAGCTCTTCAATGCCATCGGGATCAACTATTCTGATGTCGATGTCTGCATTCCCTGGATGAGTGTATCCACAACAAACGCGTCCTTGCCAATCAACAAGAATAGGATTGCCTTCTCCAAATGCGCAACTGACAAACACGCAATTCTCTGCCAAGCCATATCCAGGAGCCATCGCCTTTTGAGACAAGCCATAAGGACCGGTTAGCTCAAGAAATCTTTTTAGAGTCTTCTGTCTCACTGGTTCAGCAGCCACCATAAGAAAAATCATGGATGAAAGGTCTAGATTCTGAAGTTTATCCATGTCAGAAGACTCTAACCTTCGAACCACTAACTCAAAAGCAAAGTTAGGTCCAGCACTGTGTGTTGCTTGATACTTGCTCATGGTTTCTATCCATAAGAGTGGTTTCTTGATGAATGTCATTGGTGAAAACAGAAGGGCAGTTCCACCGCTAACAAGAGCCGTAAAAAGTCCTCCGATCAGCCCCATGTCATGATACTGAGGAAGCCAGCTCACTAGTACTGTCCTTGAGGTGCTCTTGTATCTGCTTTGCATCAGCTTCACATTGTGAATTAGCCCTCCATGGGTGATCATGACTCCTTTAGCATCACCGGTCGAGCCTGAAGTAAACTGCAAGAAACATATATCACAAGACTGAGATTCACGCTGATCATCATATAGATTCTCCAAAGCATAACTTCTTGAGTTATTAACCCAAGTATCAGTGTGCAACCACGGAAGGCTCGGCCACCGAGCTGAGGATTTCCCATTTTTCAATGTGATAAAGTTTTTCACTAAACCTGCACGTACTGCTGAGTGATAAGCTACTGTTGATAAAATTGCCACTATGCCACATGACTTGGCAATGTTCTCAATTTTTAAAAGTGCTTGTCCGCCTCTTTGCATGGGATCTGGGGGAATAACCGGGACTGGTATAACTTTAGCTCTTAGGCATCCAAAGAATGCATCAATGAAATCTAGACCGGGAACGTACACTAGAAGTACCTTGTCACCTGGCTTGATAACTGGCTTTTGGCTTTTGAAGAGCTTACTTGCAATGCAAGAAGCATTTAAATGTTGCTCTCTATATGTCCTCTTACCGATCACTGTCCCTTCTTCATTTATCCAACTATAAAGGGTTCTGTCTTCAGTGACGGGATGAGTTCCCCAGTGTTTTAAATAGCCATTCAAAGTAGGCAAATTGGGAAATTGCACACCAGGCAATTCAGCTAGTTGTTTAGGTTCCTTTCTCTGAAACTCGGTTTGCAAAGGAAACAAACTCTGCATAAGACATACTTTTAGTAAGTACTTTATATACATGGAAAACATGACTGCCCATAAGTAATTAAAAGTCCGGAATATTCAAATTAATACCAGGTAACAATATATAAATGTCAAATTACCTTGGTGTAAGGAAACACTGGCAAATCACTGCTACTTGCAAAGTTTTTGCACATAAGAGCCATGGCATAAGATGAGTTTCTCTCCGTGAGCTCAAATGCCATAAGTCCACCGGCATAATAAGTATTCCTTGAACCTTGGAGCTCTGATTCCAACTTTTCGTAGAATCCATTTTTCATATCTGCATTCAAACTTGAAAATTCAGAATCCTTACTACTTGAAAGGGAGAACGTGGAAATTTAAAAACCTCTGAAATACCTTGGCTGCTAACATGAGGAAAATACTTAAAGCGACGCTGAAGAATGAAGCGCTCAACTTCTCCCCCTATAGCTTTTATTGCCTTGATTGCAAGTTCAGTGATAGTTGGTCCCTTAATATTAAAGGAGTTGCCATAAGACCAGAACAAGAATATATCAGTATCAGCATAAAACTTCTGCATGGCGACTGGATTTCCGATCGTACTCGGATCATCCATGTATTCATTAAAATAATAAAATCCAACTGGCATATGATCCAGCCCTTTGATCTTAAAAGCAGTGGTGTAGTAGTCATTTATCTCTACTTTGCTGAATAACTCCTTTTCAATGTCACTAGCATCCATCACTTCTGCTTCAGAATCTGAAACAATGCTTAACCTCATCAGGTATCTATCTGGATGAAGTAGTCAACAAACATAATATATAAATATGGAGCAGTTAGAAGTTTACATACCTATGCAATTTGAAGGTGCTGATCGGTAAGTTCTTCCATATTTTAATGGGAAGTTACCAGAGACTATGATCTTATCAAATTCCATAGTCTCAATTTCACTTGAGCTCTTGATATTAACTTTGACAGTGTCAGAATTCCGCCTTATTGCCAACACTTCAGTGCTACAGTGAATTTTTATAGGAAGTGATTCTGCAATCTTCTGCCATAGACTAGTATATCCACCTTTAAATCGTCGGATTTTTCCAGCCATGGACGTTCTGGTAAATTCATGAATGTAGGCATAAGGCATGTCTTGTATGAATCCATATCCTGAAGCCGTGTAACCATATGCAACAGAACTAGGAATTGATTTTAGTCCTTGATTTTCAAGAAATTCTGGAGTTAAGTCCGCGGCAACTTCACTGACAGCGTGGACTCCAAAACGACCGGAATTCTTCACCTTTTCCTGTCAATTTCACAAGAAGAATTAACAACATTTAACTTTCAATTGTCAACTCATAGGAACTAAATTATTTTATTTATGTATTGTCTAAGGTAAACAGAAGACTAACTTGGATTTTCAGTGTAAGTGACATAACAGATACATAATCATCAGCAACTTTAATATCTTGGTATTTTCCTGAGGTAGTGTCAATAATAGCTAGCTTGTGAGAATCCAATTCTTCTAGTGCAGATTCTGTCTCTTTTGCCAAGTGAAATATGACAGGAGCACTGCTTGCGGCCAGAACTTGCCCACCCAAATCATAAACTTTTCCTGCATAAACATATATAGGGCTCGTTTGTTAAAGTTTTTTTTATGCAAAAATCTTTTTAAAAAATAAAGGCTTAATTGCAGTTTTGGTTCCCCTATTTTCATCATTTTGTAAAATTGGTCCCCCTATTTTAAAATTCGACAATTTTGGTCCTTCTATCAAATATTTTGTCTAAAATATCGTGATATGATATGTTTTAAATGAAGTTTCCAAAGGAATCTGTTACAATTTCATTGATGTAGATCTTTTTCCATCTTCAGAATATACTCCACGACATTTAAAATTTATCACATATCACATTTTTATAGTTCAAAAATATGATAGAGGGACCAAAACTGTCGAATTTTAAAATAGGGGGATCAATTCTACAAAGTGGTGAAAATAGGGGGACCAAAACTGCAATTAAGCCAAAAATAAATAAACTAATCGCTTTCAAGAGTTTTCATCCGTTTCTTACAGATTTTTTCAAAAATGAGAGTCTAAAAAATGCTTTGTATGAGAAGTTGTTTTAACTTTTAAGTAGCTTCTTTTAAAAATAATTTTCGATAGCTGGTTCTTTTTCATAAAAATGATTTTCTTTATGGTACACAAACACAATAACTTCTAGAGAGTATAAAGTGTTATTATGGTATAGCTAGTGTACCTTCAATTTCTACTGATTCACACATGCCACCAACTGCATGGTGTTTCTCCAAGACAGTGATATTATTATAACCAAGCCTTGACAATGCATAAGCAGCTGATATGCCACTTGGACCAGCACCTACTATTCCAATTCTGGTGTTTAATGGCAAGGAAGGATGTAGCTTGGAAAATTGCTCCTCTATTGATCTTTCAGGATCCATTTTTGAATTCAAAACCTATGAGAAATCTGCTGAAATCAGTATAAGAAATCAGTACTACTACAATGACTGCATTCATCTTTACAAGAATTGAAATATGGGAACATGTTTGGATAAACAACTCAATTAGGCGCTTATCATATAAGTGCTGATGTATGAGTTATCTATTTCTATAACTAAAGTAAACTGACGTCAAACTATTCTCATATAAGTTATAAGTCATTTTTATAAGCTATCCTGGAGAACATAAGGAAATAAGCTTAAAACAGCTTATGGACATGTTTTAAGTTGTTTCCATTAGCTCTTCCAGACATTCTCGTTCCCGTAAGGGTTTATGCCAGTAGGTAAACTCAAATAAATAAACCAAAACAGGTCCTAAAGGAAGTTACTAAACAAGTTAGGTTATTTAGGGAATTTAATATGATCTTCTGAACAAGTATTTTTTCTTTCCTTAAGGGATAAGTTACTAAATTTAGAAAAGACGTGATTCACTGGTTTTAGAGATAAAATGGAGAGACAGAGTTATATATGTATGTACCTTTGAGATGAGAAGTGTGCAGTGTATTATCAATCTTGATGAGAACTTAACCAGATAGGAGCATTGCATGCAATACTTGCTGTGATGATTGCAATATCATTATCAGCATAAACTCTTGATATTTTGAAGTGAATAATGCATGACATATAGTTCCATATACATGTTTATGTTGTGGGAAAATATCAGACAATTTCTCATACCAAATATGAAACATGTTGGTATAAAACTAGCAAAAAATGGTAAGCAAGAAAAAAATGTAGTAAAGAGAAGAAAAGTAGTAACTTGTATTATAGTTACCTGAGTGATGATGAAACACATTAATTTGGTTATTCTTAGTGAATGCCAAATGGCATGTAAGGAAATATGAATGAAACTGCTGAGCTCACTGGTGTGATATATATAATATGGATGAAAGGGTTCAATTTATAAGATTATAAAATCCATAGAGTAGTGACAAGATGAAAATATTGTTTACCTGGTCCTCGATAACTACTAGAATTTTACTGTGTATCCAACAGATGCCAACATAGAATTATCTAAGGAATATTTCCTTGGAAGAATCCGTCTGAATCTGATAGTGACATTTTTTTTATCATCTTTGTGATCATTAACGTTGTTACTTGTTAGATCAAAATCTTTTCTACAAGTACAAACACATGCAACTAAATCACATTGTTATCTTGTTTAAATTCAAGGGTGATTGGTTGATCCTAAATTGACTAGAAAGTTATATTAGAGATGTGGTTTATATACTCGATGTTATAAGGTTTCGAGTAAAATTATGATGTCAAACTTTTTGATGGTTTTTATCTTCGGCTTGTTCCAGATGCTCCCCGAATAAATGGTTTTCAATATTCATATCCACTAAACATAATGAACCACACATATTAGAATAACAATCCAAATTATTGTCGATTTATATGTAACAATATGCAAAGAGTTTGGTACCATCTATTCCAATATGCAAAGATTATTTACTGTGGATAATTATATGCTTTTCAAGATTCGGAATCATCACAATGTGCTTATTTTATCTATTGCTCATTGAAGCTTAACGGAATTTTCGAAGCTCGTGATGATGAAATGTACATTATTTTATTTTTTGTCTTTCCTGTAGTTCAGGTATCAAGTTCTGCATAAATTATTTAATAATATATACACTTATTTTATGAAGAAAATAACCAATAGTATCTATGTGGTAAGCACCCGTCAATAATATATTCTGACTTGCTTTATAACTTCTAAGTTTTTGGTTCATCTTTGGTTCATTTTCGAGTCAAATTGGAATTTGCTATATAAAATGTATTCTTAATTTCATTTTTTTTTTTTTAAGGAATTCTTAATTTCTTATTACTACTATATAGATATAAGATATTCTATAATATCTAAATAACATAGGAAATTTAAAATAAAATTCATATATTCTCGAGTCCTATTTGGTCATATTGTTTAATATTAAACTTAGTGTTTCAAACAATTTTTATTTTAGTTAATTTAATGATAGAATGTAGTTTTTATTATATTATAATCAATTAAGAATGTCAATACTTCCTTTCAAAAAAAAAAAATTAAGAATGTCAATACAGGTCGACTCAACTAGTTAAGAGTTTTTAAGAAGTACTGTACCCTCGAAATTCTATTAAAAGCATGTAAAGGAAATAAATTACACATATAATAGAAAATAAAATAAAGCAGAGAAATTAAAAATAAAGGGGGTATATGAATTACATGCAGTAACTGCTACCGATCGTCCGATCAAAAAACGTATGGGTGAGATCAATCTTATAAAATCTGACCAAACAAATTTGAATACAGCAGGAGATGCAGGTCAGGGTGCAATATGCCATACGTATCAGATGATTAGTATTATTTTTTTCCATTTGCAGCTTGAGTTGAGTTTTTCTTTTCCATAATTTTTTAGTTGTTGAACAGTAATTGGACATATAAATGTATAAAAATAAAGTAAACTCTTGTAACGAAAATGATTTTCTCAAAACACTGACAATAGCTTATTAACAAGTCAAATAAACTTGTCTAAAATAACAAAGTCAAATAAATAAATGATGATTATGAATGTTTATAAGTTAATTATTGAGTTAAGCAGTATACTTTAGTGTCCCACTATGATTTTAGCAGGCCGTTGTGGTTTCGTTTTCGCTATGACTCAAACAAGAATATACTCCAAAATAATTAGATGCATTGACAAATAGATGCATTGACAAATGGTACCTTTTTTATGAAAGAGACATT
This sequence comes from Medicago arabica, assembly GCA_946800305.1. Lineage (NCBI taxonomy): Eukaryota > Viridiplantae > Streptophyta > Magnoliopsida > Fabales > Fabaceae > Medicago > Medicago arabica. The sequence goes on from OX326971.1 coordinate 54,127,765, forward strand.
TCTACATATATCGAAACAAATCAAAAGGAGACATTTCTATAACAAATATAAAAATTTCATGCTTGATTCAGTCTTAAAAGGGTACAAAATCAAGGATGTGGCAGTGTGTTAAGACATTGCATCATACCATGGTGTCTCACGTAATCATTGGTTTCAAGATTCTGATTATGTTTGTCATTAGACAAAAACTACAAAGTCTTCATTATTGGAGTTGGATGTATGGCTTCAAGGACCAAAAAATGAAAAATCTTATGAAAAGATACAAATATAAAGAATGCATAATATTAGAATTCAAAACAATCACAATCTGCATAATAAAATTCTGACAAGTTCTCAAAACGTGTCAAGTTTACATCCGATAGAACTAAACAAAGTTCATGAATCAAGATGAAAAGTTAATTTGCGCCCAAGATTGGTGTTTTCTTTTAGTCACAAACACGCAAGATTTGCCGTGTAGTAAAAGAAAATATGAGAGCACCTAATTTGTCCCTGCATCGACAGATACATGGGACACTATAATAATTCAACTTACATTGCATTATTTCAAATACTTAGCCTCAAGATATTAGAAGTTTCAGATGCATCAGTTGAGCATGCCAGTCATAATGTCAATAAATGTATACAAATCATATCACTTAATCCAATCACATTGATCTCCCTGCTTGGTCCACAGACTTGTTCATCTTCACTTGGTAAATATCTGTAGATTCTTTTATTTTTTTGGAAACTCGGTATAAATATCTGTAGATATTGAATGAAGAGGCCATGCAAAGAGTTCTATGATTACCTCAAAACTTTTTCACATGAACTAGCTCACCCTGCTTTGATCCAGACTCAAGCATTGCCTCTAAAAGAGCAACATCTCTCGCACCCTCGACAAAAGAGAGGCGATGCTCAGGCTGGCTACCCTTCTGCAAAATGGAAGTGAATTAGACTAGAGAATACCTCCCAGCATGAACTGTTGTTTTTTAATTATTGTATACATGTATATGTATTAACTATTATGTGTATATGAAATTCTCTGAATCAACTGTTTGTGGTAAGTTTGGATATATAATTGAGGATAAGAAAGGAACACGATGAACAAAGATATATACGAAGAATTTGTAATGGAACTAAAAAATGAGAAGGTAGAACTGAGGAAGCATTTTGCAAGAATCTAATTACCTTGAGGGTGTTTTCAGAAACATCATTGAAAAAAGCTTTTAACTCTTCAGTTACTCCACTGAAAGGGAAAAAGGAACTTTTGCATTCTCCATGAGCATCGTATAATGAAATCTGTATAGCATTATTACGTCAGACAGTAATGAAGATAACGGAAAGTGATTTAGTTGAAGTAATTGCAAATTAAGTGGATATTGCAGGAAAAGCTCGGATCCTACCTAAGATATTATTTATGAAAGCCTGTAACTGTAACTATAGTACATACCAGGTAACCATGTTGTCCTTGGAATCCACGCTCAATCTGAAGGGTTCCATTCATGCCAACGACTCGCCACAAGATCTATAATGTGTTCAATTCAATGAGTAAAGACTTGCAAGAACAAATTATTGAGTTATGAGCATATCTACTGTTTGAGATGTGTAGCACGTGTGTGTATTTGTAAGATGAACGATCATTTACCACATGCCTTGGGTGATCTGGAGGAGACAACCATTACAAATACTCCCGAGCATCCATTCTCCAAATGACTGAGGATAAACATTCAAACAATATTTTCAGACTTCTGGTCAAGTTTTTGTAAAGTTATTTCGGGAAAATAGAGGCTTACAAGACAGATGATATATTATCTGGTGGTGGTAAGGTAAAATCCACATGAGATGTCATAGCTGAAACTGAAACCACCTCACATCCAACAAGCTGTCGAGAGTAAAAGGATACCACCATCAAATCATTGTATAGAAGTAAAGCCTGATTACTAAGTTTCTAATAGAGAAGTAACTCTATCAGAGATTCAGAGCTGTCCATTAATTCTTTTCATCTTTTGAGTTCCTAATTAGACAGGAAATTTCATCAACTTCTAGAATCATAAGCAACTTTACAGATCGAGCCTCAAATTGGTGCCAAAATGAAAGCAGTTCTCTTCACAATTTATGCATTCCATGAAGTGTGAAACTAAATACATTTCAAAATACATTCTTTCACAAAAAGTTTAAACCAGACAAGCAATTGCTTTTCCATACTCAAGTTTATTTTGGCAGAAAAGCATTAAACATTAAGAAAAAAGTTTTTGTAAAGAGTGAATCAATCTTAATTTAATATTCAGATACCAAAGAGTCACAGTTGATTAGACCAGCACCATAAATTGCACAACAAAATACAAAAGAACAGGAGTTAATGAAAGAAGTAGTTTGTGAATTATACAGTAAAAACTTTAATATTACCATTCTTAACCCTGCAATGAAATGCACACCCATATCAAGAATGAAGCCTCCCTGCCAGAAAGAAAAAATGATACCTTAACATAAGGAACCAAATAATGTTGAGATAAAACAAGATTAACTGTTGTGCTACATGTAAGGGAAGTTAATAAGAATTTCAGAATTTTAATTAGTCGTGCTAGTATAACCAGATATAAGGAAATACATAAAACCGTGATGAACTGAACGTTAATGAATATAGGTTTGACTTTCTCAGTACTCTGCCGGCCATTTCACCTAAACTAAAAAGATTTCATATCTGAGAAAGAAATCTCAACCTTAGTCTTTACTTTCATAAAGTTTGTGGTTTTAGGATAAATATTCGATTATTAAATCATAAAGTGAATTTTTCCCTTTCATTTTTATGTCAGAATAGTAGAGTTGACTAAATGATTCAAAGCTAGGACAAATGCTCCCCTGAACTTAAACAATTACAGATTGTGTAACTTAATTACAAAGCACGTACAGTAAAATTGCGCCTCCAAGAGCTTGAAAAGTAAGGGTTTGAACTGTTCATTGATCCTTCTATAATAACTTGCACACTCATCATTTTCCCAAGGTCAGCAATTAGTTTCTTGCCCTGCCAAAATAAATTACGTGAATATTCCAGCTAGATTCATAGGTTAAAATGTCAAACAGAAACAAATACCTCAACTAAGGCAGGCTCAAAACGATAATTTTCAGCCACCGACCAAATTATTTGCCCAGGAGCATCAGCAGAAATCGATCTGTAGTTAGATAATGCAGTTTCCAGCTCATTTATACCTGCAGTATCAGATTAATATATAATTATGCTAAGAGTTTAGAAAAAGGTAACTGCAACTTTCCATCTAATAGAGAGGCAAATAATATATTTGATCAGCTAACATGAAAGTTATCAATGTGATAGGGGGTAAAGTGTTTCTCCAACTATTAACTATCGTCGGGCTTTTATTACATAAGTGAGATGTGATGGTTAATGACAACCCCTGCTGAAATTCTGTAATCCAGCTAGCGTGCAACGTAATATTTGACTCATGGTTGCTACAAATAGGCTTGGCTTGGCTATCACATCAAGTAAGCAGTTATATCATCCTCTTTCGTGTTATTTCAAATATTTCATTCTTTTCTTACGTTTTTTTTTTTCTTCACGAAACCCCACCCAGACTGCTGCAAGACTAGAATGTAACTCGCAATAGTACCTCGTCAATAAAAGAGTGGCATCTTTATTGACTTACATTTTGAACTAAATCAAGAAAAATCCAATCGATAAGTAGTTAGCACTTAGCATTAGAAAGTGAGCAGGTCCTCAAGTGTGGTTAAATGCAACAAACTTCATATTGATTTCAGTATTATTACATTGTACTTATGTTCAATATGTTTTTCCTCAAATATCACCTTAATTAGGTTAATAGAATCTTGGAAGATAAGGAAGAGAAGCATCCTAAATTAAGTTAGCAATATAATCAAGTGATCGCATGCAGTCGCAGATGAAGAAAGCATAGTCTATAGTTTTCCTAGAATCATGCAAAAACAAGACAATGCTCTTATGACTTGCTCCATAAAAGAAAAATGATTTATATACAAAAGTAGATAATAAATACATAGTACAAAATAAAGTTATATCTGCTACTTACAAGATGCTGCCGGTTTCTCTTCATATCCACCAAATCAGTCACCCAATACATACAATACATCCAAATAAAGAGGAATTTAGTCAGTGGCACAAAATAATTCATGATAAAAGTAATGAGTAACAAATGTCAACACAGTAGGATAATGAGTAGAGGCCAGTCAAGCGCGCACAAACGCACACACACAACATTTGCAACAATCATTACCTTGAAGGACATGTTTACCAGCCTTTAACAATTTGAGTGAGATGTCAACCTGCAAGAATTGATAATTTGTTAACAAAAATGCCTGAAAAATAAACTCCAGCAAAAAACATAATTCCAATGACTCCTTTTTTACCCAAAAAGTTTAGGGTGAGGGGATAGTGTCCCAGTCCAAGGCAGAGAAGACCTTAGGGCTCCACTTACATAGGTATTTATATTTACTTCCCTCAAGGGGCATTAGCAGAGCTCAAACCCGATACCTCCGGATCCAATATCTGTGTTTTTACCACTAGACCAATCCCTTTGAGTTTCAATGACTCTACATTAGATGTATTGTAACCCATTATATATTTGATTAATAAGTGAATACAAAATTTAGTCCTTCAAATTGTAAAATAGTGTCAACTTAGTCCCTAAAATTAAAGAAAATTCAAAATGATCGCGAGTAAATAACCAATTTAGTCCTAAAAATTGTAACAACCTAGTCCTTCATGATCACATTATCATTATTTCAAAATGATCCCTGAAATTGCAAAATGTTAATCAAGTCCATACCTTTATTATTATTTGGAATGGCTATAATAATGACATTAAATTGGTAATGTCGGGCATAAATTTGAAACTAAGGCAAGACCCGTTTTTGAGCTTATCGCTTATGTCTTATAATCTCATTTGTCTTAAAAAGATATGTTTGTTAATTGTCACTTTCTCACAAGCTTATAGCTTATTTTTGTTAGCTTATAGTGGTTTTTGACAAGCTAATTCAAGTAGATTATAGCTTATCATTATTTATCTCAATTTTACCCCTCTGATCTTAATTGAAAAAAATTAAATATTAATTAAATGTAGCATTTTTTTGTCATTTCATATTTATAAGCTAGTTCAATGCTAATTTTAGCAAACACTACAAATTCAACCAGCTATCATATCCGCTATAAGCTCACATGATATAAGTTAGCTTATCTGCTATTCGCTAGTTTTACCAAAAAGAACCTTAGTGAAAATACATCTAGTTAGAAGGAAAAACTTGATATGGTTCTACAATTTCATCTACGAAATTACACCTACAATCTCGTAACTTAGTTATCCAATGATGAGTTATGAATGAATGGAAGTACCTGATATTGTCCAGCCAAAACGACAAGAACAGCAGTTATGGAAGAATCTTGAATAATATGATTGAGACCGTTATCTCCAAATTTAGATTCCACATTTCCACCAAAAAGTTTGTTAGCAATATCAACAGCAGCATTTGCAGATTCATGAGTTCGACTCCAAATGGATTTGAGATTGAAGAGATGTGAGATCTCCGAGAGTCTTGGAAGGTATTGATACTTCACAAATGTACCTGCTCCTAGAATCGCAATCTGTATTTCAGCCATTCTTATCAACCGATTACGATCCGATCCAAAACACGAGAGAAGAAACAAATATCACCTTCCTAATCATAATTTAATATATATTAATTAAATTCAAAATATTTAATAAATTGATTTTAATCATAACGGAATCGAATATAAAATAACTTATGTTAGAAATCATACCTTAAATCAATTCCGGTTGCTCCAAATTTAGAACCAAACGTAGCCAATCATAAAAATGAATTAAGTTTTTTTTTAGGGAAGAATTAAGTTTGTATTCCTCAAAAAAAAAAAATAATAATAATAGCCATCCGGCCGACTTGCATTTTAATCAATCAATACCACTTTTTGATAACAACGTGTAAATGATTAATTATTCGTGAATGGAAAATGACTAAAACTAAATATTTTATCAGTCCCAAATTATATAAGGTTGTTATCTTTTCACACAAATTAAGAAGTATTACGTTTTATGTAAAAGAGAAATTATAAGTCAATTTACAAAAGGTATAAAAAATATAAATTAAAGAATTGAAAGAAAAGATAGTAATAAATAGTTGAGGGTATGGTAGAAAAAGTTGCATTTAATGCTTCATTAGTATTGTGAAACGACTTATAATTTTGGAAGAAAAAAAAAATCTGAAACGACTTATAATTTGGGACGGGAGAAGTAATTGATTGGTTTTCAATATGAAGTTATGTTGCAAAAATACACTAATAAATATATTTCTCTCCTTCAAAAAATATATATTTCTCATATAATTGATCATAAATGAGCAATAATATTAATATACAAATAATGTGAAGTTATGTTGCAAGAATACACTAGTCAATATATTTCTCATATAATTGATCATAAAAAAATGATATACTAATATTCATATTCATTTCAACAACAGACAAATGATTTTGTTTAATTGGTTTCGATCACACTTTTACTCACTCAAACTGAAATTCAAGCACATGTTCCATATCTAAGTTAACTGTAAATTTCCTTACTTATCATGAACAAATCAGTTAATAAATAATTTTAATCAAGTTTGGCCCTAACGAAAAATGTATATCACAACATCATCAAGCACCCGCAATTCCAGGACAGTTCGTTTGTGAGTCAGCAATTGCTAATTTGTGTGATGTATACATTTAGCAGGATATGAATGTGTATGCTTACTTCTCAAGTCAAAAACAAAATAAGCACGTGTTTAGACTTTAGGGTAGTTTCCTTAAGATGTACGCATAAACACTTCCAGAATACACTGAAATATCTTATTAAATCTTATGCCATTTCCTACAAATAAAAAGAAATGATACAATAAATGTCCTTTTATGTACTGTGATATAAATTTAATTTAAAAAATCAATTTCACACATTTCTTTTGATTATCAAATAAAAAAAAATCAATTTTCTAAATCTACTGAAAGACTCTGAAAACAAAAAGCGGAGCGTGTAAGTCAATCGTCTTATTTTCAGCTTCCAATGCTTGTATATATATTGTTTCCCTGGGTTCCTCGCTTACTCCACTCTGTGTGGCAAACTCCAATGCCATTTCATAATCCACCTGCATATACACATTATATATACAAAATTTCAGCAACATATTCAAATTCAAGTAATAGGAGACTATCCTAGAGGTATTGCCTAAAGCTCCATTTGTTGATTTGGTCAAAGCTAATGCAACTACCCCCCTGAAAGATTAAGTCGGATAAAAGCTATAAGCAGTTCATCACATGATCCGGGTTTTAAGGAAAAATCTCCTGAACAAGAGATACATTATAAAAGTCTTGGAGAAAATTTTATCAAGCTGATTTATAGCTCTTCAAGCTGCCCCAGGCTACAGCAATAACTAAACCTAGATTTCAAGTTAAGCTGGATTAGTGGATGTTCCACTAGATTAGTTTAACTGTCACTCCAACACTTTCCATCTAGTTAGGTTGTGGTTTATCCTTTTAGCTTGTATATTGTGAAAAAACTGAAATTTTCACAACAAAACAAAAAAAGCAGTTAAGAGGGAAATACCTGTTCAACATGTTTAGCAAGCTTTTCGCTAAATGTTTCTTTAGTAACCAAATCCTCAGAGACTTTTCTTAGTAGTTCTACATCATCATCCCCATAACGACTCTTCTTTGATGGATTTAATGGTAACATTTGTTTCAAAACATTATAAAATGCACCACTAGCATCAGGAATGTACCTGTCAATTGGTAGGAACCATATATCATAATTCATACCAAACAAAAAGCAGAAGCAAGTGCAGCATCATTCAATTGATTCCTGAAATTATGGGACAAATTAAACTTATGCCTACCGGCTTAGATTTCGTTTTCTCTCCTGCTGCTCACGGGCCTGTATCCTTTTCATAATCTTGGATTTTAATTGGATACAACATTGTTGAATGGCAGACTGGAAATAATAGCAAAAAAAAAAATAGCATTAGCTTGCTTGCTTAACATTGCTAAAATTGAAAATTTGTTAACTACAAACTTCACACCTTGACAGCAGAAGCAATCTCCGTTATGTCATCTCCAATGTATTCTTTTCCAGTTCCTTTAAATGGGATTTTTGTGCTCACAATACTTACAAAGACACCAATCTTGTCTTGTACCTGGTTAATTTTGTAACTACTCCAGCTGAAAAAGTATTAAGTTTCACTTGTTATTCTTGTGTTGTGGTTGCTAGTGAACTTTGTAAAGCAATTATTGACAATTATTCTGTGACCTCATCTCAAAATTAGAAAGTCAAGGGGAAACCATATGCTTCTGTGCGTACTTACTTGATTCTTTTAAGCGCAGTCCTGGTGACAACATCTGCACCTTGCTCGAAAAGTAGTGGAATTCTATTGGCAAAACGAAATATATTCAAACCCTGAAAGCAAGTATTGTATATTTTTCAGGACAAACCATTACTAATTTACTATTGTTTAAAAATACAACGACGCATCACTGTATAACTAGCTCTTCATAGAGTTCTAGCAAGCTTTGAACTATAAAAATGAATGACCATTGAAGAGAGAACTTGAGAAGAATAGAATCAGATAATTGGTGAAAATGACTTCATAAAAGCTTGTATGTACAATGCAGGTTTATATAGAGACAACCTAAGATAAGCTACCTAGCTCACTAAGCATAACATAATCATAACCACGGTAACTGAACTGATAAAATGTGCGGAGTCGGCAAGTTCTGTTAAGTAGAAGAGGTACGGAGGTCACAACTTTGCTAGAGACATTCGACTACTGTTAAAAACTTAGCTAGAGACATCCAGCTACCATATATAAGTGCAAAGCTCCCCTGGTTGCAAAATTTTATCAGCAACTCAATTCCACAGAGACTTTTCCCAGGCTCAGGTAATTCTAACTTCGGCACTCACCAGTAGAAGGGCCGTTTAGCATAGTGATTTTAATAATGTCTTTCCCAATGGGGATCTTCATGAAGAGATTTACATAATGCAACCTCCCAAGTTTGAAGCACTCGATATATTATGGGTTTGCAGACATAACAAGGCTCTCTATGGCCTTATACAAACACCTCATGTTTGGTATGAGCGGATTATATCTGTCTTGTGACAAGTTGAGTTCATTTCTACTAGTGTGGTCCCTTTTTATTCCTTCTCTCATTGCTACCACTTGTCTTTATGTTTTTATCTATATAGATGACACTATTATTATTGGATCTTAAGCTTCTCATATTGATGATTTGATCAACGAGCTTAGTGCATAATTTTCACTTAAACATCTAGGATCTCTTGATTACTTTTTGGGAGTTGATGTCAAACAGCTTCATGATGGTGCTTTTCTACTTGATCAGAATACATAAGGGATCTGATAAAGGGAGCAAAAATAGCAAAAGAAAAGGACATTTCTTTTCCTACAGTCGGTAATTACAAGCTGAGTATGGTACTGACGTGCTTCCGAACCTCACTTATGCAGGTTTATTGTGGAGGCCCTTCAGTAGCTAGTTTGATAAGACCAAGGTAGTTTAACACTCTCCAACTATTTTTTCAGGAAAAAAAAAATTGATATTTTTAGCACATACATGAATTTCAAACTAAACTTCTATCTAACATAAATATTGCTGGAAGCAAAACTTAACTTGTTTGACATCTTTTCCACCTACACTGACTCCTGCTTCGACAATGAACGGGTGGCCTTCAAAAACTTGAGCACTGTGCAGTAGTCACAAGAAAACAACTTTTAAGTATACCGAATTATCTACTACCAGAAAAGTTAAGCAAAGCACATAGCTAGCATTGAGAAATCTCTAATGGACCTCTAGGGGCATCTCCGACTCCTCAAAACATAGTCAGAAAGATCAGATAAAATTATAGAAAGTAAGTTAAATGCTCATGATGGTCCACAGCGAGAAGGATTAAAAATAATGGTTAATTAAAACATATATAGGGTACAAGAAGCAATAATTTGAGGTGACGGTGAGAGTAAGATCTAGCAAAACTTTGATATTGAATCACAACCTGCCTGAATATGTTGCAACCATGTCTGGGTGAAGCTCTTTTATAATTCCTAGTCGAAGGTTGTATTCGCCAGCAGGGCTAAGACACTGATAATAGATAGGAAGGACATAAGCAATGACATAAGTTGACATAAGTAACATAACAAAAAAGTTAATTGTGGAACAGAGTTTGATGAATGAATAGAAAAGGGGCCACTAATAGACTTCATCACTTACATGACCACTAGGATCATCAAATTTGGCTTGACGAAACAACTGATGAATGCGTACTAATTGCTGTGATGTTAGAGACTTCACAGCCATTTTTGAACTGAAATCTGGACCCATTTCTCCTGAAAAAGAAAAGGTAAAGAGTGTAGTAGATAACAAATTGGGATCTAGAATATGCACATTGAAATATGTGAATACTGAATATAAACTTCCTCTAATTTCAGGCCAAATTAACTGTTACTAATTTACTGAAATCTCAGCAGTTATTCAAAGCATCTCTTTATGAGCCTTGGGGACAAAAGCGTCTACATACAACAGAACTGCAGCAGGCAACCTAGCTCATTACTCATTCATTAAAACATAAGTGAATATATAAAATAAAGAGGGGTCTTAACCATTATCATTGTCCAATATCAACAAAGAAAATGAGGCATGTCTTCTCTCTCCGCATAAATATCTCACATTTACATTGCTTTAACATCAAGGAAAATTGACTATTATCAGGTCGAGAAACTTTTATTATCTTTCCTTTAAACAAACGAAATACCAGTTCTATTAATTTTAACTGATGCATGGCTGCATCCAAGCAGTCAACTTGAGCACATAAATACCATGAGAAATGTTCCTTTACAAGAAATGCATGATACACTCTCAATTAAGAATCACAAAGAATCTCCAACAAATTATCAATGAAATTAGTATTTTCCTTACCTATCAATCTTTCAGCATGGGGTTTACTGATATTTACAAATTCATGCTGAAGAAACTGCAAAAGGTTCTGCTTCGAAGTTTCAGTAATAAGTCGTTTAATTAGCAGCAAATCAACAGAGGATGGATGATGTTTTGTCTCCAAAGGAATGGGTGGCATTACATCTGTTCTGCGGGAAAACCTTACAGTGACATTCTTGCTGCAAAGGAAAACAAATGGTATAAGATGATTTTGCATAGTAGTTCTTGAAGGGGAGAATCTGAATAGATATATTTACATACTCAGGTGCATCTGACACAAATTTGAATTGAAACTGTGCATAAGGGGTGATGACAGCCATTTGTCGCATGTAATGCAATATTTTTGACTGCAATGCAGACAAAGGAGCTTATATTAACGAAACGTGTTCAGTTTATAGACATGAAAACATTGTCTTTTGGAAAATGGAACTGCTTAAATATATCTGGAGTTTGCAGCAAATTTAATAAAACAACATCAAATTAAATTACATACACGGTAGGTTGTCCAGTTACCCTCTATGACAACTTGAATTTCAGCTCCATGCCAATTTTGATTGTTCTCCCGTTTTTCATGTAAATGTACATGAGGAATATTCCTGACAATTGACGCGTTGATTATTTGGAGTAGGAGTTTCAATATCAATTCAATTATAATATTTGAAAACATACTTATGAATGTCAATATCCAGCCTGCAAAATGTAATATAATTTTGCTTTTTCATTGATGAAGAGATCTCAATAGGAAGTCCGGTACTCATTTTGGACCATATTAGTGCCTGCATGCATGTAAAACACAGATCTATAAGACCACCTGAAACGTATGTAACTCACACTCGAGTGAAAAGCTTGCCACTGTTAAAAGCGTGCTACATAGAGAAAAAATATGTATATCGAGTGCATGTTGTCAGTACCATCTTCGCACCAAGACCAAACTTTCCCCGAGTCTGCTTCAATCCATACTTTGTCCCGGATAGAACTACAAGAATAGACAAGGGTACAGACAGTGAGGTTACTAGCAAGTAGCAACAACAACAAAAAACTGTAGAAATGTTGTTTCACAAACAACTCGGGTAGCAGGTTACCAACTGACCTCGACCAAACATATTTGGGATGTCATCGTGTGGCATTCCTTTTCCATTGTCCTGAAATTAGTACCAAGCATGCTGCATTTAATATACGGGAATAGGATAGATAAACACAGAAAAAGAGGGTATTTTCAAATTGGGTATCAAAATCAGATGAAACAGTTTTACAGATTGGATAAAAACTAAGACATAAATACCAATGGGTATCAATACTGCAGGACAAACAAAGGTGTAATTGTAAGACAGAAAGAAGTGCACCTTGCATGTAACTCTGTAAAATGAAGCCTCGCCTCGACCCTTGATACCCTTTGAAGCTGGAGCATCTTTCACTTTCTTTCCAAGGGCAGCATTCTTTGCTTGTAATTCTTGAGCACGAGCTTCTTTTGCTAATCGTTTCTATGCAAGAAGATATAATGTCAGACAGACAAAACCATATAAAGAAAGCCTACTCAATTTCACCAAGTTGGATGCATGGTATAAACCCATTCATAATTTTAAATCATGTTTGTTTTCACAGTGAATGCTTGATGGGTGCATATGAAGCACTGAAACAAACAGAATCACTCGACACAACACTGACACTAACGCATAGACATCGATATATATTAAGAGAATAAAAGTGATTGAATTCTCCCTCAAAAAAAAAAAAACAGTGATTGAATTTAACCGCATGTATCCGTGACAAACATCGAAGGCAGACTTGCCTTCAATCCAAAGTGTCGGGGCATATCAGAAATGAAGCTACACTTTGTAGCTTTGATAAAACCACAGTCACGTTGTTTTTGAACACGATATATGGAAGTCCAACGCAATTCCAAACACATACTCAAATTTAATGCCATAACCAAATTAACAATTTATCATTTTATACAATCCAACCATACATTTGATCCGTACTAATATATCTAAATCCAACAATATATACGACAACAATCAAGCCTTATCCCTCTAAGTGAGGCGGGCTGTATGAATCAAATTACGCCATAATATTCTATCATAAACCATATTTCTATCCATCTCAATAATCTCTAGATCTTTCTTAATAGTTTCTCTTATACTCCATTTTTGTAGGTCTTCCTCTAGGTCTAGTGTGTTGGCTATCCTTCATCTGATCTACACTCCTTACTACATAATCCATAGGATTTCTTTCTACATGGCTAAGCCTAGTTTCCAATCAATCCAACAATCATTGCTATAAAAAAATAAAATTGAACACACCTCACGAGCCTTTGCAGTTTCAAAATCATCATACAGTGCTGCATCAACACGTTCACGATCAACTAGACCAATCATAGAATTGAATTTGCTTTTAATTATCTCCTCGCTACAAAAACCAAATCCACATTTAATTAAATCATTAATTAATTCAATGCACTAAAAAATTCAATTAACCACACACTTGTAGTTGCAAACTCACATAGTTATTTCGACCACCGGAAGCTTCGATATCGATTCCGCCGAATCAAGTGCATTCTCCACCAACTCTCTAACAGTAGTATATAGAGATTTTCCAGGCTGAATTCAAATCCACGCAAGTCCAGAAAATTAAGTACGCAAAAAAAAAATCACAAAAATGCAATTATACTAAATAAAATTGTGTAATTATACTTACATTATCAAATCCTGCTATGTTCTTGTTCTCCGCGAAGAATTCAGCCGGAGATTCTACAATTTTCAAAAAAGAAACAAAAATTAAAATAAAATCAGTTGAAAATTAAGATAATGAAAAGTGAAATTGCAAGAGAGAGAGAGAGAGAGAGAGAGAGAGAGAGAGAGAGAGAGAGACTTTGTTTGAGAACGGTTTCTTTAGGTTTTCTCGGAGTTTTGGATTTGGATTTCTTTGATTCAATTGGACTTTCACTGTTTTCATCCATGGAGATTTCAAACAAAAAATTGAATAATTTTGAATCTGAATTTGAAGGAAGTTTGACTTCAGATTCAGAATTTGAGATTGAGAGTGATGATTCTCGATTCAGCAAGTGTAACACTAGGGTTTTTGAAAAATCTGAAAGTGGTTTTGGTTTTGACTGCGTTCCGGTGGTATCGTCCGTATTGTAGTTGATGATGCTGCAGAACGGATATGAGAGATCGACGGTCCATGTTTTTTGGTCGATGTAGTATTATGTGATGCGGTATGTTAATTTTTTAGCTATTTCCCGCCAACACTGTTTCTTTCTCACAAGTAAAATTGCGGTTGTTAAAATTAAGTTTCATTCAATTTAGGCTTAAATGCAATTTAATCCGAGGAAACCATCAAATTGGTTCTCCTCTTTATACCAAATTTTTAAATTGGTTCTTGACTCTATTAATAACTCAAAATGGTCAATGTTTTTGTCAAACGTTCCTTAAAATGGTAATTGTCTTTGTAAATGATTTACTAATGGAGAGCCCTAACTGAGAAATATTTGACAAAGACATAGATCATTTTCACTTATTAAATATTAATAGACCAAATTAAAATTTTGGTACAAAATAGGAACTAATTTATTGATTTACTCAATTTAATCCACACCAAGTTTCTTAATTTTGCGTAGTTTTTTTTTTAGCAATTTTTTAGTCCCCATGTTTAACTCCTTTTTTATTTTAAACTCCCACATTCATATATTTAGCAAAGTGAGATTATTAATTAGTTAAACAATAAAAGAAACATCAAACATATATTTAGCATGATTATCCTCTGATGAACTTGAACTTGGTCAATGTTAAATACTCAATGTCATCACTCGTCATAATTAAGACAATGCAAAATGCCAATTCTGCATGTTATTCAAGAATCAAAACTTCTTGTTGATCACTATTTTCATATTTTAAGCAGCAGCGACATAGAACAACGGTCAATGTCTTCACTTCATGCAGCCAACTGCATGAATCAAATAATCTCATAAAATCCTATAATGAAATTTTTTAAATCAATTATGTTTGGAATTGGTAAAGTAGGTTGAAAAATAAATGGGGAGATGAGATGGAGTGGAAGAGATGAGAAAGGGAACAAGTGATTAGGTATGAAAGATTTATGTTACCATCATAGACTTCAAATAAATCCAGCCATATATGAATGAGGGACTTTAAAATCAAAAAGGGAGTTAAATACGGAGACTAAAATTGCTATAAAAAAAAATTAAGGGGACCTAACTGCACAATTAAGAAACTTGGGTTATTAAAATTTCATTTAAGCCTTGAATTTATTTTACAAAATAGGTTTTAGTTAAAAATGAGTTGAATGTAAATGATTTATTTAGATATCTTTATAACAAAATTGATTTATATGAAAACTGTTGTTTAGATACTTTGTATCAAAATTGTTTTTTGAGTGTATAAATGACCAAAATGATGGATCATTTGTGATTCAGTTTTAAATCATTAATCTTTTTCTTGCTCCTGCTTCACAAACTTTCTAACAAAGGGTTGATTGATTATTATTACAATAATATAATTTGGATCGCTGTTTTCAATTTAGCTACACATGGAAAAGCTTCTTAATTGAATTATTGTTGATATCTTTTTGTTTCCGTCTCAAATTGCACAAGGAAAGTTGCATGTAACTTTATTATTTTATTATTAGACAATAAAGTCATAAGTGTAAACATAAGTCAATTGGTATAGATAATGCAGTGTAATATATAATATACAGGGGGATAGACTTCAAATTTCAAATTCCCCAATTATTCATCTTAAGAGTGAAATTATAATCTGGCTACTTGGATAAAAAAAATTAAGTTTGAGAATGGACAACCAATCTACTAATTAAAATTAAACTTGATATGTTTCATTACATTCTTTATTATTGGAAACATAGAAAATTTAATATCTTTTAAGAAAATTCTTAAACCACTTTGCAGACAACTTTTGGTGTCTTTTCAAACCATTTTTGTAATCCACAAAATTCATGCCAAAGCGTGTTGTATAACCCGATGGCCACTCAAAATTGTCGAGCAATGACCATGCAAAATATCCTTTTACATTTACGCCGTTCCTAATAAAACAAAAACAAAAAATCATGTATGAGAAAGCAGCTATATTTATATAACTACTCTAAAAAATCCTTAAAAAAACTACTTCCAAAAAATTAAATATATAACACAACTATTCACTTACTTGACTGCAGATCGAATATAAAAGAGATGACGATGGTGATAGTCAATTCTATAAGTATCCATAAGGGCTTCCTCTAGTGATAATGTTGGATCATTGAACTCATCGATACCTAAAATTAAGTTTTCAAAAAAGATTGTGATCAGATATATGCTAGATAAAAATATTAAACGAAAATTTTGACAAAAGCATCAAATTTTTCCAAAAAAAAAAATCTTATGTACTCTATCTCACATTTACATTATATAATAACATTCGGGAATAAACAATACGAAGTAAAGTGTGTTTACCATTTTCGGTGATGTAAATTAAAGGATTGTTGTACACTTTCTTGACATAGAGTAACAATTCTTGAATTCCCTTAGGATAAACGTATAACCAATTTGAAGCAGCCTGCACGCAAATAATTCCAAACATAAACTAAATATATATACACTTAAATTATAAAGTTATAATATGTTGTGGTATACGTACCCTTAAACCTATTGGAACACCATTGCGCTCACCTTCCATCACAAAAACAAAAGAAATAATTTTATCATCAAATTCAAAAAAAATCATTAATTTAGAGAATGGTCGATAAATAAATACATGCTTACTTGTAAAATTAGCATGAGAATCAGTGTAGTAACTGAGTCTACCATTTCTAAGTTGTGGTGCATTGGTAGCATACATAGAGGTATAATAGTTTAGTCCAATGAAATCAAATGACCCTTTAAGTAGTTTTGCTTGCTTTGTAGAGAACTTTGGCAACCGTTTTCCAACAAGAGAATGCATGCTTTGTGGATATTTCCCTATTGTTAATGGTTCCATAAACCTGCAATCATTGTTACAAACAGAAAAAATAAAAAACAATTTCACGAAAAACTATTATTTTTGAGAAGTACTATACAATATAGTCCAACAAATTAAAGAGAGAAATAAAATGCTAGAGAGATGGATCGGTTTTGGAGTTGATGGTGTGATGATTACAAATGAATGTACGAATAATTACTTTTTACGGTGATTTTGAAGTGAACAAACTAACAACTAACATTTCACGGAAGTTATTTCAAACTTCTTGTTTTGCACCATTGATAAAATACCATTTCGATTTTGGGGTCTACCGGTAGGTAAAAATCCAAGGAGGTTGGAAACATGGAAAACAAGGTTGGACTTTGTGATGAAGATATTATCTTGGTGGAAAGGAAGGCACCTTTTGATAGGAGGAAGGGTGGTGCTCATAAATTTGGTCCATAGTACTAGCAACCTTCCATTGTTCTAATTTTCTTTCTTTAAAGCTCCATGGAATGTCTTAAACGAAATTGTCTGAATTCAATGAATGTTTCTATGGGGATGAGGTTTAGAGAAGAAATCAATTAATTGGGTAAGTTGGAACAAGGTGTGCCTACCAAAGGAGGAAGGAGTATTAGGAGTAAAAAAATATGAAATTGTTTAATTTGGCTCGCTTGAGTAAGTGAATATGGAGGTGTGCCATGAAGACGTAAGCAATATGGTATGATCTTATTTAGGCTTAATTAATGACTTGGTCTCTTAAGTTATTTGTTGGTTACATTTTAGTCTCATAAGTTATTAACGTTACAATTTTGTCCCTTAAGCTAGTATATGTTAGTCAAATAAATCCTCACTGTCAGTCTTTTGACAAAACGTTAAATATGCACATGTGAACGGTGACGTGACAACTTGCAATATGTATTCACCTTAGACATTGGGTTAACGGTTTTGACGGTGGGAATTTATTTGGTTGACGGAATATAACTTAAAGGGACCAAATTGTAACGTTAATAACTTATGGGACTAAAATGTAACCAACAAATAACTTAAAAGGACCAAATTATAACGTTAATAACTTATTGTTCCAAAGAAAAATTTGGAAAGTTGTCTTGATATGTATTATAATTGGAACCCGTCAAATTGGGTGAGCATGGAAATTTTCGAAGTTTTGTTCTCCCTTTGTGTGGTAAACAAGCTAAAAGAGTGCCTCATTTAACTTGGATTGCAAACCTTGGATCATTTGGTTGGAAAAAAACAATTTCCTCTTTAACATGAAGGTGGCGAACATGAAGGAGGTGATACTAAATTACATTTTTCGCCTTTTAAGTTTTAAAATGTTACAATTTTGGCCTCCTATTAAAAAAATGCGATTTTAGTCCATTTCGTCCCAAAATTGTTGAGAACACACCACGTGTCCTAAAAAAGGAGCTATAATCGCAACTTTTTGTAAAGATAAGAGGTCAAAAAACATATTTCCCTGATGTTAGGGGGTCAAAGAGCATATTTTCCTAATTATGTGGGGTCACTTTTGCCTTTTTTTTAATAGGGGGCAAAAATCGCAACATTTTAAAACTTAGGGGGCGGAAAGTGCATTTTAGGCTACATAATATTAAAAGAATATCATGATCTTAGTTCATCAATTGGGAGAGTAGAAATAAAAGTAGTTTTTAAGAAAAAACAAAAGTTATGTTTATTTGGACTAGTGTAACTCTCCACCACAATGCCTCAAATTTGTGTGATTCCATTATACTATATAATATTATCATACATAGGTCTAATGGATTTTTTTAGTAGGTGTAGGGGACTTTGGATTTAGATTGTATCATAGGATAAGCTTTATCTTGATGGTTTTGTAAAGTCTGCAGAAGGTGTTCAGCTAGTTAAGTTGCAAGTTTGCAACTTTTGTAGTTAACTCCTTGGTAGTATGGAAGGTTTATGTATACATATAGTTTTAAACAGTTTTGGAGCGGAACTGCACATCGTGTGCCAGTATGCTCATGATCAATAAATATTTAGTTATAAAAAATTAAACTAATTCTAATTAATATTCAACTATATGTAACTAATATTTCAATGTAGAGTTAAGCACTTACCATCCAAGCATGAAGTCCAGTCCTCGCTCAGCAGCGTTTTGATCGAATTTGTTATCAGAAAGTGGAATGAACCAATGAGACGCCAAGGTTATGCCTATCACACCCTTTTGAGATTCCTGCATATATCATGTTTGGTTATTAGGTATCTTGAACTTTAAATTAAGTTTTTATCTAACTTATAACAAACCTGGTACTTCTTCTTGTACGCAAGGGCAGCTGCAGCATGAGCGAGAAGTTGGTGATGCGAAACGATGTAAGGCTCTTTCCCTGAATCACCACCAGTGCAATTTGAACTAAACCATTTAGAACACCGACCAGGTGCAAAGAAACCGAGTGCATAGGCAAAATTGCTATAAGCGTATGGCTCATTGAAAGTGGTCCAATACTTCACCCTATCTCCAAACTCTTTGAAACAAAGTTCCGCATAATCTTGAAAGTCATTTCTGAAAATTAGCCATGGATTATGATTTAATGCTTAGTATTGTTGCTTGTTGATTGGTTGATATACAATTTGTTCCAAATACAAATTATCTTAATGAGGAGGATCTTGATATACAAAGCTATTACAGATAAATTACATAAAAAATTAATTAACACCTTATTAATATTTATGTTAATAAGATTTAGGTCATTTTCTATCACTTACACAATGAGAGGGTTTAAGAAACCGCCATACTCATCCTCTAAAGCTTGAGGAAGATCCCAATGAAATAAAGTTTCGAATGGTTGTAGACCTACAATATTGATATTCAAATAATTTTTATTATTATTAATGTTTTATGAAGTGTTAAAATGTGTAGTAGTTTAATAAAAATTCAAGTAAACTAAGTATGGACTAACCATTAGCCAACAACTCATTGATGAGGTTGTTGTAATATTTGACTCCTTCTTGATTTACACCTCCATTAAGTTTTCCTTCTATTTATTTATAGTTTATTAAAATTGAAAGAAAAAAAGTGTGAAACATCAGCATAAGTAGGTAAAATTAAATAGGAGTTAGTCGTTTATGATTTACTCACTTGGGAGGATTCTAGACCAAGAGATTGAGAATCTATAAGCATCCAAATTCATATTCCTCATGATGTCAACATCTTCCTGCGATATTTAAGTGTGTAACGTACAAGTACCATATTTTTGTCAAATAACATCCTATCATCTTATTGTATAGAACAAAATAGATAATATTGTACAAAATAGTAATCAATTGCAGGGGCATATTGAATTTAATTTTTCTATATTGAATTTCATTATCTTTATAATAATTACTTTACTGTTTTCCTATCTTATGGAAGGTTCTACGGGTTAATTAATTCTCATTAAGGAAGTGAAAAATATATTATATTTGGTACTTTAGTTGATTTCATATTATCATTTGGACTTTTTAAGAATATTGACTATGATTTTTTTTTAGTTTATTGACGAAATTTACCATCTAAAATTCACACATACAACTCTGAGGTTCCATATTCAAACTCGGGTGAATGTCTTTAGTCTAGCAATATAGGTATTGGCAGTTGAGCTAGACCTCACAAACAAACATAAACTTTAAATTGATAATCTCTTAAACTACTCACAATTTGCAACTCTGAGGTTCCATATTCACACATACAACTATGAGGTTCCATATTCAAACTCGGGTGAATGTCTTTAGTCTAGCAATATAGGCATTGCCAGTTGAGCTAGACCTCACAAACAATCATGAACTTTAAATTGATAATCTCTTAAACTATTCACAATTTGCTACATTAATCATCATTCGTACTATTTTGGGGATCCTCATTCATAATTTTGATCATATTTACAATACCTTATAACGATGATATTGGTCAACCGCGACATCTCCGTTGCTTTTGTCTCGTATCTTTTCTGCATGTTTAACATTTGTTTAATTTTAAAAGGGTAAAAGCCTAATTACAATATAGGCGCATCTAATATGGAACAAATAATACTATAGCAATGCTTCTCAAATCTATTTATTTTATAAAATACTTCTCGAATCTAATTAAGTTATGACTCTCAGCCTCTCATTCCATAAAATTTAAATTGCAACTTTTACAACATAGATATTTTCAAATCAAAATGTTCTCTCAGAGAGAGAGACAAACTCATATTGCATCATTGAGCATAATAAAACAGTGTTTCTTTATTACCTGTGCTATACACAACAACAATATTGGTTTGCGGTGACATGTTTGTTTGTAAATTCTAAGAAAATATCAAACACAATAGTGCTTTATTTGTTCTATTTAAGGTGTTTTCATTATAGATCTTATTTTTTAAAAATTGTTGACCAATTATTTTAAATTAATTCTATTGTTATCAGTATATAAACCAATAGCAAAAATAAAATAGAAGAATTTTTTAAGGAAAAAAAATAGAAGATTAATTAGTGTTCTGTATAAATAAATAGGGTCAATATATGTTTACCCCATGTGATAGGATTAATAATGACCTATATTACAGGGGCTAAACATATAATAACCCAAATAAACACTACTAAAAAATAAAAATTAGTGAGGGAAAATAGGAAACCCCACACTAATTTCGTTTCTAAATTTTGTGACCGAAAAATCCGTGAGGAATTTTATTTTTTCCGTCACTAATTTTGCATTTTCTAGTAGTGATATATAAGAGTTTCACCTAAAAAAAATTCTCCCTTTCTTAGACTAGAAGAAATCAAGTGTATTGTTTGACTAACATGGTTTAAATTATCTTAAAAATTTGATCATTAAAATATACAATATTATTTATGGTAGAACATTCTTATTTTAGAGAAAAAAAAGTGTAAAATTTAAACATACTATAAAATTTTCAACTCATCACAAAAGTGCTCTTCATCCATTTTAATTAAATCAAGTCATAAATTCAATCTTGATACAAAATATAAAAAACATCGAGTTGTTACTAAAGCAAAATTAATTTTACACACCTTACATGCATCTTGAATTCAATCCAAAAAATGGATGGAGAAATCAAATACCTGGATACTTATGAGTGTAGGTGTCCCATATACTTGCTCCTCTCCCACCTTCTTTAGCAGCACCTTCGTACTACATGATATCAACCAAATTGGGATTTTGAATATTTTATTAAACATTAAACTGTTAATTATTTTTTTAAAGCAATGCTCATATATTAAAAACTACATTTTGGTTCGAGTGAAATTGAACTCAAATCATAAGAAGGTCTCATTGAAATAATGCGCTACCAGTCAATCATGTTTCCTATAACATATTGAAAAAATGAAATATTTTACCTGGTATGATGAGGATCCTGTCCCAAAAATGAAGCTTGTGGGAAAACTTGTTCGATTGAGTGAAGAAACATCAAGAATTGGTGAAACAGCCTTCGTATATGGTAGTGTGGTGAAGAGATTCAAGAGAGTGAGAACTAAAAAGGCTCTGAGTAATGCCATATTCATGTGATGAATGAAAACTAATTGACTATTGTGCTTGATCCATTGAAAGTATGGTTCCTATTATAATTAAATAAATATTTAGAGTCAAATATAGAGAAAATTTGGTGTTAATAGTTAAGAAACAAACAAATATAGGTTGTAGGTATTTTTCAAATATAGAGCCAAAAATTGGTTTAGGTTGTATTCGTCTATATTTGTTTGTAGCTACAGCCTGCAGATAAAATTGGTTTTATTAGTGAAGAAACTGACAAGTATAGACCTCACAACAATCATGAACTTTAAATTGATAATCTACTAAAATTTTCACAATTTTCAACATTAATCATCATTCATAAAATTTTAATGGTCCTCATTCATAATTTTGATCATATATATAGTACCTTATAGTGGTAATATTGTGAACAACGACATATCTCTTGTTTTTGTCTTCTATCTTATTGTTGGACATTTGTTGTATTTGTAAAAGGGTAAAAGAAAACTATAATATATGTGCGTCTAATATGGAACATATAAAATTATAATATTAGGGGTGCTTATGGTAAAAAAAAGTTAATTAATTTTTTGTCCCTATAAATATTTGCAGTTTTGTTTTTAGTCCCTATAAAATAAAATCACATTTTTTAGTCCCTGTGACATTTTCCTTTAGCATTTTAGAGACCAAAAATGCTGACGTAAAATTTTTATAGAGATTAAAAATGTTGATGGAAAATTTTATAGGGACTAAAAATGCTGACGGAAAAACAAAACTGCAGTAGGGACCAAAAACTTAATTAACCCAAAAAAAATATTAATCAAAATTTAGAACAAATATAACATTTTATTAAAATTGTTAAAATTCATATTTCACCGTTTGAAAGGATTCTTTTTTTTTTTTTTTTGAAGAAACCGTTTGAAAGGATTCATATTAGACCTCTATTTGTAATATCAATGGTATTTTTAGCTGAGATAGTCTGTTTTTTTTTTTTTTTGAAAGAGATAGTAACCGTTTTTAAAAATGTTATTAATTATATTTTAAATCCACTTCATTATGTGTATGTTACATTAGGTTATATTTTTTTGTTAATTAATATCACTATAATGTACATTATTAATAATATCACTACGTTACTTCCTAAGAAAATAATTTAATATCACCATTATGACATCAGCTGTTACTAAAACTATATCACCATTATGTATGATATAACGTTATTTAGACCTAAGATTGTTTGTAACTTCAATATGTAATTTTTTTTTGTTTCTTGAAAGCAAGTAAGATATGAATTCTATAATCTGGTAATTCAAAGTATTAATAATATATAAAGCATAAACTTTAACAATAAAGCATAAACTTTTGTGTCTTATGTCATTTATTCAAATAAGAACTGGGAAGACCTGAGTTTAATTAGAATGAACAATGCTAGTTTTTTTAAATAGTTAAATTATTTGTTGAGATTGACTTAATATACTTTGTAACAGTTCTTTGCTTGTATAATTATCATATTTTTCTTTGTTATTCTAGTTAAATTCTGGAATAATTTAACATTGAAGCATTCTTGAAGGATTTCTCAAACAATAATGATCTTTTATGATATAGTTCTTGAACAACTATTTTTTCTTTTAATATTAAAGCATCTATGAAGGATTGCTTATAAAATGAATATATATTTTTCTATTATTTATAAAGATTTGAGATATAGTTCTAGAAGAACTAATAATTTAACATCAATCTTTCGTGAAAGATTACAAAATAAAAATATTGTAATTTTCCTTTGTCATTGTCGATAAAGGTATGTGGTTAAGTTTTCGAAGAACTAGATTTTTGTTTACAATTGAAATATTTAAGATATACTAGATCTTAATATAGGTTAGACAAAATAAAAAAAATAAAAAATTGCCCCTCAAATATGCTTCTGAAGTAGCAAAATCGAGAAAATAATTTCAAGAATTGATACAATAGGGGTTATCATTGATATGATACATGTGAAGATGTTCAAAGTTTATTGTTTCGGACTGGCCTAAAGCTTAATCATGCTTCACTCGGGTTTGACCCAAGTCCATTAAGCAGGCGACATCATATGATGAAAACACCCTAAAATTCACCAGATTAAGGTGCAAGCCGAGGGTTGCTCACAAGGTCTGAGGGTGGACCACTCCCATGCAGGCTGAAGGCAGCTCACCCAAGGTCGAGGATTACCCACGTCCGTACCTACATGTACGATTGTTAGAATAATGTTTGCCAGCCAAGCCCTGCCTAACCACTATTTATACCTAGGCCTTAGCCTTGCGACATGTAGGCCCTGCTTGTGACTGCGCCTCTTGACCACCCCCCCCCACTGACTTGGGCGTCGGAGCATATGCAGGTACACAACCCCCATTCGTCTCACCCCAACTCAACTGAACCAGGCAGTCGGCGGACATACTTGTGGCTCAACCCCAACAAGCGGGGTATCCATGGAGCTTAACCATCCTCTTGGGTCCAACCGGATCATTTATTATTTATGAATTATGATGATTATGATCTTTACTGCTAAGTTAGAGATGTTATTATTTATATCATCTCTTTGCATATTCCACATTTATAATTTGTGCTCCGCATAATTTATTTTCTAATGAAATAGTAAGTATTATAGTTGTCAATTTGGCATTATATATGTTCCTTTAATAGATTATGATTTAATATTAATATTGTGTTTAATTAGAAATCAGTTTTAGTTGACAAAATAACTATACATGAAATTTGAATTATTGATTACTTCTACAAAGTATGTTTATACTATTTTGAGGTCTCAAAGCAAGTATTGCTCTTAGAATTTGGCCTCACTAAGGAGAATCGTGATTTTAAGTATATTTGTAAATGAAAGATGTATTTTGTAGAAGATTATAAAAAATGATTAAGCAATTGTTACAGAGGAACTAATTTTAGTTTTACATTTGAAACTACAAAAATTATTTAAGGCTCCATAAGAGCCAATATATTGGTATATGAAGGAATATAATTACACATTGAGAATGCAATAAATTCCTCTAGGTCTCCTAGATTCTTATTAAACTTCAAGGATATCCTTCTAAATGGACATTGATGGTCATATTAGGCAAGTGTACAAAATCGTTTACCAAGTAATAAAGTGATAAGTATAGTATCGTATCCACATAGATTTTCATTTCGTCCAAACAATTTGTGTTACTTATTATAAATTGACGATATAAAATAAAAGAGTTAAGGGCTAGAGATTGCAATTTTTATCTGTTTGCAACAGAGAAAGTTACATGTTTTGGTTGCAGAAAAGTAAGCAGCGGTTAGGACTCTTTGAATCCCCCTATTTATTTTCTTGGATATTAAATCACATTCATGTCGTGTTTAGTTATCTTAAGTAGACCATACAAGTGATGAGACCGTTGAGATGTTCTAACCTAGTCGGCTGTCAAGCTGCGCCTATTGATCGCACGGTGATCTTACGAGCGGGGTTTATACTATCTCGGTTGATATAGGTTTATCCCTCCGATGGTTAACTGCACATGTTGATCGCACGATGATCCTTATGTGCAGGGTCTTGCAAATTCAAAGGTAATTGAAAAATATGCTTAAATTGACATTCCTAGGTTTTCAAAGGCAATGAAGGCTAGTGTTCCCATCTATGAATCTTAGGACACTCATAGCACACTCTCCTTCCCACCTAGATAGTTCTACAAACGGGCAACTCTATCAGCGTCTACCTTACCTAGAGGTCGATGACAATGGTCTTACTAGGTTTATTCCCCTTGGTGCTTGTTTCCCTAATTAATAAACTAGTTACATCTCAGGTTCAAAACATTTTACTCAATATTAGTAATGTCACCTCCTAAGTACTTACTACTAGAGTCAGCTCGCTTTCTGTATCTTTCGTCTAGTTTACTAATCACTTACTTCATAGACATGTAGTTACTAGTATAAGGATGTAAATATCAAGATATAAACATCTAGATAGTAAAAACAATATTAAGCCATGTCATAACTTAAGTACCTAATCAAGGGTTGGACTTCGCTAAAATAAAATAATCCTAATAAAACTTAATAGCGAACAAAAACTAAACTAAAATAAAACAACATTAAATCAAAAAATTATCCAACAAAAATAAACAAAGGTTCATCTTAGAATCCTAACCTATAGATATCTAGTTACACATGATAAATAAGACAAAAATACTAAAAGATGAAACATACCCTAGAAAAGATAGGAGAAGATAGAATTCTCCTTGGCTCATAGAATAGCCTTCCTCTTAAACTGCTCAAGTTCTAAACCAGAAATTATGAATGGAAAAGGTTGGTATTTATAGGGAAATTTTCCACCTAACTTGGGCTGAAATGATGGGCTTCCAGGGACGAAAAGTGACTTTTTCGCAAGAAACTGAGTGCCTAGCACCTAAAGCCATGCACCTGGCGCATGTGCTTGCCACTTGAGGCGCCTAGCGCCTCCTGGCATGCACGGCGCACTTTAGTGTTGTGTTCTGGGGCACGTGCGCTTCAATGCATTCTTTCCAATTTTCCTGTATTATTTGTCTGTTCAGGTGTTATCTTCATAGTTAAGATGTTTTGGAACTTGAGAACAAAATTCCTCCCTTTGTAAAGTCTTATGAGGCCTCATAAATCTTCAATATATATATTCCCAAGGCCTAATAATCTTTGGAGTCTTGCTTTGCCTGATTTGCTTGATTTCTTCGTGAATTACTTCAAGAACCCCCTAAAAATTCTATGTTTCGGGAAGAATAGAATTACAGACTCAAATATAGAAAATATTACAAATGTCCCGAAATCATATGCAATTGATCTAATACTCCTCTGCTTTGCTGATAAAACCTACTAAAATAGATTGAAAAACATGCTAAGAATAACGTAAGATGATCTGTCGTCACAACCTTAAACTTAAAATGTTGCTTGTCCTCAAGCAACGAAAGAAAATCATAAGTTATTCGATGCATTTTTTTGGGGAAAAACATACATTTCTGGGAGTTGTGCTTAGGACATGATTCATCACATTTACATCGCAGTAGCAACTAACTTACCACGTTACATTCAAGTGGCTCCGACTAGGAGAAAGTAACCTATATTCTCAGCCATACTCTTTTCCATGATACACATATGTATCACCTAACGCCAGTAGGGCTAGTTACAACATTTACCCACTACAGTCGTCACATGAATGTACCTTGCTGCAAATTTGAGACAATTCTAAATAGATAGTCAAGTTAAAATTATTTACACACTTTGAAGACTTTAAGGGTTATAACTTGGTTTAGGTTAAGGGTGGATATATTTGAGAAAGTAGGCTAACAAAAGAACTTGGAGTTAGTTTACTAACCTAGGGATTCCTACTAAAACATTGATGATCTACCAACCTTCCTTCTTTGAGTCAGACAAGATGGGTAAACACTTTTTTTTAAGAGACCAAATTTTTATGTTTTTGGCTCTTGATTTTTTTTTCTTTTTTCTAATTGTTTGTGTCTAGATCTACAATCATCTACACTCATTTTTTTTCCAAATAAATATTGAAGGTGAGAAAAACACAAGAAAAGAGGTTGAATTGTGTTAGTTTTTTCTTCTTTTTAAAACTAAGTCCAGTGTTCAGAGTCTAATAGAGTTCAAAGTCTTATGCAGCGGATAATGTAAAGAGTAAGAAAGAAGAGAAAGACACAAAGCAATTATACAGGTTCCTTCCACAAACCGGAAGTAGTCCTGTCCCCCTTGCACTTCCAAGGAGAGTTCACTAAAATCAATATCTGATTAGAATTGCTCAAGCACAAAAGCAAGAGACTTCAAACTACTCAAGCATAAAAGTAAGAGGTTTCATATGCTCAAGCACAAACGCAAGAGACTTCCTATACTAAAGCACAAAAGTAAGAGACTTCTAAACAAACAGAATTACACAAAAAATTGTTTAAGGTTTGAACACTTGATATACAATCAGTGGTGTTCACAATACAAATCAGATACAGACTCTTAAGAGTCTAGAATTTATAAGATATGAAAGTTATTAAGAAATTTTAAGTGAAATTTGATGTGAAACAATTTCAGCTGATTTTTGGCACTTGTAAAATTGTTGTGAGTCTCTTACAATCTTCAAGTCTTCACTCCTTTATATAGAGGTGTGAAAGAGACGTTGTTGATTACCAACACATCAAAAAGAGTCGTTTTTGAAGCTTGATAATCACCAATGATCCGTTGCTTGATTTGGTTATTGTCCTACGAGTGAACAATTTCAAATTCATTCCTTGAATAGAGAATAACCAGCGTAGACACAACTGTTATCTTGTACTACTGCAGACATGAAGAGTGGAGTAGTGGAGGTAGTGGTTGTACAATTGTACTATGTCTTTTTCCTGCGCTCTTAATTGGATAAGCATCCAATGCCTTCTAATTTCTCTGAAATAGCCGTTACTTCAGGCTTCCATTCCTTCTACAATGATATGAGTTCAGAATAACAACTTTAAGCTAACTTCAACTTCCAGTCTTCAGACTCTGATGAACTTCAACTTCTAAGGCTCTTCAGACTCTCTGATGACGTCAACTTCTGATGGTCTTCAGACTCTGTTTTGCAACATAAGTTTTCTTTGTAGTTTCCTTTGCTCTCTTTTGTTCTTTCAGAACCAATACTTGACTTATCATTTTTGACTATGGTCCTGCTCACTTGAACAAATATTATCAATTTTAATTGACATTTTAATACCTTGTTATCATCAAAACTTAAGGTGGTAGTGTTAAACACACTTTGTTCCAAGAAATATGTTCTACTGTTACGCCACCCCAAACTTAAAATGTTGCTAATTCCAAATAGCAACCCAAAACTTATCTTCAAACCATACTCGGTCAATATAATATCTTATCTAACTCCGAGGGAAATTAAATAGGGTGAATTTAAGGTTCATGATTGTGACATGATTCATCACTAAGTAACACGAAAATAAATTTTTGTCTGGAGGCTCAAAGCGGTTTCACAAGATAATAAAAATAAAAAAAAGGTGGCTTAAAAGGCTCAAGGTACAAAATAAAAATGCCTCGTGTGTATTATAATAATATAACCGATCGTCCGTAAAGAACGGCTGCAAATTCATATGGAACACTCATAATTAAAAATATTTAAGTATCTAATAAAACAAAACAAAAATTAAATATTATATGAGAAAGCAACTATACTTGTATAACTACTCTCAAAAACCCTTGAAAAACTACTACAAAAAATTAAATATATAATAACTATTCACTTACTTGATTGCTGATCGAATAATAGAGAGATGGCAGTGATAATAGTCAATTCTATTAGCGTCCATAAGGGTTTTCTCTCGTGATAATATTGGATTACTAAACTTAACAATACCTAAAAATTAAGTTTTCAAAAAAAAAAAATTGCGATCAGATATTGAAAATTAAATTAAATTCTGCTTAGAGCAAATTTTAAACTATTTTGATCTTTTAAATTCGGCATAAATTTTATTTTGAATTTTTAGAAAATAAGTTTATGTTCTACTATTTTAAAAACAAGTTTTTTGGTTCTACTATTTTACTTTTTTGGGAATTTTTTATTAATGTATGATGTGGTAGTATTTAGGCTTAAATGCAGTTTTACTCCTCCTATTTTGATTGAATTTGAATTTGAATTTTGCCCCCTCTATTTTAAAACTTAGAATTTTACCCCCTCTATTTTTATTGAATCTGGATTTTCCCCCCTTATTTTAAAATTCGGAATTTTACCCCCTTTGTTTAACACCCCCACCCCCCACCCCCCCACCCAAAAAAATAAAAAATAGAAAACAATGAAAATACTAGAAAAAATTCAATTAAAATACATAAAAAAAACTAGTTTGCACCTCTAAATATTTGTTATTTTCATGTTAGTTTTTAATTTTTTTTTTAGAGATCATACTAGTTTTATGCATTTTTTATTCTTTTTTTTTTAGGATTTTTCTGGTTTTATTTTTTCGATAAAAAAATAAATAATAAAAAAACATTTAATTAATTATGTGGATAAAATAGGGGGAGGGGGCAAAATCCTAAAAAACATAAAACAGAGGGGTAAAATTCTAAGTTTTAAAATAGGGGAGGCAAAATCCATAATCAATCAAAATAGGGGCACCTCTTTTGATAATTTCGAGCACCTCTTTGTCAGGAAACATTACAAGTCTCACTGCTAGATCCTCTATCTCGAAATTTGTCATTATGAAACACTTCAAAGTAAACCTCAAGCCTCTGAAACCTCAAGGCATCAAAGAAGTAATTTGGTGTCCTCCTGTCCTCAACTAGGTAAAATGCAACATTGATGATGCTTCCAATGGCAATCCTGGTGTTTCAGCTTGCGGTGGTCTCTTTAGGAATGCAAACTCTGAATTCTTAGGAGCCTTTGCAATCAATCTTGGTTTATCTTCTGCACTATTCGCTGAACTCATTGGCGCTATGGTAGAAATTGAAGTAGCTTATCATAAAGGGTGGCAATCTCTTTGGTTGGAAACTGATTCCATGTTGGTTTACCTGGCCTTTAAATCTTCCAAAATTGTTCCTTGGAGTCTCAGGAATAAATGGGACAACTGTCTTCATTTGTTATCCTCTATGAATTTCTTTGTATCTCATATTTATAGGGAGGGGAATAAATGTGCGGATATTCTAGCTAATATAGGTCTTTCCATAGTATCTTATAGTTGGTTTTCTCAAGCTCCACCAGAGATTAACCTAGACTTAGTGAAGAACAAACTAGGGTTTCCCAACTTTAGGGTTTCCTAAGCCGTTTGAGGGTTTTGGTTGATGTCCCCCCTCATTTTGCTTTTGTTATTATTTTTATCCTTTCTTTATCAATATATCTAGGGGTTGCAGCTTTGCTACACCTTCCTTTGTTTAAAAAAAATAAAATCAATCAAAATAGGGGGGTAAAATTCCAAGTTTTAAAATTGAGGGGACAAAATTCAAATTCAATCAAACTAGAGGGGGTAAACTACACTTACGGCCAGCATTTATTAGACATTTTTGCCAACATAGATATTTTGTGTGGCTTAATAAATGTTTTTACGTTATAAATTAATAGGTCAGATTATAAAAAAAATGATACAATATCCAAGTGATGTATTAAAATTCTAAGAAAAGAAAAATATGGGGACCAAAAATTGGTTTTTTTAGAAAGAAAAAAAAAAGTGGACCAAAACTTTATTTTCTTGAAAATAGGAGAACCAAAAGTGCATTTAAGTCTTTCTATTTTAATGTTAATTGTGTAAAAACCAAAAATATATTGCACATTAGTCCTTTTTATCTTATGTGTGAGATACACTTCCTCTTTGAGGACAAAATTAGAGATTAAACTAAAGGAAGAAGAAACAACAATTTATCACCATATTTTTATTTTATTTTGTTTAATTGCACTTTTGACCCTCAAAATATTACAATTATACGATTTTGGCCTCCTGCATACCTTTTTAGCGATTTTGGTCCCTCTCTTATGTTCTTCTTTCTTTTTATGATTCAGTGGTACCCCTCAAAGTGTATGTTAAGTTAACATCATTAATTCTTTGTTGCTCCAACTTCTTAGGGGTTTAGGTTTAGAAGTAGTGTCATGATCTTTTGTTAATACAACATCGTTAATTCTTTGTTGCTCAGGATATTTGTTAATACAACATCAACTCCCTAACATATGGCATCAAAGTCTTAGTTCGACTTGGTGGGAGAGTGAGAGTGAGGTCATGGTATTTGATTTAATTATAGTGATGTAATATATCACAGTTGACGTAGATATTGTTTCTTCAAGTGTAAATTAGTGGCATTCTCACATTGATTGTATACGTATCCAATGTTTGATACGTATAAGGCAGATGTTGTTGTTCTTAGCAGAAAGTTGTTCACTTAATTAAGAATGTTGTTGCTCATAGTAGTATTTTTTTATTCATACTAACTTCACTGCTAGGACACACAGTTCACTTAATTTTTAGAAATATGGTATATTCCTGCAATTTGTTTATGCTCTAGTTCTATTATGTGCCTTGGGATGTAAAATATGCA
This sequence comes from Medicago arabica, assembly GCA_946800305.1. Classification (NCBI taxonomy): domain Eukaryota; kingdom Viridiplantae; phylum Streptophyta; class Magnoliopsida; order Fabales; family Fabaceae; genus Medicago; species Medicago arabica. Next base: position 54,160,223 of record OX326971.1, read on the forward strand.
GCTAAATCATTATGTTTCACTTGGTTTGCTGTTTCAATTTCATATAAGTAAATTGAGGTTAAACCAGAAACATGTTTCATAACAGATGAGTCATGTACTAGTTGGCAACAGCAACAACCAAGTTTTCAACTTTCTGAAGAACACCATGGAATGAAGAACACTAGAAAAGTATGAATAAGGCAAACTCTCCTTCTAACATAGCATCAAAGTTATACTATTGATTAAACAAAATAACTTTTTTAAAAAAGTCAGTTTTCTGATTGCACCGTAGAAGTGCCCCATTACATTAATATGATTTCAATTGCTATTTTCAATTTAACTACACATGGAAGATCTCCTTAATTGATTTATTGTTGATAACTTTTTGTTTCCATCTCAATCTGCACAAGTGAAATTGCATATGTCGCTATATCATTTTATTCTTAGACAATGAAGTCATAAGTATAAAGTCACCCTGAGCATAGGAAATAAGTAAGTTAAGAGTTCAAATTCCGAATTCCCCACTTATTCACGTTAAGGGTGAAATTACAACCTGGCTACTTGGTAAAACAAAAAAGTACAAGTCTGAGAACGAACGATCATGCCACTAATTAAAATTAAACTTCCTTGATATGTTTCATTACATTCTTAATTATTGGAAACATCAAGTATAGAAAATTTAATATTTTTTGAGAAAAATCTTAAACCACTTTGCAGACAACTTTTGATGTCTTGTCAAATTGTTTTTGTAATCCACAAAATTGATTCCAAAGCGCACCGTATAACCCCACGACCATTCAAAATTGTCGAGAAATGACCATGCAAAATATCCTTTTATATTTACACCATTCCTAATAAAACAAAACATAAATTAAATCATGTATGAGAAAGAAACTATACTTATCTAACTAATCTCAAAAACCCTTATTATTCACTTACTTGATTGCAGATTGAATATAAAAGAGATGACGATAGTAATAGTCAATTCTATAAGTGTCCATAAGGGCTTCCTCTAGTGATAATGTTGGATCATTGAACTCATCAATACCTAAAAATTATGTTTTCAAAAAAGATTGTGATCGGATATATGGTAGATAAAAATATTAAATGAAAAATTTACACATAAACATCAACCTTTTCGCAAAAAATCTTATGTACTCTATCTCACATTCACATTATATAATAACCTTTAGGAATAAACATCATGAAGTAAAGTGTGGTCACCATTTTCCGTGATGTAAATCAAAGGATTGTTGTACACTTTTTTGACATGGAGTAACAATTCTTGAATTCCCTTAGGATAAACATACAACCAATTTGAAGCTGCCTGCAAAAAGATAATTGCAAACATAAATTAAATATATATATATACACTTCAAAAATTATAAAGCTATAATATTTTATGGTATACGTACCCTTGGACCTATTGGAATACCATTACGCTCAGCTTCCATCACAAAAACAAAAGATATAATTTTGTCATCAAATTCAAAAAAATTCATTAATTTAAAGAATTATCAATAAATAAAGACATAACAAATAAAGGCACACTTACTTGTAAAGTTGGCATGAGAATCAGTGTTGTAACTATGCCTACCATTTCTAAGTTGTGGTGCATTAGTAGCATAGTTAGAGGTATAATAGTTTAGTCCAAGGAAATCAAATGACCCTTCAAGTAGTCTTGCTTGCTTTTTAGAGAAATTTGGCAATCGTTTTCCAACAAGGGAACGCATGCTTTGTGGATATTTCCCCGTTGTTAGTGGCTCCATAAACCTATAATCATTGTTACAAATAAAAATAAAATAACCATGAACCGTTATTATTGTTGAGAAATACTATACGGTAGAGTCCGACGTATTAAAGAGAAAATTAAAATGCTAGAAAGATGGATTGGTTTTTGAATTGATAGCATGATGATTACAAATGAATGAACTTATGATCACGATTTACGGTGAAACTAACGTTTCATGGAAGTTGCTTCAAACTTCTTGTTTTGCACCACTAATAAAGTACCGTTTGTTTCTTTGGGTCTACTGTAAAGGTAAGAAAAAACGTAAAAATGAGAGTTGAATTGTCTTGGTTTTTTCTGAAAATCTTTTAAGGGAGAGAAAGACAACACAACAGTTTATCTTGGTTCATCCCACAATTCGAGGTTACATCCAGTCCCCTTGCACTTCCAATGGATTTTTCCACTATAATCACGCAAGATTACAATTGCTCTAACACACAAGTTAGAGTCTTACTCCCTCAGGAAAAAAAAAATGTCTACGCTTTCAGAACTCTTAAGGGGCAATTATAAGATTTTTCTGTGGGATGTGAAAGCAGCAGAAGCAAAAAACTTTGGGGCAATGAGGAAGTTTTTGGACTGTTCAGTTTCGTCAAAAATAGGGGTCTTTCATTGGATTTTGTATCAAGAGGTGTTTTAAGGAGGTTCTATCCAGAGGTTGGAAATAAGGTCTTTTTATTGGAGATTGTGGCAAAAAGTTGTTTTAAGATACACGAGTCGACAAAGTTGTGTTTTTGTTTCTTCTTCTGGAAATTGAAACTTACAATCATTTATTTTTCCATTGTGCTAAAGCGAAATTTGGAAGTCTATCTTCGTACAACATATAATTGGAACCCGCCAAATTGGGTGAGTGAGAAGGTGGAAAATTTCAAAAAAATTATCTCCCTTTGTGCGGTAAACATGCTAAAAGAGTGTCTCTTTTAACTTAGCTTGCAACATATTGGACCATTTGGGTGGAAATATACAATTTCCTCTTTAACATGAAGGTGACAAATTTGAAGGAGGTGATAAAGAATATTAAAAGAAGGTAAGCAAGTTGCAAGTCTACGGTTTTTGTAGTTAACTCCTTGTTGTTGTGGAAGGTTTATGTATGTATATAGTTGTAAACTATTTTGGAGTGGCTTTGCACATCGTGCATAGTTTGTTCATGATCAATAAAATTTGCTTATAAAAAATTAACTAATCACAATTCTAGTTAATTTTCTACGACATCGATCTAACAAGTATTTCAATGTAGATTTAAGAACTTACCATCCAAACATGAAGTCCACGGCTCGTTCAGCAGCATTTTGATCGAATTTGTTATCAGAAAATGGAATAAACCAATTAGACACCAAGGTTATGCCAATCATACCCTTTTGAGATTCCTGCATATAAATCATTTTTTTATTATTATTAGGTATCTTGAACTTTAAATTATGTTCTTATCTAAGTTATAACAAACCTGATACTTCTTCTTGTACACATGGGCAGCTGCGGCATGAGCGAGAAGTTGGTTATGTGAAACAATGTAAGGTTCTTTCCCTGAATCACCATCAGTGCAATTTGAACTCAACCATTTAGAGCATCGACCGGGTGGAAAGAACCCTATTGCATAGCCAGCAATGCTGTAAGAGTATGGTTCATTGAAAGTAATCCAATATTTCACCCTATCTCCAAACTCTTTGAAACAAAGTTCCGCATAGTCTTGAAAATCATTTCTGAAAATTAGCCATGGATTATGATATTAATGCTTAGCATTGTTCCTTATTGATTGGTTAATATACAATTTGTTCCAAATACAAAATTAGCCTAATGAAGATCTTCTTATACAAGGCTATTATAGATAAATAACATAAAAAATGACTTAACACCCTACTAATATGTATGTAAATATGATTTACGTGATTTTGTATCACTTACATAACGAGAGGGTTTAAGAAGCCACCATACTCATCCTCTAAAGTTTGAGGAAGATCCCAATGAAATAGAGTTACGAATGGTTGTAAACCTACAAATATTGATATTCAATTAATTTTGTTTATTATTAATGTTGTATAAAATGTTATAATGTCTAGTAGTTTTATAAAAATTAAAGTAAACTAAGTATGGGCTAACCATTAGTCAACAATTCATTGATGAGGTTGTTGTAATATTTGATTCCTTCTTGGTTTATACCTCCCTTGAGTTTTCCTTCTATTGATAGTTTATCAAAATTGAAAGAAAAAAATTAATATGAAACATCAACCTAATTAAGTAAAATTAACTAATAACTGGAGTTAATCTTAGATGTTTAACTCACTTGGGAGGATTCGGGACCAAGAGATTGAGAATCTGTAAGCATCTAAATTCATATTTCTCATGATGTCAACATCTTCCTGTGATGTTACAAAACAAAAAAAGATAATACAATAATAAAATAAAAAATAGTCTATATATATATATATATATATATATATAGTTTACTCATAAAATATTTTTTTCTTATTTATGTATTTTACTCATCTAAAATACATATTGCTTCATTAGTCTATCATGTGCAACTTTCTACGGATTTTTAACTGCTGACTGGCAAAAGCCTTGTTTAATTGCACAATTTTTCTTTTTTCAGGGGAAATTGCACAATTTTTCTTATTTGATTGCAAGGATAAAAGATGAAATATAAAAATGTGCGAAGGCAAAAGTAAGTGAAAAATATAATAGATTTTGTATATTATATTTGATATTTTAGTTGATTTAATTTCTTATCATCATCTTAATTTAATTTTGAAGTTAGCCCTTTAGTTCTAGGAAAATAGGCCGCAGGTTTTGTCAAAAATAGCCATGATTTTTTTCTTTATAACATTGGCCATGAAATTTAAATTTATAATCTCATTAAACTATACACAATTTTCACCCGTTAGCCATCATTCATAATATATATATATATATATATATATATATATATATATATATAGACACACACAGTAGTGTTACCTTATAGCGGTAATATTGATCAACCGCGACATCTCCGCTGCTTCTATCTTGTATCTTATCTGCATGTTGCACATTTGTTATCTTGGATTATTATATTTGATGGAGCGACCAACTATCATAACTCAGTTGATATTGACCCTTTTATTTTAGACAAAAACATATGTAAAATGTAAATAAAATTAATTTTCGACCCTTTTAAAGAAATCGAATTTTGTCAAAAAAAAAATAATAGATAAAGTTAATGATCAATCTTGATCCAAAAAAAACTGATCGAGCATTCTATTGTTACTAAAGCAAAATTAGTTTTAACACTCTACATAGACCTTTGAATTCAAACAAAGCAATGGATGGAGAAATCAAAGACCTGGGTACTTATGAGTATAGGTGTCCCATATGCTTGCTCCTCTTCCACCTTCTTTTGCAGCACCTTCATACTGCATAATATGTATCATGGCATCAACCAAATTATTCAATGAACTTAGTTAAATTGAAACTAGGTGGTATTTTAAATATTTTATGAATATTTAAACCATTAATTAATTATTATTTTTTTGAAATCAATGCACATAAAATAAAAACTACATTTTGGTCCGGGTAAAACTGAATTGAGATCATTTAAGAAAGTTTCGTGTTCAAATTAATCTTGTGGATTGAAATAATTTGGTGGTCACCAAGATCCTCCATGGAGATTAATTAGTTATCGACAAAGTCGTAATAGATACTTTACTCCAATAATATATTATTGAAAAAATGAAACATTTACCTGGTATGATGATGATGCTGTCCCAAAAATGAAGCCTGTTGGAAAACTACTTCGATTGAGTGAAGAAACATCAAGAATTGGTGAAACAACCTCTGCAAATGGTAGTGTGGTGAAGAGATTGAAGAGAGTGAGAATGAAAAGCTCTCTCAATAATGCCATATCATACGATGAAAGATTAATTGACTATTGTGCTTGATGCATAAGATTCATGTGAAAATGTGGTTTTTTATAATATATATATATATATATATATATATATATATATATATATATATATATATATATATATATATATATATATATAATAATGTACAAAGAAGAAAAAAGTGTTGCTACGCAAGCTACAGCCTACAGATCAGATCAACTTTGGCATTATTGTTATTTTGGTCATTAGCTTTGGCATCATTACCAGTGAAGAAACAGACAAATAGAGAGCCAAAATTTTCAAAAACTATACGTTTTCAATTTTGGCACTGTTCTCATTTGTTTATTTCCCCTTCCTTTCAAGGAAAAAAACAATAATTTGAAAAAGCAGGCCAGTTTAGATTCAGAGTGGTTTTCCCAAACATTTTACGAGGTATATTAACCTCCATAAATTTGAGTTTATGTTTGATATCACGGTAAATATGTCAAAATTATAAAGTATAATTTTTTTAAAATTACGATGGGTATCGTGATTTTGATAGGTGAAATTTGAACATTTAAGATGCACTCGAACAGCAGAGTTGATTTTCATGTACACTTAATTCATTAGTTGTGTGGAATAATATATTATTTTTGGAATCTGTAAGCAAGTGGTCATAAGTTCGATAAATTAATCTTACGCATGGAAAACATTTGGTTAAAAGTGATGAACCACCATGTGTTTCTCGTATATTCTCTAACGGAAATTAATCGTTGTTAACCGGCTATCATATCTAGAACATGGTAAGTTTGGTAACAAAAACAACTTTTAGTTTATGATCACAACTTTTAACATCTTTAGCTCAATTTGAGGTGAACTTTTACGAACTATCTGCTAAAAATAACACATTTCTCTCTATAATATTTGGGCTCAAATGGCTAGGCTTGACACTATGATCAGGGTTTAAACTCAGACATCTTCACTTATGTATGTGTGAGTTTATAATAGTTTTGTCATTTCGTCGTCCATCTAAAAAGAAAACTGCTCTTTTCCCATTCAATTTTGCTCATTCTCACCTCAAACGCCCGAAAATAATCTCAACATGAATTAACTCACATTCGGTGTACCCAACGTTGGGTTGCATTCAAATATAATATATTACATAAATGCAATGCTTTTTGTGTGAGTTAATCATTCATCACCAATTTTCAATATTGCTGTTCAGGTGAAGACTTCTTTTTCAATTTTCCTTCAGTTCTATTCAAAGGAGATTATCATAACATGCTTTTGATACATTACTATGTTGACTAATTCTCCCAAAAAAAAATGTTGACTAATTCAAATGTACCACACACTGTATCTTCCCACATGACACTATTGATGCTCCCTCTGTAGTATTTCTTTGTCTCTGAAGATTACTTGCATGAAACTAGTAAAGCATATTTGACTTTCCTTTTCCACATGTCAAGCCATATATGCCTTCCCTTCAAACACTAATGCTTCTGCTTCCTTCCTCTAGCTACACTCACTTGTGAATACTTTTCTGCTTTTTATCATTCATATTCATAAGTAACATCAATTATAATAGTGTTCACACATATGTTTTCTTCTTTATTTATTACTTTTCAGAACTCTATATAGCCATTTTTCAATGCATAATTTGCTAAGTGTTTGATGAATGAATGGTCTAATAATGTGAGCATAGGGAGAAAAGATATAACTAGTGTGTAGCTAGGGAGGAATTTGATTAAAGCATTGTGTTTTGACTTACACTTCAGAACCAGCTAAAAGCCTTTTTTTCATTATGTTATGCATTTATGTGATATATTTGAATGCAACCCAACTTGAGTTAACTTACGTTGAGGTTTGGTGTGTATTAACTCACACTGATATCGCGTGAGCGTGAATTAACTCACGTTGAGTATACCGAACGTGAGTTAACTCACGTTGGAGTTATTTTAGAGAGTTTGAAGTCGGAATGAGCAAAATTGAATGGGAAACAAGCAGTTTTCATCTAAAAAAACAAAGGAAATGTTAACCAGTGCCCCCGGGCACTAGTTAAGATCTTTAAAAGGTAACTTATCATGAAGATACGTGTAATTAAAATGTCGAAAATCAAAATATTTGATTTTTTAATAAAATAGTTTCTTCTTTTGAAATCTTTAAAGAGTGTCCCGGGGGCACTCGTTAACATGACCCAAAAAACAATAATAATATTTCGGTCCAACCAAGAATGGGTTGGTTCTCCTCTAAAAAAATCAATGGATTTGTTTAAGTTGTAAAGGACTTGGGACCTTTAAGTATGTGGTTAGAGATTCAATTTATGGCTCATGCGTATAAAAAAAATAAAAAAATTTGATTGAAAGGGAGAGAACCTACGCTGTGTGCCCCACAAGTTTTCCAACATAGCTAAGCAACGGTGAAAATTTTGTACCAATATCATGGCAATAAATGGGCATAACCTTGTTCATCGCGGACTAAAGTTTTAAAGCATGGCCTACAATTGTTGGAAAATGCTCTTTATGCACCTAAAGTTTGCTCACAGACACATCGAACTGACAAAAATACTCTCAACAACAATTAACTACCGTTGACTCCAAAACGGTAGTGAACTGTTGTTCCAAATCTGTTGGATGTTACCTATCTCTAATAATAATTATTGTTAGTAGTAGTATTTAAGCATAGTAACAGGGATCAACATGTTGCACCATTTGAAACAGAGGGATGAATGGTATGTGATTCAGTTTTGTAGAGGAATGAAGAATGCTTCAGGTAACCTTCAACTATTTTATAAAAAAAATAAAATAAATGTCTTTGGCCTAAGAAACAATTCTATAAACAATATGGTTTTTGTTTTTCAGTGGCTTGCAAACTTTTGTGTTCGTTTCCCTTTTTGTCCAATGAAAGATTACATGAACATAATTTCCAGTGACCAAAAGCATAGGTCCAATCTAATGCAAAATAAGATAAGTAATCCAAAGGTATTATTAAGGCACTAGAGAGTGGAACAAAATGTCCCATCAAATAACCTCTAACAGATCAAGTACAAGAAAACCAGTTTTCATTTCTCATGCAAACATGGATGCAATATTGTTTATTCACAAGGAGAAAAAAAATCAAGACATAAGGTAAAGAGTATAGTAGTGTGCTAAGTCCTCGAGTTTGAATCTTATGCAGCGACTGCAGAGCCGTTGGATCTAGATCATGATCTACCGGATGTGCAACTGTTGCGTATGTTCCAAATTAACGAAATACCATTTGAGGTGCATTTCTTTCATCCTTGAAAAATGTCTAAATAAGCACATACTCATAATGTCATTTGAATTTTCCTTTTATCATAAGGTAGTTTTAAGATTGTTTTTTGGGTGTGGGGGCTCACATCAGGTACTGAAAAAGATAAATTCAACAGCACAAAAGTCCAAACAGGTTTAGAGATTTGTGAGAATAATAATAGTAATACAGAAAACAAGGTCAAGACTGGAGTAATTCTCTGTAAATCACAGTCTAACTTCTTGTTAGAAGCAAAGGCATCATTTATTTTCATGGGACCTTGGAGTGCTCTGATGACAGAAGAGGGAGACTTAAAAGAAATGGTCATAACTGATACCATTGCAAAGTGTAAAAATAAAATTAACCACAAATTAAGTTGAAAGTCAAAGTAGAAATATTTAAATTCAAAGGGTTATAGCATCATTATTGTCAATCGTATCTCGTAGGAAATAACGGTTTGTTCAAATTGTGCTACACTGCATACCTATAGTGCTGCTATTTGACAACATCTTGTAATGGGCAGCGTATCGCAAAACTATAACGATTTGTTCAAATCCGGCCGCACTATAGTCTCTATTTGACAACACTATATAGTGTTATAAAACGACAGCTAAATTCTCAAATTCATGATTTGCATTAGAAAAAAAAATGAGTTAATGTTAGGGAATCACCAAATGGAAACCCTCAAACCAGTCCCACCAAATCAATAAGGAAAATAAAAATAAGGACAGAGAAGCAAAGACAGGTAAATAAAATTAAAGAAATCAAAGATTTCTAGGCCTCGATTCCTATATCATATCTTAGCCGGTAATATGAAAAAGGATGAAAGCTGTTGTTGCACAACCTTCATTAATCTTCTTACTGGCACTGCACACCAGCTTCAGCAGCTCTACGAGGCGTGCTTTTGCGTCTGCTTCCATTATGCCTAAATCCATTGGATTTCGCTGACTCCTCTGTGCTTGATCGGCTTCCAACGCCATTTTCTTCCTCAGCTGAATCTAACTTCTCTTTTACCTGTGAGTTTCTTTTCCTTTTCCGTGCAAGTTCTGCTGCTGTAGGACTTTTCATCTCTTTGTTAGTTACTCCATTCTTTACATTCTCACTGTCATCTATTTTCTCAACTTCTTCGTCAAAGTCGTCCTTTACCGGTTTCTGTGGTCTCCCTCTTTTCTTCTGTATTGGAACCTTTTCATCTTCTCCGCTTACAGTGTCGTCTTGGTTAGTAACAGTTAGCTTTTTACCCTTTCCTCTACCTCTACCCATGATATCTTAAAATATCCGGAAAAGCCGCGTTCATGCAAACAAGGATCTCTGCAGGAGAAGGCACGTGATAAACAATCAAAAATAAGAATACTCTTAATAAACAGTGTAGACAAATATTCTAAATTAGCATAAAAATAAACAAGCTGGATTAGTTCTATCAAGAGAGACGGATAGGTAAAGCTAAGAACCGCACAAAGTAGAGTTATCGATCGCGGAAAATGGTGATGTGTTCAGATAATGCGTGCTACGGCGCTGCCATAGCAGCTACTAAACCACACTTTATATTAAATAACGTATCACAAAACAAAAGTGATCAGTTCAGATTCTGCTGCGCTACAACGTTATAGCGCCGCAATAGCAGCTATTTGACAACATGTTGTACTAAATAGTGTATAGCAAAACACTCGCGATTGGTTCATATTCCGCTATATTATAACCGCTATTGGACAACACTACCACAAACAAATGATAAATTTAGCAATATTGAATCAAAAAATAACTAGCACAGTCACATACTTATAAGACTCTTCTTTACAAAATGAAAACATGATCTGAAATCAAACCATAGCTATGAATGTACTTGTTTATGGACAAAAGAACCCTAATTGAGAAAAATTACTATCCCTAATTCGATTTTCACAGAAAGAAAAAGACTTTTCCTTCCCAATCATACTTGCACATTTCTTTCCACCAACAAACTCAGCATTTTTTTTCTTTCAAGTTTTGATTTTTCATTGAGAGAATCAACCAAAACAAAGTATTTTTTATTTCAATTCAATTACCACAGAAAAAAGAATTAAACTTTAGCTTAAATTTTAAAAGGGTAAACAAATAGCCAAAAATATAGATTTTAGGGGAAAAAACAAGAACACAGTAACAGTAATTATCAATTCTATGAAAAAACAAAGCAATTGAGAAATCATGAACAAAATAAGCATCACTGAAAGATCCAGAATAAAGCATATAATAAAATTAGAAAGAACTGATAATAATAATAAATAAATAAAAAACGTTAAACATTGAAAAACCCATAAATCAAAAAACAATGAGAACAAAACAAAACAATAGAAACCCTTATATTATAATCCAAATTCAACTAAAATAATAACATAGAGAAGGAAAGAAATACCAACCAGAAATGAAGATAAGCTGTTGATGTTGTGATATATGAGATAATGGAATCTGGTAAAGCACTCAAAAGAACTCTATAATAAGCAACACAAAAACAAGAGAGTTATTATTTATTCAGAATAAAACTAGATTCAAATAGTGAAATTACAACAAAACAAAAGCTCAGAAACATAAGTAAATTTGATACATAAATACAAAGAAACAATGATCTGATGAAAAAACAGAATACCTAGATGGTGATGAAACATTAAGATTGATGTTTGTGTAAGAAACAAAGGGCAAAATGAAACAGAGGCGAAGTAGGGATTACACAAAGAGAGAAAGAAAGCGTGAAATGAATAGATATTTGTCTATTGGCTCTAACACTGTCACTCTATTGTGTTGTACACTACATACACCAAAGCTATATTATTTATTTATTTATTTACTTCCTTTTTAGGATTATATTTGTATTTATTCATATACTCATCACCAAGATCGTGAATTCAACTTTTGCTATCGACGTAAAGAAATATTTGATAAGTGATTTGTCATTTGTAAGTATCTCTATTAGTGTAGGTGAGTTGTTGATCGTATATGCAATTTAGAAGTAGGTAAGATCAGTGTAGTTGAGATCAGTTTAAAATGTCGTTGACGTTTGTTGAGCTTAAAATGTATCCAAAATCAAATTCATCTAAACTAAGTAAGTAAGATCAGTGTAGTTGAGATCAATTCAGAAGTGTCGTTGGCGCTCGTTGAGCTTGAAATGTATCCAAAATCAAATTCATCTAAACTTTATGAATTTGATTGGTATATATTGTCGGCGTACAATTATTTTATACATACATTCAATGTTGTTTTGTCATGTCAAATAATAAATACGAAAACATGTAAGTTGTCATATTCATTAATTGATTTCATGTATGTCTGCCTAACATATATTTTAGTGTTGTGTCTAACTAAGTATGTTACCACGTTGTATGCTAATTTTTTTAAAGAGACCGTATTAAAAAAAAAAGACAAATGCTAACTTGTGCCCTTAATAGCACATGATAAGATATTCATTATAGAAATATACATATCAAAATACGTGCATTCAACTTCTTAGAAGTTGTCATATGTGTTTTCCAATGCAAAATTGTTCTTTTTAGGTTGCTTAACATATGTCTTAAGGACACAAGTTAACATAACTCTAAAAAGAAATATGAGTTTAATAGTGGTGAGTTGACAGTCTAAAACAACTTTGCACGAACAACACAACCAATTAAAATATTTAGAATTGGCACGTTAATTAAATTTTTGCTCAATTTTTAAATTCTATAATAATTCTAAATATTTTAATTGATTGTGTGTAAAGTTATTTTATACTAACAATTCATCACCATTAAACTCAAGAAATATTAGCATTTATTTGGGTATGTGTAAAAGCGTGAAGAAATTAAATTGAGAAAGGGTAGTTTGGTAAATGGGATATGGATTGATGTAGTGTTATGTTAGGGAAACCGTGAACAGCTAGTTATACGCGTAACGGTTAAGTGTTGGGTTATGTTTGAGTGTGTTTGAGTGTATGTTGTTTACGTGTGGGGCCTGGATCTTAGATGGCAGATTGCATGTACTTTACTTTGTGTCTCCTAACTCAGATACCCCGGAAACCTAGGCACTTAAGTTCAACATTCACTACCAACCTACTACTACTACAATACACTGCTACTAGTACTAGCTAGCAGACACACATAGTAGATTAGATTATTACCCTATTGTATATTACATATTACATCATCCTTTGAATAATTTCATAGGGGTTAACAATTTTGGATAAGGAATAATCACAATAGTTCTTCAATGTATTAAAATTTTAAAATAATTTTTGATCATCAATTTTGTTAGTCAAAATAGTCTCTGTCGCTAAAATAATTTTTCAATAGTCAAAATAACTCTTTACATATAAGGACTAAATCAACGATAAGTAAATACTTATAATGCTTGATACGATAATAACTAGGTATATTGAAATATTAATATGACAATATTAACGAAATATTTTAATGTCATAAATTATTTTGACTAAGGAAATGCACAATCAATGATTGTTTTGAAATTTTGATACATTAGGAGATTAATGTGACTACTCATTTCACATTCAATGACCAAAATCACTATTATCCCTTTTCTCTTTATCAAAATGAGAAGTGTTATTTGAACAACCATTTTTGTTGACAACTTGTAGGACAACCTAAATATACAAAGAAATATGAGTATTGACACAAAAATCAAAACAATGGAATGATAAAGTAAAAATACAATGCGAGTATGAAAGAAAAAAGTTGTCGTAAAATGGTTGTTCAAAAATCATTTCTCTATCAAAATAATTTGGTAGGAGTACAAAGTGTAAGCAAAACCGATAAATGATATTTTGACAATCATTTTTTTATAACTTATGAGAAAGTGATAGTAAAAATATAATGTGAATATGAAGAAAAAAAATCTTAAAATTCTCTTAAAATGATTGTACAAATATAATTTCACAGAAAAATATGTTCTTAATGGTTTTTTTAGAAAAAAGTTTTTAATAAATTTTTTTTAGAGATTAATGTTTTTTTAAAATGCTATGTAGTGCCCATGTGTTTTTAGAGATTAAAGTTTGAAACTTGTGTGATCAATTTTTTTGGATGGCCGGGATTCGAACCCTGGACCTTACATATATTATGAATTGTCTAAATCAACTAAGCTATATTTACAAGGATTGTGTGATCAAATATTTAAAAGTGTAGAAAAGGTTATTTTCAATACAATTTTTTTTTTGTCAAATAATCTAGTTATTAAAATTCACTTTTTAATATCAATAAGTGGGTAGTTTAGAATTCGAACTTCAACCTCATCATATAACAATGTTGTGTCCATGTCAAACGAACTATGATCATGATTTATAGGAACATTTTTTTATTAACCGATGTTTTAGGGTCAACATTAATTAGTATTTTTTTTTTACAGATTAGAGTTCAATTTTGATATTATGATGATGTAAATAAAGTATATTGTCCATCAATTATTAAAAAAAAACCTCATGGGTGCTTTTAAAGTTTGTTAAGGTTACGTACCCAAAAAAGTTGTTAAGATTAAAATCAAATATTTTCAAACATGTATTAATTGAAAATGTAAAAGAAATACATTAGTGGAAAAAATAAACTTTACAATGGTTTTTCTTAAACATTGTCTCGACATTAATATATATATATATATATATATATATATATATATATATATATATATATATACACACACACTACGAAAATAAAAGGTAAACAGAGGAGTTTTAAAGGTGGTCAATCAGATGTCCTTGTTAGTTTATCTCAGTTAATAAGAACAATCCATAATATATGCAAGGTTTGGGGTTCAAACCCCGTCCACTAAAAAAATCAGATATTTCAACAAAATTCATTATCGGTAAAGTTGTCAGATGCTTCACACTAATAAGATGGTTATAAAAATATACATTTACAATTATTTTTACTACTTGTTACTCTAGCAAATAAATGAATACGATCAATCTAGTGATATGAGTTTGTTCACTTGAAAAAATAAAATAATTTTGAGTAAATAAAGGATTTTTAAGTTGTACCAAAAAAAAACAATTTAAGCTTAATACGAGTTAATTAATAGAGTACAAAGTGTGTAGAGTACAGAGTGTCAAACTAAATCAGCTCAAATCACTTGAACTAATTCATTTGTTATGGAAAAAACCAACGAGTTGTGAGTATCTTTGAGATGTTGGTTAAAAGAACAAATATAGTAATGTTACATTGGAAAATATTGTACCCAACATTTTAGATGTTTAAAATTTGTTGTTTCATTCCTCTCAATTTTGTTTTGATTGTTTCTTTTTATTTTTTGGTAAAAAACTTATAACATTTCATTATTGATTGTGTATCAGATACATGTACTAATTTTAACAAATAGATGCAAATTGGTAAGGGATGTGACCACATTTGCAAGAGCCAGAAGAACTTTGTTGGCTTTGCAAACTGAACATGAAAACTTTTACAAAGATTAGAAAGACGTGTTTACAATTATTGATAATTGCACCAAAATTTGAGACGTCACTTTTTTTTACTATGCAAATTATCCACAACACGTTTGGAATCTAGCTCAAAATCCACATTACCCAACTGCAACTCGTTAGCGCATTTCAGAGTCGAAAGCAATTCTATCATCAAGAGTAGGTTCACCTTGATCATCACGAATACAAACCTCAATTTCCAACAATTAGAAGACACAAAACCTCAACTTGCATTTCTATCTTCCTAATTGAGGTTTTGTGCAAGTTGAGTTTGACTTCACGAGTTGTTGTCATTTGCGCATAGTTTTTACTTCTTAAGCATTTTATCAACTTCTGTGTTCGTATGGAAGTGTGTGTGATTATAAAATATCTATACTAACTTTTTTTTAAGATATATCTATCAGGGACGGATCCAGTGTGCTGTGAGGGTGTGCACCTGCACACCCTGTGCACACCATGGACTTACAAAAATTGCACCAATATCCTTAACTTTTTGCACTTTGCACACCCTGGATTTTTTTCTTTGCACCTTAGTCCTTTAGATTTTGCATTGAGATCCCAAATATGTGACATCATTCATGGTTGATCTAACACAAACATATATTTACATACCAACTTTTCAGATTTGAACATACAAACGTTTCACGCGCATGTGCTTAGTTTGTCTTACACCTTTTCCCATTTATTTATTTTATTTAGCATATTGATACCAATAAAATAAAGATAGATGGGGATGGAACCATGTTCAATATTAGTTGTCAAAAACAACACTACCCTAGGCCAGTTATATTATTATCTCACAAATATAGTATATATATATTTAATGAAACCATTTGTATATCACTCCATTTTTATATTCTTTTTTAGAGGGGGTTCTTTGTTATTTTATTTCTCATTCATTCTTCTTCCACGTTTAATAAGAAATTAAAATGCTTATTATAAATGATATTTATCTTTAAAATTTTAACTTTGAGCTAAATGCAAACTTTATAATGTAAAAAAACAATCATGGAATATGTAAAAAAATGACGTGTTTATTTACAATAAAAATTGGGTTAAATTGACGAAAATCACATACATTTAGTTTACAGAAATGGTGAATCGTAGGTTCAAACATGCACTCTAACATATAAAATAAAGATACATCTATCAATTGAGTTGTATTTAGAAGACACTTTATTTCTTTTGAAGGGAAGACAAAATTTAGTGGTTTAAATAAATGGTAAAATAAGAAGAAAAAAATATATTTAAATATTATAATAATTAATAAATACGTTAAAAAGTTTGCACCCCGTGACCCGTCACTGATATCTATACTGACTTTTAAAAATTGAAGCAGTATCTATACTAACTTTTAAAAATATTGTAAACTATGGTAATCATTTAATAGTTAGTCGACATGTGTTATTTACCTTTAAAAAACATGTGTTTATTTATTTATTTTAAACAAAATAATTAACTATGAATATTTAAAAAAAATCATTTATATTTTACAGGTGAATTATAGGACGAGTGCT
This sequence comes from Medicago arabica, assembly GCA_946800305.1. Taxonomy (NCBI): domain Eukaryota; kingdom Viridiplantae; phylum Streptophyta; class Magnoliopsida; order Fabales; family Fabaceae; genus Medicago; species Medicago arabica. Next base: position 54,177,047 of record OX326971.1, read on the forward strand.
CTAACAAGTCCCTCATCGATGGACCACGTAAACAACAATTTTGATGCATTAGATTAATCTAAGTCCACATATCATATTATGTACCACATACGCTATAGTGCTACTCTACTTTTCTTCTCCCTCTTTCATTATTTTTCTGAAGATAAAACCAATTTAACAAAATCTTCTTTCCTCTCCCAATCAACCATTTGTCAAATCACTGCAAATTTCAAAAGCAACTTATTTGTGAAAAACTGAAAGTAAATTGTTTTTAATTCAATCAAAGAGCACATAAATATTGGACAAAACCTTGCAAAATTGCATCTAATTTCTTTGTTAAAAAACATATTAATGACATTAGCTTCAAGTTAAGAACCCAAATACGACATAGAAGGATACTTTGTTTTTCTTTGCTTTTTTATTTCTGACTCTGGTCATAATTTGTTGAAGCTTAGGGTTCCATATATGATATATGGGCAATTTCTTTTTCATTGTTTGTTTTTCTTTCAATGGCTAATAATTTAAACCAATGGCTGACTTCGTCCATATAACTCAATTACGAACTTTGGCTTCATCCACTACTAAAAAAACAAAAATTAGTGAGGGAATTTTAGAGAGGGAAAACGTGAAATCCCTCTCTAATTCCGTCACTAAATTTTGCGACCAAGGAATTTGTGAGGAATTTTATTTTTTCCGTCACTAATTTCCCTATCTAGTTTTGCTTTTTCTAGTAGTGATCCATTGTTTTTTTTTAAAGAACTTCATCTCCATTGATGGTTGCGACAAATAGAGAGAGAAGAAAAATGTGTTTGGTGTAAAGGCACTATCATAAGATTTAACTAAGTTATTTGATCTAATAGTTATTAGTAATGGTACACGGGTGGAGGATTTAACCGGACCCTCACCCTAAAATCCACCTATTTTACATATTCAATTTATTAACTCGATTAATTGTAGGAAAATAAAATTAGTATTATATAATGGCAATATAATTACAATTATTTTTATAAAATATCTTGAAAAAAATATTCACATAATGTAATAATTACCATATATAATTTTTTTTTTCATATAAAGTATTAGAATAGTTTGACTATAGTTTTTTTTTACAAGAGTTTGACTATAGTTCTAATAGCGTTATTTTTTTTTTTTAAAATGAAAAGATGCAAAGAGCACCTAATCAAGTCATATATCGAAAAAGAAGTACAAAATAGAAAAGGGGGACTAGGCCAAAACCTTTTCAAAATGTGATGAATCTAAAACAAGACATTCCCAACTTATTCCTAATGTTCTCCCCCTAAGAAAAGTAAGAACATTAGAAAACCAAGCCAATTCTAAAGAGGGTAAAGAAAGACCAAAGTTTGCCATACCATCGGCACAAACATTACCTTCCCTATAAATTTGGGAAACCAAAAATCTCATCCTATGTACAATAGCCATGCGATTCCACAATCTATTCTTCAAGCGCCATGGCACAGTAGAGAAAGAGCTAAAAGCTTGTATGGCTAGCTAGGAGTCACATTCTAACCAAATATTAAAATAATTTTTTTAAGCATCAATTTCTATAGCTGACATAACCGCAGATAGTTTAGCAAAAATGGCATTACCATCCCCTAGAAACTGCGCAAAACAACCTAAGCACAAGCCTTGTTCATTTCGAAAAATTCCACCAGCTGCAACTCTGACTGGATTTTTAACTGAGGCCCCATCTGTGTTGATTTTGATCCAAGGCTTGGATGGAGGGAGCCAAATAACTTCCTTGATTGAAGGAGCTCTAGGAGGCTTTATATGGACCTTACAAGCTTTCAGGATAGAAAATTCATGCATAGAGATATAAGAGGTCTTTGAAGTGTTGTTACCATGAATAGAAGTGCTAGCAATAATCGTGTTTAGAGCAGTGCTCCAATGAACTCTTTTGTTTTGAAAACTGACTTGATTGTGGCAGTACCATAAGACATTGATGATATTGAAGATACAAGCCTTGATCACCACTTTGCACTGAGGTGACCAGTTCATGTTAATGATAGACCACATATCATCGGTGGAGGAAATAGTAACAGTGGGATTGATTATAAAAGCAAACCAAGACCAGATTTTCAATGCTAAAGAACATTCGAAGAACAAACGTAAAGTTGATTCGATCTTAAATTGCAAGTTGAGCACATTGAAGGAATGGAGCAGCCTCTTGTCATGAGAGTCTCATCAGTAGGGACTTTGTTGTGCATTAACCTCCAAACAAGAAAGGACTTTGAAGGAGGGATGTCAGGACCCCAAAGAGATTTAGCCCAGTGAATATTCTGACCTGCACCAGCTTTGAGTGTATATGATTTCTTGAAAGTTAGGTTACCAGCATTTGAATTTTTCCAAAGCAGTTGATCCTCTCTGTTATCAGTTGGCAAGGTTACTTGAATTGCAATCTATATGATGTTTGGAAAGATTTCCATTAAAGAGTGAGGGAATCTCCATTTGAAATCATGAATGAAATCACTTACTATTGCAGCTAAGTTATAATGGAGGTATTCAGGAATATTTAAAATAGAGACCAGAGAATCATCAAACCAAGGATCTAACCAGAAGTTTATACTTTCACCAGAACCAATAAGCCACCTACAATTTTCATCAATGACTTTGTTCTCATTTTTGACACTGCTCCAAATTGAAGAGTAAATATGATGACTTATGGTTTTTCTTCCTCTATAAACCTTACTTCTGAGAAGACAAGCCCATGATTCCTTAGAAGTTTTAAGTTCTCAACACAACTTCATATATGCAGCCTCATGTAAAGTAATGAGGATCTTAAACCAAGACCTCCTTATGAGAAGGGCCTACAAGATTTACTCCAAGATACTGTCGCTAATTTCCTCATGGCAATGTTACCACTTCTAATAGCGTTATTTTAAATAAGATTTGGTTACTTTTATTAAAAAAGGTAACCTATGCTTTTCGAAGAGGTTCTTGCGAATTTGATCCAAGTACAAAATCACCTCATCGAACACCTTCCTATAAGTTTCACCACTTTTGTTGTTATGTTGTTTTAAGTTATTTAATTGTGTTTTGTACCTTTATTTTTCTTTGGGTGAATAGTGTTTTTTCCCTGTAATATAAGTCATTTTCGGTTTGATTTGCATCCTCGTAAATTTTTATTTTTTTTTCGGAAAACACTCCTCCCCCATATGACTGTACACATTTGCTGACGTGGTACACTGTGTGGCTTGTGCGTATATGCTTATGTGGCGCGCTGACTATATAATTATTTATTAAAGGGTACACGTGACATTTGTGCCTATTTTTTCAAAAAAATTATAATATAAATTCATTTATATTAATTTATGAATAAAAATAATTTAAAAAATTTGAAAATAAAAAAATTAGCAAAAAGTTAGAAAAAATATTATTTACGGAATTTTTTTTAAATTTAGGATCTTTTTTTTATTACGAAAAATATTTTCCAATTTTTTATTTTTTATTTAAAAAATAAAACACGAACTTTTTAATTTCGAAAGAAAAATCTGAACTTATTTGAAATATATTTTTTAATTATTTTGAAAATTTTAAAATACACTAAGTTCTAGAATTTTTTATTTTTCGTAAATTTCGTAAAAAAAATGTTTTTTTCCTAAAATTTTAATAGTAAAATATCTGTATTTTTTAAAAATTTGTATCGAGGTTTTTTATAGTAAAATATTTTCCAGAATTTACGTGTGTAGAAAAAATTTTAAAAATATTTTTTTTCAGAATAAAAATCTGACCTTTTTTTTTATTTTGAATTTGTCTTTTCTAATTTTTTTTTATTTCAAAAAAAATATCGAATATTTTTTCTGATTTTTTTAATATTTGAATTTTGAGAAAAAAACTGAAAAATTTCGAAAAAATCTTATTGTTTTTTCTAATATTTGAAAAAAATATTTTTATTTTCGATTAAAAAATTTGAATATATTTCTGATTAATTTTTTTATTTTTGAAAATTAATATTCAGATATTTTAAAAATAAAATATGATGTGGCCAATCAAAAAGAAAAGCCAAGTCAGCGCCACATATGCGCATTTGATGAGTTGGATGAAGGAGGGGTGTTTTTTGGAAAAAAAAGTTTTGCAATGATGCAAATCAAACCGAAAATTACATAGGGGTGAAAAACACTATTAACCATTTTTCTTTCACTATGTCATTCATTATGAAAGCCCTCCAAAAATCAAACTTAAACATATATAGTCTGGTGCTGTTCGGATTATACAATCCGAACATATTTAGACAATTTCAGATTATATAATCAGAAACCTCTCATATTGACGGGACTGTGGCGTTTTACCAAAGATTTGGACGATTTGTGATGTGTTTGATGTATTTTTGGTCAATTGGGGTATTGAAAATGTTTCCTTTGGTTGTATTTGCGGTCTATGATAGGTTTAAGACTATAAATAGTTTTGCATGTTTCAACAATTTCGTTCATTCTTCGTTTCCCATCATTTCTTACTTTTTCTTAAAAAAAATTATAGTTTTATACGAGTGTTCATGATGTCATGATCACCGCTCATATACTTTCTGCAATTGCTTTGCATTTTATGCGGGGATTGTACGACTGTCAACAAAGACATTTGATATCAAATACAACACAATTTCTATTTAGTCCAGTTTGTTTCAAATTCTAAAATCCAAAAACACCTAACAATTTGTTTCGGATTATAAAATCTGAACAAAGGGTATTTTCGATAAAAGAAATAGGGCGCACGAGTATATGATAGGGTAGGAAAAATAATAGCCGTTTTTGTTTTTTGTATTGGGTCTTGAGAATCTCATTGATAAGGGTCGAAGCTTGTCCAATTTACACATCTACATAACTTCAATCCTAGACCAACTATCGACTTTACGGGCTTTAGGTCAACAAACATTGAACCAAACTAGAATGTAAAGTTTCTTAGGTGATTGTTCATCCACCTCTCTATAACGTGGGATCAAATTTTCATGTAAACCTTGTTATGGTCATTTGGTCACGAAGGTGAGAATTTTTTTGTTCCAACATGTCATACCCCAAAAAACCTCCTAAATTCCTTATCAATTTTTGTCACATATACTGGCTTATCTTATGTTTATTTTGAGAAATGCTAACCAATGCCCCATAACACTAGTTATGAAAATCAATATAGAAAGATTGCATTGATAATTGTGAAAAAAATGAAGTGTTTAACTTTTTAAAAGTCAAAATCTTGTTGTTTTCAATGAAACTTTTATATTTTTAATTTTTGAAACTAGTGTCTTAGGAACACTGGTTATCAAGACCACTTTATTTGTTAGATAGACGTGTCACGTATATTTTTTCATCTTCTGTTTTTTTATTAGATAGATGAAATGACTAGTAACCATGTAACCTACACACACCAATGAAGATATTGGGGTTCAAACTCCGATCACGACGTTCGACCTACATTTTTGAGTTTTTTATCGGTTGAGATATAATCTGTGGACCTATTCGGTTACCTTCTTTTCCTTGATGTTTAGGTTATGCACGTGTTATATTTCCTCTCCCCCCATTTTTTTATTTTTGATGAAAATCTTATATATTATTTTAATTTAATCTCATGTAAAACCGTACCAAAAAAACTTGATATAAATTTATATTACTTGATCAACTTAGACTTATATAGTTCCCCTTACTATTCATAAAAACGATGGAGGAATGAGTTTTAAAAGTTTACCGGTTTTTAATCTTGCCATGTTGGAAAATCAAGGATGGCGAATCATGACCAATCCAAATACCCTGATCGCTCACATTTATAAGGCTAACTATCTCCCTCGTTGTGATTTTCTACAATCTACATTGGGACATAAACCTAACTGTGTGTGAAAAAGTCTTTGTAATTCGAAGTTTATTATGAAGGTTGAAAGTAGGTGGAGAATATAAGCAGGAGATGTTATTTCTGCTTGGTATAATAAGCGGATCGCGGGTGATATCTCTCTGATTCCACCTACAGGTGACCATTTTCATCTTGCTAATTTACGGGTATCTCATTGTTTGTTACAAAATGAGAAGGTGTGAGATATTCCTTTCCTGAACTCAATTTTTAATCAACAAACTGTCACTAATATTACAAATATGCTTGCACCCATCTGTTAAAGAGGACATGCTGGTGTGGAGTAAAGAGAAAAATGGTGAACATTTTGTCTGTAGCATATACTGTCTCTATATGCATGGATTACTCAATACTTCTAAAGTTAAAGTTCCAGGTAATTGGAATTTAATATGGAAGTTGAAAACAACTCCTAAAGTTAAGAACTTCATGTGGAGACCTGCCATGAATGTTTTGCGAACAAGGTCACGACTTAGAGACGAGAGGGTTAATTGCGAGGCACACTATGTTCTTTGTAATTCAACTGAAGAAAACAATTTTCAGTTGTTCTTTTCATGTCCAAGTAGTATAAATATATGGAATATGTATGTGTTGGCCCTTGATATCAATTATGTACCGAGTCAAAAATTGAACTCCAGAAGTACTATTTTTAGGCTGTTACAAGAGCTGTCTAGTGGAGATTCGCTTTTTGCTTGTATTTTTGTGGAGTATTCGGAAGCAACACAACAATATGATATGTGATGATGTTTCGAACGTGCAAAGCTTTATTGTAGAAAAAGAAAAATCCTTGTTATTTGACCGGGAATTAGAACAACATGCTAAGGCAAATAAGGATGCTACTGTGAGCAATGATGTGTAAGCATCGTTAGCAAGACAAGTAAGATGGGCCAAACCAAGTAGAGGTAGGATGAAATGCAACATTGATGCATCTTTCCCTAATCATGAGAATTAAGTTTGTATAGATTTTGTATAAGGGATAAGAATGGTACCTTTGTTTTGACTAAAACAGAATGGTTTAATCCAAAGTGTGATGTTCATATTAGAGAAGTGTTGGGTTTGTTGTCAGCTCTTCAATGGGTTCATTTTTTTTGAATTGGCCAAATTTATTCTCGTCGAGTTATACAAAGAAGAGTATCACTCGCAGAAACACAACAAATAGCAACAGGTGTCGTATATATGCAGAACACCTTAAAACGCCTAACAAAGGCGGAACCAATTAACTCCTAAAGAGCTCCCAAAATCACATTTAATAATGATGCTTTAATATACAAAAAGGAAAAGAAGTTAGTAACTAGCACCAAAAACTAACAACAGAATCCAGCCATGCATAACAAAGCCTCACTACCAGCCTCTGCACAAACCAACAAGTCAACAGAGCTGAAACAGAAGGATACCAATACACGCCCAACAGGAAAACAACAACTAACACCTCAACAAGTGCACAACAACACAACAACTAGCAAAACTCCCTGGCCCAAACTGCACAACACCTCTAAACAGACAAACATGCTAATTCCTCAAGAGACATTCTTGAGGATTCCAATTCCATTCATAAAATAAAAAAGTTTGCATACAAAGCCTACTCAAACTTCAACGCCAAGTCAAAACTATAATTTCCGCGAATAATCCGTTTACAAGTTTAACCTCATTATGGAAAATAATGTGATTCCTAGCTTGTCAAATAGTCCAAACAGCTGCGTGCCAAATAATCCACAATCCTTTCTGGATCCTCTTATTCCTTCCTTCCTTGCTCCAACATTCTCAATGAACAAACTATTTTGGCAGCATAATAAAGTAGAAATATAACTGTCTCATAACATTTTCCCATACCTTAGTTGTAAAGTCACAATATAAGAAAAGATGGTTAGATGTTTCTTCCGCTCTCCCACACAAAACACACAAAAAAGATCCATCTGGTGATAAACAACTTCGCCTAGCTAGATTTCTTTTAGAAGGGATTCTATCAAGCAGAATTTTCCAAGAGAAAGCTACCACTTTCAAAGGAGCTTTACGTTTCCAAGTGCTCTCAAAAACTATATTTTCTCCACTACTCCAAACCTCCTCACCCACCAACAACCTATCCAACTTCAAATAACAAGATTTAATCGAGAAAACTCCTTCCTCCTCTAGTTTCCACCCCCATCTATCCTCATGGTTCCCCCACCTATGCCCCTCCAAATCCTCCTTTAAACTAATAAGAAATTCTTCCTCCCAAATAAACAAATTCCTCCGCCATCCAAAGTCTCACTTCCCTCTTTCCCCATGCATTATTTTAACCTCCTCCATCGTAGCCTCCTTATTGTTGGAGATCGCATAAAGTCTTGGATATTTACCACAAAACGGTACTCCCCCTCCACGGATCCTTCCAAAACCTTGTCGAATTTCCACTCCCAACTATCCTAATTACCTCCGAATTAAACCATCTCTCTCCACCACCCTCCTTCAAATGGACAATATCCTCCCACCACTTTGATATAAAACGTGTCCAAGGACCATCCTCATCCGCCAAAAGATTACACATCCGATCACCATATTTCTCAACAAGCACTTCTTTCCAGCCCTTCCTCACCTTGTAATAATCTCCATCTCCACTTCGCCAGTAAACTCAAATTTACCAATCTAACATCTCTCACCCCTAACCCTCCTCTTCCTCTCGGTTGACACACCACCCTCCACTTCACCCAATAAAGCTTTCTTCCTCCCCTTGCCCCACCCCACAAGAATTCACGTTGAATCCTTACTATCTTCCTCTAAACCTTCTTCGGCATCTTCAGAAAAGATAAATAAAATATAGGATTTTCATTAATCACCGCACTGAGGAGGACAATGCGGCCCCCTGGACTCACATATCTATTGCCCCAAGAGTGAAGTTTTCGAGTCAATTGCTCCAAAAGTGGTTCCCACGTAGCAAGCTTCAACGGATTCGCTCCAACTGGCAACCCCAAATATTTGAATGACATCACTCCCTCACTACAATTCAAAAAAGTCACAAGTCATCCTCATAAACTCTTATGAAACATTTACTCCTATCAAACAACTCTTATAAAAATTAACTTTAAGAACGAAAGCTGTAACGCTCTAATTGTATTTATTTATTTTTGGCTGAATTTTAATAGTTTATATGATTTTAAATGGTTTATGTTGTTTTGATGGTGTGGAATAATTTATTATATGATTATTTTAATGTTTAAATTAAATAGGTGATAATTATGATTATTGGAAAGTTTGGGGATTAAAAAGAAATGACTAATATTTTAATAGGAATTAATTAGAATAAGTGAGAATTAATTAGAACTAATGAGGAGTTAGGGAAAGGAGAAAGTCAGAAAAACAGTTTCACGTAGAAACAGAGAGAAACAAAGAAAAGGGAGAAAACCAAGAACCAAGGGAGAAGAACCTAGGGAGAAGAACTGTAGAGCTTTGTTCACCAAAATTCAGGTAAGGGTGAGACTAACTCTCAATTTTTGGTCTTATAATTTGTTGATTAATGTTGTGTTGTTAGGGTTGATGAATTGAATTAGGTTAAAGATGAATTGATTTTAATAACTTGATGAATTCATGAAAATGTTGTTGTTTATTGTTGTTCATACAGTTCGTAGTTCTGTAAATCGCCACTCGCCAGGCGAGTAAGACTTGTGTAGCTCGACACAGCGAGCAGACCCACTCACCATGGCGAGTAGTGAACCTGTATAGCTCGCCACAGCGAGCAGATGCACTCACCACGGCGAGCTGCTTAAATTAAAAAGTGTTAATTGCCTTAATGATGTTTTTTGGTCAAATTTTATATCAACACGAGTGCCTTAATATATTTAGGAATGAATGACACCTTTTTACAGAATCAAATTTGGGTTTTGGGGACTTAAAAATGAAGATTTTGAGTGAAAAATGTCAAAAATGCCGAGAGCATCAAGTTTTGCTCGCCTCCAGCTCGCCCCCAACTCGCCATCGCGAGTAGCTCATTTTCCTGAGCTCGCCATAGCGAGTAAAGTAACTCGCCACGACGAGTAGTACTGTAGCATGATTAAATTGTTGAATTTTGCCGTGAGACTTTGTTGTACCCTTTTGTTGTGTCCTGTCGATCAAGTTGGAGTTTATGTCACAGTTGATTATGCATTTTGTAGCTGTCGTTGCTGTTGTCGAGTTGTATGCAGGTATACACTATTGAGTCCATTTCATACTCATACCTTGTTGAGGGCTCATGCCCTGGAGTGTTTTCACTCAACCGTTGAGGGCTTATGCCCTGGAGTGTTTATCACTCAACTGTTGGAGGCTTATGCCCTGAAATGTTATTTCATTCAAACTGTTGGGGGCTTATGCCCCGGAATGCTTAGCATTCAACGCGCGTAAAATGGTACCACACACATTTGCATTAGTCAAATTGTTGTCGTTGTTGTTGTTGTTGTTGTCGGTCGAGTCGTCGATGTCGTAGCTTGATGAGGATGTTTGTTGATTTATCTTAATTATAAACTGGCAGTTGATTATCATTATATTGTTGTTGTTGAATTTAATTGATGAATTATAATATCTATTGTTGTTTGTGAATTTCACCCCTTCTGCTTGAAAATGTTGCCTTCCCTATGGGTAACTTGCAGGTAACGAAGATTAGTAGAGATGTCGGCTCAAAGTGTCTTAGGGCTCTGATACGTAACGGGATGAGAACTTTGTTACTTGCTTTCTCTTTCCTTACGTATTACTTATGAATTATGAAACTTTTGATGAGGCCTGCGTGCCAAAGACTAATTTTGTTGATTTGAATGAATTCCACTGCGAAGTTTGAAAGTTATTTATTATTGACTACTTTTTATGAAGAATAAATAGTTATTTATCAAGTTGGAGATTTTGTTGAAAGAAATGTAGCATTCCGTTATGTGAATACTCTGATTTTATTTATGAATTTTTAACTGTTGGGAAAACGGGGTGTTACAAAAGCCATCTCAAATCCTCTCAAGACCGCCTTAAGCGTTCAAAGATTATCCACTGATGCTTCCTCTATACAAAGTGTATCATTCACGTATTGAATATGAGAAATACCCATAGTTTCGTTCTTTATCTTAAACCCCTCGAACAAATTCCTACTCACCGCATTCCTCATCATTCCACTAAAACCATCCGCCACCAAAATGAACAAAAATGGTGCAAGTGAGTCTCCTTGCTTCAACCCTCCTTGGATGTCAATCTCAACCGTCGGACTACCATTGACTAAAATATACATACTTCCCCCGAAAACACAAGTCTTCATCCAAGCCACCCATTTAGAACACATCTCACTCTCTCCATCATATATTCCAAGAAACCCCAATACACCGAATCATACGCCTTTTCAAAATCAACATTTAAAATCAAACACTTTTGTTTCATTTTCCTAGCAAAATCCACAACCTCATTAACCACTACCACTCCATTCACCAAGTTACGACCTCTAATGAAAGCCGATTAAGAATGAGATATTATTTTGTTCATCTCACCGGCTAGCCTCCTTGCCAATACTTTCGAAAGGATTTTGTACAACTTACCTAAGAGAGATATGGGCCTAAAATCCTTCAAGGGAAAAAATCTTTGGGATTAAAGCCACAAAGTAAGAAAGTAGGCTTTTGGGAACCACTTCATTAGCATGAAATTGATCAAACATAATCCACACCTCATCCTTCATCAAATACCAAAATTCTTTTACAAAAGCAAAATTGAATCGATCCGGCCCCGGACTTTTACTACCATCACTCTCCTTGATCACCGTTTCAATTTCCAACATCGTGAAAGGCGCCACCAACCTACCATTATCTTCGACGAACAAAGTTGCGAAATTCACCCCATCTAGCTTCGGACGCTCCCGACTTGTAGAAGACACATGGTCGGTAAAATAAGCTACCACCTCATTACGCACCTCATAAGGGGGATTCCACCCAACCACCACTCACCTTTAACGCCTTGATCGTATTCCAACTAGATCTCGACTTCACACATTTGTGTAAATATTTTGAATTAACATCTCCCTCCCTCATGATTTGAGCCTATGGTCAGTTGATTTTGAGCTTGATTCAAAGACAATGGTTGATAGTTTTACCTTTGGAAATATTATTCATGATTGTAAAGCTTCATTTAGTCAATTCTACAAAAACTCTAGTGTTGAGTTTTTACAAACAAATATAGTTGTCCATAAGTTAGTTCAGACGACCACTCATGATTGTAAAACTTTATTTAATCAATTCTACAAAAACTCTAGTGTTGAGTTTTTACAAACAAATGTAGTTCTTTATAAGTTAGTTCAGACGGTCACATTATCATCTAATTTTTAAATCTCGGTTAATCAACAAGTTGTAATGAACACAAAAGATGTAAGTTTTCTTTTGTAAAAAAAAAAAGTTCCCCTTACTTAAAAAAAAAAAAAAAAACTTATATAGTTCACCAATTCAAGCCTCACACATTAGTTTAGGAGAAGAAAAAACCCATAAAGCTAAAAAACCCATAAAGCTACACACATAACATAACACTTTCTTCTTCCAAATTCCCCCTAATTGTGTGCCCTAGATTATCTCTACCCACCGCGTTCTCCAACAAAATCCATTCGATTAGGGTTTTTTCTCCATGGATTCTGATGATATGCACGATGCCAACGACGTTGAATCCCTAGATGACGATTTCTACAGTGGTGAAACTGAAGATGCTCCCATGGATGACTACAGCGACGACTATGATGATGATAATAATAATAATAATAATGATAATAATGATGCTGATGATGATTACTTTGATGATGGTGCTGATGATTCTGACCTTGCTCAGTCACAGAGAACTGAGGTTGTTATACCCTTTTCACCTTTTTTTTTGTTTTTCTACTTGATTAACTGTTTAGCTGGTAATGTTGCTTATAAAGTTTGAATATTTATTCATATTCAACTTAGAAAAACTGTATTAGAGTGAGTTTTGATCTGAAATGAATATATTGGAGTATATACTTTACTGATCATGATTATGGTTTATTGGAATTTGTTGATATTGTATTGAGAGGGGTGGTTTACTGCATGTTTGGTATCACAATTGATTTTGTCAGAACCACGGGCTTGTCGTTGTGATTCCGACAAACTAACCTCGATATCAAACCAAACTAGGTATTAGTTGGCAAAAAGATGATTTTTTTATTCATTGAAATTGAGAAGACCTAAGGGTTTGGTCTAGCAGTTAAAAGACTAGCCTTGTACTTGGAATTTCTGGGTTCAAGCTTGCTAGTGTCCTTTAGAGGTGAGGTAAATGTAAATCTTTTTGTTAGTACTCTTTGAGGTCTAAGTTCTCCATTGTCTTTGACTGGGGCACCATCCCCTCACCGTAGATTTATTTCATCAACAAAAGTAATTAATGATCATATTGTGACTGTCTCATTTTTGGATCATTGTTTTGATTTCAGATAAATTTTGCCATATTGAAAGAATCAGATATCCGGGAACGCCAGGAAGATGATATCAGTAGTGTCGCAGCAGTTCTTTCCATACCAGCAGTTGCTGCAAGCATCCTACTTCGTCATTACAATTGGTAAATCCATTATCTTTTTGGATTACATGCTATCTTATTTTATGCCTGTTTATATTTTGATGCTGCCTTGTATGTTATGTAAAGTTTTTTTTTTTTGCCCGTCGCTGTATAATTATGTACTTATGGAGATATGGATTGGTGATGCAGGAATGTCAGCAATGTTAATGATGCTTGGTTTGCCGACGAAGATAGAGTCCGAAGAAAAGTTGGCTTGTTGGAGAAGCCAGTTTATGAGAATCGTGGTGCTAAAGAGGTAAGACATATTTGTTTGGGTTTTAAAACAGGTCAATAATGTAATTCCATTTTCATGTCTTCTGCTGCTTGGGAGCCATTTTTATTTCGCTGAGTTAACAGCTTTCCCCCTTATGTTGCCAGCTTACTTGCGGCATCTGTTTTGAAGCTTACCTTCCTTCTAAGATTCACACTGCAACTTGCGGTCATCCGTACTGTTTTTCATGCTGGGGAGGTATTAATTGTATAATATATTTCACTCATTTTTTATAAAAAAAAACTAGTACTCTGATGTATGTTTTTATGGACTATATGGTCCTAATACATTTATAATTTAATTATTCTTTACTTTCATTTCTTTTTATTGTCTGTTGAATCATGTTCTTTCGTCTATCCTTTTTATATGCCAGGATATATTGGCACTTCAATTAACGATGGCCCGGGATGCTTGATGCTAAGATGTCCTGATCCCGCTTGTGGTGCTGCTGTTGATCAAGATATGATTAATCTTTTAGCATCTGCTGAAGATAAAGAGAAGTATGACCGTTACCTTATTAGATCTTACATTGAAGACAATAAAAAGGTATGTCGTAGCGATTCAACTTAGACATTGATGATGATAGTAAACGAATATATACTTTTATGTAGTGTGCAATCTGTGTATAATCTATACATTGCTTTCTTTTTGCTATGCATTCATAATAATTCTTTGCATGTTGGTGGGTTGACATTTGCCCTAATTTATCACCTGGCTACACTTGGGTGAATTCCAAAATTGTATGATGTGTGGTTCATTAGTATCACTTGTTGTCCAACCCTCTTTTATTTTAGTCATTGCTATTTTGCATGTTTATAAGTTAATTTGTATCTTTGCCTCTTTTTCCTATCTCATTGCCTCTCAGTCATAACTTACCCATAACGATCTTATTTCTTCTGATCTCTTTGTTTTGTTTAGACCAAGTGGTGTCCTGCTCCTGGTTGTGAACATGCAGTTAATTTTGATGCCGGTGGTGAAAATTATGACGTATCTTGCCTCTGTTCATATAGCTTTTGCTGGAATGTAAGTTGCATTTGGATTGGTTCAAATTGTCATGGCTTTGCGATTTAAAATATTCTTGTTCTGCGCAACTGATGTATTTTTGAATCTAAAGTGCACTGAAGAGGCTCACCGTCCAGTGGATTGTGGCACAGTGTCAAAGTGGATTTTGAAAAACAGTGCAGAATCCGAAAACATGAACTGGTACAAATATCTTTTTACTTCTTTTAATATTATTTTTATGCTTGTAGAACTTTGGGACATGTCACTGCTTGTGCGTATCTTCTGTTTCTATGACTAGTTTTAAGTGGCTCGAGCTCCGCTGTGGCCTTTTGGTTTGTATTCATGTATTTTTGGTCTTCTGAGTTGAGGCTGATGGAGTTAGTGGTCCGGGGGATATCAAGAAATGCAGTTTTGTTGTTGTTGGAGGGGATGTTTCACTTCGGTGAGCAGTCATACTCCCTCCACCGTCAATTATAAGCAAATTTGACTTTTTAGGTTCATTCATTTAATGATGTATGTGATCTATATTATGGACCACATACATCATTAAATGAATGAACCTAAAAAGCAAAATTTGCTTATAGTTGACAACGGAGGGAGTAGAAGACATGATATGACTAAGAATGAAAGGATTAAAGAGAAAGTTAGAGTAACACCAATTGTGGAAAACAAGTTAGAATTTCATTTTAATTATTTTGGGAATGTGTGTAGAATTTCCATACAGGAGGGTAAATCATACGGAGGGATAGTCAGATAGAGGTGTAGAGAGACCAAAAAATACTCTAGGCGAAACCATTAGGCAAGAAAAACTCTAGGCCAAAGCATTAGGAAGGATTTGGAACCCAATGGCTTATCATTAGTCTATGTATCAGTATTCATGAAGGCACCTTATGGTGACTATTGATTCATGTAGTCCATCACCTGATCGCACCTAAATGGCAAAAACTTTGGTTTGTTGTTGTTAGATGTTTGATTAAGAAAGGACATTGCATGGCCCTAAACATGGTTAGGCAATTGAGGATATTAGTGGCAACCTGAGAAACCAATGTTAAATTTGTTTGGAACTTTCTAATTTGACTCTGAACATTCCCCTCGAAGGATGTTCTGTGAGTGTTTTGCTCCCATATATTTTTTTAAAAAGTGAAAGGGTCTAATGATTAAATTAAACACTCAAACAGAGAATCGTTAAGGATTGGAAGTTTATTTAGATTTTTACAGTTTAACTCGAAAAGGCCAAATGATAGCCGAGGCTGCGTGGTTCCCTCACTTCATTTGAAAGAATGAAAAAATAGAAGTAAGTATAAGACACACAGCAGTGCAGTTCATATTTTGACATTTCTTTTTTATAATTTTACTTCACTGGTTTTAATGCTCTCCTTAATGCTCAGTGAATTGCTTCAGGCTATTGCACCACTAGACAGCGTTACCGTGTCTTGTGTTCTTGTCCATTACACACACTACTACAGCGTCTCTTAGATACTCAAGACTTGAGTTGAGACCCTGAGCTAACTGTTAAATTAATGGACTTTCAGGATACTTGCTAACTCGAAGCCGTGTCCCAAGTGCAAGAGACCGATTGAAAAAAACCAAGGGTGCATGCATATGACATGTACTCCACCTTGCAAATTTGAATTTTGCTGGTATGCTTTCTTATATTTTAATATTTTAACATTATTATTTTTTGCATGCTTCCTCTTCCCCCCTTCCCTAGTATAATTTTGTTGAGGGTTAATAGTATCGTGCAATGATGCTAATTATGGGTTTTTTTTCCCTGGTGATTAATGATGCTCTTTATTTTTGCAACCTTGTCATGGCTTATTTTTAAATAATTTAAGCTTATATGGATGTTAACTGCATTTAATCTCCTTTTATCTAAACAGGCTATGCCTTGGTGCATGGTCAGACCATGGTGAAAGGACTGGCGGTTTCTACGCTTGCAATCGTTATGAAGCAGCTAAACAAGAGGGGGTGGTAAGAGACTTAGAAATACTCAACTTCTCTTGATTCAGTTTTCAGTATACTATTAGCCCACATTCCCGAGACATATTTTTATAACGATATCAGATTGTGAAACAAATCTTGTTGTATGTAGTATGATGAAACTGAAAAAAGAAGAGAAATGGCAAAAAATTCATTGGAGAGGTACACACATTATTATGAGCGGTGGGCTAGCAACCAATCTGTAAGGCTTCCACTCCATACTTTTTTTCCTTTTCTGTTTAGTATCTTCTGTATCAGAAGTCGTATTGCTCTACAGTTTCCAAATTCATAGTTATTTTTATATTTCACTAGAATTCCTATGGTGTAAGGCTATATGATTTATTTTCTTTCTCTTGCAGTCAAGGCAAAAAGCTCTTGCTGATCTACACCAGATGCAAACTGTTCATGTAAGCTACACACATATTTTCTGTGTTTGGTCATCTTACCTTTCTTGGGCCAAAATTCTATGTTCTGTGTTGCATGTGACTTTGGTAACTAAAATAACATCTTTGGCGCTAGTCAACTTTTATTTTTTGAGTATGTTTGACAATTTTCAGGAATAATAAGATATGAAACTGCAGCTTTAAATTATTTGTTATACAATTACATAGCATTGGATCTGGGAAGCATTTTGGTTATTTAACTAAACTGTCTAAAATAGCCAGACTAAGTCCCGGCCTTTCCATTATTGCTTACCGCTGCAAATCTGCTCTTTTCATTTTAACCTTTTTTTCCGTTTCTTTCAGTCTTTTTTTTTTTTTTTTAGGTATTTGCTAATTTTAGATGCTTTCAGATCAAAGACTTACCGTAGATCTTAATCTGTGTTCTTATGGTGTCCTTTTTTTTTATCGGCAGATGGAGAAGCTTAGTGACACACAGTGCCAACCTGAGTCACAACTTAAGTTTATAACCGAGGCTTGGTTACAGGTAAATGAATATATTGGTTATACCTTTGGTCAAAGTTGTAAAAACCGTGTCATTCAGAGGATTCATATCAAATGCGTTGAATGAACTGATGCAATGTGTAGGGAAAAAACATTTGATTGTTAATAGGACAATCTATTCTTATGCACTGCTGACAGAAACTTGGAGTATTAGATTAATAACGGAGGTTTTCTTTCACCCACATTAAACCAATGTGAATTTCAACTTATTTAGTCTCTATCGTCTATTTTCATCCTTCCTCATCTCCATCTGTGTAATTTAAACTATGATTATGTGATGATTTTGTTTTGCATGACTTATGTTTAGTTGTTTTGTAATCAATTCCTGGCCTAAGATTAAACATTTTGCGTATACAACAGTAAATAATTTATGTGACTGGATTTTATCGTTTGATATGATTGTTCACAATTAAAAAATTAGCTTCCGGGTTCAGGACTTAAATCACTGTTTGATGACCTTGGTAATAAATTAGGTTTTGACACTTGTTTGACTGTTGAGTAGTCTTTTTTTCATAAACCTGTCCCAAGGAGACAAATGAAGCTGTTCATTGAACTATTTTCTGAAGCTGAGTGAAGTGGGAATGTCTTTGACTGTTTTATACTAGATATCTGATCTCTCACTACATTCTGTTTCACGCTGCAGATAGTTGAGTGCAGGCGGGTATTGAAGTGGACATATGCATATGGATACTATTTAGCCGAGCATGAGCATGCTAAAAAGCAGTTCTTTGAGTACTTGCAAGGTTTTTTATTTTGTTTTTCGTTGATTCCAGTTTAATTAGAAATGTCTTGCATTTGTGGTGATTCCCTTGCAAATAAACTACTCAATTTTTCTTATCTTTAGGTGAGGCCGAATCAGGTTTGGAGAGACTTCATCAGTGCGCCGAAAAGGAACTCCTAGTATTCCTCAGTGCTGAAGGCCCGTCTAAAGAATTCAACGATTTTCGCACCAAACTAGCCGGATTGACCAGGTAAATGTTCTTACTTACTATTACTGTTTTGTTCTGAATTAGTCTTTTTTGCTTATATACCATTTTGGTTGGGATTGGAGTTTGACTAAATATTCGAAACCTTTTCCTCGAGTTTCCTTGAAAGAGACACTTTGTACATATTGTTTAAATTAGATATAGTAAATCTGCTATCACGTCTTAAGTTGGAATATGACAATGAAAAGAATGCATTTTGTACATCAAACTTATCTGATACACTTGATCAGTTCAATGAAATTGATATGTTTGCTGTGTTTTGTTTGCTTTTCCTTCTCATGTTTTGGAGTACTTCCCATATACTGGCTCTGTTGGTGGGGCAATTTGGTTTCAATATGCAGTTATATACTGAATAGTATATCAATGATATCACTAATGATGGTGCCCAAATGGTATGGTTTGATTTACTAATCCATTTGTTTTTGCAGTGTGACTAAAAACTTCTTTGAGAATTTGGTTAGGGCATTAGAGAATGGTTTATGTGATGTGGATAGTAATGGAGCTGCTACAAGCAAAGCAACGAGTTCAAAAAATGCGGCAGGAAGCAGTAAGGGAAAAAGTGGAAGAGGAAAGGGGACGAAAGCTACCGTGTCCAGCCGATTAACTGATGATAATGAGTGGTCTTGTGAGCAATGTACCTATGCAAATGTCGGATCTGCCACCGCATGCGCGATGTGCAATCAAGAGCGGCAATGACCCACTAGAAACACATGTACTCTGCTCAAAGGCCAATACACCAAAATCTGAAATGGAGTCGATAATCTTAGTTATGTGCTGGTTTCTTTTTGTAAGGTTATTTAATATTTAATATAAACAGGATGAAGGGGGTGAGTCACACAAGAAATGTTATCCTCCTTGCACTCCTTTTTGGGTATATTCCTAATTTGATGTAAATAGTTTTTTTTATCTCCAAATTTACATATTGCAACAGGCTTCTGTAACTGAACATCTTATATGGCACATGCTGTAGATGAACACAAATATGCTTGTTTGTGACCTGATTTCTTCAGTAAATTTATCTGCAGCTTCTTTAAGTTACCTCGAGTCAGTTGTGTATAAGCTTGGGGTTCATTGCTATTTAAGAAACTGTGACGAATAAGGAACTATTTTACAGAAATACAATTACAAATTGAGATTTGAAAACTTTGGATTGAAATACTGCTAGGTCTTTTGGAATGTTGATTATTACATTGAAGTTTCAAGTCATTAGTTCTTATAATGCATGTTGAAGAACTGTATGGACATAATAACAGACAAATAATTTAGTATAGTTTTAACAAATAGTGTATAAAGTTCATTCTATAATACACAATTGGTTTTGATATGGATACGCACAAAGGTAAAATATATTATAATGTGAAATTTGTTACAATATCTATTTGTGGGTGGAGCATATTTCCCCCTATTTGTGTTGAAAAATATTTTTTACAAGACTTGTGACTGTATGATCAACCTAATTGTTGGAACAAAAGGTATTAAGCATTTTTTTCGAAAAAAAAAAAGATTTAGCATCGTATGTGAATTCCTGGGAGGGAGAAACATATGAACTCACCAAATTCCACATAAATCTAGGCTATTTGTGCATCATCTAAAAAGTTATTGCTTATTTGGAGTTAGCTTGGGAGACCATTAAAGTTTAACCAAATATTGTTTAAGTTAAGATTTAAACTCGAAGTTATGAGGTGACTGTGTATGTGACACTTCACGTTAACTATATAGCAATGCCCATTTTGCTCAAAATAATTGGAGGGTTAAATGTCAGTATATAGAACATTTTAACATTAAGTGATTGTTTCTATAGACCAATTTAAAAGTCTAATTATTTTGATAGTGTAGTTTTCTCCACATCATCAGTAAAAAATTGAAATAACCTTATTATACCAAGTTAAACACATATTTATATTTTCCGGTCTAAGAAATAAGTAAACATAAAAATATTTTTATTTATTGTAAGTTTTATTTTTCAGCGATTCTTTTATTCACAGAGAACATGTTTTCATGAAAGACACTTTTGAAAATTCACTTTACAATTTTTTAAAAGATAAAAAAGATCAATTATACGTAACTAAATTTCTTAATTAATGACATCAAAGAGTGTGTGAGACTTGGACTTGGTAAATTTTTAGTTCTGCCCAAAATAATATTAAGACAAGCACTTCTCAACATTGAAGCAATCTTTGAATCATTGTTTGAATTGTTGTGTAAACATTGAAGCAATCTTTATATAAGTTGGAAAAATGAGTTAAAATCCTTTTATAATTACAACAGAACCGTTGAACATGGGTGATTTGTATGATTAACTGTGGAAAGAAAGTGAGAAGAACAAACCATGATTTGTGTAAACATGAAAACAAGATACTAATTCACATATCAATTGGATCAAACAATAGTACAATACAAATACACAACACACACACACGTGTATATATATATATATAGTCTCAGAAATAAGATACATGTAAGTGACTCAACTTTAAAGTTTCTTCAACTTCCTTCATAGATTCACTAGTCCTTCCTTCTTGTGGGTTTTTGAGTAACATGGTTTCTGTAAAAATGGAAAAGCTGCAATCTTGCTGCAACCAAGAAACTCCATAGTTGGTCCATGGGGAATCTAGAACTAAAAGAAAAACATACAAAACCACAACAAGCACTGAAATCGCAAGAAACAAATATATATGTTCTGTGAAATTTGCCTGAGTCATGTATATATTGTCTTAGAAGCAAGCAAGAGAGATAGAAAAGAAATTACTTATGTGAGTGTGAGTGAGGTACTGCTACTACAGGTCTTTCAACTATATTATTTATTCTTATACTTATATATATATATATATATATATATATATATATATATATATATATATATATAGGGAATGAAGGAAGAGATGTGATGAAACCCCCTTTTTTGGGGGAAGTATTAGCCATTATCGGTATGTGACTATATAGAGACCAAAGTGCAGTGTTCAGGTGCATGCATGTTACACAATCAATGAGAAATAACAGAACATATGTATGGTGGACATCATCTAGCACACTCTTTTTCCTTTGTTTTTTTGGTTGGGTCCCACTTCTCTTTGTAAATCCACATGTATTCCTATATCTAAATATGGTTAAGGCTTACGTATTGCTCATTCACTTTGAACAAGCATGACAATGAACACAATTAGTTTCAACAACTTCCATTTGGAGAGATAGTACCAAAGAATTTATAAAATAAATAATGTTGTGACATGTTAGCTGGTAGTTAGATGTTAGATTATTTTTTATTCTTTGAATTCAGGATCTTTAAATTCTTACCACTTATTTCAAATTAGTTGAGCTACCAACTCCATGCGATTTACTATCTACTATTTCATAGATGAAGTCTTCCATTTCTTCTTAGAACAGAGATGATCATAACATGTAGTAAAGAGGTTAAGATCATTTTAGTTTCTCAAATAGTAAAATAAAATGGAAGACTTTATTTAGAGAAGATCTTTTTTTGTTTTGTTTTGTAGATGTGACAAACACCACCTGAAGATTATATACTATATTGCAAGAATGTGAGTTTAAACCCGAAGGAATGTGTCAAATCTTATTATAATGATATTGTCCCGACCGTTGAGTTAACTTTTTTTTCACAACTAAAAGTAGATGAAGTAAAGGAAAATAAGAAAAATCTACGAGACATAGATCTAACTTAGGAAGTTTGAAAAAAGTTTAATGATACTGAGACTTATTTGACGATGAAATTCATTATGTATGCTAATCTCTCACTCTCCAAATAAAATCTCCAATTTATTTTGAAAAATGAAAATGATTTTTACTTATAAATAAGTAAACTTTAAGGTCAACTTAAGAATTACATGTTTCTTCAAATGGGTAAATGTATTTTAAAATAAAAAATTGGATAATGTTTGGTGGACACTCCATCCTCCTACTCTGCATCTCAGAAAAGATCCACATCCATACTCCTCAAAGAACAAAACAAAGAGAGGTGGTGAGAATAAAAGGCTTATTCCAGATGTAAAATGATGAGCGTATAAGGTGTCCCATGAGACATTATTACTCTTCAAAATTACACATTTGTGAACATCCACTTTGCGTTATTGCACTTCAATTCCGAGATATGTTAAGAAATGTTTATGGAATTAAAAAAAGGATTTTAGTACAAATAAAGATACAGACTATATTGACCAAGAAAATACCAACAAAAAAAGAAGAAGATACAGACTATATACAATTAATTTATTTGATTTTACATTATTATTTTAGATCATATCTGAAAAACAAAGGAAGTAATTAAATAAAAATAAATTAGTATTATGCATTTCTTTTAACAACATAATTTTTTTCTGACAAAAATCTAAACTTATTTTTTTGGGTAGATAGACGAAATGGCAAAACAACACAAGTGGAGGTACCGGGTTTCGAAATCCGGTCATGACATCTGGCCTAACAATTTCGACATTTTGTCAGTTGAGCTAAGACTTGCGGAATTAAACTCATTTGTTTAGGTTCTAATAAACTGACTTTTTTGATTTCGATTACCATCTGTGACAGCATAGTCCTTTAGCTTGCTTAACTTCAGTTTTCTAGCTTGTATTTCTTTTTCTTCTTGTTTTTTTCCGTCTTGGTGGTGTTGTGCAGTGTTTGTTGAACCTTGATATTGTCTAAGCGTTTTGGCACTCCTTGTGCTAAAGCGTCTAACTGTGACTTGTTTATATTTATATATATCATTTTGGCTTTTCAAAAAAAAAAATCAATAAAAATGAAAAATATACTTATAATTTATTTTTCAAAGCATTTCAATAAATTCTTAAAAGAAAACAATGAATAAGGTAAAGTTTCATTTATTAACATAAAACACAAATAACATTGACTATAAGGTATATATAATTTTATAAAAAAGGTAGATATAACAAAATAACACAATTGAAAAAAAGCAGTCAAAGGAAATTAATTGAAAATTTATCAAAACATTTCAAATCATCTTCTATAAGAATATATAAAGGAGATACACTCCATTGGAATGAACTTTTCGTTCTATTTTTACCCTTTATTTAAACTTACTTTATTACCCTTATAAAAAATATAGTGTTTTGGTGTAATATTTTTTCTTTCAGATTTATCTTTCACTTAATTATTTTTTTTATTGTTTTAGCTAGGGGTGGCAAATGGATGGTTTGGATGGATATGAATTTGGATGGAAATGGATGGATAAAAAACAATCAATTAATCATTTGCAATCCACTAAATTTAATTAAAACAATTCAATCCAATCCAATCCAATCCATTAAAAATAAAATCCATCCAATCCATCCATTTTCAGTTTTTTCATTGATGGATGTCCAATCCATCCATATATTTTTTTATTTCATAAAATAAAATACCAAAACGAATATTTTTTTTTATGAAAAATAACTTACCTTTATCAATTGTTTATTAAAAAAACAGCTTATTTAAAAACAACTTATTTTATACAAAACAACTTATTACAATTTCTTTTTTAAAAAACAACTTATACAAAACATCTTATTTTATGCATAAATTAAGCTGTTTTGAATAAACTGTTTTTCAAAAAGAGATCGTAATAAGTTGTTTTGAAGAAATAAGTTATCCAACATTTAATTTTTTTTAGTGTTTTTTTATTTTATATTAAAAGTGATTTTGTTTATTGGATAAAAAATAAACAATAAAAAATGATCCATTGGATCTTTAAAATAAGTTGGATGGATTGGATCCATCCATATTTTTTAATGGATGGATTGAATCCAATCCATTAAAAATAAATTGTTTGATGGATGGATCTGATGGATTTTGTAATGGATGGATGAGATGGATATGGATTTGATGGATCCAATTGCCACCCTTAGTTTTAGCATTCTTAACAACAAAAACAGAAAAACAGGTACATCATTATATATGTCTTAACGTTAGTCATTATAAATAAAATTATTTTGTTCCCATAATAAGCCATTTACATTTATTTTAAAATCTAAAACAATATATAAAGGGTATACATCAATTTATGTAAGCTGTTTTTTTTTTCTTCCATTTTCTAGTTATACCCTTAGAGTGCATTTGATCTGCTATAAAATAAGTATTGAACATAACAACACAAGATAGAACAATACAACACAAGACAGAATAACACAAAACAATCTTTTATGACATTGAATAATTTTTGGTCTTAAACAATTTTTGTTGGACAAAATGCTATAATTTGGTATTTTAGGTACAACTTGTACTTTAGACAAAAAGTTTTGTTATAGTTTAAGCGAGGGACAAAAATTTCAGATTTTGTCCCATCTCTTGCTTCCAGTTTGTCTTATCCCTAAAACATCTACAAATCAAACACTATACATGTAGACATGGCAACAAAAGCTGCCCCCGTCTCGAATTTAACGGGGAAAAGCTGATTTAATCGGGTGCGGGTGCGGATGTGAGGGGAAATTTGAATTTTTAGCACGGGGGCGGGGCCGGGGCTGGGGGATGCTTACATCCGCCCTGCACCCGCTTTTTGAAATTTACTTTATAATATATTATTACTCTTTAGAAACATATTTATTATAATTATTTTGCTCTTTTTTGAAAAAAGTTTATTAGATATTTAATTATTAATATAATTATTGTTTTTTGTTGTTATGAAAAAAATGAAAAAATATGCATTTTTTAAATATTTTATAAAAAATAGAGTTTTCGCGAGTGGGAGTGGGGGTGGGGACTGGAGCGGGGGTAGATGCATGGAAGCGGGGACGGGGATGCTTAAACCCGCCCCCGATCCGCCCCGTTGCCATGTCTATATACACGTGGAGTTGTCATGTCATATCATTCATTCATTTTTTAGCAGATGAAACACACCCTTAAACGGATTTACTTTTAAGAATACTATATTGTTGGTGTTATTGTAAAAGATAATTTTTTTATTATATTTGTTACTATTTAAAAATCAGAAACATCTATACATAAAATTTTAATAAAAATCAAAATTTTATAAAAAAAAATATTGTTTATGGTTTACACACGTTAGCGCAGTAAAAAAAAGTAGACATGTGTGCCCGTTTGAACGCTAATATATTATAAAAGTAACAAATAAATGAATGTACATAATAATTATATAGAATTATCTTTATTAGTTATTGTCATAAATAATATTATTTTTTTGTCCATATATCTGTGTCAAATCTGGAACCGGGCACCCATAGGCTGAGTAAACTTCGAAACAAGTGACCTCTCGCCTCGAGTATATTAATGATGAAAAAAAAGAGAAAATAACATATAGAAGCTGTTTGGTTTTTAGAATAATGATCCAATTTTGATGATGAGGACGAAGTGTTTCATATAGAGGGGGATTATCTGGGGATGAGTAGTGGTGTCGGGTGGTTTGAATTTCGTTTTTTCAAGGTCGTTTTTGTGAAGGAGTCTGTTAGGTGGTGATGTTTATTTTTGATGGGTGTGATCATCATGAGTTTTGAAGGTTGGGTTTGGCTAGGTGCTGTGTGTAGGGGTGTCTCTTATGGTGTTTATTTTTGGGTGTTCTGCCTATATATGACGCCTTTAGTTTGTATTCCTTGAAAAAGAAATAACAAAAACAAAACAAAATACTCCATCTTTTTCACAAGTACTTGTCGCTTTTGGGGAATTTACACATGTCTAGAAATCAAATAAGTTTTGTTATTTTTGATGAAATTGAATGTTTTTTCTATAATACTTTTATCCATTTATTATTTTATTTATTATTTCTCTATCTACAATAAATATGTAAGGACATTATTGACAAACCAATAATTAATGTTGCATTGAAATTTAAAAATTAGCGGAACAAAATTATTCTCGGAAGTAACAAACATAAGAGGGACAAAACCGAAATCATGCTAAGCAAAATTAAGACAACGTTTGTTATGCTATTATTTTAGGGAAATTTCACGTACTTATTTTCTTAATGAGCAATGCTATACGTTCCGAAAAGGTGCATCATGAATTAATCTCGAGATAGAAAACAACCAATTACGTTACTCCATTTGCCGGAAAACATGGAGGTTATGCGGAAACCATGGAATCATATAAACAAGCTTTCAATGAAAACATGCCATCTGTTTCAGGAAAGAATCGTGAAACCGTTTTTTTTACTGCCAATAACATTTTCCTTTCTTAATTTATATTTTTGTGATTTAGACGTAACCACAATACATTCATCTTTAATAGTAGTATTAGCTGAAACATACTAGTTAGTATTTAAATAAACTCCATCCCTACCCTTTGGGATTTAA
The DNA here is from genome assembly GCA_946800305.1 of Medicago arabica. Lineage (NCBI taxonomy): Eukaryota > Viridiplantae > Streptophyta > Magnoliopsida > Fabales > Fabaceae > Medicago > Medicago arabica. The sequence goes on from OX326971.1 coordinate 54,203,823, forward strand.
TATTTCTAGAATCAAATGATAATATTGGGATTTAATATTTTATAGCATCAAATTAAAACTCAATTTAAAAGACTTGGTTGCATCACTTATACTGCCTAAATTAAACATACACACACACACACACGTTGCTCAGGATCTATATGTTCATTAGACTCTCTAGAATCAACTCATTTTTTACTTTAAAATCTAGACTAAAATTAAAATAAAATATCTACCAAAAAAAAAATTAAAATAAAATAATTAATGTTGCATAAAGACACTTATTATAAGATACATTTTTTTATTTATAATGACAATTATTTTGACGAAGAAGTCACATATTGTGACGTAATAGGGTTGGATATCTATGAAGAATTGATCATTTTGATGGAGTTTACGAGTTGTTAGTTTTTCATAAATATCTCTAAAAAATTGACAATTCATAAACTCCCTCAACGAAGAAGAAGAACATAAACTATTCATAAACACTGAAGCTTTGTAGGAGAAATATGGAAAGGAGAATTTTGTAAGGAAAGGGGATAAAGGTAAAGATATTAGAATCTCTCATTTTCTTTTGGTAAAGGATGTTTGAAGTAGGGGTGTTCGCGGTGCGGTTCGATTCGGTTTTAAGCATAAAAGTCATCCAAACCGCAAGATAAAAAAGCATGCGGTTTGGTTTGGTTCGGTTGATTTTTAGAATGTCATCCGAACCAAATCAAACCAATGCGGTTTGGATTGGTTCGGTTGGTGTGGTTTATCGCGAGATAAAAAATATTTCATTAACTCTAATATTGCCAACTTGTTACAAAATAAACATAGGACATTTTATTTGCTGTTTACATGATAAAATATGACTATACATAAATTGCATTGATCCTAAACTTTTATTTTCAATACCAACAATATATTCTTCTACCTTAATATAGTCATGTATTACATGTGTCATAAACTGGAAAAACATACCACCAAAATTATATAGCTGATGAAAATAGGTAAAATTATAACTAACCAGATTAAAACCAAACAAAACTTATATCAAAATATGTAAAATTAAGAAGAAACATAAGCATGAAACAAATTCATCATTGGAAATGAATTGAAAGAGATGGAAAGGAATTAGAATCGAACATGATGGTGCAACAATGGAAAAATTGAGTCAAAGAGAGATTATTCTTGGGTTATGTAATTGGGCTATTACAAGTTTAAGTAATATTGATTATTCTTGCGGTTTGGTTCGGTTGTTGAGATGCAAACTGCAAACCAAACCGAACCGCACGGTTTAGTGCAAAAGTCATCCAAATTCATCCGAACCAAATGCGGTTTTTTGCGGTTTCGGTTTGGATTGATTTAGTTTGCGGTTTTTCTATTGGGTTGGTTCGGTTTTGAACACCCTAGTTTGAAGGGGTGAGATGAAAATAATTCAAAATAATGTTTTTGTTATTTTGGAAGTATTAAAGAGAGAAACATGAATGTGATCTTTTTTTCTTTCTTTCATATCCCTCTCAAATCCTCTCTCAACATTTTCGAGTTCTCTATATTAAAGAATTTAACCCCATAAAGAAAAATAAGATCTTATATAATGTGGCGGATTACTTTTATCCATTTTAACTTACTCATTATTTTATTATCAAAGTTCTTCCATCTCTTTCCTTTCAAACAAAGTCGAAGGATTCACTTATAGACGTACAATATTTTTTGACACATATACATAATTTTTTTGGAAACAAATAAATTTCCAACTAAACCGAAACTTTTGTTTTATATGTTCTTTTCATCAGAGATAATCTAATAAAAAATATATTAGACAAATATACACAAACCTTTTCAAATCTTATTCTAACTTATTCCAATACAACTTTTTAAGTGCATAACATCTAGATTAAAGCAGTACTAAAAAACATTAATCACAACACGACAAGAAAAAGTCAAAAAAGGAATGCCACGTTAAAAATCATTGATGATGTTTTATTTTGCATTTTTACAATACAAAGCGCGAAACGGTATTATGCTAAAATACTATTAGCGCGAAAATACCATTTTTGATCATTTTTTAATTTTTTCTTAATCCTTTCTAGGGTTTGTTTATTTTATTATCATCACACAGTACACAGTACACTCCAAATCATTCACTTTTTGCGTCGTGTACTTTCTTTGTCCTTTCTAGGGTTTCTGTTTCTCATTCTCTCCGAACCTTTTTTCACTTTTTGGCTTTTTGCAACTGTCACGTGTGGTTTCATTTTCAAGGTACATTCTTTGTCTTGTTCTTTATCTATTATTATATTTTCTCTTTCATCTTTGTGTTTTATTTTTTGATAGTATCAATTTCATCTTAGTATTTGATAATTGTAATTTGGATTTGAATATATTTATTCACAAACATGCATGTAGGAATTTGATAGTGATAACGGTGCAGCTTTAAATATATGTTTTAATTGTTGTTCTAGAATCACGGTGGTAATGTAATTTTGTCGAAGTTCAATACCGTCACGTTTGATAAAATCACGATGTGATTCCATGGAACTTACTGTAAATCCAAACATGTAACTGAAAAATATGTTTAATTGCAGTTGTAAATGATGGTGGTTTTATCGAACTTATGTGTATCCGAACATGTAACAGAAAATTATATTTAATATCTTTGTAAATGATGTTGTAGATTTATGATGAATAATGAATAAGAACTTGAAATTTTGTTAATTTGGCAAATCAATTCGATGACATGAATATGTTATTAGCTCGGTGAGCTCATCTTATGCAGATCTACTGAGAATTGTTCATCAATCTGTGAATTATTTTGTTTTGCTAAGATATTAAGAGGAATTTTATTTGGTACCAAGTTTTAAGTACAAAAAGTATTACATATAAGATAGGATATGATATGTGATCAATCAGAAATATGTGTGAATAAATAGATAATAAAACCTTAGCTGAATTTGTAGCATGATGTTAATTGTTATCCACTTCACACTGCAATTCATGTGTAATTTGCTTGTTTGCTGAACATTTCACAGATTTATTTGCACTTTTAGATTGATAATTTTTTCCCAGTTGTGATATCTTAATTAATCCAACCTATCCTATACTTCACAGTTAGTTCCCTGTTTTTTTAATTATTATTGTTACTATTATTCTGAATGAAGCACCTATACTCCTCGGATTAGGCGTGTTCGGTGTTAGATACGTATTGTGTCCGAGACAGACACATATGATTACATTCAATTATATCATCATTTTCTCAAATTATTATTAGCGTCGGCGTGTCAGTGTCGTGTCTGATGTCCGTGTTTGAGTCTTCGTACTGTTCTATATTTTGACTTTCTCATCATTGACATTGTTGACGTTTTTCTTTTCCCTTGTTTGAGTTATTTGTCTTTAAATAATGAAAAATGTCATCACTTGGTAGTTATAATCTATAACACGACCAAGTCTATGGTGCACAAAAGACATATGACTTGCACTATGCACAAGGTTGTTTCTACCCCTAGATCAATAAGTCTCAATGAAATTTAATGATCCAATGCTGAAAAACAAACTTGTGCATAGAACAATACTAATTTGTTTGTGCATATTAGACAAAACCATTTAACCCTTATTTAAATTTTGGGTATAATAGTTATATTTTGTTGACTTTTAAGGTTTAGTTCCTCTAATGAGTGATGGTACGTTTATTATTTTTATTAATTATTGTTCTGCTCCTCCAATTGTTAACTAAATATGATATCCTGTGCTGAGAGAGAGATTTTCATTTTTTAATGTTTTTGTCTTCTTTTTTCCCTCCTTTCTAGCTACTTGTCAATTATCTTTATGTTTCTTTGGTTAAACAAATGTAACAGTGTGTGACTGATCTTAAATTAAGGATGATAGCTACTGCAATAAGTTTAGCAGGAAGTGGAACTGGCTGCATGACAGCAAAACAGAAACATACTGTCCACCTTTGTAATCTGAGAAAGCAGGTAGCTGTTATTTTGCCTCAAGTATCATCATCAGAGGGAAACAATGATCTTCATGAATGCCGTGGTGACCGTGGGAACAAAGGAAGGACTTCGTCGTTTGTTGAAGAGAACGACTATTCTGCTTCATTCCATTCTGGTGCGAACAGCTGGATGGCTTTTTGGTTGTGTTTAGTGACAAGCTCCTACTTTCTGTTGAGGAAAAAGGTCAATCTTTTCAGCAGCAGCATAATAAAATATGAAGAGAATGTTTCTTTACCTAACAGAAGCATTCCAAATGAAAGAACAGATAATGTCAATGATGCAACTGCTGTAGATGATGCACTTAGCTACTCTGAGGGCTTAGGGTCTCCCCACAGTACTTGTTCATCCACCTATTATGATGTTTTCTCCGAGATTTCAGAGAACCCTTCAACTCCTCTAACCTACATTGGTGATTCTTTCAACAAGATCTCAGACGTAGGCACGCCAAGTTACGAGGACTCCTTGCTCAAACTTAAAGAGGAAGACAGTAATTGGATTTTGGACAAAGCAAGTTACTCGCATTCTTTACTAAGTCTTGAAGAGGAAGACTCTGAATGGCTTTCAGATTCAATGATATCTGAGAATCCTTCTAGTCCTCTAAGCTATAGTGGTGATTCATTCAGCAAGATCTCAGACGTAGGCTTGACAAGTTACTGGGACTCCTTGCTCAAACTTGAAGAGGAAGACAATGTGTGGATTTTGGACAAAGCAAGCTATACACATTCTTTACTAAGTCTTGAAGAGGAAGACTCTGCATGGCTCTCAGATTCAATGATCCTCGAGGACTATTCTAGTCCTCTAATTAGTTACAATGGTGATTCTTTCACCGACACCTCAAACGGAGGCACACCTAGTTATTGGGGCTCCTTGCTCAGACTTGAAGACGAAGACAGCAAGTTGATTTCAGACTCAAAACAAGAACCAGAGTATGTCCAAGATGGTTCTCCAATCTCATCTTATAAGATAAATTGGGGCACCAAGGTTCTTCCTTCAGTCTCTGCTATATCATCATTCACTGGAACACACTGTGGCAAGTCAGAAGATGTTTTTTCACCCAAACATCTGTTAGAAACCACAGACACAGAAGAGTTGACTGGCGAAAAACCTCTTTTTTGGCCATTTGAAGGGGAATTTAATTGGGATTCTGAGGAAAGCTCATTTTGTAGCTCACCTAGGAAAAGACTTGTTTTCGACTCTGGATCAACCGCATCTCGGACAAAGGGGGATGGACAAAAAGGTGATGAGGATTTTGATTCAAGCATGGACATTCATTTGGAATATTTTGATTTGGACAAAGAGTTTGCAATTGAGACATTGGTCGGGCTCAAGGAATTTGATGGACATGAAGGGCTTGATTCTGAATTTATTGGTGATGGTTTTATGCTGGAGGAGTCTCTTCAATAGATCACAAGCACATTCATAGGTAGCTTCCAAACCATGTGTAGAGAAAACATGACTGCAACTTGTGAATGATGACATAACTTAGAACCTAATTAGGCCTCTGATGATTATACAAGATCTAACCTCTTTTTTCTGGCTTGACTAAATAGTATACAGTACATATTTACTGTAGGCTGTAATTGAAGAAAATGTATCTTAGGGCAAGGTAACATATATAGGTTTAACTGATCTCTTGTTTATCATGTTAGAATTTTTAGTTCGAATACATTTACTTTTGTAACAGTGTTATTGGTGCAAACATTTCACCGACTTTTTGTCAATGTCTAATTTCTATTCTACCCAAGAACACCTTTATCTTCAAAGTTCGAAGCTATAGTCTTTTCTTATGAATCTTAGTTCAGTTCCACTTAGAGTAACGTAATGTTGGTGAATACTTGTGACAACCGACACAACCAATTATTCTAGTTCACATGGATTAAGTAATTAGATTTAGTAGCAAAGCTTTTGGTGGTGCTGTTTTAGCTAGTACATGACCACTAGCAGTTAATTAATATCGTTGAGTTTTTTTTGATCAATAACTGTGCACTATTTCAAAGCAACTTAGTTGGTCAACTAAGTCATTGCAATTGTTTGATGCAATTATTCTATACCAGCTATGACATTTTGTGATCATGTATATTCTGCGTTTTAAATTTTCTTGTGACAAAAAATGGTTGAGAAAAATACGTTTACTTTCCAATTCTAATTAATAGGTCTAGTCTCTGCAATATTATATACTACTACTGTTTTGTAGAACAAATGGTCAATGAGTTGAAATTTTCATTTTCTAAGCAGAAAATAGAACAGAAAATGTATCTGATACCACATAGGTGGATTGTGGAACAGCTGGTCCTGAAATTGAAATGAATGTTCCTTCTCCTCCTCAGGTCAACTCACAGTCATGTTCTGAAAAGAAGAAAACAAATTTGGAGTTGAATTCAATCTTTGAATATGAATTTCAAGGGTATGAGAAAAATAAAGAGAGAAAAGTTAACTCCCTTTGCTTCATTATGAAAAGGTAAAAATAGATCAATAATTGATCTATGGCCGATGCCCGATGTGTATAAAAAAATACATGCTTGGAAAGACATTAAAATTACCCCCGTAGGATTGAGAATACAAAACATGAATGACTTTAGAATAACCAACATTAAAATTAATACTTGTAGCAGTTGTTTTTGTTGGCTCATGAGCTCTAGAATCTCACGAGGAACTATGAAAGTCCGAAATCGAGAACTATTAGTGTAATAATCCTCCCCCATTATTCTGTTTGGCCACTCTTTTAGGTTTCACCCACGAGCCATAAATGCTACTTTCATTAATATGTTCATTCCCCTTAAGATATTTACCTTGTGCATCAAGATTCATGCTAGGGTTGACGTCAACATAATATGAAATTGAAGTTGCGTTAGTTGCGGTGGGAATCACTTGCGTATGAATCAATGCTTATTTGCCTCCTAAATCAACACAAATATGGATCTTATTACCATTTTTTCCACAGTTGAAACAAATTCAGTGCAACACAAATATGCCTCTCTAACAATAAGTTTAGGCATGAACGGTTGATCAAATTCAATTTCAACACAAATTATTGCGAATTAGGCTCTTGAGTGAATGTATGTAAGTTTATCTATCTTAAATATGTTACCCAATTATGATCCTAACCTCCAGATACCTACACCACCACTTTAAGCATAACCGCAACCTAGATTAATATGAAAGACCTCTACCGACAACAAATAATGGTCAGCCACTCTCTATGGCCCCGCAAAGTAAATATGTTTGTACGCGACAAATTTATAATTTTGATTGATCCCTTCTGAATCCAAATACAATATATATAGTCTTGACTCAAGCATATTGAAATTGATCTTCACACTTAGGGCCATGACCACCAACGCACCACTCCCTGTATTCCTCTTCGGACATCACTACTTCCTTATCTTCCATCAATATAATAGGATGAGAATTTCCATCCATGTCTGTCGTATCACACATATCAATCCATTTGTTTGTTCATGGAAAAATACTTTCATCTAAGATCAACAACTTATCTTTGAAAGAGATTTCCCTTGTATTCCTTGCGTTGAAGGAGACACGAATGGAGGATCTGTCATAGCCTTTCGTTCTACCTTTCTTATGTTGCGCATAGAGCTTCTCTTATAACTTCTTAGTACCCATGCCCGTGATCAAAATGATGAGAGAACAGGTAGAAGTCAATCACACGGGGAACCCACTTGTTGGTGCTTATGATGATGTGTTCACCACACAAACCAGATGTGGAGTGTTGATGTGTTAACTGACCTTGAAAAATGTGACGGGAAGAAAACATGATGTGCAAACCCTAGAACATGTATGGTCTAATCTTCAAATGCACTTCTTTGTTTTCTTTCGTCTAGAGAAAATACTTTTGACACATTTTATTCTGAGTATTAAGGTGTGTGAAGGGCCTATGAGCGTGTAAAGAAATTCAACCTATGTTGAGTATAGGAATTAGCACAGAGAATCTAAGCATGTAGGGTGGATTATGAGCATTTAGAGTGTCTATCCACATGTCTTAAGTTATACATGTTGGTAACAATGAACCTTCTAAACATTGGCACCGAAGAAGGCAAAGTTTTTTTTTTTTAATAAGTTTGTTTGTTTCCTTTCACATATGAAATGAATGTACCACGCCTAATTTTTAAATGAGTTTTCCATATACTCAGGCACAACAAGATCATAGGAAAAATATTCGCAACACATGTCATAATGGATGTTTAGGTGCATGAAGGTACTCTGAGCATATAAAGACACTCAAAATGTGTGGTGAATATCACACAACGAATCTAAGCATGAAATGTGAACAAGGAGCATTACGAGTGTCTATCCATGCGTCTCAAGTCATGTAGCTGACCAAATTGAGTGTCAAAGAGAAGAAGTAATATTCTTTTTAGAAAGACGTAGAAGTAATTTTATGTGAGGTAAAGGGTTGGATTATGTATAAAAAGTTAACTACTCCTATACTCCCTAAAAAAATAAAAAATAAAATTACTCATAAATACTAATGCTTTATTTGAAAGTGAGAAGAGAAAGAAAGAGGAGGACTTGTAAGAAAGGGAATCAAGGGAAAGATAGAAAGATCTCTAACTTTGAGAAAATATTTTTGAAGGAGGTGAGATGAAAATAACCATAAACAATATTTTTGTTATCTTAGAAGTATTATAAAGAGAAATAAATAATTTGATTTTTTCCCAAAGTTTTCTCTCATTTTTTGAGTTCTCCATATTTGAGTCTTAATCCAATAAAGAAAAATAAGATCTCATGTGAAGTGAGGATCATACACTCTTAACGTTTTTACTCAATACTTCCTATATTGTCAAAAGTATTCTCTCTACACACTTCTAAACAAAATCTGATTTTTTTAGCAAATATTTTACTGAATTCATAATGAATTTTTTTCGAATTTAAAGGTAGTGAACCGTCGGTTTAAAACAATAGTTAGTTATTTTTTAAAAGTTGCTTTGAACCGACTCCACCACCTTTTTATAAATTCCCTCTAACCGATGTCACCTATTTAAAATGATGCACCCAACGAAATAATCAGTCAACCTTAGTCTAATACAAATTTTAAGTGCAGAATATCTAAGATTAAAGGCCACGTTATAGCATTGATGATATTTTATTTTGTAATATTTATTTCCTAATCAAAAGCGCGAAACGGCGTAGTATTAGCGCGAAACTACCATTTATGGTTTTTATTTTTTGCTTTAATAAGTGAGAAGAACGAAATATTTTGACACAACTATTCACCTTCACGAAAAGGAAAAAAAAACTATTCACTTTCAGACTTTCAGTTTTCACTACATTTTGCGACGTGTACTTTCTTTGTCCTTTCTAGGGTTTTGCAAATCTAGACCCTCCTTTTCACTCTTTGCAACTGTCACGTGTGGTTTTCAATACAATTTTAAGGTAACTTGTTATTATATTTTCTCTTTCATCTTTTTTAATTTATTTTTTGATAGCAGTATCAATTTCATCTTAGTATTTGATTTTTTAATTTATTTTTTGATAGTATCAATTTCATCTTAGTATTTGATAACTGCAATTTGGATTTGAATATTCCATTCACATATGCATGTAGGAATCTGATAGTGATAATTGAGCAGCTTTAAATATAAATTTTAATTATTTGTTGTAGAATTACGTGGTAAAAAAATCTGATAGTGATAATTGAGCAGCTTTAAATATTCCATTCACATTGTTCGATAACGTCGCGTTTGATAAAAATTACAATGTGATTCAATTGAATTTACTGTAAATCCAAACAATGTAAAAAAATATATTTAATCTTGAAATGACAAAATCACGATGACATATCGTCTTGATTCTATCGAACTTGTGTGAATCCGAACATGTAACCGAAAACTATTTTTACGTCTTTGGAAATGAACATCTCTTATAGGTTTATGAAAAGGACTTTGGAACTTTGTTAATTTGCAAAATCAATTCGATGACATGAATATGTTATTAGCTCAGTAAGTTCATCTAATTATGCAGATCTACCGAGTATTGATCATCAATTTGTGAATTATTTTGTTTTTGTAGAGTTATACGACGAATTCTATTTATCGGTACCTAGTTTTAAGTACAAAAAGCATCACATGTAAGATAGGATATGATATGATCAATAAATATGTGAGTAAATAGATAGTAATACCATAGGTGAATTTGTAACATGATTTTAATTGTTATCCATTTCGCACTAAAATTCATGTGTAATTTACTTGTTTGATGAACATTTCACAAATTTATTTACACTTTTAGATTGATTATTTTTTCCTCCTAGCTGTGCTATCTTAATCCAACTTAGCTAGTAAATGTCCTGTGTTGAGAGTGATATTTTCATTTTTTCTTCTTTATAAATCATCTTTATGAAATTTTGTGACCACTGTAAACCTATGAAAGGTTGCACGTTCGATCCCTACTAGCATCGATTTGTTATTTTACATTGTATTTAAGAGGATTGGTTTTACTATCCAGAAAGGATTAGCGGCACAGTTTGTTGCCTGCTAGCCTCCCATTTATGTATAAATTGAAATTGAAATACATATTATCAAAAAGGGAATTTGTGTTTTATTGTATCAAATTGTCAATCATCTTTATGTTTCTATGATTAAACCAATGTAACAGTATGAGGATGATAGCTACTGGAATAAGTTTAACGAGAAATGGAACTGGCTGCATGACAGAAGAACAGAAACATAATGTTCACCTTTGCAATCTGAGAAAGCAAGTATCATCATCAGAGAGAAACAATGATCATGAATGCCATGGTGACCGTGGTAACAGAAGAAAGTCTTCGTTGTTTGTTGAAGAGAATGACTATTCTGCTTCATTCCATTCTGGTGTGAACATCTGGTTGGCTTTCTGGTTGTGTTTAGTAACAAGCTCCTACTTTCTGTTGAGCAAAAAGGTCAATTTTTTCAGCAGCAACAGAGTAAAATATCAAGAGAATGTTTCTTTAGCTAACAGAAGCATTCCAAATGAAAGAACAGATAATATCAATGATGCAACTGCTGTAGATGATGCACTTAGCTACTCTGAGGGCTTAGGGTCTCCCCATAATACTTGTTCATCCACCTATTATGACGTTTTCTCCAAGATTTCAGATTTTGACGGACCAAGTTACTGGCACTCTTTGCTAAGTCTTGAAGAGGAAGACACTGAATGGCTCTCAGATTCAATGATGTTTGAGAACCCTTCAACTCCTCGAAGCTACAATTCTGATTCTTTCACCGAGATCTCAGATGTAGGCACACCTCGTTACTGGGACTCCTTGCTCAAACTTGAAAAGGAAGACAGTGAGTGGATTTTGGACAAAACAAGTTACCAGCATTCTTTACTACGTCTTGAAGAGGAAGACTCTGAATGGCTTTCAGATTCAATGCTATCTGAGAACATTTCCAGTCCTCAATGCTACAGTGGTGATTCTTTCAGCAAGATCTCAGAAGTAGGCTCGCCAAGTTACTGGGACTCATTGCTCAAACTTGAAGAGGAAGACAATGTGTGGATTTTGGATAAAGCAAGTTACTCGCATTCTTTACTAAGTCTTGAAGAGGAAGAATCTTCATGGCTCTCAGATTCAATGATCTCCAAGGACCCTTCTAGTCCTCTAAGCTCCAATGGTGATTCTTTCACCGATATCTCAGACAGAGGCACGCCTAGTTACTGGGACTCCTTGCTCAGACTTGAAGAGGAAGACAGTGAGTTGATTTCAGACTCAAAACAAGGACTGCGGTGTGTCCAACATGGTTCTCCAATCTCATCTTATAAGATAAATTGGGGTACCGTGGTTCTTCCTTCAGTCTCTACTATGTCTTCATTCACTGAAGAACATTGTGAAAAGTCAGATGTTTTTTCAGCAGAACATCTGATACAAACTGCAGACATAGAAGAGTTAAATGGTGATGAACCACTCTTTTGGCCATTTGAAGGGGAATTCAATTGGGATTTTGAGGAGAGCTCATTTTGTAGCTCACCTAGGAAAATACTTGTTTTCGACTCTGGATCAACTGCATCTCGGATAAAGGGGGATGAACAAAAAGGTGATGAGGATTTTGATTCAAGCATTGAAATTCCTTTGGAATATTTTTCCTTGGACTAAGAGTTTGCAATTGAGACATTGGTGGGGCTGAAGGAATTTGATGGACATGAGGGACTTGATTCTGAATATATTGGTGATGGTTTTATGCTGGAGGAATCTCTTCAATAGATCAAAAGCACATTCATAGGTAGCTTCCAAACCATGTGTAGAGAAAACATGACTGCAACTTGTGAATGATGACTTAACTTAGAACCTAATTAGGCCTCTAATGATTATACATGATCTAACCTCTTTTTTCTGGCTTGAGTAAATAGTATACAGTACATATTTACTGTAGGCTGTAATTGAAGAAAATGTATGTTAGGGCAAGGTAACATATATAGGTTTATTTAACTTATCTTTTGTTTATCATGGGAGAATTTTTAGTTCGAATACATCTACTTGTGTAATAGTGTCATTGGTGCATACATTCCACCGACTTTTTGTCAATGTCTAATTTCTACTCAAGAACACTTTTATCTATAAAAGCTTGAACCTACAATCTTTTCTAAAGAATCTGAGTCAGTTCCAGTCAGACTCACATAATGTTGGGGAATAACACTCAACCGACGCAACCAATAATTTTATGATAGAATAAAATAATTATCAAACTCTATGTTAAAATAATTATCCTGCATATTTTCTGAAAATTTATTTTAGTAGCAAAAGCTTTTGGGTTGTGCAGTTGTGCTGATGCGTTTAAGCTAGTATATGACCACTAGCAGTTAATTAACCTCGTTGAGTTTTTTGTTTAATAATTGTGCACTATTTGAATGCAGTTGGTCAATAAGTCACTGCAATTGTTTGATGCAATTATTCGATACCAACTATAACATTTTGTGATCATATATTCTGCGTTTTGAATTTTCTTGTGATAACATATGATTAAAATACTTGATAAAATGCGTTTACTTTTCAATTCTAATTAATAGGTCTAGTCTCTGCAATATTATACTTTTGTAGGAAAAAATGGTCAATGGGTAGCATAATGAATTTTATATTTTATAATCAGAAAGAAGAATAGAAAATACCTGATATGTTACATAGGTGGACCAGCTGGTGGTCAGAAATTGAAACGAACGTTCCTTCCCCTTCTTTGTCAACTCATTGTCAATGTCATGTTCTGAAAAGAAGAAAACACAATTGGAGTTGAATTCAATCTTTGACTACGAATTTCAAGGGCATGAGAAAAGGAAAGAAAGAAAACTTAACTCTCTTGCTTCATCATAAAAAGGTAAAAATAGATTAATAATTGATCTATGACCGATGTGTATAGAAAAATATATGCTTGGAAAGACACTCTCAAATATGGCTTGATGCTATATTGGATTGTCAAATAAATGATTCAAAACTAATTAGTTTAGGAGGTATGATTCAGCTATGAAGACATACACAAGACACTCTCAACCATCTATTTTTTATACTACACGTAGGTTTGGAAGAATTAAAAAGTGAATGTGTATATTGAACATTTTCAAATGAAAATTTCACCTTAGAGGATGAGCTGCTCCCTATCCTATTCCATCTATTTTGGCTAGAAACAACTATTTGTTTCAATGGTGAGAGAAGTGATGATTTTGGCTAGAAACTCCCATACTACATTAGATTTTAGATCTAGACCATTTACAAAGGGTTGTTCCATGTTTAACCCCTTTTAAATAGTCACACATATTGTGGTCTTATAAAAATGAGTGTCCGAGTGTTTTTATAATCACTCACTCGTATAATTTGTGGGTCTCATATGCATCAATCTTGTAAAAAAATGTTATCTTTTTTCAATTATTATATTAGTTTAATATTAATAATAAAAATGAGAGCACATTTCCAATTAGATAAACGAACTCGTCTTTAACTTCAACATGATTGTGGAGTGTATTTGAGAACGTATGTGGAGTGTATTTGAGAACGTCTTGGCGCGGTTATGAGAAAAATTAGTGGTTGTTTGAATTATGTAATTTTATCATCATTTTAAATAGTTTGTAATTCTTGAAAAAATGGCATTTTTTGTATATTTTATTTTAATTACTAAAAATTGAAAGAAAAAAAAGATAGTCAACTTTCAATAATTTATAATTTAATTTATTTAATATTTCAATAAGATAATCATGATTTAATAAATAAACTATTGTTTTTTTAAAGATATAAATAATTTATCGTTGAATTATAATGATATAAAGTTATTGTCAGAAACCCATTTAATAATTTTCGACGAGCTAATTTGACTTCTTTAAAAAAAATTATTGAAAAAATATATGAAATAAATTTATTTTGATAGGATACAATTGCAAACAAAAAGAGAGGTAAATTCCTAAAAGTGATTATATAAAATTATATAAGTATATTATAACTACACAAATTGTTTTGAGATTGCTTATAAGCATTGAGAATTTAACATCAATAAAATACTGACGGAGAGTTTCATTATTTGTGTAATTCAACTTGACGTGAGGGTGAGGGTTAGTGTCCTATGCATTTGCGCATAAAAGATTTTATTTATGCATAATAATAAGAAAAGATTTTCAATAATTTTTTTTAGAAGTAAACTTTTTAATTTCTATATTTAGGCACGGAAAAGACAAAAGAGTTTATTTGTTTTCTTTTGCTTGAGAAATATTTCGAAACATGTCATGACAAATATTTAGGTATGTAAGGATGTTCTGAGTGAATAAAGTGACTCAGAACATGTATCAAATATATGAATTAACGTAGAGAAACGTGTATCAAATATATGAATTAACGTAGAGAATTAGAGCATGTAGTGTGGATTTGGAGCATTTAAAGTGCTTATACATTTTGATGATAGTAAACCTTCTAAACTTAGGCATCGAAGAAGATGAAAAGTTTATTTTTTTCCTTTCACATATGCAATAAAATGTTTCACATGTATAACCTAATCTTCGAATGAATTCCCACATACTCGGACCCAACAAGATCATTATGGAAAATATTCTCCGACACATGTCATGATGAATATTTAGATGCTTGATGATACTCAGAACGCACGTCGAATATATCAGCAAGCAGGGATACTCTAAGTACGTAGCACTAATAAAAAAGTTAGACACGTGGTGGTACTTTGAGCGAATAAAACAACATACAACGTGTATCGAATATACGAATTAGCATAGAGTATATGAGCATGAAGCGTGGATATGAAGCATTTAAAGTGCTTATTCACGTGTCTCAAGTTATACATTTTGATAATAGTTAGTCTTCTAAACTTAGGCACCAAAGAAGATGAAATGTTTCTCTGTTTCCTTTCACATATGCAACACATATTTCACATGTGTAACCTAGTCTTCGAATGAGTTCCCACGTACTCAGACCCAACAAGATTATCATGGAAAATATTCTCTGACACATGTCATGATGAATATTTCGGTGCTTGAAGATACTCTGAACACATATAGAAACTCAAAACGTGTGTTGAGTATATCAATAAGCAGGAATAATCTGAACACGTAGCATGAGTCAGAAACATTAGAGTATCTATTAACATATCTCAAGTTACATCTCTGACACAACATAGCTAACCGATTTAAGTCTCATGAGATATTTTTTTTGTTACCCTAAAACTAGATATTCTCTTACATGTTACCCTATAAAACTCATAGATAAATATATAGTCATATACATCATAGAGATGACTTTTGTTATTTTAAAAACGTTTATAGTGTGGGTTAGTATACCTAAAATATCCGTACATAGATCTTATAATGTTACCCCAAAAAGAGTGAGTCCCCCCAATAATGCTTGTTCCATTTCATTCTACATATACATGGTTACATACACATTTTTCCCAAAGAGAAAAAGACAAAAAGCATTGGATCTAATTAGACCCCACAATACAATTGTTCAACAACCAAAAGGGTATTTTAGTCATTACAATAGTCCTCTGACGTCGAAGCTTCTTCTCTGTTTCTTTCTTTCTCTTCTTGCTTACATTTCATTTCAGACTTTAACAAATTTTCATCTTTGAAAATAAAACTTTCATTTTTCATCGCATTTCACATTTCATCACCAAAACCTAACTCTCTCTGATTTCAGGTATTCTCTTCTTCTTTCAATCCCTCAAATTTTGTTATTTATTTATTTATTGTTATTATTTTCTATGATCATGTATAATTAGGCTTTTTCTCGTGTGAATTTTACTTCCAATTTGATATATTCTTTGATTTTTAAGCTCTATGTTAACTGAATACAAAAAAAAAAAGTAATTTTTTTCATTTTCCCCAAAATTTTGATCTTTTTTGTTTTTTTCATCTATTTTGAGGTTAAACGTGAAGGAATTTTTGTTAATCTGTGTTTGAACTTTTTTAGAAAAGGGATTAGAATTACTGTTTGTGATAATGATGTTTTTATTTTATGTGCATGGTTTTGTTTTTTGATGTATGAGTCTATATATAGTTCATCAAATCGATAGAGTAGTTGTTAAAAAATATTGCAATTGGGTAATATTTTTATTTGATTTAATTCTAAGTGTTATGATCAACTAACACTTGAAATGGATCATAGATTTTTATACTTATAGTTATACTAATAATTTTTTTTGGTTACAAGTTATACTAATAATTTTTGTTAGAATGTGAAATTGATCAATTCAATTGTTGAATTAAAAGTTTTTATGAAGTATATCAAGTTTATGAAAATTCATAATACTTCATTATACTACTTTGTTTTAATATATATATTGAAAACAGGGTTATTAAAAAAACTATTAGGTAACCGAGAATAATTAATAGTTCGATACAGTTATAAGACGAATAAAAACAAATACTTCCTTTTGAACAATCATCCATGAATTTCGCCAAATACCAATCGAATCATTGTCGGTTTGCTGTAGATATTGCCACATGTTGATTCTTGTGATTCTTTCGCAGTTTCCTTCGTAATAAATAGCGAAGTTTTTAGGAAACATACATACAATGTTGAATACATGATCATGATTTCATGAAGACAATATCACGCGAGTTAATGGTTGGATTTGTTAGTATTCCATTGAAAGTAATTAAGGGGCGTAAGTGTAAAGTTTGATAGCTGGTGTTAATGTATCTTATCTCTAATTCTAATATATGTTAGTAGTTTATCTTATCAGTTCGACAGGCAACTGCTTCTTAGTATCAACTGCAATGCGTGCCCCGGCAATTCTTTCACAATGCTTGCCTGGCCTAGTGCCTCGCGATCACGGAAGTCTCAGTATATCATCCGTTCCCGAGAAAGCTATTCATCTCGCATCACCAGCAGTGGAGATTCTTCCTTCAAAGGTACAACTACCATTTTTATCTTCCGCCATCGTTACACCCCTAACGAACCAACAGCAAAAATGAAACTTTACCTTGAAAGTTGAAATTAAGGCATTTAGTTGAATTTCTTGCCTACTTTTGGGTGACTGGGAAGAAGTGTGATAGATTTATATATGTCATGCTCTGCAGGCGTTTCACACTGACAAGGAAGCTGGGGAAAATAGTGACCATTTTAAGGTACGTCTCACTCTCAGCATGGTTAGTTTCATAGTAATTGTTTTCTGAAGGGTGGCATAATCAGATGGCTTGTGTCTTTAATTAAATTATTTATGGAAAATTAGCGTTATTGTTGAATCAATGATAGTGGAAGGATTTCAGGTTGGTTTCCATTCTTTCATTTGGCTAGTATCAATCCGAAGATAATTACCTATAACTAAAAATTAACTGCACGCCTAAAAGTTCAATTATTCAATGTGGGATGTCATGCAGTTGGCAAACAACTACAGGGACCCCAGATCCATATCAATAAAATGGGATGCAGGTTTTATCCTTTGTACTATTATGCCAAAGGCATGATTACCAAATCTGCCGAATATGATTCTATACTTTACGTTTCTGCAGAATCTGGTGCACTTTTGAATGCTGAATTTACAACATTTCTTAACAACTCTTTCCGCTCCTCATTTTCTTGAAAAATTTCTCATAAATTTTGTCTTCAATAATCTTGACATGACTTTAGAGCTTATGTTCATATATCAGTTAGTTTAACAGTTGAGCGGAAACTGATCCTGTCTTAAACCTCCTACAGGGAATAGTAAGCGTTGCTGATATCATAGGGTTCGGTGGTTCAGAGACAATATCCTCAAGACTGGATGGTATGTACATGATATTTCAGTCTGTAGGCATTGGACACATGATAATTTTCCTATGAATTACTATTTTCTCTCCAGTGCATTACTATGCAAACATAACACAATCAACAAATTAGTATAGCAGAGAATTTTAGACCGTATGCTATGATACCCAGCAAAAAAAATTTGGCATGAAAGGAAAAGGACAACCCTTAACTTCAAAATATTAACCAACCTACAAAGCCAATTTGTGTTCGAAAAATGAGTATAATATCATTTAACAATTATGCTTTATATTAAATTATATACATGTAATTTGTTTCCTCATCAATACAAAGGATGGGCAGTATCGAATTTGATCTATCTGTGATTTTGTAGGCTATCCGAAATCCTGGTCCAGTTCCATCGATCTTGTCAGTGTTCTCAAGAATGAGATTCGTGACGGGCAATTGACCTTCAGAGGAAAAAGAGTGCTTGAGGTAACTAATTGAAAGATATTTTTGCTTGCTTTAATGCCTTGATTTGGTCGTCTTTAATTCTTCTTATGCTTCATCCACTTTTTCTCATTTACAAATGCTCTCAACGTTAACTGTATTGCCACAAGATTTCTCTCTTTTCTTCTCCCTTGAGCCATATTTTTCAATCTTTTTAGTTGTATTTATTATTCATAATTTAATGATCTCTTTACTTCATGTTCCGTGCAGCTCAGTTGCAACTATGGACTTCCTGGAATCTTTGCTTGCTTGAAGGTATACAGTTGCACTTTAGGTCTCAGTGCTCACTTTCTCCTTTGCTTGGTCATTTGTTACTAGTGTGTGTGTGTGTGTGTGTTTGATAGCTGGAAAGAACGTCAACATTTATCTTGTTTGTGTAGGTGTTGGTTTATTGTAATTCAAATACTTGAACTGCAGTCAAATATATTTTGTTTAAATTATTCTCAATGTAATAGTGTCAAAATTGGACTTCCTATGCACTGTGCTTTCGCCTTCTTTTTATGCCTTCCATCCAACTTGCCGCGTTAACGAAAGTATATAACAAACAAAACAATGTCTTCCTGGTGCCACCAACCTAAAGATTTTGGATTCTTTTTGGTAATATTTGCAAACTGACAAACAAGTTCTGTTGTGAGAAGAGGAATTTTTTAAAGTCTTTTGGTTAATTGGCTATACTTTTTTCCCAGACGTTCAAAGAAACATTCACTCATTGGAGTAATATTCTCTGTCCTCTAAATGGTTCTTTATTTCACAGGGAGCTTCCATTGTACATTTTCAAGATCAGAATGCTGAAACTGTAAGATGCACAACTGTACCAAATGTCCTTGGTAATCTCAAGCAAGCTCGTGATAGGCAGAGTCGACAGCCAGAGTCTCCCCTTACTCCTTCAAGACAGACTCTTGCACCATCTGTTAACTTTTATGCTGGGGACTGGGAAGAATTACCTGGCGTGTTGTCTACTGTGAAAAATGATGGATATGAAGCGACACCTGGAATGAGTTTGAGCTTCTCTGAGGAAGACTTTTTGGATGTAGGCAGTAGCCAAGATGGTAGCATCATTGGACACGAATCTAGTTCAAGAAGGTCTAGGAAACTCTCAGGAAGTCGAGCATGGGAGAGAGCTAATGAGGCAGATCAGGGGGATGGTGGCTATGATGTTATTTTAATGACTGAGATTCCATACTCTGTTAACTCTTTGAAGAAGCTGTATGCTCTCATTAAGAAGGTTTGTTTCATTATACTTGGTTGTCTCTGCGCTTTCTTATTTTAATGCTATACTAAACTGCATATCTGTGGCATATAACTGTTAGACAAATGGTTGGTTGTAGTGTGGGCGGATATACGCTGTGTCTTTCTTACTTCATTTGTAAATCTATTTCTAATAGTGATGAAATTTCACTGTGTTTTGTATGCCATGGTGCCTCTACTTATTATCGTGTCATCAGATACAACAAATCAACATGGTCACCGTTTAAGTATACAATCCGTGACCATACCAATTTATTGTATTCAATTACACGGCAATAAATCGAAACACCATGGCATGCAAAACACAATGAAATTTCATCAAGGTTAGAAATAGATTTGCAGACGAATTAAGGAAGACATGCGTTGTATATCAACCCACACTACAGTGAGTATTGCACCTGTGGAATTGTCCTGATTGCATAAGTTTCCTCTTGTCAATTATATTTGAGTTATTGAATTGAGTTTTTTTTAATTGAGTTTTGAATTCTAGAAACAGCATAACATTCTGATTCCTATTTTCTGGTTTTCCTTTTATAACAGTGTATAAGGCCTCCATATGGAGTGGTATATCTTGCTCCAACTAAGAAGCACTATGTTGGCTTTAGCAATGGAGTACGACAGCTGAGAAATGTGGTAGATGAGGAGGGCATTTTTGGAGTGCATTTGGTTAAGGATTTGGCTGACAGAGATATCTGGAAGTTGTTTCACAAGTGAACAAGAATTTAAAGATCAGATGGACTATTATAGCAAACTTCAGTCAAAAAAAAATCTAGACAACATTCATACATTCTTTTGTTTTTTGAATTAATAATTTCTCCATTGTTCTTATAGCTTAGTAATAACGGAGGTCTGAATTTGTAGAATTAGTTGACATGCATGTTCATTGCAAAGCAATCTCATTGGATTGTTTTGCACACTCATATCGTTGGATAAGAAACTCACATATTGGAATTGTAAATCAAAATGGTATATTGAAAATTGAAACAGGATTTGGATACTCCAGCACTTTCTGTTCTGTCGACGGTCATCTCTCATTTCCTAATCCAAAGGTTGATCGACCCTAGAAAAAAATTGTATACAAAGAGAATAAACTAGATGAATGATTGAGATTAAGGTAAAATGGACGGTATGAGAGGATCAAAATCTTTTTTTTGTTCTAGGCATTCTTTTTTATTTTACATTAAGAACGTGTTTTATTGTTGGTACAATTATATGTGACACACATTTTGATAAAAAAATCAATTATTATATTTTAGAATAGAAATGCTATATATAGCCAATGACCGGTTCATGAAATCTCATGATGCTTTTGTTAAGGTTAAACAAGGGCAATACCGCTTCATTAATTTAACTTTGAATTTTGCGGAATTCATGCCATAGTTAAGTTGAATTTCACTTATCGTGATAATTTTGATACAATATTGTTTGTTATATTTAACATTTTTAATTTAAGAAATACATTTTTTTTTAAGAAATCAAAATGAATTTATATACCACTTCAACCAGCAGTTCCCAAGCACAAGGCATGCCTATCAGACCACTAAAAGATACAAGAGTTCAGTTACAATAAAACGAAAAAAACAATTAGCCGATGCCCAGACATTTAAGGAGGTTAGACCATCAACTCTGTGTGCCATAAACAAACATAACATGTTTAGCTTTCAGCCATCTTAATGCTAGCAATTTGACCTCATCTAACAGACGAGACACAGTAGTAACAATATTATTGAACAAACGATTATTACGTTCATTCCACACTACCCAAGAGCACAAGAGCCAAGTGAGCTGCATGAACGACCTTTTAGCTTTACTTACACCTACCAAATGAGAAGATTGCACCATATGATCTGTAATCACATTCGAGTCCACCCCATCACAACCTATCCAGCCGCGCACCTGCTGCCATAAAGGTGCCAACGAAGAACAAGATAAAAACAAATGCTCGGCCGTCTCCACGTGACCGCATCCAGAAACACAAATGGTATCATCAGCAGAAATAACACATTTACAACATGAATATGAGACACTTTGAGAAATTAGAGAAAGAGGGTTGAAACAGACCATATTTTTTTTTTGGAAAATAAAACGGACCATATTATTAATCCCTCTCCATTGCATGTTAGATGATATGTTTAACAATGTGCACTTTTGACCTAACCATATTTTTCTATTAATATACAAAGATAAATAATATAATATAAGATGTTAAATTCTTTCCATGAATATTTTCAAATTACTAAATATTTTATAATTTTTTCAAATAGATATTTAAAGATAATAAAATATGCATTTATATGTGTCAGAGTCAACTAGATCATCTAATATGGGACGAAAATAGTATGAATTTTATAAGAATTAATTAATTGTTTATGTAATCCTAAAAGTATTAATCGTTAGATTAATATTTTTTTTTCCTACTCCACACAAACTTGTTAAGAACACCCAGCAGTGAGAGAGTGAAGAAGAATCAAGAAACGATGGCCGAAAAAATCGAAGACGAAAGCAACGATCGCGTCCCGCTGAGGTTGCGACCAGAGTGGTCCGACGTAACTCCGATTCCTCAAAACGACGGCCCTAATCCAGTAGTTCCGATCAACTACTCCGAAGAATTTTCCGAAGTTATGGATTACTTTCGTGCTGTTTACTTCGCCAATGAACATTCCTCTCGCGCTCTTTCTCTCACCGCCGAAGCTATTTCTCTCAATGCCGGAAACTACACCGTAATTTCACAATTCGAATTTCTTTTTGCCTTTTTGAATTCAGATTTGATGCAAATTGAAATTAATTACTTATTGATTTTGATTAATTATGAATTTTGAGTTAATGATGATAATTAGGTTTTGTAAAGTTGTGATCTTGTGATGATTTTGTAGGTGTGGCATTTTCGGCGGTTATTACTTGAGTCATTGAAAGTTGACCTACATGTTGAAAGGGAATTTGTGGAGCGTGTTGCAAGTGGAAATTCCAAGAATTATCAGATTTGGTTAGTGATCTTTCTTTCTTACTTTGCTTGCAATTTCAATTGGTATTTTTAGTGATTTTTTGTATAGGTAAATGATATGGTTGCGTGTTAAGAAACCAAATATAGAAATATTGTATTTGAAGATTGTATTCGATTCGTTGCAAGCTTAAAAATTGTTTTTTTAAGCTCACTTACTAAGCTACCATCTGGCGCTAGTGATTTGGAGCTAATTATCCTTGGTTATTTTAAGTGCATGGCTTGTTTGTAGATATAGAATGGCGTTTTGTGAACAAACCATGTTTGTGCAACAAGTCCTATGAAATGTTGACAAAATGGAAATTTGTCACTTGTTAGTTTGAAGTAGATGCAAATATTAACAAGGGTAGCTGCGGTGGCAAAATTAAGAATTGTTGTCATGTGACCTAGAGCTCATAGGTACCAGTCATAGAATTATATTGTAGGAATATGACAGGTTTAAACATTTATTTGACACGGCTAGTTATTGTGGCGTTTTCTATCTATATTACAATGTAAAAGTACACAAGTTATAAATTACAGCTAGGAGTATCCAAACTCAAAACTGGTATCTGTAAAGTGTTTGATACGGTATAACTATTTTATGGAGTGGCCATACTTCCCTGTAGAGAGCATTACAGCACTATCTTTTTTCCCAGTTTTGTGAACTAGTTATTGCATCTGTGCATATCCGTGTCCTTTTTTCTCTTGATGAAAGTTATAAACTTCTGTCCAAGGACCACTTGAGTTCTTTGCACTAGGCTATATTGTGTTTGGGACCTTATTTTACCATTAATAGTGGACTACGGCAAATCTTAAAAACTATCTGACACAACTAATTAAGCGGCATTTGCGTCTACGCTACTATTCAAATAATCAAGTAAAATGCAGCTAAGAGTATTCAATGTGGTATTGATGGTGGTTCACCATAGTTATAAACTTGTTTACTATTTTTGAAGTGTTTCCATGTAGTAAGCATAAGGCTTCCTTTCTTAAACTAGTTACTGTACCCGATTTTTTTTTTCTTGCTGAAAGTAGTAGATTTGTATTCGATGATCCCTTGTGCTCTCCAAATGTCACTTGCATTGTCTTTGGGTACTTATTTTAGTGGAAATGGAAGTAAGGTAATAATGGATAAAGCATATTATTTTACATCCAGGAAGATAGATTTTTATGTTCAAAAAAAGATGTTCTTTCCTCCAGTGTCAATCCGATATAAATAATATGAGTGGGTGTCACACACTCTAGTCTTTGTTCAATGCAATACACAATAAGTTTAATGGGCTAAGCATAACACATGTTTATTGACCTGCAGTGACCTTTACATATTATTAAACCATGATGGTGATATCCAATAGCATAGTGTAATAATTCACCAGCAAATGTTGCTGGCCTGAGACTAGAAAATTGTTCTTATTTCTTGCATATTACTCCCTTCATGGAATTGTAAAGAATGTTCTTCTTTATTCATATTGACATGACATTCAGTTGCATGATTTGAGGATATAGTTTATATTTGATAGTCATTTCTTATATAAACCATATACATTCAGGAAGTCCTACTTTGAAGTGCTTCCTTTAACTTCTTTTGCATACGCATCATCACATTGATCTTGATGTCAGATGTTTATAGGCATCACAGACGATGGGTTGCCGAGAAATTAGGACTTGAAGCTAGAAACAGTGAACTTGAGTTCACCAAGAAGATATTGTCTATTGACGCCAAACATTATCATGCATGGTCTCATAGGCAGGTTTGTTTCTCCAATCTTTTCCGCGAATCTTAAGTTTCAGATGGTGTTGCCTGTTCATATTATTATCGTGACTCGATAAAAAATTTGCTTCTTTTCTTGTATGGACAGTGGGTTCTTCAAACACTAGGAGGATGGGAAGATGAACTCAATTATTGTAGCGAACTGCTTGCAGAAGACATATTTAACAATTCTGCTTGGAATCAGGTATCCAACTATTGTACATGTTATGTTTAGTTTTGGTACATGACATAAATAAATATTCAACATGGATTTGTATGATGGCTGCCTAACTAATCGAGAGATCAAACACATGTAGTATTCTGTATATTATTATTATTATTATTTTTTAACGGAGTATTCTGTATATTTAGGTCATTGTCCAAATTGTTACATTTCCCAATAACTAAAATTGAGAAAAACTTCTATCTACAGTACTTTGCCAAAGTTTCATTTATTCTAGTCTTCAGTTTTGCTAATTTTCTGTCTTGTGTCAGATTTCTCTTTTAGTCCTATATTACAAACAAAAGAGGTTTTGTAATTTAATCAATCTGAGGTTCAATCTCTTGAATATTAATTTAATGAGCCATATTCTTCAGTAAGGATTGCCAACATATTCCCTTCCACACATTTTGCATCTATTACTGAATTTACAAGTAAAAACCCATGAGAACATATAATATTCATAGGATCCAGTGGTACTAATAAAGCTCCAGAGGAATTTAGGCTTTGTGCTAGGTCCAGGACAAAGCTAAGCTGAACTGTTACTATTTAAATACCCGTACACTTTAACCAATTATGGAAAAGAGAACAAAGGGAGGGCTAGAAGTGCTTTCTATTCCTATTTTCTTTTTAAATGTGGTGTTGCCATGTATGTGTGGAACAAGTCTACAATCTATAAGTACTTTCTAATCCTATTTGCTTATTAAATGTAATGTGTTTGCATTGTATATAGTAACTTTACCATCTATTTTACTTTTAAATTATTTTTTCCATCTTTACATTTTGATAAAATTAACACAATAATTTATACAGAGATATTTTGTCATAACAAGGTCTCCCTTCTTGGGGGGGATAAAAGCTACGAGAGAGTCTGAAGTGCTTTACACCGTTGAAGCCATTATTTCCTACCCTGAAAATGAAAGCTCTTGGAGATATCTTCGAGGACTTTACAAAGATGAAGCCACATTATATGTAAATGACACTCAAGTTTCTTCAGTATGTTTAAAGATTTTGAGAACAAAGAGCAATTATTTGTTTGCTCTTAGTACTCTGTTGGATCTTATCTGCCTCGGTTATCAACCACATGAAGATTTCAGAGATGCCGTTGAGGCTTTAAGGACTCCAGATAATGATAAACAAGATTCAGATATAGCAAGAACTATTTGCTCTATTTTAGAAAAAGTTGATCCAATTAGAGTCAACTATTGGGTCTGGCGTAAGAGTAGACTTCCTCAGGCAGCTTAATACTGTGTGTAATTTATACTTTGTCTATTGAAATTGGATGTCATGAACACCCTATGCTTGACAAGTAATTTTTTTTTCTTTCTTTCTGGCAGAGAAGCTTGACAATTAAGTTATTGGGTGAAAACAGGGTGGTTGTTTTTGTTCTGATATGTTTTCAAGATGTATTTCTATATTTAACAGGGTAGTTGTATATTTAACAGCGTAGTTGTTTTTTGCTATGATATGTTATCAGGGCGTACTGTTATAAATGCAAAATTGGGCTCTTTTGTTCCCGCCGACGCCGTTACTGGCATTTTAGTGCGACAACTTGTTAAGTATTGTATATAAGTTGAACATAATATATTTTTCACCAACTTCTTTTCTTGCTAAAAAATGCTCTTCTATTTTTGCGTTCGTAACACTATTAACAAACAACTATGATAATATGTTGAAGTGTATAATTAATTGGGCATCTATGAAAAACTTGTTTAAATTAATAAAACCTATTGAGGCAACCTGTATACTATGCTTGATTCCAATGTCAAACAGGTAAAAATGTCACTACGTGCGTGATGGATGGAGTAAATATCATTCTCAATGATTCTGTGGTAAACCTTTTGTTCTAAATTCTTAGAATGAAACTAATTCTTAAACAGGTAATACAAAGCTGGTAAATGCAGCATACAAAGCAATAAAATTTGGGAGAAATCAATTAGTTTAAACTTTCAATTTCACTACAATGCTGTTAGAGACTTGTAGTACTATTATTGAACCTGATATTTAGTATTGACATTAAAAAACCCAGTAACTAAAGGCAATAGAAGGGAAATTAAACATGAAAAAAAAAAAAAATAGTTGAAGATGTGTAATTCTTCAATACATACATCTCTGTAAGTTGAGACAAGAGTATTTCTTCAAAATATATACATCATCACTAGATAGACACGGGTATGTTCAAGATATGTCTCATATAAGTTGATCACATACAATTCTAAACTATGTATGTATATCAAATCTGAAACAAAAGAATCAGCTTGATTCAGGCTTCTTATTCAATCGAGATTTATTGACCCTAGAAGATGAACTTGAAGTGTCCTTGAACGCCGATGGGCAGAACCTACTTACACCACACTCTGCACAGCGAGGCCGTAAAGGAATACATATTGTTCTTCCAAATCCTACCTGTTCAATTTCATATTTAAGCTAGAAGATGCTTTACATATATGCAAACAATGTTGTAAGATAGATGGTATAAAAGGCCCAAAAATGTTTTTGGCAATGCAGAAAGATTGTAACACACCACATCCAAAATATAACCATTTAGGTGCATTTGTTCATAGTCTATAGTACTATACTACATAGTCAAAGGGAGTGAATGTTTTATTCATACCAAAAGAAGATTTATTGCAACCCATTCTTCCCTCGGAAGCCACCGTTCCAGCGCCTTTCTTGTTTCTTCGGGAATTGAAGTTCTCTGGTATGGCACGGGGAAGAGAATTCTTAACTTCGAATCATGACACTTAGAAACAAGTTCGTAAAAAAAAATAAAAACTGGCCAATCAAAGAGAAAAATTCTTCGCCGACTAACTTGCAAGTCAAGAAAATTTCAGATACCATGACTATGATAAACGAAATATATGCTCTGATAAAAAAAAATTGCATTCCCAATATGTTGTAACATATATAT
Organism: Medicago arabica; assembly: GCA_946800305.1. Lineage (NCBI taxonomy): Eukaryota > Viridiplantae > Streptophyta > Magnoliopsida > Fabales > Fabaceae > Medicago > Medicago arabica. The sequence goes on from OX326971.1 coordinate 54,231,538, forward strand.
TGATCACATAACATAAGCCTTGATAATAAAATGTGATGCTACAAAACCTAAAACAAACCTGCTTTGTGCCGGGTCTCGAAACCCATCCAAGACGATTGCAGATACGGTGGACATGAGTATCTACACATATCCCTTGGACATTGTTCCATGCAATAATCATAACCTACAGCACCACTAACAAAAAGATTTTAGGAAAGAAAACCAACACCATTAACAAAATGAACCTCAAAACTAATGAAACAAAAGGTTTGAAATTCAAAAAGAAAAACGCACATACCAAATGAGCAATCTTAGGACCTACGCCTGGAAGTAAGAGTAGTTCCTCAATTGAGTTAGGTATGTCCCCATCATACTTAGTGAGACAAATATCAGCAATTTTCTTCAAGTTACCAGCTTTTCTTATATAAAACCCAACCTGAGAAAAGAAAGCCCAAAAGTATAAGCAGGGACATTCAATTAATAAAACACAAAAAGGACATAAAATAAATTGACATGCTAACATCTTATAGAAATACAGGAGGCTTCAAAAGTGGAATCTTTAATTTTCCACCAAATCCAAATTAATTGATCATACGAGAAACACGGTTTTGAAAAGCTACCAAAGAACATACAGGGTAGATCAGTTTTTTGATAGTTTCTTCATCAGCTTTGTTGAGTGCATCAGCTGTAAGAAGACCATTTTGACGAAGACGTTGAGTTGCTCCTATTCATGAAAACACACACTCTTAAATATGAATAGAGTTGTATGGGAAACTACCAAGAATTAATCATATGAACACAATTGGGGGCCAAAGTGCACATAATGGCTGCTCAAATTTTGTTAGATTAACACTTCATTGATTTTCAAAGTTCAGCTTTCTACATTATGCAATATAGGAAGTATCTAATTTTTGTTGCGCTTTCTTTCTGCGTCAGGCCTTGTAATGGATACATACTAATTTTTTGTTCTGATGTAATGTTGTATTTTTCTGTGTGCATTCCAGAATGTTCTAAAAGTTTCAGAAGCTTCCCAAACATCTCTTACTTACACTTCAAAAATGTTCAGAAAAAGTTTGAATGGATATGATAAAAAACATGGAAATGCTAAATCTGTTTCCATTTCACCAAATCATGCGCAAAACCTTCCTCTAAATCTTAGACCAACCAATTGCATTCAACTTCATGGCAATAGGTTTCTTATCCTCTGGAACCTAATCAAGACTTAGCTACACTCAGAAATATTGAACGGTGCTTTATCAAAGTGTAAACGTCAAATAATGAGATCTCAAACTTAGGTATGCTCCCCTCTACTACATATACAACAAGAACCAAAACATATTTCCACTAAATGGACCAAACTACTTCATATAGTCATGTCATGAATCATAAATATGATCAAAAAATAACATTACAATCTTAGAATGAAGCTTCTCAAACTAGGAACAAATGAAAACAAATCTCGACATGTTTTTCATTACCATAAACTTGAGAATGTAAATGTGCTTACCGCGAGTAACATGCTCCTTAGTTTGGCTCGATAAAAGAGAAGAAGCCAGGACAGCAAATCTTCTGTCCTAATTATATGCATAAAAATTTAGTTTATTATGACAGTAAAGTTATCCACATTAAGGTTCACACTGTTATTAAAATCAAAATAAAATAATGGCCCGATAGACAATAGTTAATATAAATTTCCCCTATCCAACCTATTAAAGGTTTCTAACTATTAATGACAGATAAGAGATTGCACAGAAGAGAAAGATTAGATAAATGACTAAAGCTATGTTTGGATTGACGGAACATAATGGAATAAACAGATATTGGTTGTCATTGTTTGAACTGTACAAAATAAGGTAGAATAGAAAGTGATTTAATTAAATAAATTCCATCTCATTCTATCCAATACCTCTACTTTCCTCCCCAATTAGGGATATGAGATGGAACGGAATCATCTTACCAATACTAATCTCCTGGCCATTTCATTCACATGCCAAACAACTAAAATTACCTTCAATATTTCATAAATCACCAAAACAATGGTGTGGTAAATTCCTTTCATTCTATCTCATTCACCGATCATTATGTATCATTGTAACCAAACACAATATAACTGTTGAAGAAATAACTTAACTTTATAACCACATTAAAGACATAAGCCAAAAGGTTAGTGCTTAGTTTCTTTCACCACGCGCGAAGTCAATATAAATAGCATATAGATGTAGACCTTAGGAGGATGAATATCAACATCTTCCCGATCACCGGTAGTGTCTATCGAATACATTTTGCGAATCCCTTCAAGCACGTTTTCCCAATTGGCAGGACTCTCATCTACATAAATAAACAACAAGCATACTATAAGTTCCCTAAACTAAAAACACTTTCACAGAATATAATCAACCCAAAACTATACATTTCATGCAAGAAGCACTTACTAATTTGACCCAATTCCTTTGTTCCTGTGTATGCAGATCCTTCAATCTCAGTCAAACCAAACTTCTGTACAGTCAAATTAATAATATAAACTATATTATAGGTGAAATTTTCTTATGAATACATGGAAATGTAAACATTTGTAAAAAAAAATTACATGGAAATGTAAATTTATTGAAGAATCCACATTTTTTTTTTTGAAAACTGAAATTGCTTAGATTAGAAAAAGGGTCAAATAAAGTCTCACTTTTTGGCCTTGAATTTGCAGCAAGTGCTTCCTTGGTTGAAGTTGTGTAGTATTTTTGCGTGTGTTAAATTGGGACACTGAAGAGATCAAAAAATGAATGAGATTTAAGGAAAAGGAATTGAAAACAAGAATGGATTGTGAAGAATTTAGTAGCTACCTTGGTGTGGATTGGTTTTGGATGAAAAACATGTTGGTCTTGTAATGGAAGAGAAGACAGAGATTCGCATCAAACAAACAGAAACATAAGTAAAAGGAAACGCAAACATTTTAGGAAATTGTCGGGGAACTATAATGAGCTATACATACTATTTTAGGAGGGACTAAAAATTATATTTTCTTATTTTCAAAGGTAACATGCAATAGTAATATGGAAATAAAACTAAACTAAAATCTAAAAATACTAAATCTATACTCTATATGTATATATAAAGAAAATTTTTCCTTTCAACACACTTTGGGTTGAAATTTTCTTTTCAAAAATACCCTTAATTTTAAATACAAAATACAAATAACTCATGTAACAAATAAATAAAAAATATATTTAAATATTATAACAAATGTAACAAACACAATATGAATACATGTATATCTGTTTTTTTTTTCTTTTCTTTCTTTTTTTATCTTTTAAAAAATATAACAAACTAGATGAGTATATTTATACTTACTTTATCATTATTCCAATTATACCCTTAAACAACTTTTTCTATAATAAAGATTATTGTTTAGGTCATTAAAAAAAGCAATAAACATTTATATTTTTACTTTTAATCAAAACTAAAATTTCATAAATAAAATACCGCTAATAATTTTCAATCATTACCGCAATAAAAAGAGCGGAAATACATGCACGAAGTGCCCGTTTTTCGCTAGTATATATAAAAAAAAACTATCCCTTTCAACACACTTTTGGGTTGAACTTTTCTTTTCAAAAATACCCTTAATTTTTAATTTTAATTTTATTTTAAATACAAATAACACATGTAACAAATAAATCTATACTATATATAAAGAAAACTATCCCTTTTAACACTTTTGGTTGGATTTTTCATTTCAAAAATACTCTTATTTTTCAATACAAATAACACATGTAACAAATAGATAATAATATATTTAAATATTAAAATAAATGTAACAAACGCACATATGAATATATGTATATCTTTTTTTCCTCTATCATTTAAAAAGTTAAAGTATAACAAATTAGATGAGTATATTTATACTTACTTTTTCATTATTCCAATTATTATTTTTTCTATAATAAAGATTGGTATCCGTGTCATTAAAAAAAGCAGCAAACACTTATACTTTTACTTTTAATCAAAACCAAAATTTCATAAAAAAAATACCGTTCATAATTTTTAAACGTTAGTGCAATAAAAAGAGCGGAATTTCACTAGTTAACTTATAAAATATTTTGATACTCTTCATTAGGCGTGAGCATGATTCAATTAACCATAAAAACCGAACCGAACCAAATAATTGAAATAGTTCAGAAAAACCAAACTGAATCGTTTAAAGTTTAGAAGTAACCTATTAACCAAACTGAACCGAATCAAAACAAATATTTTTTATCAAATGAATAAAACCACTTTTATTAACAAATTAAAATTTAAAAAATAAACAAATTTAAAAATTAAAAGCGAGAATAGTTTATTTCTTCAAAACAACTAATTTTAAAAAATGGCTTATTCAAAACAGCTTATTTTATGCAAAACAACTTATTTAAAAACACAATTTATTCAAAACAGCTTAATTTAAAAAATAACTTATTTAAAAAAACAGCTTATTTAAAACAGCTTAGTATATGCAAAATAACTTATTTTAAAAATCTGCTTATTCAAAACAATTTATTTTAATCAGGGATTGGGAGACAACTTACTTAGACAGTTTTGTTCAAAACATTGGCCATGCTTCGACGTCTGTGACTGAGTTAATTGTATCGCTTTGACACAAACTTTTACTTGTATTTTTTCACACACATTCATAGGGAGGGCAATGTTGTTGTTGATGCTTTAGCCAAGAATGGCCTTAATCTTCCTAGCTTCCATACCCACCCATCTTTATTTTACCTTTGTTACAAAGAGACAATATAAGTTTACCTTTTTCTTTGGGACCGTCACCGTGTAATTTGTACGGTGGTCCAAGCCTCTCCTCACAAGAAATACCATGACCCTTCTACAAGCCTACAACAGTACAACAACAAAAGTTATCTTGATATGCTTTGAAAACATCTGAGCCAACGAAAATCCACCAAATAAAGAATAAGCCACACTTCAATTCTAATTTGCTAGGAACAATCAGAGTTTGGATTGAAGGGATCTAAATTACTTTGCTAGGAACCTTCTTTATCTTCCCAAAACTACTTTCTTCGCACTAAAAACATATAGACAATTAGCATGCAATGTCTAATTGATCATTTACAACAAAAGTTGAGAATGGAAGCAATTTATTTCACTTACTTGAATGCTATATTGTGTGCCAATTGCACCAATTATTTGATCACTCTTGTACTCTAGATGCAGGCAGGTTCTGCCATCAAACATTAAAAGTACAATATTAAAAATGATTACTTTAGGTGTACACAGATCTTAAAATTACCTCTTTTTGACCTTGATCATTTCTAATATTTTGGGTTCTCTTTCTTGTAAGTTTTTTCATAATTTTATATATTTTAGAAGACTTCGTACTTTGAATTCGATAAATCTAAATCTGACGTCAATGAAATTTAGATTTAAGGAACAAGTATCAATGACAACCAATAACCAAAAGCAACAACAATGTATCTAACATAGCAACCAAGTGTAAAGCAAAACCACAGTCGAACCAAATAATAAACAAGATAAAAAGAGTAGAGAAAAAGAACAACGTCAAAGAGTTTTAACTCAGTTTGGTCCAACATTAATTTACTATGGGGAGAGAGATTGATCCGCTTCACTATCAATGAGTTCTTTACAAAGATAATGAACCCATTAGACTCTATTTGTCTTATTTGTGACAATGAACCCGAGTCATTGGTTCATTGTTTGTTTAATTGCAACCGAGCAAAAGCTATATGGAACTTGATGGTGGATCCTATTTTCGGTTTACCTGAGGAGGATAGCTCGATATTCATGTGGTCCCATGATAGTGTTGACAAGCTTGGCATTGTCATCCCTATTACCATGTGAAGTATTTGGTGTGCTAGAAATGCAAAGGAAGCATGCCTCTAATGGCTTCTTTGTCAAAGATCAAGGTTATGACTCGTGATATTACTCAAGCTTTCAGCAGTATGCATAAGGAGATTACTAGCATTCAGCCTCAACTTATTTCTTGGCAAAGAGGTCACCATGACTCATATATTCTTAATGTGGATGGTAGTGCTCAAACCATTCCAAGGATGGCAGAATTTGATGGTTTAATTAGAGACTTCGATGGACAATTTATGTGTGGCTTTCATTGTAATATTGGCTTCTCAAATATTCTTCATGCCAAAATCTTGGCATTAATGCATGTGATTCAAATTTGTCGGATGAAGGCATGAGAGACATTATTCGTTACACTGATTCCATGCATACCATTCACCTAGTACAATATGCTGATGTTTCCAGTCACCACTATGGAAATGAGATAGCTATTATTAGAAAGTACATGGATAAAGATAGGACTTTTCAACTATGTCACACTCTTAGGGAGGGAAATATGTGTGCTGACTTCTTACCCAAAGTTTGAAACAAGGTCTAAGAGTGATCTATTGATCGTGCTTAACCTTCTAGTTGAGCTTCGTTTATTGCTTACGATAAATAATATGGATGTTACTTATCATCGTAACTAGTAGTCTCTTATTTTTATTTTTTTGCTTTTCCTTTTCTCATGTAACCAAAAAAAAAACCATCATCCGAAAAAAAAGGCCAATTCTTAAAAATTTCTTCTCTCTCCCTCACACATTCTTCTATATTACATCTACTTTAATGCTTGTTTCTACCCCAAAACCAAAATCTAAAAAAGTACAACTATGCACATTTTTCTCATTTAATTGCTCACTAACAATGAATAATTTAAGTGATAACGAGATTTGGGTTCCTTAAACAAGTGTTTCAATCATTGGAAATTAGTCACTTCTAAGCGGCAGTCGAAACTCCGTACGTATAATATGGTAACAAAATAAAATTGAAAATTGGAATACATATAATATGGTAACTTTTTTTGCTAAAGTTTTTTGGACAAAATAATTATCACATTTATTACAATATCATGTATTCTAATGGAAAAATATATATAAATAATTCGACTTTTGCTACTAACTTTTTTTGAACAAAAATATTTACATTTATTACAATACCATACATGTAATGTAATTTAAAAATAAAATTTGGAATTAATTAAAATGCTTGACCAGAAAAGAAAAAAAAGAATCAACTAAAATGCTAAGTGTCAATCACTGATTTGGTGAAGTGTTCATATTTTTTTTTATATGCACACACCGAAGGGAAGTTCATGAACCTTGTCATGTATATCTCAAATAAATAAATATATTAACTAAATTAATAAAAAAAATCATACTTATTATAATTTTTTCTAATGGAATATTGTTTTTTTTATATCTAATGGTAAATAGTTAGTAATTAGTTTTTACATTAATATATATTGATTTGCACGAGTTTGAACCCATGACTTCTAACACCCTAGCCCTTAACTTAAACAAGTTGAGCTAAACCTCTCCAATATTGCTTATCATTCACACTTCGTTTCATTTTGATGTCTTATTAGATTTTACACACACATGAAAATTGATAAATTCAAATTATAGTAAACTCGAAATAAAACTGACTTTATTCAGATGAACTCGATAAAGGCATGTAAACACGGGTGAACTCGAAGGAAACTATTAAAATAATCTTTTTCATCTCAGTTTTCACATTTGGTTCGTTTTCTTCTTTGTTAGCTTGAACCTTTAAAACAATTATTGATGTATTTATTATTTATTATATATATACATTATGATGTAAATCTATACGATTCTATGAGTCGAGTTTAGAAATCAATTTCTCATCACCAAAAAAAGTTTACTAAAACGTAAGATTTTGACAACTTTAATCATCATCATTAATGTATAAGAAGTCTTTGTATTGGAATACATTAAATTTTGGTCAGATAGTTTTGACCAAAAATTAATTTTTTGGTCAAAAAGTCACAATGTTTAATTTATTCATATATTTATCAAAACCATTTAAATTTTCTAATATAATTGCAAAATACTTCCTCCGTTTCACAATACATGTCGCTTATAGAGAATAATTTTGTTTCAATTTACTTCTCACTTTCAAGTTTCAACGCAACATTAATTATTGATTTATCAATAATACTCTTATCTATTTATTGTAGTGAGAGAAATAATAGAATTAAATAATAAATGGCAAAGGTATTATAGAAAATATACAAAAAAATTTCATCAAAAATAACACAATTTATTTGATTTCTTAGTGTGTGTAATTTCCTCGAAAGCGACAAGTATTATGTGAAACGGAGGGAGTAATACATAAGTGTATTACCACACTAGTTCTTATAAATACAAGGTAGGAGATGATTTCAGTTTCAGTGATTGAGCACATGACCAACAAGAACAAATAGTGAGATTATTCACCTCTCACCATTTTCATTTTTGGTTCATCTATAGCTCGCATTTTTTTTGACTCATTGTAACATTTTCCAACTCCGAATTCCCAAAGGTAAACTCCAAATATCTCCCAAAGGTAAACTCCAAAAATCTAAATCAAAACGTAAACTTATTGTTACATTTTGCTTGGTTTTACTAAAAAAACAAAAAAAACAATATGCTTGGTTTTTTGGGATTATAGAACATGCATGTACTATTGTCAAGACCATTTTTTTCTTCTTATATGTGACAACTAAAACTATAGACAATTATTGGATTTTTGAAAATCAGATTCAAACATGGATGTATCAGAGGTGTGTTCAACTGTTGATGCAATCAAAGCTTTCCTTGAATACTTGGTTGATCCATTGCTGCAAGAAGATCATTCTACCAATGATGGTCTTCCACTATCACAACATGAAAAAATTGCAAAACAGGTTTTGTTTTTCATTCACCTTAAAACTTTTGTTATGGCAATCCAAAGATTAACTAATAACATCTAAATGACTATTTGGAACTGATTTTAGTTTGCCTTTTTAAACAAAATTATTTTAAATTTCATTAATTAACATTTAATATAAGTTGGTTTACACTTGAGGTGATTGCTCAGTTGTATGAGATTAGCCTTGTTACCTCCAGGTAAAGACTTCAAATCCCTTCGAAGAAGCTTACGAATTGGTCATTAGTGCCATTTTGATTGATAAAAATTTCCCCTTTGCCACTATTTTAAAAAGAGTTATCATTTGACTTTAAAATTGAAAGATTAATTCACATCAAATTGAAGTTCTTAATTGATTTTAATATCTAATTGAAGTTTCTATTAGATATGGCAATCCAACGATTAATTAACATCTAATTGAAGTTCCTATTTGATTTTAAAGTTGAAGAACCACAAGTATTTAATTATATGATTATGGTGTAGGTGCATGCAGTCGTGTTGTTGAACAATTACTACCACAGAAAACTGAATCAAGAGCTAGCATTTTTGCCATATAGGGAATTTTGCAAGATCATTATGGATCTGAGACCAACAATGTCAGCATATATGAAATTCATGTTGTTGCCTGATTATGCTGACCTCGTTGATGTGGAGCAGCAACTTTCATTAACAGAAAAAGAAATCATGAGTTCCTATGATATATGTTTATCTTTAGATGCATCAAAAAATGTTCCTAATGTAGAGGGTTGGCCCATTTCAAAAGTTGCGGTCCTTTTGGTCGATAGTAAGAAGGAAAACTGCTTCTTGTGTTTTAATTCCGTCACTCATGGAGTATGGTCATTGATTGAAAAGGATGTTGATACATCAGATCAAATTTCAGAGGTTATGAGTGAAATCAAGTCTCCATGCAAAAGAAGAAGAGTAATTATGAAGTGTTCCAAAGTCAGATTAAATGAAGATCAACTCTTGCAAGTTGGATATTCCGCTGTTAAGGAAGTTGCGGGTAATTATCCTTCTTTTACATCATGATTACATTAGTTTTAATTTATTCACAATTGGAATCAAATGTCAGCATGACTCATGGTATACACTTTTCTTATGTTTTCTATACATCTTGAGGTTCATACCAGGACATACTTTGTTTTTCGTTATTTTCTGTATAGTCATTTGTTTTTTCTCTATTAAATAGTTTTAACATGCATTTTTTGACTCATAAAAGACGAAGATGATTCTTATATAATGATTTCATATTTCCCTTATGAATAGGTGTCAATGGTATTGATACGATGCTTTTGGGAAGTTACACTATGTATTCCCAGAGCAAAGAGAGGACAACTTCTCGTTTTTATATAATGAAGTGCTCACAGTCGATCGTTGAAGGGTTTACTAAAGTTCCTATCAAAGATTTAATTGAAAGGTTTGTTACAATCGATATGGCTTTTCTATAAATAACTTTTTGTGTGTTTATCTATAACATGTGATATCTCATCTTTGTATAGCTTTCGAGGTCCTTTGGTCAAAAGAAGTTCTAGCGGTTGGAAGGTCAGCCTAGTTGTCAAGTACTTCCATATGCTTCCTTACTCTGAAATAATCTCAGAATGGATTTCTAGGTTGGTATAATTCACATTTCCCATTTTCTTTCTGATGCTATATTCATATTGATTTACAACAATGAATGTTGACCTCATAATTAGAAGCCTAAAAAACATAGCATAGGTCTGATTAAACTATTCCCATTTCCATCTTATGTTTTCGTTTTCACCTTTTACAAAAAATAATGATGGCTATTTGCATAATGTGTTCTTTGTAGAGAAGCTTTCTCAAATAGTTTGCAAGATTTAATGCTGGCAGAGAAACAATTCTCAAAGCTTGAAGTTACAGAATCGCATGTAAGTAGCAAAGACTTGTATGTTGGTCTTGATAACAAGCTTTGCAGATGTTTTATCAATGTAGCATTTTGCAAGGCTTTTCCAATACTGTATATCATATCTCACCCAACTACATGCCATTGGATATATTGACAGGTTGAGAAGTTTTGTTCAACTAGGATGCACATCACTGAATATGAAATCAAGGAACAACCTGCTTCTAAAAATGAATCTGAAGGATGTGCAAGTGATGTCATGGACCAGGGTCGGCAGGATAGGCCAAAAGTGTTGAAGGTCTATGTAAGGAGGCCAAAAGTGTTGAAGGTCTATGCAAGGAGAAACAAAAAAGATCGAAAGCAAATAGGATCCCATGATACAAATCAAGAGGGACCTAATAAAAGAGACAAAAAAGGTCCAATAAAGGAAGAGGATACACCAAATGAAAGGCCAAAGAGAGTGATCAGGAGGCCAAGCAGATTCAAGGACGACTAGGCTCTGCATAAAGGAAGAGGATAAATCCATGAGCTCTTAAGAATAAATATAATTAGGAATTCTCTTTTATATTGTAATAATCAATGAGATGAAGACAAGTGTCTCAATATCCTATATCCTAGAAAGAATTGTATCGTCTCTAGCATTATAAGAATTGTGTTTGCGTTTGGACTGATCATATTTTTGTTTCTTGCTTTATCTTTCTAGTTTTGGTTTTACCATTTTAACTTGGAAATATATATAAACCATTATTTACACTTGAAAATTTCCTGTTACCTTGTTTTCAAGGAACTAAATAAATGGTGTCACAACAATTAAATTATTTTGTGCCATGCATAAAACCTGCAATCAATTCTGGTGTACCATATGTAAAAACTGCATATTTTTAGAAGATGCATCAATTCATCTATTGATCATATGTACATGACATGCAACAAATATTTTAGTAGTGTGCACAGAATTTATTTGTTTCACATGTTTTTCACAACTTTTTTTTTAGAGGAAAGGGTTTTCACAGCTTGGAGTTTGGAGATTTTATTAGATTAAATTAGATATATAAATAATCTATCTGATGCATATAATTTAAGAAAATGTTATATCTTGCAAAGACACCAAAGTTGTTCTCTCTCTCTTATAACAAAGAAAAGCTCACTCTCCAATTAAGTCTCCAAACCAAGTTTTTCTACTTCCTTTGATAATGGTTAACTCTCTATTTTTATTTGGTTGGTTCCTTGTAATTTTCAAATACGTCTGGCATTGCTAAGTCTTTGTGTGTGTGCATGTAAAATATCATATTGTTTGTTCTTTATTCAATTTAATTGAATTCCTTGCTGATCTGAATTAATTATTGTGCTTGTGTTTGGACTAGCCATATTTTTTTTCTCTAACTTTATCTTTCTAGTTTTGGTTTTACCATGTTAACTGATATATTTTTGGGATAATTTACAGCGAATTTTTCTTCCAGAGGACATATCAATGCCTATTCCTCCATGCAGTTTTTATTTTTTACCTCCATTTATTTCCCAACTTCCCTTGATTTTCGCTAAATCCTTGTTTATAATTCGCTGTTTTCATTTTCAGGAAGGTTTCGTGATAACTTTTCTCGCTGAATATAGCAATTCTCATATTTTTGTTACCCTTTCTCCATGAATTAAATAAATGTGTGGTTCACAATTGCTCTACGCGGCTTATTGTTGAACTTTGCACACATGATAGCAGTGCATGCATTCACAAGGAAACACAATGATGACATTCGAGGATGATAAACGATAAGTGAATGATCAAATCCACAACAATAAAATGAAGATGAAACTATCAATATATACTTTCGTTATTTAAAAGTATACAAAATAATTCACGACTAGAACTCATGCATGCAATGAATATAAACAGGTTGCTAGTCAAACACCCTCAAGCTGTCTAATACAATGCTACAATTATTCTTGTTGTAACTTTGTTCTCAAAAATCAATGTTCTTTATCATTGATTGGAGACGTTACTATCCATATTTTTTTTAATTTTAATTTACTTATATTGATAATGATGATTGTAAAAGTGACGAAAGTGTTCCTACAATAAAAAATTATGAATAATGCATGAGTCTTTTGCTTCTAGTTTTCACCGTTCTGCATGCTAGTTTCCTTTTTCTTTTCCCAAAATTTTCTCTAATAGTAATCACATCTCAATTCTCACGAGTATCCTAATGTATTTCATAAAAAGCGACAAATATTGTGGTATTATAGAAAAAAATAGAAAGAATCTCATAAAAAACAACACAATTTATTTGATTTCTTGGTATGTGTAATTTCTTAAAAAGTGATAAATATTGTGAAACGGAGGGAGTAATACATAAGTGTACTACCACACTAGTTATTATAAATACAAGGTAGGAGATGATTTCAGTTTTCTGTGATTGAACACGTCACCAACAAGAACAAAGAGTGAGATTACTCTCCTTTCACCATTTTCATTTTTGGTTCATCTATAGCTGGCATTTTTTTTGACTCATTGTAACATTTTCCAACTCTAAATTGCCAAAGGTAAGTTCCAAAAATCTCCAAAGGTAAACTCCAAAAATCTAAATCAAAACGTAAACTTATTGTTACATTTTGCTTGGTTTTACTCAAAAATAAATCAACATGCTTGGTTTTTTGGGATTATAGAATGTACTATTGTCAAGACCTTTTTTTTTTCTTCTTATATGTGACAACTAATACTATAGACAATTATTGGATTTTTGAAAATAAGATTTTAATATGGATGTATCAGAAGTGTGTCCAACTGTTGATGCAATCAAAGCTTTCCTTGAATACTTGGTAGATCCATTGCTGCAAGAAGATCATTAACCAATGATGGTCTTCCACTATCACAACATGAAAAAGTTGCAAACTAGGTTTTTTTTTCCATTCACCTTGAATTTTTTTTTTATGGCAATCCAAAGATTAACTAATAACTTTTGGTGGCTATTTGGATTAGACATTATTTTTGTTACGCCTTTTTAAACAAAATTATTTTAAATTTCATTAATTAACATTTAAAAGAAGTCGATTTAAACTTGAGGTGATTGGTCAGTTGTACGGGCTTAGCCTTGTTACCATTTGCCAAACTTTTGAGTTCAAATACCTTCGAAGAAGGTTATGAATCGGTCATTAATGCCATTTTGATCAATAAAAATTTCCCCTTTGCCAATATTTTAAAAAAAGTTCTCATTTGATTTTAAAATTGAAAGATTAGTTAACATCAAATTGGAAGTTCTTATTTGATTTTAATATCTAATAGAATTTCATGATTTTAACATCTACTTAAAGTTTCTATTAGATATGGCAATCCAAAGATTAATTAACATTTAATTTAAGTTCCGATTTGATTTTGAAGTTGAAGAACCACATTTATTTAAGAGAGCTTCTACGGTGCAGTCAGGAAACTGACTATTTTGAAAAAGTTAATTTTAATCTTAATGTTTGATTCAATTTTAAATTGTTGATTACTAAATAATGATCAATAGTAATTCATCTAGTAATGATTGCAACATCTTGGAATTACGAGTACTATTTTATTGTTGGCGTCTTTAACATGCAAACAGAGTTAATGATATTATGTGATAGTCTTAATTGTTACACTTTGTGGGGCGTTACACCTAAAACAAGGTAGGATAAAATTAGATTAAGTGTAGTCTTGTTAATCTGATGAATTGATGATACTATGGGGATTGAACTTTTGATGCCACTGTACAAACAACGGGGTATTATTCACTAAACTTTTGATGCTATAGTGTTGACTTCACTTGAAAAGTCATTCTCATGACTTCACTATAGAATTTTCCTTTATTTAATTATATGATTATGGTGTAGGTGCATGCAATCGTGTTATTGAACAACTACTACCACAGAAAACTGAATCAAGAGCTAGCATTTTTGCCACATAGGGAATTTTCCAAGATCATTGTGGATTTGAGACCACCAATGTCAGCATATATGAAATTCACGTTGCCGCCTGATTATGCTGACCTTGTTGACGTGGAGCAACAACTTTCATTAACAGAAAAAGCGATCATGAGTTCCTATGATGTATGCTTATCTTTAGATGCATTGAAAAATGATCCTAATATAGAGGGTTGACCCATTTCAAAAGTTGCAGTCCTTTTGGTCGATAGGAAGAAGGAAAACTGCTTCTTGCGTTTTAATTCCTTCACTGATGGAGTATGGTCATTGATTGAAAAAGATGTTGATACTTCAGATCAAATTTCTCAAGTTACAAGTGAGATCAAATCTCCATACAAAAGAAGAAGAGTAAATATGAAGCGTTCGAAAGTCGTATTAAATGAAGATCAACTCTTGCAAGCTGGATATTCTGTTGTTAAGGAAGCTGCATGTAATTTATTTTTAAGGTCTTTTACATAAGGAATCAAATGGAATCAAATGCCAGCATGACTCATGGTGTACACTTTTCTTATGTTTTCTATGCATCTTGAGGTTCATTTCAGGAAATGCTTTGTTTTTTCTATATTTTCTGTATAGTAAATAGTTTTTATCTATTAAATTGTTTTAACATGCATTTTTTACTCGGAGATGATTCTTATAGAATGGTTTCATATTTCCCTTATGAATAGGTGTAAAAAGTATTGATATGATGCTTTTGAGAAGTTACATTGTGTATTGACAGGTTGAGAAGGTTTGTTCAACAAAGATGCGCATCACTGAGGATGGAATCAAGGATCAACCTGCTTCAGATACCATTTCTAAAAATGAATCTGAAGGATGTATAAGTGATGTCATGGACCAAGATCAACAGGATACACCAAAAGTGTTGAAGATCTATGATACAAATCAAGAGGGACCAAATACAAGAGAAATAAATGGTCCTATAATGGTGAAGACAAATTCTAGTGATATACCAAAACAAAGGCCCAAGAGAGTGATCAGGAGGCCAAGCAGATTCAAGGACGACTAGGCTCCACACTCCACATAAAGGAAGAGGATTAATCCATGAGCTCTTAAGAATAAATATAATTAGAAATTTTCTTTTATATTTTAATAATCAATGGGAAGACAAGTGTCTCAATATCCTATATCCTATGAAGAATTTTATCGTCTTTAGGATTATATGAATTGTGTTTGCGTTTGGACTGATCATATTTTTGTTTATTGCTTTATCTTTCTTGGAAATTTCTTGAGTTCATAATTGCTCTACATGACTTAAATTGGACTGTGCACACATGACAACAATGTGTGCATTCATAAAGAAACACAATGATGACGTTCAAGAATGATAAGTGATAAGTAAATCAAAAGATCGAATTCACAAACACAAAACGAAGATGAAACTATCCATATATATTTTTCAAGTTTAAGAGTATCAAAAAATAATTCACAAGTAGAACTCGTGAAATGAATAAACAAATTTCTAGTCCATCACCCTGAATTTGTCCAATACAATGCTACAATTATTCTAGTTGTAACTTAGTTTTTTTTTATTTCTATTGTAAAGGTGACAAAAGTGTTCTTATAAACCTATGATTGTCTAAAAAGACAAATACCAACATGTGCCCTAAGGGTAGGGCTGGACATCGGTTGGTTTCGGCCGGAAATCGTAACCAATTTAAATAAAAAAGAAGTAAAAAATTTGTTTTCTTGAAATGAAAAGGATGGTAAGATTGGTCATTTATAATGGAAAGTTGAAGACACCCACAATGAAGTGATTCGACTGATAAAGAGATTTGGGTTCCTTAAACAAATGTTCAGAGGGTTCAATCATTGACTCTTGCATATCGACGGATATTCGTCACTTATAAGCGACTTTCAAAACTCCATCCGTATAACATGATATAAAAAATTTGAAAATTTGAATACAAATAATTTAAGTTTTTTTTGGACAAAATTTTTGTCACATTAATTAGTACAATATCATGTATTCTAATGGAAAAATAAATATAAAATAATTTGATTTTTGCTACTAACATTTTTGAACAAAAATAATTACATTTATTACAATACCATGCATGGATTGTAATTTAAAAATACTTGACCAAAAATAAAAATAATCAACTAATATGCTAAGTGTCAATCACTGATTTGTTAAAGTGTTCATAAAATGTTTATTATAGATGCACACAGCTGAGGGAAGTTCATTAACCTTGTCATGTATATCTCAAATAAATCAAAATATTAACTAAATTAATAAAAAAAAAAATTATTATAATTTTCTCTAATGTCAAATAGTTTTTTTTTTAAAATATCTATGGAAAATTGTTAGCAATTAGTTTTTACATTAATATATATATATATATATATATATATATATATATTGATTTGTACGAGTTTAATATTGCTTATCATCTTTCATTAACTCAAACAAGTTGAGCTACCTAACTCTCTAATATTGCTTATCATTTACATTCCACACTTCATTTCATTTTGATGCCTTATTAGTTTTTACACAAAGATGAAAATTGATAAATTCAAATTTCAGCAAACTCGAAATAAAACTGAGTTTATTCGGATAAACTTGATAAACTCTTGTAAACATGGGTAAACTCGAAGAGGACTATTAAAATATAATTTTTCATAGCAGTTTTCACATTTGGTTCATTTTCTTCTTTGTTAGCTTGAACTTTTAAAAGAATTATCGATGTATTTATTATTATTATTATATACACACACACACCCACACTATGATGTAAATTTGTACGATTCTACGAGTCGAGTTTAGAAATCAATTTCACATAGATAAAACTAGTTTACTAAAGTGTAAGATTTTGACAACTTTAATTATCTTCATTAATGTATGAAAAGTCTTTGTATCGAAATACATTAAATTTTGGTCAATGTATGAGAAGTCTTTGTATTGAAATACATTAAATGTTGGTCAATCTTTCAAAAAAAAAAATGGTCAAATAGTCAAAATATTTAATTTAATCATATATTTATCGCAAACATTTAATTTTTTCTAATATAATTGCAATTTAATACATATGGGCATTACCACACTAGTTATTATAAATACTAAGGTAGTAGAAGGGTTCAGTTGCAATGATTCAGCATATCACCAACAAGAGTGAGATTACCCTCCTCTCACCATTTTGATTTTCGGTTCACCATTTATATGTTAAAACTAAAATCATAGTTAATTATTGGATTTTTGAAAATCAGATTCAAACATGGAAGTATGAGAAGTGTGTCCAACTGTTAATGCAATCAGAGCTTTCCTTGAACACTTGGTAGATCCATTGTTGCAAGAAGATCATTCTACCAATGATGATCTTTCCACTATCACAACATAAAAAATTGCAAAACAGGTTTTTTTTTTCATTCACCTTGAACCTTTTTTTATGGCAATCTAAAGATTAACTAATAACATCTAGGTGACTGTTTGAAACTGATTTTAGCTAGACCTTTTTAAACAAAATTATTTTAATTGCATTAATTAACATTTAACAGAAGTTGATTTACACTTGAGGTGATTGCTTAGTTGTATTAGCTTAGCCTTGTTACCTCCCGGTAAAGAGTTCAAATCCCCTCGATGATGGTTATGAATTGGTCATTAGTGTCTACTTCAAGTTCTCATTTGATTTTAAAATTGTAAGTAATTAACATCAAATTGAATCTTTCTTCTTTCAAAAAAAAATCAAATTGAAGTTCTTATTTGATTTTAATATCTACTTGAAATTCCTATTAGATATGGCAATCCAAAGATTAATTAACATCTAATTGAATTGTTCCTATTTGATTTTAAAGTTGAAGAACTGCAAATATTTAATTATATGATTATGGTGTAGGTGCATCCGGTCGTGTTTTTGAAGAACTACTACCACATAAAACCGAATCAAGAGCTTTCGATCATTGTGGATCTAAGACCAACAATGTTTCAACCAAGTCTGCTTTCTGATCCTTATAGAATCCTTTCATTTCGAGATCATTTGTCATTGACCTTAATGTAGGCATTGTTTGGATTATGTAGTTTTCATCGTGGTAATAGGGACAAAAGCTAAGCTCCCATTATATTGGCTTCCATTATCCAATGGAATCCTATTTGAATTCTTCAGAACTTGTGTTTTCTTTTGTAATTCAGAAAATTTGCTGTCATAATGAACAACAGCCTTACCATCAGTTCCGTGCTGACCTAGCTGCAAAGCCCTTTGATTACTTTTACCATTGATGGGCTCATTTAAGATCATACAAGCAGGACAAGTTTTCGACTTTTGTTGCCTCTTGGTTAATACATTATCACTGTCAGAAAGAACAATAGAATTACCCTCAACTTCATGTTGGCTCTGTTGCACATTTAAGATTGTACCAACAGTACAGGTTTTTGGTTTCTGCTGTCTCTTAGTTGATACAATATTAGATGTGCTTGGAATAACTTCTAATATTGTATTAACTAAGAGGCAGCGGAAATAAAAAACTTGTACTGCTGATACAATCTTAAATGTGCAATTGGGCTACCATGAAGTTGAGGGCAACTATATTGTTCTTTCTGACAGTGATATTCTATTAACCAAGAGGCAACTGAAGTCGAAAATATATCATGCTGATATGATCTTAAATGAGCCCATCAATAGTAAAAGTAATAAGAAGGCTTTGCAGCTGGGCCAACACGGAACTGGTGGTAAGGCTGTTGTTCTTTATGACAACAAATTTTCTGAATTACAATAGAAAAGATAAGTTCCGGAAAATTCAAATAGGGTTCCCTTGGATAATGGAAGCCAATATAATGGGAGCTTAACTTTGGCTCTATTACAACGTTAAAAACTACAAAATCCTTGATGAAAGAGACAATGCCTATATCGAGGTCAATGGCAAAGAATCTCAAAATGAAAAATTCTATAAGGATTGGAAAGCAGATTTAGTTGAAAAATTACTTGTGCCATATAGGGAATTTTGCGAGATAATTGTGGATCTGAGACCAGCAATGTTGGCATATATGAAATTCACGTTGCTGCCTGATTATACTTACCTCGTTGATGTGGATCAACAACTTTCATTAACAGAAAAAGCGATCATGAATTCCTATGATACATGCTTATCTTTAGTTGCATCGAAAAATGATCCTAATATAGAGGGTTAGCCAATTACAAAAGTTACAGTACTTTTGGTCCATAATAAGAAGGAAAATTGCTTCTTGCATTTTAATTCCATCCCTCATGGAGTATGGTCATTTATTGAAGAAGATGTTGATACATTAGATCAAATTTATGAAGTTACAAGTGAAATCAAATCTCCACACAAAAGAAGATGAGTAATTATGAAGCGTTCGAAAGTCATATTAAATGAAGATCAACTCTTGCAAGTTGGATATACTGTTGTTAAGGAAGCTGCAAGTAATTATCCTTCTTTTACATAAAGATTGCATTAGTTTTAATTTATTTACAATTGGAATCAAATGCCTGCAATAACATGACTCATGGTGTACACTTTTCTTATGTTTTATATGCATCTTGAGGTTCATATCAGGACATGCTTTGCTTTTTCTTTATTTTCTATATATTAAATAGTTTTTCCCTATTAGATTGTTTTAACATGCATATTTTTATTCATAAAAGTCGAATACGATTCTTATATAATGATTTCATATTTCCCTTATGAATAGGTGTCAATAGTATTGATATGATGCTTTTGGGAAGTTACGCCGTGTCTTCTCAAAGCAATTAGATGACAACTTCTCGCTTTTTTATAATGAAGTGCTCACAGTCGATTGATGAAGGGTTTACTCAAGTTCTTATCAAAGATTTAATTGAAGGTTCGTTACAATCTGTATGATTTTTCTATAAAACAAAAAAAATTGTGTGCTTCTCTATAACATTTGATATTTCATCTTTGTATAGCTTTCGAGTTTCGGGGTCCTTTGGTTGAATGAAGTTCTAGCAGTTGGAAGGCCACCCCAATTGTCAAGTACTTCCACATGCTTCCTTATTCTGGAATAATCTCATAATGGATTTTTAGGTTGGTATAATTCACATTTCCCATTCTGATGCTAAATACATATTGATTTACATTAATGAATATTGACCTCATAATTATAAGCCTAAAAAACATAGCATATGTTTGATTAAATTATTTCCTATTTCCATCTTATGTTTTCGTTTCACCTTTTCCATAATATAACGTTGGATATTTGCATAATGTGTTCTTTGCACATAAGCTTTATCAAATAGTTTGCAAGATTTAAAGCTAGCAGGGATACAATTCTCAAAGCTTGAAGTGACAGAATCACATGTAAGTAGTAAGGGCTTGTATATTGATCTTGATAAATGATAACAAGTCGTGCAATGCAAGGCTTTGGCGGAAAACACGTAGTATCTAAGTAATGATACAATCAAAACATGCCATGTGTACTTGTGATAAGTTTATGTGTGGTTCGATAGCTATAAAAAAAACCTTTTACTTTTATTTAATTTCACATCATGAGTCACGAATGTACATTCAACACTCTCTTCATTGCACTATCATTTCAATCTATAATAATAATAATAATAATAATAATAATCAAAGATCGATCATTGTTCAAATTCACTTTCATTCTTCTACTTTCGTATTGCCCTCTAGCTCTCTCGTATTTGTGCTCTCATCCTCTCTTTGAAGGTAAACTTGTATCTTATCGATCTATAATTATTATTTTTTGATTGTGTGTGATTAATCAATTGATTTTTTATCCTTAACTCATAACACAATCGATTTTAATTTGTGGCAAGTCGTGATGACTAAACACGCGTAATTTTTTCCCCAAATCATGCATAAATCAAATCTATTTTGTGAAAAGAGTGTGTGGAAAATAGATTTGATTTATGCATGATTTGGGGAAAAAATTACGCATGTTTAGTCATCACGACTTGTCAAAAATTAGAATCGATTCTGTCATGAGCTAAGGAAAAAAATCAATTGATTAATCACACACAATAAAAAAAAAATTATAGATCGATAAGATACAAGTTTACCTTCAAAGAGAGGACGAGAGCACAAATACGAGAGAGCTAGAGGGCAATACGAAAGTAGGAGAATGAAAGTGAATTTGAACAATGATCAATCTTTGACTATTATTATTATTATAGATTGAAATGATAGTGCAATGAAGAGAGTGTTAAATGTACATTCGTGACTCGCGATATGAAATTAAATAAAAGTAAAAGGTTCTTTATAGCTATCAAACCACACATAAACTTATCACAAGTACACATGGCATGTTTTGATTGTATCATTACTTAGATACTACATGTAGCATTGTTCAAGGCTTTTCCAATACTATATATCATATCTCACCCAACTAGATGCTATTGGATACATTGACAGTCGAGAAGGTTTGGCCCAAAGTGTTGAAGATCTATGTAAGGAAAAACAAAAAAGATCGAAAGGTAGTAAAACCATCATTGCAACCTCACTCAAATGAATGCACACGACCCTTTGAGGCTTGTGTTACAAAGCAAATAGGATCCCATGATACAAATCAAGAGGACCTAAAACAAGAGACAAAAAATGGTCTAACAAAGGTGGATACAAAATATAGCGGTACACCAAAATAAAGGCCAAAGAGATTGATAAGAGACCTAGCGGATTCAAGATCTCTTAAATGCATCTATATAAGCATCAAGGAAGAGGATAAATCCATGAGCTCTTAAGATTAAATATAATTAGGAAGTTTCTTTTATATTTTAATAATCAATGGGATGAAGACAAGTGTCTCAATATCCTATATCCTAGGAAGAATTGTAGCGTCTCTAGCATTATAAGAATTGTGTTTGCGTTTGAATTGATCATATTTTTGTTTCTTGCTTTATCTTTCTAATTTTGGTTTTACCATGTTAACTTGGAAATTTCTTGTTACCTTGTTTTCAAGGAACTAAATAAATGGTGTCACAACAATTAATTTATTTTGTGCCATGCATAAAACCTGTACCATATGTAAAAACTGCATGTTTTTATAGGATGCATCAATTCATCTATAGATCATATGTACATGGCATGCAACAAATTTTTGAGTCATGTGTAGAATTTATTTGTTTCACATGTTTTTCACAACTTTTTTTTAGAGGAAAGGGTTTTCACAGCTTGGAGTTTGGAGATTTTGTTAGATTAGATTGGATATATAAATAATCTATCTGATGCATATAATTTAAAATGTTATATCTTGCAAAGACACCAAAGTTGTTCTCTCTCTTATAACAAAGAAAAGCTCACTCTCCAGTTTAGTCTCCAAACCAAGTTTTCCTACTTCCTTTGATAATAGTTAACTCTCTTATTTTTATTTTGTTTGTTAACTGATATATTTTTGAGATAATTCAATATACAACGAATTTTTCTTCCCGAGGACATAGTAAAGCCTATTATTCCATGCAGTTTTTATTTTTTTTACCTCCATTTATTTCCCAATGATTTCCGCTAAATCCTTGTTTATATTTCGCTGCTTTCATTTTCGCGAAGGTTTCGTGATAACTTTTCTCGCTGAATACAGCACTTCTCATATTTTTTGTTACCTTTTCTCCATGAATTAAATAAATGTGTGGTTCACAATTGCTCTACACGGCTTATTGTTGAACTTTGCAACATGATGGCAGTGCATGCATTCACAAGGAAACACAATGATGACATTCGAGGATGATAAACGATAAGTGAATGATCGAATCCACAACAATAAAATGAAGATGAAACTATCAATTTATACTTTCGTTATTTAAAAATAATTCACGACTAGAACTCATGCATGCAATGAATATAAACAGGTTGCTAGTCAAACACCCTCAAGTTGTCTAATACAATGCTACAATTATTCTTGTTGTAACTTTGTTCTCAAAAATCAATGTTCTTTATCATTGATTGGAGATGTTACTACCCATATTTATTTTATTTTATTTTACTTATAATGATAATGATGATTATAAATGTAACAAAAGTGTTCCTACAATCAAAGATTATCGAATAATGCATGAGTCTTTTACTTCTAGTTAGTATCACTGTTCTGCATGCTAGTTTCCTTTTTCTTTTCCCAAAATTTTCTCTAATAGTAATACACAACTCAATGTCATCCAAAGTTAGTAAAAATTGACGCCCAAATCACAGTGATCAATACAAGCCTATAACAATACAACAACAAAAGTTATCTTGATGTGCTTTGAAAGCATATGAGCCAACGTACATTTCAATTCTAATTTTGCTAGGAATTGGATTGAAGGGATCTAAATTATTTACATCACCTTCTCCATCCTTTCAAAACTACTTTGTTGTCACTAAAAACATATATGTACCAAACTTAGACAATTAGCATGCAAACAAAAGTTGAGAATGAAATCAATTTATTTCACTTACTTGAATGCTATATTGTGTGCCAATTGCACCAATTATTTGAGAATGAGACATCAAATTCTTACTACTTCTAAAATAACATACTAATTTGGTAGGGCTTAGATCATTATTAAGCTTGAGAATGACTTTTAAAGTGGTAATTATTTCATCTAACCAAATACCTGCATTTAATCTAGCATTACATTGAGTTTTTGTTATTGAATTTGGCTTCAAAAGATTATTTGATCCGCTCACATAATCTGTTCCATGACTACATGTCATGGTAAAATCATCCCCTCTTTTTTTTTTCTACTAGGTTTAGTAACTCCAAAACTCATAGATCGGGCATATCTCTTGTTATGGAAGCTCATCTTTAAAGCTAAATAGCATTCCTTGTTATTATAAAAAAAAAAAAAAAAGCTAAATAGCACTCCAAGCCATGTGATTCATTCATTGCATTTAAATTTATTGAGCATATTTATGCACGTAATCAAATGCAATGAATGTAGTGATATTAACTACCAATGAACAATGATAAAAGGTACACAAAATTGTAGTAACCATTTTTTAATGTTGTCTTGCATTTAATTAGTTGAATGCAATCATGCATTTTCTAGGAAATTGTATCATGAACTATTTGAATGTGTTGTCTAGGAAATTGTGGTAATTAGTCTTGAATGCATTGTAAATATTACTTCCTTCGGAATTAATGTCATAATAAGTCTCTAATGCTACATTGCATTTAATTAGTTGAGTGCATTGTCTAGCCGGATAAGTTTTGCCTCTTGGTTAATAGTACTACATTATCACTCTCATTAAGAACAATATAATTACCCTCAATTTCATGTTGACTCTGCTGCACATTTAAGATTACAAAGTTTTTGGTTTTTGTTGCCTCTTAGTTGATGCAATATTAGATGTGCTTGGAATAACTACAAGGCAACAGAAACCAAAATCATGTACTGTTGATACAATCTTAAATGTGCAACCAGACCATCATGAAATTGAGGGTAATTCTATTGTTCTTTCTGACAATGATAATGTATTAACCAATAGGCAGCGCAAGTCGAAAATATGGCATGCTGGTATGTTCTTAAATGAGTTCATCAATAGTAAAATTAAGGCAAAATTACTCCAAAGATCTTTTATCTTATTTATTTGTAACACTTAGGTCTTTTATCTTTCTATTTTACCATTTAGGTCCTTTATGTTTTTGAAATGTGCACAAATTTATCCTTTTTCCATTTTTTTTAATTGAAAATGTTGATGTGTCTACGACATATCAAAAATGTCATCAATTTTTTCATTAATTTTTTAGGTAATTATTTAAAAAAACTCTTAATATTTAAAAATAAAACCTAACAACTTTACCATTGTCCTTCTTCATCCTGAGTCTTCAATCAAGAAAACTTCCACCTAAAACCTTAAAAATTTAGATTCATTCATTCATCTTAATCTTTTATTGAAAAAACTCAAAAATAATCATTGATTCATCTTTCTCAAAATCAACATTCATAAAAACCCAAAAACAATTCATCTTCGTT
This sequence comes from Medicago arabica, assembly GCA_946800305.1. Classification (NCBI taxonomy): domain Eukaryota; kingdom Viridiplantae; phylum Streptophyta; class Magnoliopsida; order Fabales; family Fabaceae; genus Medicago; species Medicago arabica. The sequence goes on from OX326971.1 coordinate 54,256,936, forward strand.
ATCTTTTTAAAAATGGTTAAAAAGATTCATTAATCAATTGAAAATCTAAATCCAAGAAAGAACTAAAAATGGCTTAAAAGATTCATTAATCAATTGAAAATCCAAATTCAGGGAAGAACAATTCACTGACCCATTTTATAAAAGGAGAAAGATAATTCAAGAGAGAACAAAATTCTGAAAAGGAAGGAGAATCGGAGAGAGAGTGAGAAGCATTTGTAGTGACCCATTTTAAAATTGGAAGTATAAGATGAAGAAAGAGTGAAGAAAATTTGTTTTTGCTAAAGAAAATGGAAAGAAGACGAAGAGAGACGAAAATCAATATGGGTTTTTAATGTTGAAGAAAGTGAAAAGAAGAAATTTGGATTTTTCATTGAAGAAGGAGGTGAGAAGATGAAGAAATCTAGGTTCTTGGTTGAAGGATAAAAGAAGATGAAAAAACTGATTTTTTAACTCAAACTTTTGTTTTAAAATAATTAAGTTTTAAATAAATAAATAGTAAAATAATGAAATTACTGACATGGAAGAGACACATCAGCTTTTTTAATTAAAAAAAATGGAAAAGGGATAAATTTGTGCACTTTTTAAAAGATAAAGGATTTAAATGGGAAAATAAAAAGATAAAGGACCTAAGTGTTACAAATAAATAAGATAAAGGACCCTTAGAGTAATTTTGCCTAAAATTAAAAAAAGGGCTTTGCAGCCGGACCAACACGAAATTGATGGTAAGGTTGTTGTTCTTTATGACAACAAATTTTCTGAATTGCAAAAGAAAAGACAAGTTCCGTAGAATTCAAATGGGGTTCCATTGGATAATGGAAGCCAATATAATGGGAGCTTAGCTTTGGCTCTATTACTGCGATGAAAACTACATAATCCTTGATGAAAGAGACAATGCCTACATTGAGGTCAACAACTGAGGATCTCGAAATGAAAGGATTCTATAAGGATTGGAAAGCATATTTGGTTGAAAAATTACTTGTGTCATATAGAGAATTTCGCGAGATCATTGTGGATCTGAGACCAGCAATGTTGACATATATGAAATTCATGTTGCAACTTTCATTAACAGAAAAAATGATCATGAATTCCTATGATATATGCTTATCTTTAGATGCATCGAAAAATGATCTCAATATAGAGGGTTGGCCCAATACAAAAGTTGTGATACTTTTGGTCGGTAATAAGAAGGAAAATTGCTTCTAGCATTTTAATTCCATCCGTCATGGAGTATGGTCGTTGATTGAAAAAAGATGTTGATACATCAAATCAAATTTTTGAAGTTACAAGTAAAATCAAATTTCCATACAAAAGAAGAAGAGTAATTATTAAGTGTTTGAAAGTCATATTAAATGAAGATCAATTCTTGCAAGTTGGATATTATGATGTTAAGGAATCTGCATGTAATTATCCTTCTTTTACATAAAGGTTGCATTAGTATTAATTTATTCACAATTGGAATCAAATGCCAGCATGGCTCATGGTATACACTTTTCTTATGTTTTTTATGCATCTTGAGGTTCATATCAGGACATACTTTGCTTTTTTTTTTCTTTCTATATAGTAAATAGTTTTTCTCTATTAAATTGTTTTAACATTCATTTTTTTATTCATAAAAGTTGAATATGATTCTTATATAATGATTTCATATTTCCCTTATGAATAGGTGTCAATAGTATTGATATGACGCTTTTGAGAAGTTACACCGTGTATTCTCAGAGTAAAGACATGACAACTTCTCGCTTTTTAATAAAATGCTACATTTGTTCTATTTTTTTTTTTACTATGCACCCCAAATATTATAATTTTATTTATTCCATATTAGATGCACCTATATTATAATTTTGTTTTTACCCTTTTAAAAATGTCCAACGTGCAAATAAGATACAAGACAAAAGTAGCAGAGATATCGCGGTTCACCAATGTTACCAGTACTATATATACAATCAAAATTATGAATGAGGACCTCTAAAATATTATGAATGATAATTAATGTCGAAAATAGTGAATACTTTAATAGATTATCCATTTAAAGTTCATGATTATGTGTGAGGTCTATATTTGTAAGTTTCTTCGCTAATAACACCAATTTTATCCTTAGGTTGTAGCTACAGACAAATATAGACAAATAATGCCTACACCAAATTTTAGCTCTATATTTGGAAAATAGTTACAACCTATATTTGTCTGTTTTTTTTTAACTATAAACACCAATTTTTTCTCTATATTTGGCCCTAAATATAAATTATAAAAGGAACCATATTTTCAATGGATCAAGCACAATAGTCAATTAGTTTTTCATTCATGGTAATATGAAATTATTCAGAGCCTTTTTAATTCTCACTCTCTTCAATCTCTTCACCACGCTACCATCTGCTGAGGTTGTTTCACCTATTCTTGATGTTTCTTCACTTAATCGAAGCAGTTTTCCCACAAACTTCATTTTTGGGACAGCATCCTCAGCATACCAGGTAAAACATTATTATATTTTAGTAATACGTTAAAGAAAATCCGGCTGACCAGTGCCTCATTATTTCAGACCTTCTTACATATTTGAATTCAATTTCTGTCGGACCAAAATGTAGTTTTTAATTTATGAGCATTTTAAAAAATAATAATAATATTTTAAAGTTTTATAAAATATTCAAAGACCCACCAAGTTAAAGTTAAACCAAGGTAATTTAATTGAACAATTTGGTTGATGCCACGATATATATCTTGTAGTACGAAGGTGCTGCAAAAGAAGGTGGGAGAGGAGCAAGTATATGGGACACCTACACTCATAAGTATCCAGGTATTTGATTTCTCCATCTATTTACGGATTGAATTCAAGATGCATGTAAAGTGTTAAAATTAAGTTTGATTTAGTAACAACTCAATGTTTTTTTATTTTGAATCAAGATTGATTCTATGACTTTGATTCAATTAAAAAGTATGAAGAATACTTTTATGATGAGTTGAAAATTATATAATATGTTTAAGTTTTACACTTTTTTCTCTAAAATAAAAATGTCCTACCATAAATAATATTAAATATTTTAATGATCATTTTTTTATGCAAAAATATAATTTAAACAAGGTTAGTCAAACAAGACACTTGATTTCTTCTAGTCAAGAGAGGGACTATTTTTCTTTTGGGTGAAATTCTTATATTTATTTATATGCAAAAGAACGTAACAAAACTCCTATTTAAAAAAAAATAACTCTTCTATTTTCTTTATTATTATTATTTTATATGTTCCATATTAGATGCACCTATGTTATAATTCTATTTTTAGCCTTTTACCAATAAAACAAATCTTCAACATGCAGAAAAGATATTAGACAAAAGCAACGGAGATGTCGCAGTTGACCAATATTACCGCTATAAGGTATTGTATTTATGATCAAAGTCATGAACGAGGTCCCATGTGATATTAAGAATAATGATTAATGTTGAAAATTGTGAATAGTTTAAGAGATTATCAATTTAGAGTTCATGATTGTTTGTGAGATCTATCTCAAATGTCAATGTCTATATTGCTAGACTATAGACGTTCACTCAGGTTTGAATCTGGCACCTCACAATTTTATGTGTGAGTATTAGACGGTATATCATCACTTCGTCTACGAACTACAAAAAATAATAGTCAATATTGTTAAAAAAAATCCTAGTGATGATACGAAATCAACTAAAATACCAAATTTAATATATTTTTTACTTAATGAGAATTAATTAATCCATAAAACCTTTCATAAGATAGAAAACTAGTAAAGTAATTATTATAAAGATAATGAGATTCAATGGAGAAAAATCAAATTCAATGTCCCCCTGCAATTGGTTACTATTTTTTATTATATTATCTATTTTGTTTTGTAGAATAAAATGATAGTATGTTATTTCAAAAAAAAATATGGAACTAGTACGTTATACACTTAAATATCGCAGGAAGATGTTGGCAGTATGAGGAATATGAATTTGGATGCTTACAGATTCTCGATCTCTTGGTCTAGAATCCTCCCAAGTGAGTTAAACTTAAACGACTAACTCCTAGTTAATTTTACCTAATTAAGTTGACGTTTCACATTTTTTCTTTCAATTTTGTTAAACTATCAATAGAAGGAAAACTTAATGGAGGTATAAACCAAGAAGGAGTCAAATATTACAACAACCTTATCAATGAGTTGTTGGCTAATGGTTAGTTTGAATTTTAATTAAACTACTACACATGTTAACATTAGAAACAACATTAATTGTAATAAAAATTATTTGAATATAAATATTGTAGGTTTACAACCATTTGTAACTCTATTTCATTGGGATCTACCTCAAACTTTAGACGACGAGTATGGCGGCTTCTTAAGCCCGCTCATTGTGTAAGTGATACAAAAGTACCTAAATCATATTTACATAAATATTAGTAAGGTGTTTATTTTTCATGTTATTTATCTATAATAGCTTTGTATATGAAGATCATAATTAGGCTAGTTTTGTATTTGGACCAAATTGTATATTTACCAATCAAAAAGCAACAATACTAAGCATTAATATCATAATACATGGCTTATTTTTAGAAATGATTTTCAAGACTATGCGGAACTTTGTTTCAAAGAGTTTGGAGATAGGGTGAAGTATTGGATTACTTTCAATGAGCCATACTCTTTCAGCGTTTCTTCCTATGCATTAGGGATCTTTCCACCTGGTCGATGTTCTAAATGGTTTAGTTCAAATTGCACTGGTGGTGATTCTGGAAAAGAGCCTTACATTGCTTCGCATCACCAATTACTCGCTCATGCCGCAGTTGCCCATGTGTACAAGAAGAAGTATCAGGTTTGTTATAAGTTAGATAAGAACTTAATTTAAAGTTCAAGATACCTAATAACCAAAAAATGATCTATATATAGGAATCTCAAAAGGGTGTGATAGGCATAACCTTGGTGTCTAGTTGGTTCATTCCACTTTCTGATAACAAACTCGATCAAAAAGCTGCTGAACGAGGACTAGACTTCATGTTTGGATGGTAAGTGCTTAACTCTACACTTGAATACTAGTTGGATATTAATTAGAATTAGTTTAATTTTTTTAAATAAGTTAGAACTTAGTGGTGATTAGTTGTTTTTTTTATAAGCAAATGGAGTATGTTCTATTAATGAGAACCACCCTTACTCTATCAAAAGGTGATATCTTTATCAAAGAGTCACTCCTGGTATCCCATGTTGTCGACCTCCTTGGATTTGTACCTACCGGTGACCCCAAAACTGAAACGGTACTTTATCAAAGGTGCTAAACAAGAAGTTCGAAGCAACTTCCATGAAATGTTAGTTGTTAGTTAGTTATATTAGTTACTCTAGGATCACAATAAAAAGCGATCCTTTGTCAATTCATTTGAAATCATCGTAATACCAATTCCAAAACCGATCCATCTTTCTAGCATTCTCTATAATTAGTTGGACTATATCGTATAGTACTTCTCAACAATAATAATTGTTCGTGAGACTGTTTTTATTTTTTCTATTTGTAACAATGATTGCAGGTTTATGGAACCATTAACAACAGGGAAATATCCACAAAGCATGCGTTCTCTTGTTGGAAAACGATTGCCAAAGTTCTCTAAAGAGCAAGCAAGACTACTTAAAGTGTCATTTGATTTCCTTGGACTAAATTATTATACATCTGTCTATGCTAACGATGCACCACAACTAAGAAATGGTAGACTCAATTACCTCACTGATTTTAATGCCAATTTCCCAAGTAAGGATGTCCTTATTTATTGATCATTCTGTCTAATAATGAATATTTTTGAATTTGATGATAAAATTATATCTTTTTTTTTGTGATCGAAGCTGAGCGCAATGGTATTCCAATAGGTCCAAGGGTACGTATACCATAAAATATTATAACTTTATAATTTTTTAAGTGTATATATATTTAGGTTATGTTTGCAATTATCTTTGTGCAGGCAGCTTCCCCTTGGTTATATGTTTATCCCAGAGGAATTCAAGAATTGTTACTCTATATCAAGAAAGTGTACAACAATCCTTTGATTTACATCACCGAAAATGGTAAATACACATAACTTCATATTGATTATTCCTTAATATTATTATATAAAGTAAATGTGAGATAGAATACAAAACATTTTTCGATAAAAGTTGATGTTTATGTCTGGTTTTTATTTTGATATTTTTATCTAACATATATATGATCAGAATCTTTTTTGAAAACTTAATTTTTAGGTATTGATGAGTTCAATGATCCAACACTATCACTAGATGAAGCTCTTATGGACACTTATAGAATTGATTATTTCCATCGTCATCTCTATTATATTCGATCTGCAATCAAGTAAGTGAATAGTATTTATATATTTAATTTTTTAGATTAGTTTTTTAAGGGTTTCTTAGAGTGGCTATATATTATATATTTAAAGTATAGTTGTTTTCTCATACATGATTTATTTTATTTTTTATTAGGAACGGCGTAAATATAAAAGGATATTTTGCATGGTCGTTTCTCGACAATTTCGAATGGATATCAGGTTATGCAATGCGATTTGGCATGAATTTTGTGGATTACAAAAATGGTTTGAAAAGACACCAAAAGTTGTCTGCAAAGTGGTTTACGAAGTTTCTCAAAAGATATTAAATTTTATATACTTAATGTTTTTGATAATTAAGAATATAATAAAACATATCAATCAAGTTTAGTTTTAATTAGTAACGTGTTCGTTCATTCTTAAACTTATTTTTTTATCCAATTAGTCAGGTTATACTTTCACCCTTAAGTTGAATAAGTGGGAAATTTAGAGTTTGAACTCCGACCCCTTCATATGACAATGCATTATTCATACTAATTGAGTTATGTTCACGAGAACCTTATACTTTTGACTTTATTGTCTAATAATAAAATAATATAGCGACATATGCAACTTCACTTGTGCAAACTGAGATGGAAACAAAATGTTATCAACAATAAATCAATTAACGAGATCTTCTATATGGAGTTAAATTGAAAATAGTGATTGAAATTATATAATGTAATAATAATCAATCATTACTTTGTTGAAAAGTTTGTGAAGCATGAACAAGAAAAAGATTAATAATGTATGACTAACAAGATATGATGACACCGCATTTCTATCATAAATTTTAATGATTTGGATCTTCTCCCACAAAAATTTTATACATATTTTTTCTACATCATTTTTATTCTCTCCCAATTACCTGCTCATTTTTTCTTATCATCTTTATCCATTCACTTACAATTTTTTTGTTGGATGTATCGTGAATATGATACACATCTTCTATATAATAAACAATGAACATGTTTACAATCGATGTGGGACTACTGTTAATTTACACTTGAATACCAACAATCTCTCCATCAAGTGTGAATATATCACATCACTATAATTAGCTCAAATACCATGAACCCGCTCTTCCTCCCTTACCAAGCCGAACTAAGGCTTTGATACCACTTGTTAGGGAGTTCGAGCGTCATGAGCAACAATGAATTTATGATGTAGTATTAATAAAAGATCATGACACCACATTCAAACCTTAAGATGTAAATTTGAGTATGAACATGTTTAATGTTGGATATATAAGAGATATGGATGACACGTCAATAAATGATGTTAACTTAACATACATTTTGAGAGGTACCATTGAATCACCAAAGGAAAGAACATAAGAGACCAAAATCGCTCAAAAATTAAATGAAAGACCAAAATCGTATAATTGCAATGCTTTGAAGGTCAAAAGTGCAATTATGTAAAATAAAATAAAAAATAGTTATAAGTTATTGCTTCTTCTTCCTTTAGTTTAACCTCTAATTTTGTCATCAAAGAGGAATTGTGTCTCACGAAAGATGAAAAAGAATTAATGTGTAATATATTTTTTATTTTTACACAATTAACATTAAAATGGAAAGACTTAAATAACACATTTTGTTCTCCTAATTTCAGGAAAACTAAGCTTTGGTCCCCTTTTCTAAAAAAAACAGTTTTTGGTCCCCTTTTCTAAAAAACAGTTTTTGGTTCCCCTATTTTTCTCTTCTGAAAATTTTAATACGTCATTACATATTTTGATCATTTTTTTTTATAATTTTCTCTATTAATTTATAACATGAAAACGCTTATTAGGTCACACAATATATCTATGTTAGCAAAAAATTATGTCTAATAAATGTTGCCACTTCATAAATTAATAACAATATTATGGAAAAAGTATAATAATGGAACCAAAAAACTTGTTTTTGAAATAGGAAGGCATAAACTTATTTTCTTAAAATTTCAAAACGACACAATGGTTTAAAATTTGATCAAAGTGAAATTTAATTTTCTTTACTTGTTTTATTAAGGCTTATTCAATCATCCGGTCCCTTAACTTAATTGATTGTCTCAATTTGGTCCCCTAACTATAATTTGTAACAATTTGGTCCCCTATGTTTTGCTCTGTTACTAGTTTTAGTCTTTTCTGTTAGTTTGTCTAAAAAAAACGTTAACTTATGTACCAATTTGGTCCCCTATGTTTTGCTTTGTTACTAGTTTTAGTCCTTTCTCTTAACGTTTTGTGAGAGAAACTAACATAAATGACTAAAACTAGTAACAAAGCAAAACATAGGGGACCAAATTAATACAAATTATAGTTAGGGGATCAAATTAACACAATCAATTAAATTAAGGGACTAGGTGATTGAATAAGTCTTTTATTAATTACTTTTCAGAAGTGTTGAACGGTTGTTCCAGCTCTTCAAACATGATTTCTTCATGTTTGGGCGTCCTTCATCTCGCCACTGCGACCATACGTTTCTTGTTCAGTATCAATTCTTAGCAAAGTTTCCCCATCACAGGTTTACATCCCATATTTTATCTCTTTTGCCCTTGATCAAAACTCTAATCAACTCTATTTTTTCCCTTGTTTAGAACATAGTCACATAATTCGTGTAATTGCCAGAGAACCACGAACCGGTTTGTACGAACCGGTTCATGGTACTTACACAAACCGGTTCGTGAAAATTCGCCAAGGAATTCTCTGAAAAGTACGAACCAGCGACCCATATAAGAGACACTAGAAAAATTAAAAAAACTTTAACTAGAGAATGCCTAGGGAAGTGATCCGGCTCTAGAAGAGCAGACTAATGCCTGGTCCCACCAATTAAAGGCATGGGATTCTCTTTGATATGCTTTGCAATAGGAATGCTTCTTTAATTATAACATAGCCTTGCACTCAATGTTTGTAAACTAGCCAATGTGGGACAAACTTAACTAGTACTCATGCTTTAAAACCTCTATATCTCTAAATTTTTGTAGTACTGATTATTATATCTAAACTAACAACGAACCAAGCGTACCGACTCTGTATACCCCCTTGAGTACCAAATTCTTTGAAGATGACGAACCGTGTACCCGAATTTGTACCACGAACCGAAGCGAATTACGAACCGTGTGACTATGGTTTAGAATTGACTTACATTGATAACTCTCATAAACTCCATTCACCTACTCCAACCAGTTGTATGATGCCTTTTCTCTTTAAAGCACACACAAATGTGTCACTCCCCTCGGTAAGCTTGAAGTTGTCTCACAAGTGTTAATTGATGGATAAATGATTGAAGAATATTTGGAGATGTTAAGTAGAAGATGCAGATGAGTATTGAAGAAGGGGAATGATATGAAAATTGTAGAAACGTGGAAGAGGGACATGTGATTCGCGAAACAGTGAATTTTGTCTGGGTTGAAGTGTTTTTGTTGATAATTTTGTATTGTGTTTTTTTTTATTGGGTTGGATAAAAAAATGGCCCCTATATTTCTTAATGTTGTGATTTTGAACCCTTAAGAAAAAATGATGAATCTTGTCCCATAAGTTTTGCTCCCTTTGCAATAGTAGTCCTTTTTTTTTTCTTTTCATTTTAACATAGTCAACGTCGTCATCGCATATCACTTAATTGAGTGGCATGCCACGTGTGTAATTACTTATTTAAAAAAACAAAACCATGTGTATTATATGGTGAATTAAAAAAAATATAAAATGGAAAGAAAAAAAGGAAGGACATATGAGGATGCTCTCTCCCGACTCTTCTTTCTCTCTACCAACACAAGCCACTAACACCACCTTTCAATCACTTCTTCTTATTCCTGTGGAGTTCAACCTCAAAATCAGTTCATTTCAGATCCATTCTTTTCACAAATTCCTCTGGTAAAATCAAGGGTTAAGGTTGAGTCTATGGCTATTCTTCTACTTCAACACCTTTAAATTCCATTCCTATCCATTGCCCTTCTCCATCTCCCTCTCATAACCCTAATCCAAACCCACTTCACCAATCGCTTCAGATAATAGCAAAATCGACAAAAATGCAAACCTGAAGATGGGTTTGATTCATTGCTTACTTCGTTTCAAAGATCTCAAAAAACACAAAGAAATCTTCTTCTCTCCTCTCTCACACGAAATCTTTTTCATCATGATACACCCACAAAAAACACATAGAAATCCAGAAGAAGAAAAAAATCTAAGGTCCAATAGTCTTATCCAAATAACGAATTGCATTCTTTTGCCTCAAAATCATTGTAACTTACCCATTTCGTTGAACAATTGGTGTGCAAATTCTTTTGCCCCAAATCAAAGCCATTATTGTTACCTTTTTCTTAAATTTTTTGTGCAGATTCAAATTCTTGAACCGAGAATTCAGGTCATTTGGATGATCAAGTTGTGGTTGTTGTTGCGTGGTTTTACTATGAATGGAAATAGTTTCATATGGAGGAGCAAAAAGTGCAAGTGTGATGGTGTGAAGCTTCAAAAGCATTGGTGTTTTAGATTTACTAACACGAAACAAGATTATAAGAATTAACAACAATTTTACTTAAGAAACATTCCTATGATTTTAGCGTTCAATCGTTTGACAAGCTTTACTAGGTGTTTTTTTAGTCTGGATGGTGATGATGATTTGCAGAAGATTGAGAGAATAGAGGCGGCGGTGGGTGTATTAATCTCTACATTTTTCTCCTCTCTATGTAGATAGTAACTATAAAAAAATTGGGAATTTTTTTGTTTGTTTTGGGTTTGATGAAGTTGCAAATTAAGAAGATGAAGGAGAAGCTAATTGATAAAGTTGCTAAGCTTGTTTATTAGAATCCTCATGTGTACCTTCCTTTTTTTCTTTTCATTTTTTTAATTAAAAAATTAAACGCGTGGTTTTTTTTAAATAGATAATTGCACGTCTGGCACACCACTTAGTTAACTGAGTTGCCACGCCAACATTGATTGGTCAAAACTGTAAAAAGGTCTAATATATCAATGGGGGCAATGTTGAAAAAAAAGGGTTTTGTAGAAGCCTCTGAAGTTTTGATGATAACATGTATGAAAAAATAATTGGGTATGTTGATGCTCAGAAAATAGTTGTCTATTTTCCAATACATATGCAAAGTGCAAGTATACACTATCGTAACAAGTAATAAAGAGTAAGTAAAGTATTTGATCCCACGAGGATTGGAGTGGATAAGTTTTAAGTATTTCTAAATGCTAAGTTTAGTTATTTAAAACCCAACGTGACAAATAGCAAAGATAATATTTTAAGGTTCTAAACCCACTTGGGTTGGCCCGGTGGTATTGGCTTGGGACCTGGGAGTGTGCTCCTTCTCGAGGTCTCAGGTTCGATTCCCTCTGATGCCAAATTAGGTGGGCTAGTTTAGCTTCTTCAAAAAATATATTTTAAGGTTCTAAAGTAAAATGCATAAGTAAATATAGCATGTCAAAAGAATTTAGAGATTCATGTGAAAAGTGTTGTTAAGGAATTTACTTGGTAAAAATAGATATTTGCAAGATTTATAATGCTACAATTGTGGGATGGAAGTTATAGTTTGGTACAACTTCCAGGGAAAAATTGTAGAGAGTTATAGCTTCGCATAGCTTCATGGCAACCTAGTGGCCTTTGGAGTCTTTTGATTCACATGCAACATTACTAGGTTAGATCAATCATCAATAGCACTAAAATGGCGACATCGACTGAGCCGTGACCTATGACATGAGTTCTAGTTAGATCTCAACGCTTTCAGACTCTTCCAAGATCTAGTTTTTGTTCAAAATAGGATCTCTTGTTCCCATCACCTCTCGGTACTTAGGGACATAACTTATATCAAACAAACATTTTTGATTCACATGCTCTGTCGGTCTCAGGAAACTATAGCATCAAAAATAAAAGTGGTCAAGTTTTACTTCTAAAGATTTGACAATGAAACATTTTGTTTGAAAGAAGCTTTAAAGGTTGTAACAAACTGAAATTGAAAACATAATTATCACCTAATTATTCCTTAACCACAAAAGTGGTTTAACTCATATGAACATAAACACAAAAATATAAATGGAGAAGATAATAAATAAAAACATAATTGCATAAATCATTAGATAAGATTAGAGTTCGTAAAAGAGAAATTACAATCTTATGAGGATAAGGAGAATCTTTGCAACACTCACTCTAAAACTATAAGACTTAGCTACTATGCTTTCTGTATGAAATGGATGAAGGTATGAGATAAAGAAGAATGATTTGAATCTCTAAGTTGGTATAGAGTTGATTGGAGGCTAATGGCTCCAATCTTTATGCTATAGCTCCAGACTCCTTTATAGCGTTACAACTTCTTACATCGTTAGCATGCTTCCTAGTGTTATATCCTTGAACATCTTCATACGACTTGCCATTCAAACCAACACTAGAAAATATAAAAGGTTCCTAAACATCAAACAAAAAAACTGAAATAAAGATTCTTAAAATAATAAAAGACTAATTAAACGAAGTAAAAGCTAAATATATTTTGCATGCACTCGAAGATCACATATAGTGGAAGACAAAGGCAAGATAATAACCGACATATTTGTCGATTATCATATGCTAATGTGTGTTAAAGTGTGCATGACCATAAAATTAAATTCTAATTCTTAAATCAAGTTTTGGTTCTGAAATTTGAAGACTTTTAACGCATAAGAGTGCATTTTAAGTAAAAGAAAAACATATACGACTTGGAAAAAGATCTAAGAAAAGGTCAACTAGAAAGTCAAAATCCTAATTAGAAGAGAAATTTTAGAAGCATATGAAGGAGTGAATCATCTGAAGTAGTGAAAACTCTGAAGGATGAAGCATCTGCAAGTGACGTCAAAAGCTGAAGACTCTGAAAGAATGTCACTATCAGACTCAAAGTAGTACAATTTGTCTTCTTCTGACCACGGGTATAAATTAACAAAGAAATTCAAGGACAAAGAGAATATAACAAATATTTCTATTATAAGCAAAGGAATTTCATATTACTACTCAATGACATTATCCATTTGAGGAAAAGATTAAACGTCTCTGATTAAACTTCTCAAGGACTAATTTGATGCACTAACACTTATTCAACAACAACTCTCATATTTTCTCCTATATAAGGACCTGAGCAGTTGAAGAAAAACAACAAGACTTATGTAGTTTTACTAGTGCCCTTACTCTGTCAAATATATAGCGCACAATCACTTAAATAAATTCTTAAAAACTTTTATATATTAGAATTTCTTAAGTATCAGAAGTCATCTGAACTTAAACTTCTTACACCTCTGGTTGTATATCAAGTTTAAACAACAATCTTTTTTATTTGATTAAACTTAGATTGTAGAAGTCTCTTTTTTGTGATTGAGCAAAGGAAGTCTTTTACTTGTGTGTTTGATAAAATTTTAATCTTGTGTGATTATAGTGAAAATCCATTACAAGTGCAAGGAGACTGTACTACTTTTGGCTTATGGGAGGGACCAATATAATTTGTTTGTGCCGTCTCTCTCTCTCTCTCTCTCTCTCTCTCTCTCTCTCTCTCTCTCTCTCTCTCTCTCTCTCTCTCTCTCTCTCTCTCTATTTCAGACCATGATAAGAACTCTGCTTTTGATCAGACTCTAAACAGTTTTGATAAATCCGCAAGTGCACGGTTTTACCGAAGTAGTAAAAAGAGTATCGTTCCGACAGGGAGTTATGAATTCAATTAAACTTTAACAATGATTAGAAAAGAGTTTTAAAGTTGAAAGGTTTTGTATTTTGTTTTTATAATAAAATAAAATAAAATTAAAAGGCGTTTTGGGATTATTGGTTCATCATGTTGACAAACCCTTCACAAATCAAACCCTAAACCTAGACTTTATGTTAGACTTATTTTCTAAAGACAAGTTTCTCTTAAGCCTATCACATCTCCTCTCGGTCTCAGTGAGTGTGTTTCTCTAACAATCACACCTATTCTCATGGGTGATTGTTATTGAAATCCTTGAATAATCGAAACTTTATATGTCTCAAGGTTTGCTAGACTATTCTCATGTTTCACAATCATTGTCTAAATTCACTTGTTCCAATATTAAAACTTCATCTCTCGATTCATCGCTTAATATTTGTGATGAATCAATAACAACTATTAGACTTCATCTCTTGATCCATCGCCTAATATTTGTTATTGATTATAAGAACGGTGAATTTAGATTAGAAAATAGGTTTACATAAAGTAAAGGTTAGCGGTTTGGTTTGATTAGGATTTAGTCATTAGACTTATCCAACAATCCCAAGACAAGAAGAAGTCTACTCACTCATGTTCATTGTAGACATAGAGGAGAAGAAGAAGAAGAAGAAGAACATAAAATAAAAAGAAGAACTTTTATTAAAAGAACAATTGTCACTTATTATTCTTAAGAACAAAAGATGATTATACAAGTCTAGTGGCTACTCTATTTATAGTCTAACAATGACTTGAGCCCTAAGAAATAAATCACTAAAGTGTTGCACAAGAAACCATGAACTCTTGGTCAGAACTCTCTCTCTCTCTCTCTCTCTCTCTCTCTCTCTCTCTCTCTCTCTCTCTCTCTCTCTCTCTCTCTCTCTCTCTCTCTCTCTCTCTCTCTCTCTCTCTCTCTCTCTCTCTCTCTCTCGTAATGACTTCACATGACTCTTCACACATTCGTCTCCTGACGCAACACCATGCATGACCTCAACTAAACATTGCACAACTGAACAAACAAGTGAAATTTCACAAGAGCGCCTAGTGTGCTTGTTTTTTTTTTTCATCAAGTAGCTTAGTGGTTGAGCTTACACATTTTAAATATGAAGAATTTGGGAGTCCAAAGTTCAAACTCCGACCCCTGCATAATATTGTCATTGCAGCTACCAACTGAGCTTATCAATTCTACATGATGTAAAAGTAAATTACACCTCCTCCCCTAAGAGAATCTTGAATTGCAGTCATCCTCTCCTTTGAAAAGTAAACTGCTAGAGTAAATTATACTTCCCTCCTATATGAAATGTTTATTACAACCCCTCTACTACTAATTAAATATGCACTACACTTTAATTTTTTTAAGATAAATAAATATCTATATGATGTCTACTAATTTTGAGCCACCATTTGAGAAAAATAAACTCATTTCTTTAGATGCACCACATTTTAATTAAACTAGCTATATTTTATGAGTCACACACCACCAAACTTGAACTATTGTCTATCCTCTAGTAATGATAGAAAATAAGGTTAATAGTGTTTTATCCCCTATAATATATAGTACTTTTGAATTTACTCCTGTAAAATAAATTGGATTTGGTCCTTATAAAATAAAGATTCTTCACAATTGCCTTCCACATTCTTTGATTTGACTCAGCTGAATCTATGTCCTTTGCTTTGTATTTTCCATTTACTCAGATTTTCCACTTTTATGGAACATGCATGTACTATGTTACTGTCCAAAACCATGATGCATCTCTTTAAATTAAAATTCCATTTTTACTCTTTTTGTTTTTTTGTTGTATGTGACAGGTGAAACTATATACATTCATTGGATCTGTTGAATTTGGTGGGTGAAAATAGAAAAATGGGTGTATCAGATGGGTGTCCTACTCTGGGTGCAATTAGGGCATTTCTTGAACATTTGGTTGATCCAATACTGGCAGAAAAAACTTCTATTCTGGATGATCCTTCACTATCACAACAGCAGAAAGTTGCAAAACAGGTTTTTTTTATTTATCTTGAAACTTTTGTCATGAAAATTTAAAGATTAATTAACATCTTTAAATAGGTTCTGTTTAGTGCACGGTGGGGTTGGTCCCCTCAGACCAGATATCGAGTTTCCAAAAAAATTAAATAAATCAAAAAATCAAAAAATTAATGAGTTAGTTAGTTTGTTATTAGGTTCTAGTTGTGAGTTGTTAGAGTAGTTAGTGTTAGGAAACTACGCACAATTTCCCCATAAACAGATTAAGTGGAAGTGAAATAAATGCGGAATAATAACACACAATTGTTAACAAAGTTCGGCCAATAATGCCTACTCTCCGGACTGATGCAGATCTCTTTAATAAAAGGGGAAATATATGTGTTTACAAACACTCGCAAACTCTCACTACCCACAACCCAATTACACCCAAGAATTTTCTCTAAAATTCTCTCTCTGAATTTTTCTAACTCTCTACTGACGTAATACACTACTTGTGTTGTGTTGTGATTTTTGTTTCTGATTCCGAGCCTCTATTTATAAATGCAGGAAGTGGCTTGTTTTCCATGTTCATACAATGTGAACTTGTTCTTTTATGTTCAACAATTGATGCACCATTTTTTTACTATGTCTTTACCTCTTGCCATGCTTTCAAACTTGGTTCTGACACAATTTGAAATTACCACCGTATGCTACTATTCATATAGCATGCTAGTAAATCAAGTTGGTTGAGAAAATCTTTTGGTGCATTTACTATGGTTGGACAACACACACTATTCACCAACAATCTCAATCTCCCACTTGAAGACTGATTTCAATCGGTCTTCACACCTGATCATACAGCAGTCTTCTCCTGTCTCTTACTCTAAGAGGCCAACTGAAGTTGAGCACAACTTCAGTTTTATATAGTCACCACTTTTGTTAACATATCTGCGGGATTCTTACTTCTTTGAATTTTAATCAATGTTAGCGCCTCATCCTCAAGAATAGATCTAATAAAGTGATAATGAAGACCTATGTGCTTTCGTCTCGAATAAAATGTTGAATTCTTTGCCAGATGTATCACACTTTGACTATCACTGATCAAAACACATTTCTCTTGCACGAATCCTAACTATGTTAACAATCCTTGAAGCCATATCAATTCTTTGCTGGCTTCTGTTACTGGTACATACTCAGCCTCTGTAGTGGATAAAGCAACAATCTTTTGTATTCGCGACATCCTACTAACTGATCCAGGACCAACAGCAAATATATAACCAGTTGTACTTCTTTGGTGATCAACCTCACCAGCAAAGTCTGCATCTACATAGCCTTCTACTTTTATCTCACCTTTGCCAAAGTACAAACATTTCTCTGTGGTTCCTCTTAGATACCTCAAAATCCATTTAACCGCTTCCCAATGAGCTTTACCTGGATTTGACATAAACCTGCTAACAACTCCCACTGCATGGCCAATGTCTGGCCTCGTACAGACCATTGCGTACATCAAACTTCCAATTGCTGAAACATATGGAATCTTGGCCATGAGTTCTTTTTCTTCCTCCGTCTGAGTTGATTGTTCCTGGGATAGGCGAAAATGACTTGCCAAAGGTGTGCTAACTGGTTTGGCATCGCCCATGTTGAATCTTTGCAAAACACGGTTGATGTACTCTGCTTGAGATAACTGCAAAACTTTTTTTGCTTATCTCTCGTGATTTGCATACCAAGGATTTTCTTTCCCGGACCTAAATCCTTCATGTCAAATTCTTTTGACAATTGCATCTACAAGTTTTTGATCTCATCAATGTCAGAGCCTGCTACTAACATATCATCAACATAAAGTAGCAAAATGATATAACTAGACTTATATCTCTTGAAGAAGCAACAATGGTCGGCATTGCACTTTTGGAAACCTTCCTTGTGCATGAAGCTTTCAAACTTCATATACCACTGTCTTGGAGCTTGTTTCAGGCCATACAAAATCTTCTTTAGCCTGCACACCATATTCTTTTTCCCTTCTTCTGAGAATCCTTCTGGTTGGTGCATGTATATCTCCTCATTTAAGTCTCCATGAAGAAATGCAGTCTTCACATCTAACTGCTCAAGATAGAGATTTTCGCTGGCAACAATACTTAAGACAACCCTGATAGTATTGAGCTTCACCACTGGAGCAAAAATCTCGGTGTGCGTAGTCAACTCCTTCCTTTTGCTGGAATCCTTTGACCACTAGTCGGGCTTTGTATCTCTTAGAGCCATCATGGTCCTCCTTTACTCGATACACCCGTTTGTTGTGAAATGCCTTCTTTCCTATTGGTAACTTAGCTAGTTCTCATGTCTGATTGGAGATCAAAGACTTCATTTCGTCTTTCATGGCAAGCTCCCACTTACTAGCATTTGTGGTCTGACATGCTTCATCATAACCTTCAGGCTCTCCTCCATCGGTTAACAACATATAGTCTATGTATCTCCTGTTTGGGGCACGAGGTCGAGAAGACCTTCTTAATACAGGAACTGGACTAGGATGCTCTTGTGGGTTAGAAGGTTGTCTGATGCTTGATTTTTCCAATTCCTCTGACTGTGGATTATGATCCGTGGGACTTCCTGGGACATCGTCCATCTCTACATAAACATGCTCGCTCAATTCTGAGTCGTTGGTGGTTGTGTTATGCATGTCTTTGTACATCACTCTTTCATTGAAGATCACATGTCTACTACGGATCATCCTTTTGTTTTCATCATCTCAGAGGCGGTAGCCAAACTCATCCTCACCATAACCGATGAAAGTGCATTTCTTAGATTTTGGATCAAGTTTATTTCTACCTTGATCACTAATGTGCACATATGTTAGTATGATACACAGCCGAAAATTCTAAGATGTGAGAGTTTTACCTCTTTTCCACTCCATACCTCTTCTGGTATTTTATGCTCTTATGGCACCGATGGACCTCGGTTGATTAAGTAAGCTGATGTGTTGACTGCTTTTGCACAAAAGTTCTTTGGTAAGCCTGACTGCACACACAAGCTTCTGGCTCTCTCAGTCAATGTTCTATTCATACGTTCAGCTACATCATTGTGTTGAGGAGTACTTGGCACAGTTCTTTCCATTTTGATCCCGTGCTCATAGCAAAACTTCTTGAATTTGGTGTCTTCATATTCACCACCATTGTCGGTTCTGAGCTTTTTGATCTTCAAACCTGTCTCATTTTCCACCATAGCTTTCCATCTCTTGAAAGCTTCAAATACTTCAAACTTGTGCTTCAAAAAGTATACACATACCTTTCTAGAGTGGTCATCGATAAAAGTCACGAAGTAATGCTTCCCATCAATGGATGAGACAGTTGTTGAACCCCAAACATCAGAGTGAACAAGCTCGAGTTTCTCCTTTTTTGGGGTTCTTCCACTTGTCTGAAAGCTGACTCTCTTCTGCTTTCCAAGTATACAATCTTCACATATGTCAATTTCTATTGACCGGAGACTTGGTAGTTTTCCTTTTGAGTGCATAACCTTCATCCCCTTTTCACTCATATGACATAATCTCTTGTGCCATAGATTGGGATTTTCATTTGTTGCAACTACAATCAAATGGCATGCTCCAGCTGTCTTGTAAGGAGTACCACTCTTTCTACCGCGAGCTATTGTCATTGCACCTTTTGAAATCTTCCAATCATCACCGTGGAAGACTGTTGTGTAGCCTTCACTAGCCAACTGGCCTATGGAGATTAAGTTTTTCATGAGGTCGGGAATATGTCTGACATTTTTCAATTCCCATACAGACCCATTTAACTTAATCTTAACTTCACCTTTGCCCACAATCTTACAAAAAAATTCATTTCCAAGGTAAACTTTACCAAGGTTACCAGGGACATAATTCCTGAAGAATTCTTTTTGGAAAGTAGCGTGAAAAGACGTTCCAGAGTCTAACACCCAAGACTCTTCCTTGCTCTCCAAAGAACATATCAACGTGTCACCTCCTCCTAAGCTGGAAGCAACATTTGCCTCTTCTTTCGCCTCTTGATTATTTGATGGGAGCCTACACTGATTTTTGAAGTGTCCCGTCTTTCCACAATTCCAACACTCGATGGTTTTCGAGTTGTAAGAACTATGATGATTTCTGGATTTGGATCGTCTAGCCTTTGATTTACCACGTCCATTTCCCCTAGTTGAATTTCTTCCTCTTGATTTTGTATGCAATACTGAAGAGGATGACGATTCACCCAACTCTCTCCGTTGGATCTCTTCACTAAGAACCAGATCACGAACATAATCAAATTTCATCTTTTTACTTCCCGATGAGCTACTCATAGCCGTGACAGTAGCGCTCCAACTATCTGGTAGGGAAGACAAAAGTATCAATGCTCTTACCTCATCGTCAAATTCGATACCAACTGAACTTAATTGTGTTGTGACAATATTAAGTTCATTGATATGTTGCGCCACTGACGCGCCTTCTGTCATCCGAAGCGTAAACAACCGCCTCATCAAATGATTTTTATTTGATGCTGAAGGCTTTTCGTACATGCTAGAAAGAGCCTTCATAAGAGCAGCAGTGGTTTTCTCTTTTGCTATGTTAAAAGTAACACTTCAAGATAACGACAATCGCACAACACCAAATGCTTGTCTATCTAGAAGGTTTCACTCATCATCCTTCATCGAATCTAGTTTCTTTTATGTGAGAGGTTGATGTAGCTTTTTCTGATACAGATAATCTTCGATCTGCATCTTCCAAAAGCCAAAGTCCGCACCATCGAACTTTTCAATTTTCACCTTTTCTTCATCTGCAGCCATGACTCCCACTTGAATCTAACTTCCTCTGAATATTCTGACAATTTTTTGTGAACCACTGTGCTTCAGAATACCTCCGTGAACAAATTGGAAACACTAACCAATTTTTGAACTCTTCACAAAATTACTATTCACATGAATAGTACTTTTTCCAAAAAAAAAATTAACAGAGATACCAACCAGGCGCTCTAATACCAGTTGTTAGGAAACTACGCACAATTTCCCCATAGTTAGATTAAGTGGAAGTGAAATAAATGCGGATCTCTTTAATAAAAGGGGAAATATATGTGTTTACAAACTCTCACTACCCACAACCCAATTACACCAAAGAATTTTCTCTAAAATTCTCTCTCTGAATTTTTCTAACTCTCTACTGATGTAATACACTACTTGTGTTGTGTTGTGATTTTTGCTTCTGATTCCGAGCCTCTATTTATAGATGCAGGAAGTGGCTTGTTTTCCATGTTCATACAATGTGAACTTGTTCTTCTATGTTCAACAATTGATGCACCGTTTTTTTACTATGTCTTTAACACTTGCTATGCTTTCAAACTTGGTTCTGACACAATTTGAAATTACCACCGTATGCTACTATTCATATAGCATGCTAGTAAATCAAGTTGGTTGAGAAAATCTTTCGGTGCATTTACTATGGTCGGACAACACACACTATTTACCAACAGTTAAGTGTAAATTTAAGGAAAAATTGCATGCGTGGTCTTTAAGTTTAATTCTTTCTGAATTGGTTCTTTATGATACATTTTGTTTGCACAGTGGCCTTTAAGTTATCTTGCCGTTATATTGCAGTCATTGTTTTAGGTTGGTAAATTTTAATCATTCCTTCTAAATGAAGACATTGTTGGAAACAATGAGATACTTTGGTTTTAAAGTTTTTGGATTTGAGAATTTAGATTTAAGTAAGAATAAGTGAGAGGAGAATGGATTTGGACATATTCGACATGTCTAAATAAATTTTCTCGATATTAAAATGTCAAACCTGCTTTATTTTAACAGAATTTGAATTTGTTAAAAAAGGCTAGAAGTGAGCGTACAACCGACGTAACGTAAAAGACCATGTAGGGAAAATAAAAACTTAAAGGACCAATCCGCGAAAAAGGTAGTTAAAGGACTGCAAATGTAGTTTTGTCTATATTTAACTAGTGTGTAGGTTTTTTTTTTACGCAACTAGTGTGCAGTTAGTACTATATATAGATGTGATGTAAAGTGTAAGATACACAAGTCTCACAAGTGAATCATTTGAGAAATATAGTTTTCCTCTTTAAGTGTTTCACTCTTAAAGGGTGTCTTCATCCTTATTATAGTTACAACAGCAATTTGGAACTGGTTTTTGTTAGCCCTTTTGGATAATGTTTTGCCACATATGCCAATGTAGATGAAAAGCTTTGTGATATTGATAACTTCTTATCACAAATTATTATTTTGTACTTTTTAACGTGGCATTTCACATGATATCTCTGAGTTAATGGTTGTGTAGCAGCATGTCAAATTCAGAAATAAACCTAACCACCTTCTTCCTTCATGCATGTAAATTGCTATAGTAAAATGTGTCTTCCATATTACTTACTAAAATTAAATAGTATCCTTCTGGTATGTGGTATGTTTCAGTTTGTCTCATTGCAATTCTTCAAAAAATTAAATAATTAAAGTTCCTTATAGTTCAAAAACCACAAGTATCAAATGTTGATGAAGATCGAATTTTGCAAGTTGGATATTCTGCTGTTAAGGAAGCTGCGGGTAATTATCCTTCTTCTACAGAAAGATTGCAATAGCTATTGTTAGCAACCACAGTACTTTAGTTTTAAGTGTATTTGTAAGTTTTTATATCCTTTTTTATTTTTCAAGTTTTTTAACCTAGTGAAGATGTCCACACATGACAATATGAAATATCATGCTGTATACTTTATGTTATCTATATATTTTGAGGTTAATATCAGAACATACTTTGTTCTTCCTTATTTTCTGTATAGTATATTGTTTTTTGCTCTATTAAATTCTTCTTGTAGCATTTTCTGTTTTTAGCTAATATATCATTATTTCTTAATTTATCTTTTAACAGGAGTTTCTTATTCATAAAAGTCTAATATTATTCTGGTATCAATATTTCTTATTTCCCTTAAGAACGAACAGGTGTCAATAGTATTGATATCATGCTTTTGGAAAGTTACACTGTGTATATTCCCAGAGCAAAGAGAAGACAGCTTCACGCTTTTATATAATGAAGTGCTCACGGTCGATCGATGAGGGATTTTTTCAAGTTCCTATCGAAGATTTAATCGAAAGGTTTGTTACAATTGTTATGGTTTTCCTATTGGCTGATCACTCAGGTCTCAAGGGTGAATTGCATAACTGTGTCCGGTTTTTCCATTGATACGAAGAAAAGGTTTCCTTTTTGTTTCATCCATTCAGTTGGATTAATTTTCCCTTGTTCAAAGAAAAGTCGAATATACTTTGTTTGCATACCAAGAATTGCCTTCACTTCTATATCTAGTTATAAACTTTTTTTATGAATCTGTACATGTTAACTTATAAACTTCCATTTTGATAGTCATTTTATATCTGATTGTTAACAAACTTGTGTCTGCTTCTGTATGACATTTTATATCTCATCTTTGGATAGCGTCCGGGGTCCTTTGGTCAAAAGAAGTTCGGGTAGTTGGACAATCACCTCAGTTGTCGAGTACTTCCACATGCTTCCTTATTCCAAGATAATCTCAGAATGGATTTCTAGGTTGCTATAATTCTCCTTTCTCTTTTTCTGACGCCCAATTTAGATTGATTTACAATAATGAATTCTGACCTCATAATTAAAGCCTTGGAAACATAACATAGATTTCCTCAAATTATTTCTCATTTCCATTTTATGTTTTTTTTTGCATATCTTTCCATAAGATAATGATGGCTATTTGCATATCTTTCCATAAGATAATGATGGCTATTTGCATATTATGTTCTTTGTAGAGAAACATTCTCAAATAGTTGCAAGATTCAAAGTTGGCTGAGAAACAATTCCCGAAGCTTGAAGTTACAGAATCACATACAAGTAGTGAGGCCCTGTCTGTTGGTCTTGATAACAAGCCATGCAGTGTTACTATTGCAGCTCTTAATCAGAAAGAGAACAGTGGTTGCGGTACAATTACACGGTTTGGTTCTGTCAAGGAAGACCAGGATATGGATGTGGACAACTCTTCAAGAAAGAAAACAAATCTTGAAGTTGCAGAACTTTTTGTGTGCTTCTCTATAACATTTGAAATCTCATCTTTGTATTGCTTTTGGGGTCCTTTGGTTGAAAGAAGTTCTAGCAGTTGGAAGGCCACCCCAGTTGCAAGATTTAAAGCTGACTGAGAAACAATTCTCAAAGCTTGAAGTGACAAAATCGCATGTAAGTAGTAACGGCTTGTATATTGATATTGATAACAAGTTGTGGAAGGATATTCCAATACTATCTGTTGCCATCATGCTGCGTTACACCAATCGTTGGATCCACTTCTCCTAAAATGCTAAAAGCGCATTAAAATCTGTTTTCAAGACCACGCATATTATTTATTTATCTTTGAAGGAAGGCCACCCATATTTATTGTTTTCAATCTACATACTCTGCACAGGTGGCATTTAGCATGGAAAAGGGTAAGAGTTTTCCACCATGGAAAAGTAAATTTTATCCATTAGATCAAGTTAAGAACACTATCTTATGGTACACTCTCAACACTAGATTATCTTTTTCACTATCTTTCACCATCATCTATCATTAATGTCCTTCAATCTTCAACCCAGATTCTTCTTCACCTTCAATGGCACCGATTTTGACGGAGTAAATTTTCACAAGCAGTATTAATGGTACAGCTTTCCATTGTGTAAAAAATTGTTGGGTATAATCATTTTGTTAACTGATCGTGATATACCATTTTGCAGTGTGATCTAGAAATCAAAATAAAAACTAAACAACTCAAACAATCTCAAAAAAGGAAATAAATCTGGAAAATGGAAATGAAAATAGATTTGAAAAATGAAAATGGAGAAACTAACGATAGTGAGTAGTTTTTAATCTGGAAACAGCAAGAACATAAAGCATATTCCAGAGAAATCCTTTCAAACCCATATCGCTCCAAAATTTCTAGCAACAGATCAAATTAATTTTTTTTAATGTGAGATTTCAAGGAGAAGAATCAAATCAAATAAGACGGGTTATGAGAAACGGTATAACGCACAAACTAAATGTATCTACAAGTTTAGTATGCGCATTAACATTAGTAAATTTTACAACTTTATTTCTTCGAATGAATATTTTATACAACAACACACGTTCCTACAATCAACAATACAAATACTACTATCCAATAATACATCCTCAAAATCCATGATGTCATGCAGCGGGTACGAACGAGTCCTTGCTGCATATCCATTCGGCCACAAGCTTGCCACAATCTGCTAAACCAACCTGCTGATCTGAAACAAAAAGGATTGGGATGAGACATAATGTCTCAGTGAGTTCTACCTAATCTTAGGTTGTAGGTACCCTCGAGGAATACCTAGGGTTACCACATGTCTACAATGCAACCTGACGGTTGTCTATATGTGTGTGGGTGATGCTTATCTAGACGGTCGTGCATACTAGATCCGTCGTATATTCTTCTTAACTTAGGTCAGGTCTTCTCATACTTATACGTGTCATGGCGGTTTAAGGGAACCTAAGACCGCTACACTAAGATACGTTAAATGCATCATAGCCTGAACATAACTCATTCATGACACGTTTCTAAACCGGACGATCGGGGAAAACCTAAAATCGTCAACGGTGTACTTCATGCTCTTGTCTTGCTATATAACTTATACATGTAATGCAATATATCATAGGCTTGCACATCTCTAATAACATATCGTAATCGTGTATACATCATGTTCATGTTCATTCATTATGTTAGAAGTTAGCGTGTAACAAACAACATTATCTTGGTTCATTTTACGGAGTGTATCGGGTGGAGTAACCCCGAGTACAGTCCCTTACATGACTGATGAAAACCTAGCTAAGGTACATCGGACTCCCTCAGTGTTGTGCGGGACTACCTTGCAGAGCGTGTCTCGTCCCCCTGGCGTAAACCTCTCGTATCCCCCTGGCTAGGATAACGGAGAGACACGACACATACATCTTGTTTATAGTCTTAAACATAAATGATAACTTAACTTACTTAATATTACCACGAGTTCGTGATCTACTCGTATAACGGTAATATAACATGCTTGGTCTGAATATACATTAAAAGTATAACTTATAACTTGCTACTCATTTACCACATGTCCGTGACCTACCCGATTGACGGTAAACATACTTGCATAATCTTCTTGTTCGTGTGAAACGATTATGTATCGATTCACGGTTTAAACATTCTTGTTCATAAGAGAAGGGCTTATAATTGTACCTCTAAGTTTTCTATACTTAGGGTTCATGTTACATGCTAGTTCTCGACGAACTATGTCGAGGTTCTATATTTCTTTCCCTTCCTTAATTTCATCGCTACCCGAATAATGCGATTAAACTCTCTTGTGTCATTCTCATTATCTACGTTAAGATTGCCATGATTTATAATTCAAGAATCGGTCGATGTAGTGTGCAATGATTTGATGATGTTCAGGGATTTTATCGTTGAAAAATATTGCAAGAAAAAGTATCGGACAGCACTACGGTCCCCATACGAGCCAACAAGCCAATTAACAAAATGGGAGGTCAGCCCCATTTCGCTAATGGCGAATTCACTCTGGAAGACTTTCGCTATTAGCCAAATTTTGGCTGATAGCGAATTTCTTCGGGCCTGTAGTGCAGATTTTTCATTTTCACCCCAAGATTCATCAATTCTTGATCCTGCAATGCACACTACATGTCCAGCAACACATATAAACATTATTTAACATATTGCATGACAATTTTTAACATATAACAACAAGAATAGCATTTGGGTACAAAGATCATATCATATAAATTATGGCATAATTCATAATTTCTTGCTAGAATCACACAACCCCAAAGGTGGTGAACTAATCTAAGAACTCACCTTAACATGATTTCTGCGATTCTTCTAACTTCACTTCATCTTTGATCAAAGCCAAACCCCAACTCTTGATACTCTTATTCAATATGTTCCGATGCAATACCATTCCAATTCTTCATGTTTTCTTGATTGATAAAACACCATGATTCATGCTTGATTACCATACATTGATCTTGGAAAAGTTTGATGGATTGGAGAGGGAAAGGGCGACATTCTTAGAGAGAGGGAGGAGAAAATCTTCAACACAAAACCTAGAGAGAGAAAGTGTGGAGCATAATGAATATTTGGTCCCCAAAACCATTTATATACTCCCCTGGTGCAATTACACAAATGTCCTCCGTCTTAATCGTTTAATACCGACACTGATGATTTAACTTGTACTCCACTGACACTGCTTCGTGAAACATTTCTCGTTGTAAGGAATTCCATGAACATTGTTCTCTGACACACGTTCGACTGATATAATACCAATACTGACGAGTGTGATATTACAAACGGTGAGTGGTAAAGTAATAAATTGCGGTTTTGTTATAAGAGTGACTGAAGATTAAGAAATTTGTTATAAGAGTGAGTGAAGATTAAAAAGATGATTGAAGTTTAATAATTGTTGATGATGAGTGAGTGGAGACCATGTTTTCTCTGCCGTGATGGAAGAGATGGTGGTGGAAGATAAAGTGAAAAAAATCTAGTGTTGAGAGTCCATCATAAAACTATGTTCTTTACCTAATCTAATGGTTAGAATTTACTTTCCTATGGTAGGAAACTCTTGTCCTTTCCCATGCTAAACTCCATCTTCTGCACATATTAATAATATGGTTAATATGTCTTTATCTCCCTGTAATTTGGACGAGTTCCGGTTTACCCCCTGTAAAAAAAAATTTAGATTTCAACCTTGTAATTTGAAGATTCTTTCGTTTCAGACCCTGAGGTCATCTGACTGTGCAAACATGATGACGTGGCACGATGAGTCATCTTTTTGAATGATGTGGCGCGCTGACTGTATAATTAATTTTGTTTTTTATTTTTTATTTTCATTTATATTAATTTAAAAATAAAAAAACTGAAAGTTAATTTTAAAAATAGAAAAAAAATTCAGATTTTTTTTTAAAATTGAAAAACCAGAAAAAAAATTCAGATTTTTATAAAATCATTTTCAAAATTCAAAAAAATAAAATTCATATTTTTTTTAAAAATTGAAAAAATCAGATTTTTTAAATTAATTTTTATTTTTAAATGAATATAACTTCATTTATATTATTTTTTATTTTTAAAAAATGAATATATTATTTTAAATGCCACATGTGCCATTAAAAAAATAAAAAACAAAATTAATTTTACAGTCAGCGTGCCAAATAATCAGATATGCACAATCAGCGCGCCACTCGGCATGCCACGTCAGCATTTACAGGGTTGAAATTTAAACTTTTTTTTTACAGGGGGTAAACCAGAACTCGCCCAAATTATAGAAGGTAAAAACATATTAACCCTTAATAATATACTCCGTATTCAAAGTTTCTTTGTTGATCAAATATTCACAATGTTAAGACTAATATCCCTAAAAAAAAGACCAAGTAAAATACATGTTCCCATAGCACATCAAATAAAAAAAAATCATTATCTCCTTTAAAAAAAATAGTATATTTTTTTGACAAAAAAACTATATATTCCCTCCTTTCCTATATATATAAGCATCTATTAGATTAAAAATTTGTCCCTAAATATAGGCCCTTTTTAATATTATTAGATGCATTTATTTTTTTTCTTTAAACAAACCCCTAATCGGTACTACTATTTTATCTTCAAATATAAAATTTAAATTTAATAAACATACAAATAAAAGACATTATAATAATATTAACACACAAAATATGCACATTAAATACCTCTAGTTCAAAGGAAAAATGTGTTCCGATAATCTTGAATTTTTTAAATAGATAAGTAAAATCTGACAAAAAAATTGCTGCAAACATGAATCTAAGTCATGTTCTCCTGAACAATTTGTGTTTGGTGAGTTTATTAACCACCAAAGCTCAACTGAATTGTTTGGTTAAATGAAGATGAAATATATGACTCAGTAAAATAGTGTTTCTTTCTAAGTTAATTCAAGGAGGTTATAGTTTAAAGTTGGCCAAATACTACGTTTGATCCTTTTAGTTTGACAAAATTCTCAAGTTAGTCCTTTAAGTTTTGAAAGTTTCAATTAAGTCCTTTTAGTTTGACAGAATTTCCAAGTTAATCATTTAAGTTTCAAATAGATCATTTTAGTTGATAAACTATTTCACTGTTACCCCTGCTGTCAGTTAAGTTGTTGACTTGTATCAAAACGCTGTCTTTTAAAAATTTAAGGGTGTCAAAACGTTACGTTTAATTGTCACATATGATCATTCTAGCACTATAAATGTCGTTTAATAATGATAAAAACGCATTTGTTGTTGTAAATAGCTGTCTTTCTAGCACTATAAATGATCATTTGTGACCATTTAAACGTAACATTTTGACACCCTCGAACTTTTAAAAGACAGTATTTTGATCCAAGTCAACAACTTAACGGCTACATCAACATCAGTTAAACGGAGACTGACAACAGAGGTAACGGTGAAATAGTTTATCAACTAAAAGGACCTATTTGAAACTTAAAGGACTAACTTGGAAATTCTGTCAAACTAAAAGGACTTAATTGAAATTTTTGAAACTTAAAGGACTAACTTGGAAATTTTGTTAAACTAAAATAACCTAATTGAAACTTTCGAAACTTAAAGGACTAACTTGAAAATTTCGTCAAACTAAAATGACCAAAAATAATATTTTACTTTTAAAGTTTGTAGGTTAAAGTTTGTAGCGTACCACTTTTATCTCATTTTTATCCCTACAATCTTAATTGAAAAAATATTAACTAATACATTTTTTTTTATATCATTTCATATTTATACGCTAGAACAACCTCTAATTCTGATTTTCCAGTAACAATCAGAGTCTGAATTGAAGAGAGCTAAATTATGTACACCACTTTCTTCATCCTCCCAGAACTAATTTGTTTGCACTAAAAACATATATAATGGGCCAAAGGGGCGTTATAAAATTTTAGATACAAATATAGTTCTGCCGTTTTATTATATTTTTTGCTATTGGTTTATATACTGATTACATTAGAGTTTATTTTAAAATAAATATCAACAATTTTTTTTACAAATTCATATTTAAAATAAAAACACTCTTTGAAAAAAAAAACCTTAAATTGAACAAATAATTTACTATTGTGTTTGATATTTTGTTACAGTTAACAAACAAACAAACATGTTCACAACAAACAATTATTGTTGTGTATAACACTTGTGATAAAGATGGGGTGTTGTCATATCTCCAATGTATCCTTAATGTGGGAGTAGGATGGGACTACTCTTTATGTTCTTAGAGACTGCACTTATGCAATTCAGGTTTGGATCAGACTTGTTCCTTCAGATTGTATAACAGATTTTTTTTCCTTTGATTGCAGGGAATTGGATTTTCACAAATCTCAACAAGCGTCGAAACCGAGATCTCAACTCTAAGTGGAAGACAACTTTCATGACTACTTGCTGGTATATTTGGAAATGACGGAACAAGACAGTCTTCGAGGAAAATTTCCAGAGACCGGAGAATCCCACAAGTATCATCCAAAAGTCTACTAGTGATATTGAAGATTGTGCTCTTAATCATTTTCAAATGGATCTTTGACACATTGAAACAATATATATTGGTTGGAAATATCCTCAAGAGGGATGGATCAAACTCAATTGTGACGGAGCATGCAAAGAGAATGGAGATCGCTCGGGTTGTGGAGGCCTACTTCGGGATGCTAATGGTAGATGGATCAAAGGTTTTGTCTGCAAGATTGGCGCTTGTGATGCTCTTCATGCAGAGATGTGGGGTATGTACCTTGGTCTAGAGTTGGCCTGGAGGGACGGTATTTCTCAGCTTTGCGTTGAAAGTGATTCAAAGTTTCTAATTGACATGATAACAAATAATTGCAAGATGAATGAGACAACTTCTGTGCTCATTCGGCGTATTCAAAATATTTTGAATCGTAATTGGCGGGTTAAGGTTCATCACACTTTGAGAGAAGGCAACAGAAGTGTTGATTGGCTTGCCAACTTCAGCCTTACCATGGATTCATGGAATTTTACTATTTTGGAGACCCCTCCTAGTGAGCTCAATGGTCTCCTCTTTAATGACATCTCTGGAGCTTGTATGCCTAGAAATGTTCGTTTAATTTTTAGTTTTCTTTTTTGAACTTCGGTCCTCTTTTGTAAAAAAAAAACACTTAGTCCTCTTTTGTAAAAAAAAAACACTTGTAATAAAAAAACGCCAAGATTTTTTGGTACACACTAAAGAAACACTATTTTATTCTGCTGAGTGATGCAATATGGGTTTTTGTCTCCCTCAGAGAACATTTTTATTTGAAGATATATATGGTGTAAAAGTTGCCAATCAAATTTTATGGAGTGAGTGGTCGAGTGTCATAAATATATAGATTTGAGAAGTATTTTGTGAAGAAATATTTATTTTTAGAGGGTAAAGAAATAAATTTGAGAAGCACTATTACAAATGGCGGTCTAATATGAATCCTCTCGAATGGTGAACTTTGAATTTTATTTTATTTTAATAAAATGCTACATTTGTTCTAGTTTTTTATTAACTTTTTTTTTTACTATATGCACCCTCTAATATTATAATTTTATTTCTTCAAAAAAATATTATAATTTTAATTGTTCCATATTAGATGCACCTATATTATAATTCTGTTTTTACCATTTTACAAATGTTCAACGTGCAAATAAGATACAAGACAAAAGCAGCAAAGATGTCACGGTTCACCAATGTTACCACTATAAGGTACTATATATACAATCAAAATTATGAATGAGGACCTCTAAATTATTTTGAATGATAATTTATGTTGAAAATAGTAAATACTTTAATAGATTATCCATTTAAAGTTCATGATTGTTTATGAGGTCTATATTTGTCGGTTTCTTTACTAATAACACCAATTTTATCCTTACGTTATAGCTACAGACAAATACTGCCTACACCAAATTTTGGCTCTATATTTGAAAAATAGTTACAACCTATAATTGTCTGTATCTTAATTATTAACACCAATTTTTTCTCTATATATGGCTCTAAATATAAATTATAAAAGGAGCCATATTTTCAATGGATCAAGCACAATAGTCAATTAGTTTTTCATTCATGGCTCTGAATATGAAATTATTCAGAGCCTTTTTAATTCTCACTCTCTTCAATCTCTTCACCACGCTACTATCTGTTGAGGTTGTTTCACCTATTCTTGATGTTTCTTCACTTAATCAAAGCAGTTTTCCCACAAACTTCATTTTCGGGACAGCATCCTCAGCATACCAGGTAAAATATTATTATTTTTAATAACACGTTATAGAAAATCCGGCTGACCAGTGCCTCATTATTTCAATGAGACCTTCTTACAGATTTGAATTCAATTTCAATCGGGCCAAAGTGTAGTTTTTAATTTATGAGCATTTTAAAAAATAATAATAATAGTTTAAAGTTTTATAAATATTCAAAGTCCCACCAAGTTTTAGTTAAACCAAGGTAATTTAATTGAACAATTTGGTTGATGCCACGATATATATCATGTAGTATGAAGGTGCTGCAAAAGAAGGTGGGAGAGGAGCAAGTATATGGGACACCTACACTCATAAGTATCCAGGTATTTGATTTCTCCATCCATTTTTTTGGATTGAATTCAAGATGCATGGAAAGTGTTAAAATTAATTTTGATTTAGTAACAACTCAATGTTTTTTTTATTTTATATCAAGATTGATTTTACGACTTTGATTTAATTAAAATGTATGAAGAGTACTTTTATGATGAGTTGAAAATTATATAATATGTTTAAGTTTGACACTTTTTTCTCTAAAATAAAAATGTCCTACCATAAATAATATTAAATATTTTAATGATCATTTTTTTATGCAAAAAGATAATTTAAACAAGGTTAGTCAAACAAGATACTTGATTTCTTCTAGTCAAGAGAGGGACTATTTTTCTTTTGGGTGAAATTCTTATATTTATTTATATGCAAAAGAACGTAACAAAACTCACCTGTATTTCAAAAACAACAAAAAAAACTCTTCTATTTTCTTTATTATTATTATTATTATTTTCCTATTGGTTTATATACTAATTACAATATAATATAGGCTTAATTGCATTTTTCCCTCTATCTTTTGCCAATTGTGCTATTTTACACCCTCTTTTTTTTGAGCGATTTTGCACCCCCATCTTTTGCCAATTGTGTTTTGTTCAAAATCATTATTAAAAGAGCGGAAAGGGGACAAAAGATGGGATGCAAAATCGCTCAAAAAAAAAGAAGAGGGGGTGCAAAATCGCACAATTAACAAAAAGATAGGGGGCACAAGTGCAATTAAACACAAAGATCGGGTGCAAAATCAGAAAGGAGACAAAAAGATGGTGTGCAAAATCGCACAATTAACAAAAGATAGAGGGGAAAGTACAATTAAGCCTATTTGAAAATAATTGATCAACAAATTTAAAACAAAATCATATCTATGATAAAAAAAAAAAACGGTTACTATTGTGTTTGATGTTTTGTTATTATTTACAAACATGTTCACCACAAACCAACATTGATGGATTAAATAGGCAATTACCCTTCTGAAATTGTAAGTTTCGTCAATTACCCCCCTGAAATTAACAAAACTTCAATTACCCCTCTAAAATTGCACAACGTTAATCAATTTACCCCCTACGTCAAATTTTTCTGTTATTTAACATGACGTTTTGCAAAATACCCCCCAAACTTAAAAATTTATATTTTGTTTTCTTATCCTTGACAAATGTGGAAGAGGAGATGAAGAAATATCAATAATCACTTCTTTGGCAATCATTCTTTGTTTTATATTAGGGTTAGATATGTTTTTAATGCTTATAAAGTATATTTTTTAAATTTCGTCCCTACATACATTTCAATTTAAGTCCTTGTTTTGAAACCATTTTTTACGAAATATGTGTGTTTTTTGTCCATCAAACTAAATAGTCTCTTTAAAAGTAAAAAAGACACAAAAATTGAATAAAATTTATTCATATTGACTAACAGAAAATTGAATAAAATATATATAAATTTTTAAGTTCGGGGGTATTTTGCACATAAGTGCAAAACTTCAGGGGGTATTTGCAAAACGTCATGTTGACTAACAGAAGAATTTGATAGAGGGGTTAAATTGATTAACGTTGTGCAATTTCATGAGGGTAATTGAAGTTTTGTTAATTTCATGAGGTAATTGACGAAATTTACAATTTTAAAAGGAGTAATTGCCTATTTACTAAATATTGATGTGTATAGCACTGGTAATAAAAAAAATACGCTATGTTATTCTCCTCAATGGTGCAATATGAGTTTGCCTCTCTCTGAGAGAATATTTTAATTTGAGTATTATGTTGGAAAAGTTGCAAATCAAATTTTATGAAATTCATAACTTAATTAGATTTGAGAAGTATTTTATAAAAGAAATAGATTTGAGAAGCACTATTATATGAGACAATCTAATATGAACCTTGTTGAAAGGTGAACAATGAATTTTAATAAATTTTGCAAAAATTCCTTCAAAATAAAAGTTATTAACATAAAATTAGTGTTATCTGTTCCATATTAACCCCTATTATTCTAAATTTTTATTAACATAAAATTAGTTTTATTAAACCCTATTGTTATAATTTTATATGTTTCATATTAGATGCACCTGTGTTATAATTCTATTTTTAGCCTTTTACCAATAAAACAAATGCTTTACATGCAGAAAAGATATTAGACAAAAGCAACGGAGATGTCGCGGTTGACCAATATTACCGCTATAAGGTATTGTATTTATGATCAAAGTCATGAACGAGGACTCATGTAATATTAAGAAAACTTAAATAGGTCTTTCGTCCCTGCAAATATAGATCATTTAAATTTTCGTCCCTAAAGTTACTGATCCTTCCATTTTGTCATTGCAAATATTAATCATTTGAAAAATGATCGTAATTATATCTGATTAGTAACTTCAGGGACGAAAATTCAAATGACATATATTTGCAAGGACGCAAGACATATTTAAGCCAACCACCTCGCCCAATCATCACTTGCCACATGGGCACCACGTCGCTAATGACAGCCCACCTCAACAAAAAAACTTAATTAGGACCAAAAGTCAAATGATTAAATTTTGCAGTGGTAGATTGAAAGGATTAGTAACTTCATGGACGAAAATTCAAATGGTCTAATTTGCAGGGACGAAAGACCTATTTAAACCTATTAAGAATAATGATTAATGTTGAAAATTGTGAATAGTTTAAGAGATTATCATTTAAAGTTCATGATTGTTTGTGAGATCTAGCTCAAATGTCAATGTTTATATTGCTAGACTAGAGACATTCATCCGGGTTTGAATCTGGCATCTCACAGTTGTATGTGTGATACAAAAAATAATAGTCAATATTATTAAAAAAAATCCAGGTGATGATACGAAATCGACTAAAATACCAAATATAATATATTTTTTACTTAATGAGAATTAATTAATCCATAAAACCTTTCATAAGATACAAAACTAGTAAAGTAATTATTATAAAGATAATGAGATTCAATGGAGAAAAATCAAATTCAATGTCCCCCTGCAATTGGTTACTATTTTTTATTATAATATCTATTTTGTTTTGTAGAATAAAATGATAGTATGTTATTTCAAAAAAAAAAAATGGAACTAGTACGTTATACACTTAAATATCGCAGGAAGATGTTGGCAGTATGAGGAATATGAATTTGGATGCTTACAGATTCTCGATCTCTTGGTCTAGAATCCTCCCAAGTGAGTTAAACTTAAACGACTAACTCCTAGTTAATTTTACCTAATTAAGTTGACGTTTCCCATTTTTTCTTTCAATTTTGTTAAACTATCAATAGAAGGAAAACTTAATGGAGGTATAAACCAAGAAGGAGTCAAATATTACAACAACCTTATCAATGAGTTGTTGGCTAATGGTTAGTTCATACTTAGTTTACTTGAATTTTAATTAAACTACTACACGTGTTAACATTTCAAACAACATTAAATGTAAACAATTATTTGAATATGAATATTGTAGGTTTACAACCATTCGTAACTCTATTTCATTGGGATTTACCTCAAGCTTTAGAGGACGAGTATGGCGGCTTCTTAAGCCCGCTCATTGTGTAAGTGATACAAAAGTACCTAAATCATATTTACATAAATATTAGTAAGGTGTTTATTTTTCATGTTATTTATCTATAATAACTTTGTATATGAAGATCATAATTAGGCTAGTTTTGTATTTGGACCAAATTGTATATTTACCAATCAAAAAGCAACAATACTAAGCATTAATATCATAATACATGGCTTATTTTTAGAAATGATTTTCAAGACTATGCGGAACTTTGTTTCAAAGAGTTTGGAGATAGGGTGAAGTATTGGATTACTTTCAATGAGCCATACTCTTTCAGCGTTTCTTCCTATGCATTAGGGATCTTTCCACCTGGTCGATGTTCTAAATGGTTTAGTTCAAATTGCACTGGTGGTGATTCTGAAAAAGAGCCTTACATTGCTTCGCATCACCAATTACTCGCTCATGCCGCAGTTGCCCATGTGTACAAGAAGTATCAGGTTTGTTATAAGTTAGATAAGAACTTAATTTAAAGTTCAAGATACCTAATAACCAAAAAATGATCTATATATAGGAATCTCAAAAGGGTGTGATAGGCATAACCTTGGTGTCTAGTTGGTTCATTCCACTTTCTGATAACAAACTCGATCAAAAAGCTGCTGAACGAGGACTAGACTTCATGTTTGGATGGTAAGTACTTAACTCTACACTTGAATACTAGTTGGATATTAATTAGAATTAGTTTAATTTTTTTAAATAAGTTAGAACTTAGTGGTGATTTGTTGTTTTTTTAATAAGCAAATGGAGTATGTTCTATTAATGAGAACCACCCTTACTCCTATCAAAAGGTGATCTCTTTATCAAGGAGTCGCTCCTGGTTTCCCATGTTGTCGACCTTCTTGGATTTGTACCTACCGGTGACCCCAAAACTGAAACGGTACTTTATCAAAGGTGCAAAACAAGAAGTTTGAAGCAACTTTCATGAAATGTTAGTTGTTAGTTAGTTATATTAGTTACTCCAAGATCACAATAAAAAGCGATCATTTGTGCATTCATTTGAAATCATCATAATACCAATTTCGAAACCGATCCATCTTTCTAGCATTCTCTATAATTGTTCGTGAGATTGTTTTTATTTTTTCTATTTGTAACAATGATTACAGGTATATGGAACCATTAACAACAGGGAAATATCCTCAAAGCATGCGTTCTCTTGTTGGAAAACGATTGCCAGAGTTCTCTAAAGAGCAAGCAAGACTACTTAAAGGGTCATTTGATTTCCTTGGACTAAATTATTATACATCTGTCTATGCTAACGATGCACCACAACTAAGAAATGGTAGACTCAGTTACTTCACTGATTCTAATGCCAATTTCACAAGTAAGGATGTCCTTATTTATTGATCGTTCTGTCTATTAATGAATATTTTTGAATTTGATGATAAAATTATATCTTTTATTTTTGTGATGGAAGCTGAGCGCAATGGTATTCCAATAGGTCCAAGGGTACGTATACCATAAAATATTATAGCTTTATAATTTTTTAAGTGTATATATATATTTAGGTTATGTTTGCAATTATCTTTGTGCAGGCAGCTTCACCTTGGTTATATGTTTATCCTAAAGGAATTCAAGAATTGTTGCTCTATGTCAAGAAAGTGTACAACAATCCTTTGATTTACATCACCGAAAATGGTAAACACACTTAACTTCATATTGTTTATTCCGGAATATTATTGTAGAGTTAATAGGCTTTTATCCCTGCCATTTGGGGGTATTTTGGTTTAGCCCCTATAAAAAAGAGATCCCCCCTATAAAATAAAGATTCTTTGGTTTACCCCCCTAATGACATTTGATTGGATAAATGAGATGACGTGGCTTGCTAACTGTGTATTTATTTTTTCATTTTTTTTAATTTTCACGTGGCACACATAATAATTCTTTTTACAAAAAAATAAGAATAAAGATGTGAAATACCTAAAGCACCCCTAATGCTTAAAAAAAAGAAATTTTTTCAGATATTATAAAAAAATTGAAAAAAAAATAATATTATCTCAACTTTGAAAATTAAGTTCCATAATTTTTTTTTTAAAATACATGGACTTTTTTTCTAATTTGTTAATTTTGATTCAAAATATTTTGTAAAAATTATGGAATAAAATTTTCAAAAAAAAAATCTGAATTTTTCTATATTTAATTTTTTCGAAAAAAATCTGAAATTAAGATTTTGACAATTAAAATAAAATAGAATTTTCAGATTATATATTTTTTCATATTATAATTGGAATTCAAAGAAAAAAAATCCAGATTTTAAAAATTAAAATATTTTACAGAATTTTTATTTTTTTAAAAAATTATTTCATAAAAAAACTGAATTTTTTTAATTAATTTCGATTTTGTTTTCTATTTTCATTTTTTTATTTTGATAATTCAATATCTCTTCTCTTTTCTCTTCTTCTTCCCAACAACATTCTTCATCTTTTCATCAAACTTAATCCCCAAGTTTTTACCTTTATCTCATCTTCTCTTTCAAGAACACAACACAACTAACATCACACAACAAAAACAAGAATAACTCACAACAACAACAAACACAAATCCAGAAATACAAATGCTCATTTCCTCTTAAATCGCAGCAACAACAACACCAACAACAACAAGAAGAACATAGAGAAGAAAGGTTTTTATGTTGATGATGTGGGAAAAACATAGATCTTGAAAATGGGTTTCAATAAAAAAGAGAAGAGAGAAGAGAATAGGAAGGAGGAAGAGAAGAGAGGAAGGAGGAAAAGGAGAAGAAAAGAAAATATTTTTTTAATATTTTTAATTTATGAGATTAAGTTTTTAATAAAAGAAATTCAAATGGAACAAAAAAAAAATTGGAAAAGAAATTTAAAAAGCCACGTCAGCGTGCCACCTCTTTAATTAGAGCACATTCAGCATGCCACGTTATCTCATTAATCCAGTCATATGGCTTGGATGGTGTGAACTTAAGAATCTTCATTTTTCAAGGGGGAATCTCCAAGTCTTTTTTCCGTAGGGTAATATCAAAATGCTCTCAAATGACAGAGGGGGTAAAAACCTATTTTTATTTTGATATTTTTATCTAACATATATATGATCAAAATCTTTTTTGAAAATTTAATTTTTAGGTATTGATGAGTTCAACGATCCAACACTATCACTAGAGGAAGCCCTTATA
This sequence comes from Medicago arabica, assembly GCA_946800305.1. Lineage (NCBI taxonomy): Eukaryota > Viridiplantae > Streptophyta > Magnoliopsida > Fabales > Fabaceae > Medicago > Medicago arabica. The sequence goes on from OX326971.1 coordinate 54,296,123, forward strand.
GACACTTATAGAATCGATTATTTCCATCGTCATCTCTATTATGTTCGATCTGCAATCAAGTAAGTGAATAATATTTATATATTTAATTTTTTAGATTAGTTTTCTTAAGGGTTTCTTAGAGTGGCTATATATTATAATATTTAAAGTATAGTTGTTTTCTCATACATGATTTATTTTATTTTTTATTAGGAACGGCGTAAATATAAAAGGATATTTTGCATGGTCGTTTCTCGACAATTTCGAATGGATATCAGGTTATGCAATGCGATTTGGCATGAATTTTGTGGATTACAAAAATGGTTTGAAAAGACACCAAAAGTTGTCTGCAAAGTGGTTTACGAATTTTCTCAAAAGATATTAAATTTTATATACTCGATGTTTCCGATAATTAAGAATGTAATGAAACATATCAATCAAGTTTAATTTTAATTAGTAATGTGGTCGTTCATTCTTAAACTTATTTTTTTATCCAATTAACCAGGTTATACTTTCACCCTTAAGTTGAATAGGTGGGAAATTTGGAGTTTGAACTCCGACCCCTGCATATGACAATGTATTATCCATATTAATTGAGTTATGTTCACGATGACCTTATATTTATAACTTTATTGTCTAATAATAAAATAATATAGCGACATATGCAACTTCACTTATGCAAACTGAGATGGAAACATAATGTTATCAACAATAAATCAATTAAGGAGATCTTTTAAATTGAAAATAGTGATTGAAATTATATTAATGTAATAATAATCAATCATTACTTTGTTGAAAAGTTTGTGAAGCAGAAACAAGAAAAAGATTAATAATGTACGACTAACAAGATATGATGACACCACATTTCTATCATAAATTTTAATGATTTGGATCTTCTCCCACGAAAATTTTATACATCTTTTTTTCCACATCATTTTTATTCTCTCCTAATTACCTGCTCATTTTTTCTTATCATCTTTATTCATTCACTTACATTTTTTTTTTGTTGGATGCATCGTGAATATGAAACGCATCTTCTATATATCAAACAAAGAACATGTTTAGAATCGATGTGGGACTACTGTTAATTTACACTTGAGTAACAACAATCTTTCCATCAAGTGTGAATATATCACATCACTATAATTAGCCCAAATACCATGAACCCACTTTTGCTCCCTTACCAAACCGAACTAAGGCTTTGATACCACTTGTTAGGGAGTTCGAGCGACAGAAGCAACAATGAATTTATGATGTAGTATTAACAAAAGATTATGACACCACATCCAAACCTAAAACCTTAAGATGTAAATATGAGTATGAAATGTTTAATGTTGGATATATAAGAGATATGGATGACACGTCATTAAATGTAACTTAACATACATTTTGAGAAGTACCGTTGAATCACCAAAGAAAAGAACATAAGAGGCCAAAATCGCTCAAAAATTAAGTGGAAGACCAAAATCGTATAATTGTAATACTTTGAAAGTCAAAAGTGCAATTAAGTAAAATAAAATAAAAATATGGTTATAAGTTGTTGTTTCTTCTTCCTTTAGTTTAACCTCTAATTTTGTCATCAAAGAGGAATTGTGTCTCACGAAAGATGAAAAAGAATTAATGTGCAATATATTTTTTATTTTTACACAATTAACATTAAAATGGAAAGACTTGTTCTCCTAATTTCAGGAAAATGAAGCTTTGGTCCCCTTTTTCTAAAAAAACCAGTTTTTGGTCCCCCTATTTTTCTCTTCTCAAAATTTTAATACATCATTACATATTTTGATCATTTTTTTTATAATTTTCCCTATTAATTTATAACATGAAAACAACATATCTATGTTAGCAAAAAATTATGTCTAATAAATGTTGCCACTTCATAAATTAATAACAATATTCTGGAAAAAAAAAAGTAGAATAGTGGAACCAAAAAACTTGTTTTTGAAATAGGAAGACATAAACTTATTTTCTTAAAATTTGAAAATGACACAATGGTTTAAAATTTGATCAAAGCGAAATTTAATTTAATTTACTTGTTTTATTAATTACTTTTCAGAAGTGTTGAACGGTTGTTCCAGCTCTTCAAGCGTGATTTCTTCATGTTTGGGTGTCCTTCATCTCGCCACTGCGACCATACGTTTCTTGTTCAGGTTTACATCCCATATTTTATCTCTTTTGCCTTTGATAGAAACTCTAATCAACTCTATTTTTTTTCCTTGTTTGGAATTTATTTACATTGATAACTCTCATCAACTCCATTCACATACTCCAACCAGCTGTATGTTGCCTTTTCCCTCTAAAGCACACACAAATGTGTCACTCCCCTTGGTAAGTTTGAAGTTATCTCACAAGTGTTAATTGCTGGATAAATGATTGAAGAATATTTGGAGATGTTAAGTAGAAGCTACATATGAGTATTGAAGAAGGGGAATGATATGAAAATTGTAGAAATGTGGAAGGAGGGACATATGATTCGCGAAACAGTGAATTCTGTCTAGGTTGGAGTGTTTTTGTTGATAATTTTTTATAGTGTTTTTCTTTGATTGGGTTGGATAAAAAAATGGGATAAAATTTGTATTTATTATTTTTAACGTTAAAGTTTACTTTTGGCCCCTTATATTTTCTAATTATGTGATTTTGAACCCCTAATAAAAATTGACGAATCTCACTTAATTGAGTGGCATGTCATGTGTGTAATTACCTATTAAAAAAAAAACCATGTGTATTATCTGGTGAATTAAAAAAAATCAAAAATAGAAAAGAGAAAAAAAAGGAAGGACACGTGAGGATTCTCTCTCCCGACAACACAAGCCACTAACACCACCTTCAAATCACTTCTTCTTCTTCCTCTGGATTTCAACCTCAAAATCAATTCATTTCAGATCTATTCTTTTCACTTAATCCTCTGGTAAATTCAAGGGCCAAGGTCGAGTCTATGGCTATTTTTCTACTTCGACACCTTTAAATTCCATTTCTATCCATTGCCCTTCTCCCTCTCCCTCTAATAACCCTAATCCCAAACCCACTTCACCAATCGCTTCATGTCATAGCAAAATTGACAAAAATGCAAACCTGAAGATGTGTTTGATTCATTGCTTACTTCATTTCAAAGATCTCAAAAAACACAAAGAAATCTTCTTCTCTCCTTTCTCACACACTCTTTTTCATCATGATACATCCACAAAAAAGACATAGAAATCCAGAAGAAGAAAAATCCAAGGTCCTAATGCCTTATCTAAATAACGAATTGCATTCTTTTTCCTCAAAATCATTTTAACTTACCCATTTCGTCGAACAATTGGTGTGCAAATTCTTTTTCCCCAAATCAAAGCCATTATTGTTACCTTTTTCTTAAATTTTTTGTGCATATTCGAATTCTTGAACCGAGAATTCAGGTCAATTGGATGATCAAGCAGTGGTTGTTGTTGCGTGGTTTTACTAGGAATGGAAATAGTTTCATATGGAGGAAGAGTGATGGTGTGTAGCTTCAAAAGCATTGGTGTTTTAGATTTACTAACACGAAACAAGATTATAAGATTTAACAACAGTTTTACTTAAAAAACATTCCTATGATTTTAGGGTTCAATCGTTTGACAAGCTTTACTCAGTGTTTTTTTAGCCTGGATGGTAATGATGATTTGCAGAAGATGGAGAGAATAGAGGTGGCGGTGGGTGTATTAATCTCTACATTTTTCTCCTCTCTATGTAGATAGTAAATAAAAAGAAATTGGGATTTTTTTTTTTGGTTTGATGAAGTTGTTGTGTTCGATGAAGTTGCAAGTTATGAAGATGAAGGAGAAGCTAATTAATAAAGTTGTTAAGTTTGTTTATTAGAATTTTCATGTTAACCTTCCTTTTTTATTTTCATATTTTTTTTAATTCAAAAATTAAACAGGTGGTTTTTTTAAATAGATGATTGCACGTCTGGCACACCACTCAGTTAACCGAGCTGCCACGTCAACGTTGATTGGTCAAAATGGACAGAATGACTAATATATCAAAGGGTGCAATGTTGAAAAAAAGGGTTTTGTACAAGCCTATGAAGTTTTGATGATAACATGTTTGAAAATATAATTGTGTATGTTGATGCTCAGAAAATAGTTGTTTATTTTCCAATACATGCAAAGTGCAAGTATGCATTGGCGTAACAAGTAATAAAGAGTAAGTAGCGTATTGATCCCACGAGGATTGGAGTGCATAGATTTTAAGTATTTCTAAATGATAAGGTTAGTTATTTAAGACCCAATGTGACAAATAGCAAAGATAATATTTTAAGGTTCTAAAGTAAAATGCATAAGTAAATATAGAGAGTTAAAGTTTGGTACGACTTCCATGGAAAAAATGCAGAGAGTTATAGCTTCAAATAGCTTCATGGCAACCTAGTGGCCCTTGGAGTCTTTTGACTCAGCCATCCTGTTAAGAATGTGAAGATACTTCTACCGGGGAACAATCACAATTCTTAACATGCAACATTACTAGGTTAGATCAATCATCAATAGCTTTAAAATGACGACATAGACTGAGTCGTGACCTATGACATGAGTTCTAGTTAGATCTCAACGCTTTCAGGCTCTTCCAAGATATAGTTTTTGTTCAAAATAGTATCTCTTGTTCCCATCACCTCTCGGTACTTAGCAACATAACTCACATCAAACAAACATTTCTTATTCGCATGTCCTCTCGGTCTCAAGGAACTGTAGCATCAAAAATAAAAGTGGTCAAATTTTACTTCTAAAGAGTTGGCAATGAAACATTTTGTTTGAAAGAATCTTTGTAACAAACTGAAATTGAAAACATAATTATCACCTAATCATTCCTTAACCACAAAAGTGGTTTAGCTCATAATGAACATAAACACAAAAATATAAATGGAGAAGATAATAAATAAAAACATAATTGCATAAATTAATAGATAAGACTAGAGTTCGCAAAAGGGAAATTGCAATCTTTTGAGGATGAAGGTGAATCTTTGCACACTCACTCTAAAACTCTAAGACTTAGCTACTATGTTTTTTTGTATGAAATGGATGAAGGTATGAGATAAAGAAGAATGATTTAAATCTCTAAGTTGGTCTAGAGTTGATTGGAGGCTATTGTCTCCAACCTTTATGCTATAGCTCCAGACTCCTTTCTAGCGCTACAACTTCTTACATCGTTAGCATGCTTCCTAGCGTTATATCCTTGAACATCTTCATACGACTTTTCGTTTAAACCAACACCAGAAAATATAAAAGGTTTCTAAATATCAAACAAAAAAACTGAAATAAAAGATTCTTAAAACAATAAAAGACTAATTAAACAAAATAAAGGCTAAATATATTTTGCATGCACTCGAAGATCACATATAGTGGGAGATAAAGGCAAGGTAATAACCGACATATTTGTCTTCTTCTGACCACGTGTAGAAATTAACAAAAAAATTCAAGGACAAAGAGAATATAACAAATCATTCTATTAGAAGCAAAGGAATTTCAAATTACTACTCAACGACATTATCCATTTGAGGAAAAGATTCAACGTCGCTGATTTAACTTCTCAAGGACTAATTCGATGCGCTAACACTTATTCAACAACGACTCTCGTATTTTCTCCTATATAAGGACCCGAGCAGTTGAAGAAAAACAACAAGACTTATGTAGTTTTACTAGTGCCCTTACTCTGTCAAATATATAGCACACAATCACTTAAAGAAATTCTTAAAAACTTTTATATATTATAATTTCTTAAGTATCAGAAGTCATCTAAACGTAAAATTCTTACACCTCTGATTGCATATCAAGTTTAAACAACAATCTTTTTTATTTGATTAAACTTAGATTGTAGAAGTCTTTTTTTTTTGTGTGGTTGAGCAAAGGGAGTCTTTTACTTATGTGTTTGATCAAACTATAATCTTGTGTGATTATAGTGAAAATCCGTTAGAAGTGCAAGGGGACTGTACTACTTTTGGCTTATGGGAGGGACCAGTATAATTTGTTCGTGCCGTCTCTCTCTCTCTCTCTCTCTCTCTCTCTCTCTCGTAATGACTTCACGCGACTCTTCACACATTTGTCTCCTGACGCAACACCATGCATGACCTCAACTAAACATAGCACAACTGAACAAACAAGTGAAATTCGACAAGTAAGAGCGCCTAGTGTGTTTGTTTTTTTTATTTATTTATCAAGTAGCTTAGTGGTTGGTTACACATTTTAAATATGAAGAAGTTAGGAGTCCAGGGTTCAAACCACGACTCCTGCATAATATTGTCATTGCAACTACCAACTGAGTTGTGCTTATCAATTTTACATTGATGTAAAAGTAAATTACACCCCCTCCCCTAAGAGAAGCTTGAATTGTAGTCATCCTCTCCCTTGAAAAGTAAAATGCTAGAGTAAATTATACTTCCTCCCATATGAAATGTTTATTACAACCTCTCCCTTACTAACTTTAATCCTTTTAAGATAAATAAATATCTTTATGATGTCTACTAACTTTGAGCCACCATTTGAGAAAAAAAAAACTAATTTCTTTAGATGCACCACACTTTAATTAAACTAGCATTTAATACCTAATTACCATACAACAATCCAACCTTAAGAGAGCTTCGATGACACATATTTTATGAGTCACGACACCTCCTAACTTGAACTATTGCCTATCCTCTAGTAATGATTGAAAATAGGGTTAATAGTGCTTTAGCCCGTGTAATCTATGATACTTTTGAATTTACCCCATGTAATTTTTTTTTTGGATTCGGTCCTTGTAAAATAAAGATTCCTCACAATTGCCTTTTATGCCCTTTGACTCAGCAGAATCTATGATGTGGCACTGACATGACATATATTTTTTTATAATTTTCATTTATTTTTCGCATGGAACGCGTGAAAATCATTTAACACGCCATTTAACGCATGCAAAATAAATCTGAATTTTTAAATTTACGAAAAAAATTTGATTTTTTTTTTCTTTCTGATTTTTTTGATTTTTAAAAAATAATTTTTAGATTTTTTAAATTGTTTTTTTTATCTTTTTTAAAATTAAATATGATGTGTTAAATGATTTTCACGCGTGGCATGCAAAAAGAAAATGAAAATTAAAAAAAATGTCATGTCAATGACACGTCGTAGATTCTGCTGAGTCAAAGGGTATATAAAGCAATTGTGAAGAATCTTTATTTTACAATGACTAAATCAAATTTTGCTCACAGAAGACCAACTCAAAAGTACTCTATATTACAAAGGGATAAAACACTATTAATCTTAAAAAATAATCATAATAAACATGTTTTATGACAACACATTTAGAAGTCATGTATTCAAAATCAGACCGTATTAAAAAATTTGCACATCCATGTAGTTAACCTTACAATGAGAGCTATTCTAGTGGTTAGAGAAGGTCTTCCTAAGATAATTGGAACTTCCAGCTGATGATGAAATCCACTGGAAGGACAAATTTGTCCACCCTTATGATGAACACATATTCAATCAACAAATTGACATGTCAGCAAGCTGAAGTTGCTTCCTCGATACCAAACCTGTAAAATATGAGACTAATACTAGCCCATAAATTGCATGAATGGCACCTTAGAATTGTGAAACTCCATGTATAATTTTATATTTTATATATGAGCACAATTCGAAGGTTTTGTATCTAAATTATTGTTTGAACTTCATTTCTCATTTTAAAATTCTTCAGCATAATTTTAAAATCTTTGAATTGAATCAAACTAATTATTACAATGAGAAATCATATACTGAGATTAGTACAATTAAGAAAGAAAAAAAATTTGACAAAATTAAACTATATTCATTCAAATTGATAGAGTACATGGATACAATGAAAATTTGCTAAAAACAAAAATGATTAATCTCTGAACAAACTCACAACATCCATATTGATTTGACCTGCACTGGATGTGAAAATCACTTATTTCAATAAAAGGGAAATAGAAAAATGAGTTAGCAGAATGATTTTGGGTCAAAAATTGACCATAAATCTCCCCTCTTTCGTGGACGACCTCTTTCATGGACGAAGTAAAAGAAGTTAGGGTTTTGACGACGGCTCACAAGAAAGAAGCACCAGAAGAGCGAGGGATTATGATGAGGTTAGTACAATTAAGATTAAATATTGGAATTCTTCTATGAATTAAGCTTACAAATTCAAGTGTTATTCAGTAAAATATATTGAGTAAAATTCTTCTGATCTCAATTTATGTTTTGTTGTTAAGAATTATAGTTAAAGATTAGTACAATTAAGCTTACAAATTCAAGTGTTTAATGTTTAATATTTTGAGTAAAAAAAAATCCATTAGTACACAATTTACGAACAAAAAAAATTAGGGTCTTTTGCTCATCAAGATATAAATAGCCACGTGGCAAAATATTGAGCACTAGATTTATCGTACGGACAATAAGTCTTCAAAATCATATTGTCGTTTACTACGAAGTAACAAAGTCCAACTTACGAGACATACACTTTTCCGCAATTTCAGTTTCAGTTCTGAGAAATTAATGTCAATTTCAGTCTTAGTACTGTGATTGAGCTCAACACCACCAACAACAAAGAGAGAGTGAGTTCACCATTTTGCTTTGTACTTTCCATTTCCTCAGATTTTTCCACTTTTATAGAACATGCATGTACTATGTTAATGTCCGAAACCATGATGCATGTCTTTAAATAAAAATTCCTTTTTTATCCTTTTTGTTTTTTTGTTGTATGTTGACAGGTGAAACTATATACATTCATTGGAATTGTGGAATTTGGTGGGTGAAATTAGCAGATGGGTGTATCAGATGTGTGTCCTACTGTGGATGCAATTAGGGCATTTCTTGAACATTTGGTTGATCCAATGCTGGTAGAAAAACCATCTATTCTGGATGATCCTCCACTATCACAACAGCAGAAAGTTGCAAAACAGGTTTTTTTATTTATCTTGAAACTTTTGTTATGGAAATTTAAAGTTTGATTAACATCTAGGTGATTATTGGTAGAGTTAAATCATATTTAGTTAGTTTGTTAATAATTAGATTGTGGTCAATTTCTGTGGACTAGTTCATATAGAGCAAGCTTTGCTTTGGGCCCCGATAGTGCTCGGTGGGATTGGTCCCCTCGGACCGGAAATCGAGTTTTCAAAAGATAAATAAATAAATAAATAAAAATAATTAATCTGAGTTAGTTAGTTTGTTATTAGGTTTTAGTTGTGAGTTGTTAGAGTAGTTCGGTGTATATTTAAGGAAAAATTGCATGCGTGGTCTTTAAGTTTAACCTTCATTTCATATTGATCCTTTAAGTTTAATTTTTTCCGAATTGGTTCTTTATGATACATTTTGTTTGCACAGTTGGCCTTTAAGTTATCTTGCCGTTGCATTGCAGTCATTGTTTTAGGTTTGTAAATTTTAATCATTCGTTCTAAATGAAGACATTGTTGGAAACAATGAGATACTTTGGTTTTAAAGTTTTTGGATTTGAGAATTTAGATTTAAGTAAGAATAAGTGAGAGGAGAATGGATTTGGACATATTCGACATGTCTAAATAAATTTTCTCGATATCAAAATGTCAAACCTGCTTTATTTTAACAGAATTTGTTAAAAAAGGCTAGAAGTGAGCGTACAACGTAACATAAAAGACCATGTCGGGAAAATAAAAACTTAAAGGACCAATCCGGGAAAAAGGTCAGAGTTAAAGGACTGCAGATGTAGTTTTGTTAGTGTGTAGGTTTTTTTCTTTTTCGACGCAACTAGCGTGCAGTTAGTACTATATTTAGATGTGATGTAAAGTGTAAGATACACAAGTCTCACAAGTGAATCATTTGAGAAATATAGTTTACAATTTTAGTTTTTCCTCTTTTTAAGTGTTTTAACTCTCAAAGTGTGTTCATTCTTATTATAGTTACAACAATGATTTGGAACTGATTTTAGTTGGCCCTTTTGGATCATGTTTTGCCACATATGCCAATGTAGATGAAAAGTGTTGTGATATTGATAATATCTTATCACCAACTATTCTTATGTTCTTTTAATGAGGCATTTCACATGATATCTCTGAGTTAGGGGTTGTGTAGCAGTAAATTGGATTTCATGTCTCAATTAAGAGGAGTCATGAAAAGAACAGGCTCAGAATCTCGATCAATTCCTTTTTCAAATCCTGCGGCAGCTGCACGAGCTCTTCCCGCGTGCCATAAATGACCTACGAATAGGAAGAATCCTAGAACAAAATGAGAAGTAGCTAACCAACTTCTCGGATTCATAAATAAACCGAATCGCCTTTTTCATATTATTTACAAAAATTATCTTTTGAACTTTTGGGGCTAGTATCCTTCTGGTATGTTTGAGTTTGTTTCAATGCAATTCTTAAAAAAAACAAAAAACGAAGTTCCTATTTGATTTTAAAGTTCAAGAACCACTAGTATTAAGTTGCATGATTATGGTGTAGGTGCATGCTGTTGTGTTGCTGTACAACTATTACCACAGAAAACAGAATCCAGAGCTAGAATTTGTGGCATTTAGTCAATTTTGCAAGTTGATTGTGGATCTAAGACCAGCGTTGTTACCGTATACGAAATTCACACAGAAGCCTGTTGACCTTGTTGATGTGGAGCAGCAGTTGTCATTAACAGAAAAAGCAATCGTGAGTTCCTATGATATATGTACACTTTTAGACGCGTCAAGAAGTGTTCCTAATTTAGTGGGATGGCCCATTTCAAAAGTTGCCATCCTTTTGGTCGATAGTAAGACGGAGAACTGCTTCTTGCATTTTGGTTCTATCACTGAGGGAGTACGGTCATTGATTGAAAAAGAAGTGGATACTTCCAATAAAATTTCTGAAGTTACCACCTCCAATAAAATTTCTGAAGTTACAAGTGAAATCAAAACATACAAAAAAAGAAGAGTTGTTAAGAAGCCTTCGAGAAACGGATCAAATGTTGATGAAGATCGAATTTTGCAAGCTGGATATTCTGCTGTTAAGGAAGCTGCGGGTAATTATCCTTCTTCTACATAAAGATTGCCAATATCTATTGTTAGCAACTATAGTACTTCATTTTTCCAATTTATTTAACCTAGTGAAGATGTCCACATGACAATACGAAATATCATGCTGTATACTTTACGTTATCCATATATTTTGAGGTTAATATCAGAACATACTTTGTTCGTCCTTACTTTCTGTATAGTATATTGTTTTTTTGCTCTATTAAATTGTTCTTGTAGCATTTTCTGTTTTGAGTTCATATATCATTATTTCTTAATTTATTTTTTAACAGAAGTTTTTTTTTCTTAAAAGCCGAATATTATTCTGGTATCAATATTTCTTATTTCCCTTATGAACAGGTGTCAATAGTATTGACATCATGCTTTTGGAAAGTTACACTGTGTATTCCCATAGCAAAGAAAAGACAGCTTCACGCTTTTATATAATGAAGTGCTCACAGTCGATCAATGAGGGATTTTTTCAAGTTCCTATCAAAGATTTAATTGAAAGGTTTGTTACAATTGGTATGGTTTTCCTATTGGCTGATCATTCAGGTCTCAAGGGTGAATTGCATAACTGTGTCCAGTTTTTCCATTGATACGAAGAAAAGGTTTCCTTTTTGTTTCATCCATTCAGTTGGATTAATTTTCCGTTGTCCGAAGAAAAGTCAAATATAATTTGTTTGCATACCAAGAATTGTCTTCACTTCTATATCTAGTTATAAACCTTTTTTTATGAATCTGTACATGTTGACTTATAAACTTCCATTTTGATAGTCATTTTATATCTGATTGTTCACAAACTTGTGTCTGCTTCTCTATGACATTTTATATCTCATCTTTGGATAGCGTCCGGGGTCCTTTGGTCAAAAGAAGTTCTGGCAGTTGGACGATCACCTCAGTTGTCGAGTACTTCCACATGCTTCCATATTCCAAAATAATCTCAGAATGGATTTCTAGGTTGGTATAATTCTTCATTCTCTTTTTCTGATGCCCATTTAGATTGATTTACAATAATGAATTCTGACCTCATAATTAAAGCCTTGGAAACATATTATAGATTTCCTTAAATTATTTCTCATTTCCGTTTTATGTTTTTTTGCACATCTTTCCATAAGATAATGATGGCTATTTGCATATTATGTTCTTTGTAGAGAAACATTCTCAAATAGTTTGCAAGATTCAAAGCTGGCTGAGAAACAATTCCCAAAGCTTGAAGTTACAGAATCACATACAAGTAGTGAGGCCCTGTCTGTTGGTCTTGATAACAACCCATGCAGCGAAACTATTGTAGCTCTTAATCAGAAGCAACTCACGAAGCTTGAAGTTAAAGAAATGCATGTAAGTAGCGAGGGCATGTCTGCTGGTCTTGATAACAAGTTATGCAGTGATACTATTGTAACTCTTAATCAGAAAGAGAAGAACGGCTGTGGTACAATTACACAGTGTGGTTCTATCAAGAAAGACCAGGATATGGATGTGGATAACTCTTCAAAAAAGAAAACAAATCTTGAAGTTACAGAATCACATGTAAGTAGCGAGGGCATGTCTGTTGGTTTTGATAACAAGCCATGCAGTGATACTATTGCAGCTCTTAATCAGAAAGAGAACAACGGTTGTGGTACAATTACACGGCGTGGTTCTGTCAAGGAAGACAAGGTTATGGATGTGGACAACTCTTCAAGAAAGAAAATAAATCTTGAAGTTACAGAATCACATGTAAGTAGCGAAGGCATGCCTGTGGGTCTTGATAACAAGCCATGCAGTGATACTACTGCAGCTCTTAATCAGAAAGAGAACAACGGCTGCGGTACAATTACACGGTGTGGTTCTGTCAAGGAAGACAAGGATATGGATGTGGACAACTCTTCAAGAAAAAAAACAAATCTTGAAGTTACAGAATCACATGTAAGTAGTGAGGGCATGTCTGTTAGTCTTGATAACAAGCCATGCGCTGATACTATTGCAGCTCTTAATCAGAAAGAAAACAACGGTTGCGGTAAAATTACACTGTGTGGTTCTGTCAAGAAAGACCAGGATATGGACGTGGATAACTCTTCAAGAAAGAAAACAAATCTTGAAGTTACAGAATCACATATAAGTAGTGAGGGCATGTCTATTGGTCTTGATAACAAACCATGCAGTGATACTATTGTAGCTCTTAATCAAAAAGAGAACAGCGGTTGCGGTAAAATTACACAGTGTAGTTCTGTCAAGGAAGACCAGGATATGGATGTCGACAACTCTTCAGCTTTTCCATCTAAACTCAAAGAAGAATGCCAGAAGCATATTGCCAATACTTTACAAGTTAGTCAAGATCAAAAGATAGAAAATTCATCCGTGCAACATCACTCAAATGAATGTACAAGACCTAGCGAGGTTTGAAGTTTATCTTTTCTCAAAATACTATTGTAGATGTTTTGTATTAAATTAAGTAAACTCTTCCCGGTGGAGTCTATAGGACTGCTAGAGTTTACATAGAGTCTAGACTCGAGTTTTTACTATTTCCTTTGCTGTTAAGATGGACTTTTCTTAAAAAATCAGTTTTGAGGCTTTTCTAATATATATCATCTCCCTTCTAACTACATGCCATTGGGTTGGCAGGCTGAGAAGGTTGTTTCAACAACGATGCACATTACTGACGGTGGAATCAAAGATGAATCTGCTTTTGATAAGATTTGTGTCGATGCCACTGTTGAAAACGAATCCATAGATAAATGTACACTGATTGCAGATAATTTCAACACAGATTTTGAGAAAGCTCGAAGTTTCGTAGCTTCGAAGGGGAAGATGGGTCGATCTGATGTGTGTCCTACTGTGGATGCAGTTAGGGCATTCGTTGAACACTTGGTTGATCCAATGCTGCCAGCAAAGGCTTCTATCCGTGATGCTCCTCCAATATCTCAACAGCAGAAAGTTGCAAAACAGGTTTCTTCATTCATCTTTCTTGACCCTTTTGTTATAGCAATCCAAAGATTAACACCTAGGTCATTATTTGGAACTGGTTTGATTTAGACAATTATTTTGTTTGATATTGATATTATTCTCTGCCTGGAGTGTTATGGATCAATAACAGTATTTGCAACCAATAAGAACAACCAAAACCGTTGACATAAGAATGCAACTAACCAACCAACCAAAACCAGAAAATAAACCAGTAACCAACAGTAACAAATAAGAGAGAAGGAAGAAGATAGCACCTAGAATTTACGTGGTCCAAGCCTTTCACGACTCTATTTTCTCTCAATCGCTTGATCTCTCAATCTTTCTAATCTTCTTTACACAATGTAGAAAATTTATATGAAATACTTCACACTTTAGTTAACTGTTAGTATAGTGGCATTCCCTAGCTATACAAAAACTTCAAATCTTTAAAGAATTTGGTGTCCCTGCCTCGTTAGATTTGACGTGCTTCACTTAAGAGGAGGTATGTTTAAGATTAAAAAAAATATGTACAATCCTGTAAAAAATAGAGGCGATTTTTTTCCTGAATGTGTTTGAATTCTCCACACAAAGCAACATGCTTGCTTAATTTATATGCATGGTAATTACAATGATAGCAAAGAAAAGATGCAATTTACTAGGGAGCAATTAAGTTAGCACTACTTCCTAAGATACACTGAAGTTGTTCTACTTGATATTTCGGAAATGAAACATTAAAGTGGTCTAGGAAGTAGGAACGTGAAACATTAATTGGTTTTTCGTTTCCAACAAGCCCTTTTAATTAAAATCTTGTCTCGAGAAAATGTTGTCATATATGGCAATGTAGATGAAAAGTGTTGTGATATTGATCATTTCTGTTCGCCGAGTCTTGTTTTGCACTTTTTAATGAGGAGGTTTACATGATATGATATCTCGTTCATTACTTGATCACGGTGTTCTTCGTATCAGGTGCATTCTGTTGTGTTGCTGTACAACTATTACCACCGAAAACAGCATCCAAAGCTAGAATTTGTGGCATTTAAGGACTTTTGCAAGTTGATTGTGGGTCTGAGACCAGCGTTGTTAATATATATGAAAACCACGCAAAAGCCTGATCAAACTGACCTTGTTGACGTGGAGCAGCAGCTTTCATTAACAGAAAAAGCGATAGCGAGTTCATGTGATATATGTGCATGTTTAGATGCGTCAAAAAATGTTCCAAGTATAGAGGGATGGCCCGTTTCAAAAGTTGCCGTTCTTTTAGTCGACAGTAAGAAGGAGAACTGCTTGTTGCGTTTTTGTTCCACCACTGATGGGGTATGGTCGGTGATCGAAAAAAACGTGAATTCTTCCGATCAAATTTCTGAAGATACAAATGGACTCAAACACGCATACAAAAAGAGAAGAGTCATTCAGAATCCTACAAAAAACGGATTAAACGTTGATGATGATGAATTTTTGCAAGTTGGTTATTCTGCTATAAAGGAAGCTACCGGTAATCATCCTTCTTCTACAGAAAGATTGCCATAGCTATTGTTAGAAACTATAGTTTTTTAGTTTAATTTACTCATAGTTAGAATCACAGGTCAGGGTACATTCTTCTGTGTCAGTTTTTTTTTTCCTTTTACTTTCAAGTTTTCCAATTATGCTGTATACTTCTCTTATGTTTTCCATATTTTTGAGGTTAGTTTTCGATATATAATTTGTTATTCTTTATTTTCTGCACAATAAACAGCTTTTCTCTATTAAAATGTTACTGTAGAATATTGCATTTCGAGTTAATCTATCATTATCTCGTAATTTATGTTTTAACTGGTGTTTTTTTTATTGATAAACGTCAAATACGATTCTTGTATGCAATACAGGTGTCAATAGTATTGATATTATGCTTTTGGAAAGTTACACTGTGTATTCCCAGCGCAAAGAGAAGACAGCTTCACGCTTTTATATAATGAAGTGCTCACAGTCGACAGCTGATGGGTCTATTCAAGTTCCTATCAAAGATTTAATTGAAAGGTTCGTTATAATTGGTATGAATTTGCAATTGGCTGATGATTCATGTCTCAAGAGTGAATTGACATAGTTGTGACAAGTATTTCCATTGATAGGATAAAAAGTTGCCTTTTTTCATCCATTCAGTTTGGTTAATTATCCCTTGTTGCCAAAACGTCAAGTATACTTTGTTTGCATACCAAGAATTGGCTTCACTTCTAAATCAAGTTATGAACTTTTTATGAATCTGTGCATAAATATTTTTGGATGGCTACTTATTAGCTAGAATGTTACATTCTGATCATAAGACTGTTTGTTCTGGGCTTTAGACAATAGGTGATTGTAGAATGATCTTCTCGGAAAGCTGACCTACACGATCTTATTTATCGTGGAGTGGTACTTGTAAATACAAAAATGTAATTTGATGATTCTAGAGAACTTTCAGCTGCTCTGCTATAACTGTTTTTTTCTCAATTCTGTTGGAATGAATTCGATTCAGTTACATGAAGGAGGTGGGTCTATTTATAGACTGATCTTAACTACCTCTAGCTGACTGACACATGTCAGTTAGCTTTCCCTAGATGACTGGCAGTTGCCAGTTAATTCAGTTAGGTAGTTACAGGTTGTTAGGGAAGTTACAAGGTAAATAATCTAGTGTGGTGTAATCTATCATGATCATTATGTTCACTTGCTATCTATTCTAGAGCCATTCCTTCAATATTAACAAACTCTGTTTGCTTCTCCTTAACATTTTATATTCATCTTTGGATAGCTTCCGGGGTCCTTTACTCAAAAAGAGTTCTAGCAGTTGGACAATCACCCCAGTTGTCGAGTACTTCCACGTGCTTCCTTATTCTGAAATAATCTCAGACTGGATTTCTAGGTTGGTGTAATTCCCCTTTCCCTTTTCTGATGTCCGATTTAGATCTATTTACAGTAATGAATTCTGAACTCATGATTAGAAGTCTTAGAAACATAACATATTTCCTCAAATTATTTCTCATTTCCATTTTATGTTTTCTTGGGAACCTCTTTCTGTAAGATAAGGATGGCTATTTGTGTAAAATTTTCTTTGTAGAGAAACATTCTCAAATAGTTTGCAAGATTCAAAGCTGGCAGAGAAACAATTCCCAAAGCATGAAGTGACAGAATCATATGTAAGTAGTGAGAGCATGTCTATTGATATTGATAACAAGCCAGGCAGCGATACTAAAGTAGCTTTTAATCAGAAAGAGAAAAATGGTTGCGGTATAACTATACGGCGTGATTCTGTGAAGGAAGACTGGGATATGGATGTGGACAAGTCTTCAGTTTTACCATCTAAAAATAAAGAATGCAAGAAGCGTACTGCCAATACTTTACAGGTAAGTGAAGATCAAAAGATTGAAAATCCATCGGTGCAACACCACTCAAATGAATGTACAAGACCTAGCAAGGTTTGAAGTTCATCTTTTCTCAAACTACTTTGTTTATTACCTTCTTCTGACTTCAGTTGATGTTTTATTGCTAGAGTTGAAAAGTGTTCATGGATGTGATTTGACAAGTTATAATGTTGAATATGCACCCCACACATAGTATTAAATTCTATGGTTGATGTTCTAAACAATATTTTTATTGTATTAAGTAAACTCCTACTAGTAGAGGTTTTGACTATTTCCTTTTTTGTTGAGTTGTGATGGCTCTTAGTTAGAGAATATAGTTTTTTCCCCTCTCTCTTGAAGGAGGTTCCCCTACTTCTATGTTGCCCTTTTTTCCTAAGATTTTTTTTTCTTAAAAGAAAAGCACTTTCAAAACTTTTCCAATATGTATTTACATATATAGATTATCTCTAATCCAGCTACATGGCATTGGATTGCCAGGCTGAGAAGGTTGTTTCAAAAAGAAAGCACATCACTGAGGGTGGAATCAAAGATCAATCTGCTTTTGATAAAATTTGTGCTGGTACCACTTTTGAAAATGATTCAGTAGAAAAATGTACCGTGAATGCAAATAGTTCCAACACAAATCTTGAGAAGATCCAAACTTTCATAGCTTCAAAGGGGACGATACTGTCACAAACTGCCCTCAATGCTCTTGTACGAAAGAGGAATGCACTGGTAAAAGCCTCTTACAATAATGTTGGATTACAGTTCAAACTTATTTTGTGTTATACATTTGTACTGCTATTGTCATCAATTTGTATTTTGACCTTTAAATTTTATTCGACCTGTTTCTTTTATAGTCCTTTACATTTATCTAAGATTATGTTTCTTTGAGCAGGCTCTTCAGCAGCGTGCGATAGAGGATGAGATGGCTGTGTGTAATATGAATATTCAGAGATGGTTAGCTGGTATGTTTTCCTTTATTGGTTGTTTATCATTACTTTTAATTTTGCTTCTCTTCTGCATTCTTCTATCAATAAGGTTTTTCCCCATATGATGATTTGCGGTCTAGCATAAATGGTACTGGTTTCTTTATGTGATTATTAGCTTCTTATAGGCATTTTTTCCCATATCATTGTCACTCCAAATACTTGAACTGAATCTAAAGCTGCCTTGAGAATCTTGAATTTTCAATATGAAAATGATGTATTAATGATCACAAACTTTTTTTCCCTTTTGACCAACTATATGCATGGTACCAACGATACGCCATATTTTTCTGGCGTGCAATGTGGAATACCAATCATTTTTTAAATTAATTGACTTGTGTGGATCGATTTATTCCTCTACTCTACCATTTACATATCGACCATGTGAAGATGAAAAAAAATTATTCTGTGTTTTCTTGTCAAACATAGGTGAGGAAGATGACTTTGAATTAAAATTAGAATCCATTATAGAAGGCTGTAATGGTACATGGTTAAGAAATCAAGGAAGGGTGTGTCAATATCTTGATGATCAATGCTTACTTCCATCTGTTAAGAGTAAAAGATTGACAGAGGCTGTGCTCACTTTGCAAAGTCCATGCCAGGCAAGACATGTTCTAATTAATACTTGCTTTAATTTTTAACATCCATCCATTGTTTGGAAACTTATTCTGAGTGGTACTTGTTTGTGGTTCATTAACATGATTACTTAACTATTTTCATATATTTGAGTAAAACAAGAGAAAATGATTACTTACTAATTTTATTCAGTTCAGTAAATTCATAATTCGGTGAATGTTGCTATTTTTTTATTGGAAGCTTATTCCTAGAAGAATACAACAATGTAAAATAAATATTTAGTATGGGGAACATATATACACTCCAATGATCAAGAGGATATATAATAAGAAGAAACAATAGTTGTAAATTGTGTGGGAAAAAAATGTTTTAGAGGCCGCAGAAGCAATATATCAGGTGGAGTTGTGGTGTGGAATGATGCAAAAAGTATCAATCCTTGTGATTTTATGCTGCCGGATGCATCTTTTTAAAGAAACGTAGTTTGACACATTATTAATTTCCCTTCATCGTTTTACAAGTACTTGAAAATTCTGTCTGATCTTGCAGGAACTAGATGGAATATGTCATGAAAATAATTGGACCCTACCAACTTACAGTGTAACTCTATCAGATGGTAAGACTACCTAACCAATGTTGCTTGTACAATGCACCATTAGCAACATGCAATTCTGGCTCAGTTGTACTACAGCATATTTTTATTGATCATGCATCTTACGGTACATTATACTTGATGATTAACTTTTGAAGGTGAATTTCAAGCTACTGTAAGAGTTAAAGGAGTAGACTTCGAGTATTCATGCGAGGGAAACTCTTGCGCCTTTCCTCGTGAAGCAAGAGACTCAGCTGCTGCTCAAATGTTGACCAAATTTAGAAGTATTGCAAAAAACCAGCCCTCTAATTTTGGCTCTTGTCCTTGAAGCATTTTAATGGGTTCTTGACTAGGCTCTTTTGCAGTTAGGCTCTTGTATTGAAACTGTAATATCCGTGTGAATGAGCACAAATCAATCTACATATATTAATGGCTTAATTGCACTTTGGCCTTGCTAGTATCTTAATTGTACGATTTTGAACCCCGTAGTTCCAATGAAGCGATTTTGGCCCCTCTACTTTCTCAATTATGCGATTTTGAACCTTTATGATTTCATAACCCCGCACATATTTTGACCAAATTTTGACTTAATCATGTTGATTTGACATTTTTATTTAATGAAAATTGATATACTAAAATGTGACATAAATTTCGTGTATTACCATATTCTTTAATTTTGAATTTATGATTTTATTAAAAGTGTGAATAATTAAGATATATTTATTCAAATAATTAAAAAAGACATGTTAATTATTCAAAATAATTAACGTATAATATAATATATGGGTATTTATAATGAAATGTATTTGGTATATGTTAATTATTTTTAGAGAAATTCTTATAATATTTTAAACAAGACTTAAAAAAAATGGTGATGAAATTTTCTTAGGGTGTGTTTGGATGGATGATTTAAGAGGGGAAGAGAGGAGAGGATTTACTTTTAAATTACGAACACTATGAAATGTTTTTAAAAAGTTAACATATTAACATGATAAATGATCATATAATCATACTTAATTTATTTATAAAAAAAACATGTTATATAGTCCGTAATTTAAAAAAGAAAGTAAAATCTCCCATCCCTCCTTCTCCTAACCTCTCAATCCAAACACACCCTTAAAGACTAAAAGTCAGAATTTTTTTAAAGGAACTAAAATGAAACGTTATAATATTTTTAAGACTGTTTTTTTAAGGAATAAAGTAGATAGCAATCCCATTGGATATTAAAGTATCATATTTTATACTTACTGACTGGAAACTGATATGACTGATGAGTTCAAATGAATCTTCATTCACCTTGATTTTTACAAAGTGAGTTGGTGGTCATTTTAAAGGCAACTTAATGCTTTTGTACAGAACACAAGCAAAGTATTCAAAGATGACAATGCCTGTGATAAATATGGGACAAGACCACTCATTGTCCATCCAAGACAAAATAATAAAAGCTGCAAAACATGAGATTCGTAGCACTTGAATTGAATTGAAAAAGCACATGATATTATACTAGCAGTACCTATTGAATTGAGTAACAATACCGCCATATGAAATGGCGTGATTGCAAACATGTTAGCCTATTTAAGACTCTGAAGTTTTCTTCAACTCATTACATCAAAAACTATTGCCAAGTAATTTCAATGGCACCATCATCAAATGTATTTTTCATTGTCCACTACAATGGAAAATGCGAAAGAAATAATATTTCTGGTGTATATTTTGAAAGCAAAGTAAGAAAGGGCTTCAATGCAAGTCCTAAATGCACTTTTGCTTACTTAAAGCAAAGAATAGAAGAAAAATTTAAGTTAGGAAACAATAAGGTTGTATCTGAGATTATTTCTAGAATCCCTATGTTTATTGGAAAGAGCAATATTCTATATGAATCGTATAAAATTACAGATAACGACGATGTTGAGTTTATGTTTGACATTTATAAGAAGCATGATGCAATTTTATCGATTGAGTTATGTGTTACGATTGAAGATGGTAATCCATCGCCAAGTTCAAGTCAATATTTTCACACACCACAACACATTATGAACCATCATATCCCAACCTACGTCTATTCCAACTCCTAGCCCTAATGCAGCAGAGCAACAAAATGCTACAACAAATACTGATCTTGCAGTAACTCAACCACCAAGGCCAATGAGGTACAAGACCTGTGGAGCTGGCCCAAATCCCAGAAAGAAGAAGCAAGTTCAGAAGTAAGTTATTATTGCACACTGTTGCAGCAACACAAGGCAGTATATTATTGATTATCTTTTTGCTTTTTCTTTTGCTGTTTTGAGTTGCATGAGCAGTGTTCGCACTACTCAAACAAGTTTGGGGGAGAGATTAATGTGTTTGAGTCTTTTGATTTTTAGACTAAGAGTTTGAGTTTTTTTCTTTCAATAATTTAGAATGTTTTTAGGATACCAAGTGTAATGGATGAAAATTCTGTTTTATTATAACAAAATTATCTCTCACACTGCACAAAGCTTACCGCACCATGTATGTACAAGCTCTCGAGATTCCAAAGCACTTTAATTCATTCATTCACGGGTTTGAAATATTCAAAAGATCTTGTGCTACTGCATGTTGAGTTTGGGAAAAATAATCATCCACAAGAAAACTGTGAAATCTAGTATGCAAGGAATTTTTTAGTTATCTTTTATAAGCAAAATTTGGGTGTCATTAAAGCTTTATCACATGCAACTTTGTCAATATGAATAGTTCTGCAAGATTCCTGTAAAAAGAAAATGAATAGTTCTACAAGATCACTTTTTTTTTTATAACCATAGTCTAAGTTTATATTTTCGTCCCTAAAAATATAAAAAATAATAATAATTGTTTTTGTCCTCTAAAAAATTTCTATTTCGTTTTTTCACAAACTATAAAAATAAAAATGTATCAAAATTAATCTAATAACTTATTTAACCCACATGCGAACATAATGATTTCTTGAAATTTTGAAATAAAATATACAAAAGATATTTCACCCATAATTTGCTTTATGAGTTATTACTGGTAATTTGGGAGGCAAGGCAGAGCAGCGCAGCACAAGAATTCAGTCATTTATGACTCATGGGGAGCTTTTACTATTTGATTCTCTGAGGGAACAGGAGGAAAATTATACATTGACAAAATTTATCAACAAAACCCTTTATCCTCTAAAAAGACAAAAATAACTATAAATATTAACAAATATAACTAATGTTTATAGACACAATCATACATTTGCTGGACTGAAACAAAACACCTCCTTCAACAAAAGAAGCTGCACATTTCACGGATTATGAGCATGAGTACCAGAAACATTTTAATTTATCATCACCACAAAGAATGAAAAAATGGTGTATATTGCAAAGTTGCTTCATTAGCATCCTGCAGCTTTCAAGAATTTATCATAGGGGCTTGAAGGTGGAAGTCTCAAAGAATGTTGCTTCCTAGTGTCTTGTGAACGGAAGCGGACTTGATCTTGTGCTTGAAATTGCTCTTGAGATACCAACTTCAAATCACCTTTTGAATATTCTAGTGCCTGCACAATGGTACAGCTCACAAATAATTATCATTTCCAGAAAACGAAACAACTGAACTCTAATCATAGCCTAGTCTTTGTGCCTCATTATCATGTATCCCCATCTCATGAAGAAAAAAAAATATAATGTACTTTGGGACTTGGGATGAATTTCATCAGTCCACTAATAACACAAAACATGGCACAGCACGTGAAGAATACATGCAGGTGTAGGTGTAGTCATCAGTCCACATGTTCATATTCTTTCCAAATACTACAGTCACCAGTTATTTATAACAAACTGGTTGATAAAATTCAATAGAAATCAAGAGGCTACATAACAAATTTTATCATTGGCTGTTAGTCCTGATATTGCAGAAGATAGGATAATCATAACATTGGTTCAAAGGCAGGAGTATATCATGACAAATGAGCAGATGCTGCCTTTAAACTTAGAGATTAGTTTTTTTTTTTAATAATTTAATTTTAGTCAATAACTAGTTCGCCCAGCATAGCAATCCATCAGTAAATAATACTTTAAACACGCAAACCATTGTGATCAATTGAGTTCAAAATAGATCAAGAAAAATTCTATTAGAATATACACTTCTCTGATACTAAAAAACTAAACTATTGTAAGAAAATGCTAACCTTAACAGATTGACGGGAAACTTCTTCATTTTCACTTGAAAGAACTATGGCCTTGGTCTCCTGCTGGTGCTTAAAACTGCGAATGGTTGACATCTTCTGTTGTTTTCCTGTTTCAAGGGCCTCACACTGGTTCTTCATTTGGTCATAAGGCAAAGGAGTTGAGGAAGTGGATATGCTTGCAACTTGCCGAGCAGTTTCCAAAACCTATCCATGTGATAATCCCCATATATCATTAAAGAGAAGAAACACATTCATTCTCCAGCAGAAGCATAAAAATTTGATTGAGAATATAATCAAAATGCCAACTAGCTATGTTTTTTTAAGAAAGAAGAGCATATCATTTTTACCGATTCCAAGAGTTGATTAACACCTAAAACATCTGGGCGGTTGGTTGAAAGTGATGTTCTACGATCTGACTGGCTTCCACTTAGTTCGGTCCCACTCCCTTCATCTATCAAATCATCTGGAGCCATTATCTGGAAAACCAATCACAGTATTGGTCAAAAGTTTTTCCAGATAAACTAAATGAAGATGTACATTTAGATAATTTTACCTCATCAAAATCAGGACACTCTATCTGAGCAAGTGGAGAACCTGGCCTTGGTGTTTCCATAAACAATGGAGGTCCTGATGGATAAGCATCATCAGGAGTAAAACCCTGTAGAAGTTGATTTTTTATGCTGGACAACTCATCCTGGTAAATATGGAAAACATCATGTTATTTCCAAATATACACAACCAATATATTCCTATCCAAGCCACTCCACTGCAAGTACTATTTTACATAAGATAATATTAATTTTTTAGACAATTTCCAGGACAAATGTGTGTGAGCGTGGCACTGGAACATATATACAGAACAAATACATAATTAACTATCGAACCAAAAGCACTGTTAAGCGCTTACCAAACAATCATTTGTTTTGTTATAAACTTCCACATCCTTGCTACTCAATTATTAGTCACTGGTATAATATCATTGGAGCAAACCAAAGTGTGTTACTACCCTCCTACATTTATTTTCCCTCTCTTGTTGCTACTATCACTATCCTTCTACTCACTCAAGCATATCCACTACGATTTTCTTTGCTTCTTTTTCATATTGCACGTGGAGGGGTTTTATGTGAGTTTATTATAATAGAAAAGTAACAAAGCCCTTCTTCAAAAAAATAAAAAATAACAAAGCCATATTTCTTTAGAAAATCATCTTTTTTTTACACACTTAAGAAAATCATCTTCTTGCCTACAAAGTTTGACAAAAAAGTATCATAATAACTTTTCAAAGCATAAAAGAGTATTCTTTGCCCGCCCAAGCAAATTTATATTACCTCGGGTAATTTTGAAAATTTAGTCATGAAGTATGATATTACAGTCTCTTTCAATTGTCTGTCATCCAATTGTACAGCTGATAGTGACTTCATAGCAGCAACTTCATCCTCCACAGATCCATAAACTATTTTGTCTGATTTTATACAAACAGCCCGCAGCAGGTTATCATCCACCAATTCAAGAAAAGGATCTACCTGTGGGTTTATGATTTTGATTAGTTACAAGCATAATTAGAAAAGGAAAACAACAATGACTCTCAACTTTAAACCGAAGCAGAAGAACAAAGACGTGGAATGGGAGATCAAATCAAGAGGTTAAGAGTAGAAACTAACCGGTGCTTCTGTCAGGGATGCTTTGACTTTTGGAATCAGATCAGAGAAATCGGCTGCCCTGGCAGAGAATATAAGCATGTGCGAAGCCAAGGTTAAAAGGGACCTCCTACGAGATGGTGGTAAGCCTCCTTTAACATGCACGTAAAGAAACATGTCAGAAAAGAATTGCCGTAGAAAATATAATTCTCAGTTATCGTAAGTTTTAGCTATTGGACATTTCAAAAATTGCTATTCCATTTTTGCCACCATTCAATGGGGAAGAACATTCTTTTTCCGGTATGCAAAAAGTAAGGGAATGGCGACACCATTCCCAACCTCTGAAGTAAAAAATTACAAGTATCCCAGTTACCTTCTTGGTCCAAAGATATGCTCCTGAGGGAAAATGCCAGTTGGAAGCATCTTACTAAAGCCATGTAACTGGATGTCTGTGGAAAGCAATAAACATCATAATCAGCTTAGACAAATTAATCATGCAGTATCATTTGGTTCTAAATGCTATCCAGATTAAACTTTTGGGACAAAAATGTGGTATACACTATTGTTTCTTAGTTTTAGAAAACATGAAAACTCCTGTCTGAATGTTCACCATTGCCACCAAATTCTGGTAAATGTATCAACCCAAGTAGAAATAGTCTTTCATAAGTTGCTCTTATAATTAATTGCACTTTTATAAACAATGGTTGTAAAATCTACTCGGTATATGCAATACTTAATGATAAAAATCTTAAAGCAATCATGGCACTTGGTATGGACCAACCTTACCTTAGAACGAGTAAATAATAAAGCAATGCTATAAGTGTGTGCCATTGCCTCATAATTTGCAGGGCCATTTTCAGCAGATGTTGCCTGAACCCAGATTGAAGAAAGCAAGAGACTCACTTGGTGACTGCTCAACCTAAGAGATCTTAGATCCTGAAAATTTCAGAGATCCAGCATTTGGTTAGGAACTGCTTATAGCAACATTTAACTAACTGATTACTGAATGCCCACCAACATAACTGAGTTCAACAAGAATCATTGAGATTAAACTGTGATGAATAAGAACAAAATACCCTTAAGCCATCCAACCATAAGAACACATTTAAGTGCATACAGTACATCATCATAAAAAAAATCTAACATCTTTTCCATCAGCTAGAGCATGAGTGAAAAATTTCTTCCCACTGAGACCTGCTTTTACCTTTTCTTCTACCAGATTCCCATTCAAGGGATCTGCTCCAGAAAGACTTTCATGCTGAATGGAGAGGCCGTCACTCTCTACCTTCTTGGAAAAAAAATTTCGGTCTAACCAAGGAGAAACCACAGATGGCATGAGCACCATAGAGAAAATACTGTGCGCTCCAATTTGTGTTTCACGGTCAGGATGAGCCATGGCCAGGAGCAATTGATGAAACAACGCATCAGGGAAAGCCTTGAAAAGTCCAAAAATAACCCAAAAAATTAGACAACTAAATAGAGCTGGGCATGCAGAAACACCATTCTCATCTAAAGTAAGAAATACTTGCCTTATTGTGATACAACACATTAGGGACAGAAGTGATTAACTTTGCAGTTTGATAGACAGCAGAGATTGTTGTTCTTGCTACGATAGTAGAACTAGTAATATTCTCTAGCACCACAGCCATCAAATCAAAAATGGGTCCTGCATCTCCGACCTGATACAATAGAAGCAGCGTGACAAAACTGCTGCAACATACTCAATCCTTATACTTCTGTAGTAATTTAGTTGTTTATAAAATCAAGTCAATTTCTATTAAAAAAAAGGGGGAAAACAGTGTAGAAATTTGGATACTCTTCTGTAAAAGTCAGAATTTGAGAGATTGAGAACTAAAGACACGGGTCTCTAAAGAAAACCTCTTCAGTAGAGAGAACAGATAATAAATTGAATCTATAGACATAGAATTGAAGAAACTTTTACTCCGAGAATACCCATAAAGAAGTCATGTGTCGTATAAAATACCATAAAGTTTGAAAGACAAACCAAAAATTTGATACATAATGTTAGCATATATGTACCTTGTTTGAAAGTTGTAATATGCACATTTCAATGGAAGATTGAAGTTTAGTATTAAGCGTATACGCATCATTTCCAATGTCGGTTGCTTCAGCTGAATTTTGTAGGCATTTCCTTAAATGTTTAATGAGATCGGATATTGCACCAATGACTGCAACTGAGGCTTGCTGCTTCACATTTTGTGCAACCTGTGTAGTGGTGTTAATAATATCAATCTGAAGGATAGGTTGCTTGGCAACATTCTTATGATCCAAGTGCTTGACCAATATGGACAGCATAAGATGGGAGTTATTTCCTGATGTTCAAAAAGTGATGATCAGCTGTTGAGAAAAATAGGGAGACTTTAATATCCAAGGAAAGTAATGAAGAATGTAACAAGAATACCTGATTCTGCTAAAAGGAATTGCAAATACATCAAGACACAGTAAGCGACCCCCTTTTCAGAAGACCAATGGTTCTCAGTATCAAAATAATGAAAAAGTGGTTCCAGGACACGCCGCACAGTTGTAGCTTCCTTTGCCAATTTGGCTATATTATACAAGCAAACCTTTGACCAATAAGCAGGATTCTTAGCCGTATCCCTGTGAAAGTGGTGAACACAGACTTTTGGGATTACCAATGTTGGATTCATACATAATAAAGGGAGCAGGAAGAAGAGTAAGAGAAGACATACAATTTGGACTCTATCTCAAATCCTGTCGCAACATTCAACATCGAAGATACATGGGCTTCTTCTTTAGGAAATCCTTGAACCAGCTGGTTCTGAGATTGTGAATTCAGTTTCTCTACCTTGGGAAGGTTGGATTTAGATTGGAGATCCACATAGTTCTCCAAAATCGCTGATATAATCTATTCCAAAACCCGCCCACCCAACAAATAAGAAAAGGGAAAAAAATTAGATTGACAAGACATTTGGCTTCAAGTGTAAACTAGCATCGAAATTCAAGACCCAAAACTAACTTTGAAATTCAAGACCCAAATTGTGATTCAAATTTTGGAATAAATAAATAATATAGAAACTAAGCTTCAAGTTCTATACAACCCTTTGCTTGAAGTCACTACTGGTATCATCAGTCAACAGACCGAAGGAATAAAAACAGGAATACAATACTCACTTTGTCAAAATCCATGGATAGATGTGAGTGCTCACCCATGAACTTCACCTGGCCAAAAAAACAAAGGAGAAAATCAAAAGGCATCAAGGGAAGGCTCAAGTAACCTCAAAAGGGAACTGGCATAAAGTATCATTGTAGGAACTAGGGAACTGCTAACGTGTGAAAGCGATTTAATTGTATCACTATCAGTACAAAGAAGTTTAATACTGAAGAATTATAAATAAAAAAATAACTAAAACCGCTAATGATGATCTTTGTCGTTAAGTTATTTAATATTCTGTGAAGATGGAACCTTTTCATAAAAATAATCAAGGTGGGTTGATTCTTGTCTGTATTGATCAATAAAGAGAAGTTCTTACAATTTTAAACTTACTACGAAAATGCAAGAGCAAATTCAGCAAGAAAGAAGTAACAGAGGAGCATTACCATAGAAGATAGAGTTTGTAGTCCTGCTGAACGTAGAAGCAGAGCTCGTTCATCATCTCCCACTTCTTGAGCCAGTTGACATAGTTTTGGGATAAAACCCTCTAAGTTGAACATGCATGTACCATCTGTCTACTTTTAGTTCAAAGGGTTAACATCACTAAACTCGGGGTATTAAAAAAAAATTGACAATAAAATAGAAACTAAACGATCTATAAATTGCAGTATATCAAGTAGCAGGGCCTATAATGTAGACAATAACTAAAAACTGAAATCAATAATTCTACTTTCAGAGGGGTGCTAAACCACTCACAAAGAGTAATATAAGTTTTTAACACTCAAATCAGAAAGACCGAATGACCATATACCTGGAAAATAATAAAATCTACAAGAGTATTGCAACCTAAGATCCGCACTTCATCTGCTCGTGTTTGCTCGAGAAGAGTCCGAATGATCCCTAGCAAACTACTGGCAAATAGTGGTCTGCAGATTAAGAAGCATTTATTTTGAATATCATTACTCATTACAATGAAATATAGCATCTAACAACAGGAAATCAAATGCACCAAAACATTATTGTATATCGCTCAAGTAACTGGCAAATAGGAGAGCTAATTGATAATGCTTGACCCTGCCTTGGAATGCAAATATTATATTAAAAATAAAGGTATGTCCATGCAAAATTGTGTTATAAAAAGGCTTCTCGTTGTATTATATACTAAGATTACTCATCCAGAATAAGTTTATCATATAATCATCTATGCATAGTCCCACACACCCAGCATGAATGATACCAGAAAGAAGGTCCTGGATGCAAAATTCATAAATGCTCGTAAATTTAAAAAATGCTTCAGATGTACTCCCTCCGTCTCACAATAATAGTCGTTTAAGGTTTGTGCGCGGTAATTAAGAAAATGATTAATTGTGTTGATTTCAATGGTAAAATCAATATTATTTACTAATATACCCTTATTAATTGTAGTTAGTAGAGTAGTTAAGTTAGATAAAATTCAATAAATAAGGGTATGGTAGTGGAAAAAAGTAATAAATGTTGCATTGGTATTCTAAAGTGACTATTATTTTGAGATAAAAAAAAAAAATGCTAAAGCGACAATTATTGTGAGATGGAGGGAGGAATACTCTTGAGATTACAATGTCTGAATCTTAAGTTTGGAAGGTAAATTCTTCCCTCAGCATCCCTTTTTGTTTCAATAAACTCAGTTGGGATCAAATAACAACTCAGTACAAGGAAAATGTCTGCACTTAACTTACAAGGCAAAAAACTTACATCTGCTCCCTACATGACGACAGCAATTTTCTGTATATGCACAAGATTACTTTCACTGAACCAAAGCTTTCATTACGCAGATCCTTGTAACATCTTTGCTCCAAGTTCTCTGTAATCTGACAAGGTAAAACACCACTTAAACTCAGTGTATATAAGAGATTGAATTCAATACTGAAAATGAAAAAAATTCAGAGTTAAATTTATCTCATGGCGTTTGTTCAGAGTGAAATTAGTTGAAGAAATGCTGAAATTATTCAGCAAATGAGAATTCACTAAACACATAGTTGCAACTCTTTCGCTATTTAAAGTATTACAGTATATGACAAATTGACAATTATTTCCTTTAACATAGCCTCATTGAAAATACTAAATGACCAAGTTTTCCTTTAACAGATATATTCAGCAATTGAATGAAAATGTTGACAAAAATTACAAATCAGTACTTGAGATTGCCACTAAATATCTCGGTGCTTAATATCTCAGTTCTATCAAACATGTGATTAGATGGAAGCCAACCGATTTTCTACAGTGATTAATTAGTTAAAGCCGCTAGTAGTTTATTATGAGAATGGTTATCTACTATATTTCCTCCCACGTGTCATAAATTTGTTTATTAAGTGAAAGAAATAGGCTACAAGTGACAAGAAACAAAGAGTAGACTTGTTCGAACATTATTACCTTGGGAATTCTCAGTGGATTCTTAGAAGCATATTCACATAGCTTTCCGATTTTCCTATCATTGAGCTCAGCAACCTGCAAAACACAGTAATCATCAAGTGAATCAAAAACTTTACTCTTTTTCATATTCTTCGGTTCAGCCAGGGGAAGGGAGACAGGAGAGGGCAAAAGGGTTAGAGGGCCTTCAGAGGTTCTAAATCATTGTTAAATCCAAACAACTAGTACAATTTTGATCATATAGCACCCTCTAGTACAATTTCTAAACAAAATATAAAAGATACGGTTTATCGGAAATCGTGTATCCAAATAGCACAATTGTATATAAATAGATCCCAAAACAGTGCCACTTGTAAGTTGTAGAGCCAATTCCCCTTTTTCCTCCATAAAGGGTCGTTATTATTAAGTTACACTGATTTTCAACCGTTGATATTGATCTAATCTAAGGGTCATGACATTTTCACTTTAATGATCACGTGATATGATACATAATTACATATCCAAAGAAACACCCATCGGAAATTTCCTCCTTTGAAACCCAATTAACATGCACACTAATTTCTCTACTTTCTACACTTAAATTCATTGGCTATGCTTTCTGCACTCAAATTCATTTGTTCCCAGCCATAAACACAGAATCAATCTGTTACAAATTGACAAAGAAAGGAATCTGCATCATCCATGAGATGCAATTAAATATTTTCTATGTACAAACAGTTATGATGAGTCGGTAATAATTACTTAGGGTCATAAATTAATCAATTAAGTCATATTTGAAGATACATTGTCAATCAAAAGCTGTTGGATGGCTTGGGGAGCAGGCGATGATTTTTTCCCCATGGTGAGAAGAACAATCACGGATGCAACATGCTGACTAAAGGTAATTAGGTTTTCAAAGAGGAAGTTTCACGATGGGTTTCTTTGCATTTGTACAATATCACGTGATCATTAAAGTGAAAATGGCATGAGTCAATAGATCAGATCAATATCAACGGCTGAAAAGAGTGTAATAATCAGTGTAACGTATTGGTGCAATTTCATCCCTCCTCTTGTATATATGTATAAACGCCAAAGCATTTCATATTATTAAAAGCAAAAAGCAATAGTATTTGAAAATACTAACAGACAAGCAGCGTTTACTACATCCTTCGCGCCAAACCACAAACAAGCATTACCAATAAGTGTTAGTAAAATACTAAACCAACATATCATTCTTCAATCGTTCAATGCATACATTCTCAAATAATTTCAAACTCAACTTAAAATTCTAAGCTCTCTGACACTACAAAACTCGCAAACACATGATAGCGAAATGAGCAAGAAATTATACCTTATTACGGGGTAAGATTTCAGCGATCAACTTCTTGTAACGTTTAACGGGTTGCCTTGATCTTGCACGCAACGAAGGACAAAAAATACAGAGGTTACCGCAGGCGGGAACAACCCGCCTGGACATAACCCCCATTTTCCTATAAATTCACAGACCCTCACCTGCAAAAACAACAATTTCACTTCCTCAAATTCACATCACAGTAATAATTAACAACAACTTCAAATTCACACAAATTAACCAATTAAGTCAAATTCAGCTGAATTAAGAACACGGGGTTTAATCAATTATGCCAAACACACAAAAAAAAACTTCATAGATTAATAAAGTTATGGATGATTGATGGAGAGGAATGAATGTATGAAACTTACGAATTTGATTGATTGAAATTGTTGAAATAATTGAAATTGCACCACGCGTGTTCGATCGGGATCTAAACTATATAGTTGAAAATGAAAAATTGATGAAATAATAATAATGAGAATTAAGGTAAGATAAAGAGAAAATGAATGAATTAAAATGGTGATTAAATTGGATAAGAAATGAAAAATGAAGAAAAAGAAAAATAGAAAGAATACCGTGAAAAAATGGCGATGGGGTTAGAGTCAGAATGCGAAACTCTCCCCCAGCCATGATGACGTTTGTTAATATGATCGATGAAATTGAATACGGTTGAAAAGGTAACTTTTTTAGTTTCATCACCAAATTACGTAGTTAGTTAAGTTGTCATTTTATGAGATAATAATGTAATATTACTGATATTATTAGTTCAATTAAGTCATGTGTAAAAAATATTACATTGGACATGATTTGATTGATTGATCATGTATTATTAGTTTAGCTTATGCTGAGATGGTAAGAGTTTAATTTAATTCTATTTTCACTTCTTAAATAAATTAATTAAAAGAAAATCAAAAATTGTGCCAAAAAAGTGATAGAATGTTGTGGCATTATTAAAATGATTTTTTTTTATTATTTTCATCTAATTAGTATTAATGGCAAACTATATATTAAATGTCTTCGTGAGCTCAGATCATTTGATATAAACAATGCATAATATATGTAAAGCGGAAAAAAAACCTATATATTTGATAAAATTATTTGATGGTATTTAAATAAGATGTCCAGTTGGATGGGATGATATCAATGGCGTGGATGGTGGGAGAAACAACTATGCAAAGACAAATGGCACCGCGGATTATGGGTTGATTGGAATAATGGGTGGATTTATCTAAGGAAAAGGTGAATTGCAAAGGAAGGAAACTTTTTATTAACAAAGGAAGGAAACTTCCTTCTCTCTTTTTACTTTTTTCATGAAAATAATATGTTTAAGGGAATTAATTCATGTTTGGATCGAAGATGGGATTTACATAATCGTGAACCATTGCAATTTCGACAAAAATTATACTTTGAAAATTTAAAGGAATTATTAAATGTTGTTTCTCACGAGAGAAGAATTTATCTTATCTTATGTGTCATATAAGTTCTCTGAAATAGATTAGTTATTTAGTCATTAAGGTCCGTTTGATGGTCAGGATATGAAGACATGATATGATACATTAATCATATCCTGCTTAAATCTCATGTTTGATGCACCAAAGAGATATGATACAATAAACCAATTTTCTATCTTATCCTGACTTTCCTTTGTAATTTCTATCATGAGTATAGGTTGGGTTAGAAATTATCCTGATGGGATTAGAAGATCATTCCTTAATTATTATCTTGATATTCTGTCATTTTTAAAATATTGTCATTTTCAAAATAATGATAGCATGTATTTTTTTTTATTGTAATTAATAACATGTCATTTTTATAGTATTTAATTAATTATGAAAACAATTTTTTCATTTAATTGTAATAATATCGTGTTTGTTATCATGTGCGCATCAAACACATGATATGATAATGTTTATCATGTCTTTATCATATTCTATCTCTATCCATCTTTATATCATATCCTGTCTATATGATCCTGAATATTCTGACCATCAAATGGACCCTAAATGACGGTGGAAACTTGCTACCAATATATATGGTAACCAAAAAATAATGTGGCTTCTTAGATGAGTGTTCTATGAGCTTATGTGAAGTATTCTTATTACAAGTGAGGCAGTGGAATACCAATATATAGATTGAAGAAAGAACTTATTCTCTTTAAGGATGATTTTGTTGAATAAGTATTTAGATGAAGCTATGTTATGCTAGAAAGCGGTTTCCAGTTACATGGAAGAAATGAATTACGGAATGTATGAATTCAGCCTTTGAGGCAATGTGATCCTCTCTGACCTTAGCATAGGGTCTAAATTTCATGAGATTGGGTATTTTTTGTACGAAGAAGTAAAAAACACCTTCTCTCCAATCTCAATGTGCTTGCTAATTATTTGACAAATAAAAAATACAAATAACAACCATAATCAGAGAAGTGTTTTTATTCCATAATTTCAGTGTGAATGATTGACATAAAGAAAACACAAAAATGAGAAATCAAAAATCAAATGGAAGGTAAATTATCAGCACCAGAAACATGAACACCGGCACGTTGAACGGAACGGAACAAAGGAGAAACCATCGTACGATAATGTAAGGGACGAGATAGCTCTTGGGTAGTGTCAATTTGAACACCGGTGATACCGATATCCCTGAGACGGAAAGCGAGTTTCTCACCAACACGAGAAGCGATTTTGGCGTCCCAGAAACGGTGTGATCTAGGGAAGCGATTGAGGACGGAGCGGTTGTGAGAGAGAAACTCTTGTTCGGAAGAGGAAGCCATGGCGATGATGGATGAGGTTGTCGGGTTTGTTACTTGGGCGGTGATTTTGCGGCATGAGAGGATTAGTTGGAGTACGTGGTGGTGGTTTTTGGTTGTTGCCATTGTGAGGATGCTAAACGTTGCGTTTTGGGAAAATAGTTGCTAGATAAATCATAATTGTAAAAAAATAATAATAATATTTTTGTTTTTTTAAAGATGGACTAACAATAACATAGTTCTTCCATGGTTAGTGTAGTGATTCCGAGGAACGCTTCCCTTATTCCCTTCACCTTTGTTGTAGTAATTTGAACAACCCAGCAGCTAAAACCCCCCATTCGTAAGCAACGATGACGGGTTCATCAACTTTCTCTTTCCCCTCCCATTTTTTCAATTCAACTTACCAATGCTAAATATTTATTCTTTTTTCAATATCTTCTATTCCAACTTTAATAGAGTAAGGGAAATCAATAGTGTAACTTAATTTTAACATGCTTGCAGGTTCTTCTATTCGCTTTGTTTAAATCTGGTTCATAATCTTCTCTACTTTTCAAGCTGGATAGGTAAACCATTTTCTTCGTCTTCTTCTTCTTCCATTTCAGAATTCATTTGTTTCCGTCTTTTATTTTTGGCCCAGAAATATTTAATTTGAACTCATCAAGATTTTGATTTTTGTTACTATCTCATTTTTATATACTACTATAATTTCTCGTTAAATGCTATTAGTATCAGATAATATTCATTGAAGAATTTTGGCTGACATCAATATCCATTATATCAATTACCCATTTTTACTTATGTCTTTTCAAATTCAAGATGATATTTTTGCGTTACCATCTTGGACTAAAGTTAGCAGTAGCTGCACTAATTCTCGATACGGTCAAGTCATACAGTTCAAGTATCTTGGTTCTGTTACAATACAACTTTGATTGCGGGTTTAAGAGGAGGACTTTAGAGAGAGGGGAAGCCCAAATCCCCGACCTGATTGCGAGAGTGTTTTTGGAATGGAGGGAGGAGGAGGCTTAGAACTGATATTTTTCTAGTTCTGGTAGTATTACATAATGAGGTGGAGGATTTGGAGAAGGAAAACACTTCTTATTACGATCAATTGCCAAGATGAAACCGAAGAATAACTTCATGTGTATTCTGTCACATCCCACTTGTTTACTTTGTTCTTTTTAATAAGGGTTATTCTTCACTTTTTTGCCGATGGTTTCCGTAATAAATAGCAAAGCTCTTTGGAGAATCTTTCAAAACTCTTTGAAACCGCCAAAAAGTTTACCGCAAGGTGGGGGATATCCTCCCTTTGCCTTCACTTTCCTTCTCCTTTTCCTCTCAAAATTATCCCATCCCTTCCCTTTCCTTCCTAACTTCAAAACAATCCTTTATTCTTTAATGGCATATGTTAGTAATTAGTTGTTACAATAATATTTACTCTTTCGACCAGGTTTGAGCTGAGGACCTCCAACTCCTTATCCCTTAGCTCAAACCAAACTACATAACATGGAATAGAGGCAGAAGTGAACTATAGGATCCAAGTAGGTGGATAAAATGGAGTAATGTTTCATGTGTTATTTCTTATAGAAAAATAACACTCCAGCCTCCAAGTTATGCAATAAATTTACCGCGTAGTTAAAAAGACTTGTGATGTTGTATGGAAGTGAGTATTAGGCTGCAAAGAGTTGATATGGAAGTAAATTTGTTGTTGCAAAATTGAGAATATTACAATGAGTGATTGAAAGCGCGGACAGGACAGAATAGGATTAGGTACTGATGCATTAGCGAGAAAATTAGGATAGTATTTATTGCGGAAAATATGATAGAATTTCGCCTTAAGTAATTTAGACATGTCTGGAGATTGGAGAATATATGTAGAAGCTTCGATAGGGAGAGTAGATCAAATGGAGAATCTCACAATTGTTAGAGGTACAATTAGTCCAATAAGTTGTGGTAGTGTTGGCTTTGGTTCATTCTCTATCCATAGACACGTTGAAC
Organism: Medicago arabica; assembly: GCA_946800305.1. NCBI lineage: Eukaryota > Viridiplantae > Streptophyta > Magnoliopsida > Fabales > Fabaceae > Medicago > Medicago arabica. The sequence continues at coordinate 54,332,869 of OX326971.1, forward strand.
CAATGAGGCGTCCATGCTATCTTACTCAACTTTATCTTGAGCTTTGGGTGATTCTCCTACACCTCAAAGCCTCTGATTTGGAGATCCAACACCTGCGTGAGTGCCATCAAAACTCGGCAGCTCAACCTGCTCCCCACTAGCGGAATCGGATAGTAATTCCATTGTCAAAACCATATTCCAAACCTTTCCGTATATTTCGATTATTCTTTGATTCCCCTTTGACTCCTTCTGACCACGCAAATGGGGTGGACTGTGTGGAGTATGTGGTGCCACCTGTGATATGCATGACTCTATAAGCATTTGCTGAAAGTAATTATGCATCTATGTTCGTATTCTCGCCTATCTGTCAATTAACTCCTTCACCACAGCTTCTAGACAAGACAAACGAACAGCCATGACAGTGTTTCTAACAGCTCGGCACTTAGGCAGACACTCTCCAACAATAGTATTCGGCACATTGAACAATATCATAGACTTAAGGTGGAAAAGCATGCTATTGACTGTATTTGTAATTGAATAGGAAAGAATTTTTGTTGGGATGTACTAGTCGATCAAATTGGACCCTTAACCTTCGCCTATCAAAAAACATTTGGTGCTGTTGGTTCTGTATTATCTTGGACATATTAGATTTGGGTGTATTTAATTATTTATTCTTTTTTGTTTGAATATTATTTATTAATGTTTATGATTATTATGGGAACCATTAAGAATATGCGAATATCTTTTTGCTATAGCTTACGGATAGGATGATTGGACTTTTGACATCCATTTATTGCTATACATATGTGAGGCACCATTGGTCATAAATATTTATATTTCCAAACAAGGAGATTAACAAAAGAAATAGGAAAATAAAAAAGAGGAATGAAAAAAAACTGTTTAAATTCGAAACATGAAACTTTTTCAGCTGTTAGTAATTACTGGTTTTGTCAATGATCATATTTACCTTACGTTTTCTAATGAACTGTGAAGGATAATCTGCTTATTTGCGTTGTGTACTTCTGCTATAATAGGATGATGGATCACCAATCTGGCCAGGGGTTTGAATTTGATTCAGATGGTAGTGACTTTGATGTGCTAGCAGAAATCAGTGAGAAACATGAGAAAGTAGAAGACGAGTTTACAGACAATTTAGAATTATGTACTGGTGAAGATGAAAAGTTTGTCGAACAACCTGTAGCAGATTCGGACACATTAGAACCATTCATAGGCATGCAGTTCAACTCAAGGGAGGAAGCCAGAGAATTCTACAATGGCTATGGTAGGAGGATAGGATTTACAGTACGGATACACCACAACCGCCGTTCGCGAGTAAACAACGAGCTTTTTGGTCAAGATTTTGTCTGCTCAAAAGAAGGTTTTCGTGCAAAAAAGTATGTGCACAGAAAAGACAGAGTGCTCCCTCCTCCACTGGCCACCCGAGAAGGTTGTCAAGCCATGATAAGGTTGGCTTTACGGGATGAAGGGAAGTGGGTTGTCACCAAATTTGTGAAGGAACATACACATAAACTGATGAGTCCTAGTGAAGTTCCGTGGCGAGGATCCGGGAAGCACTTGGTTAGTGAGGTATGTTTCTCCAATAGTGCACTTTATAGTTTAAACTAACAGTTTAAGTATACCTGATCAAACTAGACCAGATTATAAAAGTTAGACTGACTAATGCATTACACCTCTTCTCCTGCTGCTGATATTAAATTGACATCAATATCAGCAGGATTGAACTACACTGAACATGATGAACTTGAATAGCAAAATACAGATTCTCATGGAGCTTTTAGAATACCTTATCTATGGGTTCCAAACCTTCACTCACACTTTTCCCGCCTTTACATGATGAACTCTAATATCAAAATACAGATTCTCATAGAGCTATTAGAATACCTTATCTCTGGGTTCCAAACCTTGACTCACACTTTTGCAGCCTCACTTTCCACACATCCTTTTCTACGTCCCTCACTGGTCCAACAAAATCCCTTTCCCTTCCATTTGCTTCACGTCATTAGGAAGTTAGTTATCTGAAGTCACAATGTGTGCCATGCTGCCATGTCTTAAATTCTCTTGCTATTTTCCACCTAAGATAGAATGACGGCCTATCGATATTACACCAAGAATATACATAATACAGTCAATTTATAGGCTGATAAGCTACCTCTAGTCCTCCACCCCCTAAAAAAAATCTCAAACAGGATTATATTAACTCTTTTAGAGCATTAAAAGTCCCATCTCAATTGGTTACATGCAGATGTTGGATTAGGATATTTTGATTCATGTATAGTTAAGTTCATTGTTAGGATCGAATGTGCATGTTCTGTCTGTTCCTTTTTTCTACCTCAAACTTGTCTTGTTGATTTATGTCACAGGATGAGAAAGATAGGAGAATCCGTGAGCTATCACTTGAGTTGTATAACGAAAGGCAAAAGTACAAAAGACGTTGTGCAGCATATGAAGAACAGTTAAATGCGATTCTGAACGATTTGGAAAAGCACACAGAACACATCTCTAAAAAGGTTGCTGATGTAGTCCGAAATATAAGAGAGATTGAGGAAGAAAAATCAGGTTCAGATGGCAGGTAATTGATGCCAGTAAATTCCATTGTGCCAGACATTCTGGTGAGATACTTAGTCCTATTCGCAATTTGAAGTTTTCAAATGTAATTGTATCAACATTTGGCTTGAAGTTGTGTAGTGGTCATATTAAATCTTCAGGTATCATATAGTTTAATGGGAAATTCATTTTCTGGTGTGTATCATGTCTGGGATTAGGTGCTAAAATTTTTAACTTAAACATGTTCTTGTTGAAAAGTGTTTCCCTTGTGAGTACCATAACCATTGTATCCTGGCATTAATTGTAATCGAATTTTTCCAGCTGCACATTTTGATTTATCACCAATACAGCCAGTGAATGAGCATTTACCTTTTTCAAGTTGATTGGAATGGGGTTATGGTTGATAACCTAATACCTGTTACCACAAGGACTAAAGTCTCTGCTTACATTTTGAATGATTACTATACTAATATAGCAGTCAACTCATATACCCTTTTACTATAGTGGAAGAAACAGTTACCTTCTAGATAATTACTGTACCATTTTTCAATTTCAACTATAGGTCAGATTTATCTCTCTAAAATTTTATCATAAACATTGGGAAAAACAACCGAGGCCTAAGATTTCAATATTTATAATTTATACTTTTGCAACTAGTTGTCCAGGAGATTCCAAATTGACACAATTATTTCCTTATTTTATGGTATGATATACTTAAGACAGACAATGAATGAACACGAGGGTTTAGACATTATTGTTTATTTCAAAATTGAGTTGACAATATTGAGTTGAGATTCTCAGTATTTCTCAAATCTCTTCGGGAGATAGACACTATGAAAGTTTGGTGTTTCGAATCTATTTCTCAATTTCTTCCTGATAAAAGTACTATTTGTGTTACCTCTTTTTATCATCTCTCTTTTGTAACTCTCCTACTATAGGGTTCCTCTTTGTTCTAATTGATAAACTAAAGTCATGTGAATTTCAAGTGAATTTATCAAGGGAGAACCTATTAACATGATACTGTTACAAAATAAGTTCAATAAAAGGGAATGTAAAATTTGAAGAAGAAAAAATCTTAAAACAGAAGTTTACATTACATATTAAAACAGAATCAAGCCTAGCCCCAAAACCTAGGGGAAAAGAAAGAAAACACACACTTTTTTGTCACAATGGTAGTGTGTCCTCCATTGCAATTACCTTCCTCCTCCTTCAAAACATCCATTAGTAGTACCTGGGCAGAACTAATTCATGTCAAGCCAGTTAACCTACTCAGATTCACTGCACTGAGCCAATCTAAGATGTTGGATAGAGATTCCACGACTTCGCGACTTCGACAAATCAATAACTTGAAATCTCAAAACGGTTGAGATCATTGACTGCAATAACAGCTAGCCATGCATTTCCATACTAACCACCCAAACAACTTAGGATTGGAAAAAAATAACAAAACGAAAGCCAAAAAAAAAAATGCCTAGTACAAAACACATAGATGAAGACATGCATCTGAATCCTAATAACTTATTATTTACAACGTGGGAATAGAAATCAACGTTGAAACCCCAACATAGAGGCAAAGAACAAGAGTTCACTAACTGAGAGCAGTGAATCCACCACCTTTCATCATTTGCTTAAACTCCTTATAATCAACCAAACCATTTCCATCAACATCAACAGTCCCTATCATCTTCTTACAATCTTCAACTGTTCTTCCTTGTTTCAATCCCAACGAAACCAAAACCGATCTCAACTCATCAACGCTAATGAATCCATCACCGTTCTGATCAAACACGTTGAATGCTTCCCTCATATCTTCTTCCTCCTCTTCGTCACGTTCACTCATAATGGACTCATACAACTCTCTAAATTCCTCAATATCCACACATCCATCTCGGTTCACATCAATCTTCTCGATCATTTGACTCAGCTCTTTATCAGGGATGAAGATTCCTAAATTCTCCAACGAATCATTCAACTCTTTCTTTGTTATACGGCCATCATCGTTGCGGTCAAACATTTGGAAAACACGTTTGAGCTCATTTGGATCCATTGTTACTGCCTTGGTAAAAACAAGACCTCTTTTTGATGATGAAGAAGGTGTAGACGTAGTAGTATTTGTGGTTTGGTTGAGATTGGTTAAGGTTTGATGAGTGAACCAAGAATGAGGGAAGAAGGTCATAAGTTTCTTAGGAACAAGACTAATGAGAAATGAATTGACAACGTTGTATAAAAGGAAAATTCTAAGCAAAATAGTTGGCATTTCTAACAAGGAAGCGAGTAATTTGTATTGTTTATGACTTATGTTGCCGTTGGGGTTGGTATTTTCTTTATTATAAAGGCAGAGACATTAAAGTTGTAACGACTAGAAGTAGTAGTAACAAGAAAGTATTGGTTGTTTCTTTTGTTGTGGGGTTTTTAAGATTGAAGTGATGCTCTTTATTGTCTTTGATTTAAGGTGGTGGGGTTCATCAATTTTTCACGCGTATTTGAGTTGAGGTGGTTAACCTTTTTAAAACTAATTTTGTAAGACCATGATTGATCATTAGACTTGGTTGTACAAAAACGCGTTTACATAAATTATTGGGTCGCAGGTACTTGTTTCCCTTTGTTTAATGTGCCCGTGTGTCTCACTTCTATAGGGTTGTTTGGTTGCATGTGTTTGCCCAGCCCACATGTTACTCGTATTGATTGTTTATCTCAGTAAAGAAAGATATCTCATGTGATTATAGAAACTAATCTTCCAAGAGTCGATTTTTTTCGATATAATTTTTATATGTATTGTTAGAAATCGAACTAGTGACTGAATAATAATAAAAAAATTTGACTAATTTAGATGATCAATCTCTCCATCTACTAATAGACTCTAATTAAAGTCGGAGAAAAACGATGATTTTAGTGTAGTAAAATTTGTTGAACTAACTACTAATGTAGTTGTACTTAAGTTCATAAATAATGTATGGGTATTGAGTAGTAGTCTATAGTACCGTAGAGTAGAAGATAATTGAAAGAGTTACTCTCTCCCAACCAATATCTGCCATGACCCTCCCAAGTCTGAAGTGGTCTACTCTTTTCTTTCTTTTTTTTGATATAGGAAAGGGTCTACTCTTACTTTTTAGTGTTTTTATTTTGAGTAAATATTCCACGTAAATTATTGTTGCTTGCAACCAAGACTAATTCTTGATAATGATTATAGAAGCGCAAAATAAACTGTTTTATAAAATGTTATATTTCACTTTTATGAAGGGTTTATTTGAAGGGAACTTCTACGGTACACCCGCAAATTCAGGTGTATCGGTACTCTAACTTCAAAAATCTTTAAATTAACTATTATTTTAATGGAATAAAGAGCTATTTGTTGATATTTATATTTTAGAAAATGTCAGTTCATAAGAAAAAGTATCATTTCATTGTTTATAAAAGTCATACTAATTTTTTTAAAATTTTATTATAAAAAATAATTAAAATTCTCTATTATGAGTATTAAAAATTCAGAAAAATTAAATTTTATTTCGTTGACATTTTTGATAAATAAGATTTAATTATAGGTGATAGAAAACAATTTTTCTCTTCAAAAAATAACACATTTAACTATTAATTTATTGATTTGGTGTATCAATACACTCAAAATTTTGAATGTACCATAGAATTTGCCTTATTTGAAGAGTTGATATACTTTTTTTAACACAATTTATTTTGTGTGTTGAGGTTGACCTGAATAATACTATGGTTTTTTTATATCAGATGAATGATAATGACATGATCACACATGTAGAGAAATGAGTATTATTACGAGTATATATGTATAAAAAAACATTGCTAGCTATTTGTGTGAGCGTATTTTTAGGGGAACATATTTTTGACAGTTGATGATGGATCTAAACGTTGGAGAGTGGAACCCGCAAAAAAAAAAGGGTAGGTAGAGGCCGGCAATTATTATATGCAGTGTCCATTGACTTGGATTTCCTCAACAGGTATTTGCACGTCTTTATTTGCTCCCTGCTAACATGTGGCGTCTATTCGTGCATGTCTTATTTAACGTTTGATGGAATTGGATTGGGACCTTAAATTTTGTTGTACTCATTGCGAAGCCATCTCATATTGATGGTTTAACAACTTTGAAGTGTGATAGTAGTTAATCATTTATGAGCGACCATCGTCTAAAATTAGTCTTCTTTTTTTTTTTTTATGATTCTTCGGGAAAATGTATATCCTAAATGTTGTGTTTTTTATTATAAAATTATACTCTTAATTTAACAATGAGTATCGTTTTAACAATTAAAAATACTTTTGCATGTTTGAATTTATTTTTCGAGAAGATAAAATTGATTTTCAATTTGTAGATTTACTTTAGACAAAAAAGAAAAAGAATTTGGTACAATAGAATTGATCTTTTCTTCAAGTTGAAATTCGAAGTTTAGCATCCAAAATTCAGTTTGAGCTTTTAATTTATTGTTTATCACTGTTAACGTGTTTAAATATAAATTAGTGTATTGTGTGGTTAGTTATACGGTGACAAAATTAATTTTAAATAAATCGATTCCGGTTAAAAGTGAGTTAAATTAAAGGTAAAATAATCGATTTTTATTAATCCTAAAAAATTATTATCATTTTCCTTTAATTTAAAACTTTTATTTTATTTTTTATATGGCATAAATAGTTGTATCACTTTGCCTAATCATAATTATCATCACTCATGAGACAGATGAAACATTTATTCGTGTCAAGTCCCACTATAGTACCTCATTAGGTGGCTTCAAATTTCGGTTCATTATGTTTCTCCAACTCCACAAATGATGTCTTTGTTTCTTCTTCTTGTGACATGCATGCTGAACGTTACCCGTACTAATTCCATCAACGCCAAACTGGCAAACTTAGTCAAGTAAATTTCTTTTATCTTACCCAAAGTTTCACAAGATTGTGTTTGATTTTTGTTTAAAGAAAATTGCATTTATAACCTATAAATTATTGTGCAATGGTGGGAGTATTTTGTAAATCAACCAGAGATATGAGTTTGAGTCCAGCTCTAAAAATGCAACACTGTTAAATCTCTTTATGAAAAGGTTTGTTACACATTGCGGTCTTACTGAACCGGAGAGATCATTCTATGCAACCGCAAGAAGATGATATCTACTTCACAATTTTTTTCCCCTTGTTCCATACATACAGGGTCAACCAACATGGAAATCAAATTATTTTTCTTATTATAGATGCCTAAAGAATATCCCCCACCTTGCTATAGGAGACAGCAATGTGGATATTCATATGTGCTGTAGTATAAAATTACACTGCGCCTTTTGAGTTTTTCTTTGCCACTAGGTTGCTCCCAGACAAGAAACAACTTTGGTCATAACAATGAGATATTAATTAAATTAAATTACTATACCAGACTGTATTAGGGAACATGTCCTGTCTCTAGTTCCACCATCCACTTATTAATGACACTATCATGGTGAACTGGACTTAATAGGGTGTTAATGTGCTCTATCTATTATAAAATGAATGTATTTTTTCTTTTTTATAAATTATAATTGGAACGGACGGATATTATTATTTTTGTTATTAAAAATAAAAATGGCATTTTCGTTGCCTTTTTTCCTACACCCATAGAAGACTTAACACTTGACTTTGTTTGAAAAACATGTGGGGAAGGGAAAACAAAAGTATATTATAAAAGGGATTTTTAGTTGTTTGGTATGAAGGTAAATATGAGAAAATAAGTTCATTAGTCATAGCTCAACTGATAAAATATCGAAATTGCTAAGTTGTACGTTGTGATTGAGATTCGAAACTCAGTTCTTTCATTTATGTTTATGAGTTTTCAATGATTATTATCATTTGATCTATTGACAACAAAAATATGCGTAAAGAAAGTTAAAATTCCACCTCTTATTTGAATTTGTATATAATGTAAAGAGAATAAAAGAAATTGATGGCATTTAGCTAGAATTCTCTGACCATACTACACAACGGAATAATCAAAACTACTTTTAATAAAAAGAGTCTTGCTATATCAAGCGAAGGATATCTATCTTCATGAATATCATGTGAACGCTCATGTGTTGCTATTATAAAAGAAAAAAGTCAAACTTTTAACTCTAACTTAACGGAAAACATGGAGGGTAATGGTGCAGTTGGAGCAAATAATACATGGTCGTGAAAAATCACGAAGTTGCAATTTGCGATGAATAGTATTTTCCTAATCAAAACTAGTTTAATTCCCTATTATTTATTTATTTATGTAACATAGATAGGATACATCAAAATTTAAGTTAAATACTATAAGGCCGCACAACCATAATGTGTTGTAGGGATTGCGATGGGAACTCACTTGACAGGGTACTATCATGCATATGCTCACGTTTGTAAAATAAAGTTCGTACTTGAACTCATAGTCTCGCGATCAACGAGTTTATTGCTTGTTTTTGTACCCTCTGGGTGCCTAAACGCCAGTACCCACATTTTAACAACAACAACAAAAGGACAATAATTAACAAAAAAAATACTTCACAATATAATTAAAATATGATCCAAAGGTTTCAAATTAACTTGTAAAATATTAAAAATCATAATATTATGATTTAACAATATAAAAAACATCTAAATTATAAAAACAAGTACATTTACTATAAGTATCAAATGTTTAGGATTAATTAATTAACTTGAGAGTTATATAAAGTTGTAAATCTATATTGATATGTGTGGGTTGTGGAGCGAGCTTGACAATAGAGTGTGTACCCACACTCATAATCATTCAAATTTACAGATAATGATCTGAACTCGTGTCCAAAGACATGAATACAGATGTTTACCCAACCTATTACGAATATTTTTTGAAGGTACCTAACAAACTTGAGTCCAATTTTCATTCATTGTGAGCATGTATATGTTGGAAACTCCTCAATGTATATAACAATCATTCCCATGTTATTGCTTTATAGGCCTCTCAGATTGCTCAACCTCTGAAATAAGTTGATTGAGAGTTATGTTTTGATTTAAAAACAACGATAAAGTCGTGACTCTCGATAGATTTTATACGACTGAGAGTTACGGTTTAATAAATCTGATGAACTTTTGATCAATGCGAGATACCTACAAAGCAATTACCATTGTAACATGCCTACTTGCTTGGTCTAAAGAAATAAGTACCGTATATACGGTTGTTATTTTTGTTGGCACTTCATTTTGCCACCCTATTATCTTCTTGTGCCCCATTTAGATAATAAAATCTGAAATGTTTTAACGTATTTTGGAGATTTTTGTACCGTGTTTACGTTGTTGGGATAATAAAATCCAAAATTCATAGAGTACATGATAAATGAATATGGTGAAAAAAGACATTGTTATTTTTGTTTTATGAATGAGTTGGTTTTTAAGGCCCTTTTTATACACTATGTAAGTAGAATATTGCACTTTAGACTTCAAAGCCTGCTATCACAGACTTGCAAATTGCCTTCAATCACCTGAAGCGAACGGTAGTTAACTATTGTTGAAGTTATCTTATCATTTCTAAGTGAGTGATAACAAATATTTTAGTGTAAACAACAATTTTCATGTAAGTTTGGCTGTTTGGGCCCATTTTTGGAGAAGGTGTGTTGTATGGAGCTTTTTTTCTTTTGATTTTTGCTATCTAGGCATCTGGTTGCTATCAGGCATTGGCATCCTAAACAGACGAAAATATCATAGTGGTAGTTAACTATCTAAAATGTGATTAGGCCGATCTAAAGAGTTTTAAACATTACTTAACTATTATTTTGTGGACGAACAACTGTTAATTGCCGCTCAACCAAAGATAATTTGATTTTTGAGCAATTAGAGGCTCAAGAACAAACTTCCTTTTCTTTTACTTTTATTCTATGCTAAAAAGAGGATGTTTATAACCTTTCTTTTGTCATATAAGTCTATTTTGCAATCGTCTTTTAGAAATAAGTACCACGTATTAGAAGCTGGTGTAAAATTAGCTTACACTTACATTACATTTTTTTTTTCTCACACAACCAAACATTGAAAATAAAACTCCCATTTCTCTCAGCTTATCTCCTTTTCAATTCTCTCGTCTCACTTCCTTAAATAACGAACAAACTAAAATACAAGTATCAAAACATTTTCCACTGTGTAAGGGTAAGAAAATTAGAAGAAGAGAAAAAGAGGTCCAACTCACTTGTCATATGTAATTAAAGTCCTCTTCATCCCCTTTGTTTAATTTAATTTGATTTTGAATATTTATGAATTTACATATTAAGAAAAGAACTTTTCTATGAAATTCCATATTTCATGGCACCGTCACATCACATATTTTATGTCCAAACCATGTGCCTGTCTTATCTGGCGTGTGTGTTTTATGGCTTAGCTTTATTATCACAGTGCGTAAAAAAAGAAAGAAAAAAAAAAAGATTTCGACGCCTGAGAGATTCGAACTCTCGCGGGGAAACCCCATGTACTTAGCAGGCACACGCCTTAACCACTCGGCCAAAGCGTCGATTTGTTATCTCGTGTCAGCGAATAAATATATATACCTGTTTATTAATTGAGTTCAGTTTTATTTCTCTTGTATCCATGCTTATTTATATACATCACAAAACTATTAGTTGAATCTATAATAATTTTTTTTCTCATATCTCTGCCACATTTTTTTCTTTGTAGTTCAATTTAATCATATGGATATTTTGTTTTTTGTAATAATATTGTTGTTGACAAAGTTTAGAGTTTGTCAAAGAGGACTGAAAGTCAACATATATAGACAAAGTTTGATGAAGAAAATGGTTGACTTGAAAAAAAATACCTATAAACAAATATCTAATTTTTTTTAAGTAACAATAATTTTTTTTGGTTCAAGTAACCTAGTGGCTAGAGCTCACACAATTTAATTGTGGAGAAGTGGAGTGTCCGGGTCCGGGGTTCGAACCCCGGCCCCTGCATATAAAATACAATATCTTTACCAACTGAGTTAAGTTCACGGAGATAAGTAACAATAAATTTATTAGAAAGGAATGAGAAAAGTACAATTAATATTGGACCCTCAAAATAGAGAAAAGTACAAGGGATACTCGACCCACCAAGAAACAAAAACTACCTTCTAATAAAGAAGATAAATGAGGGTTCGAGAACCGTGACTTTAATATCATTTACTAAATCTTCTATTAAAACTTTCTTATTTGCAAAAATTATACCGTTTTAAACTTCTAAAATATTCCATACCTTAGCGTGTCATATCAACGTTAAACCATGATGATGCTTTTTGTTGAGAGAAGAGGAAGAGAAATAATCACAAAGGATGGTGATAGAGCCGGAAAGCATCGCACATGTTCTCGCCCGTTTGAAAATTTGGTACCAAATCAAACTCGAGAACTTGCATGCACAAAACAAATGGTCCTCCACCTACAAGGTATTCGGACACCAAACACAAGCCGCTACCAAACCCTCATTAAAGCCAATTAAAACCCCTTCAATCCGACCCCATAACTCTTGGAATACATATTTTTTATTCTTCCCATTTAAAGAAATTCCTCTACCACTTTGAAATCCAAACTTCATGACCTCTCCCCCACGGATCTCATCTCGCTAATGCTACAGTATTTTTGGACGGACAAAGAAAATAATTTTGGGAATGCTTCTCTAAGCGGCTTGTTCAACAATCAAACATCATCTTCAAAGGAGGTATGATCGTCATTTTTTTTCTTCACAAACTTGGAGAACCAATTTTGATCTTCTCCTCTCACCTTCCCAAGCTCACATAAGTCTTTCCACCAAATAAAAGTATTGTGAAAATTTTGAGAGAAAGGGTCATGGAGTTGGGATATAGCACTTTTTCTATAAGATTGTTATGAGATATAACACTTTTTCTAATCAAAAAATTTCAGAAGCAGGACAACTCATAATTCATGCAAATCTGTCACCAGGCAAATAAGGCAAAACAAATTCACGCAGTATAGTATAATAGTATGTCCACATCTCCTTTATTGCATATAAATTTAGTTGTCCTCAAAAAAAAAAAAAACTTTAGATGTATTAGTATAGCACAACACATGCAATGTTGAAAGTGTTTGCTGAATGTAAAGAAAATCTTAACATTAGACCCCACGACTCACCGTAACATCAAAATTCAAAGCCAGATGGTGAAATTTAAATTGCATTGCATAGGACTATTCTTAACTCCTTTGGAAAGTGGGGTAAGATAGCTATCCAACGAGCAGAATGGTGAGACCAAAAATATAATAATAAAATTTATGTTTTTCTTTTATCTAATAAAATTGAGTAAACATATCATGACCTTCATCAACATGAAAAGAAAAAAAAACAGCTAATTGACTGGCTGAAAGAAGAGGGGAAACGTCTGGGGATGGGTCTGCATCCAGGGTTTTTGAAGATATGTTTGACTAGACCCCTAGTCAAAGCTGAACATACCAATAGAAAACTGCATGATCGAACCAACTCAAAACGAAACTACAAAAAATCGTGTTTGGTTTGGATGAATTTATGCAATTTTTCTACTCAACTGTATTGTTTGATTTGTGTTTTTATTTTAACAACCAAACCAAACCGCAACATAAAAGACTTATTACGAACCAATCTCAACATGATATGTTTCTTATTTTGATGTAATGCAACATGTTAATGGTAAAATTAGCAATTTATACATGACATGTACTCTTATTTTGATTCTTAGAAAAAAAAAATGTACTCTTATTTTGATGTAATGCAACATGCTAATGGTAAACGAAGCATGATTTGTTGTGGACTTGGTGGTCAAGCCCAATCCATTCATGTGACCGAGTCAATAGCTCCATAATAAATTACAATATGGACTTGCCTTATAGTCACACTATAGTGAGGTCGTCCATCGAATTAAGGTCATCTAATCCAGACCAAATAATGATGATTTCTGCTCTTCACCCTGCATATTTTGCTCGCATCCAACTGAAATACCTAAACTACCCCTGCGTTACTTAACTAACGCAAGTGCAAAAATCTGCGCAAGTTAAGTAACGCATCGTCAGTTAAGTTACGTTGGAAGAAGAGCATAAATCCTTAATTTGTACACTTTATTCTAATTTAATTATTTTCTAATTTATTTATTTACTTTATTCAAATTAAGTTATTTAGGTTATTCTAAATTATTTGTTTGCTTTATTCTAATTTATTCATGCACTTAAAATAAATATTTATTCGAAATTATTCATTAAATAAATACAAATATAAATAAAAAGAAATGAACTAAATTAATATTTATTCGGATTTATTCATTAATACAAAATCATAAAATAAAAGCAAATATAAATAAAAAAAAATGAACAAAATAAATACATATAACAACATCTCATTTTATTAATAGAATTGGTACAGTAATTGATACATTTATTTGAATTCACTAAATAATCTACTTATTTTCTTTTTACCCTCTTGGAGTAAAAAGTTATTTTTACCCTCTTGGGGTAGAAAGTGAGCAGCCTTCTTGGGACAAAGTAGTGACCAACCATCTTCGGGGAAAAGACGTCATCAACTTGGGGTAAATTTAAATCTGGTTCTTTTTATACCCAAAAAGATTATTTTTACACACGATAAAAAAAAATTTGGTAAAAAGAAGGAAATTTAATTTTACCTCAAATGTTGATCTCTTTTTCCCAAGCGGGCTGTAACGCCCACTTTATTTATTTAATTATTTTATTAGAGTATATAGTATATTATTATATATTATATGATTTTAATGATGTTGTGACGTATGAGATGATGTTGTGGTGTGACGTTTATTTTATTGTTTAATAAAATAAAATATGTGATGATATTATGTATATATTTATATTAAAATTAAGATGTGATATAATAACAAATATTTTGAGAGATGGGGTTGTTTCATAAATAAGATAGAGTTGTGGGGATAAGTGAGAATAGAAAGAATTATATAAGGGAGTTAGGTTTAGAAAGAAACAGTACGTTACAGACTTTTGCAAAAAGAAGAGAAAAGTGGCCGGAGAAGAGAGAACCTCAATTCTGCGAACATACCAGGTAAGGGTGAGCCTAGCTTCAATTATATTACTGTAATTCATCTATTTATGATTAACGAAGGAATTAGGATGTAATTTTGAGGGATTTCATAAACTAGGGTTTAGGGGATTTTTGGATGAATTGATGTTAGAATGATGTGAATTGGTGTAGAAACCTGTTACAGAACCTAGTTTAATCACTAGGACTATAATTCTGAATGATTAGAGCCTTAGTATGAGAGATTGGACGAGTTTTAGCGAGGTTATGAGCGAACCCGCAGCCTGTTCTGCGACCGCTCGCCGTGGCGACCAGACCTACTCGCCGTGGCGAGCAGAACAGTTTAACTCGCGAGGCGAGTAACATCACTCGTCGTGGCGAGTAGTTAGGTATTTACTCGCGAGGCGAGCAGCTGAGCTCGCCGTGGCGAGCAACCCCTTTAGTGCGCGCGAGGCGAGCAACTTCACTCGCCGTAGCGAGCAAGTGGCAGAATGCAATTTAAGTAGCTCGCCGTGGCGAGCAGTCCCACTCGCCACAGCGAGCAATGTGGTCTCAGACCACTATAACTTGAGTTTTAGAACTCTGTTTTGAGCGAGGCTTTGAGGGTAGACTTTTGGATAGCATTAGAGATGTTTAAGACCTAAATTAGAACCTGTAATGACGCTGTAAGATGATTTTAAGACGTTGGTGTTAATCCATGATTAAAATGATTATTAAGTGAGGTTTATGAACGAAGTACAAATGATGTTTGTGATGATAACTATGTGCTGTAAATATATATGTTAAGTGTGCTGAGCTGCTGCCATGTATTGTATAATTGCATGTGTCGATAAAGGGTCGTATTTGATGTTAAGACGTTGTAATATCTTGTTTAAGAATTAAAGAGTCGAGTCCATGCATTTGCATAATTTGAGACGGTGGAGCTTATGCTCAAAGCGACGGTGGAGCATTTGCTCAAAGCGACGGTGAAGCTTATTAAAGCTAAAATATTGGTACCACATGCATGATGTTAAGATGTTGGAGTTGCATTTAGTCGAGTCCAGTGTATGAGATGTTATGAGACGTTTGTTACGTGAAGATGTCCTGAGATGATTTTATTATACGCAGATGTCTGAGATGTTCTTAGTTATATGTGACGATTATTATTGTTGATGATGTTAAGCATAATCATTTGAATTATATGTTAATATGATTGTTGTGAATCTCACCCCTTCTGTTGGAATTGCCGCCTTGTGGGCAAGTGCAGGTGACCAAGCTTAGGTTCGTCGATGTGAGAGGTTCTTGTGGAGTCTTAGGAGCTCTGATACGTAACGGGATGGGGATTATTATTATTTCTATTCCTTTTATGTATCATGTTGATTAATTATGATGTTTGCGACGTAACTTGATTTGAGATGTTTTATGAGGCTTTTGTGCCGAGACTTATTTATTTAAGATTTTGAGAAGTTTATGAATTCCGCTGCTATGTTTGAATATTGTTTAAGAATAAATTATTATTCAATTTGATTTTAAAGATTTTATGAAATGTGACATCCTGATTTAGGTGTTATACTCTGATTATTTGAATGAAATTTTTAAGTCGGGATTTCGGGGTGTTACAATTGGTATCAGAGCAGGTCGGTCCGTCCGACCAATTAGAGAGTCGAGTGACGGTGTCTTAGAGTTAGAATATTATGGTTATATTATTCTAACTTATGTTTGCTTTGTAGAGGAATAAGATGGCTGGAAGAAATGATGCTGCTCTTGCTGCTGCTTTGCAAGCAATGGCCCAAGCTGTGGGAAATCAGAACAACGCTGGTGGAAACGATGGGACGAGGATGTTGGAAACTTTTCTGAGGAACCACCCGCCTACCTTCAAAGGGCGATATGATCCTGATGGGGCTCAGACGTGGCTCAAGGAAGTTGAGCGGATCTTTAGAGTGATGCAGTGCGAAGATGGTCAGATGGTACGGTTTGGTACCCATATGTTGGCAGAGGAGGCTGATGACTGGTGGGTTGGTATTCAACCTATCTTGGAGGAAGGAGGTGCTATTGTGACTTGGGCTGTGTTTAGGAGGGAATTCCTGAACCGTTACTTTCCTGAGGATGTCCGGGGAAAGAAGGAGATCGAGTTTCTTGAGCTGAAGCAAGGGAGTATGTCCGTGACTGAGTATGCTTCGAAGTTTGTGGAACTGGCAAAGTTTTACCCCCATTATACAGCTGAAAATGCTGAGTTCTCCAAGTGTATCAAGTTTGAGAATGGTTTGCGTCCTGAGATTAAGAGGGCAATTGGTTATCAGAAGATTCGAAATTTCTCCGAGTTGGTGAGTAGTTGCAGGATTTATGAGGAGGATACCAAGGCTCACTACAAGGTAGTGAATGATAGAAAAGCTAAGGGTGAGCAGAGTCGTCCCAAACCTTATGATGCTCCTAGAGATAAGGGTAAGCAAAGAGTGAATGATGAGAGACGACCTCAGAAGAAGGATGCTCCTGCTGAGATTACCTGTTATAATTGCGGGCAGAAAGGCCACAAGAGTAATGCGTGTCCTGTTGATGTGAAGAGGTGTTACCGATGCGGACAGAAAGGGCATATTACCGCAGACTGTAAGTTTGATGATGTTGTGTGTTTCAACTGTGATGAGCAAGGACATATTGGCTCGCAGTGCAAGAAGCCAAAGAAAGTTAGGACTACTGGAAGGGTTTTCGCGTTGACCGGCACTCAGACTGAGAACGAGGATCGCTTGATCAGAGGTACTTGCTATATTAATGATATACCTTTAGTTGCTATTATTGATACTGGCGCTACGCATTGTTTTGTTGCTTATGGTTGTGCTGTTAAGTTGGGTCTTGTTATGTCTGATATGAATGGAGAGATGGTTGTCGAAACTCCGGCTAAGGGTTCGGTGACTACTTCTCGTGTGTGTTTAAGTTGTCCGTTGTCTATGTTTGATCGTAATTTTAAGATGGATTTAGTCTGCCTACCTTTGACTGGTATGGATGTAATTCTCGGGATGAATTGGTTAGAGTACAACCGTGTGCTTATCAACTGTTTTCGCAAGACGGTGTATTTCTTGTTTGAAGAGGAAGAAAGTGGAGCAGAATTTTTATCTACCAAGCAGCTGAAACAATTAGGACGAGATGGAGTTTTGATGTTTTCTCTGATGGCATCCTTATCTATTGAGAATCAAGAGAAGATTGACGAACTGCAAGTGGTGTGCGAGTTTCCTGAAGTATTCCCTGATGAAATTCCTGATGTGCCTCCTGAAAGAGAAGTTGAATTTGCGATTGATCTTGTTCCTGGAACGAAGCCTGTGTCTATGACACCTTACCGTATGTCAGCTTCTGAGTTAGTTGAGTTAAAGAAGCAATTGGAGGATCTGCTTGAGAAGAAGTTTATAAGACCAAGTGTTTCACCTTGGGGAGCGCCTGTGCTGTTAGTAAAGAAGAAAGATGGGAGTATGAGGTTGTGTATTGACTACCGTCAGTTGAACAAGGTGACTATAAAGAATAGGTATCCACTTCCGAGGATTGACGATTTGATGGATCAGTTAGTGGGTGCACGTGTGTTTAGCAAGATTGACTTAAGGTCGGGTTATCATCAGATAAAAGTGAAGGATGAAGATATGCAGAAGACAGCCTTTAGAACTCGATATGGCCATTATGAGTATAAAGTGATGCCTTTCGGTGTTACGAACGTGCCGGGAGTATTTATGGAGTATATGAATCGGACCTTCCAGGCATTTTTGGATCGTTTTGTGGTGGTGTTTATTGACGACATTTTGATATATTCCAAATCCGAAGAAGAACATGCTGAACATTTGAAGATTGTCTTGCAAGTATTGAAAGAAAAGAAGTTGTATGCTAAATTGTCTAAGTGTGAGTTCTGGTTGAAGGAAGTTAGTTTTCTTGGTCACATTATTTCTGGTGATGGAATAGCAGTTGATCCATCTAAAGTTGAAGCAGTGTCGCAATGGGAGACTCCGAGGTCGGTTACGGAGATTAGAAGCTTTTTGGGATTGGCAGGTTACTATAGAAGGTTTATAGAAGGGTTTTCTAAGTTGGCACTTCCGTTAACGCAGTTGACGTGTAAAGGTAAAGCCTTTGTGTGGGATGCTCAATGTGAGAGTAGCTTCAGTGAGTTGAAGAAGCGGTTGACGACAGCTCCAGTTTTAATTTTGCCAAAGCCTGAAGTACCTTTTGTGGTGTATTATGATGCGTCTAAGTTGGGTTTAGGTGGTGTACTGATGCAAGACGGTAAAGTGGTTGCTTATGCATCCAGGCAGTTGAGGATTCATGAACGAAATTATCCTACCCATGATCTTGAGTTGGCTGCAGTGGTATTTGTGTTGAAAATTTGGAGACACTATTTGTATGGTTCGAGGTTTGAAGTGTTTAGTGATCACAAGAGCTTGAAGTACCTGTTTGATCAGAAAGAGTTGAATATGAGACAAAGGAGATGGTTTGAGTTATTGAAAGACTATGATTTTGATTTGAGTTACCATCCAGGTAAGGCTAACGTAGTTGCTGATGCATTGAGTAGGAAAACGCTGCATATGTCTGCTATGATGGCGGAAGAGTTCGAACTATTGGAACAATTCAGAGATTTGAGCTTGGTTTGTGAAAGATCACACTAGAGTGTAAAGCTAGGAATGTTGAGAAATGACAATGATTTTCTGGAAAATATTAAGGAAGCGCAGAAAGAAGATGTTAAGTTTGTAGATTTGCTTGTTGCGAGTAACCAGACTGCAGATGGTGATTTTAGAGTCGATGATCACGGTGTGTTGAGGTTCCGAGGTAGAATCTGTATTCCGGACAACGATGAGATGAAGAAGGCAATCCTTGAAGAGAGCCATAGAAGTAGCTTGAGTATTCACCCAGGAGCTACGAAGATGTATCATGATTTGAAGAAGTTGTTTTGGTGGTCTGGATTAAAACGTGATGTGGCACAGTTTGTATATTCTTGTTTAGTTTGTCAGAAATCGAAGATAGAACATCAGAAACCTGCTGGTATGATGGTTCCGTTGGATGTGCCAGAGTGGAAATGGGATAGTATATCCATGGATTTTGTGACGAGTTTGCCAACTACTCCAAGAGGGAACGACGCTATTTGGGTGATTGTTGATAGGTTAACAAAGTCAGTTCATTTTCTACCGATCAATATCACTTTTCCTATGGTTCGGTTAGCAGAGATTTACATTCAAGAGATAGTAAGATTGCATGGTGTTCCTTCGAGCATTGTGTCAGATAGAGATCCGAGATTTACTTCTAGATTTTGGAAAAGTTTGCAAGAAGCTTTAGGGTCTCAGTTGAAGCTGAGCTCGGCGTATCATCCACAGACAGATGGTCAATCCGAGAGGACGATTCAATCGTTGGAAGACTTGTTGAGAGTATGTGTACTTGAACAAGGAGGAGCTTGGGATAATCATCTCCCGTTGATTGAGTTCACTTATAATAACAATTACCATTCTAGTATTGGAATGGCACCTTTCGAGGCTTTGTATGGAAGGAGATGTAGAACCCCGTTGTGTTGGTTTGAGTCAGGTGAAAGTGTGGTTTTAGGACCGGAGATTGTGCAACAAACCACTGAGAAGGTAAGAATGATCCAAGAGAAGATGAAAGCGTCGCAGAGTCGACAAAAGAGTTATCATGATAAGCGTAGGAAGGACCTTGAGTTCCAAGAGGGAGATCATGTGTTTTTGCGAGTTACTCCAATGACCGGTGTAGGTCGTGCCTTAAAGTCGAAGAAGTTGACTCCAAAGTTTATTGGTCCGTATCAGATATCAGAGAGGATTGGGACGGTGGCTTATCGTGTTGGATTACCACCGCATTTATCGAATTTGCACGATGTTTTTCACGTGTCGCAACTGAGGAAGTACGTTCCGGATCCATCTCATGTGATCCAAAGTGACGATGTACAAGTGAGGGACAACCTTACGGTTGAAACTCTACCCTTAAGGATCGACGATCACAAGGTGAAGTTGTTGAGAGGCAAAGAGATACCTCTAGTGAGAGTGGTTTGGAGTGGAGCGACTGGTGAAAGCTTAACTTGGGAGCTTGAAAGTAAGATGCTGGAGTCATACCCAGAGTTGTTTAATCGAGGTAAGATTTTCGAGGACGAAAATCCTTAAGTGGGGGAGAGTTGTAACGCCCACTTTATTTATTTAATTATTTTATTAGAGTATATAGTATATTATTATATATTATATGATTTTAATGATGTTGTGACGTATGAGATGATGTTGTGGTGTGATGTTTATTTTATTGTTTAATAAAATAAAATATGTGATGATATTATGTATATATTTATATTAAAATTAAGATGTGATATAATAACAAATATTTTGAGAGATGGGGTTGTTTCATAAATAAGATAGAGTTGTGGGGATAAGTGAGAATAGAAAGAATTATATAAGGGAGTTAGGTTTAGAAAGAAACAGTACGTTACAGACTTTTGCAAACAGAAGAGAAAAGTGGCCGGAGAAGAGAGAACCTCAATTCTGCGAACATACCAGGTAAGGGTGAGCCTAGCTTCAATTATATTACTGTAATTCATCTATTTATGATTAACGAAGGAATTAGGAGGTAATTTTGAGGGATTTCATAAACTAGGGTTTAGGGGATTTTTGGATGAATTGATGTTAGAATGATGTGAATTGGTGTAGAAACCTGTTACAGAACCTAGTTTAATCACTAGGACTATAATTCTGAATGATTAGAGCCTTAGTATGAGAGATTGGACGAGTTTTAGCGAGGTTATGAGCGAACCCGCAGTCTGTTCTGCGACCGCTCGCCGTGGCGACCAGACCTACTCGTCGTGGTGAGCAGAACAGTTTAACTCGCGAGGCGAGTAACATCACTCGCTGTGGCGAGTAGTTAGGTATTTACTCGCGAGGCGAGCAGCTGAGCTCGCCGTGGCGAGCAACCCCTTTAGTGCGCACGAGGCGAGCAACTTCACTCGCCGTAGCGAGCAAGTGGCAGAATGCAATTTAAGTAGCTCGCCGTGGCGAGCAGTCCCACTCGCCACAGCGAGCAATGTGGTCTCAGACCACTATAACTTGAGTTTTAGAACTCTGTTTTGAGCGAGGCTTTGAGGGTAGACTTTTGGATAGCATTAGAGATGTTTAAGACCTAAATTAGAACCTGTAATGACGCTGTAAGATGATTTTAAGACGTTGGTGTTAATCCATGATTAAAATGATTATTAAGTGAGGTTTATGAACGAAGTACAAATGATGTTTGTGATGATAACTATGTGTTGTAAATATATATGTTAAGTGTGCTGAGCTGCTGCCATGTATTGTATAATTGCATGTGTCGATAAAGGGTCGTATTTGATGTTAAGACGTTGTAATATCTTGTTTAAGAATTAAAGAGTCGAGTCCATGCATTTGCATAATTTGAGACGGTGGAGCTTATGCTCAAAGCGACGGTGGAGCATTTGCTCAAAGCGACGGTGAAGCTTATTAAAGCTAAAATATTGGTACCACATGCATGATGTTAAGATGTTGGAGTTGCATTTAGTCGAGTCCAGTGTATGAGATGTTATGAGACGTTTGTTACGTGAAGATGTCCTGAGATGATTTTATTATACGCAGATGTCTGAGATGTTCTTAGTTATATGTGACGATTATTATTGTTGATGATGTTAAGCATAATCATTTGAATTATATGTTAATATGATTGTTGTGAATCTCACCCCTTCTGTTGGAATTGCCGCCTTGTGGGCAAGTGCAGGTGACCAAGCTTAGGTTCGTCGATGTGAGAGGTTCTTGTGGAGTCTTAGGAGCTCTGATACGTAACGGGATGGGGATTATTATTATTTCTATTCCTTTTATGTATCATGTTGATTAATTATGATGTTTGCGACGTAACTTGATTTGAGATGTTTTATGAGGCTTTTGTGCCGAGACTTATTTATTTAAGATTTTGAGAAGTTTATGAATTCCGCTGCTATGTTTGAATATTGTTTAAGAATAAATTATTATTCAATTTGATTTTAAAGATTTTATGAAATGTGACATCCTGATTTAGGTGTTATACTCTGATTATTTGAATGAAATTTTTAAGTCGAGATTTCGGGGTGTTACACGGACTAGTCACTACTTTGCCCTAAGAAGTCTGCTCACTTTTGCCCCCAAAGAGACTATTGAAAAAATAAATAAAAAATAGACGGAGAGAGTGGGGATGGAGAGAAAGTGATATGGTGTGAGGAAATATGGAAGTATGAAGGGGTATTTATAGGTGTGAATGGTAGTATAGGTTATAACCACCATAAATGTGGTCAAAAAAAAAGTGTAAAGGGTGTAAAAAAAATGTGTGGATTGAAGGTTGAAAACCTGACCACCGTCCAAAAAACGTTTGTTCATAAGTTCTGACCACTGACCAACGTGCGAGAGTTAACTCGCGCCCAAATCAGTGGTGCGTGACTTAAGTCACGCATAACTTATAAGGTGCGTGAGTTAAGTCACGCAACGTGACTTAACTCACGCAAGGGCATTACAGAAATTAATATTGGGCGTGAGCCAAATGTGTTGGGTGAAGAGAAGAAATCAATAATGATTTGTG
This sequence comes from Medicago arabica, assembly GCA_946800305.1. Lineage (NCBI taxonomy): Eukaryota > Viridiplantae > Streptophyta > Magnoliopsida > Fabales > Fabaceae > Medicago > Medicago arabica. The sequence goes on from OX326971.1 coordinate 54,355,930, forward strand.
ACATTTGTCTTCTAAGACAACTATCTAATTAGGGCTTTGGGTCCGAAAACCTTAACCCTCCTACTATAAAGCCTAACTCACAGTTCAGGCTCATGTACATTATTCCTAATCCTAAATCTTCACCCTTATGTGCACCACCTCCGTTGTGGAGCTATCAACCAATCACCTCAGTTTTCATGTACACTACCTCCGTTGTGGAGCTATCAACTCTCAAACTGTATTTCTTAGGTTCGGTAAGGACCAATAACTTTAAAAGAAACTTGAAGAACTAACAAAATATACACTACTTTGTTTCGTTGTTTCAAAGTTGCTTGGTCGACTCTAAGAATGTTTAAATGAACTTATTTTAATTTTTGTTTAGTTTAATAACGAGGTCTTAAGTTTGAATTCGGTCATATAACATAATAATGTTAAATGTAGATATCTATTCCACCTAGAATTTGAATTTTGGTTCTCCATTAGAATTTATTTTTTAATAAATAAATAAATACTTATACGAGAACCTTTATATACCAATCATTTAACATAATCTAAATAAAGTAAAGAAAAGTAAAGGAAACGTCAAATGTTTGATAAAGACCAAAGATCTACTTATAAGTTGTTGTTTTATTTTTGGTAAGAAGATCTACTTTTAAGTTATAGCCAATGCTTAATTCGAGTATACTGTATAATTCAGAAGAAAAAACTCTACTAAAATGAGTTGTTGATTTCCATAATCTAATCTTTCATGGCTAATGAGAGTGACAGTTTTTTTGGTAGCACAATCTTAAATAAGATAGTAACTACTAACTACTGTGCCAATAGCTTGATTATGTTTTTTTTCCCTGAAAAAGATCACTTGATTAAGTTGGAGCTAAGAAAATGATAGATTAATTGTGCTTCATAATGCATCGACTATTATAGATAACATTTGATTAGCTTATGCAACACATATGCACTTCATTTTACGGACCTAATCTTTGTAGTCCTACTTTACCAACATTGATCATATGTACAAATGAGGATTTGCCTTACATCAATCAGGATTGAGATTCCCTTGTCTTTAGGGGAATCACGTGATTACGTATGATGGATGAGTTAAACACCGGCTCAAATCGCACATCTACGAAATCAATTTTAAACAATCTTAATCGTTGATCGAGATCAAATGATCAAAACATTAATTGTATGTATATGACCATATATCTGTTAGGAACATTTCTCTTCTTTAGGGGACGTGTTAGGAACATATGAAATGTTAGGAACTTTCGCAACAAGTTACATATAACCACAAATATGATTTGTTTAGTTAGCTCAATTTGAATTATTAAGTTCTTAGTAATAAGGTCCCATCCACAGTACTCAAAGTCATCGTCAATGTTCGTTATTTCTATCATGAATGAGTTGTGATAAAGAGTGAATTTTCCTACAATTAGCGTTTCAACGTGAGTTAGGAAAATGTAGCCTATAAACTAATGAGGTAAAAGTGTTTCTATCACACTCCCTCTGGAGAGAGACACAATATGAAAACCATATTGTAAATGTAAAGAGTAAACTATCTTTATATGCAAGAGTAATTGCCAATATGTTTTTTGGCATGTAAAGCTTTAAGTAATTATGATTGCTACTTGTTAATTTCTTCTTTCCCTTTTCAGTAATTAAGGTGTCTTCAGTTAATTAAACTTTTCTATGTTTTGGAATCTCAACTAACTCATTATCAATCATGCATCAAAGAGCTTTTGCTTAATAAGAGTGCATTGATTTTTTTCCATATACTTTTATAAATATTATTTGGGAGAGGTGTTGTTATTTTACAGAAATTCATTTCTTGCAAAGTAATATTAGAATTCAAATCATACTAATAAAATCCCTGGATATTTTGTTAAAAATATTCTTTTACTATATTTTTAGAACCGTCTTCTTATTAATTATGTATTTTATTTTATTTGCCTAAATACCGCTTTTGTTGTTGTGGTGGCCGAGATTTAAGCACCAAACATTACATATATTATGCATTGTCTCTATCAACTGAGTTAAGTCCACGAGAATGCCTAAATACCATTTTTGTTAGCTTTGTTTTGGTGGGTTTGATTTATGCCCCACCTTTGTTTTCTTTTTCATTATAAATAATATGTTAAGAGGTTTTGTTGGTGGTACATTGGAATACCAACATAGTTGACTATTAATTTTGGAAAGAAAAAAACTATCAAAGGTAATAAGGTATAATAGAAAATTACTAAAAATTTCATTAAAAGAATAAAATAAAATTTATTGACTTTTGAGTGAGTTAGAGAAACTTAAAAAAAAACAGGGAGCAGAAAGAGTAAATAAATTTTAAGAAATAAATCATGCATTACCGTTACAAAAATAATATATTTTCATGCATTGATTATGATCAAGTATAATTAAATGTTTGTCCAAAGTCTAATAAAAACAATTAAATCTAAAATTGACATATGACAGATGAAGAGAGGCTGTCAACTTAATCAAACCTGAATAGTCTTGGTGTATTTTATATAGTATGATGAATATCAACTTTAATAATTCGCCATAAATATTTTTAAAATATAGTTCTTTATACAATTATTTTGTTTTAAAGAGACTAAGGACAAAACTCGAACACACTAAACATTAATAAGTAAATAATTGTAGATTCAAACATACGCGCCGTCGACATATCAAATATCTCTACAACTATCGACCAAAAATATTTCAAAAGTACCACTGAACCAGCAGCACTAACTATAGTTCTAGTAAAAGTTGTGAGAAAAAAGAGTGATAAAGTTTATGTAAATCAGTGAAAAAACCAACTCCATTAACTACAAACCAACCAGAAAAATAAAGGTTGTATTTGTTCTCATATCAAAGTTAGTTATAAATATACAAAATTCATTCACCTCTCATTTCTTCTTTTTTGATGAAAGTAAAATTGTATAGTAACAGTAATCCAGGCATGAAAACATGAACAAGCATTAACTTTGACATTTAATGCTTCCAACTACACTTACCCCATTTTCATAAGTAGCAGTTTTAACTCATTTATTGCACCCTCTCTTTCTATGTCCTTGCAGTTGCCGGTAACACACCATCACCACCTTCTAAACCACCCTCCAACAATCCATTTTCTGTTTGTTTTCTTCTTCTACTAATTCATATATCTCTTATAGTCTTTTGCTACAAAAAAAGAAAATGGTGCTGGTGCAACAAGAGTTTCTACCAACTTTTACAAAATGTGTGTTTCATTACAAGTTTAAGGACAATAGCTTCACTTTATAAAGAATTGGAACTTGAAGCTAGCTTTTTCTTCTTGGTAAGTTTAGTTAACTACTCTCTAGCTAAATCACCAAAAAGCATAGAACTTTCTTTTTTCACCTTCCAAAATGTACACAAGATCCACTAAAAAACCTTTGTTTTTGCCTGCAAATAGTTCCTAAAAATCCACTATGAAGATTCTGATTTTGCTAACTATTTAACACACCCCACCATTTTTTTTAGTCCTTTTGTTCTACATTACAAGTTTTCCATGAAAACTTGTGGAAAAAAACATATCTTTGTTGATGAAGTTCTTTAGTCTTTCTGAACTCTTTAAACAACAATATCTGTCATGTTTCTTGCTGAGTAATCAATATGTATATTTTATTCATCAAATGAAAGGTGGAAGTCAACAAGAGTATGTGATGTCTCAAGTCCAACCAACATTATTAGTAAAAATTCAACCTTTTTGGTTATAAAATAAAGTTTTTGAGTCTCTAGGTATCATGGAGTTCTCAAGAAAACAATTCTCAACCTACCTTTTGAATACTATTTTATTTGAGGTTGTTGTTTTTTCATGGTTATGGTCAAAGATAACTGGTCTTGGTTCCATGTCATCAATTGCTGTCTCTTATGGAGATAAAGGTTCTGCTTTCTGTGGCTTGAAATCAGATGGATCTCACACTGTGACATGTTATGGAATGAACTCAGCCATAGTTTATGGAACACCATCTCAGTTTCCATTCCTTGGTCTAACTTCTGGTGATGGTTTTGTTTGTGGACTTTTAATGAGTTCAAATCAACCATATTGTTGGGGAAGTAGTAGCCATATAGAAATGGGTGTGCCACAACCTATGTTTAAGGATGCTCAGTACTTAGAAATCAGTGCCGGCGATTATCATGTTTGTGGATTGAGGAAACCTTTGACAGGAAGACGCAGGAACTTTTCTTTTGTTGATTGTTGGGGGTACAATATGACAAAGAACTATGTGTTTGATGGACAGATTCAATCGATTTCGGCAGGTTCTGAGTTCAATTGTGGACTTTTTTCGCAGAATCGGACGGTATTTTGTTGGGGTGCTGAGGTTAGTACTCAAGTTATTAGGTTGATTCCACAAGGAATGAGGTTTCAGAAGGTGTCTTGTGGAGGGTATCATGTATGTGGAATCTTGGAAGGTGTGAATTCTAGAACTGTTTGTTGGGGGAGAAGTTTTGATTTGGAGGCAGAAATTTCATTGATACCTAATCAAGGACAAGGTGGTAATGTTGAGTTGGCTCCAATTGATCCTATGCTTTCTGTTGTTGGAGGAAAGTTTCATGCTTGTGGCATTAAGAGCTATGATCATGGAGTGATTTGTTGGGGGTTAAATTTGAAAACAAGCACAAATGTTCCTAAAGGGATTAAAGTGTTTGACATTGCAGCTGGTGATTATTATACCTGTGGAATTCTTGCTGCAAAATCTCTTGAATCTATTTGTTGGGGTGTTGGATTTCCAACTTCTCTACCTTTGGCTGTTTCACCAAGAACAAGAAAGTGTTTGTCTGCACCTTGTCCTCCAAGTTACTATGAAATTGAAAAGGATCAACAAAATGGTCTAATTTGTCAAGATCAAAATTCTCACCTTTGTGTTCCATGCAGTGGTGTTTGTCCTGATGAAATGTATCAGAAAAGTGGTTGCAATTTGAAATCTGATATACTATGTGAATATAATTGTTCTGTTTGTTCTTCACCTGAATGCTTCTCAAACTGTTCCTCCTCTTCTTCTCCCAATGCTGCTAATGGTGGGAAGAAAAGTGAAAGATTTTGGTCTATGCAGTTGATGGTTATTGTTGGTGAGATAGTATTTGTTGTTTTTATAGTTAGTGCTGTCTCTATTACCGCAGTTATGTATGTTCGCTACAAACTAAGAGATTGTGAGTGTTCAACAAGACCGTTAAACTCGATGAAGAGACTCAATGTTAGTTCTACGGTTCAAAAGGATAACGGTAAGGTTCGACCGGACGCGGAAGAGATCAAGATAAGAAGGGCTCAGAAGTTCTCCTACGAGGAACTTGAAAATGCAACCTGTGGATTCAAAGAAGAATCAATTGTTGGGAAAGGAAGTTTTTCATGTGTGTTCAAAGGTGTTCTCAAAGATGGAACAGTTGTTGCTGTTAAAAGGGCTATTATGTCTCCAAACATGCAGAAAAATTCCAAAGAGTTTCACACAGAACTTGACTTGTTATCTAGGTTGAACCATGCTCATTTGCTCAACCTGTTAGGTTATTGTGAAGAAGGAGGTGAAAGACTACTTGTATATGAGTACATGGCACATGGATCATTGCACCAACACCTTCATGGCAAAAACAAAGAGTTGAAAGAGCAATTGGATTGGATCAGAAGGGTAACAATTGCGGTCCAAGCAGCTCGAGGAATTGAATATCTCCACGGCTATGCATGCCCACCGGTGATTCATAGAGACATCAAATCTTCAAACATACTCATCGATGAAGAACACAATGCAAGAGTTTCGGATTTCGGTTTGTCATTACTAGGTCCAACAGATAGTAGCTCCCCACTGGCCGAGTTACCGGCCGGAACACTTGGTTATCTTGATCCTGAATACTATAGACTTCACTACCTCACAACAAAGTCAGATGTTTATAGCTTTGGTGTTCTACTATTAGAAATTCTAAGTGGTAGAAAAGCTATTGATATGCAATATGAAGAAGGTAACATTGTTCAATGGTCAGTTCCATTAATAAAATCCGGCGATATAGCTTCGATTTTAGACCCTTGTTTGAAACCACCTACTGATATTGAAGCATTGAGAAGAATAGCAAATGTTGCTTGTAAATGTGTGAGAATGAGAGGTAAAGATAGGCCTTCAATGGACAAAGTAACAACAAGTTTGGAAAGAGCTTTAGCAATGTTAATGGGAAGTCCTTGTATTGATCAACCAATTTTACCAACTGAAGTTGTTTTAGGAAGTAATAGAATGCATAAGAAAACATCTCAAAGGTCTTCAAATCGGTCGGCTTCAGAAATCGATGTAGTCGAAGGTGAAGATCAAAGGTTTGAGTTTAGAGCACCTTCTTGGATAACTTTTCCAAGTGTAACTTCTTCTCAAAGGAGAAAGTCTTCAGGGTCAGAAGGTGAAGTTGAAGTAAAGATTGTTGAAGGAAGAAACTATGGTAATGTTGTTGGTGGTGGAGGTGATGTTTTGAGAAGTCTTGAGGAAGAAATTGGTCCTGCTTCTCCTCAAGAGAGACTCTTCTTGCAACACAACTTCTAATTTTGGAGGAAGCAATGATTATGTTGCAAATAATATGCTATTTAATTAGTGGCTACGTTAATTTAGTATTGAATGTAATTTTTTGTTTAACTTTTTTTGTAATTGAGTTTGATTATGAATGCAAATGTGACATTATTTAGTTTTGTAATTGTATTGTATCTTCTGAGAGCTATGGTTTAGAATACTAGTGGAGCTTTCATTCTTTGATGCAACTAGAGGATGTAATGTAACTATCATCTCATTTTATTGACTGTAAAGCTTATCAGCTGTGTCAAATTCTATAACAACATTGATCTTTTGCTTCATTTTATTTGCTAGAAAGATTCTGAAGTGGTTATTTTATAACCTCTAAACAAATAATAAATTTAAGTTTATGATTGCAATCAGGCAAAAAATATATATATCTAACATGAAATGTAGTCAAGGAAATAAAATAGTTACATAAAAACAATTGCCCTCACGCAGGATCGAACTACGGACCTCCAGTTTACAAGACTGGCGCTCTACCACTGAGCTATAAGGGCTTATTGTTGTAAGGATTCATCCGTATAATTATATAAAGTAACATAAAATGTAATAAATGTCTTATACATTTATAAGACACTATTGATTCTCTTGGTGCTTCAGAGCCAAGTAACACACCGATTTGAATTTACATTCCTGTATTTGAATACTTCTCTTGAGTAGATGTATAATTTTATCTTTTGGTTATCCTTTCATGAAGATGTTTTCTCTGGTAAGAATGTACGATAAAGAGGGCTCTTAAGTTGTTTCGTAAGAAAAACACATGACTATGGGACAATATCATAGTATGAAAAGTGAAGAACAACATTGAAGTTTGGTTGCAAAGCTATTTCCTTATTCCTATTTCGGTATCCTCTCTGCTTATCAATTGACTTATGGACTATGGGTTTATGAGACCCACTATAGTCAACATTTTTGTGCTTGTAAAAGTCAGAGAAATTATCCATAATAATTGAGCAACAGTGAAGACTGTACATTCTTGCCTCTCCTGTACCACTGGTGATGAGATACAAGGTTGTTGGGATTTCGAAATTAGCTTCTTACCCTTTTGTATTATGCACAATTTGTTCATTATTTCAATTATGACTTGTAAGCTTAATGCTAGTTGTCTATTCAAAGTTGATGGGGGAATGTCCATACATTATGTAACCACTGAACACATTGTTTCATATTGAATCTATCTAATATTTAAATGAAGATGTTTTAAGTAACGTTAAAAAGCCGGTGGAAAATTTCATGTTTAGAAGCGCAAGTATGACTATGAGCTTTGTCGTTAGACTCTTTAAAAAAAAACCAGCCATGAATCAAATTTACAAAATTAACCATGGAATAAGAAAATTCTATCATGGGAATGCCATGCTTGTGCTTGTTATTAGTCGTCATATTGTTAGCATTAATTCACAAGAATGGACTCAGGACGACCTGTACATTGACTGAACTAGTCTCTTCTAACAACTAAAGTATCAAGCATATAAAAGCAATCCAATGAATATTGAATTCCATTGAACTTAACAAATTGAACTACAGAACTCACTTGCACCTAAAGCTGGACTGAGTTACAAGTTCAATGGTCACCAACTATATTATTGCACAATTTATCTACCACCATTCATTCATTGATAAAGAATTACAAGTCTAGATAACAGCCAATTGAAGCTCTCTAGGACTCTCTTGTTCTTTAGCTTCCATCTCTTTCACACTCTCTACTATGTGCTGTATCTTCTTTGAAACGGCTTCATTATGCTCCTCGATGTACTCATATAACAAGTCAAGGTTCCTTTTATAGGTTTCAGCTCGCTTTTTCTCTATAGCCAACTGTTGACTTAGTTCTCGAACTCTGTCGTGTCCACTCTGGAAATTGCATAAAAACAAATATGTAAGATGTGGGGGGGAAACTGAAAAGGGGTCCCAAAGACATGTAACATGAATTGCTCAAGTTACTCGTACATAAATGTCTCAGAGAGACAAATACATTCAGATGCACCCAAAGTATCAATTTGCTGTTGACAAAATATTTACCTGGCAAAATTACTCCAGAAACTAAGTATCGATTTGGGAAGAGAAAAGAGAGAGTTAAAGAACTAATCCGAAACTCTAAATTAAGTACATAGACCCCCGGGGATAATTATACCTGTTTTTCATGTGTATGGATTGATACAGAACCTCGAAGATCAATTAAAATGGAAATCAATAAGCATAGAAATAAAACATTGAAGTCTTTGGTTAGTTTCTCTTCTTGCATAAACAAGTGTAAGTTATTAACAGTACTACAAATATGATTGATGAACATCTTAATAAAAATCAGTGACGAGTTCCTTTAAATTCTAATAGTTGCAGAAGTAGCTCAATGATTTTTCATTGTAAAAAATAAAACTACACCCATTTAAGGGCCTTTTGGATTTTTATTTCCAACTCTACTTTCATTTCATTTTTTCACTTTTAATCACAAAAATGCCACATTTTTTACTATGTTTCATGTTTTTAAAAGAAGATTTGTACAGGAAAGAATGAAAACAGAGAAAGGGGACATAAAACAAACAGACCGCAAACTTTTCTAGAACTGCAAATAACTCGGAGAACATGAACTAACCGGATATTGCTCATAAACGAAGTCCCTTCTGCCTCTTCCAGGTGTCAGAGGATGTGTGTGCTCTTTTACAAACTTTGTTATAGACCATAGACCAGAATTTAATTTCCTCACCATAATCATTGCCCTGCAGCCAACCCTTGTTTCTGCCCTTTGCCTTACAATCTTTTCCCGCTTGTCAGGCATTCTGAAACCTTCTTTGTTGCAAACTAGAGCCCGTCCAATAACAGATCCATCGCGCCTTGATCTCGAGAGCTTACTTACACGTATGACGAATCCAACACGTGTAGCATATGAATTATAAAATGCATGTGCTTCGGCTTCGGATACAAACTCCTGACCGATATAGGGTTCATCGATTGTTCTCATAACCGATGTTACAGGAACTGCTGAGGTGATTTGGTCCACTCCAGAAGAATCTTGAGTCATATTATCATCTTGATCCTGTTCATCAGTTGGATCAAAAGAACTGCATTCAACTATTTCTTTGTCAGCTATGCTACTAATGACCTCTCTAATAATAGCATTTCCTACTGCCTCACCATTGCTGGAGTCACCAATCTCAATCTCCACTGCACCAACAAAAGATTTGATATAAGATTTTCATTGCCAAGTGATACTCTACAGAGTGGTGTATAAAATAGATGAAATGCTGCTTCAGTGATGATAAAAATTATGGAAGAACTGAAGAAGAAACATATCGTATTAATTCCAAAATTATCCTTTTCGGAAACCCTATGGTTTAAACTAAATACTACAATGAATCAAAGAGAGAAAACCATCCAAGTCAAAGTTGCTAATACAGGAAACCCTATGAATGACACTAAATATTTGTCAAATACCCTCCACTTCAACAAATAAAACCGATTATTAATAATAATTTCCCCTGCCCTAGTTTTTTATAAGAAAAAAAAAACAAATAAAACCGATTACTAGTTAAGTTAGCAGGCTGAATCCAAAAAGACTTTGCACAAAATAAAAGTGAAGGAAGAATTCACATATTTCTGAAGTATAACAACAAATATGCATAAAGATCAGTCAACTTAAAACAAATATAACAAAGCCCAAAAACCTAAATTAAAAAAAAAAAAAAAAAAAAAAAGACAGTCTTTATATAAAGCTTAATGGCATCAGATGGTTATTTTCATATTTTTTGAAAAAAACTCAATAGATTAATAAATTTTGGATTTTGATAAAACTTAACGGCACCCAGATGGTTATTACTTTGAGTTATAAGGTCTCACAAATATGTTTCATTTGTGATTTCTCCCAGCTCAAACATAGAAGAAAGACCGGCGCAACAACTAAAACATTATGACTCAAAATACCTATTTATCACTAAAAGAAGCAAGCAAATTTTATTCTGTTTGTTCTCCACATTTCAGCAGCTTATTGTAAATCAAATATAAATAATGCTACACAGGCAAGCAAAAACTGCTAGAACTTTGCAAAAATTAGACCACATTTTTTAGAATGGTTATGAAACCACTAACCCATCAATTGTTAACAAGCAAGCCAATTGTTAAAAAATCTTCAATTTGATAAGTATTTTTAACAACCCATCCTATCATAGTGAACCTTTACCCCCAAAATTAAACAGCAATATCCTCAACAAACAATAGGGTACATCCAAAAGGTGCATTATGCAGTATATCTCTATGCAATCCAAGCAAAATTGAATTAATGGGTTTAATTAACTATGTTAAAACCTCCATAAGTATTGTGATAAAATCAGATTAACAAAATTAACATATAAAAACAAAACATAAAAAGCTCCAATTTTGAGTTACTTAGCTCATTCTATTTGAAATTCTATAGACAAATTGAAAGAAAAGAGATTCAATAGATTCAATATAAGACACGTAATGCAGTAATTGAAAAGAAACTAAAAACCCTAAAATTGAAAATCGGAATAGAATTGAGTTACGAAATGGAAAAATAAGAGAAGCTTACTGAGAAATTAGTGTGCTGCAAATTGAAGAATTGAAATGGTGAATTTGAAAAATAAATTGAATTTATTTATTTTTCGTTTTCGTTCTTTTTTGTGTTTGGTTCAGAGAACATAGATGAAGGATTCGATCAGGTATGGGAAGATGTATGTAGCTTTCTGTGTACCCCGGAATATCAACCTGGACCTGAGTTTTTTTTTTTTTTGGAAAATTGCTTGAATTATGCTCTTTACCAAACAGGAATTGCACGTTCCTAACTGAAAAGACGAAAATGCTTCACCATTTTAAGTCATGCACCTTTGACTGATGGCGTGAGTTAATTCACGCTGCTGTAGTCGGTGGTCTAGACTCAATAACACGTATTTTTTACGGTGGTCAGTTATTCAACCTTGATTTTACACCATTTTTACACGGTTTTGACTGCATTTAGTGTAGTTAACATCTATGTTACCATTTCCCTCTATAAATACCCCTCCTAACTTCACTATTTCCTCACACCATCATCTCAAATTTTCTAATCCTCGTTCTCTTCTTCTTTTTTTGGGGTAAAAAAGAGGTCAATCGAGGGGTAAAAAAAGGTCAATCGATGGGTAAGAATAGGTCACTTGGGGCACAAAGACGTCAACCATTTAGGGTAAAACTAAATCCGCTTCTTTTTACCTCAAAAACTTTTACCATGGGTAAAAAGAATCTTCTTGAAGTATAAAAAGAATCTGATTTAGATTTACCCCAAGATTGATGTCTTTTTGCCCCAAGAATATTAGTCTCTTATTACCCCAAAGTTGGTTTCTTATTACCCCAAGGTTGGTCTCTTTTTACCCCAAAGAAGTAGATTTAGTAAATTCGAATAAAATATATCAATTATTAATAAAATGAGATGTTATATATATTATTTTTGTTCCTTTCTTCCTTTCTTTTTATTTATATTTGCATTTATTTTATGATTTAGTCATTTATTTTTGTTTCTTACTTTTTATTTATATTCGATAAAATTTGCGTATTAAATAAATTTGAATAAAGTAGCGTATTAAATAAATTCGAATAAAGTTGTGTATTAAATAAATTCGATAAAGTAATGTATTCGATAAAGTAGCGTATTAAATAAATAAATTTGAATAAAAACTAATTAAACTCAGCGTGAATTCGAATAAAAATTGCGTAGTGAATAAATAAATTCGAATAAAGTAGCGTATTGAATAAATTCGATAAAGTAGCGTATTGAATAAATTCGATAAAGTAACATATTAAATAAATAAATTCGAATAAAGACTAATTAAACTCAGCGTGAATTCAAATAAAAATTACGTAGTGAATAAATAAATTCGAATAAAGTAGCATATTAAATAAATTCAAAATCAATTCAAAAAATAAATGTAAAAAATTCTTCACAATTACACATAATCAATTCAAAAAATACACAATTACATTTAGTTTTAATTTCATCTACGTTATATTACATTCTTCCTAGATATGTTTTACCTTTGAAATTAGATAAATTCAAACTTGCTAAACAACAGCTCTCGAACATTCACCCGGAAGTTATATTGTTCCTTTGAAAACAATATGTATTATGCAGAATCAACTATATATGTTATCACGTCAAATTCCCTCATATAAGACGAGTCATCACATAAAGAATAAGGTGCATTCTGTGACACTCATCTTATATGAAGGAATTCGATATCATAACTTATATAGCTGATTCTGCATATACATGTTTTCAAAGGTCAGTAAAACTTCTAGATGAATGTTTGAGAGATGTTGTTTAACATGTTTGGCCTTATCCAATTTCAGAGGTAAGACAATTGTTGTAGTTGGAAGGTGCATTCCCTACCTAATCACGATCTTTTGGCGGAATCAAACTGTTGAGAATATCTTCAGTTGATCTTAACAACGTGACAAACATATCGATAAACAGAACCATGATGTGTTACCAAAAAATCGAGAACATGCTCCTCAAGTCGTCGTCATTCTTTAATTCTAGTCGACTGAACGTTATTCTCCCGTCGTCCAACGTTGGACGTTCATACCAAATGTATTTCACCCTCCTTGTGTCTTCGAGGTTGATTCTTTGGTTGATTTCATCCAGTTGATCCTTGAGACCTCTTAACGTGACATTAATGTACCGAACCTTGAACATCTGAGGATTTCCACCGTTGAAGTGTATGCTAACACTGAACAAATCAGTCATTGTTTCAGAGCTACCTACACCATAAAATATTATACAACCAATGAAAAACTCATTCAAACATTTCATCAAACACTTGGAGTGCAAAATAAACATAAACCCTAAACTCATAACTACAACTAGGGGTGTACATGGGTCGATTTGGGTTGGGTTTGGCCAAACCCAGGACCCGAACCATATAAGGTACTCCGGCTTGGGTGAGGTAAAATAACCACCCGATACACTACAGGGTGGGTTTGGGCAAACCCACTAATTTCCGGTTTGGGTTGGGTTGGGTTGGGTAATGGGTTACCCAAATTATTTTCTTATTTTGTTGTTAATATTGAATGACTAAATGACAAGTCCTCATATTTTTTTCCATAGAAAGTACTCAATTTTTTTATTTTCTAAAAAAGTTGTATAACATATTATGACTATATTTTAGCGTAAAATAATAATAATTGATAATATCAAATAATGAATTTCATCATAAAATACTTGCAGCAAACTAAAGTTACATGACATAAAATTACATTAGCATCAAAACAACCAAAAAGTGCAACATCCGGATTCGTAACTCTAGCATGTTTTAATTTTCAATATAGAGAATGTTTTTTGTCAATTTTGAAATTTAGACTTGATTTATGACCAAAATCTTTTTTTTAAAAAGAATTATGACCAAAATCTTTTCTGTTCTCCCTTTTCCCAATAAAAATAAAAATAAAAATGTTCGCATTATTTGGTATGTGGGTTTGGGTATGATTTTACCAGAAACCCGTTATTTTTTATGGGTTTTTCATTTTTTAAACCATACTCACCCAATTACCCAACCCAATCCACTTCTTTGGATTTTTTTGGGTGGCTTTGACCGGGTTGACCCAACTCATGTACACCCTAACTACAACATAAACATGCAAACATCTAAACAATTAAGCAATATAAGTCATTTAGATGTAACATTGTATCATTTTTTGCCAAAAAAATAAAAATTTAAACAAAACCCTAAAACTAAAAAAATCTAATGTAAGTGAAAAAATCTAACATAAATACGCAAACATCATAACAATTAAGCAATATAATTCATTTACATGTAACATTGTAACATTTCTTGCAAAACAAATCAAAATTTAAACAAAATCCTAAAACTAAAAAATTATAATCTAAGTGAAAAAAATCTAATATACCAACATTAATGTTGTATGATTATGAACACTTACTTGTTATTGGAGTGTTGTTTGATTTGAAGTTGAAAGAATTTCGGATTTTAGAGAGATTTGAGAATTTTAAATTAGAAATGAGGAAATGAGGTTATGTCTGGCCTTAAAATAGCACACATCGTGAGTTATTTAACGCTAGCGTGAGTTAACTCACGCAGGGGCATTTTGATCTTTTCAGTTGGGAATGAGTAAAATGTGTTCGGTAAAGAGCAAAATTCAAATTTCTTAATAGGCCCTTAAAGGCTGTTTGATAATTTGATTGGTTAAAATCCTCGGTAAGATCGAACATAAACTTAGCAAAACGATGTTTATAAATTGTTTGTGATTTGCGCTCCTTTCATATTGATACTACACCATTCGGTCGCTATTATAAGCAAAAATTATTTTTTTAGGTTCATTCAATAATATACCACATAACATCATTTATTAATAGACCACATACATTATTTATTGAATGAACTTAAAAAGTACATTTTCGTTTATAATAGCGACCGGAGGGCGTATGTACTTCATTCGCCTAAATTAGGTGTCCTTTAAGTTTTACACGGTTATTAAAAAATTATTAGTACTAGGTGTATAACCCGTGCGTTGCACGGGTTTGATTAGAATATGTACTTGAAATATTTTTATAAATGAGAAAATAAGTGTGATAAACATAATCACAGAGTTAACTGATTGATAGTGTTCTAATATATGTTAGATGTTTTTATGTTTAATATAAATTTATATTAAATATAGCAGGGTTGTTTAGAAACTATATGAATTCATACTTGTTTAAATATTTTAAGGATAATTAATATAATCCTTAGTGGGTCTTATTAATATTTCATAATTTTCAAGAGGTATATGGCAATGCATATTTTATCCTAATAATGTAATTATATAATAACTTTTCTTTTTATGGGTCATGATTGTGCAATTGCAAGATGTTTTGCTTTTTATGTTGACATCACTTATTCTTTTCGATTAAAGTTAGAGGCTTTCATGTTTCTCGGTCAATATTGCCCATAAAATGGATTGAAATAAGATGTTAGAATTTGATTCATATTTGGTTGTTTCGTATTTATTTAAAATGCAATTCATGTGTTGATATAACGACTTCTTTTGGATTTTCTTCTCAAACTTTTACTTAGTGAAATTTTATACCGACTTCATTATTATAAATAAATAAGTTCCACATAAAAAAAATTAAGGACCTATAAAAAATATTATTTAAGTGTTATCTTTATTTTCATATGCTTATCTAGCATCAACTATGCAACAAAATAAAAAATGGAAACTTACTTTATTATCTTCTTATCAATGTTATTTTTTTTTGCAAGAATTTTCATTAACACTATAATGCTTTGCAGCATCAGAGGTGCCGGTGCCACTTTACATACCAAGAAAGTTACATCATAAATAGAAATACAACTCAAAACTCATACATATAAAATCTCTATGATCGTGCCTTCATTCCTAACATTTTAATTTTATTCAAACACAATATATGATCCTCTCATGCACTTGATATGATGTGATCTACCACTCGATTTGCACTCCCTTGAAAATTGTAGCTTAACCAACATAGAAAATATACAATATACCTAATTACACCATGTAAGGACAACATTCTGGAAGGGAAGACAATATTTATATCATAAATAAACGAATAGTTAGGTTCTAATTTAAATTAAAAGTATAAGATAAAATTGCAATAGTTTCACCCATTGAATCTGGAAGAAAGAAGGCACACGGTGATATAACAACCAACAATTTTCTTCTGCAATATGCATAACCCTCTTGGTTGGAGTTTTACATACCTATATGTAGAGGTCTTGTACATAAGGTATATATAATTAATTCATTCGATCATTTTGACTTATTGTTGAAATGAAAGGCTAATAAGAAGTATGATGAATAAAAAATTAAAAGGGTGAAACACTCCACCTTTCATTCGTACTATTTTATTATAGAGAGTGACACTCACTATTTTTATTCGACAATGATACATATTCTAAAGTAGTTATTTGGAAGTTACAATGTGAAGGAAGCAAAGAAGTGTACACAATATATGAATTAAAATCTCATGTCAATGTAATTGAACAACATCGTACATATCACTTAACTAAATAATATAAAAAGACACCAACTAAATATAAGAATGAATAAGAAGTTTTTTTTTCAAGAGAGATGTGGAGCTATTCTAGATGTGTAACATCAGCACATATTGGAGGTCTAGAAACAACTCAAGGTTCAATTGCAAAGATAATATATAGATAGATAGATATATAGATAGATTGTCAAAATACTTTTTTTTATTGTCTCACTAATGAGTTTAGTTTTCAAATAAACACCTTAATATATAGGAGATATGTTATTTGACATATTATTTTTTCTATTGAGTTTTCTAATGAGCACCCTATCAGACTCTTCATTTGTGCTTCATATTAGTTCTTGAACACTTTTTTAAGTAAGAGATGTTTATATGATATAAGCTCCATCTTTAGAGGTGAGGACAAAGAAACGACTAAACAAATATTAACCATTTCATAAAAGAAAAACGAATATTAAAATTTAGATTTAGAATACAAATACAAATATGAATCTTAATAAACCTATGTTTGAATAAGCTCTGCTAATATTAAAGTGTAAATAATACCCAATATTTTAACTTAAAAAAAATATCACTATTTTTTTCATTCTCCATTGAACTTCCACGTTCATGCTTGATTTCTAAATTTAACATATTTAATTCTATAATTTTTTATCTTTCAATTGTCAATAAAGCGTACTGTTAATATACGTGAGATTGTTTTTAGTACCATTTGATAAAAGAGAATAAAAAATATAGAGAAATATTTACAACTTAAGTCAAAATTTGGTACCTGTAAAAAAATGAAAGATCAATTTTTTATTGAATAATGGTTATAAGAGGAATAATGGTTATAAGAGGAATTATGAATACGTTTTCGTATATTAGCATAATATATATGGTGAAATTTGTTTCTCTCAACCTGAAAAAAATAATGAATATACAATCAGTTTAGCGCAAATGAATAATATACAAATAATTTTTGTACATACGAATTCAGTACCTGTCAAAAAAAGTGAAAGATCAATTTTGACCGAATAATGGTTATAAGAGGAATTAGGAATACCTTTTCATATATTAACAACATATCTATGGTGAAATTTATTTCTCTCAACCTGAAAAAATAATGAATATATATACAATGACTTTAGTGAAAATGAATAATATACAAACAACTTTTGTACATATAAATATGATAGTATCAATAGCACCATGGTGGAAACACTCAAGGAATTAGTGTAATTGTCAAATATGTGGGAAAGGATAGAAAATAAATGTCTTGGTAAGTGGTGGCTATAAAAAGTGAGGGAGAATGTAAAAGATTATGCACTAAACTTTTCAACTTTGTAGGTTATATTTGAAGGAATGTTAATAAGCAAATTCAATTATGATGGTGTAATTAGACAATCATGGAGTGTTTTCATAATTTAAGATTCATAGACGTTTCTTTCCTATGAGAATTGGATAATTTATTTTTTTATGGCTATGCTTTTATGTTTAGGAATATATTAAAAGACACAAAATTAGTTTTTAAGTATTGTTAATGCCTTAATGGTTTTCATCATAATTGACAAAGAAAGGAACAAAAATAATTGTGTGTTGTTTTTCTAGAAAAAAATTGTACTGACCGTAATTAATGTTTTAATTGATTTGATCAATTAAATTTTTTTGTTTTGTTTCTATTAATTATTATCTCATTTATTTGGACTAATTTATACTATAATTGATTTTGAAGTAGTTTTATACTATAACTTCCATATAGCATTTTTTGATCAATTTTATTCTTCAACTTTTAAATGTTAATATATCTCTTTTTTATTAGAAAATATATATTTTATTATTTTATAAATTAATAATTAAGTTATTTGGTCATGTGTTGAACTTCTATATATAATAAATAAATTTGTAAGTGGCAGATGAAAAAACTAAAACAAAAGAGCCACATCTCTATGGTACTAACTCATAAAAAAAGAAATATTGATAGAAGACATTTGTCAAAAAAAAAAAGTACCATAAGTACCATATAATCAAATAACCACACATTTTCAACTATACTTTTAAATATAATTTTATTATTGTTATTATTATTATTATTATTATATATTTTTTACAAAATTATTATTATTATCATATCCCCTTAATTAATGGATAGTGGAAGGAGTTACAAAGCTCATTCAATTATAAGTTACACATTTAAGAATTATTATTATAAGAATGAACATAGGTAAATATTTAGTAATAAATAGATAGAAAATAGGGAAAAAAAAGAAGAGAGAGCCACATAGTAAATGCTTATAGAAAATTAGTTAGAAAGGGGGGCATTGGTGAGGTGACTAGAAAGGGGGGCATTGGTGAGGTGACTGTAAGCAAAGTGTAGCTTAGAATACATGTATATAGAGATAGAAATTGTTGATTTTAATGGTAAAATGTGTTTAATTTACTATATCACCCTTATTAATTAAAGTTAGTGTATTAGTTAGATGATTGAAATGCAATATATAAGACCATCCACAACAGAGCACCCCACATTGGATGCTTAAGTGGGTCCCCTATGTTCACATCACCAATTTTACGAAAATACTTAATAAACAACAATTTTCTCCAACCCAACACCTTAAAAGAAATTATTAAATAGGCCCCACAAATAACTCTATATTATTATGTTTTTTTTACAAAATTTATACATTTTACTAATATTTATTAAATGAGACCCATAGAAAATGATGAGAGAGAGGGTGCTTCCATAGCCACGCTCCTCCATAAGCCATCATTTAATGTGGTGCTAAATAGATGAAGCACCCACCACTTTGGATGGTCTAAGATCTTTCTGAGAGGATAATTCTTGAAATAAGATATTTAGAACGCTGATTTTCCTATCATTAAGATACCAAAGAATATGATTCAACTAATACCAACTTCTTGAAGATGTGGACTTCTCATCCTCTTTTTTTTTTTTTTTTTTTGACGCTGTCTCATCCTCCTCAATTGGATACCATCATGCTTGCAGATACCTATGGGGTATTTATGAGGTTGCTAATTTACACCCACCTAAAAATACAAAAGTGTAAATTAGCAAGCTACACCCACCTAAAAACACTAAGATGTAAGTTAGCAACCTACACTCACTTGATTATATACACTTATTTTTATAAATTTTATCAAATTGTTTACAGCCACCTCACTAATTTACACCCATTTTCATCATTCCAGACAATGTTGACTTAAAAGTTCGTTTCTATTACATGTTTTGTACCTTAAGCATGTCATTGTCTTTTTTGTTTATTTTTTCAAGGATCTTTCTTAAGATAGTTACAAAATTGTCATTCTAATTAAATTTAATTTGAATAGAAATAAAATGATGTTTTAGTAAAATATAAATGGGTGTAACTTGTTAATTTACACCTTAGTGTGTGTGTGTGTGTATAAACAAACAATCACATTGCTAATTATAAATTATTACCTTGAAACAATTTAACTTTTACCAATGCAATGGCAACGACAACATTTTCAGATTCACCAGGAGATAGAAAAAGGTCAACTCTTCAACACACTATGCAAAAGGGGTAATTTCAAACCGATACCTATTCAAAGTTGTAAAAGATTATACAAATATTAATTAAATATCATAATACATATTTATAATTAGATAACTAATTTTAGAGAAACACTTATTGGTCAAAAAATAATTATGTTGTGTGTTTGGATTAATCTATGTAATATGAACAACTATGCGACGTGTTAACAATTATGTTGTGTGTTTAATTGAGGATATCCTAACTCATAAAGTTAAGTCCTCACGAGTGTGAATACACTCTTTTTAAGTTTTCACACGGGTACCATACACGTACACTGATGCACATTTAGATAATTAGATGGAATAAATCATTAGAATTGTTAAGTATTGGTATA
Organism: Medicago arabica; assembly: GCA_946800305.1. Taxonomy (NCBI): domain Eukaryota; kingdom Viridiplantae; phylum Streptophyta; class Magnoliopsida; order Fabales; family Fabaceae; genus Medicago; species Medicago arabica. The sequence continues at coordinate 54,376,363 of OX326971.1, forward strand.
TTATAAATGTTAATTATTTTAATTAATAAATACAAATAATTTGTATTCAAATGTTAACCTCTCTAAAATCGTCCTCTCCAAACAGGGACGGAGCTAGAAAAATATGTTGAGGGGGGCGAAAAATATAACACAATAGATAATATAAATAATAACTAGCTTTGACTATTAATAATTATAGAAAATTTAGTTTAATATAAAACTCCATACCATATATCCTACAAAAGAAAATACACACGAAAATATATAGTCATGAAAATTATACTGTCATTCGATTCTTTATTTGATATAACTCTTTCGTCATTTTTTAATGACTACGCGATATCATTTTCAATATAAATGGTCAAAATTCCAGCAAGCAATTCATATTTCATGTACTATGAAATCTTATTTTCACTAGAATTACGGGTCATTTTATTGGGTTGAGATCCTCTCCATTTTCTAATGCACATATTCTATAATTTGGTATATTAATCAAATATTTATACATCAAAATTTTGATAATAGAACAAATGCAAAGAGTAATAAATGGAGAGGATAATTGTTGCCGTTCAATCGCTTACGGTTTGGTTTTGTTTAGTCGTGATAAAACGAGAATAATGGTAGACAACAAGCCTTTGCTGTTTTGAATGTTGAAATTAGATTTAATGGTAGACATTAAGACTTTGGAGTATTTTTTACTGTTTCTTTATTGAGCTTAAATACTAAATGAGCTATCCTTTATTAGTTATGCACTTCCAAATTTAAATACAAAGAACAAATGCACCTTTTAAAGAATGGTAGTCTTATATTATTTAAGTTTAAGATGAGGTTGGTTGCATTGATTACTTGTATTATTTCATAGGGGGACGACTAATATATTTATTTTTTTGTTTAGTTACATGAGAAGTAATATATCTTAACATAGAGATAAGCAACACTACACAATTTTGGGGTGGCGGCATCCCCTTTTGCCATTAACTTGGCTCCGTCCCTGTCTCCAAATTCCTCTAAAATACCAACTCACAAACATACCCAAGTGAATCTCAAATATTTTTGTTTTAAACTGAATTTTGTATATCTTAATAGGTGTTTTAACGTTTAAGTCATCCAACTTGTCAAATTAAAAGGAAAAATTAAGTCATATCTAACGAGATATTTGACCTATTTTCTTAGCAAATGAATGGTTATTGGTTTCTATCAATCACCAAATTGAGAGCCTAACTAAACCAAAAAGAGATTATAACTCATCCAAATTCAACAACGTGCGAAAATGATATGCAATCGACGATCCTTTTGCGTTGAGATATGTTTTGTGTGCCTAATGCTATATATATGGACACAACAATTAATAAAAACACAAAGAACACTATAATATTTCATCACGTTTCCTTTATAGTTTTGGTCACTCCAGATTCCTTCACTTTAAGAATCTTGGGATAGTCAATTTTTTTAGTAAATTTGTGTGACATTGCGTTCAATACTTTGCCTTTCCCTTTCCACTCTTTCTAACCTCTTCAGCATTAAGAGAATTTTCAAGGTTATTTTGTAGGTCTTATTATAACACATCATCTTCAAACTACTCTTCCATTTTTTAATCTATGGTGAATTTTAAAATACTTATATTGGGTCTCATAATTTTACTATATATATTAATAATTTATTTTATTTTAGTTACACTCTTTCAACTTTTTACCTTTTTAGTATTGAGAAATGTGAAATGTTGATTGCTTCAGAAAAGCACCGTAACTTCAACTTGGCCAACTCCAATAATTTTTTTGACAAAATACTATCTCTTTGTAAACTACACGCTGGCTGACCCAACAAAATTCATGCAGTTGGAGCTGCTCTTGGAAAAATGAAATTGGCACTTGGTAAGCCTAACTTCCTTTCTTTTTTATCATCACGTGGAACGTAACGTCTTTTAAAAAAAACTATAATAACTAAATAAATTATTACACCATGTATAATGAGAAAAATATATATAAAAATAAAATATAATTTTTATGTTACTTGTGCATGCACGTTATATCTTTTCTATAGTCAAAATGCAAAAAAATAAAAAATATGCTGGGAAAGAAAATTTTCAAAAGTTAAAATCCTATCTTCTTGTTTTTTTAATCGAAGATCATATCTTCTTAATTTTACAAGAAAGTATTATCTAATAAAAACCATTAAAAATACTATTCAATTCCAATTCAATATTTTTTCTTTAAAGAGATATAAAAATTAGTGAACTGTCCAATGAAGATTGAGAAAACAATGTGGTTGTGCTTATGCCCCGTTGCGGCATAGGTTGATCCTTCGCGGTGGTCTTCACAACAGAGGAGAATGGTGTCCGCAGACACATTAGTATTCCGACGCTCAAGTCAGTAAGATAATGAAGTTGATATATGCAAAATGAAGTAAAGTGAATCGTATCTTGGGGGTGATCTTAAGTCACCCCTATACAAATGGGTAAAAGCATAACTTTCTCGGTAAAATGTGGCATCTCTTCAAGAAACGGTAGAAATGGTTTCAACGGTTGAGATGGTCTTGAGACGCGCTCTCGTGTGGTGCCTCACACGGAGCTTAGCAAGAGTTTATAAATAAATAACTAATTTTATTGAAATGCCATTCACTTACTAAAATCTTCAATTTGTTCTAGTACTTCGATACAATTTGATAGTAAGGGTACGGAACAAATGTGTTTATTTGGTACAAGTACAAAACAAACATTTACGAATGACAATAGAATCATCTTTTAATTTCCAGTTATTTTATTTCACAACTAGTGTGTCCAAATAAAATAGTTTTTGAAAATATTTTCGGCCAACGAAGGGATATATCCTATTTATACTGTAATGTAGGATTTGGTCTACACTTACACTCTTAAATATGGTACTACCACTCTAATATGACACTGTGTGCACTCTACTCTAGTATGATATTATAAAAACTCTTAATATGATATTATGACTACTCAAACTTTCAAAGGACAAAATATTTTGAATGGACAATTTTTTAAAAGGACAAATTATTTCGAAGGGACAAAAAATAAAGAAGAAAAATGACTCAGACATACGTCGTGCAAAAGAGAAAATATGCAACTTTAAAAAGGATTAATCTTTAATATGCTTTTCACAAAAAGATTTAACACTTTGTGTATATAGTGCAAGAAACTAAATCCAATGTGTGTATTAATATATGAAACTTTAGTGGTTTATTTTTTCACATTTTAGTATACTCTAATATTCAATGTCGGATTTTATTGTTTTTTTTAGTTGACACACACACACTGCTTACAATAATATTCTTGATCTTCCAACGATAAGTAATTATCAAAAACAATACTCAAAGAGTAGTATTCGTTAAGTTCATATCAATTATTATCATTGCTTGTTAAAAGTCAATTGTTAAGCTTTCATTTTCTTGGGGAGTCCAGTTCTTTTCAACTTTGAAAAGGCACCTCACCACCAAATGGGACAGTGAATTTCTTAAAACAATTTACTTCATGATTGCTGCTGGTAGATTTCTATCGTTGGATCATACTCTTTTAAAGATAACAATTGACTTTAGAAAGTATAAAATACGTAAGTCATAGATAACTAAATCAATAATTAATAGTATATACACATGTAAAATAAATTATGAGTTTGTGAAATAGTTTATTTTCTCAGTTTACAAATTATTCACTTTCTTATAACCGTATTCTCATTCATATTAGAAAAACAAACACTTGTTGAATGATACGGGATTTGTTTTTTTATTTTTTTATTTTAAAAACTTTAATTCTAAATTCATTAGAAAATATGTCTTGAAATAATCCGCCGGGCCAACACATAAGCAACTTCACGTCCCCACCATTTACTGCGTCAAAAACACCTACAACAAATTTACGACCACGAATCAAGCTGAAACAAGTTATGATCGTAAAATCATCGTCCTTTCTAACAATGAAAAGATAATTTTGGATGCATGAATGAGACAGGAGACAATTTTTTCAAATTCCCTTTTCTCACATTAAAAACATAAATAAAAAATAGAGACTATGGGTCATGCATTAATTTAAAAGAATCAAGTAATTTGCGATTATTTTTTTATGAGCATTTGCGGTTATTTTTAAATTACAATTTACGGTCACAAATATCAGTATATATTTTACATCAATAATGCATTTCTATTAAATTAAAAAAATACATTGTAAGACGAACAAATTTAAACATAAAAAACCATGCATGCTTGCGCAATCACGAGAACAAAAATGACATAAACGTCATGAAACATGACAACAAATTTTAAGCCTACTAATTAACGTTGACGTTAAAAAACGTTGCCGTCAAAACAAAACTAATGTTTTTTTTTTGTTTTGACAAACTAATGTGTTTTTATAGATTGAGTAAGATTATAAAAGAATATTGCTTATCATGAAAAACATTTATTTATATTTTTTTTTACTAAATCTCGTAAAAAAAACACATTATATAATCTTACTCAATCTATAAAAACACATTAGTTTTTTTTTTTTTTTTGTGTTTAAAGTAATATTAAATAAAAATATTTTTATCCTCAAAGTAAAATTGGGACGGGTAACCCGAACCCGATCCTTGTTTCAGCCGTGTCCATATCTTGTCCCACATTTTTGTCCATGTTTATTTTATGAACCAGGTCAAACTAGTGCCCTTGCGTTCGAGACATGATATGTTACAAGATCGGGCTGGTTTTGTACATCCCTAGGTAAAACACTCTATAGGTACATCAAATAACTTAACATTAAACAATTTTTTCGAGAGGAACCTTAACATGTACATGTGATGTGAGTAAAATGAAAATACATTTTTTGTACCTGTTAGCTAATGGAGGCGATAACATTTCTGCATTGGTTGCATTTAGTTTTTAAGTTTAAATGCAGTTGTGGTCTGTCTATTTTTAAATTCAAGTGTCATATACTTAGTCAAAGAAGCTTATGAGTTGATCTCTAAATTTTATTAAATATCGGATTCTCTGTTGTACAAACTTCATATAATATTTTGGTTCTAACTATTGATAACTTGATTTGTAGGGTGTCTGTAATATAGTATCTCTTTTACGTGTGGAAGGATGTGTAATAAATGAAACATCTGATCATTTGTTTTTTGATTGTCATATATTTTGTAAGTTATGATCAAATGTTTTGTCTTGACTAAACGTTAGTTCCGCTTTGTCAAATAAGAGCTCTAATTATATTACTCAATTTATAAGTTTGATTCCTCATGAGAAAAAAGTGAAGGGCGTCTTCACTCAATATGGATGCTTAGCTCGTGGATTTTTCGGTAGCAACGTAATCAAGTTATATTGACTTAAAGGTATTATTGTTAATTTGCTGAAGTTTTTGCCGTGTTCTTGGATTAAAAATAATGTTAAGGGTTTCTCCTACAATTTTGATGAATGGAGTACTCAACCTTAGGTGCTTAGTTATGACTACTCTTGGATTCTTACTGTTATGTTTTGGCGTTTTTTGTTTATGAACCTTTTATATATTTTCAACCATAACAATTCTTATGCTTTGATTGTCTTGTTTAATTTAATTTAATTTATATTAATTTTGGCATCTTAAAAAACAAACTTCATTAAATTAAATAGAACAAAACTAACCACCTAAGCCTTGTTAAAGGAAGAAGGTAGATGAACTATTAGTGATAAATCTTGCATATCAGTTTGGGATGAGATGAGACTTGGTTACATGATCACAATATTCTTGTCCTCCAAATATGTATTTTATGATGGGAGAGCTAAAGGTGGGAACTTTGTTGAAATTGAATGTTATGAAATGGAATGAGGAGTTGATCAACACAATCTTCCTTCCAAACATAGCCTTAAAAAACATCTCTGCTACTATTTGTGAAGAGGTAATTTAGGATCATAAAATTTGAAATAACAACAACATGCAATTATTCAGTTAAATTGAGTATTATTTGTTGATGAATGATGTTATTGACAATGATAACTGTTGAGAATTGACTCAAAAATGTGAAGCTGAGGAAGTGCCAAAATGTGACACGATTTGGATGGCGTGTCAAGATTTTGGCCAGGCAGTGAGCATGTTTTTGAGATGGGAAATCGTGACACGATTCAACAACTTCCTCAGCAAGTTTACCAGAAAGGGACTGGTCACAACGGTTGGAAAGCATAACCGTGGCACGATTGGACCAAATCGTGACACGATTTGGGACGTTTGTGACTAGTATTTAAGTGGTTTCTGTAGTTTTTTGAAGATGAGCTTGGTGAATCTCATGGAAACCAAAGGAGAGAACATTTAGGGTTTTAGATACTAAATGTTGAGTGTCTTTGGGTGAGGTTCAAAGCTTCAAGATGTGAATCTTGGAGAACCAAAAGAGGGGGCTCTTGGAATTAGGGTTGATGCCTTTTGGGAAGATTCATGGGTTGGAAAACACATGAGTGGAGAGTCTTTTGTAAACACCTTGGGAGAGTGAATATTCATGAGTGTCTTGTTCATTGGTGAGATTGGGAAAATGGGTCGAAATTAGAGTTGTTCTTTGTGAGCTTGTTGAAGCTAATTTCTTGTAACCCATTTTGTATCTCTTTGTAAGAACTCATTGATAGTGGATTGGAGAGTTAAATCTCTCCCCCAGAGTAGATTATCTTGGATCGAACTGGGTCAACAATCTTTAGTGTGTTTGTTGTTATCTTTTTTTCTACTCTCTTTATCTTGTTTATTCTTTGGTTGATTGTGGGTTTTGCTATGCACTTAGTTTGTAGATTAGATCTAGAATGTTGTTGTTGCTTGTGGTCATTTACATTTGGTTATTGGTTGTCATTGATACTTGCTCCACGAATCTAATTTTCATTGGTGTGAAGTTTTCGATTTGAGACCCGAATTCACAACAATTGGCGCCCACCGTGGGGCAAGGGGAGAAATTTGTCAAGTGTGCACCATGGGTACCAAAGATTACATCTTGGAGATGGAAGCAAGCATGGTTCAACGGGAGTGTATGGAAGCATTAAATGTTGAGGTTTTGAAGCCGGTCATCCTAGCACAATCGAAGAAGGTTAAGTGTGAAGAGAGGAGGTCATGATGGTGGTGTCATGGCGGTGATGTGTGTGTTCCCAATGGGTAAGTTCAGCTTGGAGAGGCGGTGATAACAATACTCGTGATCAACCTTTGAGGTGGAGTGGCAAAGTGAAAGCATAGTGTGTGTGTGTGTACGCATTTGGAAGTTAAGGTAGAGAAATGTCAACTTGAGGTGGAGTTAGTGACATCGAGAATAGTACGACTATGGAGGCCTTGGGTGCTATGCTCTAATTGTGAGCATGTGAATTCTTCAAGAGCATGGAAGGCATTCCGGGGGTTGAAGAATGTTTGGCATAACTTGTGGGATTACCGGAAAAAGACCAAGGGTAATTGGAGGCAAGTGAATTTTCGGGAGGACGAATTTGATGACTCCGGGGACCGAAGAGGTTATGGTGTAGGCTTGTGTAACTACCTAAAAATCCTAGTGTTTGATGCAAGGATCTTCAAGAGAACGGAAAGCATTCTGAGGTTTGAAGAGGTAAAGGTGGAAGCTTGTGGAACTACAAAGTGTAGTTGGATGCAAGGAATAAGACTTGGAAGCTTGTGGAACTACCGAGGGTGGTTGGATGCAAGTGGAGGTCGGTGTGTGGATCAAGGTTCAAGCGGGGCTTTCGACTTGGTTGGTTTTGTCTTGAGGAATTGTTTAAGGCAAGGTTAAGGAGAATGGTGGTTGATGGATAAATTAGCATCATCATCATTTTAGAGTCAAGGTGGAGAATTGTTAAGAATTGACTCAAAAATGTGAAGCTGAGGAAGTGCCAAAACAAGACACGATTTGGGTGGCGTGTCACGATTTTGGCCAGGTAGTGAGCATGTTTTTGAGATGGGAAATCGTGACACGATTCAACAACTTCCTCGGCAAGTTTACTAGAAAGGGACTGGTCACAACGGTTGGAAAGCACAATTGTGGCACGATTGAACCAAATCGTGACACGATTTGGGACGTTTGTGACTAGTATTTAAGTGGTTTATGCGGTTTTTTGAAGATGAGCTTGGTGAATCTTATGGAAACCAAAGGAGGGAACATTTAGGGTTTTAGATACTAAATGTTGAGTGTATTTGGGTGAGGTTCAAAGCTTCAAGATGTGAATTTTGGAGAATCAAAAGAGGGGGCTCTTGGAATTAGGGTTGATGCCTTTTGGGAAGATTCATGGGTTGAGAAATACATGAGTGGATAGTCTTTTGTAAACACCTTGGGAGAGTGAATATTCATGAGTGTCTTGTTCATTGATGAGATTGGGAAAATGGGTCGAAATTAGGGTTGTTCTTTGTGAGCTTGTTGAAGCTAATTTCTTGTAACCCATTTTGTATCTCTTTGTAAGAACTCATTGATAGTGGATTGAAGAGTTAAATCTCTCCTCCATAGTAGATCATCTTGGATCGAACTGGGTCAACAATCTTTAGTGTGTTTGTTGTTATCTTTTCTTCTACTCTTTTTATCTTGTTTATTCTTTGGTTGATTGTGGGTTTTGCTATGCACTTAGTTTCTAGATTAGATCTAGAATGTTGTTGTTGCTTGTGGTAATTTACATTTGGTTATTGGTTGCTATTGATACTTGCTCCACGAATCTAAATTTCATTGGTGTGAAGTTTTCGATTTGAGACCCGAATTCACAACAATAACTCGAAAGAAGATGGTAACTGGTTGCAAATTTAGAAGTTGCAGATTTTCTTTGGAAGGCCTGTAAAGATTGCTTATCATGAATATTTGGATAGTCGGCAGCATCCCCTGATGGGTTCCTATAAATGTAATATTGATGCAGAGTTTTTCCAACAGTTTGAAAAAACTAGTTTTGATATATGTATTTGTGATCACTATCGTAATTTTGTTCAGACAAGAACAGTTTGAGTTCCTTATTACCTGTCTATTCTTGAATGTGAAGTTACATGTCCTCTTAAATCTCTCCAATGAGTGAGAGATTTGACCCTACAAAATATATTTTTTTGAGTTAGATAATCAGAGAAGATTTCTCCTCTTCCCCTTGCAAAAAACACCCGTGCCCTACAACCATGCCTAAAATGCCTATGCGTTAGTTAACTAGCGTAAGTGTAAAACTATGCGTTAGTTAATTAACGTTGCGACACTTAACATATGTATGTGTAAAACATATAAAACACTGCATGAGTTAACTCACGTAAAGTGTTAACACATGCGAGAGTTAACTCACACTCTACTGATATATCAGTACAACATTAAATGTTGTACTGATATGCATTCAATGCAAAGTGTGTCATTAATGACCCGTAATCTTTACACGCTTATAATTGAACCGAATTACGCCAGTTTAACAAGATTATCGGATAATACGACATAATCGATCAAAATTACACAAAAACATCGTTTTTCTCACAATCGCATAATCACACATAACGATCCAAACGGTCCAAATTTCATAAATTCGCCGGTAATAACCCGTAATTACTTAAACACACTTAATGACACGTAAACGATCCAAATTACACAAATTTGTCCATAAATTTATAAAATTACATAATCTCACATATTATTGGTATCCTTATCAAAGAAACCTTTCAACCTAAACGGACAATTACATTTCCTTGAGCCGATACCTTCAAGGTTCGGTTTCTTTCTCGTCTCAGGTGGCTTGTTTATCTCACTCCTTTCACATTGCATCGTCAAGTACGACCTTTTTAAAACGGATTTATCTATACAAACACTAAATCCGGCCCTTACCCCATGTCGACGAACCTAAGCAAGTAACTCTTCTCGCTTTCTCCATCTTGCATTTGTTGTAAAAAATGAGGCGCTGTCGCGACCTTTGCAAACAACACCGATAGGTACCGGTTTAGGTTCTTCAATTTTACCAATGCGACCTTGAAATGAAATTTTGACTTTAAACGGTTTCACGTTAACGGTTGGTTTGACATCGTCGGAAGCTTCATTTTTGGCCTGTTTCGGTTCAACGTCATCACCCTCAACATTGTCAACCATCTCACTATATATCTATTGAATAAAAAAAATTACAAAGGAAGAATAAATAATTTACTTATGGACAAGCTAACCAAGAACAAAAGTGGTGCAAAAAATTCAAAAAACAGGACTGTACAGTGGCGTGAATTAAGTCACGCAACACATTAACTCCTGTGTGACTTAAGTCGCGCATCCGTTAACACTTGCGCAAGTTAACTTGCGCACCAAGACCAACTGCCTACGAAAACCAGACTAACCAAGCCCAAAAACCAGCAAAATGAGATGAGTTTTGATGATACAATATCTGGTATTTGATGCTTGATGAACGTAGAAACTTGCTTCATGACGATTTCTAATGATTTGGGATGAGGATTTTGACCCAAACATTCGCACCTTTTGGATTTTTGAAGGTGGAGGGAAAGAAAATGGTGCTTGAAGTATGGACTGATGAGTTTTTGTACGAAAACAGTAACTCTGCGTGACTTAACTCACGCTGCGTGATTAAGTAGCGCAGCGTTACTTAAGTAACGCACGGGTATATTTAAAAATCATGTTAGGCGCAAGTGTTTTGTGCATGGAGAAGAGCAGAAATATATCTTTATTCCTTTACGAGCCCAATAGTTAACAAACTAGAGCCCAATAGTTGATGATTTTAAATTACTATGGTGAGTAATTTAAAATGGAATATACAAATCAAAATATTGATTCTTTAAAAAAAAAAAAAATATTGAAATAAATGATTATTTTAAATAAACGATGCTTGATAGATATTTTATTTAAAAAGAAAATGCTATTTTATGTTATTTTAGATTCACTAATTTTCCACCAAAAAAAGAATTCTACCAAAACAAATATTCCCCAACTGTTAATAATTTTACTAAAAGATATTTTAATTCTAGTAATCAAACTTATCCAACCATCGTCAAAAAGAAAAGAGTTAAATATGGTCTCTATAAATATGTCAACTTTTCGTTTTAGTCCCTCTTATAAATTTCTTCAACTTTTAGAATTCATATTTTTGAATGAAATTTTGTAGAAAAATTCATAATATTATAATAATCTCTCCCAAAAAAATTTATCATTAAATTTTCCTGTCTGAAACCTTGAATGAGCCAGGGTTGACGATCTGACCTTCCTTTCTTTTCATTTGTTGCTAATATATCATTAAAATCTCCGACAATACACCAAGGAAGCTGAGAGAGATTGGATTAATGTCGAAGTAAATTCCAAGACTCTCTCCGCCTTCCTCCTTCCGGCATACCATAAAAACCAGTTAACCTCCATCTTCCCTTCAAAGAACCGTTAACATCCACATCAATATGATTTTGGGAAAAATTTGTGATAGAGCAATTAAGATTCTTATTCCATAAACAAGCCAAACCTTCTCCCCTACCAAATCTATCAACAGAGAAACATAAATCAAAAGCCAACATATGTTTCAATTCTTCAATTTTATTAGACGTTGCCATTGTTTCAGACAGAAATATAGCATCTGGTTTATAAGTCCGGGTAAGGTACTTTAAGTTAGGAACCGTACTCGGTCCAGCTAATGACACTCATCGATCGGCCTTGTGCTATGAACTTGTTTGATTACCATGCAATTTCACTTCATCCACTGAAATCGAACAGTAAACCGGTGAGGTGGAAAGCCGAACAAAAATGATCAGGATTGACAAAGATGCAAACCGATCGATAAAACACTCTCACAAAAGGACGACGTAAACCCTAGGAGAGAAAGCTGCAATCATTATATTTTTGAAGGTTAAAAATTCATATTTAATTTATGTTTGTTAAAAAATTCTAATTTTTTTGAAATTTTTTTAAAAAATATTCTACACATTTTTAGTGACTAAAAGTTGAAGGAAATTTTTAGAAGAATTAAAACAAAAAGTTGATATATTTATAGGAACCAAAAACATATTTAACTCAAAAGAAAACAAGATTAACAAACTTTTGCCAAAAAGAAAACAAACTTATCCAACATTGTCTTTTGACACAAGAAAACTTATGATTGAGTTTTGAAATTTATTTCAAAATCAAATCCAGAAAAATTAGACTCTATCTCCGATTTAATTTTAGTTTTATCCGCTAAATTTAAGGAAAAAAGGGATATACATATACCCACATACTATTATACGATTATATCATATATATTTTTTCATTCTTTCTAAATCATGCCTAGTCAGCAAACACGCTAGTGGACATTTAATTTATATTTTAAGCACAAATCTAAATGATACCAATCACTTTCGGCCTAAAAAATAGATAAAAGTACGTTTAAAATATTAAAACAGTCCAAATCCACTGTCCATGCCCCCAACAAAACCGACGGCAAATAACAAAATTCTCAATATTTCTCCTTAAAAAAAAAAACAAAATTCTCAATATTTCAACTTCTTATTATATTCCAATTTGACTCTTCGATCATAAATAAAATCTGCATCCCACACAAAATATATTAATATTTTTTTCTTGTTTTTTTAAGGTAATTTTTTTGGTTACAATTAATATTATAATTTTTTCCACAAATAATATTAATATAATTTTTTCTACCATTTTTTATATAGTTTTATTATCTTTATCAATTTTTTTGAGGAATTATCTTTATCAATTTTGTTTTTATAGTTTTTTTTTCAAAATTTTAAATCATAACAACTCATTTTCATAACAACTCCTTTAGGACCCGTTTGATGGTCAGGATAGGGAGACACTGCTGAAATCTCATGTTTGATGCACCAATGTGATAGGATAAAATAAACCATTTTTCTATCCTATCCTGACTTTCCGTAATTTCTATCATGAGTATAGGCTGTGTTAAAAATTATCCTGATGGATTAGAAGATCATTCATTATTTATTATCTTGATATTCTGCCGTTTTAGAATATTGTCATTTTAAAAAATAATGGTAGCATGTATTTTTTTATTATAATTAATAACATTCCATTTCTATAATATTTAATTAATTATGTGAGCAATTTTTCATTTAATTATAATGATATCATGTTTGTTATCTTGTCCGCGTCAAACACATGATATGATTAATGTTTATCATGTTCATATCATATCCTATCTCTATCAAACTTTATATCATATATTAAGTCAAAAAAAAAGAATATTAACTCCTTTATCAAGTCACCAAAATAAGAAACTCAGTCATTATCCAAAATCCAAAATGCATTCCTTTAAATAATTTATTTCTTTTTCAAGAATCAAATCCATTTTATTTTATTTAACTTTCGAATTAATGGATAAAATCCCTTAATTTTAGTAATTTTATTCTTATCCCTTTTTTTTTTTTTTTATGATTGTTATGAATTTGTTTTTTTATTCTTATCCTTCTCTCTACCAACTCCTTCTATAAATATTCACCACCAAACCCATTCTTGTATCGCTTCTCTCTCACTCCCAAAACACTTGTTTTCTCTCTCAAAATATTCACTAAACTCTTTTTTTCAAACTTCAATGGCTTCAAACAATGGCATCCCAACCACAGGCACTGGTCTCATCGTCAGCTTCGGTGAGATGCTGATCGACTTTGTCCCAACAGTCTCCGGGGTCTCCCTCGCAGAAGCCCCCGGTTTCCTCAAAGCTCCCGGCGGTGCACCAGCGAACGTCGCCATCGCTGTTTCCCGATTAGGCGGTAAAGCCGCCTTTGTCGGAAAACTAGGCGATGACGAGTTCGGTCACATGCTTGCCGGGATCTTAAAGGAAAACGGTGTGGTCGCAGAAGGTATAACCTTTGACCAAGGTGCACGTACTGCTTTGGCATTTGTTACTCTACGCGCTGATGGAGAGCGTGAGTTTATGTTTTATAGAAATCCAAGTGCTGACATGCTTCTTAAACCTGAAGAACTCAACCTCGAACTCATCAGATCTGTACGTAACATAACAACTTTATCTATCTCTTGTTTTTTGTTATGTTTTTTCTGTTGTACTTTGTTTTTCGATGTTATTTTCGTATCTGTGTCTTGTTTGTAACGACTTCAAATTTGTGTGTTGAGGTAAACGACATTGACATGTCAGCGTTGGTGTGTTCATGTGGTGGGGTCCATTGTTAGATCTAGGACTAATCTTACGTTACGCTGCAGAGCTACCGATACACGCTTTCAAAATTTGTCAAAATCCTATGATATGGTTTTGATTTTGTTTTGGTGGGTGGGGTTGTTGGTTGGTGTTATTGTTACTATGTACTAAATTACGATTCACCCTCTATATTTTTAGGATTAGGAGTACTCACCTTAAAGTTGATGTGTTAAAGAGGCTTTTGAATGATGTTGACCAATTTTGTCCTCATGTTAAATTAATCTTTAAACCATGTTACTATATGGTAAATTGGTCCTCAAATTAGTCCATGAAAGTTATCTAACATTAATCAAAATTGAGGTCTTTTTATATGTTTAGTCTAATGGGCACGGATAATGGGTCTGTACCGTGCACAAATTTATCAGTAAGATTGGTTGAACTTTTGATCCAATTGTAAGACCGGTTGGTCCAATGATGGAAACAGGTTTGTGCATGTTGCTTAGTGTGCACCACCGAATTGACCCTTTTACATATCTGCAAAATTTAGAGACGTGTCCTACATTTTACAAGTATTTGTTTTGACATTTAAAAAAGTCTAGTGGTATAACTTGGTGTCCGTTGGCCTCTATTCACATGCTATTCAATGGCTACAATTGCATAACAATAATAGGATACGACGAAAGCGTTGGTAGGTTTTATCAGGGGATGGTTGGGATTTTGCAGGAGCAATTATTTTTCAATGGCGTGGTGTCCAATTCTTTTTTATTCAAACATATATAAATCAATACCATATAATTTCGCATGGTGTTTCACGCCGTGTTACATCATTGACTAAGTACATTATTTGGCAGCCTATTCATGCCATGCCATGTGTAATAATCAAATTTAAATTTGCATAGTCAACTAAAAATTTGTTAAAAAATTCATCATTGTTATAATGTCTGCCTTGGTTGAATTGTATGACTACCATGAGTTACTATGAATGGGGTAGGTGACTAATCGAAACTTAATTTGACAGGCAAAAGTTTTCCACTATGGATCCATAAGCTTGATTGTGGAGCCATGTAGATCAGCACACTTGAAGGCAATGGAAGTTGCCAAAGAAGCTGGCTGCCTCCTCTCCTATGATCCTAACCTCCGCCTACCCTTGTGGCCCTCGGCCGATGAAGCTCGCAAGCAAATACTGAGTATCTGGGAAAAGGCTGATTTGATCAAGGTTAGTGATAATGAGCTGGAGTTCCTCACTGGAAGTGACAAAATTGATGATGAAACTGCTTTGACATTGTGGCACCCCAATTTGAAGTTGCTCCTTGTCACTCTTGGTGAACATGGCGCAAGATACTACACCAAGGTAAAATCTATATCCTTACTCTTTATTTACCTATCGCTTCTTGTACTATTGGGCGTTAAACTTTGCCTAAAAACTAAGAATATCTTCCAGTTAGTATGTAAATGTAAATGGACAACATATAGTTGGATATCTTTGTTTAGAAACACTAATGATTTTTTTATTTTTCCTGCCACTTTTGCCAGAACTTCCATGGACAAGTAGATGGATTCAAAGTCAATACAGTTGATACAACTGGTGCTGGTGATTCCTTTGTTGGTGCTCTATTGGCCAAGATTGTTGATGATCAGGCCATACTAGAAGTAAGTGCTTACACCCCTTAACAAACCTTCACATTAGCTACTCAAATGGAAATACACAAGTTTAACTGATTTTGTTTATAATTTTCTAATATTATCTAAATTTCTGAGTAATGCACTATAAAGCCTCGTTTGAGTTATTGTAATTGATGATTGATTTATTTTCATAATTGCAGGATGAGTCAAAGTTAAGAGAAGTACTCAAGTTTGCAAATGCATGTGGAGCAATCACAACTACTAAAAAGGGAGCAATTCCTGCTCTTCCCAAGGAGGAGGATGTACTGAACCTGATCAAAGCATAGATTCCTGCATATTTACTTTTCTTTCCATTTTTTTTTTCCACCTTTTCGTTGGAGTTGCTCTTAATCAATTTAAGAGAATTTGTCTCTAATTTTCTTTGTTATTTCTTTATTTTCTGAATCAGACATCAAAATCATTGCCGAGTTTGGCCAAATAATGTTTAGGGAGTTTTGATATGAGTTATTGAATGAAAATTTGATTCAAGAGTATTGCTGCTTCTTAATCCATATTATATCAAAATTTTTGCCTGTGCCTGTGTCCGATTGTTTGACTGAGTGGTTTATTTTTCCTAGTGAAAAAGAAAATAAATTAGGTTCCAACCAGTCGATCTTACCTATTTCAAAATCATTAGCACAAGAAAGGAATGATCTCTAAGCAATGATACACCATTTGCAATGAATTAGTTGATGTGAATCATCTGATTCTTGAATGTTACTTGACTGAACATGATCTTATTGGGTGCCAAATATAAGGCATGAAGTGTTTGATTAAGTTTTTTTTTTTTGTGTATTGAGATCAATTTATCTTTTATCCAATCTTTTTTGGAGTACCTATTTTTATTAAGTTCACCAAATTGCTTTATATAATCAGTAGCTATTTTTATTAGGTTCACCAAATTGCTTTATATAATCATCGATTGCGCTTTCTCAAACAACGTACCATACAGACAAATTTTTTTGTTCAAGATTCTATATAACTGTTGGCAAAGGCTACGGTGGGATACTTCTTTAGGTCTCCTACCGTAGGAGACTTGATTTTTTTAGCATTAACGTACTCTCTCAACACTAGATTATTTTTACATTGTGTTCCATCATCTTTCTCTCTCCCCCCTCCATGTCCCTGCTTCTCAAATTCACTCTCTCTGAATCGTAGGAATATATCTTGTTAGAGTACAAATTCTGTTTCTTTTTTATTTCTTTAGTAGGAAGGTTAATGGAACTTAATTATTGTGGGTAATAAGGATATCCAAATCCGGTGATGATAGTTGTTATTGGTGGCACTTAACATGGGAAAGGGTAAAACTTTCCCACCATAGGAAAGTTCAATTTAGCCAATAGATCCAATCAAGTACACAATTTTACTATGGTCTCTACACCACTAGATATTTTTATTAGTCAATTTTTTTAAAAATAAAAATAAAAAATAGGATTGAGAAAGGTCAATCTGAACATGTCATCGTCATCCCCAAAAACCCAATCTTCGTCGACGGGCATCTCCGACCAACTTCTTCACAAAACCTCTGATTCATGCTCCGGTTTACTCCTCATCTCCAATAATCCTGCCTCCATTCGTTGGTGATGTAACCGTCACCGAATAATACCAGAGATCCACCGTCGGAATTGTAACCGGAGGTCATGTTTCACCGAAAAGCTTTCATTTTCGCACTTCATATTATACTATGACATGACATATTCAACAAGCACAGGTCAGAGAATGAATATAATTTGATTTCCCTTTCTCATTTCAAAAAAAAAAAACCAACAAAGTTGAGCTTTTAACAAATTTCAGATATGAGTTTTTATGTTGAAGAAGAAATTTGGAGTTTTGAGAGGTGTGATTTTGAATTGCAATGGAAGAGAAATGAAGGTAAGTCATGCTTTGGCTCACACACTTGAAGAGGTATCAATTAATGGTGGTGTTTCTGTGAAGGTGGTTGTTAAGGTTGCTGTTGGGTGTGGGAGGTGGGGAGCCAGGAGGGAGACGGGCCACAAAGGTGGGAGGAAGATGACAAAAGTTTGAAAAGTTAAGCTATTAAGATCAGATGTGAGAGAACATGATAAGCTTTAATAGAAGTGCACAATCTAACCATTTAAATTGAACTTTCCCATGGTGGGAAAGTTTTACCCTTTCCCATATTAAATGCCACCGTTGTTATTACGATGTAAAACAGATTCAATGTCATAAGAAGCAAAAACAACGTAACAATGTGGTGGTGTCACGGCAAGGGGAGAAGGTTTCAACTTTCAATTCACTTCCAAAAAAAATCTCTATTAATTTTTCCAAGGTTTTTAATGTTATTTTTTATTTATTCTGCAAGTTAAAATGAGGAATATTCATGATGTTATGATTTATCACAATTTGTGAAAATTTCATCTTTTGCGAAACTCAGATTTCGATTCCTCTATTCTTCTTCAAATTGTTGTCCCAATTGAAACATCACCACTGTTCACTAACTTGCTACCAGCAACTTGAGCCCAGAAAGAAGAATCTAAAATACTAATAAGCTTCAAAATGGGAACAAAATGAAGCTTTAAACTAATTTTAAAAAAGAAAACAGAAATCAATATAATTCATTTAATTTAAGTTCTGTCAAGATAAAATTAATATTGGAAAGTAAATTGATTCATATCATGTTTTTCCCCTTTTTCTTTGTTGATGAAATTTGGAACCAAGTGGCAACAACAACAAGATCACCAAAGGTACACTGGGGCGAGAGAGGAAAGAAAAGAGTAATTTAGAATAAAAGAAAATAATTGGGTGTTGGGGGTGTATAGTAAATATTTTGATCTAGAGATTAGTAAACCCTTATCTAATGGTTCATATTCATTTTACCAAAAAAAACAAAAAACAACCATGTCTCCTACCGTAGGAGGCCTATTTAGGTCTCTCACCATAGAGGGAGCCATAACTGTTACACTTTATATAAATAGTCCATGTGGGAAGTACTGAGGAAGCAACATATAGTATACTTTTCAACAAATAAAAGTTATTTTCAGATAAATGTTCCCGTTTATTTAAGTACATACTGCTTTTTGAAGCATGTTAGGTACTTTTGGGGACTTCCAATTTTGTTCTGTCTAGATGCGGGACTCAAATTTTGTTCTGTCTAGATGCGGGTACAACTATAACACGATAGCTTGAGGATGACATTCACTGACCTCCATCTTTAAAGACTTCCAAACTTTTGGACATATTTCCCATTTTGCCTGCATGTGAGCTAGAAAAGCTTCTGCCCATTGTTCTTTACTCCCTCTAGTGCTTAAATCATAAGGCACTGAAAAACTGTTCAAACATGATTAGAATATCAGCAATATGCTTATTGACTGAATAAAGAACTCAGGATGTGGACTACTCATGCATATCTCTACATTTGTTACAATTTGCCTTTTTTATCCCACTTTTTGTATGCAGCTTTATCATATCAAAGCATAAGTTATACCAATATTAGTTTATCATAGCAGTCTTAAAACAATCACCAAAGTTTTGTTTTGGGGGAGAAGCAGGGGGTTGAAATCTCCAAGTCACCCCTTACCTTTTCCCACCTTTTCGATGCGGGTCATGTGTTAGCTTGGCTTAGGTGATAGGGTTGTTCTGGTGGGGTTTCGAAGCCCTAGACTGCTACACTACAGGTCTACAACTAAAGTCCACCCATATGGAACTATAAATATCAACTAAGCCACATCTCGTGATTCAATTGTCAAACATTATGATGAACTAAATGATATTTGCAAAAATCCACAAGTAGTATTCACCTTAACAGTTCTTCAGTTTGACTTCCTTTGTTGAGATTACTATTCCTGCAAGCACTCAAATTTTAATATAGTCAATTTGTGTTGAATTGCTTGATAAGAAAAAAAAAATGAAACAATGATATCGTCTCCATCCCCGAGTATGGTTGAATAGTTATCAAGCATGACCACAACTCTTTGATTGGTAAAATAATCACATAAACACAAAAAGCGGATATCATAGTATCTTGTTATCTCCTTTTAACCCCTTTCTTGGCCTTATTTATCCTTTCTCTTACTTTAGGCTTTTGAGAATGTCTTTTTTATGGAACACAGTACATGCTGGAGAATTTAATATAACAATTTCTACATCACACCTATAACAGCATTTTCATAAAATAAACCGTGGACAACAGACTAAGGAAAACAAACCTGCAGACAAACACTTGGAAAATATGAAGATATTTGGTTGAAAGGTTATAAACGGCATCGGAAATATGATCCTTGCCGAACAGATACACCACTGGATAGCCTAGAAGCCATCTGAAACAAATAAAAACACTAAAATGAAATAGGCGACCACACATTACATGTTTAATAAGGAAAAAAAAACAATGTGCTATTCTATGGAACAATCCCTGTACGAGATTTAAATGTTATAGGCAAAAATGCCAATTCCTTCGCACTAACGAGTCTATACGATTAGACTGTGACATACTAATATCCACAACAGGGGACAGTACTAACTACCTACAGTGGCTTTCAGGGTTTAAGATAACAGCGTAGCCAGCCATTTCTATTCAAAACATCCCACTCCTGGAAAGAACCAAGTATGACATGGTTGAGCCATTTCTATTCAAAACATCCCACTCCTGGAAGGAACCAAGTATGACATGGTTGATACGAACTATGAACATGACTGAAATCACTGAGTCCCCAAAGATTTAGGAATCCGGTATAGATGAACTACTCACCCAGCAGATAAAAAAGTATAAGCCTTAAAATGCTATAAGATGTGATCTAAGCAAACATTACTTGTTAATTTCAACAAACTCTAATTTATATGGAACACTTTATGAAGACACAGAAAATGGAGTATTAGTGTCTTCAGCAGCAAATGAGCCAAAGCTAATAAACTCATTCACCCTATAAATCTGCAACTATATCATTTAGTGAAACCAATATCATCAATTAGAGTTGTCAAAATGGGTCGGGCCAATTAGCCCATATTTTGGGCTGGGCCTAAAAAAGCTAGCCCAAAATACACACGGGATTTTTTGGTCCTAGCCCATTTAGCCCATGCAAAAATTGGGTGGGGCTAGCCCATCGGAATTTTGGCCCTGAACGAAAGTTTCTTGCTGTCAAAAAGAAAAACTAACAGCCTAACTGAATCCTCACTAAATCTAACAAACTAATATATTTCATATTCTATAACAAAAGAAGTGAAAGACAGAAAAGGAGAAAAACACATATGTTACTGGAGAGGAATTACCCATTCAATGTTGGGACCAAAATGTCAGTGTTTTCCATACAATTACTAAGATCAATGCACTCAGTAGACGAAGAGTGAGAGCAATGAGCATCATCTATTAATTTTGCCTCCTCGTTTGAGGAAAAAACAGTCGAAAAAATCTTCTGAATTGATACCAATTGCATAGCTAATTGGCTTTTCTCTATCTCCGTTATCAACTAAACACAGAATTAACCAAACATTCCATTAGGAATAAACACATGAAATTGAGAGAAAAAAAATTCAGACATAAATAAACAACTTAATTAAGATTATGTTCAGTACAAAACTGCGGATAAAAGTAGCGATTGAATTAGGTTATAAATATGAAATGACAAAAAACGATATAAGCTTTAAGCTAACAGGGATAAAATTGAGAGAAAAATGTAGGTTATAAGCTTTAAGCTACTTGGATTAGCTTATCAAAAAACGTCATAAGCTATAAGCTAGTGAGAAAATGACGGAAGCTAGTTTGTTGTGCTTGCCGAACATACTATAAGCTATTTCCATTACATAGATGAAATAAAGAGAAATATTAATGGCAGTAAATAAAGTAAAATATGTTAATCTACCTGTGGGGATTCTTGTTCAAGATCAACAAAGAGCAATTTGGAATTGAAAGACTCAGTAACAAAATGAGTTAACTCAGTAACATGAATGAAGTAAATCATTTCTTGTATAACCATTAATCTAAGATGTTGAAAAATTTGGGATTCTTTTTGAGCAAGATGAAGAAGTGAAGAGAGTTGGTGTTGAAGTTGAGGCATGATTCCACCGTAATCGATCATAACAACTGCTCTCATTCTTGTGATTAAGGCAATGATATCTGTGATGAGTGAAATTGAATTGATTGTAAAAATTTGAATTGATTGAAGAAAATGAATGAAAGAGATGAAGTATGAGGTACCTAATTGTAATCGACGTTTTGAAGAAGATTTGAGGCGCCAATTGATTTCTGATAAACATGAATCTATCACTTTCATGGCTTCATCCAACTCTATCGCTTCCATTTTTGGATAAATTCGTGAAAAAATTACTTAGAGTTGTAAAATTGTGTGAAAAGGTTGATTATGGAACAAAAACAGTTAGGATCCGTTTCTATTGGCTTATTAAAAGAGTTTATAAAGATACAATTTTCCTTAATAAAAACTTATGAATTAACATAAAAACTTATTAATTTGCATAAGCCTGTTTTTTATAAGCTTAAAAATAAGTCAATCTAAACAGGTCTATAATATTTAGGTTTGAGATAGGCCATATGATAGGCAGGACACTACTCAAGGACTAGCTAAAGGCCCATTAGGCAAGAGGGTAGTTAATAAGCCCAATTATTTGAAGGACTATGTGTAGGGAACATTCTAGAGTCCTCATAGGATAGAGAGGAATAGTGATGCATATCCTTCTTGTTATTCCTTTTTTCCATTTCCTGTTTTTACGGATTCTGTTAAGATTACAACTATTTGTAAGAGTGGCTTGTGCCAAAGAGAATTATCAATCAAGTAATATCACAATTCTCTCTCTCGAGGCTTGGTTCCTCGAAAACCAACTTTCTTATCTTCCCACACCCATCATTTTGGTGCTTTCATTGAGTTTCACCATGACCAAAGCCACCGATGAACAATTGCTACAGATGATGGCTGCCATCACCGAACGATTGGACGCCCTCTCCTCTGACTTCGCTGACTTCAAAGCATCCTCTCCTCAACCTCGACCAACCGGCTCACCTGACCGTTCCTTCTCCTCCAACCACCGTACCACACCCAAACTCCGTCTCGATTGCCCTCGTTTTAATGGAACAACAGCGTTAGATTGGATCTACGCCGCCAACCGTTACTTCGAGTACCATCAGATCCCAGCTTCCGATCGTTTGTCGATCGTCTCCTTCTACATGGATGGTCCCGCTCTTTGTTGGTTTCAATGGGTGGAACGCAACGGTATGATTCAGTCTTGGCCGGAGTTCCTCCAAGCCCTGGAAGGCCGTTTCGCTCCGTCGCGGTTTCGCAACAACAAGGGCCGCCTTTGTAAATTGTACCAGACCACCACCGTTTCAGCCTACCTCACCGAATTTGAATCCCTCGCCAACCGTATCGTGGATGTTCCACCGTCCTTCCTGTTGGAATGTTTCATCTCCGGCCTCAAACCAGAGATCCAACGTGAAGTCCTTGCTCTCCAACCCATTTCTTTCACAGAAGCAGCTGAGATTGCGAAATTACAGGAAGACAAGCACATGGATTTCCGGCAACCTCAACGTCCGCGACCTGCACCGTCATATACCTCCGGCAACTCGGTGGGGAATGCTCCTCCAAAACCACCACTGTTTTCCGCCCCGTCCTCAACTGCAGGATCTCAGATTCCGTTCAAACGTCTCACAGCCGCGGAAATGCAAGCTCGTCGGGACAAGGGCCTGTGTTACAATTGTGATGAGAAGTTTGGGCCTCAACACCGCTGTAAAAGTCGTTTCCTCTTACTTCTAGCTGATGAAGAGGATGAATCGCCGGAGCAGACGGCCGACCCTGATGTTACCGACGACGATGGGCGTACAGCTACCGACGATCCAGGCCAACTCAGTTTGAACGCGTTTGCGGGTTACTACAACCCAAAGACATTTCGGGTCACCACCATGATTGCGGGTAAACCCGTTCAGGTTCTCATTGATAGCGGGTCATCTCATAATTTCCTCCAGGATCGGGTCGCAAAAGATTTGGGCTTGTCTACTGAGCCCACTAGGACTCTCTCTGTTTTAGTTGGGAATGGAGAAGCTCTCACGTGCTCTGAGCTTGCACGTGACGTACGCCTTCACATTCAGGGGTATGACTTTTCTGTGGATTTTCATTTAATTAATCTAAGTGGCACCGATGCAGTCTTAGGCGTCCAATGGTTACACACACTGGGACCCGTCCTCACTAACTATGAAACACTCACAATGGAATTCAACTTGGCTGGTCAGTTAGTAAAGTTGAGAGGGAATCCATCCCCTCCGCCTCTGGCGGCTTCCCTGCAACAAATGAGGAACATCATCACTTCTAAACAAATCTTGGGTCTCTATAGCCTCTCACTATCAACGGAGAACACTACTTCACCTCCACCTTTCGTCCACCTCGACGTACAACAACTTCTCTCTGAATTCCAGATACTTTTCTCGCCACCGACCACCCTCCCTCCTCCGCGCGCCTCTGATCATGAAATCACTCTTGTGGCTAATGTTGAACCTGTCAAGGTGAAACCATATCGTTATCCCTATTTTCAGAAGAGGGAAATTGAGATTCAAGTGGCCAAGATGTTGGAATCCGGTGAGATCCAACCTAGCAACAGCTCCTTCTCCTCTCCGGTCCTCCTCGTCAAGAAGAAAGATGGGTCATGGCGATTTTGTATTGATTACCGAGCCCTCAACTCCATCACGGTCAAGGACAATTACCCCATTCCAACCATTGATGAGCTCCTTGACGAATTAGGCCGTGCTACTTGTTTTTCCAAATTGGATCTCGTAAGTGGATACCATCAGATAAGGATGAAACCCAAAGATTGTCACAAAACTGCCTTCCGCACGCATGATGGTCACTATGAATTTCGGGTGTTACCCTTTGGCTTATGCAACGCTCCGGCAACGTTCCAAGGCACAATGAACGATCTGCTTCGCCCACACTTACGTAAGTTTGTTATTGTCTTTTTTGATGACATTCTTGTATATAGTGAGTCATGGTCTGATCACTTATCACATCTGAGATTGGTTTTTCACTTGTTGCGAGATGCACAATTCTACCTCAAGCCGGAGAAGTGTTGTCTGGGAATTGAGCAGGTGGAGTACTTGGGTCACATCGTGAAGGCTGGTGTCGTGTCACCTGACCCCTCCAAAATCCAGGCCATGAAGGACTGGCCCACTCCGACTTCAGTCAAAGCATTGAAGGGTTTCTTGGGACTAACGGGATTTTACCGGAAATTCATCAAGAATTACGCTCTGATTGCAGCACCTCTCACTTCATTACTAAAGAAGCATGCATTTCAGTGGTCTGCCCCAGCTGAAACAGCTTTTCAAGCCTTGAAATCTGCTATGGTTGATGCCACTTTACTAGCCCTTCCGGATTTCACCCAACCATTTTTGCTACAGACTGATGCTTCTGGCTTGGGCATGGGTGCGGTTCTGTCCCAGGGGGCACGCCCAATTGCTTTTTTCAGCAAGATGTTTGCTCCAAAAATGGCAGCCTGTTCCATTTACCTTAAAGAATTGCATGCCATCACTACGGCCGTTAAGAAGTGGAGACAATATCTTTTGGGCCACTTCTTTGTGATTCAAACAGATCACAAACCTTTGAAGGAGCTCATGACACAGGCAATCCAAACCCCGGAACAACAAGTGTATCTCTCCAAATTATTGGGATTCCACTATGAAATTCAGTACAAACCGGGGTCTCTCAATGTGGTTGCCGATGCGCTGTCCCGTGTAAATGAATCTGCGACAACCCAGTGCTTCACTATTTCCTTGCCCCACCCTTTTCTCCTTCAGCAGCTGCGCGAAGAGCTGAGCACCAACTCTGAATTTTTGGCTCTCAAAGCAAGGATTCTAACTGATAGTTCCGGCCATCCGGACTATGTTATAGAACAGGACCTGATCCTATTCAAGAGAAGGATCTGGCTCCCACGTTCCTGCTCCTTCCGCGAACTTTTGATGACTGAATTCCACAATACTCCAATTGGAGGTCACATGGGTGTTAAGAAGACGCTTGCACGCTTACTTGAGAATTTCCAATGGGAATTTATGGCAGCAGATGTGACGGAGTTTGTTCGCAAATGCCTCATCTGCCAACAGATTAAATATATTCCAAAGAGGCCCGGTGGATTACTACAACCTATCCCTCCTCCATCTCGTTTATGGGAGGACCTTTCTATGGATTTCGTTTGCGGATTGCCCAATTCAGAAGGAGCCACATCCATTTTGGTCGTAGTGGACCGCTTCTCCAAAGGCGCACACTTTGGTGCTCTGCCATCCTCTCACTCAGCATACAAAGTGGCTAAGTTATTTGTAACTTTGGTTGCTAAGTTACACGGCATGCCACGCAACATCATCTCAGACCGGGATCCCATTTTCCTTAGTCGTTTTTGGCAGGAATTGTTCAAAGCCTGTGGGACACGTCTTCGCATGTCTACAGCATATCACCCAGAGAGTGATGGCCAGACTGAGGTCATGAACAGAACTCTGCAGCAGTACCTTCGTGCTTTTGTACATGACACGCCATCACTTTGGACTACAGCGCTACCTTGGGCAGAATGGTGCTACAACACATCTGTTCACTCTGGCACAGGATTCTCCCCATTTGAGGTTATGTTTGGCAGACCACCCCCTTCCATTCCCGACTACCTCCCGGGCAACACTGATCTGGAAGCTGTTGATCACTGGCTAACTTCCAGAGATCGTATCCTAGCTGAACTGCAACGGAACTTGGCGAAGTCTCAGCAACAGATGAAAATCACTGCAGATGCTAAACGCCGTGATGAAGAGTTTGCAGTAGGCTCTTGGGTTTTCGTCCGGCTTCGTCCGTACAGACAGACATCCGTGACTGGCCCCCGTCCATATCAAAAACTGCAGAAGCGTTTCTTTGGTCCTTTCATGGTCACTGAACGTATAGGAAAAGTGGCCTACCGTTTGGAGCTACCTGCAGGGTCTCGCATCCATCCGGTGTTTCACTGCTCGGTGTTGAAAGCATATCATGGTCCTATCCCTCCCATGGTGGCGTCACTCCCTTCCCACACTTTTGAGAACAGACCAGTACTGAAACCAGTTGCAATTTTGAGTGAAAAGCTGGACACCACTACAAACCCTCCCAAACCTATGGTTCTGATTCAATGGGAGGGGTTGCCCCCAGAGGATGCATCTTGGGTTGCCAAAGAAGAAGTTGTCCTTGAGGACAAGGACTGTTTTGAAGGCCGCAGGGATGATAGGCAGGACACTACTCAAGGACTAGCTAAAGGCCCATTAGGCAAGAGGGTAGTTAATAAGCCCAATTATTTGAAGGACTATGTGTAGGGAACATTCTAGAGTCCTCATAGGATAGAGAGGAATAGTGATGCATATCCTTCTTGTTATTCCTTTTTTCCATTTCCTGTTTTTACGGATTCTGTTAAGATTACAACTATTTGTAAGAGTGGCTTGTGCCAAAGAGAATTATCAATCAAGTAATATCACAATTCTCTCTCTGGAGGCTTGGTTCCTCGAAAACCAACTTTCTTATCTTCCCACACCCATCACCATATGTCAATGTCTAGTGGTGACTCTTACTCCCTCATTTTATATAATACACCAACCACTTCGAAATTTCATGGTTATA
This sequence comes from Medicago arabica, assembly GCA_946800305.1. NCBI lineage: Eukaryota > Viridiplantae > Streptophyta > Magnoliopsida > Fabales > Fabaceae > Medicago > Medicago arabica. The sequence continues at coordinate 54,403,572 of OX326971.1, forward strand.
GCTTCTTTTTTCCCCTTTTGTTTTCTTTTACATGCTCACTATAATTTGGGTCAATGATCTCGTGGATGTGCTCCAAAGTATTCTCACAATTTAATCTTTTGTAATTTACTATGATGAGACTAATCCTTAATTCAGTAGCAATTTTTTTTTTCCATTCGTTTCATAAACGATTTTTAGAATCAAACTCATATTCTTTTTCTAAAAGAGAATCATACTATCAACTATTCTAACATGATTTTGTTGTCAAAAAGTATATTTTAATGGAATAATACTTGAAGATTATTTAAAACTTCAACTGTGGCTCATGTACACCATCGCAAGTAGAATTAACAATTATCCTAGTTGTAATCTCTTAAAAAAAACCATCCCAGTTGTAATTGTTTGAGACAATAACCTAATCGATGTTAGTTTCATAAAATATGAGAACACAAATAAGCGTGTTTCAAAACTCAATTTGTTTTTCTCAAAATAATATTGATCAAGTCATAGTCTTAAGTGTGAAGATGAAAAGGATCATGAATTTTTTACCGTTGGAAAACGACGTTAGTCGTCATTGATATTTTCAATGTACAATGAAATCGTATAAGGTGTTGAAAAAAGTTGTTTTTTTAGAATAATTTTTAGTTCTTGGAAAAAAACATAAAAAAATACGGATTTATAACCCTATATATACGAGTCTTACTATACTCAAAAGCATTTGAATATGATGATAAAAAATCTCTTTTAAATTAACCAAATGTCATGAATTCGAATATAAACATAAAAATGCAACCGTGTCAAATCTCTTCAAGAGAAAATTTTGTCACCTATTATCACTAACCCACCCAACTCACAAAATTAGTTTTGCAGTTGCACATGTGCATGCAAGAATTCTCGATTCACACCAAAAAGATACGAGCCTTACTATTTGTATCATTCTAGCAATGAAACACATGATAGTATATATGACATTGATATAAGCTCCACACAACTTATAAACATACTTCAACTCAAAGTATTGTATTCGGAGAGAAGTAGGAATATACAATTTCAAAATCTTAATTTGGAACAATAACTTTTCCTTTACAATTTCTTCAAAAAGAATTTGAGAAAAATAATTACATTTCCAAAATTATTCCCACATGATTATTTGCTTCATCCAAGATCAGGCACGGTGAAGTACTCATCTTCATCATCATAATCATAATCACGTATGAGTTCAATTCTAGGCTTTTTGTTAGACATATGTGACTTGGAAGCTCTGTGTGATGAATAATGGTTGCTAGCATGAGTTACTGGAAGCTGAGGAACTTCAGCAGCAGCCATGGCTTCTTGAGTGAAGTCATCACCAAAAAGACCCTCCTCTGTGAACCATTCCATCTCTCCAAACGGCATGGATTCCTTCTGAAGCACAATAAGAAAAAAAGGAGTTAAAAAAAGTGTCAAATATGTTTAGTTATTAAAAATTTACATTTCTTGTATTTAATCATGTACCATTAGATAATAGGTTATTGAACCTTTTGTTATAATTGAGCTAAGGGTAGTTTAGTCTCTATATTTTACTATATATTCTTATTGTATTTTGAACTTTTGTCGATCTACCATAACCTTAGCCGGCTTTGTTGTTTTGTTCTCTCTTCTCTTTGATTCTCCATATTGTTAACATGTACCGCATTTTAGTTCGTACAAATTACAAAACCACATGTTTCTCTAGAGAGGGAATATACATTTTATAGAGACGGAAAAGTGGATCGAAGGACTAAAATCAAATTTTAAAATCGATTAATTAATTAAGGACATGTAACAAATTTTGTGTTAGTGTTCATGACATATATGTAATTCCAATTATGAAATAAAGTTGTAAGTCTTACTTTGTCATGGGAATTAAAGTCTGCTAACTCCAATAAGTCATCAACACCCCAAGGGGGTGTAAAGTCAGGCACTTGCTGAGAAGGAGTTTCAAGAGAAACTTGTTGTGTATTCCTCTTAGGTGGTTCCAAGTGAGTTTTTTCGTCGTCTTTGGCGCAGTTAGATTTCATGGCCACTTGGATACCGGTCGCAAGGAAGCGCTGGTGATTTGCAGAAAGGCTTCCTGGTAAATGAATCGATTCGTCACAATCCTCACAGAAGAGTGCCCTATCTTCAACACAAAATATGAAAGCTGTCTTGTCCTGTTTGTACATACAGGTAAAAGGAGGAATGAACAAAATAAGTAACGGTTATAGGAAAGTTAATGCAAAATCCATCAGATAAACTATTGTCTAAGTGCATCTTTGGACCGATTTATTTGAGTTTATGATATGTGTATAAATTGTCTTCAACTTCAGATTATTTTCATAAGCTCTCCAGAATGACTTATGTAAACAGTTTATAACTTGTATGAGAAAAATTTGACTATTTTATCTTTTATTATAGAAATAACTTTTATATAAAGACACTTATATGATAAGCACATGCAAAGCCTAAAGTGTTTAAAAGAGGTTATAAAAATAATTTATAGTATCTCATTCACATAAGCTACTTTCAAAATAAGCTCCTAATTCCCACTAACTCATACATGCTACTTGAAATTAACATCCTAATCTTGATCTAACAGTTAACCAAGCTCAAAGTCCAAGGGCTAAAAGTAGATAAACTAAACTATTTTAGAATTAATTGTGAAGTAGATTAAAAGTTAAGTCAACATACCTTGGAAGACCTATTAGTTTCTCATGTATGAATATCATATCTATCACAAAAATTCACTCAATTGAAACATGATTAATTTTATGACATGATAAAAAAAAACAAGAGAAAATTAAGGGGCTAATTAATTACTTGGCATATGTCACATCTAGGGAGTTTGTTAGAGAGAGATTGAAGATGAATCCTCTGATGCTTGCTTGCAAGCTTGTTAGCAGCATGAACTTCAATATCACATTTAGCACACAAAGCAGCTTCATCAGCACAACAAATCATTGTTGCAGGAGCTTTTTCACACACATCACACTGAATTTTCATATTTACTTAACTCTCTTACTTCCTAATGAAACTTTAGGAACAAAATATCAACTCAAGTAATGGATACTCTTTATCAGACAAGAAGTGTTTTAAGCTAAAAATAGATAGTGTTGTTTGTATTGTATAATATTTCTGGTATCTTGTATTATAAGTATTGATGAAATAATATGGACCAAGAGAAAAATAAAATATGAAATAATAAAAGATTTGAAGGGAGTGAGTGATGAGTGGATGAGGTTAGAAGTTTGGTTACGGTAATGAAAAGAACACGAGTTAGTGGGGACAGTGAGTGTTCTTACCAAGTGTTTATGTGTGGCTGTGGAGTCATGGAAACAAAATAATTAAAGCATGCATGTTGACATTGTACTTAGTTTGTGGATACCATTCGATCTATAATAACAACTAGCTCAGTTGTTATAGTCTACTACAGTTTCTGTATTTGTCTTTGTTGCCGTCATTATGTCAACATGTCCACTGCTTTTCAAACGGTTTGGATGGTAAAAATCAATCACTATCACTATCAAACTTAGCAAGTAGGATTCCCTAGGGCAGATGTTTTGATGCATTCACACATTTGGAAGAACTATGATCGATTTATCTAGATCCAACGATCCAAATTTTAATATACATTTTCATTTATTTTAAAATAAAAATATCAAGTTTAAGATTAGAATCCTTCGATCTTCATCTAATGAACATTGTTGTCTTGACTATGTGAGGCAAATGCTTTTTGAAATTGTATAGCATCATCACTCATAATAGTTTCTTCTTTAACTTTTGGTCGGCCATGATATATGACAAATTAAATCTAACATATTACATTGCACATAAAGTTTATATATTATTGTAAATAAACATATATATCTAATATGTTATATCTGAGACGGATTAAAAATTGTAATGTAAAAATTGTTGGTCAATTATTTAGTTAGTAAATTATAAATTCAATTACTGATGAATTATTTTATTATTACTATATAATATATTCAATTGTTATCAAACACTAATTATTGATTAATAATTTGATTCAACTTTGTTTCTGAATGAACCATGATGAATAAACTATTTTGTTAAGTCCAATGAAAGGTTCTACTCTCAACCATTTATCTATTTAAATGTCATCCAATTAAACGATTAATCATCATGTGGTAAAAACCTAATTTAAAAACATAAGCATTAATGAGAGTAGTCCATCTCTCCTACTCTCTCTACGAATGTTTCAGGAATCTTAAAAAAATGTCATTCACAAGTCACAACCTATGTTAGATAGTGTGAAGATAGGTTATAAATTGAATTTATGGTCTATCGACTATCTATTAAATTCCAACCGAAATTTGACACACTGCCTAAAATTAGGTATTGAAGTTTGTATTTGAGTTTGACATTGTTAGATATATAAATATATTTGAACAATCTTAATCTTTAAACTAATTTTTAAGATGAGATTTAGACTTACTTAACATTTATTTCTCGGAAATTGTGGTAGAAGAAGTCTATTAGATCAAGAAGTTGTTAGTAGATGATTCAGGTGTAGGCTCGGTTAGGGGCTAGTTTTAGTTATGGTTTTGTATTTCGGCGGCGTATGCACCGGATTACACGACCATAACTTGCTACTGCTGCTCTTTAAGGAGTTTTGTTGTTGAGTTTTTAGCTTTTGCTTTGTTTGGGCGTGATGTTCCGTTTATATGTGGCCTCTTGTAATTCAATCCTTGCGGCTTGCGGAGATGGCGTTAATATTGCAGATTAAAAAAAAAAGATGATTCGGAGATAAAATCATATCACTTTTTTTATGAAACTAACAAGTATGTAGTTTTTTTTGGTCGTGTAACAAATTAAACAAGTTTGAAGTTTGTAGATTTCTTGGCTAGTTTGGCTTATTGGTCTGAGACTTCTTTAATGACAATATACCTTAACCAAATGCTCGATTTAATATAAATTTTTTTAGGAGAATTTTAATATAATTTTTAAAAACATGGTAAAATTAAAATGAATACAAAAGCTCTTTCAAATGAATAAAATTACATATATCTTTCACAAAATTATTTTGTTATTTGGATATAACTAATATACTTACTACTTAGCACAAACAACATAACATTGAAATAAATGAACACTCAACTTTCTTATTGTATAGGTGGTAGATTTTCAGAAACTGATTCCTTTAGAGCATTTTTTGGCCAATTTCATATGTTGTGTTGCCCAGTAGTACATTCTGTTGCTGGTCTTTGTCCTCCACGACAAACACCAACATTTTTTGGGCAATTGAGACAGTTGTTTGCAAAGCTTCCTTTGAAATTTGTGGATTTGTGAGTTAACTCCAAAGGAAGATTTCCTGTAAGAAAGTTGTGATCCAAATACAATCTTCTCCATGTTGTTCTTAGTTTTAATCCATACTCTTTTGGAATAGGACCATGGAATTGATTGTTTGATAAATTTATTATAGCCAAGTTTGTGAAAGTTACCAAATTCACTGGCAAATGACCCTTCAAATTGTTAGCTTGAGCCTCAAGCAAATGAAGCCGTTGTCCTTGTCCGTTAACAACATCGATTGATGTGAATCTGTTAAAAGAAACATTAAAATGACCAACAAAGGAGAGAATGTCCCTTCTTATAACACCTGAAAGTCTATTGTCACTTATATCTAACCATCTTAGATGTATAAGATCCTTAAGAGGTGTTATGTCTCCTGAAAAAGTATTATGGCTCAAATGTAAGTTTCTTAAACTCACTGGAAGATTTGGTAGATTCCCAAAAAATTGGTTGTAACTAATGTCTAGTGTGTTCAAATTCCATAGTCCAGTGAGATTTTGGAATCTACCTGAAAAATTATTGTTTGATAAGCTCAAGTAAGTTAAGCTTCTCAAACCTGTAATATTAGAAGGGATTGTGCCGGAAAGCCTGTTCGCGGAAAGATCAAGATATTCAAGTTTCTTAAGGTCACTGATTTCTTGAGGAATACCACCAGTGAAAAAGTTATCTGATATGGTGAGTCTAGTGAGTTTTCTCAAATTGCCAATGGTTTCTGGTAATGGTCCTCTAAACTTGTTATTGTTAAGATTGAGTATTGTTAGCTCTGTTAGGTTCCCTATAGATGGTGTTAAGAATCCTTCATAACCAATGCCATCAAGATCAATTGCTCTTACTCTACTAGAAGAATTGTCTAATGGTAAATCACATAATATTCCAAGAAATTGTGAGCCAGTGCTATGACATGGATCAACTGTGAAGTCCCAACTATTGATATAAGAAGATGGAGAAATTGAATTAGGATCAATGCCATGCACTATTTCTTGAAGGGAATGAATGTCATTTTCATGAGTTAATGAGTGGATTTGTGATGGTATAAGAGATAGAGTTGTTGTTATGGTTAAAAGGGAATAAAGAGGTGAGAAGAATGAGAATTTTGTAGGTGTTTTTTTAGCCATTGTGGAAATTTTGCTTTGGTTTTAATTTGTGATATGTTGTTGTTGATATGAATTACCAAATGCTTTTTTTTATAAGATCCTTATGGTATATGAATAGAAAAAGAATTATTTTATATGTAACTTAAGTCTTGAGGACATGCCAAGAATTTGGGCTACCTAAATAGGAAATCTTAAAGATTAAGTGAATGAACCTACTAAGCTTGGATAAAATCTTTTGGTATTAGTCTGGTTGAATTTGAAGACTCTTTGCATTCAACGATTTTCAAGCAAATACAAAGTATGAATAAAATGTTTGTTTTTCAAATGAAGTCATATAATGCAATCAACATGTGCAAAACAAAAAGACAACCTAATCTCAACTTTAACACATTATTTAGAAAGAAGAGGAAAGACTGAAATAAATAAGTGGGGTCCTATTTTAACATGCAATTCATGGTCACTGGACACTGCTAGGTTATGTGTTTATGGAGATTCTTAACTTTATATTGAAAATTACAAATTTTTTATTTTTTTAAAATCAAGTTTTTTTTTTGAAGGGCTTATTTATTTATGATATTTTTTTATAAACGAAATGACAATAATTATTGAAAACTCACTCACTGGTGGAGGAGCCAAGACTCGAATCCCAATCACGGTGTTTGCTCTAGCAATTTCGACATTTTTTCGACTGAGTCATGATTTATGGCAATAATAACTACTTAACTTCTATGCTTATGAAATAAAAATTTATGATCAATTTATTTAAACTTATTAGATACAAATTTTATATTTAAATTTGTCAAAAAAAATAAATTAAATTTATCAATATTGTTTAATTTATCTTCTTGGATTGCGAATGAATGATTATTTTCTTTGTTTTTTCATTTTTAAGAGAGTGTGTGTATATATCCTATTGCAAATATACGTTTTATTCTCACTTTGTATCCAATAAAAAATTATAAGAGAATATTTTTATCTTTATCAATCGGTCTTGGTGATTATTTTTTCTTGAAATATAAAACCACACGACTTTTCTTCAACCAAATGTTTTAGTCATATAATGCAATAACCATGCACATCTAAAGACAACCTAACCCCCAACTTCAACACATTGTCGGGTTTAGTGGAAAAGAGGATGGAAGAAATAAGTGAAATTATAGGAATAAGAAAAAATTGTTTCCTCCATTTGATTGTCTAAAAAAGAGTTAAAAGAATGGGAAAGAAAAATTGGTCGCATTTTCCCTCGGAAAAAAAATTGGTCGCATTTCAAAATACAAAGTACCCTTATACACAAAGAAAAGTGAAAGAAGATCCTCAATTTTATCAAAAAGATACAAAATTCTATTGAGACAAGGTGCAACATTCAATGTAGATAGGATATGTGTTTACCTGCAGATTGTTTTTTTATATTGGATTCTAAATAATATTTTTATTGTTTTAAATTATTTTGCACTTTCTTTGTTAATTTTGAAGGGATAATTTATTTATTATACCTATTTAATTTTGTACGTTTATGAAATAGAAAAAGTATTATTTTTTTAATTTGAAATCATTGGATAAAATTTGTAAATTTAAATATATTAATATAGTTTACTTTGGTTTGTGAATGAAGGTATATTTATTTTATTTTTGCATTTTGAAGGGTGTATATTTTTAATCACTTTTTAATATTCAATTTAACATAGGGTTTGTATTGCATATTCCAAAAATTCATTTTCCTTTCTCTCACTTTAATTATATCCAATAAAAAATTATTCATAAAAAAAAAAACAATAAAAAAACTATAAGAGAACATTGCATTCTTCTCTCTTACTTTCCTATCACTTTTATTATTAGACCAAACAAAACATATATGTATGAGCAAGACATGCTTTCAACATGCACAACAATAGACAACCTAATTCCAACCTTGCATGTTGTCATGAGCAACGTACACATGCTTTTAAACTCTCAAAACCTTCCAAATAAGAACTCCTCCAAGCCAGGTACATCTTGTTCTACTAGCTAGTTGTGCAAAACAAAACCTTGCCTTATACCTTCTCAACTTTGATACTGGATTCCCATATTCAAAACAAATTTTCATGCATGGAGAAGAAAAACTTACTAAGAGATGAAACCTTTCTCCAACAACATAAAATTCTTGCTATATTTCTATTTTTGAGTTTTGTTGTGATGGACCCTTTTCATTTAGGTCCGCTAGGAGAACATGATTATAGACCCGTGAAACACAATGTTGCACCATATAAACAAGTCATGAAGAATTGGCCTAAGGACAACATGAGCAGACTAGGACTTCACGGAAAATTAGAATTCAAAAATGAAGTATTTGGACCAGAGTCACTTGAGTTCGATAACATGGGTCGTGGCCCTTACACCGGTTTAGCCGACGGCCGCGTTGTCCGATGGATGGGGGAACAACTTGGTTGGGAAACTTTTGCAGTTGTCACATCCAATTGGTGAGTATCATGAAGAAATTTGTAATCTTATTTGATTAAATCAGCTTTAAAATACAATTCAAAATATTAACTATCTAATCTTCATTCAATTGTTATAATTCAAGACTACGTGCCAGTAGAGAGTCCAATTGCAATTATAATAGTTGAATGAAGATCAGCTTTAAATTGCAATTATAATTTCCGATCTTCACGCAATTGCGTGATTGTATATGCTCCATTAAGTCTAAATATTATGTTTGTATATGTCTATATGCGCATTCATGCTAATGAAACTTGGTATTTTTAAAAGGACTGAGAAGATTTGCATGAGGGGAAATGACTCTACAACTCCAAAGCAATGGAAACACGAGAAAACATGTGGGCGTCCCCTTGGTTTAAGATTTGACAAAGAGAATGGAGATTTATACATAGCAGATGCATACTATGGTCTTCTTATGGTTGGACCAAATGGAGGACTAGCTACACCATTGGCAACTCATGTTGAAGGAAAACCCATTCTCTTTGCAAATGATCTTGATATTCACAAAAACGGGTCCATCTTCTTCACAGACACAAGCACAAGATACAATCGAGTGTAATTTCTTCTATTTTTATCTTTTCACCAGAGTCAGATCGTAGATAGTCGTTGATTTGAGACCAAATGATCTAGATTTAAAGCTCGGTATTTCATATTAAAAAAAATCTGCAATATTTTTGGATGGTCATCTCAATTCAACGGTCATTGATATGTTAAAACGCATTGATTCCCAAATTAAGGGAATCCTAATTTATTTATTTCAGCTAAGTCCTTATGATGGGTGCTGTTGTTTGCAGTGCACACTTTTTAATATTGTTGGAAGGAGAAGGAACAGGTAGGCTCCTTAGATATGATCCTCCTACCAAAACAACTCATGTTGTCTTGGATGGTCTTGTTTTTCCTAATGGAGTGCAAATTTCGAAAGATCAATCCTTCCTCCTATTTACCGAAACAACCAATTGCAGGTTTTTAACTGCATTAATTATTTCTTTATCAACATATTGTACTTATTTTGCATTTTCTCAGCAACTTGTAATACTTGAGGTTAAATGTGATACAACTCAATTGTAGTCACATTGTGATCTTTTACCTTGGTGCTGCAAACCATTTTTTAAAAAACCTTAGCAACACGAAATTGTACTCTACCGTTGCAACATCATACTGCAGCTATATTGAATCCTGATTCGAGCAACAAAATGATTAATTCTTTATGTTCTTTAATGACAGGCTAATGAAACTTTGGATAGAAGGTCCTAAAGATGGAACAGTGGAATGTGTAGCTGACCTTCCAGGATTTCCAGACAACGTAAGAATGAATGAAAAAGGACAGTTTTGGGTGGCAATAGATTGTTGTCGAACTGGACCTCAAGAAGTCTTGAGTAACAATCCATGGTTGAGGAGTATTTACTTCCGCTTGCCTGTAAGAATGAGTTTCTTGGCTAAAGCAATGGGGATGAAAATGTATACTATGATTGCACTTCTTGATGATAATGGAAAGATTCTTGAAGTTCTTGAAGATCGAGAAGGCAAAGTGATGAAGCTGGTTAGTGAAGTTAAAGAGGAGAAAGGAAAGCTTTGGATTGGAACAGTTGCTCATAATCACATCTCCACGTTACCTTACCCTTAAAAATATGACTTTGTCATGCATTAAGTTAAATTTCTTGTGTCTTGGTTTAGGATTTTCCTTTTAGTAAAATTAAATGCTAGAATTGCTTAATCTTTATCTGTGTAACAGTATTTTAGTTAATCAAATAATTTTTTCTAATCTGTGCCCCTGCAATATAATGATCTCTGTATTATGTTTTTGGTATAGATCACATATTCCTTGTAGGGAGCTTGAGCTACCAAAATTAGTCTAAGATATTGTGATTCTACTTGATTCAAGTAATTAATCTATGCAATTAAACGCGGATTATACCCGATTTTTACCAGAACATAATCTCTCAAACCAGATATAACACTACGTAGATAACAGAATTATCTGTCAGAAAAATTCAAGTTGTTGAATTCTCATAGTTTGGGTGATAGAAACTATTAGCTAAAATGAAAGAATCTCATATACCATATCATTTATGCTCTTAACAGTATAATTAATTTTTTAATTAACAAATTCAATTAGATTTGCAAGTATTGTAATATGGAACAAAACAACCTTTGGTCCCTAAAAGTATAACGCGCTGTTATATTGGTCGTTGACTCAGACCGAAACTCAATTAAATCCTCCGCGCTTGCACAACTTATGAACACTACTATCTCGTCTAGCCATCTTTTTGCGGTGCTTTTGGTAGCAGATCTAGTAACCATTTGCTTTGCATGCATTGAAACATAACCAATTACTATATCTTAAATGCACATCAAATTATACATTTTACTAAGCTAATTATTACTATTAATCATGAAACTTAGGCCCTATTAGGATACACAGCTTAATCGGTCATTTTACCAAACTGCACAAATGCAGCTCCTCTCCCACATAATTTGGTGTGTATTGACACACAATAACAATGCAAAAGCAGTTTATTTGTAAAAGGGGTAGAGCTTACACTTATTTTAAGTTGCTGGTGTACCCTAGGGAGAGGGAATCTGTCCATTAATTTGACCGTCTTCCAGGTGCCTTCCATCAGATTCAAACATTTGGATGTTCCATACAACACAGCTACATAAATTAACAAAAGGCACTGTAAATAGAATGTGTTTCAAGAAAAAATTGTAGACTAGCTAGCAATGAAGCACAAACACCGAAATAAGACACAACATAGACACGTCGACTTAACACCCATCAAAATTTGAAAAAATGACATAATTCAATATAATCATATATGTCGGTGTTGTGTCGTGTCAGACGTATTCACGTGTTTGATCCGGACGCGCCTTCGATAACAAGTGTCGATGCTACATAGCTAGCTACAACCAACAATGTGATTAACAAATATGCTACCAATGAAGCACATACATGGATACCGGACACAAACACGTCGACACCCATAATTTTTTTTAAAAATGACATAATTCAGTATAATCACATTTATCGGTGTCGGACATTGAACACGTGTCGGACACTGAACACACCTTCGATCACAAATATTAGTGTCAGACGTTGACACATGTTGGACTCTGACACACCTTCGATCACAAGTGTCGGTGCTACATAGCTAACTATAGCCAACAATGTGACTAACAAATATGCTAATAGACTACAAACATACACACAAACTTAAGTGCCTCTTACATCGTTAGTGAACTGAAGTTAGGAATCTGTTGGCATAGACTAACCTTCCCAAGCCAGCTGCAATGCAACAAAGAAATGGTTTAACATATTGTGAGGCTAGAAGACCCTAAAAAGTTGCGTAAAACACTTTCATTGTACTTGTCAAATATATGAATCAAATGGATTGAAGCCGCAGGAGACTTTACACAATCAATTTATGATGAGTGACCAAGTGGAGATAAACTGGTTTTGCAGATAAAATGAATGAACACGTCGGACACAACACACTGCAATTTAATCCGTGACGCAACTTCTTGCTTTTATTAATTAATAATAAAAAAAGTACGATATAGTTTTATATGCAGAAAAAAGAAAACGATGATGATGATGATGAACACTTTATAATCAAAATTGAATTCAAATCAATATTACAAAATCTAAATCAAAGTCTTAAGAATGTTCAAACTTAGCTCTCTTTTGTTCAAATCAAAATCAAAATCCAAAAATGCTCTCACCATTCTTCGCACTTTCACTTCATCTCAATCCACAAACACTTTCAACAACCTTCAACCTCTCAATGCATTCAATTCTAGGTTTCCGATCTCTCGTAATTTCTGCACTGCACCGGAAAGAGACTCAATCGAATACGACGTCGTTATCGTCGGAGCAGGTCCCGCTGGTTTATCAGCGGCGATACGGTTGAAACAACTCTGCCGCGAAAATGATACTGATTTATCTGTTTGCATTCTTGAAAAAGGTTCTGAAGTTGGTAAGTCAACTTCGTTTCTCTATTTCGGTTAATTTATTGCTGAAAAATCGATTTTCTCAAGTTTTGTATTGTTGTTGTTTTTCTCAGGTGCTCACATTCTTTCTGGAAACGTTTTTGAACCTCGCGCGTTGGATGAACTTCTTCCTCAGTGGAAGCAGCAGGAGGTGTGTTCTTTTCGTAATTCAGTTATTAAGGCTCTGTTTACATAAACAACTTATTTTGCAGCTTTTAGCACAAGTGCTTATGAATAAGTTATTTCTATTACAGAAATGATAAAATAAAGGAAAACTCTTTTTTTATAATCTATAAGTTGTTTTGTTTTCTTAAGCGATCGTATAGAGTTTTGTGTAAATGAGCTGATAACAGTTTATCAACATGTCATAAGATGTTTTCATAAGTTATCGGAAACAATGTGCCAATAGGTAAGCTCAAATATGAGCCTGTTTGGATTGACTTATTTGAGCTTATCTACTGGCATAAGCTCTTGTGATATTGTTTCTGAGAACTTTTGAAAACAGCTTATGACAATTTTCGTTAGCCTTTTTCAACTTTATTTTCATAAGTTCTTCAATATAGCTTGTAAACACAACTTATATCATATACAAAAACAATTTAACGTTATTTTATCTTTTGATATTAATATAGCTTATACATAAGCGCTTATCATGATAAGCACTTGTGCTATAAGTTGCAAATAAGCATTTATTCAAACATGCCCTAAGTGTCTTCATATTTGTGACTGGCATTGAATTTTGTTTTTTGATTTGCAGGCTCCTATTAGTACACCTGTTACTTCTGATAAGTTTTGGTTTCTGACAAAGAATCGTGCGATTTCACTTCCGAGTCCTTTTGACAACAAAGGGAACTATGTAATAAGGTTTCTGTAACACGTTTATTCAATTAGTTACAGCTGAAAAAGCAATTAACTGTTTGTTTGTCTTCTTTTCAATGTTCTTCACAATTCACATATTCCACTTCCAAAACACTTATTTTGGACCATCGAATACAGTTTAAGTCAGTTAGTACGATGGATGGGAGCAAAAGCTGAAGAGTTAGGTGTGGAGATATACCCAGGATTTGCTGCTAGTGAGGTATTTCAGCTTTTGCTTCGATGTTTCTTCTCTATATTTTTTGTTGTTCACTAGTGTATTTCCATGCCAGATATTATACGATTCTGACAACAAAGTTATCGGTATTGGAACTAATGATATGGGAATCTCAAAAGATGGTACAAAGAAGGAAAATTTTCAACGTGGCGTTGAAGTCAAAGGTTTCATTTTATACATTTCTTTATCCCGTACATATGTTAACGTGATTTGTCTCGGTTCTTGGAGCAAAAAGGTTTTTCCTGATTAACGCTTGTCTAGCTGCTCCAGCAACTTGACTATAATCTGGATCAATAGTTTTGTCAATTATTTAGTTCTTTCTAAGGTGTAGTTGTTAACTATGTAAATATTGAATCTCATTTAGGCCAAATAACACTTCTGTCTGAGGGATGTCGAGGATCGTTATCAGAGGTATGAAAATTAAATTTTAGGATTGTCTAGCTTTTCCTGTCAATTATTATGTTGATGGTAAAATTTCCAATCTCAATCCCTGTATTCCCTACAGCAAATAATGAAAAAGTACAACCTTAGAGAGAAGGGAGGCGCAGAACATCAGACATATGCTTTGGGAATTAAAGAGGTATAACTACTTCACTTATTTTAGAAGAGATTTTTTTAAAAAACATCTCGTCTTTATTTTTCATGAAAAGCTGCAATCTTTCATGATTCTGCTTTTTTATTCAATTATGTATGCATGAAGAATATTTGATTGTTGACTGTTCTAATAACTGAAAGTCATGGGTGTTTTCATTAATCTTATTCGCCAAATTCACTTAGATTCTGCAAACTTATACTTTTAGGTTTGGGAAGTTGATGAGGAAAAGCATCAACCTGGTGCAGTACTTCACACGTTAGGATGGCCCTTGGATCATAAAACATATGGAGGATCTTTTCTGTATCACATGAAGGATAGACAAGTAAGATTTCTATTTGTAAGACTGATTGCTACCCCATATTGTGATTAATATTGTCCCACCAGCATTATTGTGTGCTCTAAATCTGAAATAAACATACAAAAATACACATGCAGCACAAAACTAACCTTGCTAATTTTCTAATTTTAGTTATGATAATCCAACTTGTTTCTATACCATTTGGCTGTATATTTTTATGATTGAGTGTAGTCTCTTAGCTAGATGGTTGTTCACTCCTAGAATGTGTTTGAAACCACTATGGAGCAAGTTGATATATTTCTATTTGATGAAGCCATTTTTCTTTCTTTTTCATGGTTTTCTTTTCTGACTAGAAATCTGTTATATCAAGTTATAAACAAGTTACCTGCAGCTGTATTTGCAAGCTTTGACAGAACTATATAAGTTTATCATTTCCTGCTAGTTTTTTTTTTTTACTTTCATTGCTGACAATATATTCTCCATGTCAAGAATTCCATTTTCACTTTGACAGATTTCTTTAGGCCTTGTGGTTGCTTTGGACTATCAGAACCCTTTCATGAATCCTTATGAGGAATTCCAGGTAAAGTTTTTTCTTGTGGGTATGTTTAAGGTGCATAATTGAAATTTTATGTTGTCAATTATATGCTACTTAATCTTCATATTTTTTAAATGTAGGAAACAACGAAACTTTTATATAACCTGACAAGCAATTTCAACATTTCTTTTAAAGTGATTTTTTCGTCTTTGTATGATATTTGCCTGAGTATTTTAAGAGACGTGATTTTCCTTTTAATGAAAATACTCAAATATGTGGTTTTTGTGGAATTTAACTTGGCAAGCCACTCTATGTTTTGTCTAAGTTGCTTGTTCCATCTTTCTAGTATAAGAATGTATGAGCTTCTTGGGTGAACATCTATTTATGCAATGTAAATGATTAGGGTTGTCATATGACATCTGTCAGTGTTTTACTATTTCTTCTAAGGAATGGTATGTATGTTCAACCTGGGAATCCACTTCAACTGTCTTCTAAGTTGGTTATGATTGTTTCATTTTTCTACTATGACCTGTATTTATGCCATTCATATTAATAGTCATTTACCATACCACATTTGCCAATTATGTTATGGATTTTTTGTGAATCTTTTGCTGGTTGGTTGTGTTGATACACTATCTCTCTAAGTTTAAGCATCAATAAGATTTTTTCTCCTTCCTTATCTCCTATTCCTCATTTGGTTGACCAGAAATTTAAGCATCATCCTGCAATCAAACCATTTCTAGAAGGAGGAACAGTTATCCAGTATGGAGCTCGCACATTAAATGAAGGTGGTTTTCAGGTACATAAATAATCAACAGCGTTTTTTTTTTTCATGCGACCAATCGGAAAACAATGTAGAGTAATTTACCTTTATGTCCGACACATAGGAGCCTCAAGAAGTCCTGTGTTATAGATGTACTAAGATGAAGGGTGTGCCAAATGGATACTCCTAACTTTTAAGATCTCTAATGCAAATTTAACAGTATTTGGTGGGTTCTTAACGCTAAAGCATGTAAAATTGGAAATGGGACAAGAAACATAGGGACTAAAAACACAACAAAATTTAAGCGTCCAGCAGTCCACGTACTTTTGAAGTGTCACATTGTGTCTGACATTGACATAATTTTTCTGAAATGATTATGCTTCATAGTCTAGGCAACATGTCTGCTAACTGTTACAGTGGTCCATGTAAGGCTTGGTTGTTTTCTTTATAGGCGTTAGAGGAATTTGACATCCATGAAGAGAAAGTTTTCAAAGACTAATAGCTAGATGAATTATTTGTTATCATATTAGCTTTTTATTTGCGTGTTGTTTGTTCCAATGCATTATTTATTTAACTTGTTGCACGTTATTTAAATATAAACGTGATTCTAGTTAAATTTCAGTCTGTCCCATATCCAGTTTTTCCTGGTGGAGCAATTATTGGATGTTCAGCTGGGTTCTTGAATGTGCCTAAGATAAAGGGAACTCACACAGCAATGAAATCAGGTAGGAGATGGAAACTTGCTCTATATTTTGCTGATGTTGATTATTTAGTTTTGGAGAAATTTAAGGAATGCATGATTCTTTAGGGTCGTCTCCGTTCTTATGTTTATTAAGTCGACCAATCATTTCTTACTTTTATCAAACACATATGCCGATGTGCTGATGGTTCTGTGTGATATGCAAATAGCAATGTTTCAGATTTTCTTTTATACACATGCATCTAATAGTCTAGCACTTATTTTTTTGTAGGAATGCTTGCTGCTGAAGCTGCATTTGGCGTGTTTAATGAAGGTCTAGATATGAATACATATTGGGATGCTTTGAGGAATTCATGGATATGGGAAGAACTATACAAATCTCGGAACTACCGACCTGTTAGTGAAGCTATTCATTGTCATTTTTCTATCTTTCCCTCTCTTCATTAATTTTTTTTTCAGGCTATTTTTGCTTTCATTTTTAAGTCTTGAACTAAGTGGCCATCTCATCTTAGATAGATATCTATCCATTTGCTAACTTTTGAATATATTATAAAAATGAATCACCATTGTCTTGTCGGACGAATGATTTTATGCCTTTACTTATTTTTTATCGATTTAAAGGACATGCATTGTCAGTTTAACTTCATTTTACAATGACTTCCAAATTCCAATGAAAATTCATTACTTTGCGACATCACTCCATTCTTGTAACTACATCTTAAGAATGGTGGTGATATAGCATGGCAAAATAGAGAGCTCATATTGGATGTTAGTGTAAAACTACTTTACACTGATAATGCGTTAAACTCATATTTCGTAACATATGAGAACCTGGATTCACAAATTATATGGTAGGGATTTTTGGCTGCAGGACTTAATCATGAGATTATTTGCTAGATAACTTTCTAGCATATGACCAAGAATCTACTAGGCTGATAACTCCGGAATTCTCCAATATTATGGGATCTTCCTTGCAACTAATTATAAATTTATAAGTTATGGGAAGAGTTCTGTTTCATTTTAAACCATCTAGTAGCTTATTAAGGACTTATACATATCATAGTTACTTGTAAGTGAAAGTAAAGAAAATCCTTAAACATACTCATAGATTATGGGCTTTAGTCCTAACTCAACCCCAAAAACTAGCTCAAGAGGCGAGGATTGCTTAAGACTATAAAGGACTAATTTGGACATATCTCTAGTCAATGTAGGACTTCAACACATCCCCTCACGTTGAGAAATACATATATGAAGTGTGGACAAATGCGGGTGGAATAATATGGATCTCAACACACTCCCTCGGATGGAATAGCAAAGATCTGGCCCAATAATTGAACTAGGATGTGTTGTGATACAGTCTTAGAATTTGAGTTTTAGGCCTATCTCAACCCTCAAAAGCTATCTCAAGAGGTGAAAGATGTACAAGCCTCATAAAGACTAATCTGACAATATCCCAGTCGGCGTAGGACCTCAACTTTTACAAAAACTTACAAAGCTGTAATTGTAAGACAGATGTGTAATTATAATTAATTCCTCATAGTTGTACTCATTCATTTCTTGTGATACTTAAAAATATGCTATGTTTAGCTTGTTAAGTTAATATGCCATATTTACTTTTTAGTGATACCTCTAATTGCAGGCCTTCAAATATGGGCTTATTCCAGGACTGGCCTTAAGTGGTCTGGAGCAGTAAGTTCTAACTTTTCTTATGGATTTAGTCTTCTACACTTCGACACTGGAGAGTACAATTTCTTGTACTCCCTTTTTTCTTGTATTGGAACTTCACTTACCCTTATGTTATTCCTATCAGTTACATACTCAAGGGGAGGCACCCAATTACTTTGAAGCATGGTAAACCTGATCATGAAGCTACAAATGTAAGAAACATTGTTCAAGGAATTAAGCTTGTGAATGAATTTTGTTATTTACATAAAGGCTATTTATCATCTCTTGACTGGTACAAAATGGTCCTTTTAATTCTGGCATAAAGGCTATTTTAGAAGCCTTTTTCATTGAATATCTAGAGATGTTATTCAGATTTGCTTTTATTATGTGTGTTTCATGTTCTAATAAAACCTGCAAATTAGTGTGACACTAATACCTTTTTTTTTTTTTACATTTATGCAGGCTGCAGAGTTGCATTCTCCAATTTACTATCCAAAGCCTGATGGCGTCTTCTCCTTTGACGTACCTACCTCTCTGCACAGGTTTTGCAACTTTAATTCCCTCCTGTTGCTTAATGTTGTGAAATGAATGCAATCATTTTTCAAAGAAGTGAAAAAAGGTTGTCTCACAGTTGTGTTCTAAAATAGATATAAGCCCATATAGAGAGTCGTGGAGGAGGGAACTCAAATTGAAAGCCAATTAGTTACTTACACATCCGCTTATACTTAATATCCTAAATTTTAGGTAAAAGATCCTATAGAATAATAGAGCACTGTTTTTATTTCTCTGTTAAAACTATTTTGATCCTTCCACCCATCCTTCAAAAATACAAAAGTGATAGCTTTTAGGAGCCATGCTAATTTATTTGTCGTAATGAAACGGCCATCTGTTCCTCCCCATTTAAGAATTGGCTTCGAAATGGGCCTCTCTTGAGTCTTGAGGATGAGTGGTAAGATGATGAGATGATGTCTTCTATTACGAGTGTTGTCTAATTAAAGTTAGAGGTCAAATTTTGTTGGCAGTTTCAATGTGTAAGAACCACATTTAGTTATATTAGATGACTCTTCATTTTATGTTTTGAATGAAAAGTAAATCAATGTGCACTGATTTATATATGCAGTAATCGTCTGTGTCAGCTTCTCTCTTTAGGGCTTTGATGAACGATAACAATGTTGGAAATTATTGATTTATTAATGAACATGCATAATTTCAAGCTCATTTCCTTGCTTCGTAGCCATTTATATTTGGTTTATATACAGAAGCAACACAAATCATGAGCATGATCAACCTCCACATCTTCGATTGATGGACCCAAAGATTCCTGAACTTACAAATTTACCAGTGTTTGCTGCTCCTGAGTCACGATATTGTCCTGCACGAGTATACGAGTAATGCACACTTACTACAGCTTGGTTTCAAAAGGGTTTTTAGTTTCTGAATCATTCTCTGATGTTTTTCATATATCCTTCTCAAATATAGGTATGCTGCAGATGAGCAAAATCAACTGAAGTTGCAGATTAATGCTCAAAATTGTTTGCATTGCAAGGTAAATTTTCAGACTGATTTGGAGGATTTTTTAAATTTGGGGGATATTACTTGTAATCTAGTCATCAAATATTTTCGAATCTTTCGTATCCTACACGGTTTAATTCAGTGCTTTGATATTTAGGCTTGTGACATCAAAGATCCAAAGCAAAACATCAAGTGGTCAGTGCCTGAAGGAGGTGGAGGCCCTGGATACTCGGTTATGTAGATTCAGGAGTTAGTCATATATTGTTGACCCCACAAATTTGCGACTTCCTTAGTGTTGGTGCATTCTCCTGCATTAAATACTTGTATTATGGCCCCTTTCCCTAATCCATACACAGTACACACAAACCTGATCGTGCCAAAAGAGGAATACTACTGGAAACGTTATTTGTGAAATAAAATAAGTTGCCAAGGTTCCTCATCTTAACGACAACATGTATGTTATTGTTAGACTATTATATTAAAAATTAGGATTCCAACCAAAGTAATTTTCAATTGTAAAAATAAGTGTATATCTTTCCAATATATTGAATACATAATTTTCCATCAAAATATACTTTCGACTTATTAAATAATAGGACACAGTTAACATCTGCCGAAAAATTATGGTTGTCTGGTGTTTTTTGCACTTAAATACTCTTTCAAGAGACTGTCAAAATATTATGTCGTTCTAGCTATCATCTTTTATTTTCGAGCATCATTCTTTAAAATTATTAGGCTTAAACTTTTCATTAAAAGTTGAGAAATCTCCTCCTTTTGTGCTTCGGCTACTTCAATATTCATGAAAAAAAAATGGACAAACCAAAATAAAGATCATGACTAAAAGAAAACATAAGCACAGAATGTCAGCCATTAGAAGAGTTAC
The DNA here is from genome assembly GCA_946800305.1 of Medicago arabica. NCBI lineage: Eukaryota > Viridiplantae > Streptophyta > Magnoliopsida > Fabales > Fabaceae > Medicago > Medicago arabica. The sequence continues at coordinate 54,424,461 of OX326971.1, forward strand.
CACAAAAAAAAAAGAGTATCAGCTTAGTTTGCATTAATCGTTGTGCAATGTACCATGTGCGCATACATCTATCATAACTCATTGCATAGCTACAAAGAACAAACATCCGTACCTACCTCGGTTTATCCTAGCCAATTGAATTATCTGAGGTGCCCATAAATTTTAGTACAAAACAAAATGCAACGAATTGTTTTAAATCTGTAACTATAACATTTTACTCTTTAAGAGTAAAAAAAATATAACAAGGCTGCAACCTACAAAACAGACACTGACAAAGGGAAATCTAAAAAGTGAATAATCAATGCACAGTTTCTTAACAATCCTTGGCCCCATTGATAAGATTTGGGCAATGTATACCAAGTTCAAGTTGCAAAGCTACCCAGAATAGAGATCATTTAGGCACGACAAATGAAGCAGATTTCATGCAATCATATCGACAATCCAATCAAATCAAACAGCTTACATTTTAAGATTGCTTGATTTCTAATATGCAGGGACTCCAAATCCAACAAATGAACGCATTTACCCCTTCGCCTTTCGGTTGATTATGCGATGGTGAAATGCTAAAAATCATAGGAAGGACAATTGCTAAGGAGATCCTATACCATCTCAATCAACAAAGTAAACAAACCTATCGTAGATTTGACAAAAATCATCCCTACATCAATATATCCATAACCAATTAACTGAGGTGCCAAGAAATTTTAGTATTATACATAACAAAATGCAACACATAATTCTAAATCTGTAACTACAAACATCTGTACTGTTTAAGAATAAAAAAATAGAACAAGGCTGCAACCTACCAACACTAGGACACTGAGACAATGAAATCTAAAAAGTTATACGACAATGCGCAGTTTCTCAACAATCCTTAGCTGCCGAAGGATTTACATCTGATGAAGGATTATCTTTAGAGCATGGAGGTGTAGTTGCTCTCATTTTCAAGTCACCTGATTGTTGCTGTTGTTCCTGCTGCTGCTGCTGCTGCATTTGTTGGTGTTGCATTTGTTGCTGCTGTATTTGTTGGTGTTGTTGTATTTGTTGCTGAAACTGATGTTGCTGCTGTTTCTGAGGATGAATTTGGAGCTGTTGAAACTGTTGTGCAGCCAAAAGAGTGTGCATGGCATGATTATTATTGGGATAGAACTGTTGCCCTCCTCCAAAAGAAGCAAAGTTCACAGGTCCTCCATTAGGTGGCATAGCTTGCCCAGTCAGTACTTTCAAATGCGTAATTTCCTCTTTTAATGCGTCATTTAAAGCTACAAGGACAAACAGAAAGTGGATTGTTTCTCATAATATTAGTAGTGCAAAGATCAAGATAAACTGTCCACCTTGGATAATCTCAAGCTTATATACTTAAAGCTGTGAAACTCAAATTTCATGTAAAATTGCATATTTCAGTTTTATTCAACCAGAAAACCAACCCAACAACAAAATTTTGCAGCCAGCTTGACACTAAACATGCACCTTCACCTAAGACAAATATAAAAATCTATCGGGAAAAGCTGACTAATGTCATATACCATATTGTAAATTGCAAGGATATTACACACAGACCATATTGCATTAAATAAATACTTTTTCAGAGATAGAGTTAGAAAGAGAAGCAACTAAATCAGCAGAGTAGCAGCTTCAGGAAACATTTATAATGTCGTGGACTTACCATCCTGCAAGTGAACTTGTTGCTCCATGGTTTGCAACCGCAGCTTCAGCTCACTGTTCTCAGAATTCAGTCCACTTGTATCTCTCTGTTCATAATAGACCAAAAAATATTAATATAGTCCTACTATTAGCTTTTCAACCAGAAGGTGATATAGTAATTAGCAGTAGCAAAGCACTCAACATCTGAATAGAAAGCACAGATGTAAATACCTGTAAGAGAGTTAACTGTGCAGACAAAGATGTTGCTTCCGTTTGCAATGTCTGCACTTTCCTTTCAAGCTCAGCAATATAGCGCATCTTCCTCTCTTTTGACCTTGCCGCAGATTGCCTATTTGCCCATATCCTGTTATACACAAATATAAGCAGTGTTTGTCGATGTTGGAAAGTTCATCTACCCAAACCAAAAAAGAGATAGAGAGAAAAAACAGAAAATAGTTCATACACCTAGGCATGGCAACAAAACCCACGCACATGGGTACCCGCCCAAACCAACCCCAATTTGACGGGTTTTTCCCGATTTGACTGGGTTTGGGTGTGGGCTTGGGTTTTCCCCGATTTCAAAATAGGGGTATGGGACGGGTAATGGGGATATAAGTACCCACCCCAAACCCATACTCAAACCCTACCCGAATGTAGAAAGGTCGTATTTTTGTTTTTGTTGAGGGGGTTGATAATGATATGTCATGTTATTTGGTTTGATAATTGTCATGATATAAGAACTTTCACTGATAGTTAAAGGAGAAACCGAATTATTCAATAAGAAAATGTTAAAATGAGCGTAAATTGTTGGATAATGCATTACAACATTACCATTGAAGCTTTAAAAAATCTTTTTTTATTAAAAAAAATTGATTCGTTGCGGGACGGGTATGGGGTGGGAATACCCCGAACCCATTGGGGACGGGGATGTGATTCAATTTCTCATCCCCGTTGGGTATGGGTAGGGTAACGGGTAAGTATATGGGAGTAGGGGATGGGGATGGGGAAGGTAAAACCCGTCCCCACCCCGCCCCATTGCCATGCCTGTCACCCATCACTTTTCAAGTGCAGTAGATAAAGCAAAATAGGCCCAGGGGATAATGTCATATATTGATAACGTGCAACAATAAAAAGATGTATAAACTTTGCCCTCTAAGGGAGGCCATTCTATCCGAACAGTATTTCATCAATACCTGCTGCAGTGTGGGAGGGGATCAAAAGGCCCAATAATGGGACTTTTTGGAAGAGTAACCACACCCAAACAACAGTTTTAGAAATTAACTACTGTTCAAATACTATCAAAACAATGGCGTGAGTGTGTAACTCTAATTAGTGTTATTATCAATGAGATGTTGTCATTTTCCTTCAAGTGAATAAAACACAACCTGGTGCTATAGAGCTACTTCCATGACAACATCTAGGGAAGGGTTGGACCCATTATGGGTCTATTGTAGTTAGTCTTGCCTAGCATTTGCAAAACATTTGCAAGAGACTGATTTAACAAATTGACCTGTGACTTCATAGTCATACATCAACTATTCCAACATTTTCTTTTAGTAGACCTTAGAACAACAACAACAACTAAGCCTTAGTATAGACCTAAGAAAAATCTTATCAATTGAAGAGTAAACCAAAACCATCAATATTTTGTATACCACAAAAAAAAGTATAGTGTTATTGTGGTTCATATTTTGGAATGCCTTGGTGTGTTTATTAATTTCAACAGGAAGGCACTTTTGTATTATACTCTCCGTTTCAAAATACATGTCGCAACTTTACAATGTGCACTATTCACATAGCTTACTTTGACCATATTTTTTAACTAATATATAAATACAAATGTTAGCATGTAAGATGTTGTTTGATTTGTTTCGATGAATATTTTCAAAATATCAAATTTTTATAATTTTTTATTATATATAATTAAAGATATTAATGGTCAAAGTTGTGTATTGGCATGTGTGCAGTGGTTGACTGCGACATGTATTTTGGAACAGAGGGAGTACATAGGTCTTCTAGAATTAATCTACAGTAATTTCTGAGATTTTTACCCATTAATTTTTTTCTAAAAACCAAAATACTATCCTGTCTAAAAGACTCGATGCATTTTCTAAAATTTGATATCCTATGCATTTTCTAAAATTTGATATCCTATCCTGCCTCAATAGTTTTGCTATACATGTTTATAAGCTATATAGTATTGCTATATCCGGCAAATAAAAATTATCCCGAAAGGATAGTGAAAGAGAAATTAGCCAATGACAAAACAGAGCTTTGCGGAAATAACGGCATGTTGGTGAAAAAAAGGTGGAAGTCAATAATACAGACTGGGTGGAATAAACGTCAGAATGATCTTGCGTGATTACAATTCGCTACAAATAGCATTTTTGTTAGCTTTACACCTAATTTATGAATGCTAAATTACACACTAGCATTTTTGTTAGCTTTACACCTAATTTATGAATGCTAAATTACACACTAATAATAGAGAATAATATATAACATTTGGAATATACAGTGTTTTGCTATGTAGCATTGCTTTACAAACAATTATGTAAAATAACTAAAAAACATTATGGTACAAAATGACATGTCTAGAAATAATACCTTTTTGCACGCTTGGGGTCAATCAAGGCAAGTTCTGCAAGCTTGGCCGCCGACATTGCTTTTTTGGAATCAGCTGCAGACATGTCATCTGAACCCGAGACTAACATCTCAGGTTTGATTGTTGTTGACCCATCCATGGACTGGCTGTGCTGGTGTCTGATTCTGGGCCTTTCATTTGTAGTACCAACTGCCATATTTTCCCCAGAAGAGGTACCTCCTCCTGATGTCTGTCCTACCGACATTGGCGCCAAACCCGATGCTCCGGCAGCATTAGACCCCTCACCCATTTGAAAATTAGATGTTGCTGACGACGAATTGAACTTATCCATATCAAGGTACATGGACAACAAATCTTCCTCGGTATCATCAGAGAACGATGGTCCATCAGCACCACCAACTACACCGAGGTCACTATCAAAGCTAATATCATCCGGCAAGGTAAGAATCTCGGAATGAGCACGTCTATGACCTCTATTTCTCGGAGGATTATCAGACATTTTGCTTATATCATGACTAAAGCCACTAGAATCTGAGCTGGTTCCAGGAACAAGCGGTGGATACGACGACGATGGGGGTTCAGATTTCACATTGAAACCACTTCCAGTTGGTGAATAACCCGGATAACGTCCTGATGGAGGTGGAAAACCACCGCCAAGACCCAAAGATTTGTCCTTTTCCATTTAAGATTCCTTAACCCAAAACAACTCTAAGCAATCACAAACACTAATCCAGTTCAATCACTTCAAAACCCTAGTAACAAATTGATAAATACAAAATTAATAATTAAAAAAATCAAATTTTTAAACAACCCAAATTCTTAAACTAGCTCATTAGAACAATAAAAAACAAAAGAGAAAAATTGGAAGAAAAAAAAAATGAATTTCGTCGTTGAAATTTGAAATGACGAAGGAGTGAGAAGTTTTACCTTTGCGCCGCGTAGATCAGGGGAGATTGGAGCAGAGATTGAAAACCCTAGAAATGGATAGAAAGGGGAAATGGTTATCGGAATGAAGAGAGAGAAAGTGGAGATCTGAGAGAGAGAGAGAATGAAAAACTGAAGCTTCAAACTCAAGACATCATTCCATTCTCGTCAACGAATGAAACCCATACAGTTGGTACTATTGTATTATACGTGACATGTCTTAAACCAATCTTTATCTACTGATTATATATATTATTCTGTTTGTGGTTTGTGCGGTCTTATTGGTCCGCTCGGATTAATAGATCTATTTTATATATACTATCGGAAAGACGGTCTCGTCTTTCCACTCTTTTTATTGCGTTAAAGTTTAAAAAATATGAACGGTATTTTTTTATGAAATTTTGGTTTTGATTAAGAGTAAAAAATATAAATGTTGTTGCTTTTTTTTAATGACACGAACAACAATCTTTATTTGTTTAAGAGTATAATTGAAATAATAAAAAAAAATAAGTATAAATATACTCAACCAGTTTGTTATATTTTTTAAATGATAAAGGAAAAAAACAGATATACATATATTCATATCGTGTTTGTTACATTTGTTTTAATATTTAAATTTATTCTTATTTATTTGTTACATGTGTTATTTGTATTTAATATTAATGATATTTTTGAAAAGAAAATTCCAACCCAAAAGTGTGCTGAAAGGAGTAGTTTTCTTTATATATAGTGTATGTATATATATATATATATATATATATAAAACACTTTCATGGATGACTTTTAGCAAAACTCAATATATGTATATTTAGCAACTCACAGATGAGATTATCCACTTTTTAGTTATAAACTTGCTAAAAGACACATTCATAAGTATTAGTTGGTGTCTTTTAACAAATGCATATAGAATAACATGTTAAAAGACATCTTCATAAAATACGTCTTCTAGCAAAACATATATATATATATATATATATATATATATATATATATATATATATATATATATATATATATATCGTTCATGTCTTAAATTAATCTTTATCTACTAGGATTATTATATGTGAAATGATGACATTGGTCCGTTTGGATTAATCGATCTTTGAGTCGGATATTGAATCTGTTTATTTTTAAACATTATTGTTAAATCTACCCATAAATTTATATTTTTTTCGCACACACTTTCTCTATTTAATAAATTTGATACGTTATCTTTCTTTCGTAACAAACAATTGTTAGTTACTCTCATTTTCTCCAACTTATTTTTATTTTTGTGCGCACATTCTATATCTCTCATAACAAACTATTGTCAATAATTTAAATATTGTACCCATCTTTTTTCATGATTGTAAAGAAAAATAAAAATTATTCCAACTTCACATTAATCAAAAGTTAAGAAAAAAATTTAATTTTCGTCCAACTCGTTTAATCAAAATTAAGGGTTCAACGATGACTTTAACCAATATTAGACTCGCATTTTGGCTCCGTCTGGATTAGGCTTATTTTGAGGCTATGCAAAACAATTTATGCAAAGAAATAAGTGTTTGTATATCATTCATAAGATTGTAAATGTAGTTATGAAAAAACAATTTTCGTTAGTGAGAACTTATAAATTAACATAAAAGCTTATTTATTTGCATAATCCGTTTTGTGTACGTTAAAAATAAGCTTAATTCAAATGAGCTTTGACATGTATTTGAATATCCATGTCGAAGATAACATCAATATTTATAGAATCATTATTATAGGTAACAAAATTTTGTTTAAAAAAACAAACTTTAATTGTTCAAATATATATCATTAGTTAGTTTTATTAAAAAAGATAAGAGTGATTGAAAAAGAGTTAATTGATAAATTGCACTCTTAAAATATCAAAACGACAGTTAAATAGAAACGTTGAATCTGCAATCAAACAACACTTAAAAAGAACGGAGAAAGTGTGTTGTTTAAGCTTCTAGTTTTAAGTTTATTATTTTCCCCTCTTAAATCTTACTATTTTATTCCCTAGTTTTTCATCAATTTAAAATTTAATAAATATGTACTTATTTTCTTGAATTAGTGTTTAGAGATACGATATATTATAAAATAGTTTATCTAGAATAAAATATCAAGGATTGATCAAGCGGTTAAAAGATAGATCTTGATCTAGAAGGTTTTGGATTTGAGTTCTGCTACTAACTTTAGAGAAACGAAAATATAAATCAGATCCTTTCTATCTTAGATAAGAGCATCACCCCTCTTTAAAATACTTGTAAATTATATGTAAACTCTCACAATATCTTATTGATTCTTACAAAAAATGGGACGGAAATCAATAGGTTTGAAAGCGCTCTACGAATTTCAAACTATAAATAGTTGACCATAGATAATCAATATTAACATCACGAATTGTAGGAAAAGTTAAAAGAGCATTGCTATTTATCTAAAGAGTTTTTATTAAGAATTTATCAAGTAAATGTCTCAACCAATTAAATTTGTTATTTGGCGGAAATCAAAGGAAGTATTGGTGTGTAATTAAGGAAAGGTGTCAGCAAATACACCGTCTTGAAATTTTTTTGATAAATTTTACGAGTGTATCTATCATTTCTCAAGTTAAAATAGAGGTAACTTTGAATTACTTCCTTTATTTCACCAGTCGTGTTATAAATTACTTCCTTCTAATTTTATGTGCATGAGGTACCGAGTTGAGTTTGACTAATGTTGCAATGATTTCCTTCCCGCATAAGCTTATGAAAACAAGCTCCTTCAGTATTAATGCTCTTTCTTCCTCTAATATTATTTTGAACTACTCCCTTGTTAATAATTGCCATATCAGTATGAAAGTTTCTCATCCTGGATTGCACTTAACTGTTAGCAAGGTCCTAAAGAAGATTTTGTTTCCTCATGATTCATGATATCATAATAATACAGATGCAAGGAAAACATGTATACCAACCTTAGCAAAACTTTAGATTACTTTAGGTTTATTTACTAAAATTGTCCCTTCTTTGAAGCTAAAATGCAAGGTCGTGTGATACTCCAAGTCAACTGTCCAATTAGAGGCAAGCACAACTATGATATTCCTCCATACAATTAGTCAATCTGGTTTAGAGGGTTTGCAAGCAACAACAACAAAATAAGCTAATCAGGTTTAGAGAGTTTGCAAGCAACAACTACTAAATAAGCTAATCAGGTTTAGAGAGTTTGCAAGCAACATCACCAAAATAAACCAATAGGATATCTTGCTCCATGTGATCATATTTCTCAGAACAGAACTTCTTCCTTCTTTTCTCATAACAAGTCGGCTCTCTCTCTCTCTCTCTCTCTCTCTCTCTCTCTCTCTCTCTCTCTCTCTCTCTCTCTCTCTCTCTCTCTCTCTCTCTCTCTCTCTCTCTCTCTCTCTCTCTCTCTCTCTCTCTCTCTCTCTCTCTCTCTCTCTCTCACACACACACACACATACAATTCTCTCTTTCTCTTTTCAACCAGAGCTTCTTTTCTGTCTCATAACAGCTTATCTATCATTTTGGCTTAAGTTGGTTTTTCTCCCGTTTTACAATTCCGTTTGAAACAAAATTATAATGAGATTTCAGTTCTTCTATGAAAACAGGAGGTTCAATTTTGTCCTTTCAATTTAGTCACTGTTGTCATACCCCAATTTTTGACCCAAGATTCCACCTACACGTGTCATTTGACCCTAATCAATCTCTGATTTTTTAGTGAAAAATTCGACAGAGAGGTATTTTAAAATACCTCATGTTTGGTTCCGAGTCGAGCCCTCTTCTCTCTTTATTTTTATTTTTATTTACTTTTATCTTCCATCTTTTATTTAATTTCTTAATTTTAATTTTAATTCTTATTTTTAATCAGTCATTTTATTTTCATTTTTAGTTTAATCACTTTCATTTTATTTTATTTTATTTTTATTTAATTGTCCAAAAATCCAAAAATTAATAGAGTCCAAAAACCAGTCCAAATCCGAAAATGCAATATGTAACAAACGCCTCCTGGTACTTCTCCTCAAGCCACAAGTTTCTTGCTCATCTTAACAAACATTAATCCCTAAACCTGTCAATATAAAGCAGAAACCCTACACACACAAAAGGGAGGTCGAAATTCACAAAATAAAAAGCATCAGCAACCTGCAATCCACAAAGCATCAGGCACAAAAAATACCCATTCTCTCAAACCACAAATCCAAATCACGAATCCATAGTCCAGCAACACAAGTTAACAACACAATATGACAGTAACCTATACAACGATGCCAAACAACCTCAACACAACATCAAATCCGATAACAACACCCATCCAACACCAATCTGTATCACAATCCAACGAGACCGAACCGAAAGCAAAGGAGTGACGCAAACCCAACAACATCGCACTGAAGCACAACCAGTCGCAAACCTCAAGAGACAAAACCGAGCCAACAGTCGCGCCTCAAAGGTTGAATTTTTGTTTTTATCATTTCATTCTCTAGATCTACGGTTTTGAGTTATCTGTTTGGGATTTTTATTGAAAGAAAAAGAAATCGAAAAAGTGAGGAGGAAGTAGTAGATAAAAAAACATAAAAAAACATTAAAAAAAAGGTTTCGGCGTGGTGTGCCGCCGTACCGGCCGGTCAACCACCGCCGAAACTACCATACCCATCGCCGGTTTCTGGGTATTCAAGAAGAACACCACCGTGTTCTTCATGAGTGAGAAGAGAGATGAGAAAGCTTTTTTTGTAAGAAAGAGATGAAGAGAGAGAAAGAAGTAAGTGGAAATGAAGAAATATGAGGGTTAAAGGTATTTATACCTTCCCCCTATCACACGCGAACACACCCACGCCATTACTGTGTGCCTTCGCCTTTCCCAACCTCTGATCAAAGATCAAAGGCCCCTTGATGCCCTGATCTTTGATTTGTTTTAGAATCATGCTCTCCCCCTTGCAAAATCCACTCCCGCCCTGCAGGCAGAACGAAAATACCCATGCGCAAGTTAACTAGCGCAAGTGTAAAACTGTGCGCTAGTTAACATGCGCTGCGTGACTTAAGTCACGCATGTGTTAAACATTGTGTGACTTAAGCCAGACACTGCGCAAGTTGTAACGCCCTATTTTATTTAATTAATTATTTTATCAAGTTTGAAGTCTTTTATTAATTAGTTAATTAATTGTGGTATGTGATGTTGTGGGATGATTGTTGATAATTATTATTAAGTTATTTTGTAATATTTGGTGAAGAAATATAATAAGATTTGATTAGAAAAATAATTAAATGAGGATAGTTTGGTAATTAGAAGAGTTTGTTAGGTAAGATTAGGAGAGGCTATAAATAGGAGAGAGTAATAGAAGATTAGGTTAGAAACCAGAAACAGAGAAACAGAGAGAACGTGAAAATACAACTTTTCGGAGAAAAGAGGAGAAAAACTGTAGAGTTCTGTAAGACCAACTAATCCAAGATAAGGGTGGGACTAACCTTCTTTAATTCTAAGCATATGAATTCTGAAATTGATTTGATCATGTTGTTGTTGATTTATGTTGTTTAAGAAATTAGGGTTGAATCAAATTAGGTTGCTAGAAGCTTAGATAATCCGTTGAATTAATGTAAAAAGTTGCTGTTTAGGTTGTAGTTAATCGGTAGGTGATGTTTCCTATTAATTTTGGGAGTTGGGATGTCAAAAATTGAGTTTTTGGGGCAAATTCTGAGTTGATGTTCGTATTGTTCGTCACCCTATTCGTCGTTGCTCGCCACAGCGAGCGATCATCCTCGCCTCGCGAGCTGTAGACAACTCGCCATGGCGAGCACCCTTAGTCGCCTCGCGAGTGACCCAGTTGTCACTCACCACAGCGAGTACTTTGCTCGCAACGGCGAGACCATGGCAGAGAGTCACTACCTCCTCGCCACGGCGAGTAACCCCACTCGCCCTGGCGAGTTAGTCAGTAGGTGTCTCAACTTTGTGTCTTTGAACATGATTCTGTTTCGAGTTGGACTTAGGTTCAAATATGAAGTTGTTGTTGATTAAGTAGTGTATTCCAGTAGCTGTAGTTGACATGAAGAATCTTTCGTGGATGTTTGATTATGTGCATTATGTGCTACGTCGTTGTATGTTGTTCAAGTTGTATTGTTGCATAACCATTGGTCTAAGTTGAGGGCTTGATGCTCTGTAAAGTTGTTAAGTTGGGGGCTTGATGCCCTGTTTAGTCGAACTACGACATCATGTTGAGAGCTTGATGCTCTATTGGTACCACATACATAATTATATTGCATATTCTCGAGTTGTTGTTGTGTCATTGTATTGTTGAGTTGTTGTTGCTGCACTGCCGAGTCGTCATTGTTGCATTGTTGAATAGTCGTTGTTGTAATTCATTGATAATTGTTAACTGAATTTACATGAAGTTCTTATCAATTAATAAATATTGTAGTTGCATGTTGATTAATTCTGATTTTGGATTTGTTGCTTATTATTAATGAATGTGAAATCTCACCCCTTCTGCTTGAAAATGTTGCTCTTCGTATGAGTAACTTGCAGATGATCAAGAATAGTGCAGATGTGAGTTGATCCTCGTGTCGTCATAGGAGTCTTGCTCTGATATGTAACGGGATGAGGATATCTTCTATGTTTTGTTGCTTTTCCCTATTACATAACTTTTTAAGATGTTATTGGACCATTTTAATTGGTATTTTATTATGTTGATGATGTTGAGGCCTAGTGCCAAGTTTTGGATTAAAAGTTGAATAATTTTCCGTTGCAACTTTGTTTTAAATATTATAAGCAGGTGTTTTATTTGAAATAGTGGGTTTTAACTCCACTTACGTTGAAATGATTTTGAAATAAATGTAGTGTGACATCTTGTTTTATGTTGAACTCTGATAAATTTAAGTATTATTTATATGTTGGGAAAACGGGGTGTTACACAAGTTAACATGCGCACAGATTTAACACACGCGCAAATTAAACTGCGCAGTGTCTATGCAACAAATATAATGTGCGCAGGTTAACTAGCGCACAGAGGAGGTTCTATTTACATACTCTTTAAATTATAATCCTTATATTTCTAAATCCTGTTTTTTGAACCCTATGTTAATAGTCAAGATTTTTCGTTATTCATTCAAGCACGTGTTAACTCATAAACAAATTACGAAAAAATAAAGGACCAAGATAAGGAAAAATGTCATAAAAATGCTAAAAAAGCGCAAATGTAATATACATCCAAATCCGACAAAATATCATAAACAAAACTATACAAGTCATAATGCCTAATCCCTACTGTTGTGGACTCCTACTCCGTCGTCGTGGAACCTGCATCTTCTCCAGCATGCTCCACTCAGACTGTATAACCTGCATCATGTGAAGTACCTATGGGTTACCAAACACATCAGGATGCCCCATAGCACTATCCACTCTGGCTCTGATGTTGGCGATGATCAGGTATGGGTCGGGAGGATGTCTGACCCACTGCTGGTCAACAATAACCTCCTCGTAAGGAGGGACAGGACGAGGAGGTGCTTGAGCTGCGTAGTCAGGAATGGCCGTCGGAGGGTTCACAATAGGATGTGACACTCTATAGAACCATCTCATGTACCCCCTGCTATGAGCCCACGGTTCGTCCTCTGGCACCGGATCACCCCTTTGTTGCTGGCTGAGGACATGTAGAGCAAACTCCATGAAAGTCTGGGCCGCATCATCTGTCGTAGTAAGCTCAACATCCGTAGGAGACCTGGGCCGTGTCTGGACATACCCGTACTGCCTAAGAACCCGCTCAGGCAAGTGACGGAACATCTTGTCTCTGTCGGTCATGATCCATCCGGAGTACCAGCATATGTCATGAATGGCGTGATGTGTCGTCGTCTCTCGTACGGTCTCCAGATGACATGAGATTGATCCATCGCATCAATGGCATCTCTGTAGTGTCCAAGGTCTGTAAAACCCCTAGGAGGTCTCCACTGGCTCACAAGCGGGGCTACTGTCGGGTCGTACACATCACTACGAACCCTCGGAATGAGGTTCGTGAAGTGCGCCAAAGTCCATCCCTGCAAACACAAAGAACCAAATATATATCAACACAAGTATTATACAAATAAGGTAAAAAAGAAGGAAAAACAAGTTAAACAACGCACAAATTTACGATCCAATAAGTTAAAAAGAAGAAAAATAAATTTTACCACAAGCAGGGTCATGTAACCCCCACAGGTGGCCAATGATGAATCGGAGGTCAGAGAGAGCTGCTCGTACAGGAATGCTAGCCCCATCCCACCCCATGACCAGTCGTCCATATCTTGCAGCGCAAGCAGCCACATCAGATTAATGTTTTTGTTGTTCTTGCGGGAGAAAATGGTCCATCCAAGCAAGAGCAACATAAACGCCTTAACACAGACCAGCCTAACTTGAAAGCGCTCGTCTTCCTCCTCCTGTGTGTCAATCTCCACCAGCTGATTACACCTATTCAGGAGCTCCTCGTAGCGCCTCTTCAGCACACCAAAACTAATATACGGACCACCCTGCTTGTTCAGCTCCCTAGCGGCATCCTCCTCGTAAATAAGCAGGTCCACCTGCATCATCTCTATCGCCTCGGTACGGGTGAGCTCTCTCTCAGAAAGGAGCTTCCTAGTCATGGGGATGCCTAGGAGACACGCCACATCATCCAGTGTGATGGTCATCTTCCCAACGGGTAGATGGAAGCTGCTGGTCTCCTCATGTCATCTCTCTGACAGAGCACAAACGAGCCCGTGAGAGATGTTCTCCTACCCACTATTCAGGAGGGGAGTTAGACCGGACGCATTCAGTACATCTCAAAACCAATTATTTTGTGCTCCCGGCTGAGGCACCGTCAAGTTTTTCAAGCTCAGCTTCTTCCCGTGGGAGATACCTCTCATCCTATGCTTTCTCCGAAACTGAAATACAAAAACAAAAAACAACAAACAACACCGTTAAATAAATAAGTTGTAAAATTACCATTAAAATAAAATAAAAAAGAAGTAAAATAAACATTAAAATATACTTACATCGGCATCGACCCATATTCTGCATGCCACATGTCCTCCAAAGCGAGGTAAAAGCGAGAGGTTAGAAGGCCCCCTGCATAGCCGTCTGGTCCGGCATCGTACACCACCCTCGGCACCCCATGAAAACGAGCCCCAACATCATCATCATGCTGAGGTCGCGCAATATCTTCCTGCTGCTGAGGCTCCTCAATATGAGGTTGCTCCTCCTGCTCAACAACATACTGCATATGATGATGTTGCTGATGCTGATACGCCTCAAACTGATACTGGTGAGGCTGAGGCTCCTCAAAATGATACTGGTGAGGTTGAGGCTCCTCAAACTGATACTGCTTCGGGTCCATCGCTTGGGATAAACCAGTATGTGATGAAGATGGCCCAGACACAACATCATCATCACTGGCAAGTCTTATGCCCCCACTCTCACTCGACCTCGACCATGTAAATGAGGGACTACTGCTTGTTTCTCCCTCCGTGCACTACTAGTAGAGGTAGGCCTCCCTAAACTAAGTCTGTCAGTCCTCTCCCTCTGAGACATATCTGCACAACACAACATTTTAAAAAGCACAAAATCAATGACACATTTTCATACAGAGATTGTGTCATTTCTAACAATTCAAGAACAACACGAAAGTTTCGACAGTGTCATTTCAATCCGTAATTTACCAAATTGTTGTCAAACATACTATATTCTAACTAATTTCATCATTAACAATCCAAAAAACACACAAATTTTTCATTGATACATTTTATCAAACAACTAGAGTGCAATTTTCAATCAACATAAAATCTAACAATTTTTAAACCCTAAACTACCACAATGCACTATAAACAACATCTAAACAACAATTCCTAAGTTAAATCATCACTAACAATCATAAAAACTAACATGCAAGACAAATTTTAAAAAACCTAAAAATGTCAATTTTCTTCAAAAATTTGTAAATTTCAACCAAAAAAAATGAAATGAAGTAGGATAATCATCACTTACTTGATATTGTGGGCGAAATTGACTTTGAATGGCATAAGAATGGTGAAAATCGCACTTGAAGGGGGAAAATTTCGAATTTTGAAAGTTTTGGAAATGAGGGAGATTGGCTGTTGTGTTGCTGTTATATGACTTAAGTTGCGCAGCGCAACTTAAGTTGCGCAGAACACATAACTTGCGCATGGGTATTTTCATCAGAGAGCCCAAACTGTTTCCCATCAGGCCCAACGCCTTGCACCTGTCTGATGCCCAATTCAACTTTTCTTTTTATTCTGCACCCCCCACCTTATGATTGGATCCCTCTTTTATTTTATTTTTTAGTCTTTCATGCACTTTTAATCCTCTTTAGCATTTCATTTTTTATTTCTCACGCATTTTTATTAGTTTAGATTTATTATGCTGCACTTTATTTATTTATTCATGCATGTTTATTTTTGTGTCATTTATTTTTATCGCATGAAATTTAGAATGTATACTAAGCTTATTGTAAATTTATCATGCATATTTGCTTTCTGCAGACCTTAAAATGTATATTTAGGCGTAATGTAAAAAAATATTATCCTAATAAACCTTGATCCAAAATCAAGTGATTCGTTTTTTATTTTCATTTTCTTTCTTAATCAATTTCAATCAATTTAATTTTACTTTGAGTTATTTCTCTTTTATTATAAAAAATACAAACAAATTCTCATTTGCTATTCGACTTTTCACTTTAAAACTTTTTCAAAACTAATAAAAAATACAAAACCAATCAAACGTCAATTTTTACCCCGAACTACAAGGTTTTGATCCCTCACGGGTACGTAGGCAAAGGACCAAGTCCTTCCAAATCAATAAAAAAATCTAGATAATATGCTTCTTTCTTTTCTTTCATCACTTTAAATCCATTTTCAAAAAGCAAACAAGTTTATAGCACAAAAATTAAATAAAATCAAGAGGTTCCCATAAAGTACTATGGATATTTAGGGTGCTAATACCTTTCCTAAATATAACCAACCCACGAACCCTTAATCTTTAAAAATATGGTATTTGAACCTTTTTCCACTTTCTTTTGAAAAAATAAAAAGTTCAGTCGTGAAATAATTGGTAAGTCAAAAGCTAATCAAATAGCCTCGATCTCCAAAAAATGATGCGACAATTGTTCCTTTCGTTTTTACGCTACTCTTCAGTTTTTAGTTCCAGAATTGAACTGAATTTCATCCACAATTTTGTAATTGAATTTCGATTCCTACAGTGAAGAAATGAAGCTCGATTTCGTCCTCCATCTTCTGTGCAATTTAGCCTGTGTGATTATTTAATTTACTTTCATTCAAGTTTATGTTTTTGGCAGCGGCAATAATAAGCAGATTGCCGCAACATAGAGAAGCATCGGCAACATAACGAAGCAGAACCGAAGGAGATCCAGTGATGGTTGACAATATTTCTTCAATCACCGTTTTCATCTGTTGCGTGGTCGTTTTGATTTGGCGTGGATCTAATTCTAAAAAATCAAAGCCAATCGAAGTTTCGAAACATTTAATCGACAAATTTCCTGAACTAGAAAAATGACAATATTTCAAATTTAACCTGTTTTTAATTTATTGTACTCATCGTTGACCCATGCGAAGCACGAGAGCGCAATCGAATTCATTGTAATGTCATTTAAGTCATCAACTTTGTCAACCCTAGGTGGATTAGGTTTCTTTTACCTCGAGGCCGCTATTGCCATCAATTTACCTTAGTGATTGTTCATGTAACTATTTTGGCAAGAAATTCATTGTATTAATCTTCTTTGTTAAATTTGTGTTTGATTTTTTTGCTAATCCCAACAAGATCAACTAGGTGAATCACACTCTCATGTCTTTGATTTCAAAGTGCCATGAGTCAGCTAAAGTTACTCAACTACGCCTTATTTTTCTTTGCAAAGTTATTTATAAAATTGTGGTTTCTTAGAGATTTAGATCCATCCTTCCTCGTATTGCCTCTAGTAATCAAAGTAACTTTATCTTTATGGAACTCATTTAGGTTGTCTGGTGATATTAACTTGGGATCTGAGAGTGTGCTCTTCTTAGATACGATTCTCTTCAATGTCAATGCTAATTTAAGTGGGCTAGTTTAGTTTCTTCAAAAAAAAACTTTATCTTTATGGTTGTGGCTTTGAATGATTTATTTTATTTTTACGCAAACAAGTTTACAAACTGAAAAAACTACAAAAAGCTTCATCGTCTTAGTCCTTGTGAGTTTGATCTTTTTATACTATTATTTGAGACAATGTATACTTGCACTAGTAAGACTCCTAAAAATACGTTGTGTTTTCATGATTTGGTGCATTATTGCATCTCTTTTGCTTCTATGAGCATCAATTTAAATAGGGATCTTACATCTATGTTTTACTCATCTAGAGATATTTTCAGGGAGACTCTTCTCTCCCTATTTATGTGTCCTTACCTCGAAGAGATAGGATCACTACATTAAAGAACAATGGCAGCTGGGGGGCCAAAACTGTTTCATATTTGCTTTGAAGATGACCTGGTTCTAGTAGCATAAGCAAACATGGAGAAAATGACTCTTATCAAAGAAGTGAAGAATAGTTTTTGCTCTAACTTTGTTTAGAAGATCAACCTGTCTAAATCTAGGGTATTTTTCTTTAGAAATGTAGTCGAACACAATGCACTCATGTTCAGTTAGGGTCTTGGCATTTAATAAACACATTATCTTGCCATACATCTTGAAGCTTATGTAATTCGCCAAAGGATATCTCAACAGTCTTAAATTTATTGGAACAAATTCATCACTGAAAACAGTTAAGATAAATTCTTTAACCTCCTCTTACATGCTTGGCTTGAATCAAACATCACATAAAATTAACATTGGAGTTTTTATATGGGCGTTTTAGAAAGACAATAATAATCTAGTCTTATCAAGAGAGACCGAGTTTAATAACTACATTACTTCTAAGGTGGTTAACACATCTTTTCAGATTGACAGGGAGATTAATGTACTTCTTACATCTCGTAATGAGAATACATCTAGATGAAATACACATTAGATAAAGTCTCCTCCTGACTTTGTAAAAGTTAACATAGATGGATGATACATTCATGGTTAGAATTAGCTTGTTGTGGTCTCATTAAAAATCATCATGGTTACTTTGTTGAGGTATTTTTCCATGGTCACAAGACCAAATCAATAGTATTTGGACACACACATAAAAAGATTGTCCTTAAAATATTCAATTATTTTTTTTATCAATTTCCTCCTTATTATTAAAAAAATATTTCTTTATGTGTGTGCAATCAAACACTTTTTATTTGGTCATGTGACCATATTAGAATTCCTCTACTTTGTTAAGGTTTTTTGTTTTTGGATTAGAAAATGTCTTACTTGCTGAATTATTGGGTATTTTCTTTGGTTGTTAAATGGTTAAAGAAAGTGATTTAATTTATGTGGTCAATATGATTCATAATCAGTTTACTTATATCCTTCATATTCAACCTCTCCTAAATGAGGCTATTTCTCTTACCCACTTTCTAGGTTGGACTATCCGGGTTTCTTACATTCATTGTGAAGTTAACTCTTGTGTTGATGCTCTAGCACTTAGAGGTCATGACGTTGATTTATCATTAACACTAGATTTTATTCTTGCTAGTATTATTAGTCATCTTGATAAGGACTTAAAAGTGTTTTTTTTTTCCGTTCTATAAACACTAGCCTTCAGACGAGCATTAATATTATGTGCCCGTCAATCCTCTCTTCTCATTGCAATAATGTTTATAAAAATACTAACAATAGTTTTTATGAAATTTTAATTAAAACTATAGGTATAGATAATATATATTTTGCACGTTCATGTTATAACAAATTATACTTATTTTTTTTAATGATACTAACAATATAACAAATATAATATAAATTTTAATTTTTTGAACGACATCAACAAAATAGCACTCTGATAGTTAAATTTGTTTAAATGTATAATTGCAACTGAAAAAATCAATTCAAATCTGTATTTTTTTTTATATACAGTATAGAATATAGATGCCTTGTTGTTTTCTTTTAATTTCTTTCTTATATAAAAAAATCATATACAAACTAACCTTAATGTTGTCATCAAATCAAGTATTTGGAGAGATCCCTCCCAACTCACTCACTTGTGGGTTCTATCCCGAGTCAATCAATAAATTTAGTTTGATGGTTCGAGTGAAAGAGTTAAAAATTGAAGTGATAAGAAAGTTTGGAGATTTCATCAAAAATAGGAGGGTTGGACATTTTATCTTCATCCATAAACCCTTTCAAAAAAAAAACTTCATCCACAAACTAACACTAGCATATATGAACATATTAATGTTTTATGAATATTTATTTTTCACGTTGTAGGTGACGAACATCTTCTACTGGACTCAACATCTTTGCTAAGTTTACATTTTTATATACGACTTATACAGAGAAAAAAAAACGTAGAATTTTGAAGAGTGAAGTGGAGGTCAAGGTCGGTTTAATAATTCCAACCTGACAACTCAAACACAACACTGATTTTGGATAAGATTAATAATTGAGATGAAAATTTTATTGTCAACAATCTTTGAAAACAAATATTAAAAAACCATCCTTCCACCTTGAGGGAGAACAAGGAGGGTATGGTAAAAGGAAGAAAGTAATAAATCGATAGTATATATATAAAGTAAGATTTTTTATGTCACGTGCGATTTCCACATTTATTCTCAATATTTTTATTATTTTTCTATTTTTTAAAATAAATATTTTATTTGACATAAATATCTCAACAAACTTTTGATTTTATCCACTAAATATTTTATTTAATTTTTTTTATTAAATTCCTAATATTTTATGTAGCAAAAATATCTCAATAAACTACATATAATATTTTTAATCGTCCTTTCGATTTAAAAAATATATAAAATACTGTTTTTAGGGAATTAAATACTTCACTTTATTTTTAAATAATTTTTGGTCTAATTAATTAATGTCTATTTCACTTTTAGCATTATTTGTTTCAAAAAATGTAATTTTTGTTTAAAACTGGTTTTTTCTTCGAATTTTCAAATATTTTTTTAGCACCGTATTATTCAATTAGTTTTTCTTTTTGAGGAAAAAAAGGCTTCCGTTAGTTATTATATCATCTTTTAGCAACATATTATAATGCAACTTTTAACTAAAAATAAAGAAGTTTTTGTCAATCACATATTCACACATTTTGAGCACAAACGACAATCCAAACTTTCTTTTGATCTAACATTTTTCTTTCTTGTCTGGCAAACACCAATTCTATTATATCTTTTACATGTACTTTGATTTTTAATATATATATATATATATATATATATATATATATATATATGGTTTTGTTAGAAGACACATTTTATGAAGGTGTCTTTTAACAAGTTATAAGTAAAAAGTGGATAATCATACCTTGAGACGTGGATTGCTAAGAGACACATTCATGGGTGTCTTATAGCAAAACTCATATATATATATATATATATATATATATAACATGTTTTCATGTTTTTGTTATTTTTTATTTTTGAAGACAATTTTTCAAACAACATCTAAAAATTTCTAATGATATTCACACATACACGCTCGCATATACTCATAACACCTTCATTCAATTTGGATTTCTAAATAACCAAATCATAAAATTCATCATTTTTTTTTTCTTCAGAAATTATGGCTACAAAATCTAACTTCATTGATAGCATAACCATCAGTAATAAATACAAAGCATGAAGATTCAAGATTAAGATGATTAGAATGTGGAATATGCCTAACTTCAAAGATTGAGACCAAATTGATTTAATCAATATGGATGATATTATAAAAGACACATACTCTGAATCACAACGGTTTTGTCGTGGATGTCCATCAAATAATTGTAGTTGACTTTGGAAAAAAAATGATCAAATGAGTATAATAATAATAATAGACTTTGGAAAAAAAATCATAGGAGTAGCACCAGCAGCAATAAGGATGCCAAAATATGTATATGCCGCCGAAAAATTACACCATTGACATGAAATGGATAACTTAACAGGTACACAAAAATAAAATAAATTGATATTTTGAGTACTTTAAATTAATGGATACAAATATGGAAGTAATGCTATCTCTTTATGCAATTTATAATTAATTAAGACGTGCAATTTGTGGAGAGATATATTCACCCAAAACAATCGTGTAGATTTATTTATACGAACAAACTTTGATTTTTTAATTAAATAATTGTTAATTGTACATGTCCAAAATAAATAAATTATAAAATTAAATAATATTTTAAAAAATATATAAAAATTAAACTTTTTGAATCAAATTATTTTGTAGTTAAAATTTGAATCAAAATATGTTGCGAAAAGATAAAAAAGTGATAAAAAAAATGAAACCCTATTCATAAATTAAAATATAAAGATACTATTTTGAAATTTGGATTCACAAATAGGATTTATGAACCCTATTTAGTAATTTTTATGATGAATTTATTAAAATCAAACCAATGATATTATTCATAGGAAAATAGATTGTCAACTCAGTAATTACGAATTCATTAACCCAAAAAAGGGTGCCCAAATATCTAACCCTGTTATTTTCATTAAAAACATTAAGAAAGGCATGCTAAAATATACGAGCATTAATCAACAAGGTTAGGTATCAAGCCCCCCTGCTTGTATAGATAGGTTTAGACAAAACTAAGGAGTGATGGAAGGAGACAAATGTCCAACATACCTAAAAATTCAAATCACAATGATGCATATTTTAAACTCAAGATAAGTGAAAGACTATCGTCTTTACTAGAATTGGAAAAAAAAAATCAATGAAGTCTGAAAAACCAAATTTCAAATGTCGGTTGAATTGACCGATATTTGAAATATTTAATGACCAAATTTGTAGCTTTTATTTCGAGATCAAATTTGCAATGGCATTTACTGCTTGGTCTTGTCTCACAACTCTATTGTGCAACCTGTCACCAAGTTCAAGCAACCATTCCTTCTCATTTTGGCTGAGCCGAGTCACTGGTATACCGGTCCATCGTCTAGGTTCAACAATATAAACCTGTCAAAACATCCTTTTAAATGTCGCATCCTTTTGCACACACTTACTATATTCATCAACTAACATCGAAAACAAGATGAATTTCATCGATGAAAAGAATAACCTTCCCTTTAGCATCTTCCACTTCTTTCAAAACAGCCAGCTTCAACCTCTCTACAAATTCTCCTATATACTTGGCACTAGCAACTAATGCTCTCGTATCCAAAGCAATTAACTTAACATAAGCAAGACAAGGAACATTTCCCTTAGCTATTCTCTGAGCAAACCCTTCAACAACAGCTGTTTTACCAACACCCGGCTCACCTATAAGAACAATATTATTGTTTTTTCTTTTTAACAAAATACTCAAAACCTTACTTATCGCTTCATCACGTCCAATAACAGGATCAAGTTTCTCTGCCTCTTCAACCAAATCTCTACCATAAATTTCCAAAGCTTGAAAATGTGTGTCACCAAAAGCACTATCGAGTTTCGTCACTTCTTCACCTCGAAGCTTTTCAACCTCTGATTTAGCCCTAGAAGCATCCACACCAGCAAATGCTTCGTTTGTTTTGTGAGTAAACATTTCTGGCTTCATCTTACCTACTACATTAAAAAACATACCGACTTGAGCAGAAAATCATATAGTCTTTGTGAACAAGAAAACACTATATGTTTTGTGAACAAGAAACCTTAATAAACTAATAGTCATTGTGTCAATGAGAGGACCCATTCACGTGCATGTTTTTGCTATAAATAGCATTTTTCATTCATTTCCTATTTTAACAGCCAAATTCCATTTTTCTTTCCTTTATAATACAAGTTACCAAATTAGTACAAAATTGGATTAGTAATCCACTTGATGCATCCTTAATAAATAGGAAAATACTATATAACGCGAATGCATTCAGGCGAGTTTATCCCGACCTTTATTCCACCAAGCTGTTTTCCTTTTTTACTTCCACCTTTTACCAACACTTCCCATGTAATCCGGCCATGTGCAATTTTTTATTGGTTAGTTTTATGTTCGTGATGCTTTCGGGATTAATTAGTCGCTATATTTAGCAAAGCTCAAAGAAATATGTGATCAAGATGATAACAATGACAAGTCTTCAAAAGATGCTAATGGCTATGTGTTTACGTGGTTTTCAACTCAGAAACAAACATATGTTAAGTCTTCAAAAAAATCTAAGAGTGGAGATAAGAAGATGCTAATTTGTGAAGAACTAGTATAGCTTCTGTTACACTCAAATTTCAACTTATATTTTGAATGAGTCATATATCAAGCGAGAATGTCAAATAGCAGCAGTTTAAAAGCAAAGACGTGACAAAGAAGTCAAGACAACATAACTACTAGTGTTGCTCGAAGAATTCTAAATGCCAGAACCTCTATCATCTGAAGAATGTTCAAGCAGTTTCAAGATCAACAATTATTCATTCTGAAGCGCGAAATATTCAAATTCAGAAGGAAGACACATGGTGTGCAAAGGAGTTCATTTCCGTTCGACAAAACTATGACTACTGAAAAACATGTTTGCCAAGATAACACTACGTACTACTGGCAACATTGAAAGAATGATGTATGAAACTCAAATAGAATAGAACTCGTTTCCCTTTTCACACACTTTGTGAACTTATCTTTTTTCTTTTTATATATTAAAAAAACTTGTATGTTCCTTCGATTCACAACTATGATATTTGTCTTGCAGTAAACCTATCAACTAAGAAATCACTTAAGGACCTGACTCGAGTCCAAAGATTACTCTTCGAGTCCATTTGTTTGGTTGAAACATTCTTTAATCAACAAATTGGAAACCCCTAGTGGGATACTAGTTTGAGATAGTGGTGTCAAGTTTCTAGCTATCAGAAATGTATACTCAAAAATACACACATAGCATGGCTCCTTCCAAAAGAAGAAATGCTAACGACAATCACACAATTCGATTGAAGATGAACAAGAGGTTCATCTGCCTCAGAATGTTGGTCTTATTCATCAAGGAGAATTAAATTTGAATCCTGTTTATAGTCGGATTGAAACCAGTTATGAGGCAAGTCCATAAACCCAAAGGATGAATTCAACAATGTATCCATATGAATTACCGCCAAGATATGTTCCTCCCATCATGAGAAATAACCTACCAGGATCCATCCAGATTAGAGATGTAGGGATTCGAAAAAATCATATTGGAAGGATTTAGCCAAAATTCAAAGAAAAGAAGGATGAATCGTTAGATAATTAAATCAGTAGATTTAGATTAATGAAGGCTAGGTACACGGCAATGATCGCTGAATATGAATTGGTTCTAATGGCTACACTAAATTATGCAGTTCTAAAAAAATGGTTACTAACAATTAAGAGACATCTCTCAATTGACCTAAACTTCCAGAAAGATCGAAAAATTGAATCTTGAGAAAGAGAAGTTTAAAAAACAAAAACATTATCCTTGAATGCGGCAAATTATAGTCCTTCATAACTAATGAGACAAATAAAGTATTAACAAAGTGGAGAAGTTGTAAGCGGTTCTTGATGTTTGGAAGAACAAGAACTGAATCATTTTTTTATGCTAAGATAATGTTTGTTTTTTTGGTGTAGTGTAAATTGTTCAGGCCCATGATTTAACTTTACTAGAACTCTTTTGTTATGAATATTGAATGGTTTTGGTGCAGTTTAATAAAATTTTGTTTTTTCAAAACAAAAACTTAACACCATATATATATTGAGAGAATGTCAAAAAATAAAGTAATGTTAAATCCAACATAATCTCAAAATAGGTTAGGTTTCTCTAACAGTAAACAAATTCACCATTAAAATAAACTCTGATATTATCTGTGGAGCAAAGAAATAAGTAAAAATAAACTTAAACGGGTCAGCCGGACAGGCTTAATTAGTATACATCTGTGTTCGCAAGACGACTAGCTAAGCCCTTTATTTGCAACCTTGCAAGTTTCAGCATTAATAACACGCCCTCCATTATTTTTTACACGGTATACCAAATAACTGTCATTTGGACCAACATCAATGTTAACTGTTGTATTCTCATCAATTACTTTCCTTGTAAGCATCCTAGACAGCACCGTCACCACCTTTTTCTCAAGCCACCATATAATTGGTCTAGCACCATACACCTACACAACAACAATAAAAAAACTAGTTATACGTAAAAAAAAAATCTCTAAGAAAAAGATTAAAATGATATAATAGTAACACTTACAGGATCATAGCTCTCAGCAAGAATATAATCAACTGCTCCATCTGTAACTGCCAATGCAGTTCCTTTCTTGCCAATACGATTAGCTACGTCCTTGATTTGCAACCTTGCAACCTTCCTCAATTGCTGGTGAGAAAGAGGATTGAATATGACAACTTTGGTCAGCTGATCCAACAATTCCAGCAGGAAATGCTCACTGACTTCCTGCATTACTCGATCGTGAGCTACTTCGATGGTACATTTTCCTGAAAGTCCACTTAGGAGATGATCGGCGCCAAGGTTTGAGGTCATGATAATGACCGTGTTCGTAAAATCCACAGTTCTGCCTTGTCCATCAGTTAAACTCCCATCCTCTAAGATATAAAGTAGTTTGTTGATTACAGAAATATGTGCTTTCTCCACTTCTTCAAAAAGTAGCACACTGTTTGGCCTTCTTCTCACAACTTCTGTTAATCGTCCAACAAACCTGAAAATTCAATTCAGAATAAGTGAATGAGACATGAGATGCATATTTTGAACTCAAGATAAGTTAAAGACTATAAGTCTAAACTAGAACTGAAAAAAACCAATGATGTCTGAAAAACAATTTCAATCTTAGGTTGAATTGACCGACATTTGAAATATTGAAAGACCAAATTTGTAGCTCTTATTTCACATGGACAAAACACTTATGTGTTTTATCTCAAAGTATTAATTTAGCCTTTTACTATAATCAAATTCAGTTTGCTAATCCAATAACTTACCCTGGTGCTGCATCAATCAATCTTGACACATAGTTTTGTTCCATGTACTCCGACATGTTCATTCTCACCAACTGATTTTCATCATCAAATAGTTGTTCAGCAAGAGCCTTAGCAAGTTCTGTTTTACCAACACCAGTTGGACCAAGGAATAGGAAGGAACCAATTGGATGTTGAGGTCTTCCTAAACCAGCTCTCCACCTCAATACAGCGTTAGCAACGGCATTTACTGCTTGATCTTGTCCCACAACTCTTTTGTGCAACCTGTCACCAAGTCCAAGAAACCTTTCTTTCTCATTTTCGCCAAGTCGAATCCCTGGTATACCGGTCCATAGGCTAACAACCAAAGCTATTAGGTCTGGTCCAACCGTTTCTGTCAACATCAAGCTCTTATTAGTGCTATCTTCAAGCCGTTGAATTGCATCTTCCACATCATTAATCGCACCATATCGTAGGCTTGCAGCTCTTGCTATATCATGCCGCCTCTCAGCCTCCTGTAGTGACAAGATAAGCTCTTCACGTTTCTGCTTCAGCCTTTGAATCTCATCAAACCTCGCTTTCTCTTTTCTATACTTCATGACCAGAGTTAGAAGCTTGTCTTTTAAGTCGTCAAGTTCTTTCCGCGCCTACAAATAATATCAACAATTAGAACAATCGATATAACATAAATACACACAATAAAATTAAAACTAATCTATAATATGAAGAAAAAAAATACACAAGCTAAAATTGCTAAAACAAAAACTCGAAATCCATACTTACATCTGCAAGACGAGCTTTGCTAGCGTTGTCATCTTTTTTCGCCAAAGAAAGAAGTTCCACTTCCAGTTTCACTGTCTTCCTTAAAATAAATTCAATATCATTTGGCTGACCATCAAGTTGAACTCTAACGCCAGCAGGATTCATCTTTTACCTACTACATTAAAAAAAAAAAAAACATGTAAATAAAAATACCAACATGACAAGATAATCATATTGTATTTGTGAACAAAAAAACACAAACTAGAATACCTAAATAATAATCCGGGAAAAACCCTACTTAACTATCTTTTTTGGTGAACAAAGAAACACAAACTAGAATACCTAAATATTAATCCGGTAAAAACCCTACTTAAGTATCTTTGTTTTAAGGAAACCCTACTTAACTAATAGCCCGTGTCAATACTCAGTTTTGTGTAACGTACCTTTGATTTCAAAAGACCAAAGTTTTGCTCTTCTTCTTTCTGTGACAATTTCAAAAGCAAGTGAACGACCATTTATATAGGACCGAAGTAGGAAAGTTCTCGTTTAAATATATTTTATTTATTATATTTTTCGTTTAAATCTTTTAATGATACCACAAAACAGTTTTTACTATATTTACTCACATCAAATCTTTCAACTCCTTAGTTAGAACCAAAAATAAATAAATCTTTTAATTCTTTTTTTAAGTCATGAAGTCAAATTTATTTTTTTATAATATTTTTAAAATAGTAATTTTCAAAATATTTAAATTCTAAAGTGTTGGTCCAATGGTTAAAACTTCAAACCTTGCATTCAAAGGTTTCGGATTCGAGCTCCTTCTATGCTCTTTTAATTTAAAGGTTTCAGATTTGAGCTCCCTTATTGCTTTTTTGAGTTTTTTTTAGTTAACAAAGAATTTTATGCTCTTTTAAGTTTGTGGGCATTATCTCCACCCTATATAGATTTTACCAAAAAATAATAACCATATAGATTTTGCCAAAAAATAATAACTATATAGGTTTACCCCAAAAAATTAAGTATATGCTATTTTACTATATATGTTTATGTTTATGCGTAGCGATACATGAAGATAATAAAACTTTTAGTTTAATTCCTTCCAAAAAATACATTTAGTTAATATTTTTTTTTTAAAAAACTTTTAGTTTATAATTACAATATGGTACTATATCAAAATGATGGGTAACTCTCTTTCTCTCTCTTGTTTCCTTTATAAACTTAACCGTCACCATTTTTTCTTCTTTTTTTTTTTTTGGTAGAACCATTTTTTCTTCTCTATCTACCAAAGATGGATGATTTGGACACACCTAAATAAATAAAAATTGAAATTTGAATTTAGATTAAATTATTAAACTTATTGAAAAAGGTATTTTAAAACAATTAGAAATTTTTAAAAATGTTTATATTTGTTTTTTTTAAATAGTATATTTGGTTGGACATAATGAAAACTTATGTGTAGTTTGTTGACATATTTATATATTTATGCTACATAAATTATTATAAATTAATTAAAAGTTTAAATAAAATATTTAGTGGATAAGATCAAAGTAATGTATGTAGTTTGTTGAGATGAGATATTTATGACAAATCAAAATATTAGTTTTAAAAAATAAAAAATATTGAGAAAAAAAATGTAAAAGTGATGTGGCATAAAAAAACCTTACTTCATATATACTAGCGAAAAGACGGGTACTCGCTTGGGTCTTTCCGCTCTTTTTATTGTGCTAACCGTTTGAAAATTATGAACGATGATTTTTATGAAATTTTAATTTTAATTAAAAGTAAAAATATAATTGTTTTTTAATTTAAAATTATAACAAATCAAACTAATCATGATTATTATGTATTTCAATGAAACCAACAATATAACAAAAATATATAATCTAAATTCTTATTTTTTAATGACACCAACAACAATCTTTATTATAGAAAAAGTTGTTGTTTAAGAATATAATTGGGATAATGAAAAAATAAATATATATACATTCATCTAGTTTGTTACACATTTTAAATGATAAATGAAAAAACTGAACATTTGTGTTTGTTACATTTTTATGTTAATATTTAAATTTATTCTTATCTATTTGTTACATGTCTTATTCGTGTTGAACATTGAGGGTATTTTTGGAAGTGAAAATCCAACCCAAAATGTTGAAATAGGTAGTTTTCTTTATATTTATATATATATATATATATATATATATATATATATATATATATATATATACACACACACACCATTGATTTTTTTTAAAAGAAAATATATATTGTTGATTCGATGAGAGGAGGATAATAAGTTTGGCCACTGTTAATTACTCCATAGATTATGTGGTTTTTATTGATACTGAAGGGGATGAAGTTTCTAAATTTCCAGAAATAGTTCCTGATTTCATGGATGAAGAAGATGATGAAAATCCCATTGATTCAGAGATGGTTCCAGATTCCATGGATGAAGAAGATGATGAAAATCCCATAGATTCAGAGATGGTTCTAGATTCCATGGATGAAGAAGATGTTGAAGACAACTTAAACATTGATTTAAATATCCCTGAAGACAATGGTTTGGATTTGAACAAATTTCCTGATGAGAAAGATGATAGTTCAGACGAAATTAAAAAGGAGTACAAGAAATTAAGCAAGATTTATCTTCCAAAGTTTTATTAAAAGTTGTCTTTTTACCATCTTATAGTAAGAGTTGTTTTTAAGGGGAAATCCTTTCTCAATAATATGAGTCGTGCATCAGACAAAAACTTGTTTTTTTTTTTTTTAATGAATTTAAGATCTTTTTATCCTTTCTCAATCTTACTTATATTCTTGTTAATTGTTTATTTACTCATCACTAATTTTGTGATTTTATTTTACGAACCTTAAGGTCATGCAAAGGTCACGTCAACCTCTAATCTAATTGAGAAATAGGAGAACATGGCATTGATCAAACTATATGTCTTTTATTCCAAGTGCAATTTAAGATAATTCTTATAACCATTCAGTATCATATTCTAACAGTGAATAAATCCAAGCAATACTCAAAACACAAAAATGAAAGTGACTTCAACATCACACTATTCTTTCCCACCTATTGATCTAAATAATTAATAATCTCTTGCACCAATTGAATATCACATTTCAGTTGTGTTGGCAATTCCTTTCTTCTTTCTAATTGTTCTTTTTTCATATGTGGAGTCTTGTAGTTGTGGGTACCTCTTGCTTTCATGATTTCAATCATACATGATTGAAGTGATAAAAATATACGATTTGACAGGATAGTGTCATACTCTTCAAATGACTTTTGAACTGCATCCACAAGATCATCAACAGAGTTAGGGGACTTCTTATGTTGTAAGGCTTGAATTGACCTAAAGAAACCAAGATCTAAAACATTTAAATTAGGAGAGTTTGGTGGTTGACGCAGCAAACGAATATCAAATCCATTTTGCGAGGCTACACGACGAAAATCTTGATCTTCAGAATCAATGTGTGTTTTTGCATTGTCTTGTTGAATAAATATTGGTTGACCCATTTCTTCAATTGGCCATAGTTCCATCATGGAAGGTACAACTTCCTCAAGCACACATTTCTTGATGACATTTCTAGTAACCGATTGTATTGCTTTTGTCTCAAGTGTACCACTTTTGTCTCAAGTGTACCAGCAGGTCTATTTACACTAGACCTTCTAGCTGGCTCTCTTGTTACTAAGGGAAATGCACCAATTTTCCCGGAGAATATTTCTTTTCCTTGTGCATCAAATCTTGGTCTAGCAATGGCCACTAAAAACATGATTTTCGGTATGTAATTTTTGCTTTGACAACTGAAAATTGGATCTTCTTCATCATGGACCAAGTAAAACTTCTTAGACTTTTCTTTCAAATAAAACCACTTCTCGTCAATGTGAACGGTGTTATACATCCCCTTGAAAATTGGATCATGATCTATGCTAGCACTATCAAGCATTGATATGCAAAATTGTAATCGAGCTTTCTTATTTCCTTCTGTTAAAGCAGGTTTTATAGCATTTGAGTTTTTTCGTATTTCTTTTGACTGAATACATCTTGTCAAAGTGCCCCTACTCACATCAATGCTTCAGAAAGATCTCTAATAGTTGTTCTTTTTTTCAAAGGAATGTCACGAACTCGATCAAGGTCTACTTGAACTCTCTTACGCCCACAATTTCCTGCCCTTTTACTAGACACATCAGCATGCACTCCTTTATTCTCGGCAAGTTTCCAAATACGTTGAACAGACCGTATATGAAGTGAAAATTGCAACGCCACTAAGCTGGTCACTCCTTTTTTCAATTTTCCATCAACACTTTTCTCTAATAAAGCCTCATATATTAATCTTCTTTCAGTATTAGACAACACATTTATCCTTGGTACCTCCGGTACTTCCAAATCTAACATGTCATTGTCATTGTCTTCTTCTATATGTAGGATGAAATAAACATTATACAAGACGATTTTATAGATTAATTATTAGAAAGAAAAGAAAAGAAATTAAATAAATAGGATAAATGATACCCGTAGATTCTAATCCAATATCTTCATGTAGTACATTGCTATTTTCTGCATAATTTTCTTCACACTGTTCACTTTCTAATAACACACAAAAGAACATACATCTTTATAAGAGCATGGAATGTAAAATAATGTTAAAAAAGAAAACTAGAAATTAATTGACCAAGTTTGTAGTGGTGTGAGAAAATAAGACAAAGTTTACTCTTACCTACAATCATAAGATAGAGGCGTGAAGAAGCAATAAACAGGTGTTTAGTTACTTACCAATATGCTCCTGGACATCTTCATTCAAACATGTACCAAATAGTTGCACATTCAAGTCAAACGAAAATTGCAGTGGAGAATTTGGAATGATATTAAGATCAATATTTTGTGCTACATTGATGTTTAAATCGGGGAAATGATGCATTTCATTTGAATTTTGTTGTTGGACATCTTCATTATCAATTTCTTGATTAAAAATTTCAGCATTTAAATCTATATTAAAAAGAGAAGATTCATGATTTGAAGTCATATTGGTATGTTTTTGTTTAGTTCAATAATCTTAATTTATAGGAAAAAAGAACAGCCACATAGTAATTGTTTTGGAGGGAAGCTTGAAATGTTTTCATGAACAAATTGGAGGTTTTTTTTAAATTAAATGAATCTGTTCAAGTTTTTGCATGGAAGAAAGAGAGAAATTGTCTTGGCACTGCAATTGAAGAGAGAGAAGGAACCGTGTGAATTAAGTTGGAGTAATTGTGTTGCCGGGGTAAAAGAGGAAAAAACATATTTAATTTTACCAAAATTCACAAAAGTTAAAGATTTCTTAATATGCGTAAAAGTGCCAAAGCGACATACATTTTGGGACGGAGGGAGTACAACTTTTTGTATTACAGAACCTAGGTTTCAGTTGCAACCATGGAATCATAGTACTGTTGAGTTTAAGAGTAACCGAACACACGTTTCGCTAGCATGATCGTAGGCCAACCAATGCATAGGTAACATACCTCACATGCATTTGTTTTTGTCATTGTATTCGTTTTTTCCCATTTCATTTAATTTTTAGTTAGTGATAAAGGGTAAAATTATCAATGATTGAGATTTTATGTGACAGTGATCCATTCCACGTGCAATCAATAACATGCCAGATTGATAGATAATCTTGGAGCTCAATAATGAACCTTATAGAATAATGATCCATCTTTAATTAGTATTAATAATCTTCACAGATTATTGTTTTCTTTAAGGAAGTTGTGATCTGGCATTCTTTCTCAAAGTTAACTTTACATATTGTATAGAGTTGGCTAAGCCTTCAAGCTTTGATATGGTGGATTTATGAACGTTTTACCTGACCAGTTTGGAAATACTAATAGTGTGTCATTGGTTGTTACTAGGCACGTTGAATAATCTAAAAAGGACATGAAGGCATATGGGACAGTGTAACACTATTGTGAAAACTAGCTCATGAGAGCTTAAAACCCTACATTATGAACAGCCACCTAATGGTATGCAACCCTATCTAGTGGGTACTGTGAAGAAGATCTGGTTGTTGCTCAGGTCAAATAGGATAGAGTGTGGGATGGTGTGGCAAGCAAGAGGCACGAGCTTTTCGATCAACCTTTTAAGTTAGGTGGTAGCTCTTGGTTGATGTTTTGGAAGATCTCACTTAGAATTTCTAGTTTCTTTCCTTGGACTTGACCTCTTTCAACTGCAATTTGCTAAAAATCGAAAAGAGAAGACAATAATCACCAATAGAGCCAGTTACTGCTCTTACGTACAAACTAATATATTATCAAATATTGATAATCATCAAGAAACAAATCTGCAAGCGATTGCAAATTTGCAATAAAAGCTTCTTATGCACCAAGAATGATAAACATATATATACTACCATGAGGGAATACCTATTTTTAAACCTGATAACTCAAGAATGAACTCAAAAACAAAATTCAGAAATCTTATTAAGATGACATCAAGCATAAATTATTCCACAAATGGATTTCATTAACTACGTAAAACCACTAACACTAATGGTCGAAGGCTTGTTTGGTCTCCGACATGTGTTAGTGTCGAACACCGACACGACACTGACACGTGTGATTACATTCAATATCATTCTCATATTGCTATTGGTGTCAGTGTCGTGTCCGCATCAATGGTTCATTGACCTACTCTATACAGGATTCTTTAAAAATTATCCTTTGCTCTTCGGATGATACCCAGGGCTTCTGCATCATCTGCTGTGGCTGGAATGTTTAACAATTGCCGGATTTGTGCGTTGGAAGTACGAAGGAATGGATTGCAAGCCTTTTCCATCTTCAGTGTGGTCGGAATCTGCCCAAAGAATACTTACTCTTTAGATAAAAAGCAAAAGGCCAATGATTGAAACAGGCTACCAAAGAAATATTACAGTGACACATGACTACTCATACAGAATAACAAGGAAGCGCAATTTCAAAACTCACCGTGGGCAAGCCTTTACTTCGAAGGGAGGCCACTTGGGCAGCATAGGATCGAAGTTCCTTGTTTCCAGGTTCGAGCCTCAATGCGAAGTCCGTATTATTCTGCAAAAATACAAAAGTGCTAGCGTCAATGGCACGGTACTTTGGGCAAATAAAACAAAGCAAAGATCACTGAGGAGAAAAGAGAAAATAACTCACCAATGTGTACTCGTGTCCACAGTATATACTTGTATCGTCTGGTAAAGACGTGATCTTTCCAAGAGAAGACTGCATCTGTAACATGGAGGAAACTCTCAATAATTGAAGATGCAGCAAGTTCTACAAGCTTTCCGAGTATAACTGACTCAACAACATTCAAGAATTTGCTTGCATTTACAACTAGGCCTTGCACAGCAATAACATTTTTGCTCATGAACATCCAATATTCTAATACAACCAAGCATTTTTCGACATAAAAATATGAAATGTAAACATACTCAAGAAGACATATTCAACGAGCGAAAACAATAACCGAATGAACTCAGTCATTTATATATTTCGGATAATAACAACACAAGAAAGATTAGCACAGAAACATACAATACAATTGAACACTTCATACATGTGCTGATCAAAGGGGCAAAAAAGAAACCCGTCTCGTACACTAAGATTGCAGACTTGGGAGCAATAATCTATTGTAATATTCCATCGCATTACACTCAAACTCTCTTATTCAACCCACTCTTATATAATTATAGCAACGTAAACAAGCCCTAAAACTTATGTTCGTTAAAGATATTGGTCACAACAAGGTCTTCGTTTTGGTTGCAATTTCAAAGACTTCAGGCAACGGGGTAAAACAAAATATACAAAATAAGATGCATCACATGATACGATGACTCATCTATATATAGAAAGAACAAGTTAATGCAGGTAAAACCAACCTCTTGAGGGGTTCCTTCAAAGAGTTTGCCACATGACAAGCTGAACAAAGTGTCTCCTGTAAAAATTGCCCCAGATCCCGGAAAGTAGAAGCTGACGTGGCCTGCTTACAGTATAAATAATAGAATATTAGAAAAAGAGCCACACAACAAGAAGGTTTGACAATAATGCAAATAAGGCAAGAATGTGACCTCGAGTGTGACCAGGTGTGTCCATTACTTGCACCTCATGGCCAGCAAACATCCACTTATCACCGTCATTCAAATGGATATCAATGCCAGGAATCCTTTCCTTGTCGGTTGCTGAACCAATCACCTGTAATGCAACATGAGAAGGGTTAACATTTAAACAGCCCTTTGCCATAACTAGGCATAATACAGAAACACACATCCAAGTAAAACTGTAAGCGCAATCATTTCTTCATAAGTGCTTGATTAGTCATAAAAAGTGCCGAATATGCCAAAATGTCAATAAATAATCCAATCAAATTTGCAACAACTTCTGTTGCCAAATATTACTATTAGGTCTGAGAAAATGCTAAGTAGACAAGGTAAAGGCAATCTCTTTCCCGCTTGTCAAGGGGAGAAAGAAAGGGTACCACAGAAATGATAGTTAGCAAGACAGTGTTAGGTACCATATATGCATGTGTAGGCCCAATATTTCTAGGCCCACTTGGAGTCATCCAAAGAGGAAAAATTAGAGAAGGGATAGTTAGTTACGGGAGGGTAGAGAGAGCAGGTTGAGTTCGTTATATAGGGACTGAAGGATAGAGAAAATGGGATCTTTTCGGAAAACTATTTGGTTAGTTATGGACAGAGAATGTTCCCTGTAGGAGCTTAGCTCCATGGGCATTAGGATATTTATCCTTTTGCAGTTATCTTACACATTCAGAAATAATATACACTGTTATTCCAGTTTGTGCATTTTAATCCTTTTTTCTATATTCTGTAAGTTGCGGTGATTCAGGTACGCAACATAAAGAGACTGGTAAGCCTCACTTCTAATTTTCTCTTTACCTATGAATTGTATTTCAAACACAAACTACAGAACATTAATAAAAGAGGAAAAAAATGCATAGGTGGAAGATGTAAATAGCATACCTTTGCCCCATATCTTGCTTTTAATTCTACGTTTCCACCAGTGTGATCATGATGATGGTGAGTGTTGAGTATGTAATTCAAGTTTCGATTTTTCTTGCTCAATGCATCTATGACAGGTGTAGCTTCAGAAGGATCAACAACTCCAACTGTGCCCGTATCAATATCATGTAAAATGTACGCATAATTGTCACTCAGGCAAGGTACCTAATCATTTCAAAAAAAATGTGATAACATAACTACAGGTTAGGCTTTCAGCATATTTCTTTAGAAACCCTATCAGCTTGGGAAACTTAGGCCCTGTTTGGATTGACAGCTTATAGCACAAGCATTTATCATGATAAGCATTTATGCGTAAGCTATTTCTATGGTAAAAGATAAAATAAAGTTATATTGTTTTTATTTAAGCTATTAGCTGTATTCATAAGATATATCAGAGAACATATGAAAACAAGCTGAAAACAATTTATTGACAATGTTTTTTAAGTTACTTTCATAAGTTCTCCCAAACACTCTCACAAAACTTATGCCAGTGGACAACCAAATTACACCTTAACAACTTACTAAAAAAAGTAAGAGAGCTGCTCTCACCAATTCAATCTGCAGTGAGGAAGACATATTGGTAACACTACAAAACCGAGCCACTCTAAGCGAGCGACTAGCTCCTCCACGCAGCGTTTTATATGGCGTGGAAAAAAGTCGCATAAATCCATATAGAATTCCCTTTCTAAAGCAAAGTTGCCTCACATTAGGCCACACACTAAACCCAGTTCTCACCTAAAAAACAAAGAATAATCATATCATTAATCAATTCAACATCCATTATCAAATTATCAGTCAATGTAATAATAAGTCAAAAACAACACTTTCCTATAGAACAAGTTATTATAATCAAAATTCACAAACAAACAAAGAAAAAATACATATAAATGCAAAAAAGCAAACAAAAGTATACCTAAAAACAAAAAACCACAATTAAACAATTTTAAATGATAGACAGTACACCAAAACAAATAATTCTCATAAAACATGAAGAACAATAATAATTCATTTTAATAAAAAAAAAACATCTTTCATTGATTTAGCTGGTGATGATGTAAAAAAAAATATGATATGACCCAAAAACGAAATACCTTCATAATCACGCTTCAAGATGAAACCCAACAACGAAAAATATTGAAATTTTAATTCTAAAATGAAAAAAAGAAAGAAAAAAAGGACGAACCCTGGAACAGGAAGAAAAAGCGGACATGGCAGTGGTTGAAGCTTTAGAAAGCATTTGGAAGGAAAGAGAGAGAGAGAAGAAATGGGTTGCCACTAATTTTACTGTTTGGTTGAAAATGAAGTTGCTTTCTTCTGTCTTCCACCACCACCCCTTCCTCTTCATCAACACATTTTTCTCTCTCTCTCCTTTTATATACTTTCCTATTTTCTTCTGTTTTTTTTTTTTTTTCTTTATAGATTTTTTTTGGCTTAATTACACTTTTGTCCTCGCGTTTTGACCAACTCACGAAAATGGTTCTGCTTCTTTTAAATTGAACAAAATTGTCCTTAAACTATCATTTTTTTGCAGTTTTAGTCCTACCTCCTATTTTCAACTCCAGAAACGCAAAGAAATTGCAGTTTTAAGACAGTTTTAAACATACCCAACCATGAAATAAACAAGGAATAAAACATGTGGGTCCAAAGAATCTACTTTATTCAACACACTAACCAAAAAAACTCTAATTTGAAACATATCTTAGAAATTAGGGTTTTTTTTGTTAATGTGCTGAATAAAATGGATTTCTTGTACCCACATGTTTTATTCCTTGTTTATTTCATGGTTGAGGTATAGGGGTATGTCCAAAACTTCCATAAAACTGCAATTTCTCTGCGTTTCAGGAGTTGAAAATAGGAGGTAGGACTAAAACTATAAAAAAAAATGATAATTTAGGGACGGTTTTGTTCGATTTAAAAGAGGCAGGACCATTTTCGTGAGTTTGTCAAAACGCGAGAACCAAAAGTGTAATTAAGCCTTAAAAAAAAAAAATTAAGTGGATTGGTTTAGTAAGCTAGGACATACCTCAATGCTTTTAAAGAGCTTTAGACTTTCTTTGGTAAAAAAATAATAATTTAGTGAATAAACTAGTTTATTGTAGATGATTTATAAGATTATAGTTTTTTGTTTTTTGACAAAAATAAATGATATTTATTCATTTAAATTGATAGTATACATCGATATAATGCAAATTTGTTAAAAATAAAAAGGATGAATATGTGAACAAACTCACATCATCCATGTTAATAGCATAAAACGACAAAGTACAAAAGTCTACACATATGACTATATTTAAGTCTCCGGTATACCCATGTCTTCAGATCTGCAACATGGACGACGTCAAAGTCATTGATTGGATCTGCACTAGATCGAAGCTGATCTGACAATCTGAACCGAACAAATACATGAACGAAACAAAAGACAAACAACGTCGAACAAACCAATGTTGCACTAAGATGACAAAATCACAAAGTAAAATACGAAATAGATGTGAAAATCACTTATTTCAATAAAAGGAAAAAAGAAAAACGAGTTAGAGGGGTGATTTTGGGTCAAAAATTGACCCTAAGTCGTCCCTCTTTAGTGGATGAATGAGAAGAAATTAGGATTTTGATGACAGCTTACAAGAGAGAAAGAGAAAAGAAGAGAAAGAGATTATATTCAAA
Source organism: Medicago arabica (assembly GCA_946800305.1). Lineage (NCBI taxonomy): Eukaryota > Viridiplantae > Streptophyta > Magnoliopsida > Fabales > Fabaceae > Medicago > Medicago arabica. The sequence goes on from OX326971.1 coordinate 54,462,983, forward strand.
CGATCTTATTGAAAAAAAGAGAATATTCAAGCAGCTAGTCGTGATAAGCTAGATTATAGTTGAAAAGAGATTAGTTGGTTGATTAAATTTGTAGTATTTAATGAAATTAGCGGTTGATGTATCTTACAAATATAAAATGACAAAAAATATGCATTTAATTAATATTCATATTTTTTAATTAAGATTACAAAGGTAAAATTGAAATAAAAAATGATAAAATATAAGTTACTTGAATTAGTTTATCACAAACTATTAAGCTCGTAAAAATAAGTTATAAACTCGTGAGAAAATGACTATTACCAAATCAGTCATCTTTAGACAAATGAACTTATAAAACATATGTTTATTCATAGAAGATAATGTTATTTAAGACATGTTAAACACTAAATACAAAAGTATCTTTTAATTGAAATTTGAACATTTGTTTGTCATGTTGTAAGAGTTTAGTCTCTTCTACTAGACTTAAACTTTATTGGTATTACTTTTATTTTATTTTATATTAGTTTTGTAGTTATAATCAATTGTTTTTAAGCTTAAATGCAATTTGACTTTCCATATGTCTCAATTGTTTAATTTTGACCCTCAAAGTTTTAATTGCTAGAAATGTAATATACATCATTTCCTAGGTTTAATTTGGCCCTAACCATGAACTAGTCAATTTGATCCGTTGAAGAAAACATAGAAATGTCAGACATTGAATTGAATGTGTGTTAATTGTGTGGGTTTTTGATGGACAAGGATTTGCTATAGTTGAAAAATGACGCAGCTACACACAATTTTCCATTTAGGCTATTGGATCAGATTACAACTTTGTGAGGTCTTGTGGCACAAATCCATCCAGCGGCTCAAATTAAAACAGTGGAAAAAGTAACTGCACCCAATCCGTTTTCATCTTTGATCGTAGTTGTGGTTGATGTGCGCAACAGCTGCAAACATTATTGGTGAAAAGAGAAGAAAATGTTGATATAGTGCAAAGAGTGTGTATTAAGATATGTGAATTTGATTAATCTAATGCCTCTTAAAAGTGGTCTACCAATAAGGGATTTAATACGACCCTCACCCTAAAATTCAACTTTTTTTTTCAAGGGCAAAAAATTAATTATTGAAATTCATGGATGGGCACTTAATTTAGGAACACAATAATTTGATGTACTGCATATTTTATTAATTGAGATTCTGGTTTGAGTTGTCCTAGTTGGTAGTATGTGGCAGTGAGTGTGAAGGACCAAATGGATGAGTGACGAGGTTTGATGAGTGATTGGTACTTGCCAGACGTGTTGCACCACCCACTTCCGTTTTTCTTCTTTCACAATCCAAAAGGGGGAAAACCTCATAAAATAAAATAAAACAAAAAGTCGTTTTCTCAAATTTCTAAATTGATTGTATTTTTCAATTTAAATAACTAAATGTTTTCAGAAAAAATATCTAAATTATTATTTCACAAATTAAAGAAATAAATTGATTGACACTTATACAATAGAGCAACACTATTCTTGCTTATAAGTCCAAATAAAATAAATCCAAATAAAAAGATGGCTTAAAAGCAATTCTGATCCTCCTGTTTACATATTTTTAAACTTTTACTCCCCCTATTTCTAAAACCAACTTTTGTATCCCTCTATTAACAAAGTCAAAGAATTTTTTTGATCCCCCATCAATTTTAATGATGCGGCTCTCTCATTAAATAGGTGGTATTAGTGAGTTGAAAAAACTTATTTTCCACATCATTATTGGTGTAATTAAAATTATTAATTATTTTCTTTATTATATACTAGCGGAAAGACTGACACTATCGTGTCCGTCTGTCCGCTTGCGCTAACGCATGTGATTATTTTATTATGTTTGTTTGTATAATTTTGATTAAAATTTTAAAATATTAATGAAAATTATTGATATATTGATTTGTATATAAACAAAATATTGTAAAGGAATATAACAATTATTTTTGAATCATAATCACTTATAAACCAGCAAAGTAAATATAATCCATAAAATTAATCGACTTTGATTAGTTGTAACATGAAAGAAAAAGAAAAAAAAGCTTACAGGTTAATTCTGAATTTTGATGCAGAGGGCTGAGAGAGGTCGAGAAAAACTAAACAATGCGGGAGTTAACTATGAACTGTGAGAACCCTACTTATTAATATTTAATATAGTGTTAACAAATTTTTTTCTAAAATATTTTGAGTCATAATCTTTTTTTAAAGGATTTAATGTCCAATATTTATCAATATTTTTAGCTCACGTTTGTTACTAAACTTTTTTTAGAGGATTTAAAGTCCAATCTTTTACATTATATTTTGCTCACATTTGTTACTAATCTTTTTTTCAGAAGATTTAAAGTATAATCGCTAATATTATTTTTTGCTCACGTTTGTTACTAATTTTTTTTTAGTGTATTTAAAGTCCAATATTTAACATTATTATTTTTTGCTCACGTTTGTTACTAATCTTTTTTTAGAGGATTTAAAGTCCAATCTTTAACATTATTTTTTCTCACGTTTGTTAATAATATTTTTTTAGAGGATTTAAAGTCCGATCTATAACAATTTTTTTGCTCACGTATATTACTAATCTTTTTTTAGAGGATTTAAAGTCCAATCTTGAACATTATTTTTCGCTCACGTTTGTTACTAATATTTTTTTAAAGGATTTAAAGTTCAATCATTACCATTATTTTTTGCTCACGTTTTTATGAATTTATCAAAGACTAAGGATGAGTAACTTATATTAGTAAAATAATAAAATAAAATGAAAATATTGTTTTTTTGGAAGTAATAATAAAATAAATACGACAACACAGATGTACAACATAAAATCGGCTGATAAAAAAGTAACATGAGTTTTAGTTTTGTGCTAGTTTTTTGTGACTTTGATATGTGGTTAACGGAGGTAAAAGAGGGTTAACGGAGACGATTAGTGACATGGATTAGTAATCCACATGTTATTTTATAATTGGCTAAAGGTAAGAATAATTTATAAGAAATTGTGTGTGAGTTTTCTCTTTAAATTAAATTTATTCTTATTTATTTGTTACATGTGTTGTTTGTATTTAAAATAAAAATTAAAAATTAAGGGTATTTTTGGAAAGAAAATTTCAACCCAAAAATGTGCTGAAAGGGATAGTTTTCTTTATATATAACTAGTGAAAAACGGGCACTTCGTGCCCGTATTTCCGTTCTTTTTATTGCGGTAATGTTTGAAAATTATTAACAGTATTTTTTTTATGAAATTTTAGTTTTGATTAAAAGAAAAAATATAAATGTTTGTTGCTTTTTTTAATGACATAAACAATAATCTTTATTATAGAAAAAGTTGTTTAAGGGTATAATTGAGATAATGAAAAAGTAAGTATAAATATACTTATTTAGTTTGTTATATTTTTGAAATGATAAAGGGAAAAAACAGATATACATGTATTTTTGTTACATCTGTTATAATATTTAAATATATTTTTATCTATTTATTACATGTGTTATTTGTATTTAAAATTAAGGATATTTTTGAATAGAAAATTACAATTCAAAGTGTGTTAAAAGGGATAGTTTCTTTTATATATATATATATATATATATATATATAGTATAAATATAGAATATAGATATAGATATAGAATATAGATATAGATGAAAATATGAAAATCGATTAAACAAAACTTATCCTTCATCGTGAACAACAACACCAAATTCATCAGCATCAAGAACCTTTGAAACTCATCCCTCAAATCCAACAAAACCTAATTCTAAAAAAAAAAACACAAACCACGGATTAACATCTTGAAGATAGAATGTGGCAGATCTAGGTTCCTCTTCTTAATCATCATATAAACCTTAAAATTTATGTTCCAAATCAAAACCTTACAAATCCTTTAGCACCCTCACAACATCTGTTTTCTCTATCAACCATCTCTCCCTTGTCAAATACTTTATCCCCTACAAACGCCTTCATCATTGGACAGCTCCTTCTCAAATTTTTGTTCTTCAACTCTTAATCTTCCTTCTCATGCAGAATCTCCAGAATTCTTCCATACACTCGAAAACGGGTTACTCACAACACCCATCTCTTCTCAAATCCAATCACCACTTTCGATTGTTGGCGTCGTTGCATGCCTTCATTACCCGTTTCTCTTATCGCTTTCCGATTTCATAACGTTACCTAGTAATCCACACAAGAATATTGTGAGGTTGCTTAAATTGAACCCTTTTAAAAAATCTTTTCGCTGTTGCAATTACAAGCTTTCGTGTTTTGGTAGCTTTATTATGGTTTTGATGTGCTTGAATGTAATTTTTTATCTTGTAGTTTATGGTAAAGAGAAATCGAGGAAGAAGGATGAATTGGTGTTCATGTAGTTTTTGGATTGTGCTTGGTGTGGAAGATGATTTTTGTTATGAAAATAAATGAACAAGAGAAATTAATAGAGAGAAGGAGAAGAATAGAGAAAAGGAGCAAACATTCTTAGTCACTAATGTCCAGATGAATGTTATATCTCTATTTTCTTAATAGAGTAGCTTATAAACTAAGCTCAATAACTAATAGAAACAAATTCTAGTGAAGGAAAAATAGTACAATATCCTTTTTGTGTATGATAATCTGCATCGTTAAAAAACCTTACCATGAAAACCCAATGGGACAAAACCATGGTTAAGAGAAAAAGAGTGCAGGCCACATTTATGTCTCCTCCTCATAAAGACAATCATATATGAGATGAAGAAAGTCAAATAATATTTGTTCTAATTACTCAAAAGTTTACTTGCAGCGGCTTTGTTGAAATATATGGTTTATCTTCATAGTCTTCTTCAAATTAGTAGTGCTTGAGAAGTTTCTTCATGTTAAGTTGTTGCAAGACCCCTTTAAGAAATCCATAAGTTTCTTGTACTTGTAAAATCATCATGCTTGATAAAAGAGTGTTCTTCACTTCCTTGACTATGTTGCTTCCTTGAGATACAAAACATATGCTTGTCTTTGTTCTAGTATATGTATTTACTAATATTGACAATACAAAATACCACAATACATATAAGTAACAAAATACATTAATGTTCTCGTTTGAATTAAGATATGATACTTCGGGACCAATTCAAGTTGTTTATCGTTTTCTTGAGGACATGATCTATTCTAATATCAAGTGACATCATAATCATTGTAGTTCATAATCAAATAAATTTGTCTATACCAAGATTTATATAACAAATTTTAGAATCTCTTCAAGAGTTCTAATAATATTTATACCATTATCATAAAATTGATTATAACAAATTCATTTCCGAGTCCTTAAAATGGACATATGATGTCATTTATTCAATATCTCATGAAAGTTAGCTTCTTCATGGAGTTTCATATAATCATCAATTTCAAACGAGCCATACAAATACATTGTAACATATCTTTCATCAAAATTAAGCCTTTAATATGCTACTAAACTTAACTAGACAATAAAAAGTTCTTGAATTCACTTCAGGTGAATATGCCTCTTGAAAATAATTACCATTCACTTCCGGTGAATATATCAAACTTTATATGTATGTATTTTATCAATATAATTCTCTTTCGTGTGAAAAATCATACATATATCTAATTAATTTCACATCTTCAAGTATGCGGACTACAAGTTCAAAATGTTCAACTTTACAAAGCGAGTTTGATTTCATTGGAATTGTCTCTTTCCACATGCAAATATTTCCTTTTTCTATAATCTTTTATAGACTTTAATTCATGATCCTCGTCATTATTGATCACATATAACACTATATTGTATGCAAAAACGTCATAAACGTTAACTTTTATTTTGGTTCCTACTCATTCCATTCATGACATAATTTATCGAGATCTCTTTCTTTTTCATAAATTTCAGGTACCTGGTCAGTTCTTCTGGAACTTAAAATTCAATTTTGTCAAACGACTCTTTTAGAGTTTCCTCATTCTCATTTGGGTTATCTTTCTTTTTAGCTCCTTTTCTTGTTCGAAGATTTTTATATTTGGAACCGATTGGTCTAACCCGCTTCATGCATGGTTAAGGCTCATTTGCAATATTATACTATCCGACATGGACATATATTTTATTTGGAGCATTGGCAGCTTCTAATTTAATTTCTTAACTTTGAAAATGAGTTATAACTTGAGGATCAAGAAGAGATTAATATTTGCTTTCAAATATTTCATTTGGACTTCAAGTTCACATTTTCAGCTGCTTATTCTCTCCCCCTAATATTGGGAAAACTAATTCATCCATTGATAATCAGTCTGTTGGGCTGTAAACTAGTTGACTTAATATAATTTAACCTACTAAGTTGTAAACAAGTTGGTTCAACACAATTTATAATAGATGAAGATTCATATCAATATATTTTCCCAATATTCTATCAAGATCTATCTAAGTGCATTATATTGGAGCAATTGTATTATACACAACACATCCAAAAAAATTACTTATATGAGAAATAATAAGGTTTTAACCTAAAATAAATTATAAATTAAGGGGAGGACTTACTTATTGTAACTTGTTGGCTTGATGCGAATCAATATATCAACATACATGATTGTTGATTCCCAAAATAAAGTTTATAAATCATGGTCTCGTAACGAAAATAAAGTTTATAAGGTATGATTATATAAGTATCAGTTATACAATTAACTTTAGACGTCTAAAGAATGAATCTTCAAGTCCATTTTTTTATGAGCATGTGCTAGCAGTTGTTCAAAAGATACTTATCAAATGTTTTCTGAAAAGTTCAGAAAATAAACTCTTTGTCAAATTTGTTGACAGAACAATCTCACAAACTTCTGGTTTGTGATTTAATAAAAAAGTTGATCCACATTTTCGGTGTATTGATTCACAAATATCACCTTATACGCAATTATATATATTGAGAGACTAAAATCCTCAAATTTTCTACTTCTTTGAAAAAAAAATTAAGACAAAAAAAGTAATATTTGATTGAAGAATCTTCTCGCTCTTCAATGCAAATCCATCAAAATTTAAGTATTTTCGCATCATAATGAATCCGAGATAACTCAACTGGTCTTGCCAACGACAAACTTAATATAATATGTAAACTTCTGATTTACGCTAATGTGTGCTTCAATTGCACTAATATAAGTGTAGTACAAATCAGAGGAACAAGTAACTTTTCCACTATACTAACTTTCTCCATCGTATGTTTCGTAATATATAGATAGTTAACATCTCCGTGATATTCATTTAGATTAATATCTTAAAATTCAATAAAATTTTATAAGAATGCAATCTTAATGCGTAACTTTGTTCCTCCATATAACAATACAATAGCTCTTCAGAAGCCTTCATTAATCATGTAGTTCTTGGGGAACTATATCATAAATGATCAAGATAAATAATTATTTGTGCAATCCTTCGGGGGGTTGTTTAATACACTCAAGAATGAGCATTTAAAACATGATTCATAAACTTCCGGTTTACAATAGTACATATTTCATTTTTTTCATATCCATTTGAAACAATAATGAACAACAAAATAATTATGTTCAAATGAAATTATATTCTAAAGGCTTGAATTATCTTTTGCATTATCATAGATATATCGAATAAAAAAAAGGATTAAGCACACCATAAATTCAACGAATAAAACTTTATAAATCATACATATTTTTCTGGTGAGTAATTAGGCAACACAAATTGTCAATAAGACATATTTTTCAAGTTTGATATCTCCAAAGTTTGTATTATATATAAGATCAAGATCAAATAAATGTATTTCATAAGAAAATATACATATCTAACATATGATATTTATGAGATAATAATCTTGAATTATTTAGAAGTAAATAAGAGAACGTCAATTCATGGAAGATAGTTTCAAGAATTATGTAGAGAAGAGTTTGTGCTTACCTTGTAATTCAAGCCATCTAGAAGTCTTATGCAATAAGAAAGAAAAAAATCATAACCAAACTTTGATCATGCAATAAGGAAGCAATCTTGCAAGATTCAATCCATATAATAGAAATATGATCGTATCAAAAAAATCTTTGATCAAATAATAATTTTCCAACTAGTCTAAGTTCATACTAAAGAAATTGCATGACCTTGACATGTACCATATCAATAGTCACTACCATAATAATAGTATGAACTATTCACTTATGGGAATGACGTTCAAGGTGAACTTTCACCGTTTTGATCAAAAATCACTCATTATTCAATTACAAATGTGAGTAATCTTTCAAAAATATTCTTGAAGATATTCACTCATTTTGCTACTTTAGGAGCGAGTGGTATAAAAACATATATTGTCTCATATTTTCCTCCTTGTTTTTTTTCATGATCAAATAGATCTTATAAATTTGTGTTCTGTTATGATTTAAATGTGTAGTTCTTCAAGAAATCAACATCAAATTTATATAAACAGTGACCAATAGAAATCACTTTTTTTTTACGGTCCACAAGGGTGTTTGATATTAAAGTATTAGCTCTCCAGGAATCTATATGAACAATGATTGAGATAATTCATGCCTTAAGTAGTCCTTCATGGATATTTTCAATAATATGTTTATTTTAGTTCTTTAAGAACTATATCACAAATGTTCATAACCAATGATCTTTAAAAAATCATTCTTTAAGTAATCCTTCAAGGATGTGCTAGTAATAAACAATTGTAGTTCTTTGGGACTAAATCATAAATGATATTAATAACCAATGATAAAAAATTTGCTTCTCTAAGCAATCTTTCATATAGCTTTAATATTAAAAGAAATTGGCTCTTCAAAATTTATGTCACAAGGTCCCTCGAAAAAAAATTATGTCACAAGGGATCAAGAACCAAACAATAGTAATAATAATAATTACAATAAAAAATCATAATTATAAAAATCAAGACCTAATTAACGACGACATCTCATATTTAAAGACAAATCATACTACCAAATCAACTGTGGTAGTAACATATCAAAAAATTATTGGTAATTCGCAATCAAAGCTACGAAGATATAAATGTGTAGACATAAAAAACTAATATAAAGTAGTGATTAGTGGATATACCTGGAAAAATAATATCACCTTGTCTACCTGGTCAACCAAATAATTCAATGTTTGTTACTTATACTAGATTTCTAAGCCAAAATTTTTGGATCTAAAACTAATAAAAATCAAAACACAACACCACGTAATAATACACAACAAACAAAGTATTTATGTATTTCTCTTTTTCTCAAAAAATATGATAATGCAGACAACACACAAGTCCACTAATGCTTCAGTCATAAATCGCAATTGATCTCAATTTATTGAACATAGAGAATCAATATAAATCAATTATTTATGCAATCCTATAGGGAAGCATTGAATTCGGGGATGCATCACTATTGAATTCTTGAAGAATTCAAGATAAAAATTAGGTTTATAAGTTCTTGAGGAACTATCCACAATCAAATCAGCCAGATCTTTGTGCGGTGATGATGCATTGTAAGCAAATTTCATAAACAGTTCAATATATATAGTTTAATTTATCAATCAACAGCGGAAGCAATTATTGAATAAGTTTATGATCAGATACAACATGTTTGATTTACTGAAATTTAAAGTTCAAGGTAATAGGAATACCTGGATCCATGACAAAAGAGTTTCCCGACAGTAGTGATCTGAAACAAAAGCAAAGTCAGCGCCGGCTGGTTTGGTTCTTCCTCAACCGGTACCTTGATGCCCTAATGCGCTTCAGATGGGGAGAAGAGCGGTTTTGCAGTGTACGGTATATTGGGGACCATAGCCTCTATATATTGGATGGCCATTAGGGTTTCCCTTTATTCCGTTAATAGACCATCCAGACATCCACCTGATCCAAGCCCATATCACTTAAATAATTAATTATTATTTTAATAGAAACCTAATAAGCCTTTTTCATTATATGATCACTAATCAATTAAGGCCCTTAATGATCAATAACTAACATAATTATAATGGATATATATATATATATATATATATATATATATATATATATATATATATATATGCCCACATAAAAAATATTGGAATATTATAATTAAATAAATTATAACTAAATATTCCAACAATCTCCCACTTGGGCAATATATCTTAGCAAAAATTATATCAAGTTCTTTAGGTGCACATCTGAGTGCTATCTATCGTTAGATTTCAACTTTACAATCTGGTCCATCTCATACATTAATAATGGGACCACCGCGGCTGTCGTCACTGACATATAACGTGACGGAACCCCGACGACCACCATATCAATGTACTCAATGACATAGATCAATATGGGTGAGTGGCATGGAAATTTCATGTAATGTGATCTCTAAATCATGTCTATTTCCAACTGGTCCTACATAAGTCTTTATTGATATCATAATGTAGTTCAATAGGTGCAATAAAAGTTACAGTAGTTGCACATAATAAAATTAAACTTGATATTGTTATAACAGTAATATCACATAAGTTTTATTTCTGCAGAAAATCAAACATTACTGAAAGTTTGAACCAAAATTACATCAATAATATAGAATCATAAAATAAAGAATAGAAAATGACTCCCACTAATCTAAGGCAACCGAAAAACCAAGGTCCATGTTTGCAACATGTCCATGAAAAGCCTTAGGTGTCAAGCCTTTAGTTAGTGGATCAGCTAGCATAAAGTCCGTTCCTATTTGTTCGGTCAAAATTTGTTTCTTCTGAACTCTTTCTTTCACAACAAGATACTTGATATCGATAAATTTCGATTTCGTAGCACTCATATTGTTGTTGGAGTAGAGTACAGCTGCACTATTGTCACAATAAATCTTTAAGGGCCTCTGGATGCTCCCAACGATGCGTAGGCCAGTGACAAAGTTCCGCAGCCAAGTTCCATGATTTGATGCCTCAAAGCAAGCCACAAACTCCGTAGCCATGGTAGAAGGAGCCACTAAAGTCTGTTTAGCAGACTTCCAGGAGACGGCTCCTCCAGCCAAGTGGAAGATGTAACCAGATGTGGAACATCTACTATCCGGGCATCCTGCAAAATCAGAGTCAGAATATCCGACGATCTCCAAGTTGTCTGACTTCTGATAAGTGAGCAAAAAGTCTCTTGTTCTCTTCAAGTAACGCATAACACGCTTTACTGCCGTCCAATGCTGCATACCAGGGTTGCTTAAATATCTCCCAAGAACTCTTATAATGAAAGCTAAGTCGGGACGGGTGCAAACTTGAGCATACATCAGACTCCCCACAGCCGAAGCGTAGGGAATCTTTTGCATCTCTTTCTTTTCAAGATCCGTAACGGGGCACTGCTTGAGACAAAATTTGTCTCCTTTAGCAATGGGTGTGTCTCCTGGTTTACTATCTTTCATGGAGAATCTATCCAAAACTATATCGATATAGCTCCTTTGCGACAATCCTAAAACACCTCGAGAGCGGTCTCTAAGTATTTGGATTCCTAAGACAAAGGAGGCGTCCCCAAGATCTTTCATCTCAAAATTCTTTGTGAGAAATTTCTTGGTTTCGTGCAATAAGCCTATATCGTTGCTTGCTAAAAGGATATCATCTACATATAATGCCAAGAAGATAAATTTACTCCCACTAAACTTTTGGTACAAACAATCATCAACCTGATTAGCCTCAAAACCAAATGAGGATATAACTTGATGAAACTTAAATTACCATTGACGGGAAGCCTGTTTAAGGCCATAGATGGATTTCTTAAGTTTGCAAACCATAGATTTTGGGTCACCTGACACAAAATTTTCTGGCTGCACCATGTATATTGTTTCCTCAATGTTTCCATTTAAGAAAGCAGTCTTTACATCCATCTGATGCAGCTCTAAATCGAAATGAGCTACTAATGCCATTATGATCCTAAGAGAGTATTTCGAAGAAACCGGAGAGAAAGTCTCTTTATAATCAATGCCTTCCTTTTGAGTATAACATTTGGCGACAAGACGGGCTTTATATCTCTCAACATTACCCTTTGAATCCCGTTTAGTTTTAAATATCCATTTACAACCAATGGGTTTCTTTCCTTAAGGTAATTCAACGAGATCCCAAACATTGTTGTCAGCCATCGATTTTATCTCATCCTTCATGGCATCGACCCACTTAAGAGAGTTAGGACTTTGGATAGCTTGACTAAAGTTGATTGGATCTTCTGTAGTCAAACCAATGCCATCCTCATGTGTCTGAAGAAATACAACATAATCATCTGAAATTGTACTTCTCCTCTCTCTCGTGGATCTTCTTAATGGCGGTTCTTGAGGTTGTTGAATTTGAACTTCAAGTGGTGCTTGAGGAAGAAACTCATCGTTGTCTTGTTCTTGAGGGATGTTATGAATAACATCATTGTTTGTTTCTGAATCTGTTTCTGGAACAAAATCAGGCACAATAACTTGCTCATTTTCATTAACATTTTCTTCATCAAAGACAACACTCCTTATGTTTACTTCCCTACCAAATCCTACATCCTTAAGAAACCTTGCATTTCCCGTTTCAAAAATTGTTCTACTAACGGGGTTATAAAACTTGTACCCGCGAGAGTGTTCATCGTACCCAACAAAATAGCAACTAACTGTCTTTGAATCCAACTTGTTTTCATGAGGCCTATAAGGCCTTGCTTCAACTGGACATCCCTAAATGTGCAAGTGCTTAATGCTGGGCTTTTTCCCAGTCCACAGCTCATAAGGGGTTTTAGCTACTACTTTACTAGGCACTCTATTAAGGATATAGAATGCAGCCTTTAATGCCTCTCCTCAAAGTGACTCTGGAAGAGAATAATGACTAATCATACTCCTCACCATATCCTTAAGAGTCCTGTTTCATCGTTCTGCAACTCCATTCATGCTGGGTTTTCCCGGCATTGTATATTGCGGAACAATTCCACATTCTTTGAGGAAAAGTGCAAAGGGTCCTGGACGTTGTTCTCCTGATCCATCATACCGACCATAGTATTCGCCACCACGGTTAGACTTGACAACTTTAATTTTCTTTCCAAGTCGTAGTTCAACTTCGACTTTGAATGATTTGAACACGTCCAAAGATTGAGATTTCTCATGAATTAAATACAAATAGACGTACCTCGAGTAATCATCTATGAACGTAATAAAATACCTTTGTCCATTCTAAGAACTTGATGGAAAAGTACCACATATATCAGTATGTATCAGTTCTAAGACGTCTTTAGCTCTTTCAGCGTTAAAATTCCTTTTGTCTGATTGCTTACCCTTGATACACTGAATGCAAACTTCAAAGCCTGACATATCTAAGGGTTCAAGATTTCCCTCCGACACAAGCCTCTGAATTCTCTGTTTAGAGATATGACCTAATCGCTTGTGCCATAAAGTGGCGGAATTATGATTAAATTTACGTTTTGTACCTCGTGATTCTATTTGCAATATTTCGTTAGAGGAACACTCAATATCAAGCATATATAGATTATCAATTAAAGGCCCGTAACCAACAATATTTGAATTATTTGAGAGGCTAACTTTATTATTTCCAAATGAACAAGAAAAACCAAATTTGTCCAAAACAGAAATAGAAATTAAATTCCGTCTAATAGACGGTGCAACGAAAGTCTCAAACAAATCCAAATAAAAACCAGTCTTAAACAATAATCTAAAAGTTCCTATAGCCTCAACTGAAACCTTGTTGCCATCGCCCACATAGATGAATCTTTCAGCATCACTTGGCGGAAGGCTCCACAGGCAACCCTGCAAGGACATACTAATGTGAGTAGTAGCACCAGAATCTACCCACCAACTGTCCATAGGTATAGAAACTAAATTAATTTCAGAACAAACAAAAGTGAGAAACTTACCCTTCTTTGCTTTCCATGCGGAAAACTTGGAACAATCATTCTTCATGTGACCATATTTCTTGTAGAAGAAACATTTCACTCCAGCTGGTTGTTCCTTTGCCTTCTTATTCTGTGAAGAATTTCCAGCAACCCTTTTCCTTTTATTCTGAGAGTTGGTGGCCAAGTGAGCACTTTCAGTCTTCTCTCTTTTCAATCTCTCCTCCTCTTGTACACTGTGAGATATCAACTCATTTAGTGTCCATTTTTCCTTCTGAGTGTTATAACTCACTTTGAACTGACTGAAGTTTGGTGGAAGAGAAATTAGAACCAAGTGCACAATTAAATCTTCAGGAAGTTCTAACTTCAGTGCTTTGAGTTTTGATGCGAGATTAGACATTTCCAAAATGTACTCCCTTATGTTCCCTTTACCTTTGTAGCTCATTGAAACCAGTTTGGATAGGACACCACTAGTTTCAACCTTATCATTCTTCGCAAAGAACTTCTCAACGGTTTCAAGGAACCCTTTACCACTCTCACTCTCATCAATCGAGCCCCTGATCATTTATGGTATGTATCTTTTAATGATCATAAGGCACATACGGTTTGAACGGTCCCATTTCTCTATCTTAGTTTCATTCAGATTCTCGGGAGTAGCAACAGGTCGATCCTCCCTCAAGGATAAATCCAAGTCCATGCATCCAAGAACAATCTCAACAGATTGCTTCCACGACTTGAAGTTCATCCCACTCAACATAGGGATAGTGTTAACTTGAGCAGCAAAATTGGGAGCGGTGGCAGCAGCAACTAAAAGAAGAGAACAACAAACATACAATAACTTTAGTAGACATGTCATAAAATAACCAAAAGACATGCACAATTTCTTTATATGCAAATTAAATGACTTAAACAAGATACCAAACGCATCATTAAAACACAATCTTTGGACTGCTAAGATTTAATTGCAAGTGGTACTCTCAATGCAATGATCAAATATTGACGATAAGTCCGGTCAAATAATGGTCACCTTGGGGCATCCCATTATTCACATGGATAAAGCTTTATAATCGACACATATTTACCATCGCAAGTGCACAATTATCCGGCCAAGTTGCGTCTTCCTTGGGGCCGACAACAACTCGCATGAATAATTTTACACTACATCTTTTTGTAAGCTTGATTGAAATCAATTTACGCAACAGAGGTTACTTGGGCAACATTATTGTTTCAACTGACTCAACTAATTTTACTAGACAATTCAATAGAATTAAATGGGAAAGTCTTAAAATTCACAAAAGCAACATTACTCACAAATGTAATGCAGATTGTATGTTTATGTTTATATTTTAATAATCTCATGATTATTAAGGGGTATCCTAAATGCGAGAAGGAATTCGCAGGTTGAATTTAAGCAAAGGACAACGCGCGCACATACGCGCATTGTAGTTGCAGGGAAGTGAACAAAGTAGTATATATTCTATCGAATATGCAATAAGAATGAAAGATATACGTACCAACATATATATTATGACACTATTTTGTTCCAAAAAAAATAAAAAAATAAAAAACTTGAAACAATTATACACATTATAATTGCTACAGTCACGAAGAGAAAAGAAAACAAAACAAAAAAATATATTGAAACAATCATGTGCATTAAAAATGCTACTGTCATGGATTGCAAACGGGATTTGTTAAAAATAAATAAATAAACAATCCAAATAAACAGAAATTTGTTTTACGATGGAGAGAGTAAAAATAGGACTAATTCAGGTGAGTCAAAATATCATGACAATAACGATAGGAAGTTTAAAACAAATTCATCAAAAGTACAACAACAAAGATGAATTTTCTTGTACAGATACAACCAATTAAACTTGAACGAAAAACAAAGTAATGCATACAGAACCATTCTTTAACAAAGACCATATGCATTAACTTTTTTTTTTTTTAGAGAGAGCCATATGCATTAACCTGGATGTGCCAAATTGAATCTAATGAAATAAACATAAAGATTTGCTTCAAAATTAAAGAAACAAGTTAAACTTAATTTATCATTTAAACTAAAAGGGATGTAATTACGTATGACCATTCAATTTTGAAAATAAAATAAAATATTTCCAAACAAATATTTCAGCCAATATTCTTTTATAACGAAATCGAAAACGACAGGCCATAGTTAAATTGAGGTAATATAAGATTATAATCATCTGTTTCAATCACTACGTGATGCTATCGAACAGAAGATAAAAAAATAAAAAATAAAAACTTAACACCGATTCACAAAAAACAAATACGTCGGTATCAATAATTGAAATTCTTTCCAAGTCACATGGATTATGCAGTTCACAAATAGGCATCAATGGAAGAAAAGGAAATAACTTGGACCATATACATGCGTCAACGGATTGAATCAACAGTATAATATACATGTTTCAATAAACAACCACATAAAATCATCAAACAACATAATTAGCATAAAATTTCAATAGACCAAACATGAAGTGGCTCTGATACCACTTGTAAGCAAATTTCATAAACAGTTCAATATATATAGTTTAATTTATCAATCAACAACGGAAGCAATTGTTGAATAAGTTTATGATCAGATACAACATGTTTGATTTACTGAAATTTAAAGTTCAAGGTAATAGGAATACCTGGATCCATGACAAAAGAGTTTCCCGACAGCAGTGATCTGAAACAAAAGCAAAGTCAGTGCCGACTGGTTTGGTTCTTCCTCAACCAGTACCTTGATGCCCTAATGCGCTTCAGATGGGGAGAAGAGCAGTTTTGCAGTGTACGGTATATTGGGGACCATAACCTCTATATATTGGATGGCCATTAGGGTTTCCTATTATTCCGTTAATGGACCATCCAGACATCCACCTGATCCAAGCCCATATCACTTAAATAATTAATTATTATTTTAATAGAAACCTAATAAGCCTTTTTCATTATATGATCACTAATCAATTAAGGCCCTTAATGATAAATAGCTAATATAATTATAATGGATATGTATGCCGACATAATAATTATTGGAATATTATAATTAAATAAATTATAACTAAATATTCCAACATGCATTACTATTGAATTCTTTAAGAATTCATAAAAAAAATTGGGTCAATTAAAAGAACATACAGTATCACTTTTGAATTCTTCTATAATTCATAGAAAATTTAGACTATTCTTCTTAAAATTCATAGAGAATAAAATTGAGACTTTTCCTTTTTATAATAATAGATCAATCACATATGCAATCATTCAGGAATGCATAAACTTTGAATTCTTCGAAAATTCATAAGGAAATAACTATAAACATTTTGTGC
The DNA here is from genome assembly GCA_946800305.1 of Medicago arabica. Lineage (NCBI taxonomy): Eukaryota > Viridiplantae > Streptophyta > Magnoliopsida > Fabales > Fabaceae > Medicago > Medicago arabica. Next base: position 54,480,066 of record OX326971.1, read on the forward strand.
AATCTTTCAGGGATACATTACCGTGGAATTCTTCAAGAATTCGTTAAAAAGATTGAGTTTTTATATGATCAATCTCTTATGCAATCGTTTCAGAGATGCATGAATATTGAATTAAAAATAAATAAATACTATATAATTTGCATAATAACAAGCATAGATATCAACATGATTCCCAAAAAGAAAAAGGTATCACCATGATTATTATAATCATAATCGAGTGCCAAATTAAAAAGAAAGAAGAAACCAATTTCTGTGGCAACCATATATATAACTAAACTAAATTGCTAAAACCAAATCAAAAAGAAAGAAGAAAAATCAATTTATACAACAATCTAGTATATAAAATAATTAAACTAAATTGCTAAAAAAAAAACTACGAAGTACTTTCAGTTGGTTAGAGCGTGTTGATAACGTGTTATGAAAATAAATGAACAGAGAAATTAATAGAGAGAAAGAGAAGAATAGAGAATAGGAAGAAGCATTCGTATTCACTGTTGTCCAGTTGAATGTTACAGATGAGCTATATTTATAGGAAAATAGAGTAGCTTATGAACTAAGCTCAATAACATAGTAGTATGGCCCATTAACCTATTTGCTATTTAGACATCCACAATTAATATTTATAACAATTTTGAATTTGTTTTGGTTTTTTTTTCCTTTCCAATTGTTAATAATTGATTTTTAATATTTTAAATTACAAATAATAATTTTAATCACAACAATAATTATGTGGAAAATATGTTTTCCAACTCACTAATGCCACCTAAGTGCCACCTCATTAATGAGAGAGCCACATCTAGGGGTGGCAAAACGGGCCCAGTCTGTCGGGCCAACCCGTTTAACCCACCATTTTAGGCGGGCTGGGGTGAGATTTTGAGTCTATCTCTATAGTTGGTCCGCCCCTGTTAAGCCCGCTGAAAATGCGGGTCAAAGCGGGATGGGGCGGGCTAGCCCGCGAGCTTATTAAACTTTATTTTTTTACTATTGGTGACCAAATTTTTAATTTACACACCTCATAAACAATTGGACCAAATGATACCAACCTAACCTCAAATTGTCCCACTCTCTCTATAGTGATAAGTGATAACTGATTCACCACTAGTCCACTACCTCTACAAAAAAATTGATTCACCACTGCATTATATTGAGACTTATTTCATGTTGTTGGATTTATTTTTTAATTTATTTTATGTTAGATGTTTGGTGGATTTATTTTGAGATTTGTTTAATGTTAGAGTCTTTATAATTGAATTTATAATAGCAGCGTATTTGTTAATAACAATTAACAATCGACAAAAAAATTATTTAAAAAAATAGACGGGCCATCCCGCCAGCCTGCTAGTCCGCCTCTAGGCGTGGCGGGGTGTGAGTTTGAGCCCACCCCCTCAAGTTTGCCCGCCCCGCCCACCCCTTTTTTGGCGGGCTAATAGCGGGTTGAGCCTAAACGGGGCGGGCTGGCCCGTATTGCCATCCCTAGCCATATCATTAAAATTGATGGGGGGCAAAAAAATTCATTGACTTTGTTAAAAGAGGGATCAAAAAGTTGGTTTTAGAAACAGGGAGAGTAAAAGTTTAAAAATATGTAAATAGAGGGATCAAAATTGCATTTAAGCCTAAAAAGATTTGAACATCAAGGTCCGGGGTTCGAACCCCGACTACCACCCAAAAAATTAAAAGGATTTGAACTCCAACACATCAAAATATATATTATTTTTCATCAATAAAAATCAAAATATATATTATTTGATTCATTCTTCTTTTAGTAAACATTTTTTTTGAAGGATTCTTTTAGTAAACATAAATACTAAACATGAATAATATTTTTGGATTAATTACTATTATCATTATAATATAATCATCATATTAAATTTTTATTGTATCCGATCATAACTTTGCAAACATTTTATGTAATTTAAACATACCAGTTTGCATCAACTTTTAACATATTTAAGAGTATATTGATATAAAATCTCTAAAAGAAAAAGTATTAACGTAACAATTTAAAATATTTTGATTGGTCGTGTGTGCAAAATTGGTTTGCACTGTCAACTCACCCCATTTAAACTCATAATTTAAATAGCATGTTATTCAAGTCAACATTCTCCAAATGTAATCCGGGATATCAAAGTAGAACATAATATCGTTATTCTCTTAAAAAATATGTGAGGTTACTTATTTGAAGACGTCAAGTCTAATATGCATTTGTATGAACACTTCATTCTTTGTTGCTTGCTTGTCTCACATTGTTTTCACATAATGGTAATTTCATCTTGAATTTGTGAAGAAGATTGCGTTTTTCAAAGAATTTCAAGCCACACCATTCTTTCTTCTACGTGTGGTCGTAGTCTTGATCTACTTGTAGAAATAATATGAGATTTGATAATTTTAATTAAATGCATTCTAACATTAATATGATCATTTCTAAGGCATCCCTTTCAACAACAAAAAATGATCATTTCTAAAGGTCTCTATCGAGCAACTTAAATAAGGGCACATGTCCCGTTCCTCTATCTCTGAATACATGTTGCTGAAAACCTTCAGGGTAATTGGTCATAAAAAAAGCTCCATCCATTATCAGGTAAATTGGATCCCTTCTTCTCAACATTGGACAAAATGTAATAATAATGGTGTAGCTCATGGCCTTCCTGATATTTTTAGAGATGAAAATGCTGCTTTCTAGACTGTTTTGCCGTTAATCTAGGTATTTTTGCATACCATATTGAGTTATTGGGTGCTATTAATGTCATTCTTGCAAAAATAGCATTGAGTAATAATATAAGTGAGAAGATTCATATACATAACGTCTTAATATTTTGGATGAGGATATATTGTCTTAGCTACTCATGTGATTGCTCAAAGCCCGCGATGACCCTCATGATCCAACTATGGCATCAGAAATTCAGAATTGAAGGTTCAACAAAAGGGACCTACTCTTAGTGTTGAGAGTCTTCCCGACAATTGTCGGATGATATTTTCTGCTGAGTGCGATCAAATGAATAGAATGAATTCACACTTGAGGGAGAGATTTTTGTATATAATGTGACTTAGAGATCTCACATTGCTTTATGATGGGTCACGAGGGTACTTGAGGATTATCATATTGGGTTTTAAGCAATCACACAAATGTAATTGAACACTACATCGTAACCAAAAATCTGAGGTTATTAAGTTTATGGATCATCTCAATTATATACCAACAATCTTCCTCTTAAGTGTGAGTTCATCCATTCATCTGGGTATGCTCCCATCATATGAAAGTTTTCTCAACCTTGCTTTAATGCCAATGGTCAGTCATGAGGGGGCCAACTGATCATTCATATTAGATGGACAATAATCATAAAAGTGACTGGACATCATCGTATCTTTACAGAAAATTTAAGACATTTGATTTATGGGTCATCTCACTTATTTAGTGTTCAACGTTCATTTTTCATCTAATACAAGACTCTAAGTCACGGTTGAATGTTGATATACCAACAATCTCCACCTCAACAGTGAATCGATTCACTCTATATACTCTATATGATTCTTCCACTTGTTCGGTGTTCACCATTCACTTCTTATCTAGTTACTCACACTTAAAATACCAATAATAGTATCGGCCAATAAGATTCTTATGTCAACAACGGAATTTAGTTAGCTTCCATTGTTACTCTCTTCGGTCCTTATTATAAGAAACAATTCACTTTTTTAATTTATTTAAAAATTGATGTATTTGATCTATAATCTAAATTAGATCCCGAGGTTCAGCTTTCAAGGGGGGGATGAGCGAAAGTTGCACTTCTTCACTTTTCTGCTTTTTAGATGGGTGCTCCCCCCGAGTGAAGGATGGTTCATTTTGTTTCTATACGCAATTCAAGATTTTGTTTGTGTTCTGGCGATTTCTAATGTGAATTCAACGGCTCGTCCCCCCTTCCTACGGGTTCCCCCACCAGAGCCCCCGCTTACGGCACGTGGCTTTTCACCCCTAGCCACAAGTCATCCCCGACATCACTTATTAAATGAATTTTAAAAATGAATTGTTTCTTATAATAAGAACCAGATAAAGTATATATTTTTCACCGGATAATCAAACATAAAAGTAATTAAAAATAAAATGTCACTTTCATCACTACCGACATGAGAAATGAGATGGTTATGTACTTATGTTGGATAGAACGGGAATTGGTAGCGGAACCATTAATCAATTTGAAGAATGGCCATGTACTCTCTATTCTCACGTCTTATACCTAATAAACTTTTGCTTAAAGTAAGGAGTCACCTTTCTCTAGAAGTAGAAAGAATGAATTTGACAATATAGGAATGAATGGAAAAGAAAAAGTTACTCATATTCGAGATATGAAAAACAAAGATAGTAATAATTAAGGGTCTTCATTGCGAAATACTAAGATCTTTATATGATATGATGATTATTATAGTAACAAATGTAAAGTAGACTTGATTTATTATATGCAATGATTAATGAAAAAAAAGTATCATAAAGTGGCTAGTGCGATAATAATTCAAAAGAAATCAGATGACTAAAGTCGACTTAATTTAATAATAGTTGATGCACATAAGCATGTCTGCTACAAGACAGAACAATTTGGCCAAACTGCATTTGCTGTTTGGGTCCTACCAAGTACAACAATCTTGGAAACTTCAAGGATGGAACTGAATTTGTTTGCTTCAATTATGAAACACCCAACTTTCTACAACCATATTCATATACTTGTTCAAAACAAAATTAACGATTGTTCTCTCTTCCTATAACTGGTGAGACCATGATACGATTGATATCAACTTAGAAAATACTGAAGTGTTAAACTTAAACCATTGCTTATTTCATCAAAATTATCAACCACACGAGGTCATCTACAACTTAGTTTATGCTTTCAGTTCAAATTATGTCACGACAGAACAACTTGGTGTGCAGTTCGGGCCTCATAAATTATAGGTATGATGGAAGTAGGATAAAACTTCAGAGTTTACAACACTCATACACATTACGCACCAACCATCCGTGTGATTGGGAAACAAAAAAACTATACAAAAACTACATTCAAGGCAAAGAAGTAGAAAAGACCATGTCAGTTGATATCATTGACTGTTTCAATCTGTATAATTTTCATCTAAACAGTATTCAGAAAAATGAAAGAAATAACAATATTCTCACAAATCATATTTGTTACCTCTCCTAACAAATAATTAGCACTCCATCTATCTATACCTCAAACCCCATATAGGATTTATGTACAAACAGAAGATAGAGACAGAGAAAAAAAAAGTGAATTTTTAGAATGGATTTAGCTTCTTGGACAACTTTTACTGACCAACAAGGTTAATGTTAATCCCACTCATCCCTACAATTAAGCATTGTTAAGCTAAGTTATGTACTCATGCACTCACCTTTTGGCTTTAACCTGTGTTGTTTGGATCTGTGGCAATGATTGTGATCCGCCGCTAAGTGCAGCGGCGGCAGATTCAACATGTGTAAGAAGATATTCGTATATCTTCTTTCTCAACCGGTCGATTGTCTCTGCCGATATCTGACATGATTCTCCTTCATCCTTGTTAACCCCTATCTCGTCTAACCAATCGTTTACGCTCTTCAGTTGAGTGAGCATACCTGCTATTTGGCCATTATCTGACAAGGTAGTGTCGCCATCACTGTCCAAGAATCTTTCAACAAATCCCAAAAACCAGTCTCGGGACTGTAACTCCAATATATCAGCCAAATCAACCACCTCATCAAGGCCATTTCCTTTAATCCACTCTGGCGGCGGTTGGATCAGTTGCTTGTGCCCATTTGCTGATCCATCGGTTGGTTTGCGAGGAATGATGCCTTGTGAGACAAGCTTGGAACTCACTGTTGGACGGGTTTTTACACGAACTTTCGACGATGAATCTTCGCTTGAGTTGTGTAGGACTAACGCAGGTTGAATTCCCACAGAAGTCTTTTGATTTTGAGAATTACTCGAAGCTGGAAGCTTAGATGGTTGAGATTCTTTTGTAAAAACGGCAAAAGATGACAGATTGGTAGCTAAGGCTGCATTGACCCAGGAAGCAGCATGTTTTTGTCTGTCTGTTTTTAGTTTTAGTGCTTCTTCCACTTTGCTCTTTTCATGATCCGGAGACGAACCATCTGGAATGGATTTAGATAAAGATTCAGCAATTGTTCGGGTACTATTCAAGCTAGCATGAAGAGTTAAAAACTGCTCTACTGCTGGCTGTGGGTTATGTTCCTTCGCAGAATTAGTCAGCTCCGAATACATACTGCCAAAAACATCGCAAAAAAGTGTCAGCAACAGCTTAGTATGTTGTATTGAATTGCGAATTCCAACATAATATTGCAAGTTTCATGTTTGGTCATAATGTCAAAATTGATTGTGCTTCAAAACCATGGTTTGATTAGAAATTATAAAAGTAGATTTTGTATTAAGTAGAAAAATTTACACCAAGTTTTACATTGAACTTACTTTCAGAGTAAAAACATCCAAATATATACAATGCATCTGGGATTCAATTTTAACCAACTCAATTCTAGTTCATTCAAAATCAAAGGTTGAAAAACGCTCACCCAAACACACATACTCCATCCAAATAGGTTAACCATGTTTACAGTTAAACCTGCAATCTTTATGTGTATTCAGCGTCTTACCATTGATAAAATTACAACGTATCAGCAATATTGTGATATGCCACGTCTATCAAAATTTTCTTTTCAAATTTATCAATCCATGGGCCAATTCTGATTACTAATTAACATGGATTGCATTCATATACATTGTTCTTCATTTATTATTCAAACATCTTGAATCAGTTTCTAAGACATCTATGCCATGATTGCAGGTAATTGTCGGTGGGTAAATTATGTAACCTATATGTTATCTAGAGTTTGTTAACATGACTGGTTATCGGGTAAGGAGGAAAATGGCATGTCAAAATAGGACAAAATGATGAAGTAACAAAACAGTGTAGGATTTATTCCACCAACTGAAATGCTTAAGTTTCAAAAATCTTGTCTGTATCATCTAACGAATACACAAATATCGCAGAAGCGATAGAAAACATAAAACATAGTAAAGTATCAAGAATAAGTTTTTGGCATGGCAGTGATTCGCATCTAAAGTTAACAGAGTAAAAAATGGTGTTTTGCTTCAGTAGATAAAGAATTAACTTAGGAGAACTATATCAGAAACATATCTAATCTAGGTTTCAAATCATATGCAGAGGACAATCTTGACCAAGTAAGTCTTAGGATGAAGACCTAATCCAAACATTTCGGTAGTCCGGAAAAATAATTTGAACTTAATTGCCTAAAGTTAATCTCATGAATAAATTCATACCTCAGACATTGTAATAAACTCTCGGCTGCTGCGGCCTCTTGCATAGCCTCAATTGCAGCCAGCTGCGCAGAATCTCTGTGTTTCATTACTTCCTGTCACAAATATGAACACAGAATAAGAACAAAATGAACAGCGCCATAATATAACCTATCTAAATAATGCACCGATTGGGTCGGGTAAAGCTAATGTGCACAGAACAAAGAAAAAAATATCCACCAGCGCAATCCAATCATATGAAACAACTTTATTATACTAGCAGCATACTTATCATATATGTGATCATGAGTCTAACATTACCCTTGCTAGAGTTGTTTTAATAAAACTTACGAGACACTTTTTCAAAAACTTACAAGACACTTTTTTATAAGAAAAAACATTCCTTTCTTTTCTATTACAACTGGCAATCAGCAAATATATATATGTATATATATATCGCAGCCAAGAATCAAAGTACTTAAGTGTAAAAGCCACACAAGGATTTTGCAATTGAAATTACCTTTCCAAGCTTTGAAATGGACGACGGAAGTGAAGTCCACTGAACACTTGCATCTGTCACTTTTCTACTACTTAAAGAAACTTTGACCATGTTTCCAGGTGGTCCGTTGTTAGAAACTTCAGCCGATTTCTTACCAATGGAAATCCTTTGCTTACTTGACTTCTCTTGTTCCTCCGAAGTCCCATTAGCAGTAACCTTCTTTATAGACATTTGAGGCTTTTGTTCTTCCTTAGAGGGTTTTACCGGTGCTTTAACCTCTCTAGACGGCAACTTTGCACTTGAAATGCTTCTCCTAGGAGTCTGCCAGACCATAAAATGATAGTAAGATGACTGTTTGAGTTTAATTGACTGAAAAGACAGGAAATTCAAACCTACACAACCACCAGACGTTCTAAACTAACGAGTTGTGTTATTTTCACAAACAAATTTGACATCAAATTTCGACGCCAATTTAGATAGCTACACTGTCCAAAAATGGTTAATGAATATAACAATGTGTCACAGCCTAATAACCATTCACTGAACATAATTAACCACCACTTCTAACATCATTAACCATGATTTTTAGGTGTTCTAACATACATGATATCCATTATGACCATCCAATTTGTGTTCAAATTTGCATGATATCTTCTAACCACAATTTGTGTTCAAATATAAACATGAAAATCATGGTTACTGACATTCAAAATTGTCTGTTTTCTGCGGACAGTTAATGGGTTGTGACACCTTGTTATATTCATTAAGCATTCACTGAACGTAATTAACCACATATTTGAACTGCATTAATCATCTAAATTGTTGTGAAATTCGATATCAAATTTGTGTCAAAATATCATTTCTCAAACTAATAGCACAATATAAGTACACATAAAATTTGAAAGGGGAGAATGAACAAAAAACTACCAAAGGAATTCACAATTGAACAACAAACAATAAACATCAATAGATGCTAAAAAGCATAAATGGCGAATCAAACTTACCGAGCTATGAACTTCAGCCTTAGAACCACCCTTGATTTTTGAAGAGTCTTTAGTCTTCACCTCCATATTCCCTTCCCAACTCTTTCTTAGAGCCTTAGCCCCAAAATCAAACCCTTGCACCAAATTCCTAATTGGATTTCCCATAACAATTTTTTTCCCACCCTTTCCTACCTCAACCTTCTCCACTCCCTTACCACCAACCTTTGCCCTCTGCTGCTTAACACCATTAGCAAATTTCTCAAAAGAATTAGGCAATGAATAAACACTACTAGGCGAAGAAGGAATCGACCTCGAACCCACCGACCTCAATCTTGTTAACGATTGAGGTAATGTTTCCTTCTTCACATCAATCTTCAACGCCGGTTTCGCTTTCTGAGCCTGACTTTTACTACCTCCTCCAAAAATCCCATTTTTCTTCCCTAATGATTCCTCCTTCAAACTACCACCACCTAAACTTAATCTCCCTCTCTCAAATTTCTCCTTAAAACCAAACATACTCCTAGGATTCTCAGAACAAACAACATTGTTCTTATCTTTGTTACATTTGTTCTTGTTTTTATCATTAACATCATTGTTATTATCAAGAAATGAAAGTGAATGTGTAGCAACAATATCCTCAGGTGTACCAACACAAGGATGTCTACCAGGAACAGGTTTAACACCTCTAATTACAGGAACAGGCGAAGAAGCTTCAAAACGATCAACAAAAACAAATTGACCCAATTGAATTTTATCACTCAAAATCAAATCATCATGTTCATCAGGTAAAGAAACATAAGTAGCATGAGATGAATCAGAAACCTTAAGATAAAAACCTTGATTTGGAAAAAGCTCACCACCTGAAGCAAGTGCTGGAACAATGCTAACAACTTGTAACAGTGATGATCTGTGTTCACCACCAACCTTCACATCTGTGTTCATGTGTTGTAATAGCTTCAAAAGCACCCCTGGAACAAGATTCGCCATCTTTTTCCTCCAACAATTTCAATATGCACATCACTATATAAAAATTCAATTTTTGAGGTAGCCCAGATGGATTTTCTTGTCACAAATCAAGGCTAAATCATAGGTTTTCCAAAAAGGTGATATTTTGTTCAGTTTCAGAATTTTCAGGTTTAGGTAGCAATTTTAATGTGATTTTTAAAATAGAGAAATAAAAACAACAAATAAGACACTAATCTTTTGTTGTTTATATTATAAATGTGTGAAACTGCATAAACTAATTCTCGAGCCGGAACGGATCGGAATGAGTAAAATATTTATTCTTTAAATTATAGTTGAATTTGAATTCTTACATTTAATTAAATTGAAAGAGATCTTGTATTATTTCTTCTAAAATATGACAATAATATAAAAAGGTAGAATATAATAATATATTAATTAATATTTAAACAAAATAATTAATAATATTTCTTCTAATCATATCACTATTTCCTATTTTGTATTCAATGGTTTTGAGTGGGTGGTATTGGCAGTTTGGCACAGCTAAGGACATCTTGAGAAGGAAGGAGAAACCAACAACTTCAAAACGTAAGATAAAATGGACAATCAATCATAAAACCTTAGGCAAATGTCATTTTTTTATACAAATTCTAGAATAAAAAGTAAGGGTAATGAATAAATAAATCTGTTGGAAATTATTTGGTGTTGGTTTGTACTTTCAAACAACAATAAAAAATTGACGAAATGCGGTTGATATATATGGTTAGACTTTCCGTTTATATTTAATGTGGCGTGTTTAACTTCCGAATTTGATAATATAACAAGGTTGATAGTTCATTCTCACTTTGAATCGGGTATGTCTCTCCTAATATAAAATTTTTATTATAAATTTTATAGAAACAAAATAAAAATAATATTGATATAGTTTGTAGTATAGATGGAAAATAAATAAAGGGATTGGACTAAATTAATTTTAGAATGGAAGAAAAAGAAGTGTAAGTATTAATTGGTTGCTATGTTTGTGCGTGGACTTGGAATGGTGTTAGAAAAGTTCACAAAAAAATGGGTAAGGGATATAATTGGTTCACTCTTATTGCATGATGTATACGCAAAGACCTGTCAATATCTGACATAAAAAATGTACAAACACATGCAATTCAACTCATTCAAACCTACTTGACCCACACTCTCTCTATTGCTTTGGTTGGATTCTATTAAACACACCAAGAGAAAATTTGTGGGGCTATTGAATTGAATTGAGGTATTAGAAGAGCCATTGAATGAATCCAAAGGGGTGTGTGACAAATTCAATTCAATTAGAGGTGTTATAATAATAATTCTATTTGTATCATGTTTTATTAATTTTTATTAAGTATTTTAATTCCTTTTTATTATAGTATGAATATAATTATATAATAGTTGAATTTTTTATGGAAGTGCATGTGCCATGTAACGTTGGTGTTAGGACCAATGTAATGGTGTGTCGGCTATCCAGGAAAAATGAGTCACGTTCTCATTATATTGTTACGTGTGGAAGAAATGTACCTTTATTCTATGGTTAATAAAATATAGTATGTGAGCCCCTAAAAATAAAATAGAGTATGTGTTTTTTGGTACCAAAAAATAAATAAAATACTGTATGTGATGTTTACTTCTCTTGATATCTCTGGTTTGGTCATTGCTGGGGTAGGAAACCATCTTATTAAGAGAAATTTAATGGTTTGGTCAACAAAAAAAAGAGTAACTTAATGGAAAATATTTTGATTTTTTTTTTTAAGGAGGAAATTATTTTGATTTGTTATGTATATTATGCATAAATAATATGCACAGTAACTTGGAGATAACCAATTTGCTATTTTCCTTTTCAGTTGACACAATCCAATGTATGAAGAGGGATTTTAATTTTAGCTATTTTCTTAACTTGTTAACAAATTTGGATTAATTAGTCAAGAAAAATTTCGGATTAAATAAATTATTATATTTTTTTGAATAAGCCAACAAAATAAATTAAGATTATTTTGTTATCTAATTTAACTTACAAATTCATGTATTCAATAAATGAATATGTGGAACATCATTTAATTCAATTTGGAGCTCTAGGTGAATTTCCTATAAGCATTTGTTGAGCTCTTCATTTCATTTAACGATTTTGTGTCTAGTAATTAGGGAAGAAATAAATACTCGTGTTTTTAATCAAAAGAATGAATCATTACAATAGTTGTTTGACAAAATTAAGTTTAAGTGACCGAAAACAAATCACATCAATTTTGCTCTAAGCAATCATTTTTGGTGGCTTAACCATTTAGCTTGTTTGAGGATTATGTTGTAATTTTCTTTGTTTTTTTTTTTTCCTTTTTTGGTTTTATTTTTGTTTTCTTCATATTTTTAATGTAACTTGATACTTTCTTTCATGATTACCTCTTGGCGAATGCTAGAAAAATCAGGTGTTTTTCAATTTAATATAATCCATTTTAATTTTTTAATAAAAATATGACTATTCCTCTAGAAATATGACAAAAAGGAAAGCGAGAGTCTCGAGTTTATAAAAAAAAAATACAAATTTTGAACAACTATTAACACATGTCTTCATAGAAGAATTATATTTCTCCCTTAATAAAAGATCATTTTGACTATTTTCTTTGTTCCTTGTTATAAGAACCTTTTCCAATTTTAAAATGCATTAATTATTTGTGTACTAATATACCCCTATGACACAAACATTAAAGAAAATGCTAACAAGCGTTACTAGTTAAGAAAACAAACATAGAAAAAATATTTAGGAACTCGTGTAGTCAAATTTTTAAAAGTGTAAACCAAATGATTGAGCTCAAGTGGTTAATGAGCTTCACTGAACGATGAATCATTTGAAAGAACATGAGTTTGATTATGGGATGGAAAAATTATCGCTCAAACTATATTTACCTCATGACTGAACTCTGGATTACCAAGACCCCCTTCCCCTCGGAACCGAAGGGTTAACACCAAAAAAACAAAAAGTAAAAAATGTTTTTTTCAATGTAATTTTTTTCTTAAGTAGTATCGCAGAGACCGTGGTTAGCATGACCAAAACATTAATTATTTCTCTCTCATAAATGATAAACTTGTAAAACAATACTTCATCCGTCTCACAATAATAGTCTTTTTATCATTCTTTCTTTTTCTCAAAATAATTGTCACTTTAGAATATCAATGCAGCATTTATTATTTTTTTTCCATTATTATACCCTTATTTATTGAATTTCATCCAACTTAACTACTCCACTAACTACAATTAATAAGGGTATTTTAGTAAATGATATTAATTTTACCATTGAAATCAACACAATCAATCATTTTCTTAATAACCGTTGTCGTACCCTAATTTTTGACCGATTCATTTTATTTTATTCGTACGTCGATCGTTTTTTTTTTTCGGTCGTCCGTTCGCGCGCGAATTCCCGTAATATCTGCGTTTGATTCGTATTTTGCGGTCGCGTTTATTTTTTTTCGTCGTTTATGTTTTAATGTCACTCGCGTTTTAATTTCGTAATTTTTACTCGCGTTTTGTGCGTTTTTTAGCGTAGCGCAGCGTTAGCGTTCGTAAAGTTTATTTCATTCACGTCGTTGATTTATCGTTTTTTAGCGTAATTAAGCCGCGTAATCTCAGTCGTATCAGACGAGATTTCGGCAGAGAGGTATTTTAAAATACCTCATTTTTTTATTTTTTTTGGTTCCGACGGGACATTTTTTATTTTATTATGTTAATTTTCGTTTTTTATTTTATTATTTATTTAATTATTTATTTGTCCATTTATTTAAATCTGTTTTTGTTATTCATTTATCAGTTTTTATTATTTATTTTAGTCCTTGTCCACATGTCATTGTATCATTGGTTATGTCCAACTTTTCCCCCAAGTTTCCACCAGGGGTATTCTGGTCCTTTCCGCGCGTCAGATGAATTAAGAGAGTGTATCAGAGTCAATCAATGGGACACAGTTTCCAAGACAAAAAACAGATTTCAAAAATCATAACCAAATCAAACAGATCAAAATTTTCTTTTCCACCAAGAACACCAAGAACAAAAATTTTTTTCATTATGATTCTCAGTGATTCGTTACGGAATCATCATCATTGAACCATTTTTTTCTGCAATTCAAGTGCGAGTTCATCACCATTCGGTGACAAACTCAAGCACGATCACAGAAATAAGCGAGAAAAGAGAAAAATCCATACCAACAGTACCAAATCCCAAACCCTAACCCACAAAAAATTTCATTTTCGGCCAACAGATCCAAATCCGAATGAACCACAAATCCAACAACATTCAACAAATCCAAACTCACAAATCCAATCCGAAAACCATACCAACAAATATCACAAATTTGTACCAAAGCCAACAAATATCACAAATCTGTACCAAAGCCAACAAATATCATAAATCTGTACCAAATCCAATACAAATATCATAAAACCGAACCATCATCTTTAACCATAAGTCATAACCGAAGCCAAAGAAGAAAGTAAAGGCCGAAACAACAAGGAACAAAGGAACAACGTGAAACGAAAAGAAAAAGAAGAGGAACACGTAACCGAAGCAAGAAGAAGATTAAGAGGTAAACCCCTTTTTTCATTCTGTTTGTGTAGATCTAGCATTATTGGGTGTTGTTTTTGAATTTCTAAGAGTGGATCCATGTAGAGGGTGAAGAGAAGAAGAGAATGGTTTAAAAAATTTTAAAAAAATAAAAATAAAAAAAACCTCCGGCGCGGCGGCCCTCCGGCCAACCACCACGCCGGAGGGGCTCCGCCCACCCTCCTCCACCATCTTCTTCATGGCTCCGGCGAGCCCTTCTAGAGAGAAGGGAGAGCCTTTTTGTTCTTATGTTTTTTTAGAGAGAGAATGAGTGAACAAAAATGAAAGAAAAAGCTTGAAAAACCTTTATATATTAATGGGAGCTGGGCGGGTCACCCATGGGTCGACCCAGTACCCATGCCCAGCTCCAGTACCCATACCAGCCCATTTATTTCTACTCTTTTGCTGTTGCATACCCCCTTTTTGGCTTTCTGCACCCCTCTGTTTTGTAGTAATTTTATTTTTTAATTTCATGCATTTCTTTTATTTTAAGTAATTAATTCATATGATGTTTAAACCATAATTCATGCATTTTTTTTTATGTCTTAATTCTAACATCATGCATATTTTTTTGCTTAGTTCATAGTTAATTTTCCCTTTCATATAAATTTTATTCATTTAAATACGCTAAAAAATTCATTCACTTTTGTTTCTTTTAACTTTGTTACTTGGCATTTAGTTTTATTTCATATGTTTGCATTTTATAATCTTGTTGTCTTAATTTGTTTAAAATTGCATTTTAGTTTATAGAAATAATTCTCATATTAAATATTGCATGCATATTTAAATTTCTTGACATTTATTTTGTTTTATTTTTATTGGTTTAGTGTGTATAATTAGGGAATTGATGTAATTTATTTTTCGCGTTTTTTTTTCTTTCAAGACCATAGAATGTATCTAGGATATGTAATATGTAATCGGCACACGCACTGACACGCGCACCGACACACCACTTTATTTATCGCTTTACGCTATTTTATTTTTATTCCGCCGTTATGCGATTTCGTCGTTAGTTTTAGAAAAATATTTTCTTCAAAAAAGTCAATCAAGTCAAATTCAAATTTCTTTCAAGTAAACCTTGGTATGTAATCCAAGTGATTTTCTTTTTATTTTCCTTAATCAAATGTTAATTAATCTAATATCCACATTAGACATGGATTTCGTACATTTAAAAGTAACCAACTTCATCGTATTTTCTTCTTATGCCTTGAGGCCTCTCATCTCTTCTTAAAACCTTTCTTTCAAAAATGTTAAAATCAATTCAACTCATCAAATAAGTTCTTACGCCGAACTACTTGATTTTGATCCCGATTTATTTGGGTAAGTAGGCAAAGAGTTCCGACTCTTCCAAATCAATAAAAATAACCAAAAACATGCTTCTTCTCTCTCCCTTCTTTCACTTTAACTCTTAACTTTTTTAATATAAGTAAAAACAACTTAGCGCAAGATTAGAGAATAGGTAGAAGGTTCCTATGGGATACCATAGTCGGTTAGGGTGCTTAACACCTTCCCCAATCGAAACCAACCTCCGAATCCAAGGTCTTAAGGGTTTTTTTACTCACTTTTTTCCCTTCCCGCGAATAAAAGTTGAGAGTTCAATGATTCAAGGTTCGAATCTAATCAATGATTTTGACACCCGAAAATCACGAGCACAACCGTGCAGAAACCTTAAACAACTATTTTTAAGAGACGGAGGGAGTAATAATTACCAACAAAATAAATACAACAACCAACTTTTTTTAATTCCTATGTTTTTCTCAAAAAGGGTTCTATATGTAAGAGCAGAGGAAGTTTTTTTTTTTTTACCAAACAATAATTAATATTTAATACTTTATAATAAAGCAATAACAACTTAAATAGAAAGAATCCTTAAAAAAAAAAACTTAAATCAAAAGAACCTCAAAAAAACTTAAATCAATATAAAATATTTTACAGTTAGGCGCGAGGTGACTGTGTGTTTGCTCCAAATTTGTATTTGTCAAGTCGGGTACGTTTGGACATGGTTTCTTTACATGCTTTGGTTGATTTACTCTCTAGGGTTGTTTTTTTTCTTTCGATGTGTCATATTTTACAAGCTTGGTCTTTTGTAATCTTTCTTTTTAGTTCAATCTATTTTAGGTGTTGCAAAAGGTCACCATATACTCTTCATTTGCTTAAAAATATACTATAATGTGTTTTAAATTCATATGCACTAGAAACCGTTATTGTCAATTTTAGGGATGACAATTGGACCCAAGCTCAATGAGCACCTGCAAAAAATACTTATGATGGATGGGTAAATATCCACATTGTTGGGTATGGGCTTGTGCACGGGTAATTGCTCACAAATTTGAACGGGTATCGATACGGGTACGGGCACTCTAGTGCCCACCCCACCCTATGCCCACACATTATATATACTATACAAATTATTTTATTTATAATAAATTTAGTTAATTAATCTTAAGTCTTTGATATTAATTGTAATATACATTTGTTTTTTATATTTTAGATGTTTTTTTTTCTGTCAAGTTATTTTAGATGTTTTTTATTTAGCTAAATAATATGATGCGTAATATTTTATATGTTTATTTAACAGATTTCATGGCATATTTTAATTATATTATGATTTTTTTTTGCTATTTATTATATTTTTGTTGTGAAAGTGCGGGTAATGTGTGCGGGTACGGACACTTAGATACCCATAGGGTATGAGGACGGGTATCAAACTTATTGCCCACGAGGGTATGAGCTCGGGTATGAAGATTTTCTTAAAACGCGGGTATGGGGATGAGGATTATGGTACCCTGCCCAATAGATACCCATTGTCATCCCTAGTCAATTTGATGGTTATGATGTAGATATGAATAGATATAGACACATATATGATAAGAATTTTGGATAAAGATATGATAAAATATGATATGATAAAATTTTCTATTATTTTTGTTGGGTATTCATATGATAAGATATTAAAGATTTGTTTTATGGTCGGAATATGATAAAAATATGATATGATATATAGTTGAATAAAGATATGAATTTGATAAATTACATCTCGATAAACAGAAAGAAATACCGAGTTAATTTTCTCTTGGTCCAAACAATTATTTTCCTTATTCAACAGGTCCTATCCAATAGAAAGTTTGTTTCCAAACAATTATGTATTAGGACATTAAACCTTATAAGACTAGGAATCCAAATGTTTTCCCAGATATTATATCAATTTCTACTCTTTATATTCCAACAACAATCCTTATCTAGAATCCATTTATCCTAATGAATGATTCTCCATAAATAGAGGTGACTGCCTTTTAGTTAAATGGAGAAAAGAAGATCTAAAAAATATCTAGCCTTTGTAACCTTTGCAACCAAGAAATAATGGTCATTTATAATTCTCCATCAGGGTTTTACCAACATACTTCCTCCGTTATAAAATATAAATAAAAGATAAACAAAATTGATGTACTTAGTTCAAAATTTGATCTAAGTATATCAAATTTTCTTTTCATTCATTTTTTCTCATTGTTATTGTGTATGTGTCTATGTATTATTAGTTTTTAATTTTTATATTTTAAATTATTGTTTGTAAGAATAAATGAAGTAACTATTTTTTTTATCCTATCATATATTATTTTTCAATTTTTCATATTTCAAATTAAAATTTATAAGAATAAAGGTTTCCAATTGATTTCTCAATGGACAGTAGAACAACCACATGTTTGTATCTTTGTGCAACGAGGAAACTCATATCCAACATGATCATCCATTTATCCGGTGGTGCAGGACCAATACCAGAAAAGGTTAGAGCCTAAGACTTGTTTATATCGCATATCTGACCCAATTAACCGCTGATAGCGCTCATTTTCTTCGTCGATAAGCTCTTTATGAAGTTGGCAACGAATCATCTAGTGATCATCAACATTCAAGTTACGTAGGCTCGCAAGTGCACAGAACCCACAATGACCATCACCAGCTACATCCGCCACTTTTTCAATAAATTCATACATGAAAGGTGTGATTTGGTCATTGTGTGGTATGTTGACTTTAACCGAAATTGGCTTAGGATGATTAAGAGACATCTTAATTTTCCATGCACTTTTTCTACTTATCCCTGTTGAATTTGTTTGTGAAGCATGTGTTGTGGATCCCAGGAGTCAACATGGTCCTAGAGCGAAGGTGGTCGCTTTGTCGACCGAATGATATGTTTATCTTTTTTGGAGCCCCTTTAGTAGTGACATTTTTTTGGCGGTGGACGCATAAAGGTCTTCGACAAAACAATCTGTCGAAATTTTTCTTTGATTAGCATCTTCATGTTGTAATTAGACTCCTTGAACTAGACCTACAATGTATAAAAAAGACTATTAGTTGGAATGTTGTGGAAAACTAGGGAAAAAATGCATTATGTTTTGTTCCTAGATTATTTTAGATTATATAATATGAAAAGCCTCAAACACCCTAACTCCATGCATACCAAGTACGTCGTCTTCATGGGGCGTAAATGCAACCATTTCATATTATATAAGCTGAAATGTACTAGTGTCAGAACAAAATGTTGAAAATTAGGCAGAACCAAACACAATTTTTTTAAAAAGTACCTGAAGCAAATCCCATTATGGTAACAGAGAAATGTTTGTCTTTCTATCCGTAGGATCACCTTCGTACTCGAACCACAATCTCTTCGAGTGAGATTGGACTTCATCCAAACAGATGTGGGTGTTGTTCTTGATCTTTAATGCAATCGTACACGCACATGACAACCCGTAAGTGATGAAAATTAAACAACCACACTTACGTTTATATGTACCGCACCCAACTACTTGATAAACCTTGTTTGCGAGATAATGCAAGGCATTCCTTGATATGTTTATAATCAACCTAGACCACAACAACTTTCTTTTGAACCTATGTTCAAGCATGATCATGCTCGTCTAGAATGATGCGTGTATCTAAGTATGTTGTGACTATAACATGTTGTAAACATAGTTCCAATTTGTACTTAAATCACTCATACTACTAGCTCCAGTTTGTTCTTAAAGCATTCCTTGATATGTTTATAATCAACCTAGACCACAACAACTTTCCTTTGAACCTATGTTCAAGCATGATCATGTTCGTCTAGAATGATGCGTGTATCTGAGTATGTTGTGACTATAACATGATGTTGTGAACATAGTTCCAGTTTGTACTTAAATCACTCATACTACTAGTCAGATAGTTTTTCAATAGGCTGTGTGTAAATTCATCTCTGTTTTTTTGTAGTATTTTCATATGAATGACTTTTTGACCCAAAACTTCACAACCTTCTCTTTCACCGGACCCAAAATTGCAGTTTCAACATATTCCAAAAACTTAGGAAACATGTTGCACACAACTTTGAATCGATTGAGATTATCAAATATATGCTTGCTCTATATCAGAATTCACAATATCATCCCAAGCAACCATGACCGTCTTCACCACTTCTTGTGACTTCCTTGACTTTGGTATTTCTGGAATCATCTATAACTTCAAATGAAACAGTTGACAACATAATATAACGTTCAATGTCAGGTGACAATTCATGGGAGACATCAACGAGAACATCCATGGCTAAGACAATGCGAAAGCATGGTCAGAAAAACTATAGTTTATGTACTGCCGTTGTTCAGATTATACAGTTAGAAATACATTACTGATCTTTGCATATTATAATATGAACCGTTCGAGTTCATTTTGGTTGACATGATCAAATGGAAAACGCCTAGAATTCAAATGAGAAAGTTTATATATTAACATTACCTTTGCATTTAGACGAAAATGATGTTGTAAACACCCTGTGATGACCAGATTGATACTCCAAATCACGTTTTCACCCAAAACGGTGTGTTTTTGAAGGTCTAGGGACTGTTTGGTGATAAAGATTGTGAACTTTTGCTTGATTATGGACAAACCATATATATTCAAAGGTTTCTGATTGTATAATCTGAAAGTTTTCCCATTTTTTAAAAAGTAGAGTTTTCGGATTATTCAATCTAAAACATCCTAATATTGTGTGGATTATATTTTCTCAGTGTATTTTCACCAACTCTAGGCAAAACTGGGTCTTAACCATGATGATCTTCAATTTTTACGCTGTTTGGATTGTAAAATCCTAACATGTTTCAGCTTCTAAAATTCGAATATAGGGCAATTTTAGAAAGAAAAAAAAAGGGCACGAGAATACCGTAGATGAGAAAAGTAATAGTATTTTTTTTTGTACAAGAGAGAGTTGAGCCCAATATGCAGTGTCCATATATTTATGACTATTACTTTTTCCACCCTATTACCTTCTCATACACCTTTTTTTTTTCTTTAACAAAAATGACCAGGAGGTTTTGGATTATATAATATTAAATATGTTTATAAATAAGCAGCAATCAGATAAAATTAATGCAAAGTAAAAAAAAATGAAAAAACATGTAAAAAAAAAATTACCACCATTTTTTTAAAATTCAAATAAAATTAATGCAATTTTTTTCGGATTTTTCAGGGAATATGAATTTTTAAAAAAATGTAAAATCGTTATAAATTAAACGATGAAATTTTTGGATTTTTTTCTGATTTTCTGACCAAGTTTTGGAGCAATATGATCAAATAACTCGAAAATCAGATTTTTCACTGAGAACAACTAACAATGACCTAAAACATAATGATGAGAGTTAGGAAGATTAATATGATCCTTAAAATGGCTATTTACAAACATGCTCAAAATTTATGCTGATATACTTCATATTATATAGTCTGAATTGTTTTCCTCTGAATAAGCGTATTTATAGGAGGTGTTCAGATTATATAGTAAAAAAAAAGTAACGCACCCTATTTTTTGAGGTTTTTGGGTTATAAAATCCGAATTGGTGAAAAATTCAATTTTTTCACCTCACAACAAAAGAAAAACTCAATTCAGATTATAAAATTCGAAAATCACATAAGCATTTTCGTAGAAATAATAGGGCAAGCAAGAAATGAGTAGGGTGAAAAAAGTAATAGTCTATATTTATTTCTATATTATATTATATTATGTTATGTTATTAGATGCATTTTTTGACTTTGTGTTTACATGCTCTCATTGCTTCCGCAACATAAAATTGGAGTGATTCTTTGTTTTCCAACCAGTGCATATAAAATGCTATATCCCTACTAACTGAACTAAACTCGAGGCCATCAATCGATGCATTAAAACATATATAGTCTTTAAAATTGTGTTGCGAAATTTGGAAAAATGACTAAATTGAATGACATCATTTAATTTAAAGGACCAAATTTTGTAACTCGTGATTTAAGGTTGTTGCTTGGATGTATAGCATTCTAATTTAACTAACTCAAAGTTGGTTTCTATAATTTACATATCTTTGTTAGATCTCACTTTTTTTTCTCTCTCGTGATTATAATACCCTTACAATACATAATATATATAAGGTTCGAGGTTCAAACTCCGATTATAAATAATAAAAAAAACTATTTTTTTTAAGGAATTGTTAGATCTCACATGTAAGGGTATTATAATTAGAATGGGAAAATTCAAATTTGCATTTCCTATTCGTAGAGCCTAAAAATTGTATGAAGTTGCTCCTCAAAATTAATTTTGATTGAGCACTTTAACTTCAATATTGTCAGCTTATAGTTGATGTTTTTGACTAATTTTTAAAATTAATGAGCATATGAGCCAATATTTATGAGAGGACGTACACATAAGTATGTCTTTTGCACTTTTAAATTTGCTTGAATATCATATGTGTGTGTCTTTTGTCAATATTGGATAAAGTGAAAATCTAAATTAGTAGTATGTAGGATGTGGATAGAAGACATTTAGTGTATATAGTCTGGTCCAAAAGCATAATAAAGAAACAAGGAAAATGTTAAGAATACTGCTCTCCCCTCTGCACAAAACACTCGCATCCTGCAACTATGATCAAAATACTCCTGTGCTAGTTAACTAATGCAAGTGTAGAACTATGCGTCAGTTAACTAACGCTGCGTGACTTTGCGTGACTTAAGTCACGCACGTGTTAAAAATGTAAAACACTGCGTGAGTTAACTCCCGTAAAGTGTTAACACATGCGCGAGTTAACTCACGCACTACTGATATATTAGTACAACATTAAATGTTGTACTGATATGCATTCAATGCAATCAATGACCCGTAATATTTAAACGTTTATAATTGAACTGAATTACGTCAGTTTAACAAGATTATCGGATAATACGACATAATCGATCAAAATTACACAAAAACATCGTTTTTCTCACAATCATATAATCACACATAAAGATCCAAACGGTCCAAATTTAACAAATTCGCCGGTAATGACCCGTAATCACTTAAACACACTTAATGACACGTAAACGATCCAAATTATACAATTTTGTCCATAAATCTTGAAAATCACATAATCTCACATAAACGGTTAAAATTACCCATATTCATCGTCAAATTACATAAACACAAATTCATTAAAATTCAACAATAGAGACACAAATTCGAACAAATTATGATATTACACGTTAATAAATATTACACTTCAACGGATCGGACATAAAGATGTAAAACGTTATCTTCAACCATTACGTTAAACATGTTAGCGACGTCGCTATCATCTTCGACACGTTGTGGAAAATACACCGTCTTCGAAAAGTCCTCTTCCTTATCCTCCTCTAAGTCCACACCTGACGCATTTAAAATTACATTGTATGTTCTATGATTTGAACCAATATGGATAAAGAAGTTGTCAAGTTTTGTCTTCAACTCGTCCAACTTGCCGGTGGGCTTTACAAAAAACCTAGCCTTCATTTGCATATCTACATAACAGACATGAAGTTTAACTGGATCTTGTGCATCTTCATACATGTTTCACTTCAAAAAATATAATGAAAATCAAATATGAGAGAAATGAGATTAAATAAATAGTTCAATAATTAGTGACAAAGTAAATGCGAGCAATAATTGGTGTGACATAACCGGCCACCAAAAAAATAATTCATTTCATTTAATATATAATATTAGTTACATATTGGCCACGAATATCCAAAGCACATAACCGGCCACCCAAAAATACGTCAGGGTGTAATACCACCAAAAAATAGGACGAACACCGACCGACCTAAAAGTGTCATAACCTATAACTTATCTAAGAATTCTAGTGACATTCCTAGATTTTCCTCTACTTCAATATCTTTCATCGCTTCAAACTCTTGTTCCCTTTTTTGCGGAGTGGGAGTATTATCACAAAATATTGGATTGTGCTCATTTGTTGGTTTCTTTGGCGGCTTCGGCTCCTTTGACATGAGCTCATTGAAGACATCTTGTCTATCCAAAAACTCAAAATGTCATTTCTCCGCCTCACCAATCTTGTTGGACATCCACTCCGTACAACTCGGTGGTAACAGACACCATTCCTTCA
This sequence comes from Medicago arabica, assembly GCA_946800305.1. Taxonomy (NCBI): domain Eukaryota; kingdom Viridiplantae; phylum Streptophyta; class Magnoliopsida; order Fabales; family Fabaceae; genus Medicago; species Medicago arabica. The sequence continues at coordinate 54,503,822 of OX326971.1, forward strand.
AAATAACATGAAGATAGTGGTCGGGAATAAAGCAAAGACACATGATGTTGGCATGTGGATTAAGTGGTGGAGCACTTCAGATTGGGAAATATGTCTCACATACACCACCCATTTCGGGCAAAGTCAATAAAACAACGACTCTATTGTAGCAAGTCGCAATAATGTGACACATATCCGGACTGGTCAACCACTTATCTAAAAACAATGGCACTAATGACCATATTACAGTTGAATCTCACTTGAGACAACTGTAATATGGTCTTGTCCCTCCTTACGAGGATGTTCTTGTTGACCAGCAGCGGGCCATACATCCTTCCGACCCATACCAGATCATCGGCAACATCAGAGGCAAAGTGGATAGTGCTATGGGGCATCCTGATATGTTTGGTAATCCATAGGTTCTTCGCATGATGCAGGGTATATAGTCTGAGTGGAACATGCTGGAGCAGATGCCGGTTCCACGGAGGAGGAGTAGGAGTCCACAGCAGTAGGGTGATTTAGGCATTATGAATTTTGTGTAGTGTTTTTTATGACATTTTGTTGGATTTGAATGTAATCCTATACATTTGTGCTTTTTAGCGTTTTTATGACAATTTTTGTTATTTTGGTCCTTTATTTTTCGTGATTTGTTTATGAGTTAATGATTGCTTGAATGAATAATGAAAAATGCTTGCAATTGAATGAATGAAGAATGAATGTATGAAAGAAGGAATGAATAAATCAGGGAAAAGAGAGGTTTCTGCCTCTTCTGGTTTTCTGCACAGATTGGGCGTGAGTTAACTCACGCATGTGTTAAATCTGTGCGTGAGTTAACTTACGCAGTGCTCTGCACTTGCGTGACATAAGCCACGTAGCGTTAGTTAACTAGCGCACAGTTTTACACTTGCGTTAGTTAATTAGCGTAGGGGTAAAATAGGCATGGCTGTTGGATGGAAGTATTTTGTGCAGAGAGAGATCAATATTCAAATGTTAAATGTGAAAAACCATGAAAAGTGAATCTTATATATAAGGTGAAACTTATATATGTATGAGGACAATGGCATGAAATTCCCACCTGATCTTTCTCATCGAATTGAGACCAGCCAAAACCATGAAAGAAACAACACAGACACAGTTGAGACATACAATGTTCTTGGGCATAGTACATGTACATTCTCGTTGCTTACTTCACAAGTTTGAAGGACGAAACTTAATTAAAGGTGTGTTCTTTTCATGAATCCAAACTTATTCTCAGGAATATGAATATGATGTTGAGAATACATTTCCATCTTTATTTTGAGTTTTACATAATTATGTCTACGTACATTTTTATTTTAGGAATACTTACTCATACATTTCCCACTTTCATTGATAAATAATGAAAAATACATGGGACGGTTGTTTGTCGATAAAAAAAATTAAAAAAAGCCATCGAATTGTATCTTCTCGTAGGTTTTGTGTGATAGATAATTATGATTCAATAAATCAAGGGGCTTTTGAGAAAAATTGAGGGGTCCATAGAGCAATTTCCACTAAATGCTAGATTGGAAATTTCTCTTCCAACCTCTTTTTGGATTAACAGCTAAAATGGCCCATTTCACTCATATTGATCCGTGTTGGGGATACTCCTTTTTGGGAATTACTTTTCATGTTTCATACCCTTCCCTTTTTATTAACTAAAAACACACAACATTTTCATGTTAATTTTCTTTTTCTCAAAATACGCTCATTAGAAAAATAATATAGCTTTAAGAATTAAAAAAAAACGTGATCCGTCCCGTGAGTTTAACTCAGTTGGTAAATACATTGCATAGTATATTCATGAGCCGAAGTTCGAATCCTTAACACTTCACTCATTCATTTTTTTTTTGGAAGAAAACACTTCACTTATTCATCTTAAAAAGTGAATTTATAGCCACTGTATTACTAAAAAAAGACATGTAAATATTGAAATAATGCAATTATGGAAGTATAAAAAGTTAATGTACAAAACTCAATGCGAGACATAGATCCTTTCATATTTAGTTGGCCACTTTTTAGTTTATGTTACCCATAGACTTCTACACAAAAAATAATAATAGAGTAAATAGGTTTTTCATCCTTGAAAATATAGTGAATTTTGACTTAGTGTCTCCATAATAAAATGAAATGTTTTTATACTCTCAATTTTTTTCCTTTGTTTTTATCCTTAATGAGTTATTTGTGTTTATATTAATGTCAACTTGTTCCCGTGAGCTTAGCTCAGCTGATAGGGACACATATTATATGCAGAGAATGTGCACTAGGCTACTTGACAAAAAAAAAAAATCAACTTTATGATTATTTTAGGGTCATGGATTTATCTATGCTCTGTATGGTTATGGTCACAGATCTATCTAAGTTCTGAATGGTTATTATGTTGAACCCCCATATCTTCATATCACGTTCACAAAATGTGAATCAAAATTATTGTTGCTAGGGACCAAAAACAAAACATAATTTTTTTTAGGGTGAAAACATCTCATTTTATTTTTTAGAGACTAAAATCATAATTTATTATAATTATATTTTAAGCAACAAAAAACTTATTTAAAATATACTATACCAGCACCTACTTGTTAAGTAACTTGAGTTGAAACTTGAAACATTCCTATGTAACTTGTTAAGAAACTCTTCCCTGGTGGAAAAACGTTTTTCTTTCTATCTTTCTTTCTACTATATCAATATCCCTTCACAATATTATAATATACTTCCTCCATTCCTATAAAAGTGTAAGTTAATTGATTAAGTAAATATATAATTAATAAATAAAAGTAGTTAATATTGTAATTTAAAATATTTCTAAAACTACATTTAAATAAAAAATACTTTTTTTTAACAAAAAAGCTGAAAGTTAAAAAGGAAAAGAAGAAGAAGATAATTTTCAATTGTAAATTATGTTTAGATTTGTTCCTTATTTAAGAATATGATTTAGAAATATGTCTTGTATTACATATCTACATTTATCAACAAGAACACAAACACAAAAAACCCATCATGGGAAGCATATAAACATGCATTCGTCGGCATGTATGTAATATGCATATGTTTGCATTTTTGTGCATGTTTATATCAATATGAACGAAAAAGAGATAAAGCAAGAATATGTGATAAGCAAGTATAACACATAATTAAAAGCTAGGAAGCCAACATAACTCCAATCTAAATCTAAAAAGTTGCTTGCCACTATATAATGTTGGCCTTTAAAAGCTAAAGAGCAAGGCATGGAAAGAGTTAAAAGGTAAAATATGCCAATCAAATCAACTCAACCAAAAGCCGCACACAACATTTATTTAGTCGGTTACCATACTGCTTGCCACAATGATCTATCATGGGCCATTGGCCCCCCTCTTCATTTTTCAATTCTACCTCCCAATTGTAAACAAGGAATTAATTAACTAGGGCAACTCAAGTTAATTAATTGTTTAAAAGTGGAGACTTAGTATTTTACTAGAAAGAGTGTTGCTATATACAGCGAACACACTTTCACGAATGTATTGCGAATTTAGCATCACCATTGGATTTTCATGTCACACAATACATGGGTGGTAGGATATAAGTACAAGCCAATGCTACAACACACGTGTATAATGTCGGGATATCCTCAGAACAAATTTTTCGCTGTATATAACATTAACTTACGGAAAATGCTATTTATTTAGAAAAATAGCATCAAGAATTTTTCAAAAAATAGTTGGCAAATTTTAATTGCGTGATTTATTTGGTTACTTCCTATTTTTCAGCCACACCTCCTTGAATTGTGGTAAATAGTGCATTGTGATTGGTTGCTCTTTATTCTTGAAGAATTCTTAATGTTTTTTTCTCTAGAGATATAGCATTGCTCCTTAACTTACTAGAGTGTTGCTATATACAGCGACCACTCTTTCGGAATAAGCGGCCATTATGTCATAAATTTATTTTTTAGATTTGAGTCTGGTACTTCAAAAACATGATATTTTCTATTTTATATTGACAAAAACACTTGGTCTTTTATATTTATTTCTAGTTCTTGTGTTTCTACTCCTAGTGTGAGAACTCTAAATCTAATTATATATCCATACTTAAAGTAACGTTATCTTTCATGTATAGTGGAACTGAAAATTAGGGTACATTGATCACACTAGCTCATATAGTTGCAGCTACAAATTAAAGCACCGTTTGTCTAATGTCTAAATTATTAAAGGTTCAATAGAAGAGGTTAGTCTATGTGATGAATCAATATTTGAATAGTAGCCAAAACATATGTATTCAAGTATATATTTAGGTTTTGTTTCGGAGTTTGGAGAGAAGCGTAAGGGAGGACTTTAGGAGTGAAAAATATAGGGAGAAATATGAATAAATTTTTCATATCTTTTAAAAGAGTATTTTTTTAGATAACGATAAATTAATGGTTATGATTATTATATTTTTAATTTTAAGAATATTACAACAACATATATTAAATTCGAAAAATTCATATAAACTCTCCAAAACATTCAAAAACCATTCTCCATATAATTTTTGAGTTCCCACAAATGAGGATGATTTTGTATTACGAAAAAAAATAAATCTCCCAAAGCCCTCTCCTCTCGATGTCCTCTATTTCTTTCATTCGTTCATTTTTTCTCCAATGTCATTTCTTCAAACTCGCAAATAAAACTCTAGTATCCGTCAATGTTTTAAATATGGTTATTAGGATAAAGGATGGAAAACAATGTCATGGCCCATGGAAATATTATAGATGTAGATGCTGATGAAAACTTTTTGAAATTATAGCACATCATGTACGTTTCCATGTTTCCCACTAAGGTCTCCCCCCTTTCCACCAAGGTGCCTTTTCATTAAAGAAAAAGGTATATATATAGAGTCACTATAGATACAGTTACAATTCTTCCTTCATGAACTCTTTCGAGCCTCTTTCTCGGATGTATTCACATGCAATTGCAAACACATATATATTACGTTTATGCTGACTGTCTCTATGTGTCTTACCATGCATATACGGCAATGTGCATTTACCTATTTTTAGTATTGTAAAAAAGTATGTATTATTAATATTATTATTACTATCATTGGTGGTAGTAGTTATAACTGTTAGTGTATGCAAGTCCACAAAATTTAGTACAAACTCACGTGCTAATTGGGACCAAAAATAGGGAGCCATAATTAAAAGGCTTGTTAAGAGGGTTAGTAGATGAGGTTAGGAGTTTTCCTTCAAAAAATAAAAAGAGCTTAGGAGTTTGAGGCTTGTATATGAAAGTTATAAATATATAAAGTAGTAGGCATTAGGCAAATGCATAATGAGCCACATCGAGTCATACTCTCGAAGGAGGCATATAACCACCTAGCTAATCTCATATATCCAAATAATTTATAGTCCATTTTTGTGTTGCCAAATGTTCGTTGATAATAATAGTTAATAAGTTGTTAATTATGCTAGTTTATAGGATTTAAACTCTAACTCTTTTAGATAGAAATTATAATTCAGATGATAAAAAGTTACAAAAAATATTTGATATAACCTAAATGTGAGTTCAAATCTCTATTTTTTTTCTTCACTAGATTTAGTGTGTATAAATTTCACCAATGATAAACTCTCTACACTTATTTAATATTTCACCAACTAAACTAACTTCTTGGGACAGTTCACATCCCGTCTTAATTGAAATTTCAGTTATTCTTCATGTTTTGTTCTTTTTGGTAATTTTAAGCTAATTTCCTATGCGGTGATAGTGATATGTACATAAAAGTAATGTGATGATGTCAAGTATACATAATCATTTGATTATTCATGTCATTAATTATTTGGTACAAAGTTGCCTCAAATTAAAAGAAATGTATACAAAGCAAAGAGAACAAGATTTCCCTTAAAACTATTGTATTTTTGTTTGTATACAAGATTTTTTTTTTAACAGCAACAAAACTAGAGTACAAGAAATGCACAGACTCATATGCACCTCAACCACAATGTTATAGTCTGAGGAGATGCAAACATGGAAAATAGAGGAACCCCAAAAAGTGTAAAAAAAAAAAAAAAAAAAAAACTATATCCTTAAGAGATTAGAGATGGTTCACACCACTTATAGAACAAACTATGACTCCTACCTTATTTCCCTAATTCAAACAATTTTCAAGATTGAACCACCTTAATAATTTATTCATGCTTTATTTAAAAGAAAATGAATTTTGTTTTTGAAATGACAAACATTAGTATATGTTAATATATTAATGTTTGTGACTTGTGAGACTCTCAATTTCCTTGCTCCTCTCTTAAACTCCTTCATCAACCACCCAATCGGCCAGTTTTATTTTATTTAGTAAAATTTAAATTATAAGTTACATTGTATGAAGGAATTAATAACAAATAAAAGTATAACTTGTAAAAAGAACAAATAAAAGTTTAACATATAAGGTACGTTTAATTTGGATCTCCTAAAAAAGGTCCACTACAAAATAATTTCATACGAGTAAAAAATGAGAATGAAATTAATATTTATTATAGTTTACCACAAATAGCAGAGTCATAGTTGAATCGGGTCCATATTTGGCAATGCCCTCTATAAAGGGGGATGGGTAGCTAAATTTATATGAACTATGAGTTAAATAAATTGGAGGTCGTCCCTGTAAGTATAACTCAATTGGTAAAGACAATACATTGCATTAGACAAAAAACAAGACAATACATTGCAATATTCTGGAGCTGTGGTTTGAACACTGAATACCCTATTTATTCACTTTAAATGTGAATTCAAACAATATGCTACTTAAAAAAAAAACGGAAGCCCCATATTCAAATATGGATGAAGGAGAAAAACATACATTTTAAAGGTTTTAAAATGGTGTTAGTAAAGAAGGCTAAAAGGATCACAATTATGTTAAAGAGTGTGAAAGAAATATATCATCATAAAAAAGTTCATATCAATTATTTTAACAGCCATAAAGAATTGAAATCCTTTGTACCAAAAGGAGGGATAATAAGGAAATATACCATGATCTACATGAAATCTGACAAGGTACCAATGGCTCTGAAAAGAAAAGGAATTGTACAAAAAGGAGGGAGAGGCCATCCATTGGAATTCATAGAAAGAGCACAAATGCAAACACTTCAAACAAGAACAATATATTGACCTTATTATTGCAAAATTATAACAAGAAGTGCATTTAAAGAGCTCTCTGTATCAACACAAACTCCCATGCCATGCTCTTTTAAAGGAGTTGGACAGGAGAAAGATTACAAATATACAAAATCAAAAGAGAAAGTTAAAAGAAAAATCCATTATATCCAATCCTAATTGCTATCTATATCCTTACAAAGCAGGCCAAGAATCCTTAATATATAATCACACTCTTCTATTATAATTTTGTGTATAAGAAAATTGATTAGCCATAGATTGATACATAGCAACTAAACATAATGATAATATATATATATATATATATATATATATATATATATATATATATAGATGGACCATACATAAATATTCAATTTACAAAGATCCATCTAGGGTTTCCATATTGATGCCCAAACAACTGGCTCCTCCTTCCATGTGAGGTACATTCCTGAAATATGATCATCTCCTTGTGACACAACAAGTGACCAACCAGCTTGATACCTCTTTAGCAATGCTTTGACGTCATCCACAACATCATCACTAAATCCACAAGGTGAAAATTCATTCTTAAGCCTTTCAAACCATTGTTTTCCTCTCTCCCTTTTGTCACAATAATCACCACCACCATCATCTTCATCATCAAATTCATGATCACAAGCCAAAACCCTAACTATGCTTCTTGAACACTCCCTTTCCAACATTAACCTCTCATTACTTGTTGGTGGAAAACTCTCCTCTAACATCTCAAAATAAATTCTATAAAACTTGAGACACTCTTCAAAACATTTAACAAAATCATCACTACAAAAATCACCTTCTTCCTCAACAAATGTCACAACTCTAGGACCAAGTGATTTGAAAAATTGAATCACACTCTCTCTTTCTTCAACTTCAACTCTTCTCAATGCTCCAACACAATTCAAAGCTATTGCTTCACCTTCTTGAATTCCTAACATCTCTTTTGTTAATTCTCGTATATGTTTCAAATCACTAATAACATTCAACTCAAAAGGTACTCCCATAAGCCTAGCAAATTTCTCCATTCTTTGACCAACTTCCTTCATAACAACAACACTAGAAATATTGTTTGTGACAACAATTGTGAGCTTAAGGTGAGGAGTTTCATCATTTCTTGTTGCCAAAGCTTCTAGAAGAGTAGGCCATTGAGTACAAAGTGTGTTGCTAATATCAATTATATGAAGATTTTTCTCTCCTTCTAAAGCTTCTAAAATAGCACCATTTGATGCCACATGTCCAAAAGTTGTCCATGGACTTACCTCTTGAAACTTGAGTATTAACTTTCTTGCTGAATCAAAAGAGTGGTTTTTGTAAGCGATTGAAGATAGTGTTTTGTAACACTTATGACCAGATTGTGTTGCCTTGGAAAATAAAGCTTGTAGAAAATATGAAGCTAGTTTTTGATCAATATCTCCATAAGGTGAAGATAACTCGTTTAACATCCAAAGAAGATGGTGGATTTTTGACGAGTCTCTATTAGATATTGCAATTGCACCCTCTTTGAGAAGTTTGGAGGACCATTTACCATCTTGATCACGATGACATGTCTCACTAGAATTATCTGAAGATGTTTGATGATTGCTTGATGATGTATTCATCATGTCTATGGTTGAAGCTTCATGAAGAAAATAGTTATTATTTTGATGGTTCAACTTCTTCAAAGGCGTTGTTTTCTTTGAAGTATTGTAAGGACTTATCTCCATATTTTGATTCTCTTTATGGTACATATTGGAGGAATATGGAGAATTGATATGAATTGGTTTTCTTTGACTATGTGGTTGGTGGCACTCTTTCAACTTGAAGGCACCTGTGTGCTGTGAGGGGAGAAATTCTAATATTTTTTCTTGCTTAAAAAAACTATATATGGTTTTTTTGGAAATTTATATACAGGGTCATTTTCGTAACTTGTCATGTGGCTAGTATTTTAATTTATATGTATTAATATAATATTAGATAAGTATGTTCAAGTACATAAAATTTATATGGTTGTGTTGGGAAATTTTGACCTTTTAACTAAACTGATTTTTACCTTTGCACTTTCTCTTAGCTGCATGATCAAGCCAATGTTTCTTGCAGCTCATATATGTGGTTAAAATTTAAACCTAATTTTAGTTTTGGTCCTCAAATATCCCAATTTGACGATTTTAGTCCCCACTTTTTAAACAAGCAATTAGAGTCACCACAGTATATCCTATTGTATTTTTGAGATCCCCTCAATTTTGACATGGTCATATGTAGACTATATTTATCTAGGTAGAGATGTTGAGTTGGATTTTCATCAATTAAAAAAATTGAAAACTTAAACATATCTTCATCTTTTTCGGTGTATTATATCATTAATCTAATAATAATGTGCATGTTTTTGTATAAAAGTAAGTTTGCTATGTCATTGTGATTTCGACAAATTGACTATGTTACCAAACAAACATTTTATAGGAGATATGTGAATATTTTAAGTATATATTCAAGCAGATATATTTGATTGGACATTTCTATATGAAAAGTATTGGTGCATTTATTGAAGTCGATTTTTATATTTTTAAGCATTAACGAATTAATAACAGGAAAAAAGATAAAATAACAAAAACAAAAAACAAAAAGTAAAGAACAAAATCAGTGCTAAATTACAAATTTAAGACCTTTCCTAAATTTATAATTGTATTGTTTTATTTTTAGAGACATTTGTTTTTGTAGTTCCTCAACTTATACCTTTGTGATTAAAATGTAACCACATAAAACTCATCTTCAAATTAGGCCATTGTGGTGAGTATATTGGATTTTGAATTTTGAACATAAGTGTACTGAATTTTTGACGTACGTATTCTTCTTTTAGGTGAAAGTCCATCATAGTTTTGCGTTTTATAAAAAACGTTTCGTTGAATAGAGGAGCGTAAAAGTTGTTTATTAACTACCGTTAACCTCAATTCTTACATAATATTGTTGGACTTTATGGTACACTAAAACAATTGCCCTCCCGTTGTAGCTAAGGGATCTGATGGCTTCCATTTGATTCCTACTGACAGTGCTACCAATCCTTACCAGGACTTAAGATCTATGGCTTGGAGGTTGATCGGGAGTTGAAGACTATAACAATTGATTGATAGCTCCATACCGGGAAGTGATATATTACATTATGATATTTCATAAAAGGTAAGGTTACGAAATATGATGAATAAGTAAAAATAAAAGTAACATAAAACAAAAAAAATAGTAGGTTAAATAAAATAGTTACATAATCGTAAATTAATAATATTTCTTAAAAGAACGAAAAAATCAACATTATAAACAAGTCTAGAAAATAGTTACATGATTGTAAATTAAGAAAATATTATAAAAATTCATATGATAATATATATATTCAAGTATTAATATTTCGGTTTGGATTGAATTGGATTAGTTTATACTAAGGGGACCGAAAACCAATTCAATCCATTTAAAATTGCAGTCTTTTAGTTTTTAGTTTGGTTCAATTTTTTATTTTTTTGGTTCGGATTGGGCATGAACACCCCTAGTGAGAAGGGCCCCAACCCATGGGGTGCCCCCATTTCAATCGGTCCCTAAATGTACCTTGATCTGGACTGTGAATTAGACTTTATAGAAACAATAACCAAGAATGTGGTGTAATGTTGAGTTAGTCTTTGGTCCCTAAATGTACCTTGATCTGGACTATGAATTAGACTTTATAGAAACAATACCCTAACGTTGAGTTAGTCTTTGAAAAATACTTCCATGGAATTTTGCATATTTACAAAATGAGAGCTAGTGACCTACATAATGTGCTTTAACCATAACAGTACCTTCATCGGTACCAATCCCCCTGTCTAAGATGTTTTTTGTATTTATTGACACAATATATGACATCATATGTGTTTATATCTATTTCCAATCTCTCTCTCTCTTTTTTTTTTTTTTATCTTCTTTTATATTTTATATGCATTTCAAAATACATAAAAATCAAATTATTGCTGCCACGAGTCACTGAGATTAAGTCTTTGTCACTTCGATTCATCCAAGAAAAAAAGGTAACAAAAAAAAAATATTCGACGTCAAAATTTTGATGTAAAAAAGATAATTTCTTTGAAATTAAAAGCACCGTAATTTCGGAGGCGAAAGGAACCTATCAACTCCTTGTCATTGTAGTGCTTTATTTAATCAAACAAGTTCCTTCAGAAGGAATAGAACATAAATTCTATGTGGGCGAAGAATCCCTGGTCACTGGATGCTAAACAGATCATTCTAAAAGAAAAATAACAAACAACATATTTCTCAAGGGAATGCAAACAAAGAGATGATGATAAAGGATATAGTTAATTACATACTATTACTAAAATATTATACCAGAATTTGATGTTGCTGGAATATTAAAACATTGTTGACTTCGCTATTAATATTATTTGTACACTACAGAAAGACGGTACTATGTCCGTCTGTCCGCTCTTTCTACTGCGCCAACACATGTGTTTATTTTATTATGTTTGTTTGTATAATTTTAATTAAAATTTTAAAATATTATGGAAATTATTGATATATTGATTTATAAACAAAATATTGTCAAGACATATAACAAAATTATTTTTGAACTCAACATATTTTAGTTTGTCTGCATATAAAATTAAGGTAAAATAATGATCATTTATTGTTTATTCTAATAGTAATTAGAAACATAAATGTGTGAGTTTTGTAAAAGAAACATCATAAAAAATGTATAAATGACATGTTATGTAAAAGAAACATTGCGATTGCGATAAAAGAATATCTTTAAAAACTACATTTTTCATAAAGTTTTCATCTTCTCATTCTATTTTCCCTTCTTTAATGAGAACTTTTGTTGAATTTTGAGAAAATCCTCTTGATAAAGCTATATATAATTGAACATGACCGAAACATGTCATGGAAGATAGATTCCGACATCGGGAATGGTCTGCCCTTGTGACTTATTTATGGTAATAGCAAAACTTAGTTTAACGGGAAACTATTTTCTACTAAGCACAAAGGGAAGTCATGAACTCACATTTGTTTTTAATTTAATTCTGGGCAAGAATGCTCATTTTCTAGCATTGCTTCCTGTTAAGATTTCCACATCCAACATATTCTTAAATAAACCACGACATAACAACCGTGTTCCATTACACAGGCCATATCTATGGTATATGTTTCGCAACAACATCAAAGGTGCACCTTTTTTTACCTTTAAAATATGTGGTGGGATAATTCCTTGAGCAGTTGAGTTTAGGAATTCATGTTGATATAAGTTATGAGAATCCTCTTCAATCTCGTTAAATGACAACAAATTATGTTACTCTCCTGAAAACTAATTGATAATTATGTTATTCAATTTTTGAACATCGTCATTTGTAGGTGTAATTATGAATCTTTCGACCATATATATGAATTATGATATTACTTCTCGTCTATGAATCACATACACTCCTCATATTAGATGTGTCTGAACACGCATTGCATCCGCATCCACAAATATGATTACCTTAAATTATGTGATTTTCTCAAATTATCAATGTTATAGGCGTATCAGTATCTTTGTTGTATATGGTGTCGGTGTTCGTATCCATACTTCTTAGCGGTCCCTCTTTTTATGACCTCTTAGATGGTGGTTTGAATGTAACCAAAAACAAAAGATGGTGGTTTGAAGTTTCTAGTGTTTCTGTTTTTAGTTGTTGGGAACATGAGTGTGAATATCGTTTAACAATTTTGAATTGTTTAAATGGTTTTAACACTTTGATTTCACTGTATTTTGTTGGATATTGGATGGGGGCCATGGGAGCAGTTTATCAATTGTATACATGCAGAATGTTTAGAATAACAAAGAAAAATCAATGTTTTTATTCCTTTAAACGACAGTGGAAGGAGCTTAACGATAGATGATGTTACTGCTTATTTTCCCTTTATTTAATAATTAAAAAAAAAACCATGATTCTCTTTATATAAAAAAAGGTCACACTATCATAGTTTGTATAAGCAATTATAAACCGGCAAAGTCAAACAATTCTTAAAATTAATCGTAAACAATTTGAATCATAATCGCTTATAAATTAGCAAAGTCAAATATATAATCCATAAAATTAATTGACTTTGATTAGTTGTAATATGAAAGAAAGAAAAAAAAAACTAAACAGGTTAATTCTGAATTCTAAATTCTAATGCAGAGGGTTGAGAGAGGTTGAGAAAAACAAAACAATGCGGGAACAAACTATTAACCGTGAAAACCCTACTTATTAATATTTAATATAGTGCTAACAAATCTTTTTCTAAAATATTTTGAGTCATAATGTTTTTTTAGAGGATTTAAAGTCCAATCTTTAATATTATTTTTTGCTCATGTTTGTTACTAATTTTTTTTTTAGAGAATTTAAAATTCAATCTTTAACAATATATTTTGCTCTAGTTTGTTATTAATCTTTCTATCATAATATTTAAAGTACAATCTTTAATATCGGTGTTTGCTCACGTTTGTTACTAATTTTTTTTAGAGTATTTAAAGTCTAATCTTTAACATTATTATTTTTTGCTCATGTTTATTACTAATCTTTTTTTTAAAGAATTTAAAGTCTAATCTTTAACATTATTTTTTGCTCACGTTTGTTGCTAATCTTTTTTTAGAGGATTTAAAGTCCAATCTTGAACATTATTTTTTGCTCATGTTTGTTACTAATCTTTTTTTAGAGGAAATAAAGTTCAATTTTTACCATTAATTTTTGCTCACGTTTGTTACAATTGATCAAAAGTTAAGGAAGAGTAACTTATATTAATAAAATAATAAAATAATACGGAAATACTGTTTTTGTGAGTAATAAAATAATATGAAAATACTGTTTTTTGTGAAAGGGATATGAAAATACTTGGCAATCTTTGTCGGTTGTATTGAGGGGAACAACACAGATGCACAACATAAAATCGGCTAATAAAAAAGTAACATGAGTTTTTGTTTTTTGCTAGTTTTATATGAGTTTGATATGTGGTTAACAGAGGTAAAAGAGAGTTAACGGAGATGATTAGTGACATGGATTAGTAATTCACTTGTTATTTTACAATTGGCTATCAGTAAGAACAGTTTATAAGAAATTGTGCGTAAGTTTTCTTCTTAAATTAAATTTATTCTTATCTATTTGTTACATGCGTTATTTGTATTTAAAATTAAAATAAAAAATTAAGGGTATTTCTGAAAAGAAAAATTCAATCCAAAAGTGTGTTGAAATGAGTAGTTTTCTTTATATAGTATAGATATAACACTACATGCCTATGTAGCACAACTTTAGGGGGTGTTCAAAGGTTTGAAGTTGCCTAGAGTGCGCAGTTTTTATAAAGTGGAGCTCTACAATGATTTTTTGTAGTAGCTTCGACACTTGTTTTTGGAGAAGAGGAATTGTGGATGCTTGGAGCTTATCGCAAAATATTAGGAGATTGATCGAGTTGGAGTGAGAGATCAAGATTCAGCATTCGTATTGTGAAGTAAACAAAATATGTTGATGAATATGGCATATCATGTGATGGATGTTTTTCTTTGATGTTATATGAGTATCGTTCTGCTCAAATTAATTTGTTATTTTTAGCTACCTCTTTGGTATTTCGACTCCGCATTGTGTTTAGCGGTAGTTTTTCCTTTTTTTTTTTTTTGGGGCTAAGGCCCTCTTGTTATATATATAAAAAAAGACACTCCATGCCTAGTGTTTATTAATTTAATCTTCTCTCGTTGTCTATTTTATAAATTACTTATGTTTTTTTTTATCTTCTTATCAACATATGGTTTGTCAGAATGATAAACAATCAACACATATGTCCGACTCTTGTATGTGAAAAAAATTGATTCTGAGAAAAAAAATCTATCTTGTGAACTCAATAATTTTTTTTGTTTATCAAAAATTAATCATTACTAAATAACTGTGATTACCTCACACCTATAATAATTTAGTCAGAAAAATATATATTGTGTTTACTTATTATTAATTAATTATTAGATGATGTTATAAGATTATTATGATAATGGCGGAGATACCTGACGATGACCTCCCTCCAGCTTTTGGAATGGCATCTTGAAGGTATATGTCACCACCTTGTAAAGTACAATATCAAAATAAATTGGTTCCATGCATCCAAAATTTGTCTAGAAAATTCAATTCTTTCCAATTCAGGAATGTTGTCATCCTTTTCATCCTATTAGTTAGCACTGCCTAATCTACAAAACTGTGGTCCTATATATTTATCATTTTCATTTAATTTAAGTAGACACATAACTAACTTGTTAATTAAGCTTTACATTAATCTAGGTAATATTTTTACATCATAAAAAAAAGTCCAATCATGTTGACGATTTTATATGATGCAGACATGCAATGCAGTTTATAGCATTCATGCGTTCTTAAATTAATATGAGTTCAACATGTAATAGCTCAAAATTATATGGTATCAAATGAAAAAAATATTCCAAGCTAATGATTAGACAAGAAGACAAGATGGGAAAAACTCATGGTACCAACGCACCAATATCTAATAATTATATTGGAGAAATGTCTTTGCCATATTTCTTAATTTTTTTTGGGTAGATAAACTCACATATATAAGTTGAGGTACCATAGTTCGAACTCTGGTCATAGCATCCGATCTACAATTTCGACATTTTATCAGTTGAACTAGGACTTATGAATTTTTAATTATTTTACTGTGTTAGAAAAAAGGTTTATGGGCGATCCTATTGATGGCGGTCCATGGTTTTATTTTTTTTGCAAATTTTCTTGTCCACATGTGTCGCTCTTTCATAAGATATAGATATTTATATTTAACGAAGTCTTTAAAAAGGATTATAACAAATTTCCACGATAGTGCACACGTAATATTGATGACAAAATTTCGTCATTAACTTATACTACTTTAACAAATAATTTGACATAATAAACTTTTTTTATGAGCAATTGACATATTAAACCTATCAACAAAACAATTGGCTGATTCACAAAAGGGTAGCATAATGTTATTTTCACTTAACAATAATTCTCACGTAACTCAACTCCTTCAACCTATTTGGGGTTGATTTAGCGGTTGATTTGAGACATTGGAATATGCTCTTCTTAAGGTATCAGATTCAATTTTCATTGACGTCAATTTCGGTGGGTTAAGTCTGTATTGTTTTTAAATGAGGCTCCACAAATAAACGGTGAGATTTGACCTTTTGAATTAATCAGCTTTTAGGTGGATACCGAGTTTAAAAAAAACCTCACATGTAACACCTTGTGTGCTGACTCAAAGTAAACATTGTTGCATAATTATTTTTTAACATTTTAGGTTTACATCACATGAATACTTTTTAGTGGTAGATTCTGATTTCATCCCTCGTGAAAAATTAATCTCTTAGAAAGAGACCTTGTTTAGCTTTTTAGAAGTTTCTAAGCAAGCAACTAGATATATATTAGCAACCAATTGTAGATTCTTTGAAAGTGGTTAGATATCAAAATCTGCAAACTTTAGATGCAATTTTTCTATGGTTCTAATTTCCTTTATGATAATTACCTACACACCCAAGATACTTAAATTCTAATAGAAATTGAAATTTGACACACTCAAGTGATTGAATTGGGACTCCCAAAGGAGTTTGAGAAAGAGTTTCAGGTAATATAACATACTAACAATGAACATTATATCTATAAAAAAAACAAACTATGCAACATTTAAAGGATACATGGAGTTTCATTATGATGTTTCTATGCTTTGATGGTTGAAACATATCATATATGAGGGTATGAGAGCTTCCATCCCTTTGAGCGATCATCTTGCATAAACGGAGACAGTGTCAGTGATATACTACTAATATAGTTCAATAAAAGTAGTGTTTGAGTAAACAACCTAATCGACTACTTATCCTTTACGGTAAGTGCTTATTCGTAAACTACTTCTATGAGTGTATCGTGATACTAATATAAGTACTTCAGTTTTTCCATAAGATAAGCTCAAAAGTTCTAAATACGCTCTTTGAAAAGCTTTCAAATCTGAAAAACAAATCCTTGAAGAGGTGAAAGCGACTTAAATTCTGTAAACTGAACCTAAAAATTGCAACAGTCATTTTCTTACGTTTGGGTTAAATAGGAAATTAAATGATGCTAACAGATCTGTATAAAAGCATTAGGAATTGTCCCGGTGGTTTGCTTTAGGCCGAGAAGGCCTCGAACACCGTCATAGATTAATACCTGTATAAAAGCAGGACAACACAATAATCAAGAACTATCTTAACTCTTCGGTGAAATAAGCTAGCCAAAGATGTGTATGGTTGAACTGGGTGTTTTGAAAAAGTGATTGCAAGAAATCCATTTGTTTGTTCCTTCGTTTCTATGTAAAATCTCTAATAGATCTTTACACCTATAATGCCATGTAAGTGTTACTATGGAAGCATTATGTAAAATACTGAACGGTGTTTCTTTCATGTTAAAACTCTTTGGATGCACAAATACAGTGCAGGAACAAATAACTCTCCAAATGGTTATTTGCCTCTCTGATACCCTCTTCAACATTTGCAACTCCTGGAAGAACTTCCCCAAGGCTTTCTGCGTCCGACATGTAAAAGAACGAATGGTACATCCTTACTCCCTATGTATCGATGAAGTAAGACAAAGTAAAGCCAATCGAGACAGTAAAACTAATTATTGATGAAACAAAACATCACCTTAACTTCAAACACCAAAGACTTATTTAAGAGAATCTGATTTCCTAACTCAGTCCTAGAAACCAAACTAAAAAAAGAAAATCAAAACATGAAAAAATGAGTGAGAGGTAAAATGGGAAACATATAGCTCATAATAAACCAACAGTCAACTACTAAGCGATAATAAAAATTCAATTAAGTCGATATAGAGCCGATAACATGGCTCAGATGACTATATGACATAATATCATTTGTTACATATTGATGGATTCACTTATGCAGCTTATTTTGATAAAATTCAAAATATAAATATTTCACATAATTTGGCTTCCTAGACGAGGGCATGTGGGGTAATGGAGAATCAAAACTCTAACATCATCAAAGTCAAGTCGAAAAGACTTCAGCACCTTCCATTGAGCTACAAACCCAATGAAATTTTGTTCTTGATATTAAAGATTTCAAACTTTTAACAAGTGAGCTGTTTGTTCAGTTAGTTCTGAGTTTGCTTTTAATTCATTATAGAATGTTACTTTTATATTTCTTTTACATTAAGAAGACTCATAATTGATTCATACCCACCCACATGCAAGATTGAACAAAAAAAATTATACTAACATCATATGACAGTATGATCTATTGTGTTATCCTAAAATTTAAATTAGCACACCATTTTGTAGTAAAGGAAATCAAGAATACTAACATAGGACAATTATTTTTAGGCCGTCTGCAGGCAACAACATCATAGGACATAGTCGCAGGTACCGATCTGTCTTCATCCTCGCTGCATGCACCTCAACTCTCATCTGCTTCGGTCACAGATCCATCTGTGCAGTTGCAGTTGCTTACTTCGGTTCTCTTCCAACTGTTTCGTCTCCATTGACGGAACCACTAACTACTGAAGATAGCATGAGACGTAAGAGTTGGAATCAAACTGAGTAAGCAACTGCTACTACAATAGATGGGTCGGTGACTGGAGCCAGAGCAGATGATGCAAGAGGTGCATGCGGCGAGAATAAAGATGGGGAGAACCGTTCATGGCTTGCTTCACAATAAATATTGATCTTGTCAAGATAGATTCTGAAGAATTCATGGAAGACGTTGAGGATGATGTTGAAGAGGAAGGAAGCTTGCACTTGTCATCAAAGGAAAAGAGTGAAGATCAAGTGGTAGAACACAATGCATATATATAGCACGATATAAACGCAAGAAATCACGAAAATCAAGCGGTGGAACACAATGCATGAGAGAGTTAAGAGAAATGGTCAGTTTACATTTGAGAGGATCAAGGAACGATCATGAGAGAATAAAGTGCCTGTGAGAGAGGATCAAGGAACGATCAATATGGTTCAAATATTTGAATGTCTCTCTTGCACTTAATCAATATGGTTCTATTGAAAAAAATGTGTATTTGCATCAGCCCAAATCACGTACCCATATATTGGTATCTTCACTGCTACAAATCACTAAAAATGTCAGTTTTACCCTTTTTATCATTTAATTTTTTACACCTCCATTTTTCACTCCCACTTTCAACATTTCCGGGTTCAAAAACTTTAACACCCCCACATGACATTTTCGGTTTGTTAAAAAATTTCCGATTTGTTAAATATCCAGTAAAACTTTAACTAACAATTCTGGTGTGCAATTTAATTTCAGAAAATTAAATTATGAGACTGTTTTTAACAAAAAATCTAGGCAAAATTAAAGGAAGGAGCTTTCAATATTGGTACGTGCTTGAAAAAGTCAGTCACAAACCATGAGAAAAATGCATTGTATTAGGCAAAAAAAAAAAGAGGAAAGTAAGACTTAGACTAAGGCATAGCAGCCTGTGGTCAAAGCCATACGTGCGTTTCCCCCTATAAAAGTGCACTCAATTTTATGGATAGTTTGATTTCCGATCGAGACATGCGACGCTTAGACTTATTCCATCATCTATAGCTACAATACAATGTATTTAAAAGTCACGATATAACAGATCATTTATCATTTATGAGGTACAAGAGCTGGTTGTTACTTGTTAGATAAGTATCAGTAAAAAATAGAGATAGAAAAACAAATACTGCACATAATCAAAATTCCATCACAAGCAAAAAGGAAAAATGGTATTCAATTACGTATTTGCATTGCAGTTGTTATGGTCTGACTAGCAGAACTAGTGTTTCCATCCCTTGGAGTGACCATCTTGCATGTATGGCTCTAAAAACCCAATGAACTGAAAAACAAATTCGTAGGGTTAAAACCTTAGAGAATACGTATCAATATTGCGAGTTGATAATATAGAACTTTTCCGTCCACACACCTTACTTCCATCTTCTGTCCAACGTGCACCATATCCATCAGCAACCCTTATTTCAAAGACAACTCCATGTGGTGCGACAGTGTGTATATTCATCCAACAACAATGTGCTATTAAGTTGTTAATAACATCGACTGCTAGCCTGTTTTTATTAGAATCTAGAAAGAACATCGAAAAACACAGGGTGAGTAAAAAAAATAAACAATGTGATCAACTTATTAGAGAGGGAGAGACAGTGCCGATGATACATTATTCATATACTGGCTGATGCAAACATTTCACCTAACATATTAAACCCAAACTAAAAACATCTTTGACAAAGAAGTGTTTGATTAAATAACCTAATTAAGTACTTATTCTTAACTAAGCGCCTATTTATATGTTGAATAATGCTACATACATAAAATATAGCGAATCCATTGCGCATGAATGCGATTGGCCAGCTAGAACCACTACCATCCTGTTATCTACAGAATTGGAAATTTAATGACATCAGCAGATTTGCAAACACGCTTCGTGATGAGTTTGTGATATGTATCTTCGCTACAAATAGCACTGCTGTTATATGTTACTTCTATAAGTGTATTCAAATGCTAATATGTACTTTTTTTGATTAGATAAGGTCAAACAATTCTAAATAAGCTCTTTCAAAAGTTCTCAAAATCTTCTATGTGGAAAACAAGCCGATAGAAGAAAAAATAAGATAACCAAGGTAGAATTGAAAAGCAATTACCAAAGATGTATCTAAAAGATTCACTTTCAAAAAAGAATACTCACCATTACCAACAAGAGAACCCCAATAACCACTGCTACTTCTACATGCATGCTTGGCCAATGCTCGAGCTCCATTAGTCAAGGCATTTTCCTGAATATTGATCATAAAGTGTACATTTATCATTTATCATTAAGTATCGATAAACTTTCTTAGAGTCTCAATTCAATGTGGAATGATACTAGTTCCTAAGGTTCTTCATAAATATAACAGAAATAAATCCAACAAAAAAAGAAAGAGGTAAAAGCGACTAAAAGTCTACAACATTAACCCCATAAAAACAGACATTTTCTTACACTTAGATTGCATGGGATATTAAATGAGGCTAACAGAGTCGATCTTGGCGGTGGAAGTGCATTAGGAACTGTCCCAGTGGTATGCATTAGACCGAGAAGACCTTGAACACCCTCATAGCTCAATCCCTAGATAAAAGCAGGACAGCACAATAATGAAGAATTATCTTAACTCTGCAGTGAAGTTCTATATGAGAATACTCGAGCATTATTTCATACGAAGTCAAATGAAACAAGACATGTATCACGTGTGTAAGTAAATAGACATTCTGCATATCGCAAACACATCGCGAACACCAATGTATAATTATTAAGCTATCCTCTTTAGCAAAATCTGGTTTTTAAATTCTCTTTAACAAAAACCAATGTATAATTATTAAGCTGATTATTTTCTTTTCTGCATGTTTAAATACATATCATAATCAACAATTAGGAAGATACAAAAATTTGCAAATCAAAGAAAAAAATCACATTCACAACCAATCATTTTTAAATCCAACAACTAGTCAATTATGTTTCACAGAAAAGTGAACCCACGGAAAATAAGCTAGCCAAAGAAGTGTATGGTTGAACCGGGAGTTTTGAAACAGTGATTGCAAGAACGCCATTTGTCTGTTCCATCTCTTGTGTGTAAAACCTCCGATAGATCTTTACACCTATAATGTCATGCAAGTGTTACTACGGAAGCATCATGTAATATCTAGAATTGACTCGGACATGGACTGAATGACGGTTCTTTCATATTAAAACCCTTTGAAAGCAATAATACAATGTCGGAACAAATAACGATTCATAGCAGGTATGTAGTTCATCTAGGTTATACATGCTATTCCATATCTCTTATTAATAAACATGACATTCGGTACCTTCTTCAACACTTTCAATTCCTGGAAGAACTTCTCCAAGACTTTCTGTCTTCAACATGTCAAAGAATGAAGGATACCACCTTACTCCCTATACACTGATGAAGTAAGAGACAGATCAAAGCTATTATAGACAGTAAAACCAAATATCGATGAAACAAAGCATCACCTGAACTTCAAACATCAAAGACTTATTTAAGAGAATCCGATTTCCTAATTCAATCCTAAAAACCAAATTAAAAAAGAAAATCAAAACAGGAAAAGTAAATGAGAGAAGTAAAACAACCAACATATATCTCATAGCAAACCAATTGTCATCTATTAAGAGATAATAAAATCCAATCAAGTCCAAAACATGAATTCTCTTATGCACTGTGCAGCTTACTTTATAAATTCAAAACATGAACATATAAATATCTCACATGATTTGGCTTCCTAGAAAGGTTTACATGTGGCCTAACGAATATTCAAAACTCTTATAACATCAAAATCAAGTTTAAAAAATTTGAGCACCTGCCATAGAGCTACAAGCCCATGAAAATTTTGTTGTTGACATTAAAGGTTTAACACTTATAACAGGTAACTCAGCTGTTTGTTAAGTTGGTTCAGAGTGTTTTTATGATTTTCTTTTACGTGAAGAGGACTCAGAATCGATTCATACACGCACACAATATTGAATTTGGCGGTCTACTACTAACTCCACGTTGATTGAACAAAAAAATTATGCTACACAAGACAATATGATCTATGTCGCTATCTTAAAATTAAAATTAGTATACCTTTATATACTGAAGGAAATCAAGAATAGTAAAATAGTTATAAATGTCTAGACATATATTTGAAATAAAAATAAATAAATAAATTAAACCTGGTGTATTTGCCAGTGGCACACCTCCCCTCAATTGTTTTCAGGCCATCTGCAGGCAATAACATCATAAGACATTGTAGAATCAAATTATAGTTAAAAGGACATTTTCACAGCGAAAGACGTTATTATCATTTTTTACAAGCATGCAATTATTTATTCAGTCTCTCTCTTTTAGGGACAGTAGAATAGAAAAATATTCAACCCAACAATACTACTTATGCAAATACACATACTTCTGAGCAATGATCATACTCAGAGGGACTGTGGAGTGATGAATAGTATACCTTTTAGCTGTGTAAAAAAAGGTTCTTGAACATGTAGTTCAAAGGAAACACTCTTCAAAATCTGTTGAAATAAAAAAAAAGAAAAATTAATATATTACATTAAAACCAGCCTAGGTCCTGTTTGGATAAACATCTTAATTTGCAGCTTATAGAATAGGTGTTTATCATGATAAGTGCTTATCTATAAGTTATTTCTATAACAAAACATAAAATAAAGTTAAATTTTTTGGCATAAGCTATCTTGAAGAGCTTATGAAAATAAACTGAAAACAGCTTATGAGCATGTCATAGGTTATTTTCATAAGTTATCCCAAAGAGTCTCACAAATGCTTATGTCAGTAGCTAAATGGAAATAAGTCAATCCACATGGATACTTAGTAGCAAACAAATGAAGCAGCTGACAAAACATTATACATTCACAATTTCAGAACCCTTATCCACAATCAACTTGTGCCATTGATTGTGTTTCTGGTGCATAGAAGGCTTTTCAAATTCATTGATCATCATCATCATGATGTCTAAATTGAAGCCTGTACCACAAAATGATTCAGAATCCATACACCTTAACAGAGCTGAAGCAAGTCGCTTGGACAAAGGATATGGTGGGACTCCTTCAAAAGAATCTGCAAAATAGAATAATATTTTATGGAATAAATTGATCATTTATTCAACAATGATGCTTATATATTGTAGTTTTGAATGAAAAATAGTACCATGTGAGTGTGGAGAAGAGGATGGATGATGTTTGAGGAGAGTGGAGCAGAATTGGGTTGAGAGATTGAGAAGGTGAGATTGAGAATTGAGAGTGAAGCTGAGAAGCTCTTCTAAACAGTCACTCAGCTTCACCAATGGAGAAGAACATCCATTATTCTTTTCCATTTCCACTCAACTTAATTCTTGCAACTCACAACCCTAATCCGTTAAACTCTTCGACATTCAATTGCTCACAAACTTTTAAATTCTTCTCATCTTAATTTTATCAAAATATACAAGAATCTATGATGAGCTTTAACAATAAAATCAAAATAAAAATTGAAGTTAAAAAAAAAATATATATATATATATATATATATATATATATATATATATATATATATTAAAATGCGTTCATTCAACTTTTTAAAAATTGTCCGTATTGTGTTTTTCAATGTAAAATTACTTTTTTTTAAGTTGTTTAACGTGTACCCTATGAGCATCTCTATTGGTAGGTCCTTACTTAACAAGGACCACTCTGGTTAAGAACCCTAAGAAAAAATGAGTCCCCGTTAACTATATAAAATGTGTACTATTGGGTCCCACTTGTGATAGTCACCAAAATTAATAGTTATTTTAAATATTAATTTATCTATTTGTCATCATTTTAAATAAAATGTAATTCATGCAAATTATTATTATTATTTTTTAACAAGGAATGTAAAATTTGCAATGTTAATTTTTCCATTTCCAAATTATTAGCAAAATGTGGTAGAAATTTAAGTTTACACGAATAAATAAATATTTTATAATTTAATTTATTTTAAGGATTATAGTTAAATATTATGAAGTAATTTATAATTTAATAAATAAATTATTTTTGTTTAATCATGTAAAGTTAATGGAGCCTATTTAAGTATTTTTCATAGGAGTCCTTATTAGTGTACTTCTATTGGAGTCATTGAGTCCTTAATATGTATTTTTATTAAAATATTATAAATAAGTGATGTGTAACGTGAGATCTACTTAAAAAATTTCTATTAAGGAACTATCATTGTGGATGCTCTAAGGGCACAAGTACATCACCCAGTAAAAAACTTGATAATCTTTTAAATGCATGGCTTCATTGTGGCTTCATCAAAAACGAGAGTGTTTACTCGATCTACAACACATCATTTAAAGTAGTCCACGACAAGAGTTATTTGGCCCCATACGACGGTCCTGTGCTTTGCCATAATCCAAACATGCGAAGACTAAAGAAAGGTCGACCCAATAGTACTCGCATAAGGACTGAAATGGACGAGGAGGTGGTAGAGAGGACTCCGACACCGAGACAGTGTGGGTTGTGTCGGCATATCGGTCATATTAGGAGAAATTGTCCGAGTATAAATAACCGGTAGTTAATAATGTTATGTATTATGTGTTCAAATAAATTAATATTTATTATCATTATCATTAATATTTATTTAGTTATTTATATTTATTTATTATTATTTGTGTTTTAAATAAATATAGGTTGTCCCAAAAAAATAAAAAAACGAAAAAAAAAATTAAATTCATTCCCGCCATTTCAAATGGCGGTATTGAAAAAAAAAATTCAAAAAAAAAAAAAAAACAAAACCTGCTGTGGCCTGTCACACTCTGACATGTTTCAAATGGCGGTAATGAGGAAAACGACAAAAAAATAAAATTGAAAGTGGGTCATTTTGAAAAATAATTCTCATAGGGGTCAAAAGTGGAATTTTTTTGAAAAAGAGGGTCGGCAAAAAAAATTTCAAGATTAGTGTTCTTCGTCAATCTAACGGCAACACATGTCATTTTTTGTTATATAAAAAAATCAGTCTTTTTTAATGTCTCCTACCGTAGGAGACCTATTCAAGTTTCCTACCAAAAACGGCGCCCTATTTTTCCTATGACATACGCTTCTATAGACAAAAGCTTTGTATTTTTTTTTTCCCTTCTGCTTCTGATGTATTCCTTCGCTGCCATTGCCTCCATTAACAGGACAAAAAGTACGAATATGTTTGCACCCATTTCAAACACCGTTAGCATAAAACACCACATGCAATATGCATAGCAAATGAAGCCATGCATTTAATGCACCGTACACACTTTGGCAATTGCTTGTTGCAATTGTCTTTGGCCGGAAACATCACCCACATTATCAAAAAGTTGGAGCTTTTGAGGCAACTACAATCGGTTCTTGCGTTCATTGGTCTGACATGATGAAATCTTTATGGTCACTTTGGTCCCTGAATGTGTAATGAATAGTCATAATAGTCCATCAATGCATCAAAATTTCAAATTAGTCATTCATTATGCATTTCGTTAGTTAAAATAGTCCCTGATGTTGAAATGTGTCATTAGTGTTGTCATATTAGTCCTTCAATATACTTACTTATTGTCATATCGGTCCTTATAAGTACTTACTTATTGTCATTTTAGTCCTTATATAAAAAGAGTTCATGTGAGCATTGAAAGATTATTTTAGCGTTGTGGACTATTTTGACTAAGAGAGTGTATAGTTAAGGACTATTTTTGAATTTTCACATTGAAGGACTATTGTGACTAATCATTGCACATTCAAGGACCAAAGTGATTATTACACCGATCTTTTATCTAATGCCTTTTGTTGTCGTTATAAATTGTTTTTGTTTTAAAACAATTTTTTAAAAAAAAAAAACTAAAATGGAACATACCTGAATATTTCCACAAGAAGTGCAAAAAAAACCCAAGAGTATCAAATTACATTCAAAAAACAACGGGTAACAAACATAAAAGGGCCAAAAAACAAAGTCATCCCATTTAAGATAAATACCCAAACAAAGTAAAAGATTCAACCACCACAAATGGTAAGATAAAACAATGTTAGGATGGTTCGTTTTCAGCCACTAGTATGATTGAAGTTTTTGTTAGCGCAACAACTATAACTTGAATAACAAGTTATGATTTAGGGTTTTGAGTTTTTTATTGGTTTTAGAGAGAATTGAAGAACGAAAGTAGATTGAGAAAGTAGCTACTTTGCATTATTGAGATATGATAAATGTACAAGTGCATTAGCTTATATACAGTTACATGTTAGGTTGCTTGATATACAAGCTAAGTAACAAACCTAATAAATATAAGCTATATTTAAAAAAATCTGTAATTAATCCATAACAAACTAAACTCTAATGTGATTAACCAATTAAGTATGATTACATCACTTGATTAACTTGAATTAACAAACAAATTAATAGGTTTAATTTCATCGTGTAATTGATGAAACGAGACCTCCATCAATTAAAATTCAACTTTGCCTCAAATTATCGAGTAATTGATGTTTTAGGCTATCAAATTATAGACAATCAATTAAAATTCATTCCTTATCAACAACCAATTAGATTAGCCTCAACAACCATTGAACAAATTGAATCAACAACCATTGAACCAACATATTAGTATATAAAAACATTCAATATCGTGATTCAATCCAACATTTCATAAATCTGAATTTTAAATTTTCATAAAATATTCAATCGCATTGCTACTCTT
The DNA here is from genome assembly GCA_946800305.1 of Medicago arabica. NCBI lineage: Eukaryota > Viridiplantae > Streptophyta > Magnoliopsida > Fabales > Fabaceae > Medicago > Medicago arabica. The sequence goes on from OX326971.1 coordinate 54,531,179, forward strand.
TTAAGAAAAAAAGAACTTAAAGCTCATCTAAAATTCCAACTTTCGTATTCAAATGTACCATAAAAAATTGAAAAACAAAAATGTGACTACTAACCTGCCATAAACTATTTAGGCTTATTTAATCACTCAATCCCTTAACTTAATTGATTGTTTCAATTTGATCATTTAACTATAATTTGTACCAATTTGGTCTCCTATGTTTTGTTTCGTTACTAGTTTTAGTCCTTTCTGTTAGTTTCTCTCAAAAAAACGTTAACAAAAAGAACTAAAACTAGTAACAGAGCAAAACATAGGGGACCAAATTGGTATATAAGTTAATGTTTTTTGAGAGAAACTAATAGAAAAGACTAAATCTAATAACGGAGCAAAATAGAAGGGATCAAATTAGTACAAATTTTAGTTAGGGGATCAAATTGAGACAATCAATTAAGTTAATAGACCGGATGATTGAATAAGTCAACTATTTAAAGTCAAGACATTCGCTTCATTCGACCGACGATTTTCTTGCCGACCTCCCTTCCTCGTACGTCCCCTTCCGTTTTCTTTTCTTTCACCGGCTGACGAAAGCAGCTGTAATAGATTACAATGGTGAGTTGAGAATTAAGAGTTTAATCAATAAAATGAAAATCTTTAAGATTATTGTAAAATATGGCCATAATTCTATATGAATCTTCGGACAATTATAAACACGATGTTGATAGTGTAGTGGTACATCTTATAATAAGCTACCAAGAACCAAAAAAATGTTAAGGTGGCTAATTTAAGACACAATGATCACGTTGTATTTAAGGGTCTATTATATATAACTCACAATAATAATTTGTGTAGAAGAGGATGACAAACAAGAATTTTTGTGAAAATAGTGTAAAACTACTGAAATAAATAGACACATATATGACTATTTCTCTCAAAAAAATGACTATTCCTTGCTAAAGAAAAAGAAGATACATGAGTATTTCAAGATGAGAAAAATAAGGGATGTACACTGGCCATGAGTTTTAAAGTTGAACAACGGTTAAAAAAATAAGGTATTAAGTTATATATGTATTGGATTAAACTTATTTTGAGCTTATGTAAAATAGTTTGTTAAAATAAATAAGGTTTCACCTTAATTTATAAGTTCTCACTAAGGGAAAATTATATCTTTTATAAATTATTTTTGGTTAAATACCACTTTTGGTCCTTTTAGTTTGATAAAATTCTCAAGTTAGTCCTTTAAGTTTCGAAAGTTTCAATTTGGTCTTTTTAGTTTGACAGAATTCCCAAATTAGTTCTGTAAGTTTCAAAAGTTTCAAATATGTCATTTTAGTTTGACAGAACTTCCAAGTTAGTCCTTTAAGTTTCAAACTAAAAGGACCTATTTGGGTTCCAAGTAAGATCTTTAAAGGACTAACTTGAGAATTTTGTCAAGCTAAAAGGACCTGTTTGAAACTTAAAGGACTAACTTAGGAATTCTTTTAAACTAAAATAATCTAATTGAAACTTTCGAAACTTAAAGGACTAACTTGAAAATTTTGTCAAACTAAAAGGACAAAAAGTGGTATTTGGCCATTATTTTTTCATAAACTACATTTATAAACTTATGAATAATACATAAAAGCTTATTAATTTCATAAGTCATTTTGCATAAGCTCAAAATAAGCCTAATCCAAATGGACCCTATATTAGCAAAATAAAAATAAAAATACATGTATAATTATAATTACTGACGTTCATATGGACACGAAGTTCCGTTTATCCGTTTTTTTTATTGCGGTAATTCACATAAATTACGAAAAGTAGATTTTAATTAAATTATATGTATAAATATTTTTCACTTACATATTTTAACAAACTATATTAATCTCTATAAAAAAGACTATATTAATCTTTCAATGTAATTAACCTTATATTTAAAACGTGTTAACCGTTTAAATTATTCTTAAAATTTATGTCAAAATTCAATTTACCTCTTCTAAGTTCATCCTCAAACTGAAAGAAAGGTTAAATAAAAATTATGAGGAAATTATATTACCAAATGCAAATATTATACACCCTTGGTGGCTTGGTCTATCATTTCACTTGTATGTGGCATCATTCATCATTGGCATGTTAGTGTAATATATATTAGGGTAAATTACACTTACTTGTCTATTTAAATAACATTAACGCCCCTTCTAGTATATAATATATGTACAAATGTTGCATCATGTCAGATTATGACAACAACAATCAAATCTTATTCCATTGAAGTATACCGAATTATCATTTAAAAGTAAGTAGTTTTACACAGGATTATTGGGAAGCTGCTTGCGCATCTTTGCCTTCCAATACCGGTTCCTATATTCCTATGAACTAAATATTGTATGATTGATTAATTGTTAATCAATTAAGTTGCTATCAAATCTCAATCTCTTTAGCTCCACTTGATTTCAAGGAATTTGGTACTTCACAACGAGGCTCCACAGAACCATCTGAAACATGATAACAATGTTCATGACTAGCCTTTATAGTCCAAAGCATAATCAACAAAACCATGATCACTCCAAGGAACACCATTCCTACCCATGCCATCTTAGCATATTTCTTCATAGGCTTGCAATGGTCAACAAGGACTTGAGAGAATGCATCTTCTACAATTTGGCATTCTAACAAATGTTCCATACTTGGATACACATTTAATAGGTCTTGAATTGAATTTGTGTAAGTTTCAACTTTTGCATATTCACTGTTTGTTATGAAATTTCCATTGTCACAACTCCCATCATTTGCATCCAAACAAGTAAAAGGCTTTAATACCTTAAAAAGGAAAGGTCACATTGTTAATATATCTTGGTCTTATAATTTAGGAAAAATAAAATCATGACCGTTTAACTTCAGTCCTTCTATCGTATACCTTTGGAATGTCACCTATTCGTATAGTATTATCTGGACAATTCTCCGGTTGGTAGGTATAATTTGGTGGTGCTGAGAAAGGATTGCAAACAAGAGCAAGGTTTGTATATGTTGTCTGCATTGATAAGTTTGCATTCACCTAGACAACCAAGCAAAAATCCAAAAAAGTTACTCCAACATGACATTAATAGGTCCAGTGTGTTGGACCCAAAAATAATAGTTTATGAACATTAATATAGAAGTCATTTGGAAAGAAGCTGATTTTTAGAGATTATGAAAAAATTACCTGATTAACAAGATCATAGATGCCAGCACTAAATTCAGATAGAACTGGTTTTGCTTTGAGCAATTCCTGACATGGAAGGATTGAGCTTAAGCTGTTGTTATAAGGATTTTCTTGAAAGTTGTCAAGAGCTGTGCAAGCATCACTAGAAAATCTACAATATATGAAGACATTTCAGTGATCCAACACAAGCCTCTACTTTATAAAAATATTACTGTGACATAAAAATATTACTATGTAATTCTGGTAATAAGAAAGGACTTTTGATTTACTTTTCTAAGAAGAAATATACTCCAAAGAATAGCCAGCATAATACTGTCAACAACCAGCAAAGTACAAGAAGCCTGTGAAAAAAGAATAGCAAAAGAATTAAAACAAATGTATAGATTTGCAACATATATACACATGCTTTCATAACATATGAAATTTTAGCATACTTACAGGTACAATGCCCTCCTTAACCGTAGTACACCAGAAACTGTTCAATGAACATTCCAACATTATATGAGAATCATGAATCAATCACTATGTGTATGGTCCAAAATCAAAACAGGATGTTAATACCTGACAAAACTGTTACAGCAAGCAAGTTCAAGCACATGATCGCTATAGTAGTTACGAACCTGCAATGAAATTTATTCCATTACTTCCATGCAATTTTTCATTCATTTTACTATCTAAACAGTAGTAGGAGAGTCAGTTGAGCAAATAGGCATTTTAGTATTTGAAATTGTAAAGGTCGGTCAATTTAGTCGCTGATATTTGCGAAATAGGAATTTAGTCCCTTAAGTTGAAAAATGTCAAACAATTTAGCCAATTTTTCAAATTTTGCCCCACAATTTTAGAGACTAAATTCCGATTTCACAAATTTGAGAAACTGAATTGACCGTCGAATTTTAATGACTAAAATGAGTTAGTGATTCTTACACTATTTTCAAGCCTTTATTGATGAGGTGCCTATTTTTCCGAGCTTGCATTTCAATATTTACAGATGCATCATCAAGTTTTTCAGCTGTAGAATCAAGATTTGAAGAAGCCTCAACATTGACATTGGCTTCCATCAAGTTACTCTCCATGCCTTTTAATGCTTCTGTTGTGTTGTGTATTGTTTCTGATGCCTGGTTTGCTGTTTTGATTATGATATCAACTGAAGCTTTAGCTTCTGAATGGAATCTTGCACTCCCTACAAGAACTAGTCCTGTTGCAACTCTACAAAAATCAACAATCATACATATACATTACTTGAGGAAAGCCATAAAAAAAAATTATGTGTCGATTTTACGCAATCTCTAATGATTAATCAAGTATAAGTACTTGTAAAAAGAAAAATTGTTCAAGGTTGAATGACTTACATGGCTATTAACATGAGAAATATGGCCAAAGGAATAAGTAAAGCATCACAACTCTTGTAATTACAAGGAAGCACCTTCTTCATTCTTTTTCCTCCATTTTTGTGATGATAAACTTTTATGATTAGCAAAATAACTCCATAAAAAATTCCACATAGAAGGCATAACATTCCAATTGCATAGCCATATACTCCAGTGAATATCAAAGACTACAAAAACATTAAAGACATGTTAACAATATCAATGATGTTTGAAGTTAGACTCAGAAAAGATGGAGAAAGAAAATTACACTCCAATAATTCTGGTTGGTGATGTCAAATCCTCCTCTGTACTTTTTGAAATTATCTAATGGATCCACTCTAATTGTATTATCCCTTTGTATAATCTGTTCTGACACATTATCTGAATCAAACATAAATATAGTACTTCTCATTTTCAGTACCAAAGACAATTGAAGATACAGATGAAAATTGAAATTTTCACTCATTATGAGAGAGGATACATTCATAACAAAACAATTTCTAACATGTAATAGTAACTAAACTTGGGTAGATACATGATTTGTGCATGATATACAATCCTTTTGACATATTCACTTTTGATCATCAGAAAACAAAATTATACTCATTAATTGGTTATGCTTTACTATTTTTTTTGTTGACATTTTTTTGTTATGCTTTACTTTAGCAAGGAAATCCTTAATCCTTCTCTTCCTTGCTTAATATAATTAATAGTTGATGTCAAATGTTTTAAAGGTTAATAAATTAATATCACGTCGCATACACATTAAGTTTCAATAGTTTTATCCTTTGAAATCAATATTTAAAGCTTACTCATTTGACCAATTTTATGATATTTGATACGGAAACTACTGTTTTTTAGCTCTCGCGTAAATAACAGATTCATAAATGTCACCTTTGTGATACCGACACTTCTAATTGAAGACTTGTCTGGTGTCCCACTCCAACACAACACCGACACTATTCATGTTAATTTCTCAAATTACTACTGGTGTGGTGTCAACATGTTGTATCCGGTATCCGTGTCTATCGGTGTTTCAATGCAGATAGATTGTAGAGACTATAAAGAAACCAAATAATTACCTGCAGCAGAATCACCAGGTGAGACAGCTTGTGCTTCAATTTGTGGTAGAATCAATGTTATAATCACTATAATAGATACCAAGCCTTTAGCTATACACATCTTTAACCTGCCAATTTAACTAGATGCAATCAAATTATGTATATGCATATGCATATGCATACTATAAGCTATATATGCAGAAGAAATAATCTTGAATCAACTTTATTAGAACAATATCTCATAGTATAAGTGAGTTACAAGGAAGGAACATTATAACATGTGGTAGTGCAGTTTTTTCAGAGTAACTTACATGATAAATTCAGAGATGAAAGGTACTTGAAATTCTCTCTATCCCAGCTGAACCATGTCACAATTTTAACTCTCACAAAGGGTGCAAAAAAGTATATGTAGCCATAATAAGATATAACACCTAATTAATTTTATAAGGTAGTCAAATGGTAAAGATCAAGAAGCCAAATACAATATCTCAACTGAAACACTTTCATATATAGTTTTTGTCTTCCTATGATAATCACTTTATGGGTTGGTTTGGTTCAACTCCATAAGATACATGTATTAAAAAAATTAAATTAAAGACAAATACTTATAAAGAAAATAAATAAATATGTGTCTACTTTTATTTTACTTTTTTTTGTTTTAATCAGTCCCCAACGTATTATTTTTATACTAAAATTAATGGTAACGAAATTAGAAAATAGTTTATTATATCAAAAATAGAGAATAATTTAATTTTGGTCACTAATTCTATTTTTGTTAATGATATATTAAGTGGGATCGTTAACATGTTCCATTTTTCTTTAAAAATAAAGTGTATCAATTACTTTTACTACTTTTCACACCGTTTCTTTTGCGCGTTGCAAAAATGTTATATCTACGTTCACATACATAGTCATCAATTGTGAGTATTGAAGCAACTTGCTACTTTCATTGGTAATAAAATAAGTGTTAGTTATCTAAAAAAGTGATAGCCTCCAAATGAAATAATATAAAGTTAGATTAAAACAACTTTACTGAATTTGAAGGCCAAGAAAAATACAAAAATAAAAGTAAAAATCGTGTCAAATACTCCACTAAACTTGTAAAAAAGGAGATGAATTTAATTTGAGTGTCAAAAATTTCAACCTAATCCACGTATGACCTCATAAACAACAACTCCATACATTCAAACACTGGACCTATCTTTTTCAAACTACCTCTCCAAAGTCAAAAAAGATGACAAGGCATGACTTTCTAGTCAAGGCAACAACATGGTGTTGCATTGCCATGGGTTTTAGATAAAAGGTGTTCTTCTTGTTATTACTATTTCTACTATTTGACTTCTCTAATTCTCATTATATCCTACTTGGTCTAATATGTAGGGTTTAGCAAGTTAATATAAACACATATTTTAAAAATGTGACAATAAAAAAAAGATTTTGCATAGGCGCCATCTTTAGCACCAAAAACATTGTTGAATATCATGATATTCAACAATGACCACATGATTATCCGTTAGATTAATTTCGTTAAAGGATGTAGGAACTAAATTAATGATATGATGAATCCAAATATTCAAACCAAACCAACTAAATTGGTTCGGTTTTTTCATGCTCGGATCTATAAACCAATCACACATGGTTTCTATTGGTTTGGATATCAGTTTTACATAATTTGGAATCGATCACCCAAAACTTCTACCAAACCATTATATTATGTTATTATTTATTTTATTTCACACTTTATTATTAGTAGTTATATTAGATAATATGATATATTCATGTATTTATATATATATATATATATATATATATATATATATATATATATTCTCATTTTAGCATGTGGTTTAATAGTATAGAGAATATGTAGTGTTTTGACTTTTGATAAAAGAAATTTTAACCTACTAAATCATTTTCACTGTGTAATGTGTTGAAATAAAATTGAAAAGATAATAAGGTAAATGTCTTGGCTGCGTTTCTGCATTAGTCAAAAAAAGGCCAACAACAATACTCAGCATGGGTTGCTGACATGCCCAGTATTTTTACGGGTAACTTTGTTGGAACTTAGAAAATATGGTATTATCATGTTGACCCAAAAAAAGATGATATATGGTTAGTAAAAAAATGTTGTTAGATTCCAACTTGTAAATATGTTTAAACTTCAATCATATCCGGAATTCAAAATTACAGGAAAGTATATAAAAATGGCCAATAGCAATTTTTGTTGTTTGCCGCTATGTGCTTATATCTTCTTGTTCTGATCAAATAGTCTAATGTCTATACTCGCGTACTATAAATGTAAGGAAATGAAAAATTCATGGTTCAAACTCCGTCTCATACGTACCAATGTTCATGGAACTTACCAACCAACCTAGCAGTACTTACATGACATGTGCTTTATATCTTTAACATCTTCCTGCTAACGTATGTCAAGTTCTATTCTTTTTTCTATTAAAGAAAAAGCTCTATTCTTTCTTTTCTTTAAAAGCAAGTGTTTTTCTTAAACACTAAGAAAAACCTGATAGTAGAAACTAGAAAATGTAACTTCTTTTAAAGCTAGTTCTTTTTTTAACTTCTTTTTGCAACTAAATACTGCAAAATGTAGTTTCTTACGTCACAAAAAGGATATATAGCTTAAGCGTTTACTCAAAGTATATTTTTTCTATCCATTACAAACCCAAAAAAAAAAGGTACAATTTTTCTACTGTATATATAGTACCTTTTTTAAAAAAATTGGGGAAGTGAAAAACTTTTATTAACTTAAAGACAATAATGTTGATCATTTACAACCATACGAGGGAATTCAAACTTAACCACATTCAGATTAAGGTTTAAGTTCACTAAGCTAACACCTCAAATGTTAATAGAATAAAAATTTGTTTTACAAATTAATACTACGTACAGCTATCAAACTATGAGTGCTAAAGTAGCAAGATGCCAAGATGATCAAAATGAAAATGACACTCCTGTCAAAAACTGACAATGACACATGTTATGAGAAATCTTCTTCAACGTAAGATGTTTTTTCAAACAAAACCCCACCTCTTAGCCCGACAAATTCCTAAGCCACGTAAAGATAAATCAAAAATCATGTAAAAGTTGTCTCTGAGTTAGGAACTTAAATTTTAAACTTCAAATAAAAAATATAACAAAAATCAATTATAAGTTTACTTTACCTCTAAAAATTACTGCAACATGTTATGTTTAATCTTGTTACAATCAGTAAAATAAAATCACCAAAACTGTGCAAAATAGTTCTTGAAACTAAAATCAATGTCCTGATCATAAATCAGACAAATCAGATCAAGTAAAACCTCTCAATTAGGTATCAACATATTTGTAACCATTGATGTGGTATACATATTTGTAGCCAGTGATTTTGAAAACAAAATTGATAACACAACTGTCTCAACAGAACAGCATTGAAAAATTGTCAACAAAACTATTTAATGTCAAACATAAAACCAGTGGAAATGGAAGAGCCACCCAACATGCAAATGAATGAGTGTAAAAACCATTTAAGAGCATGGAGATTCAACCAATTAGTAGAAAAGAAAGGATATAATTCAACAGAGTGAAGAGAAAAATGTGCCACAAGTAATAAAACTAGGTCAGAAAGAGATCCACCACATGTATACCTTATTAACATGATGGAAAAACTCATGTTATGCACATGATATAATTATGGCATTTCCATGGTGGCACCCCAACTGATTCCATTTTCAATTAATGGATAGGAGGAAAACAAACATGGTAAAAATATGTACCAGTGGATGCAATATACATAATCAAATTTATTATTGTACGATAAATAAAGTTATGCTACAACTTATTGCTCTTATTGCTTAATTTTAAATTAATCAAATACCATGAATATAAAATAATTCCTATTGTACTGCTAAGTTAGAGCAAAACAAGGGAACAAGAACAACTAACATCTGAACAAAAAAAAATATATTATGAAAACTAATTAAACTTGATGATTATCCACAGTTATTCATTCTTTCTTCTTTTTTCCAAAAGTAAATCTTTGGTCCCACTGTAGAAAGAAACAATGAAGAGGCAAGCCAGTTAACGATGAATAAAAAGCATCATGACTGAGGATGGAGAGGTGTTCCTGGAAGTATGGAACGGGACAGCTCTTCATTCATCTTCACTGGAAGAGGCGGCATTTGCTTCATCACCTCTGGTGAATCATTCATCCTGTCGAAAAAATAAAGAGGAAAGAAAAATATTACAATTGTGTCACAAATGAGATTAAAGCAAAAAGTACATTACAATTCTAACTTTATGTTAAACTAGGAAAGAACTAACTATCTAGCATTCGCATACAGAAATTTAAAAAGAGAAACAGATAAATCAGTTACATTATAGAGAGTAATTATAGAAGGAAAAAAACAAAAAAAGTAAAACTCACTCATTCATAATTCTGATGATGTTGTCCCTAGTTTGGCACAAAAGATTGATGTTTTCCTGTAACTGGAAACAAGATAGAAAGAACAAAAAAAATATATAGGTCAGTATTACAACCACAGAGAATAGCCATAAGTGGAAATCATATTGATACATTATTACACCACTTTCAGAATATCAAGCAGAGACATTATGAATTATCACTGCTTTAAGCACCTATGCAGTTTCAATACCTCCTAAGATACATGATGTCGAACATAAAAACATATACAGGACAACTAGTTTGATATTTGATATATCTAGTATATGATTACCTGAATTTTGTAAACTTCCCTAATCTCTAGGAATGTTATTATCTTTTTCTCATTCTGCCTCTATTAAGCAATGACAATTCACTCTGCATTGGTACTTTATATAAGTACACTTCAAAAGTAAGGTGTGTCGATAAATACTGTTTCAGCTATTGAATTGTGTTTGGCATAAACATTTGAAGAAAGTGTCATTAATTACTATCAAGATTAAGGGATTCGTACAAATACATATATAATCAGTCGGACTGGAAAGTTCAATTTTCAGCCAAGCAGTATAGTCAGCACATAAAAGGAAAAATAGACCGAAGATATTGTCAACGCACCTGGAGAGAGGAAAGGTTTGCAGAGATTTGGGTCATGGTCTGTGCATTCTGCTCTAACAGCTCGGCAGTGGGACCTCCAATTGCTGAAAAACGATGATGATAAAAACAACTAATATGAAAAGAGTTGTCCCAAAAAAATAACAAGTTAAATCATTTATAAAAATGCAAGTAGATGAGACATTTCAAAGCTGAAAGAAGTGCCCATTAGAGATACAAGGCTGTATTGTCATGTTGTCAAACCACAACATCCAAAGGTATGGAAAAAATTCACAAGGTATGGAGATTAACCTGAATAAGGGATGCCATCATCATTGTCCATTGTAATCATTGGTGGCGCATATGGAGGGACACTGGGTCGAGCAGCAAAATGAGATGATTTTGCTGCAGGATCAGAAACCCTTTCCTGAAAATAAAAATAGACTTTTGGTGAGCATCTTAAGTCCCATTGAAGTGAAGCGAAAAAAAGAAAAAAAAGAACCTGAGAGTTTCCAACATTTCAAAAATGCACAAATATTCTATTATCTTTCTTCAATTGTGCTACTTCACTTTTGTTTCCTGGTACTTCTTTTAGCCCATATGCTAAACTATTAGTTATTTAACAAATCAAAAGAAATGAGGAAACAGAATGCCATAGTAGATTCTTCCTAGTTAGATAATTTCTCAACGCTCAGTTTATTCCAAAAGGAAAAGTAATAGTAACCATCATAATGAAATTCTCTGAGAAATAATATGTAGAGGAAAATGATCTACAGAAAACTTGAAGTCTGCACAAAAATTTCAGGTGACATTTACAACATAAAATTTAAAAATGAAACTTTTAAAGGCCAGCATCAGAAAAGATGGTCAAAATAACCTAACTATCAAACACGTTTACATGTCTAGATCTAGAATATATAGGATAACATTTACATGTCCTAGAAAAGCTTAGTTAAAATTATTGAAGCTGATAAATGACACTAATGCTTTGTCAAATATGTCAAAAATTTAGGTGGAATATATGCACTCTGAATGAGGGCTTCTCCAAGCTCCAGTCTTAACACATCTATGGAAGAAAGGGTTCAGAGGTCAGCCTTCAATAGTGACACAAGGATAAGGATATACATCATCAATCAAAAGATAATCGAGCAGGCTTTAATTACAGAACTATAGAAGTAGGGAATTCAAGACAAACTAAATTCGTGTGTCTAAAGCAGGGGTGACAGCGTGAGAACATGAGAGAGAATATTCACCAGGCAACATGCACCAGAAGAGATAGGACCAGACACAAACAATATCCTAACAAATACATAAAGACAACAAAAAGCATCTCCAAAGCCATCCATATAAGGAAACAAGACATGAACAAAAGTTATAACATAATAATTGTAAGAATGCTTAATGGAAGGAAGCTGTACCTTTTTATCCTTACTTTTTCTTGACAAATTGTGATCATCCTTCCTTCTCTTGCTATTTTCTTTCTTCTGTAACAAATGAAAAACAAACACGCCGTTATAATAAGTGTATGCAGAAACTGAGTTTATGCAATCTTCGATAACACTGAGCTTCTTTATTTCATATTTTAAATTAAGTATGGGGATGGTTGCAAACAGAACCGAAGTGTCTTCCACCATTTAATGAATGGATAAATCATCAGTTACCCTTTTTTCTCAAGAAGAAAACAAGATGATTACTCTTAATGATCTCTATCAAATATCTAACGTAATCGAGTAAATATATTACAAATATTTTCTTTTTAAGATGAAGAGATGGCCGTCTGCGTTGTTATATCCTAGTGGTTTGGTTGTGAGGACATTTTATGGGAAATCTCAGGTTCAAACCCTGGTCACCACTTTCTCCCTCACTGTGTGTGTGTGTTTATCTGAGCAGACTTCAGAAAGGAAAAAAAAAAACTGAAGAGAAGGTTATGAGTTATGACAAATCCACAAGAATTGGGGTGCATGAGACTGAAAGCTTCCAAAAAAAATTATAATGTAGAACTCCAATATTAGGTGGATATATTTACCATGCAAAAACATATTAAAATAAGATTATCATGTTCCAACAAACAAGAAAAGTTCTCACAAGTCACAACCATGACAAACATTAAACCCGTGAGCACTGTTATGACAAACATCTAGAAAAAGGATCACGATAAGTTAGACCCTGATACTAGTTAATACAAGATCCAAACAGTTTACTAACCAATGTTCGTAAATTAACATCTAAATCCTAATATAACAGCACCCCTGTAAAATCATGGGACATAGATTTTTATAGCATTTACAATTTACAATGAAAATAAAAGCCGCAAGGCAGAAACAAACATGTATGTAACTTACGTTCATCCACCGGACTCGTAGTGCCACATCCCGGACTGTCTTGTTATTTAGCTGTTGAGCTATCTTTGCATAGCGCGCTATGCTAGATTCTGAGGCATACCTGCAAAAGAAATTTCAAAATTTTCATTAATTTATTTGACTACTACCTTATAGAATTTTACAGATATACATTACTGATCAAAATACACATGCTAAACAGTATGGCAACAGAATGAATTTACCGTGCAATTAAAGTACAGGAAAAAGGATATCAAATACAATATAAGTTGGGTAAACACCATTACTGGAAATTTCATTCATGGTCCATTTCAAACTGCCATTTATCTTCATTTGCATATATTTCATAGGTTTCTCATAAAACTTGGTGCGAACAGAAGTAAGCAATGATGGAAAAAAAAAACAATAGGAACTCGTTTTTCATAATGTTCTTCTGAACACCCAAAACCCAACTGATTTTACAATTTGGACACTCTGATTCTTAAAGCTTAGCTCAATAATGTTGCCAACATGTCCAATTTACACTACCTAAGGGCTGGAAATGATTGAGGAATTACGTGAATTTGTGACTACCTAAGAGTTGGTACACTGGCTCTTTCAACAATTCAGGCCAGTTTGTAACTACTACAACTTTTTAGTTTCCGCGTTGATGGATGATTATCGCCCTCTTGGACCTGACAGTTATCACCCTATCTTCTTCAAAAACCAACGGGCTACTGTTAGTAATTCTAGATTCAGGCTTGTTAAAAATTGCTTGACTTTCCTAATCCAACATCTGAGGTAAGCCAAACTCTACTTGCTCTAATTCCCAAATGTCATGAACCCTTTCTGATTAGTCAACTGCGCCCCGTGGCTCTATGTAATGTAAGCTATAAGATAGTGACTGAAGTGATTTCCCAAAGACAGTGGCGGGTCTCTATAGGGACATAGGAAGGCCACGGCCTTTTTTCCAAAATCCCAAAATCTTCCTTTTTAATAATAGGTATATACATACATGTTTTGGCTAATTATTATACGAGTGAATAACCATTTATATCACAAGTGAATGATGCGGTCTAGCGGTGAAGTCATGCGGCTGCAAGTTATGTAACCTGAGTTCAGTCCTGCACTGCGTGTTTTAGCTATTTACCTGTACTTTTTAACAAAAAAAAAAATATGCTATAATAATATTGCAAAAAGCCAGATTCGAGCCCCCTGGTTTGTAAGCAAAAGTTAAATGGACAAACTTTAACGCACCAGTATCAAACTATATGTTATCTGCTTAGGGGCACCAAATCACCTTTTGTTGGAATGTTTTTGATGTTTCTTTTCCTCTTTTAGTTTTCGTGTTGATGTATGATTATCGGGGTACTTCTTCCCATGGTTAACTTGTTTATTTTAATTTCTTCTTGACCCAAAAAAAAATCGAAGTTCAAGAATATCCAAATCCAATATAAAGCACATAAGTTTTAGAGACTGCTACGCTATGCAACGCGGCGGCTATTGACTACTACGCAAGGCCGGCCCTAACCTAAGGCTACTAAACGGCTTTAGACCTCCAATTTTTATGAATTTTTAGTCCTAAGTTTAGGCCCCGTAATTCTATATATTATATATTAACAAAAATTTCGGTAATATGACATCTGCGAGCGGTTGGGCTATCTAAACCTAGTAAGCTACAACACAGGATCGAATCCTGCGTGTGATGGTTTTTCAAAAAAATTATTTTCACTTTACTACTAACGAAAAAATAAAAAACTTTACAAGTCTCGAACACACAACCCGATATCCAACCCAAAAGCCCTCTATACTAAACTTGAACGAATGACCTGGGTAGTAATACAGTCAATTTATATACACTTATTGTTAAATACATTATTTAATCAATTCAACCGCAACAATAAATTGATTAAGTTCGACCACCGTGATTATATACAATAAAAATTATACCAACCTTAAAAATTACACGTAGATAAACTATAAAATTTAATAATTTTGAATAAAAAAAAGTTTGCTTTCGGTCTCAAAATATGTTGGCTGACCCCGTTACTAGGATTAACAATACAAACTTATTATTTAATGTGAACCCTAATTCATGACTTAAGTCTTAAACTACAAAAACAGAAATCTAATTCATGACTTAAACTACAAAAAATAGATAACAAAAACCTAAATTTCATGTAATCAACAGTTTCATCCCGGAAATTAAAAATTAAATTCAAAACATATGGATAAACTCATAAACCATGATAATTGCATATATATATATACTAAATAAATATGGCATAAAAATAGAAAATTGACATACTTGGTGAGTCCATCTTCGAGAATGGATTGTTCTTCAGGGGACCAATCAAGAGATATGCCAGGATTATGCTTCATGTTCATAACAAGACCTGAAGAGGTTTCAGGAACGGAATTGCCGTTAAAAGAAGAAGGATTCACCTGAGTATGCTGTTCTTGATGATTACCACCAGTACCAGAAGGGTTCGCCATAGATTAACCTAACCCTTATTTTTTGAAATTGTTGTTATCAGAAGAAAAAAATTGTAAAGGTTTGAAATTCCGGCGAAAGGGTTATCGGAATTGAGGTTATTTCCCGCCGGCGGGAACCGGAGAGAGAGTGGGCGAGAGAGTGTGAGGTTGAAAGCGATAAGCAAGTAGAGAAGAGAATAGAAGAGAAGAGGGTTTTTGATTCTTTGATTGAATTGAAATTGAAATTGAAATTGCAGGGTTAAGGTTATTATTATTTACTACTATGCATAGTAAAATTTAATTCATTAACTATGCGTAAAAACACGCGTATGAGATTAATTTCAAAACAAATCTCA
Organism: Medicago arabica; assembly: GCA_946800305.1. Classification (NCBI taxonomy): domain Eukaryota; kingdom Viridiplantae; phylum Streptophyta; class Magnoliopsida; order Fabales; family Fabaceae; genus Medicago; species Medicago arabica. Next base: position 54,546,939 of record OX326971.1, read on the forward strand.
TGTTTACTAGAGGAAAAAAAAAAAAGGTGTAACTCTTTTTTACACATGTATTCAATATAACATAAACATAAGTGATGAAGCCCACTAAACGTATAAGAAAAAGTATTTTGTTCAAAGAAATCAATCCTCAAATGAATTTCAGTAATTTAAATGTAATTAAAGAAAAATATATAATTTTTCGATACAAATGGTGTTGACATTAAAAAGACGCTAGAAACATATGATTTTGAGTTTTTTAATAATATTTACTCGCGACCCAACAATTATGATGAGAAAAAGACGCTTACTTAAGTTTATACATGTGTCCAAAGTTAATAGTAGAAAATGTGGAAATATATCATCTAATTTTTTTTTAATTATGTCTCTCGATTGTTAATAATCCTTATCCTACCATTGAATTGAAAGTGAGATGGTTATTAAAATAAAACTTGAGTAAAAAAAAATTAATAGTAAGATTGGTAACAATTGAGAGACACAGGAGAAAATAAAAATTGAGAAAAATTATTTTAAAAAAATATAAAATACTTGGGGACTTTGAGATTTGGTGACTTTAGTGTATTTTAGAAGAAAGAGCCGATAAATAAATTATTAAAATAAATTATTTTGATGAGAAATAATTATTGGTTATAAGAGACATAGAGACAAAGTCACCTTAGTTACCCAACACAATCACCTAAGTGCTATCTATTTACAAGAGTTTGACAAAAATTGCAGTGTAAGTAAACGCCTACAGTAGATAAGATTTTTTACATTCTTTTGTTATTAAAAGTATTTTTATTTTTATTGTTGAAAAGCTAGTAAGTTAAAAATGTATAATAATGGATTTTTAAAAACATCATTTTTTGGAATTAAAATTTTGTGCAGGTCCTTTAGACATTAACTATTGGGACACTGTACCTGTACATGGATTATGTACGGTATGATCTTCTGCTGACCAGTGCTGCTTTTTCAATTACCTTTTTGTCCTTTCTTTTTCCCTTTATATCCCTTCTGTGTTCTCTTTTTGGGCAACTACATCTTTCTCCATAAGATATTTTCTTTCTTTTTCCATAATAGATTCTGGGTTCGGTTGATTTGAATGATACTTATGACACTTTAATATGATAAACAAGCATTGCTGTCATAGTCTACTGGTTGGTGAGTCACTTGAATAGGATAAATTAATTATGCAACTTTATCATATTTTTATAGATTTTGTTAATCGATATTTTAAAATTCTGTGATCTTTAGTAGGGCAAATAGTTTATGCAAGATTTTGGTTTCAAATTCCCGTCACCATTAAAAAAGACAATGTTTCAAAATACTTTTTAAGTGTTTTAAATTTTAAAAAATAAAATAAAAATCAAACACTTTGATTTCCAATATATCGAATATATCAAAATTTTATTTTAATTTCCAATATATTGAATATATTAAAGTTTTTAAAAGAGTAATCCCAAGGCATTCTTAACATTTCTCTATTTTTATCCTTCTTCAAAATAAAAGCATGGTATATTTATCCCAAAATCAAAAACGTGGTTGAGTTGTAAACTAACATGATAGGATAAAAATAAAAATAAAAACCATAGTTTTAAGGGGGAAAATATCCTTCTATCTGTGTTTTGGGTCGGGATAACATATATTGCCCTAATTTAATAATTCATTCTTTATTTTCTGAAGGACTTATTTTGTATTCGCCTTTTTTATCATTTGTAGCCATGGTTTTAAAATTTTCGATAAATCAAATATCCTTCTATTTTAGTATCAAGCATAAATTTACATGGTTGATGCAGGCCACTTCTAAAGATTTGGGTTTAAGTGAGATTGTCAATTGTGGTTGCCTATTGATGGCGATGTTAGGAAACACAGTTTTTGAAAACATGTGATTGACCGTATTGTTGATCGGTGGCTGCTCCGAAACGGCGAACCGCCTTTTCCTTGGCTGCGACATATTTGGCAGCACATGGTATTTTTTGTGGCGTTGGTTCGGTATTGATTTTGTTTCATCCGGCGTGATTGTTGAACATTTTGATCAGTTTATTCATTTGGCGGGTATGCCACGATCTTCTCATTTATTCTTCGAGGTAATTTGAAAATAAAGAAATAACCGCATCTTCAAAAATGTGGCTTCTAATCCGTGTACCCTCTTTGATAAAGTGAAGTTTCGTTTGTTTTTTGTTATCACGACTGGTGTCGTCACCCACTTTTCGTTTTTCATGTGCCTTTTGTTGAGACACCAATTATGATATTATAAATTATTAAGTGTTTCACTTTCAGCACGCCTTGTGCAGGATGAACTACTTTTGGATTAATATTATATTCCATCTTGACTTGACTTGTTAAAAAAATAAAAATAAAATTGTCAAATATGTGGTTTAGGCACCTTCTCAACGTAGACTTGTATCTTTCCCACGCTTCCTACAATGTTTCAAAGTTCAAACACACATTGAGAAAAGATGACAATTGAAGTTGTGGGCTTGTGGCCTTCATGATCGGGCCCGTGGCCCTCAAGAGTATTCTACTTGCTCATTATTGCTACAAAAGTTGGTCTAGGTATCAACCTTTTCTTTTCCTATCAAAGAGTATGGGAAAAATCACATGAATATTTGCCCTTCTTCTATTTTAGGTGTACCCAATGAACCGACAAGCTCATAGAAACTCTGTCAAGTGGTTCATGGGGTCTTCATGGTCCCCTTCAGTGAATGCATCGTTGAGAAATTCTTCTATAGAAACAACAACAAATGATAAATATTTAAACGCACTTGCATCAAGTGCAAAAATTAAAAGAGAATAAAATTAAATGATGTTGATTAATGTGATCTAATTATTTTTGCTTTAAATTGATTTCATTTGATGTGAGTGTGTCCAAATATTTATCATTTAAGATTATGTCTATAGAAGAGTTTCTCTGCATTTTCTTTTACATTTGCCTTTGATTGGCATCAAGTCTGTTGATGTGTGCTAGTCTTCATGGAATGCCTCCATTTTTTCATTTTTTCAGTCATATGATCTCAATAATTGTTACTTCATAAGTGTTGGGAATTGGAAGATTCACTTTATTGTTGCCTAAGTTTGGAAACTTTTTTCTTCTTTCTTGTCTTGTTATTGTTTCACTTTTGTTCTTTCAATTTCATCGCCAAACAATAGTTCATTAGCAAGAACCTTTCCTCACATAGATAAAGAAAATCAAAAACCTACACCAAGTGTTAGAAAACAACAAGAAATTAAATCAAATGTGCATATAAATAAAATAAAATTATAAAATTGCATAGAAAAACAAAATTCACTACAAAGTAAAAATATTAACGTGCAAGTCCCCTACAACGGCGCCATTTGATGATGTCCGTGCGAAAATCAATGCATTGGTTTTATTGTATCTATAAAGACTCATGTAAATCTTAACCATTCAATTCAATAAATTATATGATTCTAGGTTAGCGTTTTGAAATTGTTTAGTTTGCATAAATAATAAACAAAGAAGTTTTGAAAAATTCAAAGATAAACAAATGTACCAGGATTAGATCACGTTATTTATTTCACTTATGTATTCCTTTGATTGATTATAAACTTTTATGTTTTCTAGCCATATTCCTAGCAACTATTCAAATGAATTTATCCTATATCTTTATCTAACAAGTCTTCATCAACCGCTTATTAAATCAAAATATCAATTTTTGAGTTTTATGTCGAAAAAGATAAATCTTGATATAAAGAAACATGATTGTATATAAACTGCCAAATCAAAAGTTTACAAATGATTCACAACTAACTACGCCTGATCCCAACATAAATAGAATTTATCTACTCATACTCATTAAAGCTATTCAAAAGAAGGTCTAACTTGAATGCATTCGACGTAAAAGATGTAGGAATAGCTTAGCTCCTTATTTGGGCGCTAAGCGAGTTTGCGCAATCTTGAATTCTTTCTTTTTGCTTCCATCCTTCAAGTATCATCAATTATGAGTTTTAAGCCCTCTTTCATCCTAAAATCGGGGAAAGATGTAGGAATATCGGAAACATATGATCCAACTTAAATATTCAATACCTACAATAAATTTGGGGACTTCTCTAAGAATTTGAGGCGATGAAATGCCTATATTGCTGAAAGTGAAGTTGCAAAGTCGGTCTTAAAGTCATTTCTAACACTTTGAAGTGTGACAAGGTGGGGAGTGTCATTGTGGATTTCAGATTAGTTTAGAAAATTGGTCGATTGCTTCCACTTGATTAGTCCACTTTGATGATTTATGACTTGAGCAGTGTTAAACTCGTCTTTGATTCTCTTCTTTTTGTTGATATAACGAGATTCCTAAATCTAGTTGATTGTTGTCTAGTTTTTCTTTCTTTCCGCCTTAATTAGCCCTCTTTCTTTTTTCCAAAACAAAAATACTACAAGGCAATGTTAGGGCAGGTTAGTATAACAAAATATAAATTACTCCTTCTGTTTGTAATTATAAGCAAATTTAATTTTTTAGGTTCATTCGATTAATGATATATGTGGTCATAATATGAACGACATACATCATTAATTGAACTTAAAAAGTAAAATTTGTTTATAATTAAGAACGGAGAGAGTATTTATTAAAAAAAAAATTAATTTCCATAATTTTGATAAATAAATACCTATTATTTGTGGAATCTTTTCATATGTTTCATATGCCCTTGGGTATATTCCCTTTTGGCAAAACAATTGATTTCAATTGTGATTTTCAAATTGATTATATTATTTTCGATTGTGTGCATTAAAATTTCAAAATAAATATCAATGTGATTTAAAATAATGAGACGATTTATGTAAACCTTACAGGTTGTCTACAACCTTATTCTTCCATATGTCTCTTTTTTTTTTTTTGAAGGATTCCATATATCTCATTGATACTGCTATAATTTCGCAAGTTTCAACTAGGTTTACAACCCGTGCGTTGCACGGGTTTAATTAATTTTTTTTTAGTTTATTGGAAATGGCTATTAAAATATTTTAAACTTATTGTTCTCCTTGTCAAGTGAATATAGAGTGGATAAAAATTACTTTTAAACTTAGGCTTCAGAACAGCACCTACAAATTTCTTTTTAGTGTTGTTGTTCAAGACAGCAAACACCTCTTCATTCAGTTCTTGTTTCCTTGCCTCTTCTTCAATTCGAAGTCGAGTAATCAGACTTTCAAGAGAAAACTCCTTAGTTTTATGCCTAAGGGTATTCTTGAAGTCCTTCCAGATAGGGGCGGTTTATCAATCACAACAGCGATTTGAAACTATTCAGGTAACAAAATACCTTCAACAAAAATCTCATGAGCTATATTCTGAAGCTCCTGAGATTGTTCTTCGACATGCTTATCATCTGTCATCTTATAGTTCAGGTACCGACTCACAGCAAATTTTTTTGAGCCAGCCTCTTTAGTATTATATTTATTCTGAAGAGCATTCCAAACATTCTTAGCAGTATCGTGGATAAGGTACAAATCGTACAGATGATCCGTGAGGCCGTTCAAAATGAAATTTTTGCATAAATAATCATTTTCTTTCCAGAGGAGTATGTCTATATTGGCATGTTTCACCTTTTCAGCATGTTCAGCGATAAGCCTTTCCAACTCAGTTTTTCTAGTAGGATCAGAACCATCTGTATACATTGTTGTCTTACCGCCACTATTCGATCCTGTGGGAATCGATAGCTCTGGTATCACAGGTATGTCCTCCTTCAAGACGTAGGCAACTTTTTTCATGGTTAAGAAAAAGAACATCTTTGTTTGCCAACGTTTGAAGTGACTGCCGTGAAACTTAAACGGTTTGTTGAATCGACAGCTATTTCAGACACGGTAATTTTGTTGGTAGTCATGGTGTTTTCAGAAACGTCTTAAAATTGTTATTTTCGTATTTAAAAATCAGATTTTACTACCAAGGGAATTAATAGGTTGAGTCACGACCAGGTCGCTCTCTTTAAGACGTTTCGTGGCACTACCGAAGTTTGTGCAAGATAGACTAACAATCGCGCCGCCTCCAGGATAAAACAGTCCAGATCACTGTTCAATTACATACTGCACAGTATGTAATTGTTCGAGAATATACACCTCAAAAATATGGGTTAATCGTTCGATTAACACCACTCGTTACGGTACGTAGCCGCTCTTATCGAAACCAAAGAAAGGAGTAGAAGAAGGAGAAACTCGTTAACACAAGTCGAAGGGAGAAGAGAGGAAAGACACATGAATCATCGACTGTGAATTTCGGTGTGAATAATGAGTGGGGCGAGCTCTTCTTTTATAAGGAGAGTTCGTAACCTAAAACCGAGTAGCTTAGGGATTAAGTCAACTTGATCCGTAAGTTTAGGTTTCTTAGTTGGATACGCATTTTGGATCGGGTTGGGTCGCAACAAATTAATTTGTTACGCGTAGCGCTTTTCGGATAATGATCATTAATTAATTAATTAATTAATTAATTCTTCATTTTCAAGTGATAAAAATTAAATATCTTTTTTTCTTGCCCAAGCCCAAGCCCGGTCCAACGGATGACGGCGTCGTCGCGCGTGTGATATATTTATTTTTCTAAGCGTTCACCCGTTCACAAGCCCGTGTGATATATTTAATTTCTTACGCGCAGCGCTTTTTGGATAATGATCATTAATTAATTAATTAATTCTTCATTTTCAAGTGATAAAAAATAAATATCTTTTTTTCTTGCCCAAGCCCAAGCCCGGTCCAACGGATGGCGGCGGCGGCGCGCGTGTGATATATTTATTTTTCTAAGCGTTCACTCGTTCACAAAAGTGGGTACCCCAAGGGCACACCCTTGGAGTTGGAGGTCCCCCCACCTCTATATAAACACTTGTTAGTTGAGATGACTCACCAATGTGGGACATTTTTAAATCACACACACTAGTTTTTTATATTGTGTTTTTCTATCCAACTTCTCACTAGAATTAAACTAGTGTTCCAACCTGAAAGGTGTGGATTAGGAATACAAAGTGGATTTCTCTCTCTATTCTATAATCTTCTTTGATTATCATAACAGAAGGGGAAAAACGTTAATAAAAAAGAATTTGGATTGGAAAGGTGGCAAGGTTTTAATTAAGAGAGGGATAATAGCAAGGTTTCAATGCAATAGAGAATAGGGATTTGGAGCTTTTCTAGATATGCCACATAAGCATAATTCTTACGTAAGAATAACCCAAGTTTAAAATTCAAGGATAATAATAATATATAGATAGATAGATAGATTGTATATGTAATAATGCTATAATCTCGGATCCTATTAAAGATTAAGTATTCTTTTACCCCTCAAGAAAAAAAATATAATTCTTCTTCTTTGCATTAAAAAAATCAGTTATAATTTCTATAATTGCTTTTTTTAAAACATTTTTCTATAAATACCTTGTAGTCATTGATGATCTTTCTTTTTTATTTCTGTTAATAATTTGCTTGTATAATAATTGTTATTTTTTTGTGTTAAAATAATTATTTATATTTTATGTAGGTAATACTACAATTTCGAAATCTAATTTCTAGATAAATGTAATACTTTTTATATTAAAAAATAAATAAAAAGAACAAGGTATTGCCGCAAATTATTTTCAATGCTATAAATATAAATAGCCAATTATTTCTCTTTTTTTCTTCAATGCACATAGCAATTTTGATTTTCTGACAATAGCAACTATATACTATTATCGAACCATATCTTCTTACAATGAATTCTTCAATGCACATAGCAATTTTGATTGTCTGACAATAGCAACAAGAGTAATAATGCTAGCAACACTTTCTTTTGAACACTCTCTCTAATACTCACTTTTTTATTGGTTTAAATCATTTTTGGTTTACACTTTGAAAATTGAACCCAAACAAAGTGGTGGGACATACAATGATTTCATCCAATAAAAGAGTAAGTGTTAAGTGAGTGTTGCTAGCATTCCTCATAGCAACAATATACTATTATCGAACCATGTCTTCTTACCATGAACCATGTCTTCTAACATTGTTTTCTTCTTCCTTATAGCTTTTCTCGCCACTTCCACTTTCGGTCAAGCACCTTCTCCGGCACCGGCATATTCACCAAACGCCACTCCTCCCGCTTCTGTTTCTCCCACCGGCTCCCGTACCATCTCCTCCGCTGCCTCAGGACCGGCTGATGACATCTATGATGTCCCTGACAACAACTCCGCTAATGATAGGTATTGATGATATCTTTGGCGACGAGGCTCCGGTCAGTTCCCCAATTCTTAAAAGTGTCGCTGCTTCATTCAGAGTCACCTACGGTGGATCCGTCGCTGGTTTTGTATCGCTAGTTAGGGTTTGATAGTATATTATTTGAGTACTTGACTTTGACTATATGAGTTACTTTATTTGAATTAATTTGATTTTAGTGTTGCAATTGTGATTTGATGTGGATGATTATGATGTTACTGATAACGAATGATCAGAGATCTTTTGTTTTCTTATTTTCATTATTATTGTTAGGGCTTAGGGTTTCATTTTATACGCATAACAGTTTGACATATATAAGACTCTATTCTGCAATGTCTATTCATCTCACAATTCTTATGCCCTGATCAAACCTATATTCGTGTTTATCCTTGCATTGAATCTTCTTTAGACAGTTCTTGAATCATGCATTAGGATTGGATTGTATCTGGGATTTGACATAGTACCTGTAGGAGCCTCAAAAAGAATAATAATTGTTGGGTAAAGAATCCCAAACCTCAAAAAAAATAAAAATTCTAAGGATGTAAGGCTTTGAACTATATAATGAATCATTGGAGCAAAATTTTGAACGATCCACATTTTTCAATTATGAGCTATGTTAGGTATCTTTAGTTCCCTAAAAAAAGAGGTATCTTTAGTGTTCCGGTCTGGGGTTAAGGTAAGGGTTAGGCTAGGTTTGACTTTAATTTGATATGTTGTGTATTATCTATCTGAAAATCCGAGAATAATCTAATCTTTTGTGAGACGAGTACCTTTAGGGACCATATGACGGACAAAGTATAATTTTCTTCTTGGAAATAGTTCCTTAATAAGAATCCTGGTCACCCATATTCCTATTATGAGTGGGAGGTTGCATTGATTCCTGGTGGTTGGTGGTGGCTGGTAGGACACTCTTGGCCATCTTTTGTGGATAATACTTGAGTGACATTATGGTTGGTGACATTGATGACATTGGTCAACCACAATGTCACAAGTATACAAAAAAACTTGTGAAAGAGAAAGAAGAAAGCCACTTGTGATATTGTGGTTGGCCAATGTCACCAACCACAATGTCACCCAAGTGCTACCCCTTAGTTGATGGCTTGTTTTGGTTTTTTGCATTGTGCTACTCCTATTTTTTGGACAAATCTTGTACTCATTAATGTAGGTTTCTCTCTATTTTTATATATTATTATATTACTCATTTTCTTTTTTGCATGATTCACTCTTTTGTATGAGTTTTTTTTTAATTTTTTTTAAACCCTAATATTTTTATTAATAAATTAATATTTTTTCCAAATCTTCTTCCCTAATATATTTTATATCTAGCTACTAGCTAGCTAGGTAAAGGTTCTTAAGTAAATTTGCTATTAATTTTACTTGTAGATTCAATACTTTCTAAGATAGCTATTTTTGTATGGAGGTAGTTTTATAATAAGATTTTGACTGAGGCTTTGTTTGCGAGTTTGTAGGGGAAGGGAAGTGAGGGGTTTAGAAAAAAAGGAAGGAGCAAATGGAAAAAATAGATGATGTTGAGATAGGAAGACTTTGGTGGTTCATTTTTCTTCGTAATACAAAATCTTCTTCATTTGGAGAAACTCAAAAATCGTATTGGATGACGTTTTCATTTTTATATAATATTAATTTTTTATTTAAAACGGTAAGAGTCCACATTTATATCATTTTTAGAGATCTAAGTTTAACCGAGGAATGTTACCGGCTGGAATGTTCTTAGATGTATGGGCGGTTTGAGGGAATGACAAACAACACCTCTTTTATGTGTTAGTGTCTAATTTTTTTCTTAGCGATGGGTAGAATTTATTGATGGTGTGTGGAGTTAGTACCATAAGTTTCAATGTTTAGCAACAACACTTCTCTTACATCCATTTTTTCAAGAAGCCAAATTATACTAAAAGCACTGCCAAAGCACAAATGAGTGTAAACGTAGATAAAGTGAGCACCAAATATGGGGGCTAAAACTCCACGTGCCACTTCCTTATTTTATATATATCTATATATATATATATATATATATATATATATTATAAAAAAAGGGTAATAACTATTTTGGTTATTAAATGTGTAATAAATAGTTATAATAGTCTCTTGATGTATTAAAATTCTAAAATAGTCCTTAATTTTGTACTTTGTTAGTCATAATAGTCTCTAAAACGACAATAAGTAAATATAGTGAAGGTCTAATATGACAATATCAATGAAGTATTTGAATGTTAGAGATTATTTTAACTAACGAAGTATATAATCAGAGACAATTTAAAATTTTGATACATTGAGGGACTATTTTAGCCTCGCATGTATCAAATGTCTAGATCCGCACCTGGCTACAGGTGGTGTGCTTGGGAGAGTGGCGTATTGTGTGGTAACACAGGTATTAGAGGGAAAGGATCATCTTTTATGTACTTGTGGCATAGATTGTCTTGTTTGGCACAATATTTTCAAGTGGCTGGAAATGGGGTGATTTTGCCTGAGAATTATTTTGAATCCTTTACTTTCGATAAAAATACCAGAGATATTAAATGTGATTTGAAGACAGCTTTCATGACCATGGTTGATTCATGTGGACGTTGAGAAATAAAACTATTTTTTCAGATGATTTTCAACAGTAAAATTACATTTTCTTGGCAATACATAATTTTACTAGTTTAGGAGATGGACTTGTGTCCAAACCACCTACTCCATCACAATCTTTAGATAAAGGAATGAACCATTTAAAGGTTGGATAAAACTCAACAATAACAATGCTTACAAATGAAATGGAGATTATTCAGGTTGTGGTGACCTTTTCCGCAACTCTCATGGGAGATAGATAAAAGATGCATTAGAAAGATTGGAGTTGTTAGGTCTGAAGACTGTAATTGGCCGCATTTTGTTAAAATAAGTGTTCTTGCAAGATGTTAGACAAGATGTCATGACATGTTGATACAACATCACAACGTGCCTTGTTTCGCAATCCTGGAAGATTATATTTGTACGTGAGATCTATGAAGATTTTATTCACCTGACTTGTGGTCCAAGATGCATGTGTTTCTAGAAGTTGTAGAGGCGGTTTACCTTTGCCGTGTTTCTTAAGTGTGATGTTGTAACATTTAAGGAAACAATATATATGCTTCTAGAATATTGTGAAGACTTAATATATGATTTGGTCTGCTGATTGTTTAGCCTGTGACGAAAAAGCTCATGCTGCTTAATGGATATATATAAGGAAGACTCGGACCCTAGTTTTTCATCAATTCAATATTATTGAATTGAGTTTTTTAGAGTTTCGTTGTTAAGCCTTATGCTTTATTTGTGAGCCTCTCTTTGTATCACTTTGATACATTGAGTAGGACAGTTAGTTGAGTTGTAAACTCTGAATCTGTCATAGGCTTGTATGCAAGAGTGGATCCTACTGTCTAGGAATGTGTCCCCATTTGTGTTGTTACTGTTGAGTCAATCACTAGGATTGTGGTTGAGAGGAAGTGAGAGAGAGGTCTCATATCTAGGAGTATCTTAGATAGAAATTACACGGGTAGTGATTAAGTGAGAAAACAATGAACTGGGATTGTTCATGTGTGAACTGGGATTGTTCACATAGGACTTTGATTTAATACTATTATAGTGAATTTTCTTTCTGGCTTGGTAGCCCCCAGATATAGGTTTGCACCGAACTGGGTTAACAAATATCTTGTGTTCTTCCTTCCCTGCACTTTACTTTATTACTATTCATTAGTTAATTGTATTAAAGTATTTGTTGTTACGTTGTCCTGACATTGCATTTGACATTCGTGATGTCCTGACATCGTATATGACATATGTCCCCTACATCCCAGAATATCAATTGGTATCGGAGCAGACACCTTGTTTATCTATTGGGTGAGCTCCAGGGAAGATAAATTATGGACTTATGGACAACTCTAAGGAAGGAGGTTTTTGATACATGCCTTGTAAGAGGGAGTATTAACCTGGGGGGTAGTATGCTTTACGGATCTGCCGTTGAGGGGGAGTATTATTTTTAACTAACCTCGTGATGTCATGATGCTAGTTTATGTGCTTGATGTATGGATGCATGTGGGTGTGCTTTGTTTCTGGTGTACCGATGTCATACCAGATGTCTTGACATCCTGTTGTGAGAATTTATTTTTCTCTGAAGTTGGTTGCATATGAGATTTTATTTCTCTCTGTTTTATTGTGTGGGAGTTTATTTCTCCCTGAGTTTTTTGGCGAGGCTGGATTCTATCTCTATTTCACTGTTGTGTATGCCTCTGATGTTATTGGAGATGTTCCAATGTTTCTTGTGCGTTATTTTTGAAGATGTTCTTTGGAAGTAGTGCCGAAGTTTGTTACTTTCTTGTGTTAAAAATAAAAGAAGGTATGATTATATACCTCCCGTTCTTTTCATCTGTGCAAGTTGAAGATGTGTTATGCAAAAGTTGTTTTAGCCAAAATTTGCCAAAGGGGGAGATTGTTAGGTTTGTAGATTGTAATTGGTCGCCTTTTGATAAAACAAGTGTTCTAGCAAGATGTTGGACAAGAAGTCTTGACATGTTAGTACGACATCACAACGTGCATTGTTTTGCAATCTTGGAAGATTATATTTGTACGTGAGATCTCTGAAAATTCTATGAAGATTTTATTCATGTGACTTGTGGTCCAAGAGGCATGTGTTTCTAGAACCTGCAGAGGCGGTTTAGCTCTGCCGTATTTCTTAAGTGTGATGTTGTAACATTTAATGAAACAATATATATGCTTCAAGAATATTGTGAAGACCGAATATATCATTTGGTCTGCTGATTGTTTAGCATGTGACCAAAAACCCATATTGTTGAATAACTATATAAGAAAGACTCAGACCCTAGTTTTATTCACCAATTCAATATTATTGAATTGAGACTTTTAGGGTTTCGTTGTTAAGCATTGTGCTTTATTTGCAAGCCTCTCTTTGTATCACCTTGATACATTGAGCAAGAATGTTAGTTGAGTTGTAAACTCTCAATCACTCATAAGCTTGTAAGCAAGAGTGTATTCTACTGTCTAGGAGTGTGTCTCCATTTCTGTTGTTACTGTTGAGTCAATCACTAGGATTGTGGTTGAGAGGAAGTGAGAGAGGGATCTCATATCTATGAGTGTCTTAGATAGAAATTACACGGGTAGTGATTAAGTGAGAATGCAATGAACTGAGATTGTTCACGTGTGATCTGGGATTGTTCACATAGGATTTTGAATTAATATTATTATAGTGAATTTCCTTCCTGGCTTGGTAGCCCCCGGATGTAGGTGATGTTGCACCGAACTGGGTTAACAAATATCTTGTGTTCTTCCTTCCCTGTACTTTACTTTATTACAGTTCATTAGTTAATTGTGTTAAAGTATTTGTTGTTACGTATTTGTCCTGACATTGCATTCGACATCTGTGATGTCCTGACATCGTATATGACATATGTCCCCTACGTCCAAGAATTTCAGTAATGTGTGACGTCCTTCAAAATGAATTTTGGGAATTTACCTTGGTTTAGATATGACTTGATGTGAACATATTCCACAAATCATTCTGGAAAATGACTCCATAATTTTGATTGATATGGTTACAAATAACTACAAGTTTAGAGGGGGGTTGTTCCTATGTTGATGTATCAACCACCTTTTGATTGTGGATTGGTGTGTCTAATTTCGATATACCAAGAGGGAAGAAAATTGTTTTGTTGATTGGTTGGATAACTTTATCCTAATTCAGACTCTTCTAAGTTTTACTAAATTAGAGACTATGTCTAGTGAGTTTCATGGATTTTTTTTTATGATATTGGGTTTGAATGTCTGAGAGTGTTTGTCTAGTTTCTTAATTTCTTAATGGATCTTTGGTCGTCTTTTGTATAAAATAAATCAACAAAATGATCATATATGAATTAAGGGTGTTTATATCTTAAACCAATCCAAATCAAAACAACAAATTGTATCAAACACATTTAAAAGACGTAAAATTTAGAATTATTGAATTTTCCTTTATGAAACCACTATGATCGGATTAGATTTTCAATTTTAAATTCCATTTTCAACTAAAAAAACAAATCACACCGCACATATAAGTTTGAATACTTCTTTTTAGGGGAAGTTTGAATACTACTTTATATTTCATCAATATGAAATATTACATTCATATCTTATTTTTAATATTTTATAATATTTATTAGTTTAGTTCGATGTTTTTTTTACTATTCTATATGTTTCAAATTCATTTATTGGTTTTCCATAATGTTGTTCTTTTCGTATTTTTATGCTATATTTTTTTACCAAACATGTTACTCTACAATAACTTTTTAATATAAGTATTAGTCAATTATGAATTCAATCCATCGATAACCAATTCAATATAAATTATATTTAATTGGATTGGATTAGATTGAATTTATAAAGTAGTCATTCAAATCAATTTAAATCATTTGATTTTTTTTTTGGATTAGAAAAAAACATTGAAACGAATCTAAAAGTTGAAAGTTCAACCTCACCGTAAACACCCATAATCTCAACTGCATGGCAAACTACTCTATGAATCTGAACATTCACGTATCAAAAGGCTATCTTTAACACCTTTTTTTTTTTCCTTTCAGCGCCGTGAATTTAGCTTCAACTTGTTGATTTTGCATATACGAGGATTACACTGTTTAAAGCCTAACTTACCTGCTTAAGTTAGTTTTCTGGATTTTAGACATCGTGTTTACACAACACTTTTCCAATCTACAAGCCAAATGAGTGATACACTCTGTAATCCAACTGGAAGCAATTTTCATATTAATCAGTCAAAAGCTTTAAAACTAATTAAGCTGCCTCCGAAGCAAACATGGTAAAGTATGGTTAAAGAAGTTATGATTATTTTATTATTCTTGATCAAATATTTAGGCAAACGTTTGCTGCATTTTACTTTCAAATTATCCTAGAACGTTTTTTTCTTTAACAAGCAAAAATGAATTATATTAACACCGACAAAACAATCTTCTTAGCAGAAGCCGAAAAGACCACTCAAATTTACAATCAGTCAGATTGAGAGAAACAACGAAATAGGTTAGTTGATTCCCAAACACATAAGGGGATCGACCACCATGTGTGAACACCAAAAACAAATTTGGCCTTTTTAGCCTTCTGCCACCACAAGAAACCACCACGTGCGAACACCAAAAACAAAATTGGCCTTTTTAGCCTTCTGCCACCACAAGAAACCACCACGTGTGAACACCAAAAACAAAATTGGCATTTTTAGCCTTCTCTCACCACAAGAAATATGACTTTATTTTATCCAGTAACTGTATATAAAACTTTCTCGATTCTTAAATAACTTGTTGTTACGTTCATTCCACACAACCCAAATACAAAGAAGCCAAATAAACTGTAAGAAGGAACACCGCGATTTCAAACCACCTGTGAAATATATATATATATATATATATATATATATATATATATATATATATATATATATATATATATTGAGTAAAGTGGTCTAAAATAACTTAAGTGTCCGCCTCATCGAAGTCAATCCACAACCGCACCAACGGCCAAAAACTATGTCACTTTTTTATTTTATTTCCTCAAACATTTCCATAAATATTTATATATTCAGATGTGATTTGCCAAATGCGTAAACCTATTTTAAGTTTATCAATACATAGACTTGTTTACCCTCTAATTAAAGGGGTAATGTCTAAATTATTTTAGGTATGTTTGGGTGGAGGTTTTGGAAGAGTGGTCTTTTCTTTTTTAAACTAGGACACAGTAAATATTTTTTTAAAAATTGATTAACTACAATTGAAGTATTATATGATAGTTTAACATATTCTTTCAAATACGTTTTTGGTCCTTATAAATATGTCAACATTTCGTTTTAGTCCCTCTAAAAAATATCTTCAACTTTTAGTATATATCCTAAAAGTTATCCATCTCCACTTTTGGTCACTTCTTTAAAGTAAACTTATGTAAAATTCATATTTTTGAATAAAATTTTGCAGAAAAATTTATAATATTATAAGAATCTATCCAAAAATAATTAGAATTTTTTAACAAATAAATATGAACTTTTATATTTTTAATAGTTAAAATGTCTAATCAAAACGATTACTCTTTAGGCATATAGTGATTGCTCTTATGCACCTACCGAACGACAACTAACTATCATTCGATACTTCTAAGATCGATTGAGACCATTTTTAAATCTATTCGTCCAATTTAAAAAGTGTTTCGAACGGTGGTTAACTACCGTTCAGCTTTCCTAGGTGCCTAAAGAGCAATTGTCTCTAATCAATATAATGTTTATTTTCAAACACACTTAATTGATTTTTAAAAACTTTTAATAGTGCCCGCAACTTGAAATAGACAAATAAACTATTCCTTCCAAAACCTTCTGTCCAAATATACTTTCACACAATTCTCTATATCTGGCTTTATAGAGCAATTTATCGAAACTTGATGTTTTTGCATGCTACTAAACTTTTTATAATTGTAAATAAATCTTGATCAAATACTACTATAAAAAAAACTTGATTGTAAAAATTGAATATCAGAAAACTTATTTAGATTATACAAAAAAGGTACAATTAAGTGTTCCGGTTTAGATTATACAAAGACATTTGATATATTATTACGCGAATTCGAATATACAATTATCCACTTCTTGATGATTAGTTAGCAAAACCCTTGATAAAATACTGTAAATCTAATCCAATACACCGGACTAAACATTCGATGAACAATTTAGACTTGGATCAGAAGGCACATGCCATACTATAGAATTAATAATCACAGAATGACACATAGTAGATTAAGTCGGTTACTGAGTACCCTGTATTCACAATACCAAATTTATACATGCATAGATAGAAGAAAATGCTAAATTTTCTTGATTTATGGTAAACATTGGATCTTTAAAAAGAACCATTCTCGTGGCTAGAGCATTAGAATTTAATGAGACCCCAAATTCAAGTAGAGGTCACATGGAAAGCACGTCGCTTACAACCCAAGTCATAGCGTAATTTAGTCTTTAGAAGGATGTTGAAAGTGCATTGGTGCATGTGAACAGCTCCATGCCTCACTCTTCCGTCACACGGTGCCTTAATATATGGATTATATTATTATAGATTTTAATATCTTTTTCTTCATTTGAAACCCATTATTCTACAAGTTTTCTTTCTTAATTTTTATTACACCATTATGATGTGTGGTCGGTTATTGCCACTAGGACAGTGTGTACTGCTATATAAGCAGAAAGATGCAACAAGTTTCTTACCAGTGCTATACATACACAATAAGCTTAGTATTAAACAAAGAGCAAGAGTTGTTTTGCCCTAATGGGGAGACTTATGTATGTGGCTTTCCCTCTACTAATAGCTTTTGCAGTGTTGAGTTTGTGCCATGGAGTGGCAGCAACTGCTCCAAAGTTAAAGTTGCAGTGGCATCACTATCACAATGTATGCCGCGACGCAGAGGTGTATGTCCGGCACCAAGTGAAGATTCACTGGGATCAAGACAAAAGCATTGCTGCCAAGTTACTACGCTTGGTTTACACCGACTGTTTTGTCAATGTATGTCCCCATTTTCTTTTTTCTTTTATAATTTGGTACTAGCTAGTCTTTTCTTTTCTCCATTTTTCAACTTTTTAAGCTAAGTAAGAGAACTCCTGTAAGGTTAATGGCTGAAAGGAACTTTTAGGTAATAGGACAAGGAACAACTAAAGGACAGGTTACAAAAACAGCAGACCCTTGAAGCTAAAATATATGCAAGTTGCATTCAGAAATATATAGTTGAAACTCGAACACTCTTGTTGTTCAATCTAAATTCAGTTGTTCCATTTAACTTAGTATTTAGAGTTCATGAGGTTTAAAGCATAGGATTCCGTTTAAAATTACCATTCCAAACATTATAAATGAATAAGTTTTGTTTTTCTTTCTCCTGAAACTTAATTAAAGTCGTTGTTTCGTGGCATAGGGTTGTGATGCATCAATATTGCTTGATGAAGGACCAAATCCAGAAAAAAGAGCACCACAAAACCGGGGACTTGGAGGATTTGTACTAATTGACAGGATCAAAACTGTTCTGGAATCACGATGCCCTGGAATTGTCTCCTGCGCTGATATACTACATCTCGCAGCTAGGGATGCTGCTAAAATGGTATTCTTTCAACTAGTCTACTTACAATTTCCTTCAGTATCCCCTCCGCAGAAAAATCTTCTCTCAAGGTAGGGGTAAAAGTTAGAAAAACAGTAACTGATTTGAGAATTAATGTCAACAGGCAGGTGCACCAGGTTATCCAGTTTTCACAGGAAGAAAGGATGGCATGAAATCAGATGCTGCATCAGTAGACCTGCCATCACCATCCATCTCATGGCAGGAATCTCTAGCATACTTTAAATCAAAGGGACTGGACGTATTAGATATGACAACACTCTTAGGTAAGGCAAGATTACAATCAAGTAGAAATTATATGCTAACAATACATTCTAAATGAGTGCCTGTTTCTTATCAACACAGGAGCGCACACACTAGGCCAAACACATTGTAGCCACATTGTTGACAGGCTGTATAATTACAATGGTACTGGAAACTCGGACCCAAGCATGGATGCTACTTTTCGAGACACATTGAGGGGACTTTGTCCCCCAAGAACAAAGAAAGGACAAAGTGACCCACTGGTATACCTAAACCCGGACTCTGGAAAAGATTACATCTTCAGAGAATCATACTATAAAAGGATCCTGCGCAATGATGCTGTCCTGGGAATCGATCAACAGTTACTATTTGGTGATGACACTAAAGAGATTACCGAAGAATTTGCTGCTGGATTTGAAGATTTTAGGAGATCTTTTGCTATATCCATGTTCAAAATGGGAAATATCAAAGTTTTAACAGGAAATCAAGGAGAGGTACGCCGGAGTTGTCGATACACAAATAAGTGAACACAAATTAGCAGCAGGACAAATTGAACGTTTAGTGTGGATTCAGATATGCCCAGTTTAAACATAATTGTCTGTGTTCGGAAGGTAAAAAATAATACGTGAATAAGGGACAATAATCGTACCCTCTTTTGTCCTTTGTAAGATCCAACAATTTAAGTTACAAAAAAATTGATGTAGTGTGTATGAACCATTATATTATATATATCCTTTCTTTTGCCAATTCAAATCCACCACAAAGATTAACTCTATGTTACCGTATAGGCGTATACTACAACAATTCCCTTCCCTGTATCTACCCTCCATTTCTTCTATGCATGTGCTTTTTCCAAACGCCAAATGCTCTAAGTAGTAATAGCATATGTATGATCTTCTCCAGAAATATAAGCTGAACAAAAATTGAAAGAACATTATCTGCATAACCAGTCCAGGTATCCAAGACAGCCAATTTGTCAGACATGGGAGCAACCAGAGTGATGAAAAATCCCCTTGTGAATCTTCTTACTGGCTTCAAAAGGAAAAAAAAAAAAAGATAAACGATGCAACATCAGCAATGTAAAAATCAAACACTACAAAGGGAAACAAATCTTAACACGATTTTCGGGAAACATCCCCCGCAGAATTAATCTCCATGGTTAAACAGTAAAGATAAACTTGAAATTTCAAAAAAGATTATATGTTGCATTTAAATCCGATTTAATCAATTTCCAACAAGATATCTAATCAATTACAATTACATAATCATTCAAAAACCAATCCAAAATCAAATTTCTAGAAAAAGATTCCAGCATTCAATAATTAAAATCACTACTGAAATATCATGAAGATAAAACATAGCAATGTAAAAATTATACTACAAAAGGGAACAAATCTTTAACATAATCTTCAGGATACATCCCTCACAAAGTAAATCTCCTTGATTAAACAATAAAGATAAACCAGAAATTTCAATCCAACAAGATTCCCAATCAATTACAACACTTGGCCATTCAATAACCAATCTAAAATCAAATTTCTAGAGAAAAATTCCAGCATTCAATAATTAAAATCACTACTGAAATATCATCAGCAATGCTGCTAAGCTAGTGAATTGTCAAATGGATACTGCGTGGTGCTAATCAACAACAGACACAAATTTCATTTGCAAACAATCTAATGCAATTGAGTGTGTGAAAGAAATCAACATACTGCAATAAGAGAAAAATAAACGAATCCCTTGCAAGGTACTCCCCGTCTCGTTATAGTTTTTAAGTGTCTTTTTAGGTCATGCACACTTCTTAAGAAAATGATTCAGTATGTTGATTTTATAGTTAAAAATTCTGTAAAGCATAAAATACCTATATTAATTAAGTGATAACAGTAGTAGTAACTAGTAATAGAATAAGGGTCATGCTGACATGTGCACTTAGGGCACATGTTAAGGATTCCATAAATAGCAAGTATTTATTGAGAAAAATTAAATTTCAAGTTTCAGCGAAATAAATTCACACAATTTCCAAGCCAAAATTTCCAAATTGAGTTCCTTAACATGTGCCATTAGGGATAAGGATATTGTTGTAAGAAGTTAATAAATGTTGTCTTAATATTCTAAAGTTGCATTTAATTCGAGACAAAAATATTCCTAATGTGACACTTATAATGAGACGAAGCAAGTATGAAGCATTGAAGCAGGTATAATAAATTCCTAGAATCCCTTCAACAGGGATTGGAGTGTTCATTCCATTAGCCACAGCCTTGGCGAAGCAGGTTAAAGGGCTGCACAATTTTCATCACGGGGAAGAAGCTACATTGTAGGTTATTTAATTGCTTCAGGTTGTGTTTCAAACAAATAGAAGCAAAGACATATTTGTTTCCTTCACACATGTTTCTATTAACTTTGTTTACTCGTTATAGCTTTTCCCAGAGCTTTCAGTACAAGAGCCTTGTAAAGCACTTTTTCCATCAATAATCCTAGCATCAAATTGTGAGTGTAGCATACTTGGAAAAACCTTGTAAAAGACCATGTAGGAATCTATGTAAAAGCATCTGAAACCAAGCGACCAGACAAAATGTAAAGCAGAACAAAGTGAGATTACCTCATAAAAAAGAGTAATGATGACTATGAATGTACAACAGCTGGATGGAACTCCCCATCCAAAGTGGATAAGTAATAAAAAAAATTAACACCATGATCCAATTTGGAAAAGCATAGCCACATAAGTGTTCCTCAGTTTGCCTTAAGAACATATAACAATGATAGTTCCCTAGTCTCTTTATTCTGCAACACGGTTCTTTTTCTTGGTTACCTGTCAAAGAATTAGACTTCAATCTCACGACAGAAATCTTAGAAATACGGCTTCCGGTCACAATTATAAGCAAAACTACCTAATTTCACACATATTGAGAATAATGGTTAACCTTTGACCAAAAAGAAAAAAATAGTGGTTAACCTCGTTGAATTTTCTTGATGTAATAAAAAATAATACTTTCATTTACCAAACTACCAATTTTTTTGATTTAATTTGCATGGGAACTTGTTACATTGAAGGGTATTTTGATAATAGTAGCATAGAAACTAGACTTAGGTGGTTTGGGCATGTAGAGAGAAAACCTATGGATTCTGTAGTTACGAAAGTAGATCAAATGGAGGAGTCAAATCACTAGAGGTAGGGGTAGACCTAGAAAACTATAAGAGAAACTATTAAGAAGGACCTAGAGATGAATGAGTTGGAGAAAGACTTGGTTTTTGATAGAACACTATGGTGTTGTTTGATTCATGTAGCCTACCCCACTTACTGGGATAAGGCTTGGTTGTTGTTGTTATTGTTGTTGTAGCATTAAATAGAATAAAATTAGTCAGTTTTTGCATATATTTAGGACCATTAAATCCTTTCAGAAAAAAGGACCATCAAATGAAACATCTTTTTGTTTATATTTGAGACTGGAGTAATATAGATAAAAGTAAGGTATGCATTTGGAGGGAAGAAGGTCCTAAATAGCAATGTATTATCACATAAGAATAAAGAAAGTAGCGAGCAACAGATTTGAATCTAAATTTCATCTTGCATGAATGCAAAAACATTAGAGTTAAACAATGCGTGCATTGCAGTTCATTAGAATCAGATGAAGTAGACCCATAACAATACATAGCAGCTGTACTTCAACAAGTTGTGCGATCATTAAAAGATTAAAACAAGGATATTTAACATTGCCAAATAAAAAAAAAGCAAAAAGCTAGCAAAAGAAATCATTTCCCTCTTTATGAGTAGAAATAGAGAATATTAATAATTTAGGACTTACCTTGTTAAAATATTTCTTTCGGAGTTTGATTGCTGTTCTTATGCATCTTTTTACATTGATCTCCAACATATTGTCATTGAAAATCTGTAATATTTAATTTTGAATTATTAAATTAGAAAATGCACAATATCCGTTAGCTGATTTCCTTTTTTTTCCTTCTTTGCATAGTGAATTAAAGAACTCCCCATGGAAGAAAAAAATATTAAAAACAAAGTTGCGAACACATCTCATAAGTATATGTGGACATCATTAAGTATGTGTGTTGGTTTTCAAGTAATGATTCAGGACAATCAGCATAGAGGGACTTAAAACTAGACAAAACAAAAGAAGAAAAACTGAGCATGACCAAAAGGAATAAAATGTAAAGAATAAAAATATTGCCAATAGGGTTTTAGTAAGACAAATAATAATCCCATAACCAGGTTAAGGGAATCATAAGTGCACAGATCATTTGAAATGTAAGAACTGAGAAAGTAATTGAGAGAAAAGAACTAAAGCTACTATTAAAATGGAAATTATCAACTTTTAACTATAATAGGAACAGATTATAATCACCGTATAAAAAGTAAAACCAGACACATACGACATGCTTAGCAGAATAAAATTCACAAACAAAAAAATATACACACTTTCAACATATTTCCAGATCAAATCATAATCTAAACCACCAAGGAACACCAGACATGATAACCAAAAAGAAAAATGTAACTTGAGAACATAATAATTATAAATTTAACAGCAGTTATTAATTCCTGGGTAACAACAAAAGATCAATGCACTTGCCTTTATCATATCGTCGAACGAGTTGGTTTCTCGAATGATCTTCTGGCGGTTTAAAACAAGAATTGCTGCAACACAGAATGTGGCTAACTCATCATTTCCTTTCCTTGCCAAGGAGGAAATAGTTCTCGTTTGAACTCGACCATTTCTTGACCAGATATTCCTTGCCAAGCCACAAAAGGTATTGGATGTTTGCAACTTCAATTTGACATCACATACAGGGTGATCAGTGTTACCATGATGCGTCTGCGGGCTGGCTTTTCTGTTGTCACTTTCATTATGATTTGACTGTGAGTCACTCTTGATACTATCATCATCAGAATCAGCAACGGCTTCTTTAATATAATTGCTTGAGTCTCTGGGAAGATGTAAATCTAATGCTTCCAGACAATTCTCCTCTAACTCATATGCCCAGGATTCATCAAAGTCAGCTGCCCACATCATCTGCATTACACAAGATTACTGAGATCATGTATTGACACCAAACCAATGATGTATCATGTATCAAAAAGGTGCAGAATATTATCTATTTCACAATTACAGGCATAAATTTCTTTGCAGCAATATTTTCAAATCCGTATACCCAATGTTGTAATAAAGCACTAACTCATTACTATTCAAAAACGATATGATTATTTTGCTAAGACGCCAAAAAACTTGATCAGATCCATACTCGCAAGGTATGGAAGCCCAATCTCTGCCTTTAAATTGACTTACTGTAATAAAGCAAATCACAACACTACCTCAAAAAAAAAAAACAGCAAAACTAGTTATGTGTTTTTGTACCAATAGCAGTTAATCTTAAAACTACGATCACATTTCGCTACTAGCAACTGCTTCTCTACAAGTAGAAGCAGACACACAAAAGAGTATGTTCCTCTACCATTACTTTCTAATTTAATTTCAAAGGTTTGAAAAAAAAAGTGAAGGGGGGACTAACCAAGTTTTTGGTCTTTCCAAATGTCGTATTTTTCAGAGTTGATCCCCATTTTCAATTTTTATTTCCAAACAAATTCACCATAAATCATTTTGTTTACCAAATGTACTCTATTACTTAGCCTAGAATATTATGCAGAATATTCCTTTTGTAATTAAGTTTATAATCTCCTATATAATATTCCGTAGTGCTATTCAGACACAGGGTTTCATCATATGTCTCTCTTTACTCTCTTATTCAACAGTAAGTATAAAATTAAGGAGGTCTTGTTTGAAAACAATCGAAAAAGAGGGAACCAGATGAAAAAATTGCAATTATTTGGGAACGAGAAACATTTAAATCAGTCAGCGGGATTTTTGTGTGTGGTGAGGGGGAGGGTGTTGGAAGCATGTGGCACGAACCTCCCACATTGAAAGAGCCTCATTAAAAGATAATTCTCTCCGAAAGAGAACTAGCAACATACGAAATGCAAAATGAAGGCTTTCAGCACCAATTTTTGACAGGTGGGCAAAAAGTTCTTTGTCTGACAGCTCGAGAATATGCCATAATGCTCGCAGCTGCTTCATCACCCTAGTTGGACCTTCCATTTGAAAATTCTCTCTCTGGAGTTATGTCAAAGAAAACAAGTCAGTCACTGCAAACAAAGCTATATTCTTGAATCTTAGCCGAATTTGCAAATACCATTCTCCTCAAAAGCATCTCAAAACACCAAAATGCATCTGCGTTATCTTCAAAGATTACAACAAAGGGAGACAGCAAATCACTCATACCTAAAATCAAATGGCCAGTAAAACGAATGAGTTTTGGGTCCAAAATAATTGTAACAAGAATCCTACATCGGCAAGAAATTTACAGTTAAAACATAACCTTGGCAATACCCTGTTCCAGGATCAACCCATGCATAGACAGCAAGGATATCTGACATTCTAGCTAAATTTCTCCTGTCCTCATAGAATTCAAGATGATTATCGGTCCTCACAACATCAACAACTAGAAAAAGATTAAGCTAGTTAGCAAGAAACAATAACAGAATAAAACATGCTATCGCCAAGAACAAAACACAGTATACAACTTATATACCTATCCTGTGCAAAGTCCAAAGCCATTCAGATACTTTATCTTCACTGGCAGCCCATCCTTGAGACATTGAGGCACTTGTCATTGCTGGCTGTGGTACATCTGATATTTTTAGTTGATTTAACATATGTGTATCATAAACTGGATTGTCAGATGGAAATTCTGGTTCATCTTCATCAGGTGAAGCAGTTTCAATTTCAGAGTTTACAGGATGGAAGGTAGTAGGAGGTTGGCCATTTGATTCAATAACCAAGTCTACGTTGTTGTTGATATGGAAGCTATGCATTCTGTCAACTTCAAAGCTCAGTTTACGCTGTGTAGAAAGTTTATTGCCATGCTCTGTGCCCGAATTTTTATCTTCGCCGCTCTTTTCAAACAGATTGGTGACGGGTAAAGGAGGAAAATCAAAATTACTGTCTATTCTATTATGTGATCCAGCTGGTTCTCTCCCTATCTTTGGGGAACTGCAGTTTTGTTGACCAGAAAAATCAGAAGCTGCACTATCTGTGCTTGCTCTCGAACTAACTAGGTTAAGTTGGTCAGCCCAATTATCAGACCTTTCATGATAGTCTGTGTTTGCTGCCTCTGCACAAATAATGCTCCTACCATGACATTGTTTTACTTCAACATTATTATCATTAGATGTTGATCTTTCTAGTTTAGCTTCAATTTTGCGTTCATCCTTAGAGGAGGTTCTCATATCCATAACTTTGGAGCCAACAATATATGCCAATGAACCAGTCCCCACACTTGAATGCATAGCTTGACATTGCTTAACCAGGTCCCTATAAAGCTCCCTGCAATGGTAGTTTCTTGTGGTTATCAATAAGTAATAACTACATATTCAACAATCCAAGAAAGGTGCTATATACAGTAGCTGAAACAAATCATGTCTCCATTGAAAGCCAAAAGGATTTTACAGTCACAGTTCTATTGACACAGTTGCACAAACAGTTGCCTACCAGATTCCAAAGGAATGCATTGTTATGGGTCTTTGCATAGAACCTAATCATAAGTTTAGACACGGGAGAAATTCTCTTGTGGCCTAGAGCAAAATATGAATAAAAGACTAAACATCTTCTAGTGCTCGACAAAGCCCCTCCTAGAATAACTAAATCAGAAGTGTTAAGAGTCCCACATCGGATAGAAGATGGACTGACAATGTGTTTATAAGTGGGGGCGATCCTCACCTCACCAGCCGGTTTTGTGGGGTTGTGTTAGAGCCTCTTCCAAATCCATTGGGTCACCTGCTATCAGGTTTCCACTATCGGACCACCCACCGTTTATGTCCACGAAACAAGCCCAATAGTACTGGTCGTGAGGGGTTGTGGTCGTGAGGGGTTGTGTTAAGAGTCCCACATCAGATAGAAGATGGACTGACAATGTGTTTGTAGGGGGTGTGTTAAGAGTCCCACATCAGATAGAAGATGGACTGACAATGTGTTTATAAGTGGAGGCAATCCTCACCTCACAAGCCGGTTTTGTGGGGTTGTGTTGGGTCCAACCACCATTTCTAAGAAGAAGAATAATTGATTGATTTTCCATTGAATAATCCACGCTACTGATTGACAGGGCTTGTATAATCAAGGAAATAAATCCTAAATTATAGGATCAATCAAGGATTCTGCATAATAAAATCCAAAACATCATATAAATTTAAAGAAACAAAAACAAAATTATTTTAATTAAGCTGGCTTAAAGGCTGGCAGCATTATTGCTGTTGTCTTCCCACAATTCCACATCAAGTATCATTAAATTATTGACATATGGCCACATTTATCCATGACAGAAATATTGTTCTAAGTTGTGACTTTCTTGGCTATAGACAATAGCTTCAATACTCATTACATGCAAAATATTCATATATAATATCCGGGAAATACAAGAGAAAAAGAAATTAATCAAAGTGGATTGATCTGTACCTTCTAGCTGCTCTCAACCTTTTTCGATACTCAGCAGTGCTGCTCAGTGCATAACATCCTAGTAAGAACTCCCAAACTTCGGGTCTAATTGATGGATCTACACCCTAACAGACATGGGAGGAAAAGGAAATAAACAGTAAAGAACAAAAACTCCTAGAATAACCTTGATTTTAGAAAGAAATACTCAGTTTGCATGGCTGATGACTCAAGAGTGCATATGTGTATTTTTTATATTGATGTAAAAAAAAAATTAAACTCGCAAATTTGCTCACAACTTAAGGGAGGGTTTACGTTTTTTAGTTATATTATTTGAACGAAACCATGAATGTAGCCTTTTATGAATTATGGTTTAAAATGGACTAGACCGAGCAGCTTAACTCCAAAAATTAGCTCAAGGGAGAAAAAGCGCAAGCCATGATAAGGAGTAGTTTGGTCATATACCTAGCCAAAGTGGGATCACGGTACGCCTTACTTACAATATGCAGATTACATGACTAAACATCTATGTGTAACCTAACATCAAGGCTGAGATACGCTCTTGTACCAAAGTAGAATTCAGACCAAACTATCACCAATTTAACTGCAAAAAACTTGCTCAAACAGGGAGCATTTCCCAAGTCAATACAAGGAGTACTTTGAACATATATGCCTAATGGATGCGGAATCTAAGCACCTACAACTGAAGGGATGATTTTTATTAAAAAAAAATCTAGAAGTTAGTGATGTGTTGCTTGTTGAATATTAGATCTGCATGTCATCTGGGTATATTATACAGTAATCAGAAAAAATTAATAAAAGCCATTTTATATGAAGTTAATAAATAAGATAAATAAAATAAAAAGCAACTTATTAAGCCTTAATTTCAGTATGCAAAGCAAACAAGTTAAATGGGTTGAACCTAGAATGCATTCAATGTACTACAGTTTATTAAATTATTATAATACATAATATCTATTGACAAAATATGATAGACTAGAGCGTTTTTTCAGGGCCTTCATTTCTGTATGCAAAAAGGCTAGACGGATTGAACCTGGGGCAAATTCAATGTACCATATTTTGATCATCAAAAGTGATCCTAATAAAGAATCTTGACACGATGAGCTCGTCAAACAAATTGTTAGCAAGGTAAGAGTCTTATTTTATTTGCAAATGTTTCCAAACAACAGTTTAATGATTTAATTTAATTTATTTTCAGAAACAAACTTGAAGTAGCCATGATTCTGGCATTGCGATCGGGCACTGCAAAAGCTATTGAATAGCTTGACAAGATCCCAAAAGATGAGAAGGACTCGCAATTATGATGAGCAGAGTGTTATGGCTGTACAAATGCCAGTTTTCTAAGTGCATAAATTTGGTATTAAAGGAAGCATGAGCCTTGCCTATAAATGAATTGGTGACAACTTGAACCCACAACAACATTGTTATCGCAAGAGCAAATTGTTTGTTTAAAAAAGGAAGAAAACAATGGATGCAGCACCTAAATGTATAATACTTACGGGACAAAACTCTGTCCGGGACAATTAAACCAAGAAGACAAAAAACAACTTTGTCCAGGACCCCCGTTCCATTTAAATAGTTCAAACTCAGACTTTACTTATGGGTAAGTGAGCCCATCATCACACTCAAACCATTGGTATTTTCAATCCAATAAAACATGAGAAGGTGCATAAAATTCACAAGCATGCAGCTTCCTAAATTGAACATGACTATGGTGATGTTGATTAAGGTGGTAATATATATGTCACGAAGAAAAGAAGTAAAACAGATTCAATTTGAATAGCAACATACCCCTAACACAACCAATTTCAGTGCCTTCCGGAAACCAGACACCTTTCCTTCACTATCAGACAGGGCTTGCCATATGTCTGGCTTAAGCATTCTGTTTACCTGCTTTTCGATGATAAGAGTAATAAAAATCATTAAACAGGTCATTTTATGACTTTTTTTTTCTATTTTAAACAACAAGATCCCCTCTGATGCCCAATGTTTAAAATGAGAGGTCAATATGAATATCCGATAAAAACAACGCTAGCAACACACTCTAACACTCTCTGTATGTGTGCCACCAATTTGGGGGATAGGTAACACTAAATAAGGTCTTTTGAGTTGGGCCTAAACCAACCCACAAAACTGGCGCGTATTGTTAGAAATGTCTCCCATTTCTAAAGCCATTTGCAGGCTACATCTAATCTCATGTGGGATTTATAACATGTCCTCTCATGGCCAAGACTGGACATCTGGAGCATGACCGGATAGTGGATGGCCCAGCGAATCTTGGATAGGTTCTAATACAACAACAACAACAACTAAGCTTTATCCCACTAAGTGGGGTCGGCTACATGAATCAAATTACGCCATGATGTTCTATCATAAACCAAAGGACAGGTTCTAATACATAAAATTTTGGGTTTAACCTAACTCAACCCTACAAAATCAGCTTGTAAAGTGAGACATGTCTCTCACTTATAAAGTCATTTTATGGTCATATCCCATCGAATGTGGCACTCTTGACATAGAAAAAGCATCGTTAGAGAGTATGTTGTCTGTGCTTCTCACCTATAACTAGTCTCTAGTTTATACAAGAAGGACGTTGGAAAGTTCAATTGGCCTCGAAGTTCTAGGGCATCGTTGATTGATGAACTAACACCAAACTACATAACATGCATTACAATTTACAATGTACAACACACACACACACACACACAATGTATGAGAAATGAAAGCAAAGCAATTAGTAAGACCTAGTAGATTGCTGCAGTCTTACAGTTACAACACAACAACCTTTACAGGAGAGTGAGAAAGGCAAGGCTCTCGAATATCGCGAACGAACGAGCTCACTTTTCGCAAATTCACAGTACCAGCTTTTCCACAACTCCATTGCTTATTATTATTATCTTCCCCGTTACAATACATCACAAACTCAACAATGTCAAAACCCTAATTTCACACTTTCATTTCATTCCTACAAAAATAAACATCATCATTTTCATTCACTCCAAAAATTAAACAAAAACAACATAACATTACTTGTAATTAGAAATATATACATAAAAACGCAATATTAATTAATCGATCATAAAAAATTGACGGAAAATGAAAGTTAAGATTTTAAAAGGAAATAAAAAATAGATATACCGAAACGCAAGGATCGAAGAAGAATGATTGGAAGTGGTGAATGTGAAATGGAATGATTGAGATCTGAGAAAATTGAAGTTTATAGATTCGGAAAGAGAAGAGCGAGCTTCTTCTTCTCCATGCTTCTTCCAATCGCCATTTTTTCCCTCTAATTATAACACTGAATCAATGAAAATACCGTTTTTTTTTTTTTGTAATAATAATCAAAATGAAATTACCGTTTTTCTTTCTTTATTTATTTTATTAATTGAATATATTTGATTTTTTTAATGTGAATAGAGTTGTAGTGCATAACTTTGGAGACTAATTTTTTAGTTCGAGAGATTTAACATTATTAATTATTACATGTTTATGGTTGAATTTGAACTCAATTTTTTGTTAGGATGAAAAAGGTTTGTTATCATGTAAATATGGATTTTAGATATGAACCGATAAAATTTAAGTCTTAAGTGTAGAGATTCTAATAATTTAGAATAGAAAATCATACCAGAATTTGTTATGAATATTCGAGAATAAAAGTTTTAAAATTTTAAAGAGAAAATATAATTGTTGAAATGTTTTTTTGTGGTGTCCGAAATTCGAACTTTGAAATTTACATATATATATTATACATTGTCTTTATCAATCACGTTAATCTCACTGAGAGAGACGGTTATTATAATGTTTGATTTCTTTAATATGACCCACAAAGACAAGTTTAAATAAAATCATGAGAGGTAAAATAACAAACTCATACAATAAAACTAATACTTTCTTCAATAAAACTAATACTTAAAATAATCTAATCATCAACCAATACTTCTAATCACGGCTTGATTCTTGTTACATCGTCACTCATCTAAATATTTTTGAGTTAAATATATTTAAATAAATCTTGTAAAATAAATATTAAATGAATTTTTTATTGTTCGGAAGAATAAACTTAATTTACAATGTCAATATAGTTAAATATAACATTTCATTTTAATGCAAACTCAAATTTTTACAATTGAGTTTTATTCTTTTTATAATGATCCATCAATTCTTACAAAAAAATTATCTTAATGACTCGGAGAATTTGATCAAAAAATATATAAAATTTGATCAAAAATTATTTCACGTAAAATTATAATTGTGAATTTATGAGTTTGAGTGGTCGTATGAGAAGAAAAGAAAAATGAATTTTTAGGTGGGACTTGTTAGTTGTTACTACAGCCAAAGGCTAGTTCTAAAACAAAAATTGATAAAATATGCATCGGTGAACACATAGGTCAAAATCTTCCGCCAAACAGTGAAACGCAACAATCAATGGAGGTTCAAGTCTTCTCACCATTATATGTTAGACACAGGCGAATGGCTTCACGGGGTAGTTCTAAAATCTTGAATATTTAACTTCGGTGTATATGAAGCTATCCCATTAAGATATTATTTGGTCCCTCTAAACAATTTTGTTGGTTAAAATAGAGAAGATATTATAAAAATATTGATAATTTATTTAGTTTAGTGTTAATTATAGATAAATTTGACTTCTAAAAACTCCTAAACTAAATAACTACAGTTAGTTTTTACTCCCTCCGTCTCACAATAATAGTCTCTTTAGCTTCTTCTTTTTTCTAAAAATAATTGTCACTTTAGAATATCAATGCAGCATTTATTATTTTTTCTCATTATCATATCTTTATTTATTGAATTTCATTCAACTTAACTACTCCACTAACTACAATTAATAAGGGTATTTTAGTAAATGATATTAATTTTACCATTGAAATCAACACAATCAATCATTTTCTTAATAACCGTGCACAAAACTTAAACAACTATAATTTAGAGATGGAGGGAGTATTTTCTTTGTTGCAGTTTCATTAAATATGAGTAAAATTAATTAAGTTTCCTATATTAATGTTTAATTTCTTCTTTTTCTTTATATTTGACCCCTCGTAAAAATAGTGTTAGCTTCGCCGTCGGTTAGACATCAAAAAGAAAAAGAAAAATACATAAAATAAAATAAAGTATTTTTCACCCTTTATTAGGTGAGATCGAGAAAATAAAAATTAAAGCTACTAGTTTACCAAACTAATAAAATAAGGTTCTGGATTTGCTTGTAGGGTTGGGTGGGGTTGTATCTTACCCCTACCGTCTTGGTGTGGCTTTCTGACTTTACTCTTTGTTTTTTTTGTTGTCTGCAGGTAGGGATGGGAATAGGCCAGGCCGGCCTACAGAGGCCTACGGCCTAGCCCATGATAGGTCAGGTTAGGCTTTGTTCTTAAACAGAGAAGGTTTAGACTTTTTTAAAAGTCTATTTAGCTTAAAAAGTCAGGCCACATGTCATTCAAAAAGTCTCTTGAGTCTACTAGGCCGGTCGATTTAAGTAAATATATTTTTTATTATATTATATTTTGTATTTTGAATTAAAATAAAAATTTGTTAACTTTTTCAGTAATTTAAGTTTATTAATATACATTAATTTTTTGGATATTTAAATGTATTATTATAAATTAGAATTGCAATATGATACAATACATAGTCGAATTCCGTAAAAACTCATTTTGATTATCAAAAGAGAGTTTAATCTAATTGATATATTAGTTCGCTAGTCTATTTAAACTTAAATCACATTGTTTATTTAAAGATGTTCATATGAAATAGGCTTTTAAACAGGCTAGTCGGTCGTATCAGGCTTTCAGAAGGTCAGGCTCAAGCCTAAAAAGTAAGTCTATGACAGGCCGCAGGCCAGACTTAGGCCTTCAAAAAAATTGGCAGGCAAGATCCAGGCCTTGCAAAGCCTAACTTGACCTAAACTATTCCCACCCCTACATGCAGGTGTTTGCTGGCGCTTTTAGCTTTCAACTTTTTGGTGCCTTTTTACGTTTTTTTGTTGTTTTTAGTTGCTTTGGGGTGGTTGTGGGTATGCCTCTGGCCCCGCCTGTGGGCTTGGGGTGTTCTCCTCCATGGTGTGTTGTGGGAGCGTTGTTTAGCGGCTCATCTTCTGTATATTGTATCTTCCTTTCCTAATTATTATATATATTTTGCCATTTAAAAAAATATGGGTTGTTTGTTACGGATTAAAATAAAAGTGACTTTGACATTGAATAATTTAGATATTATTTTATGGAGATTCTATAGAAAACCAGAATTTATTTTGCGTTTGTATATCGTAGCAAAAAATATTTTTTTAATAAATAATCTAGTTTGTATACATCTGTATAACATTTAATTTTTTGTTACAAAAACTATTTCAATCTTTTAACATTTAATTTTTTTCTCTCCTCTAAAAAAAATATATTTTTCGAGAAGATGCCCTTAACAACTTCTCATTTGAAACTGTTTTTAGATTTTGTTTTAGATTCTGATTTTTTTAAAAAGTTGTAACAAACACATGCAATATTCCTTAAAGTGTTTATTTTGTTTAAAAAAGTGATTTATTTTCTTAAAAAAACTATAACAAACGGGCTCTAAAGTTGCTTTGTGTTTGTGAATTGAAAAGGTTGCATGCCATTATAAAAAATATATAGAGACGTAGGGATTAGGATTTGGCACAATTACTTTACCACGATTTTAATTTCAGTCGTTGGATGAATTTGTGCCACAAAACCAAACAATGATGTGATCTAATTCAATGGCTAAAATGGAAAATTATGTGTAATTGCGTCATTTTTCAACAACAGCAAATACTGGTCTGAGATATAGTATTGCTACTAGAGCTGTCAAAACAGGCTAGCCCGCATAGGTCGGCCTGTTAAGCCCGGATAATTGTAAGGTTTGGGCCTTAAATGTTGAGTCCGGATTTTTATAGGCTTTTTACCCCTACCCTAAATAGTTCGATACCCGTTTGGGCCATCCTGCTGATGTTGTTATTTTTGTTAACTCGATTATGGCAAGTGTACTAGTCGTTTTCATCAAGTAATAAAATGATAAGTAGAGTATCGTATCCACAAGGATTGTCGTTTCATCCAAACAATTCGTTTTACTTATTTTTACAGGCGACCGTATAAAAATTTAAGAGTTTGAAAAACTTGCAATTTTTATCTGTCTGCAACAAAGCAAGTTTACCTGTTTTTGGTTGCAGAAAAGTAAGCAGCGGTTAGGATTCTTTCAATGCCCTCTGTATATCTATTGTTGGATAATAAGTAAAAGTATGTCGCGTTTATTTATCTTAGGTAGACTATACAAGTGATGAAGACGTGGGATATTCCTAATAAGATAAGGCATCACTTGACCCCAACAGTTTCTAGCCACTAGGTACCTATTAGACTTCTTCCTCTGATGTCTAATTGCACCTGTTGATCGTACGGTGATTCTTACATGCGAGGTCTTGCTAATTCAAATGTAATTGAAACATAAACTTTATATTGGCTTTCCAGTGTTTTCCAAAGCAATGAAGGCCAAGGTTCCCTTAGGTCTGCCCATCTATGAATATTAGGACACTCATAGCACACTCTCTCTACGCTTACTTAGTAATTTTACAAACAGGCAACCCTAATCTACGTCTGCCTTACTAAGGGTTTCAAGATAATGGTTTTATTAGGTTATAACTTTAAGTCGGACAGCTAAGTGCTTGTTTCCCTAATTACTAACCAGTTAATTCCTAGGTTCGGTAAGGCATAACCTGACCCAGCGGTTTCTAGCCACTGGGCACCTACGCCTAGGGTCAACAATTCTTATGGCATCTTTGGTTAATTAAAAATCACTTACTTCCTAGCAGATAGTTAACAGTAAAAGGACATAAATATCAAGATATAAGCATCCAAATAGTGATAACAATATTAAGCCCTGTCACAACCTAAGTACCTAATATAAGATTGCACCTTTCACAGAAATAAAACTACTTCCTAATAAAATTTAATAGCGAACGAAAGAATAAATAAATAAAATAAACGACATATTAAATTAAATTAATATCCAACAAAAATATACAGAGGTTCATCTTAGAACTCTAACCTAAAAAGATTTAGTTACACATGGTAACTAAAACAAATTACTAAAGATAAAAACATACCTTAGAAAATCAATGAGAAGATAGAAACTCTCCTGAAGCTCCAAAGTCGCCTTCCTCTTGAACTGCCACAGTTTTGAACGAAATTTTTTGAATGAGGAAGACTGGTATTTATAGTGAGAGTTTCTGGGTTTGGGCTAAAAGCGCGGGTTTTATCCAAAACGGAAGCAGAAAAAGACAATTGCACCCCAACTTCTTGCATGCACGGGGCACATAAGAAATCCCCTAGGCGCATGAGAGACAAGCTCAAAGTATGCTTTAGGCGCATGGCTTGTCAGTTCATGCCCTAGGCGCATTTTGTCTTCCTTCCGAGCCCAATCTCTGATTTTTCGTCTGATGACACTCTGTCATTACTAGTTTGGTAGACATTTTTCATGTAATTTTTGGGGTGATTCATCAAGATAATGGGAGCTGAAAGCACAAAAATTGAAGAATTCGTGTTTCCAGCAAAGTCCAATTTGGGAGCTGAATCAAAGCATTCAGGCACCGAATTTCCCAACCACAAGATGTTGTTTCTTACGACATTTTTCGGGCCCCGGATTTGACAGAATGGGGACACGTTTTTGCAACTTAAAGACATTTGGTCACCGATTTTTATATCTCGGAGCCGATTTTCACACGCCTGTATATAGAAAAGGCCGTTTTTGGAATAAGGGTTCATGATTTTAGAGGGAAAATGCATATTTGGAGCGGAGGCTTTGCAGGTCTAGTGGGAACCATCAAAACTCATAGTCAATCATCCAATACATGTATGAATCATTGTTTTTATGTTAGTTATCTTGTACTTTAGCTATGAGTAACTAATCTCTTTGTGGTTGAGACTTAGATGAATTTGATGTAATCCTATGAGAACCCTAATTTGTTGAATTCCTTTGAATATCAATGAAAGTCTAGTCTTTATTCATATTACTTTATGTTTAGTGATTTTTGTATGTTTATCATCGACTACTAACCATATCTTTATGAATGTGCAAATTGATCTTAGAGATTGAATGACCACTAACCCTGGCTTTTGACTTTGATATAGTTAATAAGTTTAACCTAAGCAATCAAGCTAGAGATAGATCAATATTAGGTTATGACATAGAGATTAATGTTCTATTAGAACCTCAAACGGTTTCGAATTCACTTAAGAGATTAATGAGTTGTTACTTGAGGGGAGAATTCTAGGTCAAGAGATTGGGTAGAGTTACTTTGTTAATCTGTCATGAAACTAGATAATCATTGCTTGAATTAGGAGTGAAAATTACCATAGAAGAACTTCAGAGGATTCGAAGGTCTTCACCATACTTCTCTCTAATATTCTTAAAACCAACTTTTATTGTTTTATTTACGTTACAAAAACCAATCCAATTGCTTAGGACAACCATTGAACTTAATACATCATTTTTCTATAAAGAAATTGCTGAGTAGAAGTTAACAACGGTACTCGTGGATACGAATTATTTATTACTTCGATAGTTTTTGTTCACTTGCCAAATTTCTATCACCGTCGTTTTTAGGTCTTCGTCTTCAAATAAACTTGCCTCGGGACTTTGGGAACAGAATTCCTCCCACTTGTAAGTCTTCTGCACCTCTTGAATCTTTATTTTTGTTCCTTGAATCTTCCCAATTCTTCGAATGTTCTTGATTTTCCGATTTGCATGATTTTTTCGTGAATTACTTCAAAAAACCCCTAAAATTGCTATGTTTCGGGAAAACTAGATTTACAGACTCAAATATAGAAAACATTACAAAAGTCCCAAAATCATAGGCAATCGTTCTAATATTCCTCCTCTTTGCTGCTAAATCCTACTAAAATAAACTGAAAAACATGCTAAAAATAACGTAAGATGACTTGTCATCACAACCCCAATTTTAGACTGTTGTTTGTCCTCAAGCAACGAAAGAAAATCATAATTTATTCTTTGCATTTTTTTCAGGAAAAACATACCTTTCCGGGAGTTGTGCTTAAAAATCATTCATCACATTTATAGTAGAGCAACAACTAACTTACCACTATACATTCAAGCGGGTCCGACTTGGTGAAAGTTACATATACTCTCGGTCATACTCTTTTCTATGATACACGTATGTATCTCCTATAGCCAGTAGGGCTGGTCACGGCATTTTGCCCACTCAAGTCGTCACATGAATGTACCTTGCTATAAATTTGGAACAATTCTAAACAAACAGTCAAGTTAAAGTTATTCACACACTTGAGGACTTTGAAGGTTATAACTTGGCTTAGGTCAATGGTGGATATAATTTGGAAAAGTAGGCTAACAAAAGAACTTGGAGTTAGTTCACTAACTTAGGGATTCGTAATAAAACATTAATGCGCTATCATCCTTCCTTCCTTGGTTCAAACAAGATGGGTAAAACAGTAGAACTTATTTGTCTTTTCATTTTTTGACAGAAATATACTCTTTTTTAAGAGACTGAATTTTGGATCTTGATTTTTTTTCTTTTTTTCTATCTTTTTTGTGTGTAGATCCATGGTCATTTACATTTTTTCTTTTTCTAACAAATGTGTTCTACTATTACCCCACCCCAAACTTAAGATGTTGCTAATTCCAAAGAGCAACCTCAAACTTAGTTTAAAAAAAAGTAATTTTTATTACAGGCTGTTCCGTTTAACCTGTGGCTCGTGTAGGGCGGGGATTGGGTAGTATTTTTCAAACCCGTATTT
Source organism: Medicago arabica (assembly GCA_946800305.1). Classification (NCBI taxonomy): domain Eukaryota; kingdom Viridiplantae; phylum Streptophyta; class Magnoliopsida; order Fabales; family Fabaceae; genus Medicago; species Medicago arabica. Next base: position 54,584,792 of record OX326971.1, read on the forward strand.
CAACCAGGATTTTTGACCCGCCCCGATAAAGCTTGAAGCCCGTTAGGACCGGCCTCGGTCCTAAACGGGCCAGGTTGCGTGTTTTGACAACTTTAATTGCTACCTCTCTCTATTTTGTTTTTTCCATAGACAAAGTCGTAATTTTATCTCATATGTGTCAAACATTAGATATAATTAGATATAATTATAAATTCGTGTTGGGATTCTACTTTCACGTAGTATGGATATTGTGGTCTACGTACTGTGTGCAACTTTTTCCTTAAATAATAGTAATATATAGGAAGCCCGTGGATACATAGTCAAGGCATATATTGGGATACAACTGAAGATCATTGATAGACTTGTGTATATGAAGTCTTATCCTAAATGGGTTCACATCTTGATGCATTCGTCCAAAGATTTCAAGACTCTTGATTTGCTACCTTTTATGGGTAGACTACAAATTAACTATGGTGCATATTGGAACATTCACTGTGCACTATAATGAGGGAAATCCGAAAGGTGCACCATATGAGGGAAATCCGAAAGAAATTCACATAATACATTTGTTCCCTTTATCGTTGTTAGGAACAACGTTTACATGGTATTTTTATCTCCCACCAAACTCGATACAAACCAGGGCAGAAATGAAAAGGTGTTTACATGACAAGTTTTATTAGTCGTCTCCCAAGGTTATGACGGCCAATATAATGAAAATAAAGCAGCAAGTGGATGAATCAGATTTGAACTTCATTGAAAGGTTAAAAAAAACGGGTAGGAAATATTCACTCCAGTTTCTCGATGCTAAATATACATCAATGTCCAACAATAAAAAGCATCTGCAGCTAAAAGAGATATTGTTTGGGAAAGCCTACCATGATTTTGAATGAATTAGCTTCTTAAGGAGCATCGGTATAACAATTCATTTAAGAGAAAGAAAATAGGCATGCTAGACGAGGGAGAGGTCCATACCTAATCTCCATCATACATATGGAGAATTATGATGATGACGACGACGACGATGATGTGTCAGCCGGTCCAAACGTAGATGTTTTAACAGCTTGAACTATGAAAGAGAAAAATTATCCTTATCTTTCCTTAAGGTAAGAATATAAGTTCATTAGAAGACAAAATATTACACACATTTGACATCAATAGAGCTGACCAAATATTTGATTATCCACTTGAGAATTAGCAGATTCAATTATTAAATGGTCGTGATATTTCTATATTTGAGGGGAACAAAGACAAGAGGTATAGCAAATAGCATATAATCTACAACGTTGTACTCCCTCCGTCTCACAATTATTATCTCTTTAACATTTTTTTTTTCTCAAAATAATTGCCACTTTACAATGTCAATGTAGCATTTTTTCCCCATTATTGTACCCTTATTTATTGAATGTTATCAAACTTAACTACTCCACTAACTACAATTAATAAGGGTGTTTTAGTAAATGCTACTAATTTTATCATTGAAATCAACACAATTAATCATTTCCTTAATAATCGTGCACAAACCTTAAACGACTAATATTGTGAGACGGAGGAGTAATAATTAGGGTTAATTAAGTAAATGGTATTTATAAATATTAAGAATTTTGTTTTTAATCCCTATAAAATAAAATCACACCTGTTAGTTCCTGCGACATTTTCCTTTAGTATTTTAGGGACAAAAAATGTTGACGTAAAATTTTTATATGGACTAAAAATGTTGATGGAAAATTTTACAGGACGAAAAATAATGACGGAAACTTTTACACGGACTAAAAAGTGTGATTTTATTTGTATGAACTAAAAACAAAATTTTGAATATTTATAGGGACTATTTACTTAATTAACCCTAATAATGAATTACATTGTATTTCAAAAAGGCATTCAAAAGACTACCAAGGATGTCATGTTTAAACTAACTGATATGAAGGTGGGAGAGAGATGGCCATTGATTCTTAAGAGGTTTGATAGAGATGTTTTAATTAACTAATAAGGGGGTTAGAGCATCTATAAAGGGAAGGAGATGATCAAATAGGTGTGGCATCCTAAGTCCATATCAGCCGAATTCATACAAGGATATAAGTAGGTGGATAAAACATCACTGTTTGATAGGTTTGCCACCAGCAAGATCTCAGTTTTTAGTGACGTTGGAACTAATAAACCTCCTAAGATGGGACCAATCATCTAAGATCTAGTGTAATAGTATATTATCAGGCAAAGCTCTGAACATCCTAGGGTCTCTCATATGAAAACATGGCAAGATCAAGTAGTCGTTTCTAAAAACTTGGAGGCAACCTTGTTTAAGATTGATGAGAAACTTGTTTCCAAGGTTAACAAAACAGAGGAAACTTTGGCCAAATATTTGTCACTAATGAGTATGACAAAATATGGGAAAGTCACTTATCGCTTTTACATAAAAAAAAAGTGTGGGATAAATATCTTTACTGATTAATATAAAAAAAATACAAGATAAAAATTTGATGCATAAAACAAATTTGTTCTCGATAAATATAAAATAAATAGATAAATAAATACAAGACACATATTTGGCAAAGATACATAAAAAAATATATGCGATAAATATTAAAAAAAATATGCGGCGTATATTTTTCACTATTACATAAAAAAACATGAAACATATGTTTTAGCCAAAAAAATCGAATTTGATTCAAATTTGCAAAAATCAAACATCATAATTTGATGCACATATTAAAAAATGTCTTATGTTACTTTTGTTGTTTAATTTTAACTGTATTAGTTTTTTTTTTTTTAAGAAGTTAAATTAGCCCACTCAAATTGATTCTAGAGAGTAACAAAAAAAATTGATTCTAGAGATAATCGAACCTGAAACTTTGAGGAGGAGCACGCTCCCAAGTCCCAAGCCAATACCACCAGACCAACCCAAGTGGGTTAACTGTATTCGTTATTAAATCTTATGGAACGTTTCTTTAATGAGTTTTTTTTTTGGTACAAAATGAGTTAATTTTTTAATTGCTCATGTAATATACTGAAAAATGCCCCTATAAAAATGCAGATTTTACCACTTTTCCTATTTTTGTCCTCAAACAACTCGCTCACACATTAGGTGTTGACATGGCATAGAATCTTGTCACGTGGCTCTTGTCACATGTATTTTTTTCTGATGACACGGCAATTTGTTGCCTTAGATTATTTTTCTAAAGATAATTGAGGGGCTGAAATAATAAATAAAAAAATGGACAATTTATTCTTTGTACGTATAATATCCATAAAAAGTGACTTAGAGATTTATCTTTTTCATGTTTTTTCGCAGCCATGGTTAAGACGTTAAAATAAAGCCTCCCACACAAAATAATTTTTTTATGACAAGAGACAAATTAATTATGAATTTATAAAGCATTAAAAACTCAAAAATCAAAACAACTTAAATCTTGACATAGAAATCAAATTTTGAGCTATTTATTTTGAAATGCCTCTATAAAAATACATAAAAAGGATCTGCAAAGTTTCATAACTTTCTAAGGAAGCCTCAATTTATTTTAATTTTTTTAACAAAACATGCAAAATCTCAAACTTGTTTTGAGCAAGCATACATGTACCGAATTTCGGTCCCCAATTTCGTAGACATGCTTATAACATCATGTTCACGTATGTGAACACAAGTTACAATAGATGAGCTATTCAATGGATCTTCCTAGGAGGAGTTCCAAGAACACTCCAAAATCACCAAGGTGGAAATACAATGTTTTTGCCTGAATAAATGGATCCCCTTTTGCTTTCCATGTTTCATTTTTTATAGTCATCATTTTCTTAGCATAAAGGGTCTCTCTTTAGATGGTTGCTCATTCTCTATACAGCTCCTCCGTACATGACACCTAGAGCTGGAGCACGAGCATCTACATCACTCGTTTGTGCAGGACGTGTGGCATACCATGAAACACTTCTTACGAGGACCACAACTTTCACTTGGACGCTAACATGAGGAAGAGGTAAATTTCTAGTTTTCCTAAATGGTCAAGTTGGGCTAAGCATAACTTGAATTGTAGTGTTAAACCAACCATGACTAAAATGGCAAACTTAGCTCATCATTTTGAAGGGTGGAGCTGAGCTAGGTATGGTGAATGGTGGAATTGAGCTAGGTTTGTTGAATCATGGAGTCAAGCTAGGCATGGCCTGAATGGTTAAGCCGTGCTCGACATTATGATGGGTGGAGTTGAGCTAACATGTTGAATGGTGGAGTTGAGCCAGACATGATGAATTGTGGAGCTTAGCTAGACATGACCTGAATGGTCATGTTGAGCTCAACGTTATGAAGGGCGGAGTTGAGCTATGCATGACATGAACGATCAAGCTGAGCTAAGCACACTGAAAATGGAGTTCACGTGACCTGAACGCTCAACCAGAGCTGGACATGTTGAATAGTCAAAGTATAATAAAATCTATTTGATATGATCTTCCATATCAACCCACATCATAAGAATTTTCATCATGAATTAATTATGATTTTTTGTTCCCTAAAATTATAAATTTCTTGAAAAATTCATAATTTGGTAGAAAAAATATTGCGAGGAACCTTTTAAATATTTTTAAAAATAAATGTGAGGAATATTTTTCGAGGCAAAAAATTGTCATGTCATTAAAAGTATCCACGTGGCAAGATTCTCTCTCACAACAAAAGGAAGGGATATAATCTTAAACAAAAGGAAGAATATCAAATTGAAGGGATAGAATCTGTGTTTATTTTAACATAGGCATTTTCAAATTTCATGTATACTATAGGAACAATTTGAACAATTAATCGTTCTTTAATCAATCAACCATGTTTTTTAGGTCATTAATCAAATATGTTTTTAATTCTATATTGCTAACATTTAACATAATAATGATTTATGGATAAATAATTCATACTTTTTTTTCCAGAGGAATGGAGAGATAGTTCATTCACAATAATATATTTTTAGTGAAAATATTTTAATACTCCTTCATGGTATTATACTTTTAGTGATTTAAGATTTTCAATACCTCCCTAAAAAAACACATATTGAGGAATTATTTAATTGATGTTTTTATATTGTAATATCCTCATTTTTATCATTGACTTTTTTCTTTGACTTGATCCTTGACTATTTTTATTTTTTGCGAACTTTCTTTAAGGGGTAAAGTATTTTTTTACCAGAACATTGACTATTTTTTTTGGGAACTTATTCATTGACTATTAATAACCATGTTATAAATCTCGTTCTTTTATTTTTTATGATAAATTCTCGTTATTTTATAAAAGTATATGTAAATAGTGAACAAAGAATCATATTATGAAAACAAATCATGATAATTATTGATAAAAATAAAAATAAAAAATCATGCTAACTATGTCTAAGGGTAAATGGGTTTGTCTGAGTGTTTTATTAAATCCAAAACTGGCCTAGCCAAAACCGACCGAAGATCCAACTAAGCCCAATATTTTTTTTTTATTTGCAGGCCCAAAACTAAAAGTTCAGTCCAACTGAATTATCCAACATATATAGCCCTAGAAACCCTAAAAAGTAGAAACATGAACTCACCACCACACCTCCATCTCTCTCTACCTCTCAGCAACCGCCACACTCAACAGATCCCACACACAAAAAACTCAGCAACACAACATTCACTACACCTTCATCATCTCTCTCTGATTCTCTGGTCTGATCTTGTCTGAAAAATCTTAATTTTTTCTCAAATTTTTGTCTAAATCTCACTTTTTGGATTGTTCAACAAGAGAAGAAAAAACCCAGTTTCAAGAATACTGGATCTAGATTCAAAAACATAAAAATCCATGACTTAAGTAAAGAGCTTGGTTTACTGCTTCTCACCATATCTACTACTTCTTTGGTTTATTGTCAATTTCTTCATCTCTTCTTTCAGAGTCGTCAAAACTCTCCTTTTTCACCATCTTTCAGAGCCATCATTTTTGTGAACTGAGGATCAATCTCCAGTGAGTTGGTGTTTTGTTTTTCCCCAATACAATTTTCTACCATTTTTCTGTATTTAAATTTCTTATCGTTTGCGTTTGTTAATTTACATATTTTCTTGGTTGCAGATCTGGTGTTTGTGTGAATTTCCATTAACGTTCAAGCTTGAATATTCATGCTTTCTTCAACGATGGAATGATATTGTGAGTATCTTACTTTTTTGATGCATGGATTATGTTTTTTTTATTAGATTTGCTTCATTTGGTGTATTTTGAAAATATTTTTCTTGTTGTTAACTATTAATGTATTCAAAAATCTATTCTTCATATCTAGGTGAAAATTAATTTCAATCTAGACCATTAATTTTATAAATTGATTTTCTTTGTTTAGGATTCGTTGCATTTTGTTTTTCAACTCATATTGAATTTACTTGTTTCTTTCCTTGGGGTTATAAAGTAGATAATAAAATTTACTTTTCTTTGCTTAAATGGAATAAAAATATTCTAAAAGGAAATAATGAAAATCATACCAAAACGCACTTAGGTAAGAAATTATAAATGATCATAGAAGAATCATTTAAGTCCGTGAGTATGAAGTTGAGTGATTGGTAGTAAGAGAGATCTAAAACAATTGGAGCTACTCACAAATTCAGGAAGAGAAGAGTTTCTTCGTCATGTCTCATCGCTATTTTTCCCTTCTAATAATAACATTGATGAAGGAATGAAAGTACAATTTTTTTTATATAACAATGAAAATAGCGCTTTTCTTTAATTTTTATTTTATTTAATTAAATATGCTCTATTTATTTAAATGAATTTTTAACTAGGGATTATTCATAAAACCAAAGAGTAGTTCTAAAAGTAATAATTGATTGATAAAATATGTATTGATGATCACATAAGTCAGTATCTTTGACCAGACAAGTGGCAACATCAAGATTCAAGATTCATTTACTTTTATTTATTATGACAGAGAAGTGTGAGTCAGTTCATGCAAAATGGTCGACAGAAAGATGCGTTATTTGTAAATGGGTAGAAAATTGGGAGGATGGTAAAATTATCATTAGTAACAAATGTTTCAATTATTGTTAATGATCTTTACTCTTTAGTTGTAGAATTATTTTCAATTATTTACATGTTGTTTCAAACTTACGAGGTGTTAAAGGTAGTGATGTCAATTATATATGCATTCTTGTTTATCATGCATGTGTCAAATAACAGTCCACCAAGAATGATACGGTGCAAAACATGTTCAGGATTTTACTTCTTGGGTTTGTAGAGTATGTGAAACTCCTGATGTTGAAAGAGAGTGTTGTCTCTGTCCAGTAAAAGGCATGTCAATCATACTGGATTGACATGCCTTTTAGTGGACAAAGACAACATTCTCTTTCAACATCAGGAGTTTCACATACTCTATAAACTCAAGAAGTAAAATCGTGAACATGTTTTGCACCATAACATTCTTGGTGGACTGCAATTTGACTATTGCATAATAACCAAGAAAACATATATAATTGACATCAATACCTTTAACAACTCGTAAATTTGAGAAAAAAATCGTAAATAATAAAAAATAAATAATTCTACAACTAAAGGGTAAAGATTATCAACAATAATTGAAATACATGTTGGTGTTTCTCATGATAATTTTATTATCCTCCCAATTTTCGATCCATCTGCAAATAGCACATCTTTCTGTCGACCATTTTGCATGAACTGGCTCATACTTCTCGGTCATAATAAGTAAAAGTAAATAAATAAAAGAAAGAATCTCAAATTAATAGAATCTATGTTTATTTTAACATTGGCATTTTTCAAATTTCATGTATATTATAAGAACAATTTGAACAGTTAATAATTCTTTAATCAATCAACCATGTTTTTTAGGTCATTACTTAAATATGGTTTTCATTCTATATTACTAACATTTAACATAACAATGATTATGGAGAAATAATTCATACTTTTTTTTCAAAGGAATGGAGAGAGAATTCATACACAATATTATATTGTGTGAAAAGATTTTTTTTTTAGCGATTTAATATTTTCAATAACCCCTAAAAAAAACACATATTGATAAATCATTTAATTGATATGTTCTTATATTGTAGTATCCTCATTTTTATCATTGACTTTTTTCTTTGATCTGATCGATGACAATTTTTATTTTTTGATAACTTTCTTTAAGGGGGTATTTTTATTACCAAATCGTTGACTATTTTTGTTTTGGAACTTCTCCATTGACTATTAATAACTACTTTATAAATCTCATTATTTCATTTTTTATGAGAAATTCTCATTCTTTTCTAAAAGTATATATAAATAGCGTACAAAGAATCATTTTATGAAAACAAATCATGATAATTATTGATAAAAAAAAAATCATGCTAACTATGTGTAAGGGTAAATGGGCTTCATATGAGGATAAATATGTTCTTTGTTGCATAGATTTTAGTAGGGCTGGGCATGATATCCGAGCCCGTCCACAACCCGAAATAGAGAAAGTTTTGCTTAGGGTCAAACCCAGATGCAAATAGTTTGGGCACACTCACACAAATACCTATTTTTTAAAAGATAAATTGGTTTAAAGATGTTGAATGATGTGATTAATTTATTTATCATTGAATTTTCTTCATTGTTATGTGTGTGCCCAAATAATTTTATTTGTGTTTGTATCTACGTAAGACTTTTCCCCAGAAATAACCGAGTCACCCGTGGGTCCATTGGGGCGGCTTAAAACGGGTCTCGGGATGAAGAAATAAGAAAAAATGTGTTTGTCTAGGCTTAAACGGTCGAGCCCGTTTTATTAAATCCAAAACCGGCCTAGCCGAAACTGACCGAAGATCCAACTAAGCCCAATATTCTTTTTGTTACCTGCAGGCCCAAAACTAAAAGTTTAGTCCAATTGAATTATCCAACGCATGCACGCACGCGCGCACCCGCACGCGCGCGCGCGCGCACACACACACACACACACACATATATATATATATATATATCCCTAGAAACCCTAGAAAGTAGAAGCATGGACTCACCACCACACCTCCATCGTCTCTCTCTACCTCTCAACAGTTCTCACATAGAAAATTCTCAACAACACAACAATCACCACACAACATAAAAAAAGGAGGACTATACTGGGTATGACAATAGGGTGTGGAGGGTTTTAGCTCCTAACATTTCCAACCTACAACTCTCAGGTAACCAGTCTATAAATCGTCCATCCTTTGTTGCGTAATCACCTTTCTAAATGATCATCTTCTTACACAACACCTTCCAATACAAAGAAAATGGTAAATGGTTCCAACAAGTTGAAGAAAAGAATAAATGGTGCTAGTAGGGTGAAGACGACGACGATTTTACTACAACCGCCGTCATTTGTTTATTTCCCACTAACGTCGATGATTTGTACGATTGAACCGCTATGACCTATTTGTACCGACGATGGTTTAAATAGTATTAGCGTGAATTAAATTTGGGTGAAAAACTTCAAAATCCTTCCCACTCTCCCCATTTTCGTTCGTCATTTAGGGAAATTAAACCCCAAATTAAGTCATCACTCTCTATGGTTATCTCTCACCACCATCCTATATTTTGCTTCCGCCATTTTTTGTTCGTAGCCAATTTGTCAAAACCCTCCATTCTCACTCGTTCTTGATCCACTATAACCCTCCATTCTCGCCGCCATCTTTTAAAGCCAACGTTTTTGGGAATTGAGATTAGATCTTCACTGAGTTATGGTTTTGATTTTCCCCAGAATGATTTTCCGTAATCTTTGTGTTTTTTGATTACCTAACATTTGCATTTGTGAATTTACATATTGCTTTGGTCGAAGATTTAGTGTTGGTGTGAGCTTCCACTAACTTTAAAACGTGAATGCTTCGGTCCTCTTCAAAGTTGAAATGATTGTGGTAGTATCTTCTACTTTTTTTATGCATGAATTATGTTTTAATGATTAGTCCTTCTCCATTTAGTGTCTTTTAGAAATAAAAAAAAATTGGGAAATTATACCTTATATCCCTACGGTTGTACCTTTATCCTTACAAATAATTGATAATTCCAATTTTACCCTTTTTTACAATTTCACTTTTTACACTTTTATTTTTCAGCTTCACTTTTAATTCATGAGTTCACACCTACACGGTATTCCATAAACATATTTTCCAGAAAACTATATCTCATATTTCCGATTCATATCTTATTTTCTAGTAACCAGTAGAAAACGCTTATGGTTAATTATTTATTTAGTTCCAGTAAACTTAAAACATATACTTTGCTGGAATCATGATATGTTTAGCCTCCCACCCCTAAAAAGATGCTAGTTTCTGCCTTTTATTTGGTGTCTCTCAAAAAATAGAGAATCCATGTTAAATGAAAATCAGAGAATCGATCAGCATACAAAAGTAAATCCATTTAAATATGAATTTAATTTGCCTTAATTTCAATCTACACGAATGTCAACAAAAGCAGAGATAAAACTAAAATTACGAAAGAAAAAATGGTTATCAATAGAGGAGACTCAGTGGCGAATAGCAAGCAACGTATCAGCGACAACAATGAACGAACGAATGGCAAATGTTGAGAAGTTCAGAGACATAGGACTGTTGTGCTTCAAGAGAAGTGAAACGATTGAGCGGAGGAGATCACGACTGATAACGGCGTGGGGAAGCCAATTGTGAGCATGATGATTGTTGTGCAAGGGGATATGTGGGTTTGTATTCCGGTAAGTTAAGTTTCCATAAAATAAACCACGAACAGAAAATGTAAGATATAGTTTTCCGGAAGGAAAAAAATATACACCCTCCGGTCACTAATATAAGTAAAAATCCACTTTTTAGATACATTTAATTAATGATGTATGTGACACATAATAAAGACCACATACATCATTAATTAAATGTATCTAAAAAGTGGATTTTTGCTTATATTAGTGATCGGAGGGTGTATATGTTAGGTAGGGGTGAACTCATGCTGAATCGAAAATGTTGGAAGTGAAGCTGAAAAATAAAAATGCTAAAAGTTAAATTAAGTTAAATTGCTAAAATGTCAAAATTGGAACTATGATTGATTTGTTGGGGTAAAGGTATAATTGTATGGGTATAAGGTATAATTTCCAAAAAATTGTTGTTGTCAACCATTAATGTACTCAAATCTTGTTTCATTCTTTATATCTTGGTGAAAGTTAATTTCAATCTAGGTCATTTTTTAAATTGATTTTCTTTATTTAAGGTTTGTTGCATTTATTTTTGTTTTTCAACTTATATTGACTTTACTTGTTTCTTTCTTTAATGTTATAATGTATTACCTTACTTTGCTGAAATGAGAAATAAAGGCTTTAAGTGGAAATGAAAATCAAGAAGCCTCTAATATGATCCTTAATTTTAAAGGTTCACCCATGGTCATCTCAAAATGACCTTCAATAACAGGTTTCACAAAAAAAGATTGTTTCATGGTCCGACAAAAAAAAAAGTGCAACATGGAATATTACTTTTGTGCCCTCCTATATAACACCAAAATCTCTTAGTTCAAAATCATTTTCCTCCACTCTTTTTCTCTCTTCATCGTCAGATTCTTCTCTTATATCTCTTCTTCAGCTCATCAATTGATCCCAATATTCATTATTTTTCTTCTTCCTCTCACCTTCATAAAACCCAAAATTTGATAAAGTAATTCATTTACCTCCTTTATCACTCAGCGTTCATTGCTCGAATCATCCCTTCTTCTTATTCTTTTATCTTCGGAGCTAGGCTCGTTTGCATTGGTCGAAGCAATTTCTCCTCTCGTTGGATTGCTCAGAGAAATCTTCATTCTCAAATTCACCTGATTGTCAAGAGAAGGCTTCATACATTTTGATGATTATGGCACATAAAGCTTATGTTGATAGGCAAACCATAATTGAGGCAGGGATTGTATCGTTGTTACTTGAGTGAGCTAGAGAAGTAATTGATTTTATCCTCATATATGTTCTACGTGCTGTAATTTTGTGCTCTAATTTCCAATTTGTTTCTATTCAATTCAACTATTACTGCGTTGCTGGCATACATGGTATTCCTCTCCTTAAAAGGACTCTTAGGGTCCTTATTGTCATATGATTGCTTCTATTCCTATGCTTATTGAGCTATTTTTTTTTTGTTGATAAACCCAATCCTCCCATCTTCCTTGTCATCTCTCGGGGTAGAGAGTTGTAACTGCTATAGCTTAGGATCCATATTTATATTTCTTTCTATATTCTGTTTTCATGCATACAAATCTATTTTATTTATGATTTGATGTTTAACTATTACATTAGCATAAATCTAGTATTACTTGAAAAAGTAACTACTGTCAATATGGATTTATCTACAAATCTGACTATGATATTTACCATAATTTTTGTTGTTGTGAATGCATATAATTTCTTTACATAAGACATCCATTGTGTTGTTTGTGATTGCATTTTTGAGAATTATGTTCAAGTGTGTTTCTTGTGATTCAAGGAAGCAGACAACGAGTGAATGAGAAAGACATACAGGAAGCAGAGCCAAAAAATGGAAATACGATGTTAAAGTGAAAAGCACAATGCTACCACTTGAAAAATGAGTTTGTATTAGTTCTTTCTATATCAGAGTCATGGAAATAAGTCAGTTGGTTTTGAATAAATGGTAACATATAATATAGTTTTTTATGAGGTACATGGTTATTATTGTGCCTTTTTTATTAGGAGGTGCTTCTTTCTCATTTTTGACTCAGATAAACTACAGATCACAGAGCACGTTCCATCTTATGGAATGTGCTATGTGATATGTAGTTTATGTGAGTCAAAGAATGAGAAAGAAATACCTCGTAATAAAAAAAGAACAATGATAACCATGCCCCTCATAAATAACTATATATTTCCTGACCATTAATTCAAAACCAACATGCATATTTACCTTGACTCTGATATAGAAAGAACTAATACAAACCATTTTTCAAGTGGTAGCATTTTGCTTTTCACTTTCACACCGTATTTCCATTTTTTAGCCCTGCTTCTGGTATGTCTTTCCCACTCACTATGTGTCTGCTTCCTTGAATCACAAGAGACACACTTGCACATAATTCTGAAAAATGCAATCACACGCAACTCAATGGAAGTCTCCTATAAAGAAATTATATGCATTCACATCAAATTGTTCAGATGGAAAATATCACAGTCAGGTTTGTAGATAAATCCAAATTGACAGTAGTTACTTTTTCAAGTAATAATTGATTTATGCTAATGTAATAGTTAAACACAAAATCCTAAATAAAATAGATTTGTATGCATGAAAACAGAATATACACAACAATATAAATATGGACCCTAAGTTATAGTAGTTACAACTCTCTGCCACAAGTGATAAAAAGGAAGATGAGAGAATTGACTCTATAAAAAAACTAGCTCAATAAGCACAAAAATAGAACCAGTCAGATGATAACATGAACCCTAAGAGTCCTATCTATAAGGAGAGGAAGACCATGTATAACAACAACACAAGGAATGATGTTAGTAAAAATTCACCAAACATGCAAAAGATAAAAAGCCTCTTAGGACAGGCTGACTAGCAATTATGAATCTTATTTCTTGGAACTGTCGTGGGTTGGGACACCCATGAGAAGTCAGGGCCCTTAAATGGCTCTTGTTAACTCACAACCTGGATTTGCTATACTTAATGGAGACTAAGTCCGCTTCTCGTGATCCAATTTACTCAATGTTAAAATCTATTGGTTCCTTAACCAATTGTTTTTCTGTTGACTGCAATACTACTATTGGCGGTAAATCCACTACACATGTAAATCATTCTAATTTACTTAAAACACAATAATTCATTTGTAAAATTATACTTCATGTCAATCCTAAAAAAATATAGAATAAAAATTATTTGTAAATTTTATACTTTCAAACCTCCCATAAATTTGAAACTAAACAGGTAAATGATTCCACATTGAATAAAAACATATGTAACTAATTGGTTCAAATGTTAATACTTTGAACGTTTCTTTATCTTACAACATCAAATCTAGTACATGACCCATTGTTTTCCACTTTTTAAATCAAAAACTTGATGCATATAAACTTGAAAAAACTTATTAGATAACAATTTATCAAAATTATTAGTAAAGGAGGGCAGAAAATCAAATGTGTCAGTAAGTACTATAAAAAACACACAAAAAAAAAAACACGTGTATCTGATAGTGTATCTGTTTGCTTTAATAATTGCCATAGACAATTTGTTGAGTTGCTTCTGGTACTTAATATAGGCTGTGCTTGAGGGATGAGGATCCTCTTCAGTGAACTTTTCACTGGATGTTGATGTTGTCCAGTGTAAATCTTCACCATTAAATGGCTGTTTAATTATTTTAACCAGGTCAAATAGATAAAAATGTATGGATGTGTTTCCACATCACTCTTCTGTGACTGGAGACAATCTGCTCCCGTGCCTGAGTTCAAATTTATTTCATTTAAGAGGTCATTCATTTAGGTGCATAGATGCATAACACATGGCAAAAAAAAATTGCGTTGCGGTGTGACGTGAGTGGTTCATTTAGCTTACTTTTCTTTAGGCTTAAACACACTTTTGCCCCCCCATGTTTGCCATGGTAGCAATTTTAGTCCCCTATTAAAAAAATCACTTTTCAACCCCCTAACTTCATCCCCTTTTGCAACTCATAGATCCCCTTTGATTTTGATCCGGTCAAAGGCTATTATTTAATTAAATTTAAATGGAAAAGAATGATAGAAATAATTAATAACCATAGGATTAAATCAATGGTCAAGATTAAAAGACTTAATATAAGTATTATTGTGTTCCTTCTGTCTAATAAACCCATTTTTTCTCTCTTCTCTTGTTCTCATATCATCCTCACGATCTCGAAAATACCACAAAAAATCATGACATCAATTAATCTCCTTTGGATATGATAGAGTCTTCAAAATAAGGCTGACGACAAGCGAAACATAAATCCTTTTCTGTTAAACCATCTTAGCTCTCAATTCTAAGCAATAACATATGTTGCAGTTATATAAAATTCTTTGAAATCTATATTGGTAGACTTGTTCAACTCATCTAATTGATTTCTGGATGTATGAAGTTATTGCTAACCTTGAATGACTAGACTTTCATGTTTTCATAGGCACCGGTAGCAGAGACCATACATAGAAGTTTTGGTGTTGAAATAGACTAAAGAGATATTGCTTTTGATTGATTTAACAGACACACTTGAGGTTTATTCAATTCTCTCGAGGTAAATGAGATTTCATTTACGAATCTTATGGGGAAGAAGAACTCCGACGCAGTGGTTGTCAAAAAAGTTGTTCCGATTGTAAAATAAATTTAGAGGTTTTATGGTGGATCTTATGAGAAAGAAGAATATCAAATTAATTTCTCAAAATGGAATCCGACTAGGATTATCAAACAGTTTAAGTCTAGTTGATATAGTTGATGCGCAATCAAAATATGGTTTTTGGGGATGGAATTTATGGCGTCAACCTATCAATTTTATTGTTTTCTAATTTCTTCACTAGCAGGATGTGAAAGATTACCTTTTGATGGTGGCTGGAAAATAAGAGAGAAGATGATGATTGATATTGTTGAAGTTTAACCAATCTAAAAATAAATGTGTGGTTTTTGAAGAGAAAGAAGAGAAGGTTTCAATGGTAGTGGTAGTGTGGCGAAAGGAGATCGGAGTGGGGAGATTGGCCGCCGTGAAATGTAGTTGACGAGAAAGAGAAAATGAAGTAAAAGGAGGGAAAATACGTGTACTACTCCCTCCGTCTCACAATATTAGTCGTTTAAGGTTTGTGCATGTTATTAAGAAAATGATTAATTATGTTGATTTCAATGGTAAAATTAGTGGCATTTACTAAAACACCCTTATTAATTGCAGTTAGTGGAGTAGTTAAGTTGGATGAAATTCAATAAATAAGGGTATAATAGTGGAAATAAATAATAAATGCTACATTGGTATTGTAAAGTGACAATTATTTTGAGAAAAAGAAAAAATGCTAAAGAAACAATAATTGTGAGACGGAGGGAGTAGCAAAAGAGGAAGCATGTGAGTTATTTTAATTTTGACCATTGATTTTTTTATCAAAAGGCTATTAATTATTTCTAATTTCTTTTTTCTTAATTTTAAATTACACATTGGCCTTTGACTAGGTCAAAATTGGAGGGGTCTATGAATTGCAAAAAGGAGCAAAGTTAGAGGGTTGAAAAGTGATTTTTTTAATAGGGGTCAAAATTATTACCATAACAAACATAGGGGGCCAAAAGTGCGTTTGAGCCTTTTCTTTAATATAATCATAACATTTACTATATTAACTTGTAACATTTATGATCACCATTCCAAAATCAAAACAATGTAGTATTTCTTATTAATCATTTACCCTTATAACAAGTAATAACTATACACATTTTCTTTGTTTCACCATTTTCACCAAGTTCTTTACATGTGAAATCAATTAATGAACGCAAATCACATGGTTAGTTTCTTTCGATGCTTTAATGTGTAACCAAATGCCATGGTTCCATAAATCGGTGTAAATTTGTTTCAATCTTATTCTATATATAAACAAAATATAAGTTTAATAGTTTTCCTTGTAGTATTTCTAGCTGTTCTTGATGCCTCAAATGATTTTACTATCCGTCTACTTTTCTTACCACATAATTTAGATGTTTTCTCTCCACATACCTAAACCACCCAAGTCCACTTTTCACCATCTTTGTTACTATAGATAGTGCGTCAACTCTCTCTCTCTCTCTCTCTCTCTCTCTCTCTCTAATATTGTCATTTATAATCCTATTCATTATAGTTTTTCCACACATCTAACACTACATCATCTTCTCTCTTGCACTTAATTTATTTCCGTGTATGTTCATTATCGTATAACACTATGTTGCATACAACATCGTTTCAACCATCGAACTTGAGTTTGATGATTTACCTCTTTGTCTACTTCTCCATCATTTTGCATCATGGATCCAAGATAGTGATCAATACATCAAATATATTTCTCAAATATTTTTATAATAATATATTTTCCACGTTTCGATAAACCAAATATGTTAGTATATTTATTGTTAATTAATTTGTTAGTATTTGCTAAAAATGAAGAAAATAACTCAAGATCGCTATTATCACTCTTCTATAACCACGGAACCAACTTTATATCCTTTTTTTAGAAAAAAAAAACTTTATTTCAAATTTATCTCACTTTATTTTTTATGAAAGTTCTCTCGATTCTTTCTTAAGATGAACAAATTTAGATAAAAAATGATTCTTCGATCCAAAACATTATTTCTGTTCGAACCAAACCTCAAGATCTCAAACTTTTCTTTTACCACTAGATTTTCTTCTTAAAACAAACGAAAACTCATAAATAAAGTTGTTATTCCAGAATTTCACGACATCATGAGAGAACATTTAGATAATTATATCAAGAAGTGTGTTATTTGAACAACAATTTATAAAACAATTATAAATTAGAAAGAAAAGTAGATATCGATAGAAAAGTATGGTATGAAAGAGAAAATTATCACAAAATAATTTTACTAATATCTTTTCTCATATTTTAAATCTCAACAACAAAGTTGAAAGTCTTGATTTGAAAATGAATTTTTATTTATAAGAAAATAAAAATAAAAAAGAAAGTTTGACCCGAAGGAAAGTGATGAGAAAGTTTAGTTAAGAAACACCGTACAAAGATAGAAAACGGCTTGGAAACACCGTCATACCATTTATAGCAACCTCAAATCGCTGAATCTTACGTCCGAACTTCGCTTTGTTTTTTTCTTTCCTTTTATAGCAACCACTTCATTTCTTTAACTGCTTTCACCCTTTCACTTCACTTCAGAGCTGTTCTTGTCCCCCCCCCCCCCCCCCCCCCCCCCCTTTTTTTTTGAATTCTATGAAACCAAGATTTCGTCATCTTCGAGGATTTTAAGGTCGGTCGTTATTTCATTTATCATTATCAAAATCCATTTTTTAGGGTTCAACAATTCCCAATTTCATTCTCAAATTTTGAGCTTTTTTAGTTTCTTATTATTGTTGTTAAAGATTTGCATTGCATACAATAGCTATAAATACAATTCACAAATCTTCACAATTTCTTGTGACCCTTTACCTTCCTTTTGAAATGTTTTTTAGATATCAGAATTTGACACCAGACACCGTATTCTACGCACATTCTATACGGCTTTCGATTTTATAGTAATTATTTTCTCTCATCGGAATCCGAACATACTGAAACTGGGTGTATTTTATACGGTGTTGAAATTTTGTGTCTAAATATCAGTGTTGATCTTCCTTTTGAGATTTGGTCCACAACATTCAGGTTTTTGTACCGCTCCCTAATTTCATTGTTTTTTTTGGTTATATTTGTTGGATTTTGATGGCTTGTTGTTTAAGGCATTTGTTTCAATTGTGTCCTTTTGAAGATTGAAATTATCTTTTGAGGATTTCGTGTATAGGTTTGAAGTATGGGAACTATAGACTAGTATAGGTTGAAATTCCTGAATTTTGATGCTCTCTAGTTCCAAAAGATAAGATTTAATCAAGGAGTGGTGGATGATAGATTAATAGTTAATAATTAGAGGACTTCAGCTCAATGGCACAGTACTCATTGTTATCATCAAATTCTAAATATTCATAATAGAATTCTGTTTTGTTATCGAGAGAACTTCTCTCAAGCAAGTTTTTTGTGCACAAACAATTTTAACACGGGGAGTGTTTTACATATGCAGCAGAGGTTTTTGCTTGAGAAGTTGAGATTATCATTTTTCTTATTTTCAAAAGATTTTTAGCTGAATTTTTATTCAATGTCTTCACTTGAGCTGTGGAGAATCCGCTTTTGCAGTGCTTACCTTACAAGTTCACCTCTGCAGCAATTCTTATGATTTTCTATTGTTGATGAATGTGGTGTTTGCTAATTCATTATTTCGTAGATTAAACCTTAGGGGTTATGCTCAATTGCTTATGTTTAATTTGCTTTATGATAAAAGTAGCTGATTTTGAGTATACAAACTTATAGGCTTGAAGAATGCTGGCGAACAAGGACGCAATGTCTTGTGAATTTTTTTACGCAGAAGAACTCTAATATTTGGTTAACCAAAGTATGGAACACCCTTTTTATCCTAAGGGAGGAGGAATTGGGTATTGGCAGTCTCCTGGAACTCAGTTTGAAGGGTCAACATCATTAGATGGTGGAATCAGCAATTTGGTGTCAGAAGATATGCCTAACAGCTTCTCCGAGCTCATGAACTTTGATACTTATGCTGGTTTATGTTCTGGCCCATCCATGACCGATCAGATTATGACTAACGAGCTTCCATCTCTTGCCTCGGTATTATATCAATCGCCTGATGGTTTCAATCCAGTCGAACAGAACAATGGACAATTCTATACGACAGGAGGAGTCGGTGGGAATTACAATAATTTGGAAAGCTCCCCTTTTTTTGGGGAGAAAATCGTGTGTCAGCAAATGGATACCCTGCTTGGTTTCTTAGACAACAGCAATGATGTAAATAACTTAAGTTCTAGGCAAAAATTTGACGACCCTTCGCAACATGTCAATGCCTTTGATATGGGCAATTATGTAATCGCCAGGCCACAAGCTTTAATCTCCAGGCCACCTGCTTTGTCACTTGATGAGAGAATGCTGAAAGCCTTGTCCTTCTTTAAAGAATCAGCTGGTGGGGGAATATTGGCACAAGTTTGGGTACCTATAAAGCATGATGGTCAAGTACTCTTAAGCACCAGCGAGCAACCTTATTTACTAGATCAAATGCTTGCAGGGTATCGTGAAGTTTCAAGGACATTTAGATTTTCTACAGATGGAAAACCAGGTTGTATACCGGGTCTTCCTGGCCGTGTGTTTATCTCCAAAGTTCCTGAGTGGACTTCCAATGTTGGTTATTACAATCCAAAGGAGTACTTGAGAGCTGAGCATGCAAGAAATCACGAGGTTCGTGGATCGATTGCTTTTCCCATATTTGATCTGCACTCAGGACTGCCATGTTCTGCTGTCTTGGAACTTGTCACTACAAAGGAAAAGCTTGATTTTGACAGAGAGTTGGAAATCATTTGTCGGTCACTTCAGGTAGGCATTTCCTTTTCTGTTTCCATTCGATCTTTCCTTTTTGTACTTTCTCTGTTTCACTGCTTTTCATGTTGAGTCTGATAGAAGTTGACCTGGTTCCCTTCCCATGCAGTATATACAGTTCAGAAATTTCTTTGCCATCAATTTATTTCTGTTCTACTGTGAATTTATTTGTATCTATATTGCCCTGGTTTGAAAAGCATTTAGGAATCTGGACCAATATTTAGCCCACAACGTGATGCAAATCTGTGTGGAAATTGTTTTGGCAGATATGTGTTGCATAAATACATTATTTGAGACTTATTGTTATTTTTACATCACCATTCAAGACTTCGATGTCTGAATACAAAGATATCATCGAGAATCTTGTAGTTTGGCCAGCAAAGTATCTTATGTGTTCGTTGGTGATTGGTCGGTACTTAATAATGTACAATGTTGTTCCACACCAGGGTTGAGGAGCACGTAGGCAGAAAAATTTCTATGGATGTGTATCGGGCGGTCGTGTTTCCTGTCTTTGCATTAGGGGTCAAAGCTAAATTGAAAAATCAAAAGTTATAGACATTATATGTTTATACTTTATAGTTTATAACTGTCTTGTATTTGCATCCAATATTCATTGCGGCACATATATGAGCAGTTGCGGCACATATTTGACCAAGAAACTGTTATAACTGGTATCTATGTTCGAATAAATCAGGATAAAACAGAGTTTGTGGAATAACTGAATAAGCCCTCTGCAGAGTTGTCTCAAAACAAAGGCCATGTATTTATTACTGCAATCACATTTACACAACAGGACATAAAGGAAAGTGTAGACTATAGAGAGAAAAGGATAGTGTAGTTACAAGGTTATGCTCTTCCAAGAAATTCGAGAGTCTTGGTCTCTCCCTTCCTAGAATTCGAGAGCTTGGTCTCTCCTTTCCAATAACCAATTGATAACTTCCCTAATAAAATTTTTCCCCTATTTATTTCTCAACATAAACACACCATAACTGACAATTAATATAAAACATAACTGCTATAGTCATTTCTTATCCTCTCTTGTATTTTGTCCATTTTGATGTTAAAGATAATTTCATTAACGAAAGTCTGACAATAAGTCAAAGTCCAAGACTACAGAAATACAAGGCGGCGTCTCTTTAGTCCATATGGAATCCAGAGTATGAAGAGCATATTTTGCTAAATAATGGGCAGCTTGGTTAGCCTCACGCCTAACATGCAAAAAATTTAAACTATGAAAACAAACGATCAAATTAAGACAATCCCCAATAATAGATCCGACCTAGGCGGGAGATTGTTGATGAGAGTTCAGTGCCACGACCACATTAGAAGCATCTAATTCCGCTATAAGATTCATAAAAGACATGTATTTTGTCTGATACGATGTCTAACAGAAATCTATTTATCTTTTACCAAGATCTCTCAAAGACCATCTCATATCTCAGTTGATTCAGTTATTGACGCACTCTTCAATTTCTTAGAAGAATTAATACATTTTAATACATGTATTTTGTCTGATACGATGTCTAACAGAAATCTATTTATCTTTTACCAAGATCTCTCAAAGACCATCGCATATCTCAGTTGATTCAGTTATTGACGCACTCTTCAATTTCTTAGAAGAATTAATACATTTTAATTTTTATAAATTTGCATATTATATCACAACTGAAGGTGGTAATGATACATGTATTTCTCATGCCTTTCTGCAGCTTGTAAATTTAAGGACTGCTGTGCCTTCTCGGCTGCTTCCTGAGGTATTTTCTTAAACACGTTTTTTATTTTCCCACTGGTTTTTCACTTCTTTGAATGTTATTTCTTCTTCTGCAGTGTCTTTCGACCAATAAAAGAGCTGCTTTAACAGAGATAGTGGATGTTTTACGATCTGTGTGTCATGCACATAGATTGCCATTAGCACTAACATGGATTCCCTGTTTTTACACTGACGGCACAAGAGATGAAACTACTAGAATACAAATTAAAGAGGGCAATTCAAGTTCTAGAGAAAAAAACATACTGTGTATTGAAGAATCAGCTTGCTATATAACTGATAGAGTGATGGAAGGATTTGTGCGTGCATGCATTGAACATCCTCTTGAGGAAGGGAAAGGTGTAGCTGGGAAAGCACTTCAATCAAACCATCCTTTCTTCTATTCTGACGTGAAAACATATGATATTAGTGAGTATCCGCTTGTTCATCATGCACGCAAGTTCAATTTGGGTGCTGCAGTTGCAATCAGGCTAAGGAGTATTTATACCAATAATGATGATTACATATTGGAATTCTTTCTTCCTATCAATATGAAAGGGAGTTCAGAACAGCAACTCTTATTAGACAACCTCTCAGGTACCATGCAGAAAATTTGTAAGAGTTTGAGGACAGTTTCAGGCGCTGAAATATCAGGAATGGAAAGCTCAGTGGTGGGGTTTGGGAAGAAAAATGTCCCAAGTTTTCCCCCCACATCTACGAGGAACTCTCAGACATCATTAATAAATGAAAAGGATGGTTCTGTTCAGAAGCTATCATTGGATGCTTCTAACCTGAGAAACAATGGAAACGAGCCTTCTTGTAATCAGGTTTACCCCTACTATCCTTTGGTCTAATGAATGAGTTTTATTATCTTGCAGAATTGTTTATAGCATGTTCTTCTTAATGCTTAAATTTGTAAATAACTTTCCCCCTGAAATGAGAATGACTAGCAAATGTATTTGGTAAGCATTTCTGAATTTCATAATGTTTATAATGAAATGTCTAAAATTTATTATTATGATGATAACAGTGAAATTTCATGTAAAATTGCACCTCTATCTGAGGAAGCATTTGTTAAAAATGATTGTGAATCATGGAGTAGAACAAGGGACCAAAAATACAAAACCTCTATCACACTTCATGTATGCTATAAAGGAGTATGCTAATGGGGAAATATTGATATAATTTATGCATCAATTTTTGTTAGTTATTGACGGTATGACTGTTTTTAGTGTTTCCTGAGATTCAACTTTTTTTTTTTGTGCAGGAAAATAATGGATTGAGAAGGCGAGTCGAGAAAAAAAGAAACACATCAGAGAAGAATGTTAGCTTGAGTGTTCTCCAGCAATACTTTTCTGGTAGTCTGAAGGATGCTGCAAAAAGCATTGGTGGTTAGGCTCCAACGTTATTTGTCCTGATTTCTGTATATTTACTTATTGACCTGGTTTATTTATTTTGGATTATGGTGACAGATACACTTTATATCATATCTGCATTTGCTTGAGTTATATAGGTGGATCTTAACCATATTTTAAAAAGTATACCTTAATGTTGTGTTTGGACTAAGTAATTCGAAATATTAGATAATTTAAAATACAGTGGTATTATAATGCAGCAATTTAAAACCAGCATGTTTATTTAATTTGTTTTTCGGATAAGTATTTGTGATATTTGTTCCCGTTTCTTGCTACCACCATTATACTTGTTTCTTGCTACCACCATTATACATCCTCACCAGCCACAACATAAACGCAAAGCCTCCTCTTACCAACTACACTATCTCCATCTTTAGCTATAGCTACCCTAATCCAGCACAGCCTTTTCTACACCATCATCTGCGGGTGATCGATGCCACAAACACCTTCTCCTCTGCCTCCCTAACTCATATATGTTTAACCCTTCCCCAGACAAAATTGAGACTTTTGACAGCATAGTTTTTCACATGATCTGCAAGAATATGACCATATAGTGCTTTATGGAATGTAGATCTGAAGCCATGATTGATAGTAAGGTGTGTCAGTGTAATTGGTGGATTTTCAAAACTTGATTTCAAGAGATAGAATTTCAAATTCTCCATTTTGAGAAAAAAATTAACCTGAATAAAATTTCTTGTGATGTTTTAAATTCCTGTTTCAACTACCCCAAACAGGTTATTTTATACTTCAGTATTTTGAATTCTTGCAAAAAATATTTTTCCTCCTTAAAACCTCTTATCCAAACACATTAAGGTTTTGAGAGGCATTATGTTTTTAATTCCTTCCATAGTTTACCACTTCTAGGCAAAACAATGAAAGCAAAGTAAGTATTTTATAATGAAATTGTTTCAACGGTTCTGATTGCATGTTACACCTGTGTATTAAGCTTCACTTGATTATCAAATTTATATTGAAATATACAAGAGAGATGTTTACAAAGTGAGATATGCAGTATGATAACTTCAAAGCTTAGTGCACTTAAATAAAAATATCATCATCGTTACTAACGATTGAAATTGACATCCATTTACCGTGACTGTACTATCTAAAACAAAAAATGCCCTTTCATTGTCCAAAGATGTTTTATATTTCTGAAAGCTATTCTTATTTATTGAAACATGTTTGTTTTTAACAATTGAATTATTCTTTGCGCAGTTTGCCCAACAACTCTGAAAAGGATATGCAGGCATCACGGAATTTCAAGATGGCCATCCCGCAAGATTAATAAAGTGAACCGTTCTTTGAAGAAAATTCAGACTGTGCTGGACTCTGTTCAGGGAGTTGAAGGCGGGTTAAAGTTTGATCCTTCCTCGGGAGCATTTGTGGCAGGAGGGACAACCATACAAGAAATCAATGAAAATAAAAGTCTCCTTTTCCCCGAGAGAAGTACTACACAAGACTCAGAGCCTATTTCACAAGTTGCTGTCTCGGTGCCTAGCGAAGGTGAGAATTCGGAAAATAAGTTGGAGGGAAAATTGAAGAAAACCAATACTTGTTCGATCAATTGCAGTGAAGATTCAAAATCATTTGCAACGGATGATTGTCCTGAACAAGCTTGTATTGGTTCCGTTCTTGCAAAATGTGATGAATGGGTTCTGAACAGTGGCGGTTCGAGAGAAGAAAAATGTAAACATGGTACTGTTGGCCAGAGGTCAAGTTCTTTTGCTGTTGATGAGATGGACACTGGTGCGGACGGGGATGATGATGTTGTTGAACACAACCATCCTACTTCTTCAAGCTTGACAGATTCATCTAATGGCTCTGGTTCAATGATACATGGCAGCTCATCAGATTACCAGAACTTTAAGAACCAGAAGCCGTCCAAAGGCAAATCAACCATAGTTGATAGCGGGTCTAAAATCGTTGTGAAAGCTACCTATGGAGAAGACACCATTCGTTTCAAGTTTGATCCATCTACAGGTTATTATAAACTATATGAAGAAGTTGCAACAAGATTCAAACTACAAGACGGGACATTCCAGCTCAAATATCTAGATGATGAAGAAGAATGGGTGATGTTAGTGAACGACTCAGATTTGCAAGTGTGTTTGGAAATATTGAATGACATGGGGACACATAATGCCAGGTTTCTTGTTCGCGATATTCCTTGTACTTTTGGCAGCTCTGGCAGTAGCAGTTGCTACTTGGGAGGCAGCAGCTAATAGTATAAAAATTCTAGTTTTTGCTTAGACAAGATTTTGATAGTATATTCACAATCTTATGGGGGTTCTGCATACTTGCATGTTGAATATATTAGTGAGCCTCGACACAATGATAGGGTTGTTCAAATTTTGGGTAAGGCTGTGCACATTTGCTTTCTCCAAGTCCAAACTCCATGGTGAGAGCTTTGTTCATAGATCCTCCCTTATAGTTCTGTATATGGTGATCTCACACATAGCAGCAGCATAGAAATTTGTTGTAGTAGTAGTGGTGGTGGTGAGGACTGAGGTAAATGGCTCAGCAGTGCTGTAATGTAATGTCAGTTTGTTGTATATATTTCCCAAGAGATGTTATAATTAAATTATGATGACAATAAATATAGAAAAGAAAAGTGTACAAAGTGGTTGTATGAATAAGATATGTGAATCCAAGTCAAGTAGTGACAATTTTAACGATTACACCAACACTTTTCTATAAATAAATATGATTATTATTCTAAAAGTAATTTAATTATGTACTTTGGTGGTTGCTTCTTCGATTTTATTGATATATTGACAGTGACATAGCAATATTCAAGTGGAACTATGTATGAATGGAAAGCTTTGGAGAGTGTGTCGCTGACTTAATAAAGTTATTATTCTTCATCAAACAAGTGAAATTAGATATAGATAAATATCAGGCCCAACTAGCAAAATATCGAAATTGTTAAACCGGATACCATGACCGTACCTCCATTTATGTATGTGTGTGAGTTTATAATGATTTTATCATTTCGTCTATCTACAAAAAAAAAAAAAAAAAAATCTTATTCTTCATCAACCTTTATCAACTATAGAATTGTTTGGTCAAGTCAAGGATGTTTATAAATTACTCCAATAAAGTTCTTATTCTTTGTGAAATTAGATAAATATCTATTTCAATTTTTTTTACTACAAATTTAATTTATGAATATCTATTTCAAGGCTATTTGCACGTACCAAAAAAATTATTAAATTCTGATATTTTTGATGGACTTATTTCTCTATTATACATACATACCCTTAAGTGTGTTATTATTTTTTAGGTACTTTCTTTTTTGTAAATTAAATTGTAATAAAAAAGAAAAAGATATTTATCCAATTTGACAAAAAAAAAATGAAGGGATGAAACAGCTTAGTTGTTGGTGTGAATATAAGTTGGCAATTGAAAGCATATGTGTTTGTTTATAAATAAAGTTGACAAGTGGTGGGGCCCATTTACCGAGTGTGTTCAAGATTAAACGATGACATGATGATGTAGATCATTCATCCCTTTCCTTCTACTTTCTTCTTCTTCTTCTTCTTCCAATTTTCCAACAATAATAATAATAATCACTTAATCACATATATGGTGTTTATTTTCCCTTATTCTTCAATAATCGATTAATTCTTTAATGGCTTCCAACCCTCAACAACCATCAGGTAGGTTCCTTCTCTTTCTCCTCTTTTTCTATTAAATCATCAATTTTTTTTTACCATTCTCTGTTAGGTTTAGTGTTTCATTGCCGTTTATCCCATCAATTCATTACAATTGTCTCTCTATCATCATCAATTTTTTCGGAACCCTATAATTCAAACACATCAATCCCCTTTTTCTATTTCATTCCTGCATGTTTAATTCATCAATTTATGTCTGTGTGTGTGAATTACAATAATCTCATACCAATCGTAGTTGAATTTCAATCAAGAGATTGCTTGTTGTGGGAGTTTTTCTTTTTAATTTAGCACCTTAATCCTTTAAAAAAATCGTTTTTTTTCCTCATTCCTGGTATGATAAATCAAGGGTCTTCCTCGCTGTTGTGAGAAGAAGCATCCTGTTTGGATAAACAGTTCATTTGCAGCTTATAGCACAACCACTTTTCTATACCAAAAGATAAAATTAAGTTAAGTTGTTTTCGTATACGCTATAAGTTACTTTCATAAGCTAAAACAGCTTATGATTATTGCCATAAACTGTTTTTATTATTTCTAGTCTCAAAATTATGACAGTACATAAGCTCAAATAAACCAATCCAGACAGGCCCTAAAGTATAACCATTGCAGACTGTTCTTCCTTATTGAAACATTTTGCGATGTGTTAATTGTTTAAATAAATTTTTGTTGCAGCAAGTAATCCTCCACCAAAACCTTGGGAACGAGCAGGTTCTTCATCTGGTCCGGCACCTTTTAGACCGCCATCAGGTGGAAGCACAAGTGACGTTGTTGAGGCTTCAGGAACTGCAAAACCTGGGGAAATTGTTACTACCGCTGATAGAAGTGCAGCTGTCAACAGGAATACTCTTGCCAGACCTGTTCCCACAAGGCCATGGGAGCAGAATTATGGAACTAACAGCTATGGAGGCGGTGCATTAGGCGGTATGTTTGTTTTAATTTGCAGCTTTCATCTCTTTTCAACATTTTCCTTGTTTGCCTATTTCAAGTAATCTTTTTTAATTTTTATTTTTCTTACGATCTGCAGGATATGGTTCTACAATGAATTATAATTCTGGATATGGATCTGGGTTGTATGGATCTTCTTACGGTGGTGGGCTAGGAGGAGGAATGTATGGTGGCGGTGCCGGTGGGATGTATGGTAACAGTATGTACAGAGGAGGATATGGAGGCGGCGGCCTTTACGGATCATCTGGGATGTATGGAGGAGGTGGAATGTATAATAGTGGCCTTGGGGGTCCAATGGGTGGAATGGGTGGGTATGGCATGGGAGTTGGTCCTTATGGTGGTGAGCAAGATCCCAATAATCCATATGGCGCCCCTCCATCCCCGCCAGGATTTTGGATTTCTGTGATGCGCGTGGTAAGCCATACAATGCTTTTGGAGCTTATTTTTTCTTCCATGGGAATAATTGATCAACATGTACCATGAATTTTGAACTTACTTTTGGAACTTATTTTTTCTTCCAGTTAGTAAAACTGCATATGATCATGAACATTGTGTATTTGTATATAGGATACATTTTTGTGCACTCGTCTTACTCTTACCGTGGTCCACCATTGCTTCTCTCCCCTTTTATTTTTTTCTTTTCCCCTTTGGATTATTTTAATATGAATATATTTTTTTTTTTGTTATTTGTTGTCCACAAATATGCTTGCTACATGTTGAACTTATTTCCCTCTAATGACAGATGCAAGGTGTGGTTAATTTTTTTGGTCGGATATCAATACTCATAGACCAGAACACCCAGGCATTCCATTTGTTCATGACCGCCATGCTTCAGGTTTGGCCTTCATCGTACTCTTTCTTGTGATTTGTTTATTTGCTAATTGTGTACCCACCTCCCATGGTTGTTTAAAGATTGAAATTAAAGTAAAAAAACAAAATCATATACACTCTATTTGTGTGATTTGAATTGTTGCGATTTTTTTTCTTTGGTGAAGCCCTAAAGCTTATACATACAAGGATTGGTTTTTGAATTTTTTTTATGGTTATCAAACTCAGGGTAAGTGAACCCGACTCTGATGCGTTCTAGCTCTATCGAGTTGAATCCCTCACGAGCTAGAGGAACCATGTCCCACCAAACTTTACTCGTTTTAAACTTCGTGATTGAGTTGTCAACTTGCTCATTGACTTTGATCTTGTTATGCTATTTTTATGTGGCGGAGTTACACAACTATCTCGTGATTTGTGAACTTGTCCATTATTTTATAATTGTGATTCTATGTTTGTGCATTTGTGTCGGTTGTGAACCCATCTCAGTTTAATATGTTGGTTGCTTACCTATTCGGTATTATGATTTGCTTTATTATTCATTTAGAATATTAAATATTTACCATACACATAGTAAATTGTGTTATATACTTTGATGGATGTTTTATCCGTTGTTTTTGTATGAAGTAAAATCTTACAAGTCTACATGTAGAGTCTACGAAGATCTTACGAGTTTATGCGGACTCTTGAGTTTGACTTTTATTCCTATTTAACAAATCAACTTTTCATATTGGAAAGTTATCTAAAAAGTATGTGGTGAAACTGTTATCCTTTGGATATTATCAGGAAATATTATTTCCGGTGTCAAATTATGGAAACAGGATAGTTTTTGGATCTAAATTGTATAATGTTAGTTGAGGTTTGTGGAACCAATTTTAAAATCATTGAATCTATGTTATATGGATGCACAAGTTACATCATAGCTTATGTATATGAGTTGTGATGTGTTAACTTGTCTGGATACAAACATTTTAAGGCTATTTTCGTCATACATGATGAACAACAACATATTCAGGTAAAACCAAAAGCAACTTTGTCCTGCTTTTCTGAAGAAAAAAAGTATGAAAATAACCAAAACATCTAATTTTAATTTTGAGCACATACTGCTTGACGGATCCATTATTTCAGTATTTCACAGCAATGCACTCATTTTACCTTTTGTGATATTCATTTTGATTTATTAGTTATTCTATTTTTGTTTTCTTTGAACTTGCCAACACTGGGAACCCGTTCCACAATTGCATTTTATCATGTGTTGTGAATATAGTTTAACTTTAGATGATCACTTGGTGTTTGCTGCAGCTGTTTGATCGCTCCGGCATGTTGTACGGGGAGCTAGCTAGATTTGTGTTGCGGTTGCTCGGGGTCAAAACTAAGCCCAATAAGGTTAACCCACCAGGTCCGAATGGATATCCTCATCAAGGACCACACAATTCTTCTGGAAATATGAATTACATTGAGGCACCAAAGGCTGCTCCAAGTGGTTCTTGGGACAATGTCTGGGGAAACGACGCCAGTCAATGATTTGGTGAATTTAGTTAGTGTGTTCAAGTACATTAAAGAAAAGTACATTAAAGAGAAGAGAGAATCATCAGCATTTCAAATGAAGACACTGAAGCTGCAGCATTCATGTATATCCTATTTTTAATTGCAGTTTCCTGTTTTTCTTTCCCTAGATCGGTTCTTGGTTTTACTGGAAGCGGGATCTTCAGAAAATAAGATATTATCCCTACCTTTATACCTTGTCATCTTTTGCTTTGAATATGCAGGATGCAACTATTTCTAAGTACATGTATTATTTTTGTGTCTAGAATGAATGTAAACTTGCATAACTGCAGAAGTTTTGTGGTACACCTTAAATTGCGTCTCTTTTGATGTACTCTTTCTTAAATGTCAACATTATTTCATCAGAACCACCTTTATATGGTGTATTCGAGCGTGAACCACCTGTATAACTAAGTGGTTTTGGCTTGCTTCTGTGAAGTTCTTTAACATTGAGTTAATTTAAACATTGACAAGAACCATTGCCAATCTCTGAAAAATTAAAAGGTAAATTGGTTTTAGGGGCAAACCAATGTGAAAATGATTACAACACATGTTGGGTGGGAAATTGACGACTTGGCTAGATGAAGCACCTGTTTTTTTTTTCTTCTTCCATTTTTTTGTTGAATGTGTTTGTGCTTCCGTCTTGTTTTCATCTCTTATTTTCTGTCAATATTGTGATTAACTTTCATTTAATGTGAATATAATGTATGTTTGAGGAAATATAAGATCCGCACTCTTCAAACTTTGAATAGACCGTATTGTTGACTTGTTGCATATAGTAGGAAGCATAGTGTGGCCAATTCTCGATGGAGAAGAATGAGAATGGGACTTCAAGGTTGGAAGTTGAGTTTTGGTGGTGGTTATTAGACATCACAGGTTTTGTGGTGGTTCAAGGTGGAGATGGGTGGCTTTTGGCTGCATTGGTGGTTGGAGGAGGCCATGATCAGCTGGCAGATGTGCTGTTCGTGGTGGTTCTAGAAGGATATGCGACAAGGCGTAAGGTTGGGGATAGTGCTCATTGAAAGCGCAATCAGGAGATTAGGGCTGTCTTGTAACCCTATTCATCTGTATAATCATAATCTGCATATATTCAACGATCTTTAGTTTTGTTTCGTGAAAAACCAGTCATTGAGATAGTTCATTCTAGTTCTTTCTCTTTTATACATGTTAGAAATCATCACTGAGATGAACAAACTGGTATGTTAGGAGCTTAGACTTAGCTCTAACTTTGGTAAGATCCTGGCTAGTGATGTAGTCAAAATAAGAGCAGTGGAGTGGTAGTGGAGGGAAAAATGAAAGATAAAATCATTGTTGATTACTATCTCCATTTCGTCTTAATTATTGTTTAAAGGTTTTTTTTTAAAAGCTAAACTAACCCACCTAAAGTAACACAAAGATAATCGAACTGACACTGAAAATAATCGAATTTAAGACCTTAAAAACACACTCTAAGGTCTTAAAAAAACACTACTAAATCAACCAAAATGGGTTCCTTCCACTTAGGTTTAAACAAAAAAGATTATATTTATTGTTATTGATGCTTTAATAAGTTCCTCCCCAGCTTTGAATGTATTTTTCATTGCACATGGTTTTTCCTATGTATTCATCTAAACTTGAATTACTTTATATATTAGATGTCATCTTGTTTTTCCTCTCGATCAAATTTTACTCTATGATTCAAAATCTTCTATCTTTTCACTCCAATGTAAAGAACTTAATTTACATTTATAACTTGATTAGTGAATCCTACGATCCATCCACAATTACTAACCATAACATGTTCTTGCAAAAAACTTGTTCTCCACAATAGCTGGCATGTCATGTCATGTCATACACATACATCAATGTTACAAAAAATTATTCTTTGGCAAATATAATAACACACCTTTGGATATGCTTGTGAAACAACAAGTGAATTAAATATAAACAAAACATAAGAAGTATATAAAAATGAAAATAAACACATTAGTATTTATCCTATCGTCAATGACTGAAAAGACAACTTTGTAAAAAAAATAATCAATAAATCAACAAAGATTAATAAAATTATTAGACTTTCACAATTTAAAAAACTAATATTTAAATTATGATTATGTGAAACATTCATAGTATTTTGTAAATGTTTAAATAAGATTATCTTTCACGGTAAATTAATTATATACTATTATTCTTAAAAAAAAAAAGAAAAAAAGAAAAGTGAAGTTTGGTGTGGTTGAAGGAAGGGAAAGATGTTTGTGAATTTGGTTGAGTGTTGATTTGATGATGTTGCTTGCTTGCTGCCCTCATTCACTTCTACTCATCACTAGCTATCACTCTTAACTACCAAACCAAATCAAATTCCCAACATATCAACCATGAACGACAACAACAACAAAAACAAAGACACTAGTACCATAGGAATCCTTGATTCTCGATTCAACCAAACCCTCAGAAATGTTCAAGGGTATCTTTCTTTCACCTCAATTCTTGTTTTTTATTTTTCTTCTTTAAATTAGTTCCTTGTAAAAATATTATCTTTACTTAATTTCACCAAAAGAAAAAAAAATGGGCATTTCAGGAATGTTCATGATCTCGAGAATTACGCTGCCCGATTTGTTGATTCGTTTATCATCGGATATAGGAAAAACCCATTAAAAAAGTTGATTTTTTTTACACTAAGATCAATGATTAGGAATGATTATTGTGTGTTAGATTCATCTGATCTGTGTAATCAAATTGAATGATTTTTTCTTAGTGTTGTGGATAATTGTTATGAAATGTGGTGATAATTCAAGTTAGAAAAGTATGAATCATTGAGCCCTGTTTCAGTTCTTAACATTTTGCATTTGAAGCATTTTTTGATTGCTGTTAAAATTGGAGATGATATCAAAAAATATGTTTAGTGAATTAGTTATTTTTTATTCTTCTAGAGAACTTTTTATGTATCATGGATTTTCGAAGTTGGTACTTCATGTTTTTATTTTTCTTCCTCTTTAGTGAGTTGATTGATGAACAATAATTTGTTTTGTTTATAGATTTATATGTTTCAGAGAGATAGTTTGTACCTTATACAATTGATATGTTGTTTCTTTGTCAAGGTTACTAAAGGGTCGTAGCATTCCTGGTAAAATCTTATTGACCCAGAGGGTAGATCCGATAGATAATTCGGGCTTATACTCGCCAACTTACCAAAGGAGTTCATCATATAATGATACTGGCACGAGCAATCACGCAATTGAAACAGTAGAGGTGATTTTACTATTCATATTTTGTGGTCATGGCTCATTATATACATTTATGAGACTTATGGATAGCGCTTCATCTAGTGTGACTTTTGCTCTTAATACAGGAAGAAGTTCACAATGGAAGCAAACCATTTGGAACTACCAACGATAGTAAATTAAAAACATCAACCTCCCATGTAGAGAACCCAACTGAAGAAGTCCGGAAATCTTCCATGGGTGGTAGGACTACTGATTCTGCAAGAGTTATGAAGTTCACAAAGGTTCTTTCTGGAACCATGGTTATATTAGGTATACTTTTATCTTCTGTATTTCTATTCTCTTTTATATCACATATTGACTTATTCTCTATTTGCTCCTAAATGACCTCTTCCAGTTATGAAAGTATCATATGTAATTCTGAGGTATATGCGCAGATAAACATGCATACGGTTCTACAATGTACAGTTCAAAATAAATTGTAAGGAAAACTGAAACGTTGTGTTAGAAACTAATACCAAAATACATTGTAGTAGTAGAAATTGACTTTTATTGATGGCAGAAACTTTTACAACAAACAGAATTACACACACTGTAGATAATGTAGAATTTACTATCCAAGAAATTCAAGAGTCTTGGTTTCTCCCTTCCAAGAATTTGAAAGCTTGGTCTCCCTCCCAAAATCATGCAAAAACTATCCCATCATCACTTTCTCCTTTCACTTCTCTATTTATTCCTAAAATTAAACAACATAACTGATATATTGACTGCCTGTATCTGCCATAATAAGCTAACACGCTGCCATTCTAAATAACTTGATATTTTCTCTCTTCCTATTTTTTAGTTGTCGAGTTTTATGTGAACTTCGGTTTGGTTGCCAATTATTATATATATAGTTATGTACTTGTCTCACCATTTACTGCTTTATCATAATCAGACATAAACAATTGATATCTGCCTTTTCAGGTTGTTGTTGGTTTATATGCACAAACGATTCATAGTAAATATATACGCCCATCACAACAAGAAGCTATATTCCACTAATAAAAAATCAACTACTTGAGTGTCTTTCATTCCCTTGATTTTATTGTCAAGCATCTATCATTCTTGTTTGCTTATGCTATAAAGCAATTATGCCTGAATAATATTTATTTAGTTTTCCATTTTTCAATGTTAAACTTATTATGCAAACCATAATTTTCTTCCTTAACTATCCTGTAGATAAATTGCGTGAATTAGCTTGGAGTGGTGTTCCAGATTATATGCGCCCTACAGTGTGGAGACTTCTCTTGGTAAGCTCTATGATCTTCAAGAAGCACAATAACTATAATCTTAGAGTTCAGATCAGAATTTTTTAGGATATGTGTATTCTTGTTATATTTTGGTGATATCTAAACAAATTATTGAGGGTGGGTTTAGAATTATTCTTTCATGGAGATTTAATGCTGCTTATATGAAAAAGAAAAATTAGGGGTATTTGGCCTATTGATAATCTTTTAAGTCAATAGGTCAACATCATGATTTTCCATGGTTAATTTTTCTTCTTGAAATTTAAAGATGAACTGACAACAGGGATATGCACCAACTAATTCAGATAGAAGGGAGGGAGTTTTGAGAAGGAAGCGGCTCGAGTATCTTGATTGTGTTTCTCAGTATTATGATATTCCTGATACGGAACGCTCAGACGATGAGATCAGCATGCTTCGCCAGGTATCCTTAATTATGCGACTCTTAATTATTGATGAAAATAAATACTTTTTTTTTTTAACATTTACTTTTTATGTTTGTTAGATTGCCGTTGATTGTCCAAGAACTGTACCTGATGTTGCATTCTTCCAGCAACCACAAGTTCAGAAATCACTGGAGCGTATTCTTTACGCATGGTATATTACAGATAACCTGTTTGTTGGGCCTGATATTATTTTCATTCCAGTGTTCTTTGTTGTGGATTTTTTATTGAGGTCAGAAGATGAATTTTAGATTGAGTAAGATGGTTAGACAGGGTTGATAAGGCAGGATTTGTACTTTCTTTTTGAGATTGTATTCAATCTTGTCTGAAATAGTTAGCGGATGAAGTTATTTCTGTAAGTTAGACTGATCCTAGATTTTGTTCCGATTATCTTACTGATTGATAATGTTGATGGACACTGTTTGTAGATTCCCTTCTAGAAATGAATTAAGATTTAGAAGCATGTAAGACAGTGTGGATATTTAATGCACTTTCAGAAGATGCTGAGAATATTTGCTCTAGTTTCACATACTTCTGTTTCTTCCTAGCGGCAGTTTAGAGCCATGATGTAGGAAAAGAAACTAGATAAAAGATGCAAGAACACTGACGGTCTTTTGTGATCTACCTTTCGCATTTTAAGTACATACAATAATAAATTGGATTGGTTGCAATCTATGCTTGAGATGAATGCTCTTGAGATATTTAATTATGGATTAGCCTTCTTGTCGACTATTTTTTGCTTGCGAAATCTATGTTTATATATCATGGTTATTTTACTTACATGATAACTTCATCTTCCAGGGCCATTCGGCATCCAGCAAGTGGATATGTTCAGGGGATAAATGATCTTGTCACGCCATTTTTTGTTGTTTTCCTATCAGAATACTTAGAAGGGAGCATAGATACCTGGACAATGTCCGATTTATCGTCAGATAAAATCTCTAATGTAGAGGCTGACTGCTATTGGTGCTTGTCAAAATTGCTTGATGGTATGCAAGACCATTACACATTTGCTCAACCAGGAATTCAAAGGCTCGTCTTTAAGTTGAAGGAATTGGTCAGGAGGATTGATGGTAACCTTTTTCTCTGGCCTGTTGTTTTTCTTCAAATATAGTATCTATGATTGTATGAACTTAATAACCCATTTTTGCATTTGGATTTGGATATGTATTAGTATTACCAAACTAACTTATTTTGTTTGTTATTTACCACTTCTATTTCAATATATCAGTTTATGTTTTTTGTACAGTAAATGAAAAAGCCATTATATGCCCTCAATTTTAGAGAAGTAAAACTATATTTGACTAAATTATATCCTAAGTCTTCATCAATGCTCTCTCTTTATTCACTTTGTTGAGATACCATTAGATACTGCTTTCATGGTTTTCCAAAGTGACATAAAATAAAATGAAATTTATTATCTAAAACAAATATGTTGAAACTTAGGGAGTATATTATTATTTGTATATATCCAAATACAATCTGCTACTGAAACTTTGAGCTGTGCCAGATCCTGTTTCAAGCCATATGGAGAATCAGGGACTGGAATTTCTTCAATTTGCTTTCCGCTGGTTCAACTGTCTTCTAATCCGCGAGGTTTGCACTGATTTTTTTCTTCTTACAAGTTCAATAAATTTCTACAGAACAACACTATAATTAATAAAGGGACTGCATATTAAATTTCACGAGATAATTGATTGATCAAATTTGACACAGCTTTTATGCCTTTGTAAGTGTGATGTCTGATTTATGTTATCAGATACCCTTCCATCTTGTAACACGCCTTTGGGACACATATCTAGCTGAAGGAGATGCCTTACCAGACTTCCTTGTGTATATATTTGCTAGTTTTCTTCTTACGGTGAGTCACTATACTTTGTCCCATTTTTATTATAATTTGTTCGGATTAAATTTTCTCTTGTAGTCGAGATGATAAGGAATGGTAATTTTTGGTCAATATGTGATGTGCCCCACTCCAATGGTAGATTTTAGTAAACAGCAGTTGGAACGCTTTGTGTTCATCTCAGATGGGATGGATGTATTTTAACAGTCATTGCAGATGACACAGTTTTCTTTATGTTATCTGAAATTTGTGTCGAACTAGGAACCTCGAGCCACAATCTCACATACCCTTTTTATTGGTTCCATTTAGCATGTTAGGTTATAGATTTGTTCATGTATGTTGCTGTGAAGCTCTTTACCCTTGTTCTTTTTTTGGCATTCTTTATTTTTAATGTCTATGAGAGGATTTAACTCTCTTTATTTTCAGTATGGTTGCTTTTGATTATTTGCTTTAGCAATGATTCTACAGTAGAAAAGTAAATGTTCTTTAATATCTATGGTCGTTTTTTCAGTGGTCAGACGAAATTCAGAAGCTTGATTTTCAAGAGTTAGTAATGTTCCTTCAACACCTTCCAACTCAGAACTGGACTGATCAGGAACTCGAGATGGTACTCTCTCGTGCATTTATGTGGCACAGCATGTTTAACAACTCTCCTAGCCATTTAGCTGCCTAAATGCCTCTTCTGGATTTCTGTATTTAGTTTTTCTATGTCCAGTTTTTTCCTCGTTCCATCCTACTTTTTTCCCCTTTAGTGTGTGGTGCTTGTTTCTTATAGATGATTTTTTTTTTTTTTTTTTTACCATTCTTACTTTTATTTTGCAATGTAATATC
Source organism: Medicago arabica (assembly GCA_946800305.1). Taxonomy (NCBI): domain Eukaryota; kingdom Viridiplantae; phylum Streptophyta; class Magnoliopsida; order Fabales; family Fabaceae; genus Medicago; species Medicago arabica. The sequence goes on from OX326971.1 coordinate 54,622,540, forward strand.
TTGTAAAGGAGAGGTAAAAATAAAATGGAGATAGAAGCTAATTTTGTTGTATTAAATCTTCATATCCAGCAATGTCAACAACCAATGGGAGTTAATTTTCAGTAACATTGATGATTTGGATGGTCTTGTATGATTTTATGTCAATGATGCTTTGCTTAGTTGATTTAAAGCTGCATTTCATTAAATGTGTACAATATTACTGGTAGATTTTTCGTACATTTCTATTTCTAACATAAGAAGAAACTAAACACATTTAATAAAAATAAAGTTATTTGATTAAAAAAAAAGCATAAAAAAGGGTAATATTATTAGTTTGTTTTAGAGGAGAATTGAAGTGTAATGTAATAATAATTTTATTTTTTTGACAACGTCATGTAATAATATTGTAAGTATTAGTTTTCTTCAAAAAAAAATATTACAAGTATTAGTGTGTTTTTTTAATTGAAGTTGAAATGGTAGTAAGATTATTTAGGCAATTTACTTAGTTTCATAACGGATACAAATATCCGCGGATGTGAATACTATGTAAAATCCAAACCATAATTTAGATGTGTTTGGATTATAAAATATGAATTATGCTTATGTATGAGCATCAATCATAATCTCTTCCATGTAAAATCCAAACCACAATTTAGATGTGTTTGGATTATAAAATATGAATTATGCTTATGTATGAGCATCAATCATAATCTCTTCCGTTTCAATTGTTTTGAGTTTTGCTTTTAAAAACAACCAAAAAACAAAGTAAAAAAAAATGATAAAATCTATCAAATAAAATCATAAAAATAAAAAAAATACCTTCAAAAATTTCTAAAAATCAAATAAAATTAATGCGAATTTTTATGAGAATATGAAAAATATAAAAAAAAATTAAAAAATAGGTCTAAACGATGAAATTTTGGATTTTGAGCGGTGGAGTTCTGTAAGAAGTCCCTTCTAAGAGTCTTGATTCTTAATTTTGTTCTGATTTTCTATGAAAGTTTCGGAGCAATCTGGTCAAGTAGCCTGAAAACCAGATTTTCGACTAGGAACAACTAACAATGACCTAAAACAGGAGGATGAAAGTGGACATGGCAACGGGGCGGGACGGGACGAGGGCGGGTTTAAGCATCCTGCCCCCGCTTGCAAGCACCCGCCCTCGCCCCCGTCCCCAAACATATCGGGTGTGAAAATTGAACACCCAACCCTGCCTCCAATGGGGACGGGTCTCCCGGCCCCGCCCCTCCCCCACCCACGAAAACTCTATTTTTTATAAAATATTTAAAAAATGCGTATTTTTTCATAGCAATAAAATACAATAATTATATTAATAATTAAATATCCAATAAACTTTTTTTAAGAGAGTAAAATAAATATAATAATTATGTTTTTAAAGAGTAATAATATATTAAAATAGTTTTGTGTTTATGGAAATAAGATTAAAAAATTTAATAAAGTAAATTTCAAAAAGCGGGTGCAAGGCGGGGCGGGGTAAGTATCACCGACTCCGCCCCCGTACTAAAAACTCAGATTTTCTCCACACTCGCACCCAGTTAAATCGGCTTTTCCCCATTAAATTCGAGGCGGAGGTGGCCAGGGCGGGTTTAGTTGCCATGTCTATATGAAAGTTTAAAATATTAATATGGTCCTTAATTGGTTATCCATGGTATAAACATGTTCTAAATTGGTGCTGATACAGTTCAGATTATACAGATTATATAATCTGAACTATTTTCCCCCTAAAAAAGGGTGTTTAGGAGGTGTTCAGATTCTATAATCCGAAAAAGGCAAGAAACGAGCTCTATTTTTAGAGGTTTTCATATTATAGAAATTCGTGAAAACCTCATTTTTCCACCCCAAAACAAAGGTAAAACATATTTCGAATTATAGAATCCGAAAACAACATGGACATTTTTGTAAAAAAAAAAGCGCGAGAAATAGGTAGGGTGAAAAAAAAAAGTACTCCCTTCGTCTCACAATATTAGTCGTTTAAGGTTTGTGCACGGTTATTAAGAAAATGATTAATTGTGTTGATTTCAATGATAAAATTAGTAGCATTTACTAAAACACCCTTATTAAATGCAGTTAGTGGAGTAGTTAAGTTGGATGAAATTCAATAAATAAGGGTATAATAGTGGAAAAAAAACAATAAATGCTGTATTGGTATTGTAAAATGACAATTATTTTGATAAAAAGGAAAAATGCAAAGAAACAAAAAGCTAAAATTGTTTTGTTTCATAATAGAAAAACACATAGCTTTTTAGAGTATCCCAAAACACAGAACAGCCGTTCCACCACTCCTCCGCCGTTCCCTCCCACCACCACCGCCACGACGGTTGCGCGCCACCACACCAGACTACCACCACCACCACACAATCGTTCTCACTCTTTCAACTTTCACAACAATGCATTTTCCTTCAATTTCACATCATCAACAACAAAACCCATTCTAATTCTCTATATACTTCTTCTCTCTGTCATGAACGCTTTGTTCTCTCACTTCTCATCATTCACATCTACCATCCTCGCAAGAACAACTCAATTCGTAGCAAACCGTTCTCTCCACACTTTCTCATTCCCAATTAAATCCCACCATTCTCGTCTTACGTCATTTCGTTCTCAATTCGTTTCAACGACAGTTGTTACTCGCTGCTATTCCACTAGAAAAGTACGAAAAAAGGTGGAAGCCGAAAGGACGATGGATAAGGAAGAAAATGAAAGGGATGCTTTTTATGTTGTAAGGAAAGGGGATGTTGTTGGAATTTATAATAGTCTCAGTGATTCTCAAGCTCAAGTTGGATCTTCGGTAATTATTTTCTTCATTTTGTTTAAATGTTGCTGGTTTTTGGTTTTTACTGTTTTAAAGATCTTGTTTTTATTGGTAATGATATTGAAGGTGACTAGAAAATGTAGATTGTGGTTATGGTTAGAGCTTTGTTCTTTTCACACAATATGAGACAACAATTTAGATAGTTAATGTAGTTCAAATGCATTGTTAAGTATGTTCGGTGAATGATTAACGGATAAAACACAGTGTAGCAATTTATTAATCATTCACTAAATACAGTTAGCAACAATTTTCGGGTGTATATTTGAACACCTGATAATCACACAATTTGGATGGGTAATGGATATGCTACAATTGAACAGCTGAAAATCGTGGTTAATTAATCTGGATGAGTAATGAGTTGCAATACCTTGTTATCTTTTTCAACGACCCATCAAACGTAATTAACCATGTATTTAAATTATGTTAACATATCCAAATTGTTGTCAAAGGAGCATTTCTGTCACGCTTTATGATCTTTGTGGCATGACTTTCGTTTGCTAGCTTTGAAATCACCCTTTTCTTTAATGCTGAAACATAGCTGTTTGATTGGACATGGTATTTGTACTTGTGGTTTACCTTTCATTATGTCAAAAATGAAATGTAATCTTCAACGGTTCTAAAGTGTGAAGTATTGAACTTTTGATGTTTCTTTTGTGTTAGGTATGTGATCCTCCTGTTAGTGTATACAAGGGATATTCAATGTCGAACGAAACTGAGGAGTACCTTCTCTCGCATGGACTAAAGAATGCTTTGTACACAATTAGAGCCTCTGATTTGAAAGAGGATTTGTTTGGCACGCTTGTTCCTTGTCCTTTCCAGGTAAATAGCAGTTTCCGTGAGTTTGATTTTCCCTTCTTTTTTGATAAATTATCTTGTCTAGAATATAGGAAGGGAAAGAGTTATCTGTGAGTTGAAAAGAGAAGATATTCAATTTTTTGAAAACCTGCATCAACTTCTTAAAGTTATCTTTTTCATTGTTTAAAGTAGGCATGTATCCTTGATTCATATTTTATTCATGACTTTGCAGCATAATGTGCTCTTATATATAATTTCTGACTTTTATATTCTTGCAAGACAATCGCTAGGTTCCTTTAAAATGTCCAATACATTTTCAATTATCAATCGCTAGGTTCAGTTCCTCAATTACAATTTTGTAAAAGCTATTTTGTGGATACAATACATCATAAAATAATCAGGTTGTAGATAACTGTATTTTGTTTTAAAAACTTTTAAAGATAGTATTCTATATCATTGCTGGCACATTTATGTTCCCTTGTTGTATTTTTTCTCCCTACACACCTTTAATGTGGTTTTAAGCTTGTTTATGAAGAAAATCAGAAGATTTATTATGTGTCTCAGGATCCTTCTTCTACCCAAGGGACCACATCAAATGCAGATTCATCTAAAAAGAGAGCTCTAGAAGTGCTTGAACAAGATAATGTGGTAAGTTTAGTACCATTTGAATTTATAACATGCTTATCAGGAAGGCACAAATCCAAGATTATGTATCTGCAATTATCAATTGAGTAATGATATTTGTACAATCATATGATGGCAACTTTTGTGACAGCCTTATTTTTCTCTCTTCTTATTGTTCAAAAACAATAGAAAGGGAAAAAGAAAGAGAGAGGATAAGAACAACATGAGTATGAGAGAGAAAATTGTTCAAAAGTTGTCACAGAATAATTGTTCAAATATCATTTCTCTTATCAATTTGTCATATCATTCTCACATTGAGAAAAGTGTACACACATTTTCAGAAACCTCTATCGAGTCTAATATTAGTCGAGACATGAGAAAATGTTGCTGATGTATGTTATGAAGGACATGTTTGGTTGTAAGTTATTAAGGACTTGTTTGGTTTGAGAGAATCTTTCATGTTTTTACTAATAATTACAAATTATCACATCACTGTTTCCAGAAACACCATAAGAAAAAAAAATGTTTTCATTGTTTCATATACAAATAACAATATTTGAAAATAGGAAATAAATTGAAAATTAGGCGGTACTTTTGTTATTATTAATGAAAACAGTAAACGAAACCATTTTCTCTAATCAAACATGCCAAAGGTCTTTGACACAGTTGTTGGTGGTAATGTCGTGTGATTAGGGTCACGGTTTGGGTCTCTTTTCTTAATGTGTTGATTCTTCATTACTGGATGCACTATCCAGACCTTTTTATATGTGTAAATATTTTAACATATAAGTTTTTTAATTGCTTAGCAGAAAGCAACTGGTTTGACATCCATCTCTGAAGATCCCTTGAGAAAGCAAGTCAAGTTAGATCGTGCTGCTCTGGGCGAAGCATCTTCACTTGCAAATGTAAGCAGAAACCATATTAATGCGCATGTATGCAAAATTATGTTTACTCAGGGCTCCCCTATTTCTACAACAATCATCAGTGGATCTTCTTCATATGCATGTGCTATTATGTAGCCGTGGATATTTTAACCTGTAAACCTATTGCATGATAGTCGGGGCCAATGTCAATATCTTGCTTTACTTTTTGACTTGAATGTCACATTTTATGAGATCTTCCAGTATAGGATGTTAACTACTTGGGGTACTGTCTTAATTTCTTTGCACCTTGAAAAGTATTGACTAAAATGTATCCTAGTGTCTAACTACCTTAAGTTATAGGTCAATTATTGAAAGAGTAATGCCAGTTCTCCACAAAAGAAAGGATGTGGCCTGATTTTTACTGGACTGTAACTTTCTTTACTTTAAATTAGAATTTGTTCACTTAAACTCACCCAAGACAATTTGTGAATGGAGCATACATAAAAATCTTATTGTGTAGCAATGCGCTTGCAGAAACGTGAAAACCACCATGGGATTTAAAATATAGCAACTGGTCTCCTTGCACTTGTTAAGTTTTGGACCATAGTGGGTTTTGTGCAATTGACTTGTAGTTGAAGGTTAAAGGGTTTCCTTGTATTTTATCCTAAGATATTGGATGCAATCAGGGCTAGTTACATTATTTCCTACTCGTTATTGTAATTGCAGACTCAATGATTATAGGGTGGTCACTGGAGGCTCTCTAGTTGCTATTGTTGATTTGTATTCTGTATAGTTTTGAATGAAATCTTTTGATTAATTCTTTATGATTTATGTACGTATTCATAGTCATATATCCTTGTGCAGAAAACTTGTATTGTTGAATTCGATGGTGCATCAAAAGGAAATCCTGGAAAAGCTGGTGCTGGTGCCATTCTGCGATCTAAAGATGGGAATTTGGTACACATTTGATGTTTATGTGAATATGCACAATTTCCTTTCAATTACGGGATCTGATCTCTTTAATTATTATTACTTTAAAGATTTATAGGGTTCGTGAAGGTGTGGGTATAGCAACAAACAATGTTGCTGAATATCGTGCAATGATATTGGGAATGAGATATGCTCTTAAAAAAGGATTCACCAGTATCCGTATACAAGGGGACTCTAAACTTGTGTGCATGCAGGTTAGCCATTTATATTCTTATGTTAAGTTTATTCTAACATAATTAAATGTTTATACATTTTATTACAGTATATTTCCATTGTTTCTTTAGTTTTCGCATCTTTAGTGTTGTAATATTTTCCTTATTTTAGATTGAACATTTTATCAGAAAACTATGTATAAAATATCAACAGTATTGTGATAAACTTGATTAATTTTGAGAGAATACTCGAAGTTTATGTTCATAGATGTTGCTTCTTTGCCAGTGGTCTTATAGGACCTAGCATCCTATGGAAGCACTAAATGTCAGGTTTCATTTCCATTGGCTGCATTTGATAGATGAGTTAGATCAGACAAAATGTGTTATTAGTACATTTTATAATTTTAAATAAAACAGGACTAGGCATGCTGTTGAAAAAGTAGTACACATTGGTTTTATTAAGAGTGGAATTGTGGAAAACATAATATAATACTTTGCTCCATTGAATTCTGTGCAAAACTCGCATTTGGTCTCACTCTGAAGCAGGAGCCAATCGTGCCTCATCCCCTGACCTGGTTTTACCACTTCATTTGTAACCAAAATGTCGAAAAACTTTGCTACTTGAAGCAATTAACATAGCCTAGCCTTTACTGTCAACCCAGTTTTGCCTTTCAGCCTTTAAAAATTAAGTATCTTTGTAAACATAGTTTACTCACTCACTGGTTTTGATAACCCCAAGTTTAAAATCATAATTGTATTAAGAAAAACAGTAGGTTGGTTGTGACGTTTTTTACTTTAATGATGGACATATCTTTTGAAATCAACTTGACAAAGATGGTTTAAATTATCAAATTTGTCTTATGATGTATTAAGTTATGATAAAAACTTAAAATTACAACTTTATTGTGTATTGTGTTATCATCTTTGAATAGAATAAATTACAGCTTTCCAACGTGATTTACCTTAAATTATGTGTCCTAGTGGTGTATAGATTGACTCTACCATCCTGTACTTGATACGGTTATCACTCACATACCTGAAGTTTTCTCTGTCCATCCATTGTGCACCAGCTAGCAGCATCACTGACACATGAATACACTTTGCACACCTTTTTTTTCTTTCTAGTTTGTACCATAGGCCCTAGGAGACACAATAATGGAACAAACCACAGATTTGCAGTTAGATATTTATGCCACATCAGGGAAAAGTAATTTTAGTGTAAATCACATTACCCTTTAACATGTCAACTAAGTACGAGAAAAGCATCTAATTTCATCTAGGACATTTTAGTTTCTAACCTTATTTCTGATGTAGAATAATCCAATAGGATCTGTCATTGCAGGATACTCCTCCATGAAAAACCTGTGGTACTTCTCTAGGATGTAGTCCTCTGAATCTTCTCTAGGATGTAGTCCTCTGAATCTCAATTGTTATTACCTTGAAGGCTTATATATAGATCTAATAAATCCAAACACCCTAATAAGCTGTTTCTGTTCTAAGTTGGAACAAGACAATCCAAAATAGAATAAAATTACTAGCTAAAAAAATTATAACAAGTCCATAATTACACAATTAAAACCATTAACAAATGATAGAACAGAAGTATACTAGTCTACATCATTTTCATTTGCTAGCATATGGTTATTATAATTTACAGTTTGTTTCTCTTCAACTTTCCAATGCTACATGAAACAGATTGATGGTTTATGGAAGGTCAAGAATGAGAACTTATCTACATTGTTTAAGGTGGCCAAAGAACTCAAGGATAAATTTGTGTCATTCCAGATCAGTCATGTTCTAAGGGTATGCACAGTTTACTGAACTCTTGGTGTATATGGAATTATATTCGCTTTATATTAGCTATTTATCGAGTACCTTAATCTTGCAAACTATCTAAAGTATGAGAAATATGTGTTTTCAGTCAAACTCAAAAAACAAAAAAATGTGAATAGGTGATGCCTTCTAGAAGACTAGAACTTCTGAAGCTTATGATTTCCCCTTTTACTTAAAAGGGGTCTGTTTATCTTATACATAAATTGCTGGAATCCATTGAACATAAGGGTATTATTTATTAAGTATTTAAGCTAAAAATCAATGAGATGAAGGCAGTATTTGGCACACGAATAGAACAGAATACTGTTCCATTCTTCTCAGTATCAATCTTTTTAGAGGAACCAAAATATATTACCTTTTAGCTCATATCCTATTATATTCAAGTTTAAATCCACCAAACATAGAGTGTAATCTATATGTTTTCTTCTGTCCTTAGATACACGTCTACTAAATGGCATTGCCTCCTTAGTGGTACACAGTGTTGTCGGTGGCGAATGGCTGAAGACCGAAAATCCGCCATATGAACATTCCATTGATGCCTATGGTGCCGCCATAACAGGCATCCCTTCACAAATTGCCTATGGCGGTTGTCAAAAAATTGGCCACGCCATTCCACCATGACTGCTATTTAGCAACATTAGATACGTTTTCATTGAATCCTATAAATGCACCGGTTCCATCCTCTTTCTGGTTAAATTTGCTTTCATAGTGGCAATTTGTTGATGACTTGATAGGCATAATTCCCTAGTAGCTAATTCTGCTTTATAGACAGGCCTTCTAAGTCAAGTCCTTCAATGCATAATAATGGTTTTCCCTTGTATTCATTTGTTTGATGAATAGCTTGTTTCCTTTGAGATATAATGTGTTGGGAAAAGAGGCTTCTTATTTGAATCTTATATATGCGCATTAATAAGACTCCATATGCTTTTACTTGCGCTTCAAAAATAACTTTATGTTTCCTTTGTCAAGGACTTGAACTCCGAGGCTGATGCTCAAGCAAATTTGGCCGTTAACCTTGCTGGTGAGGTTTTCAAAATCTTAAATGTTTGTTCATCTTTAATGTACATGTACCTTTTCATTTGGGTGTATTGTTAAACCTTTCCTATCCTTTCTCTGATTCTACAGATGGCCAAGTTCAGGAAGAGTATGTAGGTTAATTCATTCATGGCACAGTTAATGGTTATTTTTTGGATGAACACCTTCAATATACGGACTGTTGTCAGTTCTTTCATTTATTGGTGTCAATTATATAGCAATCAAAAACCTCACAAACGGACGATTTTGAACTAGTTCTCTATCACTGTTCATGACCATTTGGTAATGTTTTCTAGTTCAATGTAGTTTTACTGATACAAGCTGGGTATTGGCCCTCAGTAGCCAGCAGTGCCAATGATAGTAATCTTTAACATCAGAAGTTTTTCAATTTCTGTCAAAGGGTGCAGAGTGAAAGATTCCCAATAGCCACTTGAAGTGGGATTTTGTGATTTTCATTCTTGGGGATATGGTAGACCAGAAACTCCTTATTGTCTATTGCAGACATGATTATTATTACACTAATTATGCTTCTTGGCTGAAAGTGATGTTTCATTTCTTGTAGTAATAGTATTAATATTGGCTCAATGCCCACTCATCAAATAAATCTTGCACTTTAGCTAGTTTGTTGTACGCAGCAAGATCAATGAGTAGTGCATTTTCCATGCAAACCTGGTATAACGCCGGGATAAAATATCAAAACTTGGTATTTCGCATGGTTCTTAATTTAAGCACGATTTAGTTTAATCTGCAATTTTCTCAAAGTTTGTTATAACTACAAATAATGCATGGTTCTTACTCAAATATGAGTAAGTTTTATATTTACCTTTCTCCACCATGCTGGCTGACCATCAGGTACTTCATTATAGAGGTCCATCCATGAAATCTTATCGGGATCAACAAAGAAGAGTGTCAATGTTTATAACTCTTCATTGTATTTGCGTCAATTTGATTACTCATATTTGTGGGATGAATTGGTTGAACGACATGGGTAGGAGATAGGATTTGATCTCTAACTAAATGGTCGTACACATCAGCAATCCTAATATTCACTGGTACACATGAAGGGACTAATCTTTCTTCGTTCATTTATAATTTTAAACAACAAAATGAAATTATGATAATGCAGGGGACTAGGCTGACAATGTTAAACAGTAAATGAGTTTACTTTTTTTTTTTTTTATTTAAAATAGTTCTGTCACGCAAATACAAGTTGATGTAAATGTAGGGAGACTAGGCTTATAATTTATTTTTTTTAACCAAATGAATATAGAAACAAAAATGAGTCAAAAAAAAAGTTGATGTATCTAAAACAACATATACACCAAATACATCAAGTATCTTGAATTGTTTTTCTTATATTTTAGAACAGAATGTATTATATGAAAATACCACATGAGGTCCGACACACAATTTATTACACATTATGTCATCTGATATTAAATGCCATGTTTCGATTATTTATTTTTTATAAAAAAATATATGAAAATTGTCGCATTATTTTTCATTTTAAAGTTAGAAAAATAAAGTGTCTATTACATTAGAGCACTTGAATAATATGGTAAAGAATCTCTTTCAGCTTAATAAGAGGTTTTGAGTTTGAATTCAACTATGTGAATATAACAATGTTAAATATCTTGAAGGGTAGGTTTTGCCACTTATTACAATCATATAGGTTTGAGAGATTAATTAGCGGAGAGATTAAAATGTCTATTACTTTTCCAATGTTACCTTTATTTATTAAAAAAAACTGCACTTTTGCCCTCTCTTGTACTAACAAAAAAGTTGAGTAAATAATGGGATTGAAAATATATGACTATGAGTACAAAAATACTGACATTATTTTGAAGAAGAATAAAAAGAAATATAAGTAATACTTTTGTTTAATGTGCATATTATCTTCATATACCCTCTGAGATGGAGGTAGCAGCATTTTCATGTAAAAGGTTTGTGAATTAATATTTTTTTTTTGAAGGAACAAAAGAATTAATAATGTTTTTGGATGGTACGAAGTTGTGGAGAATACATGTATGAGAGAGGTATCACATCCCCGACCAAAACAATAAAACCAAACAACGATTTGCTAACAACAAGCTGGAATAGCTCAGTTGGTTAGAGCGTGTGGCTGTTAACCACAAGGTCGGAGGTTCAACCCCTCCTTCTAGCGTTTTTCTATATTTTTGTTTATGCATATTTCATATGTACTTTGAAAGAGTAACATGGAAGAATGAACATGACACTACTATGGTATGGAGCAACAAAACCTCTAAGTCATAGTTCAACCGCCTTAGATTGCTTCAAACAACACATCACAAGGTTTGAAAATAGATTTTGAATGTAAAACACAATTAAAAACACGTGCCAAATGCTTCGAGTACTATGTTCTCAGAATAAGCAAATAATTAACTCTTCTATATAAGTAATTTTCTCCTACAATCATTCTAAACTAAGGCATAGAGATCATAAATATCAAAACTGCTCATTTAGCTCTTACAACGTAAGCACAAGTGCATCGCAGATGCTAGAGAACTAAATAAGTACTTAACATACAACAAGAGACACTTCATTGGTTGCTATTACCACCTGTCAATTCATTCCTTTCCTTGTCAACATGAGCTTGGGCCCAATTGATAGCAGTACGTGCAGCTTGCCGTCCTCCAGGCAATTCTTGTTCATTTACAATATCCGCCATGTCAATGAAAGGATCAACCAAGAGTGTACCAGGACCTCCATACTCGAAATGTAAGAATGTGCAGAAAATCTGTTCAATTCAATCATAGCCACAGAATCCACAGGCAACAAGGTAAGTATGGACTTTATTTCACAAGTCAAGTGAAGCTCCAAAAATAGTTTAGGTGTACTAACAAAATCCGTACAGAAGAAACCACTCGAGTAAAAAATCATAAAAGTCATTGCATGCCAGCCAAAGGTAGTGGAGAAAGGTTGTGTCTAGATTGCATTTGATATGTTGTTTAGCACAATTATAGTTGAAAGCAGTGTTGTCAATCGCAGATCGCAGAAGATAGCGGTTTGGTCAATTTTCCGTTACGCTGCAGTGCTGTAACACCACCATAGCCTCTACATGACAACATGTGGTACTACATAGCGGATCGCAGAACAATAGTGGTTTATTCTGAAGGTGAGAAAAACACAAGAAGGGGGGGTTGAATTGTGTTTTCTTTTCGCAACTCTTGAAGAGTGAGAATCTAATTCCTTTAAACTCAGAGTCTGAATGAGATCAGAGTCTGATAGGAGATTAGGTTCTGATTGCAGCGGAATAATCAAGAGATAAAGAGAGAACAAAGAACACAAGCAATTATACAGGTTCCTTCCACAAACCGGAAGTAGTCCTGTCCCCCTTGTACTTCCAAGGAGAGTTCACTAAAATGTAATATCAAATTACAAGTTGCTCAAACACACAGTATGAGACTTCCTTGCTCAAGCACACAGGCGAGAGACTTCCTTGCTCAAAGACACAACTAAGAGACTTCCTATGCTCAAGGACACAGCCAAGAGACTTCCTTTGCTCAAGCACAAAAGCAAGAGACTTTTACACAATTACAGAAAATTGAATAGAGTTGAAACACTTGACAACAATCAAAATGTGTTTCAATTACAACAAAGACAGACTCTGTTTTACACAAAAGACAGACTCTGTTTTTCTGTGAAACTTAGAGATTCTAGGATACTCAGTTTGTAAGAATCTAAGTTTATGATGTGCTTATGTTAAGACTCAGTTGAATACGAAAGCAGCGCAATGCAGTTTTTCTAAGTTGTAGAGTCACACAATTCTTCAAGTCTTCTATCCTTTATATAGGCGTAGGAAAGAGACATTGAGTCCTCCAGCACATCAGAATGATTTCTGAAGCTTGATCAATGACTGTTGATCTGTTGCTTGATTTGGTAATAGCCCTTCAATAGCATCATTTAAATTCCATTCCCTTTGAGGATTAATACCGGTAGACACAGTTGCCAAACTGTACGTGGTAGTGGAGTAATGGAAACAGAGTTCGTACAACGTACTCTGTACTGGCCTGCAATCTTTGTCTTTGTGCTTCCCACGCTCAAGTTGACTTAGAAGCTAGCCGTTACTCCATTAGAGTTTCTTTGTGCATAGCAATGCAGTAGAGATCACTTGTTAGGAGATTATCAAATTTGTGGCTTCAGACTCACTGTAGCACTAGGCTTCTGATAATCTTCAGACTCTCTTGGTTTTCAGATTCTGATGGTCTTCAGACTCTGATACAGTCTTCAGACTCTCTTCAGCACAGTCTTCAGACTCTCTTCGATACAGTATCACAAGCAACAGGCTTCTATGGATTTATTGCTTTTTAACATTGTTCAAACAGAATGCTTTCTAAGATACAAATCTTAATTGATATCCTGCATACTTAAACAAATATTAGCAATATCCAATTGACAACTTTTTAATACCTTGTTATCATCAAAACTCAAAACGTGGTATTGCTGAACACCTTTGTTCCAACAATCTCCCCCTTTTTGGTGATGACAAACATTAGTATTTAAAAGGTCAATTGTTGTTAATCTAATTAACAAGTTGACTTAAGGGGTTCTGAGGTTTGTAAGCTCAGAGTCTGAGGTTTGAAGGCTCTGACTCCCCCTGAGTCTGATAGTTCTTAAGTTGAGGTTTGTAAGCTCATCTTGAGTTCTATCCAGGTTAATTAAATTTTTTTTTTCAAACGCAATCAAATTCATACTCAGAATATATAGAAAATTGATTCTTAAACAGGGCTCAGAGTTTAACTAAGCACCTTTCGCAAATTTCCCTTTAACTTTTACGTATACATGCAATGTAATTAAAAGAAGGTTCCCTTCTCCCTGACATAAATACTTTCCCTTCTCCCCCTTTTGTCATCAACAAAAAAAAGTTCAGAACATGGTTCCTCCCCCTTTTTAAATGACTTAAGGTAAGGGTGTAAACATGTTTTAAAGAAGAAAGAGATTCAGAGGGAAAACACAGAAGATTCAGAGCATAAAAAGAATTGAAATGCAAATAGTAAAGAGAAAAATAACTTGTATAAAAAGAAGCAACAACCAGTTCAGAAGAAGCAATCAAGAATTACAAAATAAAACAAAACAAAATTAAACTAAGGTTGGTTTTGTTTGGCAAGATGATCCATCAGTTTCTGGAGATCCTCTTGCTGTTTCTTTACCATCTCTTCCAGAGCCTCAGTTCTTCGCAAATGTTCTTCTCTTTCCAGTCTAGCTTCTTCTTGAATTCTATACATCTTCCTCTTCAAAGAATTGTAAGCCACTGATTCTCTAGGAATATACTGATTCTCATCAAAGAAGGGTGTATCTCTTATCCTCAGAATAGGAGCATTTATCATAGCTACAACTTTCTCAGCCTGCTTAACTTCTTCAACATGCTTGGCAGTGATTAAAGCTTGTTCCCTGGTAGCAGCTTTTTGAATTTTGGTGATAAAATCCAAAAACTCAGTCTTTACTGTAGAGAACTTGTCCTCATAGCTCACATTAAGTATTGGCATAGACCTTTGCTCAATAACTTCTTTGAGCTTATTGCATGAAGAAGCATAAAACTCATCAATCTTATTTGAATCAAATAAGTCAGTTTGAGGTTCAGAGGTTGAGGGTAGAGAAGCTCTCAAAGCTAGAAAAGTTTCAAAACCTGGGAAATAGGTTATGGGGTCACACAGAGGTTGGGAAACTCTTCTGGTATGAGCTTTACATGATGTTACAGTTCCTGATACGATATCAGAGACTTGTTCTAGATTTTCAGAAGCTGGTTCAACAACAGGTTCTGAAGGTTCAACAGAGGCTAAGGTCAGATTCTCTGTAGGTACAGGTACAGGGTCTGGTTTGGAAATGGATGAAGTAGCTTTTGTTGTTTTGGATTTTGCAGGGGTTTTTGGTAGTTCTCCCCCTAGATGTTTTTCAAGAGAATCTAGAGTGTCTGGAGAGTCTACACAAATGGTTTCAGTTTGGGAGGGTGGTTGTTTGGATTGAATGGTTGCTTCAGGTTTTTTTTGAAGGTTTAATTACCTGAAGTGGTTTGAGGAATGAGGGTTGAGCAGGATGGTCAGCAGGAAGATTCATAGACACTGTAATTGTGTCTTGAATTACTCTGTCCATAGTTGAATCAACATAATCAACTACTGCCTGGTCAAGTGGGTTAAGGGATGATGTGTGTTTGATTGGTGAGGGAGATGAATTTTTGAGAGATGGAAGAATTTGACTCAAGGGTTTGTTGTCAGATTCTGAATTTGATTCTGACTCATGATTCAAAGAAGAAGATGAGCTATATGCCACGTTGCCAGAGGTGCCAATGCCAGCTTCTGGAGAGGGAAAGTGATCAGACACAGTAGCTTCTGATAACTCAGCTTCTGCAGGTTCTGAAGTACTCTTCTGTTTAAGAGCAGAAGCAAGTAACTTAGCAGCTTCCTTGACAGTCTCTTCCTTCAACTCTTCACAAATCAAATCTGCTGCCATAACCTTGCCAGCAGTGTGTTCATCCTCAATCATAGATACAGAAGTACCTATCTTCTGTGCTACATCCTTAGCCATAGGAATCACTTCCACCTTTCTCTTCTTGATCTGACTCTCTTCACCTGCAGAGTCAGAATCAATGAAATCAGCAATTTCTTGAGCTAGCTTGTCATAGTCTCTATCAGCTTTGCCCATTATTGCTTTCTTATCAGCTTTCTTAGCCTTCTTCTCATCTTTCTTAGCCTTCTTCCCATCCTTAATTTCACGAAGTGCAGAAGATGCAGAAGGAGAACCAATTGAAACTCCAGGAAGAGCAGAAGATTTGATCTTTTTCTTAAGAGGCTCCTGCTTCTCTTCCTCTTCTTTGAGAATCACTTCCTTGGTCCTTTTTCCTTTGACCTTAAGAGGGCCTCCTCCAGCAGTCTCAGGAATAGCAGAATAGTTGATTATTCTACCAGTCTCCTTGAAGTAATCCACCACAAATCTAGCAAGAACTTCAGGATTATCTTCTTTGGATATGGGAGGGAAGTCCATCATCAAATCAGATTGTACATAGGATTCTCTCATATCATGCTTAGAGGGATTGAATCTCTTGACAATCTTCATGTACTGTAGAGTCTTGCCATTGATGATTCTGCCGGTCACAGTTCCTAGATGAATATCTGATACCACACCAGATTCTGATAAGACCTTCAAAAGACCTCCTTGATACAGAATCTCAGATATTAATCTTCCAAAAGGAACTTGCCTCCTGGATTCTGATTGACTCTTCTTGATGGCCCAACACATGTGGTGCATCACATATATGGGGAAGTTGATCTTTATTTTGTTGATAAGAAAATAAAGAAGAACTTTGTGATCCACAGATAATGTATCTGTTCCTCCTCCTTTCTGAAGCATACTATCCAGTATAATCTTCAGAAGCACCCTATGCGTAGGATGCATATCCACCAATTTATTTGAGGGTCTCCCTTCAAATAACAACTTGTTGCAGATAACAGCCCATTCACTCTTCTTGTTGACATTCCACTGAAATTTTCCAGCGCTCTCCATCTGACAAGCCCTGGCTACCACATCTTCAGTGATAACTATAGGAATTCCCATCACAGCAGACCTTATTTCAAGACCATTGTACGGTCTTAAACCCATTTGGTCTCTGTTTTTGCCAGCAAGACTAAGGTTGTTTGAGATTGCTACTGTTTCTTCCAACGTAGCTTCAGCTTTGTCGTAGACTTCTGACCTAACCCAAAAATCTCTAACAAGCTCCTGATATGTTGGTCCATTCAACATACCAAAGTATCTCATCATTCCTTGTGATAAGAAATGAGGTGCAACGTCAACTCCATGACGACTGATTGAAGCGAAATCTACTGGAGATTCAACTTGAATTTCCAGAGTCTCCTTGATGATGTTCATTGTTCTGGGTTTGATAATATAAGAACCTCCGGACTTGATTATGACACCAGATTGGATGAGATCACTTGCCATTAGGGTTTTCTAAGGGTTTGATTTGAGAACAAAAAGTTTTGCAAAGTGTTGAAAAACAAGAAATTTGTTCAGAGAGAAAATCAAAGAGTGAAAAGAGAAGTGAGTTGTGTGTGTTATGTATTTATAGAGAAAAAAAAGTTTGAAAACTGTTTGGAAAGAGTAGGGGACAAACAAACACAAACAATAAGTACAATATAGCATGCAGCCGTAAACGTATTGGGACAAAGCGAAGGTAACTTGTTTATCGTAATGAAATCATTGCCCTTTTGAGTTCTTACCCAATACAGACAGGCCACGTCTGAGAAACCGTAAAGTAACTGTCACCATAGTGGGGCAGGTGTTACTGAACTTAACAGTCACGCATCCACTAATACAAGCTTCTGAGAGTCTAAAGATTCCTTACCAGAGTCTGAATATTTTACCAGACGCTTCCATCAGAATCTCCAAAAGAGAGTCTGATTCCCAGATAGCTTCTGAAGGTTTTCAGAGTCTGAATTCTGTTTTCAGAGGCGCATATTACCCAGAGACATAGCACATGTTCAAATTTTTCTTTATGAAATAAAATTTTTCAACAGATAAGGGTTTAGTAAATATATCAGCCCATTGATGATCAGTATCAATGAATTGGATATCTAAAATTCCTTTTTGAACATAGTCTCTTATAAAATGATGTTTAATCTCAATATGCTTTGCTCTTGAATGCAGAATTGGATTTTTAAACAAACATATAGCTGCTGTATTATCACAATAAATTGGGATATGGTTTTCAGTTATTTGATAGTCCTCAAGCTGATGTTTCATCCAGAGTAGCTGTGTACAACAACTAGCAGCTGAGATGTATTCTGCTTCTGCTGTAGACAGAGCAATGGTTGCTTGCCTCTTGCTAGCCCAGGATATCAGATTCTCTCCCAAGAATTGACAATTGCCACTGGTAGATTTTCTTTCAATCCTGTCTCCAGCATAATCAGCATCACAGAATCCAACTAGCTTGTAGTCAGAGGATTTCTTGTAAAGAAGTCCAAGATTAGTAGTTCCTTTCAGATATCTAAAGATTCTCTTAACAGCAGTTAAGTGAGACTCTCTAGGATCTGATTGAAACCTTGCACACAAACATACACTGTACAGAATATCTGGTCTGGATGCAGTTAGGTATAACAAAGAACCAATCATACCTCTATACAGCTTCTGATCAACTTTGGTTCCTTGATCTTCTTTGCTCAGAGTGCAGGTTGGATGCATTGGAGTATTCATTTCTTTGCAGTCCTCAAGATTGAACTTCTTCAGAAGCTCTTTCGTATACTTGGACTGATGAACGTAGACTCCATCTTTACATTGGTTGATTTGAATTCCAAGAAAGAACTTCAATTCTCCCATCATGCTCATTTCAAATTCATCCTGCATTACTTGTGAAAACTCTTTGCAAAGTGAACTATTTGTAGAACCAAAGATAATATCATCAACATAAATCTGAACTACAAGAATGTCTTTCTTTAGAGTCTTTCTGAATAGAGTAGTGTCAACTTGTCCTCGTTCAAAGTTGTTTTGAATCAAGAAATTACTCAGTCTTTCATACCAAGCTCTGGGAGCTTGTTTCAAGCCATAAAGTGATTTCTTTAATTTATAAACATGCTCTGGATGCTTTAAGTCTTCAAAGCCAGGAGGTTGTTTGACATATACTTCTTCAGAAATGACACCATTAAGAAATGCACTCTTAACGTCCATTTGATACAAAGTTATGTTGTGATTGACTGCATAGGAAAGAAGTAACCTGATTGCTTCCAATCTTGCAACTAGAGCAAAAGTTTCTGTGTAATCAATGCCTTCTTGCTGACTGAAGCCTTGTGCAACAAGTCTGTTGTCAGATTCTGAATCTGATTCTGACTCATGATTCAAAGAAGAAGATGAGCTATATGCCACGTTGCCAGAGGTGCCAATGCCAGCTTCTGGAGAGGCAAAATGATCAGACACAGTAGCTTCTGATAACTCAGCTTCTGCAGGTTCTGAAGTACTCTTCTGTTTAAGAGCAGAAGCAAGCAACTTAGCAGCTTCCTTGACAGTCTCTTCCTTCAACTCTTCAGCAATCAAATCTGCTGCCATAACCTTGCCAGCAGTGTGTTCATCCTCAATCATAGATACAGAAGTACCTATCTTCTGTGCTACATCCTTAGCCACAGGAATCACATCCACCTTTCTCTTCTTGATCTGACTCTCTTCACCTCCAGAGTCAGCATCAATGAAATCAACAATATCTTGAGCTAACTTGTCATAGTCTCTGTCAGCTTTGCCTATTATTGCTTTCTTCTCAGCTTTCTTAGCCTTCTTCTCATCTTTCTTAGCATTCTTCCCATCCTTAATTTCACGAAGTGCAGAAGATGCAGAAGGAGAACCAATTGAAACTCCAGGAAGAGCAGAAGATTTGATCTTTTTCTTGAGAGGCTCCTGCTTCTCTTCCTCGAGAACCACTTCCTTGGTCCTTTTTCCTTTGACCTTAAGAGGGCCTCCTCCAGCAGTCTCAGGAATAGCAGAATAGTTGATTATTCTACCAGTCTCCTTGAAGTAATCCACCACAAATCTAGCAAGAACTTCAGGATTATCTTCTTTGGATATGGGAGGGAAGTCCATCATCAAATCAGATTGTACATAGGATTCTCTCATATCATGCTTAGAGGGATTGAATCTCTTGACAATCTTCATGTACTGTAGAGTCTTGCCATTGATGATTCTACCGGTCACAGTTCCTAGTTGAATATCTGATACCACACCAGATTCTGATAAGACCTTCAAAAGACCTCCTTGATACAGAATCTCAGATATTAATCTTCCAAAAGGAACTTGCCTCCTGGTTTCCGATTGACTCTTCTTGATGGCCCAACACATGTGGTGCATCACATATCTGGGGAAGTTGATCTTTATTTTGTTGATAAGAAAATAAAGAAGAACTTTGTGATCCACAGATAATGTATCTGTTCCTCCTCCTTTCTGAAGCATACTGTCCAGTATAATCTTCAGAAGCACCCTATGCTCAGGATGCATATCCACCAATTTATTTGAGGGTCTCCCTTCAAATAACAACTTGTTGCAGACAACAGCCCATTCACTTTTCTTGTTGACATTCCACTGAAATTTACCAGCGCTCTCCATCTGACAAGCCCTGGCTACCACCTCTTCAGTGATAACTATAGGAATTCCCATCACAGCAGACCTTATTTCAAGACCATTGTACGGTTTTAAACCCATTTGGTCTCTGTTTTTGCCAGCAAGACTGGGGTTGTTTGAGATTGCTACTGTTTCTTCCAAAGTAGCTTCAGCTTTGTCGTAGACTTCTGACCTAACCCAAAAATCTCTAACAAGCTCCTGATATGTTGGTCCATTCAACATACCAAAGTATTTCATCATTCCTTGTGATAAGAAATGAGGTGCAACGTCAACTCCATGACGACTGAGTGAACCAAAATCTACTGGAGATTCAACTTGAATTTCCAGAGTCTCCTTGATGATGTTCATTGTTCTGGGTTTGATAACATAGGAACCTCCGGACTTGATTATGACACCAGATTGGATGAGATCACTTGCCATTAGGGTTTTCTAAGAGTTTGATTTGAGAACAAAAGAAAAGGTTTTGCAAAGTATTGAAAAACAAGAAATTTGTTCAGAGAGAAAATCAAAGAGTGAAAAGAGAAGTGAGTTGTGTGTGTTATGTATTTATAGAGAAAATGTTTGAAAACTGTTTGGAAAGAGTAGGGGACAAACAAACACAAACAATAAATACATATAGCATGCAGCCGTAAACGTATTGGGACAGAGCGAAGGTAACTTGTTTAACATAATGAAATCATTGCCCTTTGAGTTCTTACCCAATACAGACAGGCCACGTCTGAGAAACTGTAAAGTAACTGTCACCATAGTGGGGCAGGTGTTACTGAACTTAACAGTCACGCTTCCACTAATATGAGCTTCTGAGAGTCTAAAGATTCCTTACCAGAGTCTGAATATTTTACCAGAAGCTTTCATCAGAATCTCCAAAAGAGAGTCTGATTCCCAGATAGCTTCTGAATATTTTCAGAGTCTGAATTCTGTTTTCAGAGGCGCATATTACCCAGAGACATAGCACATGTTCAAATTTTTCTTTATGAAATCAAATCTTTCAACAGATAAGGGTTTAGTAAATATATCAGCCCATTGATGATCAGTATCAATGAATTGGATATCTAAAATTCCTTTTTGAACATAGTCTCTTATAAAATGATGTTTAATCTCAATATGCTTTGCTCTTGAATGCAGAATTGGATTTTTAGACAAACATATAGCTGTTGTATTATCACAATAAATTGGGATATGGTTTTCAGTTATTTGATAGTCCTCAAGCTGATGTTTCATCCAGAGTAGCTGTGTACAACAACTAGCAGCTGAGATGTATTCTGCTTCTGCTGTAGACAGAGCAATGGTTGCTTGCCTCTTGCTAGCCCAGGATATCAGATTCTCTCCCAAGAATTGACAATTGCCACTGGTAGATTTTCTTTCAATCCTGTCTCCAGCATAATCAGCATCACAGAATCCAACTAGCTTGTAGTCAGAGGATTTCTTGTAAAGAAGTCCAAGATTAGTAGTTCCTTTCAGATATCTAAAGATTCTCTTAACAGCAGTTAAGTGAGACTCTCTAGGATCTGATTGAAACCTTGCACACAAACATACACTGTACACAATATCTGGTCTGGATGCAGTTAGGTATAACAAAGAACCAATCATACCTCTATACAGCTTCTGGTCAACTTTGGTTCCTTGATCTTCTTTGCTTAGAGAGCAGGTTGGATGCATTGGAGTATTCATTTCTTTGCAGTCCTCAAGATTGAACTTCTTCAGAAGCTCTTTCGTATACTTGGACTGATGAACGTAGACTCCATCTTTGCATTGGTTGATTTGAATTCCAAGAAAGAACTTCAATTCTCCCATCATGCTCATTTCAAATTCATCCTGCATTACTTTTGAAAACTCTTTGCAAAGTGAACTATTTGTAGAACCAAAGATAATATCATCAACATAAATCTGAACTACAAGAATGTCTTTCTTTAGAGTCTTTCTGAATAGAGTAGTGTCAACTTGTCCTCGTTCAAAGTTGTTTTGAATCAAGAAATTACTCAGTCTTTCATACCAAGCTCTGGGAGCTTGTTTCAAGCCATAAAGTGATTTCTTTAATTTATAAACATGCTTTGGATGCTTTAAATCTTCAAAGCCAGGAGGTTGTTTGACATATACTTCTTCAGAAATGACACCATTAAGAAATGCACTCTTAACGTCCATTTGATACAAAGTTATGTTGTGATTAACTGCATAGGAAAGAAGTAACCTGATTGCTTCCAATCTTGCAACTGGAGCAAAAGTTTCTGTGTAATCAATGTCTTCTTGCTGACTGAAGCCTTGTGCAACAAGTCTGGCCTTGTTTCTGATTACTTCTCCTTGTTCACTAAGCTTATTTCTGAACACCCACTTGGTTCCAATGATGTTCTTGTGATTAGGCTTAGCTACTAGATCCCATACTTCATTCCTTTTGAATTGATTCAGTTCTTCTTGCATTGCTAGAATCCATCCTTCATCTCCAAGAGCTTCTTCAACAGAAGTTGGTTCAATAACAGATAATAATCCTAAAGCAGACTCTTCTTGTCTGAAATGCGATCTTGTTCTCATAGGACTTTCTTTATTGCCAATTATCTGATCTTCTGGATGTGAAGACTTGTATTTGAAAGATTGTTTGGATTGACTAGCTTGCAGAGAACCATCTTGAGCTTCATCAGAAGCTTCTTCATTAGGAACTTCAGGGGTTGTTCCAGCTTCTGAAGTATCTTCAGATTCTGGAATCTGATCAGATTCTGAGTTATCATCAGAATCTTGAGATTTTTTATGACTTTCATCTTCCACTGGAGTTTCACTTCCAGGCTCTTTGTCATCGAATCTTACATGCATAGATTCTTCCACACATTGTGTTTCTGAATTATACAGCCTGTATGCCTTAGAGCGTTCAGAGTAACCTAAAAAGATTCCCTTTTGAGCTTTGACATCAAATTTCTTTAGGTAGACTTTGTTGTTCAGGACATAACATGTACATCCGAACTGATGAAAATAAGATATGTTGGGTTTTCTTCCTTTAAAGAGTTCATAAGCTGTTTTGTTCAACAGAGGTCTAATATAGATTCTGTTCTGAACATAACAAGCTGTGTTTACTGCTTCTGCCCAAAAATGCTTAGCCAGATTGTTCTCATGGATCATGGTTCTAGCCATCTCTTGTAAGGTTCTGTTCTTTCTCTCTACAACTCCATTTTGTTGTGGAGTTCTAGGTGCAGAGAATTCATGAATAATTCCATGTTTTTCACAGAAAACCTCAAACGGTTCATTTTCAAATTCTCCTCCATGATCACTTCTGACTTTCAAGATTTTCATTTCCTTCTCTGATTGAATTTGGATGCAGAATTTACTAAACACAGAATATGAATCATCTTTAGTTTTTAGAAATTTAACCCAACACCATCTGATGTAGTCATCAACAATAACTAGTCCATATTTACTTCCATATAAGGATGCAGTGTTAACTGGTCCAAATAAGTAAATATGAAGTAACTCCAAGGGTCTGGAAGTTGAAACAATTTCTTTCGGCTTGAAGGGACTCTTGACAATTTTCCATTTCTGACATGCTCCGCAAAGAGCATCTGAGTGATAGTCAATGTTTGGTAGGCCTTTGACAAGTTGTAACTTGCTAATTTTAGAGATTAATCTCCAGTTAGCATGTCCCAAACGTCTATGCCACATCCACTTCTTATCACCCATTGACAGAAGGCACATTACCTTCTGATCAGTCAGTTCTGAGAATTTTATCTTGTATACATTGTTTCTTCGTTTTCCCTTGAAAACTATGGACTGATCATCCTTGTTAACCACTGTGCAGTTGTTCTTATTAAACAATACATCATAACCACTGTCACATAATTGACTTATGCTTAGTAAGTTATGTTTAAGTCCATCAACGAACCACACATTACTGATTGAGATCAGAGAGTTACCAATGGTTCCAGTACCAATGATTTTGCCAGTCTGGTTTCCTCCAAATCCCACAGTTCCTCCCTCTTTCATGGTTAGGGTTAGGAACATAGACCTTTCTCCCGTCATGTGACGCGAGCACCCACTGTCTAGGTACCAAGCCTTGTGCTTTCTTAGTCCTTTTAGACATACCTGCAGCATCAATAATATCAGACTTAGGTACCCATATTCTTATGGGTCCTTTTTGGTTAGTCTTAGAACCATTGAATTCTTTTCGCAAGTTATGTCTTGAAATCCTTGGCAATGTTTTCTCCCAAACCTTAGGGTTGGAACCGTTTGGTTTCGGTTTCAACTTGCCTTTCACAGTTTCTCTCCTTTGAAACTTAGACTTTGGTTTTTCAGACTCTGGCTTTTTTAGAGTCTGTTTATCAGACTTTGAATGTTTCAGAGTCTGAGACTTTAAAGCTTTGGGTTCAAAGTTTTTCAGACCCTTTAACTTAACATTATGAAGTTTTGACTTAGTCAGAATCTTAGAAGTAGAAGTTGTAGGTTCTGAATGAGTCTCTGTGTTGACTTCATCAGACTCTTTTACAAAATGATTTTTCAACGCCTCTCTGGCTCCATCAGGACCAGATTTCAGAGTCATTTCATTTGAGTTTCCTCCAATGAATCCAAGACCCTGTCCTCTGTTCTGATACGTGCTATAGATCATGGATGCAACCCTTAATCTGTCAATTCCAGTAGCAATAAATTCTTGCAGAGCAACATCTTGCTCACTTAAGTATTTACAGCTACACTTCTTGATCAATAAAGAGATATTTTCTTCTTTTAAATCTTCTAATTCCAACAGAGTTGAATTATGTCTTTTTGACAGCTTATCAAGCTGTTGTTTGACTTTCTTCAACTCAGTGGTCTTAGTTTTAAAATGACCAAGAAGCTCATTGACAGATTCTATAAGTTCAGATCTTGTGAGTTCAGAATATACCTCTGTTTCATTTTCAGAGTCTGTATCTGATTCTGCCTCAGGTGTCTCTTTAACAGATTCGGTTGTAGCCATTAGTCCAACAGCTACATTGGCTTCACCATCAGCATCATCATCTTCAGATCCTGACTCATTATCAAGATCTTCCCAGGTGGCCATCAGACTTTTCTTGATCTGCTTCTTAAACTTGTTTGACTTGAAGGTTGGCCTTTTTGACTTGGGTTTCTCCTTCTGCAGTTCTGGACACTCAGCAATAAAATGCCCAGTTTTCTTGCAGTTGAAGCAACCTTTCTGATCCTCCTTTTTGAACCCCTTCCCACTGCTCTTACTCAGAAATCTCTTGTTCTTCTTAGCAAGGTACTGCATTCTGCTTGAAAGCATAGCCATTTCCTTTGCTACATCAGGATCCTCCTCTGAGCTTTCAGAAGCTGAAGACTCATTTTCAGATTCTTCAACCTTGAGAGCCTTTGAAGACCTTCCTTTTGATTTTAAAGCAATGGTTTTGGATTTTCTTGCAGAATCATGTTCATTGAGACTTAACTCATGAACCTTGAGTGAGCTTACAAGATCTTCAACACTTAAAGTGTTTAAATCTTTAGCCTCCTCAATTGCAGTGACCTTTGGTCTCCATCTAGAGGGTAAGCTCCTTAAAATCTTGCTAACATCATCAGAAGCTATGTAACTCTTCTTTAGTATCTGAAGACCAGATATTAGAGTTTGAAATCTTGAGTACATCTGCTCAATACTTTCATCCTCTTTCATCTTAAATAGTTCATATTGATGAACTAATAGAAGAGCTTTAGCTTCCCTGACCTTTTTGCTTCCTTCGTAGTTAGCACAGAGAGAAGCAAACATGGCTCTAGCAGTAGATTTGTCACTCATCTTCATGTATTCCATTTTAGGAATAGCAGTGACAAGAGCCCCTCTGATGATATGATGTTTCTTATAGATTTTCTTTTGAGCAGCAGTGTGAAGTTTGCGGTCAATGGCAGCACCTTCGTCATCAAGTTGTAAGTCACCAACACCATCTTCAAGTATGTCCCATAGTTCTTCATCAAGACCCATGACATAACTATAGAAGTTGGTTTTCCACCAAGAAAATTCTTCAGGATCACCATTGAACTTAGGAATTTTTCCATAATCAGCCTTTCTACTGCTGTTATTGTATCCATATTCATAGGGTATAGCAGCACCAGAAGTGGCACCAGAAGAAGACGGTTCACTGGAAGACATGTTTTTCTCTGGATCTTTTCTGTTACACGGTTAAGTGCTAAGACAACAGAGCCGGAGCTCTGATACCAACTGAAGGTGAGAAAAACACAAGAAGGGGGGTTGAATTGTGTTTTCTTTTCGCAACTCTTGAAGAGTGAGAATCTAATTCCTTTAAACTCAGAGTCTGATAGGAGATTAGGTTCTGATTGCAGCGGAGTAATCAAGAGATAAAGAGATAACAGAGAACACAAGCAATTATGCAGGTTCCTTCCACAAACCGGAAGTAGTCCTGTCCCCCTTGTACTTCCAAGGAGAGTTCACTAAAATGTAATATCAAATTACAAGTTGCTCAAACACACAGTATGAGACTTCCTTGCTCAAGCACACAGGCGAGAGACTTCCTTGCTCAAAGACACAACTAAGAGACTTCATATGCTCAAGGACACAGCCAAGAGACTTCCTTTGCTCAAGCACAAAAGCAAGAGACTTTTACACAATTACAGAAAATTGAATACAGTTGAAACAATTGATAACAATCAAAATGTGTTTCAATTACAACAAAGACAGACTCTGTTTTACACAAAAGACAGACTCTGTTTTTCTGTGAAACTTAGAGATTCTAGAATACTCAGTTTGTAAGAATCTAAGTTAATGATGTGCTTTTGTTAAGACTCAGTTGAATACGAAAGCAGCGCAATGCAGTTTTTCTAAGTTGTAGAGTCCAACACTTCTTCAAGTCTTCTATCCTTTATATAGGCGTAGGAACGAGACGTTGAGTCATCCAGCGCATCAGGATGATTTCTGAAGCTTGATCAATGACTGTTGATCTGTTGCTTGATTTGGTAATAGTCCTTCAATAGCATCATTTGAATTCCATTCCCTTTGAGGATTAATACCGGTAGACACAGTTGCCAAACTGTACGTGGTAGTGGAGTAGTGGAAACAGAGTTCGTACAACGTACTCTGTACTGGCCTGCAATCTTTGTCTTTGTGCTTCCCACGCTCAAGTTGACTTAGAAGCTAGCCGTTACTCCATTAGAGTTTCTTTGTGCATAGCAATGCAGTAGAGATCACTGTTAGCAGATCATCAAATTTGCTAGCTTTACAATCACCTTGACACCATTATCTCCAAGTCAAACAGTAAACAGAACAAATCCTTGAGTTGTGTAAAATATCAAAGATCCACAAGAGTGTTTTAGGCAATTTCTATGGTTCAGTTAGTGAAATTCAACCATTGTTTGTAATCAACTAAACATCAACAGTCATGCCCTGATTAATGGCATGAAAGTAATAACTTTTTTCATCATAAATTGAAACATGCATTCCACGTGTGAAGTGAGTAAATCTATGCTTGAATATTGATATCCTCTACTACATAAGGCGAAGCTTCTAAAATTCCAAAGTCAGATGATTTCATTTGATTGTTTGAAGGGTAACATCATCAAATGCAAAGACATGAATATGCTTATCTACCTCTCTACCCAACTCCAAGGCTCCATCCTGGAGGTTTTCTTTTAACCCTTTGTTGCATAAGGCTTCTAACTTCAGAAGCTTCGTTCCATAATCCTTTTGTCGTATAAATGTGTGCTAGAGTTAAATATGGAGTTGCATTACATGGTTCCATCTTAATGAGCTGATTAGCGGCTTCCCTTCCAAGCTCTACATCTCCATAAATCTTGCAAGCACTCAAGAAGGAACTCCAGATTATACAATTTGAATCATAAGGCATTTCCTCCAAAGCCTCTAAACCTCTCCCACATTGAGCATAACCCATGATCATGGATGTCTACAACACAGTGTTCTTTTTAGAAGTCTGATCCAACACACATTGAGCCTCATCAATGTCACCCCCTTTTGAATACATATCAATCAGAGCGCTGACCACATACACATTCCTTTCAGAACCCATTTTAATAACCAGAGTGCCTTTGTTTTCCTTGAAGAAACATTGCAAGGCTGCAGCAAGCACTTAAAATGGAACATAAAGTATGATCAGTAGGACTCATATATATACATACATGCAGTGCAAACATCAGGAAGATATAGGGGATCATGGATGATCACTACGTGTGTGTGGAGAGAGGGAGAGAGACCAAAAGGTATGGTGACGTGACAGAAACCCGTGAACATCTAAAAATCGAACTAGACACAACATAAACATGGATACAACACATGCAATGTCTAAAATTCAACAGTCAATAAATTTGAACACATCCAAAGCAGGGTGACAAGGAATGCTAACAATGAAAGTGTAGCGCAGCTACGAAGCAGTTTTATACTTAATTAATCATTAATCTTATGCTTACTCCATATGTTCATCAAAGTCATAGAAAGGAGGCCCTTCAAATATGGCATCTTTCCTAAAACTAATTTTAAATTAGAGTAATCAGTTACCATGGTTCCTAAATGTGTGACGTGGTGACACTAGTCCATAAATATATTGAAATTACAAAAACTCCACAAGAGTGTTTTCTGTTAGTAATTTCATGCACTAAATCGACTAACGGAAGATACTTACGAAATTCAACGATCAAATTAATGAATGAAGGACACTTATGATAACCAAAATGACCAACAAAATAGATATTTTGGCATATTTTCATAATTTTGATACATTCAGGGATTATATGAACAAACTACTCGCATACTCAAAGACCACAATGGCAGTCTACTCACTAAATATACTATCAAATTAGTTAAACTCAAGAAACAAAAAGTAGTTTTAATAGAAACAAAATTAATTACTAAACTCAAGAAAGAGCAAAAAAAACTTGTAATTAACCAAATTAGCTAGTAAAACAAAGAGAATTGACAATAATGCAAAAGACCGGCCTCGGTGCAAACTCCAACAACTTCTTCAACAGATTCTTCATATCAACTATCAAATTCAACATTGAAATTAAAAAATAGAAATTTATAATAGTAAGAGACTTTGAGTGATTAGCTACTGGAAGCAAGTTGTTAATGCACGTGAAGCATTAACACATACTTGGACACCAGACACGATATCGGCACATAAACACCAATAATAATTTGAAAAAATACAAATGGTTGAAGGTAACTGCATGTGTCTTTGTCATGTGACACCAATGGGAGTTAGGAGACAGTTAATTTTCAATTATATTGATGATTTTGATTGTCTTGTGTCAATGATGCTTTACTTAGTTGATTTAAAACTGCAAATGTACACAGACGTGCATTTTTACAAGTGCATAACTTTTATTCTGAATGCTACCAGCTAAAATTCTACCATTATTTTCTCAATAAGGAAAGAACACATCATAAACAGAATAACTTGAGCTGCAACAACCCTTTCTCATTGTTATAAATACTCAATTAAAAAGTACAGATGATCTTATCAACAGTGCAACATCACTAGTATATAGCTTAGTACCAACCAACCATGACAATTAGTACCTATCACATTCACACACTACATCAATACAATCAAAATTGTCAGTCGCCACCAACAAGCACGAAAGTAATTTTGAAATTGTAGCTCAAATGTCTTGAATGCTCACAGTGTGAATCTCCTCCGGTAGAAATGATGAAAATGAAACAGTATAAGTAGAACCCCATCAAATGCAGGAAATTACATAACCAGATTGATGTGTCTCTTTTTTGGCTGAAACAAACAGAAAAACAAATTTACAAAATTAGTTAATTCCATTACTCTTCACATACAAGACATTAGAAGTTTACAAGTACGTCACACACTATAAGGTATAATTCCAAAATGTCACTTATAAAATCAGAGAAAGAGAAAACAAAAGTTGCACAACATAACACCATACAATTTGAAAACTCACATGTTTCAGTTGGACTTTCTGAACAAATTCATCAGGTTTATCGACATAGTCAAAACTCTCTTTTTTCAAAGTTTCAACCAGTTCATGTTCTCCATTATTCATTAGATTCCTAATCAGTATCGTAAATGTCAATTTATCCGGCAAACACCCTGAAGCCTTCATGGCTCTGTAAACCTCCATCACCTTCTCTGTATTACCAACTTTCAAATAAACCCCAATCATCTCATTGAACAACCTCGTATCTGGTTTCAACCCCTTTTCCACCACTTGGTTGAACATCTCTTCTGCCTTCTCAATCATCTTGTTCTTTCCCAGCAACAGTATAGTGTCAGAATACAATGGCAGCAGCAATTTATCATACCCAGCTTCCTCATCGCTAATAATAAACTCCAAAACCTAAGTTACAATTATAAAATCCAAAATTAAAATGAAAAAATAATGAGAAAGAGTAGTTAGATATTAGCTACCGGTAACTTACTGATTGGAAGCAAGTTGTTAATGCATGTAAAGCATCGACACATACATTAACAACATACATGATACCCACACATAAACACCGATAAGAAAATAGACATGATCAAAGGTGACTGCTTATGCTGTGTAATGTGACACCAAAGACACCTTCGATCCTAAGACCTTGATTCTTTTAAGTGTCAGTGTCGGTACTACATATAGGTTAATATCCTTCAACTAAGATCAAATTATTAAATTAGTATGAGTTTGATACCTAGATGAAATAATTTTTACCAACTTAACGATCAGGAGAAGTTCTAATTAGTTAGATATCATTTTCTATAAGAACAGAAAATTTAGACGCACAAAAAATAGCTAGTCACTAGTGTAATTAGGGTGTTTGAATTTACTTATTTGAGTCTCTTTATTAGCACAAAAACTTACTAGACTGCTTGAAAAAATTGGAGAAAACAGATTTTGACATGTCTGTAAGTTGTTTTCAGCTTATTTTCACTCACATGTTCTCCAGAATAGCTTATGAAAATAGCTTATAGCTTATAAGATAATAGTTTGACTTTGGCTCTGTTTTGATAAACAACTTAATTAAGCATATAAGTTATAGGTTGATACTTGTTTCCATAACCCATCCATAACCCAATTGTTTCACCCAGTGATCAAACACGGGTTCTCCCGAAAAATCCGTCCTTTTAATGGAACTCATTAACCAGTTGAAGCCAATCACTTGGTTAGCTTATTAGAATCCAAAATTAAAATGAAAAAATAATGAGAAAGAGTAGTTAGATATTAGCTACCGGTAACTTACTGATTGGAAGCAAGTTGTTAATGCATGTAAAGCATCGACACATACATTAACAACATACATGATACCCACACATAAACACCGATAAGAAAATAGACATGATCAAAGGTGACTGCTTATGCTGTGTAATGTGACACCAAAGACACCTTCGATCCTAAGACCTTGATTCTTTTAAGTGTCAGTGTCGGTACTACATATAGGTTAATATCCTTCAACTAAGATCAAATTATTAAATTAGTATGAGTTTGATACCTAGATGAAATAATTTTTACCAACTTAACAATCAGGAGAAGTTCTAATTAGTTAGATATCATTTTCTATAAGAACAGAAAATTTAGACGCACAAAAAATAGCTAGTCACTAGTGTAATTAGGGTGTTTGAATTTACTTATTTGAGTCTCTTTATTAGCACAAAAACTTACTAGACTGCTTGAAAAAACAAGAGAAAACAGATTTTGACATGTCTGTAAGTTGTTTTCAGCTTATTTTCACTCACATGTTCTCCAGAATAGCTTATGAAAATAGCTTATAGCTTATAAGATAATAGTTTGACTTTGGCTCTGTTTTGATAAACAACTTAATTAAGCATATAAGTTATAGGTTGATACTTGTTTCCATAACCCAATTGTTTCACCCAGTGATCAAACACGGGTTCTCCCGAAAAATCCGTCCTTTTAATGGAACTCATTAACCAGTTGAAGCCAATCACTTGGTTAGCTTATTAGAAACAAGTTGAAAACAACTTATTTAGTAAATAACCTCAAATAAGTGCATAACCAAACAAGGTCTTAGTCTTAGTGCAGTAGTTAATTGTGATTGTTACCTTGAGAGATAAATGGAGTTGGTTTTGTCGATGCAATTCAGCCAAGACAATTAAAACATCAGGCTTCAATAACCTAAGCAATTTAGACTTGAGAACGTGGTTGAGTTTTTCTTCGGAATTTTTAGCGAGTTTAAGAGCGTGAATAACTTGAACGCTTTCTTTGGAAATTACCATTGAAGGTGGTTTCTTGTTTTCGGAGGAACGGAGACCGCATACTACTGTTGTTGCTTTGCTTCTTCTGGTGTTGGTTGAAATTGAGGGTGGCAAAAGCAATTGGGTTTGGAATATCCATGCGCTTGGTCTTAGTATCCATGGGTTTGGAATAAGAGTTTGAACAAACATAGACAATTATGCTGATAAACCAAGAAAAATAGAAAGAGCAACACCGATGGAGTAAACTCCAACGAAACTCCCAAGCAGCGCAGGACCGGATCTCACAACAGCACCAATTCCAACGATCCCAGCAACACCAACAGGAACTCTTACAATCAACGCTTTACCGGCAGAGGCCAATACAGCGTCAGTGTAAAGACATCTCGCCCATTCCTTGAAAACCGGAAGTCGAAGGACGCTATTGCCGTTGTGATCGGAAGGAAGGACACGGCGGAGAGCGGAGTCAACTTGGGTTCGATCGGGAGGGGATGGGACCCAGTTGTGGATGAGGGGATGGTTTTGGTTGGTGAGGAGTGTGTGGATTTGATCGGAAGCGGTTTTGAGTTGGTAGGGTAAGACTCCTTGGAAGGTGTGTTGTGTTAGGGAGAGGCAGTGGGTGAAGGTTGTGTCGCAGGCTGAGTTGAATTCGGGGGAGGTTTGGAAACTGTTGTTCACTCTCTTTGATGCTGAACACCCCATCGTTCGTTTTTTTTTTTTTTTATTCAATTCAAGGGTTAATAATTATATTTTTATGTTTTTTTAGAATCAAACCTTGTAAAATACATATTCTCTAAAAAGACCCATCTAACTTCCTTGATTGAACTGAACACGCTCAATTTTCATCATCTTCAAAGATGATACTAAGACCAAGCGCATGGATATTCCAAACCCAATTGCTTTTCCCACCCTCAATTTCAACCAACACCAGAAGAAGCAAAGCAACAACAGTAGTATGCGGTCTCCGTTTCTCCGAAAACAAGAAACCACCTTCAATGGTAATTTCCAAAGAAAGCGTTCAAGTTATTCACGCTCTTAAACTCGCTAAAAATTTCGAAGAAAAACTCAACCACGTTCTCAAGTCTAAATTGCTTAGGTTATTGAAGCCTGATGTTTTAATTGTCTTGGCTGAATTGCATCGACAAAACCAACTCCATTTATCTCTCAAGGTAACAATCACAATTAACTACTGCACTAAGACTAAGACCCTGTTTGGTTATGCACTTATTTGAGGTTATTTACTAAATAAGTTGTTTTCAACTTGTTTCTAATAAGCTAACCAAGTGATTGGCTTCAACTGGTTAATGAGTTCCATTAAAAGGACGGATTTTTCGGGAGAACCCGTGTTTGATTACT
Source organism: Medicago arabica (assembly GCA_946800305.1). Taxonomy (NCBI): domain Eukaryota; kingdom Viridiplantae; phylum Streptophyta; class Magnoliopsida; order Fabales; family Fabaceae; genus Medicago; species Medicago arabica. The sequence goes on from OX326971.1 coordinate 54,656,225, forward strand.
GGGTGAAACAATTTTTGGTCATACTATACTTATTTCGCGGGTTATGGATGGGTTATGGAAACAAGTATCAACCTATAACTTATATGCTTAATTAAGTTGTTTATCAAAACAGAGCCAAAGTCAAACTATTATCTTATAAGCTATAAGCTATTTTCATAAGCTATTCTGGAGAACATGTGAGTGAAAATAAGCTGAAAACAACTTACAGACATGTCAAAATCTGTTTTCTCTTGTTTTTTCAAGCAGTCTAGTAAGTTTTTGTGCTAATAAAGAGACTCAAATAAGTAAATTCAAACACCCTAATTACACTAGTGACTAGCTATTTTTTGTGCGTCTAAATTTTCTGTTCTTATAGAAAATGATATCTAACTAATTAGAACTTCTCCTGATCGTTAAGTTGGTAAAAATTATTTCATCTAGGTATCAAACTCATACTAATTTAATAATTTGATCTTAGTTGAAGGATATTAACCTATATGTAGTACCGACACTGACACTTAAAAGAATCAAGGTCTTAGGATCGAAGGTGTCTTTGGTGTCACATTACACAGCATAAGCAGTCACCTTTGATCATGTCTATTTTCTTATCGGTGTTTATGTGTGGGTATCATGTATGTTGTTAATGTATGTGTCGATGCTTTACATGCATTAACAACTTGCTTCCAATCAGTAAGTTACCGGTAGCTAATATCTAACTACTCTTTCTCATTATTTTTTCATTTTAATTTTGGATTTTATAATTGTAACTTAGGTTTTGGAGTTTATTATTAGCGATGAGGAAGCTGGGTATGATAAATTGCTGCTGCCATTGTATTCTGACACTATACTGTTGCTGGGAAAGAACAAGATGATTGAGAAGGCAGAAGAGATGTTCAACCAAGTGGTGGAAAAGGGGTTGAAACCAGATACGAGGTTGTTCAATGAGATGATTGGGGTTTATTTGAAAGTTGGTAATACAGAGAAGGTGATGGAGGTTTACAGAGCCATGAAGGCTTCAGGGTGTTTGCCGGATAAATTGACATTTACGATACTGATTAGGAATCTAATGAATAATGGAGAACATGAACTGGTTGAAACTTTGAAAAAAGAGAGTTTTGACTATGTCGATAAACCTGATGAATTTGTTCAGAAAGTCCAACTGAAACATGTGAGTTTTCAAATTGTATGGTGTTATGTTGTGCAACTTTTGTTTTCTCTTTCTCTGATTTTATAAGTGACATTTTGGAATTATACCTTATAGTGTGTGACGTACTTGTAAACTTCTAATGTCTTGTATGTGAAGAGTAATGGAATTAACTAATTTTGTAAATTTGTTTTTCTGTTTGTTTCAGCCAAAAAAGAGACACATCAATCTGGTTATGTAATTTCCTGCATTTGATGGGGTTCTACTTATACTGTTTCATTTTCATCATTTCTACCGGAGGAGATTCACACTGTGAGCATTCAAGACATTTGAGCTACAATTTCAAAATTACTTTCGTGCTTGTTGGTGGCGACTGACAATTTTGATTGTATTGATGTAGTGTGTGAATGTGATAGGTACTAATTGTCATGGTTGGTTGGTACTAAGCTATATACTAGTGATGCTGCATTGTTGATAAGATCATCTGTACTTTTTAATTGAGTATTTATAACAATGAGAAAGGGTTGTTGCAGCTCAAGTTATTCTGTTTATGATGTGTTCTTTCCTTATTGAGAAAATAATGGTAGAATTTTAGCTGGTAGCATTCAGAATAAAAGTTATGCACTTGTAAAAATGCACGTCTGTGTACATTTGCAGTTTTAAATCAACTAAGTAAAGCATCATTGACACAAGACAATCAAAATCATCAATATAATTGAAAATTAACTGTCTCCTAACTCCCATTGGTGTCACATGACAAAGACACATGCAGTTACCTTCAACCATTTGTATTTTTTCAAATTATTATTGGTGTTTATGTGCCGATATCGTGTCTGGTGTCCAAGTATGTTTTAATGCTTCACGTGCATTAACAACTTGCTTCCAGTAGCTAATCACTCAAAGTCTCTTACTATTATAAATTTCTATTTTTTAATTTCAATGTTGAATTTGATAGTTGATATGAAGAATCTGTTGAAGAAGTTGTTGGAGTTTGCACCGAGGCCGGTCTTTTGCATTATTGTCAATTCTCTTTGTTTTACTAGCTAATTTGGTTAATTACAAGTTTTTTTTGCTCTTTCTTGAGTTTAGTAATTAATTTTGTTTCTATTAAAACTACTTTTTGTTTCTTGAGTTTAACTAATTTGATAGTATATTTAGTGAGTAGACTGCCATTGTGGTCTTTGAGTATGCGAGTAGTTTGTTCATATAATCCCTGAATGTATCAAAATTATGAAAATATGCCAAAATATCTATTTTGTTGGTCATTTTGGTTATCATAAGTGTCCTTCATTCATTAATTTGATCGTTGAATTTCGTAAGTATCTTCCGTTAGTCGATTTAGTGCATGAAATTACTAACAGAAAACACTCTTGTGGAGTTTTTGTAATTTCAATATATTTATGGACTAGTGTCACCACGTCACACATTTAGGAACCATGGTAACTGTTTACTCTAATTTAAAATTAGTTTTAGGAAAGATGCCATATTTGAAGGGCCTCCTTTCTATGGCTTTGATGAACATATGGAGTAAGCATAAGATTAATGATTAATTAAGTATAAAACTGCTTCGTAGCTGCGCTACACTTTCATTGTTAGCATTCCTTGTCACCCTGCTTTGGATGTGTTCAAATTTATTGACTGTTGAATTTTAGACATTGCATGTGTTGTATCCATGTTTATGTTGTGTCTAGTTCGATTTTTAGATGTTCACGGGTTTCTGTCACGTCACCATACCTTTTGGTCTCTCTCCCTCTCTCCACACACACGTAGTGATCATCCATGATCCCCTATATCTTCCTGATGTTTGCACTGCATGTATGTATATATATGAGTCCTACTGATCATACTTTATGTTCCATTTTAAGTGCTTGCTGCAGCCTTGCAATGTTTCTTCAAGGAAAACAAAGGCACTCTGGTTATTAAAATGGGTTCTGAAAGGAATGTGTATGTGGTCAGCGCTCTGATTGATATGTATTCAAAAGGGGGTGACATTGATGAGGCTCAATGTGTGTTGGATCAGACTTCTAAAAAGAACACTGTGTTGTAGACATCCATGATCATGGGTTATGCTCAATGTGGGAGAGGTTTAGAGGCTTTGGAGGAAATGCCTTATGATTCAAATTGTATAATCTGGAGTTCCTTCTTGAGTGCTTGCAAGATTTATGGAGATGTAGAGCTTGGAAGGGAAGCCGCTAATCAGCTCATTAAGATGGAACCATGTAATGCAACTCCATATTTAACTCTAGCACACATTTATACGACAAAAGGATTATGGAACGAAGCTTCTGAAGTTAGAAGCCTTATGCAACAAAGGGTTAAAAGAAAACCTCCAGGATGGAGCCTTGGAGTTGGGTAGAGAGGTAGATAAGCATATTCATGTCTTTGCATTTGATGATGTTACCCTTCAAACAATCAAATGAAATCATCTGACTTTGGAATTTTAGAAGCTTCGCCTTATGTAGTAGAGGATATCAATATTCAAGCATAGATTTACTCACTTCACACGTGGAATGCATGTTTCAATTTATGATGAAAAAAGTTATTACTTTCATGCCATTAATCAGGGCATGACTGTTGATGTTTAGTTGATTACAAACAATGGTTGAATTTCACTAACTGAACCATAGAAATTGCCTAAAACACTCTTGTGGATCTTTGATATTTTACACAACTCAAGGATTTGTTCTGTTTACTGTTTGACTTGGAGATAATGGTGTCAAGGTGATTGTAAAGCTAGCAAGTAGTTCAAGCATATGAAAAGGTGATTGATAATGGTGTCAAGGTACCATTATAAGCCTCTCCGCAGAAGATGGAACTGATCTGTAGTAGTTCAAGTTCCCATCAGAATGATACTTTAGGAGGCTTTGTAAACCATGGTATATCCTTTTCTGACATCTATTAACTGTAGTTCTACTTAAGCAAAATAAGAATGAGCTCCGAAAATAAGAATGACTAGGAAAAGAAGCCTTTGTAAACCATGGTATATCCGTTTCTGACATCTATTAACTGTAGTGGGATGACAAAATAGGTTGGTTGTGTCTGCTCTTATTTCATATACATAGATACATAGACATTTTATCTGATTTGTAATATTCTTTGAAATCCAAGTTGAACACATGCAACTAGGAGTTAAAAATAGGAGGATTTTTCAGTAACCTAGAAAAGATAATAGGGGATGAAGAAGAAGTTAGGAGTTTTTTCTGTCTATGATATCAATATTTTCATGTTTTGGTAATTTGCAAGGTTAATTTAGAATATATCATTTGAATTGTTTGAATGTATTTCTTTCAATCAACAAGGTTGTTGACTAGCAACTTTAGCTTTGCTATGTAGCAGAACCTGAACAAACCACTATTGTTTCGCGGTCCACTATTTAGTACAAAGTGTTGTCAAATAGCAGTTATAGTGGCACTATAGCGTTGCGAATTTTGATCAACCAGGGATGTCAAATAGCTGCTGTAGCGCTATAGTGTAGCAGAATATGAATAAACCACTATTGTTCTGCGATCCGCTATGTAGTACCACATGTTGTCATGTAGAGGCTATGGTGGTGTTACAGCACTGCAGCGTAGAGGAAAATTGACCAAACCGCTATCTTCTGCGATCTGCGATTGACAACACTGCTTTCAACTATAATTGTGCTAAACAACATATCAAATGCAATCTAGACACAGCCTTTCTCCACTACCTTTGGCTGGCATGCAATGACTTTTATGATTTTTTACTCGAGTGGTTTCTTTTGTACGGATTTTGTTAGTACACCTAAACTATTTTTGGAGCTTCACTTGACTTGTGAAATAAAGTCCATACTTACCTTGTTGCCTGTGGATTCTGTGGCTATGATTGAATTGAACAGATTTTCTGCACATTCTTACATTCCGAGTATGGAGGTCCTGGTACACTCTTGGTTGATCCTTTCATTGACATGGCGGATATTGTAAATAAACAAGAATTGCCTGGAGGACCGCAAGCTGCACGTACTGCTATCAATTGGGCCCAAACTCATGTTGACAAGGACAGGAATGAATTGACAGGTGGTAATAGCAACCAATGAAGTGTCTCTTGTTGTATGTTAAGTACTTATTTAGTTCTCTAGCATCTGCGATGCACTTGTGCTTATGTTGTAAGAGCTAAATGAGCAGTTTTGATATTTATGATCTCTATGCCTTAGTTTAGAATGATTCTAGGAGAAAATTACTTATATAGAAGAGTTAATTATTTGCTTATTCTGAGAACATAGTACTTGAAGCATTTGGCACGTGTTTTTAATTGTGTTTTACATTCAAAATCTATTTTCAAACCTTGTGATGTGTTGTTTGAAGCAATCTAAGGCGGTTGAACTATGACTTAGAGGTTTTGTTGCTCCATACCATAGTAGTGTCATGTTCATTCTTCCATGTTACTCTTTCAAAGTACATATGAAATATGCAGAAACAAAAATATAGAAAAACGCTAGAAGGAGGGGTTGAACCTCCGACCTTGTGGTTAACAGCCACACGCTCTAACCAACTGAGCTATTCCAGCTTGTTGTTAGCAAATCGTTGTTTGGTTTTATTGTTTTGGCCGGGGATGTGATACCTCTCTCATACCTGTATTCTCCACAACTTCGTACCATCCAAAACATTATTAATTCTTTTGTTCCTTCAAAAAAAAAATATTAATTCACAAATGCTTCAAGTACTATGTTCTCAGAATAAGCAAATAATTAACTCTTCTATATAAGTAATTTTCTCCTACAATCATTCTAAACTAAGGCATAGAGATCATAAATATCAAAACTGCTCATTTAGCTCTTACAACATAAGCACAAGTGCATCGCAGATGCTAGAGAACTAAATAAGTACTTAACATACAACAAGAGACACTTCATTGGTTGCTATTACCACCTGTCAATTCATTCATGTCCTTGTCAACATGAGCTTGGGCCCAATTGATAGCAGTATGTGCAGCTTGCGGTCCTCCAGGCAATTCTTGTTCATTTACAATATCTGCCATGTCAATGAAAGGATCAACCAAGAGTGTACCAGGACCTCCATACTCGGAATGTAAGAATGTGCAGAAAATCTGTTCAATTCAATCATAGCCACAGAATCCACAGGCAACAAGGTAAGTATGGACTTTATTTCACAAGTCAAGTGAAGCTCCAAAAATAGTTTAGGTGTACTAACAAAATCCGTACAGAAGAAACCACTCGAGTAAAAAATCATAAAAGTCATTGCATGCCAGCCAAAGGTAGTGGAGAAAGGCTGTGTCTAGATTGCATTTGATATGTTGTTTAGCACAATTATAGTTGAAAGCAGTGTTGTCAATCATAGATCGCAGAAGATAGCGGTTTGGTCAATTTTCCGCTACGCTGCAGTGCTGTAACACCACCATAGCCTCTACATGACAACATGTGGTACTACATAGCGGATCGCAGAACAATAGTGGTTTATTCATATTCTGCTACACTATAGCGCTACAGCAGCTATTTGACATCCCTGGTTGATCAAAATTCGCAACGCTATAGTGCCACTATAACTGCTATTTGACAACACTTTGTACTAAATAGTGGACCGCGAAACAATAGTGGTTTGTTCAGGTTCTGCTACATAGCAAAGCTAAAGTTGCTAGTCAACAACCTTGTTGATTGAAAGAAATACATTCAAACAATTCAAATGATATATTCTAAATTAACCTTGCAAATTACCAAAACATGAAAATATTGATATCATAGACAGAAAAAACTCCTAACTTCTTCTTCATCCCCTATTATCTTTTCTAGGTTACTGAAAAATCCTCCTATTTTTAACTCCTAGTTGCATGTGTTCAACTTGGATTTCAAAGAATATTACAAATCAGATAAAATGTCTATGTATCTATGTATATGAAATAAGAGCAGACACAACCAACCTATTTTGTCATCCCACTACAGTTAATAGATGTCAGAAACGGATATACCATGGTTTACAAAGGCTTCTTTTCCCAGTCATTCTTATTTTCGGAGCTCATTCTTATTTTGCTTAAGTAGAACTACAGTTAATAGATGTCAGAAAAGGATATACCATGGTTTACAAAGCCTCCTAAAGTATCATTCTGATGGGAACTTGAACTACTACAGATCAGTTCCATCTTCTGCGGAGAGGCTTATAATGTTCCCTTGACACCATTATCAATCACCTTTTCATATGCTTGAACTACTTGCTAGCTTTACAATCACCTTGACACCATTATCTCCAAGTCAAACAATAAACAAAACAAATCCTTGAGTTGTGTAAAATATCAAAGATCCACAAGAGTGTTTTAGGCAATTTCTATGGTTCAGTTAGTGAAATTCAACCATTGTTTGTAATCAACTAAACATCAACAGTCATGCCCTGATTAATGGCATGAAAGTAATAACTTTTTTCATCATAAATTGAAACATGCATTCCACGTGTGAAGTGAGTAAATCTATGCTTGAATATTGATATCCTCTACTACATAAGGCGAAGCTTCTAAAATTCCAAAGTCAGATGATTTCATTTGATTGTTTGAAGGGTAACATCATCAAATGCAAAGACATGAATATGCTTATCTACCTCTCTACCCAACTCCAAGGCTCCATCCTGGAGGTTTTCTTTTAACCCTTTGTTGCATAAGGCTTCTAACTTCAGAAGCTTCGTTCCATAATCCTTTTGTCGTATAAATGTGTGCTAGAGTTAAATATGGAGTTGCATTACATGGTTCCATCTTAATGAGCTGATTAGCGGCTTCCCTTCCAAGCTCTACATCTCCATAAATCTTGCAAGCACTCAAGAAGGAACTCCAGATTATACAATTTGAATCATAAGGCATTTCCTCCAAAGCCTCTAAACCTCTCCCACATTGAGCATAACCCATGATCATGGATGTCTACAACACAGTGTTCTTTTTAGAAGTCTGATCCAACACACATTGAGCCTCATCAATGTCACCCCCTTTTGAATACATATCAATCAGAGCGCTGACCACATACACATTCCTTTCAGAACCCATTTTAATAACCAGAGTGCCTTTGTTTTCCTTGAAGAAGCATTGCAAGGCTGCAGCAAGCACTTAAAATGGAACATAAAGTATGATCAGTAGGACTCATATATATACATACATGCAGTGCAAACATCAGGAAGATATAGGGGATCATGGATGATCACTACGTGTGTGTGGAGAGAGGGAGAGAGACCAAAAGGTATGGTGACGTGACAGAAACCCGTGAACATCTAAAAATCGAACTAGACACAACATAAACATGGATACAACACATGCAATGTCTAAAATTCAACAGTCAATAAATTTGAACACATCCAAAGCAGGGTGACAAGGAATGCTAACAATGAAAGTGTAGCGCAGCTACGAAGCAGTTTTATACTTAATTAATCATTAATCTTATGCTTACTCCATATGTTCATCAAAGTCATAGAAAGGAGGCCCTTCAAATATGGCATCTTTCCTAAAACTAATTTTAAATTAGAGTAAACAGTTACCATGGTTCCTAAATGTGTGACGTGGTGACACTAGTCCATAAATATATTGAAATTACAAAAACTCCACAAGAGTGTTTTCTGTTAGTAATTTCATGCACTAAATCGACTAACGGAAGATACTTACGAAATTCAACGATCAAATTAATGAATGAAGGACACTTATGATAACCAAAATGACCAACAAAATAGATATTTTGGCATATTTTCATAATTTTGATACATTCAGGGATTATATGAACAAACTACTCGCATACTCAAAGACCACAATGGCAGTCTACTCACTAAATATACTATCAAATTAGTTAAACTCAAGAAACAAAAAGTAGTTTTAATAGAAACAAAATTAATTACTAAACTCAAGAAAGAGCAAAAAAAACTTGTAATTAACCAAATTAGCTAGTAAAACAAAGAGAATTGACAATAATGCAAAAGACCGGCCTCGGTGCAAACTCCAACAACTTCTTCAACAGATTCTTCATATCAACTATCAAATTCAACATTGAAATTAAAAAATAGAAATTTATAATAGTAAGAGACTTTGAGTGATTAGCTACTGGAAGCAAGTTGTTAATGCACGTGAAGCATTAAAACATACTTGGACACCAGACACGATATCGGCACATAAACACCAATAATAATTTGAAAAAATACAAATGGTTGAAGGTAACTGCATGTGTCTTTGTCATGTGACACCAATGGGAGTTAGGAGACAGTTAATTTTCAATTATATTGATGATTTTGATTGTCTTGTGTCAATGATGCTTTACTTAGTTGATTTAAAACTGCAAATGTACACAGACGTGCATTTTTACAAGTGCATAACTTTTATTCTGAATGCTACCAGCTAAAATTCTACCATTATTTTCTCAATAAGGAAAGAACACATCATAAACAGAATAACTTGAGCTGCAACAACCCTTTCTCATTGTTATAAATACTCAATTAAAAAGTACAGATGATCTTATCAACAGTGCAGCATCACTAGTATATAGTTTAGTACCAACCAACCATGACAATTAGTACCTATCACATTCACACACTACATCAATACAATCAAAATTGTCAGTCGCCACCAACAAGCACGAAAGTAATTTTGAAATTGTAGCTCAAATGTCTTGAATGCTCACAGTGTGAATCTCCTCCGGTAGAAATGATGAAAATGAAACAGTATAAGTAGAACCCCATCAAATGCAGGAAATTACATAACCAGATTGATGTGTCTCTTTTTTGGCTGAAACAAACAGAAAAACAAATTTACAAAATTAGTTAATTCCATTACTCTTCACATACAAGACATTAGAAGTTTACAAGTACGTCACACACTATAAGGTATAATTCCAAAATGTCACTTATAAAATCAGAGAAAGAGAAAACAAAAGTTGCACAACATAACACCATACAATTTGAAAACTCACATGTTTCAGTTGGACTTTCTGAACAAATTCATCAGGTTTATCGACATAGTCAAAACTCTCTTTTTTCAAAGTTTCAACCAGTTCATGTTCTCCATTATTCATTAGATTCCTAATCAGTATCGTAAATGTCAATTTATCCGGCAAACACCCTGAAGCCTTCATGGCTCTGTAAACCTCCATCACCTTCTCTGTATTACCAACTTTCAAATAAACCCCAATCATCTCATTGAACAACCTCGTATCTGGTTTCAACCCCTTTTCCACCACTTGGTTGAACATCTCTTCTGCCTTCTCAATCATCTTGTTCTTTCCCAGCAACAGTATAGTGTCAGAATACAATGGCAGCAAAAATTTATCATACCCAGCTTCCTCATCGCTAATAATAAACTCCAAAACCTAAGTTACAATTATAAAATCCAAAATTAAAATGAAAAAATAATGAGAAAGAGTAGTTAGATATTAGCTACCGGTAACTTACTGATTGGAAGCAAGTTGTTAATGCATGTAAAGCATCGACACATACATTAACAACATACATGATACCCACACATAAACACCGATAAGAAAATAGACATGATCAAAGGTGACTGCTTATGCTGTGTAATGTGACACCAAAGACACCTTCGATCCTAAGACCTTGATTCTTTTAAGTGTCAGTGTCGGTACTACATATAGGTTAATATCCTTCAACTAAGATCAAATTATTAAATTAGTATGAGTTTGATACCTAGATGAAATAATTTTTACCAACTTAACGATCAAGAGAAGTTCTAATTAGTTAGATATCATTTTCTATAATAACAGAAAATTTAGACGCACAAAAAATAGCTAGTCACTAGTGTAATTAGGGTGTTTGAATTTACTTATTTGAGTCTCTTTATTAGCACAAAAACTTACTAGACTGCTTGAAAAAACAAGAGAAAACAGATTTTGACATGTCTGTAAGTTGTTTTCAGCTTATTTTCACTCACATGTTCTCCAGAATAGCTTATGAAAATAGCTTATAGCTTATAAGATAATAGTTTGACTTTGGCTCTGTTTTGATAAACAACTTAATTAAGCATATAAGTTATAGGTTGATACTTGTTTCCATAACCCATCCATAACCCGCGAAATAAGTATAGTATGACCAAAAATTGTTTCACCCAGTAATCAAACACGGGTTCTCCCGAAAAATCCGTCCTTTTAATGGAACTCATTAACCAGTTGAAGCCAATCACTTGGTTAGCTTATTAGAAACAAGTTGAAAACAACTTATTTAGTAAATAACCTCAAATAAGTGCATAACCAAACAGGGTCTTAGTCTTAGTGCAGTAGTTAATTGTGATTGTTACCTTGAGAGATAAATGGAGTTGGTTTTGTCGATGCAATTCAGCCAAGACAATTAAAACATCAGGCTTCAATAACCTAAGCAATTTAGACTTGAGAACGTGGTTGAGTTTTTCTTCGAAATTTTTAGCGAGTTTAAGAGCGTGAATAACTTGAACGCTTTCTTTGGAAATTACCATTGAAGGTGGTTTCTTGTTTTCGGAGAAACGGAGACCGCATACTACTGTTGTTGCTTTGCTTCTTCTGGTGTTGGTTGAAATTGAGGGTGGGAAAAGCAATTGGGTTTGGAATATCCATGCGCTTGGTCTTAGTATCATCTTTGAAGATGATGAAAATTGAGCGTGTTCAGTTCAATCAAGGAAGTTAGATGGGTCTTTTTAGAGAATATGTATTTTACAAGGTTTGATTCTAAAAAAACATAAAAATATAATTATTAACCCTTGAATTGAATAAAAAAAAAAAAAAACGAACGATGGGGTGTTCAGCATCAAAGAGAGTGAACAACAGTTTCCAAACCTCCCCCGAATTCAACTCAGCCTGCGACACAACCTTCACCCACTGCCTCTCCCTAACACAACACACCTTCCAAGGAGTCTTACCCTACCAACTCAAAACCGCTTCCGATCAAATCCACACACTCCTCACCAACCAAAACCATCCCCTCATCCACAACTGGGTCCCATCCCCTCCCGATCGAACCCAAGTTGACTCCGCTCTCCGCCGTGTCCTTCCTTCCGATCACAACGGCAATAGCGTCCTTCGACTTCCGGTTTTCAAGGAATGGGCGAGATGTCTTTACACTGACGCTGTATTGGCCTCTGCCGGTAAAGCGTTGATTGTAAGAGTTCCTGTTGGTGTTGCTGGGATCGTTGGAATTGGTGCTGTTGTGAGATCCGGTCCTGCGCTGCTTGGGAGTTTCGTTGGAGTTTACTCCATCGGTGTTGCTCTTTCTATTTTTCTTGGTTTATCAGCATAATTGTCTATGTTTGTTCAAACTCTTATGAATTCTCAATAAGTTCATATTTTGCAACTAGACTTCAAACGTGTGAAATCATTATATAATTTCTGACTTTTATATTCTTGCAAGACAATCGCTAGGTTCCTTTAAAATGTCCAATACATTTTCCATTATCAATCGCTAGGTTCAGTTCCTCAATTACAATTTTGTAAAAGCTATTTTGTGGATACAATACATCATAAAATAATCAACTAGACTTCAAACGTGTGAAATCATTATGAAAATGAGGAATTAAGTGAAGGCGGATCATCAGATGAATTCAATAAGAATTAATAGGGAGAAGTGAAATCAAGGAAAGAGGAAGACAATCAAAGTGAGGAGTCAACATAACATACCAATCAAATTTGATGAATTTCCTATACATTATGACATCATTTATTCATACTACATATATAATCATCAAATCTATTGTGTGGATTGCTAGCTTAGCAAGTAAGCTTATCACCAGGAGCAACACCCAGTTGACTACAATATTGAGTGTAGTAGTTAACACGAGCGTTAACTGTGTTGAGATTTGCACCATCACATTCAAGTCGACCATTAATGGCTCTAATGGTTGCACCAAAGCCTTGGTTCATGACATTGTGCACATAGTTCATCCAATACCATAATGCTGTCTTGAAGGACACTAAAGGAACATTGGCCACTGTTTCGGGAGAGTTCAATCCATCAAAACCATTGTCCTTTCCAGCTGGTCCGTAGTTAAAGTTCCAAGATAATTGAATCGGTCCACGGCCATAGTATCCTTTGTTAGGAGCACACGGGTACTCTGTGTTGCTTTCATCGCAATAGTCCTTTGATGCACCATCAATCTCTTCTATATAGCAAAAATCTGTATCAACATTAATTTCACATGTTATGTATGTTGAGAAACTGAGAAAATGGAGATATGAATTACTTATTAGTCTTATAGATGTATGTATGTGTGTACAAAATTAAACCTAGTCAAATCATATAGCTTATACGCTAGAACAAGAATTGAACTAAGTGAGGTCTCGTTAGTCTCAAACAACTGTTAACCAACCTGAATGCTAATCAAAGTTCATTAATCATATTGATCCGCCCTTTAAGTCATTAAAATTGTAAATGTTTTGACAATTTTATCTTTAGGATCAACTAAATTCCCAAAAGATTATTGAAAATAGTAATCATTGATCAATTTAATAACTAAAATTGTCTTGAAAGGACGTGGTCGAAAATATTAAATACCATTCTAAAATTTTGTTGTTTTAATGATCAAATTGCATGAAAACTTGTGATTGATTCTTTAAATGAGTTATAATACTTACGTCGAGTTTCATATGTGAAATGTGCAAAAGCAGCTGCAATCTCACGTTTGGAGTCATCCACAGAACCAACCCGACCAAACTGATTATAAGAACTAAGGGCATCAAGAAAAGCAGCTCTTGAGTAGAAGTTCTTTCCTGCACAACTAGAATCAGCCTGATCAATTATACTATTGAAGAATTCTTGTGTGACAATGTCAGCCACATTGACATCATTGCTAGGGCTAGGAGTACTAGGTGAAATTTGGCCCGCATAACAAGGACCTTGTTGGCACCCTGTGCCACAATATGCAGCAGTGTTACCACAATATCCATGTTGGCTGCAACATAAACCTTCCTCACACCCACAATTTTGAGCAATCGCATTTTTTGAAACCATGATCATAATAAAAAAGATTATAGCAAGTTTTGCTATGGACATGTTAAGTAACTTGTTTCCCATCATAGTGATAATATGGGTGGGACTGGGAGGTATTGAAGTTGAGTTAAGATATTTAACCAGGTGATGAAGAAATATGTAACTAGTTATGTGGACGACGTTTGAATTTGAACATTTCAAGATCGATATTCCAATCTTTTTTCCAGATAGAAAGCATAGGTTGCTTTTTGGGTGGACTTTTACTTTGACTTGTCTATAGAGTAATGCTTTTTTCAACACGGCTGTGTTATTAAATGATGACAGCCGCATGTCACGGTCTTTTTTGGGTACAAATCTCAAATAATTTTAAATACTTTTCTAATTAAATCTACTTAATTAATTTAATCATTAAAGTTATAATTCAGTTGGTATGGATAGCAGATTATATATGTAAGTAACTCGTTTATTTATCATAAAGATGAATTTTTAGTCTTTATGCTACTTGAAGAAGAAAAAAATTAATCACTAAGTGAATTAATTTGTGTGTTGTAATTCAACTACTTTTTTATAAGCTAAAAATCTGCTAAGTACATCAAATTTTAGCAAAAAGAAGTGTCAAAACTCAAAACAGAATAACAAAGATAGTTTGCTTACATAATACAATAATTATTTAGTTTTTTTGACAAAAGACATTAACATGCTTGACCCAAAAACAAATAAAAAAGACAATGACATAAGTGAACGAAATGAAAAGAAAAAAAAAGTTAGTGATAAATGATAATGATCTTGATAGTAAAATAAAATAAATAATAAACATTGAGAATATTCTCATCTCAATTCATGAAACTTTACGGTTCCCGCGTTACATCTATATATCAACGTTGTGCATACAAACCAACTTGATTGAAACAAAAAACAATTGGCACTTTCCAATTTAAACATTCTGCACAAACTTTCGGTTATGGATGAAAATAAATCAACCTGATTCAAAGAGATTGACAGTCTATTTCGAGATAAAGCAATCTTTTTTTTTATGCAAATTTTTTTAGGTGAGTTTGGACTTTGAAATTCATCAAAATTATAATATGTCTTGAGCTTAAACGACAAATCACAATCAAAGAGATCATAAGATTGACAACAAAAGTTGAACTCAAAATATTACAAGTAGGTCCTTACCAACTAGTCAAAAAATTTTGCGATTCAAACAACTATCCATCAATATAAATGTATCAATAAATCGCCTATTTAAATAGATAAAACTAATTTTTTATATAATTTTATTTAGTTTAAAATGTTAAAAATTAAATCCACACAAAAAACTTTCAAATTGACAATGTCATTGTAGGAAAATGTTAATCAATGCACCTTAAACAGTGGTTAAGAAAAGCAAAATATAGTAGTATTACATTGAAAGTTGTGCAGAACTCAATGTCTCAAAGTATAAAAAATGTCGTTTTTAACTTAAAACTTCTTCTTTTAACTTCCTTTATTAGCGTCTTGCGGGCACTATTTAGAATGACCCTTAAATAAATATATACTCTTGTATCATTAATAATAATCGATCGTATATACCCGACCAAAAGGTGAATGTTGAAGCAGTGGGGTGGGGGGGTGTATGTGCAAACACTCTGACGTTCAAGTCAGTATTGAGTTTTAGAAAGGGGGTTAGAATAGTAGAGATAATCTAACATTGGGGATTGCTAAGAGTCCCATTATATAGTGTGGAGGTGCATGGGCCGTTGTAGGGCACATGTAAGGGTTGGCAGTTACAAATTTGTAGGAATCATAACCGTCGAACGGGATTCGCAAAGACGTGGGAGGAGACATTATAGTTAAGTTTGAACGGGTCTTCAGGCACGCTACAAGCAACCTCCTCGCGGAAACTGTGTTGCGAGTAAGTGGCTCAAATGCAAGATTGAGTTTGTTTTGATTGGGTCCATGGAAATGGGTCTTAAACTTTTGATTGGTCCAAAATAGTAGGATAATTGATGTTCCCACTTTTAAGATTGCTAAAAAACTTACCAAATGACAGTTAACTGCTGATATTCCTTGTTCTGCGGCAGTTAACTACCGAAGTGGCATTTTTTAAGTGTAGATCTGACGGCAGTTAACTGCCAATGGGAGTAAAGGTATAATCAGTGGCGGAGCCAGAAAAAATAGTTTGGGTGGGCCGCAAAAACAAACTATAAACAATAATATGTAAGTATAAAACTAATGTAGTAATAAGCCTTAAACATGAATTTGAAATTGCAAAGTTTGACTAAAACGTTCGGGTAAATGCTTTAAAAAAATAAACTACTTAGTTTACTAATGCTATAAATTATGAATATTTTTTTTTTATAATACAATTCTTAATTGGAGAATTTTCATTTGACAAGACAATATCAAAGAGATTTGAAACCCCAAAAAAAATAGAAGGTATGTGAACCTCCGCCAACCAGCCAAGTATAAGCATGAAAAAAAATCACATATGTCACTTTTGGAACGGAAAAATATTTAAACAGTTGAAAAATTGTTTAAAACTCGCAGAATAGACCTATGATTTTTAACTTTTTAATTTTCCAGGTGCGCCATCAAACCCATTAGTGCGAATTTGGATCTGCCGAGCATTAAAATTGTAGCAAAATTGTTTAAAATCTCGTAAAGTAGTCCTACAGTCATTAATTTTTTATTTTTCCGAATGGGTAGTGACCCACCCAGCTCATGAAGGGCTCCACCATTAGATGTAATTTTCTGATGTTTCATAGCAAAAAGGCTGACGTGGAAACTAACAAGTTTCAAATAGTAGCCCCAAGTCTTACTATTGAATAGGGATGACTTTGACCAAAAAATGCTATTTAGCCAATCAAATTCTAGCTGAGTGTGCATGGTAGAGTAAATGATATTATTTTTAAGTGTTGTTGCCGCATATATTCTTCGGCTTTATGTCAAACAACTAACAAACATTATTCTTGTATAAACTTGAAGATAGTTTGGATGTAATGTATCATCCTTTATAGGATGTATTTACATAAGAATACTTAAGTTTAGAGTTGAAAAGGTTGCAAAACTTTCTTTTGGGATGCTCAAAGTCAAAGGTATGTATCAAATGGAGAATAGTTTGTATGCCATAGAATGGAAATTTTGGAAGTAAATGTTCCTTACAAAAAAAAAAATCCTTTCCATATCTTGTAACCAGTTTGTCAAACTGTGAAATCATTCCACAACCTCACAAGCTGAATAGGCGCTACTAGTTGTTGAAACAATCTATGATTTTAAAGTAATCTCAATATAATCATTAAACTATGGTGTTGCTGAGTATGGCTTATATGATATCAGTGACATTGTTGTAATATGAACCTTAGTATTTATATAAAATTAAGCAATGCAATGAGCTATCAATTCTTTATGGATATGTAGTATAAGTTGAAATTGTATTATTGAATTGTGTATACATTATTTTTCTCATAAAGAATTGTGTGTATACATGCATTATGATATCATTTTCACGAGGCCAGTATTATGATATCATTTATTCAAATATATACTATATGTGTTGTATGGCTATCTAGCTTAGCAAGTAAGGTTATCACCAGGAGCAACACCCAACTGACTACAATATTGAGTGTAGTAACCAACACGAGTCTGAACTGTAGATGGGTTAGCACCATCACATTCAAGTTGACCATTAATGGCCCTAATGGTTGCACCAAAGCCTTGGTTCATGACACCATGCACATTATTCATCCAAAACCATAATGCTGTCTTGAAGGACACTGTAGGATCATTGGCCACTGTTTCAGGAGAGTTCAATCCATCAAAACCATTGTCTCTTCCAGCTGGTCCATAGTTGTAGTTCCAAGATAGTTGAATCGGTCCACGACCATAGTAACCTTTGTTAGGGGCACATGGCCAATCTGTGTTACCTTCATCACAGTAGTCCTTTGATGGACCGTCAATCTCTTCAGTATAGCAAAAATCTGTACAACATTAATATCACATGTTATGTGTGTTCATAAACACGACCCTAGTAAAAAGAGAATATGAGATTAAAAATCATAAATTTACCCAATAGTTGTGTTACCAATATTGACAACAAATTAATAGTTAACACAGTTTAAATATATCGTTAATTTTGTTTAATTGATGGTAAATGAATACTTACGTCCAGTTTCATGTGTGAAATGAGCAAAAGCAGCAGCAACCTCACGTTTGGAATCATCCAAAGAACCAGACCTACCAAACTGATTATAAGAATTGAGGGCATCAAGAAAAGCAGCTCTTGTGTAGAAGTTCTTTCCTGCACAACTAGAATCAGCCTGATCAATTATACTATTGAAGAATTCTTGTGTAAGGATGTCAGCCACATTAGCATCATTGTTAGGCAAACTTGGTGGTGTTTGGCCTGCATTACAAGGACCTTGTTTGCACCCTGTGCCACAATATGCATCACCATTACCACAATACCCGTATTGGCTGCAACACACTCCTTCAGCACATCCACAATTTTGAGCACTAACATTTTTTGGAACCATGATCATGATAAAAAAGGCTATAGCAAGAGTTGCCATACATATGCTTAGTGGTTTGTTTCCCATCATAGTCATATTATGAGAGGTATTGAAGTTGAGTTTAAGATATTCAATCAGCTGGTGGAGGGTGTGTATTTATACTGTTATTTAGGTGTTGTGGTTGTGATGAAGAAATGTGTAATTAGTTATGTGGATGACATTTGAGTTTGAACATTTCAACATTGAAGTTGCAATCCTTTTCTAGAAAGCATGGGTTGCTTTTGGGTGGACTTTTACTTTGATTTGTCTAAAGAGTATTTTGTACTTATTTGTCAACACGGTTCTGTTGTGTTATTTAATGATGCCCGAGTACATGTTTTAATGAGATACATAAAAATGAGAAATGATTCCTTAAAAAAATATGAGAAATGATATAGGTAGAACCAATTTGTGATAACTTTTGTGACAACATTTTTTCATAAGTTTCAAGTAAATGGTTGTTCAAATAACACTCCCCCATAAAAAAACTTAAGATAATTTTTTAAGGCAAAATTACCCCTAACTTGATTTCAGATAACAATTTCATTCTTTATCTTTTGTTTACGTCATTTCAGTATGTTTGCATGTCAATTTTCAAACACAATATCTAAAACTCATGAAATCATAATTATAGATTTGAATTTTGAAAATTCATATGCAAATTAAGTGAAAGGACGGAAATTACGTAAAAAAAATATAAAGGAGAAAACCGTTAGTTGAAATTGAGTTAAAGGCCACAATAATAATTTGCCTAATTTTAAGCTAAATTTTAACATATCTTAAGAGTTTTGCTGGGTAAATGTTGTATAGGCAAAAATAATTAACATTTAAATTTATTTTAAAATAAAATAATATAAACATATGACATGACAATGAGTGATAAATGCTTCATAGATATTAGATACCACTTTATTCACGTAATGCTAGATAGTGGGAGGTGAAAGTTCGTGAAATTTCTCGAATGTGTTGGACAAAATGTTGCAACACCTTAAAAAAATTCACGAGTTCTCACCTCAAACTATCTAGAATTATCCGTTAAGAGTACTGTTACATCTTTCCAGAGATTTTCCCACGAAAGGATAGCAAAATACTCCCTCCGTCCTAAATTATAAGAAAAAAAAACTCATTTTCTTTGTCACAAATTATAAGCAAAAAAAGATCAACTTTTATCTTTTCTAAAGGAAAATTAAATGCAAAGTGCATTTAATTTGCTTTCTCTTTCATTTTCTCAATAACCAACAATCAATGAAAATTGTTTTTACATCTTCCTATAAAAACTTATTTCAAAGATAACACAAAAAACTATGTTACAAACTACTATGTTTTAGTTTTCTTAGTAAATGTGATTTTTTTTGCTTATAAGTTGGGAGGGAGGGAGTACTAATTAACCAATAAAAACCGTTGTTATATGGAAAAACGGCATTGTGGTTCCCTTGTTTTTTGAAGTAGTAGTTAATCAAACAATCAAATAAAATCAAATGAACAAAACGTTGCCAAAGCATTTGAAAAATTTCACAAACTTTTACCTCACACTATCTAACATTATCCTTTAATTAATTGATTTATATCAACGAACTAAATTGATGTTGGAATTCAACTAGTTTTATTACTTTCTTCAACCAAAAAAAATAAATAAACTAGTTTTATTACTTTTTTTATGGGGGATACAAACTTTTGGTGTGATTTTTTGTTTTCCAACTTTATATTTTATGAAAACTATTTTATTTATAATTTAATTTAATTAAGTAATCAAAATTTTCAAATATATATACCTTTATATTAAAAGATAGTACTAAGTTTTTTACTGTAATATTTTTTTCACATGTATACATTTTATTTTATTTTTTTTACCATTTTATAATTTATTACCAATAAAATACTAGAACATAAGGAAAATGTTACTTCCTCCGTTCCTTTTTAGGTGTCTTTTTAGAAAATTAACATCGAAATAGCAATGTGTATTTTTACACATTTTCTTCCTATTATACCTTCATTTTAATCCACCAATAAATTCCTATTTCACACACTTTATCTTTCCAATAAATTTAATATGTTATGTTTCTCCCGTAACAAACAATTGTTATCTTTTTATTCAACAAATTCTTATTTTGTTGCGCACTCTCTCTCACATAACAAACAATTGTCAATTTTCTAAATATTATGCACATCTTTCTAATTATGGTAAGTCAATATAAAAATTATTTCAACTTCACATTTATCAAAAGTTAGGAAAAAATTAACTTTCTTTCAATCAAAGTTAAGGCTTCAAGTAATGCTAGAGTCACACTTGAAATTTTTAACAATTATTACTCATCTTATTTATAGAATTTTAACTTTTCTTGAAACCATGTTTGGAACAAAATTTTGTTTAAATTTTAAGATAACAAGAAACAAATTTTGTTTAAGAAAAAAACAAAATTTATTTAAAAAAAAGAAACTTTAATTTTCCAAATAGATAGTATTAATTAGTTTTACTGGAAAAGATAAAAGTAATTGACAAAGGGTATAATTGAAAAATCGTACTTTTCAAATACCAAAAGACAGTTAAATATGAACAAAAAATTCACTCTAAAAAGACACTTAAAAAAGAACAGAGGAAGTAACAAATGTGTTCAGAGCATTTTTTAAGGACTTTAAATAATAAATTTTTATATAATAAATTTATGCATTCAACACATTGAAAAATGAAGTATATAATTTTGTTAAAAAAATTTTTTTTAATAAAATCCTTAAAGAATGTTTCAAAGTACTACTAGTTAACAAAATCGTGCTTATATTTTTTTATTATAAAGAGGTGGAAGCCTGTCAAGACCCTATTTTAGATGATGCATGCATGAACAATGAGAACACCCCCTCATGAAATGAACGATGAGAACATTCTCTGATTATCTATCAAACGTTACGTATAACGTCGTGCATATCAACAAACTTGATTGAAACAATTGACACCTTCCAATTCAAGTACTAAAGTCAAACAATTTGCACAACAAACCGTCGGTTACGGCATATCGGAAGTAACTTGCCTAAGAGGTATCTTATATGGACCATTAAACACCTCGATTGGAAGAAGAAGAAGAAAATAGTGGTTAGCACTTAGCAGCCACTAATACATCTCTCTTATCTAATGGATGAATTCCATTTCTACCGTTAAACTAAAACAACAATATCCATAAAAATAATGGTCAAGATAACTTATATCTATGTTTTAAAATGGAATTAAAACATAAGTTTTGATTTAAAAGATCAATATTGTTGTATAAAGGGAATTGCATTTTCGTGAACCATAGCGACGTGTTTATTCCATTGTGTCATTTTTTGTGGACCAGCATCTTTTCATTATTCCCTCCATGATTTCCGCTAAGGCTCTTTTTTTATTGGTTGTTTCAGTATCCCGAATTGTTCGGGATAATTTATGTCGTTCAAAATAATAAACACATAGATCCACATGGATTGGTCAGGTGGTGTTGACTTACGACCTTAGATTGAACTCATTGCAAGGTCTTAGATTAAATTTTTCCTAGTGACAATATTGATGGGTTAGCTTGACATCGTAAAAACAAATATAATAAATAGGGAAAAATACATTTACTTCCCCTAGGTTTGTCTAAATGTAACACACATCCCCTCTATTTTCTTTTTCATCATAGACCTCCCCCACCACTTCACTCCGTTAAACTTCCGTCCATTTCTCTTTTTCAAAAAATTTATTATCCTCCACATTCTAAAATTTATACTGTCTTAGTTTTTTCCAACAAACACCGCATAAAAACCTTGTTCTCTCTTAAACACTAGAATAATAGAATAAGTATTGATGACCTGAACTATTTCAATTAACTGTTTCATTCTCTTTATACATTAGGCTGGTATCATCCTCACCCTGTTTCGTTTCGAACAGAAGAGCATTTCTTAAATTGCAAACTAAGGTTTTGGGTTCCAATTGTTTTGGGTGGATATAGTGGAGGGATTACGAATAGAAGCCGTTAGTGTATAGAACAAGAAGAATGGATTGATGAATGGGAAATCAATGTAATTCATCAACGTTGGAGTTTGGAAACACTCATTTGGCTATAGAGAATTAATAAAGTGCTTTCAAGATATTGTGTGAGAAGATCCACTTTAACAATGGAAAGAACACTTACATTCTCAAGATAGTGTGGCCTTCAACTTACAGTTTTCTTTCTACTTTAACGGAGAAATTAAACAGTGTTAAGAGAAGAGGGATGTTTCTATTTATTTTATTAGAATTTAAGGGAGGTTTGTGTCTATTTTAAAAATAGAGGGGATGTTTGTATTATTTAAATGAGTAATTACCCAACTTCGTCCTTGAATTTTCACAAATCAGTCAAATCGTCCCCGAATTTTTTGAAATATCTATTTAATCTCTGAATTTTACAGACGTCCATCAAAATGGTTCATCCGTCCAAAAGGTCCGTTAGTGAGAATGATGTGTCATCTTGCATGTGTGTTGTCATGTACACGTGTCAACAAGGCAGCCACGTGTACAAGAACTAATTTGATGGAAACGGTTAAAATTGCAGGTTTAACTTTTCAGTTTCATTTTTTGTGTTTCCAATTATACTCCTATATATAAGGATCGATTTGATACTTATTGTGATAATTTAGGGGTTGATTTGATGGATAGTGTTATAATTTAATGTCTGGTTTGATTGATTTTATTTCAGGAAATGAGTACAAGGAGATATGGCATGAGAGGATCTGTGATTTCAAATGACAGGCATAAACAAACAACAATAAGGGGTCATGCTCCACAAAATCCAACTGCTCCTGGAGTTATTAGAGTTCCATATCCAAATTACGGGTCACCCGCTTCTACTCAACCCCAATACATGGAGTTTATCCCAACCCCAAAATTTTCAAAGTAGTGATGCATGTTCAAATTATGCTTTTGGACTAGTTTAATTAATGTTTTTTGGACTAGTTTAATTAATGCTTTTTAAATATGTAATGACTTAAGAACATCAAATGACTTGATAGCTATGTAATGTTCTTTTTTTGGCTATGTAATGACTTATGAACATCCAATGTATGACTTTTGATGGTATTTTCAATAATATTAGTGTATGTCTTTTTACCTTTTACATTATACAACAAATGTATGCATCAAGGATCACAGTGATCTCTGTTGTGAAAATTCAAGGACTTATTTGATGGTATTTTTACTAATTTGGGGATCGATATGATGGATAGACAAATAATAGAAGGACCAATTTGATGGAAATATTTTGACATAAAGGATGATTTCATTCATTGACAACCTCTTTTCATTACAACATTACACAGACTTGACACAATACAATAACATTTTAAACAACTCAATCAAACACATTACTCATATCAATATCTTAATTAACTTAAGCCCACTTCCTACACAATCAACTTTATTCATCAACCTTGCCCTCCACAACTCTTCTCTGCCACTATTCTTAGGCTTCTCCATCAACCTTGCATTTCTTCCATGATCAGCATCTTGCATTTCTGAACACCAAAGTTTGAACAATAATCACTGATTTTTGGATTTCGAATTCAATCAAAAAAAATTAGGGTTTTAAGTTTTTTGAATTGAGGAAGAACCTTGTCATCAATTCATGAAAGAAATTTTGGGGATTTTAACTCTAGATGACAAATTATAACATTAGGGTTCCAAATTTATATATTTGGGGAAGAAAGAGTCGTTTATGAGAAAGAGACGTTGGGGAAAAGATATGTTGGGCATTTTGCAATTTTCTGAAAATCCATCAATTTGATCCTTGGTAATTTCATCATTTTCGGCCAAATTAGTCCCTGCTTGCGTGGCATCTGACGTGGTATGCCTCGTAAGAGGTTAACAGTACATGTCACCTCCGTTAACAAGCCAACTTAACGGAGGGACCATTTTGATTGACATATTGAAAATTCAGGGACTAAATAGATATTTCGAAATATTCGAGGACGAATTTAGCTGATTTGTGAAAATTCAAGGACGAAGTTGGGTCATTACTCTTATTTAAATAGACCTCAGGGGAGGTCAGTGCAATTTCCCCTAATAATAAACAATTTCCAAAATTTAACTTCTTAAAGTGTTAACATTTCAATAAAATAAAAAAAAATAAAAAAAAACAACTATAGTCGGATCACTTGATCAAATTTTGATTATTTTTTATTGAAATTGTTTAGTTAATGATTCTTTTTTTATTATCAGGCTAGAACAAATCTCAATGCTCAACTAATGTTAACAAATGTACTTAATTACAAATCATTACTAAATTCAAGTCTCAGTATTAACAACGAAAGTTGAATCCACAATCTTGTGTGCGAGTCAATTTCTAACCAATTGTTTTGGTATTAACCCTCTAATTTTCAGGTAAAAGAGGTCATGGTAATTCGAAGTTCGGTTGGAATTTTGTTACATATAAAAATTGAACTCAGATTTCTCTTTCTTTTACTAAAAAAAATATCATAGGTAGTTAACTTTGAATGTGGGTAGATATTTTATTTAAGTTAAACCTTAAAAAAAAATTAATAAGTTTAAAATGAAAGAAAATGTAAAAAAGCTATAAGTTATAAACTCAAACGCTACTTGAAATAACATCTGAGGGAAAAACAAACTATAAGCTCGTGAAAGAAGCTTGTTACTATACACATCATATTTTGATCCAACAAGCTTATAAGCTTGCTTGATAAAATTAAACGTGTTTGGTAACTAGCTTTTTTCATTATATCAAACGACATCATAGTGTTTTATGAAAAATTATGTCTTTATCTCATTTATCTCCAGATCATTCTGAATAGTTTCACGTATAGTTTTTCTAGGTCTACATATAACTCTGGTGATCTGACTTCCCTCCATCTAATATATTCTCCTTATTACATAATC
Organism: Medicago arabica; assembly: GCA_946800305.1. Classification (NCBI taxonomy): domain Eukaryota; kingdom Viridiplantae; phylum Streptophyta; class Magnoliopsida; order Fabales; family Fabaceae; genus Medicago; species Medicago arabica. Next base: position 54,681,638 of record OX326971.1, read on the forward strand.
AACATGTCTCCCTCTACATGCACAAACCACCCAAATCTAGTTTATATCATCTCTTCTACTAAAGGTGTTACCTCAACTCTCTCTAATATTGTAATTTTTAATTCTACTGTGTCTAGTCTTAACACACATCCAACACAGCTTCCACATCTTTGATGCGCTTAATTTATGTTTGCGTTGTTTCTTTACCGTCCAACACTATGTATGCACAACATCGTCGGTTTTATTGATGTCTGCTAAAATATCTTCTTCCACTTAAACGGTACTTTCACATCGCATAAAACACATGAGGCATCCATTTCAACCACCAAATTTAAATTCGATGGTTTACATCTTCTTCTTCTTCTCTGTCGTTTTCTATTATAAAGCTAAAATATTTAAATAGTTAAAACGATTTATATGTTTGATTCCTATTGAAAATAATTTAAAACTAATTTATTTTATTATCCATAAAATCTTACCAGCAGCCATATATTAGTTTTAAAAACATGTTTCCTTTCATTATCCCATACATTTTTTCAGAAGCCAATAAGTTTTTGCTTATAAGTTTGTTGGATCAAAATATGATGTGTATAGTAACATGCTTTCATTGTGACCCAATATACACTAAATAAATCCATCCTGACACTAAGAGCGTGTTTGATCTACAGAATAGTAAGTACTCGATAGAACAACACAATCCAAAATAGAATGGAATCAGGAATGCTTCATTTAGGCTAGGCTCCATTTAGTCCATTTATATCATGGAAGTGAGACATGTGGCAAAAAAATTTAAGGGTTGAGATTTAAAATTAAAAAACAAGTATTTATTTAATTAAAAATAAAAATAACCTTCTTCCTCACACTTCCACTTCCTCATCTGTTCTGATCCATGACTTTCCCTCTCATCATTGTCTTACCGCCGCAACATATCAATCCATCATTGTTGTTACTGTAATTGGTCAAGATATTATGGCTTTTTAAAATTTGGGACACTTTGAAACCTCACTGGCTTTGTTTTCTCAAGAAAAGGAGGTGTTTGTGTGATGTTTCTTTTATAAGAATTGTGATTTTGTAGAACTAGACAAAAGCGATATGAATTAAAACTGAATTTGGGATTAGTTACACGAATAACTAAGATTCCAATTGAGAATTTATTATATTAAATTCTAGGTTTTAGATATGGCTGATGGAGAACAAGAAAAGAAATTGAAATTAGGATATTAATATCTTGACACATAACAATAGTAACCACCATGAATTGGAACGGAAAAGAATATTACGCTGATGAGAGTAAGAGGAGCGGCCATAGATAGAGAAGTTGGAACAAAGGAGGAAGAGGGTGTGTGAGGAAGATGGTGATTTTTACTTTTTTTGTTAAATCAAATATTTGTTTTTGATTTTAAATCTTAGTAGTCGAATCTTTTTTTGTCACATGTCTCGCATCCATGACGTAAATGGACTAAATGAAGTTTTACCTAAATGGAGCATACCTAAACTCAGATAGAATAACACATGACAAATTTTTATGGTATTGAATAATTTTTGGTCTAATACGATCTTTCGTGGACAAAATGTTGTTTTGGTATTTTAGACAACTTGTAAGTAGGACAAAAAGTTGTGGTGTAGTTCAGTGAGGGACAAAAAATTAATTTTTGTCTTGTCTCTTGCCTCTAATTTGTCTTATCCCTTAAACAGTTTTACAAACCAGAAATTGGACAATGGAGTTGTTATGTCTTGTCTTTCATTTTTTGTCATGTCCTTCAATTTTTAGCAAATCAAATGCACCCTAAGTAAATTTGCCTCTTCAGCGACAAGTTTATTTAGTGTATATTGGGGGCAACTGCCCCTATTATTTTTTATGTTTTGTTTATTTGATGTTTTAATTACTGACTCCTTTTAAAATAATAGATTGTCCCACTAAATGAAAGTTTATACACAAAAAAAATTCTCTCATGACTTTTACATAATCAAATGTGAAAATGTGTTTGAGATATATTTTTGATAGTTTTGAAAATGAAAAAATAATTACAATACTTTTTAAATATAAAACCACATAAATAAAAAATTTAATTTGTAGATATTATGAAGTCTTTAATTTTTCTAATACATAACAGTATAGTGTTTACAACTCTTGAGGAGAGTTTGCCTTTCTTTTAAGTCCTTAAGGCTCAATGAATTAGTTGTTGCAGTTGCATGCGAAAGATATCCGGTTTACACAAAATAAAATACTAATTATTTTTGGGTGTAAATCGGGTATCCTCCGCCCGCAATTGCATAGACTAATCTCTCGAGTATTGTAGGACTCAAATGTAGGGGGTGTAATGGTTCAGTTTGGATTGGTATTGGGTCAAAAAATATCCGAACCAATGAAATCTTAATCAGTTTGGTTTGGTTCAGTTTTACTGTTTTTCAAAAAATAAACCGAACTAAACTAGTCGGTTTGGATCGGTGTGGTTGATCGGTTTATTTGAAAATACAATTAAAAAAATCCATATTTTCACGAATTTGTATATCATGCATATAACATACTTAAATATTTCATTGAACTTTATTTTCCCTATTCTTTGTTTTTCAAACTACTTTGTATAACTAACAAGAGATGAATCTCAGTGGCGTCTAGTGTTCTTTTTTAGTATAAACGAAATAGAGTTTGAATGATGAGATGAGATGACGATGACGATAATGAGAGAAAATGAATGAATTAAGGAGTATTTTACGTTGAACTTTAATTTTGAGCTTAATCATAAGTATGTGCGAGGAGGGATAATATTACCAAAATGGAGAATGAGGTTAACATCGATTTGGTTCATAGTTACTTTGGATCTCAAAATTAAAAACTGAGAACCGAACCAAACTAGGTTGATTCGGTTTGATTTTGAACCGACCAAACAAGGTCGGATACTTTTTCGATTTGGTTCGGTTTGGATTTTTGATTTCATCGGTTTTGTCCGAACCATTTACACCCCTACCCAACTGGACGGCAAGCTCTCCCAAAGAGTTTTAACATGTTAGATTCTCTAGTATTGTTTTATCACTTACACATTGCTAATAATTTTGTATAAGATACTTATTATTTAAAGAAATCGTTAGATGAATCCAACGACTTAAATTTCGCTGACTGTGAATGTGGGATTCTTGTGACGCAGTGAATCCATATCCCCGTAACAGCTACAAGAGAGTTCCTAACAAAAACAAGGGTTTAGTGTGTGTTTGGTTCTGTGGTGGAAATAATTGATTATGGTAAAAATTGATTTTGATATAATTGATTTTAGTTAAAAGTGAGTTGAATGTGAATTGATTTATGTTTTGATATAAATTCAGGTTGTTTGGATAATTTGGATCAAAATTGATTTTGAATGCAAAATGACTAAAACGGGTATCAATATATGCTTGAAATTAAATTTTTTATTTATTTTTGTCAAATAACATAATGACTAAAATCACATGTCACGTGAAAAAGTAAGAAATCTGAGGTTTGAACTCTAGCAATTACATGTAATAAAATGTTCCTACCATACGTCAACGATGGATTTGATTTATTTCTATTAAAAATTATATATAGTTTATGATTTAATAATTAAAATAAATGGTGCTGATTTTACTAATGATGATCAGACCAAAAAAAGAAATTCAACGAAATGTAAAAATGGTTTACATATCCTGATTACATTTTACTAGTTTTTTTAAGGAACTTTATTGGTTTTTTTAAATAAGCACAAAGGCAATATCTTATTAAAAAGAGTAGCAGAGACCTGAGGGCTGAGAGTAGGGGTCAAATTAGAGAACATACATTGTAGCCAACATTTATTAATGTTGAATCGATTTTAACTACCGCAGAAGCTACAAAACGGTCCTTCGGGTAGAATCAATTTTGGAAAATAAAATCGCTTTGCTCTTGGTATTCCAAACAACTTTGCGACCTTCTATAATCACGTTCAAGACCATAAACGTACGTTACGTTTGAGTGCTGGTAACGTGAAACTAAAATTAGCTCCGCCGTGGGTAGCTGTTCCAGCGCCGCCAACCGCCGTCGCGAATTGTTCCTCCGCTGAGATTACATCTCTCTCTGACAGAAGCTCCCTTAGCCGTGAAACCCTGGTACTAGCCCATGCTCGTCTCAGTTCAAGGTTTTTACCACTATCAATATCTTCAATATAGCAAAATTATGCATCAATACTTCACATGTTAAGTATGTTCATAAACATCACCCAAGAAAAATTAGATTAAGAAACATAAAACTTACTTAATTATACAATGATCTCTGGTTATAAGTTATAACAAATTAGCACAAATTATTTCTGGAAACTGTTTGACTGGTATAAGCATTGCTTGGTGGAAATGGACTCATAATGCTTATCATATTGCCTGCAATAGTCTTAATTATGATCCTGATTTCCAGCACTTATGGGTTTTCACTGTGTTTTCGCGATTATTTGGTTCGATTAATTATTATTTCTATGATATGCCGTTAAGGTTTGATGCTTTGTCAAGAATCGAGATTTCTTATCAGTTACAAACTTTGGACTCTTTAACCTGTCTTGTGTTTAGCAAGGCATAACTTGTACTTGTAGACATTTTCGCTCTTGTTTTCGACATATAAAAATGTCCCTGATATAGTTTACAACATAACGGAAATCCTTGTGTACTGGACTTTCTTCTACATTCGTTTTCCACATGCCAAAGTATATCTTCCAGTGGTTTTTTTTATTTTTTTTATTTTCAATTTCTCTGGTGCCTGTGTTTTTTAAGTCTGCATGCCCTAGCAGAAAAATTATACGTACACCGTTGCAACAATGGCCATTGAGTGCATAAATATCCGTGTCTCTTAAAGTAACAATTTGGTTGATTTCCGTTTTGACGTGTTTTTCAGAAAAATCAACCAAGGCAAGAGGCTATTAGCTACAAGTCATGCTCGAATTCATGATAAGGGTAAATTGGGTAAGCATCACACTATTTCAAAGCTGTTTGGTTAAAATTTGAATGCTATGCTTTATAACCCTTTTGTATCTTTGTGTGCTCTGTTGTCAATAGCGGTCGCGCCGCCCGCTATAGCGGAGCGGAAAAAATCAGCCCACCACTCCTAGCCGCGACGGAAAAAAGCGGCCCGCTATTCAGGAGTGTGAGGGGAATTCAATGCTGCCAAAGCAGCCGCTACACACACACCACGCAGAAAGACGGTTTTGCCCATTACTTTAAACCGTTTTAAGGGTAGTTTTATAATTTTTGAAACGTTAACTTCATGAATAATGAATACTTCATGAATTTTAAGTAATGTTTAAGGTATTTTAGTATTTCTTTTTGAACAATATGGTATTTTAGTATTAAATATATTAATGTACGTGCCACAAAATAGCGCCCGCTACGCACCCCGCTCCCGCACCGCACCAATTTGTGGGGTGGCCGTGCTGCGCCACATTTCCGCTTTGACAACAGAGTTTGTGTGTGCATCTTGTCCCCGTGTCATGTATTTTAGACATTGCATGTGTTGTGTCCATGTTCATGTTGTGTCTAGTTCGATTTTTAGATGTTCATGGGGTTTTGTCACGTCACTGTAACTTTTGGTCTCCATCCTTCTCTCTCCACACACACATAGTGATCATTCAAAATCCCCTATATCTTCCTGATGTTTGCATTGTATGTATGTATATTACCTTAGTCACGAAGGCTCCGATTCATTACAGACTGATTGGCATCTTGTGCTTGAAGAAATTTTTTGAATGTGTTTTATGTTTTTTTTTTGTCAAGACAGAACAGGGTATTTAAATGTAGTGGAAATTTTTTATCAATAAATAAATAGTGGAACAAATGAACCTGAGAGAGGGAGTAAAGTGCTATGAATCTGGATGATTGATTGGTAACGTTACCACAATATATGGGGTATTGCCACTTAAGCCTTAATGGGTGCATTGGGAATTTTGATTAGTTAATTGTGTACGCAAAAGAACTGTTTCAAGCTCTGTTGTCAAAGCGGAAAAGCGGCGCGACGCAGCCACGCTAAAAATTGATGCGGCGCGGTATGCGGGCGCGACGCGGGGGCTATTTCATGACGCGGACACTAATATATTTAATATTAAAATACTATAATGTTGAAAAAGAAATACTAAAACAACTTAAATATTACTCAATTCATGAAGTATTTCTATAATTTAAAAAATAAAAGTCACAAGTCTTAAGCAAATCGTAAAACATACTTGAAATAATTTATATTCATATAATTTATACTACATAAGTAAGTTATAATTTGTATTTAGATTATTATATTTAAATACTCATTAACTAATACAAATTATATACGATTAGTTTATATTACTATTCAATTATTGGTCTATTATTACTAAATAATGTTATTTTTTATCTAATTATGTTACAATTTTGTTTTATGTAAAAAGAATCTACCATTGGTTTTTCTAGGATAAAAGGTATAAGAAAAAATGTTGACAGTATTTTATGTCCTTATTTTCCTTTTCTTGGTTAACCAGTTTTTAGATTTCAAAAAATAAAAGGTAAAAAATAGGTTAGGAAATGAAAGTGACGTGTTTTAGTTTAAGGCCATTTTCTGTTTTAAGTCCATTGAGATTGGGCCGGCCCATATAGTTTTATTCACCAATATCTTAACCCGGTTCATTTGTGAAAGGTTAGGTCAGTGCCGACGCAAGCTTAAACAATCAGATCTGTAGAATCAGTCTTCTTTCCCAAATTTCTCCTCCTTCTTTCATCATTCTTCTTTCATTTCGACCTCCGATCCAGCTGTTCAGACTTTTGATATTACGATTTTGACCCAGAAAGGGAAAATCGGCCGCCTTGACCCGCTCCACCGGATAGCGGCCGCGAAACCCGCTTTCTCCAAACGCTGCGCGGTGGCGCTATGACGCGGCAGTCCATTTTTGGCCGGGAGCGGCCGCGTTTGACAACAGAGGTTTCAAGTGACAGGAAAAAAAGGTGTTTTTCTGGGTTTCCGAGAGATAAATCGTGTTTTAAGAAACTGGGTTGCCGGCCCACGAACCCGGAGAGATAAAGAAGATGAACAGAATCGATTTGAACACATGATTCAACCGTCTCTACAATTTTTCGTGGTGATCCCGTCCGCGCCCACTAAATCCGATTCTGGCCCTACACGAGCACGCTCAGGGGTTGCTAGATTGTGAACTTGTACAATCTTATGTTCTGAAACGTGATGTTTTCTACCATATATGATATTATGCACAATTCTAAAACTTTCGTTGCTGATGGTTTGATGCAGAAATTCTTTGGAAAAGCCTGTAAAAATGATTGCATTAGAAAGCATTCTAAAAGTGCAAGTACATTCCAAGCACTAGAGTCATTAAACAGAATGAATGGACTAATGGAGAAGCCAACAAAGTATGTTCTTTGTAATGCACTTAGTATCTGTGCAAAAACCCTGAATTGGCATTTGGGCTTACAAATCCATGCATATATGATTCGATCTGGATACGAGGATAATTTGTTCCTTAGTAGTGCACTTGTGGATTTCTATGCTAAATGTTTTGCCATTGTGGATGCACGGAAGATATTTAGGGCCATGAAACAACATGACCAGGTGTCGTGGACTTCACTTATTGCTGGATTTTCAGCAAACAAACAAGGAGGAGATGCCTTCTTGTTGTTCAAAGAAATGTTAGCAACTCAAATTAGGCCCAATTGTTTTACCATGACTAGTGTCATAAATGCATGTGTGGGGAAAAATGAAGCCCCTGAACATTGTCAAACTCTTCATGTTCATGTCATCAAACTAGGATTTGATACAAGCAATTTTGTGATCAGTTCCTTAGTTGATTGTTATGCAAATTGGGGACAAATTGATGATGCTGTATTATTATTCAATGAAACTAGTGAGAAGGATACTGTTATATACAATACAATGATCTCTGGATATTGCCAAAACTTTTACAGTGAAGATGCATTGAGACTATTTGTAGAAATGCGGCAAAAAAATATGAGTCCTACTGATCATACTTTATGTTCCATTTTAAGTGCATGCAGCAGCCTTGCAATGCTTCTTCAAGGAAAACAAGTGCACTCTCTGGTTATTAAAATGGGTTCTGAAAGGAATGTGTATGTGGCCAGCGCTCTGATTGATATGTATTCAAAGGGGGGTGACATTGATGAGGCTCAATGTGTGTTGGATCAGACTTCTAAAAAGAACACTGTGTTGTGGACATCCATGATCATGGGTTATGCTCAATGTGGGAGAGGTTTAGAGGCTTTGGAACTTTTCGATTATTTATTAACCAAGAAAGAGTTAATTCCTGATCATGTCTGCTTTACTGCGGTCTTAACAGCTTGCAATCATGCAGGATTTATCGACAAAGGGGAGGAATATTTCAACGAAATGATAACAAAATATGGCTTGTCTCCTGATATAGACATATATGCTTGCTTGATTGATCTTTATGCTAGAAATGGAAATCTAAGGAAGGCAAGGGATTTGATGGAGGAAATGCCTTATGATCCAAATTGTATAATCTGGAGTTCCTTCTTGAGTGCTTGCAAGATTTATGGAGATGTAGAGCTTGGAAGGGAGGCTGCTAATCAGCTCATTAAGATGGAACCATGTAATGCAGCTCCATATTTAACTCTAGCACACATTTATACATCAAAAGGATTATGGAACGAAGCTTCTGAAGTTAGAAGCCTTATGCAACAAAGGGTTAAAAGAAAACCTCCAGGATGGAGCCTTGGAGTTGGGTAGAGGTAGATAAGCAGATTCATGTCTTTGTAGTTGATGATGTTACCTTCAAACAATCAAATGAAATCTATTGACTTTGGAATTTTAGAAGCTTCACCCTATGTAGTAAAGGATATCAATATTCAAGCATAGATTTACTCACTTCACACGTGGAATGCATGTTCCAATTTATGATGAAAAAGGTTATTACTTTCATGCCATTAATCAGTGCACGATTGTTGATGATTAGTTTATTACAAACAATGGTTGAATTTCACTTCCTGAGAACCATAGAAATTGCCTAAAACACTCTTGTGGATCTGTGATATTTTTACACAACTCAAGGATTTGTTCTGTCTACTGTTTGACTTGGAGATAATGGTGTCAAGGTGATTGCAAAGCTAGAAAGTAGTAACAAGACCTGTGAAATACAAAGCTCGTCTCGTTTCAAAAGGTTTACGTGCTTACTGTATCCTCAAAGTATTTTGTTTCTTAATTGAAGGTGTTTTCTTTATCGAATTATTAGTTCATGAAAAAATTGGTATTCAAAAATAGACTTCCGGTTTACAATTTGTTAGTTTTGAATGTTGAATTTAAAGGCTGAAAAAGAATTATTTCATTTGGCCTCCAACTGGTTAATATTTTAGTTCCATTAGGCCTAAATGGCTCTGCATTTTCAATTGCTTAACTAAGAGGTCTTTTGCAGGAATACCAGATTTCCTAAAAACTTGAGCTTTCATTTGTGGCATAGGAGTGAATTTATATTCATACATCATGAATGGCAAGCTTTCCCTCTAATAAAGAGTCTTCTTTTCATATACTTTCTATACAGGCCAATAGTTTAGATAGAAGGCAACATTATAAGCCTCTCCACAGAAGATGGAACTGATCGGTAGTAGTTCAAGTTCTCACCAGAATGACACTTTAGGAGGCTTTGTAAACCATGTTATATCTTTTTCTGACATCTATTAACTGTAGTTCTACTTCAGCAAAATAAGAATGAGATCGCATTAGCGAACAAAATCTCTTTCATACTTTGAGCTACTTGAATGTCTCTAATATGCAGACAATTTAATATATATTGTGATATTGCATATGGTCGTATACTATTTTCAACTTTATAATCTATACTCTGTTAGGAAAGTCTAGGAGATGGATGTTTGGAGATGATGTTACAGTATTAGTATTAGAGATATAGTGCTGATAGCATTAGAGTTAGTTTAGCAAGACTTAAACTGTATTAATAAGCTTAGTTTAGCTTTAGTTAAGTGTGATAGCTGGCAAATCTCTGTGAGCCACTTCCACTATATATATGCTAAACACTCTGTTGTAATAATAATAAATACAATAATACAATTCAGTTACGATTCAGTTAGATCTCTTTTCTCTCTCTCTCTCTTCTCTCTCTTGTAACAAACTCAAGGTTCTCAACATTCATCAATGGCGGTTTCTAACATGGTATCATAGAGCTTCTTTTTGATCTAGCACCATGTCTTCTCCTACGCATTCACCAACAAACTATGAAACGCAACGCGTAACCGCTGTTGCCTCAAGAACATTTAAACAAGTTATCTCCGTCAAACTTGACGATTCCAACTACCTCCAATGGAAACAACAGGTAGAAGGCGTTCTTCGCGGAACGAAGATGGTGAAGTACGTTGTTTCGCCGCAAATTCCACCGGTGTTCTTGAACGAAGCTGCACGCGCCGCCGGAACGGAGAATCCTGCTTACACAGAATGGGAGGAGCAAGACTCTCTCCTCTGCACATGGATTCTCTCAAAAATTTCGCCTTCTCTTCTCTCGCGCTTTGTGCGTTTACGCCACTCGTGGCAGGTTTGGGAAGAAGTACATGACTACTGCTTCACACATATGCGAACTCGGTCGCGTCAACTCAGATCTGAGCTTCGTACTATTTCAAAAGGTGCACGTTCTATTAATGAGTTCATCGCACGCGTTCGTACCATCTCTGAGTCTCTCATGTCCATTGGAGACCCTGTCTCTCACCGTGACCTCATTGAGCTTGTTCTTGAAGCCTTGCCTGAAGAATTCAATCCTGTTGTTGTCAGTGTTAACAGTCACACTGAGTTAATCACTCTAGATGAGCTTGAATCTCAGCTTCTCACTCTTGAAGCAAGAAATGAGAAGTTCAAAAAGACTTTGATTTCTGATCCTGCTGCAGTCAACTTGACTCAAGCCACTGCTCCAGATGACAAGAATGTCTCTCATCCTAATTCTTTTGGTACCTATCCTGATCAGAACCAGAACCCCAACTTTTCTGGAAATTCCACTGGAAACGGTCATTTTCAGTACAATCCTAATTTTGGTGGTAGATTTGGACCCACTAGAGGTAGAGGAAACTATAGAGGTCGTTTTAGAGGACGTGGTGGTCGTGGCACTGGTAGAGGATACCTACAATGTCAGATTTGTTATAAAACTGGTCATGATGCAAGCATTTGCTACTATAGACTTGCAGTTCCTCCCAGTTTTGAAGGCTATGGTGGTTCCAATGGTGTCTATGGAAATTATGGTGCTCAAGGCAACTATGGAACTCCACCAAATGTATGGATGCAAGGATCTGCTCAGAGGCAACCTCCTGGCTTCTCACCTAGACCAACCTTCCCACCTCAGTTTGGAAATCACAGGCCTCAGACTCCTCAAGCCTTTATCACTGGCAATGAATCAACCAGTTCCAACTCTTTCCCTCAAAATTGGTATCCTGACTCTGGAGCAACACACCATGTCACACCTGATGCAAACAATTTGATGGATGCTACATCCCTTTCCGGTTCTGACCAGGTTTACATTGGTAATGGTCAAGGTTTGTCCATAAACTCTGTTGGTACCATGAGTTTTCCCTCACACCATTATCCCAATATTACTCTCACACTCAACAATTTGTTGCATGTCCCCTCTATAACCAAAAATCTTGTCAGTGTGAGTCAATTTGCAAAAGATAACAATGTATATTTTGAGTTTCATGCTAATGTTTGCTATGTCAAATCTCAGGGTTCTTCTAAGATTCTTCTAAAAGGACACCTTGGAGATGATGGCTTATATCAGTTTGATCATTCAGCTATGTCTCCACCTTCAGATCCCAGCTTTGCTAAGTCTGGTGTCCACTCCACTTGGCATCCAAGCACTTGCCTTTCAAGTTCCAAGTCTACTAGTTTCAAATCTCAATATAATAATGTTGACAGTTCTAATACTGCTTCTAGTATTAATCTTGTTCAAAACTCTTCTTCATTGTATCAGATATGGCATCATAGATTAGGTCATCCTCACTATGAGGTGCTCAAAACTATACTCAACCTTTGTAATCAAAATTTGCCTAATAAAACTCTTTCTGACTTTTGCTCATCTTGCTGTTTGGGTAAAGCACATAGACTACCCTCCTTTACTTCCACTGCATCTTACACAAAACCTCTTGAACTAGTCTTTTGTGATTTATGGGGACCTGCTCCTGTGGAGTCTTTTGGTGGGTTTTCCTATTTTTTAACATGTGTGGATGCCTATTCTCGTTTTATTTGGATTTTCCCCTTAAAATTGAAGTCTCACACTTTACAAACCTTTCAAAACTTCAAAAGAATGGCTGAATTACAATACAATAACTCCATCAAATCTGTTCAAACTGATGGAGGTGGTGAATTTCGCCCATTCACCAACTTCTTGACTCAGTATGGTATCACTCATAGGCTCACTTGTCCACACACTCACCATCAAAATGGTTCTGTTGAAAGAAAGCACAGACACATTGTGGAAACTAGCTTGACATTGCTTGCTCATGCTAAATTACCTTTACACTTTTGGGACCATGCCTTTCTTACTGCTACATACCTTATAAATAGAATGCCTTCTCCCACTTTGGCCAATAAATCACCCTTCTTCTTATTAAATCTTCAATTTCCTGATTACAAGTCCCTTAAAAGTTTTGGTTGTGCTTGCTTTCCTTTCACCAGACCCTATAACTCTCAGAAAATGGACTTTCACTCTAAGGAATGTGTTTTTCTAGGTTACTCACCCACTCACAAAGGCTACAAGTGTTTGGACTCTACAGGGAAAATCTTCATATCTAAAGACGTCATTTTTAATGAGATAAAATTTCCCTATGCTACTTTGTTTCCTACTGGTCAGTCCACTCCTATTTCATCTCACGACTCCAATTTACCAACCTCTTTTCCTTTGTTTACCACTTCACCTACTGCTCCTTCTTTGAGTCAACATAACACTCCTTCTAACCCCACTTCCAGCCATACCATTCACCAAACTGACAGGTCTACTTCTCCTTCTGTTACTGGTGATCTCAATGCTCACAGCTCCCCAGGCTTAAACACTCCTACACCTGTCTATAATCCTACTCTCATCACTACTATACCTCCCTCTCCTTCTATGTCATCTCAATCAACAGAGTCTCCCACTACCCAATCCATAGAATCTGCTTCCCCTTCTCCTTCTCATCCTCCACCCCATCGTATACATCCTCACAACAATCATTCTATGGCCACCAGAGGGAAGCATGGCATAGTTCAGAAGAGGTTACATCCTACTCTTCTGCTAACTCAAACTGAACCCACAGGCTACAAACAAGCCATGACTACACCTGAATGGTTACAAGCTATGCAAGCAGAGTACAGTGCACTTATGGAAAATAAAACTTGGAGTCTAGTGTCCTTACCACCAGGAAGGCATGCTATTGGTTGTAAATGGGTTTTCAGGCTCAAACAAAACCCTGATGGTAGTGTCAACAGGTATAAAGCCAGATTAGTGGCTACATCAACAACATGGATTTGACTATACTGAAACCTTCTCCCCTGTAGTTAAACCAGTAACTGTGAGGACTATTTTGACTCTAGCAGCAACAAACAAATGGTATATTCAGCAGTTGGACATTAACAATGCCTTTTTGAATGGTTTATTGGAGGAAGAAGTTTATATGGTGCAACCTCCAGGCTTTACAGTCACTGATCCTTCCCTAGTATGTAAGCTTCATAAGGCTTTATATGGGTTAAAGCAGGCCCCTAGGGCTTGGTTTGAAAGACTAAAGGCTGCTCTAATCAATCTTGGTTTCAGTCCAAGCAGATGTGACCCCTCTCTGTTTACTAGACATGCTAATCAGCAAAGTACTTTCATTTTGGTTTATGTTGATGATATCATCATAACTGGCAGCTCTAAATCTTACATTCCTAAATTGGTTCAGCATCTTAGCTTAGAGTTTCATCTCAAGGATCTGGGCAAACTTGATTATTTCCTAGGAATTGAAGTTCTTCACTCTGACACAGGCTCTTTACTCTTAACTCAAACCAAATATATCAAAGACCTGCTCTTAAAGGCTAACATGGTTGGTGCTAATAGCATGGCTTCTCCTATGGCTTCAAGTACTAAACTGTCCAAGCATGGCTCAAATCATGTTCCTGATCCTACATTTTTTAGGTCAATAGTAGGTGGGCTTCAATATGCCACTGTTACCAGACCAGAAATATCATATTCTGTTAATAAAGTATGTCAGTTTCTATCTGCTCCTCTTGATGAACATTGGAAGGCTGTCAAAAGGATCCTCAGATACTTGCAAGGCACACTCCATCATGGCCTGTTGATCAAACCTGCCTCAACTACTGCTCCTCTATCTCTCACAGGTTTCTGTGATGTTGATTGGGCCTCGGATCCTGATGACAGGAGGAGTACCTCAGGAGCATGCATTTACTTAGGTCCTAATCTCATTAATTGGTGGGCCAAGAAGCAAACTCTAGTTGCCAGATCTAGTGCTGAAGCTGAGTATAGGAGCTTGGCTCAGGCTTCAGCAGAGATACTATGGATGCAGTCCCTATTGAAAGAGCTGAGGGTTCCTATATCTGTCCCTCAAATCTATTGTGATAATCTTAGTGCTGTATCACTGGCTCACAATCCAGTTCTGCACTCTAGAACGAAGCATATGGAACTTGACATTTTCTTTGTCAGGGAGAAAGTGCTTAACAAAAGCCTTTTGGTTTCTCATATTCCTGCACAGTATCAGTGGGCTGATATTCTCACCAAGCCACTTTCTACTGCCAGGTTTCTTCAGCTCAGAGACAAACTGAGTGTGTCAGATACACCCTCAGTTTGAAGGGGGAGTATTAGAGATATAGTGCTGATAGCATTAGAGTTAGTTTAGCAAGACTTAAACTGTATTAATAAGCTTAGTTTAGCTTTAGTTAAGTGTGATAGCTGGCAAATCTCTGTGAGCCACTTCCACTATATATATGCTAAACACTCTGTTGTAATAATAATAAATACAATAATACAATTCAGTTACGATTCAGTTAGATCTCTTTTCTCTCTCTCTCTTCTCTCTCTTGTAACAAACTCAAGGTTCTCAACATTCATCAATGGCGGTTTCTAACATACAACACTTTGCACTGTCATTTGTTTGACGGTCATATGGTCTTGTGTCGGGGAACTTTTCAAATTGAAGCAGTGGGTTTTTAGTTGTTGAAGCGGCAATTTTTCTATACAGTGCATCAATCCACCAAGTGAGCCAAGGATTTACAGGGTGATTGCATTGTATATGTAAGGCTAAACATCATGGTTTCATGAACGGTTTTGCTGTTATGGGTGATAGAGACTAAACATCATACTCTCAGGAAGGCTTTTGCTGACAAGGAGATGGTGCTTTGAGCAGTGGAAGTAATTGGACTAAATGGCACAAGTGTTCAAATACAAGGGTCATTATTATACAACTGTGATGGCAACAATAGTGTATAAATAGCCATTCAAGAAAAGAATAGTGTATAATATCTTAGTGTTTTCTATAAGGGAAGTAGGAGTTATAACTATAACTATTGTTATGTTTTGTATCTTACTTCAAAAGTAGATGGTCGACAACTTTTCTCATTCCATTGCAAAATATAGGTAGCTTTTGGCCCGACTTATTTTTGACTTTTCTACACCATAAAAGGAGAAGTTGGGCCAAACATATTTCTTGAGAAGCACTTAATATAAAAAGTTGCTTATTTTTTTGTGTAAAATACACAAATAAAGAACTTTTGTTATAGTTGTTGAAACCTACTTCTAAGAATTCTCGGCAACTTTTTTCTAAGATTTCCCCTTCGAATCTTGCTGAGCACGTTTTATGTTTCATTTTATTTGATTTTTCTTACGGCATGCATGTGCTCTACGATTAATGTTTTTTGTTTTTTGTTTGTTTTTACCATTTGTTATTAATTGTTGTAATTTGTTTAGGTTAAAAAATGGTTGTCTTTTATTAACCGTATTAACAAATTAGTTATAAAAATTACTATTCATAATTTGGCATCCTGGTACTTTTTATTGATAATGGTATACTATTTTTTTTTAAAGGAATGGTATACTATTCATGATGTGCTCTTTTTAGGATAATTTACATTCTCATGATCTCTATTTTCTAAAATATTTTACTGAACGTTTAAATATAATCATTTATAGGTTTTTAAATTTAAAAAATATTATGTAGTTTAGTAATATAATAAGGAATTTTTTCTTTCATTTTTAAATATTTTAATAGTTAGATCATAACAAGGCATTTTCATCCAAAAAAGAAGAAAAAAAATTCATAAAAAAGGTTATCATTTATGAAATATCTTCAAAAATTACGTAAAATCATAATGTATGAATTTTTATAAATCTTATTCACCTCTTTATATATAATATTTTTTTAAATTTTGTTTCATTTTCCCTTAAAAAAATGTTTGTTTCATTTTAAAAATATTTATTTATTTATCATGAAATATGAACTTTCTTAAAATAAATTCATTTTGTTTGAAAATATTATCAAACACTTTAACATAAAATAGATTTTGAAATAAAAAGCAAAATTTACCAAACAACTTAAACTTAATTTCTAAAGCTCATATTTTTAACTTTAAGTTTAAAATAGCTTTTATATCTAAAATAAGTTGGGTCAAACGCACCCATAGTATTTTGTATCTAGGAAAGTATTATTTGTGTTGGACTTTTTTATTTTATTTGTGTGTAAAGTTATCCTTAACAATGCAATTTCTTTTCAAATTTAAATTTAAAAACACAATGAATATTAAAACTAAAATTTAGATAACATAAATTTTATAAAATTGAAATAGATGCGTCGATGCAACTTTCACAAAGAAGAAAATCGTGATGTAGACTTGAGGTCGGTAAAACTTTTCAATTTGGATTTGGAAGTAATGTAACCACAAACTCTGAAACCACACTGTGGAGTCGAGCATTTAGGTATACGAGTGTGCAATTTTCTTGTTTGAAGGGTGACAACTAGAGGGAGCTGTGCATCCTAGACTGCGAATACATGAGTAGTTAACTGTGCCACATCTGCTTTAAAAAATCTAGGGAAAATACCAAAGCAAAGGCACCTAAGTTATTTAGTAGTAGGTTGGTTCAAATATAATATTGATGTCTTTTCATCAAATAATAAAACAATTACGTTTTGACTTTAAATTTAAAAACATAATATGAAATATCAATAAATTATTCAAAATTATAATAGAAAAGATAAATTTGAGACTCGTGATCTTATCCAACAATGTCAATATTGATAGACCGGATTAAAGATGTTAATGTGTATCCATAAGTGCGAGTAGTATGATATTTGCCATCGTCTGTTGGATAAATATGATACCCATCCCCGTGCGGCAGTCACCAGATGATTTACTTCATTCGGATTCGTCCAAAAAAAATTGATGAAAATAGCCACGACACTAGAATATAAGATACACGTGAGCTCAGCAGATTATTGTCTATGCTTTTGAGCGGTCTTTCGTTTCTTGCTTGCACCTCTCTTCGTTCAAAATCTCTCAAAACCACCGCCTCTCTCTCTCCGGTAATCCCTAACCTGATCGGTACTTGTGATCAACCTCTTTCAGGTTCGCTAATTCGTTTTTCCAATTACTTCTTCAAACTCGCATTACTCAACAAATTCGTTATTCTTCATTCGTAGCTCCATTTACTGTTAATGTTATTTCTTGTTTCTTGCATGTTCAAACCTAGTTTAGTTACTAATTGAATTTTCACTTTCTTTTCTCATCTCTGATAAAATAATTGAATTTCTATGTATTTTATCTAGAACAGAGGAGGATGAATTTGCAACCTGGGCAGTCTAATAAAGATGGTAGTTCACATGACCGACTAGTATATGTAACAACATGCCTAATTGGGCAGCAGGTACAAGTCCAAGTCAAAAATGGGTCCATATACTCTGGAATATTTCATGCAACAGATACATACAAAGATTTTGGTATGTTCTTCTATTAGTACTTTTCGTGATTCTGAAAGCTATTTATTTCTATTATTGCATTGCGTTACCATAAAGATTTATATATTCATCATCATAGCAACAGGAATTAATCAAATTAGGGTCTCACTAATAATTTTTTTAGCCTCTTGTGTTCAGACACTTCTCATATTGTTTCCTAACAATCATAGAGAACTTGACTTACGTTGCTTTGTATATCATACTTTTCTAGGAATCATTTTGAAAATGGCTCGCTTGACAAAGGATGCATCCTCACAAGGGAAGACGTCTGGTGCAGTATTTGTCAGCAAGGCTCCTTCAAAGATTTTAATTATACCTGCCAAAGAACTTGTGCAAGTTATAGCACAGGTTTGCTACTTTTCAAGTATTTGCAATTACTTCTGAAATTGTGGTGGTGGCTACTCATGCTAAATATATGTAGACCCGTGAGTTTTTATTAGAATGTTGTATAGTAATCCATGGTATTGGAAAGTTTAATCTAGGCCCTAGGGTTAGGTGAAGTTTATTTTAAGACATTGCAACTTGTTTCCTGATGATACTTTTGGTGTACCAATTTTGGCAGGGTGTTGCTGTTACTAAGGATGGCCTACCTAGTGAACCTCAGCATGGTAGGACTCAGGAAATCATGGTTGACTCACTGATATCTCAATCTCATCATGCTGAGCTAGGAAGAGAACTAGAACCCTGGGTACCTGATGAAGATGATCCACAATGCCCTGAACTGGATAATATCTTTGACGGCCACTGGAATAGGTTGTTTATCTTAATGAAATAAATTTGATGAACTGTAAAATTGTCTCTTTTCTTAAAACTTCGACAGCAACATGCATGCCTGTCAATTGCCTTTATTCTCGAGTTCAGAAGATCGAGAAACTATACTATGTATCTTTTATATTCTAGGATAGGAATTTTCTTTAAAATAAGAGTCCATCTGTAAGTGGCAGATTTCATAATGGCCTATTAGTCTTACTCCATTTTATTTTTAAACTGAAGATATTTATCTTCCATTGTTATGAAAAACACTTGATATTTTGGTATTCAGGACAAATGAAATTTAGATGGCAAGAAGTAATATGCCTTGCTAGATATTGATACTGTGTAATAGTGTGTGCATAATTCTTTTTGTCTCCTTAAAACCAACGAATTTCACAAACTTTATAAGCATATGTTCCCCATTCTTTTTTGTGACTTTTGGAACCATATTTCTTGTTAGGGACCAATCAACCTGTTGTGATTCACTAAACTCTTGTGTTTGGAACGTGATTTTCGCAAAAGATCTGTCTGACATTTGATGGGTATCAACTTCTTTCTAGTGCTGCATTGCATATATTTTCGGGCTGTAGGACCATGATCATTTATAGAAATTGAGGATTGTTTATGGGTGATTTATCAAAAGGTTATTTTTGTGGCATAGCAATAATCACTGAGGGAGGTTTGGTTGAGTATATGAAATTGTCCCTTCAGTACTGTCATAATTTTATATACAGGTTTTCCCTTTTTTTTCATGTTTCAATTTTTTCCCAGCATATTCATTTAGGTTTGCAAAGACAATTTCATTAACCTTCGTTTCTGTATTTTTTAAGGGGATGGGATCAGTTTGCAACAAATAAGGCATTGTTTGGGGTAAAAAGCACATTCAATGAGGAACTTTATACAACAAAGCTTGAAAAAGGGCCACGGACAAGAGAACTAGAACTGCAAGCTTTAAGAATAGCAAGAGAAATTGAGGGCGAGGAAACTCAAGATCTTCATCTTGCTGAGGTTAGTTTTGCATAAATACCCCTGTTCTTGTATTTTTTTTTTTTGCCACTTGTGAGTTTCAGCATTTAATTGTCTATTTAAAATCCACAAACTATATTTTTTTTTTTCCAATAGGAAAGAGGTCTTCACTTAGATGGAGACTTTGACATTGACGAAGAAACTAGATTCTCTTCGGTCTATAGGGGTAAACATGTTGATGATGCATATGAGGAAAATGAAGACATGCTGACGGATTCACACAATTCTGATATGTTTAGTGGTATATTCAGTTCAGTCGATGAGAGGTCTGATGAAATGAATAGTGGAGAAGGCAATGATGCAGCTCATGCATTGGCAAATTCCTCTTTCATGGTATCTCCTCATTTCATTATTTAATTATCAAAAGTGCTGGCAATTAGTAATTCTCAATTATTTTCTCAACCATTTTGTGCTTTGTAGGAGTTCAATGATTACCTGATAACTGACACTGTAGAACTATATAGTGCTTTGTATATGACATAATTGTTAATATTCTCATTGTGGCAAAGTGTCTTATTATGCTTTTGAAATTAGTGCAGATTTAACATCTAACCATACTTCTAAGAACTATAGATTGCCTTGGCCAGGAAAATGTTGATATCACTGTTCTTTTCAAGTTCTTTCCATGTTCTCCCTCTTTTTCTTTTGCATGTTTTCCTCTCATCATATGAAGTAATTATTTTGCTTTCTAAATATTGCAATTTCGTGTATATTGTCATTGTGTATGCAGGATGGCCCACAGTCATCGCAGTCAAATACTGGTGTAGATTTAAGCCGATCTAGTGCTTATGATCATGCTAAGCAGTTTACGTCTGAAATTCCTTCCAAAAGCTACTCTTCTTCGGATGAGGAAAGCAGGTGTTACCTTTTTCTCTTGTGTATATCAATACTTGTTTCCACAAACTCTAAGCATATATATAATGTTACAAATTTTCATACCGAACAACATTACAGGATTCAGGAGAACCCAGTTCATAATCTACGTGGAGCCAGTGGCAACACCAAGGAAGAAAATCTTATAGTAAGTTGAAGTTTCAGCATTACTGCTCAAACATTTATCTGCATAAACTTCTCATGTGAGACTGCTAGTATTTCTAATCTGACTCAATCTTATTTTTATTTTCTTTATTAGGTGCAGCAAGGTGAGGATGTTCAACTGTCTAAATATGAGGGTATGTAAAAAATTGCATTCAGCCTCCTTAGATTTGAGCAGCTCCAACACTCATGTGTATTCTGAATGGCAGCTCTAACACTCAGATTTGAGACTTGATTTTTGTGGCTGCTTTTTCAATCATGTGTATTCCTCTGATCTTAGCAAATTTTTGTGCAGATTCACAGGCATCACTGTATTTGAAGAAAGATGGCTCTGATAAAGGGGTATTATCTCCTAATGCCAGCTCCTATGCCCCATCATCTCATATATCATTAAAATCTCATGAGAAGACGGGATCCCCCAGGGATTCTACTGAGGGTTTAGCATATCGCAAAGCTTATGGGGCAACAAAGTATATAGATTCACATGGGGCCTCATCTGGGTCAGATTCTGTGAGAGGTGTGGCAGGATCTTCTGGTCCTGGTTTATATCCAAGTTCATCAGTTGGTTCATTGTCTTCTGAGAAATTGTCTTTGAATCCTAATGCAAAGGTGTAGCTCAAGAAGGAATATTTCACTAGTTGATTCTTGTTTTCTAAATTATTAACCAATGTCTGAGTTTCTCCTGTTTCCCTTTCATGTTGTAAGGAATTCATGCTCAACTCTAATGCAAAGAGTTTTATTCCATCACCTGCTCGGCCTCCCACTCCGGTGTTTGATAGTTCCTTCTATTTTCAACCTAACGTAACTACTATACCAAGTATGCCAGGCATGCCCATGAGTATTGGGGTAAGTCATTCATAGTATTTATTGAATATGTAGAAGTGCTTAGCTATGGGTTGGAGTTACTTAAGGATTACTGCTAAATTTGACTTGCATCATTAGATTAAAGAATTATGACAAACGGCCAAATTCATCTAGCACAATCACTGTCATGTGCTTAAAGTTTATTTTGAATTTCTGGTAGCCATTTATCCCCTGTTTTGCGGATAGGGGGATTTAATTTTGATATTCTGGTAGAGCTGGTTAAATAATTTGCAAACGAGAATTAATTTCTTTTATGCCTTGGTACTGTTCACAAATTATCTTTTTCACATATGGCCTGCAGGTTGGAACTAGTTATACTGGGCAACAACCTATCATATATAATCCACAGGTATCCCAAATGCCAACTCAGGCATACTTTCATCCAAATGCACCGCAGGTATGATATCACTTGTAGTATCTCTCTGGTGACTGTTGCAAAATATTGATGCTTTACAGTAATTGCTTACTATCTAATTGCAGTACGGACAGCTTCTTGGTCATCCTAGGCAAGCTTTATACATGCCGAGTTACCAACCTGTAAGAACTTCCATGTTTTACTCATAATTTAATTTCTTAAAAATGGTCGTTGGATAAGCATTTCTTATATTTTATTTTAGCAGTTATATTTGATCTTGATCTCTTATCATATACTGTGATTAAGAACTTCACATTTGTACCGGTATAATTTCATATATTTTACCCCTACTGTTGGCAAAATCAGCCATCTCCAATAACTTAATGCGTGCTGCGTGCTTAATGTTCCACGGTGATATATCATGCATGTTGGACATTCTTATCATGAATCACTGTGGTGGAACTTAAATTTTCTTAGAGTATAGGCATCTCAGCTGAATTTTAACAACCTTAGATGCAATTAATTGTATGTTTTGGGGAGCTGTATGCTTAATCTTCTGAAAACTGGATCTTCTCAAATCGGTATTTTGCAGGAAATGCTGTACAAGGGACGGGATTATTGAAGACTTGACTGACTGTGTTATTAGCAAGTCAACTCCTTGCTCAAAAAGAATACATCAAGTGGACGATGTCCTGAAAAGTTTTAAATGATGCGATGTCTGCAGCTGATGGAAAGGTTTCAAATGGTTCATTGTGAGACAAACAGCATAACCCATATTTACAGGGTTCCTTAATACCATGCAACATTTACTTTTTGATTACTACTCTTTCGTCTTGTACTTGCTTGGGCATGTTTGTTTACTATGATTGCTACCGTATCGATTGAATTGCTTGTACATTACTCAATGTCCTACTATTAACCAGTGCCGTAAAACTATTAGTTTTGGTTAAAGAGTCAATATTTAGTAAGTTTTTATACATAATCAATCATATTTAAAAATCGTACTTTCTAATTAACTCTTGAACATATATCTTTGGTTGAAGTGTACTTTTGACTCCTATCTTTTTCAACGTCCGCATAAAAACTTTAGAAGTAAATTCATAAAAGGAAATTTACGAAACACAAAGTAAATTCATGAACCAAAATAAAAGGAAGGAAGAAGGGGAACCAACTAACCTTTAGAAAAGCATAAGAGTAATAAACGCATGGCAAGATTTTTTTTTTGAAGGCTAAACATTCATTATCACATTTATCAACCTTATATGCATGAAACTTAATAAAGTACCATAATCATTTTCAATGTTAGAAATGGGTGGGATTCAATTATAAGTAGAAGGAGCTTTAAGAAGTTTAAGCATTTTGTTTTTTGGAGTAAATATTAAATGGAATTGATATAGTCGGGTAAACTCATGAATTTGAGATTTATTTAATTTAATTGTGATAGTAAAATAGAAAGGGAAGTTGTTAATACTATAAAAAGCTTTTTTTAGAAGTGTCACGTAGGCATAATTTTAACTCTAGTTAAATTTAGTTTACAAAGATATATAGAAGATAGATAGATGGTTAAAAAAGAGGTCAAGACTCAATTCCACTTCTCTTAAAACTACAATTATACAAGAGGAATGGGGGAATTAATTTCACATTGCTCTTCCCTTTTTTTTTCCTCTTGTTTTAGTAAATTAGGTATTGTGAAATTTAGTTGAACATTGATTGATAACTTGTATGAAAAACAATTTTAAAATTAAACTTCAGAAGTAACCGTGTTTTTACATTTTGTTAACACAAAAATTACACACATACATAATCAATTCTTTTTTCTCTTTCTTTCTTTTCGTTGACTTATGATTTGACTTGTATATTTTTCTTTGAAGGAGTAAGTTACTGTATGCATGAGTATATGTTTCAATTTTGGTTCAGTCGAAACTATTCTGCACAGATTTTGCATTTGTCTTTACCACCAAAGAATTATATAGCAAATACACATAACGAGCTAAAGACAGTTATTGACTTACCTAACACTGATGTTGGTAATTACCGAAAATATTTAGCAAATTTTATTAATAAATTAGCGGTGGAGGTAGAGATTTGACTGTATCAGGTACAAGCCTAAAGGACATAATTGATCAAGAAGTACAGACAAATTTAGTTTGAAATTTTGACAGATAGATTCTTGATCAAGAAATTTGTATATTCTGCATTCCTCGTTGAAGAAAAATATGCCTGTAAGATACAGTAGTGGCTTGTGGTGTAAATTTTTATCTAGTTAATGAGTTGTCATTAAATTATGTGACATATTGTAACTTTACCATGCATAATTCTTGTTAAAGTTACTCCTCTAAATATTGTAACTTTACCCATGCATAATTTGTTAGTAGACTAAAATTATGCCTATAAAATGAATATTTAGATGATTATTTTTGTTAGTAGACTAAATTTTAAAAATTTCAATTTTATAGGAACTAATAATATATTTAACCATAATTTCAATTAGAAAATGCCAATTTTATAGGAACTAATAACGTATTAAACCATATTTTATATTGGAAAATACCTCTCACTTTGATATCATATCCAATATTTAATTTGAGATGTTTTATTTTGAGAAAATTCTAAGACACGATTAAAACTTAAGAACTTGGAATTTTTAAATTTGAAATTTTTAATTTGAACATTATCAATTTTATTTTATGGCATATTCTGATTTCATTTTCCGATACTTGTTACTAAAAATATCTGTTGTGTTTGCTCTTCTTCTTTTTTCTTTCACTATGGTGTTTGTCTTAAATATTAAGGTTTGTTTCAGAGTTTGGAGGAGAAAAGTGGGGAAGAAAAGATTTTAGAAAAAAGGAAGGAACGAGGGTAGGAAATAGATGACTTTAGAAGGGAAGCGGTTTTGGAGTTCATTTTTTTTTTTTTTTCATAATACAAAATCTCCTAGTTTGAAGGAAATCAAAAATTGTATTGGATGAGGATTTTAGAGCTCTTATATGAATTATTCAAGTTCAATCTATGTTCTCCTAAATAACTCATCATTTTGGTAAAACTCGTTAACCACTTGAGCACAATTGTTTGGTTATTGCAAAATATTCTTATAATTTAAAATATACATTAATTATAAACATTAATTTATCATTCTCTAAACATACATTCTTTCAAAAAAGAGGAAAAATTCTCTATTTTTCACCCCACACGCACCGCTCCTCCAAACAAAGTCTTAGAGTGCATATTTTATGATGTCTTATTCTTATGTGTATGAACTTGAATGAATATTTGGCAGGAAGCTTTGACAAAGGGATGATGAGATATTTGACTTTGATATTGAGTTGTTTTTTCAGGTATATCAAATTTAATTTGTCTTTTATTTCTGTATATGTTTTCTTATTTATTTATATTTAAATGATGTTATTCGATGTAGATCATTGACCCAACACTTGTATCATATGGGAGTAAGGATCTAATCGATGAAGTTATTGAGCTTGCAAAGTTAAGATTGCTAAAAGAAACTAGAGTTGTTGCAATGGACAGTGTCAATGGGAAAAACGTAGGTTATGAGAAAAAAAAAATACCGTGCATTTCAAAAGTAATTATTACAAAATTGATTGATCATTTATGAACAATTTCCTAGGGATGCGATGAGTATCGATATCACGCAAGTTATTGCAAAATTTATTGTTGCAGGAAAAAGTAAAGCTGCAAAAGGATTAGATGTAATGATCTTTGGTAACATAAGTAGTTATAGATTAATTATGAACAATTTCCTTAACTTAATTTTTTTTTCTAGCCCATCTATCTATCTATATATATATATATTATTATTATTATCTTTGTAAAGGAAACTTGAGTCTTTCTTATTCAAGAGTTTTGATGATGTGGCACATCTAAAAAAGCTTTCTCATTCTCTAATATATGCTAAATCTTCTCACCTCACTAATAACTTTTCACCCTTTAATATATCTCATTAATTCTCCACTATATTTCTATCTTGAGTCTTTCTTATTCAAGAGTTTTGATGATGTGGCACATCTAAAAAAGCTTTCTCATTCTCTAATATATGCTAAATCTTCTCACCTCACTAATAACTTTTCACCTTTTAATATATCTCATTAATCCTCCACTATATTTCTATTAATTTTTAGCTAAGTTGAGTTATAAATAAAAAAACTTATCATTCATTATAATTCTATTGGTGTCTTTTTAGTTTTATAACCCTTATAAATTACCATATTTTGTCTATTCTTGATTTTTTACATTTTCCTTCGGTTACACTCTATCAACTTCATGAACTAATTCATGTCATACTAATATCTGTTACACTTTAAAATTATTCCTATTCATATTATATCCACTTTTAACCTATAAATTACTTTATTCAAAGTAATTTATTTGACAACTATATACCAAGCTTATCTTTTTTCTTAGCTTATGTGTATATACTTGTAGCTTATTTTATCTCTTCCATTCCTTCCGTTTCATTTTTTTGATAGTTTTTATCTTTCCCTTCTCTATTCATGTACATTTTCTTCTAATCTTTTGTATTCTCTAATGGATATTCTTTCTTTGAAGTTGCAGGTTTTTGAAAAAGGAAGCTTTTGTTGAAAGACTTCTTATGTGAAAAGGTAGTCATCTTTGCATTAACTTTGGTTAATCTTAAGTTTGGATTATGCCTATGTTACATTCCTATAAACCTCATCACCCTTTCTTGAAAAATTTGTCACCTTTTATATTATAATTATTTCAAATTCATATGTGTGCATAATTTGTCTAATATTTGTATATTTTTAAAAGGCTCTACAGGTGAATTTATATTTATAGTGAAATCATAAATTTTACATGAGTAACAAAAAAAAGGAGATTAACAATTTGATAGTAAAATGGTAAATTCTATATCTATATATTTCTTTGTATTCTTAAACAAGCATTGTGATGATGAGACACTTTCAAGAGAGCTTATTCTTACTCCCTCTTATATTCTATCTAACAAGTAACAACATTCTATTGAAACTTTGTCATCCTCTCTTAACATATGTGTTTTAATAATTACATCTAAAATTCATTATACATCTCCACTATATTAATTTGATTTGTATGTTAATGATATAAAACTAAAACATTCACATGAGTCAATAGTTCTTTCTTTATTTCCTTCAAATCTTCCTGGTTTCTTTGTCTTAAATATATCTAGAGCAATTTTTTAAAACATAAAGTAGGATACTATCATCCACGATCTTTAATATGCTAAAGTCATTAGACCAAATTCTTCTAGAAGTACTCTACCTACACTCTTTCAATCATAACTCTAGATTTTCAAATCATATATGTTATAGTATCCAAGGTCCTAATTAGTCTAACTTAAAGTGTTTCTCCAAAGATTTATTATAAATACTCTGCTTTCTGCAAGAGGTTTAGCATGTTGAGTCTTTGTTCTACATTTTGTTTAATGTCTTTCAAATTGATAATATATTGTTTGAGTACTTTCACCTTGCTAAAATTAAAAGAAGAAAAAGGGTTGTAATTTTGAGGTTTTTTTTTTTAGTCTCTCTAACCAATTCTCATTTTAATTATTTCACATAGATAATATTAACAATTTACAGTTTTCTTATTTTTGAATTTTCAGGTTTGAATTGGATCACAAGTGTTGCAATATATTGGGTGTGTGTGAATATCTTAGTCATGAGATTATCGGATACTGAACAATGCATTTATCAATAGCTTCATGCGTTAATTTTATACCATATTTTTCTCTAGTAATTTTGTTTATATGTAACAATTAGAAGCATATAGCTACATGCTTTAATATTGTCAATTTGAAGTATATATATTGTAAACTAAATTTGAGTTATTCTTGAGCAAGTATTATGAGGATGTGGAGTCTTTAAAAATGTTTTAAACATTGTAAACTAAGCTTAAGTCGATATATATACTTAAGTGAAATCTCTAAAAATGTTTCTCATACTATTCTATGACTTTCCACCTCTTCTCATTCCATCTAATAATAAAAATCTTCATAAATTTAAGTTTTAAAAAAATAGCATTCTTTCTTAATTTTGTTAGTTATTATCATTAATACTGATATTGATGTGTGCACTCTAACAAACTAAAAATAGCCATTTAGATTTTTTAAACGGGGTTATTTCAATTTTTATGGAATAATTTAATCGGCTCAATTAAGAACAAAAGATATCGAAATAAAATTCACTATTTTTTCTTAAGGCTAAACTTCGATTAAAATAAAAGAAAAACAACAAAAGTGTGAGGGGATATAATAAAGTGAGGAAAAAAGAAAGAAATTAAAAAAAGTTTTTATCATAATCCACTATCTTCTATTGATTTTAGATACAGATGAATACACAATATTTGGGTCAAAAACATTTTTTATCCATCTCTTTATAGCTATATTCATTTGACCAAGAAACAAAGTTAAAAACATTTTTTAAAATTATTGTTTAAGTCAAATAATAATTCAGCACACATTCCTTTAAAAAATAATAATTCACCACACCTAAAAAAAAGTTATTTTCAATAAAAAAAAGTATTAAAAAATATCTAATCAAACCTGTGCAACGCACTTTGTAAAGGAAACTTGAGTTGTTCTCATGCAAGTTTTGTGATGATGTGACACTTTAGAAAAGCTTCTTATCATCTCTTAAATGTACTATTAAATTTAATCCCAATAAATGACACCCCTTCATACTCCAATCAAATAAATTATTATTATTATTATATTATCTATATCTATCTAATTGCCCATGAATGAATCGAGGAGGAAATTTTTTGGCTTGCCCATACGTGATTTCAAGTATGTAACAGCAAAATTGACATCTTTTAACTTAATTATCCATTAAATTTATCAAAAAAGACTTAATTATCCACTAAAGTTAAATATTATTAACAATTACGAATATAACTATTTCTCTTATGCTTGGATGTGCCCAACTTTTCTAATAAAATCCATTGCCGTTCTTGAATTATATCTCAGCAAGAAGTTCAACAACCATAATTCAGTATCATCAATTAAACCCACAAAATCACATTAATATGTTGGTTATATAATGGGAAAGCAAAACATTCGCATATACAACATCATGAACTTCTCCACATTTCACAACTACAACCACTTTGTGTACTAATTTCCCAAATTTACCAACTTCTTCATAGTGAAATATGACTACTGCTCTAACTAATGGCAACAAGTAAGTACATCATTTTTAGATTTCATATAAATACTATTTTTGAATTATATTATGATAGGTAGAAAACATGCACACGAGCTGTTCTAAAATGCCAAAATATATCTAGAGGTATCCAAATAGAACAATTGAGAGGAAAATGATATTTGTTTCATGTGTTTAGAACAACAGACCATTGCTTAGATGTTATCCTTCTTCCTCGAGACTAACGATCTAATTTTTGTAGATGAAAGGCCAAACTTGCATTGTAAAGTGAGTATATTACTCTACTAACAATAAAATGATAGATAAGTTTTACTGTGATTTGGCACGAAAGCCATCTTCATAATAGTTGTACCAATTAAAACAAATTCTCCGGTAGCAAATGTTTCAAAATATGAATTTTCAATACGTACATAGATGTCACATCGTCACAGGGCAATTCATTTTTAGAGCTCCTTCCACCACTCATGTATTTTACCCTATAGAATATATGGTTTTTTTTGTTTATATTATTTGCTTTTAATTCATGAATTTTTAATCTATCTATTCGTAAATATATACTCATAAGATCACAACAGATAACATGTATAAATAAATTCTACTATAAAAAATGTACCAATTTATTAAAATTAATTTTTGTAACCCCTTTTTACCATATTCATCTATATATATATAGCTCATTCCACTACTTATCTTTTTGTGCCTTAGCCACTACTCAAACATTGTATTATTGATGAAGAAATAATTAATAGATTGATCAATTGTAATTACATATTATTGTCTTAATTTATAATCAGTATGTGTATAAATATGTGATTTTGGGTCACCTTCACTTTTTCCAAGCAATTCTTGGGTGATATTCTTCAACTGTGTATGGTCTTTACATGAAAGTTGTTCTCTCAAATTTAATTTTGTATTTAGTTTTTTTTGAAATACTTTTATACATTGATTTGGATATATTTGGTTATCTTACATTTTCATAGAACGTATTTTAGTTAGGTTTTTTTGTTATCTAACTCACGATGACATTTTTTTAGGATAAATTGAAGTTTTCTCGAATATCATAAGTTACGTTGATTTATGTTTTGAGGAACTTAATTTGGTAAAGCTTTCCATTTTTTTAAGGTGGTCATATGTCTCGCTAAGCCATGTATACATGTATTCCTTTTCTTTATATATAAATAATTTAACATATTTATAACTGGGAAAGTAAAAAATTAATTGAAAAAAATGTATTCATTAAAACTTAATTGAATTAAAAATGTATATATGCTTCTTATATAGGTTGTTAAAGACAAAATAGGGTCTCAATTACACGACTAAAGTCCTGAATCAAACATACTCTTATATTTTAAAATCAAATTTTTTTATCGTCAAAGTGATCAAATTGTCTCATATAAACGATCTTAGAATGTTATGTGCTGCATGAAAATTAATCTCAAACTTTGTTATATTAAAGGTTTTAGCCGATTTTAGAAATAAGTTGGTTATAAACTATGTTGATAAAGCTTATAAGTTTTTTAAGACAATCTTACACGTTTAGTGCTAAATACAAAACAATTTTTTTATTAAAATAAATATGTTAAATTTTAAAAACATATGAAATCTGATTTGAGCACAATCTCGACATTATTTGGGACTATAATGAGTGTAAATGAGACCATATTTTGCCTTTAACCACCTACATTATAAATTTTTTGATTTGCAGTTAATGGTTTAAATTTATTTTAGTTGAATAATTTTTCTTAATGAATTGTTTAACCTTATTTGCAATGAATTTAAACTTTTATTGTATAAATTCATTTAGTGTTTTCCCTATATAAATTACTATCTACAACTCTATTAATTTTTAATAGAGCCGAATGACATATTATTTATATCAAAAGTAATGGTTATTTGCTCTGTATATATTTCTATATTCACTTTACGAGAGAATAATAAGATTAAAAATATTTTGATAGTCATTTTTTGAATCAAAGAATAATTTAATAGAGATCTATCAAATATTTTATTTTCAATAAATTAAAAACAATATGTTCAAACCCGTGCAACACACGGGTTATATATCTATATTTATCTTTGTAAAAGAAATGTGAGACTCTAGATAAATTTTCTATCATCTCTCAAATCTTTAATTTCATCTCTAATTAAACACACCCACTATATTTTTAATGTTTTAGTAGTGCTTTATTGATCATATCCCTTCATAGTCCAATCCAATAAATTACTTAACAACTTACGAAATTTTGGCATAAACCAATTAAAACCACAAACAAAACTTGCAACTCTTCACTTTATCAATCAAATAAATGTCCAACCTCACTTAAAACCTTGCAAGTCTCCACTTTTGTGTGCCTGAATTAAGATTTATGTTATGCAAATAGATTAAAGAAACGGCTATACAATATATATTTTGAAATGCTATACAATAATGTTACTAAAAAAACATGTATGTTAACTAGATTTTTTTAACATTTTTAATATTTACGTTGTTGCACTTTTAACCTTTTTATAATAGATTTTATATCTTCTATGCATAGTTAACTATCAACATTTTTTTTAGTAGCAAAAAAAAGACTATTAACATTTTGTAACCGAAGAATATTAATATTATCATTCACCTTATTTAATTAGTTCTACCCTTTAACTATCTCATAAAAACTCGTAACCTTAACTAATTGGTCACACCCCTTCACTCACCTTATTTAATTAACCACTACTAAATTTCTAATAGAAAAACTATTGCAAGAACATGCAAAACATGATCACTCATCTTCAAAGGGTGAAGAAGTTTCGGAGGAGAATAAAAGAGGTGGATTTTTCTATACCTTGAAACAAATATATTTCATTGATAAAGGTACATATATATACTAATAAGTTAGATTGTTATATAAAATTTTATATTAACTAGACGCTGACTCGTGCGATGCACGGGTTTGTTTCGATTTTCATATATAAACATCATGTTGACTACATTATTAGTTGTCGACATGTTTAAATGTATTATGTATAACATTTCAAAAAAGATTACAATAGCAAAATACACCGAAGTTGGAACTCGTCATACAAAATTTAAACAATGAGCAAAATTTAAACAATGAACAAATTAAATAGTTCAAAATACACATCAAAGGAAAAAAGTTATTGCATAAAGTTATTATAAGAAACATATCAAGTGATTCAACCATAGAAGCCTATAAGGTCACCTACATTTTCATTTTTCAAGACATATGTTGTAGGAAAAAGGGGAAGAAATGGATGAAAAACGCAGACTTTTGGGTTTAGATTGTGAAGGAGAAAGGAGAAAAAAGGGTTCGAAACCGTTTGGAAAGAAAGGAAAAGGAATTAATTGGTTTTTTGAAAATGGAGTTAATATTGGATATCATGTAGTGGAAGCAAATAAAATCAGTAAAATAGCTATTGGTGAAGTGGCAAAATCGGTTGGATGGAAGTAAATGGTCGTGGGTTCGAATCCCTCAATAGCTATTTTCCATAAAGATTTTTTAAACCTCTCAAAAAAGGCTGAATTAGGATTAATCAGTGGTGGGATTAGGGTTAATCAGGAAAGAAAGGAAAATGAATTAATTGGTTTTTTGAAAATTGAGTTTAATATTGGATATCATATAGTGGAAGCAAATAAAATTAGTAAAACAACTACTAGTGAAGTGGCAATATCATTAGTAAAACAACTACTAGTGAAGTGGCAATATCGGTTGGATGGAAGCAAATGGTCGTGGGTTTGAATCCCTCAATAGCTATTTTTCATAAAGATTTTTTAAACCTCTCAAAAAAGTTTAACATTTATATATATTAAGATTAAGATATGTATAGAAAAATATTCTTTTTACTTTTCTCTGCCACTTTTCATCTTTGTTTTAACATCTTTCATTTGTCATTTCGGTCTTTTACTTTTTAATTCAATCATTATAATTTATTTTAATAAAACTATATTAATTTATTGACATTCGGAATTTAGAATTTTCCCCTAATGTTAACTCTATATGAGGAGAAAATATTAATTTACAATCCAAATTTAATGTTAAATCAAGTTTACTTTACATGAATATATTTTTCATGTGAATGAGAAGAAGGGTATAACAGAGGCTTCTATAGTTGTTTTCGTTGAATCCTTGCTTCTCACAAAATCTATGAAATAACTTATGTAAGTGTGTTTCTTTAATCTAATTTTTTACATATAATCAAGCTTACTTGAGAACATTGTCATGACTATTGTTGCTGAGTAAGTTGTTTCATAATTTTTCTATTTTTTTCACTAATATTTTGAGCAAGTTGGATCCAAACTTAATTTGCTCAATGCCACAATAAAATTGCATCGAAGAAAAAGCAATTTTGCTTTGTTGGATACCATGTTATCAGAATGGTGTTTATAATTCAGATTGATATGATGGATTTGAAAACATAAAGGGGAAGGACATGATCCAAATTACACATTTGTAGCAGTGTGCTTAAGAAAAACACTAAATGAATTTATACAATGATATTTTTAATTTATTGCAAGTAAGGTTAGGACAATTCAATAAGAAAAAGGATTCAACAAAAATGAATTTGAATCATTAACTATAATATAATTTAATCTATAAATTTAACTCAACTGACAAATGTAAATATTGTTAGGTCAAATGTTTGTGTTGTCCCTGGTTTGAAACAAATTAATATGTTTGTAAATACATTTTTTTATTTTAAAGAAAAGGTTGTTTTGAGTTTAGTACTAAGCAAATTTTTTAAAAGAATTTAGCACTAAATATGTTAAACATAATGAGCTTCCTTTGTATATACTGAAGATTGAATAATGGAAATCGATGAATAATTATTATTTTTTAACTATAAATTGTTTGAGTGATACATGAAAAATGAGTAATTTGATTCTTTATTTATTTTTAAAATTGGTTATTTCCTTTTATTTTCTTTAAATAAATTGATTTCATTACTCGAGTTAGAATAAAGGTAAATAAAAGGAGGAGATATTAACTAACCTATACGAAAATAAGAATAAAATAAGTTTTCATTATAATCCACCATTCAACGGCAATTCAGTTGATTTTTAATAGAGGTGACATATATTGGGTCAAAAGTAATTTTTATCTATTCTTTGCATTCAATATTATTCGCTTGACAAGAGAATAAGTTTGGAAATAATTAATAGTCGTCTTTCAGAATCAAAGAACATTTTAATAAATTTGTCAAGTTTGTTATTTCTAATAAAAAAAATTAATCAAACTCGTGCAACGCACGGGTTATATACCTAGTTTTTGTGACTTATTTTTGACTAATTTTTGACTATTTGAACAAAGCAACACATTTCAAAAGAACAAATAGCAAAACTGGAAGGAAGAAAACTGTAGGTATTCATCATTGATCATAATTTCTGAAGCTGATGACTTTCAATTATCGGGTCAGCTATCAAATTTTGTTTACAATTAACCTTTTTTTCAAGACCGAATATACTCTACGAAAGGCTTAAAGTTTTGAGAGTTCAAGAATATTACAAACTCACGTAAACGTTGCATATGGATGAACTTGTCATATAGTATGGTCTATGGAAACTACAAACAACTGACAATGCCATATAGTATGGTCTATGGAAACTAAAAACAACTGACGAATATCATGTATCAACTAATTAAAAAGTTCAAATACCACTCAACTGTCGTGGAAAAAAACTTTGCAGACCACAAGATTATGAAAGATATGTTAAAATGGGACACCAATATAAGGTGGGCAAGAATGAAGCATAATTTCTAATAAAGGATGAGTTGTTCTAACTTTTGGTTGTAAAGTCAGTGAGGAACATGAATTATATATGTTGCTATCATATCGTCACATAGGGATTTTCTTAAAACATTGGATTATATGCAATTAAGCGGCCACAAAATCATTTTCATCAGTCCAACAAACGTAAAATCTGAGGAGTTCATATGATATATACATAAATTGGCCAGAGCTTTTTACAACAATGAAGATAGTTTTAAAGAGTCATGAACTACGATTAAGAGACAGATGTGATGAAATCTGCATACGAGGTATTCTCAATGAACTTGAATGAATATGTTGGTAGTTAAATTTTATTTTTTAAAATTCAAATATTATTTGAGGAGAGACATTCAAATTAAATATCCTGATGCACACCTTTTATATATAGACACACACATACGCGCGCGCACATATAACCCATATTTTATCAAACAAACTATTAATATTTGTCTAAAATATAAAATAAGTAAATTTTAGTTATTTAAATTGAAAAAAATTATCAATAAAATCTGAGTCTGTGATAAACAATAAACAAAAAAAAAAAAGATCGCTCATATTAGAACACGTAAATTTTTGGTCATGATATATTCTGTAATTTATCACATAAAATTTTAATAACTACTAAAATATGGATTTAAATGGGGTCTCATAAGTGGAAGATGGGATATCAAGTAAGAGGAGATTGAAGAGGAGATTTGATCTCATCTTATTGTATATAATGACATATCAAGTAAGAGGAATGGTTATAATGAGAGATGAGAGGCTTATTTATCAGCTGTTGGATTGATATCAACTGATGGAATTAAATTAGTGATTAAACAGTGCACTCACACCCAATCTTCACCTTTCCTTTCTTCTTCTCCATTTCGTCGTTCTTTCTTTTTGTGTTTCTTCTTTTTCTCATAGTTTTAATTAATTTCACAACTTTGTCTAAACAAAAACTCACTATCACCGTCATCATAAGATCCTTTTTTTTAGTTTTTTAGGTTAGAGATTTTTTTTTGGAAGGAAGTGTTCAAGAAAAAATTAAAACTTGTGCGTTTGTTTCTTCTGAATAAAAATTGAATCATTAAAAAGAAACAAAGAAAATGAAACAAAATGCAGCAGAAGTAGGATCGGATCTGTGATAAAATAATTACATGCTCTTTCTAAATTTACGCAATTTTAATTTGTAATCTATCTATACTATATATACGAAGGAAACTATTTCAGTACTTTTTGGGTTGGAATTTTCTTTTCCAAAATATAAATTTAATTTAAATATTAAAACAAATGTAACAAACGTGAACAAAAAATAATGTTAAAAATTGGACTTTAAATCCTCTAAAAAAATATTAGTAACAAACGTGAGCAAAAAATAATGTTAAAAGATTGAACTTGAAATCCTCTAAAAAAAATGATTAGTAACAAACGTGAGCAAAAAATATTGTTAAAGATTGAACTTTAAATCTTTTAACAAAAAATTAATAACAAACGTGAGCAAAAAATAATGTTAAAGATTTTACTTTAAATCCTCTAAAAGAAAATATTAGGAATCAAAATATTTTTTGTTAGCACTATATTAATAAATAAGTAGAGTTCTCACAGTTCATAATTCGTTTCCGCATTGTTTAGTTTTTCTCAACCTCTCTCAATATAGCTACAACATTATTACCAGGTGGTAGAACTGCAAACTCCCGGTTTAATTTACCTTTTGATATACAACCAAATTCCATTTGCAATATAAAAAAGCAAAAAGATCTTGCAAAGCTTATTAGAGTAGCAGCTGCCATAATTTGGGATGAAGCCCCAAAGACAAACATATAATGTTTAGAAGCATTAGATCGAACACTAAAAATATTTTCGACTGCAATGCTCCATTTGGTGGAAAAGTTATGATCATAGATGGAGATTTTCGTCAAGTACTTCCAGTTATTCAAAATGGTAATAGAGCACAAATGATATATGTATGTATTATTATATCTTATTTGTGTGCTACTACCAAGATCCAACATTTAGTATAAAATATGCGATCAATGAATGATCCTGAATTTGCACAAATTCTTATGCGAATTGGTGACGGTGTTGAACCTACCAAACCCAATGATATGGTAAGGATACCTCCTCAAACTGCATTGCCTTGGGAATGAGAACAGTCAATACAAACTCTAATTGATCATATTTTTTTCACAATTAGATTTGCATGGATGAGATGCATTGTATATGGTTGAAAGAGCCATAATTACACATATAAATAATGATGTTCAAAAATTGAATGACATAATTATCAATCCGTTTTCAGAGAAGAACATAATTTGTTGTCATTTGACGAGGTTGAAGGGATACTCATAACTTACATCAACATGAATTCTTAAACTCAATTGCTCAAGGAAGTATCCCACCACATATTTTAAAGTATAAAAAAGTGCACCTTTGATGTTGTTGCGAAACATAGACCCTAGATATGACCTGTGTAATAAGACACGATTGTTATGTCGTGGTTTTATTTAAGAATATGCTGGATGTGGAAATCCTTACAGGAAGCAATGCTGAAAAAAATTATTCTTGTTAGAATTAAATTAAAAACAAATGCGAGTTCAGGACTTCCCTTTGTGCTTAATAGAAAACAGTTTTCTGTTGGACTAAGTTTTACTATTACCATAAATAAGTCACAAGGGCAGACCATTCCCAATATCAGAATCTATCTTCAACGACATGTTTTTAACCATTGTCAATTATATGTAGCTTTATCAAGAGGAGTTTATTAAAATTTAACAAAAGTTCTAATTAAAGAAAGAAAAATAGAAGGAGAATACGGAGACTTTACGAAAAATGTAGTTTTTAAAGATATTCTTTTATCGTAATCATAACAGTGTTTCTTTTACAAAACATGTCATTTATACATTTATGTTATAATATTACTAATTACTATTAAAATAAACAATAAATGATCATTATTTTATCTTTATTTTACATGCATGCAAACTAAAATATGTTGACTTCATAAATAATTTTGTTATATGTCTTGACAAATTTTTGTTTATAAATCAATATATCAATAATTTCCATTAATATTTCAAATTTAAAATTTTTAATCAAAATTATACAAACTAACATAATAAAACTTTTCTCTTCTCCTCAAACCCTAGCCGCCCTTTCTTCTTCTTTTTCTTCTTGTTAGAGTGGTGATTTAGGGTCAATTTTGACCCAAAAATCACTCATCCGAGCTATTTTTTCTTTTATCCTAATTGAATAAGTGATTTTACATATTTTTAGTTTTCTTTCGTTTGCTTTTGTGATTTCGTCGTCTTTGCACGACTCTGTTTGTTTTGATTTCCCATCTTTGTTAGTGCGATGTTTATTTGATCCAGGTTGAAAGATTAGCATTGAGTAAGTGCAGATCCGATCAATGACAATGATTTTGACGTCGTCAACGTTGCAGATCCGAAGACATGAGTATTTCGGAGACTTGAATATATTTATATTAATCATATTTGTAGGTATAGATACTTTGCCGTTTTAACTATTAAAGTTTGTTCGCATATTCATCCTTATTGTTTTTAGCGAATTCGATTTATATTGTATCGATGCACTTTATCGATTTGAATGAATGAATATCGTTTATTCAACAACATCATGACTCAAATCCAAAATCAATGGCACAACATGAAATCACTTTCCCCAAACGACAAATACGGCGAACAGGAACGCCGACGAATTGAACACCAACGACGAACACTGTAGACGTCGCCAGAACTACTACTTTTCCCGGTAACGATTTTCTTACTTTTCTGTCAATCTCCTCCAAAGCCACGAACAATCAAATCAATATTCATACAAGCAACAATGGAAAGTGATTATCAACAAAGGGGAAGTAAATGAATTGAATTGATTTTTGAGTGAAAGCCAATGTTAAAAGATATAATTGAAAAGCCAAATGGGTTCTTTTGTTTCCAATCGTAAGAAGAAGGAGATTGAAGAGATTGGGTGTGAGTGCACTGTTTAATCACTAATTTAATTCATCCGTTAATTTTAATCCAACAGCTCATAATTAAGTCTCTCATATATATATATATATCGCAAAGTGAAATAATAAAAATTAAGGACACGCATCGCAAAACGACAAAAATGAAACGCTTCTGACAAGAACTTTTAAAACAAAATAATATTTAAAAAACTAGATTCATGTTTTTTTCTTCAACTCTTTGTCATGACAAGACTCCTTTTTACTCACGTTTTCTTTTAAACTATTTTAGTTGATCTTTCTTGTATATTTTTTTATTATATCACTAATCTTCTTTCTTGTATGAGAGAAATTCTTGCATAAAAAAATTATATGCAGCAAAGAATATAGTAAAAAGTTTGGAAGGTGGAAGTTGAGTGTAGTTGGTGCATTAATGCTGCGGTGTTACATTGTTATGGTCATTGTCAAGACTTAGCACTAAAGCCAAGAGACCAGGTACAACGCAACGGGAAACATTGAGAAACAATGATGTTATAATTTTTTTTTTTTTTTTTTAGAATAAACAATGATGAAGTTTTTATATTGGAGTGTTCTAAACTGTAGTATTAGTAGTACTAGTGCCCCACCACTCTTATGTCAATCTATGACTCATCACTATTTTCTTCTTCTTTAAGCTTACATCTATGCTTTTTCAACTTTCATCTCTTCCCCACTAAACACATGCACAGCTTCTTCTACTTCTAAATCCACCCAATTTCCAAGGTGTCTCTCTTTTATTTTTTTATTTTTTTTTATTGTTTTTATGTTTTTTTGTGTTTACCTTTTACTTGAAATTTCATGACATGTTTGTGAATCAATAAAAAAAATATAGAATTTTTAGTTTAAGATGATGGAGCTGATCTTAAATAGATTTTGTGTTTTTATTTTTTATTTTTGCATGATTTCTATGTAGCTTATTTTTAGCAAAGATTTGCTGTTTTGTTTGTATATTCTTGGAATTTAACATTTATAGTAAGCTTTCCATTTCAGGTGTGAAGTGTTAAACTTCAATTGGGAAAGAATTCCTTAGGTTTTCATTCATTTGTACTTTATTTCCAATTCCATGTGTCTTTTGCTTATATACCAAATCAAATTGTCTTTTTCTTGTTTGTCTACCTTTTTTGCACCAATAATGAAAAGGAGAACACATAAATGAGAGAAGGAAAATAATTTTTTTTTGAAGAGTTTATTTAAGTTTCCTGTTTAAACATTTCATTGTCTGAGATTCAGCTTAATCTTTGACTGATGTTTGGTTAAACAGATAATTTCCTCTTTATTTTGCAATTAAATTATTGATTTTGTTGAAGCACACTATGTAGCATATGCTTAAAGTACTGCATGTTGTTTCTTGTATGAATAATGGAGGGTAAGTTGATCCAAGAGTTGAAATGTTAATCCACTTTGCAAGTTCTTCCAGTTAACTCATAGGGAGTTTTCTTTTTATGATGAGGAATCAAACTCGGTGCCCCGGGTTTACAACAATCACTTACGCTAGACCACGGTGGTACTCATAGGGGATTTTGTATAGGCTTGTTCATACAATTTTATATCTTTACTGTCCAGTTGGTAATATCAATATATTGTTCCTTTACGTGGTATGCTTGTGTTAATTCAAACTCTCCAAAAGTTCGTATTTTGATTTAAGATACTGCAACGATAATCTGGCAGGAGTCCATGAGAAAGTTGTAACTAGATCTAGGTTTCTCATGCATCTATTTTTCATTTTATTTGTAAGGTAAATGGATTGTTATTCCTAGAGGTAAAATATGAAGTGCTTATGTGAGAAAGACTCTGCTCATTCAACACCCCACCATGTTTTTGGATGTCCATCATGGGGAACATCTTCTGAATCTGAAGTCCAACAAACATCCATGTCCAAAAGTTTGAGCTTCAAAGTGGAAGCTCTGCCACAAGAATGCCACAACAGTAAAGCACTGAGTTTTAAATTTCAAGAACAGGCTTCATCTTCAACTCAATCGACTGGCTCATCACAATCAGGTATTTGAATTTGTAACACACTCTATTCATGTGATTCTGTGCTTGTCAACTGGTGTTTTCTCATTTTGTTATGTTATTGGTATATTATCTCCTATTGTGAAGCTGCAGTAGTATTTTTTATCCATGTAGCACGGATACTTTAGATTAAAAGTGTATCCGGTGTTAGACATGTGTTAGTGTCCGAACGACACCGACTCAATAGTTACATTCAATTACTTCTATTTCTTAAATTATCAAAGGTGCCAACGTCCATCGTCTGTGCATGGATGTCTGTTCTTCATAGCTTTTTATGGTGATTGAAACAAAATGAAGTAAATAGAAGTATATGATTATGATCCTACCTCATTGGTTAGCACTGGATATATATTGGTAAAAGTTATGGTCATCCATATAATACGTTTTTCTTATAAAATTGGAATTTGTCTTAGATGGCTCAATCGAAATAACAAAATACCTTGACACGTTGCTTCATAACTCATATTGAGAATTCAGCTTCTCATAGGTGAGTCAATTTATAGAATAATAAGGCAAGATATCTCATTGTTGATGGGAAAATAAATGGTTGGTATTCTAATACACCCATTATCTGCTGTGTATGTGTATGTAATAACAACCATTTTTAACGTTTGAGATTGCTGAATTACTTAATTTAGTGGAGCCACGCCCCGATATTGATTAGTATTTGCTCTGTGTTGGATACTAGGTCAAATTCCTTTCCAGCATTGTTCTTCTACCGGTTCAACATTTAAGAGAACCGAGGAGAACAATATGGGATGTCTCATTGGATCATCGTCTATTGGGAGTCCAAATCTCACCGTCCATCCTCCAATAATGGATCACAGCCAATCACTTGTAAGCAGATATATATATCTATGTTCTAGTGGATGGAAGTATGGAACATATATGCAGACACTTTTCTCAAAATTTTGGGTTTCAGGCGCATGTTGCACTCCACTTTGCTGATCCATGCTACAATGGCCTACTTTCTGCTTCATATGGCCAACAATATAAGGTAATTTATACTTAAAAGATTTTTATCTCTTTTAATTACACGGTTAATTTGTGTCACCGTATTCCACTCCAGCATGTTGATATTGATATTAATATTGTATGCAGTTTCCTATTAAATTTGAATGGATTATGATTATGATCAAATCCTTAAAAAAAACGTGTATATAGATAATAGATGTTAGTAGTAGATGTTGCAGCTGGTACATCTTGGTTATACCTTCATTTGCTCCCCTAACTGGACCGTTCTATCATCTGTGCTCTCTGTCGATGTCTGGTCCTTTACGGTTTTCAATTCTTTAGCTTCAACTCTTTAGATTTCTTATGAGATGTATTAGTTCTCTAACTCGAGCCATAGTTATGACTGAAAACTGACACTTTTTGCTAGTTACAGGCTTATAGCATCATGTCATCAAATTCTGACCAGCTTCTTCATGGCCAGCTAATGGAAACTGCTTCTGTCCGAATTCCCTTGCCATCCGATATGGCGGAAGAACCCATATATGTGAATTCAAAGCAGTACCATGCTATTATGAGGCGAAGACAGTGTCGGGCAAAACTTGAAGCACACAACAAACTCATTAAGGATCGTAAAGTAAGCACACATGCATTTCTGTTTTGTCTCTTCTATAACATAAAATTTCTCTTAAACCAACCACACTAACAATATTGCTCTGCAGCCATATCTTCACGAGTCCCGACATGTACATGCATTAAAGAGAGCTAGAGGTGCCGGTGGCCGCTTTCTCAATGCTAAAAAGCTCCAAGAATCAAAGCTTGATTCGCCAAACCATGGCCAAAATGTTTCCACCAGCTATACTTGTTTGAATTTGAATGGAAATATGTCAGAATCTAAAATGCATGATCAGGTTGAAAACTACAGAGACGATGCTTCTGATGTCGCATATGGATCTAATAAGAATGAAATGTTTCAGCAGCAACAGGAGTTAGAGTTCA
Organism: Medicago arabica; assembly: GCA_946800305.1. Taxonomy (NCBI): domain Eukaryota; kingdom Viridiplantae; phylum Streptophyta; class Magnoliopsida; order Fabales; family Fabaceae; genus Medicago; species Medicago arabica. Next base: position 54,724,476 of record OX326971.1, read on the forward strand.
GGTTATGCAGTTACCCTTCTTCTCAGACTGGAAGGAACATACATGATTATACAGCTGACAAGAATGTTGGTGCGAATCAACGCCGACTATCCGTCCGCATGTGAGAGACTTGTAGAACACATCGTTGTGGTGGTTATTCTTCATTTTCATCGTTCAGATCAGATGAAGACCACTATTTGATCGTGTTCTCCAATCTCCACCATTGGGAAGTCATCCTTGGCTCATATTTACTTATGTCTTACTGTTTGATAATCTTAATTTTTCATCACACATTATTACGTATTGTGTAGCCTATTGTTTAGGCAAAAATCACAAGCAATGACTTGTCAAAAACAATGCCTTTCTAAGTTTAATGCTGGAACCTAGTGTGACTTTATTTGTTGTTTTTGCCGAAGAACAGAGTTTTTCGAATTCGACACATATTTGATTTGATGTATATCGTATGGGGCTTTGACATATGTGTGACTCTATCGTAGTCTTTGGATTGAGATCGGCAGAGATGGTTCATATTTTAATGCAAATTTTGATTTATTTATTTTTTAAATAATAAATACCGAATTTGAAATTTAAATTGTCTCATCATCATGATTGCGTCAAATTAATGACTGCAGTCAATTTGTTGTTTGTGCGATTGACGCCACTAGTTTCAACAAAGTATCTTGAATCATGAGGGACCATATCCATGACATTATAACAAAGCATTAATGAAAGTTCAATTAAATGAGTATTTTCTTCATCTGCATTGCATCATTCTTATAAGTTGTGATATTCGCGTTCATAAGTACTTTAAATTATAAAAGAACTTAAGTTTCGCATAGTGACCACATTGCAAGAACTTTCTCTTTGGATTCTCGTTTATCCGACAGGTAACGAAGGTGATTCCACTTTGCACCAACCGACAACACCTATTCATGACATCATCAACATGTTCAAAATCCTATGATCTTTGTCCGACAATCCATTAAAATGAAGTTTGATATATTTTGAACTTTAACCTGAGTCATTCTATTAAGATCACACGACTCCAAACACATTGACCACATGATTGTCGAATTTGTACAAAACATCCTTGCTTTGCTTGCATTTGGTTGGGTCCCAACGAGTTGGATCCTTACATATTTAAACACAGAGATAGAGGTAATTGTATGGTCATGATTATGCATTTCGTTAGTCAGGATAATTTTCTTTCGTTAATCATAGTTATTCGTTACACATTCATGAATCAAAATGACTATTACTCCTTTAAACATATGAGAAATGATATTTATACGATTATACATTAAATGACTGATTAGATGTTTCTCAGCGCGCCGCGCTACCCGTGCTCAGCACGGGTCTCTCGACTAGTATATATTTGTTTGTGGAATTTATTTTTAGGAATACATAATCTTGTAATGACCGTCCATCACGTCATCATAATCTGATTATTACAGTGGAGGCAAACACAGAGGATCGCAATCCGTGAATATAAAAATCCACAAGCACTACCTCGAAGAAAAACCTGCGTTGTGTCTTGTTTTGTTCTCTGAGTCTTGCTCAGTTTTTCTTTTAAAAACTGATTCTTTTTCTTTTTCTTTTTGTGTTTTTTTGTTCGTGTGAGTTTTATTTCTTGCACTGCGAGAGAAGAAAAAACCCTAATCCAAATTCCAAACGACATCGTTTTCAATCTCTGTTGAATTTGAATTGAGTGTGACGACGAAACCCTTAACCATAACCCATTGAATCGAATTGAACAATGGAAAGTCGAAGTCGCACCGTTGAACAAATTTTTGATGATTTCAAGAGCCGAAGAACTGGAATCATCAAAGCCCTAACAGTCGGTATAATTTCTTGTTCAATCTTTTTGAATTTTGGTAAAAGGGTTTTTCATTTCCTTGCTTGATCTAAAATTTTAGATTTTTAATTCAATTTCATACCAAGGTTTTTGAAATTTATTCATTTTTGCACTAAAATGTTTGTTTTTGTTGTCATGTTGCAGATGTTGAAGAATTCTACCGACAATGTGATCCTGGTTAGTTTAATTTCAATGCTTTCTGTCAAAAGAATTATGTATTTCATTTTGTTGCTTACATTTCAAGGCTATTTTATTTTCCACCAATTTTAGGGTTCACCTATTTATTTTACTTATTTGAAATTGGTTTCACTGATTTGTGTAATTTAGATGACCTGTGTATTATATTTATAATTGATAATTCATTGTTCTTAATGGCCTTACTTGTAGCTTTGAGTTTTGATGTAGGAGATTTTTCAGCCGCCTTTTATTTATCAGTCAATGCGGCTATAAAGCCTTTAATGTAAAATATGTAGCTTTTCTATGATTTCTGTTTGGATTGGCTTGTTTGAGCCTATCTATTGGCAAAGTTTCGTGAGAAGTTTTGAAAACAGCTTATGGCATTTTTCATAAGCTTTTTTCAACTTATTTTTCATAAGTTGATAACATCTTATAGCATATACAAAAACAATTTAACTTTATTTTACCATTTTCCATAAAAATAGCTCATGTAAGCTTATACTCGTGATAAATGTGTGCTATTAGCTGCAAATAAGTTGTTTTTGCAAACAGGCCCTTAAAATAGTTGCATATGGTATGCAAGCTGGTTGTAAATTTTTGATATATCATTGATATATAATAGTCAATAGGAAGAGAGTAACACAATAGTGATTTGAATGGTGCATATTTTCACATAAAGCCAGTGATTTGGAAATCTCGTTATTGACTTTTTTGGGGAATCTTAGTTCTGACGTCTGATTCACCATCCGAGTATCCGGAAAGAGCGGAATATTTGATGTAGTGTAGTCTGGTAGGATTATATAGAATGCTTGATACTTCTTTAAACTTGTTGGGGGTTAATTTTATTCATAGGTGAAGATATAATGGATTTAAATTAAGAGAAAATGGAACATGTATTGTAAGCGTAAAATTGTTTTACACTGACAACCGATCACAACTTGCCAACACAACAAAGAATTACAAAACAACTTAAAAATTGCCAAAGATGATAAGGCAGATTGAAGATTTGTGATTGGATGTCAGTGCACAAACTGCCTGCAAATATGGATACTGTAAATGTTACACATTATTTTATCCATATTAATTATTAAATTGCATTCATTTGTGGCTATTTTATTCCATATACAAGTTTTCATATCTGTTGTATTCTTTCAGAAAAGGAGAATTTGTGCTTGTATGGATTGCTTAATGAGAATTGGGAAGTGAATTTACCTGTTGAAGAAGTTCCTCCAGAGATTCCTGAGCCTGTGCTGGGTATCAACTTTGCCAGGGATGGAATGCAAGAGAAAGACTGGTTAGCCTTAGTTGCTGTTCACAGTGATACATGGTTACTTTCCCTTGCATTCTACTTTGGAGCTAGATTTGGATTTGATAAAGCTGACAGGTATATATTACTCGAAGCATAACTATTTTTATCTGAGTTGTTAAATTAAGGCAGTAGTTTGGATTATACTTTTCTTATCATTACATTTGTTTAGTCATCGTTGTGCTGGATTTTCTTTACACCCTTGTTGAATAAGATTTTTCTTGTTTAGCATGAAGCAATTGTCTCCACTTTATAACTGCTTTCTAGCATCAGCCTTGATTTGCAATTTTATTTGCTTATAAATCATTGTTGAGGCAGTATCCCAACACGGAGACAGATGTTGAAGCATAAAAAAAAATGTATACCATTTTTTTCCTTAAAAAGGGGTGCCTTACCTTGCATCTGCAAGAGGCTGATTCCACGACTTGAGCCTATGACCTCTTAGTCACATCACACATGACAGCATTTCTATAGCAGGTTCTTATCTGCTGAGTATCGACTCGTTTTAAGATAGTGCAAGAAGGAAAAGTTGGACTTGTATATTGATTATCATGTGAATGCAAGATCCCTATCAAGTGGTTTTTTCTTTAGCAGCCACAATTGATGCTCTTTCAGTCATAATGTAATCATCTGTGTATTTGTTTCGGATACTTGTTAATGTCACATGCATTTTATCATGCATCCATCCTGTCCTAATTTGCCATATGTGATGCAGGAAACGTCTATTCAATTTGATCAATGAACTGCCAACAGTATTTGAAGTTGTTACTGGTGCTGCAAAGAAACAAGTCAAAGAGAAGTCTTCAGTCTCAAACAACAGTGGCAGCAAATCTAAGTCCAGTTCTAAAGCGGTAAGTAATTCTTGACAAACATTCATCACAAATAGATACATCTGTTCATAAATATTTGTCTATCTGAATCGCAGTGTAAAACTCAGGATGTTTTTCAAGTGTAGACTGTTTATAGGTAGAAACCATGTATTGTCTATTGTCCATGGTTATCTTCCATGTATTGTCTATGGTTTATCCTATAATGGGTACTCTCCATGTAGATTGTTTAGTCTGTGTTCTCATCTATCTGTCTATGGTTTTTCAAGTGTAGACTGTATATAGGTAGAATCCCTCTTTAAAATTAAGGCATTTTTCAAGTGGTTATTATTATTTGTCTGTTAAGCATTTGTGAATAAAAAAGTAAAGGAGCAACTAGTTTAATTAGTTTCTTCAAGCAAGACCAAAAGAAATGATTTTTTTGTATAAAGTTCTTCCTCATCCAAGCCCTTGTTGTTAACTGCAAAAAAAAAAAAAAAGTTACCAATTTGGTAAACAATCTGTGTTGATCTTGTACTAGTTCACAGGTTGTCCCCTCTATTAATCCGAGTCTAAAATACTTTGGTGCTTCGTTACATTTTGGCAATAACATAAGAACTTTACCTTAAGCTTGGTTGTTCTGCAATTGTTTTGACATTGCTTACACATTCAAATGAAAGTGAAGTATGATGAATATATCGGTTGCACCGGTTAATTATCGCAAGCTTTGTACTTGTAAGATGGAATTTGGACTGAACGGTTATGGCATAGCTCTTGTTTTAGAAGAGGAGAGTAGAACATCCTAATATGCTATAACGTTTTCTTTATTGTCATTTTGAATTTCGGGTTTAGAATGTGGATAAGTATAGTATATCATTATTGTTTTAGAAGCATATGATTGAAGTCACCCTGTTAATGATACGTGTACTTGGTTGGAAATGGATCATCTTGTGTTGAAATTTCATAATAGAATCGTGTCTATCTCCTTTCATAAGTTTCCACTAACTATGACATGGCACCACTTAATAATGATGAGAGATATGCACAAGTTTTAAACATGAGAGGATCCACTTGCAATTAAGTTATGTTTATATACTTTCAATGCAAAATTGTGTGGAAGTTAAGAATATCTAGTTGATATCTTGTTTGTGTTCTGTTCTAATTCTGAGATAGTACCTGTTCTTATCTAATTGTTAACTGTTTGAGCAGCGGGCTCCTGAAGCTCAGAGCAGACAACCAAAAGCGGCATTACAGCCAAAAGATGAGGAGGAAGAACTGGAAGAGCAGGATGATGATGAACAGGGAGAAGCCACTTGTGGGGCTTGTGGTGATAGTAATGGGGCTGATGAGTTCTGGATTTGCTGTGACATCTGCGAGAAGTGGTTCCATGGAAAATGTGTGAAGATTACTCCTGCTCGTGCTGAGCATATCAAGCAATACAAGTGCCCATCATGCAGCAGTAACAAGAGAGCTCGCTAGTAAAATTTCGATCACATACAAAACTTTGTTGGAGTCTTCACTGATCCGGTTAATATGCTTTTCTTTCTAGACGCATTGGTGGATAGTTTTTATGAAGTTTGAGACATAGGTTTCGTTTTTATGCTTTCTTTGTTATGTGTATTTATCTGTAGTCGAAACATTGTTGACTGGGAAAAGCCCAAGTCTTTTCTCTAGTCCTAGCCCCCTTAATGTTGTGGAAATTAAATGTTAAACGACATTTGCACCAAATGAAGGAATGGCATTTTGCTATCTTTGTTTCTATAGTCCCTTTTGACTGTAGATACAGGTAAATAATAGTAGCCTAGACATCGTCGTATATGCATGTCTAAAGAACACCTGAACAAGGTAAGACATCTGCAATGCAATGCAACGTGCAAACTGCAGAATATCTGCAACCAAAACCATAAAACTGAGGCCAAATGGTTGTGCTCTCGTGAATAGCTATGGATGAAAGGCGCGATCAATCGAGTCTTGGATCCAGTCACTTGATATTCTAGAATCGTAATGACATTTCATCAATTTGAAGTTTAGTTTTTTTTTACATGTTTAGTTGATGGGTTTTTTTCTTTTTTCTTTCTATGTCTTTTACAAAAGTTCCTCATTCATTTAAAACACATGTGTGACAAACATAATTTACACAAAGTGATTGATTAACATGCACTTCTCTACGGAAAACTTGACCAAAAAATGGGTCATTTGGTTACCCATTCTCATACGAGAGCTAATTTTATCCGTAAGTTTATTTTTTTTAAACAAGCTAATGATGTTTTTCTTAAAACCATACCCTTTGGTTTATCTATCTGGACAGATGGAGTTTTTAATCAATTTCCTAAAGACATGGCAGCACCTAGAAAAGTTATAGCAGAAACTATTAGCGAAAATATAGAGATTAATGTGTTGGATATACCACCACTAAGGTGGCATTTAGCAAAGGGGGATCCTTTCCCAGCATGGGAAAGTTTTTTTGGACCATTAGATCAAATGAGGACTATATTCTTATCATATTCTCTCCACACTATATTATTTTTACACTATTACACCACCCTTGTCTCTCCTCCATGTCCCCACTCACCCACCAGCAACATCAAATTCACCACCAACGTTGTCCTCCCAAACCTCACAACCTTGTCCTTCTTGTTGCATCCTTAACATTTTATTTAATTTTTTTACGAGATCTAAAGTTGTTTATTTAATCTTGCTACAACCCAATTAGAAAATTCCAAGGTCAAAAACAACAATTACAACTTATAATCTCAAACTAAACTAAAGAGGAACAATCAACAGCGAAATAAAAACAAAAATTAAAGATTGTCCCGTAAGACATATTTAACAACAAAATCATGACTAAATTAAAATTTCTTATTATTAGTCTCCCAAACTTAGCAAAAAAAGAGAGATATCATTACTGGAAGTGGAGGCAAGAAACTCAAGAGTTGTCTGATACAACATCCTCGGTGCCGGCATCATGTAAACGTGTTTTTCAAAAAGCCTTCGTCGGAAAGTTGCTTTTTCAGCCGGTAACCTGCAGGATTATGAACAGTTGCCGGCGAATTCTAGCGGCGGCAGCGTAACATTGGTGTTATGTAATCTCTGTTAATTGGTTTTGTGGGTTTGAGAATTGAGAGAGAAAGGGGGAAATTAATTAAAAGTTATAATCAAATGATATAATTGCTATTTCATGTTAATTTTTGTTTTTGAGTGTTATAATTTAATGATAGAATGAGGAATTAGAAAACGAGGTATATTTTGTCTCCGACGAGATATTGAATTAGTTGCACATGGTTGAAGAAAAATAGAAGAAGAGTAGTATGGTGGTGGAAGATGGTGTGAGAAAATATAGTGTTGAGAGACTATTATAACATTATGTTACTTACTTGATCTAATGGTCCAAAAAAACTTTCCCAGCGAAAGGATTCACCTTTCCCATGGTAAATGTCACCTATAACTAACTATAATATTTACTCTGATGCTTGTTATAATATTCTTTTTTTGAGATTATGAGCTCGTTTGTTTTAATTTTTTAAAAAATAATTTTGAGATTTATTTTTCCCACCCTATGACCTTCTCGCGCGCCCTATGTAAATGACCAAGATGCCCTTCGGATTATATAATCCGGAAACCTATATGCATTCCGGATTATAAAATCCGGACAATTGCGAAGTATAAAAGGACTCATCCCCCATTTTTACAATTTTACAGTTTCACTTTCCCAATTCTCTCCTTATCTCTACATTATCCCAAAATCCGAACACCACAAATGAACACCAAATTTCAAGTTTTCTTGCTCAAAAGCACCGAGTTTCAACACTTATCAAGCATCATGGAAGGTTAGTTTGACTTCTGTACACATGCATGGTTAATTTGTCCGTTTTTTTTTAGAATTCTAGCTGGATCAATCCGGATATCGTTTTCCAGACTAGGTTGTTGCGTTCTAGAAATTGAAATCCGGAAACACCCAGAATGTCTTTTTTGCTTCTGTTTTGTACAGTTTGATTGTGACGTTTGATTACCCTAATATGCATGTTACATAAGGTTCGTCCTCTACTCATCGCGTAAGGGTTGCATGGCATGCTTCCCGTAGGAGAGAGCGTCTCCAACAGGTGGAGGAGTATGGTGTTGTTGCTCTGAGACGTCGGGGTGGCAGAGGACACCGTGCGAATGTCGAGCCTCAGCCGTCATCGGAGCATGATGATATGGATGTGCAACAGCAACAAATGGAGGAGGAGGAGTTTCAGGAGGAGCATAAGGCAATGGAGGAGGTTATGGAAGACACGCAACCGCAGTGAAGGCGGACGAGGAAGAAGCGTGTGGTGGACCCTGAACCACTTGATGACTACCCTGGTGGCCCACACGACACTAGCTTGTTATGGAGGTACCATGTGTTCATGGCCAAGAAGGCGGCTGATGGCATGGTATATATTAATTTTAAGCTTACTTTAATATGTTGTTAATCTTTGTGAAAATGATGTTTATATTCATGAAACCTATAGTTTATTAATGTTACTTTAATAAATTGTTGAATTGCTCTATTTTTATTATTTGCAGCGGCGTCCCAATATAAAATGCATCAACAACGGAAATAAGATAGAGGCGATGCATGATGACGATACCAGACCTATCATGAATGCACGGTAGTGGGAAGCCAGAATGCAGGGCACCTGTCTTGCTTGGTTGCAGGATACCAGCTACGACCTGATTGACCACAGGCTGATATGTGCTTTTGTGGAGAGGTGGCACGAGGAGACTTTGAGTTTCCACCTTCCGTTTGGGGAGATGACAGTGACACTTGATGATGTGTCATGTTTGCTGCATATCCCCATTGTTGGCATGCTTCTATCCCATACTACTATCACACAGGGCGATGCAGTGGATTAGATGGTGGAGCAGTTGGGGTCAGATCCGGGTGAAGCTCTAGCTGAGGTGGCTCAGACCAAAGATGCACATTGTCGATTCAACTACTTGAGGAAGATTTTCATGGAGCGTATGTTGGAGCAGTTGGTGTTGGAGACTGAGCATGGTGTGACTCAGGAGGTGCGGGACCGGTTGTCCACATATATTTGCTATACTTGGTGGGGATCACGCTCTTCATTGACAAGAGTGCCACTGTTGTGGATGTTGTCTACCTAAAGTACTTTAGAGACCTTGATCTTGTTGCTGGTTATTCATGGGGAGCTGCGACACTAGCTCACTTATATAGGGAGCTTAACAAGGCTGCACGTAGGAACTGTGGCCAGGTGTAGGAATACCTGACTTTGTTGCAGGTATAAATTAAAAATCATGTTTTGTTTTATTAAATTTAAGTGTTTATTGTTTGTATATTTATATGTGGTTATCATTGCTGCAGGCTTGGGTGTATCAGCACTTCCAAGGTATGGGAAGCAAGGATGTCTGGGCAGGATATCGGGAGGGACGGGATCCCCGCGCGATGCTTTTTATACCACTGTCTGGTTTGGGCGCAACAAACAACTACATAAACCTACTGGATAGGCTGGATCTGACTGGCGTTGTCATGGCCCCATATGGAGAGCACCGTCAGGCACGTTCGTTTGAGTCGGTCAACCTTTTCTCTGGATGGCTCAAATACGGAGATCGCATAGTGAGATATATGCCGAAGCGGGTTCTTCATCAGTTTGAGAGGGTTCAGACCATACCGAGACATCATGTTGAGGTTGCACCTTCTGATACTAATTTGGGGGAGATCTCACTCCGCTTTCAGCGTGCTCTTGATCATGCGCTAGCTCCTGAGCAATTGGGGCAGCGTGCAGTTCATGGCATGGAGGCAGCAAATGGATACATCGAGTGGTTTTATCTCCATTCTCATCCACACATTATTCTTGCTGACATGTCGGTACCGATGCCGAGGTCACCGGAGCGTGAGGTCCTTGATGCGCGAGATGCTCATGAGGATGGAGAGTTTGGGTACTTACAGCTTAGTGGAAGGATGAACTGCATCAGAGACCATGTCTATTGTGTGATGTCTAGTGGTCTGGTGTCGCGAAGGACTGATGCATGGCAACATTTGGAGAAGGTATTGAGAGAGGTGCGTGATGAGATAGTTTACCGTCGTCAGGGAGCTACTGAGGGTGGCAGGGGTGACAGAGGTGGTGGTAGAGGTGGTGGCGGTGGTCCGAGTGTAGTTATTAGGGGTTGATTTTTATTATGTTATGTTATGTTTGAACATCTTGTAACATTTGGATAATTTTTAATGTTATGTAATCTTTGATTATGTTTGAAATTTATGATGTGCTCATAATTTTAATGTTATAACATGTCATTTGGACGATTTTACTGTTAGAACATGTCACCGACATGATATGTCTGTTTGGAAGCAAGCAAAATGTGCCAAAACAGAGGCTGAACCAAAACAGATGACTTCTGCCTGTGTTCTGGTGCAGTTCGGATTACATAATCCGGACTGCTTAAAACAATCCGGATTATGTGTTCCGGAAACATCATTTCCCACCCCATTTGTTGACTTTCAACGGGGTGATTTACACATTTCGGATTACATAATCCGGATTTTGTACAGAATTATGGATTATGTTTTCCGAAACACTCTATTAAAAAATGTCGCCAACATCCATCAGGGCGGATGAAGTGCTAAAATCCACGAATTTGTCCGGAATTTAGTTTCCGGAAGTTGCTTGGATTTTATTTTCCGGACCAGGGGTATTTTGGGGAAAAATGGGGCGCGCGAGGAAAGTCATAGGGTGGAAAAAGTAAATCTCAATAATTTTTTATAGGGTAATATATTTTTGCTAAAAAAAATTTTACAAAGAATTTTTTAGAGATATTGGTTAACATTCTCTTATTTATAAAAAAAGAAGGACACTTGTTAAGAAATTCGAGTAGTATATATTAGTAATAATGTCTTTAAAAGTTGTGTAATCAATGTTCCAATGGTCATGCTAAGAAGTGTCCTAAGGACATTTGTTAAGAATTTAAAATTAGAAATGATTGATGAAATTTAGGTAAAAAAAATTACTTTTTGTTGTTTCAATGTGTTGAATGCACAATTTTCAGAATAAAATTTTCATTTTAAACTTTCTAACAAGCACCCTTAGAACACTTGTTAGCATTTTTCACATGCTAGAAATCTAAAAAGTATCCTTTTCAATGACTCCACTTATTAATAATTGCATTGACTTAGATGATTTTTTTGTTTTCTTCCTCTATTAAGGACCGAAGACAATATATGATATGTAACATTATAACATTGTTTCTTTCTAAAAAACAAAAATTACAACATTGTTTTCTTTAAAAAAACATTATAACATTGTTTCATCACTCAAATTAATACGATAATACTACTTGATTGTAGTTGTTTTCCTGAAATAATTTACTCTTTATGTCTCTCTTTTTTTGGTGAACAAAGAGTGCCAAAGCCCAAAAGAAAAGAAAAAGCTATAAAATCACGCTAACATTTATAGGCATGCAAGCCTCAAATAAGTCGTCAAAGTGGAAATTTTGGAGCTCTCTAGGTGGAACCTCAAGAATGCTCACATCATACGAACTCTGGTTAAGATTAAAACTAGCTAGCAAATCAGCGCACCTGTTTCGTTCACACCAGGTGTGCTTAAAAGTAACATGCTGCTGTAACTTTGAGAGGTCTTGGATACGACGAACCAAAATAGGGTATTGCCATTAAGCTTACAACTCTCTGTTACCATATCAATCAAAAACTTAGAATCACTTTTCACTATAAGATTAGTGTATCCTTGTCTTCTCGCCATTTGCATTCCTATATAAATTCCCCACATTTTAGCATGAAAGATGTCACAAGCTCCAATCCTTTGCATATACCTCTGAAGCCATTGACCATTTGAGTTCTGAAACAAACCTCTACATCCTGCAATTTTGTAAGCTCCGTCGCAGTTAAGCTTGACCATACCACATGTGGATGCTTCCAACCAATGTAAATGGTCTCCTTTTGTTTACACCTTCCAGTCAAACGAGTATGCTCAAATATCTCAATCTCTTGCACCTTCGTCATGATCACCAAAAGTGGACCATTTGGGCGTCAGAAGCCTTCTAGAAAAATGGATTTGTTTCGCCAAGTCCAAAGGTACCAACAAGTAACCATGAAAATAGATTGTCAACTTTCCTCTTGCTACCCAAAGTCTTTGTTGTTCAGGCTTTTGAAGATACAATCCTTGCAGTCAATAGAAGAAAAAAAGTTAGTAATTAGACTTGGTCTAACTAACCTGAGCCAGATACGGGTTGCATGAACGCAATCCCTAAGCGTGTGGATAATAGTCTCATCCCCATTCCCACACATAGAGCAAGTAGGTGAAACACCCACTCCCCATTTACTTCTACAAACATTGGTTAGAAGACGACCATGAGCTTCAATCCACATGAAAGCTTGGCTCCGATGAGGGGCCTTCCAAGCCCAAATCTGCTTTCAATCTCCATTAACGTGATTGTCATCTCCGTGTTGCAAATTATATGTACTCTGGATGGTGAAGTGACTGGTATTGGTTCCTTTCCAACCAATCGTGTTTGCTCTGTCAGTACCAATAGGTGCCAGAATAGCCATTATTTGGTTCATAATGTTAGAGTTAAGATTATTATTGAGAAAATTGAGATCCCATTGTCCTTCAGTCGTTAAGACATCTTTAACCAAGAGGGTTGTGTCTATTATGCTATTAGTGGCATTTAGAATAAGAGGAGAGCCACTAGAAGTCCATTTTTTCACTAGATGTTTATTTTATTACCATCACCTAACTGCCACAAAATATAATTTTGGAATTTCTCCCAAGTGCAATTCAAGGCTTTCCAAAGAGGGGAATCATAAGGTTGGGATGTCATATCAATTTGAAGGTCTTTCTTTCTACCATACTTACTATATAGCACTTGACACCAAAGGTCATCAGGATTATTAATCATATTCCAAATGATCTTCATGAGAAAAGCTTCATTCATCATATGAGGACTCTACATGTCTCATTTTTTATTATTGCATTTGAGTCATGGTGGCATTTAACATGAGAAAGGGCAAAAGTTTCCCATCATGGAAAAGTTGCTTTTAACCATTAAGAAACATAGTTTTATCATAGACTCTAAACACACTATTTTTCACCACTCTTCTCTCTCCTCCATCCCCAACAACAACATCAAACACACCATTCTCTCTCCAAACTCTCATTTCTCATAACCCAATACGTAGGTATCAGATTTCAAATTCATACCTAATACCAATTATCTGTTTCTAATTATTGATTTTATCTTATATATTTAATTTGATTTGATTCTTCTCACTGGAATCTCACATTAAAAAAAGGTAAATCAGCATAACAAATCACCGATGTGGATTAGATAGTGTTGCTAGAGATGGATGAGTGTGGATGGTGGAGAAAGAAGAATGGTGGAAAATAGTGTGTTGAGTGTCTATAATAAAACTATGTTTCTCATTTAATCTAATAGTTAAAAGCAACTTTTCCATGGTGGGATAATCGTAAAATTAATATTATTGTTGAAAAAAATCTTGAATGTTTACATTTGTACTAAAAAATGATGACATGGCATGAGAAGGATGGATTGGATGGTGGAGTTAGAGGCGCGGCGGCTCGCAAGTTGCAAAGTTACAACTATTAAAAGGTTGTTCGTTGTTTAACAGTTGATTTCTGAAAGTGTGAGTGAGTGAGTGATTAAAACCAAACACACTCAGACTGAGTGACTCAGTAACAAACTCACACACTCTTCAATCTTCCATGGCTTCTTCAACAACCACAACTCTGTTTCAATCTTCACCTTTCTCTCTCGACACCAAAACCAAACCCTATTCTTCTCTTCCCAAATCACCAAAACTCACTCACTTCATTATCAAATCCCAACAACAACCACACCCTCTCACTCAAAACAACACCCCCACTCCCACTCCCACCTCAACCCCTCCCACCACCCGCCGTCCCGCTGACGAAAACATCCGCGACGAAGCCCGTCGCAAAAACGTCTCCCAACATCTCTTCTCCGCCAAATACGTTCCTTTCAACGCCGATCCATCTTCCACCGAATCCTACTCTCTCGACGAGATCGTCTACCGATCTCAATCCGGCGATCTTCTCGACGTGCAGCACGACCTAACCGCTTTGAAGAAATTCGACGGCGCTTACTGGCGTAACCTCTTTGATTCACGTGTTGGTAAAACTACTTGGCCTTATGGCTCTGGTGTTTGGAGCAAAAAGGAATGGGTTTTACCTGAGATCGATGATGATGATATTGTTAGTGCTTTTGAAGGTAATTCTAATCTTTTCTGGGCTGAGCGTTTTGGCAAACAGTTTCTAGGCATGAGTGATTTATGGGTTAAGCATTGTGGTATTAGTCATACTGGTAGTTTTAAGGATCTGGGTATGACTGTGCTTGTTAGTCAAGTTAACCGCCTTCGAAAAATGAACCGTCCTGTTGTTGGTGTTGGTTGTGCTTCGACTGGGGATACTTCCGCTGCTTTGTCCGCTTATTGTGCATCCGCGGGAATACCGTCGATTGTTTTCCTTCCTGCTAATAGGATTTCAATTGCTCAATTGGTTCAACCGATTGCAAATGGTGCTTTTGTTCTTAGCATTGATACTGATTTTGATGGGTGTATGCAGTTGATAAGAGAGGTGACTGCTGAGTTGCCGATTTATTTGGCGAATTCGCTTAACAGTTTGAGGCTTGAAGGACAGAAAACAGCTGCTATTGAGATTTTGCAGCAGTTTGATTGGCAGGTTCCGGATTGGGTTATTGTGCCCGGTGGGAATCTTGGAAATATTTATGCTTTTTATAAAGGGTTTCATATGTGTAGAGAGTTAGGTCTTGTGGATAGGATTCCAAGGCTTGTTTGTGCTCAGGCTGCGAATGCGAATCCTTTGTATTTGTATTTTAAGTCAGGGTGGAAAGAGTTTAAGGCAGTGAGGGCACAGACTACTTTTGCATCTGCTATTCAAATTGGTGATCCTGTTTCGATTGATAGAGCTGTTCATGCTTTGAAGAACTGTAATGGGATTGTGGAGGAAGCTACTGAGGAGGAATTGATGGATGCTATGGCTCAAGCTGATTCGACTGGGATGTTCACTTGTCCTCACACTGGTGTTGCTTTGACTGCTTTGTTTAAACTCAGGAATAGTGGGGTTATTAAGCCTACTGATAGGACTGTTGTGGTGAGTACTGCACATGGGTTGAAGTTTACTCAGTCCAAAATTGATTACCATTCAAAGGGTATCAAGGATTTGGCTTGCCAATTTGCAAATCCTCCAACGCAGGTCAAGGCTGATTTTGGGTCTGTTATGGATGTTTTGTCCAAGTATTTGCAGAGCAAGGCTCCAAAGTATCATTAGGTTAGCACTTAGCACTGCTGGTTTTGCTCCTGTGTCCTTGCTGCTTGTTTACTTTTTAGGCATTGTGCTATCTTTTGTATTAGCTTTTCCGTCTTTCTGATGATTTACTTGCATTCTGTATGCATGCTGCTCTCTAATATTGAGAAAGCTTGCTGGATTTGTTGTAGATTATCTTTGTTGAGCATTTTGTAGCTCCCTTAGAAATTAATTGGATAAGATGAGGAATGCTCATCATTGGCTATGTTACTGCATTATTAATATAATATAGATCAACGCTCATCATTTTGCGTCTTATGCTTGTGGCTTAAGGTACTTGTGGGAACTACCAAGCGACTCCACAAAAACTGTCATCTTCAAACAGAGATCTCGTTTCGAAAGACTACTCCATTAGGCTGGAGCATTCTTTGGCTTATAAGCCTCATTTATTAAACAAGACTCTTTAATATGGGATTCATAAGAATGCATCACCATTTGAGAGTCAACATCCTTGACGATTGCACTTCCAACACTTCACCTCGTTGGCCATAACCCTCTATTGGCTCTGCTTCACCTCGACGACCTTGATCTCTCAACATAAACACCAATTTATGAGCATGAGGTCAAAGTTAGAATTCATTGCAAAAGACTAATCAATTAAATAGAAGAGTCCCTAAACTTTAAAAGCTCTACTTATTAGGTGAAACTATCCAATGCTCAAACGTTGGAGAACTGATATTCTAGGCAGCAACGATAGTGCCAGTGCGATGAGCCTAAATCCAAAGGAAGAATCCATCTCAAAATACTAATCCATTAAGTCGGATAATTCTTTAGGTTTATTAGCCTCGTTTATTAGGGGACTCCAACGTGAACATAACACAATCAAATCCTTGCAATTATGATCTCAATAAAGGTGGGACCACTGAATTGTTGAGTTGACATCAGTGTTTTAATGGTGATGGAAAGCTGGAGATATTTTCTTTCACTATAGTACGGACACAAACACCGACACTTAAAACGACACTGACACATCGACATTGATAAAATTGAGATGATGATATAATTCAATGTAATTACAAGTGTCGGTGTCGGACACCAGAACACGTCTTTAATCAAAAGTGTCGGTGCAACAAAGGGTACAAGTTATTCAAGGTAACGATAAATTGGAACGTGTATAATTTTCAAACGCCTAGATTCTACATTAAGTCCGCTAATTAATTATTGTATTGTGAGGTTCTTTCAGTTCTTCAATTTCTCCGCTGATCGTAGTTTAGGCCTTTAAACTATGTTCATCACAACAATTGACCGATTGAATTGAGAGTTCTTAGAATTTTGAAGAAGCTATCCGTTCGCTTAGAGTAATTCTTACATGGGTACAAACTCAAATCAAATTTATTTGCGGGCACACACAAATGTAAAAAATTAAAAAAGAAATTATTTAATCATGTCATTTAAATCTATTCCCTTTTAATTTTGTTCATTTGGGAGTGTGTGCCCAAATAAAATTAATTTGAGGCTGTGTTCAAGTTAGAATTTTGTGTTGGTTAGTCTTGGAACATTCCTCCTCTTCCCTCTGCGTAGTTGAAGTTTTTTGTACGGAAAAATGTCACCATGTCACGCAAGAAAAGAATTAAAGATTGATCTGACAGCCAAACAAAGTACAATAGTAAAAGTACTTTTTTCCCACATTTTACATATCGTCTATAAATTTCTTGTACAAAAGTTGGTATAATTCCGTTTGAAAATAAATTTAACTGTGTTCCTAGCCGTATCTGACAACGTAATCAACTTTTTTTTCTGGTACAAACAACACAATCACCTTTATTACAAGAAAATAAACTAATACAAAGTATTGTACTGTTGCGGATTCTATACTTTTCTCCAAAGGAACATTTGGATTGAATCTTACTTGAGATATTGAATAAAACCTTTACCTTACCTTGTATATTATACTGATTTTACTCAAGACTTCTCAGCTTTGATGTGTTATGTTATAAACTACACAACCTTCTTCACTGATGAATCTAAATAGGAATGCCTGTTTTCATGTGCATCTAAAAATATGTTTGTGTAGTATATATTATTTTCAAGGATATTATAAAATTCAAACGATCAGTAAAGAAAAATCAAGAGTTTTATATATGCCAGCCAGAACCCTCTCGCAAAAGAGTAGTACTCTTGACTCCTATCTCACTTGTATGAACTTGAATTCAATGTATACATCAGAACAAAACAATTCACTTTAGAAACAAATCAATTAAAAATGACTTAAGACAATGCTTTCAACATTTTTTTTAATGGTTTTGGTGATGAAGGGTATCATAGAGATTAGACCTCCCTATCTCCTGCTTCTTCATAGAATTCATTTTCTCCATCCGTAAACCAGCTCTGAAAGTTTCAATGAAACTACCAGCTTTGTTATCAACACCTGGGTTGGGATTTGGATACACCAGTAGATCAATTCCAGGTTCTTCACCACTAATGGTTGGTAACTCCACTACTTCTTCATCTATATCTACCGAACTTGAACTACTAATGCTATCTATTCTAACAAAGTCACCCTGCACCTTGAACTTCCATGCTGGCATCTTGAACGGAGGTGGAGGAGGAGGCGGTGGAGGTATTGAGTTCAATGGCGACTCATTACCGGTAATCACAGAAAAATCCTCATCCTTTGTTTTTGACATAATCATAGCTGAAACTTGATGTTGTGACTGTGAAACAGAGTTAAGTTTCTTCTGCTTGTTTTTCTTAGAATAGAACAAATCATGAAAAGGAGAAGAAGAAGAAGGCATAGTAGTAGCAGGTTCAGAATTCAGAATGCTCTGAAAATTTTCAACGCTTTTATGTCTATGCTTCTTCTTCTTTGGAGGTTCAGAATTCATAATGTTCTGAAAATTTTCAACGCTTTTATGTCTATGCTTCTTGTTTCCTTTCAAAGATTGTTGCATTTTCTCATCCTTCGTTACAATTACCTTTTTATTCCTTCTCTCTGCAGCAGTGTTATTTTTTGTTTTCTCAATCGTTTCAGACTGACGCGTTTCTGATCCTTGCTTCTTTTTGTTTTTTCCTTTCAAAGATATGTTCACTTCAATGTCCTTGATGCTTTTTTCTTCTTCTTTTTCTTCTTTCAAGTTTAAGTCCAATCCACGGTAACGGTTAACATGAGTATCATCGCTAAATCGCCACCGTTCATCTCCGGCAACCCACAAAGACTCTTGCCGGAGATCCGGGTAGGAGTTAAAACTCCTCAATTTGTTATATGAAGTTCTATCTTCTGAGTACTCATACCAAAAACGTGGTGCTGTTTCTGTTTCTGGTTCCAGGTTTGGTTTCTCGTACTCTTGTGTGTTTGTGTCTGAAAAAGTTTGATTTTGATCTTCATAAGAGCGTGGACTTTCATTGTTGTTGTTCTTGCTAAGGAAGCCACAGAATATGGCAAATAGAACAAGCAAAAGATTAAGGGAATCCCAACTCTTTTTTACTGAATTGGGTTTGAAAATGTGGGAAGTGAAAGAGTGCAATGTAGGAACTATGACCAAGATGAATGCAAGTGCAATTACTAGGACTATGATAACAGTGCCGGAGCTGAGGAAAAGTGAGTATGAGCGGCTGAGGCGGCGGCGGTTGGCACTGCTGTTTTGCAGCCAGAAGGGTGAAGAAATTTCTTCCTCTTCTTCCATTTGGTTTTGGTTTGATGCCAAATGGTTGATGTTTTGAAACTTGGTGTGGAAGAAAATATGATCTTCAATTTTCTTATAATTGCTTGTAGGAGTTGTTGCTTTGGTTTTGTTCTGTTCTGTTTTTTGTGCTCTTTGGTTGCTTATATAGTGTGGAATGTGGATGGCATGATTATTTTTTTGGGTACAATGATGGCTTCATTATTTAATATAATAAAGTAATATAATCTGTTTACCATTTTTTCAAAATTATATTTATTTAGACAAGTTTTTTTTTTGCTTTCTATAAATGAATTAATTGATGAGATTGGTGAGAATGGGAATGAATATGATAATATGAAAATATGTATAACTTGGAAATTGTTGGCTGTCTCAAAGGGAATGACAACCAAATTGAAAATGGTGGTAAACTAAGCCCATGTGCCTTTCGAAATTGTCAAATTGTGGCTTTCCTTGTAATAAGCTTGACTTGTTCCCCAATTTTATTTCAAACTTGCAAACTATTACAAGGGACCACCAAATCATTGAACAAATTCAATTCATGCCATATCACGTTATTTGTCTATAACGCTCGTAGTATTTTCCTCACTTTGAATATGCATTTTTTTTAATAAATATTCTCATGTATGCTGGATGGATTTTGCTATCTATATTGTATTTATTTATAGCTCTTACTTGCAAACATGACTAAGTAGTTAATAATTATAATGAGCATAAAATAGTATATAAACTAAGGTGATGCGTTCCAAACCAACCGATTGGCCATGCTTTTCGCGTGAGAAAATCAAATATTACTCAAAGTTGGAGTTAAAACAAATTTTGAGTGACGTAATTGCATAGATTTGGAAAGAAAATGACAAAAAAAGATAATATAACCGAATTTCTCTATGATTCATTTGCTTATAAAAAATATTGGTAAAAGAATATAAAGAAATGTATTAAACATCACATTGCTTGTTTGATTAGATAATACTATTGTTGAAGTGAAACGCGTTGTTTTATGTCATCATCAACAGCGTATACTATAGAGTCTTGCTGTCTACTCCTTATGCTAAAAAAAGAAAAAACAAACAAGTGTCTAATCAAGTTAAGGAAATTCCGTTCAATCCTTGCGCCGCAAGCTATCACTTTGTGTTCTCTGTTAAGATAGATAATTGAATATTTGAGTTTGCCTTCTAGTTTAATTAACCTTTTGGCTGCTGTAAACGCGGGGATTGGTTTGATGATGTAGACTTGAAACCTAGGTGTATTGATCTTTAGGTTTTAGGTTCAAATTCTTCAAGTGCCAACAATTTATGTGTTAGGTCATTTCATAAAGTTTTGCTCTAACTTCAATTTGTAGCCTCTCTAGTGATCGTTGTAATTAGTCTCTAAATTAGTCGGTCCTTAAGCCAAATATCGAATAAAAAAAACTTTGGCTGCTGTAGTTTATGCAAAAAATACTCTATGAAAACTTTCGTATATGAAAATTACTATTGTACGCTTTCTTTGGTATCTTGCTTGTTCTCTGGAATGGCAAAATATATTATATATAAGGGGATTAAATCTCAAGTATTACACCAAAAAGAGAAAAAAAGAAACACCAAAAACCCCCCAAAGAAAAACCACCAGCACCCTCAAAATGCTGAAACCCTTGACAACAACTCCTCAAAGAACCAACACCACCAACAGTGATCATTTAAGCACCTGATAGTGATTTTGCTGCAAACGTTCAGCTTCGACCACCACTCAAGTTCCGATCTATCGGAGGAGACATCACAACAACTTAAAAGGACCTGAGTCACGAACTTGCTCCCGACCTCGAATCAAAGGTGATCGGCCCACAAGACTCCCGATGCCTGTCACCATAGCATTCACCTTAACCTGTCCAAAAACTCGACTTACCAATAACCCGATGCCTAAATCCAAAGACAGAGAAAAGACGGAACAATAGCGCAAAGCGAACCAGCTCGAACACAAACAAATTAAAACAAGCCACCAAATCAACCTGCGTTATCACCACCACCTGAATAGACCAGCTGAAAATTATGTGATATCAATAATAATTAGGGTTAATTAAGTAATTGGTACCTATAAATATTCAGAATTTTGTTTTTAGTCCCTATAAAATAAAATCACACTTTTTAGTAATTGTAAAATTTTCTGTCAGCATTTTTAGTCCCTATAAAATTTTTCATCAACGTTTTTAGTCCCTGTAAAAATTTTACGTCATCATTTTTGGTCCCTAAAATGCTAAAGGAAAATGTCACAGGACTAAAAAGTGTGATTTTATGTTATAGGGACCAAAAACGAAACTGCAGATATTTATAGGGACCAAAAATTTAATTAAGCCTAATAATTATAATATAAAAAACAATACTAATATTATAAAATCTTGGGTAGTAGTCTCGTTGTGTGACCGTTCATGAGTGCAAAGAGTTGAAAGACATCATAGGTGATGTATGGTTCGATACTCCCGATGATGCTCTCACGTCCTTGGTATTCCTAATCTGGTGGGGCTGCCTCTCTTTAAAAAATGTATAATATTGAAATGATTGTAGGGAGAAAAAAAATCGATGAATGATAACAACCAAATGCATTGTGTTTGGTTTTACATTTCAGACACAAAATTACTTGTTTGAATGATGTCAATTGAACTTAATTTTACCTCTAGAGTTTATTCGAAATTGAAGTAAGATTTGTGCGGATGTTTATAATCACGATAACATTCATTTATTTTTTTACAAAATTGTGATTTTATTGAAGTCCTCACATGTCGTTTTTATATTGTGATTATGTCAAACTCATCGATAATCCAAAGATACACTTATTTTACACTTAAATTACAAAAATATATCCAAACATATACCATAATCCACATTAAATTAAAATAAATTTTACATAACCAATTCATTCAAAATCATTTTTTATAGCCGTCATGTTAGAAGAGATATCAAACTTCATAGGTAGAAAATATGAATATTATAAAATAAAAATTATAAATATGTGTACTTTATTGATCGAATGATCCATTTACTTGGGTTTAACGATCTTGAGAGTAGCAATTAGTGTGTGAAAGTTGACTCTCTTCCCAATGTTTTTTGGTCAAAAGGACTAATTTGTCCTCGATACAAAAATATATGAGACTACGATGAATTTTATATTTGTCAGAGACTAAATTAGCCACATGAAAATTGTGAAGGGCTAAAATAAGTCTTCACACAAGAAATAATTAACAAATTTACGATTTATCATATTTATACATATAATATCAACTGTCAATATATTTTTATCTATTAATATACAAACAAATAGTTGTTATTGATTTGTTATTCCCACCCAAAATAGTAAAAAAGGGTGGTCAATGCATGTTGCCAAAACCTCCTCGTCAACATATGTAACATATACCTTAACAAAAAACATATGTAACATATTGGTTATTTTTTCATACACAGATTAATCATCGTAAACATTAATCACTTTTTCTATGGCTTCAAATGTAGAAGAAGAATCCTCCACCGTGATCGCCATTGATTCTGACAAGAACAGCCAACACGCCGTAAAGTGGGCTGTTGATCACCTTTTAGACAAGTACTCATCATGCACCCTCATTCACGTTAGAACCAAGCCCTTCAATTCAAGTAATTACCCTTTTCCATCAACACAAATCTGTTAATTAATTGCATTCTTCAAATAATATATAGTTAATTGCTCCATGATGAACAAAACATTCGAGATAATCCGAGTTCCAATTCTGGAACAATCTTTATCAGCCTTTATTTATGTGGCCAAACTCCATATTATTAGGGGCCTCTAACCCGTAACAATATGGAATTATTGCACTCTTCGATATGTAATATATATTGCATGCTTCCATAATTATTCTTAATTATTGGTCTTTCTTGTTTATGCAGATGATTTTGATTTTGTCCCTAAACAAGGTCGTCCACCGACCGAAGAAGAATTGCATCAGTTCTTTCTCCCCTTCCGAGGATTTTGTGCTCGAAAAGGGGTCGGTATTCATACTCATCATCCCTAAATATATATCATTTGTAGGTTGTATTGGTTAATTATTCATATGGACATTAATTGATCAAGCATTTCAGATCATAGCTGAGGAGTTGGTCCTGCATGACATTGATGTTCCAAGTGCACTTACTGATTACATCATCGACAACTCTATCACCAACGTTGTTCTTGGTGCTCCCCGCTGGAATAACGCTTTTATAAGGTCTTGCCACTTAATATTGATTAAGAACAAATTAAAGTTGCAAATGTACATAGTTAGTTACATCACAGCTATCAAATTTTAGCATATTTTACTTGCTTCTGAAAATTTAATTAAGGTCATTCTTACACAAGCTTAGAAGACGCCAAAAAACATATATTTTGTCTCTTAATAGTACTCTTGCATAATTAATTAATGTTGAATGCAGGAAATTTAAAGATGTAGATGTGGCAACAAGCTTAGTGAAGTCTCTGCCAGAGACTTGCATGGTGCATGTTATATCAAAAGGAAAAGTCCAGAGTATTCAAGCAACAGCTCCTTCCCAAACCATTACTATTTCTAGTCCAAAGCCAGATTATTTGACCAAAGACTTAAACAGGTATATATATAAGACTTCAATATGTTTTCATTCTCTATAAAATACAGCTGTACTGTATTATATTATTATTTAGTTCTTACAAAAAATATTCGTCGATGTTTAGTCCCTAGTTTAGTGATTCATTATGCACATTTGTTCAGAAAATCACTCAATAGAATACGGAGGCGCTTAAGCAGCGATGGTGGATCCTTTGGTCAAAAAAAGGATGCAAGACTAGGATCAAGATGTATGTCCCAAAGAGAGACTTATCCACAAAGGATATCCCTATCAGATGAAAACCAAGATTCGGTAAGTTCTGCATTCTTATTATAAATTACTGAGTCACTTACTTTTATCATTATATATGAAAGTTTAAAAATTTTAAGCATATATGAGAGACTAACTTTGTTAACATGTGGAAAGTTGAAGTTTCTCCATTGATTGAATTATCTTTCAGAATAGCATGGAGACAGAAATAAACAGATTAAAACAAGAGCAGACGAGAACAAAAAAGAAAAGTAGGTCTGCATCAGTTGGTAGAGAAGCCGGTTTCGCGAAACAAAAGGTAATTAATGTATGTTTCAAATTCTACCTCTTATGGTAGCTTTCAGAATAATAAACTAAAAAAACAGAATTAAGAAAAATAATGTACTTTATCATTTAGGAAATGGAATTTGAAAAGTGTAAGAAAGAATGGATCAGAGAAAAAGCTAGGCTTGTTGAAGAGGCTGCATTGGATTTGGCAGAGGCAGAATTGAAGACTCAGAAGAGAAAACAGGAAGAAGTAAGAGATGTGCATGAAGAAGAGAGAATGAGAACATCAAATGAAATTGAACGCAACAAATTTATATTTAAAAGATACAATATTGAAGAAATTGAAGTTGCAACAAATTACTTTGATATGGATGGCAAAATTGGTGAAGGTGGATATGGACCTGTTTTCAAAGGAGTACTCGACAACACTGCAGTCGCAGTTAAAGCCTTAAGACCAGACATGACTCAAGGGGAGAAACAATTTAATCAAGAGGTAAACAGTTTTTGTTTTTGCAAGATACAGGTAGCATGAATATCATAGTTTCAACAAATTTTCACTTTAGATATTTCTTATGCAGCATAGATTAAAATGATCAGTTATTCAAGTTAGTACCTGGATTTTATAAATATACCAACTTTTGTTTTTAGTTCGTTTCGAACTTTCGTAACCTTAATGACTCCAATGCAGGTCCTGGTTTTAGGCTCCATCAGACATCCCAACATTGTAGTACTTTTAGGCGCCTGTCCGGAGTTTGGATGCCTCATATATGAGTACCTAGACAACGGAAGCTTAGAAGACCGTCTATTCCAAAAAGATAACACACCACCAATGCCATGGAAGACTCGATTCAAAATAGCATCAGAGATTGCAACAGGCCTTCTTTTCCTTCACCAGACAAAACCAGAACCGGTTGTGCATCGTGATCTCAAACCAGCAAACATTCTCTTAGACAGAAACTATGTAAGCAAGATCAGTGATGTTGGTTTGGCAAGGCTTGTTCCACCTTCTATAGCAAACAAAACTACTCAATATCACATGACAACTGCAGCTGGAACATTTTTTTATATCGATCCGGAGTATCAACAAACAGGACTATTGGGCGTAAAATCAGACATATATTCATTAGGTGTTATGCTTCTACAAATCATTACCGGAAAGCCTCCTATGGGTGTTGCTCACCTTGTTGAGGAGGCCATTCAGAATGATAATCTTGCAGCGGTGCTTGATCCGAATGTGACTGATTGGCCGGTCGAAGAGGCTTCATCACTTGCTAAATTAGCATTGAAGTGTTGTGAGATGAAAAAAAAGGATAGACCAAATCTTGCTTCTGTCATTTTGCCAGAACTAAATAGACTCAGAGATCTAGAACTATAGGACAACACAGGTTTGTAAACTAACTGAATTTGATGACACTTGCATGTGGTTAATTTGTATTCAAGTCTAGAGGGAGTAATAGTTTTTATGGCATATCAATTTGAATGAATTTAAAGTCTTTTGAATTATAACTTACAAAATTTATATATTGATGATGTGCATAATCAGCAGGGAAATGAATAAGCAACCTTCCTAATGAGGGAATTGAAAATATGAGAAGGAGGTGTGAAGAAACCCCTAGTCTGCATCAACATGTGGAGCATGATACATATGTGATTTGTGGAAACTAGCACTCCTTTTACGACCAACTGGGAAACATATTAGTGAAACAAATATGAAAGATCTTACCCCTTCTCAAAGAAATGTATTTCTCATGAGTTGTACATTTGTATAATATGTGCCTATGAATGTATGTTATACTAGTAACTAATTAGGGAAATTTTCAATAGTTAGGCTTTCTTTTTATTTTAATTGTTTTTTATTGAAAATGTAAAATAGATGAAAGCCATATATTTTTTATGTTTCCCACAAGTTCTCTCAAACCACCGATCCTTCTTGTCAACATTGTAAAAAAGAAGCACAAACCATCAAGTTACAACAAAACATAAAAGCAATCGCAAAGAAAGTGTGCATATCATCCTTATACGTATGAATTTGGTAATTTTTAAGAATTATATATTTGTTCGACACATGCAAATACAAATTAAACAACTACCTTTTTAATTTATGTTTCATTTGTCAATAAAATCTTTTAATAATTAATATAATTTTTAAGAATTATATATTTGTTTCATATTTTTAATAAGAATTATATATTTGTTATACACACTCAAACCCCTTGAGTGTGATTTCTAGTTCAAATTGTGTAGTTGGAAAAAGAAAAAAAAATGGTCGGGGGAGAGACCGTGTTAAATGTGGTCATACGGGTTTCTCAATAGAGTAGTTTATAGGCAAGGCCGGTAGATACTTTGTATCAATTGTTGTCGAAAAAATAGTTTTATTTATATTTAAAATTAGAAGGAATTTTTTTACATTAGTAAATAAATTTCTAATGTTAAGCCATTAATGTACTTGTGTCAGTATTAATACTTGCATAAAGTCAAGAGCTACATAAATACACATACTGACTTTTAATCATGTATATTTATTCTTTAAAAACATCATCTTATGGCATTTCCCAGATCTTTCATATATTAATTGTGATTCATGAGTAAAATAATGGATAGTATTGAAGGAAGAAATATCAAGAAGAACCTAAAAGCTGAAGCAAAAGGTGTATCGATGTCATGGGAGGAGAAGAAAGAACCTATACAAACAGAAGAAAATGTCCTAAGAAAGGATATACAAGATCTAGAGGCATGGGTATGTATACTTCCTTTACCATTATTTTCAAATTTGTAGATTGTTTGAGTTAATTATATAATTGGTTTGGTATAAAGGAAAGAAGAAACATTGAGAGATGTTTATAGAAAAAGAGAAAGAACAAATATCGAGATCGAATAACGTCATAAATTTAGAGATGAAAAAAGATAAAATTCATCTATAATTTTATCGGTAAGGATTTGATACGTTAAGTTTGGTGGTTAATTTTATCTCTTATGTCTCTAATTTTCTTCATTGTCTCAAAAAATTCCTTGCAAACTCAAAGAAAAAAAAAAATTGTACATTTTGATTTAGGAAAATGTTCATTATTATGAATAATTAAATAACAAAAGGCCAGAACAATTGTACTATGATGATTTTACACCGACACAGCGTGTGATTTTTACGAAAGAATGAGGCGAAATGATATTCATCATTGTTGAAAAGATGTTGCTTATGTATATAGTAGAATAAATAATATAGAATGTGCACGCGTACCATCGTAAACAACTTAAAATCGTTATATTATTCTTTCACGAATACCGCGTGTCGTGTCAATGTAAAAATAGTTATTAAATTCGTAATAATAACATTTTTAAAATGAAAATGCACATATTTCTTTTAAGTTTTTAATTATGTCTTGAATTTTTTTTTTAACTTTTTGATAAATGAAATACACAATTTCCAATACAGATTTTTTATTTATTAAGGCCATATGTTACCATTTTGCAATTAATATTTCATTTTTCTTGCTTTCTATTCTACCAAATAATATTTCTCATTATAAAAATCTTTTTTCCCTTAATTATTGTATTATTTCACAGGTTGATTTAATAGAGACGATGAACGACAATGAGTTAAAGCGTTATCTAGAAATTAATCCTGATGATTCAAAAAAGACAAGTGTCCAAAAGGTGAAGAATAAGGTAAGATTATGGTTTTTGTTTCGTATTATTTTCTTAAAAAAAGATATTATTACTCATGTCTATCTCCAATTCAAATTTTAAAAATATGGTTGTGTTTTTAAAATAATATATTGTTACAGGTTCAGAGGACCAGCAAATCAAAACCAACAACCTCTAATGGGATAATGGCTTCAGTTTGGAAGTTCGATAAGAATTAGTACTAAAAATTCTTCATTTGGTATAAAAAGCTCTAAAAACTCTTCCAAAAAAATCCCTTGTATTTCTATCATAGAAACTATAATATCAATATTCTAAGTAAGTAACTCGTATGATGCTAGTATTTTGTTTTATGTCAAGACTTAAAATGCATGTTTTGAAGTGGTGTTATTGTTCTTGTACACTTAATATATATTATTGTATTTGGTTATAATAAACTTTGAAAAATTATGAATTTGAAGAAATTATGGTATATGAATATTTTAAGTGAAGAATAGAACTAAATATACATAAGCAAATGCACATAAATTTTCTCTTTTGGTTTATTTAAACACTGCTGTAGTTGTCCTTAGAAAAAAATACTAGCTGTCCCTTTTCCGCCTCATATAATAATCTTCATTTTCATAATCTAGCATACAATTAATGTAGTACATAGTTAGAGAGTATATATTTTATAGTGCTTATTATAATGTTGGTTTTGAACGTAAAAAAAAAACGGCTGGTTTTGTGATTCAGGTGAGAGGGTTAAGAAGTGAGATGATAAGGAAATGGAGGGTTGGATCCCGGTCCATAAATAATGGCAATGATATTAATATTGTTCATTCAAAACTATAAAACAAAACATACGTCATTTATATTAGATCGGAAATGTATGTGAGCAAATATACTGTATAGTACATGCTTTTAGCAAAGCCTCTATAATCTATTGTTAGTTTAAAGTTATATGTGATTAACGGGAGCCCCTAATATGTCCCTGATTTTAATGGTCCACCAATAATCCTTGTAGTTGACTTCCTATTATGTGAAGGCTAGGTTGGATAAGTGTCTTATATATATAGTATATGGTGGAGCACATTTGTCTACCGTGTGATCGAGTAGTCCGACAAAGTTGTATGATGCACACCATCCAATTTTGCTTATGTTTCATTTGCATCCTGTTCATCTTTGTCATTTTGATTTCTCTACAAAACATCCCTCAATTTCCAACAAAATGCCATTTCCTCCCCAAAGAAGGAAAAAAGTAGAATATCTTCTTGTCAAGAGTAAAAAATAATCTGTTTTTCAATTTTCACTAGCGTCTTCAAGATCTTGGCAACAAAGAGGGAATATATGCAATTATGCCCTTATAAGCTCACATGTTAAGGCCATATCTAATAGTTATAATCTCTTAAGATAAGTTAGATTATCTGATTCAAATACATCTTTAAGGAAATCCCACAAAAGGGGTTCTTTGGCAATTTCACGTTATAAGCCCCCACCCATGTTTTCCAACAAAAAATGCAAGTTTACAGGGCACACAAAAAAGGTACATATCTCACTGTTCATAATCAATAATCAATGTAGAGCTAAGCAAAAATATGATACCCGCTCGAAACCCGAGAAAACCGAGTGAAAAACGGGTTTTGCGGACGAGTATGGGCGGACTTCGGGTCTTAGAAGGTTGAAAAATCGAGTTACGATTGGTCGAGTCTGGTTTTTGAATATAACACCCAATGAAAACCACAACCGACCGAGAGAATGGTTTTTTCATTGTTTATTCGTAAGCTTTGCAGTCATGCAGTTAGAACTATCAAAACGGGCTACCCGACCCGCAATGGGCCAGCCCATGACGGGCTTGGGCTTGGGCGGGTCGGGCCAAAAAGGCCTTGAAGATAAACGGGCTCGAAAATATTTGTCCAAGCCCGACCCTTTGTGGGCTACGGGCTTTCGGGCCAGCCCGGTTTCTTATAGCTTTTAATTAAAATTTGAATACCACTCTTCACCCAACAACATACACTCCCGCCCAGCCAAAAGGACGAAAATACCCCTGCGCAAGTTAAGTCACGATGCGTGACTTAACTTGCGCAAGTTATGTGTTCTGCGCAACTTAAGTTGCGCAGCGTGAATTAAGTCATATAACACCAACACAGAAACATAGCAACCTCATTTTCTAAACTTCCAAAACCCGAAAATTTCCCCCCCAAGTGCGATTTTCACCATTCTTGCGCCATTCCAAGTCAATTTCGCCCACAATATCAAGTAAGTGATGATTATCCTACTTCATTACATTTTTTTGGTTGCAAGATATGAACGACTTGGACGACTGGTCATGGGGAGGGATGGGGCTAGCATTCCTGTACGAGCAGCTCTCTCTGACCTCTGATTCATCATTGGCCACCTGTGGTGGTTACATGACCCTGCTTGTAGGGGTGGGAATAGGTCAAGCCGTCCGTCAGGGGCCTATGGCTCGGCCTACTAAAAGCCCCGCTCGGCCTAGCTCGTTTAATAAATGAGCCAAGCTTGAGCTTTTTAAAAAGTCTATTAATTTAATTAAGTCGGGCTTAGGCTTATAAAAAAGCTTATCAGGCCGGCCCGTATATGAGTGTATTACATTTTTTCACATATATTATTTATATTTATATA
Source organism: Medicago arabica (assembly GCA_946800305.1). Taxonomy (NCBI): domain Eukaryota; kingdom Viridiplantae; phylum Streptophyta; class Magnoliopsida; order Fabales; family Fabaceae; genus Medicago; species Medicago arabica. The sequence continues at coordinate 54,754,933 of OX326971.1, forward strand.
TGTCAAAAACAATTACTGATCCTTCAAATTCTCATACCACAATTATTATTTTTTCACTTTTTTTTTATTTCGTATTAGGGATACAACACAACTCTTGATGTTTCATACTGTTTGGAAGCTTGTTAAGTTATCATATAAGACTCATATGGTTATTTGTTTTGTGAACTGTTAAGACTTGTTACTGATATGCCTAAGGTCAAGTATGATTATTAAATTAAGTTTGAAATCCTTGTTGTCATCAGACATGATTATTCCTGAGTTTTTAACCATCTATAAATTTTACAATTGTGTTTTATTAGTTTAATTTGTATCTAATTAATGTTGATCTCTATATTAAATACGTTGCACAAATTGAAAGAAACAAAAATTGATGAACATACTTTGTTTGAAAATTGTAACACAAACTAGACTTTTAAACAGGCTAATAGGCCAGACCAGACTTTTAAAAAGGCCAGACCAGGCTTAAAATAAAGCCTTTGACAGGTAAAAGGCCAAGGCTTAGGCCTTAGTTTTTTCAACTAGGCCTAGCCTTTTTAAGTAAAGCCCGACTCAGCCTGGCTCATTCCCACCTCTACCTGCTTGTAGTAAGATTTTTTTTCTTCTTCTTTACTTATTGGATGGTAAATTTGTGCCTTGTTTAACTTGTTTTTATTCTTTTTTACCTTGTTTGTATAATACTTGTGTTGATATATATTTGGTTCTTTGTGTTTGCAGGGATGGACTTTTGGCGCACTTCACGTACCTCATTCTGAGGGTTCGCAGTGATGTGTACGACCCGGCAGTAGCCCCGCTTGTGAGCCAGTGGAGACCTCCTAGGGGCTTTACGGACCCTAGACACTACAGAGATGCCATTGATGCGATGGATCACTCTCACGTCATTTGGAGGCCGTACGAGAGACGGCGACATATCACGCCATTCCATGACATATACTGGTACTCCGGATGGATCATGGCCGGCAGAGACAGGATGTTCCGTCACTTGCCTGAGCGGGTTCTTAGGCAGTACGGGTATGTCCAGATACAACCCAGGTCTCCTACGGATGTTGAGCTTACTACGGCAAATGACGCGGCCCAGGCTTTCATGGAGTTTGCTCTACACGTCCTCAACCAGCAACAAAGGGGTGATCCGGTGCCAGAGGACGAACCGTGGGCTCATAGGAGGGGGTACATGAAATGGTTCTATAGAGTGTCACATCCTATTGTGGACCCCCCGACGACCATTCCTGACCACGCAGCTCAGGCACCTCCTCGTCCTGTCCCTCCTTACGAGGAGGTTATTGTTGACCAGCAGTGGGCCATACATCCTCTCGACCCATACCAGATCATCACCAACATCAGAGCCAGAGTGGATAGTGCTATGGGGCATCTTGATGTGTTTGGTAACCCAGAGGTACTTCGCATGATGCAGGGTATACAGTCTGAGTGGAGCATGCTGGAGCAGATGTAGGTTCCACGACGACGGAGCAGGAGTCCACAACAGTAGGGTTTAGGCATTATGACTTGTATAGTTTTGTTTATGATATTTTGTCAGATTTGGATGTATATTATATTTGCGCTTTTTTAGCATTTTTATGACATTTTCCCTTATCTTGGTCCTTTATTTTTCCGTAATTTGTTTATAAGTTAACACGTGCTTGAATGAATAACGAAAAATGAAATATAACGAAAAATAAAATTCTTGGACTATTAACATAGGGATCAAAAGACAGGTTTTAGAAATATAAGGATTATAATTTAAAGAGTATGTAAATAGAACCTCCTCTGTGCGCTAGTTAACATGCGTAAGTTACATCTGCTGCACAGACACTACGCAAGTTAACTCGCGCATGTGTTAAATTTGTGCGCAGGTTAACTTGCGCAATGTCTGGTTTAAGTCACGCAATGTTTAACACATGCGTGACTTAAGTCAAGTCACGCAGCGCATGTTAACTAACACACAGTTTTACACAGTTTTAACTTGCGCACAAATTTAACACATGCGCAAGTTAACTTGCGCAGTGTCTTTGCAGCAAATATAACGTGCGCATGTTAACTAACGCACAGTTTTACACTTGCGCTAGTTAACTTGCGCATGGGTATTTTCGTCATGCCTGCAGGGCGGGAGTGGATTTTGCAGGGGGGAGAGTGGTATTCTTTTTATTACTTATGTGCATCTCCAACGTTTTTTTTGACAAATTAATCAAATCTAATTATCTAAATATGAAATTTAATGTCTACCAAAATTATAATCTCACACTTTCTTACTTTTTTAACACGTCATCAAAATTATATACTGTTGAGTCTTTTGCTTCAACTTCCCCTTATAATTTCTCTCCTAAAAACAAATTAAAACAAACTCAGTTGATAAAACACACTAACTTAATTTTTTGTAAAGAACAAACAAACTTAATCTTAATCTTAATCCCAATAAAAACAAATTTTCCTATAATTCAACTTCATATTTAAAGAGTTAAAAAAAATTACAATATTATGAGAATGTGACGTCGTTTTCTCTTCCACACAAAGTTGAACCGGACTATAATATCATTGTTGGACCTTGCGGGGGAGCATGTGACGTCGATCGACTCATTGGAAAGAATAACCAAACAAATGAGAATGATATTTTCAATACTTTAAGTATGACGAAATTATATCTCATGTTTGACACGAGTATCCGTACTAGTATATCAATCAAATGATATTTATTGTCACTTTCTCATCATACTTCATTCGTTCCGCAATGAGTGATCAAGTTGACGGTTTGACATATGTGAATGCACAATTTTAAAATTTAATAGGCTTAAATATGATTTTCGTCCCTACAAAAAAAAAATTGAAAAACATCCCTCCAAATTTTTTTTTTGTTTTAAAAAGGTCCTTGGTCCCACATTTTTGCTGATTTGGCATGATATTCGTCACGTGACAGTTGCTGACTGTGCAACCTTTTGCCACGTGGCGCTGACGTGTTTGTCCACGTTATTAAATCTTAAAATATATATTTTTTAAACTGAAAATAAATAAAAAATCATAAAAAAAATTCAAATTGTTTTCAATTATATAATTTTTTTTAAAATATGAAGAAAAAAAATATAACTTTTAAATTAAAAAAAATTAATTGTCGAATATTTAATTTTCACTTTTTTGTCAAATTTTTTAATTTTAACAGTTTTTTTCAAAAAATTTATTTCAGAAATGTCTTTTTAGATTTTTTTTAATTAAAAAAATAATTTTCAGAATTTAAAAATATTTTTTATTTTTTAATTACGTGGATTGCCACATGGCAAAAGTTGCACAGTCAGCAACTGCCACGTGGCGAAATCCATGCCATATCAGCAAAAATGTGGGGCCAGAGACCTTTTTAAAACAAAAAAAAATTGCATGGATGTTTTTTAATTTTTTTTTTGCAGGAACGAAAATCAAAACTGGCTTAAATTACAAGGACCAAAATCATATTTAAGCCAATTTAATATCTTTAAATATCTATTAGCAAAAATTATAAAAATTGATATTTTAAAAATTTTAATCGTGACAAATCTAACCAAAAAAATCAATATATATATATATATATATATAAACCTTTTTAATTATTTAAAATTATTTGCTCAAAAAAAAGTATTTAAAATTATAAAATTGTTTTTAAAAAATTTGATTGCAAGTAGATTTGTAATTTTTACATCTCCAAAACTGTTTTTGAAAATTAGATTGCCAAATGAATTTTTTTGTTTTCTCATTTCTAAAACAGTTTTGAAAAGTTACATTACCAAACAAATTTTCTTTTTCTCTCTTCTTTAAAACTGTTTTCTAAACTAGATTTATAAAACATATTTTAAAAATTAAAAACAAAAACTGATCCAAACAGGCCCTTATTCTCTAATTCTCTAATCATGAAACTTTGTACCCAAAAAAATTTATGAAATTTAATGTCTACCAAAAATACAATCTTACGTCTTCTTAATTTTTGACTCGTCATCAAAATTATATCTTTTAGTGTCTTTTGCTTCAACTTCCCTTATTTTTTCTCCAAAAATCAAATTAAAACATACTCACTTGATAAAATACACAAACTTAAGGCCTGTTTGAATCACTTTTGGTTTTTAGTTTTTAAAACTTATTTAATAAACCTATTTTGGAAAACTCGTTTTGAAAAGAGAATATGAAAAAATGCATTTGGTGATGTAATCTTTCAAAACTGTTTTAGGAATGAGAAAATCCGTTTGATAATATAATTTTTGAAAATTGTTTTATTTTACCATATTTTGTTTTACTAAGTTTTATTTTATTATATTAAATAATAAAAAGTAATAGATAGGAACTCGTGATTTTTTTTAATATACAAATTAACATAGTATATAATACCAATAAAATAACCATTGTAATATACATTTTTTAACTTCTTTTATTTAAGAATAGGGGGATCATAACTACACTTCTACTATAACTATAGGGACCAAATTGAACTCGTTTATAATTCAATGGTCATGTATTATTTCATTAGATGTGGTTAGGGGTGGCAAAGCGGACCGGCCTGTCCCGTTTAGGTCCGTCCCGTCTAAGTCTGTTAAAAATAAGACGAGACGAGTCAAACCAAATTTAGTGACCGAGTCTAGAATCTTACCCCGTCCCGTTTAGTGGAGGACTTGCGAGTTGGCGTGCCGGCCCGCTAAACAAAAACATTTTTTGATTTTTTTTACAACTTAATAATTACAAAAAAAATTATGTTGCTTTTATCGTAAAAAAATATAAAAGAACATGAAGCAGATAAATTTGTGAAAAACAAGATAATTAACAAATTGTCGAATTCAACATCATAAATAATAGCGAAATAAGGCAAATGTGCAACATAAAACGAATGATAAAATAAATCCAACAACCAAATTAAATCCAAAAGGATAAAATAAGTCTCAAAATGAATAAACTCAACAACCAAGATAATCCAAAAACATAAAAACGAGTTAAGCGGGCCGCGCCGCCCCGCCCCGTGCCCGTCTCGTTTTTCAATGAGACGGACGAGCCATGCCAACTATAGAAAGCGAGTTCAAAACTTCGACTCAACCTGCCAAAAATAACGAGTCAAATGGGCCAGCCCGACAGATCTGTCCCGTTTTGCCATCCCCAGATGTGGTACTCTTTAACACATCTTTCTATACCCATGATTAGACATATCTGATAGCAAGTAAGAAAAATAAGAATTGCAGTCGCAATAAATCTATGTTGAAACGTTATCCTATCAAATATGAGATTCTATAAATAACGATGCTAATAATTTACTCAACGAGTATAACTTTTTTTTTTTATGATAACAATGACCAGAACATAGTAATAACAGGCATTCACGAGAAGGAAAAAAAATCATATGCTAAAAAGAATTAAGAAAAGATCCTAAAAAAAAATTTAATTTAATTAATATGTTATGACAGTGTATAATTATTTTGCATATATATATATATATATATATATATATATATATAATAGTGTGTTGTTATATCAATTAATGAACACATCAATTATTTTGTACATGTATACAATAAAATTTTGCTGTATCAATTTTTTTTTAATGAATGTTATCGCATCAATTGATTTGACAACACATTGAATGCATGTATAAAATAATTGAGTATATTAATTAAATTAAAAAAAAATTGGAACACATTTACGTTGAATTGGTCCATGGATAGTATGTTTTAGAAAAAGACAAAGTTGCAATTTATTACAGTTTTACCATTAATGAAAAATTGACAGTTCTTTTCCGTGTTTTTGGTTTTCTAAAAACAAGAAAGTGAAAAGTAAAACACCATATACCAGTTCTAGTTTTTTCTCCAAAAAAAAATAATATCAATTCTGGTTTTTTACTTCCAAAAACAGTAAAAATGAAAATAGTTTTCCAAAACTATTTTGCAAAACAATAAATTCAAACAAGTTTTCAATTTTTCAGTTTTTGAAAAGATAAAAACGTTTTTTAAAACTGCAATCAAATAGGCCCTTAATCTTTCTTTAAAGAACAAACAAACTTAATCTTAATATCAATCAAAATAATTTTCCTATAATTCAACTTTTAAATATTTAAAGAGTTAAAAAGAAAATTACAAAATATTTTTTAGAAGGCATATACCTACTTTTCAAAAAATTACACATTTTCAAGATTGCTTCTTTTCTAAAATTAATTTGTCTTTGTTTTTTCTTTATTTTGTTTTAGTCAAAAGAAAAATTATATTAAATAAAAATAAATAGATAGAGAGTCTAGGGACATTAGATCTGACTGTACAACCAAAAATAGAGATACAATATAATAAATCAGACCAAGTGGATCGACCAAAATTTATCTCAACAAAAATTCACTAATCAGCAAGCGAACCCGTATACAGGGCGCAAAACCAGGTTTAAAACAAATATGAAAAGTGAACCTCCGCGACAAATAATTAATGGATCGACCGTTTGCACGAAATCAAAATCCAATTGCTAACAACCTTAAACAAATCAGCAAGCATAAAAGCTCTTTTGAGCTTGAAAAACCAAAGTGTAGACAAACAAGACACATTGAAACTTGTAGACCTCAACATATTTCGAAAGCAACATAGAATGAAAAAAGTCAGGTCATCATGTCATATTATAAATATTATATTTTTATAAATATGACTATAAAAAACACTGAAAACATGATAAATGAGTCACTAAATAATATCGTTGTACAATTCATACACGAGACTCATAACGACATCTTTATCAATAATGAAATCTTTACTATTTTAAATATTTTTAGCTTACTATTTCATAATATTTAATAACAACTATTTCATTGATTTTATCATGACAAATTACACTAACCTCTTAATGTCTTCTGAAATAACACAAACACCTACTCTATGTTTTTAACTAAACACTAATCTCCCTTATTATTTTTTTATCAAATTGACAAACACTTCTCTTATAATATAACACAATTTAAACTTTGTGAATTCCATTTATTTTGAGCAATTGACTTCTCCACTTAGGTGATTTTTCTCAATTCATTGTTACTCAGTCAAGGTGGATTAATTTTTAAACTCTAATGTAATAAAGCGGATATATCGAAGATTATTTCCTTTTCATTGATCGACCACAGTGTTCATCCACCAAAATTCTTCTCATTTCTATATTCTCGTTTTATCTCTTTTTCCATTGTGAAAAAAAAACTCATTTAACTTAATTGTGAAAAGAGAAAACAGATTCAAACAAACCAAGAAAAAAAACCTCATTTAACTTAATTGTAAAAAGAGAAAACAGATAAAAACAAACAAAAAAAGATTGAAATTCAATTGTATATTTACAAGGTTATTGAAATGGATAAAATGAAGGAGATTGATGTGTTTGGAAATTAGAAGGGGTGCTTGTGTTATTTAAGAAAATCTTAAGGAAATTCAAAGTAATTTGCTCTTTTATCATTAATGTCTGCTTTATCATTAGTTTTTTTGTCTTATTTTCTCAATTTATATAGCATTGCAATGCATTTAGATGCATATCCCTCATTCGAATTTGCTCGTGCGGAGCACGGGTCCGTGCTTAGCACAGGTTAATTGTTAGTTTTAAATTAAAAATTATTATTTTAATGTTATAAGGTTATAAATATTTGTTATTTTTGATTTTTTAGTATTTTATCTACTATTTATAATACATAAAATTATATTTAATTACAACCGGTTCAACCCCGGTTAGACACTAAAACCCTAAACCCATGACTATACCGGTTCAATGTACGGTCCGGTTTTGATTACCTTGTAAAAAACACATAACCCAACAACACGTACTGACAGACACTACATAATATATTGTATTTTAACACTCAAGAAATGAGAGAGGGGTCTGCAAACAGAGCACGCGATTTTTGAAATTATAAGGATAATAATACTATATTTTTATTATCATAATAATATAATCATGATTATTCAAATAAAACTAAATATCTTTCAATTTTCAATAGTAACACCCATACTTTAACTTCTACAAAGACATGACTAATGAAACCACCACAACTCCGTCACCATCTACACAAACATAATCACTTTAGTTGGCTTGGGGTCATCATTCATCGTCCCTGTAGACCATCAAAGAGGTGTTTCTCTTCATGCCCATTTCATTACCTCAAGTGGCGGAGCCAGAAAAAAAACTTTAGGTGGGCCATAAATAGTGTTGGAGCTCAATTTTTTGTAGGTGGTCAATTTGTGTAGTGTATGAAAATATATATATTTTCTTATTCGTACAGTTCATCATTGGCTAGTTCGAATGACTATAAACTTGTTATTTGTCCAATATAGTTCAAATCAATATTTATAAATCTGAACCCATTACCAACTTAAACAAAGTACAAATCAATGATCGAACAACTAGATCAATGATTGAACCTCTTGGTTGAATTAAATGACTCAACTTCTTTAAACAGATGTATATGTATTAAATTGAATTGCATCAGACGACTGAGTTAAGAAATTTAAAATAAAACTCATGGAATATAGTAATGTAAAATAAAAAAGATTATTACATAAGAAAATATAGTTGTAATCAAGTACAATAATGAAATATATTTTTAATTATTAAAGAATATAGTATTCTTGTACTTAAAAAATCAGTGTTTATACGATTAAATGTTTTTATGATATAATGTTATTTAAGCGTATTTTAACGTTTATATTATATGTTATGTGTTTTAAAAGAGAGTTGAAGTCCTCTCTTGTATAAAAAAAATAGAGTAAAGAGATAATTGTACCCAAAAATAAGTGTAAAGAAGGAAGGAAAAAAGAGTTGTGTTTTATTAACCAAAGATAATTTCAATTATGAATTTTAACGCTTTTAAGTGCAGGATCACTAATAGTGTCTTTTTTAAAATAAAATAAAAAAAGGAAAAAAAAAAGGAAAAGGTAGGACTTGAACCATGCACATTTTGCTTGAAAAATACCTACTAAACCACTACAACACACTCCATAACTAGCATTCATCCGCACCGGATAATATATATACCTACTAAAAAATTTCAAGTTGGGGGTGGGCCATGGCCCACCTTGGCCCATGAGGTGCTCCGCCTCTGATTACCTCTTCTCTGTATTTTTTTCTGTTGCAGTTCGTTCACTTTTCTCATGTTAAATTTTTTCTCTGGTTGTTTTTTCATGGTTCAATGCTTCTTCTCCTATGCTTAAGTTTTTTTTTTGTTGAGGCTCGTAACCGAGTCAACCCATTCGTACAACCTGTCCAACTGACTGACCCGAACCCGTCCAAACCGAACTCACAAACGGTCGAATCTCGAATCTGGGTCTTAAATATGAGTGTTCGATTTCATATAATATGACTTTTTTAGGCCGAACCCGTCCGATGCTCTACCCTAAATCGATGTCAGATCAGCGGAGGATGGTTGAGGATGAGAATGCATCAATCGAGGAGAGATGAAGCAGGAGAAAGAATTATAAAGGTATACGGATACACTAGTTAAATCTAACCGTAGAAGATGTTGATTCACCTAAACCACTTGTCAAATTGGTCATATTAGAATTTGCCTTTTCTAAAATAATAAAACAAAAATTAAAATCCAAAAAAAAGTAATGGGATATAGAAGGTTAAAAAGAGAGGACCACTTGTGGACCTTCAAAATTAGGGACCATATTAGGGGATCCCGTGATTACCATATTTTATTGATTCATTTGAATTAATTTTAACTAAATAAGATAATGTGTTTATATATGTGTTCAATAGTGTATTGCTAATACTTGTTTGAATTTTGCTACTTACTACAATGGTTAAAGAGATTACTATAAAAATAATACATTGAAAATTGGTGAAAAGTATAATGTTTAACTTTATGAAAGTCAAGAAGTTGTTGTTTTTAACAAAAAATTTCTATTTTTAGAATTTTTAAACATTACCTTTAGGACACGAATTAGCATTTCCCTGCTTGTTCCTAAAAAAAACATTTCCCTACTTATTTTTATACATGCAAAAACATTTGATACTTAATTATATCACTTTGAGATGAGTTTTATTCGACAAGTAAACTTTATATTCTATTATATAAACTCGGATTTTTTACTTTTTATTTAACTAGGGTGACAAAATAGGGAGTTGCTGCTTATATTAAAAACAATATGAGGGGGGTCATGTTTATATATATATTTTAGGGATGGGGTCATGTTTACAATGTTAACCATCTGATCTTTATCTCTATGTTTTATACACACTTTTATTTTTGAACAAACAAAAATGAAATATATTAACACTGCTATAACAATCCCCTCAGTACAAGACGTACCAAGGAGACTACTAAAAAAAGAAACAGCTGTTCACAAATATTACAACAAGTGGTTAACCAATGCCTAAACACAACAATGGATTCGAGAACCACATCTGATCACCAAACATAAAACCAGCCCTTTTGGCTTTCAACCACCACAAAGAATGATATTTTACTTTATCTAATAATTGAACTATGGAGCTTTCTTTTTGCTTAAAAAGCCTATTAATTCTTTCATTCCAAAGAACCCACATCGTAAGTAACCAAATAAGTTGAAGAAATGATCTTTTTGATTTCAAGCCACCTGCATAGTATGAAAAATGGGGACAATGAGTTGAAATATCACAATGGTCGACACCATCAAAGCCAATCCAAGACCTCACTAAATGCCATAGAGAACCAAAAAATCTGCAAGACAGAAACAAATGGCGAGCATCTTCCACAAGCCCACACCCTGACACACATAAGCACGCCTCTGGAGCCAAGATACCACGATTTGCTAAATTAGACTTTGTAGGAAGCCGATCACGAAGCAATCGCCAAGCAAAAATAGACACCTTAAGCGGAACCTGTTTGTGCCAAATCAAGTCATCACAAAGCCTGTCTTGATGCACACCCTGAGTAGTAAGCAAAGCATACGCACCACGAACAGTATACCCTTGACTCGGGTCTGGTTGCCACTGCCACACATCATAAGAAAGAGGCTGCAAAGAAACGTTAGCAAGTAATAACCTACACTCCTCAAAAAGCTCCTCCTTCCACACCCATAGGCGCCTACGCCACTTTCTCTCTCACCTAAGATCTTAAATTAAGGGTTGGTATTTGACTAAAAGTAAACATGAGGAATCCATTTTTCAATAAGTGATACTAACTACCACTTATATTCAATTAAATCAATTTATAATTCAGACGAGATGAAATGAGGCTGTTTTAGTTTAAGGAATGTCTTCAGTTTGAGTCTAACTTTAAATATACAGTAGAATTTGCCGTCTATTTAGATTCTACAATGTTCGAGAGATTAATTTCTATAGCTACGTATGGAGGATACCTAATTAAAAGAAAAAATCTATAGTGCCGTTTTGATAGGTTGGTTTATAAAATATTTTTATAAATATCTACCTAGACAAGGGTTAATTGACTGAATGTGTAAAACATCTTTACACTGTTGTTGGAGTACACCGTTGGTTGTACAAATTAATGGAGTACAGTTATTAGTATTAAATAAACACCTACTATCGTTTTTGTCAAAAATAAAGAAGAAAAAAAACTAGCTCCGGTTCAATACGAAACCCGGTTCATACGCGCCGCCATACAAACATTTTCTCTCCACACAAACAGCTTCGTTCCTCTTCAACACTCTGTTTTCTCTCTCTCTCTCTCTAAATCGCCAAACCCTAACCCTAGATTCTTGATTCATCTCCCCCCATGGCGTTTCACTCCCCCGATCACGAATCCAACTCCGATTCCAACCCTCCAAAACGTCTCTACAATCCCTACCAAGACCTTGAAGTACCAATCCGAAATCTCTACCAGCTCCCAACCTCACCTGAACATCTCTTCATCGAGGAAGCTCAACGCAAACATCGTTCCTGGGGTGAAACCCTAACCTTCTACACCGGTTGCGGTTACCTCGGCGGCGCCATTGGCGGCGCCGGTGTAGGTTTCGTCGAAGCCGTGAAATCTTTCGAGAAAGGAGATACCAATAAGCTCAGACTCAACAAGATTCTGAATTCGTCTGGACACACGGGTCGGACGTGGGGGAACCGCCTTGGTGTGATCGGGTTGTTATTCGCTGGAATTGAAAGCGGGATCACGGCGGCGAGAGATACTGACGATGTTTTCAACAGTGTGGCGGCAGGGCTTGGTACCGGGGCGTTGTATCGGGCAGCGAGAGGGGTGAGATCAGCTGCTGTTGCCGGTGCTGTTGGTGGTGTTGTGGCTGGAGTGGCTATCGCGGGGAAGCAGGCTTTGAAACGCTATGTGCCTATATGAAAACATTGCTTTGTGTGAGGTTTCAAAGTCTTAATTTTTATTGTTGGTTACTATCAATTTTGAGGTATAAATTATATACCAGCTTGTGGTAATCATGCCCTTGCAAACAATATGGTTAATGATTATTTTTTCAGCTTCATTATGGCTAACCTTTCTAATGTAATTTTATTAGTAGTCTTAAATGAATAATTTGGACGGCTTTAATGCTGGAAAATTGATACGGTATAAAAATGTTGTTCTTGTGTTAATGCAATGCATTGGAGTGGAAGATTGTGAAAATAGTATTATTCAAAAAATGTTGTGACTTGTGATGGTTATATATGATTTGATAGAAGCTGAGTGTTAGTTAATTTAGGATTTATAAGTTATGGGGATTTGCATGCGTAGATTATAATTTATTCTCTTATATTAGATACTTATGCATTAGCTAGTATTACCAACAGGGTTGCTAGTTTTTGTGTTATTCATGTTAAATTATTTTGTTTAATAAGCTACTTGTGTATATGAGTGGTTAAAGTAAATCATATATTCGGGTAATTTTTTGTTTGGTTAAAGAAGACAATTGTTCTCAATGGACTATAAGAAAACCTGTGCTGTTATCATCTGAAGGTGTTAAACTGGTAGATGTTGTATTAGTAAATCAATGCACTATCTTCCTGTTAAACCACTACTTTCTCTTAGGAAGCGGTTTTCCAAATAAAAGAATGGTTGCTCATGTAACTAATGACTCTATGATCAAAGGATCCATGCCAGCCGATTGAATGACAAATGACTCTAATTGCCAGTTGATGGTGATTCATTTGAATTTGGTCACCTTTGGTAGATTTTCTTGTAGGATCCTTATAAGTTTAGTTTTCACAGATAATGTTTATTGATTCCACTCATATCATTGGTATGTACTAACTACTTATTGGTAATGTGAGTGACTCTTTTGTTCAGTGAGCACATCAACAAGCTGTTGGCCTGTTACTGGTGTAAATCTAGAGTCCAAATTTTACCTAAATCTCTGGCCTCTGAATTGATGCCATTGCTAGTTGTAGATTTTTTCTGCTCAAACCAAAACAATAGAATTATTACTAGTCTTTCTTCAAACCTTTACCCAACGCATCTTAGCTGTTGTGCAAGGTGTTTTTTTTTAGAGCTGAAGCTGATTGAAGAAAATCTTCTGATTAAGTTATTGCTGCCAGTTTGTTTCTATGAAATGGAGGGATTAGCTGCTGTTATGTTCTTATTTGTGTGTAGTAGCACTTAGGAAGTTTTTCATATATATATATATGCTGTTATATCGTATATTTGTGAATCCCTGGTTAGTATGTGCATCATTCTACTAGATTATATATAATATTGGTTTGTCTGACATAGTTAAAGTTTTACCTTGGCCTTGATTATTTGAACTTCCTAATTATGTGAAGGAAAGCCTGTGTTGTGTTGTGTTGTTATTTGGATGGATTTATCCTGCACTGCATTATTGATGACGTTAATTGGATGGATTTATCCTGCACTGTGTTATTATTGATGTTGAAGTTAAATATCTATTTTTTTAGTAGTTTCCTGTTAAATTGGGCATGTTTGTGTTTCCCCTTCCTCCATTTATTATTCTGGTTACTAATTAGTTAGTAATTAGTATGTTCCTCAGCAACCTACATGTTTTTATTTCTGTCCCATGTTGGATTTGTTCCGGCAAGTGATATATAATTGAGGTACCACTCAAGGTGCACCACTTAATGATTGAATGAGAGCACTGGTGCCAATTGTACACACTAATCAAATGTAAAAAACATCAAAGGCTGGACTGAAATTGCATCTGAAGTCCATTATAAAATGAGAAGTTACAGAGAGGTCTTAATTAGGTTCACCCTCTGCAGTTTCTCTTTCATGGCCTCTACTTCTACCGCTTCCTCACTCACAGGGCTCTCTATCCACCATAGTCAATAGTAGATCTAGCAAGCCTGCAATGCCACTTGCTTCCCCAGCTGTAAAGTTGGAACTATCAAACAGAATACAGCTTTTATGACTCTTGAACACGTCCCAAATCCAGTCCATGGCCACTGTTTGTATTTTACTATTCCTCTACACTTGTTTTTGTGTGTGTTGGCAATATGCATCTTATGGTTGGGGATTCTCAAGTTTATGCGCTCTCAATGTCATGATCTTTTCACCTTTTTCATTCTACTTGAAACATCATTGTGCTCTCTGAAGTTCACCTTCCAACCTCAGTACTGTCAATTCATTTGACTGTCAAATTGGATTGTTGAGAGGTTTTTGTTGCATGTCAGGTTTTGTTGCTTTACTTTCTCAAGCTAATCCCTTTTGTTCGCTTTTTGCTTTCTGCAAATTGCGGGTAATGCCCAGAACTAGATGAGGTACTGCATTGAGGTTACATAGTTAGGATTTGGAGCTTCACATAGAATTGCTTTTGGAAGTCTGAATCAATTATGAGTTAAGAAAACCAAACATAAAACTAACTGTAGAAATCACGGTGGAGAGGGGTAAATGTGCATTTATGTGCACGTAGCAATTTTGTTGTGATTAATTAAATAAAAAGATGCAAAATTGATTTCAAAATAATTTCTATCAGGCACTTATGTAACAATTTTTTGGAACTAAAAAAGTTATAATATGCATTTGATATGCCTCAGTATTGTAATTGTTTGGTTGAAAATGCTTCCATGTTCGCATTCAATCCCTGACTTCTTCACTCGTGTGTGTCAGTTTTCAATGGTTTTCTTTTTTGAATGGCAAGTTTTCAATTGTTATGTCATTTCGTCTATATACAAAACAAAATGCTAACATTTTTTGAAATTAAATAATGGTAAGAATAAATAATAACACGGCTTCTTGATGAAAATACACAACTATTTGTGGTGACTTTATGTTTGTTCTTGATTAAACTGCTTTAAGTTATTGATTTTTTGGAGTCCTTGTGCTTTTACTCTATATTTAATATCTATTTGCTGAACTATTTAGAACATCAGATGGATTGCAGTATGCAGCTACGAATCACATGGTATAAAAAATGTGGGTATGAAATAAATGTAATTTAGCGAGGGTTTGGAACAGCATTTTGCAGGCAATTTCTCGTGACCCTATGCCATGCTACCGGAAAAATACAAAGCTACAAAGTGTATTAGATGATGGTTTATACTTTAAATTCATTTTCTATTACTGTAAGCATAGAGCCTACTGCTTTGGCTAAAAAAATTGCTGTCGAAAATCCTTTTGCTTTAAGTAATAGATAAAGCTTGTTGTTGGGATAGGGACCAAGTTGAACACAACATTTTCTAAGGTGGAAGAAGTTTTCTGGTATGAAATATGTGAATGTCATAAGCTTCTGGTTTTTCTATGAACTCAGTTTCATTGTATCTGTATGGCAATAAACAGTAGTTTTTGTTTTTAAACTCATTCAAATTTAAAACAACAGATTAAGCTAAACAAAAGTCGAGAATCGCACAAAGTTAAAACATTAGAGTAAATACACTCCCCTCCCCCGATAAATGTTCATATTTGTTTGAAGAAGTTAAATTAGCCCACTTAAATTGATATCAGAGAAAATCGAATATGAGACTTTGAAAAAGAATACACTCCTGACAAATGTTCATATTACACTCCCCTTTCTTCCTATTTCTAAACACACATTAACCTCCTTCAAAGGATGGTTTATAATATATTTTGATCCAAAATTTGATGTTTACACAACTTTCGGTTAACCTTCGATAAACAAAATCATCAATACCAAAATAACATTTGTCTTCATTTGTATCTTTTGTCATCTCTTCATCATCAAACACAATTGGATCCTTGATGTATTTTATTAAAAAACCCAAATGTATTTAGAAGAACTGTTGTTGTTGTCAGGTCTATAGAAACATGCAACCTTACATACAATTCTTTTTTGTGAACCGCCAATCACCCAATGAAAATGGTTAAAGAGGGTTAGAGAGGTTACGAACAAGGGTTAAATACAATCATCAAACTAACTGAAAGGATGTTATTGCAAATTTAAAATATGCACTGCAGTTTAGATATGTTTTAAATTTACAATATTAACCAATTTGATGATTGTTGTGTATATCTCTAACAAGAACAATGTGATCATAGACTAAAATTTTGTATGGTTAGTGGTTATGTTGGACTTTTCTCATGATTAGTACTTCATCCGATCCTTTTTATAAGAAATAAAAGCATTAATATTTGACTGTTGCTGAATAATTTGACGATATACGAGTAAAAATGCTTACAATAATTTGACTGTTGCTGAAGTTGTTCATGACAAAGGTTTCAATCATGTGTTGTGGTTTAAGGTTAACATTTTTATTTGACATTTGTTTATGAATCGTCTAATAATAAAGGATAATTTGTTTAGGCGACATATTTTAGTGATCGATGATACTTTTTGTTCAGTGAATTGTGGTCTTATAATGTACTTGGTATATATTTGAACAAGTTTGAAATGTTAGTGCAGTCCTTAACTCCCACACTAACATGAATATATTCGTCTTTGATTAGTGCAAAAACCAATACAAAACCCACCATCAACACCAAAATCAAAGCATATCCTCCTTACAATAGGAGAAACCAAACTTAAGCCAAAACCTCGACTTCCATCATGAATGACCATAAAAAACGAGATCCAAACTTTTATCTCCCACTAGTCGTGTCCAAACTAGCTAAATATGTTATTTGTAATCCATATTGCATGTGAACTGAAGGCAACCCCTTCTTATATTTCTATAATCTTAACTTTTGATTTATTATCATATTTTCATTAATGAAATAATTTTGACGTAAAATTCCATTATGAAAGAAAAATAATAATATTATAGGAATCTTATCTAACTATTGAAATAAATTAAATAAAACGTTCTTATAAATTATTATTTATAATTTATAATCAATAATAAAATAACCCAAGATGATAAATCTTATCACTATATTTTTTTTGAGAGAAATCTTATAACTGTTTTTTGAAGGAAAATCTTATTACTATTTATTGGCTTCATATGAACTCATCAAAAAATATTGGCTTCATATGAGACGTGTCTTTCTTGCATGCGGTTTAGTGACACTTGCGATTGGTGTCAAATTAATCTTGCATGCACTTCAATTATTCTAGTTCTCATGCAAGACAATTTTGTTTATTTCTGCATGAAGTTTGTCTGACACCTGCACTTTGAGTTTGAGGAGTCGGCGTTTTTATTGTAAAAAAAATGGAAAAAATATAAATAATTAAAATGGTATCGATTTTGTTAGGACTTAAGTCTATGATGTGAGTCCAACCTAAAAACTAGTTCATTAAGTGGAAGAGTCTCGTGGCTTAAGTGCCACATCAAACACTTTTATTTATATGACGTGGGGCTCCTAACATTGCTGCGTTCTTAAGAGTCGACATCCACGACGGCTTTTACAATATCGGCATTGATCTTATGGTAGCCCTTTTTTTTTGGTGACTTCACTTACCTATTCAGTATTCGATGGAGCACATTAATCCAGCTTGCCAATGAAGCGAGCTCAACCTAAAAACTAGTTCAATAAAGGGGAGAGCCTCGTGGCTTAAGTACCACAACAAACACTTTTGTTTACATGATGTGGGGCTCCTAACATTGCCACACTATTTAAGAGTCGACGTCCATGGCAGCTTTTACTCTATGATCTTATGGTAGCTGTTTCCTTTTTGGTGGCTTCACTCACTTATCAGTATTCGATGAAGCACCTTAATCCAACTCTGAATGAATGCATCAATTGTTAAGATTTAAGTCCATGAGGAGAGCTCAACTCAAAAAACTAATTCATTAGATGGGAGAGCCTCATAACTTAAGTACCACATCAAACATACTCTTTGCTCTTAAATATAAGATAGTTAAGTCAACGAAAATTAATAAATTTGATCCTATTCTGATTAAATAATATTAATTTTTGTTGACTCAAATATCTTTTATATCAAGAGAGGTAATATTTGAGATTTAACTTTCTGGTAATTCGAATTAAACCAACTTAATCGAATTTTAAATTTGCAGTGGGTAGTTCACTTAACATGTATATGATTTCAAATTTACGAATTCAACTTCTTGAAATAAAATTGTGTTGAACTAGCCTCTAGTTAATATTTTCAATATTGAATAGCACAAAAAGCATCAGTTTTTACAATATAATATGTAGGAGTTAGGGATCAAACCTTGAACCTTTCGCTTGTTTATCTTTAAAAAGTGAATTACGTCACTAAGCTAGTTCATCAAATAATTGTTTTGTAAAAATAAATATTTATTGCACTTTACAAAATACTTATTAGTTCTTTAGGCATCTATCAATTGTGCTTTCAAGCTCCTGTTAAACAATACTTAATTGTCGATTGACACTTTTTCAATTGATTAAACGGATTAAAAATTAACTAGTTCCACACTTTTTTTTTTTTTGAATGAAACTAGTTCCGCACTTTTTAGGTGCATAAAGAGAAATATATTTTTTTAAAGAGCAATTAACTCCCAAGATACACATATGTCAAAGTTTTTTTTAGAGGAACTAATGTCAAAGTTGAAAAAATTATACTAATTCTTTAATAGTTTTGTTAGTTTGACTAATAAAGTATTGTAAAAAATTGATTATGGCCCAAACAAATTTTTATTTCCATTTTATTAAAAAAAAAACTCTTTTATTGGGCAGACAGAATTACTCGATTTGAGTAAATACTTTCAAAGGTTTTCAATTAAAGAATTGATCTCTTTTCTTTTTTTTCATTTTTCGCTTTCTTAAAAGCTTTGTTTGAGAGTTTGAAGTTGAGAACTTTGAGAGTTGAGAAATATAGGAGAAAACAGAGAAATCATTCACATTTTTTAAAAGAGAATTTTTTTAAAGAATAATAAATTATATTTATGATTAATATATTTTTAATTTTAAAAATATTATAACTATATATATTGAATTTGAAAAATTCATATAAATCCTCTAGAATCCTACCAAAACACACTCCTCCAATACGGTTTTTGAGTTTCCTTTAAAACATGAGACTTTTGTATTAGTAAGGAAAATGATCCCCACAACGTCTTCCTCTCTCAAAGTCTTTTATTTCTTGCATTTTATTCTTCTTTTTTGCCAAAACCCTCTCCTCGTTTCCCCTCCAATCTCGCAAAGGTTTTGGTCTATATCCCCATCTCTTAGCACCTTGTTTTCTTTCATTTTATTAATCTATGATTACGACGTCGGAGCGGAGACCCATTTGCATCTCACCTTTAACCTTAAAAAAATAATCTAAATATAGATTAGTGATAATAACTTACAAAATCAAGGTGAGTATATATATACATTTATAAAAAAAAAAATGAAATAAGAAGGTACGTATGTTACATTCAAATCTATAAATAAGCAACATAGCTTACTTAGTTTGGCTCAAGTCACTGACTTTTATGCTTACTCTATCACATAATTAAGTTGCAAAACTAAAATAGTATAGTAGTTTTTGTGCAAAGATGTTTTCAAACGTGACAGGAATGCTTAATAGAGGCCATAAGATAAGAGGGACAGTGGTGCTGATGCGTAAGAATGTGTTGGACTTCAACACAATTGTGAGTATTGGTGGTGGAAACATCCATGGAGTCATCGACACCGGCCTCAATCTCATCGGTTCAACTGTTGATGGCCTCACTGCCTTCTTGGGTCGCAGTGTCTCCCTTCAGCTCATTAGTGCTACCAAGTCTGATGGTTAGTTAGTTATTTAATTCATTTCTTCTTACCCGTGTTATTTCTCTTTCAACGAGATCTTAGCTCAGTGACAAGAGTTTAACATTATAACCTCAAATAATAGAGTTCAAATTTCTTGAGACGGTTGTAACGTGATCGTTAATGTCATTTTAATAATAACAACCTTCTTTTCTCCAAATTTTATATATGTAGCAAATGGAAAAGGGAAAGTTGGAAAGGATACATTTCTGGAAGGTATTCTTGTCTCATTACCAACCTTGGGAGCTGGTGAAAATGCATTCAATATTCATTTTGAATGGGATGATGAGATGGGAATTCCTGGTGCATTTTACATCAAGAATTATATGCAAGTTGAGTTTTATCTCAAGAGTCTAACTCTTGAAGATGTTCCAAACCATGGAACCATTCGATTTGTATGCAACTCTTGGGTTTACAATGCAAAACTCTACAAAAGTCCACGCATTTTCTTTGCTAACAAGGTACTTTACATCAATATATTTAGTGCATGTTTTGTATACGATAGGTTTATCACAATCATGGTGAGTTACCGCGATAATAGTAATCAACGGTGATACTGAACATGCACCTATTCTCCAATCAAGTATATTTTACCAAAGTAACCATTATTTTTAAACAAACTTCCTAATGATGTCTAATTATTTTGCCAAGTCTCATACTAACTTTTAATTAATTGTTATCATGCAGTCATATCTTCCAAGTGAAACACCATCTCCACTAGTCAAGTATAGAGAAGAAGAATTGCAAAATTTAAGGGGAGATGGAAAGGGAGAGCGCAAGTTACATGAAAGGATCTACGATTACGATGTCTACAATGATTTAGGAAATCCAGATCACGGTGAAAGTCTTGCTCGCCCCGTTCTTGGAGGGTCTAGCACACACCCCTACCCTCGCAGGGGAAGGACCGGTCGATATCCAACAAGGAAAGGTTAGTTCAATTTTTAGTAACAAACGTAACAAAGTGATGTTATAGTGTGATTTGATTGAGTGTATGTATAAAAAGTTTTGTGTAGTCGGTTCATAGAAATTAATCTTGTAACTGTATTTTCAAAAATAATATATTGGTTGGAAGAGAGTTCAATTTTAACTTCTGCTTGTGAAAATAACATATGTGTCTTGCTGTTGTCTTATTTTGAACAGATCCAAATTCTGAGAAACCAGCTACAGAAATATACGTTCCAAGAGATGAAAATTTTGGTCACTTGAAGTCCTCAGACTTTCTCACATATGGAATAAAATCTGTATCTCAAAACGTATTACCTGCATTCGAATCTGCATTTGATTTGAATTTTACACCGCATGAGTTTGATAGTTTCCAAGATGTGCGTGACCTCTTTGAAGGTGGAATTAAGCTGCCTCTAGATGTAATCAGCACAATTAGCCCCTTACCTGTGATCAAAGAATTATTTCGTACTGATGGTGAAAATGTCCTCAAGTTTCCACCACCTCATGTCGTTAAAGGTATGATAAATACATATTACACGGTAAATTAAACTATGCTTTGAGTAATATTATTTAATTATGATAGTTCTTGATTGTTTTGAGCAGTGAGTAAGTCTGCATGGATGACAGATGAAGAGTTTGCAAGAGAAATGCTTGCCGGTGTAAATCCTTGCATGATTCGCGGTCTTAAAGTAAGTTCGAGTATTTATTGCTAAACATTTTGTATAATCTAACTATTTTGATTGATATGAATTTTAAATTTGTTTATTGATATATATTCATTAAAAAATGAATGCTATGGTATAATATAGAGTCATGTATTATCATATTTCCTCATGATATTTATTTTTAATGAATGGTAGGAGTTTCCTCCAAAAAGCAATCTAGATCCCACAGTATATGGTGATCAAACTAGTAAGATAACTGCAGATGCATTGGAACTTGATGGGAGCACAGTAGATGAGGTAAAATCATTTTAATCTTAATTAAAAAGTACTAGTATGATTTTAATCTTGCACTGTAAATTCAAATGGCCATGTTTTTGGCAACATGAAGTGATTAAGATTATTTGTGTGGAACAGGCACTTGCTAGTGGGAGGTTATTCATACTAGATTACCATGATACATTTATCCCATTTCTGAGAAGAATAAATGAGACTTCTGCAAAAGCTTATGCTACTAGAACAATCCTTTTTCTAAAAGAAGATGGAACTTTAAAGCCAGTGGCCATTGAATTAAGTTTGCCACATCCTGATGGTGACAAATCGGGCGTTGTTAGTCAAGTCATTTTACCTGCAAATGAAGGTGTTGAAAGTACTATTTGGCTACTAGCAAAAGCTTATGTGGTGGTTAATGATTCTTGCTATCATCAACTCATGAGTCATTGGTAAAATATCATTATTCACAGTGCAATATTTTACATAAATAATCATTCTTGCTATGCTTAATTAATTTGTGTTGTATCAATGTTTTTCCTATATATATATATATATATATATATATATATATTGGTATAGGTTGAATACCCATGCAGTAGTTGAGCCATTCGTTATTGCAACAAATCGACAGCTTAGTGTGATTCACCCAATTTATAAACTTCTATCTCCTCATTATCGGGACACCATGAACATCAATGCACTTGCAAGAGAATCTCTAATTAATGCCAATGGCATAATAGAGAGAACTTTTTTGCCTTCAAAGTATGCTGTGGAAATGTCTTCAGCAGTTTACAAGAATTGGGTTTTCCCTGATCAAGCCCTTCCAGCTGATCTTATCAAGAGGTAATAGAATGATGTTGTAAATTTAGAATTGGCTCTTGATGTTAATAATTAACATATATATGCATTTTGCTTGATTCAGAAATATGGCCGTTGAGGATCCATCGTCCCCATACGGACTTCGTCTTCTGATAGAGGACTACCCTTATGCTGTTGATGGATTAGAGATATGGACAACTATTAAAACATGGGTACAAGATTATGTCTCAGTGTATTATGCAACGGACAATGACATCAAAAATGATTCTGAGCTTCAACATTGGTGGAAAGAAGTTGTAGAGAAAGGTCATGGTGATTTGAAAGATAAGCCATGGTGGCCCAAGTTGCAAACACTTGAAGAGCTTGTTGAAGCTTGCACTATAATCATATGGACGGCTTCAGCCCTCCATGCAGCTGTTAATTTTGGACAGTATCCTTACGGCGGTTTTATTCTTAACCGCCCAACTATCAGTAGAAGATTACTTCCTGAGGAAGGAACTGCACAATATGATGAAATGGTGAAGAGTCCTCAAAAGGCTTACTTGAGAACAATCACACCAAAGTTTCAGACTCTTATTGACCTTTCAGTGATAGAAATATTATCAAGACATGCTTCTGATGAAGTTTACCTTGGACAAAGGGAAAATCCACATTGGACCTCTGATTCAAAAGCTTTACAAGCATTTCAAAAGTTTGGGAATAAACTTGCAGAAATTGAAGCAAAACTAACAAAGAAGAACAATGATCCGAGCCTGAACAATCGACTTGGGCCGGTTCAATTGCCGTACACTTTGCTTCATCCCACTAGTGAGGAGGGGTTAACCTTTAGAGGAATTCCCAATAGCATCTCTATCTAAGAAAACTTGTGGTTTATTTTACTATATGTTATTGTATCTTTCAATAAAGAGATGCTCAATGACCAAAATAAAAAGATGCTCAGATAGTGCATCTTATCTATGTTATAAATAATTGTAATGCATTTCCTTCTCCTTTATTTGGAGCATGTGTGTGTTTAAATAATTGTAATTCGAACCTTCAAACTTGTTCTAGTTCCAAATAATAAGAGCATTATTAGTTTGTGTTTATCTCTATTGTGTACTAATTTTTTTTTTTACTTTTCTATTCTTTATTTGTATTAAATCATAAGTTCTATGTAATGGACCTTAAAACTGAGTAGAATCCATAAACTGTTTGATTGAATTGATGAAGTAAAATAAGTTTCATAGCTAATGTATAAGCTTGAATGAGTACAATAAGAAGGAAGAATTAGAGAGAATCTAGAGAAGAAGAATATAGGTAGAAAAGATGATTATGACATCACAAGTTCCAAGCCTTTTTCCCTTGGCCTTCTCTTATTTATAAGAGTCCACAGGCACATTTCCTATATTGCCCCTTTCAGCTCTTTGACTCATTATATTCTAACTATTCAATCAAAACTTCAAATGGTGGTGGTTATACGCTATTCCGAATCGTCTTTTGTTGGCTGAGTCTATAGGCTACACTCAAATCCTGGTAGAAACAGACTCCATAGTTGTCCTGATCAGGTCAATCAGATTAGAATATTCTTTTCTCAAAATTGGAGTCTTTTCTTTCAGCGTTGTGCAGATTGACTTGCTAAATATCGAGAAACATCAAAGGATTTCTTAACTATGGCTCTGTAAAGTTGTAGTAGAAAATTTGCTAAGCCAAATGCACAAAATTTGTAGAAGTGTTTGTTCATTCCATAATCTTAGGCAATGATTTATTGGCTATTATGCTTGAATGATATCATTAACTACTTGAATGATTTATTGGCTATTATGCTTGTTACTCCAGGAGTATGTAGTGGCCTTTTGCTAAATAGTTAAATATCTTTAGAGCATGATTATTTAATTAAATACAATGTGTAAGGTTATAAAATGATTGATAAAAACATGAGATTTTTATGTTTTCCTGCTTTCCTACTTAGTAGTTTAGTTAACTTTTTTGTGCAGTCCATGACCATGCGCTCCTATTTTGCAGGTATCATTATTTAGTGATGTATTTAGAACATGAGAATGAACAAATGAAGGCAAAAATTTCTGTATATTTCTAAATAATTGCAGTAAACCGTTATGAATCACATGGTATAAAAGTGTGGATTATAAACAATCATAGATTCAAGGGATGGAGAATTTTGACTTTAGATTCCTTTTCTTTTATCATTGGTTCCACATCATACAACAATATTAGCTGCTATAAAATGTTTGTCGTTGATATGGAGATAAGAATTATGCACACAAAGTTGTCTAAGGTTGAAATTTTTTTGCAGTGAGTAAAATTCTCTAGCTCAAAAATCAAAACACCTTTTGGTTATGTGATGTGTGAATTTGATAAACAATGTAGTTTTTATGTGACCACAGGCTAAACTTTCGTATGGTTATTACTAGATTTCAAAATTGGCGCTGTAGTAGTAACAGAAAATCATTATAGGGTAGGTGTGGGAGACAAACACTAGTAAACAAATTAATTTCATCCCCTAATAGTATGATTTGGTAACTTCTTTGTATTTCTGTATTATTATTAGTTAATTATTCAGCTCATGCACATAACAAATTATCCAACCAAAAGTGTTACGTGTAGTTAAAATCAAATATTCAATCATTGTGGCATTGTCTCTTGCACTAAACAAACATAATTAGTTTTATTATTTGAAAACATTTTATTACAAAGACAGGTACGTTATTTAATTGCTCAACATGAAAACACTCAAATATAAAAGCTAACTGAGGCAGGTTGGTGAAGGATTGTGGACTCCTTCTTCTGCACCTTTTATTTATAGGTATAATATATGCTTAAGGAACCATAGACCTCTTCAGATAGAGATACTATTAGGAATTCCTCTAAAAGTAAGTCCTTCCTCACTAGAAGGATGAAGCAAAGTATAAGGCATCTGAACCGGTCCATGACGGTGTTTTAGCTTCTCATCATTGTTTCTCTGAACAAGATTCTTCTCAATTTCTGCCAACTTCTTTCCAAACTTCTTAAAGGCCTCTAATGCCCTTGTATCTGATGTCCAGTTTGGATTGTCTCTCTCTCCAAGATACAATTCATCAGAAGCGTGCCTTGACAATATTTCTATAACAGAAAGGTCGATAAGTGTCTGAAATTTTGGCGTAATTGTCTTCAAGTAAGCCTTTTGTGGACTTTTGACTAGCTCGTTGTACTCAGGTGACCCTTTCTCAGGCATGAGCCTCCTACTAAGAGTTGGACGGTTTAGTATCAAACCTCCATAGGGATACTGTCCAAAATTAACAGCTGCGTGAAGAGCTGAAGCAATCCATATGACAGTAGTGCAAACTTCGACTAGCTCTTCACGAGCTTGCATCTTAGGCCACCACGGCTCGTTTTTCTTATCACCATGACCAACCTCTACGAGTTCTTTCCACCAAGCTTGGAGTTCAGAATCTTGTCTAAGTATGTCATCTGTGGTGTAGTACAAGGAGACATAGTCTTGGACCCATGTCTTTATTGCAGCCCATACATCTAATCCATCATTAGCATAAGGGTAATCCTCTACCACAAGCTTAACACCACATGGGGAAGATGGATCCTCAATTGCCATTCCTCTAAATAACAGTTTAGAAACAAACTTCACATTATAATTAACATAGAAAGGTCTTTAAGTTTATGTATTTTACTTGTGATCAAACCAGTTATACAATAACTAAAATAACAGCTTGACATTATGCATGCAACAAAAATACCTTTTTATAAGATCAGCAGGCAATGCTTGACCTGGCAAGGTCCAATTCTTGTAAACTTTAGAAGACATTTCCATAGAGTATCTTCCCCACAAAAATGTTTTTTCTATGATACCTCCATCGTTGACCAGGGATAGTCGAGCAAGAGAATTTATATTCATTGTGTCGCGGTAGTGAGGATACAAAAGTTTATAAATGGGGTGAAGATAACTCAGATGTCTGTTAGTTGCTATGACAAATGGTTCAACAACTGCATGAGTATTTAACCTATTATCATCAAGAATCAAGAATTAATTCATAGATATATATGTATAAAAAAATTATTTATGTTATTTAATGATAAAACTTATACCAATGGCTGACAAGTTGATGATAACAGGAATCATTCACTACTACATAAGCCTTAGCCAGTAACCAAATAGTACTTTCAACACCTTCTAGCGCGGGTTGATAAACATGACTAACAGCACCATGTTCATCTCCGTCAGGGTGTGGCAAACTCAACTCTATGGCCACTGGCTTTAAAGTTTTGTCACTGCTCAAGAAAAGGATGGTTCGAGTAGCATAAGCCTTCGTCGGAGTAGAGTTTATTCGCCTTAAATATGGCATAATTGAGTCATGATGATCTAGCAGGAACAATTTCTTGTTTTGAATTGCCTTTAAAATCAAATACAATTGTCATTGTTGTTCATATTTGAATCATACAAATATAATATAATTAAATCAAGCATGAAATATAATAGAATTCATCAAGCAAAACTGTACCTCTTCTACTGTGAGTCCTTCTAAATTATGCTCTAGGTGTTCTTTGGTTATTTTACTAGTGTGATCACCATAGACTTGACTATCTAGCTTGCTTCGCGGAGGGAACTCCTGTAATAATCAAACAATGATCCTTCATGAAGTCACCCAAATCCAACCAATTAATGCCATCGATCAATAGCTAACGTAGCATGCAAATAAAATTCAGCCTTTTGGTTTAGAGTAGTTTTTATTGAAAACTCTTATGCTTACCTGAAGGCAACAGATCACATTTGGATTTACTCCAGCAAGCATTTCTCTTGCAAACTCTTCATCAGCCATCCATGCAGACCTACTTACTGTTCAATTAATAACATAGAATAGTAATTATCAAATAAGATTAATTCATGAGATCCAAAAGCACTTAACAGGGGCATTTTAGATTAAAAAAAAGTACTTTTAAGGTATGAAAATGAAATACCTTGAAGTACTTTAGGTGGTGGATACTTGAGGAACTGTTCGCCATCGGTTCGAAAGATTTCTTTCAGCACAGGTAATGGACTTATCTTGCTAAGTACATCTGTTGGCAGCTTAATTCCACCCTCATACAATCCATGAACTT
Organism: Medicago arabica; assembly: GCA_946800305.1. NCBI lineage: Eukaryota > Viridiplantae > Streptophyta > Magnoliopsida > Fabales > Fabaceae > Medicago > Medicago arabica. The sequence continues at coordinate 54,782,647 of OX326971.1, forward strand.
CATCAAAGCTATCAAACTCATTTGGTGTGAAATTTAAATCGAAGAATACAGACTCTAATGCAGGGACCACATTTTGAGATACTGCTTTCAGTCCATAAGTAAGAAAATCTGATGACTTCAAGTGACCAAAAGCTTCATCTCTTGGAAGATACACAAAATCACTCCTACTTTCACTTTTAGGATCTATTTAATAACAATGAAATATTATCAACATTATCATTCTTGATTTCGTAAAGTTTGATGCAAATTCCAAGTACCAAAACAATTAATGATATGGTAAAGATGATAAAACATCACTGAATGTGTTAGTAAACATTATTCATACTCAATGTCATAGAAGTTTAACCTTTCCTATTTGGCTTTCTGCCGGTTCTCCCCCTACGAGGATAAGGATATTCATCAGACCCTCCAAGAACAGGACGAGCGTGATTTTCACCTTTCTCCGGATTTCCTAAATCATTGTAGACATCATAATCATAGATTCTTTCCCATTCTTTGCGTTCACCTGTTCCATCTCCTCTTAAATTATTCAATTCTTCTTCTCTATAATGGACTAATGGAGCTGGTGTTTCACTAGGAAGATATGCCTGCAACACAATTTCTTATTTATCTTCCTCATGATGATTTATGGTTTAAAGTTCAACAATTTCAAAACAAACAAACATATATTAAACCTAAACGAGTATTTAGTAATGATATTCAGACCCCTAATTTTTCATACACTTGCGACACCTGGTTAATCACGTGCATATACCTTGTTGGCAAAGAAAATACGGTCAAGTTTGTGGTGTTTGGCATTATAAATCCAGGAGTTGCATACAAAGTAGATGCTTCCATGATTTGGAATGTCTTCAAGAGTCAAACTGACAAGGAAAAACTCAGTTTGCATAAAGTTCTTGATGTAAAATGCTCCAGGAATTCCCATGTCATCATCCCATTCAAAATGAATTTTGAATGCAGATTGTCCTGCTCCTAATGTTGGTAAGGAAGTAATTATCCCTTCCAGAAAGGTAGCCTTTCCAAGCTTCCCTTTCCCATTTGCTAACAAAAATAAAAAATAAATAAAATTATTAAATGTATCAATGGTGTCAACATTCAGTTCAGTAATTTTATGTACAATTAGTAGAAGCCAAATATAAAAAATACACTTGTGAAAAGAAATTGTGAACAAGACTTGCATCATATTCACATGGACTTGGATTTGTTACAATCAGCAATCTAAAGATTTATGCACTCGGCGCAAGTTGGTAGTCGTTAGATCAATATTGAATTGTCCAAATTTTAAATTCCGTATTTCAATTTTTTAATCAAAATATGCATTGAAATCCGAATTGTCTGATCTTGAACCAACAACCATTGTGGTAGTGCTACCATAAATGCGTGAAATTGGTGACTACAACAAACTCAGATCGATATGCACACCTCTATCTTATTTTCTTTCAATCCTAGGCGCACGTACATGTATTGAGTGGGTTCAGATGACAAGACCTCTCTTCCACTAAAAAAATGAACAAGACTTCTAAATTTAAAATAATCTTGTTCACCTCTTTTTCTCCTCTGATCAAACAAACCTTAAGAGATCCAAGTTCAATTTCACTGATGTTGGTTAACTATGTTTATTTAATATAAATTTTTATTGAATGATCCCTTACTATATTATAGCAAATTAGTACAAGCACTTATTACATAGAACTTCTTTGAAAATGACATATTTTGAATCACCACTTTTGGTCATTATAAGTCAAATTTTGTATTTTTTAATAAAATTATTCAAAAAAATTTAAACAAAAGATAAATTAAATATGAATTTTTAACCGCAAACAGTTTAAAAATTCATATTTAATTCATGTTTTGGTGAAAAATTCTAATTTTTTAAGGAGAGATTCTTATAATATTATAAATTTTTCTAAATATGAATTCTACATATGAGTTTTTTTAAATAGAGGAACCAAAAGTGAAGATGAAATTTTTTTTTGGGACTAAAAGTCAAAGAAAAAATTTAGAGGGACTAAAACAAAAAATTGACATATTAATAGGGACCATAAACATATTTAACCCTTATTTTTATTAACACTAGCGAAAAGAAGAGCTATCACGTGCCCGTCTTTTCGCTCTTTTTATTGCACCTACGTTTGAAAATTCTGAACGGTATTTTTTTTTTATGAAATTTTGGTTTTGATTAAAGTTAAAACTATAAATGATTTTTTCTTTCAAATTATAACAAATAAACTAACCGTGTTTAATTATTTCAATGACACCAATAATATAAAAAATATATAATTTAAATTCTTATTTTTTTAATGACACCAACAACAATCTTTATTATTGAAAAAGGTTATTTAAGGGTATAATTAGGATAATAAAAAAAGTAAGTATAAATATACTCATCTACTTTGTTACACTTTTTAAATGATAAAGGAATAAAAATTGGACAAATATATATATATATATATATATATATACTCATATCGTGTTTGTTACATTTTTTTAATATTTAAATTTATTCTTATCTATTTATTACATGTGTATTTGTATTGAAAATTAAGGGCATTTTTAAAAAGAGAAAAAGTCAACACAAAAGAGTTGAAAGAGATAGTTTTCTTATAGTATAGATATAACTTATTTTGATAAACTAATCCAATTAACATATTGCCTACTGTTTTTTTCTCTCAGTCTTATTTTTCTCATTTTACTTGAAAAAAATTAAATACTAGTTAAACATCTTTTTTATGTCATTTTATAAATTTAACAGTTAATTTTATCAAATACTATAAATTCAATTAAATAGTTATCTATTATGAATTGTCTTATAAGTTATTTGCTATAATTCATCTGTTATATACTACTAGTTTTTCGGTTACCCGCTATTTTTTTTTTTCCAAACAAATTCATAATCACTTATTCCTCCATTTCACACTCATAAAGTACTTACTAAACTGAAGAAAATTAGTGATAAGTGAATGAAAGTAATTAGATTAGATGATGAAATTACCATCGGGTTTAGTTGCACTAATCAACTGAAGAGAGACAGAACGCCCTAAGAAAGCAGTGAGATTATCAAGTGTTGAACCAAGAATATCAAAACCTTGACCAATAACTCCACCAACACTGGTTAAACTATTTATATCCAAAACGTTCTTTCTCATCAACACCACTGTCCCTTTTATCTTATGACCCCTATTCAATATCCCCGTCACCCCTGAAAACATCTTTGCAAATACCTTAATTTAAGTGATCAACTAGTTTATAGATTATATAGCAACACTATAGTGCTGACGAGAGTTCGTGAGGATGTGAAACATGGGTTAGTAGTATTTATAGAGAGGAGGTAACACTAACTTATAATTAATGGAAGAATTGATATTTTTATTAAGATAAAAATGCTTCATCGTTTTCTCCATTTTTTTTTACAAAGTGGCTCTGACTTGCCAAAAGATACATATATTAAAATTAATAGTTGTGTTATTTGAATAACCAATTGATAGATAATTTTTGGGACAATCATAATTTTATAAAGAAAAATAAGTATTGTCACAAAAATCAAAGTTATAGAAAGAGAAGATAAAAATATAATGTGAGTATTAGAGAGAAGGTTATCAAAAAATAGTTGTACAAATATGAAATATCGTCTCTCTAAAATTAACTTTAATGTATATGATTAGTAATTACGAAGTATTTACTAACCCAACCGACAATATCTGTTTGGTTGGACGCCTTTATCTGAGCCCAAACCTGCAATCTTATAGAGTGTATGAATTTCAATGGTGTTTATTACTTCAGACAAAAAAGAATATAGTAGTAATTACTAAACCGAAAAATTTATTTAAACTGACTTATTGTATACAGTACACTGAAACCAACGTGCAATCTCATGCTGCGTGCGTGCATGTATGCAAAAGAACGGAACAGCTAGCCAAATGTCAATGACTAGTATATATGAGTATTCATTGCAACTCAGATCGTCTGTAGCTCACTTTGAGTTTGCAGTTGTAGAATTAATAGAACTATTTTATTCAATTTGTATAGATTCACTTAATTAAACTATTGTATTCTCATTTTAAGTTAATTTTTTCTTTTAGGGTCCTGCTAACCGGTGCCCCAGGCACTGGTTAAACATACTATAAAAAGGAATTATTACCATAAAAAAAAATGTTTTTGATTTTATTATAAATTAATTACACAATTTTAATGCATTAACTACTATTTAATTTCCTAGTTCATATGCTTAACCGGTGCCCCGGTTATCATTTCCCTTTCTTCTATTAACACAAATTGAATTAAAAATATTTGTAGTTTTGTCACAATATACCCCCTAAGTCCTAAAATAATTGATATTGTTTAACGGTATATGCACTATTCAAAAAATAAATAAATAAATTAGAGGCACTTGGCAAGATACACAGGTGTCAACTCACCGGCATCATAATGTCCATGCACCCGCAACCAATACCAAAGTTTTTTTAATCAAATATTTTAGTGGTTAGAATTCACACGTTTTAAAATGTGAAGAAGTGGAGGTGACCGGAGTTTGAACCCTAATCTATGTATATAATATACAATATCACTATCAACTTAGGTAAGCACGCGATATATAATTATATTTTTATAATTAACTGACTAAATTATAATATATGAATATTTTTTAAGAAATAATTATATGCATATGTTTTGCGTCAAAAAAAGTAATAATATGAAAATATATAAGAAAAAAGGTGAGTGCTGATTAATTAATATGATAAAGATCAGCTTTGTTTTATTTTAGGTACGTTTATTTATATAATTTTATATAAAGGTCATTGTGTCAATTTAGAGACGCAGGTAGAGAGCTCCACATCTGAGTGTGAGTGTGTGAGGTGTCTAACGAAGTCCATGCAAGAAAGACAACAAGCGCAAACTGCCATAACTCATAAGCACCGCATGCAGGGACGAATTTGGACACACACACAGTGTATGAGTTATTACGCTCACTGTCATGATTTCAATTGTAGGGCTTGTTCGTTCAATAAGAGGGGGTATAATGTAATACAACGTTTATTATATAAATAGAACGTATTAGACAAATAGAACGTATTTATAAAAGGGACAAATAGAACGTAATTCTACAATAGAACATATTGAAATAGAACGTAATTTTGGTCAATTGGCAATAACTAGTAATGTTTAGCTAGCTCAATTGGCAATGTTTGCCTTAGCACATTTCAAAATAAATTTCTTTATTTAAATGTTTTGCAGGTGGATGGGTACTATGTTTTGTTTTTAGATCGAGGGTTTAAGAGGAGAAGGGAGTGAATAACTAATTTCTATTTTTAAAATTATGAACAATTTAAAATATTTTTAAAAATAAATAAAATGTTTTTGAAGTATTATATGATCATTTATCATGTTGTTAATTCAATTTTCTAAAAATCATTTTATAATATTCGTAATTTAAAAAAAAAAATCATCCCTTCTTTCCCCCTTCCAAACTATCTATCGAAACACACTCTAACCAAAAAACAACAACGCTCTACTATTTTTTTTTTATTGTGCTCTAAAAAAAATAGAGTAAATTTGATTTTTTTTAAGGTAGTAAATATTTCAAAATAAAATGATTTTACTAATAGGGCACGATAAAATTTGAGTTTGCTTTTTGAATACTGCTCTCCCCCTGCACAAAACACTCCCACCCTGCAGCCATGCCAATTTTACCCATGAGTTAGTTAACTAACGCAAGTGTAAAATTGTGTGTTAGTTAACTAACGATGCGTGACTTAAGTCACGCAAGTGTAAAGCATTGCGTGAGTTAACTCACGCACAGATTTAACACATGCGTGAGATAACTCACGCTCAGTCTGTGCAGAAAACCAGAACAGGCAGAAACCTCTCTTTTCCCTGTTTTTTTCATTCCTTCTTTCATACATTCATTCATTCATTCAATTGCATGCATTTTTCATTATTCATTCAAGCATTCATTCAAGCAAGCATTAACTCATAAACAAATTACGAAAAATAAAGGACCAAAATAACGGAAATTGTCATAAAAACGCTAAAAAGCGCAAATGTATAGGATTATATTCAAATTCGACACAAATATCATAAACAAAACCACACAAGTCATAATGCCTAAACCCTACTGATGTGGATTCCTACTCCTCCTCTGTGGAACCGACATCTGCTCCAGCATGCTCCACTCAAACTGTATACCCTGCATCATGCGAAGAACCTCTGGATTACCAAACACATCAGGATGCCCCATAGCAATATCCACTCTAGCTCTGATGTTGCCGATGATCTGGTATGGGTTGAGAGGATGTCTAGCCCACTGTTGGTCAACAAGAACTTCCTCGTAAGGAGGGACAGGATGAGGAGGGGTCTGAGCTGCGTAGTCAGGAATAGCCGCATGGGGGTCACAATAGGATGTGATACTCTAATGAACCATATCATATACCCCCTACTATAAGCCCACGATTGGTCCTCTGGCACCGGCTCTCCCCGCTACTGCTGGCTGAGGACATGTAGAGCAAACTCCGTGAAGGTCTGGGCCACGTCATTTGCCGCAATAAGCTCAACATCTGTAGGAGACCTGGGTCGTGTCTGGACATACCCGTACTGCCTAAGAACCCACTCTGGCAAGTGACGGACCATCTTGTCGCTGTCGGCCATGATCCATCCGGAGTACCAGCATATATCATGAAATGACGTAACATCTCGTCGGCTCTCGTACGACGTCCAGATGACATGAAAAAGATCCAACGAATCAATGGCATCTCTATAATGTCCAGGATCCGTAAAGCCCCTAGGAGGTTTCCACCGACTCACAAGCGGGGCAATTGTCGGGTCGTACACATCATTAAGAACCTTCAGAATGAGGTTCGTGAAGTGAGCCAAAGTCCATCCCTGCAAACACAAAGAACCAAATTTATATCAGCACAAGTATTATACAAACAAGGTAAAAAAGAAGAAAAACAAGGTAAAGAAGGCTCAAATTTACGATCCAATAAGTAAAATTAAGAAGAAAAAAATATATTACCACAAACAAGGTCATGTAACCACCATAGGAGGCCACAAATGAGTCGGAGGTTAGAGATAGTTTCTCGTAAAGGAATGCAAGTCTCATCCCACCCTATGACCAGCTGTCCAACTCGTCCATATCTAGCAGCGCAAGCAGCCACAACAGATTAATGTTTTTGCTGTTCTTGCGGGAAAAATGGTTCATCCAAGCAAGAGCAACAAAAACGCCTTAACGCATGCCAGCCTAACTTGAGCTTGCTCGATTTCCTCCTCCTCTGTGTCAATCTCAACCAGTTGATTACACATCGTAGCGCCTCTTCAGTACATCAAAAATGATATAAGGACCACCATGTCTTGCCACCTCCCTAGCAGCAGCCTCCGCTGTAAAAAGTAGGTCCACCTGTATCATCTACATCCCATCGTCACGGGTTAAATCTCTATCAGGAAAGAGCCTCCCAGTGATGGGGATGCCTAGGAGACACGCCACATCATCTAGTGTGATGGTCATCTCCCCAACCAGGTAGATGGAAGTTGCTGGTCTCCTCATGCCATCTCTCTAACATCGCACAAACGAACCCGTGAGAGATGTTCTCGTACCCACTAGTCAGGAGGGGAGTAAGACCGGACATATTCACTACATCCCAAAACCAATTGTTTTGTACTCCTGGCTAGGGTTGGGAATAGGCCAGGCTGGCCTACAAGGGCCTACGCCCTGGCCTGTTTATGTAAATAGGTCAGGCTTAGGCTATAAGAAAAACCTACAAAGCCTGATAGGACTGCCTATTTATGCATATTATTAAAATTTATTTTTTATTTATATTAAATTATAATTTATATTATAATAAAATCAAGAAAAAAAAACTCAAATAATGGACTTTTTAAATAGGTTTTGAAGCCTTATAGTGAAATAGGCTTTTAAGGCCTTATAGCAATAGACAAGCCTTACGATGAAATAGGCTATAAGGCCTATTTAGCCTATTTAGAAATAGACAAAATTTAATATTTAATGACTTTAATATGAAATAGGCCTATGAATAGGCTCACAGGCCAGACCAGGATTTTAAATAGGCCAGGTTAGGCCAAAAAAATAGGCCTATGGAAGGTCGTAGGCCAGGCTCAGGCTTGCTAAAAATTTCGTAGGTCAGGCTCAGGCCTATCAAAGCCTGGCCTGGCCTATTTCCATCCCTACTCCCGGCTAAGGCACCATCAAGTTTTTAAGGCTTGACTTCTTCCTGTGAGAGATACCTTTCACCCTATGTTTTTTCCGAAACTGAAATACAAAAACAAAAAACAACATACAACACCATTAAATAAATAATAAGTAAAATAAACATTAAATATATTCTAACATACATTTTAATTCTAACATTAAATAAGTCAAATAATAATTAGAATAAGTTATATAAATAGTAAAAGAAGTAAAATAAACATTAAAATTTACTTACATCGACATCGACCCATATTATGCATGCCACATGTCCACCAAAGCGAGGTAAAAGCGAGAGGTTAAAAGGACCCCCTACATAGCTGTCCGGTCAGGCCTCGTACACCATCCTCGGTACCCCCTGAAAACGACCCCCACCATCATCATCCTGTTGTGGCTGAGCCTGAGGCTGCTCAATATCTTCCTGCTGCTCAGGCTCCTCAATATGAGGCTGCTCAACAACAAGTTGCTCGTGATGATGCTGTTGATGCTACTGATACGCCTCAAACTGATATTGGTGAGGTTGAGGCTCATCAAAATGATACACCTGAGGCTGAGGATCCTGATAATCATGTTGGTACTGCGTCGGGTCCATCGTCTAGGATGGATCAGTATGTGACGAAGAGGTCCCAGCAGCATCAACATTGGCAAGTCCCGTGCCCCCCACTCTCACTCCTATCCTGAGGCTGCTCAGGCGGTCTCTGAGACGTATTCCTCCGAGATATATATGCACAACAATTCCAACATTAACAATTAAATCCGTAAACTACCACATTGTCCTTAAACATACTATAACCAACATTAACAAACTATATTCGAACTAATTTCATCATTAGTAATAAAAAAAAAATATAACCATTGTGACATTTTACCAAACAAATAGAGTGCAATTTTTAAACAACTAAGAAATCTAACATTTTCTAAACCTTAAACTACCACATTGCACGCTAAACAACATCTAAACAACAATTCATAAGTTAAATCATCACTAACAATCATAATCTTTAACATGCAAGACAATTTTATAAAAACCTAAAAATGTTAATTTTATTCAAAAATTTGAAAATTTCAACCAAAATAATGCAAAGAAGTAGGATAATAATCACTTACTTGATATTGTGGAGGAAATTTGCTTTGAATGACGCATAAATGGTGAAAATCGGATTTGGGGTGAAAATATTCGAAGTTGGGAAGTTTGGGAAATGAAGGAAATGGTTTCTGTTTTGCTGTTAAATGACTTAAGTCTCGCTGCGTGAGTTAACTCACGCAGCGCTACTTAAGTTGCGCACAAATTACAACGTGTGTTAGTTAAGTCACGCAACGTGACTTAACTAAAGCGTGGGCATTATTGTCTCTTCAACTGGGTGAGAGCAAAATGTGCAAAGAAGAGAGCAATATTACTTTTTTAACAGCAAAGGTCTCATTTTAGTGTTCGTTTTAGGCCTCATAATTTATTAGTCCGGCCTTAATCCTACCTTAGTGGCAGACATCAAATAACCAAGGCAATCAGGAAAATGTTTAAAATTCCAAATAATCGGTCTAAATGTAGGTAATCTGACCAGTCCGATGGAGTAACTCAAATCAGGCATCTAACTAAATTATGACTCTCTTATTAAGGCTCATTGAACTTTTATGGTGCTCGTAAGAGAGTCTGGTCCTATGGAAGTGACATGTTTTTATGGAGGTGCAAGGTTTTGTTGTCGTTCACATTAAAGGTTTGACAATTCTTGTTAATGAGCATTCCTCCTGAAGCTATAAATTTTTAAAGGCCAAGTTATGGTTATTGATTTTGTTCTTTGTCAAGTTAATTAATCCTTGTTGGATGAAGGGCCATTATGGGATTCATCGCTAATTATCCGGACCATGAGCTTAGAATTGCAAAGAATGATCAATTTCGAAAAGTTTTCATGGTTGTTACTTGCGTCAACGTGCTTCTTGTCATTTTTCTTTTTGTTTTTGGTTACTCTTGGGTCATTTTTCCATATTAAATAAACTGGCTAAGTTGAACATTAATCTATTAGGATGTTAGATTAATCGATTAGAAAGAAGAAGAATCTATTACATAGTTAACAAAGGCTTCTTTTTTTTTTAATCATCTGGTTCTCAACAGAAAATAACATTGATAATTTGGAGTTTGGTTGTGAGATAAGTATGGTATAACCAAAAATTGTTCTATCTAAAAATCGAACTCGAATTCTCCTAAGAGATCCATCATTTGGCGTAGTCTATTAGCCATTTAGTCAAATTGTTTGGTTTAGTTAGCAAAAGATTTGGTTTGGTTGTTATGATACTTTTATGTAATATTCTTTGTTGGATTCTAGGACCACCTTATCACTCATGCTACTGAATTTTGGTTTATATTCGAGTCGCATTTGTACAATGTGGTAAACTATTTGAGGTTATACTCTTTGATTTAAATGATTATCACATAAGTTGATTTATGTTAAGCCACAAATGTATTGCATGATGTTTTCTACGTTTGTGGGTGTTTAAAACATTTTTAGGATCCTTAAAAATAATCTGGATAAAGGGTGTCACGCACCATCAAAATTCTCTCCAAAATTGAGTGGTGGATTAAAATTCCGTCTCATGTAAAAGATATGAATCAAAATTCAATTTTAGAAATGGAGAGATAGAAAAATTAATCTATGCGAAATAGAGGATAAAAACCGATATAAAAATAAAAAATCTACCAACTTTTTTATAGAAAAAAATACATTAAATTAAAAATAATTTCTTTTTCGGTGATCATTGAGGTCTCATGTTCGATTCTCTTCGATGTCAATTTGGGTGGGCTAATTTAACTTCTTCAATAAAAAATAAAAAATCTGGTGTAGTTAAGGTTGCCTCATGGTTTTGAGAGGTTTTCCCTTTGATTGCGATCAATATGGTAATGACCAAATTGATGACCTTACTTCACTGCCTTTAGACAAATAGAACATCAAGTTGTCGGGACGAGAAGTGGTCCTGCTCAAGAAAGAGTGCAATCTCGTAGAGTTCAACTGAATCACAATCAAAGATGGTCTCATTCGATTATAAAGATTTTGTTCTACATATATAAAGTGGGAAAAGAATTATGTTGTTTTTCTTAAAAACATTGGGTTAATTGCTAAATTGACTCTCATGAAAACTGAAAAATGACTATATACAAAAATACATATTATATCATTGTAATTTGATATTTTTTTCTATTTTTGACCTAGTATTTTTTTAAGTAGATATAAAGTCTAGAGAAGTGACATAAAAGTTGAATGTTTTCATGATTTATTACATGCATGTTTAGAACATTAAAATATAACTTTGTAAACTTATAATTTTGTTCTGACTAAGAATATACTCACAAGTCAAATTTCGTTACCTAATTTTGAAAGAATGTTTATAACATTATAAGAACCTCCCCTGCTGAATTTTTCATTAAGGTTAAGTAAACTACCCATAGCTCTTGTGAGCTTAGTTCAGTTGGGAAGGACATTACGTAATATATGCAACCTTCGGGATTCGAACCTCGGACATCCCAAATTAGTGTGGTTTAATTGGGATCGATTTTTGGATATCAAAATTACAAATTTTAACTTTTTTATTAATAATAATCTTATAAAAATATGATAAAATAATAGGTTCGATACAAAATATAACATATGATTTATAAAAAATTAATAGTGCGAAATAACAATGATTGATTTATCTTTGAAACATACGAAATATAAACAAAATTGATTAAATTATACTCGTATGTAGTATTAAAAAAATCAAAAAAAAAAAATCATAGCTTAATATAATATATTATACTTATAAAATGGAAATATGTATTAAAATATTTGTATGTGATTCAGTTCGATTTAGTTTGGTTTTGAAAAAACAATCCAAAATCTGATCCAATCTAAACGGTTTTCACAAAATGTTATCCAAACACATTCAATAATATTCGGTTTTGTGCGGTTTTCGAATTTTTTAGATCGGTTTGCGGTTTTAATTTGGATCGGTTTGGATTTGAAAGTTGAGTGGTAAGAGCTTAACATTGTAATGTCAAAGTACTGATTTCGAATCCCTTTGAGGACAATTGTTAAATTGTCATTAGTGTCGCATGAATGAATACAAATTTATCCCTTCTTCATTTATTTTTAAAAAAATATTATTTCTAACAGTCTGGCGATGATTACACAACACGCAAAATTCGAAGAAAAACAGTATCGCAGGTCCATTTTAATATAATCAAAATTCTAATGCATAATTTATTTGTTATTAATTCATAATATCATTAACTTATAGTTTTAAACTCTATTAAAAAATACAAAGCAATACAAGATAAAATTTTGGCTAAAATATGGTTTTTGTCCCTGCAAATATGCCTAGTTTTGGTTTTAGCCCCTGTAAAAAAAAATTGTTTTTGGTCCCTGCAAATATGTCTCGTTTTGGTTTTGGTCTCTGGCCCCACTTTTGTGATGATTTGCACACGTGGCACATGATGACTGAACCCATTTATTAGATAAATAGTCCGTGCAAAATCTTTTGATTTTGAAAAAGGTCCCTGCAAAATATTTTACTTTTGAAAATAGTCCCTGGAGGGACTATTTTCAAAAACAAAATATTTTGCAGGGATCAAAAACAATTTTTTTTTACAGGGACTAAAACCAAAACTAGGCATATTTGCAGGGACCAAAACCATATTTTAGCCTGAAATTTTGAAAAATTACTAATGCTAATAAAATACGACTATTTAAAAATAAATTTTATATTATAAATCGTTAAATTTAATTGTCCTTGACATTGAAAATTATAAAGAAATAGATTTTTTTCTTAAATGGTGGCTCAATGTTTGTAGATATCGTAAACATATTTATTTATCTTAAAATAAATTAAAGTATATTACGTGTTTAATTTTTGAAGAGATAAGAGTGTTATTCAAATATCTCTTAGGGGAAAGGTGTATAATTTACTTTAGATTTTTACTACTCAAGGGAGGAGAATGCATATTTTAACATAAGAGAGGATGATGGTGTAATTCAAGTTTATCTTATGAGAAGATAAAGTAATTTATTCAAATAAAAAAAAGTCACAAAGAAATTGGGTTAGGTTTTGTACTTGACCACTACTAGTACTTGTACACACCTATTGAATCCAAATTAAAATTGAACAAACACAATAACGAACGTTTTCATTGTTGTTCCTAATCAGCACCGTAAGCAACAAAGCATTACTCTGGAAAGATGGGAAATCAGAAGTGGACATCTGAAACAGAAGAAGCGTTACAAAAAGGTGTCAAGAAATACGGCGTCGGAAAGTGGATAAATATACTAAAAGACCCTGAGTTCGGTCAAATACTTGTTGGTCGTTCCAACACTGATCTCAAGGTTGTTTATTCTATGCTTCTCTAATTAATATTAATATTAGGGCTAGGGTTTTGTTCTTGTGAAATTGAAAATTAAATCAATTGTGTATATCATTATCGATTATAATTGATTGTTAACCAGGATAAATGGCGGAATTTAACTTCCAAGGCCGAATCATTTGTTCCTTATCCGGCTGCTTCTTCGGTCAATGCTACTTCGTCTCATGTTGTTCCTGCTCCTGCTCTCGCTTTAGTCGATGCTACTCTACAAAGTGTTACTATTGCACCACAAAATCAAGCTAAAATTCAGACTCTTACAAACCAGCCTTCTCAAAGCGATGATGATGCCAAAATCCATCCAAAGTATAATCCTTTTCTAACTTTTTTATGCTATTTTGCAAATTGGGTATATAATTTATTTTCAAATTGACTGTACTCGTTTGATTTGGAGTAAATCACCAATTAATTCCCTAAATTTGTAAATAGTGAAAGTGACAACAATTTTGAACGACGTCACACAACTTGATCCTTTATCAACCCGTGTCTAATTTATTATCAAATTGATAGCTCAAAAAGGGCAAAATCAACATTGTTATGTCTGATTTTTATAAAAAATAAAAATAGTCAAGTCGTGCACGGTGCCTCATTTTGGTAAACATTATTGGTAGTTAATGTGGGCAAACTACACCATTGAGGTAAAAACACGACAATGGAGCATAATTGCAGGAAAAACACTAGTTATTTGTGGTTAAAGTTTTGCTTTTCTTTTAGTACGTAGATAGAGTGACAAACGATATATAAAACTTATATATCACAACTACAAATATTTTAGATTTGTGTGAGTACCTTGCATGTGATGTACCGAGTTCAAGGTTTTGAAATCAATATCTATGGGATAAAAGATGAATGAGTTAGGGTTTATCTATGTTTCATTGACAATGTTAGTTCAGCCAGGTCTTATGAACAAATAACCAAAAAGTTTTGTTCTTGTAATAGTCTTTAAAAAAAAATTGTTCCTATTTATCTTTTTTTTTAAGGTTTGGTGCAACATTTTTATTCTTTTATCGATGATGTCCTTAACTATTTATTTATTGTTACAAAGAAAAAATAAAAATATTGGATTGAGCCAGAGCTTTGCCACTTATTACAGCTTAAAAATTAATCCGAGCGACTCGAGAATTAATTTATGGAATACACAAATACCATTTCATAAATAAATAAATAAACACGGTATAAATTTATGAAGTACAAATACTCATCAAATTAAGCATGTCTAAGTGTCGGAATATAATTATGCTGAATTTCGTCATATAGGCGTGTCGGTGTCAGTGTCATTGTTAGTGTGAGTGTACGTTGCTAGGTATAAATAGAAGAACGTTGAGAGGGTAAGAGTTATTCTTGACTAGTCTATTAGTACTCGGCGAATCGAGAAAGTGAAAGAGAATAACGCGGTGTTCGTGCTCAGAAAGAGAAGAGAGATGGGAAATCAGAAGCAGAAGTGGACAGCTGAAGAAGAAGAAGCTCTGCATCAAGGTGTTCAGAAATATGGTGCTGGAAAATGGAAGCACATTCTCAAAGACCCTCTGTTCAGTCAAAAACTCGCTAGCCGTTCCAATATTGATCTCAAGGTTCGTTTTTTCTTCCTTAATTAGGGTTAGGGTTTATGTTTTTGTGAAATTCAATTCGTGTTTATCAATGATTTGTGAAATTAACTCAATTTTGTTTATCATTGATTTTTTGTTCAGGATAAATGGCGGAATTTGAATGTTTTCCCTGGTCAAAACCCCAAAACTCCCAAGGGTAAACCATCTGGGTCTTCTCCTGCTCTAAGCAATGCTACTCCTTCTCCGTCTCCGTCTCAAGCTTCTGGTACTCCTGCTGTTTCTGCTGGTACTCCTGCTGCTGCTGCTGTTCCGGTCAATGTTGCTGCTACACCTCAAGCTCAGACTCCGATTCGGACTCCTACTCGCCAGCCTTCTCAGACTGATGACAATGCTGCCAAAATTTACCCTCAGTATAAACTTTTTCCCCTTTCTTTATGCAATTTTGTTAATTCAGTTTTTGATTTGTGTGCAAATTGTGTGTGGTTGTTTGAGTTGGAGTAGATTACCAATTTGTCCCCTGAATTTGTTAATGCCGGGCATTTGTTTGCTCCTTGAAATTTACGAATAGAGCAAAAAAGACAATGACATCGAGCAACTTGATCTTTCTGTTGACTTGTAAGGACTAGTTTGACAGTAAGTGATATAATTTAGGGATTAATATGCTAGCAAGTGATATAGTTCAGAGACTAATTTTATGGTAAGTTATATGGTTTACGGACCAATTTGAAAGTAAATTGGATACAAGTTAGCAGAAAGACCAAGTTGCTTGCAAAAATTCAAAGCCAGGTTTTTTTTGCCTAATTGCAAGTTTTAGGGGTGTAAATGTTCGGCCTCTACAATTTTATGGGGTAAATTGGTGATTTACTCTTTGATTTGATAGGGATGTATTGTTTTCTGAACTTAGTTTTGCCCCGACATCTAATGAGAACTCATCCTATTATTATTGCCACACAAGCTGATTTTGTAATCATGTTTTAGAAGTAACTGCAAAATACTGAATTATGAATGGGGTTTGGTGCGCCCCCTTTTTCCTCTGAAAGGATTGTATATTTATTGCACAAACACCAACACGTGATTCATGCTCCCTATTGTGAAAATATCATGCAGTTGATGTTGTCATCCGATTTTGATAGTTGGATCAAGATTGGAAGACCCACTTTGTTAACTTTGAGTTCAAAATGTATAATAAGAATGCGAGCCTTATGATTTTAATCAGATAGTTTGAATCGGTGACTGCATGATTGCATGAGTACATGGAATCCAAATTGAAAACCCCCTCAATCTCATTTGAAAAATTACTCTTCACCAAGGGATTTTTTTTTTTTTTTTTTGAAGAATTCATATGCCAAAGAAATGCCATGATACAATTATATCCCATACTCGAGACAAATTAACGATAGATGGGATGGTGGGTTTCTCTAAAACCCCGGAATTCCAGGCAAATGGAGTGGAGTGACAATCTTGAATCATGAATCCACAATAAAACAATTTGCTACCCAGCTTGAACCCTGAATTGGTACGTGCCAATTCTCCATTTAATTCATAGAAGTGGCAAATAGGTGGGTGAAGATCGAAGATACTTCTGTGTTTTTTTAAAGATGAAGGGCGTAGGGTTTAGGAACTACTATTATATTTGTGAAAGAGTGTTACGTTTTTAACATGGTTCTGTGTTTCAGTAAAACATGTTTACTAACTATCCACTGCAAACATGTTTTAGACCACTTACATCTAGCTGACCATCATAAAGTGTTATATGTTGTAAATAATGTACAGACTTTAAACCATGATATATCTTATTTTTATTATTTATCCTGTCAATTAAGAACATATTACGAGGGCTTCTTTGTAACTGTTATTTTTATCAGGTACAATTCATTGATTTTTGAAGCTCTATCAACAATCAAGGATCCCAATGGTTCTGACTTGAATGCTATTATTAGCTTCATTGAGGTGAGGTGACTTTCATGGGGGTAATGTTTTTCTGTATTTGACTACCTACGATCACTATTTAGTGGATTAGTTGAATGACTTTGTTCTTAGATCGTGTAACATAAATTTTATTAATTGAATTGTACTCAAAGATCTTAGATTGAATTGCGGCTGTCCAATTAGGTTCTATGACTCCCAAATGCTTGACTTGCATAGCACTATTTTTTTGTTTGTTTGAAAAGGACTTGCATGGTACTATTGATTATTGAACTACTTTACTTTGTCTGTATGATGATTATGCCGTCTATATTTTACTTTCAAAACAACAAAAGTGTTTTCCTTTTGGTGGAAAGGTATTTTGAAGTATTCATTGACATTTGTGTAATATGTAATGTCAATCATTTGGGTACAGTATGCATTTGATTGTGGCAACAATTTTTTTTTGAAAAGGCAATTGTGGCGACAAATTGATATGAATTGGAATTGCAGTACTTTGAGGTTCTACAACGAACCTCCCAATCGCCCAAACTCTCTCCTTCCTTCTTATTTGGCAACACTTATTTCTCCCAACCATCTCAGGAAGATCCCCGACTAACTACCTTAAACTCCCTCGGGACCTCAACCTATAATGCATCAGAGGGACTAAAATAAGAAATTGGTATCTTTAGAGGGCTGAAAATGTTATCTGAAGCTATTTTTTATTGCGTATGATTGTAGCAATGAGATTCGAGCCTATAATCTCATAGAAACTATCCAATTTCTTTACCACCAGTTCGATATCAGTGGCTTTGCCATTTATTTTTGCACAGGAGAATTTAAAATCAGTTCATCAACTCAAGGATTTTTACCACGTGTAAAAATTGCATATTTTGTCCAAATAAAATTTGAGATTGTGTTGCAATTTCCTTGCTTTTGTGTTCGGGTGATGCCTTTTTATGGCAGTTGGGGACTTGGGCCAGAAATGTAGTTTGCTTTGCAGTATCTATTGTGCTTATTGATCTTTTAAATGTGGGGAATACTTTTTGCAGTATCTATTGTTTTATACTTTTTGAGGAATAACGACTCATAATCCTGCAGCAAAAGCACAACTTGCCTCAAAGTCAAAATTTCAGAAGGACACTAGGTGCAAAGTTAAGAAGGCTCGTCAGTCAAGGGAAACTTGAAAAGGTAAATTAGTCCTCTGTGATGCTTTAAAGAAATGTTTGTGTTAGAGTATTATATTCTCTGTATTTTTCCTTATACTCCTTTATAGTGTGTGCTTAGTGTTTGTGACTTTAGAAGCATTTACATATGATTAGTTAGTTACTTATTTCTGTTTTGGTTGTTAGATTCAGATGCACTTAGTTGATAGTTAAGTCAGTTTAGTCTTGGCTTTAGTCTTTATAAATAGAGATCCATTGTATTCCAAAGTCGGTTAATCAATTCATTTTACATGATTTATTGAATTTCTGTCACATAGGCTACTCTTTATAAGTTTCCCTCATTTTCTGTCACTTCCTTTTAAAAATTGTATGTTATAGTATTTTGTTTTTCTTATTTAAGCCTTGAAACCTTTCCTTTATATTGATATTATATGATCCCTATATTAGTGATCCCCTTGCCGAAGAAATTATTGTACTGCTACTCTGTAATTTCTTTCTGATCCTTTTTATTCTTTATCCTTATCATGTTACCTTGTCGACTTCATACTTGTCAGACGTGGGATTATAGACATCTTATAGTTTTGTGTCTATACTGTAGCTATTTCTCACTGATTTTTTCTGGCGATTTTCATGTTAGACATGCGTCTGTTGGAAAGCTATTTTGTATTACCAGAAATGCTTCATTTTGCTTGCCTCAATGCTGTATGTTCTATGGAGAGGATGCTTATCCTCCTTTTCTTTTTACTCTGTTACTTCTAATGGTTTGGAAAAAATAATTGATCTCGGATTAATTGTAACAGGATATTTAAGCCCCCCGTTGTTACAGTCAAGTGGTTTAACTGTGAGGATATTTTATTTGGAATCCCAGGTTCGGTCCAGGGTCACCAAACTTCCCCCTCCCCGTGTTTGTGTTTATTTGAGTATGTTTTGGCCACTAGGCCAATTGCAGAAAAAAAGAAAGAGTGAAGCTTGTTTTCTTGATTCTGTGTTGCTCGAGGAAGGAGAGATAGAGAAGGGTCAAATTGTCCACTGATACCATGCTAGAAAGATTGAACATGTGTAACATGGAACTCAATTCTTATTGAATCAGTATTGTGTTTCTATCCAATTGTAACTGCTAGACAACAAAAGATAAAAGAACTTACTTTATAAAGTATAAACTGTGACTGCCACTCAACAGCTTAAACTAATCAGTCATCACCTGCAGGTGCAAAATGGTTACAAGATAAAGGACACCTCAGTGGGGGTGAAGTCAGCTGATGACTCAAAACCACCTGCACCAAAAGAAATGGATCTGCCAGGGTCATCTAATATTTTTGCATATGATGATGCCATAAAGGAAGCTTCCGAAACTCTAGCCTGCAGACTTGCAGACGCGGAGAATAAGTCATTTTTGGCTACTGCAGCAGTCAGGGAGACAGAAAGATATTCAAAGTTTGGGGAGGAAAATGATGCAATGTTAAAGATCGCAGAAGAGATTTATGCAAAATGTACTGCAGATAAGCAACCCTGTCTACTCATAAATAATTTTTCCAAACATAAGTTATGCAAATAAACTGACCTTTGTTCTTTTGGTTCTGTGATGGCAGGTAAGCTCGGTGAAACTGTTCGCTTCACTTAAATTGGTAAATGCCTATAGTGTTTTTGTTTCAACATTTAAACTGGTCCATCCGGTGAAAAATGTTTTTAGACGCTCCCCCTCACCCCCAATAAAAAAATTAAACCTTCCTTTCAAGTTCCTTCAAGACCAATATTTTTGTGTTACTTTTTTTTTTTTGGAATAAGATTGGTCTTTAGTTTTATGAAATTGGTTTTTACTATATAGGAGATTGGATTTCAGATAAGTGTCATAACTTGACAAGATATTTGTTGGATATGACTACCGTAATAGTTGTGTTATTTAAACATCAAAATACTGATACAATACATGGTTATCTCTATCTATCTCGTACTTTTTATATTTTACATTTTACAAGCATTTCAAAAATACACTCGACAGACACTTTACACCGTATTTGACCATTTTCTCTTGTTGCAAATATGTATTTCAAACTATACTGAAAGGTGGTTTGCGACATTGCAACGTTCAACTTAATATGAGAAAATTGAAAGTAAAAATATTGTCCAACTTGTTTAACTGATTCTCTGTTAACAAAAAAAGTAGATTTTGTTTTAAGAGAATCTAGATATTTTATTTAGAGATTTTCTAAAAAAATCTGAAGTTATTTTTATTTGTTTACTATCCATAAAAATTATTTTTTAAAAAAAAGAGTTTTAACTTGTACATATGTTGCATTCATGTTTTTGAAAAAAAAAATATTTTGAGAGAAGCTAATTCTAATAGTTTTTTATTTTAGAGTTAAAACAGATTTTTTCCGATACATAGTCAAAATAGATTGTGTTGCCTCTTTATTTTTTGAAAAAAAAAATTAAAAAAGTTAATCCTACTAGTTTTTCGTTTCATTCAAGTCAAAATAGACTTTTGTTTTTTTATAAAATGGTTTTTTTCTTTAGAAAATCCTAAACAAGTTAACAAACTCTTAAAAAAGACAAAAGTGATTTTTCTAAAAAAAACTAACAGTTTTTTTATAAAAACAAACGTGGCCTTCTTTCATATCAAACATGCACTTAATTATATCACCATAAAAGACAACAGAATGGAAAAATCTTTGCTTCTTTCATATCAAACATGCACTTTATTATATCACCGTAAAAGACATCATATTGGAAAAATCTTTGAACTTTTACTGTTTGATAGAGTCAATCACAAGCTAGAAATAAAAAGAACTTTTTGATCAATATTGTTTCTTGAAGTGACGTTTTCCTCTAAAATATAGCTTTCTATTTTAGAGAAGGTAAGTACTTTAGCTAGCATAACCCCAAAGTTTCATAACCAATCCCATATTTTTAATTCATGATTTGGAACATGAGAAATATTTAGAGGTGCGAAATTTCTCAATGATTCCAACAACGTTTAGATGATGCGGTATTTTTTAATTTGATCAATGTTTTAGATTTGAATTCATTTATAAATATGCAACAGCGTTAAAAAATTTATTAGTGTTTTCTTTTATTTGGGTCTCACAAAACTTGAGAGATTAGTTTCACAAATTGTGCGCGGAGGATACCTGCTAAGCTCTGAAGTAGCATTTACTAAAAGAGTTTAATTATCATATACTCATACTTACAATGTAAAATTATTATACACATACATTCAATAATGTATTAACGCATGAATTAATGAAATAACATTTCTTATGTTTTTATATTCATTAACTAATGTGATAATATATATCATTGAATATACGTGTGTATTATGCCACATCACCTTTTGTGTGTTTTGTTGAAACAATATTTTCACGACTCTATTGAATCACTTTTAAATATACTGTGTATTATGTTAGTAATTGTGTAGGTTTCTTGAGATAATTTTTATTTTCTTGCTAGACATATAGCGTGGCCAGTTGGAAATTATTAATCTACTTTGTATTTTTTTTTAAAGGTAAATGTTAGTATGCTAATTGTTATGTTAGTATTTTCTTTTATTGCAAGAACTTGAGCCTTAGACTTTTTAATTCATTTCTTTGATCCTTTTTTTTTTTTGAACAAATTTCTTTGATCCTTTAACTCAAACCATTTGAGCTATCCAACCGACATGATATAGACTTTTTCCTGAATCTTACTTGAATTTTTCGCTTTCCATTATGTGTGATGCACTCTACTTCTTGTGGATCGTCATTTAAACTATCAATATCAAGACGTACATGACTCACACTCCCATTTTTAAGGCGAGCACATTTTCTTCATCTATATTTGGTGGGTCTTGGGTAGATGAATGATAAAGTACTCCAACTGCAATATTTTTGTTCAATATGATTAACAACTTATAATAGTCAACCCCTTCTTTTTGAAACTTAGAAGCTTTATCATAAACCTAATATATTACAAGCATATCAATACATAAGCAATATGGACGGGACTTATCCTCTCCAGTCACAAGAGAGGTCCAGTAAAATCTTGGTCATTTAAATTGAAAGGGTTATTAATAAACATATGAGAGATAAAACATTAAAGGGTGTAGATTTTCATCTGAGAAAACTGCAGAGAAATCTACTGGAGGGAATCCTCTCCCCAATATGGACATGTACAAATATGAAGGCACAAGTTCAAGCATGTTCATACAAATGAGAAAGAACATGTTCATATTGGCAAACTGTAATAAACTGTAGAGATTCATATAATGAACAACACGCAAATTGTACTGATCAGATACCATTTCGATTTTTCCAAGTTTATGTTCAAAATTGGAAGCTCCAAAAGAAAATGAAAATGTAGGATAGTCATTAGTCACAAATAATGTTATGCGTGAGTAACCAAATTTGGAGTTATAACACAGTGTTGAGATCCAAAATACTTCTGCAAGTTAAACCAGCTAGCTTTTGCCAATTTGTGAGAAAGTAAGCAAATGACATGAACTCCCAATGACCAATCAGCATGAACTACGAATAATGCAAAAATGAAAGCCAATAACATTACGATGGACAGCCAAAGTAACGAGAAAAAAATTGCAGCATGACTCAAAACTACGATAAGGAAAAACTCAAAGGAAATTAAAACAAGAAAAGAATAAAATATGGAGGGATTAAAAGATAGCAAATCAGTTTCTTATCTTTCTAGATTTTGTTATTCAATAAGGTCTAGCGTCACTCTCTAAAACCTTGGTTCCATTACTTCAAAATTTGGGAAGGGTCTTGTATGAGCATCAAATAGTAAGAAGCCAAACTCCATTTCAAAATTCAAAAGGCCATTTACATGATACGATCCACATCACCAGTTCGCAAAATCAACACACCCCGCCACATAAAGAGTTACAAAAAACCTGACAAACAATTGTTCAACAAAAACAAAATAATCAACAATATTCTCTACAAAAACCTCCACATATATCTCATAATCTACAATACTCTCTACAAATATTCAAGTTCATATTATAGGTTTCCCTATTTAGGGTAGGCTTGAATTGGCTTATTATGAGCTTACGCGGACTCTATTAACATAAACCATTTAATGGTGTTTGGTCTCTTATGCCATATTTTGATAAGCTCTCATTATTAGCTAATACATTGGCTGAACACAGATTTTTTGGAAAATATGTAGCCTCTTGCATGCCTCATTTTATTCAAACTTCTATTTTATTTATGGGTCTTGTTTAGGGATGTAAATAGATATCCATGGATGCGGATAGTATGATATTTGTGTCCGTTCCATTTGATAAATATTAAATCTGTACCTTATCCATATCCGCGCGGATATCTGTTTAGCGGGTAATCCACGGATTTTGATGTATCTGCGGGTTTATAAAGATATCCATGGATATCATTTATAAAATCAAATTGTTAATTTTTTAGTTGAAATTTAAAAACAAAAGTTTATCACATGTATTTTCTTTTCTTTTTAGCAAAACATAGTATTTATACATTACAAAAACAACAAAGATTCTTCCAAAAAAATAATAACAACAAATATCATTGACTCAACAAAAACATAAATAAAGTTTTCTTACATTTAATAAAAATAAAGTTCTTTGATTTAACAAAAAAATAAATAAAGTTAATAACACTCACATCAGCGTATTAAGGTTATTTATGTAATTTAGTCAGTTTAATAGCGGGTATGGATATCCGCGAATGCGGATAGCATTAAATCCGCATTTGTATCCATTAATTAGCGGGTAGTTAAAATATCCGTTTATTTTATCCATGGATATCCATTAAGGTATACGCTCCGTGTCCGTGACGGATTTTATCCGCGGATATCCACGGGTGCGGATTTTTTTGCCATCCCTAGTCTTGTTAATCGGTACCTCCGAAGCACCGGTTAAGAAATTAAAAGTAGAAAGAAAATACTCCCTCCATCCCAAATTATAAGCAAAAAAAACTCATTTTCTTTGTCCCAAATTATAAGCAAAAAAGACCAACTTTTATCTTTTCCAATGAAAAATTAAATGCAAAGTGCATTCAATTTGCTCTCTCTTTCATTTTTTCAATAACCAACAACCAATGAAATTTGTTTTTACATCTTCCTATAAAACTTATTTCAAAGATAACACAAAAAACTATGTCACAAACTACTATGTTTTAGTTTTTTTATTAAGTGTGATTTTTTTTTTTGCTTATAATATGGAACGGAGGAAGTATATAATTTGCATTGAAAAGAACAATTTTTTAACTTTTAAAACATATAAAATACACAATTTCCAAAAAAATATTTTCTTTTATAATTTCTTAACCAGTGCCCTAGAACCGATTAACATTTCCCTTTATTTTATACACAATAACAAATGGACACAAACATGTCCGCCTCTCTACTTTACATGAAAGTGCCTGATAACTTTATATCTTTACTTTATTTTATAACAAATTTTTAAAATATTTATTCTATATTTTCTACCTTAAAATAATGTCTGCCACAACTATCAATAAAAAATCATTAATATTTCCAAGAAAAACATTTATAAAAAATTAATAAAATCATCAAACTCGAATGCCTATTTTTTTTGGGTGGAATGAGAAAAGAAAAAACGCTAAAAATAGAACTCAGGGCATCAAGTCTCAACACCAACTTTACATAAGTTACGAGCGATTCTTAAATATTGAAAAAATAAATAAAAACTAAGAAAGATTAAGAAATACTCCATCTGTCTCAAATTAGGTGTTCGTTTTGAGTTTTACACGGTTATTAAGGATATTTGGATCATATGGTAAAAGCTTTCATCCAACTTAATTGGAGGATCTCGATATGAATCCAACTTTACATCAATGATAAATATTTTAAAGGAAATGTTAATGAGTGTCCCGGAGTACTCTTTAAGACCTTTAAATAGCAACTTTTTATGAAAACATGTGTAATCGATACATTGAAAATCGAAATATTTGACCTTTTTATTAATCTTTGTTGTAATATCATTTTAAAGTTTATTATGTGGTTGATGAGCTAGGTTTATCTCCTTTCAGTTTTTTGAACTTGCTTTTTATTTAAGATATTTTTGTTTTCTTGAAAAAATATGTTTGCTAGCTACCACTATATCCTTCGATTATTAATAGTTTGTTTTAGTTAGTTATTTCTAAGCAATATAAATAAATGAGATTAAGGAGGTTATACTTTCAAATTTTTTTATTCCATTAATGGATATTATTTTTGAGTCGTAAATATGTTTAATGTTGATGTTTAATAACTCTAGTTATTTTTTTAGGGAAATGCTAACATTTTTTTATGATATAATAACTGTTGTTAGATAGACGAGATGGTAAAGCCATCATAAACTCACACGCATAAAATGGAGATACCGGAGTTTAAACCTCGATCATGACATCCGATCTAATAATTTCGATATCTTTATCAGTTGAGCTAGGACATATGGAAAAAAAAAACTTATGTTAATTATGTCTAATGAGATAAAAACAAATTACTCTTTTCGGCGACACTTTTGTCAATACACTGCTCAAGTTTGCATGTTCATGACGGGGTTATCCTAGTTGTTATCGATATTTATGAGTTGCAAGGTCAGTGTTCCACTATCTATCTATCTATATATCTTTGTAAAGAAAACTTGAGTTGTTCTCATGCAAGCTTTACGGTGATGTGGCACTTTAGAAAAACTTTCTATCATCTCTCAAATCTCTTAATTTCATCTCTAATTAAACGCAACCACTATATTTTATGTTTTAGTAGTGCTTTATTCAACATCTCTTTATTGAACATCCACTATTTTAGTAGTGCTTTATATAGTAGTGATCATTTGATTCCAAGAATTGAAAGAGGAAATCAAAGTGTAACCTATCTCATTAGTGATACTTGGATGAGACCTTCCCTCCTCTCATTTATCCCTACTTTGCATTCTTTGAAGCTTTGGAGAAAATAGTGGAGAGAAAAAAAAATCTTGCATTGTTCATCAAGAACCAAGTAAGTAGTTGATACTTTCTTTCGTTTTGATTATCATTTTGTTCACCTAGTCATATGATCTTGTCATAAAAAATCACACTTACTAACTATATGATCATTAGTGTGTCTTAAACCATAGAACCAATTCTAAGATACTTTCTTTTGTGAGAATAAAGTTATAGTTGCCTTGGGCCATAGAAATGATTATATGATCCTTATATTCATAGAAAACCTTTTCTTTCTTTTTTTTGAAGAAATCAAAATGGAATTATATACCACCAAGGAACAGCAGTTCCCAAGCACAAGGAGTGTCTAGGAGACCACTAAAAGTTACAAAGGTTCAGGAACAATAAAACAAAAAGCGGATTAGCCAATACCCAAACAATCTAAAGGGCTTGACCACCATCTCTGCGTGCCATAAACAAACACAACCTTTTTAGCCTTCAAGCACCCTAAAGCTAACAATTTGACCTTATCTAACAGGCGAGGCACAAGAGTAACAGTATTATTGAACAGTCTATTATTACGCTCGTTCCACATCACCCAAGTACACATGAGCCATATGAGCTGCAGGAACGACCTCT
Organism: Medicago arabica; assembly: GCA_946800305.1. NCBI lineage: Eukaryota > Viridiplantae > Streptophyta > Magnoliopsida > Fabales > Fabaceae > Medicago > Medicago arabica. The sequence continues at coordinate 54,809,370 of OX326971.1, forward strand.
TAGCTTTGCCAACACATGTCTGCATAGAAAACTGCACCAGATGATCTATAATAACATTAGAATCCACCTCATCAAAACCAATCCAACCGCGCACTTGTTGCCATAAAGGTAAAAACACGGGACATGCTAAAAATAAATGTTCGGCCGTCTCTATGTGACCGCAACCAGACACACAAAGGACATCATCCGCAGGAATAACACCACGAAAAGCCAAATTGGCTTTTGTTGGAAGACGATCCCGAATCAGCTGCCACGCAAAAACCGAGACCTTCACAGGGACCTGATGATGCCACACCAACTCGACAGGTAAATCCAGCTGAGCCTCATCACCACCAGTCAATAAATCATAGGCTCCCCTCACGGAGTAACCCTCTGCAACATTAGGAAGCCACTCCCAAGAATCTGAAATATTAGGAACCAAAAAGAAATCAAATAGTAACGCCCTACACTCCTCTAACTGAGCCTCCTCCCACGCCCAAAGTCTACACCGCCACCTCCAACCCTCCTCATCCACCTCCAGGCCCATAGAGAACATAGATGCAACTGAAATGGTTTTGTTCTCATCCAGGTTGAATAAACGCGGAAAACGCTCACAAAGCGGGGAACCTCCCAACCACCTACGCGACCAAAAGAGCATCGCAACCCCATCACCCACCCGCCGCCTAACACTATCTCCAAACCACCCACCACCAATGTCACCCACCCCATCACGAATCCTACCTATCTCCCGCCACCACGAAGAACCACTCCGGCCCCCCACCTCCAACCCCCCACCAGCTTCGCCAAACGGACGACTAAGACATGATACCACAAACCTTCCCTATCCACTAACATCCTCCAACACCATTTGCCTAGTAAGGCCACATTAAACTCCTTCAACTTCCTCACCCCCAAACCTCCATGCTCCTTTTTGGAACACAAGGTTTTCCAACCTATCCAAGTAATTTTTCTAAAATCCTCACTTCCACCCCAAAAAAAATTATTCAATAAAGATTCAATGGAAGAGATTATACATGGAGCTTTGAAGAATGAAAGAGCATAGACAGGCAGAGAATTCAGGACAGATTTGAGGAGAATTAAGCGACCGCCGAAAGAGAGAAATCTACTATTCCAACCTGACAATCTAGATTTAATGCGATTCACGATTGGTTCCCAAAACTTTAGTCTCCGCAGATTACCACCGATAGGCATGCCTAGATACATAAAAGGAATTTTTCCCTCTTTACAACGCAAGACCATTGCAGCCTCATTTAACCAAGACTCAGAAATATTACTACCCACCAATAAACTTTTATTAAAATTCACTTTCAGACCAGACATCGATTCAAAAATCACAAGCGCTGCTCGCATAGCCCGCACATTCGCCCAACTTTTGTTCCCTACCAACAGAGTATCATCCACAAACTGAAGGTGAGACACCACAACCTGGTTAATCGTGCCCACTGCATACCCTGTGAATAAATTATTCTCAACCAAAGCTTTCATCACAATATTAAGACCTTCAGCTACAGGTAAAAACAAAAAAGGGGGTTAGGGGGTCCCCCTGACGTAACCCTCTCTGCAAGAGAAACTCCTCAGTAGGGCTGCCATTGACAAGAACAGCGGCAGTAGCAGAACTCACACATTCTCGAATCCACTTCCGCCACAGAACCAGAAAAGACATCCATTTCATCACTGAATCCAAATAACCCCAATCAACAGAGTCATAGGCTTTTTCAAAATCCACTTTGAATATCATAAGCTCCTTTTTAAGTTTACAGGCCTCATCAGCAACCTCGTTTGCAATCAGAATACCATCTAAAATTTGCCGGTTTTTAACAAAAGCGGACTGAGTCTCAGCCACCACATTGCTCATCACCTGCCTCAATCTGTTGGCTAACACTTTTGCTTGGATTTTGTGCATGCTACCCACCAAAGAGATTGGCCGAAAATCGTTTAACCTCCGAGGATTGTCCACCTTCGGAATAAGCGAGATGAACGTAGCATTGATACCCTTCTCCAACTTGCCATTTCTGTGAAACTCAGAAACAAACCTCATCACGTCAACTTTCAACTCAGCCTAAAACTCTTTAATAAAACCAAAATTGACACCATCAGGGTCAGGGCTCTTAAAGCTATCGCAGTCCCAAATAGCATCCTTAACTTCAGTCTCAAAAAAAGGTTTGATAAGGCTCCCTCCCTCCCCCACCGACAAAGTCCAAAACTGAAGATTAGAGATACTAGGTCTTTCCACATCGAGCGCCTTATAATGCTGTTTAAAATGCTTGAACACAGCATCACGAACCGGGTGAACTCCCTCAATTCTCACCCCATCAACCAATACCGAACAAATGGTGTTACGACGTCGACGCATTGACATGGTTGAGTGGAAATATTTGGTATTAGCATCACCTTCACGGAGCCAGAAGTTCCTCGATTGTTGCCAACAAATGCTTGACTGGAGCCTAGCTAGGGAATGCAAATTAGCCAAAACATCTTACAACTCGTTACAATCTTCCGCTGACAGCTCAAAAAATTCACCTCTACCATCCAACATTGCCATCTTCTCTTTCAACGCCCCAATATGCGCAGATAGATTCTGCGAGTGGGACCCATGCCAAGTTTTCAACGCCGACTTAATTAATTTGAACTTTTCCTTGAGCACATAACCGCCCCACCCATCCACCTGAAGAGAGCTCCACGTATTCCTCGCAAACAGCTTGTAACCCGGTATGTCTGACCAACATTTAAGGAACCTTGAGGGACGCGGTCCCCAATTTTCTTCATCCACCGTAAGAAACAAAGGACGATGATCCGAAAACCCTCAAAGATGAGCGACTTGAACACAATTCGGCCACACTAGGCAGTCTTCCGTCAAAAGAAAACGATCAATACGGCTCATAGACTTACCGTCCCCCTTAAACCAAGTGAAATTACGGCCGCATAACGACAAGTCACACAATGCATTCTCAACAATAAACTGATCGAAAGGACCAAAGTCCATCGCCCCTCCCGAAGCACTCACAAAACGTCTTTCTTCCCTGCATCTAACCACATTAAAGTCACCACAAACACACGCCTTTTTACCTCTCAAAGCCTGCAGACGGACCGACAGAGACTCCCATAACACATGTTTATCATTGCCATTACACGGGGCGTAAACATTAAACACATGAAACTCCTCATTTGAAGATAAAAACCGACCATGAATGCTTAGAACATGATCAAAGCTGCTAGACGACCAAACCTCAACCTCTGATGAATCCCATAAGGTTTATAACCCTCCGGAGGCCCCTAAAGACGGACGAAAAGAAACCTGATTTTAAAATTTGATCAATTAGAACAATTTATGTAGTGTTTATGAAAATTATATTCTTAGGACTTCTTATTTTGATTATGATTATTTGAAATTTTTAATAAATTTGGTTTTGGATCAACATCACTATCTCCAAACTTTTGTCAACAAAAAAAAAAATCACTATCTCCAAACTACTCTTGGTTAGTGCTTTTTAAATTATATATGGTAGTTTTTGTTTTCTTCTATACTCTTCACATGTCTTTTATCTATTCATTGATTTTTTGTGGCAGGATAGAAACTCAAGCTACTCTTTTATATATATGTACGGATATTTAAGCCCTCCTTTTTCTATTTATTTAACATTTCTTAGTCTTATTTTCTAGATTTTTTTTCTTATTTTCTTGTATTGATTAATGTGGATATGACAATTTTTCATGTGAATGAGGTGCATACGATTAAAATAGGCTTCTTTTTTTGCATATGTTAACACAGTTGAAAAATGAAGATATTTTGCAATTATTGAATCTAAAAACAAACAAATGTTTGAGAACAACAAGGTAAGACATATAATATTTTTCACAAATGAAAAAATATAGAGTTTTTCACATATAGAGTTTGACATTGTAAATTACGATATACACGATATATATGTTATTTTTTAAAATTTCGTAAATTATAGCTTAAACAATAAATGGAAAACTATAGAGTAAACAAACTCACTCTTATAAGTATTATATGATAAAAAACTAATAAAATATAATTTGAGTTATTAATAAAAGTTCTAGCAAAAAAATTATTATATAAAATGTACATAGTTACACTAATGGTAATATGTGAAATATGTAAAATATGTGCAAAAAAAGTATTATATAAAATTTGCAATCTAAATTTATATGAATTCACATACCTCTAAAAAAAATATCTTATATTTAGTATAAATTAATATAAAATATATATTTCGACAAAATTAAATATAGTTATATCACCATATTTTAAAACATGTTCATTCATCCTCAGTTATTAAAATATATTTACTAAAATTATTATTTTATCATTTATAAAAAAATTAATATATATTCTAATAAAACATTCCACGGAACTTCCCACTTAAAAAACAAAGAGTTGCCTGACAGCTACTATAATACCTTAAAGAAAAAATAATATGCTACAATTAAATAATTGAATCCATATTTCCACATAAAAAAAATATTCACTAATCAAATGGTCAAAAAATTAATGAAAAGTTAGTCCTAACAATATAAGAATATTAAAATGATTATGCTATCCAAATAAATTTCATTCATTAGATTGGAAACTCTAAAAATGAACGTTTTAATTTTTCAATAAAACCTTGCCCCATCTTATCTTATACTCCTATATGCATGATTGTCCAACTCTATTATCATGATCAATTATGCTTTTCTGCTTTGTTAAGGTGATGTGGTTCTCCTTTTACTTTCCTTTCCTTTATTTTTTGTGTTTGAGTTTATATTTTCGGTCCATAAATTAGTTGATATGTTTTCTCAAAAAGAAGTTCAGATATGCCACACATATAACATAGAAGATTATATATAAAGAGCGCATTATTTTCTTAGATTAATGAAGTTTTATTTTCAGGTTTTATCCATAACAATATAGAGACACGTGATTACTAAGATGTACTTTTAGCTATATGTCTTATGAATTTTTAAGATGTAATTTTATATCTATTCATTTATTTTTCTTTCAAAAAATATCTATTATTTCATTTTAATAGTTTTCTTCCTTCTCACAACAATTTGTTGATGGCCATTTTGATAGTTGAGTCAAAGTATTTCTCTCCTCATGATTTATTATTGAAAATCCTTTAAAAATAGTTGACTTCTTTTTTGGAAGTGTGGTATATTTTAGGAGTTAGTTTGTTCATGGTCTTTACATCAAAGTTGTTCTCTCAAATTTAGTTTTGTTTTTAGTTTCTTTTGAAATACTTTTATACATTCATTTGGATATTTGATCATCTTACATTTTTATAGAACATTTTTAGTTAGGTTTGTTTGTTATCTAACCCGTGATGACATTTTTTTAGGAATTATGATTAACATTTATAAATAAAATCTTTTTTGTTTGGTTACATGATATTGGAGAAGGTTGTATATTGCATGAAGTTTCATCTCAAGCTCAAATAAATTGAAATTTTCTCGAATATCATAAGTTACATTGATTTATGTTTTGAGGAACTTGATTTGATTAAGTTTACCATTTTTAAGGCAGTCATATGTCTCGCTAAACTTGACACGTTCTAGAACTAGGATTATGCCTATGTGGCACATCTAAGAAAGCTTCTCACACTATTAACAACTTGACTTTCCTATTATCTTTGAAGAATTAAATAATTAATTAAATCTATTTGAAGAATAAAAAGCTATGTAAAAAGAAAAATTTCATGGGTTTTTGCATAACTTTTTTGTTGGTGCCTATTTTTTTTTAATGACAGAAAAATATGATTTATTTGTTTATGTTATATACCATTTGGATTGAAGGAAACATGAATGAGATTGGAGTTGAAGTCAATGGTCCTGAATTAGGGAATGATCAAAATGTCGATGCTCATTATTGGAAGTATATTGTTACTGCTTCTACTTTGGATGGAAACAATATTTTGGTTAGTGCCATTTACGAATCATTTTTTTGTTGTTTTTATGTTGTTAAGTTGTTGTTAATAAATTATAATTTGTATGATTTCTTGACAAATCTATTGTAGCATTTTCCTCGAGGTGTTGTTGAGAATGATTTATATATCAATCAATCTAAAATTTTCCTTTTTGGCGAAGAAATCGGTAAATCTTATGACTGTAATGTTTACACTGCGCCAAGAAGCATGCTTCAGAAGTACATAGGGAGAAGATGATGCGACTTTGTTCTTCAAAAGGGCCTAAAAGTTGGTGACGTTATTTTATTCACGGTCAATTATCCTCCTAATATGATGTATCCTTCCGTCGTTAACTAGGACTGATTCTATGATCGAATGTGACGTTGTTGGTATGATTGTCCATTTTTAATATAATATTTAAGTCGTCGAATGTTTGATCAAAAAATGACTGTCATATCTATTGAAGTTAAATTTTAATTATTTTTATGTTAAATTCAGTTAATGGTTGAAGTAATAAATTAAAGTTTATGTTAAACTATCTATGTTGAATGTAAGGTTTAAATTTTGATTTAGTTATTTTACGCTCATTGTGAGACAACAAAATTTTATTTTAAGCATTCTATTGTTTGGAGGATTCGGAGAATTGTGTTTTGATCCATTTAAGTGTCTTTTCATAAAGAAGATAAGTTTTTTTTCGGGTTATCAGACAAGAGAATTTTTTTTCTTCATAAATAACATATTTTCAATTTTTCCAATAACTTTCACGTGCATGAAAAAACATTTTTAAGTAAAATTTAATAAAACCCGTGCAACGCACGGGTTAAATACCTAGTATAGTATAGTTTATGAATAGATATAAAACCCTTAGTCGGTTATCAATCAGGTAATTAAACTTGAGATAAATCATGTGGTTTATTTTCAGATGAACTTCGTTAAAATAAACTTATATTTAAAACTTATCATGTCTAATTATTAGGCTAAATACTTTTTGTCCTTTAAATTTGACAAAAATACCGAGTTAGTCATTTAAGTTTTATAAGTTTTAAATAAGTCCTTTTAAGTTATTAATTTAATGTATTGTTACCCTTTTAAGAGACCTATAGGTGCGCTTAAAAAACTTAAATGACCTATTTAAAACTTAAAACACTTAAATGATAAACGCGATATTTTTGTTAAACTGAAAGACCAAAAGAAGTATTTGGCTTAATTTTTTTTTAAAATAGGATAAAATGGAATATATTAACAAAACCAAAAGTTCTTCCCAACACAAAGCTTGTCAAGAAAGAACAAAAAAAATCAACCAATATTTACAAGCACAACAAAAAAAAACAACAAAAAAAAACAAAGAAAGAAAAACAACTAATTAATGTCCAACATTGCAAGTGATTTAAGCGATCAACCATAGAAATTGAAAGGAGAGTCAACATATTTTGCCTTCAACCATCGATAGGAAAGTAGCTTAATTTTGTCCACTACATGCGCTGTCAAACACTCTTTATCATTGAAGATCCTGTTGTTTCTTTCTTCCCAAATTTTTCACACAGATGCAAACCAAATTAAATGTAAAATAGATTGACGCTCCCTAGATCCGCCACCAAGATAGCTGTGGCTTAATTATTATTATTAATGACTTTAATTATTTTATAATTCAAGTCCAATTTTTTTCTTCAAACAAAAACAAAATTCAAACACAATCAGTGTGATGCACTCCAAATTCTAATAATAGGCTTGGAAGACAGTTTTTAAGAGATTTGATTATCTTGGCAATTAAATGTTTACTATTTCCATGGTTTAGATCGAAATGTTTTCAAATTCTTAAACTTTCGCTTTGGGTTCATTTATTGAATTTTTGTTCAGTTGTGTTTTTTATACCATTTTTGTTAAAATTTAATACACTTTTAGGTTGATAACGCGGTTGTTCAATCAGGTTTATGTCCCTCTATTTTTTTACTTCATTTTTGTCTAAGGTATTTAAGTTTTCCTAAAATCAAATTTGCTTCCCAGTTATTAGCGTATCCTTAGATTAAGGAGTATTAATATGAGATTAAGGAAATTATAACTTCCATTTTTTTAACTTTTTAATTACATTAATTGATACTATTTTTTAGTCGCAAATATATTTAATGATGATGTATAATAACTCTACTTAATTTTTTTATGATATAATAATGATTAATGAACTAGAACTTTAACTTTTGAATTTTTCACAAATGAATAATTTACAGATTAGTCATGCTAACCGCTGCCTATGGGGCACGTTTTTTTTTTAATCGGTAAATATTATTAAATGTCATCCCCGCAAGACGCAATGAATGAATGAAACAAGATACAAATGGTGCCGCATATAGACGGTACACCATAACCACCTAAAAACACCCCTGAAGATAAACTCACCAAAACACATCACCACCTAAAACAAACTCCAAAAAACAAGTGATGTAAACACGGTATCCACCACCGCCCATCGTCACTACTCACTCACAAAGAACACCCTCTAAATAAAACTCCCAGACCTCAACACCCAAGCTGAGCCAGATTTCGAAGAGCACCTAACCGAAGGATCATGCAGCTATCACAAACCTCGCGACCTCCGAACCACCGAAAGAGCACAACACAAAGCCCAAAAACCAACTTGAGTCAAAGAGCTGACTCCCGATCTCGAATCAAAAGTGATCGGCCCACCAGACTATAGCACCAAATAAGAAGGGCACCCCTCGCCCCCGGTACACGAGAGAAAAACCAAATCAAGTCAAACAAAGATTGCAACTAGACTCCGACTCCCGATCTCGAATCCAAATGAACCGGTCCACCGAAAACCAACACACAATATGTAAGACGAAAGACATGGCATGCGAGGATTGAACAACAAACAAATCAAAAAGAAAAAGTCACAACACAACGTGACACGCACCCTCCAAAATCCGTAAACACCTAAACCACCCGAAAAGCACAAAACAAGAGCTAGTGACGACGAACCGTGTAACAAGGGTTGCTTCTAAAGGAAATCACCCCCAACAAACCATATTCAAGATTAAAATAGAGAATAATTACACTTCAGTAGGAATGGAAAGCAAATCCAGTCAATCAATTTCAATTCATTATGATCAAATTTTAGGAAATTTAGGATTTTATTAAAGGATTGAAATAAACCCCTTCCATGGTTTACATATGCTCTATTTTTTATAATGACAATACACATGCCTCTGTTTTTTATGTGGTATGTTTGGTGTTTTATTTTAATATGTATCAGCTAGTGTTGTATCAATTTTGCCAAAAAAAAACTAGTGTTGTATCAGCTCTGTTTATGGTAATGTACTCAATATAGTTTATTTTCCAATCCATTGACAATTAGAATAAGGCTTATCAATCTTGTCTTGCTTATAGTTTACATGTGGGCTTTGGAGTTAGAATACAGTGTGCAAACAAGAATAAAGACGGTAGTATATCATCATTTAGGTTAGTTTGTACTTTGTTGTAGGGGAGGGCTACAAAATAAAGAGAAAAAAGATGCATATGAAGGAAAAATTCATAGAGCCGAGACTAGAACAAGCTGTAAAGCAAGAATTTCACTTTCAAATAAAAATAGAAAGTTTGTCATCCATGAGTTTGTAGAAAAACATAATCATGATCTACTAATACCAGAGACAACATACGTGCTTCGGTTACATAGAAAGATAACCGGAGTACAAGCATATGAGATTGATCTGGCCGGTGACGCTGGATTAAGGCAGAAGGCTACATTTTCAACTTATGAGTACACATGCAAGACATATAGCGAATGTTGGATTTACACAGGTGGATGTAAGAAACTACATCACTGCAAAAAGACATAGAAGTGTGGTGTACGGTGATTTTTGATGTGTTTCACAATATTTTCAACAACAGTTGTTGGAGAATCCATCATTCTTTCATGCATATCAGATGGATATAAAAGAAAAAATTACAAATGTGTTTTGGTGTGATGCAAATATTATTTTGGATTACGAGTATTTTGGTGATGTTGTTTCATTGGACACCACATATTGTATCAATCATGTCAATATATCATTTGCTCTATTTTCTGGTTTTAGCCATTATATATGTACAATCTTTTCTGGTGCAATGCTGATGTTTGACGAGACAAGTGAGTCATTTAGATGGTTGTTTGATACATTCTTACAAGCACACAACAACAAAAAAACCAAAGATGATCTTCACTTACCAAGATCGAGCAATGGTCAGGGCACTTGCATATGTGATACCTGAAACTCGTCATGGTTTATGCATGTGGCACTTGTTGCAAAATGGAGTTAAACATCTTGGGATCTTGATGAAGGAGGACGTTTTTTGCTATTGAGATTGAAGTGGATTTTGAGAAAAAGGTTTGACTTGGTCAATGGTTATAATTGTAACGCCCCATTTTTATTATTTAGTTCTTTTATCGAGTCTAGTGTTATTTTAAATATTTTACTTTTGAATATTTGCTATGTGATGATTTTTAGTATTTATTAGTAGGTTGTTATGATATAAATAGTGAAAGAATCTAATTAGATTAGATTTAATGAGGCATAAGAGTAGTTTGGTAAATGGAGGAGTTTGTTAGGTTAAGAATATGAGAGGTTAGGAATAAGGGGGATTTGTTAGGTTAAAAAATATTAACTCAGAAACAAACTCTGGCTGGTTATAAATAGAGGAGACATTAGAGAATTAGGGTTAGAACAAGAAAACAGTTTTGGGAGAAAACAGAGAACACGTAGAAACGATTTTTGGGAGATAAAGGGGAGAAGCTCGTAGAGTTCTGTAAATCAACCAATCTAAGGTAAGGGTGTGACTAACCTTCTTTAATCATAAGTATATAATTCTGAAAAAGGGTTTAATCTCTTGTTGTTGAATTTTTTATGTTGTAAAAGTTAGGTTTTTGAATTGAATTAATTGAGTTTTGTAGCCTTAAATAGTGGATAATCCAGTAGGTTAACAAATAATTAGTGTTTGAATGACAGTGTAATCATGGGGTGAATATTAGGGTCGATTTTGGAGAGTTTATGATCAAAAACGGAGTCGAAAAAGGTTCCCCAAAGTGAAATCGCAGCAAAACTGTGATTTTGCTGTCGCCGTGCGTTTCTTGCTGTCTCGGTTTGACAAGTTCCGAACTAGGTTTTGATGTCTTCATGAAAGTTTTAGATAAGGATGTTACCTTTCACTAGCCTTTGGAGTGACTCAATTTAAACGCCTAGAACTCTGGATATAATTAAAATACTACATAGGGGTCAACAGGGTCATGCTCTTGTCGATTTCTGTAACGGAATAACAAAAATAAAATATGGGACTTTTCTGTTCATAATTAGGTTTTGATGTAAACATGAAAGTTTTAGATAATTAAGTTAGCTTTTTTGACTTGAAAATGTTTTGTGGATTTTAAATTATGATAGAAACACTCCAAGTAGGTCTTGGAAGACTTTTATGAAAATTTAGCATAACCGCTTCTAAATCAACCCGAAACTTTTGGTTTGCTTCCAAACTTCGAATCCTAAGTATTATGAGTTTAATTAGAATGGTTAAGAGTATCTAATCTATGACTTGATGAATCAAACTTAGTTTTCTTTTGATAATGAATTGGTGAATCATATTGATATGTTGTTCTCGATTTATGGTTGAATCTATGATTAAATGATGTTATTGTTGTTGCATTCTGAGTCGTATCATTGCATAAACATTTGTTAAACGTAGGGGGCTTGATGTATGTCGATGTTATTGTTGTTGCATTTTGAGTCGTATCATTGCATAAGCATTTATCTAACGTAGGGGGCTTGATGCATGTCAAGCCGAATTACGACTTTAACGGAGGGAACTTGACGCTCTGTTGGCGAAGGGGGCTTGATGCCTGTCAAGTCGAATTACGACTTTAGCGGAGGGAGCTTGATGCTCTGTTGGTACCACATGCATTTGTTGAGTCGTTGTTGTTGCATTTGTTGAGTCGTCGTTGTTGCATTGTTGAATGAAGTTGATTGATTCCTTTATGTGAATTAATTGTTGATGATTAGTTGTTGCTGTTCTATGTTGATTGAATCCTTTATGTGAATTAATTGTTGATGAATAGTTGTTGTTGTTCTATGTTGATTGATTCCTTTATGTAAATTAATTGTTGATGATTAGTTGTTGTTGTTCTATGTTGATTGATTCCTTTATGTGAATTAATTGTAGATGATTAATTGTTGTTGTTTTATGTTGATTAATTCTTCTTTATGAATTGTTGCTTATTATTAATGAATATGAAATTTCACCCCTTCAGTTTGAATGTTGCCTCTACGTGGGTAACGTGCAGATATCTAGGAGTAACTGATGATGTGAGTTGAGTTCTCGTGTCATCTTAGGAGTCTTACTCTGATACGTAACAGGATGAGGATATTCATATGTTTTATTTTTCCTTTGTTACATATCTCTTTTTTAAGATGTTGTCGAACCATTTTTTTAATTTGAGTTTTTATAATGTGATGATGTTGAGGCCTTAGAGCCAAGTATTGATTAAATGTTGAATATTTTCCGTTGCGACATTATTTAAATTATTGAAAGCAGTTGTTTTAATAAATAGTAACTTTAACTCTATTTATGATGTGTCTTACCCTAATTTTTGACCGATTCATTTTATTTTATTCGTACGTTGATCGTTTTTTTTCAGTCGTCCGTTCGCGCGCGAATTCCCGTAATATCTGCGTTTGTTCGTATTTTGCGGTCGCGATTATTTTTCGTTCGTCGTTTATGTTTAAATGTCGCTCGCATTTTAATTTCGTAATTTTTACTCGCGTTTTGTGCGTTTTTTAGCGTAGCGTTTTGTTTGCGTTCGTAAAGTTTTTTATTCACGTCGTTGATTTATCATTTTAATTAACGAAAAAAGCCGCGTAATCTCAGTCGTATCAGACGAAATTTCGGCAGAGAGGTATTTTAAAATACCTCATTTTTTGGTTCCGACGGGACATTTTTATTTTATTATTTTAATTTTCGTTTTTATTTTTAATTATTTATTTAATTATTTATTTGTCCATTTATTCAATCTGTTTTTTATTTTTTATTCATTTGTCAGTTTTTATTATTTTTTTTAAGTCCTTGTCCACATGTCAATTCATCATTGGCCTAATCCAACTTTTCCTCCAAGAAATAGCAAGGGTATTTTGGTCTATTCCAGGCATCAGGTACTTAGTGTGTCAGAATCAATCAATCAGGCAGACACACTTTCCAATACACAAACAGATTCAGAAATCAAAAATCACAAAAAACAGATCAAAACCTTTTTTTTCACCAAGAACAAAATAAAAATTTCATTATGATTCTCAGTGATTCATTGTTGAACCATCATCATTGAACCATTTTTCTCTGCAATTCAAGTACGAATTCATCACTATTTGGTGACAAACTCAAGCACTGATCACAGAGAATCAGTGAGAAAGAAGAGAAAAAATCCAAACCTCATAAATCCTCAAGAACATGTTGAATGTTCATGAACGTTCATGAAGATCAAAAATCCAGCAACATTTTTAACCAAACCCTAAATCATTTTCGAACCCACAAACACACAAATAGCAACAACAGATCCATAACCAACCCCTAACAACAACAAATCCGAACCAAATCAACAACAAATCCATACCAACAAACACCAAATCCAAACCAAATCCGTACCAAGAAACAAACATCAACAAGAATCCAAACCGAATCATCACCAAAACCATCACCAAAACCGAATCATCACCAAAACCGAATCAAACGTCAAATCCGAACCTAACTTCTTCTTTTTTCGGATCCAAACCACAACTCACCGGTAAAACGAAACAAAAGAAAGAAGAAGAAAGGAACAAAAGCCGCAAAACCGTAAGCTAGGCAAGGCATCAACAAAAAACGAAACAAAAGAAAGAAGAAGAAAGGAACAAAACCGAACGAAAGAGAAAGAATAGAGGTATGTTCTTGAACTTTGTATGTTTTTATGAGTACTATATTCGTAGATCTAGGGTTTGTGTGATGTGTTCTTGAAAATCTAGGCATAGATCTAGGTAGAGGAGAAGGAAAGGAAAAGTTTGTTGTAAAAATTTTAAAAAAAAAAGAGGTTTCTTACCTCCGGCCAACCACCGCGCCGAAGTCTTTTCCGGCCTTCTTCTCCGGCCACCCCCCCCCCCCCCCCCCCCCCCCCTTTTTCGCCGGCCTTGAGTTTAGAGAGAGAGGGAGAAGATTTTCTTTGTTTTAGAGAGAGGGAGATGTGAAGAAATGAGGAAAAATAGAAGAAAACCCCTTTTATACTCCCTGGAGCTGGGCGGGTCACCCATGGGTTGACCCAGTACCCGCCCCAGCTCCACTACCCTGTACCCAAGCCCATTGTTTCTACTGTCTTACTGTTTTCACCCCCCATTTTGCTACTGCACCCCCCTGCCTTGTGTAGTAATTTTTGTTTTTTTTTAATTTCATGTGTTTATCTTCTTAATTATTTCATTTAAGTGTTATATTATATTTTCATGTATCTTCATTAATATCTTAATCTTCATATCATGCATTTTTTTATCTCTTATGTTTAGTTCATTTTAGGCTATGAGGTAACATTTCATATTTATTTTTTCTATTTTGGCCTAATGTTTTAATTTTTATGCATGTATTACCTTTTAATAGTTTAATTCCTATTTTATGCATTGTGTTTAATTAGCATCTCATATCATGCATAGTATAATCTACTTATTAATTTAATTTCAAACTCATGCATTTTTTCTAACTAATATTTTCTTTTTTTTTTGAAAACTTGCATTTTATACTTTTTTTAAATATGCTTCATGTCATGCCTTTTATTTGGTAATTATTCTAGTATGTGATGTTCTTTTTTATGCTTAATGTTTTCGGTATATGTCATTTTTTGCATTATCTCTAGTATAATCTCATGCATCTTTTAATTTTTTGTTATATATTTATTTATCATATTTAGTATGTAATTAGGGAATTGATGTAATTTATTTTTCGCGTTTTTTTTTCTTTTGAGACCATAGAATGTATTTAGGGTATGTAATATGTAATCGGCACACGCACTGACACGCGCACCGACACACCACTTTATTTATCGCTTTACGCTCTTTTATTTTATTCCGCCGTTACGCGATTTCGTCGTTAGTTTAGAAAAATATTTTCTTCAAAAAAAAAATCCAAAAAAAATCAAATTCAATTTTCTTTTAAGTAAACCTTGGTATGTAATCCAAGTGTCTTTTCTTTTATTTTCCTTAATCAAATGTTAATTAATTTAATATCCACATTAGACATGGATTTCGTATAATTAAAATTGACCAACTTCATCGTATTTTCTTCTCATGCCTTGAGGCCTCTCATCTCTTCTTAAAATCTTTTCAAAAAAAATGTTAAAATCAATTCAACTCATCAAATAAGTTCTTTAGCCGAACTACTTGATTTTGATCCCGATTTATTTGGGTAAGTAGGCAAAGGGTTTCGACCCTTCCAAATCAATAAAAATAACAAAAACATGCTTCATCTTTCTCCTTTCTTTCACTTTAACTCTTAAACTTTTTAATAAGTAAAATTAATTTAGCGCAAGATTAGAGAATAGGTAGAAGGTTCCTATGGGATACCATAGTCGGTCCGGGTGCTTAACACCTTCCCCGATCGAAACCAACCTCCGAATCCAAGGTCTCTAAGGGTTTTTTACTCACTTTTTCCCTTCCCGCGAATAAAAGTTGAGAGTTCAATGATTCAAGGTTCGAATCTAATCAATGATTTTGATACCCGAAAATCACGAGCACAGAAATGGCGACTTCACTGGGGAAAACTTTCAGAGGGTTAAGCCTATTTTATCTTTCTTTATTTTTGCGCTTTATTTGTTTACACTTTGTAAATACGTGTTTATTTGTTTACTTTCTTACGTGAGTGGCGAGATAAGTCCCCCTACCCAGACTTGAGAGAAAATTAGGATAGGATGGTGGTATAATCATAGTACCTTACCAAGAGTGATTTTTGGTTGTGGTACATGTGATAACCCCACTCAACTAAGGAATCTTGGAAGTATAATTTGTTAACATGAGTATTCATGTTTGGCATGCTATTTTCAAGTGACCGTCGAAGTTGAGAACCTAGAGTTACATTTAACCCATCTCAGCCTTTTAGGATGTAGTGCGGTGGCTAAAATCATGAGTCAGTCTTGGTTTAGTCGTTACGCGATACTACACTCAAACTAGACTTCCTTGTGAATGTTATGGGACTAGGAGTATTTCTAGGCCCCAATATATTCAAAAGGGGGTTGTAATTTGGGAACTTGGTAGAACCCGTGATACAGGTACATTTGAAACCATAGTCCTTACCTAATGGCGTGTTTTTACCCTCAGCTCCAACATTGTGGACTTAACCTCACCATGTTTTCTATGTTCTTTAGCATAATCATGCATACATGCATTCATTCATAAACCTTTTTCTCATCAAAAAAATCAAAGGACTTAAACAAGTTTTTGTAAACATCACAAAGGTATGGACCTTGTAAGAATGAACACCAAGAAATACAACTTCAAAAATCTTAACTAAGCTTTTGCTTTTATTAAGAACTTTTCCCTTGGTTACACTCTTACCTTTTGAAAAGGAACTGATTGCAATATCTTTACGAGTTTTCAACTGAAACCATGTTCCTCTGCGATGTTTACAACTCACTTTGACAAATCCTTCGATAACAAAAATTGTATATTTTTGCATAAGCATATCATGCATCATTTGGCATTCATAGTCTCTAGTCCGTGTCTCACATGGTGTCTTCTCAATAAAAGGTCAATCCATCAGTCTACTCGCATCTACAACACTCGGGCAAATCAGAATGGATCACCTTGAACAAGAGAACCTTAAGCTTCGTGAAGAGGTGACAACCCTCCGGGCCGAAAATGAGATTTTGAGGAACTTAGTATCTTTGATGACGGTTGCACAAAGTCACCCATTATCTCTTCCTATTGCTAACGCTCAAGCTCAGCCGTTTGCTTCCACTACCCCGATTTCAACGGTGTTCGTTAGTACTCCTCAAAATGCTATGCTGGAAGGTTATCTCTGGAGCAGACCTTTAAGTTCTGATAAAGTATTCCGTCCTGTTGTCTCTGAGGTTCAAGCTCCTTTTGTGCAAATGACAACGCCTATCCCTCAATCGGGCCCTTTGTTCCCTCAAGCTGCTATGGCCTACTCATCTCCTTTGGTCAACACTTTTAAGCAAAACCTCGAACCCATTCATCACTCAGAAGGTGTGGCTGCATGTAACCGGATAGATGAACTGGAAGAAAAGTTTGATAAAATACGGCTGGAATTGAAAGCTCTCCGGGGGAAAGAACTGTTTGGCCAGGATGCTTATGACCTTTGCTTGGTTCCCAATGTTGTGATACCACCCAAATTCAAGATCCCCGATTTTGAGAAGTACAAAGGGAACACTTGCCCTAAGGATCATCTTGTGATGTACGTGAGAAAGATGTCTGCTCATATCAAGGATGATGAACTCCTTATCCATTGTTTCCAAGATAGTTTGACTAGTGCCGCACTGATATGGTATATAGGTCTGCACAGGGATGACATCAAAACTTTCAATGATTTGTGTGAAGCTTTTGTCCAGCGATACAGCTACAACTTGAACTCGGCCCCAAAAAGAGGTGAATTGCAGGCCATGACCCAAGATGATAACGAGTCCTTCAAAGCTTATGCCCAACGTTGGAGAGATTTCGCCGCACAAGTCCGTCCATCTCTGGAAGAGAAAGAGTTGCCCGAGATTTTCCTTGATACTCTGGATCAGTTCTATTATGAGCGTATGTTGACAAGTGCATCCGGCAGCTTCGCAGAGATGATAACCGCGGGTATGCGTATTGAAGAACTGGTCCGAAAAGGACGTTTGATCAAAGGAAGTGTTCCCACTGATGGATCAGAGGATGAAGACCAGGAAGCGAGTATGATAGAAGGTTGGCCTCAACAACAGTATTTGGCTTGTCACCCTGTTGCCTCTATTATGCCAATCATAAACGCTGTTTCAAATCCGGTGTGTCATCCCCAGTTTCAACAACAGCCTCGACAACAGGCTCCAAGAACACAAATTGATCCTATTCCTATGAAATATGCAGATTTGTTTCCAATATTGCTTGAAAGGAATTTGGTCTACACCAAGGCACCTCTTCCGTTGGCAGCAAAGTTGCCAGCCCGGTACAGACCCGATCGCTTTTGTGCCTTCCATCAAGGTGCACCAGGTCACGATATTGAAGACTGCTTTGCTTTGAAGAAAATAGTTCAGAAGCTGGTCCAAAAGAACCTATGGTCATTCTAAAGTTTGAACTCTGACATGGAAGTTAACTGGATCATGATATTCGTTGACACGTGGAATGTTTAGTTGCACTTGGGTCGTTGTTGATGTTTCTTTCTACTACTCATTTGTTCAATTAATATGTTTTGTTTGTTGTTTTATGTTTTTCAAAAAAATAAATCATTTCGTCTCACCTGAGGCGAAAGTGAACTTGTTTAGGGCTTTTTGCTTTATGTATTTTCATCATTAATTAAAAGGTCGCTTTGATCCCGACTTTGTTTTATTTTGAGCTTTTTCTGGAAAAAATGGTAATACAAAAAAGCCAAAAAAATTATGTTTCTTTAATCATATTCGCATAATCATAACTTTCACTTATCTGTCAAAATCAATAATCAAAGCATGCATTAATAAACCCGTTGAACACCTTAATCTTGTACTCTCTCTCGACTTTGAGTTCCTTGTGTCTGAAACTGAAGAAAAGGAGGATGGATTCCCAATGAGAAATTTTGCCTACTGGGGCATCTCAGCCATTGAAGCTACAAAGAAGTATCAAGAAAGACTGTCCAAAAGATGACATTCAATTACAAAAGTTGGCAATGAAATGTTAACATTTGCCTTGTATAAGAATTGTACTCCAGTACACACTTCAACAGGGGCAATCCCTCCCACCATCCCTCAGTATACAACATGAAGTTCAGAGTCCCATCAATGGAAGTTATGATGAAGGTTAAGCTTGTTGCACTTAAATACATTGTGGTCTTATGTCATGGACGGTTATATCAAAAGGATGAAGCAAGTTTCGACAAAGAAGGCTCGTCGCCATGAATGTCAAAAAGTGGCCTTGTGCTCAAACATATGTTATCTGATTTTTACCAGACTCCAGGGGCAAAAGAATGCCTAATTGTAAAGAATGGTGATGAACTTGTACGTCCTGTGAATACCGACGCAGTCAAGAAACACTTTGTTAAAGTGAAAAAGCTCGATAAGTCGCAAACCTGAAAAGGCGGCTTAGGCAAAAAAGAGCGTCTTGGTGGACTGAAAACCCGAAAGGGCGGTCCACGCAAAAGTTAGAGACATGTAAAAAAGAGAATGATGAAAAATGAAAAATGTATATCCTGATAGGTTGAAACCCGCAAGGGCGATCTATGCAAAAGTTAAGGATTGTGACAAAGTAACTGCATCTGGTTGGACATGAATCACTTGGGGCATTTCAGCCGTCAAAAGACCTTCGCCTTGTGGCAAAGCAACTGCATCAAATCAGATATAGTTCACTTGGGGCATCCTAACTGTCGGAAGACCTTTGATATGGAGCGTCCACAAATCAAACTTGGAACAGTGGAATTCAAAGTTGTTAGGGAGAACCGTGGTTATTGTGTTCAATGTACCTTTCCCATATAATTACCATTTTCCAAAATTTTCAAAATCCATGGAGCCACGCTTTTGGCGGGCCACCACTCCATTTACATTAATTTGAGCCTGTGCCAATTTATTTGAAATTCCCATTTACTCTTTATTTGCAAAATTTTCTTCCATTGTTGATGTTAATATTTAAAGCAAAAAAATATAGTTTTTTTTCCAGGTCTTTTGAAATGCATAAACAACAGGTACATATTCTTTGAACTTATGAGTAGTTGAAGCATACATCAACATTCGTCTCAAGGACAGTTGAACTCTGCAAGTTAAGTGTGACCAAAGGCTATGAGATGACCTCTGTCAAAAAAAAGAAAAAGTGAAAAAAGAAAAGCTCGCTAAGTTGAAAACCCGAAAGGGCGGCTTAAGCCAAAAATGAGCGTCCCGGTGGATTGAAAACCCGAAAGGGCGATCCAGGCAAAAATTAGGGACATACAAAAAAAAGAATATATTCCCGGTGGATTGAAAACCCGAAAGGGCGATCCAGGCAAAAATTAGGGACATACAAAAAAAAGAATATATTCTCGGTGGATTGAAAACCCGAAAGGGCGATCCAGGCAAAAATTAGGGACATGCAAAAAAAATATTCCCGGTGGATTGAAAACCCGAAAAGGCGGTCCAGGCAAAAGTTAGGGATTCAAAAAAACAATACAAAAAATGATGAAAAGAAAACAAAGACAGAGGCATCACAATTCATGTAGGTCAAATGGAAGAATGCACTTCATGCTGGTTTACAAATGGCGACTTCTGCCAATTTGTTGTTTGATGGACTTGGTTCCTAGTGAATGGCGACTTCTGCCAATTTGTTGTTTGATGGACTTAATTCCTAGCAAATGGCGACTTCGGCCAAATTGTTGTTTGATGGACTTTTGTTCCCAGTGAATGGCGACTTCTGCCAATTTGTTGTTTGATGGACTTGGTTCCTAGTGAATGGCGACTTCGGCCAAATTGTTGTTTGATGGACTTTTGTTCCCAGTGAATGGCGACTTCTGCCAATTTGTTGTTTGATGGACTTGGTTCCTAGTGAATGGCGACTTCGGCCAAATTGTTGTTTGATGGACTTTTGTTCCCAGTGAATGGTGACTTCGGCCAAATTGTTGTTTGATGGACTTTTGTTCCCAGTGAATGGCGACTTCTGCCTTTTTGTTGATTGATGGACTTTGTTCCCAGTGAAATGGCGTCTTCTGCCTGTGGTTTGATTATTTGGTTACTTCTGCCAGAATGATTGGTTAATGGGTTGTCACCCTTCAGTGGTTTGATTAACGGGTTGTTACCTTTTAGTGGTTTGATTAACGGGTTGTTACCTTTTAGTGGTTTGATTATTGGGTCTTTCCCTATCAATGGTTTGATTATGGAGCTTTACCCCATCAGTGGTTCGGTTAGCGGGTTGTACCCCGATAGTGTTTTGATTCATCCCCAGTAATGATATCCCCATTGAAGATTGCCGAGTGTTTGTACTGCGATGTCGGTTCACCTCTTATCTTACTTTCCCAGTCTTGTTTCATCAAGTTATATACAGTCACATGGTCGTACAAGTTTCCTGCATATATTCATACATTCATTCATATACATATTCATGCATATAAACATTCATGCATGTAACATGCACAATACCATTTATATATTATTGCATTAACCATCTGGTGTCTTATTTCAAGTGTATCGCATAAAAGTGTCATCCCCAATGTGTCTGATCGGTGATGTCACCCCTAGTCTTGATGGGTCGTATCCTTCAGTTTGGTCCTTTTTCATCCTTGTGTGTCAAGCGAATAGCTTGCAAACCTCCTTTGCTACCTGTGTGCCAAGCGAATAGCTTGCAAACACCTTTTGTTCCATGTGTGTCAAGCGAATAGCTTGCAAATATCTGTTGTTACGTGTGTGTCAAGTGAATAGCTTGCAGATCACTTTTGTTATGTGTGCGTCAAGCGAATAGCTTGCAAACCTCTTTTGGTACGTGTGTGTCAAGCGAATAGCTTGCAAATCTCTTTTGTTATGCGTGTGTCGAGCGAATAGCTTGCAAACCTCTTTTAGTTCCGTGTGTGTCAAGCGAATAGCTTGCAGACCACTTTTGTTACATGTGTCAAGTGAATAGCTTGCAATACCTTTGGAGTCGGGTTGGATATCCTGCCTAATGCCTTTGAATCAGGTTGATACCCTGCAAATGTTTTGAATCAGGATAATAGCTCGCAATTATTTGTGTGTCAAACAACCATTTTACCAATGTCTTTTCAATCTACCCAATAATTATTCCAAAAGTGTCCTTTGTTAAACGCTTGAATGTTCGTCATTACCCCAGTAAAGGTAATTGACAGTTTTACCCTTCGTATGTTCGTCATTACCCCAGTAAATGTAATTGACAGTTTTACCCTTCGTATGTTCGTCATTACCCCAGTAAATGTAATTGACAGTTTTACCCTTCGTATGTTCGTCATTACCCCAGTAAAGGTAATTGACAGTTTTACCCTTCGTATGTTCGTCATTACCCCAGTAAAGGTAATTGACAGTTTTACCCTTCGTATGTTCGTCATTACCCCAGTAAAGGTAATTGACAGTTTTATCCTTTCGTATGTTCGTCATTACCCCAGTAAAGGTAATTGACAGTTTTACCCCTTCGTATGTTCGTTGTTACCCTAGTAAAGGTAATGACCAGTATTTCTTTTCGTATGTTCGTCTTTACCCCTGTAAAGGTAATAGACATCTTTTTCTCCCCAGTAACATTTTATTTGGTCCTCGAGTTAGTATTTTAGTCGTCATTGCATTCGTACTTGCATAACAGACAACTCATATCATCACATCCATGGAACTTTCTCGACTTCTGAGATTGGTCAAAAATTGGTGTACTTGATATTTAAGTCTCTCCGACACGTCATTACAAAAATCTTCGTCTTTTTAAATCCTCGTGACGGAGAAACTTAAATAGGGGCATCTGTCGTACCCTAATTTTTGACCGATTCATTTTATTTTATTCGTACGTTGATCTTTTTTTTCAGTCGTCCGTTCGCGCGCGAATTCCCGTAATATCTGCGTTTGTTCGTATTTTGCGGTCGCGATTATTTTTCGTTCGTCGTTTATGTTTAAATGTCGCTCGCGTTTTAATTTCGTAATTTTTACTCGCGTTTTGTGCGTTTTTTAGCGTAGCGTTTTGTTTGCGTTCGTAAAGTTTTTTATTCACGTCGTTGATTTATCATTTTAATTAACGAAAAAAGCCGCGTAATCTCAGTCGTATCAGACGAAATTTCGGCAGAGAGGTATTTTAAAATACCTCATTTTTTGGTTCCGACGGGACATTTTTATTTTATTATTTTAATTTTCGTTTTTATTTTTAATTATTTATTTAATTATTTATTTGTCCATTTATTCAATCTGTTTTTTATTTTTTATTCATTTGTCAGTTTTTATTATTTTTTTTAAGTCCTTGTCCACATGTCAATTCATCATTGGCCTAATCCAACTTTTCCTCCAAGAAATAGCAAGGGTATTTTGGTCTATTCCAGGCATCAGGTACTTAGTGTGTCAGAATCAATCAATCAGGCAGACACACTTTCCAATACACAAACAGATTCAGAAATCAAAAATCACAAAAAACAGATCAAAACCTTTTTTTCCACCAAGAACACCAAGAACAAAATAAAAATTTCATTATGATTCTCAGTGATTCATTGCTGAACCATCATCATTGAACCATTTTTCTCTGCAATTCAAGTACGAATTCATCACTATTTGGTGACAAACTCAAGCACCGATCACAGAGAATCAGTGAGAAAGAAGAGAAAAAATCCAAACCTCATAAATCCTCAAGAACATGTTGAATGTTCATGAACGTTCATGAAGATCAAAAATCCAGCAACATTTTTAACCAAACCCTAAATCATTTTCGAACCCACAAACACACAAATAGCAACAACAGATCCATAACCAACCCCTAACAACAACAAATCCGAACCAAATCAACAACAAATCCATACCAACAAACACCAAATCCAAACCAAATCCGTACCAAGAAACAAACATCAACAAGAATCCAAACCGAATCATCACCAAAACCGAATCATCACCAAAACCATCACCAAAACCGAATCAAACGTCAAATCCGAACCTAACTTTTTTTTTTTTCGGATCCAAACCACAACTCACCGGTAAAACGAAACAAAAGAAAGAAGAAGAAAGGAACAAAAGCCGCAAAACCGTAAGCTAGGCAAGGCATCAACAAAAAACGAAACAAAAGAAAGAAGAAGAAAGGAACAAAACCGAACGAAAGAGAAAGAATAGAGGTATGTTCTTGAACTTTGTATGTTTTTATGAGTACTATATTCGTAGATCTAGGGTTTGTGTGATGTGTTCTTGAAAATCTAGGCATAGATCTAGGTAGAGGAGAAGGAAAGGAAAAGTTTGTTGTAAAAATTTAAAAAAAAAAAGAGGTTTCTTACCTCCGGCGCGGTGGCCCTCCGGCCAACCACCACGCCGGAGTCTTTTCCGGCCTTCTTCTCCGGCCACCCCCCCCCCCCCCCCTTTTTCGCCGGCCTTGAGTTTAGAGAGAGAGGGAGAAGATTTTCTTTGTTTTAGAGAGAGGGAGATGTGAAGAAATGAGGAAAAATAGGAGAAAACCCCTTTTATACTCCCTGGATCTGGGCGGGTCACCCATGGGTTGACCCAGTACCCGCCCCAGCTCCACTACCCTGTACCCAAGCCCATTGTTTCTACTGTCTTACTGTTTTCACCCCCCATTTTGCTACTGCACCCCCCTGCCTTGTGTAGTAATTTTTGTTTTTTTTAATTTCATGTGTTTATCTTCTTAATTATTTCATTTAAGTGTTATATTATATTTTCATGTATCTTCATTAATATCTTAATCTTCATATCATGCATTTTTTTATCTCTTATGTTTAGTTCATTTTAGGCTATGAGGTAACATTTCATATTTATTTTTTCTATTTTGGCCTAATGTTTTAATTTTTATGCATGTATTACCTTTTAATAGTTTAATTCCTATTTTATGCATTGTATTCTTTTATTTTCCTTAATCAAATGTTAATTAATTTAATATCCACATTAGACATGGATTTCGTATAATTAAAATTGACCAACTTCATCGTATTTTCTTCTCATGCCTTGAGGCCTCTCATCTCTTCTTAAAATCTTTTCAAAAAAAATGTTAAAATCAATTCAACTCATCAAATAAGTTCTTTAGCCGAACTACTTGATTTTGATCCCGATTTATTTGGGTAAGTAGGCAAAGGGTTTCGACCCTTCCAAATCAATAAAAATAACAAAAACATGCTTCATCTTTCTCCTTTCTTTCACTTTAACTCTTAAACTTTTTAATAAGTAAAATTAATTTAGCGCAAGATTAGAGAATAGGTAGAAGGTTCCTATGGGATACCATAGTCGGTCCGGGTGCTTAACACCTTCCCCGATCGAAACCAACCTCCGAATCCAAGGTCTCTAAGGGTTTTTTACTCACTTTTTCCCTTCCCGCGAATAAAAGTTGAGAGTTCAATGATTCAAGGTTCGAATCTAATCAATGATTTTGATACCCGAAAATCACGAGCACATGATGAAATGATTTTTGAAGAACGAAATGTGACATCCTGTTTATGATGAACTCTGATATATTTTATGTTTATTTATATGTTGGGAAACCGGGGTGTTACAATAATCTTCATGATAAAACTTGGATCATTTCAACTTATGCCATTAAGAAAAAATGGGTTGTGTTCTATGAAGGAAGTGTTAACATTTGACATGTGAAGTACAGAACTTAGTGAAAGTTTGAATTCTCACTTCAAATCTTGTATGAAACTGAATGTGGATATCCTACAATTATTCAAACATTTTAAAAGTGTTGTTCAGGATAAACGAGCAAATGAGTCGAGTTGTGTGTATGCATCCTCGCACAAGCTTCCAAGGTTAGCATATGAAACTTCACCAACACTAATCCAAATAGTAAAAGTATAGACACACACACGGTATTTGAGTTGTTTCAATCTAGGTTTAAGTTATTCTTAGCTTTATCTATATCATATAAACATGAATATGACTCTCTTTGTGAATATGTCCATTACTCATAGTTGTAGGAAGTTTGATACGTTTGACATACTTTGTTCACATGCATTAAAAGTGTTTGAATTTAATGATGTTAATTAAGGTAATTCCTGAGAATTATATTTTAGGAAGGTGGGCAAGAGATGCCCATTGTGGTATTGTGCAAGATTTTAGAGGAAAGATAATTCATAAGTTGTCTATAAATCAAATGTTTAGACAAGTTGTCCTTAAGTTCACTAGAGAGGCAACTGAAGCATCGCATAGTGAGGAATCCCTCAAGTCTGTTGAGAATGGTGTAGATATCTTGTTCAAGAAAGTAATGGAGGATTGCGCACAAGCTATAAAAAATGTCGGTGATAGCAGTGATCATTCGACAATTGTGAGTTATAATGTTATGCAACCAAAGGGATTCAGGACACGGCCCGACTCAAGGAGAATTAAGCGACATAAATTTTTTCTTGAGCAACAGTCTAAGCAAAAAGCTCCTGCACCTAAATCCGCTCAACCTCAAGGAAGAAGTTCACAGGTATATAAGTCAATGTGTAGATTATTTGTTTTAGTTTTACATGTACTTTTTTCTTATTTTAATTTTACATAATCATTTTAGGATAAAGAATTTACAACCCATATCGTCGATGAAGTTTCTTGTTCCGCACCTCCAACTTATGAGTCCCTGCTAGCACGCAAGGATCAATTCAGTTACACAACCATGTTGATGGTAATTTCATATCTTTTTCATAACGAACTATCATTGTATTTACAAAAATCACCATAATAATTATTTTTTGTTTTTAATGTAGGCAACCCCTTGATGATACAAATTTTGGAGCATTACTTGATATACTTATGATCTACATCGAAAGAAATTGAAGACTAATTTTTGTAATTATATGCTATTGCTCTCCTCAAGCAGATTCAATGTCTATGGAATTTTGTAACATAAAATTTGTTTTTTTTATCACAGTCGTTTTGGTGAAAGCCTTATTGAATGCAATGAACAAGCATATTTTGTCTCATTGAACGCAATGAAAGCCTCATTACTTTGTTCCTAATTGTCACTAATTTTTTTTAACAATTGCAAGACAAGTCAGTTTCTGTTTGTCACTATATTATAAAGAGACTATATATTTTTTCTTCACAGAATGAGAGAAATGCATAAGAACACAAACATGGGTTCTCACTATTTTTTTTACTAAACAATATTGTCACTAGTTTTCTTTCATATAAACAATTCCAAGTCAATTCATACTAATATGTCTTTCATGCTAATCTTCCTCAATATTGTCACTAGTTTAGTGTGAATATCCCACCAATACTCTTTATGTCTTTCATACTAATCTTCCTAAAGTCAATTCAGCTTCAGCTTTTTGGTCACCACCATAGCTTATATTTCTCATACTAATCAAATAAATGAATATAATTTCATAAAAAAATTCAGCACAACTTCTTGTTCAAAACAACCTTAAACCATATTAGCTACCTTAATCGTAATGTATCTTTTCTTAATCCTTAACATAACACTATTACTTTTGGTCTCCAATTTCAAACTGAATTTGTTTAAAATAGAAACTTCAACTCAACAAACATAAACTTCAATGGAAATGCAACAATTCAAAACTCAATCCTCACTCTTACAAACCAAACATTTTTCTCAATTGATCGTGCTATTTTCCCCCAAAAAGTACCAACAAAACCAATCAAAAACTCTTCAACTGTTCTTCTTGCGGAGGAGGCGAATAGCCGCCGGTGGTGCAGCGGAGGACGGTGCTGGAGAGAGGCGACGGCGGTGCAGCGGGTTTCCCTATTTAGGGCATGATTGAATTGGCTTATTACGAGCTTATGCATACTTATCTATTAACATAAGCCATTTAACGATGTTTGGGTGAATCAATTAAAAGATCTTATCACAATTTTATAAGTCTCTTATGCCTTATGCCGTATTTTGATAAGCTTTCATTATTAGCTAATACATTGGCTTAACACGGAGTTTTTGGAAAATATGTAGCCTTTTTGAATCTTGCATGCCTCATTTTATTCGAACTTCTATTTTATTTTATACACACTAACAGGAAAATGGACACAAACATGCTCGTCTCTGTGCTTTACATGAAAGTGCATAATGACTTCACTTATATCTTAACTATATTTTATAACAAATTTCTTAAATATTTATTCTATATTTTCCACCTTAATACAACGGTGGATTCTAGGGTGAGGATCCAACTAGGTCTCTCATCGGTGGACCACGAGAAAAATACCAATAGATTAAATAGATAGTTCAGATTTATTTAAATTAAAAGTGGGAGCATATACAACTACTCAAATTCAATCATATCCTAAAATGGTTTTAGCCTAGTTACAATGTTCTAATTCTTCCTCCATAATCAGTTTCTTCATCCATAATCAGTTACCGCTCTTAAACTCAAACCATCAAATATGAAAATCAAGTTATGAATCCTAAAATTAACTAATTTCTTCTTTTTCTTCAACAAATTAAATCTGATAATTGCAATTCCATAAAATCTTCAAAGGAAACCTTTGCATTGAATGCAGTTGCATCTGAAAATTTGGCGTATTAGGCGCCAAGCAATGAAATATGAAATGCAATGATCCACGGGAATGAAGCCATTAAATAGTTGAGATGAATTGAAATGGGCAAAAATGGATATGGCAGTAAAAAAAAGTTAATTGATTGCTTTTTTAAGATATATTGATTTGGCATTTTTCCTCCTCTCCATTTGACTTCTGAGAAAGTTATTTACAACACATGAAAGGGGGAATTGATGTTTGAAGAAGAATAGAAATTAAAAATTAATTTAGGGTTCATAATTTGATCTCAATTTTATGGTTTGAGTGCAAGATAAGTGAAAACCAGTTGAGGGTAATATTGAATGTGAAAAGTTGCATATGTTCTCTCTTTTAGTTTGAATCCACCTAATACAACGTCAACCTTAACTATCAATAAAAAATTATTGATAGATACTAATTTTCTTAAAAAATTATTATATATTTTCCACCTTAATATAATGTCAACCTTAACTATCATTAAATAATCGTTAATATTTCAAAAAAGAAATCGCTTATAAAAAATTAATAAAATCATCAAACTCGAATGCTTAGTTTTATAAAAGAGTTACATATGATTCTCAAATACGAAAAATATAAATAAAAACTAAGAAAGATTAAAAAATACTCTCTTCGTCTCAAATTAGGTGTCCATTTTGATTTTTACACAATTATTAAGGATATTTGAATTAGATGATAAAAGTTTCATCAAACTTAATTAGAGGTTTTCAATACGAATCCAATTTTACAACACTCGTAAATCTTGTAAGGCTTTAACATGTGTTTCATCCCTGCAATTATGAGTCATTTAAAAATTGGTTTATGTAATCGTTAATCATGACAAATTACCATTTTAAAGTTTAATCATTTAAAATTTTGTCCCTACACCCACATAATTATTGACACGTCATCAAATTAGTAAAATAGAATGAAAATGGACAAAAATACCCTCATCATCCTTCTTCCTTTGAACAATGCATATGGCACTACCATTCTGATGCAAATCCTTCAACCACTGCTAAAATGCTCGTACAACTCTCCAAATCTCAACACTCCGCCGCCGGTGACGTTACCACCACCGTCGTCGTCATCTCCGGCGCTCTTCTCGTTACCACCACCACCAACATAGCTTCTTCATCATTTTCATATAACATCCCAAATCCACACAAGGAGAGTTACGATGATGGTGAAGCCAAGAGAGAAACAACTCATAAAACATATTCCTTTCAGATTTAAAAACAAAAAAAAAATTGAAACAGCCCATTTTCTTAAAACATATTCCTTTCATCCTCTTCACCCATTCACTATAAATGAGTTTTGTAAACTCGATTTCGATTCCTTCATTGATGAAGAACTGAAGCTTTTAGAGAGAGAAAGAGAATGGTAGAGAGATTGTGTTGATTGTTTTTGTCATTTGTGTTGTTGTGTTTTATTCATAGTGATGTAGAAGAAATGTTGTGTTTTTGTCATTGTCATTTGTGTTGTTGTTGTGTTTTAATTGACAATGTTGATTGTTTTTGTCATGAAGAATAAATGAAGCACTGCATATTGATGAGGAAATCAATTGAAGGAGAAATAGTTGAAAAAGGGGCTGGGTAGTGGCAGCGAAAAAACTATGTGTTTTTTTGTAGGTATGGTTCTATCCTTGTTAGATTCATGGATAGTCATAATGATGTTCTGGAGAAGACTAAAGGATGAAGTTAGTGGTGAAGGAAGAGATGAATGCAATTGGTGGTGGTGGAAGAGAAAGAAGAAGAAGGAAGGGGTAAAACCGTCACTTCATGTGTGGGTTGGCCAATCAACAAAGCCACGTCATCAAATTAATGACGTGACAGTCATTAACTGAGGAGAGGGACTAAATTTTTAATGATTAAACTTTAAAAGAGTTACATGACCAATTTTTAAATGACCCCTAATTGCTGGGACACAACACATATTAAAGCCATCTTTTAAAGAATAGTTTTATCATCAATTATGGTCCTACCTAGTTTAAGAATTTAGTGGATACCGAGGTAAAATAAAATATGAAACTAGGGGCATTTTAGAGATCAAAACTAAAATTTGTGTTTTTTGGGGGTGTAATCAGCAAATTTTAGTAGTAGAAAGAATACAATACATACACTACAAATCAAAAGCACACATATATAACCTAAATCTCTCTCTCACTCTTCCCTTCAACTCCACGGCGCAGATCCGAGGAGTTTGGGAAACCCTAATTTTCAATCTTTCTTCGATCCTTTTCTCGCTTCAATTCTCTCTTCTTCACTCTCTCCACAAGCAGGTATTTGTATCTCAATTCTTAATTTCTCCCAATTTTTCATTCTTTTAGATTTTAATCTGCTTTTTTACCTTAAAATTATCAACTTTTTGTTTTGAATCTAAGCTTGATCTGATTGCTTTTTTATTAATAATATATTAAAGTTCTGATCTTTGAAATCAATTATGATTAACACAAAAAAAATCGATTTTTATTATTTGTTGCTTATGATTTGCTCTATGCCGTTGCTTATTAAAGTTATAATTTTTGAATCAATTATGATTAACACGAAAACAAAAATCAATTGTTATTATTATTTTGTTATGATTCGTTGTATATTGAGTTTGAATTTAAGATTTGAATCATGTCATGAAGGATTTGTTGTTTTCTGATTGGTGCTTTTTCATGTGTTTATTTGTTTATGTTATGCAGAGTAATGTTTGAAATTTTTGTAAATTTGGTGTTTTTTATGATTTATTTCTGCATCTGTATTCTTAAAATTCTTTTTTTTTTTTTTTTAATCAAGGAAATTAAAATATTAGCTTTGCTTAGAACAGCCTTGTATTATATGTGGTATTGTGTTTCCTTGTAGTGATATTTGGGGATGTCTTTAGACTTTTGTTGTTAGTTTTATTTTTGTTGAAAATATGTTCTTTTTGTTATATATCTGTTGAATTTTACCTAAAGTGTGTTTTTTTGTTCTATAGTCATGGCTGGTTTAGCTCCGGAAGGATCTCAGTTTGATACCAAGCAGTTTGACACTAAGATGAATGAATTGTAAGTAAGGAAGCAATGTACAGTTTTTGTTTGTATTATATTCTGTAATGCATGAAGTAATGCATAATTTTGATTACAGGCTCTCCACTGAAGCGCAAGAATTCTTCACCTCATACGATGAAGTCCATGAAACTTTTGATGCAATGGGATTGCAAGAAAATCTTCTGAGAGGCATATATGCTTATGGTATACAAATGACTTTTCCTTTTTTCTTTAAGAACTTATTAAGAATGCATGATAACAGTGTCAGTAAGCAATTAGCAGTAACCCAATTTGGACCTCTCACAATTTTATTAATCATTCCTGCGAAAATTTAAAAACTAATTGGGTGCCGGTCTAGCTTTATTTTGTAAACTCTGTTAAAAAATCATAGACATTTATTTGTAGACAGGGGGCTTGGCGAGAGTTGTAATCGTGGCCGTTAATTAACTCAAGATCATATAGGGTCGTTTAGATTGGCTTATTTTAGCGCTTATGCAAAACAGCTTATGTCAATAAATAAGCATTAATGTATTATTTATAAACTTGTTAAAGTAGTTTATGAAAAAATAAATTACAATTTTCGTTAGTAAGATCGTATGAATTAACATAAAAGCTTATTTATTTGCATAAGCTCAAAATTAAACTCAATCCAAACATTCACATAATGGGTTTGACTTGACCCCTTGATAGTTGTCACTATATAGCCCGATACTTGTCATTGGTATCTACAAACAATTTAGTGGGCAGCTACTTCTTTTCTTTAAAAGCATGTGCGGAGAGTTATGTTTTGTAAATTTATCTGTTTCTTAATATTCAAATTTTTAGACTATTAAAATTGTATTTTAACTGTTCTCATTATGCTTTAAACCTAAATTCATCTATACATGCAGTAGTACTAGTATTTCATTTTAAAGAATTTTGAAATTTTTATGCACTTGACCTTCCTGGTATACCATGTGTGATATTTTGTATTGTGCTCAAGGTTTTGAGAAGCCATCTGCAATACAGCAAAGGGGAATTGTTCCTTTCATCAAGGGTCTCGATGTGATTCAGCAGGCTCAGTCAGGAACTGGAAAGACAGCGACGTTCTGTTCTGGAATTTTGCAGCAGCTTGATTATGGTTTGGTTCAGTGTCAGGCTTTGGTTTTGGCCCCAACAAGGGAGCTGGCACAGCAGATTGAGAAGGTTATGAGAGCACTTGGTGATTACCTTGGTGTTAAGGTTCATGCTTGTGTTGGTGGCACTAGTGTTCGTGAGGATCAGCGTATTCTCCAAACTGGTGTCCATGTTGTTGTTGGTACTCCTGGACGTGTGTTTGACATGCTGCGAAGACAGTCTCTTCGGTCAGATTGCATTAAAATGTTTGTTTTGGATGAAGCTGATGAAATGCTTTCACGTGGTTTCAAGGACCAGGTGTGTTAGTTTTCTGATTGTTGGAACTGAATTTGGTTGAAATGTTTTTTTTTTGTTGTCCTCATGTACATGTTTCATGCATGTTATGTCTCACTACTTTTCCATATTCTAAAACCCCTTTACCTTCATTTGACCTACTTGCACTCTCACCAGATGAATTGATCTTGTTTTAAATAACTAACAGTTGATGTTCTTATATGTTTGAAAAATGCAGATCTACGACATCTTCCAGTTGCTTCCACCCAAAATTCAGGTTGGAGTGTTCTCCGCTACAATGCCTCCAGAGGCTCTGGAGATCACAAGGAAGTTCATGAATAAGCCAGTGAGAATTCTGGTAAAACGTGATGAGTTGACCCTTGAGGGTATCAAGCAGTTCTACGTGAATGTTGACAAGGAAGAGTGGAAACTAGAGACATTGTGCGACCTGTATGAGACTCTGGCTATCACTCAGAGTGTCATTTTTGTGAACACAAGGCGCAAGGTGGACTGGCTCACTGATAAGATGCGAGGCAGAGATCATACTGTCTCGGCCACCCATGGAGACATGGACCAAAACACTCGTGATATCATCATGCGTGAATTCCGCTCTGGCTCTTCTCGAGTTCTCATTACCACTGACCTTTTGGCCCGTGGTATTGATGTTCAGCAAGTGTCTCTGGTCATAAATTATGATTTGCCTACCCAGCCTGAAAACTATCTCCATCGTATTGGGCGAAGTGGGCGTTTCGGAAGAAAAGGTGTTGCCATCAACTTTGTCACATTGGAGGATGCTAGAATGCTGGCTGATATTCAGAAGTTCTATAATGTGATCGTAGAGGAATTGCCTTCAAATGTTGCCGATTTACTCTGATGAGTTAATTTTTGTTCTTGTTAAGTCATCGGGGGCTTTTTAGTTTTTGACAAGTGCTATTTTCCGCTCATTTTCTTTTACAATTTTTACCCATTAGAGTTCAAAGACATCTGACTCTATTTATAATGTGGATTCTATGAATTTTGTTTAATTACTTAATTATTAGGGTGCTCTAGACCTTTTTTTATTTCTGTCTTGTGTATTTCTTTTGTTTAAATTTAAACTTTATGCTAGCAACCCCTATTTATATCATACATGACTTGAATCTGTGTTAGATCTAAGAAATATTTGTTTAATGCTTGATTTGTAGTATGGTAGTTTACTTGCATGACTGCTATTTATTTTGGATCTAAAATAAGGGGTGATCTAAAGCAGAGATTTGGTTTAGTTGGACTGTTCAGTTGTGTATGGGGCATTTGCCAAAAGATAGTATTTCCTTTCATGTTTTTCACATTCTTTTTCTTCATGAGATGAACCTCTTCACTGCACTGCCATTAGGGCTAAAGTGGGAGAATTTTTTAAATCATCTCCAAGGTACCAGTTGTGCTGCATTTAGATTTAGATGATCCAAGTATCCCAAGGGGGCTCATTCTAGGCTAGTAATTATGTTTGGATATGGTAGTTCTGTTATTATATTTCTGCTTCTAGGTAGAATTTACTCTGGAGTTAAAATCAATAATATTTGAAAGTTTGTTTCTCTCAACAGTAATTTGGTGATTCAATCCCCTAGTAAAAATGCATATAATCTCCGTGAGTCTCCACTACTATAGTCTGCACCTTATCACTGTAAATATTTAATTGACCATACTGACATGTCTACATCTACAATGTTGTGAATGATTAATAGATCCTCAGTACACTTGTTAGTGAACCAACTATTGACACGTTGTATTTGAAATTGTGTATTCAACTCTAATTAAGCATTTTGATTTTGCCAAAAAGAGGGAACTAAAGAAAAAGATATTATCTTGTTCCATTCTATTTATATGTCAATGCCCACTCTAGAGTAACTTGGTTGGATTGTTCACCCTAAAGTTTGCCTCTTGATACATCAGGATGCATTATTCAAAATAAGAGAGTCAAAATTGCTTTTATAGATGAATCATTAAAGTATTGTTAATTTAACTTTTCTGTCAAGTAGATCTTAAAGTGGGACTTTGCTATTAGTATGCACATAATTGCTTTTGGTCACACTTGTGAAAAAACATAATGAATTCTTTGTGCACTTTCGGCCAAAACTTGAAAGTGAAGTTTATGGAAAATTCGTTGAGCAGCTTACAAAGAGAGTTGTTCATAACTTATAGAGATGAATAAAAGCTACTGTCCAAAGTCCAACCACTTGATGCTATGAAAGAGAGCAACATTCATGTCATGAATAATTCTTCTATTTTCAATCTTTTTTTTTTTTACTCGGCTTTCTAATTAGTATTTTCAGGGAAAATAAGTCAATGTATTACCTCCTAGCATTGCATAAACCAATCACTTTTTAACTTTTGAAGGGTAAACAAATCACTTTTAACATTTAGGGAACTACTAGGGCACTATACAAGACATGGACCACATCCAAAAGTGTCAATTAGGCACTCTTTTATGAGTGAATGTGTAGGCAATAATGTTAGAATTTAATAAAATTATTGATGAAATGCAAGAAAGTAGGATTATTGGCTACTCTCCCTTGGTAAATTCTCTGAAAGTGTTAAGTTGAAGAGATGTCCTTTATGAAGTAAGACATACACAACACCGATATTGACATGTAGGCACTGATAATAATTTGAGAAAAAAATTAATTAAATATAATCACATGCATCGTTTTCACGTCGATATTAAATACGAACACGTGTCGGACATTAAACATATATTCAATTAGAAGTGTCAGTGCTACATGATATATACAAAAACTCATTTAAGATTTTCAAGAAGTAAAATTGTGGGGTGTGGAGTTGGTTATCCTTTTAAACATCATAGTGTTTTCATGATTGTCCATTAATTTGTATTTTTGTGAGGGGAATTTGTTAATTTGAACTGAAGTTAATAGGCAGTAGGTTAAAAGGGTTTATCCATTAATTTGTATTTTTGTGAAAATACCAATTTCTCTTTGGCAGCTTCCCACAATCGATTTTAACACTACAACAACGTGTGAAAGCTAGTCAAACCAAAAAGTCACATACAATTCCACTCTGTTAAGCAAAGTTGGATAAGTCTCAACCCCACATACACTGTTTCCATCAAATAAAACAACAGATTAAAGACTAAAATCATCTTCAACTGCCTCCAGCTAAAAAGATTTAATCATATAAATTGATACTTTGATGCATAAAGATATATCTGGCCTTCATTTAATACTCTCAATTTTTTTTTGTTTTTTAGTATTTTAAATTGCTATTATTACCTAATTTGACAGAAGAAAATGGAGTAATTTCACAATTTCTTCAAAAATAAGCTAATAGAGTATACTTTAGAAGACCAAAACTAGAACTTAATTAGTATATGAATTAAAGTTAGCAAGAAAAAGTCATAAATGATCCTAACAATAATATACAATTAGAACCAACATCGTCTCGCACACGCGCAAATGGTAATTTGGTAGATGTAAATGGTAATTTGGTAGATGTTTGAATCCCTTAACCATTTAATTCAAGATTTCCTACGTGGTAAGTATAGATAAATATATGTGGGAAGATGTCAATCCTTTAAATTGATCTCAGATACTTCGAGAGACTAATCTTCCTGGTTAACTTGGTTTATTGAGGGAATATATATATATATATATATATATATATAAACGCATACAACTAGAAAAACGGCAAATCCATCAACCAAACCATTTCTTTTAACTTATACCCTCTTGCCTTGTCTTAAAACACAACCTCATTTTTTTCTCTCTCTTGGTTATTCTTTTTCCCATCATGGAATTCAGATCAAAGTCATGCAGAGATGAAAAGCTACAAATTGAAGCCAAGGTGACCCCAACAAGCATGCAAGAACTGAGGTGTTACAGTGCTAATTATGTTTATAATCCAAACTTGACATGTAATAAAGAGGTGAAGATGAAGAAATTAGGAAAAAACACATCAAAGAGTTGGAGCTTCATGAATGATCCTGAATTGCAGAGGAAGAAGAGAATTGCTGGCTACAAAATGTATGGGGCTGAAGGGAAAATGAAAGGGTCTCTAAGGAAGAGTCTCAGGTGGATCAAAAATACTTACATTCAAGCTATCTATGGAAGATAGTGAAATGGTTATTAATGTGTATTTTATTTAATTTCTTGTTTCTTTTCATTTCTTGCATGTAACTCCTTCATAGTCTTAATGAGTATCTTTTTATCCTATGTTTGGTGATTTTCCAAAAACTACACTTTAACTTCTACAAAATTATGATGGGTCGCTATAATTCTGACATATCCACCGTAATATCAAACATATATTTACTGGCCGCTAAAATTCATAATACTGAGATTTAAAATGAGCCATTACTTGATTTGAACTAGAGTTTGATTAATTTGTTTGTATTTTTTTAGTTTTGTTAACTAGTGGTGTCATTAATAATAAGTCAAAGCTGGATTTGTTTGTGAGAATTCAACACTCTTTTCGCTTTATCATTCCTAGATTGAAACGAAGAAGAAAATGAAGGCAAGAGATAAAGTTTTCTTTATTCAAACCTTTGCACTGCCATTGATTTTCAATCATTCTGTTATTCAATAAAGGTTTTAATGTGTATTTCGTCCTTGCAATTAGGGGTCGTTTAAAAATTGGTCCACATAATCGTTAATCCTTGCAATATGCCCTCCCAAATATTAATCATTTAAAATTTCGTCCTTTGACCCAGTTAATTACTGCCACGTCATCAAATTACTGACCAGAATATGCGAAATTACCAAAATACCCTTGCTTTCAAACCAGGAGGTGACGGTGGTGGTGGAATTGGCGAGGGAAGAATGCAGGGGTATTTTGGTCCATTCACATGAAATTAGTGATGTGGCAGTAATTAACTGGGTCAAGAGACGAAATTTTAAATGACTAATATTTGGGAGGACAGATTGCAAGGATTAGCGATTACAGGAACCAATTTTTAAACGACCCCTAATTGCAAGGACGAAATACATATTAAAGCCTTCAATAAATTAAAAACCAGGTTTTTCTTATTCTAAATGTAAGATAAGATGAAATTCGTTCATTAAACTACAGTAACCTATCGAATTAGTCCCCAACTTTATATATCACTATCAAATATAGGTCAATGACTTTTATAAATATTTCAAAAAGATTCTGGACTATATCAAACTTTATTCATATTGGTCCTTTAAAAAATATATCAAGAGACTAAATCGATAGTAGGTGGTTTGAGACCAAATCGACAGTAAGTTAACACCAAAAAAAGAAATCGACAATAAGTTGTTAAAATCTAAAAACTTAATTGGTAGGAAGTGGTTAAATGTAGGAATCAACTTGACACTTTAATAGAGTCAAAGATCTTTTTAAAATACTTATTTAAAAGTGCGCTTCAGGTCGAGGCTAATATGACGGTTTACTCATCATCAAAAGTGAAATGTGCAAATAAAATTGAAAACGGATTTTCTCAATTTCTTTTTTCTTATTTTTCTCAATTTTCACATCTCAACCTTTAATTACTTTTTCTCCTATTATTTCGAATTCCAATATCATCCTCCTTTTATATACCAATGGTCTAGATTCCTATTATTTCCTCAAGTTTTTCCTATGAATGTCACTCTTCACCCAACAAAATACACTTCCGCCCAAAAAAAAATGACTAAAATGCCCCTGCGCAAGTTAAGTCATGCAGCGTGACTTAACTTGCACACGTCATATTTGCTGCACAGACACTGCGCAAGTTAACTCGCGCATGTGTTAAATTTGTGCACAAGTTAACTTGCGCAGTGTCTGGCTTAAGTCACGCAACGTTAACACATGCGTGACTTAAGTCACGCAACGCATGTTAACTAACGCACAGTTTTACACGTGCGTTAGTTATGCAAAACAACTTATTATGATCTCTTTTTTCAAAATAACTTATTCAAAACAACTTATTTATGCAAAACAGCTTATTAAGATCTCTTTTTTCAAAATAACTTATTCAAATTAGCTTATTTATGCAAAACAACTTATTAGAATCTCTTTTTTCAAAACAACTTATTCAAAACAGCTTATTTATGTAAAACAACTTATTTGGATCTCTTTTTTCAAAACAACTTATTTAAAAACAGCTTATTTATGCAAAATAGCTTATCAAGATATCTTTTTTCAAAACAACTTATCCAGAACAACTTTTTTATGCAATACAACTAATTAGGATCTCTTTTTACAAAATAACTTATTCAAAACAACTTATTTATGCAAAACAACTTATTAGGATCTCTTTTTAAAAAACAACTTATTCAAAACAACCTATTTATACAAAACAGCTTATTAGAATCTCTTTTTTCAAAACAACTTATTCAAAACAGCTTATTTATGCAAAACAACTTATTTGGATCTCTTTTTTCAAAATAACTTATTCAAATTAGCTTATTTATGCAAAACAGCTTATTAGAATCTCTTTTTTCAAAACAACTTACTCAAAACAACTTATTTATGCAAAACAGCTTATTTGGATCTCTTTTTTCAAAATAACTTATTCAAATTAGCTTATTTATGCAAAACAGCTTATCAAGATCTCACTTTTCAAAACAACTTGTTCAGAACATCTTTTTTATGCAAAACAACTTATTAGGATCTCTGTTTTGTATAAGTAAACTGCTTCAAATAAGTTGTTTTGAAAAAAGAGATCCTCAAAGTTGTTTTGCATAAATAAGTGCGCAAGTTAAGTTATGCAGCGTGACTTAACTTGCGCACGTTATATTTGCTGCACAGACACTGCGCAAGTTAACTCACGCATGTGTTAAATCTGTGCGCAGTGTCTGGCTTAAGTCACGCAGCGTTAACACATGCGTGACTTAAGTCACGCAGCGCATGTTAACTAACGCACAGTTTTACACGTGCGTTAGTTAACATGCGCAGGGATAAAATCGTCCTACTTGCAGGACGAGAGTGTATTTTGCAAGAGGAGAGCATATATCTTTTCCCATTTGCAGGGATCCTAATCCAATAAAATTGCTTATAGCTGATCGCAATCCCATATAGTGCTCCTATTGTGTTTGGTCATACTTCCTTCCTTTCTTTCACCCCATAATAACGAGTCAAGCTATATTATTAAAGAAAGTATAAAGACACTTAAAATTGGATTTTTTTTTCTTTTCAAGTGACTGATTCCGAGACCGATA
This sequence comes from Medicago arabica, assembly GCA_946800305.1. NCBI lineage: Eukaryota > Viridiplantae > Streptophyta > Magnoliopsida > Fabales > Fabaceae > Medicago > Medicago arabica. The sequence continues at coordinate 54,849,111 of OX326971.1, forward strand.
ACCTTCTGTAATTTTAGGATATTAAGCTCTTAGAGTTCAATATTAAAAACACATCTACTTTTTAAAAAAAAAATTAGGTTATTTTTGTGACAGTGTTTTTTGGGTTATTCATTTTTTTGAAGGCTAATTTGTTAAAAAAAATAATATGAAAGATATCAAATTATATAATACTCGAGCATTGTGAAATTATTAATAGTAATTTTTAAAAAAATATGATTTTTATTGATTCAACCCAACCATTGTATAGTATCTATCGTTTACTCATAAAATTTAAACAACAACGGCCTTATAACACAATGATTTTTACACTTTCAAAAACATGCTACTGTTCTTAACACTCTCCGAGCCGAGGTTCAAACTTTGGTTCATCGTGTGAGAAATTAGTTGCGTTTCTGCTAGATACAAAATCCAATGGTGGGTATTTTTATATGGATAACGTTTCTTTTTATATATTTGAAAAGAAACAACCTTTTATGAACATAAACTTCCATACAATATTATCCAATGGTGGCATTTACCATGGGAAGATACAATCCTTTCCCACCATGGGAAAGATGGTGTTTTGGTGTCATGTTAACTTTTAAAATTAAAAAGGAATTTTGAAACAATATTCCATTGCATAATGACACTTTTAAGATATAGGTAAGTGTATACTATTAAACTACATTCTTACACTCTTCTAATTTAAATGGGTAGACCCATACGAAGCTTTGCTTTTTCCCATTAGTGGAATGTGGGATTGGTCATTTCAGATTAGTCGATTGTTGGACCGGATATCGTGTTTTAAAAAAAATTATGAAGTTTTACATAAATAATAATTATCAAAAAGCATAATATCATTCATTATTTAAATTGATTATACTCATAATCAACAAAATTATTCAAGGTGCAAATATGCTACGTTGTAAAACTTTATGCCAATAAATATTGGCTCAAATATAAATATTAACTTCAAATTTTATTATTTTATTGGTTGCATTAAATTTCCCACTTGAACTTAAAAAAAGATGGATGATTTACCCTCTAAAGATAAGAATGAATATAATAAATTTACCAACAAAAAAAGAATGAACATAAAAGAGGAACGATTGTATAAAGCTGAAGCTGTAGAACCAATGGGAGTAAAATGTAAACTGTATTAACAGAAGAAGCCTTTTTTATGGGTAAAGCTTTGTCAGGAAACCAACCCCATAAGCATCGTTTTTATATACTTGTGGTCACAAGTCCCAACTTGTAGTAGCTTTCCTCAACAAAATGAACAACAGACAGACAATCCACTCGGCAGTTTGTGAGAAAGTATAAAACTTTTTAAAATTTTACCAACAAGATACGGTGGTCAAGAGTGGCAGCTGCTAGTACTGTACCTTCTCGTCGTTGAAATTCAGGCTCTCGATACCTCGGATAGTTGACTCAAAATTCTTCATGTTTGATGTGTTTCTGCCAGAAGATGTTGTTGCTTTGTGCTCCGATGATGTGATAGGTGAACTTCTTTGAGCACCAGAGGTTTTAAGGAGTGCTCCAGGACTACCATCCCTGGCAAGAGGAAGAGAGGGTTCAATTTCACTGCCAACAGCTGCATCACGACTGTTGGAAACAGCACCCACTCGTCTTGTAGATCCACTAGGCCGGAAGAAATTAGAGCTAGACAACTGCATAAACCATAGACCAAAATGTCAAAAATAATATGAAAACTAGCTGCAAAAAAAAATAAATCAGGATATTGTGACAAGCAGGCTATGTCATACATGACAAAAATCATGAATTAACCTTGAGCAAACACAGGACATAACTAACCCAAAAGTACAAACACACTAAGTTTCTTTTAGCCGAAAAGCAAAAACTACAAAGTATATTCACAGAACAAAACTCTTAGATGTAGCAAATCTGAAGAAGCGGAGTCCAAAGAATGATATGTAACTTTTCTAAACAAAGCTGACTTCTGAAAAATATTTGCGTTAATTGCTTAGCTCATGCTTCAATTGTGCGCATAGACACACATGGAACAGCCAATACTTTATAAATCTATTTAAGACCAGGAGAAAAGAAGCAAAAAAGTGCAGCTTCATAATTTCTTTTCCATTTTGAAATACAGCGTTAATTTTTTTAAACGGAAAGTAATGAGAAAGGTAGTATGCTTAATATTGTTAATAAAATAAAACATCATCATGTAGCTTTCTACAAGAGATACTTGGTCATAAGTAGTCCCATAAATGAGTATACTCACCATAACTTCTTTAGATCCATTTGAGTCACTTGGAACCGGGGCTTTTTGTCTAGACAAGTTTCCATCATTTGCAATTGGTCCAGTGTTTCTTCTACGAGCAGGATCTGATGAAGACCAACCAGCATGTCTACCATCTTCCCCACCTAAACAGAAATTTCCCCATTGAAAAAAACATAAAAAATACTAATAGTACCGAAAGAAATGGAAAAACTGTGATAAATGAAAAACAAAGAAGAACAAGAAATATACATAGAATGTCCAACACATTGTTAAGCTAAGGAAGTATGAAGCCACACACCTAAAACAATAGACCAGGGTCGTAAAAGTAAATATAATTATACCTGACGGTCTCTCAGCACTCACAACAGCTGGTGGTATGCCGGAACTTGGCCCAGCACCAGAACCCTGCAATATGTCACCTAAGTAAGACAATTTAACTTAAACAACATAACAATTAATGTCACCAGATAGCACACCGCCACTTACAATGGCACGTGCAGAAGGAGTGGCAATTTGAGATTGCTGATACTTCAAAATGGTCCAATCAAAGACATAATCAAACTGGAATCCTGAGGCAACAAAAGAATACAAGCCAAAACACAGACGACATTAAAATTAAAAACGCGACAACTAGTTATCAAAGACCTTAATAATTTTGAAGTATAATATAAATAAGAAAACGAAGAGGCTTAAACCTTCACGAATGAAAAGGTCGCGAAACAGCCTTTTCAGATATGCATAATCTGGTTTATCATCAAACCGCAATGACCGACAGTAATGGAAGTACGAAGCGAATTCTGAGGGGTAGCCACGACACAAGGACTAACAAAAAAGCAAGCCACACTTTATTAGGATAAAGGAGTTTGAAACATAGTATGTACCGAAACAATATTTTATAATATAGTCGTACCTCAATAGAAGTAGAAACTTTCTTCTCACTGATTTTCTCGTACTTCTGCTTTTTAGTACCTGCTTTTAATCCCTGCCATGGAAGGCTGTAGGAATACCAAGTAAATAAATAATTAATTTAAAAGCAGTTGATACGGAAGATAAAACAACATAATGGCAAGAATAATTACCTTCCTCTCAGAAAGTACATAAGAACATATCCAAGTGATTCTAAGTCGTCCCTACGGCTTTGCTCTGATAAATAATGATGAAACATTCCCAAAGTTCAAAATCAATCACCAACAATAGATACAAAGACAAGTGAGTAGGAAGAAGAGATGAGCCAACGTACCAATTCCAAGATGTGTATTCATACTAGCATATCTAGCAGTTCCTGTCAAGTTCTTATTCTCTCTGAAAAGGAGTAAAATTCAGAGAAAACCCACAACAAAGTTGATGACTGAGGACTACAATACAATAAGCAAGTACCGTTTTAATCAATAAATCAAAACTTATTATAAAGTGATTTGATAAAATAGCGAATAAAGTAACCTAAAATAAACAAAGATGAATAACACAACAACTAAGCCTTTTTCAACTAGGTGAGATTGGCTCCATGAATCAATTGACACCACAAATTCCTATCACATATTAGGTCCAAAATAATATCCTCTAAATCTCTCCTAATGGTTTGTCCTACAGTTTTCTTTCGCCTCCCTGTAATTATTAGATTATCAACCTAAGACCTCACCATTTTCTCTGGTGAAAAATACCTTAATTTTCTTTCTATTGATCATAACAATCTTTAAAGAAGAACCCATTTGGGGTTGGCCTAGTGGTTGGCTTGGGATCTTGGAGTATGCTCCTCTCAAGGTCTCAGGTTCGATTCCCTCTTATGCCAATTTCGGTGGGCAAGTCCATATAGAGCTTTGCTCTGGCTTAGAACGTGGCCCCCGCAAGTGGCGGTGGGATTGGTCCCCCTCGGATTAGTTGATTTTAGGATCGGATACCGAGTTTAAAAAAAAAAAACAATCTTTAAAGAAGTTACTTAAAGAGATTTTACTTATTATATTATATAATTAACAACTGCTAGTTAAGCACGAAGAATAGAAACATGTTTTCATAAATACAAAAATAGAAACTAGCACCCACAATTGGGACAAAAAGGATCTAGACTTGATTGATTGTCTGTGCAGAACTATCAATCTTCATATAACTTATTACTATAGTGGGTAAATTAAATTCTTCCAGCAATCCTCTGTTATGCATCCACATTTGGTAGTTAATCGATTTATCAATAGTATTCTAAACATCAAAGCTCCAAAAAGAAATAGATTATTTTTTAATCTTCCAACAATGTAAATAAGAAATTTATCCCTGCATAAAACACAAAACCAAACCAAAGGCGCCGCCTAATGCCATCACCTGAATTATAAACGACTCCCAGTGAATAGTAGAGTCATGCAGCAAACAATACTTTCAAGTTTCAGATAACGCATTTGCCATTATAAAATTATAGTTGACCTAATTTCATATAGTTAAAACTTGCTTCAACTTTCAACTAAGCCATTACACATAAATTCACAGAAACTAAATAAAAACGACAAAATACCTGTAAGGTATATGCTGATGGGTAGAGGTATCTCTGTATTTTTTAGCAAGACCGAAGTCAATGGCATACACCTACAAAAGAGGTAAATTTGAAAAGGATAAATCCAATCCAAGAGATGACAAAGGGAGAAGAAAAGTAAATGAAAAAGCAAGAATTTAACTAATACTTGATTAGCTCGCCTCCCCAGACCCATGAGGAAGTTGTCTGGTTTGATGTCCCTATGTAAAAATGATTTGGAATGAATATATTCAACTCGATTTATCTGCAAACAGTTCAAGATTTCCCCATATTAAGATTTAAGTAAATAAAAAATAGGAAAGAGACGAAGCAATAATGGAAATCCTACCATCTGATCAGCAAGCATGAGTACAGTTTTAAGGGACAATTTCCGACTACAAAAACTGAATAAATCTTCGAGACTTGGTCCCAGTAAATCCATTACAAGAACATTGTACTCTCCTTCTACGCCAAACCATCTCACATTCGGGATACCAGCTGCAATATAAAAGCAGCCAACCGAAAACATTTAATCCGAGTAATATGAAGTCTAATGAAGTAAACTAAGATATTGTAAGGATAGAAATTCAGTAAGTTAGAAAATTACTTCCGCCTTGAAGTACTTTATATAACTTTGATTCGTATAACAACTGAGGATGCTTTGTTTTGATATTTTCCTGAATCCAATAGCAATGAGAAAGAGTTAAATATCAATTAAACATGTCTATATTCCTAAACAATCAACACCGTTCTTCAATAAGTTAATTATTATCATCAATGTCATTAAAAACAGCAGATAAACGACAATGAGTATACAGCCAAACACCCCTTTTGAGTTGTTGAACCAAATACACAAGCGACAAATTTAATTAGACACAGGCAAACAACCTTAGTCACGCCTTTAGATACATTAATTCCTCTACAAAAGTTCAAACAAAAAAAACATTCCACCACACATTCCATAAAGCACGCCTTTATTTCCATTTTGCACACTCATTAAAATTGAACCATAAACAACACTACGTGAATGTTTGGTTCCACTTTTGGAGAAGCCAAAATCAATTCTAGAGGTGTAGAATTGATTTTGACATGTTTTGTTGCTTTCAACTAGAATTGAATTTTCCTCCATAATTGATTGTACTTGAAGCTAAAATTTGTAGTTTTTGATTCAATAATTGATTTTTACACTCAAATTAACTGTCCAACTCACTTTTACATGAATGTATTCAAACACAAATCAGTTTACATAATCAATTTACTCAAAATCAATTCTTGTAACCCCAAAATCAAACACACACATACACATAAAAAATCACACCTTTATGAGCTAGAATGAATAACTTTGACCAACAAACATGCAAATTGTGTGTTTGGAATTAAATATAAAAAAATCGAAAATTTCATAATTAAATACGACAGAAAAATACTCACAAGCTTAATTGCAACCTCTTCATTAGTCTGAATATTTGTACCTGAAATTTCCATTTCAAATTAAATAAATTCAAAGTTAGTGATAATAATAATAATAATAATTGAAGGATTGAAGGAAAATGATGATACCGAGATAGATCTCGCCGAAGGATCCGCTACCAATTTTGCGGCCAAGACGAAACTTGTTACCAATACGAGGTTCCATTGGATCGGGTAAAAACCTAATAAAACCCTAGAAATTGGGGATTGAGGATTGGAAATTGAAGGAGTTGGTGATAGAGAAAGGGAAGGGGAAAAGGAACGGGATAGAAGTGAGAAATGAAGAAAAGGCGAGGGACAAAATTGGAAGAAAAAAAAGAGAGTTTCTCTCTCTGAAAGGAAAGGAAGATGTTTAGAGAGAGAGAGAGAGAGATTGTCTCTCCTCCCCTCAGGATTGCTTTGGCATCCAAACAAACGTAATTTGTTTTCTTTCTTCTCACGACTCAAAGCCAGCAGTAACTCGATCAAACCACCTGGCTACGTGTTTATTCCATCTGCATTTGCAAGTAGAGAGACTCAAAAACAATTTTGATTTGGGCTTCAGTATTTTTTTAATTTAATTTAATACTTTTTTCAAAAATAATATTTTTTTAATATTTTTTTTTGTTAATTTTGAATTTTTTTATTTTTTTTTAATTATTCGGTCAACAAAAAAGCTTCGATATATTGCCAAATTCTCTAAATCCTCTTGTTGATTATCAAAAGAGAATTTAATTTAATTGATCTATTAGTTTGTTAGTCTATCTAAATTTAGATCACATTTTTTATTTAAAGATGTTCATAAGATATAGGCTTTTAAATAGACGAGCAAGGCATATCAAGCTTTATGAATGTTAGGTTCAAGCCTAAAAAGTAAGCCTATGACCGGCTGCAGGCCAAACGTAAACTTTAACAAAAATTGGCAGGTCAAACTTAGGTCTTGCAAAGTCTAGCTTGACCTAGCCTATTCTCACCCCTACTTACTCCCAATGTTGCATTGGTATTCTAAAATGGCGATTATTTTGAGACAGAAAAATGTTAAAGATACAATTATTTTGAAATGGAATGAGTACATTCAAAACTATAAAGAGTAGATAAATTTATCAAATTGTATATATTTTTTGGTTTAAAGTCATCTACATATATTTATATGTGTTAGATAGGTATGCATGATGCTACCCTATCCGGTGGTTCTCATTGAAGAGATATTTGTCATTGTTTTAAATGATTTGGTTGTCTTGCATTTGGGTCATTTGAAATGAGAGAAACTCTCATATTTTCAGCAACAACATTTTGTATCTTGATCAATTGCTCGTTAGGATCAAGGCTCTTACTTGGCAGTAGTTTAAGGTTCATAAATCTATGTCTTGATTTAATTCTTAGTGGTCTAATCCGTCTAATTGTTTGGTTTATTCCACAACTTGATATTGCATCGGTATCTTGTCTTGCTACTTTATCTTTTGTACTTATTGTCGTTGACTCCATTTACGGTACACTTATGCTTCTTAAATGGAGCTAATCATTTCTTAATATATATACCACCCGGCTTCTTTGAAGGAAAAAAAATTCTATTGACAATAAGTTCTTTAGTTAATCACCTTTTTTTTACTAGATTAGTGGATCATCTTTTAAACGTATACAGTAAAATGCTCAAAACGCCAACGACGATTGAAGTTGTCCCAAAAATAAAGACTCACTATCCTCTTTTCCCTCACAGCCGAGACAAAGACTTAAGTTGTGATGTTTTGACCAAAAGAAAAACACATGAGTTAAGTCTCGAGGAATCCATATTTATTTGCAATTTTTTTATAAAAGTGAAATCGGTCAAATCACCGACTTTGACGTTAGAAAAGAGAGAACCATAAAGTTTTATTTCTTATGACTGAAATCCACTATTCTTAGAGTAGCGGACTATTTTCAAGTTCAATCTAACGTGGAGATAAAACTGGTCTTCTATGATACATTGATATTGATGAAAGAGAAATTGAACCATTGATACAATGATACCTTTTAATTTTATTAAACTGAAATATAAATTGTCATTTTATAAATCTGAAGACTAAATTACATATGTCTATAATGAGAACTAAAATGATGTTTTGTTTATATTTTTGGATGAAGTGACAAACATCACTAAGACAGACATATAAAGTGGAATATTTTTAATTTAAACCAGAAACACCATGATATATATCCATGCTAACAATGTCAGTATTACAGACGGTGTTAGTTATGGATTCACTTTGGGGGGTGTATTGAATTGAGAATTCAAGGGATTTTAAAAGTCTTTTTTATAATTAAAAAGTCTAGTGGTATTCAATCAAGACTTTTATAAAATGTAAACAAATCTTGTGGTATTCAATCAAGACAATCATGATTTTTTTTTTAAGGCAACAAAATACGTTGGTATTCAATTGAGATTTCTCATGACTTATGAATTGTCTATTGGTATTCAAAAGTCTATAGATTTTGATGAATTTTTAGATGGAATGGATTTTGTGAGACTTTTTAGTTAAAAATATAAATACTACTCCCACCCAACAATCTCACACAAACCCTTGAGATTTTGTCATTGTCTTGCAAACTCTTGTCTGCCGTCATCTTCCATGTCAGGTTTTTCTTTTCTCTATCAAATTCTTCAACTTTCATTTTTTTTTGTCTGATTCTATTGTTTTTTTTTCGATTACTTTTGTCTCTTCTTTTTCTGTTCAGTTACTTTTTTTGGCATTGATACTTTTTTTGTCTGATTCTAATGTTTGGGATTGATACCATTGACCGAAACAAATACAAATTATGTTTGGGATTGATACTGTTCAATTACTTTTCTTTTCTTTCATTTTATCCTCTAATGTACAATTTATAGATAGAGTGAACAAAAATAACAAAAACAACGGCGATCTATTTTTGTATCCTAGGATTGTTCAATTCACTTCATTAGATGGATGAACCTAGTTCTCATGTTATTATCAATTGAACAATTCTAGTCTTTTAAAATCTCTTGCATACTTGTTTTTTTTTTCTAGTCCGATTTTTGTTTATTATTATTATAATTATTATATAATTATTTAGTATAATTATTTCCTGGCATGGAATATAATTATTGTTGAGTTTATTATTGGTATAATTATTTCCTTCTTATTCCTATTGAATATACATATATTTTTTGGTATATAGTTACTATATTTTTGGCAATAAGGAAACAACAATCGTTCTTGTAAAATGACTAGTTTGTTATATATATTAGTGATTAAATGGGGGATTCACAACAAGAAAATAATAGAGGGAAGGGTAAGGACAAAGATGGCTATGTAGCTTGGACCATGGAAGAAACTAATGAGTTATTGTACCTCTTGGTGGATGCTATAGATAGAGGATTACGTGATGCCAATGGGTCACTTAGTAAACAAAATGTAGAGCGAGTTATCCTTCCTCAGCTCAATACCAAAACTGGACCACATAAAACTTATAATCATTACTTGAGCCGAATGAAGTGGTTTAGAAATCAATACAATAGGATGTCAACGTTTATGCGTAACAACTCTGGTTTTGGATGAGATCCAGTTACGAAGACGTACACGGCTACTGAAGAAGTATGGAATAATTACTTAAAGGTGAGCTAAGTTCAAAATCGTTTAAAAATATGATTGATTGATTTTTTTGTAATATTTATAGTATATTAATAGTGAATTTTTTGTTTTTTAGTCCCATCCATCTCACAAAAATATTCGAGGAAAAAGTATGATTGATTATGATTATTTGAAGATTCTTGTTGGAGGTGGAGTGTCTAGCGGGAATAGTTCTATAGCATTAGACCCTGAGGATACTGATGCAACAACTTTTGAGCAAGAGAGTGAAAGTTTTGGAATGGAAGGGTTTTCATATGATCCCAATAGTGATGCATTCATAACACCAGATAACTATGAACCACCGTACCAACCTCCATCACCTAACCAACCTACTCCACCACCTCATTTTTCTTTAGATTCAGAGGTTCCAATTGAAAAACGAAATCGTCATAGGAGAAATAGATCCGAGTACGAAAGGAGTTCTGGTGTTGTTGGGATCAACAATCAAGGACCTGTTATGGAAAACCTTTCTTCTAGCATTGGGACTATTGTTGTGCACTTTGAAAAGATGTCTAACATTATGGAGAAAAGAGAAAAGGATAGAGAGCTGAAGTATAATGTTTGTGATATTATAAAAGATATTCCAAATTTAGAGGACAAAACTCGTTTCAAGATTGCTGAATTAATGAAGTCTAAAGCAGATAATGACCTCTTCTTGAAGATGTCGCCGGAACACCGCTTGTCTTGGATAAAATTTAAGTTAGGGGACGATTAATATTTGATCATCTATGTGTTATTTGAACATCTTGATTTTGTTGAATTGTAGTTTATGGGTTTCTATTTTGGCTGTACTTTTGTTAAAGTATTTGGTTTACTTTTTTTTTGTTGAACTATAATGGTTCTATTTGGATTGAAGAATTTAGTTCTATATATTTTGTGAGACTATTGTGGTTAAACTTTAATTATATTTTTATTATAGTATTTTAAATATGACTTTGCATTGACTCTGATACTAACTTAAATATTGTCTTATAATCATGACAATGACATAGAGAACGAAGAAATCGATTATGAAGGAATGAGTGAATATACAGGTACTGAAGCCATAAATGATGATGATGATGATGATGATGATACAAATGATGAAGAAACAGATGAAGAATTTTATGAAGACATATACATGTATATGATGGCAATTCATGCTTTAATGCACGTGGTAAATTAGTTTTTGAATATGATGCGTGGTGAACATGTTGAAGGTCCATTAACTCGTCGACGAATTACAAGTAAGGGATATGACTATATACATAAATCATTAAATGGAGATTCTGAAATCTTTCGACAAGTATATAGAATGTATCCTGATGTATTCCGAAAGTTATGCATGATTATAAGAGAAAAAAACGCCTTTGGTGGATACAAGATTTATTTGTATTGAAGAAATGCTTGCGTCGTTCTTACAGATTGTCGGTCAAAATGCTCGATATTGTATAATTAGAAATACATTTGGCCGATCACAATTTGCTGCAAGTGAAAATTTTCACAAGATTTTGAAGGCTTTGAACTCAATAGCACCTGATTTGATGGCTAAACCAACCTCAAGTGTGCCTGCAAAAATAAGGGAAAGCACAAGATTTTATCCTTACTTCAAGGTATGTGATCATTATCTAATCTAATTATAAGAGAATTGTAAATATAATCATCTTTATTATAATTTTTTGTTATGCATGGTTATATATAAACACACTTTTAGGATTGCATTGGAGCTATTGATGGTACACATATTCCTGCATTGGTAAGAGGACGAGATGTAAGCAGTTATCGTGATCGTCATGGAAGGATATCACAATGTATTAGCTGCTTGTAATTTCGATTTGGAGTTCATTACGTTCTTAGTGGGTGGGAGGGTTCAGCCTATGATTCCAAGTTGCTAAATGATGCTTTGAAAAGGAAGAATGGACTAAAAGTGCCCCACGGTAAGTAATTAATTTTTAAATTATAATGATGTTTTTTTCTTTTCACTTTCATACTTATTTTATATGTATTGTAAATTTAATTAGGTAAATATTTTCTGGTGGATTGTGGATTTGCTAATCGACGCCAATTTTTAGCTCCACATCAAGGTGTGCGATATCATCTATAAGATTTTGCAGGTCACGGTAATGACCCTGAAAATGAGAAGGAGTTATTCAATCTTCGGCATGCGTCTTTAAGGAATGTGGTTGAAAGAATATTTGGTATTTTTAAATCACGTTTCACAATTTTTAAGTCAGCACCTCCATTTTTGTTTAAGACACAAGCAGAACTTGTGTTGGCATGTGCAGCACTTCATAACTTTCTTCGCAAAGAATGTCGTTCCGATGAATTTCCAGTCGAACCTTCTAACATGTCTTCATCTTCATCTTCAATGTTACCTATTCATGAAGACAATAATGATGAACTCAATGTTCAAACACAAGAGCAAGAACGAGAAGATGCTAATCTATGGAGGACTAATATAGGTTCAGATATGTGGAGAGATGCTACTTAGGAGAACATGAAGTTATAATATTACAATGTAGAAAATAATCAATCTATTTGTTTATTTTTTTTTACATAAAAACATTAATCACTTTGCTAGTAAAAGAATTTTCTATTGGTTTTATTTTTCTTTATTCAAACGCAATTTATTTGTTTACTATTTCTATCATACACGGTTGTAAGTTTGTTCTTTTTCCCCTAAAATTCATTGAATCCTTTGAAATATTAAAATCCCATAAAATCTCATAAAATCCTTTGAAATCCTTAGAAGTCATTGTGATAAATCCATTTAAAATCTTGAATGTATAAAGTCTTTTGCATAAAAAGTCTTTTTAAAATCTCACAGAATCAGTACAATCTCACAAAGTCTTTTAAAATCTTGAAGATTTTTTTATTAAAATAGTCTTTTAAAATCCCATAAAATCTCATAAAATCCTTAGAAGTCATTGTGATAAATCCATTAAAATCTTGAATGTATAAAGTCTTTTAAAATCTCACAGAATCAGTACAATCTTACAAAGTCTTTTAAAATCTTGAAGACTTTTTTTATTAAAATAGTCTTTTAAAATCCTAATCCAATACACCCCTTTATTTTCTTTTGCATGATATATTTACCACCACCTCTACCCCTCTAGTTCTGGTGCCTTTAAATGTCCTCCTCATGGAGATGAATGGCAGTGTTGTAAAAACGTTGTAGCTTCTTCAACTGAAAGTAGGGCTCATTTCGGAACATGAAATATATGCATTCTTACAAGAAAATTTATGTAAATAATGGACATAGTGGTTACGAAGATGATTGATTTTACGTGCCTACAAAAAACTAAGTAGATGATGGAAAGGCAAAAGAATTAGATAGTCCAAGAAATGTATGCGTAGTTTCTTCGTTTCACCATCCTATTATTGACTCTTACTATATTTGACATTTTTAATTTTTACAAAACCATGTTTCCACTGATGGTGTGTCTCTTTGAGATATTCAAAGTGAATTCTCGTAGAATTCCGAGCCAATTTGTTCACCTCTTGGACTGTCACTGTTTTAATTTCCCCCCCCCCCCCCCCCCCCCCCCCCTTTTTTTGGTGTAAACCTAGTGAGTCATGACTAATTCAGATTGCAGCCTGAGGGTAAATAAAATTTAACTGAAAATTTACTGACCAATAAATCAAACTTGGCCACTACCCTAATGGTTTGTGCATGTTAACTATTTATATAATTAGACTGTGAAAATTATATTTGTATATTTTCTCTTTATACACATCCAAACGTGTTGATGATTATGATTGAGTTCAAGATACATGTTGATTTATTCAAAAGAAAATGGCAAGAGTGCAGTAAACCAAAAAAAGACAAACTTTTCCATTCCCTCTTACCACTCATCCAAACAAATATAACACTAGTTAGTAGTAATTACAATGTGTAGCTGCTCTCGTTTCTTCAAAATTACTTGAACTGTAACCATCTGTTGGTATGTGGGAATTACACTTCGATCGCTCAGAATGAACTAATGTGGTGAGCTCTTCTACTTAAATATGTTACAATGGCTCCCATGCTTTTTTCCTTAATGAAAGGGACTTCAATGCACTCCCTAAAGCAAACAACACAAGCATGTAAAAAGAATTTGAATGAGACTAGAGCCCAAAAAAGAACAACCCGCAAACTCTACAAAGATTGAAACCTATTAAATAATCATTTTGTAACGGTCATGATGGGGACAAACCCCCCCCTGAAGTTTGCTTCTTCTGCAGCCTCCCTTTCAGCTGCCTGATCGTTGCTTCCACTCTTGCTGTGAATCCAATCTTTGTTTCTTGTCTTGCTTTAGACCGCTCCCTCGTCCACATGTGTTGATCTTCAACGTCCTTCTTGTAGTACTTGATTTCTTGGATAATGTGATGATCCATGGGATTAAAACACCTTTGGAACGATATGTGGGCAAGATAAGGAAGATTGCATGCAACAGTTACTAAAATGGTTGCTGTCCAATAAATAGGAGCAGGAGCAAGCACTTCAACCAATAGTTGGTACGCAGTCATGGAATAATGTGGAGAAAGCATGCCATATAATAAGAGAAACAGGTACCAACTGGCTATGCTGCCCCACACAAAGAGGTGTTGTATCCATGTAAAATGGCTCATTGTCAAGGCAATCTGGCAGTTGACAGCCCAGATGATGCAGGTGAACATTGTGGTACCAACAGCAGCCATGTCTGCAGTCTGGCCATTCAGACGGAATGCTTGGTCATGGAAGATGATGATGACAAGGAAGAAGATGGCGAGGGAGGAGTACAGACCATTTCCCATCCATCCCAATATTCTATACCAGTCAAAGAACAAATTTTTGGGTCCTTGCTGATATAGTGCAGGAAACTGCATAGAACTAGGACGTCAGAGGTTGAGTTATTCAAACATGGATGAAAATACGAAACCCATAAGGAATTTCAAGAAAACAAACCTGTAAGCAAACTTCAGATGGCACATCTTGTTCAAAAACTCCAAGTGAAATGACAGGCAACGATGTAAGAATGACATTAAACAATATCATGTACCAATCATTATAAACTGATTGACCAGAGAAGCCCGCAAAGGCCTCAAAATAGAATATTGTGAGGCCAAATGCTATGTTTTTGTAGAAGAAATAACATATCTGGAATGCATAAAAAATCAGTTTAGATGGGAAATATTGGATAACAGAGACGAAATGCAAAAAATGTTACATGCATTACTGTCCTTGAACAGGATGAGTAGCACATGCATGGAAGACATTCAAATCTGAGAATAACAATCAAGAATCAAGATGCATATACCAATTACCATTTGTGCAATTCTCTTGTAACACCAGTGTCCATGGACTACCAGAAGCCGCTCCAAAAACCGAAATTGAGCAATGGAAAAGTCACTAGCCATCACTGCCTGAAAAGAATTTGCCAGATTGAGTTATATATAACTTCCACACAAGTCACATGCTTTCATATCTTGACTTTAGAGATGATAGTAACAATTAAGAAGTGTTTAAAGGCCAGCATAGATTTTAACTAAGTTTTTCTTTATTGATGAAGTGAACATGAACTCCAATCAACAAGTTAATCAATTTACACTATTTCACATGAACAGAAGCATAGAAATTTGCTAAATTTAAAACATTGATCAGCGTGTTCTTGTAATTCTCACGACTTCATGTAATGGTGCCTCAACAAAACGTTCATATCATGGACAGCAGATAGGTTGCACAATAGTGTTGTCTGTATTAAATTGGAAATTGTAGCTTTTCAACTCATCAGAAATAAGTAAATACTAAATTTAGACTGGAAGCTCCTCATATGGTTCTCCATAGTAAAATATTTTAAAAAAATAAATAAATATTAGAACATAGAACAATCAAAGAAGAGAAGCTTCATCTTTTCATCTTTTCTCATTTTATAGAGATTAAGCTATATGAAATCAAAATGAATGATTAACAAAGCAAAGAGAGATTCACTTCTCTAACGCATTGTCAATACTGATTGACAAGAACATCACCAAAAAGGCTTGACAAGAACATCATCAAAAAGGCTTGACAAGAAATCTGCTCCAGCATCCAAACATGTAAATATGATAGATTTCTCTGTCATCATCCCAATTCATTTTTAAAATGCTTAAGGTATATGAAATCAAAACTTGGATGTTTTATAACTATGAAGTATATGCTGTTGCAACTAAAAAACATAATGTTAAAATCCATCATTTGCAGTTATAGTTTTGTGTTGCATAATTATGTTTAAAGAGCTTGAACTGACCTGCATACCTTCAACCCCGCTGATTCCAACACCAATGTCAGCTTCTTGAATCATGCCAACATCATTTGCACCATCACCTATTGCTAAAGTGGTCTTCCCAGTTCCTTCTTTCACTAACCTTGTTACCTGATGCCAAAAAATTGAGGGGAATGAAAACGCGATCAAACAGTACCAACTTCATACTTCTAGTGTTGGTACAGTGATGGTACTTATACTATATAAACTCTACCTACAGAAGTATTTCAATAACAGTGCATGGCAGAACTCTTGGACTCACACCTAATTTTTCCCATCTAACATCAACATAGAGCCATGAGTACAGTAGCACACAATTGTTACTCCAATATTTGTGTAAGTAGCATGGTCGTTAAACTCGAGCTGAAATGTTGAATTATTATTATTTTTATGATATTACAACATGTATATATGTCATATGTAGGTTTTTTCAATATTGAGTTAACTATTTTTATGATATTACGATTTTTTCAATATTGACTACATATATATGTCATATGTAGTCTAGTTTGCAAAGACTACACAAGTTTACCAAGACTCTCGAGTTTGATAGCTTAGGCAAGTAGCACCATTTATAGTGATCAACTAATGAATGTAGTAAAAAATATCAAATAAAAACCAGAAAGATACAAAGGGAAAAGAAAAAAGGTCCTACCAGGGCTTTTTGCTTGGGAGATACACGGCAGCAAATGACAGATGCACAATTAACAGCTAATCCCAAAAATTGGTGTTTGACATCATCTTCTAAAGCATATGTTAGAGTTTTTCCGTCAATAATTAATGCAAACGCGGCATGTGGGTCCTTCTCCAGATTCATCGATTGTGAGGCATTGGTGATTTGAGTCAAGATGTTGCTTTTGATTGCCTGAGGGTGAGGGGTACACCTAACATCAGATGAAATCCATGGAGAAATAGTAAAAAATTTCTACTCAATCTAAGTGAAAGGAATACCTCTTTCCCATCATTGATCACTGATTCTGAATTTGTAGTAGAGATACAGATTTGCTTCATGCCCTGTCGAAGTAAACTACATGCAAATCTGCACCATAAAAAAATAAAAAATAAATTACCAAACTCATTTGAAGAGGCTGTCTTGAGTAACTTCAAACTTAAATTTAAATGCAAATAGTGTTGTGGGGTTGAATAATTTGCAGTAGGCATACCCAATGTTGATTGCAGTTTCCATCTTATCCCCTGTCAAGACCCAGATCTTGAGACCAGCTTGAGCAAGTTTATCAATGCATTGAGGCACCTGAGAAGAATAAAAATTTGTACGTGATAAAATTATAGGAAAGCAGCAATATATATTGACCACATGTAATGATCAAGCCTACCCCTTTCTGCAGCTTGTCTTCCACAGCAGTAGCCCCAACAAGAATCAACTCTCTTTCCATACTATCTGATACCTTCTCAAGCATTGCCTCTCTATCAGGCCCAACAGCCGTCTTGGCTTTCTGAAACTCGTTGTTCCAATCAGAGTACTCTTGTTCATCAAGCTTTCTGTAAGCCAGGGCTAATGTTCTCAAACCCACCTCTCCATATTCATTCAAATGCCTAGAAGTAGTCTCCAAATACTTCTTTCCATTCTTAGATAATCTATCAAATATGATACTGCACAACCAGAAAATAATGGATATCAAAGTTTGGAGAGGAAATATAAAAGTCCCTCTATGACAGCTTGTGTGAGTGTGTGTGTCTTAATGCAAGCCTCTTCTCTGGAAGCAGAGAGTTACTGTGGTTATATAGACTAAACTGTGCTACTACTAGTAGTAAGTCGAATACAAACTCACAAGCTTGAAGAGGATTTTAATTTTGCTGTTGAAACCGATAGAAGATCTTAATTGATCATTAACCTCATATGTTCAACAGACAGAATAGACAGAAATCACATTATTAGGCTAACCTGTCAGCTCCTTTGCAGAAAAGAATAAGGCTTCCCTCTTCATCACGTACAATCACTGACATACGCTTTCTTTTGCTAGTAAATTCCAGCAGATTCAGTATTTTATACTCTCTGTATAATTCAACCGATACACAAAAATAAACAAATACCGGATATTAAGGCCAAGAAATGAAATGGTGATTCAAAAGTAAAAGCCCTAGCAAGTATTCACTAAAAAAAGGAAATGCACAATAGACTTCATGAATGTTGACCTCACCTTTCAACCACTTGTCCTGAAGCAGAAATTCTTTCGCGTACTACAACACTTGATTGGGTTCTTTTATAAAATTCAAAACCAAATTCTCTAGCAGCTACAAGAAAAGCCCCTTCATCAGGTGATTCAGCTTCGTAAGTACAGCTGTTGCTCTCCTCATTAAGCTCAGGAATGGCAGTATGGCAAACGGCTAGTATCCGGAAAAACAACAAAATGACTTCAGCATTGGGATCTTTCGACCAATTACCATTCATGAGCCGGCTGTCATCAAAACCAAATCCCTTTATGGCAGGCCTTTGATCCTCGCCATCCTTAGAAGTAACAACTGTCTCAAGTTCAATTTCTTCAGCTCTTCCAACATTTTCCCATGGCGCTTTACCCTTCTTTTGCATAGGGAAATTAGAGAGATCAAAATCTTCCTCCTCAAGATCAGTAGCCATCTGTTTTGCTGCAGCAAGTTCAACTTCACTTGAACGTACACCATAGGAAGTTCCAGCAATGGAGCACTTCAAAAAGTCCATCTGATTGCAGGTTAAAGTTCCAGTTTTATCAGAGAGGATGGTGTCTACCTGACCCAACTCTTCATTCAAATTTGACGTCCGTGCTTCAGCAGGAGTCCCGGTTTCTTCATCATACATGTGAAGATCTTGGTTAATGAACCTGGCCTGTAATACCTTCACAACCTCAATTGAAACATAGAGAGAGATGGGTATCAAATATCCATAAAGAATAAGTGCAGTGATCAGATGGCTCATCCCAGCAAATCCAAGTTTCTTAGGATCATACTGATATTCAATCTGGTCGGGTCGTAAATACCACCACTTTGGGGTCTCATACTTAGTCTTAACAACAAATCCTACTGAACTAATAAATGATATCGCTATAAGGACAGAGAAAAGAGTGTATATGATATAATCCATCTTTTTCTCTATTCTGCTTCTTTTTGAAGGGGATTTTGTAGAATTCTGCATGACTTTGCTGTCGTGGCCAGTGAAAATGACCACCCCATAGACATACTCTGTGTTCCTGAGCTTTGAATCTCGGAGGAGTATATGACCAGGATCAAGAGGATAAACCTGACGTTCGTACTCAAAGTTCCCAACAAAAGTGTAAAGATTGGGATTTGGGTCTTCGCAACGTATTGTTCCAGAGAAATCCTTAAAAGCTTCATCATTATCAAGGGAAAATGTAGCCTCCAATGATCTTTTCACCTTCAAGTTGGTCTCTCCATCTAAATTCATGGTTTCCACATAGCATATCCCATCCTCGTAACTTGAAGACAAGAGAAGCAAGTCAGCTGGAAAAAATTGATCCTTTTCTACTTTCACTATATCCCCAACCATAATTTTCTGCCACGACTTGAGACCAAAAACACCATTGTCTTTATGGAAACTAGCTTTCCGGCGATTAACCTTAACATCTTGAAGGAACCTACGTGAATCCTCCAGTGCTTCCTTTGCCATACTAAGCCCCACAACAAAAGCCAAAGGAGCAATCATACTCAGTGCACTGAAAGGTGAAATTGGCGATAACGACAGGCAAGCAGCCAAGAGGAAGTATATATTAGCAACCCTTCGAAATTGTTCAAACAGCGCCTTAGGAAAAAACATTATAGCATTGTATTTGGTCGTTGATATATTATTCTTGCAGTAGAATAAAGATTTCTTTTCATGGATTTGAGGCTGGTTGCAATACACGGTTCTCGAGTAACCTGGACCTTGAAGTGGATGAGGCACCTCATCGGCAGTATTTGGCCGAAGACAACCAAACGTGTAAAGATTGCTCCATCGGAGCTTTGCCCTAATCCTCCTCACCCGTGGCATCTTACCTTCGACGGATTTCAGCTCAAGATAATTACTTTATAGCTCACACAACCTACCAAGAACAGAAACCTAAATATTTTCTCCTAGGAAAAATCAAACACTCTCTTTCATCATCCCCAATTTGATTTTCCTAAAACCTGACCAAAAAAAAAATACACAAACAGAAATCATTAAACACAGTGATCATTTAATACATACTATTAATTAACACTGAATCTGTAAATGTAAAATGTCAGATTCAACATAAACCCAAGAAATCAAAATTCATACAACAAAAACAGAAAAAAGATGCAATCAGAAAAAATAATTCAAATTCAAAGCATATTAATATATAATAATAAATTTTCATTTGCATTAAAAAAAAAAATCAAAATTCATATCAAATTAAAGATGAACAGAGATCTTATGAATCGTGATCCAACGTTTCGTTTTAAAATCATATAAAACTCAAGAATTCAAAGCAGCTTCAAGAAATTTGAAATAGGTATATAAAGAAACACAGAAAAAGGAGCTAAATCAACGAAAAAACATGAATGCATTGGGAAAACAAGGATTCTTACGAAAACAATGAATTCGGCAAGAAAATGCATTACTGAGAAAAACAATAAATAGAAAGAAAGAAAAAAAAAAAAAAACCTGAAACGCGTGATCGTGGATATGAAGGACGGCGAAGATAGAAAGAAAACGACGATAGAAGAAGCTTGATTTGCAGATTGACAAAGTCTAGAGAGAGAGAGAGAGAGAAAGGGGGCGCGTGAATGTATTGGCGCGTGAATTGTTAAACTGTGTTTTCTTCCTCTTCACGAGAGTTTTTGTACTAATCTGCAGGAAATTAAGGGAATCGATGTTTAGTTTCCCTTATATTCCAGATTTTCCACCTTTTCTTTTTTTACTACATCATTTCTGAGTTAAGTTTTGTTATGTAACTTTTTGTGTTTGTTTTTTAAAGGAAAAATTTGGAAAAACACGGTTTCTTAAGCTGGAAGCTAGAATTCGTCTTGCCAGTCCATGACAAATGGCATAATAACAATTAACTTATTCTTTCAAATATTTTAATTTTCTTTTTTGTATTTTATGTAGAAATAATACTAGTATTTAATTTTATTTGTTCGTATGCATTTGACTAATAAAAATATCTAAAATGTCTTTATCTTATCATTAATTTTTAAAATATCTTCATAATCATCTACATGATCATTTTAAATAGTAATGATAAATAAAAAATAAAAATTTGTTTAGTCAATTAGTATTTAAAAGTTTAAAAATTATTTATCTTTTATTACATTTAGAATTATGTTGGATCCATCCAACCTTACAAGTTTGAAACACTCCAACATTTATGAGTTTCAAGAAAGATATGCATGAATGAAATTTAAATTGCAAAACGACAAACCGAACATACATTTAATGGTTAATTTGTATGCATTTAAGGTATGTACGCCTTTAAAAGAAAGGTTATGTTAACCGTGTTCAAAAAGATAGTTAAGATCTTATAAATAGAAAGAAAAACAAATTTGACATCGAAGATAATATTTTTTCAAGTTTAAAAAAGGAAAATACACAATTTTTAAGATGATATTTTCTTTTCTAATTTTTAACTAATGTCTCGAGAGAATTTATTAGCATTTCCATAAAAAAAATAAAATGAGATGGATGATTTTTAAGTCACAAGTTAAAAAGTTTAAAATAGAAATTAAAAATAAATTTTATATTAAAAGAGTAACTTGTGTAATTTTTAAGACATTAAATGCACAAGTTTTGAAAAAAAAAACATTTTACATTTAAGTTCTTAATTTGTGTCTTATTTTTTACCTACATTTTGTATATTTTTAGATTAAAAAAAGAAGCAAAGGGGAGCTGCTACTAATCCAACGTGGCAGGCAGTCCTAATAGTAGAACTAGAGGCAGGATATAATGGTAGGGTTGTCAGAGAAACTGACTACTATGAGATTTTGGATGAATGTTAGTGGACCCCACGATTTAGGACGTGGATGATTAAAAGCACTAGTACTACTCTTGTTGTTCGTGTCTTGTTTTGTTGCTGGTACCATTTTAGGTGGGGGCTATGATACATAGGATAGGAGTACTAGTACTGATACAGTAACGGCCCTGACCCAATTTCATCCTCATCATCATTTTGGGAAAACTACGTTTCTATAAATAAATTCTGAAAATAATGAACACGTGATTTTCTTCTTAAAAAACACTGGCTAGCGGCTACTATGATCACTTAAATTACATTAAAACAAGTCCGTCAAAATAGGTCGGAATGAGACAGCTTTAAAACATATTTGATGTTTAAAATAATTTATTCAAACAACAACGAAACATCAACTTAAAAAAATAGCATTCTTTCCAAGTACTTTAAATAGATTAGATACATTGATTATTTAAAATATCTAAAATGTAGAGTTTTGTTTATAATAATGATTATAGAAGTATGTCGTAATTGAGAGCTAAGACATTGTTATATCTTGCTAAGATACAGATATGACAACGTAATTTTAAACCAAATTTTAGATTGTTAGAGTCTTTTTATCTATCTTAGAAATTGAAAGGTTAAAAAAAAAGCTGCATTTATAATGTTCATCTCATTACAAGGACTGCATTCATAATCCCCTAAAAAAAGGACTGCATTTATAATGTTGATCAGATCACACATGGGTTCTTGTAACCAAAAAAATATTACACATGCGTTCCGGTACTTTTTACCTAAGAATAAATTAATAAGAGATTGTTTACTTATAGCAAATTACGCATAATTTGTGCCAAAGATGAATGTATATTTTCTTTTTTGGTACTTTTAATAAATAAATCAATAAAAGAATTAATACGGGTTTATTTATGGATAAATTTTTAAATACGTTGAGTTTGATTGTGTTTTTTTTTCTCTAATGAATGATTGTTACAGCAATGCTCTTTCTACTATAGTTGATAGGAACTAAAGGTGTCGTGTTGTGTTACCCACTTCTAGGTATTTTCCACTGCTTTAGTCAAATAAAAATTGAGTATAGTATACCTAACTTTGATAACGTGCATGTTAAGGCTCAAGTGTATATGGTTGTGTCATGGGTTCCACTCATTGTTGACATTTGGTCACATCTCATAGCTTTGTATATTCGTTTCTCTTTTATAAGTCGCGGTTCTCAAATTCAAAATCGCGTAAAGTTATTACATGGAAATGGAATGGCTTAAAAAGAAGTGGAGAATAAGTGACTTATACTAACTTTGTGACTTCATTTCTCTTTATTTTTCTTTTGATCGATAGATACAATGTGACTTTCTGCAATATGTTTTATTTTAACTAAAGTAAAATAGTCATGATTGTAGAGTTTTTAAACCTTGGTAATTTTTAAACATGAAATATTTGTTTTGGAAAGATGGAAAAAGAAGCAAAAAATTGTAAGAAAGATTTGAGCGTTTAGAATAAGTTTCTACAAACACTTTATTCACGTTAATTTCAATGTCTATTGACCATAATTTCCAAGAAGTTTGCAAACAACTAGGACCTTAACGGCATGTTCCTCGTTGACCCACCACTTTAATCAAAGAAACGGTTAATTAAAAGAAAAACATGCCGTGCACGGTGCACGCAGCACGCCATTGCATGATAGAAAATACTACTTGGCATTTTGTACCCAACAAAAAAGAAAAGAAAATACTTACCATTTTATTTAATTTTCTTTAGCCACCTAGTTAAGTTTTTATTAGTAATTAAGATTTGATTACCTTGTTAAAATTACGTATATTTGACTAACTTTTGCTACAAAATATGTTCGCACGTGAGGTGGTTTCCTTTCAATTGAAACAAACAAAAGTCAGAGATTGATCAATGAATCACTCATTTACGAGGTTTAAACCTCTTACAACTTAGACTAACTCATTATTTCTTGTATATTTTTGTCTATTATAAAGATTAATCTAGAAATATTAAACTACCACGAGTGATATCATTTTGAATCGGATTCACAACGTTTGGTGGAATTAATTTCCTAGAATAACTTTTCTAATTTAAATTAGGTTCTATAACTATCGTAGATTATTGGAAAAATTTGCTATATGACCCAATGTTTATCCTCTTATTCTTATATATTTTGAGTGAACTATCCATTTTACACTCATGTAAATTAAAACATCTCATTTTGTTTTTTATATTTCATCAAATTTTTCATGAGGTTCTTAGAACAAAAATGGTAAGTTCATTCGTTTCCATTATGAGATATAAACCGGGAGGAAGATTACCATGATCACTTTTTGAACTAGTTCACAAATGTCAATTACCATAAACTTTCTTCAAGATTATATGTGAGTAGTTTACATTGTATCTCTTTTTTAGAACCTCTCACTTCTAATTGATGCACACTCCCTTGCTTATTTGTGCAACACGACTTACACGAGTGACAATATCCTTGTCTCGGTCTTTTCAACAACAAAAGCATTTGTCTATGTGAAACATATATCTCTTTGCCAAAAAACTTCAACATACTTCATCTCATCTGTACTGAGACAAATGCATGACCCTTCAAGATATCAAGTAATTTGTAGTTGTGAACTCCACATTTTGCTTTAACTATCCATCTTAAACCGTATTTCAACGGTGTTTATCTAATCTTGAGCGGACAACCACACTTTTTAGTAGCAATTCGTGTTAAACTATCAACTCGCTTAAACTTTTCACCTTTGTCACAAACACATAATTAATTTTAAATTACACCGTCTATTTCTTGTCTCTCTATCTCATCTTATAACGATAACAATTACCTTACTTGCAATTCCGATCACCATAGCCCAGTCCGCTATATTAACTTCTTATGTATTCGACACTTGATTATTTCTGAATGGATCAGTGATGTCCACACACAATAGCTTTTTATTACGAATAGTGCTCTCCTTCTGCACAAAATACTCTCACCCTGCAGCCATGTCAATTTTACCCATGCATAAGTTAACTAACGCGAGTGTAAAACTGTGCGTTAGTTAACTAGCGCAGCGTGAGTTAACCCACGCTACGTCCTATCTTAAACAAGGCAAAACACCTCATTTCTTCATTTCTCATCTAAAATCTCAAAAATTCTCCAAAATCTCTCTAAAATCACCAAATCCAAAATTCCTTCAAGTTCAAATCAAACAACACTCTAATAACAAGTAAGTTTTCATAATCAAACATCATTAACCTTTTATGTTTATATGTTAGATTTTTTCTCTTAAATTATAATTTTTTTAGATTTATGGTTTGTTTAAATTTTGGTTTTTTTGGCAAGAAATCTTTACATGAAAATGACTTGTGTTTTTAAATGTTTAGTTGTTTGCATGTTTATGTTGTAGGTTTTGAGTTTTAGAGAATTTTTTTAGATTTAGGGTTTGTTTAAATTTTAATTTTGCTTGCAAGAAATGATACAATGTTACATGTAAATGACTTATGTTGCTTAATTATGGTTAGATGTTTGCATGTTGATGTTGTAGTTATGAGTTTTATGGTTTATGTATAATTTGCACTCCAAGTGTTTGATAAAATATTTGAATGGGTTTTTCATTGATTATTTTTAATTTCTTATTGTGTAGATTTGAAACAATGGTCGGGTTGATCGACGTTCGTGCACAATTCAACGGCGGAGAACCTCAGAGGTTGTAGGTTCGATGTCTTGGTATAACGTTAAGAGGTCTCAAGGATCAGCTGGATGAATTCAACAAAGGAGTCAACCCCCCGAGACACAAGGAAGGTGGAATATGTTCGGTATAAACGGCCAACGCTCGACGATGGAAGGGTATCATTCACTTGGGTGGAATTGACGAACGACGAAAACATGACGACCATGTTTTGGGAGCACAACATGTTCTAGTGGATCGATATGCGAGCAACGTTGGTGAGATCAACTAAAGATATCATCAAAAGTCTGATTCCGCCAAAATATCGTGATTAGGTGTGGTTGTCATGATTAGGTATGGAATGCACCTTCCAAATACAATAATCATCTTACCCTGAAATGAAAATTCAAACTTGCTAAACGCGGGACTCTGGCATTCGCCCGACATTCCCATTGTTCCTTTCAAAAGATTAAATTCTTCTTAGGCTTGTTTAGATGAAGGTATTGAAGTGTCAAGGAATGGACCTCATTTTTTTGACACTTGGATACCGTCATTTAAACCAAGCCTAAGAAGAATTTAATATTTTGAATGGAACAATGGAATTGTCGGGCGAATGTTGTAGCCCTGGAGTTTAGCCACTTTGAATTTACCATTTCAGAGGTAAGATGATTATTGTAGTTTGAAGGTGCGACCCGAATGTATTATATAAGTCTGATTCCGCAAGAATATCGTTATTAGGTATGGAATTGCACCTTCCAGCATGTATTATAAACGACAGGACTTCAGCATTCGCCCGGAAGTGTTTTTGTTCCATTCGAAATGTTAAATTCTTGTTGGCTTCGTTTAAATGATGGTATTAAAATGTCAAGATATAGACCTCGTTCCATTGGTTCTTGAATACTATCATTTAAAACTAAGACCAACAAGAATTTAACATTTTGACTGAAACAAAAACACTTCGTAACTTCCTGATATTTAGGAGGCCAAAACTATTATTGAACCTTGTTTTTAGTTTAAATTCTATTCCACGCATATTTTATGGAAAACTGTCGCTAATTTTTTTTTTAAGGAAGATAACTGTTGCTATTTTTGTTTAACAATTATTAATCTTCGAAGGAGAATATGACCCATTGCTCAAAGGACTAAAGTTCTTACCATTTGGAGGAATTGGTTGTTGGTGACTAATTACAATAGTTAATGATAAAAATTTAAAAAGTAACTCACGATAAAAAAACATGTCTTAGTTATGAAAATTTTGGATTCAACCTCTAATATGAGCTTCGTTAGTGTCATTAGGAGCAGTAAAAATAGATCATTTGTAACTATTTTTTTAATCTTAAAATATTTCTTGCCACAACAATCCCCTCATTCTATTTGTCTTTGTTTTTTAAAATGTAGTTGATGATAAAAAGTAGGAAAATGCTAGATATCAATAATGATTTTATCAAGAAAGATTCAAGAATGACATGGTAAAATAATCACCCTTAGATTTCAGTCTTATTTATTAACCTTTCATAAAATAAAAAATACATAACACCCACCACCCTATGATTTCCGGCCAGGCTGAGATTTTATTGGTTAACATTAATTTCGGGACAATCTCTTGATAAAATCTAAGGGTGATTATTCTGCCATGTCATTCTTGAATCTTTCTTGATAAAATCTTTCTTGACATATAGCATTGCTGTAAAAAGTATTAGAACAATGTATTTGACACCCCTTCATAAATATTTAAAAACCGTTTTCTAAATATCTAATAGTAAATATTACAAACATTTAATATATTTTTTTTAAACAAACAAAATGACAATTATCATTGAAAACTAACAACATATTAGTGAAGTAGACGAAGTTCGAACTTCAATTAAAATATTTATGCTAGCAATTTCGATATTTTTATCTTAAAATATGACTTATGATCAAACATTTGAACCAATAATCTTTTAAGATTGATGTTTTTTTAAGGTGAAGATTGGGGGTGTTAAGAATCATTTACAATATTTTTTGTCAAGATGTTAAAAATCATGTTTCTTAGGGTGGATTCTAAGGTGAGGGAGGAATTAAGTCCCTCACCGGTGTACCATTTAAATTATACCATTAGATTTATTTAAAAGAATCTAAGGGTTAAGATTTGTTGGAAATAAAAAGGCAACACATATGTGTTCTTCCACCCAATCTTCCTGACATTAGTATTTCTATCATCTTCTTCCAAACTTAAATGAAGCAAGTTGCATGGTGATTCTTAAAAAGTTTAATTTTGTTTTTTTCTTTTCAATTTTTGAGACCCATGATTTTGTTTCCTTTCTTCTATTTTATTTTCTGGGTTTCTTCTCTTCTTTTCTTTTTTTTATCTCTGATAGAGTTTCACTCTCATAACCATGGAAGCTACACCTAATTCCACCGAAAAAAACAACAAAAGGGCAAAAAATCAAAAAGCAAGACCAGAAACACCATTGCCATGGAAACTGCTTCTCAATTATAAAACTCAAACGAAATAATTCAGTTTAGCCATGTTTCCTTGAAGAATTGAGGCGTTTGGATTGTTATGTCAATGCAATTTAGTAGGTTGAAATTGAAAATCAGATTTAATAGCAAGAATTGAACATTTTTTTTTTTGAAAGAAGCAAAAATTGAACATGAAAACCCAGAAATTTCTTCCACTCTATTAATTTTTTCATGTCAGAATTTCCGTTTTTGTGAAGTTTTAATTGAAATTCAACTTAATTAAAATTTGGATCTTCATGATAATTAAGCTTGAAAGGAGGTTTTGCAGGGACAAAGAAAAAGAGCAAAGATTGGGTGGGAGAAGACAAAGGTGTTACTTTTTTACTTCTAATAAAATCTCAACCTTTAAATTGTTTTAATAGATCCAATGGTATAAAATAAATGGTCCAACGGTGAGAGACTTGATTGCTCTCTCACTTTAGAATCCACCGTATCTTAGTTCTTACAGCAACAAAAAAAACATTATAAAACTTTGTACCAAAAAAAATAAAATGATAAAACATATTTTCTTACAAAATATAGCGTTCATTTTTTAATGTTCAACGTCACTCATCTTTCTCCTGTCCAATTTGAATCACTCCCTAATTTCATTTCATTCCGGAAACATGCATCATTCACTGTAAAGAGTAGAATTTTGAAGCTCCAGTTGCACTCGCACCCTGAGTAGTGAGTTCCCTTTTTCATTCCCCTAATTTAGTTTTTCATTTTTCACTATATGGTACTCTTTAAAGTTTTTACCTTTCCTTTCTCAAATGACTTGAATCATTGTGCAAAGTTATATTAATGCTGCTTTGAGTGAAAATTTTCATCTGGGCTATCTTGGTTTGTTACATTTGCCAGTTTTTTTTAGTTATGGAGCATCACAAAGAGATAATTAAGAGTGGGTGTCATAAGATTTTGGAAGGAATCAATTCAATGTCTTTGGTGAATTTAGATGACCAGCAAGTTCATTCCTTAATGATGATGAGAGAAATAGCAAGTGGAGTTGTTGAAGATTGAGATACAAAGGTTAGAATATAAAGGTGCAGTGTATAAGAAGTTAATTATGTTTTTGTACACAAATTCGTTATTCTTGGCATTGCCGTCATTGAGTGAGTACTATTTACATTTTACAGGTTACTAAGAATGACTTGATCACTGCCTTGCGATACAGCATTGAGAAAATGGTTGATTTTGCTTCTTTCATGTATTCATTCATGATAGATTTTGTTAATATTGGTGTTTTTTTGGTCTATCTTTTAACCGACTTGAGGCAGTTTGCAGGTGTGTGCATCCAGAAATATCATTCATATGTTAAGTAGGATGTCCTATGAAGGCTTGGATGACCAGAGGATGCATTTATTATTGAGGATGAAAGAAATTGCTCATGGGATTGTTGATAAGCAACCTAGAGTTGCAACAGCTATGCCTGACTTACTTGCTGACCAAGTAAGGGATTAATACTGCTTTGTGTGTTTGAGTAAAAAGCTTAAATAAGTGTTTATTTAATAAGATCTATTTTGTAAGAACTTATATCAGCTGTTTTTACAATGACAGAGGAAACAAATTTAACCTCGGCATCAATGCTCAGTATGTATAAGCCATCTTTAGGATCTTATGAAAATAAGCTAAAAGAGGAGTGCTAGGAACACTCTATTTTCAACATTCACTCTAACAATTACTCTCTTACTAGGTGAAATCCATATGGGTTCCACCACTTTATGTGGGACTCATTTCCAGTGTGGGACCCATATTGATTTCACCCAATAAGAGAGTGAATGTTAGAAAAAGAGTGTTTCTAGTACTCTTCTAAGCTAAAAATAGCTCATGGACTTACACTAAGCTTATTTTATAAGCTCTTCTAGATATTTACACAAGTGTTTGTGTTGTAAGATGAGTGTAAATAAGCTCTTCCAGATGCCTCCTAAGTATTTTTGGACTTCATCCCCCTCTTTTGTCTACGTTTAAGATTTGCCTTAAGATACATTGATCAGTTTTACAGGTTTGCTTTGTGGATGAAGGGACAAGAGACAGTACTCCTGTGGTTGAGTCAACCAAGATCTGCAACGAGGATGCTCTAATTGACGAGGCACAAAGCATGACACATGAAGATGACATGTTGAACGTGGATCATGTTTTAGGATTTGAAAATAGGATAGATGAAGTAGAAGAATCTCTGCTGTCATCGTGCTTTCAGCAATTTCTTTTGTGGCCTCCCGATGACTGCGTCACCTTAGAGTGGGTTCAGGACATGATGTTCATCCTTGAGAAGGCTTCACAGAAGATGCCAGCTGAATTCTGTCATGTTGTGCAAACCTTAGTGGTGTACAAATTGATAGATGCTGAACCAAACTGTGTGGAGATTAATTGTCTTGGAGAAGATTCAAGAGTCATTGTTGTAGGCGATATACACGGGCAGTTTCATGATTTAATGTTTCTTTTTAAGCATGCAGGAGTGCCTTTTGAGAACCAGTTTTATGTTTTCACTGGAAATTATGTAGATAAAGGAGCTTGGGGCGTTGAAATATTCTTGGTCTTGCTGGCATGGAAGGTAAGGTGACGGCTATGATACTTAATATAAATTTCAGTTATTGGCCTGTTGGTGTATATTCTCCAGGAGGAGAATGAAGGAACACAGAAGAGTACCGCATAGAAATATTTATATGACCTAGCAACTTTAGAGTGACCAAATACAATACCGATGCCCATATTTCTCTGAGTTATCAGTATGTTAACCCCGTCATTGTATTTTCAGGTTTTGATGCCTCAAAGAGTGTATCTACTCCATGGAAATCATGAATCAAGATATTGCACTGGAAGATATGGTTTTAAGAAGGAGGTGCAAACTAAATATGGCAATCAAAGCGAAGATGTGCACAATAAATTCTTAGAGTGTTTCAAGGAGCTTCGGTTATTGCCGACGGTGTTTATACAACCCATGGAGGGCTTTTTCGTAGCATTCACGCCGCCGCTGTCCCTTCAGGAAATACAAAACGGAAGAAGTCACAAAGAATGGACCTTGGTTCTTTAGCAGATTTATCTCAAGTTAAAAGAGCTTGCATAGATTCTCATCCTGAGGGTCCTAACATATTATTGAGCGACATTCTCTGGTCAAAACCATCTAACAGAGATGGTCTGAGGGGTAATGCAGGTCGAGAATTAGGTTTATGGTGGGGTCCTGATTGCACCGAGGCTTTCTTAAAGCAACATAATTTAAAGGTAATATTTCAAATAATAATAATTTGACTATTACAGAATAACAAGATTCCTATTTATTTCATTGTAATAAGTAGTTGGATTAAGATTTCTTGATCTTATAATTATTAAAGTTGTGTTTGATGTCATTTTCTTGATCTTCTAACAAAATTTCTATTATTCTTCTGTCAGTAAGCTATAATAATGTTCTAAACATTCTTATCTCTACCCCTTGCCCTTCTCTCTTTTTACTTTCTTTCTTAAAGCTTGGTCTGTTTGTTTTTCTAGTTTCGTTTGATATTCTTTGGACCGGGAAGTCCAATGCTAAATGAAAATAAAAACATTATTATCATCCTTTCCTGCAAGACAATGGTATTATTCATGTATCTGAATTTAAACACACTTGATATGTTGCTCCCATTCATGTTCTTTATATTTCTCTACTTACCAGTTACCAGGAATGCAATCACTAAAGTCCCACACTTAAGTAGCTTTTTATCAGATGGTTGGAAATGTCAATATTTTTTTTACCAACAACAACTGTCATTGTTTAACAAGATGAATTACATGTTTAGGTTTGAATAAAAGAAGCAACGCAAGTTATAGCTATTATTTGATCTCCTAATAAATATTCTTTAAGCTTACTAAATATTATTCTTCCTGCATAGCTGATCATCAGATCACATGAAGGACCAGATGCAAGCGCTGGAAAGGATGGATTTGGGGATATGTTGAATGGATACAGCATAGATCACGATGGAGAGACAGGAAAGCTATATACACTTTTTAGTGCTCCAGACTACCCGCAGGTTAAATTTACATTTTCAACTAGCAATTTGTTATTCATATTATTCATTTATAAAAAAAAAAAAAATTGCATTTGTTGCACCTGCTAGCTTTTTCTTAAATAATATCATAATGGTTCACTGATTAATTTTTGGGAACACTAAAGTCAACACGCTCAGCCATTAGCCTATATGAAAGCATGTATATATTAGCATCCAACTTATGCCATTGTCTTTAAGATGGTTAGAGTTTTTTTCGCAAGTAGAATCTGATGTTTGTTTAGGAATCTAGCATGTATTATGTAGGAGTGTGTTTTCAAATAACTTATCTTTGAAATGGTGTAAAATTTATGTACATAATAAACAAGTGGTGTATGTTTCATTTGCAACTCTACAAATGGGGATTGTTATAAACATATAGTAGATTTGAAGAAAACATATATAATATTGTGCACTTGTAGTGTTTGAGTGATTAAATGTAGCTTAACACAATGATGTGTGACATTGAGATCTGCAGCAACTAAAGCATCACATCTTTTTAAAGGTCTTCTGTATTGTAGTTTGGGAAACAGAGATATAACAATGAAGGAGCATGTGCAATATTGAAGTCACCTGATTTTGCAAGTCCTTACTTTCAGTCATTCAAATCAACAAAAAGACCAATTGTAACGAGTTCTTAACTAGTTATCTTACACAAAGATTGCATGGCATATTTTTCATTTGGATCCCACATCGACCCAAGATATGGCTTACGTAGTTCTCGTAAGACCTAGGTAATCTTCACTCCTTGAGCTAGCTTTTGGGTTGAGTTAGGTTTAAGTCAAATTTTAAGATGAAGACGTCCAGTCGTACAAATTTCATGTTCCAAATATCCATTCTTGGTCTTAAGACAGTTGTTAAGACCTCACGTGAGCTAGAGTGAGAACCAAAGTAGTCCTTATATAAGGTATGGGAATTTCTCATCCCATGTGCTAGTTTACGGGATTGAGCTATGCCTAGCCTAAATTTCAATATTTTCCTTTCGATCATAGGGGATGAGCTGAAAGCTGGCAGTCACTTACAGTTGGCAGAAAACATAGATTGTATTGAATCTGGAAAAGATTTTAAAAAAATAATATATAATAATCAATTTGGAAAATTGTGGCCATTTATATTATCTATATGTAAAATATTTTGCGTACGAAATATGCATTTTAATATACCAAGTTATTAGGAGATATAAGGTTGGCTCGGTGGTGGAGGTAGTGGAGTGATAAGAAAATAGAAAGTTCGATCTCTACCCCCAACATAATACTACTAACTAAACTAAACTAACATTGAAATATGCATTTTTATCATCTTCTCTTGATTATGACTGACATTTCTAATGCTTGCTTCCCAGGTTACCCTTATCTTGATTTTGGTGCTGACGATGACATGGACATCAGTAAATTGGACTCTTTTCAAATTGTATCTTAGAAAATATCTTTCCAATAACTGTTCCTCTGCTAATGTGTCAAGTGTCAACTGTAGTCTATAAGATGAATGAGTATAATTACATGTAAATACATAGACAATTCTAATAGATGCAGACAATGTTTTGCTGCATATATTTCACATAAAAAAGGAATTAGGCTATTGTTCTAAATTTTACATTGGGTTATCAAGTGAAGTTATTTCATTTTTAGTCTCAATTTTTTGATGACATCTAAAGTGGTATTCACTATTTAGTGATGTGGCTTTATATTTTTGATACTATGTTACTTTATTTTTATCGATTCTACTCTCAAGTATGAGTCAGAATGCTTGCTACGTCATTTGGATCTATAGTTTCTAAATATATGCAATCTTTTTGAAGGGTGGGATTGAATTTGAATGTTAATTTTCTTCTTTGCCTCCTTATCAGCTTGAATTGAGAACTTGTGTATCATTTGATTTCTAGCAATGATATTAGACTACAGATAAGTTTGACAGCTTTTTGTCACTGGCATGGTAACATGGTTAAAAATGTGTTAAGCCGAATATGAAACATACAGTTCAGAAGGCCTTGACCAGATCATCATTGCACTGTGTCTTTTTTTATCACTTTGTAATTACACTGTCTCTCTTTTGCTTGTATCGGGGGACGTAAGATATGCTCAGAACATTATTTTCTCATTGTCATCGTCATGTTGTATTGCTTGCTAAAGACAGATAACTGAACCAACTTAATTTTATTGATAAGGACCTAGAGGCCTCAACCTCTGCCTTTTCTGGTCTTCAAGATGCGGTGAGACCTGAATTTGACTTCGAGTCATTAGGCATATATATAATGCTCCAAGTTGGAGCGTTCAGCTTCCGGATGGTTCAGGCGGTATTCAAGTTGTGCAGGTTCCAAGAGCTCCTTTGGTGGAAGGATTGCCTCTGCCTCCTAACATACAGGTAACATCATTTATGATTTACCAACATCTTTGTTAAAGTGGCTAGTGCTGAATCGAATTCTCGTTTTTGCAGGAGCCACACAATGCTGGTTATGAGTATTTGTTTGAGCTCGTTGCTGGCCTAAAACACATGATTGCAGCAAGGGTGAGTTTGTAATTCATGACATTATGTATTTACTAATGATCCAATGTTGATATATGTCAAACTCCTGTTTTTTTTTTTTCCTGCTCAACTCTTTTTTCATTTGCTCCATGAATTTTTACACCCGTTTTGTGATTTTACGGACCCGTGTTTCTGCACGGGTATACACATCTAGTTTTTTCACATGTCTCTTTCGAGAGGGTAAGCTAAACCTGGTAATTTTCAATTCAGGAGACTGAGAACATGGCTCAAGTATCAGCTTTGCGAAGTAGAGCTAGGAAACGTAAGGGTAGATGTCACAGTCAATCAGGCACATGATTGAAAAACATGTGGCAAAAGGTTCATCCTTTGATTAAATCACTTTGCTAACATGCATGTCCTTTATGTGTAAGTATTAGTGTATCTATGATTTTTTTACTTCAAATAAAGAATATTTATCTTTGCTTTCAAGAGCATGGAATAGGTTCTTTTCTCTTGTTTAAGTTTAATAAGAAAGAAGACACCTATGGTACGTGCAGATTATGTAAGGTGGTTGCATTTGCCATTTATTTATTTATAACCTGGACCAACTAGACATGATATGCACGTTCAAATTAAAAGGCCAATCCACCTCCTATGAAGAGTATTTAATACTATTCTCCAAAAAATTGGACATTGCTTTTAATTATGCAGGCTATTTAATTAGAAAACAAAGATTTAAACCAGAAAGAGAATGGTATTGCTACTATATTCATATCTGATAAGGTCTAACCAATAATATTGATTGTGATCTTCCTACCATAATAGTGATTGCTTGCTACGTGCGCCATACACCTCTTTGGAAATGTCTTTGGTGGTTGTATTTACCTTGTTGACTTGATCCTTCATGACACCATCATACCACTTGTCTTCGTGAATGAGACATCAAATTTTCATTTAGAAAATATGTTTACCCATAAATAAATGACGCTGCATAACAGTTGATTATTTGAAAACTCAGTATACAACTCAAGAAACGACTAATTTAAGAGACTTTAAATTTGAGATCAAAGCTTTCACCATCGTGTCAACCCTTAAGTTTAGTCAATTACCTTTTCAATTGTAAAATTTACAAGATTAATTTCTACGTATTGACGATATGAATTATTTTTACATAGACACCCAATAAAATCATGGTATCAACGATGATTACCACTGGTAAAAACTTTTCCTAGGGGCATAAAGTGACATTTTGTTTACATAATATGGGTCCTTCTGAAGAAAAAGTGTGTGCATTGAAAGCTTGTAAAGGCTATTTCCCTTCGACTTGAGTGCTGGCAAGTAGTTGTGTAGACTTGTCAAGAAAGATCTCTTCTGAGGGGAAGTAGACTTGTCAAATTAATAGTAATTTGATTTGATTATTTTAGCACAGTCTAAATTTTAAAACTTGTATCATGAAACTAAAGCAAGCCATCATTCCGGAAGAATCAGAGGAAGTTAAACTAATCAATTTTTAAGTGAAATAACTCAAACTTTATTTCATAATTCTTTAAAACTCTCCTACAAATAGAAAATATCTTTAAAATTGTTATTAGCATTTTTTATCACTGACTTTCGCCCTATTAAATAAATGATTTTGGAAATGTGAAATTGATTTTGACTTAAGCAAAATGAATTTGTCTATAAGAATTTATTTTAGTTTCAAGCTGAAATTTGAAACTTTTGTCTCTAAATATGTTTTTCAACCTCGTATTTAAATATAAACAATTTACATTCAACTTATTTTTAATATATCTAAAAAAAATACTTACTTTCAATAATAATCAATTTATTGAAAATTAATTTTTATCAAAACAGCATCAAACACACATTTAGCATTTTTCTAAGGAAAAAAAAATCCACACTTCTATCAATTTATAAATATAATTAGAGTTAATCAATGTTTACTCTTAGTTTCCAATCCACACATTGATTAAATCCTGACCACCATACAAAAAATCTCATTCAAAACCTACTTCACTACAAACATTTAATCTCCGTCAAAAAATATTTATAAATGACAATCTTTGTTGTTCAATTTTACTAGATAAACATGAAGTAACTTGTATTGTTGAAAAAGATTTTTGACAACAGAAATATCAATATCAATCAAACATCATTGAACACATATAAATTAGTAAGTTACACTTAGTGATTAATTATATCTCAACATAACATATTAACATCCATAATTGACATGTTACAAATTTAATCACCGTTCCTTGTTCATCATTTTCCTAGATTTTCTCTTTTTCATCAATCTTTCTATATTTTCTCTAGACTAGATTACAATTAATTAATTAATCTATAATCTATTTTCCAGTAGATTAATTTAAGCACTTTTCATTCCACGTTACACCGTTAGAACCGGTCTATCTATCATCTCATCTCATCTCATCTATCCAATTTCAATTTTCTTTCTTCATTTTCAGCGCTTTATTCCTTTTTCCCCCTTTCTTCATTTCTAGGGTTTTTCTTTTCAAATTTCAATTCAATTCAATTTCACACAATCTTCAATTTCAATCGCAACGACGTCGTTTCAAGATGATGCCCCCGGGCCTCGTTTCCAATCTTCAAGAAGCACTTCTCAACAGAAAAATCACACCTTCACCACAAGATGAATCAAACGACACCGTTTCTTCCACAAAGGATGATAACCCTAATCCTAACCCAATCGAATTCGATGAATCCAAACCCATTATCCTTCTCACAAACAGCGATGGAGTTGAATCACCAGGTCTCACACACCTAGTTGAAGCTCTCGTTCTTCAAAACCTTTACAATGTCCATGTTTGCGTTCCTCAATCGTGCGTTCTTTTTTTTTTAATCTGTTAAGAAATGAAATAAATTTTTGATTTTTTTTTGTTGTTATTGAATAATGTTGAATGTGTTTGTAATTTTTGTTAGTTGCTGAAATGGTGTTGCTTTAGGGATAAATCTGTTTCTGGTCACTCTGTTACGATTCGAGAAACCGTGGAAGCTTGTTCTGCTCAAGTTAATGGTGCCACTGCTTTTGAGATTTCAGGTATTAACTTCGTTCAACTGTGTTTCTAAATCTGAAATTTTTGTTTTTTGGGGTGTGCTTATGATTTTTTTTTTTTATATTAATAATGTAATATAGTTATATGAATTTGTTAATGTTTTCTAATTAAGTTATTTATAATAATTCAGGGACTCCTGTGGATTGTGTTTCATTGGCTTTATCCGGGGCGTTGTTTTCGTGGTCTAAGCCTGTTTTGGTTAGCATTTATTATTGTTTTATAGCTTAGACCTGTAAATTAACTGTGTGTTTGGCTTTGCGGTGACAAAGATTGATTTTGATTTGAATGAATTGATTTTGTAAAATTGATTCTGACTAAAAATAAGTTGATGGTAAAATGATTTTTGTTTGGATAGATTTGTTGAAAGCAAGTCGAACAATAATTTTGAGTATAAAAATCTGTTCTAGAATAAAAAACTCCAAATTCTAGCTTCAGGTTAGAATTAATTTTGAAGGCAGATTCAATTATACTCGAGACTCCAGAGCAATCAAACATGTCAATCAATTCTATACCTCTAGAATCAATTTTGGCTACTCCAGAAGTTAAACCAAACATACACTAATAGTGCTGTGATATGTAATCATGATGTGATTTGAATTTCAGGTTATTAGTGGGATTAATCGGGGATCAAGCTGCGGTCATCACATGTAAGTTGCTAACTTATGGTTAGGGAGAAGTTATATAAATCTGAGTTCTGAAATTGGACTTCCAACACATTTTCCATTTTCCGTCTTGTAATATTCTATATGTATTGATTTTGTTTCAAGATTTGTATCTATTGTCCAGAATTTACAGCCTTGTTATAGAGATTTGTGTTTATGCCATGCTTTAAAATGCTCCAGGTTCTACTCGGGGGTTGTTGCTGGAGCTAGGGAGGCATTATTAAGCGGCGTACCATCATTATCACTATCATTAAACTGGTAAGTCGGTGATTCTATACATCTGGTTTTAACTATGCTTTCATTAGAGATTATGAATTGGTATCATATATCATGTTATAGGAAGAAGGATGAAAGTCAAGAAACTGATTTCAAGGATGCAGTTGAAGTCTGTTTACCATTGATAAATGCCGCTATCAGGGATGCTGAAAAGGAAACATTTCCCAAAAATTGCTTTCTGAATATTGAAATTCCGAGATCACCTTTGAGCAACAAGGTCTGTAAGTTTTGTTATATAATAATTTGATTTTTTTTTTTCCCATATGTTTTACTGCATTGTGCAAATGCTCTAGTCTTCTAGGTTTTCTTTCATATATTGTACAAAATCTGGTATTCTAGGGCGTTTGGCTAATTGATTCTAATGATCAAATTATTTCGTAGTTTTTTTTTTCTTCTCGCATGCTGTTTACGCTGATGCAGTGGTATCCTTTTATTGACAGGGCTTCAAATTGACCAAGCAAAGTATGTGGAGATCCACTCCAAACTGGTTAGCTGTTTCAAATAGCCGCTATCCAACTGGTCATTTCTTGGCCAATCCACAAGGTGGCCTAGGTCTTCAGTTTGCACAGCTTGGCCGAGATGCCTCTGCAGCTGTAAGTATCCTACATTACATACAAACACGTGTTATGTTGATATTTTCTGTCTATTCTTAGGTGTGATTTTAATGTGTTTAATCTATTGATGCTGATACTTGAATCCATGTTTTGTTCAGGGCGCAGCTCGTCGGTTAGCTACGCAGAAAAAGAATTTGGAGATTATTGAATCAACTGGAGCTGCAGGAAAACCTGATACCAATAAAGTGAAGAAATACTTCAGACTAGAGGTAAATAGGAGGAGGAGGTGGGGGATCTTGATTAGAATAGAATTTGCTTGTACAAATCTTGTTAATGTTGAAGTTAGTCTGTTTTCAATGCCGAGTACAGAAGATAACAATTTGTGGAGAATAGAGTATCATAGAAGTTATCTTCAGAGAAGCTTTATCTAAGTTTTAACCATGAGTTATACTGTTCTTTGTATTTTAGATTATTGATCTGTTCCCTTCATACAACATTATGTGTTATATTTGTATTTCAAATAAGTAACATCAAATTATTTGTATAAGTGAACTTAGCTATAATCTACTTCTACCTTCAGTTTTTGGACAAGCAGCAGGAAGAAATAGATGACGATGATCTGGATTACAGAGCACTTGAAAGTGGATATGTAAGTTTGAGCAATAAATTATTTTTTCAATTGATACCATGATCTTTAACTATATTGTATGTTCTTGATGGTAATATCTTTATGGGCTGTCATACATTTACCAATTTTACCCCCTTCTCATTCTGATGGATTCCTGCATGTGCTTTGGAGAAACAGGTTGCAGTGACTCCGCTATCTCTTTCTCCTCATATTGAGAGCGATATTCAAACGACAACTTCTGATTGGATTTCTGCTGTGATTCCTGGTGGACAGTAAATTTAACATTCAGTGTGATTGTGTTATGTGTACATCAGAGATTTATGATAATTCTTTATTTTCATTTTTCTTCCTTAAAGCAAAGATGGAGCAGAAGTGGTAGTCACTCAACCAATTCAATAGTTGATTTCGATTTGCACTCTTTATTTTTACATTTTTTTTTTGTTTCCTTCTTCATTGTTTCAGTTCCTTTGGCCACTTAGTTATTTCTTGATTTGAAGCAAAAGCTTCTTGTAATTTCTTGGGCATGTTTTAGAAAAATGCCATTTGGTCTGTTTGTAATATCTATTGCTAGTAAAAAACTGGAACAACGTGTAACATTTTGTTCATTTCTTCCAGATAGTTAAACTTTGGATTGATTATTTATTGAAATGTGCTCTTGTGAAGTAAAGAATTAATTAAACTTTAAAATTGCATGCGTTACTTTAGATACTCTGTAAAATGCAGATACATTAAAACGAAACAAACTTCATTTGTTATTAAAATTTAAAAGTAATCTGTATTTATGATGTTAAGTTTGTTTAAAGGTTGTTCTCATTGTTAACCAAAAATAATATGCTAAATTGAAATGACCGACACGTAGTAGAACTACCTACTGTGTTTATTTATGGCAAAACTGGACTACCACCAAAGGACAAGTGTAGCAGACATGGATGAGATGGGATGAGAATCATTGTCGGTAGGTTGAATGAACGGAAGCATTGAATGTTCTTTAACCTCATTGTTTGAGAGGAGTATTAACAATTGATTTGGCGATCAATATTTGATATTATTTATTTTATTCTTTAATGTGAATCATTCACTTTAGAGGAATTTTAACCAAGGAAAATACATAATTGAAACCAAAACAATCGGCTAATTATAATACTAATTCTAATCCTAATATGGATTCGAGAGGAGATCAAACAATAAAAGATGAGAGAAAAAAAAGTATTTTTATAAAGAGAAAAAATAATATTAAAAATCGGAAATTGTATAAATATACAACGTTGATATTAGATTTAGAAAAAACTTTTCTCTCATAGTGCAAAAAGAGACGAAAAGAGCGCACAATTAGAGATTTAAACCTTAACTTCTTTTCACTCAAATACACGAACTTATGTTTTAGCGGATGAGGCAAAAAAATTAGTATTTTGTTCTAAAGAATCATTCTTGTAAATAAATGGCTCTACATGATGGATGCCACGGTGAATCCGTTGGTGTAATAATCTTTCCTTCCAACAGATGAATTTGATAGAATCTAAGACTCAATCCTTAAGAGTACAAGCGTTAAGTTTGCGATGCAAGAAACCTATGGATGCAAATTGGTAAAGTAAAATGCACGAGAAAACTATACACACAAGGTATGCGGAAAGTAATAAATAAAGATAAAAGATACATTGGTATAGCTAAAGTGAACTTACATACATCACTCGTTTCAACAACAAGTAAGATGTTTGTCCAAGGTTACTTCTCTTCCCCTGTACAAAATACTCGCACCCTACAACCATGATTAAAATACTCATGCGCTAGTTAACAAACGCAAGTGTAAAACTATGCGTTAATTAACTAACACTGCGTGACTTAAGTTACGCAAGTGTAAAACATGTAAAACATTGCGTGAGTTAACTCCCGCATAGTGTTAACATATGCGCGAGTTAACTCACGCTCTACAACAATAAATGTTGTACTGATATGCATTCAATGCATAGTGTGTCATTAATGACCGTAATCTTTACACGCTTATAATTGAATCGAATTACGCCAATTTAACAAGATTATCGGATAATACGACATAATCGATAAAAATTACACAAAAACATCGTTTTTCTCACAATCACATTATCACACAACGATCCACACGGTCCAAATTTCACAAATTCGCTGGTAATGATCCGTAATCACTTAAACACACTTAATGACACGTAAACGATCCAAATTACACCAATTTGTCCATAAATTTTGAAAATCACATAATCTCACATAAACGGTTAAAATTACTCAAATTCATCGTTAAATTACGTAAACACAAATTCATTAAAATTCAATAATACGGATACAAATTCGAACAAATTACGATATTTGACGTTAATAAATATTACACTTCAACGGATCGGACAAAAAGATGTAAAACGTTATCTTCAACCATTACGTAAAACATGTTATCGACGCTATCATCTTCGACACGTTGTGGAAATACACCGTCTTCGAAAAGTTATCTTCCTTATCCTCCCCCAAGTCCACGCCTGGCGCATCTAAAATTATAAGCTTGTTCTATGATTTGAACCAATATGGATAAAGAACTTGTCAAGTTTTATCTTCAACTCGTCCAACTTGTTGGTGGGCTTTATAAAAAACCTAACCTTCATTTTCACATCTACATAACAGACATGAAGTTTACCTGGATCTTATGCATCTTCAGACATGTTTCACTTCAAAAAATATAACGAAAATGAAATATGAGAGAAATGAGATAAAATAAATAGTTGAATAATTAGTGACAAAGTAATGCGAGCAATAATTGGTGTGACATAACCGACCAATTTTTTTTTATATTTCATTTAATATATCATATATAATATTAGTTGCATATTGGCCACGAATATCCAAATTACATAACCGGCCACCCAAAAATACGTCGAGGTGTAATACCACCAAAAAATAAGACGAAAACTGACCGACCTAATAGTTTCATAACCTATAACCTATCTAAGAAGTCTAGTGACATTCCTAAATTTTCCTCTACTTCCATGTCTTCCATCGCTTCAAATTCTTGTTCCTTTTTTTGCGGAGTGGGAGTATTAACACAAATAATTGGATTGTGCTCATTTGTTCGTTTCTTTGGCGGCTTCGACTTCTAGGACATGAGCTCATTGAAGGCATCTTGTCTATCCAAAAACTTAAAATGCCATTTCTCCGCCTCACCAATCTTGTTGGACATCCACTCCGTACAACTCGGTGGTAACGGACACCCTTCCTTCAAAATAACATGAAGATAATGGTCGGAAATTAAGCAAAGACAGATGATGTTGGCATGTGGATTAAGTAATGGAGGACTTCGGATTGGGAAATATGTCTCACAAACACCACCCATTTCGGACAAAGTCAATAGAACAACGGCTCTATTGTAGCAAGTTACAATAATGTGACTCATATCCGGAGTGGTCAACCACTTATCTACCGGCGCAATACCAATTGTACATTTTGGAGGGTGTAAACCATTTAAGATTTTGTTATAACGCTCATCCGTATCATATATCGGCATGTAATCACTCTTATGATTTCTCAACTCATGAATAAGTGATTGACGAACCAATACATGATCTTCCTCATCCATCCCTAATACGAAAACGGTAACCTGCACAACTTAACTCACACAGCGTTAGTTAAGTTGCGCAGCGTTACTTAACTTGCGCAGGGTAAAATTGAAAAGGTTGCTGGACGAGAGTGTTTTGTGCAGGGAGGAGAACAGTATTCTTTATCCTATGAGGACATGTGTAAAGACTTCTTGTATACATTTTGATACGAAAGATTTTAGAAGTTGTGGAGTTTAAAATTTCGAGTGACTCTGGACATTTGTCTTCGAACTTCTTCACTTTGGTTTTCAAAATAATAATACTCAAACTCTCGTGCTGATGTCTAAGACATACATCTAGGACCCGAACACTGAACTTTGAAGCAATGATACTATATAGTGATCAATCAAATTGAAATTTTTTAATCGAAATTTGTATGTAACAAAATCCCTCAAATGCAGAAAAAAAATGTAAAAGCTGTTCTTATGCCCTTAGAGCATCTCCAACCTATACTGCCATTGAAAATTTTAAGTCGAATACACATACATCACTTATTTATATTGTTTTCCTCCAATTGAGCACTTACAAAAACTTTACAAGACGAGCCACATTAATATCAAAATGTAACATCCTAACTCCTATCAGAACTTTATCAAAATTACTACAGAGATACACAAACCCCTAGCTCTACGACTCTGATCCGGCCGCAAAATACCACCTCTTTACATTTGATCGATACACACACTTTGAGAGATAAGACTTGTTGTAGGTTTAGCAACCTTTAAGCTGCCCCATTGTAGATGCCTTAAAAAGGTGGACAAGAATTCCATTTGATATTGTCTTCCATCTTCTTTTGGATTACGTGTTTTAATGAAAAAGGAACAGGGTGGACTTATTTTATCATGAATAATTTTGGGCCTACAAAGCCTATCAAGTTGGGTCGGACTTTATGTCCAATGACATGAAATGAGAGTCTTGTGGGTCGGACTTTGTTGTTCTTTACATCAACCTTTTTTTGTCGAAATATTGTCACTTCACATGTCAATGTCAAGGACTAGCTTGTTGTGAATAAAATGCATGAGTCTAGCCTAGATTCTTCTCACTTTGTAACTTTGTTGTTGAATGCTTAATGGGACATAAATGTTGCTTACTTTATGTGCATGTTTGA
This sequence comes from Medicago arabica, assembly GCA_946800305.1. Taxonomy (NCBI): domain Eukaryota; kingdom Viridiplantae; phylum Streptophyta; class Magnoliopsida; order Fabales; family Fabaceae; genus Medicago; species Medicago arabica. The sequence continues at coordinate 54,893,596 of OX326971.1, forward strand.
TTCATATCCAAATTCACATCAAAAGCAGAATTGCGCTCCTATCAACAATGCATCATGTATCTTCCTTTTTTTCACATGAATAGCAAAGATTGGTACAAGAGTTTGGAGGTAAAAAATTCAATCTAAGCGGACTTCACGTTAAAACTTAGCCAAACAGGGTGAAGTACACGTTTAACCCTATATTTTTCAGCTCCAAAACTTTTTTTTTATGATATTATATAATTTAGCATAGATATTTATAGATACGTAGATGCCCATACACAAGAATGTGGTAAAACTTGATTTAGGTGTAGCTACCTGAAAAAATAATACTACAATTTAGATATAATATTTGTGTAAACTATACAAATATTTGTCCATAAGGAAAAAACATTAAGAAAGAACCTAATTGGATCCAAATACATTTCACTTTCTAAATCTTTGGAAGATGTACAAAGATAAACTCAAGGAGTTGGCTTAATGGTAAAAAGTCAAGTATTGAATCTGCATGTTGTAGGTCCAAAGTCACACTAATCTTCTTGGAGGGTGGTAAATATAAACTTCATTTTGAATTTTAAGATTTTTTACCAACTTTTTTGGTGGTTGTTGTGTTTGAACCCCAGACCTTACATATATTATGCATTATTTTTACCAACTGAGGTAAACTCACGAAGATATATATTTTTTATCTTAGATTGAGACACCATTAATCACCCTAAATTTCTTTTATAAAAATAAAATAAATATTGTATAAAGCATAGTAAATATTTTTATAGACAAACCTTGATTCTTTCTTGTTCCTTTAATTATTACCCTTTGGTCTGTACTGTAAAGGGGGTAATGAAACATGATAACACACAATCAAATCAAAGAAAGGAAGGAAGATGGGGTATCAACAAAAGAAGGAAATAAATAATCACCCTGTCATATTGATGTAGCAAAAGAGGTCAGGGTGAATAGAGATTAACTTTCATTTATTTTGTTTTATTTTATTTTTTTTCCTTCCTAACTTTCTTGCTTAATTAATTCCTGCGATGAAAAAAAAAGCATCTAGAGAAAAATGTAATGATTCTCATGAAGATGGTTGGGTTGGCCCATAAGAAAAGAAAACTTTCTAAGATTCTGAGCCATGCATGGAAAATTGGAAAATTAATAGAATGCAAAATAATTCATACCCCTTCCTACCATAATAGACCAAATTAGAATGCATTTCTATAGTTATGGGCCCTTAAAATTATTGTAGTAACGCGGTGCCGGCTGTAAGAAAAAGATAGATTGTACATCTTTAATTTTGTGATCTAATCTTTCTCTTAATGATAGAAATTTACACTGATTCAAAGATAATCATCAACACAAGGATTTAGTGGGTGGTGGGTATGCATGAAATCTGCTTATGATTGAAAGGATGTTTCCCTAACTATTTCAGAAGATTCCATATGTTATCACATTACAATCATAATTTTGTGGAATGCTCTTTCTATGTAACTAATAATGTTTGTAATGTTTTTTTTACTCTTCTTTTAGTCATTTTCTGCTTTATGATATTGACAGCAATTAGGGGAGTTTGGAATCAGAATCTATGCTTTGAAGTTTGAACAATGAATATTGTAATCACCATTAGACTTTATTGGATTTTTATGAGATCACATGAATACCGTGCTCTTAATTATCTGCATGTGCTTAATTAACAAGATAACATTTCTTTAGGAAATCCTTAAAAAAAAACATTTCTTTAGGAAATTAATTAGGTAACCTTAAACCATAAGTAAAGGAGCTAACGTAGATTGATAAGATTTGATAACAACTTGAGATTTAATCCCCGCCGATGTGAAAATCTCGTTAGTGGGTACGTAACACATTTGTTATCGTTCTCTAAATCTTGTTCTGAAGGTTTCCGTGACCTAACTCGTCTAAACTTTAAATTAAAAAAGAAGAAGAGAAAAATATCGAGCAGCTGAGCACATAACAAAGTGATGAAAAGTTATAATACAAAGTATTTTTGTTTTTGTTTTTGTGGTGGCTTGGATTTGAATCCCGGGTCTTGTATATATTATACATTGTCTTTAGCAACTGAGGTAAACTCGCGAGATCAAAGCTTATAATGTTATTAATCAAGTCATATTATTCGTAATACACAATAATTTGTACACAACTTTGCTATATAATATATATAAGAGAAATGTTAACTTGTGCCCTTAAGGTACAAGTTAAGAAATTAAAGATAGAAATATTTTGTTGGAAATTATGCATTCAACATTCTAAAAATTTAAAATCTTATCTTTCCAAGACAAAAGTTATATATAATCACTTAAGATACTCCCTCCGTTCAAAATTATAAGTCATTTTGCAATACCAATAAAACATTAATGTTTTCACTTCTGTAATTTATCTTTTTCGTACCATTTTTAAAGACAATTTTATAAAGCAATTAATAATATCTCTTTCCTATACAAAATTAATCGCATTTCTTAATACGTGTGAAATTACCAAAACGTTTTATAATTTGGGAGGGGGAGTATCAAACTAGAGATAAAAACAAAGAAAAGAAGAACAAAGGCGACAAAAAAACAAAAAATCTCAAAAGAAGACCAACAAAAACACAGGACCTATCTATCCAAATAAGGGGGGGTTCACTGCCCACTCTAGAAGGTGCAAGACGGTCTAGATTACTTAATTATTAAAAAAAAAAAATCCACTTCTAAGAAGAGAATTTAAGACAATCTATACCAATTACTCTATATTTATAGTCTTGTTTGTGAATTTTCAATAAATCTTAGATTTTGAGGCATCCAATGTGTTTAAGGGTCCAAACATCCAAAATTTTAAGGGTCTGAAATTTGAACAAAGCCTCCAAAATTCTAAACATATTCCTGAAAATCTATGATGGGAAATAATAATTCTTTGTTTGTTACAATGGAACCGAAAATTGTTCCTAGAAAATACTCCCTCGGTCCCTATATGTAATCTCCCTTTGCATTTTTTACATTTTGTAGAAGAAGTTGTCAGTGTAATTAATGTGTCTTTTTATAATTAATATTACTAAATTGCCCTTTGTTTGTATGTGTATTAAATTTGACTTTTCATATTTCAAGACAAATTAGTAGTATTGATTAGGGGTATGCATAAGAAAAAAATAATAAATGTATCTTGTAATTTGAAAAGAGATTTAGATTTAGGGACAAAAATAAAATCAAATAGATGCTTAGATGGGACTGAGGGAGTAGTTATGTCTTGGAAATAATTTTTTTCCAGGTTCCTCGAGAAATAATTTTTAAGGGGACTAAAATACTTTTCTGTTAGACTTATTTTACGTACCTAGTAACCAAATTATAAACTATCACAACCCTTTTCTAAAAAAAGAGTCCCTCAAAAAAAAAAAATGAAAAAAAAGAGAGAATGAAGATAAACAAAATTAGGCAGTAGATATGTACATGATAAAATTAAAATCAATGATTATTTGTTTTGGTAGAGAAAATCAATTATTTTTATTTGAGTTTAATTGAAATACTCTGTTAGTGTAAAATAATTATACATTAAAATAATATATTAATTAATTAATTTTTTTTGAGGGAGTTAATTAAGTGTTTTTTTTAAATGGCTAAGTTATTTTTAGTTTTAATCATTCAAATAGAATGAATTGATGTCGGTGTTAACTTCCTTTGCTTATTATATTCACAGTACCACCATAACTTTCAATTAATTAATCTTCTAATTTTCTGGTCTCTCTTTTCTTTCCCTTTTCCATCAAAAGATCAATGATGTTTCTCTAAAACTTTAACCAATTTATAAGCAAAAGCAAAGATCAAGTTTTCCCCGGGGTAAAGCAAATGTCAAGATTTGACAGATGGACCCTTATAAAATTTGGTACAATGCAAAAGTAATTATGTAAAAGTTTGTTATGTCTCGTCTTTGGGACAAATTGTACCATGAACTACCTTGATAAATGAGTCATATATAGTAGACTCACATTTGAAAATTGCTCAAAATATGAACGAAGATTCACGTCCTACTTGAAAGTAGAGATTTACGGCGATCTTTGTTCTTTTGAGCATACATTTGTTTTATGTTATTTTTATCAAATACTGGATTATTGACTAGGTCATCATTTCATTTATTAAATAAGTATGACCGTGAACTTTTACTTGTGACTAGTATATTGTTGTCATATTTTGTTTAAGAATATAACAAAAGACACCGTGAACTAAATACATCATCCAATCGATTACATGTATTTGGAATAATCGTCATTTTTGACTACCTCAAAAGTTTATCAAATATTATTGACTAGGTCATTGTTTCAATTGTTATAAGAAGATTGTCCGAGAACTTTTACTTTCATGTGTGTAAAGTGATTCACATTGAAATTTTCATATCTCAAACGTAATTAATTTTTATAGGAAAAAAGAAATTTAGTGCTAGAAGGAACATAAACTGCAATATTTATTTAATCAGTTTAACTAAGTGCATTATCTTATGCAAAGAAATATAAATTTATGAAAGTGTACTACTACTACTTGAATCACAAAATAGTTGGTATAAATTGGCAAGCAAAGCATATGTATATATTCTTGTTTAATTTTTGTGGATCACATGAAGATATGCTATGTACTACCAAAGCATCAATCCCTAGCCAGCAGCCTCCTAGCTACTAGGTAGTCCACCAGAGCAGAATTTGGCGTGAAGTGGAAACAAGTTGACCATGGTGTGTGTACGGATTTTTGTCTTTGTTTTGACATCATCATCCATAAATGTCAAAGAGACAGAGAGTGGAAGCAACAGAACAATGTGTCAACGTAAAGTACTGCAAAACTAAGCATATACTATACCACTATCACTATATGATTTATTCTTATACAACAAATATACAGAACTATAGTACTTGACATGAAAAATACTAGTAATAAATAAATGATACACAAAAATACATAGTTTTAGTTGACAAACATGTGAAAAAAAGTAGACATATTTATGGAACATGAGCAAGCATCTCTTAATGATACAACCTCAACTAGCAAGGCTCAGGTTTGCCAATATACCCTCTTATATGATAATTAAATGCATATGCTTTTTTTCCTCACACTTAAAATGCATGAAATAAAAATATAGACTCTCCCACTACTCAATTATGATTTCCAATTAAGGAAGGATAGGTTTTGTGAGAGTGAGTGGTTGATAGAATGATAGTGGTGATGAAGAAGATGTTGTTGTTGTTGTTGTTGAGGATGGCAATGATGACATGATGAGAGCTTCAATATTATACTCCACTTGATGATCATTATTTGGTGCATTAATAACTTGATAATGATCTGTATTATAACACTGATCAGCAATTTGGTTGATAACATGGTGATGATCATGTTCTTGTGAAGAAGCAGAAGAAGAAAATGGGACGCTACAAACATAATTATCCTTAATGGTTTCACTTTCAAAGACTTTTTGCACAATAGGCTCAAGATGATGATCCAACAAATGACTACTATTGTCATAGTGCTGCTGCTGCCATGTATTTGGAATACTGATAAAATTCTGATCAACAATATTATAGTTTTGGGTGGCAACATCATCACTTCTGGTGGTAATTTGATGATTTTCTTGAATATTTGGATTGAGATGTTGAATTAATGACCATGTATCTAATTCATAAGAAGATGGATTAATATTGGATGATGGTACTGTTTCAGGCAATATTGGATTATTCTGAACATGTAGGAAATTGGGATTATAATCAATATTTTTGATATCATTTTGATGATCAATACCTTGTAGGATTGGAGTAATTGGGATATTGATGGGAAGGTATAGGTGGTTGTCAAAGTGATATTGATGATGGGAGTTAAGGTTAGGATTGTCATTAAATAAAGGGAAGAAACTTTCAACAGAACCATTTCTAGGACAGTGAATATCAGAAAATGTGGCTAAAGAAGTGGGAACAAAATCATGTGAAAGTAGTTTCTTCTTTATGCTTGAATTCCAAAAGTTCTTCACCTCATTATCTGTTCTTCCTGGTAAATGTTTTGCTATCTGTGCCCACCTGTCCAAACCAAACCATACTTTCTTGAATGGTTGATTGATATATTGTAGAAAAAATCATACCAAAAAAATGAAAATAAAGATATATACCTGTTGCCTAGAATGGTATGAAGTTCAATAATGAGAGCAGCTTCTTGTGGAGAAAAACTTCCACGTTTCAAATCAGGTCTTAAATAATTTATCCATCTCAACCTGCAACTTTTTCCACATCTCTGCAGTCCTGCAAGTTTAGGGACAGAACTCCAACAACCATGTCCATAATTAGTGATGTAGTTGATGAGTTTTTCATCTTCTTCTGGTGACCATAGTCCTCTTTTCACCTTCTGTTTATTGCAGCAAGAGTGATGCCCCATTATTGTGTACTTGAATATCAAGAATGATGAGTTTTAAGGGTATTGTATTGATTATATTGAAAAAGAATAATAGAAAGATGAAAAGTGTAGGTAGTATTATAGGTTTAGCCCTAGGTTACAAATGGTTATATAAAAATGTGGTTCTGAGCAGAAAACTGAACAGAAAAAAAAAGGATGATAATGGATATTATGGTGAAGTGAGAAGTGGTGAATTTAATGTGGGATGATGTACCATTGTGGACCAGTTAGGGTTTGTAGCAAAGGGCTAAAAGCTGCAGTGTCACCCTGCAACATTTGTAGGCCCTATAATGGATCTTTTTTCTTTTTAATTTCTTTCCCTCACTCTCAGATTGATCAGATGGGCTACTTTGTACACGTGTCATGCATGCAGAGTTGTGGGTCCTATGTCCTAACCGATACACATTGGCCATTGGCAGATTGAAGAAAGTTTTTCAAAGAGAGAGCATGGTGAAACTCATTTGATCACAAATTTTGTGTGTGGATGACTTTACCAATTTACTACAAGTGTTGAGTAAATCATCCATTTTGTTCAATGAATTTAATTGTAAGGGTTGGTTGTCATTTTAGTTTTCCAAATTGTAATACCTCAATCAACTTCTTTTTTTAAAGCCATTTGTTGATCTGAACGTGTAATGTTAAGTGTTTATTTGATATTTTATACGTGTTGACACATCTATGACACGTTTCAAAGACAAAACTAAAGGTTACTAGTTTGAAAGTATAAATTCCTAATAATGTATGAATCTAAAATCCCTAATTTTAACAATGTTCTTGTCTATATGTAAATTTCAGAAACCAAAATAATCGATCATTAACTTTTTTTGGACTAAATTGATGATTTCTGTTGAGCTGTATTTAATTTCAAGATCCTGAGCTAGTATATGTCTTTTCTTAATTAATCACATGTGTGAGAATAGTTGTAGGCATGAATGTTTTTGTTCTTGTATTCATAAAAGTTAGATAGAGATGCACACGTTATAACTTCAATAACAGAACTATGTTAGATTAAGAGTATAGATAGAAAAACTTATAAAAATTACTTTGTTCTTCAACCATTGGCAATTTTTTTTGGTGGATTCAATCATTGGCAAATAATTATACGTTTAATTTTGATATAGAACCAACGTAAAGAACATTACACTACCACTAAATGATAACCAATCTTATATGTGACTTTTAAAGTAGCTATCATAAAAGTTACTAATCAATTTTACTAATCTAACAGTTATGAATGATGACAAGGTAAAAATATTTAAACTCACCGTATATAAATTAAACCCAATAATATACAAGTTGTTTTCAGAAGTTGCATATGATTGAAGGTAGTTTTTCATTACTGTAAAAAATAGGTAGCTTTTTGTTTTTTGCAGAAAAATAAACTAACTTTGAAGACACCTATTTTATTGGATATGTTGCATGCATGTATAAAGTTAAATATCTTGAATGAAAAGCATTTGAATTAAAGGTAGTCTTGAGGAGACAAGGGTGGCCAAGTCCTTGTATCATACATGACCAAATTAATTATTTTTCTCTTAATTTTTTCCAATCAAAAGTTGCGCTCCTTCAGCATATTGGCCCTCATCATTCATCAATATAAATAACATCTTTAAATATTTTATTTTCTTAAACCTTTTTTGATCGTCTTTATTTTCTTAAACTATGAATTTATTATTTAATTTATATAAAAGTAAATAAATATTAATCAACCTAACTTTTTTAATGCATTATTACGTTTTTACAGTGTTGTACTTTTTGGTAATTATTTCTAAATAGCATCCTTAAAATACTGATTGGAATAACCCTTTTTTTATTTATTTAAAAAAGAATAATTTTCGACTCCATATATCTCGAGTTCAAATCCAACCTTAAATAGACATTACAAGTTTTTTTGTTCGATTCATACTTCTCTTTCTTTTTTGGCGATAATTGTAGAACACCCCTGCATATATTTTTTGTGAGAATGCATTTTTTTTTTTTGAAAAAGCCAAAATGATATATAATAAAACACTGCTAGACACTTTTGGACAAGGAGTGCCAAAGGGTCTCGACAAAACAGAGTTCAAATAAACTGTACAAACACCAGAGAGGCAGACTAAAAGAAATCAGAAAACGGAAACAGAAGAAACAAGCTAAAAAACAGACATTAAGCAAGCTAAAGGACTATGCCGCCACAATTGATGTTCAAAATCAAAAGTAGCGTATTTCGATTTCAACCACCAAAAGGACTGAAGCTTCACCCCTTCGCAAATTGCTTCCAGATTGCCCAAACAACTGACATCCAAATAATGTTCATGGATTTAATTGACCTTTTCGAAAAGCCACGAAGCCCTTCAAACTGATGATGATGATTCCGAAAAGAGCCATGAAAAGCTGTTGAGAATCCTAACCAACCCACAATATGCTGCCAGATACCTCCATATAAACCACAATTAAGAAATAAATGGTATATGTCCACATTTATGCTATAATTTGCAACACAACTCTGATCGGACTCCGCTAACATCTGTCTTTGGAACAACTTGTTTCTAGTTGGGATCCGATTTAGGAAACACAAAAATTGAAACTTTTAAAAACACCGCTTTCAACCACATGAAGTTGTTATTATTAATTTGTTCTTACCCGAGCTCTGTTTCTGTTAAATAAAAATAAGCAGAACTAACGGTTTAACAGTTAGAAGTATGCAAAGATCAAATCCATCTATCCATCCTCGCGATGCGTTTATTAAAATGGTTAGCAATATATATTGCAACATAAATTTATGTAGAGGCTGTTATCAAAACAAGCTAATAATAATTTTTTCTGACACATGTTAATAATAATTTAAATGCAGTTCTTTTTTATATTTTAGGTTTTAAGGACATACGTGGGAATGTGGGATGAGCCAAGAAAACGGTACACATGAACTTTAGAAAATTCCATCCCTAAAAAAAAAACTTTAGAAAATTGCCACCAAACGCGGTCAAAGGTAGTGATTATATGCTGGATTGCTTAATTATCACATGTTCCGTTTTAAGGGAAACATGATATATATCAGATTCTTTATAATAGACACAAAAGTTTTCTATATTTTTTACCTTTTTTTTTTCTTTCCTTTTTTTCTTTCTGGGTGCCGTAGGAAAGAAAGAAGAAAAAATGTAAGGAAAATGCTAAGAAGACAAAATAGAAATAATTTTTTTTTTGAGGAAACAAAATAGAAATAATTGATTGGTTTAATAAAACAAAAGTTAATTTTTAAAGTTTCAATGTAATAAATACATAATTTTTAAAGTTTTTTCATTAGACTTTCTTTTAAGGTTATGCTAACTTGTACCTTTAGGGCAGATGTTAAGCATTTCACTAATGGTAAAAATTTCTTTTCAAAAAACTAATGGTAAGAATTTATTGCAAAAAATTAATATTCAACATTTTGAAATTCTTAACATGTGTCATGAAGACACAAGTTAACATTTATTTTTTAAGATCCTCATTAGACTTCTTATTGTCATAAAAAGACTTATTATCATTTCTCATTTTAGAACTCCGCGTATAAAGAAGGGTGTTATAGCATCCTAAATTACTGATGTCTTTTGTTATCGGACACAGGTATCTTAGTGCAGATGTGGTTGAAGTTTGGGTTGATGTTAGTATGAATTGATAGTTGTGATGTAGGGAGGAAAGAAGGCTGAAAGAGAAGAAGTAGAAATAGATAAGGTGTAGATGAGTATACGATGCACATGCGGTTTTTTCACTCTCCCACCGTGGGAGATATGTTTCAATTGCTCACCGTAGAACCCTCACTTAAGAACATCTCATATTGGATTAGGAGTACAAAAGTGTGGGCCTGTTGTGATTATTACCCCGTCAAAACTGAAAAATAATCTCATTCTCAATTGCTTTTCAAGATAAATGATGCTTGGATGTACGAATCAAACTCATAGAAAACTATTCTTGACTGCTTACTACCTAGGTGAAATAAATGCTTAAGTAATGATGATGAGTCATTCTTACTCTTATTGAGACTAACCAAGTTTAATTGACAAGTGACATTATAATGTACGAACGTTCTAAATTTATGTAAAAACTTGGAGGGTCATATCTTTGAGAAGAAGAAACATGCAGTATTATATGTCACACAACTTTGGAAAGTGGTAGTAAATCAAAGATATTAGTAATTCGTATCAGAAAGAAGAAAAACAATTATGCGATTTAATCAAGAGAACTTATCACACACACACAAAAAAAGGCTATGCTCAAAACATCAATCAGATCATTTTCTCTCACATTGTATATGTCCAAAGTGATATGCAATTACTTTTTTTTAACGATCAAAAATGGGATATATATTAACACAAAACAAGAATCTCAATAGCACAAGGCGTGCCATAAAGACTCCTAAAGATAAACAGTGTCAGTCAGGTTTTACAAAAACATAAACCATTAGCCAATGCCCAGACATTGAAGAGGGCTCAACCACCACCTATCAATACCAAACATAAAGGTGGTATTTTTGACTTTCAGTCATCCTAAAGACAAGTATTTCACTTTGTCCAACAACTTGGGAACATGGGTAATAGTATTATTAAATAACCTATTGTTTAATAATAGTCCATAAGACTCATGCACAAAGAAGCCAGATGAGCTGAAGAAACGACTTGCAAGCCTTACTAACACCTGCTGAATGAACAAACTGAACAAAGTGACCAGACAAGACATTGGAGTCCACTCCCATAAAACCAATCCAATCGCGAACCAGGGGCCATAAAGAAGCAAACGTTGAACAAGATAACAATAAATGTTGCCTCAATTCTATAGTACCACAACCCGAAACACACAAAGCAGCTTCCGAAAAGATGACACCTCTATAAACCAGGTTCGATTTAGTGGTTAATCTGTCGTGGAGTAGTCTCCACGCGAAAACTGATACCTTCAGAGGAACTTGCATGTGCCAAATAATTTCCGTTGCTGAGTCCGCAAGAATACACACCTCAAACTGAGTAACCCTCTGAAGGGTCAGGGAGCCACAACCACTAATCTGTAACATCAACATGTAAAGAAACATCAAACGGTAAAGTCTCACACTCCTCTAACATCTCCTCCTCCCAAGCCCACAATCCCACGCCTCCCCCGGCTCCACACCAAGAGAAAACATAGTTGCCACCACAATGAACTTGTTTTCATATAACTAAAACAACCTACGAAATCGCACTCACAAAGGAACCGACCCCAACCATCTATCAAACCAAAATAACTTGTCGGTCTCATCCCCCACCTTCTTTGTCACACACTCCTCAAACCAGCCACCCTCAACACCACCGCCCCCATCTCTTACCCTCACAACCTCCCGCCACCACGAAGAACAACTCCGGCCCCCATCCCCCAACCTTCCGCCTACCTCTCGCCATAACGGGCGACTAAAACTCTATACCAAAAACCACCCCTATCCACTAACATCCTCCAACACCATTTTCCTAGTAAGGCAATATTAAATTCCTTCAACTGATTAACCCCTAAACCTCCGAACTCCTTTTGAAGGCAAACTGAACTCCAACCTATCTAAGATATTTTCCTATGATCCTCACTTCTATACTCTATTTTCCACCTGATATGCAATTAATTATATACTCTATTTTCCCTCTTTCTTTACCAAAATAAAATTATATTGTTGTTCTAAAGTTATTTAAAAAGTTGAAGGAATTTATATGAGTTTGTCCTTATTAATCAAAATTTATGGACCTGCGTCTCTATTCGCGAGGAATAAAAGTTATGTGCATTTTTCTAGATGCTTTATGTGATGTATTTTTTTACTTAAAATACATTTTTGTTGTTAAAACAAACGAGAAAATTGTAAATTTGAAGAAATCATCATAGTTGTGAATATTTAAGTGAACAAAGTAAAAAAAAAAAAATCCCAAATTTCTTGCCAAAAAGAAATAAAAGCGTTAAAAAACGCCTCTAAGTTTTGTCCCTAACAACTAAAAATATAAAAATCAAAACTACATTCAAACCTGCAATTTTGATATTCATTCATTATATCTGGATAACTGATGAAAAGTAGCTTTGCAAAAGTATCTGCTTTAACACCCTATTTAGGGATTCCATCTAAAGTGCTAGAAAAATGGCTTCAATTATCCTACTTAGGGATGATCTTAATTATGAAATGGAACATATAAAAATACTAGTCGCTCATTGTATTGCAGCTGTAGTGCTAAAAATACTTTATTTTAAAATATGTATATTAAGAAAAAATAGTTGGAATAATAAAATTATTTGAAATGTGTGTGACTTATTAAATTATCCTTTGTATATAAATGTATTTAATATTACTTTTTATATTTGTAGATAAATTAATACTATTAATAAGAGGTACTATATACTTGAAAATGAGTGATAAATACATCTAATATTTTTTTGTCACAAAAATACATCTAATAATTTGTATGAGTCTTATATTTAAGAACAAAAACATCATATTTTTACAAGTGATCTTATAATTAGGGACGGATGGAATATGAATTTTCCTTGAGAAAAAGAGAAGGTACTATGAAGTTTTTGTTAGCTGGTGAAATTTGGATGCTAGCCATGAACTCGATGGTTAACGACATACTTATCGTTTTGTGTTGACCTTGGCTAAAGCAAGAGTGCCTTTACAATTGGAATGCGGTTGGAATTTTGCTTTTTATAAAAGTAATTATAGATGAAATCTAGTTTTTTTTTAAAGAATCTTAAGAAAATTAGTTAATCACATTTTAGTTTATCAAAAAATGTAATTGAACTTTCAAATGAGGGGCAATTTGGAAATTTAATGTCTTATTAAATGGCTTTATCCATATGATACAACTGCTATATCATGCCTTTTAACTTGACTACCAAACGAGTCTTAAATGGCTTATTAAAAGAAAAATGACTACCAAAGTTTGAATCATTCCGTGAGCTTAGCTCAGTTAGTAGGGATATTGTATACTATATGTTGGAGTTAGAGTTCGAATCTCGGACACTCCACTTCTCCACAATTAAATTGTGTGATCTCTAGCCACTAGACTATTTGACACAAAAAAAAAAGTTTGAATTATACGGTGTTAACTTCGACATATGAATAGATCGGTCCAAAGATATCAACCCACAAACCATGCTATGAACACGTCCTAAAACCACACCCAAGCAGGTGTGAAAGATCAATCAAGACGGTATGATGAAGATCACATTATTATCTATTTACAACTGTCATCAAAGGCGGAGCCTTACATGGGCTAGGGTGGGCCGTTTGCAAGGTTTCAAAAGTGGCATACATGATTTTTGTGATGCTTATACTTGACATGTTAGCGAAGGCTTATAGACCTTCGAATTTGCATGAGTTTCAAATCTCTCGTATATTGTCTTGTCAATTGAAAATTCTCTCGGTTAACGGTTATACTGCACAATACAAGTTTCAAAATTTAAAGTAGTTGTAAAATATGTAATTATTTAAATATCCACCCTAGCTTTTTAGTCAAACTCCGTAATTTCGATTTCGTGCTTAATACTTATTACAATTTTAATTTTAATTTATATATTATAATTTATTTTAGTAGCCCATCCGAATTTTTCTTTTTTCGTCTCCGCCACTAAACGTCACCCAAGGCAGGAGCCTAATTGAGGTTTCCATCTGATAATCCCGAATCCTTCTCCTATAAATGCTAACTTATGACTAATTTAAATATAAAATATTGTAAACCCCAAAATCAGACATATACGACCCTTAAGTAATTTGATCATTACAGTAATTACATATGCATTACCCCTCCGTGAAGAAACCATCATCCTCAGTCCTCACCCATTTCTCAGATCCACCTAACAAGACATTTTTGTTGCTAATATTTGAGATCAATGAGTGAATATTTCAATGTTCTTGTGACTTGAAATGAAATGTATATAAATATAAACAACTTTATTGCTTAATTCATGTTCTACTGTATATAAATATGTATGTAAATATAAAATTAGTCTTGTAGGTTCGAATTCTTTAGTTTAACCGCTTTTACATAAATATGTATGAATATATATAATTTTATATTCAATTTACTTTGAATCAAAATCAATTAATTTAAAATCAGTTTTTCATACCGGAACCGACTACACGCGCGGCCCATTGGTTCACATTAGAGATGACAATTGAACCCAAGCCCAATGGGCACCCGCAAAAAATACCTATAATGGGCGGGTAAATACCCACATTGTTGGGTACGAGATTGTGCACGGGTAATTGCCCGCAAATTTGAACGGGTATGGGTACGGGTACAGGCACTCTAGCGCCCATCCTGTCTCATGCCCACACATTATATAGACTATACAAATAATTTTATTTGTAATGAATTTTGTTAATTAATCTTAAGTCTTTGATATTAATTGTAATATGCATTTGTTTTTTATATTTTAGATGTTTTTTATGGTCAAGTTATTTTAGATGTTTTTTTTAGCTAAATAATATGATGCATAATATTTTATATGTTGATTTAACAGATTTCATAACATATTTTAATTATATTGTGATATTTTTTTTTGCTATTTATTATCTTTTTGTTGTGAAAGTCCAGGTAATGGGTGCGGGTACGGGCACTTAGATATCCATAGGGTATGTGGACGGATATCAAACTTATTGCCCACGAGGGTATGATGATTTTCTTAAAATGCGGGTATGGGGATGAGGATTATGGTACCGTGCCCAATGGGTACCCATTGTCATCCCTAGTTCACATAGGTATAATATGTGTAGCTGCATATACTAATCCATTGAATCGAGTAAGATTGCAATAAGGGGTAAAACCCTCATTCAAAGGTTTAATATTGTTTCATTCTCAAGGTTGGATTCAAACCCTAAATATCTGATTAAGCAGAAAGAAGTTCATTAATCATTATCATCTCATTCAATTGCTCTTGATTGCATTCCATTGGTTTTAAAGAAAGATATATACATTAATTGATGTACATTTATTTTAGGGAAATGTTAACGAGACACTAGTTAAGATCCTTAAATGGTAACTTTGAAAGTTTGTGTAATTAGTGTATTGAAAATTGAAAACTTTGACACTTTTAAAATATACTCTCTCCGTCCCAATTTATAAGCAAAAAAACACCTATTCACACTTATTAAGAAAAGTAAAATATAGTAGTTTGAAATATAATATTTTGTATTCTTCTGGAAATAAGTTTGATAGAAAGATGTAAAAACAATTCTTATTGGTTAATGATTATGGAGAAAATAAAAAGGAGGACAAATTAAATGCAATTTGCATTTAATTTTACTTTGGAAAATATGTTTTTTTTTAAATAACTTAATAATAACATAAAAGTTGGTCTTTTTTGCTTATATTTTGGGACAAGGAAAATGATATTTTTTTGCTTATAATTTAGGACGGATGGAGTAATTACTTAATTTAGCATGCTTAAAGAAAATGCCCAATGCACCCGTTAACAAGACCCTTTATTTTAAAACAACAAGATCTATTGATTAAAAAAAGAGAAGAAAACAAATTTAAATTGAAGAGAAGAGAAGAGAAACAAAAGAACAAAAATATGGAGGGATAAAATTAAAAGCGCTCTAAGAAAATTTGTTAGCATTTCCGTTAAACAAATTTTAGACTACTTTTTTAAGTTGAAAGTTCTACCTCGTAACTTTTAGAGAAAGTTTTTAGATTTTCATGAGTTTATACTTTTGGAATTTAGATGTAACCACAACAAATTCATCTTCACTAACAATATTCTTAGCTGATACTAGCATATTGTTCTTTTCCAAATCGTTCTTATTCATACTTTCAAAAAAGCATGGCAAGAAATATCTTCATTAACATTTAGATTTGAATTTGAATTAACCACATGAAATTATGAATTAGTATCATAGTAACTGATTTCACAGATTTCGTTACAACACTTACATCATCATCTTAAAAATTATGGTTGAACCTAATACAACTCCACAAAATGAGCTTGATTGAACATACTGGAGGAGCTCTCTCCGGTTTCCTATACTCCCAACTAAAATGCGCATAGATTTTTTCCATTAGAAAACCGAAGAGAAGAGGTAGGAAATTGATGATTGGGACAAGAAAGAGAGGCACCAAACAAACCAAGTTGTGATGAATAATAGATGCATGGTCAGGTAGCAAAAACCTAATAGTAAGTGGTCCAATAAATCTTAAAACACATTGTCAGGTCATCTCCTATCCGATGGAGATTTTAACGACCTATATTAGCCATATTATTTTCTTATCATCTCCCTGTTAACTTCAGAAAAGTAATCATTCAGCAACAATAAATTTATTACAAGTTCATCTAATTTTAGTTATGCATATTAAGTATACTAAAGAGAGTGCTTCTTTTAGAACTAATTACAAGCTGACAACAAAGTGTGGCAACATGGAGTTCCTTGTATTTTGTTGGTTATTATGAGAGAAAAAGTATAAGCATGGCAAGGTTATGATGGAAGAAAAGGAGCTATAGTTATAACAAAGATTCCTAATTAATAGCTGCACATGCAACATTTAATACCACTGGCCTCTTTTGCTTTATTTGTTGAGCCATCAAAGGACTCTTATCATCAGAATCTTTTGTTTTTCTCCCAAAATTATAGAGATATGAAAACAAGTACATGAAAGAATGCTATGTAATTCTTTGTCCTCTCCTGATTCCTGTTTGGTTTTGGTATGTGTCCTTTTCAGTCAAATGCTAGTTCTTTTGATTTTCTGCTTATTTTCTTCATCTCTTTTTCCCTTCTTGAGAGGGTGTGGAACTCATCATACAAGGAAAGGAATCAATGTACATTGTACCTTGAGTTACAATGAGAACCCAAATAAAGAATGGCATCTTGCTCACCTAAAACTTATCTTCAAATCTCTTGTGCTATGTATGCTACCGTGGTAAATACAAGAAGAATTAATTTTGTATACTTCAAACGGAAAAATTATAATTCTAAAACTTAAAATTGAAAATGAACTTCCTAGAATTGATCAAGAGATAAACAATTGTTGAGATTTAAATGTTGAAAATGCCTTAAAACCGTAGTTTCTAAAATCGTTGTGCACATGTGTCTTTGTCCCATGCGCGGGGTCACACAACGGCGACCTGTTCTTTAAGAAGGCTCTTTCAACATATTTTTAGTGTGAAAAAGTGGAAATTCTAGGGTTACAAAAGAGAGTTTTTTAGGGTTAAAAGTTGAGAGCTTTTGAGAAAATTCTAGGGTTGGGAAACACTTTTGTACATATTAGGGAGAAATCATCGAGTCTCTAGGTCACAGTAAGTGATTCCAACAAAAAAAGAAGTAGTAATTAAGGTTTGTCTTGTAAAAAGCTTATTTCTTGTAACCCTTGAATCTCTTATATCGTCGTGTTTTTCTTTACTATCCTTTATCTTATTGTTTGTGATTACTTTGGTTTGACTGCCGCCGCTAATTTTATTATATACATCAAGAATTGATGTGAGTTTTAATCTGAATTTACAACAATAAATAAATGATTTAGATCCTCTACTAGACAAGTTTAGTTCAACCCAATATCAAGATTTTGGTCGTTCCTAAAATTTAGATGAATTGACTATAATCCAATTTTCACACATTTAGTTTGAGACCGCACTAATGTTAAAATTCTCTCTTGAGATAGAAAATTACACTCCATCATAATTCTACTCAACTCAAAGGATTGATATGCGCACTTGCTTGTAAAGATCTTTAATCAATTTATTCTACGAAGATTGAAACATTACAACGACCAATGTAAGAAAAAGACAAGCTATGAAATTTCTTAATTGGAACTAACATGTTTGTTTTAGACTTTTGTCAAATTTATGTTAAACGTTGAAATTGACTCGATTCTTTAATAAATGAAGATTAGCCAATCAATCATATCTATGGCTCTATGTTTATGTTTATGTTTTTTTTTGTTGGACAAAACAATCAAGATGTTTTTTTTTTTAACAAAAAACAATCAAGATGCTGTAACTATGAAAGAAATCAATCTAACTATGGCGTAATAGTTTACTCCACCTAACCTGAGTAGCGACTGAACTAAATCTAAATCCTTCACGTATATGTAAAACAAAATTCTAAAATTCTTTTACTTTTACTTTTACTTTTCCCACTCAAATGAAAATTAAAACATAGCTAGCAAACATTGTTGGTGACTATAATTTTTTTTTGAATCTATGAGTTTTTCACGTGTCCTGTTTAAATTCTAAAATATAAAATGTTTTAATGTGTATTAGAAGTTTTTATGTCATTTGAATTTTATAATCTAAATTGCATAAGACGCGCAAGAAATCAAATAGGACATGAAAAGAAGGTGTTACATTGTTTATAAAACAAAGAGACGAGACTAAAATTGCCCCCACAGAAAATAAAAGAGAGATCCAAGAAAATACTAATGATCCTTCTATAAGGACCCACTGCCCCTATCCTACTTGGTCTTCCTTCTACTCATAGCAAGCCCCCATGAAAGGAAGGTTTCACACTTACTCCAAATTGAAAAAAGCATCTCATACTCACTTTTACTTTCCTTCACTTCAAAATCCCATCAAATTACATTCAAATTTTTTGTTTACAACTTTAGGTGGCATCCTGATTTCTTGCCATTGTCAGCGCATATGCTTACGTGGGAAGGGAAGCCTATTAACTGAATAGCACACTCGTCTTGATCAAGTAGGCCATGCAGTATATATAGAGAGAAAAGTCAAATTAAACTTTAATGTAGTAATAACTTGAGATACTCTCGAAAGCCTTATCAAAATGATACTACTATAACTATTTAATGTCTATGGTTCTGAAATTGACCTATGAACCATTTTATGTCATCGTTTGGTTAGTTTTTGAAATTGTAGTGATCGATTAGTTTGATATCTAAATTTAAAGAGATTAATCAATTAATTATACACAGATCATTGAAAATGAAAATACAATTTCACACACTTGTTTTTCAGGACACTCTAAAAACTAAGCGTGCATGGGTTTGGTTCTTCGGTTGTACAAATAAATTTTAAAACAACTGAAATAAATTCCGATTAAAAGTGAGTTGAATATATATTTAGTGCCATATTGTTTGACAACTTGGTCATTTAAAGCACCTTCACCATTTGGTTTCGACACTCGAGAGTTGTATTTGGTACCCAATATTTTATGATCCAAAGAAACCAACTACATTTGTGTTTGGCAAAATGGCCGAGTTAAAAGTTATCGATTATTGTCGTGATTGGTCAAAGAAATATGTTATCCTTCTGTTATATGACCTAGAGAAATAAAGCCCATAAAGGCCCCCTCATTTCCTATATAATGAACATGATTTGCCCTAATTTAAGCATCTCTCATCTTCCTAATCTTATACTATTCTACTATATTATACCTAGACTGGATTTTGTATCGAAGTACCTTTTGCAGTACCCCCTTAAGACAACCACCACAGTAAGATGACACCCATCACCATCAAAAAAATTCACCACCTTCAGCCTCTCCGAGTTGATTTGTGTTCTAAATTAAAATAATTTAGGCTTAATTAATGATTTGATCTCTTAAGTTATTTGTTGGTTACATTTTAGTCTCATAAGTTATTAACGTTACAATTCGATCCCTTTAAGTTATATTCCGTCAACCAAATAAATTCTCACCGTCAAAACCGTTAACTCAATGTCTAAGGTGAATGCATATTGCAAGTTGTCACGTCACCGTTCACATGTGCATATTTAACGTTTTGTCAAAAGACTGACAGTGAGGATTTATTTGACTAACATATACTAACTTAAGGGACCAAATTGTAACGTTAATAACTTATGAGACCAAAATGTAACCAACAAATAACTTAAGGGACCAAATCATTAATTAAGCCAATAATTTATATTCGGATACATTGATGGAAAAACGGATAGGAAAATAAATTCAATGCTAAATATTAATTGAAGAAGGTAAAAGTTACAATTCTAGCTTTAAATTAGATATAATTTTAGAAGCAGTTCAATTATATTCAAAAACATCTAAATATTTCAAAATCAATTATATACATTTACAATTAGTTTTGCCTTTATTTAAATGTGAAATCAAACATACACTAAATTGAAGGACATATGAGAACTATAATAATGAGCTCGAAGAGATTCAATTTCATAGATATTATATATTTTTATTAATTTTAGATTTTAAATTGTCCTAAACTTACAATTTTATTGATTAAATTTATAGATGTATTTGTATTACACCAAGAGGAGAAAGACACATCATCACCATCTACGGTTAGTTAGAATAACCGCCATAGTTACTGAGCTTACTTGTATATCAAGTCATTAATAGTTAATTAAGAATTAGTTGGTTAGATATCAAACTATGATTACCTACATATACTAGTGTATGATAAGGTACTATGATATGCTTACTATAAGTAAGCTTTGTACTCATATTAATGAATCAAGACTAATGTACAATGTATTTCTATCAAAATAAACTTAACGAGTATAATAATGTAAAAAAACTTTCTTTCAGAAAAAAAAGAATAATGTACAAAAACTTCAAAGGTGTAGTAAATCAGTAATAAATAACATATAATTTATAGAAGAATGTTAACCAATGTCTCAAGGGCATTGGTTAAGCATCTAAAACAAGTAAATTTTTATGAAAAAAATTGTGTAATCATTACTTGATTATAAACATCATCTCATATTTTCAAAACAAAATTTTTATTTACAGATTCATTAACCATTATCCTGACTGGTTAGCAAGAGCCTAA
Organism: Medicago arabica; assembly: GCA_946800305.1. Lineage (NCBI taxonomy): Eukaryota > Viridiplantae > Streptophyta > Magnoliopsida > Fabales > Fabaceae > Medicago > Medicago arabica. Next base: position 54,914,687 of record OX326971.1, read on the forward strand.
TTTATAACATCCCTCGAAGAAAAATATACTAACATTATAACAGTCCTTTATGCTAAAGCACGAGTGGCTGGTACTGGACCATATACATGTTGCATCAGTACATAACAATATTATTAATCATTCCTTTTAAAAAAAGATTACTATTAATTATTAATTTGGATCACGTGCTTTTTTCTTAAGTGGCGATAAGAAATGTCTTTAATAAAGCTTACTCTTTCAAATCTTGAATTGATATTTTTTGCATTCTTTGTGTGTACTGATAGTACATAATAGACACAATAGAGAGGGGTACAAAAGCATGCATGATTGATCCATTGAAGCAGCAAAAAAAAACAGACGTTGTTTTTTATTTTTGGGTCCACAACTATTCATAATAATGGATTGGAAGGATTAAATAGATTTTTGATTGTTATAAATGTCTCAAATTTCATTTGTATTTTCTCTAAAAAAAAAAATAGTGAGTTTTGAACATTCATAAATTTAAATTCATGTGTATCATTCATTTTTTGAACATTTTTTACAGAAATGTTTAGAATATAAATGAATGGTATTTTCGATGTCTTTAAATTTTGATTGAAGATGAAGTGTTCAAATCAGTTATGTGATTGCTTTTAGCTTATTAAGATGACCCTCTAGAGATTTAGGCCCTCTTCATGAGAGTTTTGGGTTGACTTGATGAAAGAGTGTAAGTGAATTCAAGAATAATTGATGACGGGGAAAACTTTCGCTTTTGAGACCATATAAATGTAAAGTTTTGGGTCGAGTGTAGTCTCAAAATTTCTTTGTGGTCCCGAAATGATCATTATCTTGTTGTTGCTTAGGCCCTACAAACTCTCAAACAAGCATATTATACAAACAAATATGTTAGGACAAATCCAAGTATTTGTTATAAATATACGGGTTAAGTAGGTTAAGTAGGTTTTTAGTCCCTACAAATACATGAAATTTTATTTGTAGTCCTTTCAAAAATATTCTTCAAACAATGGTTCTAGCAGCATTTTATATCCCTGTTTTTAAGACAACTCACGTGTTTCTATAATGTATAAAAACTATTTGAAAGACCATTGTTTGAAGTTTTTTTTAGAATTTAAAATGAAATTTGAATTAGTTATAAGGACCAAAATCTTATTATTTTATTTGTTTTTATCAAGTAGTCTAGTGTCTACAAATCCATCTCTTAAGGTAAATAAGTGTGGTGTTCGGGGTTCACACATGGACCCCTACATATATTATACAATGTCCTTATCAACATATATAAACTCACGAGGACGAACCAAAATCTTATTTAATCCTAAATATAAACGCTTAAATACTCTTTTGGTCTCTTAACTTGATTTCAAGTATCGCTTTGGTCCCATAAGTAATAAAAAGTCCGTTTAGGTCCCTTAACTTTATTTAAAGTATCAGTTTGGTCCTTTCTGTTAATTTAATTCAAAAAAACGTTAAATTTTGGTCCCTTAACTTATTTAATTAGTATTAGTTTGGTCCCTTAGCTTATTTAATTAGTATTAATTTGGTCCCTAAATTTAACGTTTTTTTGAATTAAAATAACAGAAATGATCAAACTGATACTTTAAATAAAGTTAAGGGACCTAAACGGATTTTTTATTACTTATGGAATCAAACTGATACTTGAAATCAAGTTAAGGGACCAAAAGAACATTTGAGCCAAATATAAAATTCTAAAAGAGTTCACAAAGAATGAACATGGCTCACCCGAACATGAATTAATCCCAACACAAATTTAAGAGGAAATTGTTCTTCCTCTTTTGTTTTTGATCATTCACTGATCTTAAAAGTATCTACATGAGTTTACTCATGCTGAAATATGTACAACGTAAGTTAACTCACGTTGAAAAAAGCCGAACGTAAAAGGGAAAAGAGCAATTTCCATTTAACATGCTACGGCGAGTCTATTTTTACTGGAAATTAAAATATTTAAAATCAACACAAGCAGGTGAAAGGTAACAGAAATTGTAACATATAATAAATTATCATTACTTAAACAAATCCACTCATAATTATGGTGATTACCTTTAAAAAATTAAGGGTTAATATATCTTTATCCCTTGTAATTTGGGCGGCTTTTAGTTTACCTCCTTCTAAAAAAAAAAATTAGATTTCATCCATGTAATATGAAGACTCTTTCATTTTAGACCCTGACCATATGACTGTGCAGAATTTGATGAGATGGCGCACTGATTGTGCATATCTGATTATGTGGCGCGTTGACTGTATAATTAATTTTATTTTTCATTTTTTTAAGGGTACACGTGGCATTTGTACCTATTTTTTTTAAAATAATATAAATTCATTTAAAAAATTTGAAAAATAATTTATGAATATTAAAAAAATTGTAAAAATTCAGGAATTTTTTTTTAGAAAAAATACTTTCCAAAATTTTTATTTTTTGTATAAAAACAAAAAACAAACTTTTTAATTTAGAAATAAAAATGATTTTTTCTCTATTAATTTATAAAAATTCTGGAATAAAATTTTCGAAAAAAAAATTGTATCTAGATTTTTAAAAATTAAAAATTTTTTCGAAAAAAAAGTCAGTTTTAAATTTCAAATTTAGTATTTTCTTTCTTAAAATTCTAATATTTAATTTTTAAAATAAAAAAAATTAGAAAAAACAAATTCGAAATTTAAAACATAATTTTTTTCGTTAAAAAATGGTTTTTAAATTTTTTCAACAAAAAAAAATTCTGTAAAATATTTTATTTTTTCAAAATTAAAAAAATTTAGATTTTTGTTCAGAATATTTATAAAATCCTTTTCGAAATTAAAATATTAGAATAAAAATTATTTTTTTTACGAAAAAAGTTCAAATTTTTATTTCTAAATTAAAAAGTTTGTTTTTTATTTTTATTCAAAAAAAAATTACTGAATTTTTTTTCTAATTTTTACAGTTTTTTTTAATTTTCATAAATTATTTTTCAAAAATTTTAAATGAATTTATATATTTTTTATAAAAATTGGTACAAATGTCACATGTACCCTTAAAAAAATGAAAAACAAAATTAATTATACAATCAGCGCCACATAATCAGATAAGCACAGTCAACGTGCCACTTAGCCTGCCACCTCATCATCAAATTCTGCACTGTCATACGGCCAGGGTATAAAATGAAAGAATCTTCATATTACAAGATTGAAATCTAATTTTTTTTTTTTTTTGCAGAAGAGTAAACCAGAACTCACTCAAATTACAGAGTAAATAAATATTAACCAAAAAAAATAATATGAAGGTGATAAGGTGAATTAGAAGAAGAGTTTTCTATCATTAGTGTTTTCAGATACTAAGGTCAATGTTTAACAAAGCTACCAAGTACTGAATTTTTTGCCCTTCAGAGTCAAAATTTAATACCAAAAAAAGGGTAGATATCTCATAACTTCGCATATCAATACCAAAGAGAAACTGATTTGTTAATATCAAGAAGAAAGCTTAACTCAGCTTCTGTAACTGAATTCTTAGACAATGCAAACAAGGAGGAACCAAGCCTGCAGGCTGCAGGCACAAATTCAGCCAAGCTTTCATAGGTCACACAAAAGTTATAAGTTATAACTAAAGCTCACAGGAAATATGTAACTTACCACATTGAGCATCTATCTTTTACTTATATTGGAAGTAACAAAAGAGCACCCATATCTTCAGAAAATGAGTAATACAGTCTCATCTTAATCCCATACTTCTTACTCAAAATTTAAACATAGGTCAAACGTAATGTCAAGATTAATCCAAAGCTATGTCAGTGGGGATTACAGGATGAAGAACAACAAAAAACAGCTATTATGTATATTTAAAAGTAAAACACACAATATAAATTAATGTCGCAATAGCTTGCTATTTCATTCCTCGCATAAATTTTTTATCTACACTAAAAGTTAGCCACTTTCTCATAAATGGCACCGCTGTATTGATTGAGTGAAAGCGTAGAATTTGTGACTACATCAAAACCAAATCAGTTCATCTCACTGTGTCAAGATGACAATGGACAACAAGCTGTTGAACTCAATGAAAGTAGACACATCATGCTGCAACTGTTAGAGAAATTCTCTATCTCCTGCCATATCGTTTTTGATAATAACTTGCCCTTAGAGGTGTTGCACAACGATCCTTCCATAAATTAACTGAAGGGTCAGAACCAGAACTGTTTATACTATTATCTCCATTCAGAAAAGTTGTACTTGTGTTATGAGACATACAATCATCCATTACGAGTCTCTTCGAACTCTGTGAAGAAGACCTGTAAGTTTTGAGCTTAGCCTTAGTTGATTCTGTCAAATTCATGTAACTAGGTAGGTGAGCATCTTTTTCCTCTGTTGCTTCTGGCATCGATGGAGATCCAGAAGTACACGAAGTTGATAAAATGCTATCATCATTCATGTATTCAGAGCTTAAAGTCGAAGATGATGGAGTTTGCTGACAGATTTTAAGAGCTGAAATCCTAGTTGTCACACCATTCCTTCTTGATTGAAATGTAGGAACAAGTTCTTCACTTTTCCTGCTTGAGATTGGACTTTCCCATGGACATGGTTTGTTTGCCATCCAGCGCTCTAACAAGCTATTTCCTAAGCTTTTGTTGTCATGGTTGTGATGATGCTTGAAAAGAGACACTGATTTTGTGGATTTTGAGTTTGGACTAGCACTTATTCTTGACTGTTAAAAAGCAAACACAGATATATTGGAATTGGAACTAAACTAAATGAATAGATATTGTCAACACATAATTACCTGTGTGGATAGAGAGTATGCCATTGCTCTATCCCTCTTGATGGCACCTTCTTGCCTCATTCTTAGCTTCGCTTTAACTTCATCTGCAGTTCCAGGAATTTCACACCATCCTTGCTGATAATAATAATAATAACATGGAAAATTATCCCTTATGTTAGCATATACTATAACCTTGTAATTCAAAATAACTATTTAGAGAATGTTATGTAATTATTATCTTGAAACAAATTAATATGATACCTCTACAAGCTTAGCAGAATCAGCAAGATTGCGGTGGTCATCTAATAGCTGCTGCACTGCTTTGCCTTCTGGAGATTTTCTCACATTCCTAGCTCTTACATGTGCCTGAACTCTAACCAGAGCTTGCATGCACCTTAGAGTAACAGCTGCTTGTTTTCTTACTTGCCTGCCTCTAAATATCGCTTGCAGCCTCACCACTGCTCTCAATGCTCTCAAAGCTCTTCTAGCCTTCAATGTATTTAAAAAATAGAGGTAAAATCAATATAAAAATAACTAAATCAATGAAAGAAGAGTATCAACATAGAAAGAGAAAAAAAAGCAACCAAGAGTGGCTGATATTTCTGCAATAAATCCAAAAATAATGGACAGTGTTTATGCTGAATAATAGACTCAGTTATGCATCATATTCCCCTGACAGATTAGTAGCACCACAACCATACAAAAGAACCTAACTACTTAAGTCATTGTCCCCTTCCCCAATCCAAAAAGAGAAAAGAAAAATTAAAGGGGAGGATTTTACAGTTATCTTAAGGAAGACTAAAATGTTGGATTTCAATTTGGTAAAGGCGAGCTTCGAGGTGATTTCAAAATTCAAAAGATGACAATACAAGGCCATTATAAGATAAACTAATTAATATAAAGAGCATTAGCATAGAAAAAAAAAACTAAGCACAAGAGACATATGCAAAATATACTGATCAAATCCTCTTAAATCAATTTGAAAAAGAGTAGATAATATTTCTGCAATAAATCCTAAAATTTGCTAGTGTTTATAACTCAGTTATGTATAATATTCCCCTGACAGATTAGTAGCATCATAATCATACAAAAGAACCAAACTACCTAAATCATTCAACCCCTTATCCAATAAAGAAAAAAAGGGGGGAAAAGTTTAGATGATTTAAAAGTTGAAAATTCAAATTCAATTTTATTTTTGAGGCAGGTTGTTCTCAAAATTCAAATCATGAAAACACAAAGGTCCATTTTTTAAATTCCCAAATCTCAACTATTAGTAGATCTTGTAAAAACTTAATAGATTCTTACCCCTGAATCCTGACCTAAATTGGACTTTGAATTTCAAACTAGCACACTATGAGATGAAGAACAATTAAAACCCACAACAAAAATCAAATAGCAAGGATAAGAATCATACCAAGAAGGCGCGAAAGAGAGCCTGAATGCGAATAGCAGCCCATTCCTGCCTGATAAGGATGAAATCTTTAGGAGCAGCTCGAACAACGACAGCAACGGCAGCAGCAGTATCGGTAATGGAGGAATCAGACACAGCAGCAGCAGCAGCACCACAAGTCTTCTTAATGGTTGAAGAAGAAGACTCTTCTGGAGAAGAAGTTTTCCATAGCTTCCATTTCTTCTTAGTACTACTACACTTCTTCTCCTGAACAAACAACAATAACACTAAATTATTAACACAACAAAAATGGAAAAAAAATAAATAAAGAAGTGATTGTTGTAAATTTACTTGATCGGTTTTCTTATTAGAAAGAAGTGATTTAAACCATTTTCCAGAAGCACCCATTGGAGTAAAGAATCGATATTTGCAGAGATTTTATTAGTGGATGATGAAATAGAAAGAAAGTTTTTTAGGGTTGTGTTGTGAAATTGGGGGGTATGTAAAAAGAGAGAGAGAGAGAGAGAGAGAGAGAGAGAGAGAGAGAGAGAGAGAGAGAGAGAGAGAGAGAGAGAGAGAGAAAGAAAGAAAAATTTGAAATTTGAAAGTGTTCGGTCTCGTCCATCTTACGTTTGATTTGTGTAAGAAAAAGACCTTAACGTAACGGTACCCAGATAAGTCAACATCAAAACTCAGATTTTGAATGCAATTTTTTTCTTTAAAAAAAATGTTAAAATCTCATTTCAACTATTTTATTTTGATAGTACACGTAGCAACCTTATGTTCAAAGGAGCATTTAATGTTTTATTTCACATTAACATCAAAATGTTATTTGCTAAAATTTGTGGGAGTATTTAATGTACCAATATGGAAACCGAAAATTTACATGTTGAATTACTCTATAAAATTTGTTTTCTTTATTTTCATATGTCTCTTCCCCCATCTCTTTTTTCCCATAAAAAAGCATGAATGTTTAATCACTTGGTTGTAAATTATAGGGTTGATTTTATTTTTTGTGTGTATCTAATTGTTAATCGCTAATTCTACTTTCTCAGAATCCCATTGGAGAGCATGTGTCTCCATTCTTCGACTTCAAGGCGTTCAAAATCAGCAATATAATTTCAAGTCAAAACAATGTTTTGTATTTGATATAGAATCAAGGTGTTAGAGTTTATATACTTATGTTGATTGAATATTACTTAATGAATTGATATGTCGAAAAACTAATCTCAATATATTGATTTAGGTTTTATCTATATCTATTTTCTAAATATATTTGTCTTACATAAATGTTGTAATACACATGAGCTCTTATTTGATAAATTCTTAACACATCTCCCAATATATTACACATCATCCTAATGGTTGCATGCAATTGGTTCACATCATCTAATTTGGACAAACCTTTTCTAACAAGAACACATCTTAACTTCATCATGATTTACTATGACGGCTTTTCATTTATCAGAATTTCTTCAATAGAATGCATCAAAAGCTCCAATCAGCCACTGAGCAATAGACATGATTTCTCGAGACACATAACGTAACTTCTAACTCTAAAAGAATTTTATAATTAATGCAATTAATGGTTTTCTTTTGCAATTAATTACTAACATTTGTCATTAAAAAAATATTTGTCATTAAAAAAATCATTTATTTCATATGTTATATTTTTTTATCAATTCAATATATATAGATATGCAACGATTGGTTCACATCATCTAATTAATTGATATATATACGAAATTGGTTCAAGATAGTTTTCGAAAGAAAAAACAATCATAATTGTTTTAAGCATAATTTTTAACAAGCTTTTTAGGCTAAAAATTTATCAAGAAATAAAAGAAAAATAAAAAAACTAAAGGACATAAACCTAGCCCAATAAACAATTATTATGGACATAAATCAAATTAAAAAAAAGAGGTAACATAATTTTTTCCATTAATTTCAGTGATTGTCTTTGTCCCAATTATCTTTACCGTCACCTTAAATTTCATTTAAAAATATTAAGACATTTAATCAAATTAACTTTACGCACAACAATGTAGGAGAATGGACATGAAATAAAATTAATTTGCAATGAAAAATTTATAAGTATGCAATAATACCTTACTTACTGACATTTTTCAACTCGGTGTAGAAGTTTCCTATACGTAGCACTATCATAACTAATTATATAGTTTACATATTTTTTGTTTTGCATCATGAGAATTGATATAAAATTTCGGCTGTATTTTTTCATGTGATTTGAAAAATTAATGTGCGAAATTTAAGGTTTTTTTCTCTCTATAAATTAAAAAATATTGATAGCATCTAAACTAGGCACAAGATATGAAAATAAGAGATAAAAAACAAATATATCATGTACCAACATTTTTTTTTGAAGGATAACATGTACCAATACAATACAGCTGCTTTAATTTAAGGGTCCTGCTAACCGCTAACCGGTGCCCGGGCACGCATATCATAAAAGGGATTATTAGCATAAAATTAGGAAACTGGTTTAATTTTTGACTTTATTATAAATTAATTACACAATTTCAATGCATTAACTACTATATAATTTATTTTTTCATATCCTTAATTAACTGGTGTTCCAGAGACACCAGTTAACATTTCCCTTAATTCAATAAGGGAGCAAACATTGGTAGAATCAATGACTATATTCCACACGGGAAACATCATTCAAAGCAAAACATTTTTGTTTTTCTCTATAAGGAATGATTTGGTGGTGTATAAAAGCATTGATTAAGTTCATATTATTTCTTTCCATAAAAAAGTTCATATCATCTGTAGAAGCGAGAAAATAAAAAACAAGGGTGATAAGAAGGGTCAAAGAAAAACGTTTTTTTATATTTATATATAAGGAATGATTGAATAAATGGTACATAAAAAACATTATTTAAGTTCATATTATTTATAGATATTGATTCTAATTTCACCAATCTTCACACAATTTTGATATTGAACTAAATAATTCAAAATTCTTTTCAATTATATTGTATTTTTTAGTTTTCAACAATACTCGCAATTTGTAAAAATAATGTATCAAACTATAAGAGCATCCCTAATGGAGACCCCTAATTTTGAGTTTTTAATTGGGTCTCACATGTGCACTTCATTCTTTTATAATTTTTTAAATAATAGTACATAATAAGTACTCAATTACTCCAATGGAGACCCTCTAACAAAATCATTTACATTTTGACACTAAAATATTATTTTAATAAATAGTATTGTCATATCCACTTAAGAATTAGAGGTCTTAAGTGAGACCCCCGGTCTTAAAAATCCTAAACAAAAAAAAAATTCCCCAATGGAGATACTTGTTAGGTACCGGGTCTTAAGACCTCACCGTTGGGGATGCTTTAAGCATCTATTTTTAATTTGGGTCTTGCTAAAAGTAACATGTTTGCATTGGTTTCAACAACATTTTGACTTTTAAAAAGTTAAATTTATCACTTTTCACCATTTTCCAATACTATATTTCTATTTTTATCCTTTTATCCGATGCTCTAAGGGCAATGGTTAACATTCTCCTTTTAAATTTTACTAGACACCTATTGTCACTATGTATTCGATTAGTACACATGTTTGTCTTCATTTTCAGTTATTGAAGCGTGAAACAAGCACATAATAAGAAATAGTACGAAAATCATTGGGAAGAAGAATATAACAAATAGTATGAAAAAATATTGGGAGGAAGAGATAAATAGAGAGAAAATTAAATGAGGTGTTGAGTGAGTGTTTGAGAATAATTGGCGTTCAAATATAAGAGTTGCTAAATATATAATTTAATTCATTGAATCAATATAAAATAAAGGGTGTTGATCTGGAGTAACTTTTTTTTTTTTGTATGTGAACCCTCTGATTCTCATGGAAAGAGATTTGTTGACCATCTAGAAGATTAACTAAAAAAACTATATACATAGTAAAAATTTCCAAATCCTCTAAAAATAATCCGAACAAAATGATATATATATATATATATAGATATATATATATATAAAGAAAATCAGCAAACCCTATTGTCGATTGTGAGATCTTTTTCTATTTCATTTTCATTTATATTAGATTAAATTATTTAAATCACTTTCATGTTTATTTTTATTATATACCTCTAAAAATTGATTTTTCTACTCAAAGTTAAAATTATTAGTCTTCTAAACGGATTTTACAAAAATTAATTAGTCGATAATTCATAACAACTTATTTAGAGATAAAATTTTGTTCCACTTATTTATTTCGCCTTTGTGCTGGTTTTTTTTCTTTTTTTTTTATTAGGCAAATATTCACTGTTAGTAAATTTATAATGGGGGATGGGAAAATGTTAGTTTTTGGGGTTCGAACCTGAAAACTCCGACTTAAATTCTCTTCATCGTCCATTAGCTCTCCTTCGTACTATTAATGGATTTTACAATCAAATTAGGTCGTCAAAATAATTAAAGAGACGATTATGTCTTGACAATAATAAAAAAAAAATGATGATTATGTCGTTGAATATAATAAGTAAAAAGGGATACAATTATATCTCTGACAATCATTAAAAAAAATTGACGCCCTCAGAAAAATATTTTTAACCATAGTCAGATAGAGACTAGATTTTCTAATTTCTTTTTTGGAACTAAAAGGTGCTTTTAATTTTATTTTGTTAACTCATCATAACACATTGGCGTTTTTCTATGGTTTGTTCCCCACCAAAGACCAAAAGTGAAGGAATTTGAAATAAAATAAAAAATTGATTTTTTTTAATTAATATAAAAAAATTAAACAAATAACTTAAAAAAAGCTAAGAAAGCAATTCATCATAATGTTCAGATTTCTGCGGGAGTATACAATGAGTTGGATTATCACATTTGGCTAAGAGAATCCTCACAAATGACATAACACCATATTTTGACACAAAACCTTAAGACATTAAGGCTCTGTTTGGTAAAAAGAAACTATAAGCTAACTGATAGCTGAAAAGCTAGCTGATAGCTGAAAAACTAGCTTATAGCTGATGTCTGATAGCTGATAGATTATAGCTGAAAAGCTCGCTTATTAAAAATAATGTGTTAGGTAAAATTAGTTGCTGAAGTGGCTGATAAGGATAAAATGACATAAAAGGACACCATTATTTTTTATAAAATATATACATAAAAAATTACTTAATTTATTTCTTTTTAAATATTTAAATTTATTTCAAATTACTTTTATCCCGAAAAATGATAAATGTGTTTTATGAATTCAATTAACATTATTTTTACTAAATATTTGCTTCACTATTTATTGTATATTTTATTTTAAATTATAATTATATTGCATGAATTAAGAGCAAGGTAGTAAGAAAAATATAAAAAACTACAACATTAGGTAATAAGGAAAATAGAGCAAGGTGATAATAACGTGCAACATGTTGGTTGCACCTAAATATAAAAAGTGGGTAGTTATGTTTTTTTTTCTCACTAAATGTGGGTAGTTATATATGATTGTGGGTTTTTTTTAATTAAAAATATAATAAAATTAAATTAACGAGGTTAAAAATGGAAGAAAATATAAAAAGCTATCAGCTATAAGCTAAAAAGCTACTCGAAATAGCTTTTCACAAAAAGCTATAAGGTCATGAGAAAAGCTTGTTACCAAACACGTCACGTTTTCATCCAACGAGCTTATAAGCTAATCCAACAAGCTATAAGCTAGCTTATTTGTGTTACCAAACACAGCCTAAGTACATGATCTAATATAGATGTTTAACTCACACATGACACGTTAACTTCTCCCTTTTTCAGTGTGAGATTATTTGTATTTGTGACTTGGTGAGACAACCTAATAAGGTTAGAGGCACAACATCGTAATAAAGGTGGGTTGGTAGTGGTTTCAAAGAGGGATGTTATTTTATTTCTTTTATGAGAAGAGAGAAAGTAAAATAGAAAAAGAAAGAAGATGAAAAAGGAATATGAACATAGAGAAATAATAAGGGATAATAATAACTTGCTGTTAATTTTATGAGTTTGTTGAAGGAGTTAGAGATTACTGGGTAACTATACTATCAAAATATTACACTTATTAAAAAAATTCCATATCAATTTTAAATGTCTAATAAACATGTAATTTGTTAACTTAGAATAACACATTTATGTTTTTCTTTGTGAGATCCCACAAAAGACCAAAGGTGAAGATTTTTTTAATAAATGAATAGAATGCAAAAGCATAAAGAGAAAGACATGACGTTTCAACTAAGTTGGCACTTGATAACTAACTTTCTCCATTGTCCATACTCTAAAAAGGCGAAGAATTTTGAATTAATAGATGTTAAAAAAAAATTGTCTTGACAAAAAAATTGCATGAAAGTAAATGATATAAAAAATATAAAATTTAATATAAAAGAAGTTAAACAAATGACACCCAAAAAATAACAAAACAAATTATTATAATATTGGTACTTCTCATGTAGCTTACATTGGGTTGTATCATCGTATTAGACTATATGAGAAACCACACAAATGAGATTAATATTACATCTTCATTCAAAATATCTAGGCACGTATATATGGGTCATCTCACATATATGTTATTCAACATCTACTATTTCATCAATTATAGAACTTTAACACATACTTGACACATTAACATCTATTCTCCAAATGTGTGACTCTTTGTGTCTGTATTTATATGACATAGTCAAATAAGATCAAACAGAGTCACAACATATAAAAAAGGTGGGATGGTGGTGATTTAATGAAGGGAGATTTGTGTTCCTTTCTTCCATGAAAAAAAGAGAAAGAAAATTAAAAAAAGAAAGAAGATGCAAAAGAAATTTGAGATTGAGATTAATGAAACCGATAAAAAAAAATGTGTTTTCTCCATGAGGTTATAAAGAATAAAGTGAGTTAAATGAGTTCAAGATTTTTGAGTAATTAACTTCCCAAATATTAAACTTAATTAAAAAAAACACCATAACATTTAAGAAATTCTAATAATCAAGTACACATTTTGTTAATTCAGCATAACACATTAGAGTTTTTCTATGGTTAAATTCCACCAAAGACAAAAGGTGAAGAAATTTAAAATAATAGGGATTAATAAAAAAAATTGCATAAAAATGAACAACAACCAAAAATTTAATATAAAAATTAAACATATACTCTTATATTGATCACAATTGACATTTTAACATATATTCCTTAAGTGTGAGACTGTATGCGTCTCTAATCCAATGACATAACCAAATAAGGTCAGAAGGCATAACATGGTTAAACAGGTAGATTGATAGTCTCCTCTCTTTTGGGTATATTAGTCCTCTCACTTATATGTTGCTCAATATATACTCTTACATATAATGTAGAAGTTTAAATCACACATGACACATTAACGTCTTTCCCTCAAGTGTGAGACTATCTGTATTTGTGATATCATGAGAAAATCAAATAAGCTCAAAGGCACGACAAAAGTGAAAAAATATGGTTGGTGGCAGTTTTAAAGAGGGGTGTCTTTTTTCCTTTTTTTAATAGGAAAGAGAAAGTAAATTAGAAAAAGAAATAAGATGAAAAAAGAATTTGTGCACGAGATAAATGATAAGGGAAAAACTAAGGAGTGTGTGCTTTATTTGTGAGAGTACAGAGAATAAAATGATTTGTATAAAATGATTTGTTAGTAATTTTATGAATATGTTGAAGGAGTTGGAAATTACGGGTAATTATGCTACCAAAATAATATATTCATTAAAAAAAATGTCAGATCAATTTAAAATGTCTAATAAACATGTGTTTTATTAACGTAGCAGAACACGTCTACATTTTTTCATTGTCAAATTGCACCAAAGATCAGAAGTGAAGAAATTTAATACAATAAAGGTTGAATAAAAAATGGCTTGAAAGTGAATGACATCCTAAAACTAAAATTTAAGATACAAAATTAAACAAATGACACAAAAAAACTAACAAAACAAATCATCATAACATTACGTTAAAAGCAAGTACACATGTAAGATTGACATCACAACTTCACCCAAAATCATAAAACATTAGATATGTAAGTCATCTCATATATATGTTACTCAACATCTACTATTGCATTCAATGTGTTATTTTAACTCACACTTGACACATTAATATCTCTCCATTAAGTATGAGACTCCCCGTGCCTGCGATCCACCACCACGAACCACTTTTGCTCCTAAAAAATGTTGAAGCGGATATGATATCACCATTGAGACTTATGGGGGAGCCAACACTTATGTTAATGACACATTGCAGAAAGAGAAATCACACAATTGAAAATGATGTTACATCTTCATCCAAAATTTTAAGAGTTAAGTATATGATTTATTTTTCACTTATCAGTTTTTCAACCGCCAATATTTTATCCAATGTTGAGATTTAAAGATGACGAAATTCTAACCCGTGCTTGACACGTGTGTCCATACTAGTAAAACAAAGATTTATAGGAAGCATCTCCTTACTTAACTCTTATTATTTTATGTGAATTAATTATCTATGTGTCCGTAATTATAAAGATTAATCATTTAAGTCGAATAGAATCACAATGTATAACAATTTTTCTTCAATAGATTTAATGTTGCTCATCTGTTTTCTAAACTGAATTGGAACTTAGATCTCTTGTTAAATTGAAAATAATCTCTTTACACTCTCATAAAATTGCTCTTTGGTGTATTTTCTATTATTATTATTATTATTATTATTATTATTATTATTCGTTGAGTCGTGTTAATTTGTGTCTTAAAGTATAAGATAAATAACTAAAAATAAAATTGAACAAGAAATTGTGTTGGAAATTTTTTTATAGCCTTTTGAGATTTTAAACGCATAATTCTCAATAGTATATTTTTATATTTGATTTATTAACTTGTGCCCTTAATTATGCCACAAATTAACGTTTCTTTTATTTGATTATTAGTTTCTTTTTTTTACAAGATTTACTATTATTTTACATGTTTATTTCTCATTTAATGATAAGAAATGATGTTGTTCTAAGAGCCGCATATCTATTAAGAAAATCATTGTTGGCACTTTCAACAAAGCTAAAAAACATCATGAAATGACAAAATTAACCTCAATATCCATCGGCAATTAACTACCGCCGGTTATAACCCATGGTGCCGAATTTTGGTATTTTCACGATGTTTCTTAGTCTTCTTTGATGTTGGAACACAACAATTTTCACCTGTTAATGTGACTATTGAGTTCTCTACGCGGTCTGAGTCCTAAAAAGCTCACAGGAAGAAAGCCCAATCTTTTTAGATTGTGGCCCCATAGAGTCTTGGTAAGTTTTAAAAAGAAATTGATAGAAGAAAATTGAGAGTGTTTCTTTTTCCATCCTAATGGTATATTGACGCCTAGTTTTTTATGCTAACAACTAATTTTTTGTAGCTTAGAGTTGTAGTCTTGTAGATCAAGGGCATACTACTCTAATTTTAAGTTTGCTTTCAAAATTAATGCACCTAGGAGCTATCTGATCCTGACCTAATGACTTTAAGATAATGTTTGCATGAATCAGAATTTTTTTGACACACGCAATACAAAGATTATGAAAAACAAATAGGAGAGTAAGAAAGAGAGGTGAATAATTTTTGTTTTCATATGTGACTTTGACTTGCAACACAAGAATGTATGATTAACCATCCCCTCAAAACTATAGGACAAACAAATATGAAGTTGAGGGGAATGAAAAAAAAAATGCATCAGCAGAAGCTAACTGATACAATACAAAACAAAGAATGGCCAAGAAAAACCCAAATAAAAAAATAAATATTGGGTTTTCTCCTTTATGACCTTTATATTCCTATATTATGTACTAATATATAATTTTTTTTTAACAATATGTACTAATATATAATATATACTATATTCCAAATGTTTATGCTAAAGCTAATTAAAGTAGTGCCAATGCACATGAATGCCTCATATGTAGCTGGAACATTGAACTAGATAAGTTCCATATTTTCAAGTCTATGTGACAGATGAACTTCTGGACTGGCCCTTAAAGATGATATGGTTGTTTTGTCTTCAAATGTTCCATTGTTGACTCTTGGTGATGGATTAAGATGTTCAAGTGCCTGAAGTTGAAGTTTTGGTGGGTACTCTCTCACATAACCAATCCTAGGACCAACACCAGTAGTCCATTTGCTTGACAATGCCTTGTTATTTTCCACATTGGTATCAAAGTTTCCCACATTTTCTATGTACTCAAAGTGAAGCTCCTCAACCACAGGTTTATTGGGAGGTATAATATCATCATCAACTGGATGTTTCTGCATGAGACAACAACAATAAAAAGGTTCAAGATTCAACAAGTTGATGATGCTTGTTGACTTAAAATTTTGAGGGCTGATTTATTCTTATCGGAAAAAACACAAGTTCCACGTTGAAAAGAGATAAGGCTTAAAAAGAAGTCATAAAGAATCGTCTCACAAGTTGAATTTGTAAGGTTGAGTTAAACTCAGTGTACAAAACTAATAAATAAGCTAGAGGGAAAGATGCTTCAACATGATTATTCACCTTTACATTTGTCATATCCACATGATGTTCCTCCAAGAAGCGAATGAATTCCATAAAATTCTTCTTTGTTGGACGATAATGGCCACTATAGGGCCAAATAACCTGAATAAAATGTAAATGAAGATCAATTCACTTGTAAATAAAATGTGTATCAATTTCTTTCCTCCATTTCTGTCCTATTGCGAAGAGATTTCCTCTTTGCTTCTTTAAATTTGAAGTTTTTTTTATAAAATTCTATTTAAAGGGGGGCATGTCACATGTGTATGAAACATGTAGCATACATGAATTTGTAAAAAAAAATAATGTAGCATACATGAAGTACTCCATTGTGTGCAACAATTCTTCCAGATGCAATGGTCGGAGCACCTGCTACGAAACTTGAGTGTTGAAATTTGCCTTTTTCCTTCTGTCCAACATACAAAACTCTAGACGAGCTAAGAACAAAAATCCACTTAGATCCATCGGTTGTGTGTACAAGGTTATTGCTTTGTTTGTAAACAAGCTTGCCTCCTTCCACAATCACTTCATATGCTTCCCTCTCTATCTGCAAATAGCAAGCATAGAATAGTATGAACTAGAGTTATTGATAAATGTTGATTTGATACTCTAAAGTGGCAAATAATTTGAGACAGAGAAATATTGCAAACAAGAAATGGTGAGACAGGTAGTATTTATTATTTGGCATTCTCAATGCAATGTGGTGAATGAAACAACTTACAGGTCCAAGATAGTTTATCCGTTGCCTTTGCAATTTCTTTCTTGAACATATGGCAAGAGTGACTTTTTTTCCATCACCAATATCCAACCTTCATGTGAGCAAAACATGTATTAAGACATTACAAAATATGGAACAAAATTCAAAAGTTATATTCAAATCCGTATAAACTAGTGCTTGCTCAGTTAATATTTACCAGTAGAAAAAGGGCTGAGAACTCTGGCACTTAAACCATACATCATAATAGAAATGCAGATTGTGTCCATATCGATGACGAGGATCAATCTGCAAAATATAAGAAAACATTATCCTCGGTTAGTTTATTTTCTTGGAATCCAAGAAACCATATGATAAAACAATTACAATGAATATCTTTGATATATTATATAAGTCAAGAACTGAAGATGTAGAAGTATGAGCTTACAGCTTCAAGCCAATGTTTTCGAGCTAATCTTTGCGCATTATCATCTTTGGATAATCCTCTTCCCATCTACCAACCCAATAAGAAGAAAAAACATTTAATTTTCCAAAGAAGACTAATATGAGCCTAAACATTGAAGGAAACATATAAAATATAGTGAGCATGTTTGGATTGACTTATTTAATCTTATTTATTGATATAAATACTTGTGAGACTATTTAGTAGAGTTTATGAAAACAACTTACGACATGTTCTTAAGTTGTTTTTAGCTTACTTCCATAAGATCTTCAGAATAGCTTATGAAAACAGTTTATTACTTGCATGAAAACAGCTTGACTTCATTTTATCTTTTGTTATCGAAATAACTTATAAATCAACACTTATATGATAAACGCTTCTGCTATAAGCACTTAATTAAACTGATTATTCAAACAGGACCTTTGGCATAGCTTATAACATTAAAAGGTATATACCTTGGCAGCCATTGTCCTTGCAGTTGCCCATTTTGAAATAGCTGATTCAGATTTATCAGAGTCAAAATGTGATATCAAGCACCTTTGAAAAGCAGAAGTTTCTGAACCCGTCCACCTGGAGCAGTGAACAAACTTCAGAATCTATTTTGGAAAGTACGCTAAGCAGTACTGATCACTCACTCATAACTTAAGCATTGGATTGCACTAACCATAGCTCCTCGCAAACAACGGCCAAATCTGCTAAATATCTTCTAATCCTATAACTCTTGTAAACTTTCTGCAGCTTTGTCGCGGCTAAATCAAGGTCAGAATCAGAAAACCGAGAAGAAAATAACATCACTAGTTCTGGTTTCTTCGGTAACAAAACTGTGTGATTTTGTTGTTTATCTAATAACAAGATATCCTCAACTTCATCTTCTGTATCAGAATTATTCTCTACTAGATATTTGCATGACAATGCTACCTTCAAGCCTATACATTCTTTTTCAATAGTAGGCTTATAGAAAGTATTGAAATTAATGTCATTGCCAAAGTTCACTATGTTATCTCGTTCCTTGCTTATAGCTAACATCACCATTAATTTCTACACAAGAAACATATCCATAAGCTAAGTAAATAACTAATATTGGAAACTTGCAAAGTAAATATAGAAGGTTGAGGAACAGGCTCACGTGGAAGTAAAATTTCAGCTTCTTTATAATTTTCATCTATACACATAAATTTATTCTTTGAAATATATGGCGCTTTCCTACCTCCTTTATATATACTGCATAAGTTTGGAAGAGATATTAGCTTCAAATATGCAAAGAGAGACATGTATATTGCAGAAAATTGAGACATTTTGGTATTTGGCTCATGTGAATATAAAACTATATAAGGAGAATTAGTTGTGTTACTTGCAGAGAAAGTCCTATAAATTGAGCTATTTGGAATAGAAAACTATATATTGATTATTAGATTAATTAAACAGCCAAAATTTTGTTAGAAAGGTTATATAGAATCTTTCTTGACATAATCATAAAAATAATAACTGCCAATCAAAAGACCGTTTTTGTCAAAATATGACAGGACCATAGTACATACAATTAGAATAGGGGTTTATGATATATATATTTTTTTTAATATTTACAATTTTATTGTTTTTATTTTATTTCCTTTCCCTATACAGTTTTTAAAAGATGTGCCATAAAATACAAATAAAGTCACACTTTTTTTCATATAATCACTCCTACAAAAATATGTACTCCGTCATTATTATAAACAAAAAGTCACTTTTTAGGTTAAGTGAATAATTGATGTATCTGGTCTGTATTATTGATCAACTTTTTTTTTATAGGCAAAAAAATAGGCGAGACATCAAGGTGTGTCTGAAGACAGATACCTCCATTCTATGCCGCTCACTTATAGTATATTATTGAAGAAAAAAAAAGAAATATGTATATATATATATAGGCAAATTTTATGGTACACCTAAAAATTTAAGTGTATTGGTACACCAAATCAATAAATTAATAGTTAAATGTGTTATTTTTTAAGAGAAAAATTGTTTTTATCACCTATAATTAAATCTTATTTACCAAAAAAGTCAACGAAATAAAATTTAATTTTTATGAATTTTTAGTACTCATAATAGAGAATTTTGATTATTTTTTACAATAAAATGTTAAAAAAAATTAGTATGATTTTTATAAACAATGAAATGATGTTTTTTTTTATGAGATGACATTTTCTAAAATATAAATATCAACAAATAGCTCTTTATTCCATAAAAATAATAGTTAATTTAAAGATTTTTTAAATAGGAGTATCGATACACCTTAATTTGCAGATGTACCGTAGAAGGGGACAAACCAAAACCTTTCAAAATCAAGAAAAAACGAAATAAAAAGTTATTTTTCGCTTATTACGGTGACTAAAAAACAAACCAGTTATATACCGCATAGATATAACTGGAGCACTTAGTTTCAGTGTGGTATTTTTCTTCCAATTAAACCTATTTTTAGCTATTGCATTTACAGTTTTATCTTTTTTATAATATTATTTAAATATTTAATTGAAAAATTAATTAAATCTCATTGCAATAACAACGATCTCACTACCCAAAAAATTAAAAGTAAAGACAATCTCACTGCAATATCACCAATATCATTTATATCTTTATTTTGATTTTTTTGAATTGAAATTTCTCATTTTTTAAGCAAAATAGAGTGCCATAGTTTGCGGAAGATATGACATCCTTACTATATTGATACCCATCCCATCCACCTATTATTTGCAACACTATAAATTTAATTTATCAAAAATATTTGATTGTGGTATATGTAAAAAAAATAGTATTATTAGCAAAAAATAACATTTAGTATTAGATGGATAAAATAGATTTAGTGCATCTTACATAGCTGCATGTGTTTATATAAAATGAAAAAAAAAAGTTAATGGAAATAGCTTGTATAAATTAAATAATCTCTTATTAGAAAGTGGGTTGATGAACTTACTCTTATATATAGTCCCCATGCTTAATATATAGAGCATTTTAATAAGATATTATTAAACACATGCAACTATGTAAGATGCACTTATTCTTACTAAGTTACTATAATCTCTTCTTAATAAAAATAACTTTAATTTTATTGAAAGTGCATCTTCCTCTTGATTATGATGTAGAATAAATAATCTCTTATTAGAAAAATGGGTTGATGAATTTACCTTTATATTGCCAAAGCTTGATAATAACGTGAGAAGGAGTAAATTTGAGAGTTCACTAGACTCTGAAGTTAGAGGAGCAGGCAATTTATCCAAACAAGGAATCTAGCACTAGCAGTGGCAGTTATGAGTGATACATACGAAATCTAACTATAGTTTCAATTCATGGTACAAATAAACATCAAAACTGTTTCATCCAATTTTTGTTCCTTCAATTGTTCATGGTTGCTATTTTCTTCTCTTAGTTAACACAATTTCCTAATATTAATGCTTCTTCATAACTAGGTATGACAACCGAGGACACTCACTGGTAACTGCTTCTATAAAATAAACAAATGTCACAAAATGAATAACTCTCTACCGAATCACTTCTCAGGTGTTATATATTTATAATACTATAAAGTTTGTGTTTGGCAAATGGCATTATCAACAGATATGTTTAATTATCAAGCTGTTTTTTATTTTTTAATTGATTGGTTCCAAATTTTTGTTAACTAATTAAGCTCACATTCACTAGGAATTTGTACAAATAAAAATGTAAGTAATAGAATGATAAGTTGACCTGAATTGGCTCTTGCTATTTAGAACTGGCCACAAGTAACAATCAAATATTGGTGACCCCATGCTTGCTGGAATATTTGTGATTGTGATCAATGGCTTTTGCTTGTCAGAAATAGCCACAGATGACATCAACAGGTCACCCCCTGCATGCTGTAATATTACTAATATTTTGTGTGATTAACTTTCTATGCACGCATTCACTAATCATTGGTGCTGCTTTGGTAATTAATTGATGTCACCGATTAATTAGGAACAAAGGATTAGCATCTCAAGTTATTTATCATTGGCTTTTTTTTTATTTTGTTTTTAACCATCTGTTTCTAGGAGAAGTAACTTTGGTAATCTATAGTTTGGATGTGAGGTAAGTAAAATCTAATAAAATTTTGTTTTAATAAGAATTTGAACTCAAATTATTGTGAATAATTTGTCTTAAGTGAAGTTTATTAACATTTGAGTTCAATCGTTTGATTTGATGCAAAGTAATGATCATATCAAATGGCTGAAAATAATAAATTAATAAAGGTGGCCTAATTAATTTAGTTAATAATTTTAGTAAAAAGTAATATAACTGCTCCAATTATTTTCATCATTATTGTAAACGTACTAGTAGTATCGATGTTTGTATGTGAGCTTCGTTTATGAAATACTTAATATTTTAATTGTGTATGAATCAAATTGGACAGAACAATAGTTTATCCCTCTTCTATAATAAACAATTGTTTTTTTTTTTGAGGGACTATAATAAACAATTGTTAAAAGTTTAAATATCGTGTACACATGTTTTCAACGATCGTAAATCAAAATAAAATTTATTTCAACTTCACATTAATCAAAATTCAACTTCCCTCCAACTCCTTTAATTAAAGTTTAGATTTCAACTACGACTTCAACGTATACTAGATTCACAATGTATATGATATAAGTTTGAATGTTGAGATCACTCCTTTGCCATATTTAAATATTGGTTCAAAAATATCATTAGCAAATTGACATATATTTGATTTTATTCCTACTATTTATACAACTATTATTAGTATAGATAACAAAATTTTGTTTTACGAAAATTTAAATTTTCCCACCTACTATGTATGTCGTTGTTATGGCCATCATCTCAAGTGAAAAGTCGTATAAGAGGCCCCCTCAAAAGCGTGGGCTACTATATATATTTGATTTTATTCCTACTATTTATACAACTATTATTAGTATTTAGTTATAGATAACAAAATTTTGTTTTACGAAAATTAAATTTTCCCACCTACTATGTATGTCGTTGTTATGGCCGTCATCTCAAGTGAAAAGTCGTATAAGAGGGCCCCTCAAAAGCGTGGGTTACTCAATCTTCATTGGGTTTGATATTCAACGTCTTTGTGGTTGCTTTATTTGTTTCGTTGTTTTGTTTCTTTTTCTGTTTTTGGTATTACTTAATTTGCTTCAAGTTTGCACCTTATATGTTTGCTACAATGTTTGAGAAGGACTCACTTCAAAGGTACTCTATTTCGAGTATGAGGTTTATGACAATTATCACTAAATTCATCGTCCTTTCAACTACGCAATTGTCTTGTCAATATGTGATAAAATTGGTCATCTCAGGTATCACAAGTAGTCGATTTGAACAAACATATGCAAATATTTTTTTTCTTCTGAAGTTGGACTACATCAAACATTGTGAATCTCGATTTATTATTGACTTTTGTCATATGAGTAAGAATTTAACTTGGTTCTTAGGATTTGGATTTTGTTTTTCTATTGCCTCAATGCCTTCTGAAAGTTGAATATGCACCCTTTGCATATGTCTAGCCATCTTAATAATACCTAATTTATGGAAGAGGAATGTCCCAACCTAAGATCCTTTTGATTGTATTGTTGCTATTTTAGCTTTTCAATGAATGAATCTTATTTCCTGTGCAAAAAAAATAGACAACTTGCAAACTAGTACGGGATGTAATTATTGTTCATTTTTCAAAAATACTCCTAATTTTTTTCAGGGGAAATATATTCCTAATTATCATCATCATTTGGTCTTGAATTATGAAAAAACCAATATTACACCCACACAAAGGTAATTTCATAATACCTTTTAAAAAAAAAAGGTAATTTCATAATAGTTATATACATATGATGTACTTTAATTACACATTCAAATTTTCTTAATTTGTTTCAAGGATTCAAAAATTATTCCCATAAATAACTTACCCAAAAATATAAAGATGAAATTGATTCTTAGGTAAAAAAAATTAAAAGTGATTGACACGTATTCGATATTCCTTGAAATATTGATAGTTATCAATTTTTTTATTTTAAAAATCTATAAAATTTCATCGGAATGCATATTCCCACCTTTTCATATGAAAACAAATCCGAGAATAATGTTAGTTATAATATTATTGAGAATCTTTATACCCAAGAATAATTTGTCTTCAACCTTGTAACAAATGCTCAACGAAATCATTCCCTACCTATGTATTTCAAGAAATGAGGTTTTTAAACTTGAAACAAACAACCTAGCTGGAAGAGAAAATAAAAACTAAAGGGTCGTATGAAAAAAAAAATTTTGGCTTTTTTTTTATTCGAGATAATGATTTGGCTAAATAAAATAAACAATAAAAAATAACTAAATCATCAAATTCAATGTGAGAAGCTCCAATTTGCTATTATGATGGTGAGTGAAAGTGTGTGGAAGCATTCTCACCGTGAGAACAATACTCCCTCCGTTCTACAATATTTGTCGTTTTTGAGAAAATTACACATACTAAAAAATCAATTAAATTTTGTTATTTTTGATGAAATTATTTGTGTTTTTTCTATAATACCCTTCCCATTTATTATTTCATTCTATTATTTCTTTCTCTATAATAAATAGGTAAGAGTATTATTGGTAAACCAATAATTCACGGAGGGAGTATAATATTAGAAGACAAAACAAAAACATGTCCCCATGCATTGTCAACCTTTTTTGTCACTACAGAGTTACTCTAAGTTGATTGATCTTCATCCCCTTAACCTATATTCTGCTCAATTTAAAATGTCATTGGATTCAACTTCAACATAAGAAATATTACATTATATTATTGATTGATGCATGTTGAGAATGAGAACAAAATGAAAGTACAAACAAATAACAAACAATAAATGTAAATTATCTAACATACAAAGAACAAAATCAACCTCCAATCATTTTGGGGAAACAAAGTCATCATAGTGTAAACAAAACAACAAACTTCCAAAAACCACAGTTGTAAAATGTGAAACAAATGCTCAATGTTTCTGAGTGCATAAACAACTCAAAATTTACGAATAAAATTTACGCAGTGCATCCAAAATTGATCTAAATAAACGTTTAGAAATAAAAATATATAAGGCATAAGTGTGTACGAATAAGAAAAACTTCTCTGCAGCCAACACCATGGTGTTTACTCCATGAAAACACAAATAATATGAAAGAACAATTTTTGACAACCACAAAGCCATCATCATTGCCTGCAAAGAAAATAATTATTTTAGTGACACCATTGACTCGTTACAGAAAAGAAATTGTCTAAGAACACAACATATTATTTAATTAGATGAAACTTAAGGCTTCGATTGGAATTTGAAGAAGGAAGGGGTTTTAGGAAGGGAAATTGCTAGCTCACCTTGGCATATATAATAGATAAAACTATAAGGAGACTTGGGGGTTTGGCAAGTATATAAAAATATGGAGCCTTAAGCCATGACCAGAAAAGAGAACAGTTTATTCATTCAGTGGTTCTTCTCAAAACAACATTTAAAAGGTTATATCAATGTTCAGAACTTTTCATCAATGAAATCATCAAGACCGAGGATTCCATAGAGCAGTAGGTGAACAAGCAAGATTAGGAGTACCAAAACATGATTCAAGAAGAGTTACTCAGTCACATAGGGCAGAACAAATTTGAAGTTCAGCAGAAATCAATGTTATCAATTGCACACTTAAGGTTTAAATCATTGGTAAGAGTTTAGCCTGGACCTCAAGGTACTGAGTTCAAATCCCCTCGGAGACGGTTGAAAAATGGCCATTAGTGTCAACTTTAATTAATGAAAATTTCTCCCTTCCCCAATTTAAAAAGTTATATATATATATATATATATATATATATATATATATATATATATATATATTAAAAATGTTGTCAATCGCATACTGCAGAAAATTGTGGTTATTATGCTACAGTGCTATAGCGGCACTATAATCGCTATTTGACAACACTTTGTACATAGTTTATCGCGGAACAATAGCGATTTGTTCAAATTCAGCTATGCTATAGCGCAATAGCACCGTTATAACCGCTATCTGACAACACTTGCAGAAATCTCATGACTAGAAAAGTCAATATGCGGAAATTGAACTTGAAGCAACAAGATTTGTCAATCACCCCACAAAATAAAATAAAAAGACAAGATATAACAGCCCCATATTACCTTCAATCCATTTTAATAGTTAGAAATGGAAACAGAAATCGTTATAAAGTTATGAAGAAATCAAGAAAGTTTTCAAAATAACAGAACTAGTAGGAAAAAAAATTTAGATGCAAATATTTATTTAAAATCTGTGAGATCGTGACTATTGATAACACGTAAAATGCACTATTATTTTGACTCGACTTACACATTTTTTGATTTTGATTTTATAAATTTTTGCCATGTTACGCTGGTATTGTGTGTCTATTTCAGGTACTTATCTGTTAAAGGTCTCCGCGCGTCAAAATGATGAAATTCGGCGAAAAAAGGAAAGAAAAGGTAAAAAGGGAAAATAGAAGGTTTAAAAGTCTGAAGTTAGTGGGAAGTAAAAGCCAGACCAATTCTTTCCCCACGTTTCAGAAGCAGTTTGCCCACTTCCTCCATTTTCTCCACTACTTGGAGCATGATCAGAAGCACTTCAGAGGAAATTTTTGTCTATAAATAGACCTGAAGAACTCAGTTGTATACCAAGCTTTTTTAGAGAGAAATTAGTGAATAAGAAATAGCTAATATTTTGAGTTTTAAGTGCTGATTTGCGATTTGCAGATTACAATTTTCAGTTGCTTTTCTTTTCATTCCCAAACATTTACGCTACCTTAGAATATTAATACATTTAGTACCTTTGTTTTATTCCATTCAGCCAAGTTCTACTCTCGTTATTATTTGTTGTTGCTACTTTAATTCCAATTGATTACTTTATTACGGCTGATATACACTTGTGTTGTTGCGGTTTATAATGCTTCCAATTTCCTGTTGTTGTTACTCATTTGTTCTCGCTTGCTGCATTGTTGGTCATGTTGCCGTGATTAACAAAGGCTTCATTCATTTGTTCAATTCCAATTGATAATTGTTACTGTTTCGCCGCTACCGGTTTCGAATTCATCCCCTGCTGCTATACGTGAATGTTATTCCATTCCATTTAATCACCCATTTGCATCAGCTGCTATTTCTTTTGATTTAAAGTCTCCATCAAATTGCAGGTTTTGTCTGTTTGTTTCTAATTATTCAATTTCTCTGTTTCAATTATGAGCAAAACATGAACAATTGTTTGTTTACTATCATTATTATGTCTGAGTAGATTTTTATAGAGTCCGGAATGTGATGAATGTCGTATCAATGATACTCTGTTAAATTGTATGATTAGTAACTGTAACAAGAATTATTTTTAAGTCTGAAAATTCTGTTTTTTTTTTTTTACGTTAAATATTTACAGCGAAAGCTGAAATAAAGTGATACCGACTTCATATTGAAAGAGTGAAACTTGTATCTGTCTGTAGAATACTCAGGAATTGATTTTAAAATTCTGCGAAAGCATTTTCTTTAATTAATTTAGAAATTTATAATTTTCAAAAATGCTATTTTAAACTTGTGGCCGTACACGCGAAAGCCGGTGTCTATGAGTTTAAAATACGGTACCGGTTACGCGAAAGCTAACAGGACTTTAAATTAAAATTTCTACTAAAAATAACTTTTCAAACGTAAATTGATTATTTTTCAAACGGAGTTTTGAAGTTGTAAGGCGTACGCGCGAAAGCGGTCGAATAGATTACAAAGTCAAAACTCGGTGTCGTACACGCGAAAGCTGGCGACCCCTTTAATTTAATCCTTTTAACGCGCGAGAATATTTTCCTGTTACAATAATAAAATACAATTTAGCGAGCATCAACGGTCGACGCGAATTATATTCCGGTCTCTTGTTATTAAAATTAATTAAAAACAAAGCTATTTTCCAATTTTGCAACTAATCTAATTAGCATCGCCTTAGATAAACAATGTGACGATAGATAACGGTACTTGACATTAGTCTCTGTGGATTCGACATCTTTTATACTAAAACCGATATTTCCGTGCACTTACGGACCTATCAACTAACAATTCTTTTCCATCCACAACTACTACAGAACATAAACGAAAAATAAGTGTATTTTCAAGTTCAAGAAACCCATAAAATTTCTAACATAATGAAACCAGTAGGAAAAGAAATTTAAATACAAATACTTATTTAAAAATTGTGACTATCAATTCATTGCCACAACTACCCAACAATATCCATGGTTTAGCTAGGAAATGAAATTACAGGCTTTTACGATCGGGGCTAAAAACCTCTGGAAAAATTCGAGTTGCAATTACTAGGTCCAAGTCCTACATTTTATTCAAGTTGGCCCATACAGCCCGACCCATTTTAACAACTCTACTTTACTCTGTTTGAATTATATAATATGAAGCGAGTTTTGAAATTTTAGAATTGTATGATCCGAAATCGCCAAGACGCACGCTAATAATAGAAAATGCAACTGTACCATATGCATACCTATGCAGATTTAACAAACATTCATCAACTACTAGATTTGACAACAAAAAATATTGATAATTATATCAAAAGTTAACCAAGGGTATAAATAGTAATTGTTTAGCTTTGATACCAGATTTTCGACCTATTTCCTTTTGTTGAAATCTTATATAAAATTATGTCCAAGGTTCTTGCGAACAGATTAAGAAAGACGTTTTGTAAGGTTGTGTCGGGGTCTCTGCTTGCTTTTGTCAAAGGTAAACAATTTTAGACAGTATTTTAAAAGCCGATGAGTTGGTAGATGATGCAAGTAAATCGAAGAAAGAGTTACTTCTTTTTAAGGTTGACTTCGAAACGAAGTCCTTTGATTTAGTAGATGATGCACGTAAATCGAAATCTTCTCTAGGTTTTCAACTATCACCTCTATCATCATCTTTAACTATCACATTAACCAAATAATGACTAAGTTCATTACTACTAATCATATGTAAATGTCTATGCCCTTAGGCCGCTGCATCATTTTGAGGGCGGCGGTCTCATAGTTGAGACGTAGGGGGAATTGGATAGTTGTTCTTCAGATATACATGTAATATAAGTTATGGCGACACATAAACAAGAATAACATTAAATATAAACTAAAAATAGAGATACCTCAAGCAACTTTACCGTCACAAAATTATTGTCATTCACATGTGCAAAGCACATGAATTAGTTACTTTCTAATGGTTCACCGGGTAAAGTAAAAAAAGTTTCCAACTGCTCTATTTCACGGCACAATAACACTACAACATACTTATATTTTTGTGTAATACGAAATCTCATATATTGCATAATCATCCATTTATCCTTAAGTGAAAGGCTAATTCCATCAAGAGTCAGAGCTTGTTTGACCTTGTTGAATTGATTTTTTGCCCCAAAGATGTAGAGATAATGGTCACTGTAACTAGTTACCTCTCATATAATACAAATAATATGATGAGTATCATTAAACCGACCAAGCAGGCCCAAAACAACACATTCACAATGACCATTACTTAAGATATCCACTACATATTCAAAAAAAATAAAAATTAGAAGCCACATTTTCAATAAATATGAGCGATTGGATCCTTTTGTGGAAGTCGCGTTGAACAAGAGGAGGATTAGGAGACTTATTATTATCACGCACACTCTTTCTATCTGGACATGATGAATTCGACTATGAAACTTATGTATTTGTATTTGGTTCTTGCTTTTAAGTCAACTTATGTGTTTCATTAAAAAAAAATCAATCATGTTTAGTACATTATAAAATTCTCACGTACAAACTTTTAGATGTGTTTTTCATTCACCCCTCCTAATAAGTTTCTAAATGTCGACATCACTTCCCTAGAAAAGTCATATTAAAAACACATAAATTGTGAACCCCCTATTTTACATCATTTCTCACTCGCAACACACAAGATCACATTTAACCTAATGAACCTTACGTGCAAACTCACTGTCCCCTACAAAAGAAATCTAAAAAGGATTCAATTTTAGAGATATACATGTCGGAGCCTTGCTGAAAGAGAAAATTAATTGAACAAGTGGACAAAGACAACTTTAATGTGAACAAGATAACCCCATGGATAAGTTACGATTCTTCTAACCATACAATCTACTACAATTTTTCTCAATCACATGTCTCCAAAAAACAACAACTCTGATTATTCCCAATAAGCAAATCAACGTGCTTCAACGATTATTTTCCCATTTTACAATTGAGCCTGTTTTTCGCCTCTTGTAACAATGATTCATTTATGTTTATTCTCACAAGCAAATTTTTACAAAATTAACCTCCATACAAGACACTAATTCAAATAACATCAAAATTGCTTTGATGGCCCTAACAATGGACCAACTTTTCATCCCATAACCAAGTTTTGTTCATAAATTGTATACGCGAAACAAAATACTCTAAATGTTTCCAATCCTCGTTACCAACGAACAATCGCACATTGATTGAAGCATTCATCATAAAAGGGTGATAATTTTACGGGCCAAGTGTTTATATCCAGGTTTTTTTAAATAAAAAAGCCACGTCCGTAAGTACTTGAATTAAAAAAATCTAGATATACACACGTGGCCTGCCACGTCGTTTAATGAAGTGACAAATCAACGTTGACTTGATCAAAATCAACAAAAAAGATCAACATTGCAAAGGGGCTAATTTTAAGGGGTCAATTTTTTTTTATTTTATAAGACGTCAAAATCACAATTTTTTTAATTTTAAGGGGCGAAAAGTGCACTTGAGAAGATTTTGTATAAAAAATAAGGAGTGGCATGGTATTTGCATAGGAAAAAAATCATATACTCCTATTGATCCTTTGTAAGCATACTATTTCTGTTTAGAACGATGTCAACATGAATCATTGCACAATCTTTATTTTTAGCTTTCTTTTCATTTACTTTTTGATGGGAATGAAATGTATGTATAATTATAATGTAATATTAATATAGGTGCACTTGGTTCATGGTTGCCTATGCCTATCCCTGCTTACCCTCTTATATGACTGATGGATGACATATTCATACTATTTTGACTAACCTTTCTTTAACATCTCCTAGGTTGCATTGTCATTAGTTGTTCATTCATACCATTCTTAATTACTAATACTGCGTATATATATTTTTAGGTACATCTGAATTAGCCTAGAGTTTGTTATAGTACAAAACGTCCACTTTCTGATTCCTCAAAAAAGCTCTGCACAAACAAGAGAGCATTTAAATGGCAATTTAACTTATAGTGAACTGAATCAATGAACCCTTTATTCTTTGTTACTAACTAACCTCATGCATGTGCTGTGTTGGTGTAATTTTTTTTGCATTGTTGATAAATTATAATTGTTGGATCATTAAAAATGTTTGTGTTTGTTTATAACTCTTTTTAAATTTAAAATCACACTTATAATTGATTGTGATTTTTCGACATGTGTATAAAAATCAAACTCTTATGCTTCATTGTTTTGGATTGTTTTAGTATTTACCATGTTTTAATGTGCAACACTTTAGGCTTACCAAGGATCTGTATTCCACTTGATCTGGACGGTCCGATGTAAAATGAATGGCCAAGATCTTAAAGCGTGTGAAATTTCTAAAATTCGTGCTTTGTAATTGGAACCGTTGGATAATAGATTTAAGATCGAGATTGAAAACTGCAGGTAACTGCATAGGATCTCGGACCGGCTCACATCTTCAAAAGATGTTTTCAAAGTTCATTAGAAGAACTAGGCGATTTATCCAAGTAAGTTGGGAGTGCATGAGAGTAAGTTCTCTAAAAACTGTTTGAGTGCTTATAAGATGAAAATTAAGGTCTTCAAATTGCCCCCTTCATAAAAAAAATCTACAAATTAAAATTGCCTAATTAACAAACAGATTTCAAACAATAGTTAGAAATTTAAAGTTAAAATACATATACAAGATCCAAATTTATATTTGTACCAAGCCTCATCCAAATTCATATCATACCAATTTTAAGTTAAAATACATATACAAGTTCCAAATTTCTTCCTATAGTATATCTATTTCTTGTCACTTTCAAAAGAAGCAGTGTAAAACACTCCAAACATGTACTATAATAAATACTAACGTAACTAAAATCTGCTATTCATTGAATATGAGAATATCTTGGACACCCAAATTAAATGCAATATAAAATGAATGGACCAAATTAAATATTGGTAAAGAGGACTTATCTGTGCCCCAACAACCAACTCATAGAAAAATTGACCCTAATAGTACAACAACATATAATCCACTAATAACAAACTCATTAAATACAATATCAGTTATTTATCAGAAGGTGATGCTCTTTATTTGTTTTCCAATTCACAAAACTGACACTACTGTAACAGTGTGCCATACCATTGATTTGATTTCTTTCTTCTGTATATGGTAATAATGACAGCATATATCAGTAAAGACAGTAACTAAAAGACAAAGGCTATGTAGTCTAGGTGTCAAAAATATTATTATTTATTTTAACATATAGTATAAGATAATTATAGGTGTATAGACTCAAAATGGGTGCTGTTATTCTGAGCAAATAGAGAACCAAATATAGCAGCTCCCTTTTAGATTGATTTGAGAGAGAAATAGGTTTGGCTTGTATTGAAAGGTAAGCAAGAAATTCAATGTTATATTATAGGTAGTGGAGAAAACAGACTAGTCTTATAGTCTTAGGAGTTGTCAAATGAAGGTGAAACTTGTTCAAGTTGTTGATGACTGTCTAACAAGAAAACTACCAGAATCACTTGTGTGTTTGTAAAGCAAAATCTTAAACAGTCATCTTTTTGGGATTTATCATAACCTTTTCACTCACTTCTTATATATATACTCTACAATTCAGCAATAATCATCAAACCTTAGGTTGCATTGCATCTTTTTCTAAAGGGAAGATTAATTTACATCATCATCACATTCATCATTTGTGCTGAAAATGAAAGGAAGATTTTTCTGTTTCATTTTAGCTCTGCAGTTACTAAGTTATGTCTCTGTGGCTAAAAGGGCTTTTCCTTCAACTGATGCAATGTCCCATCCAGGTTAGTTAACCATAACACACCATTTTAATAGACCTTAATCATTAGTATTTTTAAGTACTCTATTATAAATTTAACAACTTATATATATGCTTCATTTGTATATATGATTAGGCCCTGCAGAGGCACCAGCACCACTTCAAACCATAGAGTCAAAAAAGGTGTGTCTTCTAACATTATGTAAATTTGAATGCATTGTATTATATCCTAATTAACATATAATTAATACTTGTCTTTTAAATGAAGGGTTATAATATGGTAAGAGAAAGTATTAAGTCAGAGAAAATGAAAGAAGTAGTATATGATGATAGAGATATTGGGATAAGCAGCAACAAGATAGGGTCAAGTCCACCAAGCTGTGAGCACAAATGTTATGGATGCAATCCATGTGAAGCCATTCAAGTTCCAAGCACTGAAAGCAGTAAGAGAAATCATTTGAGCCTTCAGTATGCAAATTATGAGCCTGAAAGCTGGAAATGCAAATGTGGTCCTTCCTTCTACAGTCCATGATCATTCTATATTCTAATATTAATTATTAATTATCCATTCAATATAGTATATAGTTCATCTGTTAGGTTCATATTATATATATATATATATATATATATATATATATATATATATATATATATTTTGTCCCCTTTGTACAAATATTAAAGTTCAAAGGATTTCATTATTATTAATTTAGTCATTGTGAATTTGTGGTTGCAATTGTTGGATGACTTATTAGTTATATATGTAAACATTATGCTACAAAGCCTTGTAAAACATCTTTTTTTTTTTGTTGTCAAACTAGAAAAGGAAAAATGGATGATTTTTTTTTTTTTGAAAGAGAAAAATTATGAAAAAAATAATTTGACGAAAAAAGAACATTCAATTCTAATAATTTTACTATTAGGATTTCAAAATTTCAAAAGGACACCAAGCCACCCAAAATTAATGAGAAACCAGTATCACACATTCTATAAGGTGCATATTTTATATTAATACCATAGATAGTTACAAGTCTCTTTTATCACTTTTGTTCTATTTAAATATCTCAAATTATCGTCCACAAACTCTAACTTAACCGACAAAAATGTTGAAATTATTAGGCAAATACACTACCTACCGTTACTAATATATGTGAAACTACAAATAATGCTTATATAAAGTGACATGAAATACCAATTATCAGTTATGAGATCATTCTCTATTTGTTCATTAAACTAAAACATAACAAATTTCATACATTGAACATAGTCCTAGACATAAAACTTCATTCAAATATCAACAAAAAAACAATCAAATTGATGTTATCGTGATGAAAAGTGAAAACTACTTGTGTCACTACATATTAACATCACAAGGCCACAACACTTGGTATCTAAAAGGATGTGTATTTTTCCACTAGATTTTACCCTGCCACAGCATCATCTTCATCGTCATCTTCTTCTTCTTCTTCTTCAAACTCCTCTTCCTCTTCCTCCTCCTCATCGTCATTGTTTTGTTCCTCATCCTCATCTTCTTCATCAGTAACAATGAAGCCTCCTAGCGTCTCATCATCGTCATCATCATCTTCATCATTTTCATCCACACTAGTTGCATTCTTTCTTTTAGAATTACTACTAGCTTTGATGTCTCTGTTATGTCCTCCATTGTCCTTAGACCTTGTGGAGTACCTTGGTTTCTTACCTTTCCCAACCTTAGCAACAAGGTCCTTATCATCTTCACTATCACCAGTCCACTCATCATCCTCGTTGTCTCTAAATACTTTTCGCTTTCCCTTCATTTTCCTTTTCTCCTCAAAATCATCCTCATCCTCACTTTGTTTGCTAGGCTCCTCGAGGAACCACTCCCAATTCTCCACATTCCGGATCATGCCCTTTGGATACTGGTCAAACTCGTGCCTCATAACAAGAAAACCAAACTCTGCATTTTCAAAATTACTGTTTCATCAAAAGTATCCTAAAAGCTATCATTGTGAATTCAAAAAACAAATTCATGCGTAAATAGTATAAAAAAAAACATCAAGTGAACAATGCTAAACAGAATTGAATTATACTACCCTTAGAAGGTTACACAGCCACAGGCACTTACAAGATATAATTGAATATCTTCATCATAAACAACCAATAATTATATTTTAAATGATGTAAATTGCTAAAAAATGTTCTGTTAGAGTACCATTGTTGACATGAATTCAGCAAAGTTGAAGAATCGTCAACTTGAAAAATCTCTTTCTCAAGGAAAAACTAGCTTTTTTCGTGAGGTACAAAACAAACCAGTAACCATTTCATTTCCATTTCTAACCCCAGAAAAGTTCAACACTTTTTACCCACACTCATGTTCGAAAGAAAACAAAAATTCTTACGCAAAATAATCCCATTATAGGTAGTATTCGAGTTGATACTTCTTAACTGTAAGTCCAAGCAACCAAATTTACAAAAGGAATGAAGCACCAAGAAACAATAAAATTGAAAGAGAGACAAGACTTTATCCCAGAGATAACAACATTGGAATTTGCAACCAACTAAAGAGGAAAACAGGAGGCTAATTATAGAAGAAGGAAACACCTTACCTTATACTGAATATGAATTTAAAGTATACATGTCCTTAAAAGGCTATCAAGTTATCATAACCAAATTAACACAAAAATAAACTTTAAATCATAAACTATAGTACTCATGGTTGAATTAGATTTAGACCCTGTTTAGATAAACAACTTAATTAAGCGCTTATAGCATACATACTCACCATATGAGTGCTTATATATAAGCCATTTTCTATAACAAAAGATAAAAATCAGTCAAACTAATTTCAAATAAACTATAAGCTATTTTCACAAGCTATCGTGGATAGCTTATTGAAATAAGTTAAAAACAAACTCATGGAAATGCCTTGAACTGTTTTCATAACTTCTCCAAAACAAACTCTACATTTTGAATAATTTTCTACATTGCAAATCCTGGTCAGAAAATGTCATTGGCATGCATGCAATCATCAACAAAAATAGATTCCATAAAAAAGGGTCAAAGTTATTACCTTTAACAGGATCAATTTGTGAAATATCAAGTTGATCGAATTCAATCTCACTCTTGTTCAAATTGAACCAAAAAGGTGTTTTGGCGGACAAGCAAAAACGGTGACCGAGCTCCAAATGACCCTTTTCGAATTTCTTGAAGATCTTAATCGTTACGTCATTGTTGTTCAAAACCCAGATGGGGTTTCTTCCAATGACTTGAAATGAAACCCTAGGAGACTCTGAATTAGACTCGTTGTTGAGTTGGAACGAAACGTGATGACGAGAAACAGTGTGGTCGTTGGTTTCAAAACCGCAACCTCGTCCGAACAGTGTTTTGTCGCAGTTTTGTAAAAGGAATTTGGAACCATCTTCGCCTTCCAACTCCATTGAGAATTCTTCATAAACATGTTTTGATTTGGGTTGAAAAGTAATAACCTAGAATTTCATTTATGATTGTTTTTACAAAAATGAAATTTACTTTTTTGCATGTGACTCAACCAATAAAAAAATGACACATATTGTTTACTTTTAATTGATTAAATGTAAATGAGAAATTGTTTACTTAACAATTTCTCATTTACTAATAAAAAAGGGGAAATTATAGAGAGCAAGCAAAATATTATATTGTCAAGTAGTTAGTCTAGCGACTAGAGGAGTATTATGCATATTATGCAACGTGCTAACTGCGTTAAATGTTTTTTAATTAAAGAAAAGGTATATTAAAAATGATAACGTTAAATGTAAATAAAATTCCTTTCAAAAAAGTAGTAAAAACATAGTCTAAAATTTATCATTTGTTCTTCAATGGATAGAAGATGACGATACAAGACATGTTTAAAGCTCATATTATTTGAAGTTTTTTTTGTATAATTTTTTTAAAAATACTAATGACTCATCATATCTCACATTATCTTATCCAAAAGAGAGAAAATATCACATAAACATAAACATATTCAATGCCACATACTTTGTTAAACATAAAAAAATGTCAAAGGTGACCACATATTGAAACTTAAATGACTAAATTGAAAAGGAAAAAGAGAGAAAGATTACTAGATATTACAATAAAATAAAGAAGTGCATGGACGTTTTTGCCAAGAATTTAAATATACAAATAGAAGAAATAACAATTCGTATGAAATGTACCAATTATCAGATCATTCTCTATTATTTTCATTGAACTGAAACAAAACTCCTTTCTTGTACCAAAAAAAAAAAAAACTCATTTCATGTATTGAATTTAGTCACAGACATACAACAATTCCATCAAATATCAACAAAAAACAATCAGATTGATGTTATCATGCTCAAAAGTGAAAACTAGTTGTGTCACTTTATATTAACATCACAAGGCCACATCACTTAGTATCTAGAATGATATCTATTTTTACGCTCTTGAGTTTAACCCGCCACAGCTCATCGTCTTCAAACTCCTCTTCCTCCTTTTCCTCTTCATAACACCATTTGAGCAAATAGACAGTAACAACATTAATCTAATTGGGGCGCAATACAATTTAATGCAGGCATACCAATCAAATTATTGGGTTCAATTTCCAAATGTACAAAAGAAAATAACTGATAAGGGGAAATTAAACCAAATAATTTGACTAGTATGCCTGCATTAAATTATATAGCACCCCAATTAGATTAATGTTGTTGTTGTCTACTTGCTCAATGGTACCGATGAAAACGCTAGATCACATCTGGATGCATCAACCTCTAAAGGCTGGACTTCTGCTTCTGAATATGAAACAGTTAAGACTCAAAGCCATGCTCAGACCTACAGCAAGAGCTACCCAGGATAAATCAACCGCTCTTGGTACAATTATCTTCAGGAAAGATTAGACCAACCAAAAAAAAAAATCTAGAGTCAGTACCAGAACTCATGAATAATAGCTGCACTTCAATCAGCTCAAGGTATTCTTGCATACATGAAACACAACAGCATTTCCTTTGCACAGGTTGCAGAAAGTGATGGAGAAAGTGCAAAAACATACATACTGTGGCACATTAACTCCGCAATTTAGACACCTAAACATATACAGAGAAACTAGAAAGCTAGTGTTGTATGGGCAGAATGCACTTGTCCCAAACAATCAGCAAACAGAAAAACATCGAGGCCAGATTCATGAATATGGCATCATCATTCCCTTCGAGCGATATAAACAGTCAAGGGGTTGATGGAACAGATGAAGACATGGCCAAATGGTGGGAAAATGAATAAAATGTTTTACGAGGAAGAGCAGAATCATTGATTACACGGATGCATCTTGATCAAGGAGACAGATGCTATTCGTGATGGAAAGGATCAGTGGTGGATTCAGTCGTTGGAGTTTCTCACTCAATGTCTCAGACCATCTTTCCAGTTCTGCATTCATGTCCCGTGCTGCTAGATTTCCCCTGAAGTCAAGCCGCAAGGGACATGAACGCAGAACTGGAAACGGTCAATTAATTGAAAAACCAGAAAGATATTGAACCTCCACTTAAAGTTGAACAGTGTGCAAATCAATCAGGAATCTTCATTCCTGGCAAATAAAACGTTTCCAGCTTCGATCATTTCCTGTCAGTCATAAATTAGAAACTGTTACAAGTTAATCTAGCATTTGGAGACATTGATAGGAATTGATACACATTTGATAGGAACCATTACTAATGATATCAGAGAACGTGAAGACTTCAATTTAGAAAAAATTTAAGAAATGTCAAGAAACTTATAACGGTTACTGTGACAATGATAAAAAACCTTTAAATAGCATCAAGCTCCTTAAAGTTATGTAAGTGTTGCACGTACTCTAAAACATTCCATTAACCAATCTGCCTGATACACTATAATATCAACTACTTTTCAGAGCAAAACTATAATAAACAACATGCAATGAAATTATGAATAAGACTCAGACATATTCATTAAAATAAAAAAAGATCAAAAGAGGAACCTGATTCGCTAACAAGCTCTTGCACACCGGGAAGTCAATAATGTGCAGTTTTTAGAAGAGAAATGATCCATGTTTGGCAAAACTACTTCAATTTCTCGAATATATATAATACAGTCATGCAGAAGAAGTTCTCTCAAAGAGCGACATTCTACAGCAAGGTCCATGTATTTCATCGTTTTGCAGAAAGTGTTTGTAATTTGCATGTAATTTCTCGTATAAGCTCGCAATCTTCCAGCTTTAGGTTCCTAAGAAATGACACTCTTTGATGCAAACATGAAGAATAGTGAAATAACCGGCCATTGATGTTCTAGTTGCAGAGATGTGTGCATCACTTGCAAAAAAGAAACGAGTAAAAAGAGAAGTACTCCAATCAGTTCAGCATATTCTTGTTCTTGCATAAATGAAATGCAAGAACATATGCCCTTCACAACTCATAAGGTGTTGCTTGAGGAGAGTAGTGGAAAAACATACATACTATGACCACATTTAGACACCTAAACATACTATGAGTTTCTCTATATATGTTTAGGTGTCTAAACTGCTTTGACTTGAATAGTCATCAACTTGGAAATCTCTTTCTCTCTCAAGGTAAAACTGCTTTGTGTGAGGTAGTACAAAGTAAAACTATAACCAGTAATCATTTCATTTACATTTCTAACACTAGAAAAAAATCAAATTGCAAAGACAAAACAAACAATCTTACGCAGAATAATACTATTATACAAATTCATTCAAGTTAATGTTCCTTAATAAATTAACAAACTCTCAAAATATACATGTGGAAAATGTGTCATTAACATGCATGCAATCATCAATTAAGACATTTTATTTTATTTTACAATAAAAAAATAAAACTTGCTTTTCAAATTATTAATTTTGTTACAACAAAAAAGCATCATCGTCATCAATTAGCTAAGTAACAAAAATTAGTTTGAAAAAAGGAATAATACCTTTAACAGGATCAACATCATAAGTTGGTAAAAGTAAACTTCATTTTGAAACATGCAGAAACGATTTTCGGATGCCCATTTGCTCTGACGACGAGACAGTGTTGTCGTCAGTGTTCTGGTCCAAACAGAGCCTTGTCGCCGCTTCGCAAATTCAAACCATCTTCATCATGTTGTCAATTGTTGGTGGTGGTCGGTGAAGGGATTTTCTATTTTGGCCCTTTGTGACAAAGCAGTCCCAAAAAACACAAGGTGTGCTTAGAGGCTACAAAACACAACACAGCAGCCGAGCACTAGCCTATACCCAAACAAACAAGAGGGCAAAACCACCACTGCTGTGTACCAAACACAAATGTAGCTTTTTTAGCTTTCAACCACCCTAAACACAATATCTTAACCTTATCTAATAAACGGGGAATGAGAGTAACTACATTATTAAACAGACGATTATTTCGCTCGTTCCACACAATCCAGACACAAAAAAGCCATATAAGTTGCATAAAAGAACGTCTAGATTTAGCACCACCTGTCAAATAAGTAAACTATAAAAAATGGTCGGAAATATTATCAACATCTATCTCATAACAATCAATCCAATCACGCACCAAATGTTAAAGGGAACCAAAAGTGTTGCACAATAAAAATAAAAGTTGTGCCGTTTCAGGATGACCGCAACCAGCGACACATAAAGACATGTCAGTCGACAGAACCCGCCGAGCAATCAAATTAGACTTTGTTGAAAGACGATCACGGAGGAGTCTCCGCGCAAAAACTGATACCTTCAAGGGAACCTGAGTATGCCACACCAACTCTAAAGCAGAAGCCTCACTAGTATGATCCAGAGAGGTTATATATATATATATATATATATATATATATATATATATATATTCATTTAACCTCTTCCATCGTTTCTTCTATCTCATTTAATAAGGAATTATAGAGCTTATTGGAGAACTCATTCCTTATCCTTAATTACACCGTTAAAACTGAAATTAGCTAATTAATTAATCGGTTTAATTCTTTTGCGTTAGATATACTTTTTTTTAGGGGATGTTAGGAGTACTTTTCTTTTTTAACAAAAACAAAGTTAAGCCGTTTCATTAAATACCAAAAAGTACAAGTAATAATGCACATCAATAAAGATATGGAGGCTAGGATTGGATAAGGCAGCTCTAACTATAGTGTGAACAACCATATTAGCTTGCTACCTAACATGCCGCACAACAAAATTGTTGCGGGTTGCCAATTGATCCTTACATCCACGAATAATATCACCCAACTCATTTTGGGGAGTTGTGTTTGAACTAATATAATCTATATCAATTTTACTATCAGACTCAAAGATAATTGAATGCATGTCCCTATCAATAGCAAACCTAATGGCCTATAATAGTCCTACATATTCAACTTCAACATGTGACGAAGAAGACAATTCAAAATTCGACAAACAGAAAAAAGAAGTTGTCCGGTAAAATTTCGAAAGCATATTCCATAACCTGCAATAGAACTATTTTTGAAGAGGGCCCAATCAACATTACACTTCAAAGTTGTTGATGGGGGCTTTTCCCAAGAATCCATTGGTTGTGGTGGTTGGATGAGTTTCCTGGCTCTCTACATAAACTGCCATTCGTTAAGTAAACTCTTGTGGGCGTCGTATCACGATAGGTGATGGCTGATCAATATTCTCTCAAAGCTTGGAGTTTCAGTTCTTCCAAAGGCTCCAAATAATCATCGTCGCAGATTGCTTTTGTTGTGAAGATAGTCAGTCAAAAAATGCAAACAGAAAGGTAATAAAATCATTTGTATCACCCAACATTTCACGAACCATGGTGCCTAGCTGCGCCAAATCCCAACATTATGTAGCTTTAGAACATACAAAGAAAAGATGCATATGTGTTTCCGCCAATACATCACAACTTACACAAGACTCTTCCCAATGAACACCCTTCTGATTCAACCAAGTATGTGTAGGTAGACATCTATGGGCAACACGCCACAAGAAGGACCGAACTTTGTGAGGGACATACAACTTGCATATCATGTTCCAATTGAGATCTATTACGTCGTTAGTAGGTTTAGATGCTAAGAACATGCAAAGAGAATAGGCCAATTTTACAGAATAAGATTCATCCACCATACAATTCCACATCGGACTATCAACAAGAGACATTCTACAAGGGGAATAACAAGAATAACATTCGCGTCGGAAACATTAAAGATATATGAGATAAGTCAAGTGTTCCAAGAGACCAAATCATTATTCATGAGATCATGAACATACAAGTTTTTGTGCTAGGAGAAGGAGGAGTTGGCGATTTGGAGGAAGGCAGAGAACGAATCCACGGATCAGACCAAACATGGATTATTGAGTCATCACCAATCTTCCATCTAAAACCCAATTGAGCAAGATTTTGAGAACTCTGAATGCTCCTCCAAGTGTAGCTTGGATTATGACCTAAACCAGCCTTTAAGAAACCCCACCCAGGGAAATATTTTGCTTTGAGAATACGCGTAAGTAGGGAGCTAGGATCTTTGATGAGTCTCCAACTTTGTTTACCAGGTATAGAGAGATTGAAAGCTTCCATGTTTCGAAAACCAAAACCACCTGAACTTTTGCGATGTGTTAAATCGTCCCATCGTAACCAGTTTATACCGTGACTTCCATTCTTTTTTGATCCCCAATAAAATGAATTCATCATTCTCTCTAATTCTTCACATAGGGAGGATGAGATTAGAAAAGCACCCATACAATATGAGGGTATTGCTTGAGCTACTGATTTAATTAGAACTTCCTTGCTTGCTCGTGATAAAGATCTTGCACTCCAAGATTAGTATTTCCTCCATATTCTATCTTCGATGTAACTAAAAATTGATTTCTTACTACGACCGACCATTGAAGGGAGGCGAGATAAGTACTACTACCAATGTGAACAATCATTCAAGTTGTTCTCATATCATAAGTGTTTCTTTAGGGTATACATGGTATTTATTAAATATATGCATAACCTGAATGATTGTTAATAAATATATGCATAACTTGAATGATGGTGTTTTTTTTTTATACAAAAATAGATAATATTCATTCATTTAAGTAAACTCATATGTTTCTGGTCCCTATAAATATGTTAAATTTTCGTTTCAGTCCTTTTAAAAAATTTCTTCAACTTTTAGTCCTCCAAAAAAAATTTCATCTTCACTTTTGATCCTTCCTTTAAAGTAAATTCATATGCAGAATTCATATTTTTAAATAAAGTTTTGCAGAAAAATGTATAATATTATAAGGATCTCTACAATAAAAAAATAGAAATTTTTATCGAAACATGAATTAAATATGAATTTTTATATGTTTGACGGTAAACAATTCATATTTAATTCATGTTTTGTTAAAAAAATATAATTTTTTTGGGAGTGATTTTTACAATATTCTATACATTTTTGCACAATTTTATCAAAAAATAAAAAAAATTACTTAAAGATAGGGACTAAAAGTAGTGATTGAAAATTTTACAGAGACGAAAGCTAGATAAATTTTTTAGAGAGACTAAAACGAAAAACTAGTGTATTTATAGGGATAAAAACATATTAAATAAATATGCTATAAACCTCTTCAACCATGTCAAAACAAGATGAAAACTCATTTTAATTTCCGTCAAGCTTTAAAGTTGGAAAAGGCAAAGTAACGAATGGAGTGGAAATAGTGATACTGAGTAATTAATGTAAAAGTAAGGCTTAATAGTAATTTTCTCCCCTTAACTTTTACGAAATTGCGATTTTGACCCTTTAAGAAAAAAAACTACAAAACTGCCTCATATGTTTTTCAACCGTAGCAGTTTTGGCCCCCCGAGGCCAAAAAAATAACACGTGGCAGGTGCCACGTCAGCGTAGACCGATCAAAATTGGTCTTGGGGCCAAAACTGCCACATGTGCAAAACTTAGGGGGCGGTTTTGTAGTTTTTTTCTTAGGGGGTCAAAATCGTAACTTTGGAAAAGTTAAGGGGTTAAAACCGCTATTGAGCCTAAAAGTAATCTATTGTTTAAAAAAAAAATGTAAAAGTAATCTGCACGTCTTCTTAAAAACTATTTTTCATAAATGTCAATATTAAGTTTGAATCTCTAACTTAGTATATTTAGAATGTGAATGAGTTGTCCTCGTAAACTTAGCTCAATTGGCACGAGCTGAGATTCAAACCTCGAACACCCCACTTCTTCGTATGAGCTTAAACTATTAGGTTACTTAAGCCACAGACCTTTTTTTTACGTGGTACAAGGGTGACGGTTCAGCAATGAGTCATCTTGGTAGATTCCTTTTGCCGGAGGATTGGTGTTTGGTTTGGCTAACTGTCTGCAAGTAGCTCATTTGTGGGGTTTATCTGATCATTGCCCGCTGTTTTTGTCTGTGAATGAAGATGACTAGGGTCCGAAACCATCTCGAATGTTAAAGTGTTGGTCTGAGGTTCCAGGTTACAAACAATTTGTTATTGAAAAGTGGAGATCTTTGGAAGTGTAAGGGTGGGGCGGCTTTATTATACAAGAAAAATTGAAACAGTTAAAATTGGCTCTGAAAGATTGGCATCGTGCTCATACTAGTAATTTACCGGGTAGAATTAATACTCTCAAGGAGCGTGTCGCCGAGATAGATAAAAAAGGGGAGCAAAATATTCTTTCGACAGAGGAGGTGTCAGAACTACATAGTAAAACTTTAGATATTCATTCTTTGTCTCGAATGAACACAACCATTTGTTGGCAGCAGTCGAGGTTGTTATGGTTAACAGACAGTGACACTAACTCAAAGTATTTTCACGTAGTTATGGCGGGGAGGCGTCGTGGTAATATTATTTCATCTCTAGTTGTTGATGGCGGAGTTGTGGAAGGTGTCAATCCG
Source organism: Medicago arabica (assembly GCA_946800305.1). Classification (NCBI taxonomy): domain Eukaryota; kingdom Viridiplantae; phylum Streptophyta; class Magnoliopsida; order Fabales; family Fabaceae; genus Medicago; species Medicago arabica. Next base: position 54,959,263 of record OX326971.1, read on the forward strand.
ATGCATGAAGCAGTGTTTATTTATTTTTCAGAGCACTTTGAGGCCTCAGATACCGAGCGGCCTAGTGTTGAAAACTTGGTGTTTCGGTGCCTAGATCATAGGGATGGTGGGTTCCCTGGTGCGGCCCTTTAATATTGAAGAGGTGAAGAAGGCGGTCTGGGACTGCGATAGTTATAAAAGCCTGGGACCTAATGGTATCAATTTCGATTTTATCAAGGATTTTTGGCCGGAATTGAGCGGAGATGTTATGATATTTATTGGTGACTTCCATAGGAATGGCAGGCTAACGAAGGGGATTAATAGTACCTTTATTGCTTTAATCCCGAAGGTGGAGAGTCTGCAAAAGTTAAATGATTATAGACCCATATCTCTGGTAGGAAGTCTGTACAAAATTTTGGCAAAACTTCTTGCTAACTAGCTGCAAAACGTGGTAGGAAAGGTGGTGTCAGAGTCACAGACGACTTTTATTCGGGGTAGACAAATTATGGATGGTCTCTTAACTGCTAATGAGGCGGTGGATGAGGCTAGAAAATGGAAGACAAAATTGTTGTTGTTTAAAGTGGATTTTGAAAAAGCATATGATTCCATTGATTGGAATTACTTGGATGCAGTCATGATCAGAATGAGATTTCCAACCCTTTGGAGGAAATGGATAAAGGAATGCATAGGTACGGCCTCCGCTTCCGTGCTTGTTAATGGCAGCCCCACGACGGTGTTCCCAATGAAGCGTGGTTTACGACAGGGTGATCCATTGTCGCCTTTCTTATTTCTTTTGGCGGCGGAGGGTCTTAATGTTTTGATGAAGTCGGTGGTGGACTCTCAGTTGTTTACAGGTTATAGAGTTGGGGCGAATGAGGGGTATACTATCTCTCATTTGCAATTTGTTGATGATACGTTGCTTTTGGGTGAGAAGAGTTGGACGAATGTTCGAGCCTTGCGAGCAGTGTTAGTCTTATTTGAAAGTGTGTCTGGTTTAAAAGTGAATTTTCATAAAAGCATGTTGTCTGGTATTAATATTAGTGACTCTTGGTTGGGGGCAGCAGCTGCAGTGTTGAATTGTAAGGTGGGGAGGGTGCCTTTTGTGTATTTGGGCCTTCCTGTTGGAGGGGACGCGAGGAGATTGTCATTTTGAGACCCCGTTGTTAATAGTATTGCGAAGAAACTATATGGTTGGAAGAGTAGATTTTTATCTTTCGGCGGCCGTCTGATTCTCATTAAGTCTGTCCTGTCTTCTCTACCTGTTTATGCTCTTTCCTTCTTCAAAGATCCCTCAGGATTCATTGACAGACAAGTGGAGATGGCGACTTGATCCTTCAGGAAACTATATTGTTCGTTATGTTTATGAGATGTTGACTATTGATGGTAGTAACAATGTGAATGAAGCTATCGATTTGACTTGGCATCGACATGTTCCTTTAAAGGTGTCAATATTAGCATGATGCCTTCTTAGAAACCGGTTACCGACTAAATCGAACTTGGCGGCTCATGGTATGATTGATCATGATGCACAATTGTGTGTTTCTGGATGTGGAAAAGTGGAGATTGCTCAACATTTGTTTGTTTCATGTCTCATTTTCAGATATTTATGGCATCACGTCCGTGGTTGGATTTGGGTTTGTGGGGTGGATCCGTTTGACATTGGTGAACACTTTATTCAGTTTGCATATTTGACAGGTGGAGCAACGTCCAGACGCTCCTTTTTACAACTTTTGTGGCTGCTCTGTGTATGAGTGTTGTGGTCTGAACGCAATAGTAGACTTTTTAACAATACTGCAAATAATATTCATCAATTGTTACACAAGATTCAAACTCATTCTTATTGGTGGATGAAGGCAGCCAAAGATGTGTTTGGGTTCCATAGTTGGCTGACATGCCATTTACTTTGTTTGGGCATATGTTAGCTGTTGTATATTGTTTCTGGTTTATTGTGACTGAACTTTTGTTGTTTTTTGCTCGCTTTCTTTTAGCACGCCTTGTGCGGAAGTAGTGATGCTTTTGGTGTTAATATAAAGTTTCATTTTTGCGTGTTAAAAAAAATAAAATAAAAATTAATGAATGCAAATCACATGGTTAGTTTCTTTCTACGCTCTAATGTGATGCAAAACTGTAAATGCCACAGTTCGATAAATTGGTGGAAATTTGTTTCAATCTTATATATATAGACTAAAAAAAAACTATAAGTGTCTAATACAAACCTCTAAAAATAGTTTACAAGTGGACCTTTATCATTTTTATTTAAAAATAAAATTTAGAATAAAAATAATATTTTATTAAGACTTACAAAAAAATAGAGGGTTTACCATTGAACCATGTTCATATTAGACAATCCAAAAATTAATCAAAGTTATATTATAAGAGAATATTGCTTTAATACCGTGTTTTAGTTGTTGTTCTCATGGCAATGACAATTGCAAATGGTGATTCCGCATGAAGAGGTATTGACAATTACTCATTTATTTTAAAACAATTTAAATTAGATTAAGGGATGTAATTATAAAATTGTTACCAATGCTCTCTAAACTTTCCAATTTGTATATCATTAATTAATTAATTAATTCCCTTCTTTAATCACAAAATCAAACTTTATCTTTATCCAACATCAATTTTCTATTTTTCTATCATAATTATATTTTGTATCCAGTAAAAAAATATGCTTTTTTGTATCAAAAAAATATATGCTTTTAAGTGTTCCATTCTACCCAAAACTGACCTAGTCTAGGGGAGAGAACATTCATTCATTTCACTATAATGATTGGTAACTTTACAAAAGAGATATCAATGAGTTACAAGAATAAGTCTTCTGTCAAATTCTACCCAGAGTCTCAATCTCTTCCCGTAACCAAGAGACTCAATCCTAATAGTGTTTTTCAAGGTGAATCAACTTTCAAACCCTAGTGTTTGTTGCCAAGAGCAAACTCTATACAAACCTTAGTTTTGTTGCTGCCTTTCTAACCCCTTGTTTCAGCCCCTCTATCTGAAGGTTTACTCTGATACAAAGTCTATATTTATAATAAAAGCATCCCTCATAAAATTGGAACAAATCCAGCCCAAAAATACGAAATAATTTTATGCTGTTTTGACGGTTCGGACCCCGAATTCCTTCACTTGGGCGCCGATTTTTCATGCGTTGCCAGGCTAAAAAAAACAGTGCAAGTTCGGGACTCGGACAACACCATTCAGGCCCGAATTGGCAGTTTCTAAAAACCTCAATTTCTATAATTTTGAGTCACTTTCAAAACAATTAGAAGGTCATAGTGCGACAAAGCACATCCACGATGTTGAATGTTCTCTTTTAACAATCCTATCACCCATTTCATAGAGTCTTTTAGCTTGTTTGAGTTATGAAGGAAAAAAAACACGATCAAAGAGACAAATAAGGAAGGATGGTGGGAACACACAGGACCATGCACACCTTGGAGTTCTTATTTGCTATAACTCCTATAGGTTGAAAAACACATTGGAATTTTATTGAAAACAGATTTGCAATGAAAAGTGAAAGTTGGTAATTTTATTGGAATAAAAAATAAATTTAACCCTTTATTTTATAGAATTGAAAATCCTTTTTTTATAACTAATGAGATTAAGTATATATTCCAATTTCAACCCTTCTTAATAGCTAACATTTCTGAACAAACATTTACGGTATAATAATCACACACACTCCCTTTGATAGGCCATTTATACCAATTTTTTTAACTAACTTGTTTGAATCAATCAATGTCAAACCAAATTCTTTAATTCTTTAATGTGAGACCAAACTTATGATTCTATAAATTGGAGTTAGTCTTATATATACTACACACAAAACAACTTAAATAAAAAAATAAATAAGTATGAAGAAGACAACTACAGTTTTTATTTTACTTGTTGTTTTAGGGCTCGTTTGATGGTCAAGATAGAATAGAGGCAGAATATGATATAAAACTGGATAGAGATAGGATATGATAATGACATGATAAACATTAACCTATCATGTGTTTGATGCGCACATGATAACAAACAGGATATCATTATAATTAAATGAAAAATTGCTCTCATAATTAATTAAATACTATAAAAATGACATGTTATTAATTATTATGGAAAATACATGCTATCATTATTTTAAAAATGACAATATTTTAAAAACGGCAGAATATCAAGATAATAAATAAGGAATGATCTTTTAATCCTGTCAGGATAATTCTTAACCCAACCTCTACTCAGGATAGAAATTACAAAGGAAAGTCAGGATAGGATAAGAAAATGGTTTATTTTATCCTATCCTTTTGGTGCATCAAACATAAGATTTAAGCAGGATATGATTAATGTATCACATCCTGTCTCCCTATCCTGACCATCAAACGGACCCTTAATGTCAATGGCAATTGCTAGTGATGTTGATAATGGTGCATCTACTACTAACAGTGCAAAACCAAAGTGCGTTTTTTGTTACATACACATTTGTGGGCTCTGCTACAGGTCTTTTCCACCAAAGCCTGCTGCTTATGATGAAACTGCTTATGTCACTGCTGGTACTCCTTCTCCAACAGCTTCTCCATGAAATTAACTCAATGTACTGTGTATCTGCAATACTGAATGAATAAAAGTTTGATATTATAAAATTTCATGTTGTGTGAGATTTTTTTTTTTTTTATCTTTGTTTCACCCTCAATGTTATAAAACTTTAATATACTTGGTAATGATTGATTTCATTCTCTTAAAATAAATCCAGATATTTATAGTGAAAGGATTAAAGACAATTTTTTAAAGTCAAATACATTTTGTCAAATAAAAAGTTAGTCATATTTTAAGATAGAAACATTAAGGTATTTTTTAAAGGTTCGATATGGTCGTGTTTTTTTCTTTCTAAATTAATCTGAATCATAAAAATAGATTTTACTAATCAAAATGAGAAGCCGCTTTTAAAACTCATGAAAAATTTGAGTTTACCAAGTGTGATAAATGAGTTAGAAGTTTATAAGAAAAAAAACTACTTTTACTATACACAAATCAACTCACACGATACTATGTGTAATAACTCTAAAAAGACAGTGTACTGGATTACTGTTTTATTGAATTAACAACAATAATCAACTCCTAGTGCATGGATTAGGAAGGAATGACAACCCATTTTCAGTGTCGAGAAAATAGAATAAGAAGAATAAGAAGATAAAGATAAGGTGCTGCCGAAGATAATGATTTATATGATACTTGTTAAATTAGTGTTGTTATTAAAAAAAATAAACATAATTTTTTGGATTTGTTATAATTTGAAAGTCGTAAATATTTGTACTTATAATTTTAAATCAAAATCAAAATTTCATATAACACTGTTAATAATTTATACGCGTTAACGTAATAAAAAAAGCGAAAACGTTACCGTCTTTTCGCTAGTTAATAATAAAATTTATATCAGTTAATATTCAAGATGGTTGGTAATTTAAATTTTTTAATTGAATATATATTTAATATATTATATACAATCTTGACGTAAATTTACTCTATTGGGTGGGGCGAGGATGATGAGGTTAAAATAAGGAGTTTCCTTTGAGGGCCGGTCTTTTTGTTACATGTCTTCTTCACAATCGTTTACCTGCAACAAACAACTTAATTAGGAGACGTTCTTCATTCTAATGTTCATCTTTGTGCAGTCGTGGGTGGTTGTGGGCATGATGGAGGATACTGATCATCTATTTCTTTCTTGCGACTTTTTTGGGAAAATTTGGTATGTTATCTTTGATTGGATTGGTGTCATTACGGTGCACCGTGAACTTGTGACATATCACTTTCTTCAATTTGAAAATTTAGGCTGTTAAATAAAAAACATCCGCTCAACTTTTGAACTCATTTGGCTCTCATGTGTGTTGGTGATTTGGTGTGAAAGAAATGCTCATGTTTTTCGTCTAAAAATGAATTGTTATAACAACTTCTTGATAAAATTAATCTTCAATCTTGTTGTGGCTGAAAATGAATCACACTAATTTTGCTTTTAACTATCATTTGTGGTTGTGGCATGATGGAGGATATTGATCATCTATTTATTTCTTGTGGCTTTCTTTGGGAAAATTTGGCACGTTATCTCTAATTGGCTTGGTTTCATTACAGTGCACCATGAACTTGTTGCATATTACTTTCTTCAATTTGGAAATTTAGGTGGTTAAGCAAAAAAATCCATTGAACTTTTCAACTCATTTAATTCGGCTCTCATGTGTGTTGGTGTGAAAGAAATGCTCATGTTTTTCGTCAAAAAGATGGATCGTTATAACAACTTTTCGACAAAATTAAACTTTAATCTTGTTGGTGGCTGAAAATCAATCGCACTAATTTTGCTTTTAGCTATCGCTCAACTCATTAACTTGTTTGGGATTTATCTTATAATGAGGTTGCTTTGTCCTCCTTTTTATTTAGTGTTTTCCATATCTTTTGATGTAATTTGATACGACACAGCGGCGGAGCGAGAATATAAAGTCCGGGCAAAAAAAAAAATTCAACACATTTATAGGGGTTTACATAAGAAGTTGCAAGCAAATAATAAAAAAAATCAAAAGAAATTGTCCAATTTATAGGGGTTTATATAAGAAATTCAGAGAAATTTACATAAGAAATTGCAAAAAATTTGAGCTGGAGCCGAGGCTTGCCGGACCTTAGAACTGCCACTGATACGACAAGTCAACCTTAATTTATTTTATTAGCGTTTAGACCGATAGGCAGACCACCATGACTGTCCGCTTTTCTTATTGTGATAATGACTATAAATTAGGAACACTAGTTTTTTATTTCGGTTTTGATTAAAAATATATGTATATATGATAGATCCCTACAAAATATAAATAATACGGAGTGGATATTTTATATTTTTATACTCTAAGAAACTACACTATATTTTTCAATAATATGATTGATATAACAAATATTTTTTGTAAGACGGTTTGTTTTTTTGAGATAGACTCTTTAGTACATCTTGTATTAGAAAGCTCTCATCGTCATTATTAATATATCCTATTTTGATTTCTTAAAAAAAAACAATATAACAAATATAAATTATTATCTTTTTTGAAAGTTGCCAACAAAACAGTGAAAAACCCAGCCCAATACCATGTATTCTCTACTATATAAGGTTAAGGAATCCTTGTTTTAACAAATAAAATAAAAACCCTAAATCGACAGAAACAACCCTAGATCGCCGGAAAACCCAACAGGAGTTGTTTTGCCGCACGGCTTGGAGGATTGATCTGATTGGAATGAATCATTCATCTTCAATGGACATGGAGACAGATGAAGGTATGAATATAAACAGTCTTAAAGCTCGCATAGAAACTCAACACAAGTCACATATGGACATGCTTTCTTCTGTACAATCTGTTATACCTAATTTTGTTTCTTCTCTCGACCTTTCTCTCAAAGTTCTCTCTTCTTTCAACCATCGTCCTTTTTCTCCTACACCTCCTCTAACCTATTTCAACACTCCCAAACCATCTCTCCAACAACTACCTCAAAAACCTTCTAATAAAACCTTGAAAACCTCTCTTGTTGTTACTACAAATCCAGTATCAGACAAAGTTACTCCTTTGTCCGTTGTTCGGTCAATGGTTGCTGTTTGTCTTTTAAGTAGACTACCTTTCATGGAAATTGATTCTTCCACTTTATCGAGGAAATTGGAGAATAATCAAACGATTACACCACAAGATAAAGCAGCATTTCAAGATCTTGCCGGAGATTCAGGAGGGCCAACGCTTGCAGTCGAGAAAGCTTTGAGGTCAATGGCAGATGATAATGATGCTGTTGAATTGGAAGAGTTTGGTGTAAGTGGAAAATCAAGAATTATGGTTTTGAATATAGACAGGACCCGTCTCTTGAGAGAATTGCCTGAAACTGCACAACATCAGCTGCAGCATCAGCAGCAAAATGAATTGAGTCTCGGAGATGGTAATATGAATCAAAATCAGCAACAAATTGCAAACGATAGTATGAATTTGACGGATGTTGAGGCTTTAATTAATAAGAAATCATTTAAGGAGCTGCAAAAATTCGAAACTGCTAAAGAGCTTTTAAAAATTATTCAAACTCCGAGTATAATGGAGGCTGCTGTAGCTGCTAAGTTCAAAACTAAAGGTGGTTCTCAGATGAGGCCATATTGTGACTTACTAACAAAAGAAGATTGTCGACGCCGGACTGGTTCCTTTATAGCATGTAATAAGCTTCATTTTAGACGAATCATTGCTCTTCATACTGACATTAGTTTGGGAGACTGTCCTTTTCTTCGTACTTGCCGGCACATGAAGACATGTAAATATGTTCACTATGAGGATGACCCTACACCTGATTTGCCTCCAACAATGACGTGTCCTCCTCCTCCTCCTCTCAAACCACTAAAGCAGCAGCGTGCTGAGTATTGTTCTGAAGCGGAACTTGGTGAACCACAATGGATCATCTGTGATATACGGAACTTTAGAATGGACATATTAGGTAAGTTTGGAGTAATAATGGCTGATCCACCGTGGGACATTCACATGGAGCTGCCTTATGGAACAATGGCGGATGATGAAATGCGCACTCTTAATGTCCCTGCTCTGCAAACTGATGGACTTATTTTTCTATGGGTAACTGGGCGTGCAATGGAACTTGGACGAGAATGCTTGGAACTTTGGGGATATAAATGTGTTGAGGAGATCATTTGGGTCAAAACAAATCAACTTCAGCGAATAATTAGAACTGGACGTACGGGACATTGGCTCAATCACAGCAAGGAACATTGTCTTGTTGGGATAAAGGGTAGTCCTGAAGTAAACAGAAACATTGACACCGATGTTATTGTTTCTGAAGTCCGGGAAACAAGCCGAAAGCCAGATGAGATGTATGCTTTGTTGGAGAGGATAAGTCCAGGAACAAGAAAGGTCGAGTTGTTTGCTCGCATGCACAATACTCATGCAGGGTGGATGTCTCTTGGTAATCAATTGAGTGGTGTAAGGTTAGTGGATGAAGGGCTGAGGGCAAGGTTTAAGGCAGCTTATCCAGATGTGGAGGTGCAGCCAGCATCACCTTCCAGAGCTTCTGCTATGGAGGTAGACTCTAGTGTTGCTGCTCAAACAAGGAGTTCATTTTCCGTCGCAGAATCAATGGCCATTGATGTGGACACTAACTAAGTTTCTACCAATTCAATCATATGATGATTTTTGTAGGGAACGTTCCTTTATAAAGCTGAAGGAAAAAAAGAAAAAAACAGTATTTTGACCTTTCTAGCATTTTTAGTTGATGCTATTTTCTCGTTTTTTCTCTCTTTATGTGGAAAGACAAGTTTTTCATGTTTTATTTGAGAGCTATATTTATTTTAAGAGAAAAAACAATACACGTATTAGAGAAAGTCTTGTTTCACTTTCAAACTTGCTTAGTTGACATTTGGGGTCTGTTTGGATTGACTTATTTGCGAGATTTTGAAAAATAGCTCATGCAATTAAATAAGCTTTTATGTTAATTGATAAGTTCTCACAAGCGACAATTGTATCTTCATAAGCCGTTTTTTCATTAACCACCTTTACAAGCTTAGGAATAATACTTAAAAACTTATTTATTTGCATAAGCTCAAGAATAAGCCAACCCAAACTGATCATTGATAGGAACTGATATTAATTATCTTACAAAAAGTTCTTAGAGTTTCATCCACCATCCGTGCAAATTTTATTCTTGAGTCTGACTTATGATTATGTCTTTAAAATTTCAAACTTGTTTCCTATATCCTTGCAAGATGTTTAATAGTTCTTCATATCCTAATTGGTTCTCAAAATTTTCCTCTTGAAGAGTTGATGTCACTGTTTGGAATAGGTCAAAGTGCAAGTGTGAACCTCTAATCAGATAGGGAGCTAAGCAAGTTCTTTATAAAGAGAAACATAATGAGAAGATAAGCTATAAATTTGAAAGTGTATTTGTGCATTTGTTTCTGCAGATATTAATCATCTCCCAAGGAAGTAGCAGCATTTTGTGATCTCACTTTAGCCATGCTTGCTGATCCTCAAGATGTTTACAAATCTACAACAGAAATGAAAGCACCTGGAAACAACAAAAATGAAATACATCCAGAACTTGATCCCATACATAATATTGGGATTGAATAAACCATCAATTTCAGTCTAAATTATCTTTCTCTTTTCTATTTAGTCCTAAACTATATAAATATAATAACTAGTCCTCAAAATATATAAAATTTCTCAAATTATCTAATTTATTAAAATGTTATAATGACTACGTTGATGGATTTTCGTATACTTTAGAGACTATTTTTTTTGTCAAACTTTAGAGACTATTTAATATATTTATATATATATATTAGGGACTAAATTGGAGAGCGTGTGATATTTAGGGACTAAATTGATGGTTTGTTCTAATGGAATTTGAAACTTGAGAAAGCAACTAGTTTATGATTTACAAACTTCTTAAAATCTACATTGCAAGTCTTGATATGGAAATGTGTCATTGAAATGCAATCATATCATTAACTAAGACGTTCAAATTTATTTTCAAAAGATATAAAACCTTGCTTTTCCAATTATTGTTTCTCACAACAAAATATCATCATCATCATCACTTAGAAAAACATAAGAAATGAAGGATCAAGAAGCAACAAAAATTGATTCGAATGAAAAGGATATAATACTTTTATCGGGTCAAACTATGAAACATCAAGTTGATCAAAGCTAATCTCATATCAAATACTTGAGTCTTGTTGAAATTTATCCAAAAGGGTATTTTCACAAACGAGTAGATAACGGTCTCTGAGTTCCAAGTGATCCTTGTTGAATTTTCTGAAGAGTTAATAGTTGTTTTTCAAAACCCAAGCATGATTACAAGAAACAGTGTGGTGTCTGTTAAAATCGAACCCGGTGATTTTTTTGTTGCGAGCAGGGATTCACTAAATACTTAAAACTGGTTTTAGAATCATCCAGATAAACCCAATCTGAACAATTGAAAGGATCATGAACAAGTTTTGGTTAGCACTTGGCAGTAAGATCTAAATTATTTGGATGGTTCTAACTCTTTTTTCTCTAAAAAAAGAAAAAAGAAGCAAGTCATTCAAATAATTTCAATCAACTTTTTTTCTCTAAAAGCAACCCCAATTGATGCAGATGAGCCTGATGGTATCGGATGGAAAGGAACTAATACTCATCAGTTTACCATTCAAAGTGCTTATAGATTGCAACATGGATATATTCATGCCTTGGAAGGAGATTAAAATTTTTTATGGGACTGAAAAGGACCTCATCGTATTCAAACTTTTATCTGGCTTGCTGCTCAGTAACGTATTCTTACCAATCTTCGTAGAAGCAAGTGGAGAGTGGGCATATATCCACTTTGTTCTAGATGTGGGAGAGAAGATGAAACTACCATTCATGTACTCCAAGGTTGTGTTTATGCAACTCAGGTATGGTTCCGCCTAGTTCCATCTAATTTCATAACTAATTTCTTTACTTTTGATTACAGGGATTGAATTTTCAACAACCTCGGCAAGCGTGGCGTATGTGCAACTATTAAGAACTGGAAGACAATTTTCATGACATCTTGTTGGTTCTTATGGACGTGGAGAAACAAAACTATCTTTGAAAATGATTTTCACCAGCCAAACAACCCTGTCATGGTGATCCAAGACTTTACTAGATAGATAGACATTTGTTCAACCCTTCCGCCTCATCGCAATCTTCAACGGAAAGAGACGATCTATGTGGGTTGGGATAAACCTCCTGAAGGTTGGATAAAACTCAACAGTGACGATGCTTGCAAAGGTGGTGGAGAAAACTCAGGGTGTGGTGGCCTTTTTCGCAGCTCAGATGGAAGATGGTTAAAAGGCTACATTAGAAAGGTTGGAGTGTGTGACGCGCTTCATGCTGAATTGTGGTGCATGTACCTTGGTTTGGATATGGCTTGGTGAGAACATATTCCACAACTCATTGTGGAAAGCGACTCTAAAACTCTTATTGATATGGTTACTGGTAGCTGTAAGTTTAGTGGAGCCAGGGAAATCGTTGTGCAGATTGGCTGACGACTTTTAGCCTTTCTTTAGACTCTTTTGCTGTTACTAGATTGAAGTCTCCACCTAGTGAGCTTCATAGGTTTCTTTTTGATGATCTTTCTGAGACTTGTTTTCCTAGACATGTTCAATTAGTTTTCTGCTAGACCTTTGACCCTCCTTTGTACCCAAATAAATAAATAATTAAATTGATCATTTATTCTACTAAAATTTGTAGATTACAGGAGAAATCAAGGGAATGGGATTTTGGTGACCATAATTATGCCATGAGGAGAGAAAACAGTAAGTTAGATTCTGCCACTATAAAATTAAGGGTTAGGGAGTGTGCGAAAGAGAAAAAGGATAAATTCAATTGGGATAGTTTTAAGAATACATGCACAAACTAAGGCTAGAAATCATAATGGATTATTTGGAGTGAGATATTGCTGGGATATTGATCTGTAGGGGCTGAGAGGTGTTCCACCTGATCAAGCAAAAGAATCCTTGCTCAACCTAAGGGGATTGGAAAGTGCATGCGACTATCATCTTCTTCTTCTTCAACAGTTTCACCAATACTAGTTGGACATCTCTGTTAGGTCCTCTTTTGTCTTTAGACCTTGTTGATTAGCCAAGTTTCTAACCATTCCCCATCTTTGCAACAAGGTCCTTCGCTGTCTCAAAATACTTTTAACTAAAGGAAGCAACTAATTTATGATTTACAAACTCTTAAAATCTACATTGCAAGACAATAATAATATCATTAACTAAGACATTTAATTTTATTTTCAAATATAAAACCTCGCATTTCCAATTATTGTTGCTCACAAGAAAATATAATTATCATCACTTTCCTACAAATAATTTCAATTAGCTGTCACTAAACGGCTATTATGTCATTGAATCAGGTCTCAATAATTCTACTCTTTATTCCTTACAAGTCCTCCGATGTGGGACTTATTATTGTTTCAAGTCTTAAAAATTGAACTGGAGCATTATGCTGTTGGCCAAGTGATTTTTCTTTCGTATCTTAAGTGAATTTGTGTGGATAAAAGTTTATTATTATGGTGATTTGATATATTTTTACTTTATAATTAAATTGATATATAAATTATTGATGCTTTTAGAAGTAGATAATATGTGTGTTAAAATAAAACAATAGTAAGTCATGGGCACCCCAATCTCATCAAAGCTGGGTATTGTATGTATGTTAAAACACTTCTCTATTCATTTTTTATTATTTCATATAGTTTGACTTACTTTCTAATTTAAAGTATTAATATTCTTCTGTCTCACTTATGATTAACATGCCTTCACCACCTTAAACCATAGTCTATGGTTCTTCTCAGTATAAAGTAGCAGATAACTTTCCATTACTTACTCTTTAAAATAAGTATACATTTTTAAAGACGCATCACATGAATAGAAGATGTGCTATAAATTTTAAATTGTGTCTTTGAAAGCCTGTGCATTTGTTTTTACAGTTATGAATTGAGTCATGGGACCAGAAGAAAATGCAAAGCCTGTGTCAATAAAGAAGTAGAAGATCAGCTAAGCACGGCCAAATACAATTTTTCCAACATGACTCATTCAGTAAGCTTTCAGGAATGGTAAGTTCAACCTAGTTACATGAAATTAACTATCAGATAAGCAATCCAACAGAGGATTTGAGATGTTAACATCGTCAATCCTCAGAAGCAATCATCACACAATGCAATGACAATTACCCCTAACTCTGAAGTTCTTGAAGTCAACTGTTATAATCCTGTGTATGTTAAAGCCTCATCAAGTGATTCCTCAAAGGATAAAAATGAAAATAACATAAACTTGAGTTCTCAAATAGTCTGAAAGCCAAGCTGCGATTGCCCATTCTTACAGCATCATATCCCAAGTCCCTCTTTGGAAACATAGTGATCACAAACAACACAAGGTTTTCCACATTTCAGGACATAGTCAAGATCTAATGGAGATATCAAGGGAAGCAGATTTTGGTGACCATAATTATGGCATGAGGAAAATTAAGGGGAGGGGAGTGTGCAAAAGAGAAAAAGGATGACTTCAATTGGGATAGTTCAAGACTATGGAGGCACGAGCTAAGGCAGGGAAGATAGAAAAGACATAAATCACAAAGGATTCTTTCGTGAATCATGCAAACGTCAATGAAATTGCTTATGCACTCAAAGAAAGGGGCACTGATAACATGTTTGCATAACTTATTCTGAGTTTCCTACCTTAATCTACTTGTTGATGTACGCCGAGCTATTGATCTCAAGTGGCTGAAAGATATTCCACCTGATCAAGCAAAAGAATCCCTGCCCAGACGAAGGGGTTGGGACTTGGGATTGGAAAGTGTGGAGTGTGTGCGACTATCAACACTGCACCATCATCATCTTCTTCAACAGTTTCATCGACACTAGTTCCTTTCTTTCTTTTAGAATTATCATTAACTTTGACATTTATGTTTGGGTCCTCATTTGTCTTTAGACCTTGTTGATTAGCCAAGTTTTTTACCTTTCCCCGCCTTTGTATCTAGGTCCTTATCATCTTCACTATCACTAGTCCACTCGTCATCTTCGTTGTCGTTACCTCTATATACTTTTCAGATTTCCTTCATTTTGCCGTCTCATCAAAATCATCCTCATTCGCGTTTTCTTTGCTAGGCTACCCGAGGAACAACTCCGAATTCTCCACATTCAAGTTCACGCCCTTTGGATACTAATCTCGTGTCTCGTCACAATAAAACCAAATTCTGCATTTTCAAAATTACAATCAATATCTTCAAAATTATTCAAGAAGCCACCACTGTGAAATCAAAAAAGAACTCGGGCGTGAATAGTCACAAAATAACCATCAAGTGAACAACCGTAAACCGAATAGAATTATCCTAGCCTTGGAAGGTTACATAGGCACTTACAAGTTATTACTAGATATATTAATCACAAACATCTTTGTTACATGAACTCAACAGTAATCAACTTGAAAATATTTCTCTCTCAAGGAAAAACTAGCTTTTTTGTGAGGTACAAAAGAAACCTAACCCGTGACCATTTCATTTCCATTTCTAACACCAGAAAAGTTACAACACTTTTTACCTCCACTCAAGTTCCAAAAACAAAACAAAAAATTCTTATGATGAATAATACCATTCAACATATATTAATTCAAGATAATCAGCCAAATCAATAATAGAAATGAAGCACTGAGAAGCAACAAAAACGAAAGATATCCAGAACTTGATCCCATGCATGGTATTGGAATTGAATAAACCATCAATTAAGTCTAAATTATCTTTTTCTCTTCAATTCAGTACCTAAACTATAAAAATATAATGCCTAGTTCTTAAATCCACTAAAATTTGTCAATTTAGTGTATGTTATTAAGATGTTAAGGACTAAATGGGCCGATTTTATTGGATTTATGAACTAGTTACTATAGTTATATATATTTTGGGTACTAAATCGGAGGAGTGTGTGATGTTTATATATATTCTACAAAAAATTTGTAACCAACTAAGAGAAAGCAACTAGTCTTGGTCTGGAAATGTTTCATTGACATGCAATCACATCATTAATTAGGACATACTATTGTTTTATTTTTCAAAGCAGGTATTTAGTGGATGAAGACATAGTTCTTGTTAAAAACTTAGCCAGGTATCCCCAAATCCAGTTAAGTCTTTGTACGGCAAATGGTGCTGTTTTATAGGAAACTTTCAACTCTATTCCTCACAACTCCTACGATGTGGGACTTAATGTTTGAATTTGAAAGCTTAAAACTGAATTAGAGCATTATGCTCTCTGTCGCGTGATTTTTATTCTATTCTATTATTATTATTATTGAGTATTGACAATTTGTGGTTATTGGGGTGTTGACAAGTGTCGGGCTTAACTGCAGAAGGGCAAAAAATTCATGCTATTGGAGTGTTGGGAAAGAGTTAAATGCTTTATTTTCATCCCATTGCTCCATTTTTATTGATGGCGGATGGCGGAAAGCCAAAAATCCAACATATAGGGTTACCATCCTTCACAAATTAGCCATATATGTTTTCCAAAAGTCGAAGTCATGTTGGAAAAACTGTATTCGGTTGTGCTTAGCTGATCTTCTACTTTTTTTTATTGCTGTTTGAGAATGATCATATCTTCTCAGGATTTTGATCAATTGAAAAGTCACCACACCATTAAGATCTAACCAGTTTTATCAAATATCAGCCATGTCGATGCCTTGGCAGTTTTGAGGAAACGAGGAAAATGAGGGGAAAGCAAAAGTATTTAAAAGACAACGAGGATGACAAGTGGACTGGTGTAGTGAAGATGACAAGGACCTTGTTGCTAAGATGGGGAAAGGCAAGAAACCTGGGTACTCCATAAGGTCTAAAGACAAATAGAGGACCTAACAGAGATGTCAAAGCTAGGGGGAATTCTAAAAGAGAGAAAACAACTACTGTCGATGAAACTATTGAAGAAGAATAATTAAATGATGACGGTGCAGTGTTAACAGTTGCACATTCTTCACACTTTTAAATCCTGATCCCCTTATGCTGAGCAAGGACTCTTTTGTTTGGTCAGATGAAACACCTCTCAGCCACTCGAGATCAACATCCCTGTGTACATGAACAAGTAGATTCAGGAAACTATGAATGCATTCAGCAAGCATATGTCTCATAGCACACCAGTCAAAAGAATCCATTATGCTTTCTGTCTTTTCTCTCTTCCATTGCGGCTTGGCTTTAGGACTCTGTTGGAGAACTCGAGTTTGTTATTTTCATTTCTATTCTTTGAGGAACCACTTGATGAAGCTTTAAAATTGACAAGATTATAACTGTTGACTTCAAGAACTTCAGAGTTTTGGGGTCTTTTTCAAATTATAGTAGTATTGCACTACATCATGATTGCTTTAAGGAGTTTGGAGTAACATTTGATTTTGTCCATGTTCTTTTCCAAGTTGTCATGCCTCATAGCTACAGATTGACCATATGAATCCCTCAAATTCTCAGTTGGATTGCTTATCTGACAGTTAACTTCAAGTAACCGGGTTGAACTTGTCATTCCTACCTCAATCAAAATAATCCTCATCCCTGTTTTCTTTGTTAGGATCCTCAAGGAACCGCTGCCAATCTCAACATTCCAGATCATGCCCTTTGGTCAAACTCGTGTCTCAGCGCAAGAAAAGTTCCAACACTTTTTACCTCCGCATATATTAGTTTAAGTTAATACTCCTTAACTGGAAGTGCAAGCCACCAAATCTACAACAGATATGAAGCACTGGGAAACAACAAAAATGAAATTGAATTAACCATCAATTCAACAAAATTATATTTCTCTTTTCAATTTAGTAAAGCATATATATAGGAAAATTTTGACTGATTTTGGTTAGCAGTATCAAAATTATCTAGACGGTTCAAATCTGTTTTTTATTTTTCTTAAAAAAAAAAAAACAAAGTCATCCAAATAATTTCAATCAACTGTCACTAAACGGTAATTATATCATTGGATGAGGTCACTAGAGAGTCAATCATTCAACTCTGTATCCTCTAATCCATGTGCCAATCACTAGAACATACGGTGCTTTTATAGGAAATTTTCAACTCTATTCCTTACAAGTCCTCTGATGTGGGACTTATTATTGTTTCAAGTCTTTGAAATTGAACTGGAGCATTATGCTGTTAGTCAAGTGATTTTTCTTTCAGTATCTTAAGTAAATTTGTGTGGATAAAAGTTTATTATTAATACATTTTATTATGGCGATTTGATATATTTTTGCTTTATAATTAAATTTAAATTTAAATTATTGATGTATTTAGAAGTATAATATGTATGTTAAAACAATAGTAAGTCATGGGCACCCAAATGGCTCAAAATCTCATCAAAGATGGGTATTGTATGTATGTTAAGACACTTCTCTCGTTCATTTTTCATTATTTTCATATAGTTTGACTTAGTTTCTAATTTAAAGTATAATATTCTTCTGTCTCACTCATGGTTAGCATGCCTTCACCACCTCAAACCATAGTCTATGGTTCTTCTCAGTATAAAGTAGCGGATAGATGAACTTGTGGCATATAATTCGAATAAGATACCAAATAGAATTCGTCTTGTTTTGTAAAATTAGTTGTTGAACAAGCTGATGATTATAAAATGACAGACAAAATTATTTTTAATTAAATATTTTGTTATTGTCTTTAGTTCAATTATTGTCCATGTCTTTCCATAGTTGTCAAAAGATATTGCATATATTTCATCGCATTTTAATGTCTGCAAGCCATATATCTATTTGATTGTTGAAATGATGGGAAATATTGTATGACAGCTTATGGTGTATGCTGTGATTTATGAAGTGCTTTCTTAGTCTGATAGAAAGATTAATATCTTATATATTTTTAGATACATCGATGTATTAGTTGTTGATGTGGACACTTCTAAATTGATTAATGGACACATAAAATCCACCGGAGCATTATTTTTGGAGGTGTGGCTGTTTATACTTTCTCTATCTATACAATATACAACATACAGGAAGCTGTTTAATCAGGATATGCATTATTATTACTTGCATGGTTTAGTTGGATGATTAGATGAATATGTAAGTTGTAACACTTATGAACCATTTCTGTCTACCTACAGGCTGCAGACTCCAGTTTCAGGTTCCAAAAAGCCAGCAAAAGATGGACAATTGATATTTGATAACAGGTGAATATTCTTCGGAAGTTGGATATATACAGTCATGGGGTTGATGGAACAGATGAAGACAAGGCCAAATGGTGGGAAAATGAACGAATGTTTTCCGAGGACAAGCTGAATCATTAATGGGATGGATGTATGTTGTTAAAGGAGACAGGCGCTTTTCGCGATGGAAAACATCAGTGGCGGATTCAGTGGTTTGAGGTTTTTTTCACTCAAAATGTCTTGGACCATCTTTCCAGTTCTGCATTCATGTCCCTTGCTGCTCAATTTTCCCTAAAATCAAGCTAGTACGTCCCTTGCTGCTCGATTTCCCCTAAAGCCAAGCTGCAAGTATGATATATGCTATGAAGAAAGTGCTAGCATATGATAGTCAACACACCAAAGGTGCAGATTGTGGAGCCATAAGAAAATGCAAAGCCGCAAAAGAAAATATTGAATCAATTTGTTCATGAATTGAGTTTTATGACAAAAGAGGTCATTGACCATTCCAAAGAAAGAGAAACTGTCAACAGCAACAGCATTGACTCTTGTGTACCTACTGGTAGTTGAAATAGCACAAAAGATTAATGAAATTGTTAACTGTCGGAACCAGCTCAAAGAAATACTAGGGATCATTGTACAATGCAATTTGTCAGTCCGACGACTAGGGAAGGGCAAGAAACTTCATGTCATGGGGTGTCTGGAAAGAGTTAAATGCTTTAGTTTCATCCCATTACCCCCATTGTTACATTTATATTTTCTAGAGGTTTTTCAATTTCAAAATCCTGAAAAGATAGGATCATTCTAAGACAGTTATGCAGAAGTAGAAGATCAGCTAAGCACAGCCAAATACAATTTTTCTTTCAGCAAGCTTTTAGGAGTGGCAAGTTCGACCCAGTTACAAGAAGTCAATTGTCAGATAAGCAATCCAACACAGAATTTTAGAGATTCATATGGTCAATCCTTAGAAGTAATCATGATGGGATGCAATGACTTTAATTTGAAAATGACCCCCAACTCTAAAGTTCTTGAAGCAAACTGTTATAACCCTGTCATTGTTAAAGCCTCAAAAAGTGGTTCCCCAAAGAATAAAATGAAAATGACATAAACTCGAGTGTTTCAACAGATACTGAAAGTCAAGCTGCAATTGCCCATTCTCACAGAATGCAATTCCAAGTCCCTCTTCAGCAACATAGTAATCAAAAGCAGCCCAAGGTTTTCCACATTTCAGAACAAAGTCAAGATCTAATGGAGAAATCTAGGGAATCATATTTTGGTGACCATAATTATGCAATGAGGCAGGGAAAGAGAAAAAGGATGACTTCTATTGGGATAGTTCAAGAACATACAGGCACAAGCTAAGGCAGGGAAGAGAGAAAAGACAGAAATGACAATGGATGCTTTGGACTGGGAGGCTGTGAGCCGTGCAAACGTCAATGAAATTGCTGAGCACTCAAAGAAAGAGGCACGGATAACATGCTTGCAGAACTTATTCAGAGTTTCCTACCTGAATCTACTTGTTGATGTACACAGGCCTACTGGTCTTGTGTGGCTGAGAGATGTTCCACCTGACTAATACCTGAATCTACTCAGGAATGAAAAGTGTACGAGTACATGCAACCCTTCTCGTCATCCTCGTTGTCTCTAAATACTTTTCACTTTCCCTTCTTAAAATCATCCACATCCCTGTTTTCTTTGCTAGGCTCCGTGAGGGACCACTCCCAATTCGTGACATTCTGGATCATTCCCTTTAGATACTGGTCAAACTTGTGTCTCATCACAAGAAAACCAAACTCTGCATTTTCAAAATTAAAATCAATATCTTCAAAATTATTCAAAAAGCTATCACTGTGGATTCAAAAATGAACTTGGACGTGAATAGTCACAAAATAACCATCAATATCTTCAAAATTACACAGGCACTTACAAGTCATCATTGAATATTATTCATCACAAACTACCAAAAATATCTTTGTTACATGAATTCAACAAAGTTGAACAGTAATCAACTTGAAAATATTTCCCTCTCAAGGAAAAACTAGCTTTTCTGTGAGGTACAAAAGAAACCTAACCATTAACCATTTCATTTCCATTTCTAACACCAGAAAAGTTCCAACACTTTTTACCTCCACTCAAGTTCCAAAAACAAAACAATTCTTTTTATAATGAATAATACCATTCCACATTTATTAATTCAAGTTAATACTTCTTAACTGGAAGTGCAGGCAACTAAATCTACAATAGATATGAAGCACCCGGAAAAACCAAAAATGAAGACATCTGGAACTTGATCCCGTACATAGTATTGTAATTGAATAAACCATCAATTAAGTCTAAATTATCTTTTTCTCTTCAATTCAGTACATAAACTATATAAATATAATAACTAGTTCTTAAATCCAATACACTAAATTGACAAAAAAAATTGGATTTTAGGTACTAAATCCGAGTGTGTGATACTTATATATATTCTACAGGAATTTGTAACCAACTAAGAGGAAGCAACTAGGCTTGGTCTGGAAATGAGTCATTGACATGCAATCACATCATTAAATAGGACATTTTACAGTGCGTTTGATCTGCTAAAAAATAAAGCATATGTCAAGACAATTTCAATTGTATCGTGTTTGATTTGTAAAAATGTTTATGGGACAACACAAACTGAAGGCAAGGAATAGGACAAAAACACAAATTTTTGTCTCTCATTAAACCACAACACAACTTTTTGTCCCACGTACAAGTTATCAAAAATACAGAACAGTTTTTGTACACCAAAAATCGTAAAAGACCATAAATTATTCAGTACCATAAAAGTTGATCATGTGTTGTGTTGTTGTGTCTTGTCCAGCAAGCAAATCAACCCTTATTTTCTAGTTCCTTAATTTATTTTATTTTGGTCCCTTAACTATTAAATGTTTTAAATTAGTCTCGTAACTCTTCTTCCTCCGTTTACCATTTTAGCCCATCACCTCTAAAATAGAGAGAATCCTTACCCCACTTGTAAAAGCAAAAGAAATTAAAGGATACATAACCTTTAAAACCTCGTCCAAAGAGTGTTTTGTTGCATTTGGAACTCTTCAAAGCAAACTAAATACCCGAGGTACTTAGTTATTGAGACCCATACTTAAAACTTAATTTAGAATCATCCAGATAATCCATCCTCTCCGGTCTTTTACAACTTCTAACCTCATGCACGAACAAAGCAGGTATTCAGTGGACAAAGACATAGTTCTTTCTTCAGCAAACGGTGCTGTTTTATAGGAAATATTCAACTCTACTGCTCACAACTCTTACGATGTGGGAGTGGGACTTAACTGTATTAGAGCATTATGCTGTCTTTCAAGTGATTTTTATTCTATTCTATTATTGAGTATTCACAAGTGTCGGGTTATTTTCTTTTCTATTTTATTAGATAGATTAGATGAAACCTTGTTAATTAAATTAGTATCAGTGGTTCTTTTAAAAACAATACATATATATCATTCTCTCTTAACACTTTCTTTAACCTTCGTTCTTTTATTTATTAGATAAAATTAAATCCATTTTTAAAATATCAGTAACAATATAATTAATAAAAATGAGTGTTGGGAAAAAAATGTTGATAGCACTACTCTAAAAAAAATATTCGTTTTGACTATCTCATAATCTCAATATCTGAGAAAGGAAAAAAAAACCTTTGTTTTTTCCTTATAGCTTACTATATTGATTTTTTTTTGTTGGTTTCTACTTTATTGATTTAGTATTTTGTAACAAACTTTAAATTTAGTTAATTATATTAATTTTATATTTATGTTCACATCCTTTTATTGTCAAGTAATATAGTGGCTAAATTCACACATTTTAAATATGAAGAAATGAAGAAGTCTTGAATTTGGATCTCAACCCTTATATAATATTATCTTTGCAACTACCAAATGAGTTGTGCTTACAAGACACAAGTTTATAAAGTTTTATTATGATGTTTTGATATATGTTTACGTTGAAATTTAATTTAATGTTATAAATATATAATTATATATGTGTCACTCATATATTAGTTTTAATATCATGTAAAAAACACACATTTTAATTTAATTTTTAATAAATTTTTAAGGTGAGAGGATGGTGCTCAAGTCTAAAATAGAGAAGACCTTGAAACTCAAAGAGATGTTTTAATGTTTATCTATCTTCAAAGAGCACTAGTGCGGCTTGAACACGAGACCTCTCGATTTGAAGATTTGTGTTTTTGAATTAAAAGGGGAAAGTAGAGCAGCATTTATATTTTTATCGAAAACATTGGAATTGGGATAACATGAGTAGTTTGGTGACTCAGTGTCTCCCTACAATGCGCTCCGCGTTTTCTCTTCATCACTTCAACTCTCCGCGCTTCACTCGTCACATATCCATATCCAATGTCTCTGCTTCTCTACAACCCCAAGGACAAGGTATTTATTATTTATTAGTATACAGTATACTATATTCCCTTCAAATTCAATTCATTTTCTGTTTTCAGGGATTGACACTCCTCCACGAGTTGGCTTTTTGGGCCTTGGAATCATGGGTACCCCAATGGCTCTAAATCTCATCAAATCTGGGTATGTATGTTTTTGTCATATGAGTTTATAAGCTATCTGTTCAAAAATTGGCCTTGATAAACAAAGACTATATCTACTTTAAGATAACTCTTCTATCTTGTAGAGTTGATCTCACAGTTTGGAATAGGACTAAGAGCAAATGTGATCCTTTAATCAGCTTGGGAGCCAAGTAAGAATTCACTTCACCTTTACATTTTCAAAGACATGTGACATGAACATAAGATATGCTATAAAAGCTTGTGCGCTTGTTTCTGCAGATATAAACCGTCTCCTGAGGAAGTTGCGGCATCTTGTGATCTCACATTTGCCATGCTTGCTGATCCTCAAAGTGCGGTGTGTATATTTCTTTATAGTTTTTAAATCTTATGTATGAGTTATGAGCTAGTTATATTTGTTTTATTCCATATCAGGTGGATGTTGCTTGTGGAAAGCATGGAGTTGCAAATGGAATGGCTCCAGGAAAAGGGTGCTATATTTAAATTCAAAGTTCCAAACTATCTTCAATATGTTCCTACAATTTGATAGATAACAGGATTTCAAATGAATATTGATGCTTGTATATGTCCAAATCCAATACAACAATTCCTTCATCTTTAGCTCTCCCTATTCTTTATCATCTTACAATTGAAAATTTTCGCACTAGTTTGATTATTGTCTTTGTCTATTCGTAGTTGTCAAGAGTAAAGGCAGTGGATATATTTCTTCACAGTATAATGTCTAAAAGCCATATATCTATTTGATTGTTTACTTTTCAACATAATGGCATGATAGGAGGATACTGTGTTCAAGTGTTTGGTATATCTTTTGATGTTCCTGAGTTTATTTGGATTTGCTTATTTGAACTTATCTGCTAGCATAAGCACTTGTGAGACTGTTTGGAAGAGCCTATGAAAACAGCTAGCTTATGCCATGTGCACAATTTATTTCAGCTTATTGCCACAGGCTCTTCAGAATACCTTATGAAAAAAACTTATATGTTATATGAAAACACTTTTACTTTATTTTAGAAATAGGTTATAAATGAGCACTTATATGACAAACTCTTGTGCTACAATCCTGTAATGAATCTGTTTATCCAAACAGGGCCTTAATATCTATATATATTTTCAGATACGTGGATGTTTCAACTGTTGATGTGGACACTTCTAAATTGATTAATGGACACATAAAATCCACTGGAGCATTATTTTTGGAGGTGAGGTTGTTTATACTTTCCCTATCTATTCTCCATGAACATGCAGGGTACTCTTTAATTTGGATATGAATTATTTCTTACATGATTTAGTTGGATGGTTAGATATTCATATGTAAGTTGTAACATTTGTGAAGCCATTTCTGTGTAACTACAGGCTCCAGTTTCAGGTTCCAAAAAGCCAGCAGAAGATGGACAATTGATATTTCTTACAGCAGGTGAATATTCTGCTTCAAGTACTAATAACTAATTAAATATGGTCTGGGAAAGGAGTTGGTGAAGGATTTTTTACAAGCAGAGAATTCAACTAGGATGTGTCTTGTACTATGTTGCTGCATTGATTCCAATATATCTTAAGATAATGTATTTTATTATATAATATTTCAGGGGACAGAAATCTTTATGAAACGGTTGCTCCGTTCTTGGACATAATGGGGAAAGTACATATATCGTGTCCTTCATTAAAAAAGAATATGATCCTTCTTCCAAAGCAAACAATTAATTAATATAATGTGTATGCTTTATGCTTCAATGCAGTCTAAGTTTTACCTTGGCAATGTTGGAAATGGAGCTGCAATGAAGCTTGTTGTCAATATGATCATGGGCAGGTCCTTTAAAATTTGTCTCCTGTTTCTTTGCTTCTATTTGACCTTGTGTTGATGATTAAGTTGACGTTATTTCTTTCTCTCTTTTCCATTGGTTTATAGTATGATGGCATCCTTTTCTGAAGGTTTACTTCTGAGTGAGAAAGTTGGGCTAGATCCGAAAGTACTAGTGGAGGTATTCAGCTATTCGCTAGTTCACAAAATAAAACCTAGAGTGCATGGTGTGTTTGTGTCGGAGTCGGTGCTTAGTTGGACATGAGCACTGAAATAACCATTCTAATATATGGGGCCTTTAACGAAATGGAAATTTTGCAGGTAATTTCACAAGGTGCCATTAGTGCTCCAATGTACTCGATGAAAGGCCCATCCATGATACAGTCAAATTATCCAACTGCATTTCCCCTAAAACATCAGCAGAAGGCAAGTAAATGTATATTCTTGTTTGATAGTAATTCTCAAATACCAGTATTAGTTTTGCTCTCACACGGGATTAATGATGACAGGATCTAAGACTTGCCCTGGGGTTAGCAGAGTCTGTTTCCCAACCTATTCCGATTGCAGCGGCTGCTAACGAATTATATAAAGTTGCAAAATCACACGGCTATAGTGATGAGGACTTTTCAGCAGTCATTGAAGCATTAAAATCCAAATTTCAGCACTCAGAAAACCAGTGAGGCTCTTATGAGGCAGTTTCAACTTCAAGTTGACTTGAAATCAAGTATAGACAGATTGTAAGACTAGTCAATTTAAATGCAATTCCCAAAATGTAGAATTTATATTTGCAACCCCCAGAATGTGTAGAATATAGACAGAGAGAATTGAGACGTGAGAGCATGACACCTGCCTAATGAAAACTGATTTTTCTTGTTGGTATATGTAGACTTCCCTTTTCTTATCAGAGAGCTTTTTCTTGGAGATGGTCAAGTCATTTGGTCTCACCTTCTGTATGAAATTATGAAGTCTTGATACTTCAAAATTGAAAATTTATTGTACTATATCAGAACATCGATGCTCCTCGGCTACTTATCATTACATCTCCCAAAAGTATCCAATATTTTTATTTTATTTAAAATTTATGGATATTTGGTACTTGTCTTGTCAATACTTCCTGATACTCCAAGAATACTTCTTGATACTCATCACTCAGACAGGCAATTTTTCTTATGGTCTTTGTTTTGAGTTTTTCTACACGTTTTTGTTGATATCATAAATTGAAGGTAAAATATAGTTTAATATTGTCAGAAACTCCAGGTATTTTGCTAAGAAACTAACTACTAGTATTTGTTTGTAAAATGCACTGGTCACGTTGCCAATAATAAGCAGAGTCAACCAGGTTGCTAATGCACTGGCCAAACACCAAGTTATTTTATAATAAGCAAAACTCTAATATTTATCTTAATAAAATAAAATATCATACACAAAATGACACATTAAATACACTTCATATTTGCTTCCAAAAACAATACACTTCATATTTTTTTATTATGTAAAAAAAAATTGTAAAATGATTTTATACTAAGAGGCGGAGATACATGGTTGTCGACATGCAAAATTTGGTGTTAGCCTCAACTGATTACTTGTTTGTTTGGTTGATTTGTTTTATGCTCAACTAATAAGATGATATTTTGGCATTGCACTTCTGACGATGATTCCCTTTTTTATTAGATGATTATGCTGAGAAATAAACTACGTTTCTCAGTAGCAGGTCTAGACTAATTCCAAGAACATCTAGCATAGAAGATTTAACTACTATCAAAGGTTGCATGAACAATAAAGGAAAATGACAAAGATAAGAAAATACCTTTTTTTTGGATTGATTGAGCTTATTTACAATGCCGTTTTTTATGTGATAAAATTACAATGACTATTTACGGACATAAATTAACTAAGAAATCTACATTAACCTTGTTTGCCATGTAC
This sequence comes from Medicago arabica, assembly GCA_946800305.1. Lineage (NCBI taxonomy): Eukaryota > Viridiplantae > Streptophyta > Magnoliopsida > Fabales > Fabaceae > Medicago > Medicago arabica. The sequence goes on from OX326971.1 coordinate 54,986,184, forward strand.
TTGGCCAACTATGTTTCTAACTTCCATACAACCCACCATGTCCTCCATAACTCCATTCTCAAGGGTCTGAGCCTTCATGCATGTACCAAACCTAGACGGACAACTGCACAGTGCCCATGCGACTAAGTTGAGAGCGAAAGTCCAATGTTGCGGCTGACCGTAGGCCCCTGTCGGTCAGTCAGTTAACATATTATCACCCCTAGATAAGGATAAATTGCACAAGTTACAATTTAATATTTTTTTTAAAAATAGTGACTATTTTATCGTAGTAGCAAGTAGCAACCAACATGTATCAGTAGTCAGTACAGTACGATAGATGTGCTTAAAAATGATATCTAGAAAAAGAGAAATAGTGATTTTATTTTACCTTACAAAAAATCACAAGAACAATATATCTTTCAAGCCCTGTGTTGCACTCTTCCAAATTCCAGTTTGAAAGGGTGGAAAGAATTTCTTGCATGGTTGTTTTGGATCCAGTTTTTCTTTCTTATCATTGCACTGAGCTGACCTTTCATTTGCTATAGATTGCAATGTCATTTCCAACTCCAATTCCATTTGTTTAATGAAATCAAAATATTCTGTATCATATATTGGGCAGACTCCACACCCTCTTATCATATTATTCTCCCTCTTTTTCCAAATATTTCCACTTTGAGCAAAGAACTCAAATGAAACCTTTGGAATATAACTGGCCATGAATTCATCCATGTTTTCCTTTTCAGGTTCACTGTTTTGCAGGCAACACATTTCATCATACCACATAAAAATATGGTCAGAAAAAAACTCAGACGAATGTATGCTAGTCCATGTATCCATGCTTCCAAGGGAGACCTTTTCGCCATTACAAGTTTCCAAGTAACAATCACATCCAATGAAGTTTTTATCGTTTGATGGTAGCTGACCAGCAACGACGCAGAAGATGAAACCAACAAACTTGGATTTTGGAGCAGAAGAAAAATCAACAGTCACTGAAGCCTCTGTTGCTCTGTACATCAACCACTCTGGAACTTTACTTCCTGGGTAGATCACATCAACTGGACCATCAAGAAATTTGCTTCCTAATGTTGAGAGATGATTATATGCCAATTTCTTCATGTTTACTTGAGCATTTACTTCAATAGCCCTGAGTGAAAGTTCTTCCAAGTTAACACAATTCTGGAATTGTGTGTGTAACTTATATGCTTGTAGTTGTAGTAGATCAGAAGCATTCCAATTGAACATTACAGTCTCTAACGACGAACAATTAGTAGCATATAACTCTTTTAGTGATGGCGGAAGCTCTGGAATATTTTGAAGCCTCCTGCAGCCCTTTATGTCAAGCTTTTCCAGCTTAGAAAGATGCTTGATGCTTGCAGGAAATCTCTCAATGTCAGTTTCTTTTAGTAACAACTCCCGCAACGATGATAGCAAGCTGATGTTGTCTGGAATTTCGGATAAGTTACGACATTCTTCCAGCTTTAACGTTTCTAAAGAAGCTAAACCGCCAAGTAGGATATGAAGATTTGATGCATCAAGTTGTGTGCATCCATGAACATAAAGAGCTCGGAGTGATCTCAGGTCGATAACTTCGTTTGGAAGCTTGACTAGGCTCTTGCAAAAATCAAGTGTCAATGTTTCGAGATTTTTTAGACTACCAATTGATGAGGGCAATTCATTGATAGCTGTTGAAGATAAAGTTAAGTCTTTCATATTATCAGATGTCACTGAAAAATCTTCGAGTCTTGAACAACCACTGAGGAAGAGATCGCGAAGGGATCTTAAATGGGTATCACTTCGAAGACTGGTAAGCGCTTTGCAGTAAAATAGGTTCAGTCGCACAAGCTTGTTGAGACGTAAAATTGAAGGATGAACATTAAGCAAACTTTTGCAACCATAGAGTTCTATTTCTTCAAGATTTGAGGCCTTTGAAAAATCAGGGAGCTCTAGCAGATATTTGAAATAACTGAGGTCAATTTTCTTTAAATGCTGAATATTCTGTGACACAGATAAAAGAGAGACATCACGAGTAAAAATCGTGTAAATACATAATCACATATTTCTAGAATTTTAATCGCAACAAAAACTATATCTTATGCATGGTATATATATCAATACCTGGATCCCATCCCAAAGCTTTTCCACTCGGCTCCAAGTCAATCTTAGCTCAACAAGATTTTCTGCACAAAAAGACTGAGGCAAGGATTTCAAAGGGTAACTAACCCATTGAAAAAGCAGTAGGTCATTTGGCAAAGATTCAAGACCCTGAGGAAGATACAGGATTTTCTCATCGCCATAATGTTGGGTAAATTTAAGAAATTTTAACTGCTGCATCCTACCAAAGACTTGAGGACTTAAGTGCAGCTCATCAAATTTTGAGACGTTCAGAGTTATGCTTTTAATGGCTTTAGTTCCCTGGAAGGATAACAAGATAAAGTAAATTTAGAATGTGAAATATTATTTAAGACAAGAATTCTTGCACAGAAGAAATATCATTATTTAAATGATTGATTTGAAAGATATATTTGAGTATAATTATTAGTCTTTACTCACCGTGTTATTTGTCAATACTTGATGAACATCATTAGGATCCCATAACCTACTGCGTTTCCCAGGGTCTTCAACACATTCTTCTCGAACAATCTCCCAACCCATTTCTTGTATCAAATCATGCATAGATACAATTGATCTTCCAGAGCCCTTGGCTTCAATTATTAGGGCTTTATCTTTAAGGACTCTTAATCCGATAATTGTTGAGAAACCACAGGCATCAAGCAGAGCTATTATCTGTTGCACTTCATATCCTTTCAAAAGACATGCAATATACAAAAATATGTTCTTCTCTTCTCGATCAAGTCTATCATAACTCAATCTTAATACATTCTGAATTTTTGCTTGAGGCATTTTCTTCAGTTTCTGCAATTGACTCTCCCATTCAATTTTGTTTTTACCGTAAAGAAAAGAACCCAAAACTTTCAAAGCTAATGGATTTCCATTAGCATAATGAATAACCCTTCTTGATAGCTCAATCCACTCCATGTCAAGACAGCCATGTTCAAATGCATTCATGATGAAAAGTTTTATAGCATCATCAGACTGCAATGCCTTCGCCTCATATGTACAATCGACTCTTTTACCGAGCACTTGCTTATCTCTGGTTGTTACAATGATTCTACTGCCAGATCCAAACCAATCAAGTCCTCCAACTAAATTCTCTAAGTGCTCTAAATCATTGATATCATCAAGAACAAGAAGAACCTTTTTACGAGCCAACCTTCTCTTAACATAAGGGGGAACTCCAATAGGTGTACCAATATGTAGATCATTTTCATTTAGCAATATAGAAAGAATTTTATTCTTCAGATAAATCATTCCACGCTTCTCTGATTCTTCTGTTATGTTTGCCATAAAGCAACTTCCTTCATATTCGAAACAAAGACGGTTATACACTGCAGCTGCAAGAGTTGTCTTGCCAATACCGCCCATACCCCAAATGCCAATGACAAGAACATCTGCAGTTGAGTCTAAGCATAACAATGACTCCAAATCTGCGATCCTTTCTTCAATTCCAACAAGATCTGTAAACTCACTTTGGTACATCAGATTCAACTTGGATGACAAACATTTGACAATTTCTTCTATAAGCTCAACTTCATCCCTATACAACAAGAAAAAAGATAATGTTTATCATGTTTAATGACATTATTAGAAATATTAACAGCTGGCCGTACAACACAGGTAATATTTTTTCATTTCTATTTTAAACTTCTTAACATGTGTAAATTTGCACATGATAGAAAAACCCATACATAAAAAGGACAAACTTTAGTTGGAAACCATCATATGCCCATATTTGGTTTTATCGCTTGAATATGCATTAAATTTCAAAATGATATAGAAACTAAATTTTGTATGTAATTCTATTTGAAAGTGATATATTACACATTGAATTCTTAAGAACTAACATCCACAGTACACATTGAATTCTTAAGAACTAACATCCACAACAACCAATATTATTGATCATCATTATCTCATCTCTTTGGTGGGTACTGGGTCTTTCCCCAACTATAATTAACTCCTTACAACTAGTTACTGGTCTTTTCCCTCATCACTCAATGAAACAAAGTGATACGGATTGAACCTAACTTCACCTCAAAGGGGAGGATTGTCCAACCCTATATAAATCCTCAGCCGGGTTCATGACTTCCGATGTGGGACTCCTAGGATTGATAATCCTTATTCAAATGAGAGATTACCGGCCTATTTAATTATGTAATGTGCTCTATAAAATTGTGGCAGTGAAAATTCTGGCCATCGTCACAAATATGTGTCTGAGGAGAAGACTGCTTTCATTGAAGGAAGATGTTAGAACAACAACTAGTAATAAAAGATTAAAGAAAACGCAAACCGCAAACAATAGAACATGATCATTTTTTTATGCAGCTTGGCCAATTGTGCCTACCTCTGCGACTATATGGTCCATACCTTCCATGAATAATAAGGAATGATGCTAGATATTTTCTATGTGGTATGGCACTTTGGCTTCTTCATTTCAGTCCTCCCTATGCGAGTGGATGAAGGTAATAACCTTTTAGCTCTAAATATATGGAGGGAGCTTCTTATTCTTAATTATGTTTAATAAAAAAAATTATTTGAACACTTATCCACTTATTATACACTTTGTTTACAGAGAAAGAAATAGAGTAGATGAAGTGATGAAAATAAGATAGGAAAAGAAAAAATGAAATGTTCAATGACAGTTGAGAAATTAGAGATGTACAAAGTATCATTGATGTTTAATAATTGTTTACTGCAAAGTATTATGGTTTCTTTATCAAACTCCTTGGTGAATCATATTAAGCATGCTTAAGAGTTAAGAGTATTTTTAACTTGTGTTGAGTATTTTGATTATCTTTTTTTTTTGTGTGTTTTGAGTGTATGTTTAGTATTATGGTGAATTTATCGATGAAAGTCGACTTAGTTGATAAAGAGTTGACTTACTCGACATCTTGTGGGTCCATCTTCCGTTGTTAATGTGATGATCTTTTTGGTAGGTGATATGTAAGTATCTCTCTATGAGTTTGAGATTTATCATGACTTTGATGAGTGTCCGGAACCCAACTCATCTAAACTTTTTTTAATCGTGAATTTCTCAAAACCATGACCAGTCAACATAATTTTACAAACTCCGTCAATTCACTTTGTAAAATTAATGGGAGTAAAAATATGGTTATCCAGATTTAAATCCGAGATTCTTCATAAATTACTTTCACCTTCAAACCACTAGATTGGAACAAGAAAGACAACTATTATTCAAATGTATATTGTTGTAGGTATATCATATCAAATCATGAACTTATTAAAAAAAACAATCCTTAAAGCACTATATCTCCAATGATAGACCAAGACATTATATCTCCAACAAAACTTTAAGCACTGAGTTTATGAATCACATTTTTTACGTCTTTCATTTAGATCAATCTTTTGCTTTCGGCCTAACCACTTATTGCTAAGATTCCAATGACCTACACTTCATTATGCATAGATCTAATCATGTGTAGCTCATTGGTATGGGTTAAGAAGTTGAACGAGTCTTAAGAAAAGAGTTCAAGGGTTCCATCTTAGTGCTAACAAACTCTCCTTTCCTAACAAACTTGTTTATAAAAAAATATAAAAGCTTGTTCCATTACTATAAAAGGTTGAAATGTAACTAAGGTCCAAGTGATAAAAGATTTGAACCCCTTAAACATATGGTAGGGGTTCGATTTCTGGCTCATGCGTATGAAAAAATTTTGGTTGAGAGGAGAGAACACACTTTGTGTATCCCTCAGGTTCTTTGACGGAGATTAGTCATCGCTAAACGGCGGTGGAAACTACGTAATATCATGATAACCAAAAATAATAAAGGTTGAAATATAAGTTTAAAAAAGGTCCGTAAACAAACTAAATTGGTCGAGACATTGCATGTAATATACAGAGACGAAGTTCAAACCTTGAATTCTCCACTTATTTACCATAAGAGGTAAATTTCTAGCCCTTAAAGTTACTTAAAATCCTCAAAAAAATTAATAATAAACAATAGAAGGAAAATATCGAACAAAGGGATATTAGCAAAAGGAGTTACCCATATTTTGATGAATGAAATCCAGAAAGATTAGCAGCTAAAGTCAAAGCAGACTTCCAATTTTGCACCTTAGCTAAACTTCCTTTATTTTTTTCATGTTTAGCTAATGAATCACCATAAGTCCCTTTTTGATGCCTCACATCCGTTGGATTAACATTGTAGAAAACAGGGATCACAACTTGTTTATTTCTAGCCATACATTCAATAATTTTGACAAGCTCTTCCAAGCACCACTTAGAAGAAGCATAGTCTTTGGAAAATATTATCAAAGACATAAGTGATCCTTCAATGGCTTTGACAAGTGCTTGTGATATTTCATCTCCTCCTTCGAGCCTATCATCCACATAAGCATCAACTTGCTTCTGCCTTAGTTCCTTTCTCAAATGGCTGAGAAAACCATGACGTATGTCTGTTCCTCTAAAGCTTATGAATACATCATATTTTATTGGAGGAACATGAGAAGAAGATGATGATGAAAATGCCATTCAATAGTATTATATTATGCAAAATATGAGATATGCTAATAAAAGAGAATTAAGGGAAAATAAATAGTTAACTATAGGATTAATGAATATAATGGTAACAAAATGCTAAGATGCAAAAATGCATATATATGATAAAAAGAGTGATATATATCTATATTCCTTGATTTGATGCAACGATTGGTTTAAGACCAAAAAAAAAATGAAATATGGAAAAGTATTGTAAAAAAGAATATGTCTTAGTTTCTGAGAATTGATATGTTGTCTCAATGCAAAGTGTTAGATCTGTGTGTGTGTAAAGATTTGTTCTGGAATTAACGAACAGCCCCACCACCAAGCAAGGTGTGGACTGGACTTAGTAGTACAAAGGCTTCTCTCCTGTCAAGTCATCGATGTAAGCTTAAATTTAGACTCATAAAATAACTACTGTAAATATTATATTATACTACAACAAATCTATTATCTATCTCCATCAAATTTTTATGTAAGGATCTTTATTGAATTGGGATTTTATGAGATTTTAAAAGATTTTTTAAAAATAAAAAAGTTTTGTGGTATTAAATTAAGACTTTTTTGTAGAATATAAATAAATTTTGTGCTATTCAATTATACTTTTTTTATCGGTCTAACAAAATCCAGTAATGTTCAAATGAGATTTTCTCTAACTTATAGAATGTGTATTCAAAAATATGTAGATTTTAATAGATTCTTTTGTTTAATGGATTTTATGAGACTTGGTTGAAAATACACATAACATGTTCATTCAACAATTTCACGGAAAAATCTTAAAACTTATCGAGACTTCCATAATATTTTTAGCACACTCGTAACATTTCTTTTCTCATACCAAACTCGACTCATACCCTCCTATTGTTATTGTGCTCTCGATTTTTGGGTATCAAAATCATTAATCGGATTTGAACCTTTAATCATTGAACTCTCAACTTTTATTCGCGGGAAGGGAAAAAGTGAGTAAAAACCCTTATAAGACCTTGGATTCGGAGGTTGGTTTCGATTGGGGAAGGTGTTAGGCACCCGAACCGACTATGGTATCCCATAGGAACCTTCTACCTATTCTCAAATCTTGCGCTAAATTAATTTTACTTATTAAAAAAAAGTTTAAGAGTTTAAGTGAAAGAAAGAAGAAAGATGAAGCATGTTTTTGGTTATTTTTATTGATTTGGAAGGGTCGAAACCCTTTGCCTACTTACCCAAATAAATCGGGATCAAAATCAAGTAGTTCGGCTAAAGAACTTATTTGATGAGTTGAATTGATTTTAACATTTTTGAAAAAAAGATTTTAAGAAGAGATGAGAGGCCTCAAGGCATGAGAAGAAAATACGATGAAGTTGGTTAATTTTAATTGCAAGAAATCCATGTCTAATGTGGATATTAAATTGATTAACATTTGATTAAGGAAAATAAAAAGAAAGACACTTGGATTACAAACCAAGGTTTACTTTAAAGAAATTTGAATTTTGATTTTTTTTGATTTTTTAATGAAAATATTTTCTAAATTAACGGTGAATTCGCATAACGGCGGAAAAATAAATAAGCGTAAAGCGATAAATAAAGTGGAGTGTCGGTGCGCGTATCGGTGCGTGTGTCGGTTACATATTACATACCCTAAATACATTCTATGGTCTCAAAAGAAAAAAATGCGTAAAAATAAATTACATCATTTCCCTAATTACAAACTAAACCACAAATAAAATAAATAGCGTAAAATTTAAATATGCATGCAATAATGACAATGAAATAAATGACAAGGAAAGAAAAATATGCATGAGATGGTGAATAATAAAAATGCAAACACAAAAAAACAAATAATAAAAAAAACATAAACAAATAAAATAAACAAATATAGAAGTAGTTAAAACACTAATTAATAATGTATAGAATATCACATGAAGTAAAAAAATAAAAATAAATGCATGAAATTATATATAACAAAGTTACTACAAAAAACAGGGGGGTGCAGGCAGTAGAAAACAGGTGTGAACAGCAACAGAAAAACAAAACAGGGCCAAAGGAAACTGGGGCGGGTTGGTAGAATGGGTAACCGGTTCGGTTTGACCCGAACCGGTTTGAATGGGTTACTATATAAGGCTCTAACATGTCTTTTTTCTCATTCTTCTTTCTTCTTCCTCTCTCTAAAAAAACATAACATTTTTTTGCTCTCCCCTCTATCTACACTAAAGCCTCGCCGGAAAAAGGAGGGTGGCCGGAGAAGAAGACCGGCGGTGGAGGGTGGTGCTCCGACGCAGTGGCCGGCCATAGCGCCGCCGCGTCGGAGCTTTAGACTCATTTTTTTTAAAAAAAAAATTTCACCCAAAGCTTCCTTTCTTCATTCTCTATAAAGATCCATACTTAGTTTTTCAAAAAACCATACACAAAAAGCCTAGATCTAAACATTAAAGTTCACAAAAAACATAACAAAAAGTCATGAACTACCTTTGTTTCTTTTTTCGTTCGGTTTTCCTTGCCTTCTCGCGTTTGATTCTTGTTGTTTTCGGATTTTGCTTTGTTGTTTTCGGATTCTTTGATGTTGGGATGTTTTGCGTGTTCGTCCTTGCCTTGCGTGTTTAGTTTGTGATTTGCATTTTCGGATTCCTTGATGTGGATTTGTTGATGTGGATTTTGTTTATGAGTTGTGGGTTTGTTGATGAGTTGTGGATTTGGTTTATGAGTGTTTGATGTTTAGATGGTTTTTAGTTCAATAATGAACTTTGAATGTTGCTGGAAAATGATTATGTGTTCTTGGTGTTCATATGGTATTCATGGTGTTCATGAGTATTTTGATGGTTTGATCTTGAATTTTGGAGAGAGAAGATGGTTTAGTGTTTGTGATATTTTTTGATTTTTCTGACTTGATTGTGACTGATTCTGACCCTTGGGGACCATTCTGACGCGTGAACAGTACTTTTATAGTACTGAGTCTCTGATACACTGAAAATGACGAAAATACCCCTGTTGTTTCTTGGAGAAAAAGTTGGACAGGACCAATGACAAAATGACAAGTGTACTGAATGACTTAAAATAAATAAATAAATACAAAAACCAGATAAATAAATAACAACAAATAAATAAATGAAAAAAGAAATAACTAAATAAATAATTAAAAAGCAAAAACGAAAATTAATAATAAAAATAAAAGAAATAGCAAAAAATGTCTCGTCGGAACCAAAAAAATGAGGTATTTTAAAATATCTCTTTGCCGAAATTTTGTCTGAGACGACATAAATACGCGGCTTTTCTACGCTAAAAAAAAAAAAAACAATGACGTGAATAAAATGAACTTTAAAACGTAAACTTTATGCTAAATAAAAATACGCATAAAACGCGAGTAAAAATTAAGAAATTAATACGCGAGTGACGTTAAAAAAATAAACGACAAACGAAAAAATAAATGCGATCACAAAACGAATAAAAGCAGATATTACGGGAATTAACGCGCAAACGAACGACTGAAAACGATCAACGTACGAATAAATAAAAAATAAATTGATCAAAATTTGGGGTATGACAGTTATTATTCATAAGCCCTCTTTGGTATTATTCCATGTTCACCATCTTAAATTTGAGAAAAAATTGTATATAAGGATAATGATATATTCTTATATCATGGTTTGACTCAAGTTTTGAGGGGAAAAATCATCAAATCCAAACATAAAATCCTACGAGGCTCGATTTAAATGACTTATTTAAAAAAATATATATCCAATCTAATTTAATGTGATTTAATTTAGATTGATTTTTGGAAATTCAAAATACAATTGTAAAAGAAACCATTAATATTAGTATTACAAAGATATAGTAAAATAATAAATTTAACAAAAAATATATCATAATATATCAAAATTTACATTATGAAGATTGAAATATATCAAAATATATTAATGTCAGACAAATTTGATATGTTCCGAGCGTTTTCACAAAAGTCCAGCCATAAATTATCAAAATAATACTCAGTTTTGTTGATATGTTGTGGTTTTAATTTAGATTATTTTGGATTTGAACTACTTATCATTAGTCATTTTAAAGTCCTTCGTAGAAGATGAATGTTTAATATACACTTTAAAATTGTTCATTTATAGTCGGTACTCGGTAGGGAGTTGCGTTCCAATCAAATTTACACACAAACAATCAATCAGAGTGAAGTTGACTTGCCTACTCAACAACTAAATTCTCTTTTTTTGAAATATGTTAAAAAAGTGTCCCAAGGTGAAAATTACTCATCTCACTTTTGAAATTGTTCAATCACTACATCAACGATAATTAAGTACCGCTCAAAAATTTCAACGGCAAGATCGGCTAAAAAGTGATTAAATCAATCTTAAAAGTGAATGAGAAATTTCACATGTGAGAAGAGTAATTTTGAAAGAAAATTGTTGATGACACATCACATAAGGCTGAGAAACACAAGTAAAAGACGGAAATGCCCTTCAGCAGTTAACTGCCGAGAAAAATAAAATCGGCTGCAATTAACTGCTGAGAAAATTTCGGCAGTTAACTGCAGTCGGTTCCTTTTTTCCTCAACAGATAACTGCCGATGCGTCCTGATGCCAATGCAGAAGCAGAAGCTTCATTTTTCTGAACCTGTAATGTTTTCTGAACCTGTAATATTATGCAGAGGCAAAACACAACCTATTTTCATGTTTTTTTCACACACAATTGGCGCAAATTCACAACTTAATTAAACCAACCTTTTAACCATTAAAGAAAGCATAATACATCACAACAGAAACTTATGTCATCAAAATACGAACATACAAATCAATGTCATGAAAATATCAAAAGTAAAAAACAAGTCCTAAACATAAACTATGAGTAATCCTACTGTTGGTCCTGGTCATGCTGATGTTGTTGTTGTCTCCTCCTCGGCCTCTGGCCTCGCCTCCTGGTCAATATCGGCGTGATATGCTCCCTAATATGGCTCATGGCCTGAAACCATTGTTGAGGGCTCATGACCTCCTCCTGACCCATCTGCTCATCAACGTAGGCAACAGCGGCATTAGCCATGTCATAGGTATCAGGCGAGCTTCCCGCCTCGTACCACTCCCACCGCTGTGCAATGATCTGCTCTTCATTTGCTGGCCTCGGAAGATCTCCTGGAAGAGGTGACAAAATCTGAGGGTGAGACACCCTAGTGTACCATAAGATATAGCCATCCGCCATGTATCAACTCTTGCCTGCTCACCCCAATCGCCCTCTTTAAGCGTGTAAGTGCGAAAGTCAAGGAATGCCTGCATAATCTGAAGCGATGGCAGCTTTACAACATCGGTCGGATGTCTAGGGATGCTCTGGACGTATCCGTACTGCCGCAAAACCCTCTCACCCCAAACGGCCTCCTTAAGCGTGTAAGTGCGAATGTCAAGGAATGTCTGCACAATCTGAAGCGGTGGCAGCTCTACAACATCGATCGAATGTCTAGGGACGCTCTGGACGTATCAGTACTGTCGCAAAACCCTCTCAGGCAAGTGACGGTACACCCTAACAACATCGCACATAATCCAGCCTAAATACCAGAAAATCTCCTCAAAACCCTAGATCTCCCTGTGCTCCTCGTACGGCCTCCATCATACGTTATCAAACTGCAAATTATTAAGCAATGAGCGATACGTCACCCCATCTCCATGACCCTTATGTAACTTCCACTTCGCTGCAACCAGATAGTTTTCAATATAGTCGGTGTTTGGATCAACACTGTAAAAGTCAAGAAAATGCGCCAAAAACCATCCTGCACAGACCAAATAAAAGTTTTCAATAAGTTATTACGCACGTAAAATATAACAAAAAAAATAAAAGTTAAGGTTGTGACAATTTCTTATAGTGAGCAGTGCCATGCTTCCCCCAAGAGCTTTATCTCCAGGCAAGCAAGCCTCAGCTAAACAGTGGTATAGGTATGTCAGTGTCATCCCTCCCCAAGAATAATTATGCATCCCTGCGTAGCCGTCCTCCATGGTCGTTAGATAGATCAACTCGATGCGTTTGTTGCTTTTATCACCAAACATAAGAGTGCAGCAAACATGTATCCTCCTGTCCTCCAGGAAAGGGAGCCTCCAATGGTACCGTCGATGGGGCTGTCTTGAAGGCAATGTCATCGTGGTCCATCCCAGTAGGCGCAACATCACCCTGAATATGCTGGTTGTCGTACCCATCATCAGTCACATCGTGGTGTACCTGATCCTGCAAATTCAGGTACTCCACCTGGGTCGGGTCATCCACCCGCGACTGTTCAGGCTGTGTAGCCTGAGAAGTCCCTTCATCATCCGCCCTCCGGCCACCTTTACCTCTCCCCCTCTTTGGGATGTGCGCGTTTTGCCTTTGCCTTTGCTGCCTCGCGCTTTGCGTCAGAGCACGCCTACTTCCAATCATCCTAGATGGGTCAATTTGCTGCCCCTGGTCCTGATCAAACATATCTACACCAAAGTTTCATAAATTAACATCATTCAACATATACGTAAATAATCAAACACATTAAACATAAACATAATATAAACTAAAATAAACATAAACATTCAACCACATTCACATTCAACCTAAACATTATCAAACACACTATCAACTAAACATAACATAAACTAAACATAAACATTCATTCAATATAATTAATGTGCATCATTTCCATCATAACCTAAACATCATTCTATATTTTTATCATAACCTAAACTAACTAAATAATCAATATACACTTTATCAAACTATAATTAAACATCGTTTCCATGACCTAAACTAACTAAATAATCAATATAATTGTCATTGAGGCATTTTATCAAACACTTTGTGTGCAAAGTGTCAAATATATTCAAATTGTGTTCATTTGGCACCATTCAAAACCACATTATCATTAAACATCATTTAAACATCATATGCAACAACTACATTGATCAATAACATCAAAACAACACATGCAATCTACCAAAATATCAATTTCAACATCAACCCTAACCACATGAAAACTACTCTAATTTTTTAAATAATTAACCTAAACAAACTAACATTATGATTACAAAGATTAATGCAAATTACTTGTGATAATTTGGGGATGATTTGCTTGCAATCGTGGACTTGGATTTGGTGATAATCGGAGAGAAGTTGGAGAAATTTTGAAAAAGAAATCAAATGATACGTTTCTGGTTTTCTATTATGAATAAAGGAAAACCTCGGCAGTTAACTGCCGAATAGCATTTTCGTCTTTTACTTGTGTTTCTCAACCTTATGTGATGTGTCATCAGCAATTTTCATCTTGAAAAGTGGCAATCATGAAAAGAATATTTCTCTTCGCCCTGCACAAAACACTCCCGCCCTGCAGGCATGACCAAAATACCCCTACGCTAGTTAACTAACGCAAGTGTAAAACTATGCGTCAGTTAACTAATGATGCGTGACTTAAGTCACGCACGTGTTAAACACTACGTGAGTTAACTCACGTACAACGTTAACACCTGCATGAGTAAACTCATGCCCAGTTTGTGCAGCAAGCCAGAATTGCCAGAAACATCTCTTTTCCCTAATTTTTTCAGTCATTCTTTCATACATTGATTCATTCACTCATTTGCATACATTTTTCATCATTCATTCAAGCAAACATTAACTCATAAACTGAATCACGAAAAATAAAGGACCAAAATAACGAAAAATGTCATAAAAACACTAAAAAGCGCAAATGCAATAGGATTACATCTAAATCCGACAAAATATTATAAACAAAACTACATAAGTCATAATGCCTAAACCTTAATGATGTGGACTCCTACTTCTCCTCCGTGGAACCGGCATCTGCTCCAGCATGTTCCACTCAGACTGTATACCCTGCATCATGCGAAGAACCTCTGGATTACCAAACACATCAGGATGCCCCATAACACTATCCATTCTGGCCCTGATATTGCTGATGATCTGGTATGGGTCGGGAGGATGTTTGGTCCACTGCTCGTCAACAAGAACCTCCTCGTACGGAGGGACTGGACGAGGTGGGGCCTGAGCTGCGTAGTCAACAATGGCCGCATGGGGGTTCACAATAGGATGTGATACTCTAATGAACCATCTCATGTACCCCCTACTGTGAGCCCACAGATCGTCCTCTGGCACCGGTTCACCCCTCTGCTGCTGGTTGAGGACATGTAGAGCAAACTCCGTGAAAGCCTGTGCCACGTCATCTGCAACAATAAGCTCAACAGCAGTAGGAGACCTAGGCCATGTCTGGACATACCTGTACTGCCTAAGAACCCGCTCTGGCAAGTGACAGATCATCCTGTCTTTGCCGGCCATGATCCATCCGGAGTACCAGCATATATTATGAAAGGGCGTGATGTGTCGTCGGCTCTCGTACGACCTCCAGATGACATGAGAATGATCCAACACATCAATGACATCTCTATAGTGTCCAGGATCCGTAAAGCCCCTAGGAGGTTTCCACCGACTCACAAGCGAGGCAAATGTTGGGTCGTACACATCATTAAGAACCCTCAGAATGAGGTTCCTGAAGTGCGCCAAAGTTCATCCCTGCAAACACAAAGAACCAAATATATATATCAACACAAGTATTGTACAAACAAGGTAAAAAAGAAGAAAAACAAGGCACAAATTTACGATCCAATAAGTAAAAATGAAGAAAAATAAATATTACCAGAAGCAGAGTCATGTAACCACCACAGAAGGCCATAGATAAGTCGGAGGTCAGAGATAGTTGTTCGTACAAGAATGCAAGTCCCATCCCACCCCATGACCAACTGTCCAACTCGTCCATATCTTGCAGCGTAAGCAGCCACAACAGATTAAGGTTTTTGCTGTTCTTGCGGAAAAAATGGTTCATCCAAGCAAGAGCAACAGAAACGCCTTAACGCAGTCCAACCTAACTTGAGCTCGCTCGTCTTCCTCCTCCTCTGTGTCAATCTCAACAAGCTGATTACACATATTCAAGAGTTCCTCGTACCGCCTCTTCAATGCACCAAAACTGATATAAACACCACCCTGTCTGTTCATCTCCTTACCGGCATCCTCCGCGGAAAAAGTAGGTCCACGTGCATCATCTCCATCGCCTCAGCACGGGTTACTTCTTTATCAGGAAGTTGCCTCCCAGTCACGGGGATGCCTAGGAGACACGCAACATCATCTAGTGTGATGGTCATCTCCCCAACAGGTAGATGGAAGCTGCTCGTCTCCTCATGTCATCTCTCTGACATCGCACAAACGAGCCCTGAGAGATGTTCTCGTACCCACTACTCAGGAAGGGAGTTAGACCGGACAGATTCACTACGTCCCAAAACCAATCGTTTTGTACTCCCGACTGAGGCACCGTCAAGTTTTTAAGGCTAAGCTTCTTCCCGTGCGAGATACCTTTCACCCTATGCTTTTTCCGAAACTGAAATACAAAAACAAAAAACAAGAAACAACACCGTTAAATAAATAATAAGTAAAATTAACATTAAATATATTCTAACATAAATTTTAATTCTAACATTAAATAAGTAAAATAATAATTATAATAAGTTGTATAAATTGTAAAGGAAGTAAAATAAACATTAAAATATACTTACATCGGCATCGACTCATATCCTGCATGCCACATGTCCACCAAAGTGAGGTAAAACCGAGAGGTTAGAAGGCCCCTCTACAAAGCCTTCCGATCCGGCCTCGTACACCATCCTCGACACCCCCCGAAAACGACCCCCACCATCATCATCCTCTTGCGGCTGAGCCTGAGGCTGCACAATATCTTCCTGCTGCTCAGGCTCCTCAATATGAGGATGCTCATCCTGCTTAACAACAGGCTGCTCATGATGATGATGCTGCTGATATGCCTCAAATTGATACTGGTGAGGCTGAGGCTCCTTAAAATGATACGCCTGAGGCTGAGGATCCTGACAAACCCGATAATCATGCTGATACTGCGTCGGGTCCATCGTCTGAGATGGACCAGTTTGTGACGAAGAGGCCCCAGCAGCATCAACATTGGCAAGTCTCGTGCCCCCACTCTCCCTCGTCTTCGGCCATGTGAAGGAGGGACTGCCACTTGCTTCTCCCTTCGTGCACTACTAGTGGGGGCATTCCTCCCTGCCCTAAGTCTGTCACTCCTATCTTGAGGCGGCTGAGGCGCTCTCTCTAATGTCTTCCTCCGAGACATATCTGCACAACAATTACAACATTAACAATTCAATCCGTAAACTACCACATTGTCCCTAAACATACTATAACCAACATTAACAAACTATATTCTAACTTTCATCATTAGCAATAAAAAAAAAATATATAACCATTGTGACATTTTACCAAACACAGAGAGTGTAATTTTTAAACAACTAAGAAATCTAACATTTTCTAAACCCTAAACTACCACATTGCACCGTAAACAACATCTAAACAATAATTCCTAAGTTAAATCATCACTAACAATCATAAAAACTAACATGCAAGACAATTTTTTAAAAACCTAAAAATGTAAATTTTCTTGAAAAAATCAAAAATTTCAACCAAAAAATACAAAGAAGTGGGATAATAATCACTTACTTGATATTGTGGGCGAAATTTACTTTGAATAGCGCAAGAATGATGAAATTCGGATTTGGGGGGTGAAAAAATCATGTTTTGCGGAGGTTGGAAAATGAGAAACTGTGGTGTTATGTTGCTGATAAATGACTCAAGTCACGCTGCGTGAGTTAACTCACGCAACACTACTTAAGTTGCGCACAAACTACAACGTGCGTAAGTTAAGTCATGTTACGTGACTTAATTAACGCAAGGGTATTATCGTCTCTTCAGCTGAGTCGGTGCGAAATGTGCAGGGGAGAACAACACTCTCATGAAAAAGGGAAGGCCCAGCCAGGGTTTTTGCTAGGTCCAAGTCCAACTAATCTCACACCAAACACTATCAATAGTAGGAACCCCACTCTCTAATATCTTTTCGTTCTTTCCATTTCCCTCCTCCTTTGGCAGTTTTCTTCATTTCTTTCATCATGTCCGATCAATCCGCCGATCTTCCCGCTGCCGCCGCCGGTAACGTCAATTTCACTTTCTCCATTTCTCTTTCTTATCATCACTTCAAATTCTTTAACCCTAGTAACTTTATCAACTACTATTTTACCTCTAATTCAAAATCATTATCCAATTGATTAAAACCTAGGTTTAACTATACTGTTTCTTTTGTCTTGTAGCTCTTAGTGCTGAAGATCGTGCCGGTCTCGTCAATGCACTCAAAGTAAGTTTCTAACTCATATCATGCTGAATTTATCTAAGTTATCAGAAATTTGGAATCAATTGTTTCTTAATCAACGATGATGATTGCAAAACTATAGTGTTATTACGATGGATATATTAGTTTTGTGAATTTGTAATGTGTTTTTTATTGTTCCTTTTGTGGAATTGTTTGTGAATGTTTGCTGTTTATGTAGGATAAGCTTCAGCTCTTGGCTGGGGATCGTGAGGATGTCATGGAAACACTTTCGCCCAATGTCAGGCAACGTGTTGAGGTTCTCAAAGTTTTGCAGGTTTGATCATCCTCGTGCTATCTTTTGGTGTCTCATGTTAGCAATGTTTTCGTGTGTGTGTGTGTGTGTTGCTGCCTGCTTGTGATAGTTGTGATTAAATTCTTTTGTCACGGATACAAATATCCGAGGATTGTTTAGTTCTATTTAGAAAATTGTAATCGTGACTTTAATCTACTCGTCCTAGTACTATACTTATTTCCTTGTGTTCTATAACGAGTAGCACCTTTGTAGCACCGACACTTCTATTTGAAGGTGTGTCCTATGTCTGACACCGATACATGTGATTACGTTCAATTAATTTATTTTCTCAAATTATCATGGGCGTCGAAGTGTTAGTGTCAGTGTCGTGCTCGGTGTCCTTGTCAATGCTTCATTGAGTAGCTCATATGTTTAATTTCTTTTTTGTTGTGGAAAGGGAAAGGAATGAAAATATGATTTGTTTTTTCAACTTGCAGAGCGAACATGATGAATTGGAGAGTAAGTTTTTAGAGGAGCGGGCTCAGTTGGAAGCTAAATACCAGAAGCTTTATGAACCACTTTACACAAAGGTGTGTGTGTTACTAGTTGGTTATGATATAGGGCCTGTTTGGATTGCCTTATTTGAGCTTATCTATTGGCATACGTTTTGCGACACTGTTTGGGAGAACTTATGAAAACAGCTATGACAATTTCACAGCTTTTTTCAGTTTATTTTCATAAGTTCTCCAATATAACTCATAAAAATAGCTTATAGTATATACATAAACAATTAACTTTATTTTATCTTTTTCTATGAAAATAGCTTATGTAAACTTATGCATAAGCGCCTATCGTGATAAGCGCTTTTGGTATAAGTTGTTTGTCCAAACAGGCCCATAGTGTCTAATTTTCTGATGGAATTACTTCCTGTTTCACTACGGTTACAATTTTTTATTATTTGTTGTTTGTTTATGGTTATAGAGGTACGAGATTGTCAATGGTGTTATCGACGTTGAAGGAATTACAAACGAAGCAGGACAGGGAGAAGAAAGCAAAGCTGCTGAAGGTAAGTTATTTTAGTCTTGTTCAACAGTGTAGGCTTTAGCCATATACATTCTCCTTTGATACTATTCTGGATCTTTCGTATAATTCAGAGAAAGGAGTCCCTAGTTTCTGGCTAACTGCAATGAAGACTAATGAAATATTGGGTGAAGAGGTAATGCAATTTAGGTATATCTATTGTATTGCTACCATCTGTTAATTATTTCATATAATTATCCATGCTATTTTCTGTGATAGATCACTGAACGTGATGAGGAGGCTCTCAAGTATCTCAAAGATATCAAGTGGAGTAAACTTGACAGTCCTAATGGTTTCAAGCTGGAGTTTTATTTTGATTCTAATCCTTATTTCCAAAATTCCGTGCTAACAAAAACATATCACATGATTGAAGATGATGACCCTATATTAGAGAAATCAATAGGGTAAGCAATATGTTTTAATTTTTTAGGGTTTATATTCATATTTCTGTTTGCTGTATATGTTAAATTTTGCTTGAACATTGTAGAACGGAAATTGAGTGGCACCCAGGAAAGTGCTTGACACAAAAGGTTATGAAGAAGAAGCCAAAGAAAGGATCAAAAAATGCCAAACCAATCATAAAAACAGAAAAATGTGATAGTTTCTTCAACATTTTCAACCCTCCCCAGCTTCCCGAGGATGATGACGAAATTGACGACGATGTTGTACGTCTCTAATTTATATCTATCTGATAAAAGTTGTAAAATGATTGTTATATTGACTATTGCCTCTGTTTCTTGCATGGATAGGTTGACGAGCTTCAAAATTTGATGGAACATGATTATGATATTGGGTAAGTCACTAGTGAATACTTGAGTGATAAATCTTATTCTTTTGATGTGAGTGGTGAAGCCATGATTATGATATTGGTATCCGTTAGTCTTGATGGCATTCGGTTCATGTGAATTTACTCTGTTTTTATTAGGACTAGGAATAGACTTCTGTTATTCCACTCAAAAGTATTAGTTGAAAGGTTGTTTGACACATGTTGAGTGCAAAGCTTCTTATTGGGCATGGATTTTTAATTGCTTTGTGTGCCACGCTTGTGATCAAGTAAAACGGTTTAGAAGAACTAATATTAACTTAAAACGGTTTAGAAGAAGTAATACTCTCTCCGTTTCAAAATATAAGCAAAATTTTCTTTTTAGGTTCATTCATTTAATGATGTATGTGGTCCATAATATGAACCACATACATCATTAAATGAATGAACCTAAAAAGTAAATTTTGCTTATATTTTAAAACAGAGGGAGTATTAACTTAAGGAAATTTTTTTGGAAAAGGTTTAGAAGAATGAATATTAACTTTAAGGAAAAAAAAAAAGGGGCATTTGTGGAATCTGGTGATGATAGATGTTACCGGAAGGAAGACAATTCATGCTTTTTTTTCCTACTACTATTTTGTTTTTTGAGGTGTATTTGTGTTGGTGTGCGTTTGCAGTTCTACAATCCGAGACAAAATTATTCCTCATGCTGTGTCTTGGTTCACGGGAGAGGCTGTAGAGAGTGATTTTGACGACATAGAAGTAGATGAAGATGATGAAGACGGAGATGAAGACGAAGAGGATGATGATGATGACGATGAAGAGGATGAGGATGATGAGGAGGAAGATGAAGGGAAGGGGAAGAGCAAGAGCAAGGTAGGGATACAGATTCCTTAATTCGGCATAATCTGCTGCATTCTCAGATCCGATTACTGATTGTGGATTCTGTTCTTTCTTTTGTCTTAACTCTCTGCTAAACTATGGGTAGCTGGTATTCTTACGATATGATGTTGTTTGTCTTAACCGCAGAGTGGTAGCAAGGCTAAACCTGGTAAAGATCAGTCAACTGAGCGCCCTGCTGATTGCAAGCAGCAGTAGTGTTTAGTTGTGTGCAACATTCCTGGATATACGTTTTTTGTCAGTGGTATAATTACTGTTAAGAGTCTGGGTTATTTTTTTTATCATAAGCTGCAGTTTTACATTACTATGGTGATGTCTTCTCTTCGTGTCTTTCTTTTTGTTAATATTTTCGTTCTCTGCTTGGATTCTTGGGTTTCTTTTTGTTGTCCAATGGTATTGATTTTCTTTCTCATTTTTTCATTGGGTTTTAAAAGGAAGTGATGAGAATCTGTGTCATTGTTTAAATTTATCGTGTATTATATTAATGTTATTCAGATCTACTTCCATTGCTATGATTATTCTATCAGTCTTTGTACTAATATCAGATTCTGGGATCGGCTGATGAATCATGCAATTGGTTGAAATTTATTTTTGTTTCCCCAAAGATAAACAATTTGGGGTAGCAGCTGTAATCAGAAATCACACGAGACATGAGATTGCTGTGGTCTGCAGCATTTTGCTGTTCATTTTTTTTATAAGACATGGAGACAGACAACTGTAGCTGACCATAAATCAGAATTGGGGGGATGATGTGGATATTAATCCTCCAAGTAGTGTTTGCAATGAATAGGGCTTAGGTAGTTTGTATAGTGCCCGTCTTTATACATACGTAAGCTACAGCGTATGTTATACATATCTGCTTTTTTTTTTTTTTTTTTGAGGGATTATACATATCTGCTTAGTATCTAACCTTCTGCGCTAAACTAATATCTGTATTAATTAACTTATTTTTTTTAGAGGATCTGTTACTCTTCAGTTAACTATAAGATGGATATGGATATACAAGTGAATAATAACATTGAGCAAATAGAGATACCACGTGATAATACATTACAAATAATGCAAACAAAGTTCTTCATCGGTTCCTTATACTTAATCCTTAATAAATAGTTAAAAATAGAGAGCCACAGACATTGCTCTCTATTGCTCTGCAAAATTGGTTAAGCTTTAGCTTTTTTTTATAGACATTACAATAAACTTTTCAAAGTCCATAAGATTAAGTTCATAAACCAAGTCTCGAGTCATGCTCTGCAAAATTGGTTTAGCTTCAGCTTTTTTGTTTTATTTGTTAGAAATATGTTTGGTTTAAATTTTGAAGGGTTAAAAGTGGTTTTGGAGTTTGTAGAATTGATTTTATCATGTTTTTGATAATTTAAAGGAAAAGTGTTTTTTCTTGTATAATTGATTCTAATTGAACCTAGAATTTAGAGTTTTTGATTTATGCAATTGATTTCAGTCTTATTTTTTTTTTTTTTAAAGAAGTCTTAAATTTATTGTTAAGTTCACTTTTACATATATGCATTCAAATATAATACTTTTTATTCAACTCACTTTTAATCCAAAATCAATTTTATATAATCAAGGGTTAATAGGTCTTTACCTCCTGTAATATATGTCATTTCCGGTTTTCCCCCTTAATTTTTTTTTATTCACCCCCTGTAAAATATATTTTTTTATTTACCCCCTAATAGGCCAAACAAAAACCAATTTTATTTTATTTTTCAAGAAATTTTCGTTTTTGTTTGGCCTATTAGGGGGTAAGTAAAAATAAATATTTACAGGGGGTAAATAAAAAAAAAAAAGAATTACAGGATGTAAAACCGAAAATGACATATATTACAGGGGTAAAGACCTATTAACCCTATAACCAATTTGCACAAAATCAAATTTTATCACACCAAAATCAATTCGCACAACAATTTTTATCACCGCATAATCAAACATATTTCATTTTACTTTTTTGACAATATTTAATTTTACTTTTCGTCATGCATGTCATTGTCTCCCAGTTCTCCTCAAAGGAAAGCCTTGGAGCATACACATGGCCTGCTGCATGTCGTGGTATCACATTTCCCCATAGTAATATGTCAGGCTTTTTCATGGCACTGTAGTATTGCATTGCTACGGTGTTTTTCTGTTTTCTTTGATAAAAAAAATATAAAATATAAATGTAAAATATATTGTGATGTTTAATGAGACCCATTTTAAAGTTTTAAATGAGTGGTATGAATATTTGAAAAATGTAAGTGAGTGGTTTAAATAATAAAAAAGTATAAAATAATATAATGTATTGAGTGGGGTCCATTTATACCACTCATATGGATGACATATATGGGTGGCATAGATGTGTGTACTCTTAGAAGTACTCTGAAGTATGATGAACCTTCCAAGTTGAGTGTGTTGGTCATAGGAGTGGAAATGGGCTAGGTCGGGCCGGGCTTTATAAGGCCTAAGTCTGACCTACTTCAAAAATTATAGGCCTGAGCCTGGCCTATTACCCGTCATAGGCTCATTTTCGAGGTCTGGTATAGCCTTTTTAAAGGCCTGATGAAGCCTGAAAGCCTATTTAAAAGCCTATTTTATGCTAAGGTCTGACGACACATGTAAGCCTACTCCTAAATAGGCCAAAACTTATTAAGGCCTAAAACACACAAATATGTTTGCTATTAAATAATGAATTCTTACGAAGGTCTAATCACACCAATTTATCAGCTACTAAATAACCAATCATATGAAGACTTATGTTTAAGAAAAAAACTTCAAAAATATCAATAATGGAAGATATATTATATATAAAAATCTTAATAGGCCGGCCTGACGGGTTTAATAGGCTTTTTTGCAAGCCTTAGCCTGACCTGTTTAATTAAACATGCCTTATAAAAAGCTTGAGTCTGACCTTGTTAATAAACGAGCTGGCCGAGCTAGGCTTTAAATAGGCCAGGCCGTAGGTCCCTCTCGGATGGTCTGGCATGTTCCCACCCTTAGTTGGTCAGTTAAATACTTTTTTTTTTTGAAGGAAAGCTAAAAGTACTTGAGAAGTATGAATTTATACTTTATGACAACATTTTCACTTTTTAATTTATATTGATTTTAAATCGCTGCTAAGGAGAGGATATGGAAGACAAGAAATAATATATTTTCGGAAACAATGAAAATACGGTTTTTTCGTCATTTTGAAAAATTGTGTTTTAAAATTTTAAAAAATTCTGAAAATGCTAGTTTGTCATCGGAGATTGTAAATGAAATTTGTGAAGAATAGGTTGGGTCTATATATATATATATATATATATTTTATGTTTATTATTATTAGTTGAAAATTGATGAAAATGAAAACACGTATGATGTCACCATGGGTGGGAAACGAAAATATGAACTCTTAATGGCATATGAAATGAGAAAGAAATATGAGTTGTGACAATTTTAATGACAAATGGGAGTTACCAAGGTTTTAATGTCCATGTTACAAATAGATGCTTAAATATTGATCGTTTATAAAATCTTATTATTTTAAATTCTTAAAGAGTATTCTTAAGGCTCTCATTAGTATTTTTTATTATTTATTTGTTTCCACAAACAAATGTATCCCTCGCATAAAAAAAGAAGAAGAAGTAAATAGAATGTACAGTCCTGATCTTTTTTCTTTTACATTTTTCGCTCTCAAATCCTTTCACATTTTTTTTCATTATGATCTCTTTCTTTACACACAACATATCACATTTCTTACCTAGTCTATCTGTCGGTCTCTTTCTAAACATCACACATGAGAGATATTAAAATTTGAGGGTGAAACAATAAGTAAAGGGAAACTCACAAATTGAGGTGTACCGGTACTTTTATTCCATAAATTTATAAATTAATGACCATTTTATAAAATAAAAAGTTATTTGTCAATATTTATATTTTAGAAAATATCATTTTATAAGAAAAAACATCATTTCGTTGTTTATAAAAATCATATTAAATTTTTAACATTTTCTTATAAAAAATAATCAATATTATTTATTATGAGTAATAAATTTCAAAAAAAGTAAATTTTATTTTCGTCGAAACTTTTGGTAAATAATATTTAATTAATATGATTGTCAATGATAAAAAAATTATTTTTCTTCATAAAAAAACAACTAATTTAATTGTTAATTTGATGATTTGGTGTATCAATACACTCAATTTTTTAAATGTACCATAGAATTTGCCATAAATAAGTGGTAAAAATAAGTTGACAAGCTTCTTGACCATGTTTATTATTGTTCACAAAAGGGATCTTTTTTCTTACATTTCTTATCAAATCAAATGTTGTAAATAAAACGAAACTTTGTATACGTTAATGACACTTGAGGTGCCAATAAAAGAACATTATCTATATCACTCTCCTCTTTAATTAGTATCACTACTTCTTAGGCTTAATTGATTTTTGCTTTCTTCATGCTCCAAGCATTCAATCTTGTGATCTTGACTGCAGAATTTCCATTATTGAAAGCATATAACAAAGCCTTATCATCGATTGCTAATGTAGGATAAACTCTAGCTGTGATGCAAGCCCTTCCTTCTCCACCAAAACTCTCCACCACTGAATGGTCAATCTGTCAATGCAAGAAACTCACATTAATCAGCTAACAAAAGGCAAAACGACCAAATATAAGAAACTCTGCATTTGGCTTACAAATGAAGATCGAACGACTCATATTTTGATTTTATCAAATCAAATTTAAAACATGTGTCATCGAATCTTCATTTTAAGTTTGCAATTTTTGTTGAAGTCTAGTATTTCCTTATCTTGACCATTTACATTCATATAAAGCTAGTAAATTTTGGTGGGTCATAGCAATTGATCCAAAGAAATCAATAAATTATTTATTTTTTAACTAAGTTTTTTTATCAACACTTCGTGGTTTTATAATCAAAAGTTTGATCGAAATTTAAGTAAAATCTAATCAGTAATTTTTACCAATTTTTATGGTTGCATAAATTAGTAAAATTAAAACTTGAACTTACCAAAGTTCTTAGTGACAGCTTCTCATGAAGTGGATCAACATCCACAAAAGTCCCATATGTGGTCATATCATTTTCTTTATTCAAAGATGACCTATCAAATATTAAAAGATATACATTAGATTAAGACATATAAGTTTGTTTTCAAATTATTGGTACATAATTTAAGGAAAGAGATTAAACCTGCTTTGGTCACTGCACATGAGAACCAAATTCTTATGTTGATATCTGAATATTCTAAAAAACACTGCTGTGTACTCTTGCAAGCCTTTAGAAGCAAACACGTGCAGACCAAATGGTCCAACACCACCTTTTGCTGATGCACCCTTTTGACTACACAAAATTTGGGGATCTATCCATTTGTCCAATAATTCGGCCTTTCCAAAATCTTTCACTTCAAATGAAATTTCAACATCAGCCTGTGGATAAAAAATATAATTGATTAATAATATATATGATCAAATCATGCATGTACCCTTTCTTATATAGGTTATATTTCATCTATTATATTATTAACTAATTTGACACTCGTTGAAACATACGAGATACGATACTGACATTAACACGTCAATTACCTGCACTGAATTAACACCGGTAATTGGAATCAATTCACCTCCCTTGATCACCTTGGTGGGCCAATTGATTGGGTTGATACGTAGATTTTCAAGTTCTTTCACTGGCCATTGCACCAACTGTCTCCCTGATTTATGAAGCCAGATAGCCCTTGGAATAGTCTGCAAATTCATTAGAGAAAGTTCAACACAATATTTTGAATAAACCATGTACTAATTCAAATTAACTTAATTGGTCTATCTAACTTGAGTTATTAAAGTCTTTACATATTTAAATATGAATTTAATCAGTTTGAGTCTAGCTTAATTGTTTGACTTACATGGATTCCAGACCATCCTTTCTTGACATCATCAACAACACTTGAAGATTCATTAGCCCAACCTAACAAGATCCTTCTATTCTTCCCATCATCAAAAAATGTTTTAGATGCATAATATTTCCCATAATCATATCTCAACACATTTTGATTATCCTCAAATCCATTATCTGGAACAAAGACATCCTTAACAGTATCATAAGTCCCAATCAAATAGTGATCATGTTTTGTGTCATCCAAACTAACCTTAAGCACATGTCTAACATCATCACCATTCACAGAAGTATCAAGACCAATGGTTAATGGATTCTTATTTAATACTGGAAAAAAATCAGGACACTCCCACATTCCTGTTCCTTCAGCTGAATGTAAAGGATGTTTGGCTTCAACCCAATCAACAAAATTTTTACTTTTGTACATAATTGCAATTCCCTTTCTATGTATTTTGCTTCCAATTAATACTCTCCAATACCCATCTTTTCCTAGCCAAGAAGTAGTTGGGTCCCTAAATGAACTTGCATTTATTTTGTTAGCAACAGTAGGTTCCATCAATGGATTTTTTGGTGATTTTTTCCATTCTCTAAGTAATGGGTCAGACATATTTTTGGGTATGGCTATGTTTTGAACTTGATGATTATTTGGATCAATTCCTGTGTACAAAATTGCTGGTTTGCCACCTGGAAGTATTGTGGCTGAGCCAGACCAACAACCTTTTATATCTGACGGTTGAGATGGGTGGATTGCATGATCCAATGGTGTCCAATTCACAAGATCCTTTGATACTGAATGGGCCCACACAATATTTCCCCAAACGGCACCTTTTGGATTGTATTGGTAGAACAGATGATAAAGTCCTCCGTATCTCATTGGTCCTACAAAAACAAAAATTCACTTTAATATAAAAGGACATTGGTAACTTTTTTTTCATCCAAAAAGTGTAGAAAAGGTCCAAAACATCTACTACTTGTATAACTATAAATATATGAGAATTGCCAAATGGAATTGGTGCAATGATTCGGAAACATTTAGTCTAGAGACCTAATTAAAATTCCTTAAATAGGGGACTATTGATTAATTTAAATCTATTTTATTTATAAATATGCATACTTTTAATTTGTAAATTAACAAAAAAATGGAAAAGAAACTTCTTAATCAAACACTCATTTTCTCTCATGATTTTTGTCCCTACTATACAAAATCAAGATGTTAGATTTGACTATATATATGATATAGGTAAATTCCTCTATAGCATTGGTATTTAATAAATGGGTAATGGAAGTGGTATATATATAAAATTGGGAGTGTTTGAAGGAAACTATATATATATAATTAAAGAGAGCCAGAAGAGGATTGAACTAACCATTGGGGTCTGCATGTCCATTTCAGCATAACATGTCAAAGGAGAAAAAAAGCAAAGTAGAAATTAGTTAGAGATAAGTAATTAAAATATTTAGGACAAAGGTAAGAAAGAAAGTATATAAATAAAGATTAGTTTATGTGAAATGGAAATATACCGTTTATCCAATTCTTGAGAGGTTGGAAGTGATAGGCTGTTCTATAAGGTTGATGAGTTGATGAGGAATTAGAAGATGAACTCTCAAGAGTTCGGTAAACATGGTGGGTAGCTTCAATGGGAATAACATAATTGCCATAAATAAGAGAGAAGAGAGCTACTAGCAAAATTGGAGAGATAGCCATTGTGATTTAATTGAATGAAGTTGGGTGGTGTAAGCTTTGTGCTCTTCTATCTATTTATAGATTTAAAATATATCTACTATTTGGTTCAAAATGTCATCAATCTTGACTTTTCTATTTTAATAACAAGAAAATTATAAACGCAAGGCAACTAAAAAATTCTAAATAATTGGATTTACAAATTTCATATGTTGTGGGTACCATGCATTTTATTTTTTGAAATTATATATACAACATGAGTTCCCATTTGTTTATTTTATGTATAAAAAAGATACTGCTGGCTGCATGTGGATTTTGCAAATGGAAAAAGACACAAGTCCAAGAAGTGATTAATTTGTCAATTGATTAACAATTTTTTAGAAAGAAAAAATCAAAGATCTTGTGACAAAGAACCATCCACGTATGTTCATTCTCAATTCTTAGCTGTCAGATTGATGTCAAAAGGTCAACTATATAGTGATACTATTTAATTTGTTGTCTATGGATTTCATAGAGTCAAATAAAATACAATGATACCATTATTTTATTTTTCTTTCATTGTGATTTTTCTACGGTTGTGTGCAACTTGCTCACGTTTATATATCAATATATATTTCTAAATTTCATCTTTTCTGTATAAATCTTGACCGATATGTATGTATGAATATGGTCACGTAACATATATCATATATCCAAACAAGTGGAATTTTACTTTTGAGAAATCCCATGTGACTGGAGTTAAATACTAATGCATATGTCGTGTCATATATTAAAAGAAAAAAGAGACCAACAAATCAAATATATAAAAAAAAAAAAAAAAAAAAAAAAAAAAAAAAAGAAGTCAAAAGTGTTGTCTTATATTTGACGTGGTGACAATGTGAATATTGGATATGCATGCGGCTGCTGACTAAGAAACACGGGAAACAAATGACATGAGTACGAACTATAGAATCCACATGTAGATATATATATATATATATATATATATATATATATATATATATATATATATATATATATATATATATATATATATATATATATATATATATATATATATATATATATATATATATTACAGTAATAATCTATAACTGTTGTTACTAATGACACACTGTCATGCATTCTAGACCATGAATAGATGTAGCTGCTTGACTGCTTAATTAGATATTATTTTCATTTTTTTATTACTGCTGGTGCTTAATTGCTTCTAAGAGATTTGTTTAAACTATGGTTAATTCTATTACAATGTTCCAACTAAGGATATATGTTTTGTTCTTATCTAAAACAACTCCAAATAGACATGCAGATTATGTGTGTACACATTTTTTCAACTTCTTTTTTATCCATATAAGATTTTGCTTTTCTATAAGGTCAATCAATGCATATCCATTTACAGGAGATAAAGTTTTGTGACTTTCTCGTGAATGTAGTAGCCAACATTTTGTGTTGTGAGCTGATGAACTTCAAAATTACTTATTGTGAAGAGAATTTTAATTGATTTGGTTGAACTAACATTTTAGATTTGTCATTATTACTTGAAGGGATTGGCTAGGTTTTATCTCCTTTTCTATCTCTACGTACCAAGATGAATTTACTTCTTTCTTCTTCTTTTATTGAGCAAACTTTTTTCTTCTTTTACATGATGCATGTATTACGTTAGGCATTTTCCAACCAAAACAAAATAAGTATATATTACCCTAGGCATATTGATTGGTAAGATTTTAGATTTAATATCTTTTTATATTATTGAACGGTAAACTTGACCTTACATGACCCACCATGTCAAAAAAAAAAATTAAAAAATAACAAACTTGACCTACCATGGACGGAAATGGATACCAATTATTCACCATAGATAGAGATGATTTGCAGGCTACACATACATTCTCTATTAACAATAATCAGATACTAAATATTGTTAATGATGGTTAGTCTCATCTCCCATTTGTAATTGGATGCATTTAAACACTATGAGGGGAAAATTTTGTGGGTGTTGAGCTTCCAATGGATTAGTATATAGTTCTTTTATTAGTTGATATATAGTTTGGAAGTTGTTTTTCCACTTTAGACTTTCTTCATAGTTCTTCCTTCTTGGACTTAGGCAATGGCAATTTGTAAACTAAAGAGATCAATGGAGAAAGACATAGTTTTTTTAGAATCAGAGCTGACGTAATGCGCCTCATTGTCATACTTAATTACAAGATAGCCGGTCTACAAATGAGGCTACCAAAGATTTTGGTCTTTTTCGTTGTCAAATCTTATAAATAAAAAATATCATATCAAAATATATTAAAATTTGGTTTTTAAGCCTCCTTTGCTTTTGAAATTTATTAAATTGGCTTCTAAATATTTCAAATAAACAAATACTTTTGACCGAAAAAAGAAAATAGAGAAATAGTTTTTTCGGACAAAATACAAATTTATGAAAGTGACCAATAACACAACCATCGCCCATATAGTTTGAAAAAGATCAATTGCATTTTCTATTTGGAATGAAAAAAAGTTTAAATCTAAAAAAACAAAAACAAAAAATACACGGAAATTATACATGGTATGGAACCAATTTGATCAAGACAAACATTATCTATGAAGCACATACACTCCTCGGATTAGACGTGTCCTGGTATCAGACACGTGTCGTGTCTGACAATGACACGACACCGACACTTATAATTACACTGAATTATGTAAAAAAAATAAATTATTTGTTGTATCGACGTGTCAGCATCTGTGTCGTGTTCGGTGTCCGTATCCATGTAGGGATGTCAATGGGTATCCATGGGTACAGCTAGTAAGATATCCGTCCCCGTCCCGTTGGATAAATATGGTATCCATGTCCGTCCTCGTACCTGTGCGGGTATCTCTATACAGGTAATCCACGGGTATTTAGATACCCACGGATATTCGCGGGTACCCATGAATTTTTTAATTAACTTTTTTTGTGTGCAAAGAAAAATACTTTTTTAATTACCTACAAACTTCAACTTTTATTGATCCATACCTAATATATTCCATTCAAATTCCATAATCCAACATAACATTCAATTCCATAATCCAAAAAAAATCATGATTCTTACATAATACGAAGCAAATTCATCATACCATAATGCATATGATTCTTACATAATTTATAAAAATTCTTGAAGTATAATAAAAGGATAAAAACATTCAACATCCAAAAAGTATAAAAACCTCCAAATAAAAGCTAGAAAATACTAAAATCGAAAAATTCATATGCATTTCAAGCTATTTTATATATACACATGAATATTTTAGTAATTTATTTAATTTATTAACGGGTACGGATACCAGCGGACACAGGTATCATCAAATTCGTGTCCGTGTTCATAAAGTAACGGGTAATTAAATACCCGTTTATTATACCCGCGGGTACTCGTTTAATTACCCGTCCCGTGCCCATGAAAGATTTTATCCGCGGATACCCGCGTAAACGGATTTTTTTGCCACCCCTATATCCATCCATACTTCATAGTAAATGACCATATTAACACCACCTAAGAACCCTGTATTAATGAACTCATATGCGCTCGTATTAGCTTCACGGCATGAATCTCTATTATAACTGCTTAACTCATTTAACATCTTAGCTGAACCAAATAAGTTAACCTATATATTCTCCACTTAATCCTTCTTCTGAATTCTCATACTGACAAATTTTGAATCTATATACAGAGCTCTACAGCTTTAAAACCTCAATTAAAGCCCAAACATCACCCCCACAGTTCGGCAATAAACGTACTGCAACTGCCTACTATGAGTATGGTATTGCAGTTGGCTGTACTAAACTAGCATCCTATTTTGACTTCTTTTTTATTTTGGTAGAAATTCTATTTTGACTATTACATTGTATTCAGAACAAAAAAAAAACCTATAGTACATTGTTATTTTACTTTAAGAATATCGACATGGGTAGTGATATCCATATATATGAGTTGGACAGATAAAAAATAGCCATAATATTTAACAAATGCTGAACACGTTAAATTTCTATTTCTCCATGCATAATTCACACGTTCATAGCCTTTGTTAACTAATACCACATTTCATTTTATATATATTGTCATCTTATTTCATTTTCATATTACCACATTTCATTTAAGTTTTCGTAGATCAATAGCTCTTCATTGGTGGAGCTATGTTGTGACAAAGGAGGCCATGGCAACCCAAGAGCACTTAGATAAAATGGAACGGGCCTCTTCTATCAAGGTCCTGAGTTCGAATCTAACCTTGGACATGCAGCAGTATTAAAACTCTTAGGGAGAGCTTGCAGAACATTTGTGTCCCACAATGCTCGAGGGATTAGTCTCTGCAGTTGTGCGCAGAGGATACCCTTTCATGACATCCTCAAAGATATATTTGGGGGTTATTGCACACTATCCATGCTTAATGCTAATATGCCAACATGAAATTATATTATACTGGCTATAAATATTCTTATTTTTTGTATGTTTATTTTGAGAACAATAAATCTTCTATTTTACAATATATCTCTTTTTTTTTAGCAAACAATACATCTCTTTTAAAAATATGGTGTTAAGACCGCTTTAATATGGTACTAAGCCATTTAAATATGGTAGTCGGACCACTTTAGTGTCGTTTTTTCATAATTTTAACATTTAACTTCTCCAATGGCATAAAACATTGAAAGAGACTATATTCTTAAGATCATTCTTATTTTCTGAAGGGAAAGTTCATCTCGAATGGGACTATGATCTTAGGAATAATCTTATTTCCGAATTGATACAGACTATATTGTTAAGATCATTCTTATTTTTTGAAAGGTTAATATATATTGAAGGGGGTTATGATCTTAATAATACCCTTATTTCTGAAGGACAAAATTTATCGAAGTGAGTATTCTCTTAAGACCATTTTTAATTCCAAAAACAAATTATAAACCGAATGGATTATGGCTTTAAGAAGACTCTTTAAATCCGAAGGTACAAAAAAAGAGGGAGAATGAAAGAATAGTTCGTCAACACTAACTAAAGGGGAGAAAAAAGAACAGTTATTTGACAACTCAAGAGAACTTTTAGTGTGAATAAGTTTCAGATCTAACGGCCAAGATCATTTGATGGTTTCAAAATAAATTGTTTGACTTTGCCTCATAAAGGATCAATAATTGAGAAAGTTAATTTTTTTTTTTTAATTTACACTTTAACACTCCTAGGGGTCCAACAATATGTCAATAAAATTAGGACTATGATGATCTGCTCCATGTGCATTGCTTGCATCTGAATATCTAATTATGTCATTAGGTATTGAAGATTCATTTAATGGAATTTTATATTATTTTGTAATTGAGTATTGTCATCCAAGTGGGAGAATGTTGGATTAATATTTTTATTAATCAATTATGGATTGACAATAATAAATTATTATAAGTTAATATTATATTATAAATTATGGTCTATTGTGTTAAGCACTAATTAGTTGATGAATATGTGTGATTGGGCTATTCTTTCTAAATGGACCGTGATGGGTTGGACCATTTAGCTAAGCCCAATGAGAGGTCCCTGCCCCCAGCCGTTTAGCTATTTAAACGTCATCTCATCAGACGGTTAAACATTCTCAACACTGTGAAAAAAACCTACAGCTAGACGGAATGAGGGTAGTCATTCCTCTCATACATGGGTATGACAGTTATTCTTGATCAACAATTATAAAGGTACACAATTTCGTATTCCTTCTTTACTATCAATGATATGCTATAATTTGTATCTGATGATTCATGGCTAAGTCTTAGATTTTTATATCAATTGGTATCAGAGCCAATTAGATACATTTTATGGGCTATTGTTTTGGTTTAATATTGAGTAGCTATCATTCTGTCATCGAGCGTGATTTTGGCTGAATCGTATGAACCTGTTCTTTTGTATCTAATTTGTGGTTCATCATAATCATTCTTTGATGGCTATTCTTTGAACAAATACAAACATGGATTATTGTTCTATGTTAGAAGTACATGACGGTAAACGTTTATTTTTGGTACGTGCTTCTAATTATTTTTTAATCCTCTCAAGAAATTATGTTGCTATCCTTTCACAAAAACCACAACTCAAACGATCCTCTGTGGTGTTCTAAA
Organism: Medicago arabica; assembly: GCA_946800305.1. NCBI lineage: Eukaryota > Viridiplantae > Streptophyta > Magnoliopsida > Fabales > Fabaceae > Medicago > Medicago arabica. The sequence goes on from OX326971.1 coordinate 55,020,620, forward strand.
TTGCTGTGTTTTTTTTTTTTTTAATTTTAAAACCCTAATATATGGCTTTAATTCTCAATCTGAATGCCAGAATTGTTTCAAGGATTTTATGAATAATATCATGTGGTAACCAACTGTATTTTCGTGTTTGAAATATTCAATCTGTTCGGCGATCAAACCCTTAGAATCCCCAATTAAGATTTGCCAAGAACCCTAATTTCTCAACCTCTTGTTGTATCAATAATTCTCAAAATTGATACGTGTTCTCTCTTTGTCTCTCAATCGCGATTAAACGCCTTTTGATCGTCGATTTCCGCTGCATAAATCACCAGATCGTGTCGGGTTAAACACGGGTCGAAAACGACCCGTTTCTTTGTTTTCCGGGCGAAGAAGAACTGGATTTTTTCTCAGTAAAAAATAAATAAAATAAAAACTGCTGGAAATGGGAATGCTTCTCTAAGATTCCAAACTTTAATTCCTCTAAATGCCAAATAAATGTTATTTACTATTCTTATAATTTTGGCACATTATTTTCAAATTATTTTGACAATTATAAATATTTTATATATTATTATTTGGGAAATAAATTGTTTCCTAAAATATCATATTCTCTTATGAAAAGATTTCGAACTCTTATAAATCTCATTCTCTTGAACTTGAATTCTTTTAAACTGAGATTGATTGATGTGTCTTTGAGGGATTTTAAATCCATAATTGACTAGTAAATGTTATATTATTCTTGATGCGCGGACTTTAAAATTTTTGTTAAATCTTAAAAGGATCATTGAGAATAATTTCTTTTAAAATCATATATTCTCAATATTTGAGCTTAAACTATTTTAAAAATTCTCTCAACACTAACTATTTAATCAATTAAAATATTACTATTGTGTATTTATAGAAGGCTCAATTTTATTAATTTTAATGCCAAATATAATTAATTTAAATTTTACGATTTTAAATATTCTTGGCATTATAAATATTCTAATATAATATATTCTTTAATTCATATTGTCTTAGCATAAATATCCAAAGTTTACTGATTGATCATTCTTCTGGCGACATATTTAAACTTAGACATTTGTCTCTATTCTTGTCACAAATTGATTTAAAGAGTCCTAATAATATTTTGTTTTCAAAATGAGTATAGTGAGTTGTATATTTTATATGTCATTTGTATTAATTGAATATAAAATTGGCATATTTCTCTTTAATATACATCATGCTTTCTACTATACTCTAATCTAAACTTGTAACTTATTACTCTAAATATGTGACGAATACTATTAACTCTCTAATTGCATGTCTTGTCGCATTTAAATATTTAGATCACAACAATATTAAACTATATATAGTGAATGATGCATTCTTGCATTCCTTTTAATGCTAAAATTTTAATTATTATGAATTAAAATTTGTACGCCTCTTTCTTGTTTATCTGTTAAATATTATCAAAACAACATATTAAAAATTCAGACAATTTTAAATCATCCTTACAATTGAACACTTATATAAATCATAATGATTTATAATTAGAGTCTCTTATATGTTTAGTTATAATGACTTATTCTCTATTCATTATTATTTTGAAATGATTATATTATAAGATTTTCTCGTTAAGTCATCAAAAGTCATTGGCTCTAAGTATAAGGATGAATGTCACACACTGCGAGGTAAATCTTGATTTAATTATTTTATCCTCTTGTGACTTATCGTATATTATTGCACATATGAAAATATTTATTCATTTTTCTCTTTTGTTGTGCAATTATGATATCCTATATAGAAGTGAAATCCTTTTTTCCAGAATATTCTACATAGAACTCTATAATTCTTATATATTTTTACTATAATACTTCATTTTGTATTTATATTCTAATTCTAATTTATAGTGGGAGTATTGAAATTTTTTTTATTCTTAAGAGTTCTAATCTTGATAAAATAGAAAACTAATTGACACACTTGTATTCTAAATAATAACTCTTGTTATTATACTATTTCATATAAATAAATTCTAAAGTCATATTTATGATGTGCTAATTTAAAATATTGTTAAGCATGTCTTTCTATTTTTTGAATTTGAATATGACCGAAGTTAGGTAAATTAAGTACAATTGTTTATGCATGATATTATTTTATCATATTCTCTTAAGCATAAACTTTATTGATTTGTGTAATTGTAATCTCACCTATCGTGGATATAATTATGCAAATTTCCTTAAATAGATTAGCATTATATTGGTGACAGTCATATCCTATCGGTGTGTGTTGTTGTTAATATAATTGTTATTATTCAATGTACCTTAATTTTATACTTATGTCAAATATAATTAGAGTACCCTATCAATATTTAAAAATTTTGAGGCATAAGAATTGTACATTGTGATGATATAGTTATTACTTATTATCCTTAAGATTTTTGAATGGGATTACAATAAGTAAGTTACTTTGTTAAAAGTCATGTATAAAACTATATAGATTTTGCAATCCAATATCATTCTATTTTTAAATTAAATTTCTACTTAAATGTTATTTTTATATATATAAATATTTTGGATTGCTACTATCCCCTTGTTATGTGAGTGACGGACATACCCTATCGGTGGGACGTTACTTAACATATCATTTTGTGATAGAGAAATTGTTGAATATTTTATTTAAAATATCTTTCAAACTTTTTAATTCAACTAACATTATATATTCTCTATCAAGTGGGAGAATCCTTGCTATGTATTGTGTAACGTGATGGACATACCCTATCGGTATGACATTACTTAACATAATCATTCTTTTGTGGGTAAGAAAAATACCTTATTAGTTTAACCATCATTCTCCACCAAGTGGAGAAAATATCATTCTTTAACAAGCGAGGAAAAATTTTACATGTCAATTAACTATATCTCATAAACAAATATATTTATTTGTTTCATACTTCTAGATATAAAAATTATTGTAGAGACTTATATTGAGGATATTAATTATATTCTTTGCTCATAAATTATAACCCACTTCCATTTCCTATTTAATTTTACCATTTTAGCTATATTTATACATATCTATATTATTGCTATTCTTTAATACTTATGGAAGTTTATGACTATTTTCTCTTATATCCTCAATAATAATAAAGTATAAGTCTCGTGTATTTCCGCTGCGTGTAACCTGATTTTTTTTTTTTCAAATGTGTGGAAGTTAAATTGTAGCATTTGAGATTTGAGTGAGTTACTAAAATTGTATATATAGTCTCAGATCCTATGATTTAATATTAGAGACTTAACTATATATTCTCACATCCTATTTTATAAGACTAGAGACTTAATCTCACTCATATGATGATAAACCTTTTATATAATCATCATACTCTATCATACAAAGGTTACTATATTTATAAAATTATTTGAAATTTTAATTTTGAAAAGGAGATATTGTGTTATAAAATTCTTAAATGAAAATTTACATTCTCCTTAATTCTAAATGCAGAATATGTGGTTAACTACGAAACTCAATTCTTAATAATATCTCTCATTAATAAACACATAGGGTTTCATAGTATAATGGAGTTACCACTTGTGTTAATAATTCTGCAATACCCATGTGCAAAATATGTGGTTGAGTTCATGAAAGTCTATTAGTTAAAATTATATAACCACTTATGTTGATAATCTTGCACTCAGGTATCCCACTGTTAAATTGAATATTGCATTATTAAAACATTTCTATATATCAGTGATCACTAATGAGAATCCCACTTACTCTTATTTATATATACGTGGGATCAGTGGGAGTGTGTACACAACACTCTATACTACGAGCTCAAATGAGAAATCTCACTCTTGTTGATCAAGAGAAATGTGAACACAATATTATATACATACAATTTAAAATTCCCGTCATTGCCATATACTCTTGTGCACACTATAAAATATGGCATATTTCAAGAGACTTTAAACTCTAGTCTCATTCTATTATATTGAGATATATAATAAAATTCTTTTAATCTCAATAAGCATCATAATTGGATGATCAAGTCAACTTTGTTGAAATATGCACAATAACCTCTCAGCATGCAAATATATATTGTGCTTCTCTTTTACCAACATTCCACATTTTATAAGGTCATAAATAATAAGTACAATGTACAACATCAATACTCCTATCGAGTATGATATTGTGTTCTTGAAGTACTTATAAACTGAGATAATCATAAATGTTCGTTCATTATAGGCATTCCAGTGGCCACATTAATCCACATCTTATTTTCTTTGAACTGAGTGTCTATGTTGATCCAATTTGGAGATTCTTGAATTTCCTATTTTCTAATGGATTTTCATAGTCATTTTTTTTTTGTTGCTAAAACTTGGATTAATTGAATGTCAAAGAACATTGATTGATTTTGACTAAATGTAATTACACTCTCTTAATAGGCTATCCCTATAAGTAATTACTATTTTTACACCTATGTGGATATATGACTTTTTTATAAAATTGAAAACTCACTGGCAGAACTACTAACCACAGACTTATATATATATATGAGTATTATAACTCATAATGATTTGATCAAGTCTATGATATTTTGGGTTAGTGGGAGTTTGTTATAGCATTTCTAAAATGTTTGGGCCATTCTTTAATGACACATTCTTTTTAATTCAAATGTGTCACTATAAATTCATCATTTGTTAGAAAAGTGAGTCTTTGACCTGTATGATTTGTTTTCCCTATCGGATTCAATTTCTGCAGCATTAAAGCTTACTTCTCTTTTGAATGATTAGTGTTTTGACCATACATATAAATTATTCTTTATGATAAGTAATGGAATTTTATATTATTTTGTAATTGAGTATTGTCATCCAAGTGGGAGAATGTTGGATTAATATTTTTATTAATCAATTATGGATTGACAATAATAAATTATTATAAGTTAATATTATATTATAAATTATGGTCTATTGTGTTAAGCACTAATTAGTTGATGAATATGTGTGATTGGGCTATTCTTTCTAAATGGACCGTGATGGGTTGGACCATTTAGCTAAGCCCAATGAGAGGTCCCTGCCCCCAACCGTTTAGCTATTTAAACGTCATCTCATCAGACGGTTAAACATTCTCAACACTGTGAAAAAAACCTACAGCTAGACGGAATGAGGGTAGTCATTCCTCTCATACATGGGTATGACAGTTATTCTTGATCAACAATTATAAAGGTACACAATTTCGTATTCCTTCTTTACTATCAATGATATGCTATAATTTGTATCTGATGATTCATGGCTAAGTCTTAGATTTTTATATCATCATTTCCTACCTATGACGTCTACATATAATATTACATTTGTAAACAATATTTTTAATATACATCTACTCAACACTATAACCAAAAAAAAATCCGAACATGGCAGATTTATTTTCATGTAGTTGCCATTTTCTCTTTTTATTTAATTAAATTTTTAAATTCATTTTAGCATCAAATTCACTTTTATGGATGAGATTCATACATGTCCTTCTTACTCTATCAGGAATGAGATCCATTCATTTCCTTCTTTAACATCATTTATCTTATGAAATTTAGTAAATATCTTCTTTCCAAAGTGCTTCGCATGATTCATATGTGTCGTGTCCGTGTTATGTCTAATGTATGTGTTTGTATCCATGCTTCATTGCTCTTTACATATACAAAATTATACTTTGGATGTGTAAAAAGCTTGAAAACATAATTAGCCATATGACTCAACCTTCGCTATGTTAATTGTGATTCTCTTTTTCTTCCTAAACAGTGGGGGTGTAAAGAGATTTTAGTAAAACCAGGATTGTAATTGTAATAAGAATGCTCCTCTTTCCTTGCACAAAACACTCACATCCTGCATGCTTTCCAATTTTACTCCTACGCATGTTAAGTAGCGCAGCCCAACTTAACTCACGCTGCGCAAGTTAACTCACGCAGCGCGAGTTAAGTTGCACAAAGTTACTGTTTTCGTACAAAACTCATCAGTCCATAATCCAACCACCATTTTCTTTCCCTCCACCTTCATAAATCCAAAAGGTGCGATTTTTGGGGTCAAAATCCTCATCCCAAATCATTGCAAATCGTCAGGAAGCAAGTTTCTACGCTCATCAAGCAACAAATATCAGATAATGTATCATCAAAACTCATCTCATTTTGCTGGTTTTTGTGCTTGGTTCGTCTGGTTTTCGTAGGCAGTATGGCAAGGTGCGCAAGTTAACTTGTGCATGTGTTAATGTGCTGCGTGACTTAAGTCCGTTATGTAGATGTGCAAATGAAGGCTAGGTTTTTTGTAAAGCCCATCGGCAAGTTGGACGAGTTGAAGACAAAACTTGACAACTTCTTTATCCATATTGGTTCAAATCATAGAACATACGATGTAATTTTAAATGCACCAGGCGTGGACTTGGGGGAGGATAAGGAAGAGAACTTTTCGAAGACAGTGTATTTTCCAAAACGTGTCAAAGATGATAGCGACGTCGCTAACATGTTTAACGTAATGGTTGAAGATAACGCTTTACATCTTTATGTCTGATCCATTGAAGTGTAATATTTATTAACGTGTAATATCGTAATTTGTTCGAATTTGTGTCTGTATTATTGAATTTTAATGAATTTGTGTTTAAGTAATTTAACGATGAATTTCGGTAATTTTAACCGTTTATGTGAGATTATGTGATTTTCAAGATTTATGGACAAGTTGGTGTAATTTGGATCGTTAACGTGTCATTAAGTGTGTTTAAGTGATTACGGGTCATTACCAACGTATTTGTGAAATTTGGACCGTTTAGATCATTATGTGTGATTAGGTGATTGTGAGAAAAACGATGTTTTTGTGTAATTTTGATCGATTATGTCGTATTATCTGATAATCTTGTTAAACTGGCGTCATTAGGTTCAATTATAAACGTGTAAAGATTACGGGTCATTAATGACATTAATTGCATTGAATGCATATTAGTAGTGCGTGAGTTAACTCGCGCATGTGTTAACACTTTGCGTGAGTTAACTCACGCGGTGTTTTACATTTTTAACACGTGTGTGACTTAAGTCACGCAGCGTTAGTTAACTGACGCATAGTTTTACACTTGCGTAAGTTAACTAGCGCATGAGTATTTTGGTCATGGCTGCAGAGTGCGAGTGTTTTGTGCAGGGGGAGAACATTATTATTATAATAAAGAGGTACTTTGGATTTTCAGGAGCAGCAAGATGTGTGGGGTGCAAAACGAATTTCACATCCATTTGAGGAAGTTTTACCCTATACCCCTACATTTATACCCTTACCCATGCACTTTATCCAAACTGTCCATTTTACCCTTGTTATAATTTATTTATTTTTCATTTGTTCCACATTAAAACTTGAACCCAGAAACTTTTTTCTGGAGCAAAACTGAGAAATTGGTTGAACAATAATTAACCTTTTATTTGAGACTTTTGTGAAAACTACAGAGACATCCTTTCTTCTTCTCCTTTGTTGACACCAAGATTTATAAATTACCATTCAACAATACAAAAAACCTAGATCTCATCTACTGCCACTGCCATGTCAATTTAATGTCATCATTAAATTGATCATCCAAAATAAATCCATTTATAAGTTCAAACACACCCATATCGATTCCGGCGTCGTGTCATGACTGATGTGGGTCGTTCCGTCCCCCTATCATGCGACCTCCACTGTGTCAATTTTGGTGTTAGGCTCCCTACACTATTTTTTTTTATCGTATATGAATCTCTTTAACATAACCATAGCTTCTGCAATTAAATGGAGTAAAGCATTTTGTAATTGGGACTTGTTTTGTCCGTAATTAGTTTTTTCTAAAGAATTAAAGTAACCATCCAAATTCATTCCTAAAGAATCTTGTCCATTAACCCAAAAGATAACTCAGTGGAAAAGATTTTAAAGGTTATTCTGTTGTAAAAATTGATCATCCCGGAAATGTTATAGAAAGCTTTCTAAAATTAATGTGTAAATGGTTGCATGTGGGGTGAACTCATGTTGTAAGTGATGGTGAAAAGTAAAGGGGTAATTTTGGAATTATAAATGATTTGTTGGGGTGAAAGTATAGATGCAAGGTATAGGGTATAATTTCCTCCATTTATGGGAATGTCTGCAAATATTAGTTGAATACTGCTCTTCCCATGCACAAAACACTTCCGCCATGCATGATTTCCAAAAATGCACATGCGTGAGTTAAGTCACACAGCGTGACTTAACTCACACACCTTATAACCTCTGCGTGACTTAAGTCACACACCACTGGAATGTGCGCGAGTTAACTCACGCACGTTGGCCGGTGGTTAGAACTCAAGAGCACACGTTTTTATGGACGGTAGTCAGTTTTCAACCTTCAATCTACACGTTTTTTTTTACACCATTTACATGTTTTTTTATCACATTTATGTTTTTTTATAACTTATACTTTCATTCCTACCTATAAATACCCCTCCATACTTCCCTATTTCCTCACACCATTTCATTTTCTCTCTCTCCTCACCCTCTCCCTCTATTTCTCTTCTTTTTTGTTTCTTTCAATAGTTGGGTTGGCTACGGGTGACACCCTATAGCTATAACATTATGCGTCTGTAGATTCAGAGGAAGTTGGGGGCAAAAGTGATCAGCCTTCTTGGGGTAAAGTAGAGAGCAACCGACTTGGGGAAGTGATTGACACTTGGGATAAAATTAACTTTGCTTCTTTTTACCCCAAAAACTTTTTACCGTGGGTAAAAAGATTCTTCTTGGGGTATAAAAAGAACCAGATTTAGATTTAGCCCAAGGGTTGATGATGTATTTTTTCCAAGAAGGTTGCTCACTATTTTATCCCATGAAGGCTGGTTACTTTTTACCTCAAATAAGTATATTATTTAGTGAATTCGAATAAATGTATCAATGTAACAATGTATCAATTATTGTATGAAGTTGATTAATAAAATGAGATGTTGCTTTTATTTTTATATTTGCTTTTATTTTCTAATTTTGTATTTAATTAATTTTGTTATATGTATCAATTATTTAATGAATAATTTGAGTAAATATTTATTTGAAGTGCATAAATAAGTAAATATTGAATTAGAATAAAATAGAATTTATTTTTTAATTTTGAATTTATTTTAAGTGCATAAATAAATTAGAATATAGCATATAAATAATTTAGAATAAAGTGAACAAATAATGGTGTGAATAAATTCGAATAACCTCGAGTATTGAATAAATTCGAATAAAAAGTCTAATTAAACTCAACGTGGAATCGAATAAAGTTGCGTATTGAATAAATTCGAATAAAAGTTACATTTACATTACAATACATAAAGTTCCTAAATATGTCATATCATTACATTACATTACGTTCGGAAATGCACCTTCCAACTAGGGATGGGAATAGGCTAGGCCGAGTTAGGCTTTTCAAGACCTGAGTCTAGCCTGCCAAATTTTTTGAAGGGCTAAACCTGGCATGCGGCCTGTCATAAGCTTACTTTTTAAGCCTGAATCTGGCCTTGTGAAAGCCTGATACGACTTCTAGCCTGTTTAAAAGCCTATTTCATATGAACATCTTTAAATAAGCAATTAGATTAAACTCTCATTTGATAATCAACATGAGTTTTTAGGGAATTTAACTATATATTGTATCATTTTTCAATTCTAGTTTATAACAATGCATTTAAATATGCAAAAGGTTAATGTATACTAATAAACTTAAATTAGTGAAAAGTTAACAAAATTTTATTTTAATTCAAAGTACAAAATATAATATAATAATAAATAATATTATTTCTATTTAATTAAATAGGCCGGCCTAATAGCCTAAGAGGCTTTTTGATTGGCATGTGGCATGACCTTTTAAGCTAAATATGCTTCTAAAAAAGCTTAGGCCTTCTCTATTTAAGAAAAAATCCTGGTCTGGCCTGTCGTAGGCTAAGCCGTAGGCTCCTGTATGCCGACCTGGTCTATTCCCATCCCTACTTCCAACTACAACAATTATCTTGTCTTTGAATGAGGTAAATTCAAACTTGCCAAACAACAGCTCTCAAGCATTCACCTGGAAGTTCTATTGTTTCATTCAATACATTAAATTTGTGTTAGCTTGGTTTAAATAATGGTATTCAAGTGTCAACAGAATGAGGTTCATTTCTTGACACTTCAATACCGCCATTTAAACCAAGCTAACAAGAATTTAATCTTTTGAATGAAACAATAGAACTTCTGGGTGAATGCTTAGGAACTGCCGTTTGGCAAGTTTGAATTACCTCATTCAAAGGAAGACAATTGTTGTAGTTGGAAGGTGTAGTTCCCTACTTAATAACGATATTCTGGCAGAATCAGACTTATATAATACATTCGGGTTGCACCTTCAAACTACAATAATCATCTTACCTCTGAAATGACAAATTCAAAGTGGCTAAACTTCAGGACTCCAACATTCGCCCGATAATTCCATTGTTCCATTCAAAAGATTAAATTCTTCTTAGGCTTGATTTAAATGACGGTATTCAAGTATCAAAAAAATGAGGTTCATTCCTTGACACTTCAATACTTTCATCTAAACAAGTCTAACAAGAATTTAATCTTTTGAAAGAAACAATGGGAACGACGGGCGAATGTCGGAGTCCTGGCATTTAGCCACTTTGAATTTCCATTTCAGGGTAAGATAATTATTGTAGTTGGAAGGTGCATTCCCTACCTAATCACGACCCCCACCTAATCACGATCTTATGGCGGAGTCAGACTTTTGATGATAATTTTAGTTGATCTCACCAACTTGTTCGCATATCAATCCACTGGAACATGTTGTGCTCCCAAAACATGGTCGTCACGTTTTCGTCGTTCGTCAATTCCACCCAAATGAATGACACTCTTACATCATCGAGCGTTGAACGTTTATACCGAACACATTCCACCTTCCTTGTCTCTCCGGGGTTGACTCATTGGTTGAATTCATCCAGCTGATCCTTGAGACCTCTTAGCGTTATATCAAGGCACCGAACCTTCAACCTATGAGGTTCTCCGCCATTGAATTGTGCACGAACGTCGATCCACCCGGCCATTGTTTCAAATCTACACAATAAGAAATTAAAAACAATCAATGAAAAACTCATTCAAACATTTCATCAAACACTTGGAGTGCAAATTATACATAAACCCTAAAACTCATAAATACAACATTAACATGCAAACATATTACCATAATTAAGTAACATAAGTCATTTGCATGTAACATTGTATCATTTCTTGCAAGCAAAATCAAAATTTAAACAAACCCTAAATCTAAAAAAATTCTCTGAAACTCAAAACCTACAACATAAACATGCAAACATCTAAACATTTAAGCAACACAGGTCATTTTTATGTAAACATTGTATGATTTCTTGACAAAAAAATAAAAATTTAAACAAACCCTAAATCTAAAAAAAATCCAATTTAAGAGAAAAATCTAACATATAAACATAAAAGGTTAATGATGTTTGATTACGAAAACTTACTTGTTATTGGAGTATTGTTTGATTTGAACTTGAAGGAATTTTGGATTTGGTGATTTAAGAGAGATTTTGGAGATTTTTTGAGATTTTAGATGAGAAATGAGGAAATGAGTGTTCTGCCTTGTTTAAGACAGCATGTTGCGTGAGTTAACTAACGCATAGTTTTACACTTGTGTTAGTTAATTAACGCAGAGGCATTTTGGTCATGGCTGCAGGGCGGGAGTGTTTTGTGCAGGGGGAGAGCAGTAACTATATTAGTTTGGGCTATTTTAGCACATTAGTATTTTTCTTATACTACTTCTTTTCTCACCTTATGAGTTTCTCACGCACCCTATAAAGTTTGGATTATAGAATTCAAACTTCATAAATACCCCATAAAAACCTCCAAAACGCGTTGAAATATTTCGAATTTTAGAATCCGAATAAGGCGTGAGAGAAACTCATATGGTGAAAAAGTAATGGTATTTTTCTTTTGAAGCAAAGCAGACCATTAGTATTGTTCAAACAAAGAGTAAGAATACAAATTAATAGCCAAATAATTATTATTATTTTGGTACAAAACCAAATAATTAAATTAATATGTGTGTCATTAAAATTTTATTCTATTTTTATTTATGGTCCTTTTTTTTTATTAAGTGTTATCATCTATATTACAAAATAACATCTTTATTGATTTTTTTTTCAAGTAATCTAGTGACTGAAATTTCGCCCCTTAAAATGAATAAGTGGAGAATCTCTTGTTCAAACTTTGGACCTTACATATTGTAATGTTTCTACTAACCGAGTAATACTCATATGATCAACTTTATTTTATCATCATTATCAATTAGAGTATTCTTTTTAAAAAAAACCACTATAATAAATTAAGTAACAATAAGATCAACTTACCCACGATTATCTTAATGTACTTGCACTGAGTACGAGAACAAAACTAAGGTTTGGTATTTGATTAGGTCATGTCTTGAGAATGATGGCAATGATGTTATTTATAGCCTCTTCGGGCCTTCTTTCTTGCAACTAAGTTACCTATAATAGGGGAAATGAAGAGAGGGCACCTCACGGGTTTAGGCGGTGCCCTTGTCTAGGGCGAACGGGCCCTTGTCTGAATATTGGAGGTCCACCCTCTAGCACGAGTACTGATAAAGGGAGAAGTGGTTTGAAAAGACACGGCGGTCCACAACCCCAAAAGCACGAGGTTGTAAGGGAGAAGTTATTAAGTTTAATTATGTCGAGCTTTAACTGCTTAGTTTCCCCTCAGGTCTATATTTCTTTATGATGGTCCACAACCCCCCAAGCATGAGTCATGTAAGGGCAAAGTGATTCAATTCTGTTATGATCATATTAATTGTAGGTTGGCGTGATCCTATTTTTAAGAGCGTGGTTGTCGAGTTTTTTTCTCTCTTTGAGCGATTTATTTCATATGGGTGAAACCCACTAGTACTTTTGATGAACTCGTTTAGTTTTTCAGGCCATGGAGAATGTTTTTTCCTTTTTGCTCCGGATTTTATTTTCAATTGTTTAGTGATTATATATTTTTGTGAAGGAGAATGTTTTACTCAATATTTTGTTTTCGGAAACAGTGGGCGGGACTCCTCTTAAGGAGTAAACACTTGAGGGTCGGGAGCTTCTTGGGGTGCAGCCTATTGAAAATTGGCGGGATCCTCTTGTGAAGTCTTTTATAATCGAGATGCTCCCCTTTGAGGAAGCCTATTGGAAATTGGCGGGATCTCCTATGTGGAGTCTTTACATGTTTAGGAATTTCAACCTTGTTGGTGCTTCCGTGGTGGTAGTCTTATATGTTTAGGAATTTCATCCTTGTTGATGTTTCCGTCATGGGAAGTCTTGCATATTTAGGAAGTTCAACCTTGTTGATGCTTCATTCATGGGAAGTATTATATGCTTCTCCTTTATAGGGAAAGTCTTACGGAGTGCTCCTTTATAAGGGAGTCTAATGTAGTTACACTTTTATGTGGGGGAGTCTTACGAGTTGCTCCTTTATCGGGGGAGTTTTATGTGGCTGCTCCTTTATGGTGGGAGTCTTATGAGGGATACTTCCCTTTGATGGGGGGAGACTTATAGGCGTCATTTTTATCTTCTCTTTCCTGCAAAGCAAATCTCAAAAGCAAATCTTCATTTTCATGTTGTTAATGGCGGAAACATTGCTTCCATATGCATTCTTTTTTCACATTTTAATTATGATGTGATGTTTGGTGAGCTCTATTTTAATCTCACCCTTGATAAGCTTATTTGGGTCTCAAACTTGATTTATTTGAAATATAACAATACTTCTTGAATTCCCCAGTAATCAATATAAATAAATAAAGGAGTCTCAATCATATGGGAACTAACTACTCCTTTTCCCTCTCCTATTAACTCACCCGTAATTGCGAACTTAATTATTTTATGTTATACTCATTCTCTTAACTTCGAAATATATATCTCGTCCACTGTCTTATTTTCTACTCCTCTTCATTCTGCTATTAATTTTGAACTAACTCATCCACTTTATTATTTTATGTTCCTTCTCTTGACTTGGAGCTAACTCGCGTGATATCTTATTTTTCTATTTCTCTTCATCCTCTTATTAAATATAAAGTAACTCGTCCACTTCATTCTTTTTATGTTATACTTCTTCTCTTAACTTGTATTTAGCTCGTTTGATATCTTATTTTCTATTCCTCTCCATGCTCCTATTAATTCTGAACTAACTCGTCCACTTCATTCTTTTTATGTTATAGTTCTTCTCTTAACTTGAAACTAGCTCGCTCTATATCTTATTTTCTATTCCTCTTCATGCTCCTATTAAATATGAACTAACTCATACTTTAACTTAACTCATTCTCTTTCTCCTATTAGATCGAAACCAAGTCTTCTATTCACTTCTACCCATTTCTTCCTTCTCGCCTAAAACTGGAACTACCCCTTCATTTAGAGTTCCACTTCTCTTTCTGCTAACTCGCTCATCAGATTAAATGCAAAATATTGTTGCTAAAATGATAGGTTAGCGAAGAATAATGGCAAGTCACTTGACAGTCCACATATTATGCATATGCACCAACAATAATACCAAAATACATAACGCAGTAAACTCATAAAATTAATATTCTTTTTAAAGATATAAGGCATCAAGTTGTTGATTGGATAAATGATTACTTTTGGAATACCTCGGGTATACAATCAATGCGGATATACTTGAGGAGTCCCAAGTATATGAATATGAAGGATATTGTGTATGTATTTAAAATGTTAAGTCAAGTTGATGTTGTTTTTTCAAAAAGAGAATGTTCACTAAAGAGAAAGTGAAACAAACAATTTCATATATTGATAGTTTTAATATGGAGTGTGTTTGTTCTTCCAACACTTAGGTGTTGGTTAATAGGAGTCCTACATAAGAATTCTATCAACGTAGAGAATTATGGAAGATTGACCCTATTTTTCCAATTTTGTTATTATTAGTTGTTGATGGTCTTAATTCTATGTTGCAATCAGTAGTAGAAGGTGGTAGTTTCTTGGGTTTTCACATTACTGAAGGTAGATATTTTTGTTTATATCACCTGCATTAATTTTGGCATCAACGTCTCGTCATAAATTGCCCTCTTACTTGAAAAAGTATTTTCATGAACTTTGTGTAGACCGAAATTTGTTCAAGAACTTCAACAAACGGAATATAGATTTATAATTATTTGAACACCTTAAGAAATTTATCAAAGTTATTTTCATTTTTGGCTTTGGTAACTCCTCTTTATTTTGCTTCTCAAAACTTCAATATCATCAATGAGTATGTGTAGTATTCTGAACAATGACCTCCACTTCAATAAGTTTTATAGATGTGTAGTATTTTCATTTTGTTTCTTGTCTTTTCTCTGCTATTGGCTTCGGTTTATGCCCCCACCCCCATCCTCAGTTTTTTTGTTTTTGTTTCCTCATAAATGAATTTCTATCTTGTTTAAAATTGGCTCAAAACTTGGCGACGAAGGTTTGTCAAAAATCGTGTCGCAGTTGGTGTTAATCTTGGCGCGATTTAGTGTAGAAATTTGGAGGTTTTCGTTTGCAAAAATAATAATTTGTGAGTTTGAGTGACATGAAAAATTGTGTCACGAAAATATAATTTTTTGGTTTATATTTATGATGATGAAAATACATCAACTAAGTCGGGGTTTGAACTTCGGACTTTATATATATTATGCATTGTCCCTATCGACTGAGTTAAGTTTACGGGGACAAAAATACATCAATCTTTCT
Organism: Medicago arabica; assembly: GCA_946800305.1. Lineage (NCBI taxonomy): Eukaryota > Viridiplantae > Streptophyta > Magnoliopsida > Fabales > Fabaceae > Medicago > Medicago arabica. The sequence continues at coordinate 55,036,317 of OX326971.1, forward strand.
TTCATTTACATTCATTTCTTAATTTGCGTGAAATGGTAAAATACAACAATTGTAGGACATTCACGATTTTGACTCAAAAATTAAGAAATTTTATTATACATCTGTTCATTTTGAATTATTATTTTGAGGTTAATTACACATGATAAGAAAATTAATAAACTTTGTTCCTTAATTTTGATAAGAATTTTATTTATTTTTATGATATATTTGACTATTTATTGTTATTTTAATTGACCACAAATGTAAAATTGCCTTTAAAAAATAATTGAAGAACAATTTTTTTTGAAAGGATAATTAAAGACATATTAATAAATGAGTAATTAATAATAAATAATATTGTAAAATGGTATCTAAAATGAAATACAATATTTAAAATGGCTTATTCTTTCCTATAAATCAAATATCTCTGTGTATAATTGTAGAGGCTGTCTCTCAAGTTTTGTGAGACATGAATGAGAAACAAAGATTTTGTTAGAGTTTCAACACAAAAAGTCAAAACTTAAGTTTCAATCTGATATCTTGGTTAAACTAAAAGAGATTCGTGTTATCTAAAAAAACGAGTTATAATATCTATATTTTATCAAAGGAAAAGAAGACAACTTATAGTATGCAACAATTTGAGTCATGTTTCAAAATATACTATAATGCTCTCTCTCAAAAAATAATACTATAAGAATTACTTTGTTTATTCAAATAAATTTAATAATATCTGTTTTAAAACATATATTTATTTAAATTTGTAAAAAGAAACACAAATTTTATTTTATATGCATGTACATTTTTTGTAAGAGGATGCATTATATATATTATTGATGTCCAATGAAGATCCATAAAATAGTATCGTTGTGCTGAACTTTCCGTTGCAGTGGACGTTGATCCTCCATGGTGGTCTTCGCGGCTAAAGAGAATTGTGTCAGCAAGCACGTTAACATTCCAACGCTCAAGTCAGTATGAGAATGAGGTGGATGTGTGCAAAACCTGGTAAAACTAAATGACGATATGTCACTCTTATATACGTTGTAGAAGAATAACTGTCTCCGTAAAATGTGGCGCCAGTGTGGGAGGCGGTTATGGATGCCTTCGACGGCTCAAATGAGTCTAGGCGTACTCTAGTGGAGTGTTTCACATGGAGCTTAACATGCGCCCTTGTCGTATTTGGACCATGTCTTGTTGACTCTTATCTGGACCGAGGTTTAACACATAAAAAAAATCATTGTCCTCAAATAAAGCAAAAATATGTCAAAAAAATATTATTCACCTCAAATATAAACAAGATTGGATCAAAAAAAATTGATGTATTTAAACCTTTGAAGCACGGACACTCCATTTTGCAAAACATACTCGTATCGGGTACTACGCGGGTACCGGTACTCGTACAATACTCGTACGGTACGCACCCATGACGCACCAATGTATTTTATTTTTTAAAACCTTGGTACGGTTACGGTACGGCGGTGGTACTCTCAGGGTACGCATAACAGTTTTTTCTTGAGAAAATGAGGTTTTTCATGATAATTAATAGCAATTATAGTTCTTTTTTGTTTTCTTATAAACTCAAACGGTTCAAGAGCCACAACAACATTTACTATACTCTGGAACTGCTGCTACTTACTTAATGTCTACTTTTTCTTGTCTGCCGATAATTGCAGGAGTAGAAAAGTCTAGCACTCAAGCCTTTTTTTGTATCTTCTTATCTTCCTTTTTCGTATTCTATACTAGCTTTTGTTCTGACCTCTCACTTCTTCTTGCTAACCTTCCTCATGCTATGTTATTTTAATTTTTTTTTTATCCTAACGTACCCGTACCTTTGTTTTTTGAGAAATGTCGTATCCTGCACCCGTACCTGTACCGGGTACCGTACCCGCACCTGTGCAACGCAAATTTAAACTAAAATTTTGAACTAAATATTCATTTTTATTGAGGGTTTATTATTCAAATTAACCATATAATATACACGAAGTTTGAAAAATGATCATATAAAAAAACACAAACTTTACCTTGTAATTATATATTCTTCCTATTTTTTACCTCATATTTTCCAAAGTCATAAACTCCAAAAAAGTGACCTAGAATTTTTTTCTTTCAAGAATCAGACATGTTCAGGAAGGTTAAAATATGAGCTCTCACACAAAAATAGAATTTTCCGACAATGGAAGGATTAATTATAATTTTTTAAAGCACCAAAAACTCAAAAAAGCATAATAACGAAAATTTCGACGTAAAAAAAAGAAATTTTTAGCTGGTTTTGTTGCAAAGGCGTCTATAAAAATTATATAGAAAAAGTCCAAGAGCCGAGCGAATGAGAGGGGTTGAGAGAGAGAACCGGGACAGCCAGTGGCAATCACGCCGGTACGTTTCACCGGAAGTGAGGAACACCGGAGGGGGTTAGGGTTCCTGGTAGAGTGCCACAAAGGGGGGGTAATGAGGGAGATTGGATTGACGTGAGAACGCGACGGAGGAAAGCACCGCGACAGGTTTCTCTTGGTCAGGACAGGCTTCAGGTAGGCGAACGGCTTCGACATAGGGGCGACTTCAAGCTTCGACGGTCTAGGGTTAGGTTTGCGACACATGAGGATTGCTATTTAGGGGACTACGATTCTGGTTCAGACTACACAGATAGAACAAAGGCTCGCTGGGCGGATTACGTTTCAGAAGGCGAGTTTAACTACGGTTCAGAGGTTCCTCGACAGTTGGGAAGGCCATCGCAACAACAAGCTATGTACGACACAAAGAGGAGCGCTATTGCTTCTGTTCATGAGCAGGCACCACCGCGTGGGATCAAGGGAGGAAACGCGGGAGCTGAGTTTGAATGATCACTTAAACGGTTTGTCACTTTTTACATAACTAATTTTCCACCACAGGCTTCGACTTTTTTCTTGCGAAAAGGGTTTGAAGTTTGTGGCATCCTTGAAGACATTTTTGTGGCAAACAATAGGAATAGGAACAGTGATGTTTATGGTTTTGTTCGGTTCACTAAGGTTCGTGATGTTGGTAAATTACTAAAAGGTTTAAACAATGGCTAATTTGGCCAATATTGTATACGCGCTATGCTTGCAAGGTTTGATAGGAAGGTTGCGAAGAAGGGGGACTTGGTGAGGAAGGGAGAGGACGTAGGTGGTAATGATGGGAAGGAGTGTGGGGAGGGTGCTGGTGAGGGGAGTAAGGCGAGGGAGCAGAAGAATGAGGGAGAAAAAAGAGAGAGGAAGAAGGACGAAGTGAAGGAGGCAGAGGTGAGGGTGGGGTCGGTGACGGTGAGGGTGAGGGTGAGGGGTACGGGGAAGCCAGGAAGGGAGGGAGTGGTAGGAGCGCATGGTCAGACGATGGAGAAGGTCGTTAGGGATGCAAGCATACTCAAACTGAACACGACAACAAAGTTGGTACGCAAGTATACATCTTTTGAGGAAGACCGAACTTGGGCAAGTAGAGGTTTGATTGGAACTGTGATTGGAGGAGCATCGATACCACTTATTCAGCATCGAGTGGAGGATGCAGGTTTCAAGGACTTAGATATTATTCCTTTGGGTGCAGACAAGGTATTTATACACGCTCTCTCAGGTGCTAATGTTTATGATATAATGGGAGGAGCTAAACAATTCTTTGATTTATTATTTTCTAGTTTGGTGCGGTGGGACAAATCAGTGTTGCCTTTCCAAAGGGGAGCATGGGTCCGTGTTTACGGAATTCCGTTACAAGCATGGAATGAAAGCTTTTTTAAATTATGTGTTATGGAATGCGGAAGATACTTGAGAACAGACATTTGCTCCTTGAACAGGGAACGATTTAACTATGCTAGAATTTTGATTACATCATCACTAGAGATTTTGATCACATCAGATCAGATTATAGTTGATGGTGTGATGTTGGACATTAAAATCATGGAAGAATTGGGTCTCAATCTAGGTGACGACGTTTGTCTGTATGAAGAAGATGATAGATCCAAAGCCTCGGATCCCGATAAAGAGGACTTGAATGATGATTTTGAAACGAATGATAATGTTGATATCTTGGGAGACCAAATTGCCAAAGATTTAGCTCATGATGACGTGATTTTTAATGATGCACACAAACAAGAGAAGCTTCCTGTTACTGTCCCAACATCTGGCAGCTCGGCAAGCTTCATGAATGCCTTCCAACCGGCTGTTTTCACTTCAAATAATCGGAATAGTTCTTCAACAGCGGGTTCACCAGCGGCTTCAGCCAAAATCATGTCAACACCTGCTTTTACTGAAAATCTTTCGGCTGCTATTAAAAATGCAACGGCTGGTTTGGAAACCCCTGAAACTCATTTGCCTGTTGTCGTGCCAACATCTGACAGCTCGGCAAGCTCCATGAATGCCTCCCAACCGTCTGTTTTCACTTCTAATAACCGCAACAACACTTCAGCCAAAATCATGTCGACACCAGCTCTTACTAAAACTTTTTCGGATGTTAATAAGAACACAACGACTGTTTTGAAGAACATTGAAACTCATTTGCTGCCACACAATGAAATTATTTCGGTTGCCATCAACACTGCAGCGGCTGCCTTTGGAAACAAAGAAACTCAATCTCCGCTTCTCAAAAATGATGTTGCCAAAGGTGCAATTAGGAAACGAAGAACACGACCAACGTTGGGTTCAACTGATGATGCAAGGTCGTTACGTTCCGGCCCCTGGAGCGTGGATTGGTTACAAAATGTCCAACACGGTGATATTGGCTCAATTTCATCACATAAAAAGAGGTTGCAGAAAGTGGGCAGGGGTTGTGGTGATAACAGTGGTGGAAGCAAGAATTTGGCTATTAAAAAGAAAGCAGGTGGTATGCTTCTACATCCGATGTTCACTCTAAAAAAGGTGGCACAGTTACCAAGTAAAGATAGAGAAAAGGTTATTAAAGTTCTCAGAAATTCAAAAGTCTTGAAAAATTTAAAACAAAAAATCCGTAATCGGCGTCGTCAAAGGGAGAGAGTTACAATGTCCTTGGAGGAGGTTAATAACATCTCAATTAATGATACTTCTCATATGGCTTCAGTAAACAATGATTGGCAGAGTTGGGTTGTCTTAAAAGGCGACGATAAGACAAAGGCGGACGACATACATGGAATTGGTAAGACTATTGGTGTCTCTTTTTCAGGAACAAATTATAATAAATTCAATGTGTTATCTCGTTCAAAAAAAGTGGAAGAAGGACCTATGTTGACACTTGTAAGGGATGAGGGCAAAGGGAGGGAAGCGGGTGTTTAATTGGAGTAGTGTGGAGTTGGTGAAGGGCGGGGAGTGTGTGAGAAATGAAGTTGGCTTCTTGGAATGTGCGGGGCTTGGGTGGTTTAGAGAAGATAAGGGAAGTAAGGAAGCTGGTGGTGGAGAAAAATCCTTTTATTTTATGCTTATAAGAAACAAAATTAGCTGTGTGTAATGATTCTTTGTGTAACTCTTTGTGGGGTGGTTCGAGCTATGCTTTTTCATACCGTCTGTCAGTGGGTGCATCCGGGGGGATTCTAACCATGTGGGATACCTTGGAAGTGGAGGTCTGGTCTTCTGTTAGTCGGGATCATTTGCTTCAAATTCATGGTCGTTTTGTTCGGACAAATGAGGAGTTTTATCTATTTAACATCTATGCTCCGTGTGACACTCGGGAAAAACAAGAGTTTTGGGTATCTTTGTCTCTCCGTCTTCAGGCTTTAAGGGGAGCGAAGGTGTGTGTCTGCGGTGACTTTAACGCAATTCGGTGTGTGGAGGAGCGTAGGTCTGTTCGGGGGAGCGGTGCAGCTACTGACTACCAACACTTTAATATGTTTATTGTTGATAATGGTTTGATCGATTTGCCGCTATGTGGGCGGCGTTTTACGTGGTTTAAAGGGGATGGTACAGCTATGAGCAGGATTGATAGATTTTTTCTTTCTGAAGACTGGTGCTTGCAGTGGCCTAATAGCTTTCAGGTAGCCCTTCTCCGGGGCCTCTCAAATCATTGTCCGCTTCAGTTATCTATGGATGAGGAAAACTGGGGACCTCGCCCGTCTAGAATGTTGAAATGCTGGCAAGATATGTCGGGATACAATCAGTTTGTGAAAGATAATTTGAAGACCTTTCAGAAAGAGGGGTGGGGCGGTTTTGTGCTCCGCGAGAAATTGAAATTCATCAAAAATGCTTTGAGGGAGTGGCACGCATGTCATGCTAAAAACATTCCTGGGAAAATTGATTTCTTAAAAAAGCGGCAGTCGGATTTTGATGCTAAAGGTGAAGATGGTGTGTTGTCTGCGGACGAAATTCAAGAGATGCGGGGAATAACGAATGACCTTCATTCCATGTCTCGATTGAATACAAGTATAATGTGGCAACAGTCTCGGCTACTCTGGTTGAAGGACGGAGATGCTAACTCTAAATACTTTCATTCGATTCTTTCTAATCGGCGTCGCCGTAACTCCATAATTTCACTTCTAGTGGATGGTAATCTAGTGGAAGGGGTTCAACCTATTAGGAGTGTCGTGTTATCTCACTTCAGAGAGCACTTTGCGGCCCAACATACATCTAGACCGGGGGTCGAAAATTTACCTTTCAAAAGTTTATCTCATGCGGAAGGAAGCGGTCTAACAAAGCCTTTTTCACCAATCGAAGTTAAATCTGCAGTTTGGGATTGCGACAGCTACAAGAGTCCCGGACCTGACGGGGTAAATTTCGGATTCATCAAGGAATTTTGGGAAGAGTTAAAGAACGATGTTATGCACTTTATTTCAGAGTTTCATAGAAATGGTAAACTGACAAGGGGTATCAATACTACCTTCATAGCTCTTATTACGAAAATTGATAGCCCCCAGCGCATTAATGACTTTAGGCCTATTTCTCTGGTCGGCTCTCTTTACAAAATTTTGTCTAAGGTTTTGGCTAATAGGCTAAAATTGGTAATGAAAAGTATTGTATCAGAGTCTCAGACAGCTTTTGTGAAAAACAGACAAATCTTAGATGGTATTCTGATTGCAAATGAAGTGGTAGATGAGGCTAGAAAAAATAAAAAGGAGCTAATGTTGTTTAAAGTTGATTTTGAAAAAGCTTTCGATTCGGTGGATTGGGGGTATCTGGAATCGGTAATGAGAAAAATGGCGTTTCCAGTTTTATGGAGGAAATGGATAAAGGAATGTATAACGACTGCAACTGCATCAATTCTTGTTAATGGCAGCCCTATAGATGAGTTCCCTTTACACAGGGGCCTGCGTCAAGGGGATCCCCCTCTCTCCCTTCTTGTTTTTGATAGCCGTTGAGGGTCTTAATGTTATGATGACCTCGACAGTGTCGAATAATATTTTCAATGGGTACTCGGTTGGAAACACTAGTTCGGCAGTGGTGTCACATCTCCAATTCGCAGAAGATACTTTATTACTTGGTGCTAAGAGTTGGGCCAATGTGCGTGCCCTGCGTGCGGTCTTGACTTTGTTCGCAGAGATGTCTGGTTTGAAAGTAAACTTCAATAAAAGCTTGTTAGTTGGTATAAACATCACGAGTTCGTGGTTGGTTAAGGCGGCCTCTATTTTAAAATGTAAGGTGGGCAACGTTCCATTCGTGTATCTGGGCTTATCGATTGGTGGTGACGCACGAAGATTAGCATTTTGGGATCCTGTGTTGAAAACAATTAAATCTAGGTTGTCGGGGTGGCAAAGTCGTTTTCTCTCGTATGGGGGTCGATTGGTCCTTCTCAAGTCTGTCCTGGCCGTGTTACCTGTCCGTCAGGTATAATCTCTATCATTAAATCTATTTTTAATAAAAAAAATTGGGGAGGGAGTGAGGATAACAGGAAAATTTCCTGGATTGTTTGGAGCTCTGTTTGTTTACGTAAGGAGTATGGAGGGTTGGGGGTGAGGAAGTTGTAGGATTTAATAATGCTTTGTTAGGTAAATGGTGTTGGCGGTTGTTGGTGGATAGAGGAGGGTTTTGGTATAGGGTTCTCGCAGCGCGGTACGGTGAGAAGACTGGGCGGTTGGAGGTTGGGGGCCGGAGTGTTTCATCTTGGTGGAGGGAGTTAGCGAAGATTAGGGATGGGGTTAGTGGCGTAGAGGGGGGTTGGTTTGCAGAGAGGGTGTCGAAAAAGGTGGGAGATGGTACTAGTACTTTCTTTTGGTACGACAGGTGGCTTGGAGATGTTCCTTTTTGTACTAGGTTCCGTCGTTTATTTGATTTAACGTCTAATAAACTGAGCACGGTAGCTGAGATGGTTGCTTTAGGTGGGGAGGTTGACGGTGAGATGTGGGGTTGGTGGAGGAGGTTGAGGGTGTGGGAGGAGGAGATGCTAGAGGAGTGTAGGCAGTTACTTAATGGTGTTGTCTTGCAGTCTGACATTTCTGATAGGTGGCAATGGGACTCTGATTCCGATGGCGGCTACACAGTGAAAGGTGTCTATCAAAAACTGACAACTCTTGATGAACCTCCAGAAGTCACCACGGGAGATCTTATTTGGCATAAGCAGGTGCCGCTGAAGGTATCCATTTTTGCTTGGCGGTTGTTGCGGGACAGGTTGCCGACCAAGGACAATCTCCTGAGGCGTGGCGTGATAGATGCCGAAGCAATCATGTGCGTTACAGGGTGCGGCATGGAAGAGTCTGCGTCTCACTTATTTATTCACTGCGGGACTTTTGGTAAATTGTGGCACCTTGTCAGGTCTTGGATCGGAATGTCAGGTGTCGACCCCCTTCATGTTGCTGATCATTTCATTCAGTTTACTCATTCTACAGGTCACTTGAAGGCTCGTCACTCCTTTCTTCATCTCATTTGGTTACTTTGTGTCTGGCTGGTTTGGAATGAACGCAACAACAGACTTTTTAATAACATCCAAACCAACATTGATCAGCTAGTAGAAAAAGTTAAATTTTACTCTTTTTGGTGGCTTAAAGCCAATAAAGCCACTTTTATTTTCGGTACCCAAATATGGTGGTCAGACCCTTTAATATGCTTGGGTATTGACTAACATTTCCTTTGTTTTTTCATTGTTTGATTGACTATTTATAGGGGTGGCTCTCTTTAGTACATCTTGTTCTGAGGCGGTTCACTGCCATTGTTAATATATCCCATTTTTATGTCTTAAAAAAAATATATATATATAGAAATGATTTGCAAAGTTTCATAACATTTTGAAGAAGTCTTCATTTGTTTTTATTTTTTGACCTAAACCTGCAAACTTGTAATTTTGTTCCGAGTAAGCATATATTTACAGGTTAAATTTTGTTCTGTAATTTTTAATAGGGAAATGTTAGCTAGTGCCTCCGGGACACTGGTTAAGGACCTTAAATAATCACTTTTTTTTTATAAAAGTTTGTGTAATCAGTGCATTGGAAATTGAAACTTTTAGATTTTAAAAAAATAATTACTTTATTTAATATGCTTAAAGAGCGTCCTAGAAGCACTCGTTAACAAGACCCTTGTTTATAACATCATAAGAACCGTAAAAAAAATGTTGGAGTTTTCAAAAGTGGGACAAATTTATGATGAAATAAAAATTCATAATTAATTCATTCCTTATTTAAAATCTTCAAACTTTTGTGATGGAGGTTCTTATGGTATATTTTTTTTTTAAGAGAAGAGGTTCTTATGGTATTATAAACAAGTTAGCAAAAAATTAGATCTGTGAGTATATGCTTACTCGGAACAAATTGCAATTTTGTATGTTTACGTCAAAAAATAAAAAAAAATCGAGGCTTATTGAGAATGTTATGAAACTTTGCATATTCTTTCTATATATTTTATAGATGTCTTTATAAAAAAAAACTCAAAATTTGATTTCTAAGTTGAAGTTTTAAAATTCATAATATATATATATATATATATATATATATATATATATTGTTGGAAAATTTTAATTTTACGTGGAAATCCATATTTTGACGTGCTTAATGTGTATGTACAAAATCATGAAGAGCAAAACCAACTTTTAGGTCACTTTTGTGCAATTTGTGTCTATATGAAAAAATAGAAGGTCAAGAATGTGAAGAATCTCAAATTACAATGGTAGAATGTGTGTTTTGTTACGTAATCACTTTTCGAGACTTCTTGGATATTACATATTCGATTTAAACGATTAACCTTTTTTATTTATATTAGAAATTGATGGAGGAGCTTTGACGCATTGATAAAGGTTTTGTCACATGACTGAAAACGTCACATGTTCAAGTTTTGAAAACAACTTTATATGTAAAAAATTGAGTAAGACTGTCTATACTAAATCAATTAGTGGAACCCTTCTCAAACCTTGTATATGCATAAGCTTTAGTAAATCAGACATTTGAACATGAATTTTTTATTGTAAATTGTGCATTTAATATATGTTGGAATTTGAAACATGTTATTTTTTTTAATAGGCAATGAAAATTGACTTTTTGACAAAAAAAAATTGAATCACTCACAAATCTACGTCATTCGATCACTATTATAAACAAAAATTTATATTTTACATTCATTCAATTAATAATGTATATGATTTTTATCATATGCCACGTAAATCATTGGCTGAATTGTATTTTTGGTCCCTTAACTATTTAGGTAATATCGTTTTGGTCCCTTAATTAAAATTCGATTTATTTTGGTCTCTCAACTTCTCTTCGTTACACATTTTGGTCCTTTCCGTTAGTTTTAATTCAAAAACGTTAGGTTTTCTTCATCTTCTTCTTCTCTTTTTCATCTTCATATCATCTCCATCAACAACAAGAATCTCATAAAAATTCTCGAAAAAAATGAAGAAAACTTAACGTTTTTGAATTAAAACTAACGGAAATGACCAAAATGTGTAACGGATAGAAGTTAAAGGGCCAAAATAAATCAAATTTTAATTAAGGGACCAAAACAATACTGTCTAAATAGTTAGAGGACCAAAAATGCAATTTAGCCTAAATCATTTAATGAATGAATATAAAATTTGTGTTTATATTGGTGACCGAATAGTGTATGATTTTAACTTTCACTATCTTTCACGAGTGTTCGAACTATTGTGAATTTCATAACTCAATTCATTTAAACTTTACGTAATTAAAGAAATAATTTATTTTTAATAAATAATTAAAAAATAAAAGTAGTATTTGAAGAGAAAAGGCAAATATGCCAATAAAGAATGAATTGTAAAAGTTTGTCCAAATTTGTTTCGTTTCCAATTCCAAAAATTTCAATTCCTTTTTACTTCTGGCACCCCAAAGAAAGAGAGAAAGATTTTAGTGTGAGAAAAACACAGAGATTTTAGAGAGAGAAACGTAAGAGACAGACACGGTCGCCGCTAGTGTTACTGTTTTCTTTCAAATTTGAGCAGTTTCACAAACAAAACACACTCTCCCTCCATCTTCCAAGGTACTCTTTTCTTCAATGTCCTTTTTTTATTCATTGGAATGGTAAAGTTTTCATCTTTGATTCTTTTCATCAACTTTATTGCTAGCTGTTAACTTAACTTTTTTGAATCAAAATTTGTTTTTTTTTATCAAGCTTTTCTTCATAAAGATATCAACTTGGTTTAGTTAACATGAAAATTTTGTGAATGGGGGTTTTGTGCTGAATTTTTTGATCCAGAATTTTGATATTGATGAATGGTGGTTGGGATGATAATCAATGAATGATCGATATTGATAGTGTCACAAATTTCATGTTTCAATTTTCTCAGGTTATGTCAATTTATATTTATTATTAGTTAAGTTATATTATATGTTAATGATGGATATTGGTGGTGTGACAAATTTCATGTTTCAATTATCTCAGGTTATTTAGTTGGCCAGATACCAAGCTTTAAAATATAATACATACATATATATATATATATATATATATATATTATCTCAGTTTCTGTGGAAGTTTTTTTATTTCTTTGATTAAGTATGTGAAAGATATATGCATAAAAGCTTATGTTGATTTCCAGTTTCTCTTATTGATTGTTGAAGGAGAAAATTTTAGTTGTTTTTTAATATATTGATTTGGTTTATCAGATTATATAATTAAGAGTAGCATTGTTGATGAATCAAGTCTTGCTGGATTATATTGTTTTGAAGTTGGAGGGTGGTGGTTTTAGGAGAAAATAAGTGACACCTAATACTACACAACCAAATCTATTGAATGCTGTGGAGCTGGTATGTGGGAAACTGGTTATACGGGATCTCGTCGTATCTTGAAGAAGTCAAAACCATCAATGCCGGATTCGGCGCATCAGGATAAAGATAATAATGAAGCGGTGGAAAGAGAGGACATGTTTGACGATATACCTGATTGTGTAGTGCGTCATATTTTGTCGTTTATGGAAACGAAGGATGCTGTTCGGACTTGTGTATTGTCGAAAAGGTGGACATGTCTTTGGACTTCAGTTCCAAGCCTAAATTTCAACAGCAAATCTTTCTCCCGGTTGGCTGATTTCAGGAAATTTGTTCTGTGGGTCCTTTTCCGTCGAGATTCATCTGCTGTGAAAGTTCTTACTTACTGCCGTGCTGGAGTAGATTATGCTACTGATCAAAACCTATTTAATAAGGTCATTGATCACGCAACGTCACATGGCGTTGAAGAAATCAGAGTCAATCTTCGTGCGAAAGTCCATGGCAGCCCGCCCGTTGACATCCCTTTGTCGTTGTTGAAATGTGAATCCTTGAAAAGGCTTGAGTTGAAAGATTGTCATCCTATGAAAGTTGCATGGCCTTTAGCTTGCGTACCAGAGATAAAGTTGTTGCGTTTGGAACATTTTACTATGGATCATGCTAGGCTTGATTTTTCAAAATCATTTGCGACTTTAGGAAATCTTTTTGGCTTTACAACATTGACAACTTTGAATCTCAGCAACTTGATTCTGTGTTGTACAGGAAATGAATCTCTGAATCCAATTGGGAACTGTGTCAATTTAAAGAATCTGTACTTGAGGGAAGTCTGTTTTAAGTCAGAATTGGTCCCGAATGATTTCATGATATCTGCTCCTCAACTTAATAACTTGACTCTAATGTGCAACCGTTTTAATTGTAAACTTGTAATTGATGCACCACAGCTTATCAATTTCAGCTACTTATATTCTTCTCCGTGTGCCTTCTTTGAGTTTAGTATTCCTTCTGTGAACAACTTGACCATCGATATCCGTGAACCAAATAATAACTTGTTAGAATCTCATCAGAAGACGAGAGAAAAGACTTCTCATGGTTTGATCAATATGTCTCGGGAATGTCATGATGCTGAACTATCCTTCTCTACAACTTTGGTATAAAAAAATTTGTATTTGTTTCTGTTTTGAATTGTTTCTCAAGTAGTTTGGTTGGCTTAAAGCTAAAAGGTTTGTAACCTATTTGTTTTCAGGTTTCATGTGGGCCTGTTGTCATGCCAAAGGAAGAATGTTCAACTTTGAGAAAATTGAAGTCGCTGAACTTAAGAGTCGGATCAACATACAAAATCTTCATTAGCGATCTTGACCATATAACTGCATATTTCCGCAGTTGCTCTCAGCTTGAAGATTTTGAGATTATGCCTGTTTAGAAGGTATTCATTGATCTTTCATCCATAAATATTGTTGTTTATCTTTTATTACAGTGAAGATAAGTTTCTTGAACTTATTTCGGGTGCAAACTAGATGCTCTACTCTCTTTTTTGTTGAAGAAAAACTAGTAGCAAACCATATATCGCTGAAATAAAAATTGCTGTGATGATTTGATTATAGTTTGTAATCAGTGGATAATACAACTCAACATGATAGGATTGATGATTTTATTGATTGATTGAAACTGAATGGAAACAATAATTCTCCTCTTGAGTGTTTTCCCTTCACAAATGGAATTCCCTTTCTTACAACTTCCATTGCACGTACTAAGTTAAGTTCTCTTCAAATACTATATCCTGAATGGAAGCAATAATTGAACCCTTTTTTCTTACCTTGTATCCTGAGACAATTCAATTGCCTATTTCAACATCTTAGTTTCAATTAAGTTTGGGCTTCAGCCCTCTTGTAATCCAAAAAAAAAAAGTTTCAATTAAGTTTAACATTTATCCTGTAATGTCATTTGTGTCACTGTTTGGATGAAAAGGAAATGCAAGCTGCTAAACACTTGTCTTTTTTATTTTTCATATGTGACATTGTCTTGGAATACATGAACAACCACTTCAACTTTCATGTCATTTAGTTTTCAAGGTTTCTGAATTTATCAATAATCTGTAATTAAGTCCTTAAACTAAAAAGTTTTTGATCAGGTGTCTGGACTTTTAGATAAATATATTGGCCTAGGTGCCATACCTGCATTTACGAAGTATGGTGAAATATGAGAACTAATAATAGGATTAAGCATTTTCATTGTTCTGCAAAATGCAAATCATCAATGTTTGTTGTTGTCTTTGTGCTAGTAATTTTTCCCTCTATCTCTGGTGAGAAATTTCGAAGTTCCTGCTATTTTATGATACATGATATTGTATATGTTATTTGTCTTATTTAAAATGAACATAGAAAGAAAGATGGAAGGAAACTTTGAAGTTGAATGAGCCATTATGGTTATTGTATGTTTTTATTTAATTATTAGTATTCTTCACATTTTCATTTACTCTTTGTTTTTTCCAAGATTTGTTATAGATTTCAATTTTTTTATTGTTATTTAGATTATCATCCTTTGACTGTTTTTCCCTTTGTTCTTTTTTATATAGTTGAAGAAATGAAGAATGCTATGGAGAGGAGTTTTGGTTTGTGATGCATTGATGTAAGGGATTTGGTTTATCCTTACAAAGTTGAACAAGATGAGCTCTTGGTTATTTTTTGCATGGGAAATGACTTGGATATACACCTACATTTGGCAATTTATAGAGATAAGATACAGTGAAATATAAATTCTTATACATTTTGGTATAACAATATTGGTTATTTTTTATCTCAAAAAAATATTGGTTATTTTTTAAGGAATTTATTTTCTCTGGCAAAAGGGTTGCAGAATTTTGTTGAGTAAAAGTTTCATAATTATACCAACGGTATAAAAAAAAAGTTTTTTTACAAGAAGAAATTATGTATTTTTATTAATAATAAGAGTTTCGATACATGCGACTAGTATAAAATATGGATGCATTTGCTAAACTATCAGCCACGAGTTGTTAAAAGAAAAAGAAAGCAACCCCTTGTGTTTCTTCATAAGAGTACCAAATTTTGTGATGTGATCACACTCTAGACTAGTATAAGTTATTTTCTCTTTTCAAGTTTATTGTTCAAATTACATAAACATATATATTTAAATAAAACTAAAATATATTTTCAAAATTTATTCAGATGAACTTTTTATTTCAATAAGTACTTGCTTTCATTTTTGTATATTATCTTCATGCACTCAAATAATTCTCTTGTTTTTAAGGTTGAAATTATATTTTCTTTCAAAAAAAGGTTGAAATTATTTTGTATATTATCTTCGTGCTCTTAGGATCATATGGTTTACAAGCTTTAGACTCCTCACTTAAGTCAAAAGAACACATCTAGAACTCTTATCATCCAGTTTTCTTCTTTGAGCATCTGACACATGAGTGTATGCATACACCCAAAGACTCTAAAATGTTGCACTAAGGGTTTCACACCACTCCATGCCTTCTTCAGGAGTCATATCTTTAACAGATAGAGTGGGACAGGAGTCATATCTTTAACAGATAGAGTGGGACTACTATCCAGAACATAAGTGGCCCATACAACTGCCTTAGGCCAAAAGTTCTTTAGTACATTTTCAGTTGCAAGCATGCTTCTTACCATATTCATCAGAGTTCTATTCTTTCTTTGAGATACACCATTATGTTGTGGTAAGTTGTCTCTTGATTTCATTTCTGCTGCAAAACTCATTGAAAGTTGTAGAAGTGTATTCACCTCGTTATATGTCAAGCACTTGATTACACATCCAGACTCCTTCTCAACAAGACTCTTAAAAGCTTTTGGTTTCTCTTTCAAAATATATGTCCAGGTTTTCCTGGTGCAATCATTAGTGAAAGTTAGAAAGCATTTGCTCCATGCACTGAAACTTGGTTTAATAGGGCCACATATATCTGAATGAATCAGTTCAAGCTTCTCAATAGCTCTCCATTTTGATCTATGTAATAGCTTCTCTGTGTTGCTTTCCCAATAAGCAATCTTTTCACTTTTATTCTACTTCCTCCAATTCAGGCAAACCTTTCACCATTTCTTTCTTGAACAAAGTCTTTAAACCTTTCCAGCTAAGATGCCCGTATATGTAGTGCCACATTCTAGCATCTTCAAGTTTTTCTATTTTCAAGCATTCTGGAACAATAACTGGTGCAAATATGATAAACATTATGTTGGTACTCATATGCGTAGACATAATCATCCCTCTCTCATCATGATAAACCTTGCAGATATCCTTCTTAAACACAATTGTAAGGTTTTTCTGCTGAAGTTGTCCAATGTTAAGCAAGTTGTTTCTAAGTCTAGGCAAGGAATATACACTGGTTATTGCTTGAATCATACCACCAATGAGTAACTTCAGATTCCCTTTTTCCATGACTGACATTTTAGAATCATTTCCTAATTCCACAGATTCTCAAAAGCTATCATCAAAATCAAATAACCAGTCTTTTGTTCCTACCATATGATTTGAACAGCCTGAATCTAGAAATCATACCTCATCTTTAACATTTGTGTTCAAACACTTCTAAGCCATAAGAAGCAGTTCACCTTCTTCAAATTCTGCATAGTTTGCATTTTTCTCCCATAGAGGACACTCATTCTGATAGTGTCCCAGTTTGTGACACTTATAGCATTCCACTTAATCTTTGTTGATTCTTCCTTTACCTCTTTCTCTTGAACTTGAATGCCATCTTCCACGTCCATATCCCATATATCCTCTTCCACCATTAGAAACCTTTAATACTTGCTCAATATCTGCTTCTTGACACTGTGATTTCATGTGTTGTTCTTGCATAAGTAAACTACTTTGCAATTCATGAATGGAGAGTGTTGTTACATCATTGGATTCTTTAATAGAGCATACCATATAGTTGAATTTGCTTGTCAAAGATCTCAAGATCTTCTAAACCACCAGATTTTGTTCCATTCTTTCCCCATGAGCTGTCATGCAATTCTTCTTGCAAAGTAATCATAAATGGATTCATCCTCCTTCATAGCAAGAATCTCAAACTCCTTGCGTAATGCTTGTAATTAAGCACGCTTCATCTTTGTAGAACCCTTATAATTTCTTGGCATTGAATCCCAAATATCTTTGGCTTAATCTTTAACCAAGATTGTTTCCATAGTTGTTCTATCAATAGATTGAAAGAGGCGACTCTTCACCTTAAGATCACAGAGCTTACTATCTTTTGCAGCTTTCTCTTGTTCTGGAGTAGGATTTTCAAGAGCAGTGATGATGCCAATTTCAATCAAGCTCCAATATTCTTTGGAACGAAGCAGATTCCCCATCAACATAGCCCAATGATCATAGAAACCATCAAACTTTGAAATATCAGGTTGAGCGTGATTTGCAGATTCCGCCATGGATGAAGCTTGAGAAAAAAACTAACTTGCTTTACAAGTAAGCATTGAAAGCTTAGTCTAAAACACAAAACTAATCAAGCTTATATCACTAATACATAACAACCAAACCATTTTATTTGTGCTCGTGTGAGATCAAACAAAGCCTTCCATTGTTGTCGATGGGTCTAGTTTGTTCTTACCTGTTTTGTCCTCCTTTTGCTCGTCGTCGTATGGATCCAGGTGAAAATGTTGCTCCTTAACCCCCAAATAGAAGTGGTACACTGCCTTCTACAATGGCTCAAGCCATATGGGGTTGTTCGGTTTTGCTTGAATCTAGGTTGTTGAGTTGCTCGACTCAAGGTTCATATCTGGGTTACTAGTGTTTCTCTGAATCTGGATCTTTGTTGAAGATTTCAGGGTGATGAGTTGTTCTTTTTTCTGCTTATTAGTGTGAACTTGTCTCGCACTTCGTCAATCTCAGATCTTTTTCGTATTTTTGGCTCTTTTCAAAGTATTATTGTTTTGTTGCTATGTTAGTTTGGAGACAATGGTATGTTAAAGAGGAAATGTGCTATATGCAATCTTGGTTTGTCTAGTTTTGAGAATCAACTTGTTTTCTCAAGTTGGTGATGCTTGTCTGTTGGTTCAGCTCGTCGTACATTCACACTCTTTCTTTGGAATCTAATTTTGCACTTGTGCTGCGAGTTTGCTGAGTTGTGTCGTTGGATTCAAGAATATTAATTCATTATACTACTCTACAATGCATTGATAAGAAATATAAACGTCAAATGATTAATTTTTTTTATTGTTTTAAAAATAATGGTTATATAAAAAAAATTAATTGAGACATCATTAAAACATGCAGACAATTGTCTACGAATTCCATCTCAAATGACAAAATGTCAAAATTGTTAGGCCAAATATCATGATGGGAATTCGAATTCCGACATCTCCATTTATGTGTGTAAGTTTATAATGACTTTGTTATAATTTTTCCTATCCACCGTAAAAATATTGATATAGTTCAACGAGATTTCAGCACTCACCAGGAAAATAGAGGACAAAAAATAAAGGGGGAGGGGGGAACACGAATAGTATGAAAAGGAACGGTATGTTTAGTTTTTTTTTTTTTATCCATTTGTTTGAACAAAAATATCTAACTTAACTTATCTTTAATTATGTTCTATTTTCACAATCACAAGGTATAAATAGGATTTACTGCTGCATAATTATGTTCTATTAACATAACTTATGTCGTGTTTTTATCTCATTTAAAACTAATCATTAAACAACATGTCAACATAGCTCAAGGGAATAACCATATTTTGTTTTGGTGTTTACTTACGTTTTTCCTTTAAGGATAATAACTTTGCCAAATTTTATAGTCGTTACGTATTTTATTTATTCTTGGGAATTGGTGTGCATCTACATAGCAACAATAATTTTTGTTTTACAGTTCAAACCTTAATTTAGCTGCACAATTTTTGTGGCCTTGAAGCTTATGAGTTATGAGTAACATTATAAATACTTCGTTAGTGTCAAATGCTTTGGTCTTATTGATGGTTTCCTCTGTTAGAGCTCAAAGGGTGATTTTTGACTCACTAAATATGCAACAGTATCTGAAGGAGAAATAACCGAGGTGATGAGAGCATATACTAAAATTGAAATTAAAAACTTAAACAAAATTGTTATTTTATACTAGCTTGTAACACAAGTATTATTTCTTCTTCAAATTTTGTTGATTAACTCATTTCATTAGTTTGTGTTTCATCTACCTGGCCCTGCCTTCTTCAGTGTCTTCCATGTATGAGCCATACTTCAACAAAATAATTGTTGAGTTGCTGAGATGTTAACGTAGTTGGAATGCCAATAAATTATAACAATGTTTCTGCACCTCCAGTTTATGCTTTAATAAAATAATTGATGAAGGGGATGATACAAAGGAGGTACTTATATTGAGATGAAGGAAGATTAAGTTAGATAACTAAATTAACCAACTTGAACTAACATTAAACTATTTTAATTAACTAACTAACTTTGTTAACATAAACAGTTTAGGAATCTAATATACAATGACCATGACAAATTGAAAGCGACAAGTCCAATTACAAGTATTTAGCTCGAATGTATATTATTAACTTGATCAATTCTACGCTATTATGTGAGATAAGTCTTACATCTTGTACATGCTACTTTCAATAAACTTTACAATTAAATTAAATGAAATATGATATGACTTATCGATTAAATGATATAAAATATATTTATGCATAATGCAAGACCATTTTACATATGCATGTTAGATAATTCATGTAAGGTAAGTGTGTAACCATGCAAAAATGTCACTAATTTCAACCGTATCTTTTCAGTAGTCAATTGTAACAATGATAACGAAATGAATGAAGGATGGAAGAGAATTACTACATGATGATGATGATGATAATAGTGATGAGTAAAAAATAATTAAGAGGCATATGCTTTTAGACATGCCAGTTAATCAATGGATCAATCATGTAACTATAAATTGTAGAAAGCATAGGGATTAATAATATCCATGAATCATGATGTTAATTATTATACATAATAATAAAGTGAACCAACCTATCATTCTCACTCTTTCTATATGCCTATGGATCTACCTACATACACAAATGATACCCTCTTTTTACATGCTTGCTTTTTCTTCCCTCTTTTCTGTTCACTTTACAACAGAAATGAAAGGAAGGAGTGTGTGTATTCTACACAAAAGTTTATTATGGCCAAAAATTTGAGTTCACTTAAAAGCAAAATATAATGGAAAAAAGAAACTATTTTTTCTGATTTTAAGAAAGAGAAACAAAGAAAAAGACAGAAACAGCAACGTCAGAGACTTATACAGTAGGGTTCCTCTTGCCTTTCTGGTTTCCACTATTGTTCTTTTGGACATATACACACACAGAGAGACCAAGATTCATTTTTCTCATCTCTCTCTCTCTCTCTCTGAGTTTCAACTTTGAACAATTTGGTCTCTATTTTTGTTCATACTATTATTATTAGAGATTAAAAAAAAATAATAAATAAACTCTCTCTCAACAACTATTATTTTTTTTCATTTTTGTTTTATCTACTAGAACAATTATTTCAAAAACTATTCATGAGTTTTATATCAATTTGTTCTGTTCATTCTCTCACTACTCAATGGTTTTGTCTGTGATAAAGTCCACTTTTTTTCCTTTTTTGTTTTGTGTTAGACTTGTCTGCAGATCCCAGAAAAAGCAAGACTTGTAATATAAGAAGAAACATTAGATCCATGGAACATGTTATAACAGTCTTAGGATTCATAAAACTTCAAACATAAGAAGAAAACATGATCAAAGGACGTTTTATGTCTCAACAAGAACAACAATCATTAGTTGTTGAGGAAAACATGTCTAATTTGACTTCTGCATCTGGTGAAGCTAGTGCTAATTCTTCAGGAAACAGAACTGAAGTTGATGCCAAATTCTCTCAGCAATACTTTGCTTCATCACAAACTCAAACTCATGATGAGACTCCAGCAAAGAAAAGAAGAAACCTTCCTGGCAATCCAGGTTCATTTTCTTAAGTTCTACCCATCTTTTGTTTTCATCTTAATTGTTATATATAAATTGTGTTTACAGTCGCGGTTATGATTACACTATGAAACATGATGTTGTGGAAAAATATGGTCGATGCAGCCGCAATTGCAGTTGTGATGCCACTGCAATGACCTCTAACTATACCGGTATATTGCCGCGATGCAAATGGCAATTTAGAATTTAACATGTTATTTTTGTTTGGAATCAAACTCACCGTGAATACAAACATGCACGTATTCTTATTTTGTTTATCTAAATTGGATTTCTTTTGAGTTTGTTTTTTATTTGATTTGATTATTCATTTTAGACCCACAAGCTGAAGTTATAGCTTTGTCACCAAAGACACTAATGGCAACAAATAGATTCATTTGTGAGATCTGTAACAAAGGATTTCAAAGAGATCAGAATCTTCAACTTCATAAAAGAGGACACAATTTGCCATGGAAGTTGAAGCAAAGAACAAGCAATGAGATAAGGAAGAAAGTGTATGTGTGTCCAGAACCAACTTGTGTGCACCATGACCCATCAAGAGCCTTGGGGGACCTAACTGGTATCAAGAAGCACTTCTGTAGAAAGCACGGTGAGAAGAAGTGGAAATGTGACAAGTGCTCTAAGAAGTATGCAGTTCAATCAGACTGGAAAGCTCACTCCAAAACCTGTGGCACAAGAGAATACAGATGTGACTGTGGAACCCTCTTCTCAAGGTATAACTATAACTATAAATATAATAATTAACCTAAACTAATTACCACATTTTTTATTCCTTCAAGTTGATAATATATAGTATACTGAACATGTCAAAAGAGTTCAATACATATTGATCTAGCAGTAGGTACCTAGCTATAGATAAAATCAAACATGTTTGAAAGAATATGGAAATTTTTAGAATGGAAAATTCATTTTTTTTTTTTAATGTACTATCTCTCTAGCAGTTGTTAGTGCATGCTTAAATCCACAGTGAATTTCTCAGAGTCATTTAGAATCACATTGTATCATCGTAATTAATTTCGACAAAAGCCATACTTCATAGTTTCAACAAAACCACACTAACACCAGAAAATTCGCATTTACCCCAGCATGCACTTAGTACTCTCAACTCTAAGTAGAGTGAGACTAAAAAAATGATTGTGAATATTTCTTGACTGTTATAGCATTTTAGTAACATTGTTCACTTTTGTATTTTTGTTTATATATTATATGATTTTCAGGAGGGACAGTTTCATAACTCACAGAGCCTTCTGTGATGCATTAGCTGAGGAGAGTTCAAGAACTGTAATTCCTCAACCTACACAGCCAAATTCTCATCACAACATGAACAATAATCTCCAAACTCAAGATATCCAAGGCTTCACATTGAAGAAAGAACATCAATGTTTCAACATGTTAAGGCCAGAACAAGAAGTACAAATACCCTCTTGGCTTTGTCAATCCACCATTGACCTATCTTCAAACTATTCAAGGTTGGATCAAGATCTACACCTTTATGAAAACCCTAACCCTAGAAATGGTCCTACACTTCCATCCTACCAACCATCATCTGCAGCTTCACCTCACATGTCAGCTACAGCATTGTTACAGAAAGCAGCTCAGATGGGTGCAACCAGCTCATCACAGTCCATGATGAGTGGGACCCACCAACAGGGTCACGTGTCTATTGTTGACTCTGCCACCAACAACATGATAAGCTCAAATGGTAATTTTAGTTTGAATTTGTCCTCATGTGAAGACCAAATGATAAACAACTCTTTCTCTTCTGGATTTCATGGAACTTCTTTTGAGGATACTTTTGCTGGAGATATTCTTCATTCAAATCAAGAACATAATATCAATCATGATGGTAATAATGATATTACAAAAACAACCACCAATGATGATGACCGTGCCGGTGCTGGAGGAAACAATGCACTTACAAGAGATTTCTTAGGTCTTAGACCACTCTCTGATAGTGATATCCTCACCATTGCTGGTATGGAAAGTTGCATGAATTCTTCCAACTCCCATCATCAAGAAAACCAATCCCAAAAACCATGGGAAGGTAATTAGTTTGGTGTATATATATATATCTTCCTTTTTTTGTTGTCTTCATAATTTAAACTTTATTTTATCTTCCTTTTAAATTTGTCCTTATTGTATGTGAAATACTGTCACAATTCTTCCCAAAGGGAAGGGACCATTATGAATCAAATATTTTTCTTTTCATCTCTTATAATACATATCTAGTTATTTTACAAAACATGACCATAATATTTCTAACGTGTGTGTGATGTAATACAAATATATATGCAATGAAGAGTAATTTGTTCATAGAAACCTAGCTAGTTGGTATTAAACACATTCTCTTGTATTGTTTAATGTTGTCATTCACCAAAAATAAGTAACTATTTTTAATTGTTCTAATTAATATATTTTGTACACTAAACAATTACGGTCGTTCAAATAACACACTCTCGGATAAATATTTTTCCAATGACAACTATTTATTTCTAGAGTTATCTTAGTTATTAACAATAAAAGTATGTGATTTTATTTTATTGTTTTGCTAATACATTCAATGATTTGATTGAACTTAAAAAAGTTATAAAATGTTAGTGTATACAATTTTTTTTTAACAAATCAAATTAAATCTTTTCAAAATATATTCTTTTTTTATCATTTTATTATTGGCAATGACACCTGTCAAACAATTTTATATAGAAAAACTGTTAATTCTCTGGTATGGGCCGTAACAATGAAACAGGAATCTATGACAATACCAGAGTAGTGCTGGTGCATATACCTTATTCAGCTTTCATCTTTGTAGTAATTCTTAATTTTTTTTATAAAATATAAAATAATTTTTCCCATATTTGGAATGGAGTGTTACTTTCTTTTAAATTATAAATAATAATTTGGGCTTTGGCTTAATATTCTTTTCTGACAATAGTTTGTCTTTTTGTAATTTTTTGACATTGGAATCAAATTGTAGGTCATGTAGTGATAGGAGAATAACATGATCGGTCCTTATCACACTTTCTTTGTCTCTTTTTTTCTTCTTAGTTCATGCAGCTTTACAGAATTATTGAAAGTAGACCCCTAGTCATATTTCTTTCCTACTTTTAATTTCATACTAAGTAAAATAAAAATTATCAAGATTTGACATGAAGAAACCCTCCAAAAAATTCAAGTTGAGATGATCATCTAATTTCCCAAAACTCAAAAGAAGTTGTGTGAGTTTAGTGAGATTTATTTATCAATTTTGAAAATTTATATATCCTTTAAGATCAAATTCTCTAATTCTTGATGCACCACATAAGCTCTTTATGTAATTATTATATACATAAGATCATATATTATTTTTTCAGCTGAGTGAGTCCATATATTTCAAAGAACAAAACATGGCCGCAATCATTGACATGGAAGCAAAGTCGTTAATAAGAATTTGTAGAAGAGTTTGATTAATTATGGAATGTATATATATGCATGTGCTGTGAACATAAAGTCTGTTAAGGATATGTACAATACAATAATGGGAGTGATGGGATGGGTCTGGTATATACAAAAAACATTAGATTCTTTATGATAGAGAGGATTCCTCACAATGGTATGCATGTTTAGCTTGACCTTGGTTTAGATTTGTTGTTTGATTTCGGAGGACCATAACAAGACAAGTAGTGCTTAAAAAATATTAAGATGTAGAGATTAATTGTTTTTTAGAGGAGAAATTATGTTAGAACAACAACTAGTAACAAAAGATTAAATAAAAGAACAAAAGATAATGACAGCGAACACACGATATTTGTTAACGTAGTTCGGCCAATTGTGTTTACCTTTGCAACTATAGAACAACTATAGTTCCATTTCCATTACTATGATGAGAATTAGAGTTTCAATGTTACAAGCAATGTATATAGTACTACTACGATTCAGTTTACAATATTACCCCTGAATCGTACCGTAGGGTGCTATCGACCCCTCGCACCCCCAATCGCCTCCCAAACTAACAGTTTGGCTACCATCCCTTACCTTCGTCGGTGACGGTTTTCGAGTGCAAATAAGTGAATCATTGTGAAATGGAAAATATAATTGGTATCTTTATCAAATTGTCATTAGCACTACTTTTTAACAAATCTTGTATTTAAAATTTCCTGGAAACATGAAACATAGACGCATCCCTAGTCCAATATTTGCTCCCACGGGTCAGTGTACGTAGACATTCTTTTCACATAATAAGCAAGTTTTTAAAGTGGCTTTGACTTCACTCTTTTCATTGCATTTGCAAAGGCAAAAAATATCAGCAGCTAAAGATTCCCCTTCACATGAAAAGTAAATTAAGGGTGAAATAAACTACTTGTTATGAAATTAATCTAAATAAGAGTAAGACCGAGATATAGATGAATAGAGATGGATGAGAGATAGAGTGAATATGAACTTTGTATTATTCTCTTCGATGTATACTTTACAATGCCACATGAGTCCAATTTATATAGGACTTAAATCTTGTAATTTATATGGTTTTATAAATTCTAAATATCAAATGAGTCAAATGCTTAATTTGATAATTTATTCTATGATCTCGCATGATTTCATCATCATCCTTTTAGCTTGACATGAAGAGGAGTTTGTATTAATTACTACTTTAATTTGTAGTAACAGAAATTAGCATGATGAAGATGATGATTGCATATCCTTTTGTCAATTTCATGTAAGTGGTGAGATGATATCTTTGTCGGAGATAGGAAAAGGTGTAGAGACAGCTAACAACGTAGGAAAGGGAGATGAGACTAGTTAGCTAGGTAGAGTTAGCATGAAGAGCTGGCATATATATATAAGGTGCTCTTCTTCCCCATGGTCTATAACTTTCTTGTGATTTTATAACTTTTCGATCTTCATATAATTATTTACAAAAAATTGCAAATAACCGAAAGACAAGTGAGTAATAAGATGTCTTGTTAATTAATTAGAGTCGAATGAAAAATGATTGAAGAATTATTGTTGTTTGTTTAATATTTCAAGCATGTTGTTGTATACATTTTCCCATTTTATAATAATAATCATTTCCCTCTCCATGAAATTCAAACACAATAGGTGCATTTTATCAAAATTGGTTATGCTTGATTCGGCGTTCACATCCATTTTCTTGCGTCCCCGTAAAATATGAATGTAGATTTTAGAAATTGGGATTTGGAGCTTCTACTTGAACGCGCGGCATAACCGTGATTAGCTTATTTTCCAAACACACACAAAATATTATTATTGTATGTACCATAACCTCATTTGACTTGCCATTGTAAAGATGCTTCCCCACCACCATACCCATTGGAAAAAACTGATGCCACCTTTACTATTTGACTCAAGCCTCTCCCTATACCCATTTCTAGCTACCTAGAGGTAAACACTTTTATAGATTGTAGGGGGTAGAGATAACTCTTGAGGAGGTATGGGGTAAATTTTATTGTTTTTAGAGATGCAGTTTCTAATCTTTGGACAGGCCTTGAGTAATCCATTTCTCATTATTGGACTTTGGTCAGTTTTTATAGAACTTCTATTTAGACCTCAAAGAAGTCTGTAACATGTTATAAACAAAATTTTACTTCATACCTTTCAAATTTTACTCCTACTGTACAAATTCTGTAAAATATAAATTTGCTTTTAAATTTTTTAAGAAACAAAACTCTCCCACAATTGAATATGTCTTTGTATCCCGAAAAATCCAAAATTCAACTTTGCATTTTTCATTCGGCAAATTCAAGGTTTGAGTTTGCCATAACATGTAAAAAAATCACTGTAACTTATTTGTTTTTTTTTTCTTTAGTAGGATGAATGATAATTTAGGTACTACAAATAATATGTGAAAGTACGTAGATGTATAATTTGAGAAGGTAGGAGATAACTTATTATGTTTTAACTAATATTCTACCATTCAACACCACTATATAGAGCCCTTAGAAAAACACCACTATATAGAGACCACAACAATCTCTAGATTTTTATATATCAAAGATTGTAACAATTATTTGATAATTATCTTTTTTGAATAACTTCGTTGTCAAAAAAAAACTTCGTTTTCAAATAAAAGTCACAATCTCTATATTCTCATTACATGGCGAATCAAGATTCAAATTTTGATTGAGAGTGGTATTCATCATATTTAGTATTTGACATGATTCATGCACAATTACGTCCATTACATGGAGAAAATCCATGAGAAATCCACAAAAAGTTTCATTTTTTTTTATCTCTTGGTGTTTAATAGAGGTGTTTGTGGTGCCATTTGATTCGATTTTGAGACTAAGAGTCATCTGAACTACAAGATAAAAAAAAACATGTGGTTTGGTTCAGTTTAATTAAAAGAAAAAATGAATTAAACCTAATCAATGTTGTTTGAGTTGATTTGATTTTTTTGTGAGGTAACATATGATTTAAAAAATCTGTTAGTAATTTATTTTGGCGTAAACCAGGCATTCTCCGCATGCAACTGCGAAGACTAATCCTTCAAGTCTTGTGGAATCCAAATGAGTGGCACACACGTTCTGAGAGAGAGAGAGAGAGAGAGAGAGAGAGAGAGAGAGAGAGAGAGTATGTCACGTGCACGAACGCGTGTGCATGCGCGCGGGTGCGTGCATGTGTGACTTATTTAAAAAATATAGCATATAACCTAGTTTTTTTTTATAAAGAATAACATATAACCTTTAAAAGTTAACACTGTGTAACGACAATTTACAATTATATTTAAAGTATACGTATAACATAATAAAATGACATGATCAACAGAGACAATGAGAGGGGTAGTAATGAAAATAGATTGAAAAAAAGACATTTATCTCACTTTCTTCGTAAGAAATAATAGAATGGTTAATGTAGAGACAGTAAAGTTTATAATATTTTATTTCTCCCACCCTCGTTGACAACAAACAGACAGAAAGCGAGGAGTGCCGCCCCCAACCCCCTCAATTCAAAAGCTTGTGCAACCATGTAGTCACTATTAGTGGTGGTGCGATGAGATCATCACTCCGCACCACCGTTCTACCCCGTCGAAGTAACTGTTAAAATCATTTCTTCAGGTGGCCGCCATCTTTTTCTTTCACGTCGTCGCCTTCGTTTTCGTCCAATTTTTAGATTGGTTCGTTAATTTTGGCTTTTACCTCTCTTTTGTTTTCAATTATGTTTTTAAGGCCTTCATCTTGGTTTTGTGCTCTGTTTGTACGGATTTCAAAGGCGTTGATCTTGGATGATATTTTGGTTGTATTGTGCTTTCCATTTTTTAGGAGGTTATTGTGATGGGGTGGTATTGCAAGTTTGTTGTCTTTTGATGCAATTGGAAATTTACTTTTGAGGGACTTCATTCTGTTTGGTGGTATTGGGAGTTTAGAGTTAGTCTGTTGTGTTTTCAATTTTCAAGAGGCGACTGTATTGAGAGATAATTGTGTTGAGTGACAATTATGTTGGGGTTTGGCTCATCTCGACTTGTCCATTCCGTTATTTTTTTGTCTTTTTGGTGGAGTTCCCTATTGTGTGTACATGAGGAGTTTTTGTTTGATTTGTTTCATCCTGCTCATCTTGAGATAACGATGATGAGGGTGGTGGTTGGTGTTAGCAACATAAGGTGACGATTGTTGGTGTTATTTTAAGTTAACGGTGATCTGGGTAGTTATTGGTGTTGGTAAAATAATGTGGTTGTTTTTGTTGGGTCGGGAGTTTGAATGTAAAGTGGTGTTTTTTGGTGGCGATGCTCGTGGTGGCTGGTGTTGATTTTTGGTGGTGATGCTTGTGGTGGCTGGTGCTGGTTTTTGGTGAGGAGTAATGGTTGTTTTTGTGGTGGTTAATGGTAGTTCTGCTAGTTTTTGTGGTTGTGCTTGTGGTGGCTAGTGGTGGTTATGTTTTTTGTGGGTTTTTCTTCTATGAGTTTGGTGTTGCTGGGGTTTGTTTCAAGAATTTAGCTATGTATTTTCTAGGTGGTGATTATACCTGTGCTTAATTGCGCTGCTGAAC
Organism: Medicago arabica; assembly: GCA_946800305.1. NCBI lineage: Eukaryota > Viridiplantae > Streptophyta > Magnoliopsida > Fabales > Fabaceae > Medicago > Medicago arabica. Next base: position 55,065,275 of record OX326971.1, read on the forward strand.
TGCAGAAGAGAAGTAAGGTGCGGTTGCACGAGTTTTTGGTAGGTTTGATGGTTATTTTGGAGGGCGTTTAGACTTTAGTTTTGGGAGATGACTTTGAAATTTTTGGTGTTTGGTTTTTATTGGTTTCGGGGCACTCAGTGGAGAGTGTTCTTGGTTTATTTGTTGAAGCTTGTATTTGATGTATGTGTGTTTGTTCGAGTGTTCCGCATATATACAACACACTTTTGCTTTATATGTTGTTATTTAAGTTTCCTAACCTAACATTCCTTGTACTAATTATGATTCTTTGCGTTTGAATAAATTTCATTTTAACTTCTTAAAAAAAAAGGTTGAGACAGTAAAAAGTAAAAAAATAATGTGTCCCACAAACTTGTTTATCTCTTCACAATTTCCATAAAAAACCGAACAGAAGAATTCAGACTTCAGAGAATAACTTTATCCTATTGAAACATTTCCTTGTCCTGGTCACGCATGCAGGCTCTCACTTCCATTTCCATTTCCATTTTCTATTATTATTGTAATTATTATGATAAAGACAAAAATGTAGAAGTGATGGATTGAACTGAATGTAAAGACTTTATCACTAGGCTAAAGAAGAAACCATGCTTATTGATGAATCTTACTAGTTGGGCAAAGGTTCAAGTAGTGGTGGTATCTTTGTTTATGAACAATCTTGTAGAAACATTCCACATTATTTTTGAAATCATTCTTTAATTTAAATGGGGGTTTGTTGTAATAAATGTGGAAATTAGAAGTCGAAAGACTAAACACCAAGTCACCTATTAAGTATAACTAGTGTTGTATAAATTGAAAAGAATAAAAGTTCCACGTTGGATAAATCGGATGCATGCATTGATAGTATTTGTATTTTGGGGATTGTACCTTTAAGGATGTGCCATTAGGATATTCACCGTTGTGAACGGAGTGAGTAATCTCGATTTGTTTATTACATGAGAATGTTAAATTAAATAATTGATTTTAACATTATCTAAAATATTTTGGTAATCAAACTAAAATATTTTAACATTATCTCTACTTAACATTATGTAATCCACACTTTATTATCTCTTTGACCCAAGGTTCAACTCTTGCTTCAACAACAATTGAATGGTGTTTTATTTTAAAAAACTTATGTAACTTTATTTATTGTAAAAGGCCATACAATAACAAAACCATAATTTATTTTTCTTTTTTAAAAAACTTACGTAATTTTTTTTCGTGAAAAACTTACAAAATTACTTGTCGTTTTCCATTTATCTTCAATTTCAAAATTAATCCTCTTGTTTTTTGACGTTTTATATTTATTTGTTGTTTTTACGGAGATAGCTTTTTTTTTTGCTAAGTTTATTAGTTTTTATTTTCATCTTTTCTATTCCATCCATCTTATTATAATTGTCTTTTAAGGATTGCAGGTGGTTCTTAAGGAAATTACTATGTGGATTGGTTTTAATGGTAAAATTAATATTATTTACTAAAATATTTATGTTAATTGTAATTAGTAGAATCATTAAGTGGAGTGAAATTCAATAAATAATGGTATATTCGTGAGAAAAATAATAAATATTACATTGATAATGAAAATTAAAATTAAAATACGCTCAATTTTCATTACAAATAACACATGTAGCAAATATAAATAAGAATAAATTTAAATATTAAAACAAATGTAACAAACACGATACGAATATATATATTTTTTGTTTTTTTTCCTTTATCATTTAAAAAATGTAACAAACTAGATGAGTATATTTATACTTACTTTTTCATTATTCCAATTATACCCTTAAACAACTTTTTCTATAATAAAATTGTTGTTGGTGTCATTAAAAAAAAGAATTTAGATTGTATTTTTTTTTTGTTATATTGTTGGTGTAATTGCAATAGATAATCATGATTAATTTGGTTTGTTATAACTTTAAAGAATTTTTTTTTATATTTTTAGTTTTAATAAAAATAAAAAATTCATAAAAAAACAAATGTCATATTTGGTTTGGTTTGGGTGGCAAAACAAAAACTGCAAAACCGTGAGGTTGAGTAAAAAATTGGCCCTTTTCAATTTGAGTTGATTTAGTTTGCAATTTTTTTTCTTGTGTTGATTTGGTTTTCAACAACCCTAGTGTTTGATCACTATCTTAAGTACGGTACCAACAATTGATTGATCTAAGTGGTAAGAGACTTGAGCTCTTTGATCATATGTCAGAAGTTCGATTTCTAACCCATGCATACAAAAAAATCAAGTTCGATCAAAGATGTGTCTCACAAGTTTCTCAGCAAAGATTAATCATTATTAAACGATATATTGATGGAAACTACGTATCGATGCTAATAAAAGAAAGTTTTATCTTAGGATTAAAAAATGAAAACAATTGACAAATTTGATGTAAAAAAAGATGTTTATGTGTTGAATACGTAAAATTTGATTAAATTACTTAATTTCTTGGTATGAATAAATTGTGAACGGATGGAATACTTTAAACATCTTGATGTGCATACTTGTTAGCATCAAAACCTATCTATAACAATTAACAAGTGCCCATTTATATATATCATGGTAACCTGATAATTAATGTTTATAACTAAACTTTATTACCATTTGTGATTTTTAGTTAGTTGGTGTGAATGATACTCCAACCAAACAAGACCAACTCTGGAGCTTCCATGGCGAAGAAGCGAATTTCCAAAGCTACCCTTTTCTTCATCTTCATCTCTTTCATTGCTCTTTGTGCCATTGTTCCTGTTTTTGCTCCTCTTCCTTCTATATCATCTCGCCAACATCATCATGCCCATCATTCTCATTCCAAAAAAGTACATTCCTTTACTCTTTTCTCTCTCTCTCTCTCTCTCTCTCTCTCTCTTAGTTTCATTTTAGCTCTCTATTTGATATATCAACTATATGTTTGGTAAACTGATTATGATTAAAATTGAATTGAGCTGAAAGTAAAGTGATTTATAGTTAGATACATTCGTTGTAGATAAGCCTTATGATTGATAAGCCAATCTAAACAGGCCGTTAGCCGTTTTTATTGAAATTGAAATAAAAAAAAGTTGTCTTATAAAAATTGTGTTCCAATTCGGGATAGTTTGATCTATAGTTGTCTTCTGTGATTTTTTTTTTTTTTTGTCTAAGTAGCCTAGTGGCTAGAACTCGCACAATTTAATCGTGGAGAAGTGGAGTGTCCATGATTCGAACCAGCTCTTGCATATAATATGCAATATCCCTACCAACTGAGCTAAACTCACGGGGATTCTCCTGTGATTGTTTTAATCAGGTTAATAAGAAGTTTGAGATTGCAAATGATATGTTTTGGAAAGATGGTGAGCCTTTTCGGATCATCGGTGGTGACTTGCATTATTTTCGAGTGCATCCTGAGGTATACATCTTGCTAACTTCTCTTAATTTAGTGGGATGAATTTTTTAAACTGTCCATAGTGCACATCATAATTGCATTGTTATCAATGACAATACTATTGCTACGCTTCCTCATTTTTAAACAGGTTTTGGTTCTCTTTAGGTATTTTATGTACATACGTGATGACTGATGAGACATGAGTGAAATGCTAAAGGGGGAATATATGCAATTCATCTACAAAAAAACTAATAGCACGTAACAAGAGATGGATTTTTTTTATTTTTTTTAAATATATATTTTTAAAAAGAATATTTATTTGTTAATTAGTAGGTGATACCAGCTTGCTAATTTGCAATTTATTAGGAGTCAATATGCTCTGAAGTTTTTTCCATATAAAGTCTTCATTAGAAAAGGTGGAAAATTTGTAATCAGTATTGACATCATAGATCTCTTGGCCCTATATTCTGCTATGGAGGATAGAACTGGATATTAGACTTTAAAAATCATTGGCAATGAAGATCTGCGCACGCGTTACAACTTCTGTACTACATTCGCCAATTAAGATCTCTCTGATAGGAAATGGACAAGATATACAATGAAATGATAACTTTATTCGTCATGGAAGAATGTTATCAGAGAAGTTTGCTTTTAGTAGATTTTTTTGTATGGTTAGAATTCGGACATGAGAACTGTAATGTTAAAGCAAAAGCAGAACAACAAAGTGGAGTTAGCTGTCATTTCATCTGGCCTCTCTTGTAATCTTTCTCATAAGGAGACTGATGAATGAAGTCTGCCCCGTTATTCTTTGAGACATCATAAGCAATTTTTTGAAAATGTTTTCATATGGTGATATCGTTTTCCTTCTAAATTGCAGTATTGGGAAGATAGATTGTTAAAAGCCAAGGCATTGGGCTTGAACACAATTCAGACATATGTTCCTTGGAATCTGCATGAACCAGCACCAGGAAAGCTCGTTTTTGAGGGTATTGCAAATATAGAATCATTCCTCAACCTTTGTCACAAACTCGATCTCCTTGTGATGGTTCGACCCGGACCATATATATGTGCAGGTTAGCTCTGCCATAACTTAAAACTTAATTGCCCACTTTACCACTGAGCTTTTAGTTTATTTGGTAAAATATAATTTGCGGATTTCTTGTATGCCATGGCAGTGGATAATGTATGCTTTTTGGTATGATCTTTCTTAGATCTGTATATTGAATAAAGCTAGCAACACACTCTTTTATTGGTTAAAATTTATATTTTATAACAAGAAAGCAGTAGCCTTTATCCTGCAAAGTCCTGTGAAGCCAGATTTCCTAAAGTTCATTTGGATGGTTGTACCTAAAGAATGATATTTCTAAATTTTCCCATGGAATTTTTCTTTTCAGTAGCATCTAACTAGAATTTGAGGAATATGACAATTATATTAAATTTTATGGCTTCCCATTATCATCTTTTGGCATTTTTTTTAATTTAAGAAGCAAAAGATCATTTGGCTTGCATATGGTGTGCACTAATTTTGACAGCTCAAGAATACAACCTTATATTTTGATATCCTATTTTCTCTTTTTTACGATTTACTTCATTTGCCTTTACAATTTCCATCGGCATTGGTGTTGATATTTTGTTAAAAATGATGATCAAGAATTAAACATGATGACAGTTACAGTGATATATTTCAGAGTGGGACTGGGGTGGTATTCCAAGTTGGTTATTTTCCATGAACCCAACCCCAAAACCAAGATCATCTGATCCTGCTTTTCTTAAACTGGTATGCTTTCCCTTATTATATCTTATGATAACGTTGATCTAGCTTGAAACCAACTTCGTAAGTGCTAATCTCGTGGTTTGGATTTGTATGTTATGTTTTTTCGCTTTTATATTTCTATCTCTTATATAGCTGGATTATTCTCTTTTTATGCGGTAGTCATACAATGCTCGTATGAATTGCATAATAATAATAGTTTTAGGCAAAGCATCTCAACTTGTGAAAACTGCGACTGGTGAAGCCCTTACTGTTTGATAGTGTTAGTTTATGTTGTACTAAGAAGAAGATGCGCCCTCACTAACAACAGCTTAGGGTTTTGGTTTAGTGGAAGGCCGTTGATGTCATAAGAGATAGTGTCAAAACAAAGTAGTCAGGGGTAGGCATTTATCACTGAAGCAACCTCATGGGGGTCTTCTTTTAATGCGCTACTGTCACAGGCTGTGCTTAGTTAAATCATATTTTAGTTATTTACCCAAAAGGAAAAGGTGAACTGGTGTTTTATATGGATTAGGTTAAACAAACCCTTATGATTATTGTGCTAACTTTTTGTAAACAATGCTAGATTGTGTGCCTAAAAACTAGATATTCATTAAAACAGCTATCTGCTTGAAAACATTTGTCGTATGTCTTTCTCTGTGTTTGTACATTTCTATCATTGAGGTTTGTACTTATTATACTTTGGTATTTCAGGTTGAAAGATGGTGGGGCAACCTGCTTCCAAAATTAGTTCCTCTCCTATATGACAACGGAGGCCCTATAATAATGGTTCAGGTATGTTGTTTATTTGTTGAATTGGTTGATTCTATTTGATTGATGGGCATTGTTATACTAGATGTTTGTGAAGCATAAAGTATGTCCCACTGGGCGTGCAAAAAAAAAGAAAAGAAACAGAGAGTCTATGTACTGATGTTGGAAATTACAGGGATTTGATGAAAATGGAGTCATTCTGAATAACTAATATTTGATGAAAATGGAGAGTCATTCTGAATAACTAATATTTCGTATGATGTGGTAGAGGCAAACCCTAATACCTATTGCTAATAATCTAGGTCAATTACTAATGTTGTATGTAGAACTAGACTGGTACAAAGCCAATAGGAGTTCTAGTATTCTAACATTTTTTCATTCTTTTTGTTTCTCCAAAACTTGAATTTTGTATATTTTGTTAACATTTAGTGGAAGGTAGTTTGTCTAAATACGAATACGTTCCCTATTGTTGTGAGTTCCTAAATGCTGGAATTATGTATTTTTATAGGACTTCAAGTTTTTGTCTTTGAATACTGTTAAGATTTATGCAGTTCTTTCTCTTTTGAACGTTAACCATTTATCTTATGGAAGGAGATATAGATCGACACCCACGACTTTGTTTGACACAGATTGAAAACGAGTATGGTTCTTATGGAATTGACAAAGCATATCTCCATCACCTGATCACACTAGCAAGAGGTCATCTTGGGCAGGATGCCATTTTGTATGTGCTATGTTTTTGAAGCCTATCTCTCATTGTTTGTTATTTAACTGATGTATTCTGCTGTAATATGATGTAGATGTTATAATAGAAGATGGTAGTTGACATGCCCCACTCTTCTCCCCTCTTATCTACATGTACACTTTTATAGTGGCTTTTTTAAAGTTGATATTGTTAAAATCCCACATCAGCTATATATATGTATATATGTCTAGGGTGTGTGTTAAGATGTCATATTTTCTAGTTAAACAGCCCAAGTATAAAGACTTGGGAAATCCTCCACCCGAGCTACTTCTTGTGGTTGAGTTATCCCTATTCGAACATGATATTGGAGCCTATTCTAAGCCGAATATTGGGCTACTCATATAGGTATCTAAACATCACACTCTATGTACCGATGCCTTTTTTGTGCTAAGATGTGATGTTAAGTTCCTAGCTGTGGTTTGTTACTTGGCCCATTGGTGCAGGCCCTCCTGCTTTTGGGGTCCCTCAACTCTCAACAAGAGAGATAAATCAGATAATGTTCAATGGTAACATTTTGTTTTAAATATAATGTATTGAATTTTTAATGGGTACGTTGGATTGAAAGAGGTGTCAACTTTTCAACTTCTACTTTATTTTACAAGTATACACCCAAAAATCTTAAATTTAAGCTGACAATGGTGATGTGCAATATTTAGGGTGGTCAGAGGAAGATCTCCTTTCTTATTATTCTTTTCTGTGTTTCCGGTTGTCAGATACACTACAGATGGAGGGTCCAGGGAAAATCTTGAGAAAGGAACTATTCGTGGAGATACTGTCTTTTCAGGTGAAATTCCAATTTTATAAATGATCTTAATAAGGTCTTACAAACATCTATTCTTCTCTAATCCTGATCTTTCTCTCCGCCCCTCCTTCCAAACATTAATATTTTGTTTCTCTGGTGGCTCATTTTGTTACATTTGGGGGCTTTGCGAATAAGTGAATTGACCTATTTTAACTGTAACAACATAATTCTGCATCAGTGTGCCATACCCATTGCTTTGGCCATATTTGATTCTATAACCTAATACATATTCTCTTTTTGTAGCTGTTGACTTCACTACTGGTGATGATCCTTGGCCTATATTCAAGTTACAGAAGGAGTTCAATGCCCCAGGAAAATCACCACCTTTGTCAACGTAAGTTTATTTGTATGGACTATTATTTTTTTTTATTATTCTAAATACTAAGAGTGCTTGTCTTATCAGCGAATTTTACACTGGGTGGCTCACACATTGGGGAGAGAAAAATGCTAAGACCGATGCTGATTCCACAGCAGCTGCTCTTGAAGAAATTTTGAGAAAAAATGGGTCTGCAGTCCTATATGTATGTCTCAACCTATGCCTTTGTACCGTTTGAAAACCGCATTATGATTGATCCTTTTGAATTGGGTCTTCTAATTTTCAGATGGCGCATGGTGGTTCAAACTTTGGATTTTATAATGGAGCAAATACCGGTGCAGATGAGACTGACTATAAACCTGACCTCACTTCATATGATTATGTTAGGAATTTTTTAACTGATGTTTGCACCTTCTATTGTGAATTGTGGTATGCATGCACGTTCAAACTTGGTTATTTCATATGCAGGATGCCCCGATCAGGGAAGCTGGTGACATTGACAATTCAAAATTCAATGGTACAGATTTTTTGTTTTTCCTCTCATTTTCGAACTATCAATACTCCACTTTTTAGTTTGTTGGTTATATATATTTTTATAATCTTCCCTTTTTCTTGTGAGTACTTGCTTATCCCTACCCCCAAACATGTTTTCATGATATTGCAAACCACAGTTAGTAATTGAGTCAAATAGATAATCGAAGCCTGTGCTGGATTTCTATTTCTGAATCCTCTTCACCCGAGGGCATTCCATTGATATGGATGTCATCTTCTAAGAAAGGGATTTTAAAATTTTGCCCAAGTGAAATCTGGCATAAGAGTTACATAGTAATCATGCTCTACTCTCTATCTGTTACATCATACTAGGGTCCCACATGACCTTAAACCACTAATATTTAGTTCGACTTGAGTTGCAAACTTTTTACAGGATACCAGCACCATGATTGCAAAAAATTTGAAAATGTTATGTGGACTAGTATAAGAATTTCCCCTTCTTATAACCACTATTCAAGCCATATCACTATTTGGGGCGTGAAGTTTGAAGGACTGAACTTGATCTATACTCTATAATGTTTAATACTTTAACCACTTTGTGCCGGCATATAAAATGATAAGTTCAATTGTAAATTAGTTACTGCTGAATATCTTTCATTGACCCAAACTATTATTATTTTTCCTTCCGTCTTTTTATTCAATTATTTGTTAAATTTTGTAATTAAACTATGATCATACAAGCAAATTTAACCGTGTTTAATATCTTTCAGCAATTCGGAGGGTTATATCCCGATATAGCTCTGCACCTCTTCCGTCTATTCCCTCTTATAACGAAAAGACAACATATGGACCAATCCACTTGCAAAGACGATCTTCTTTATTTGACATGTTTGATTTCACCAATTCCTCCAGCGCTTTTGAATCAGAAAATCCAATGTCAATGGAGAATGTGGGCCAGGTATGTTATTTCTGTTAATGATAATGCAAGCCCCCTAACTGGTATATTATTGAAGCTTGATGCATGTGTGTTCCTCAGTTTTTTGGTTTCTTATTGTATGTCACTGAATACGAAGCAAGGAGAGGCGGAAGAATTTTGTCCATACCAAAGGTGCTATTTGAATACTTCCATTAATTTTCATTGTTGTTTTAGCTGTTTTCATTGTGTTTCATTGTTATCTAAATATTAGACTTGTGAATGTGCAGGTGCATGATAGAGCTCAAGTATTCATCTCATGTTCTTCTAAAGGAAGGGGTACAAGACCAACTTATGTTGGTACTGTGGAAAGATGGTTGAATAGAAAACTCAGCCTCCCTGAATACCAATGCCATTCTAAGATTAACTTATATATTTTGGTATATACCTGTTTTTTTCTTATAATATATTTTTATGCATTCTTATTTCTTTTTGTACGAAGAAAAATATTTCATAGGGTTTAGAAAAATATTTTGGAGGGTTGAGTTGAGCACTTGAGCTGCATATGCCAAGGTATAAAGCAAGTTTTATTTTTTAAACATTTTCACTGGGTGGGAGTGCATAATCTTATCCCTCGCCTTTCATTGTGGGGATAAGGTAGTGCAGGGAATTTCAACAACTATTTGCTTTTTTGACTTAAGTTTCATTGATACTTAGAGAACCATAACTCTCGTTATTTTTCATTACTTGAAGAATGTAAGATAAATAAATAAAGATATATTTATGTCTATTTTTCTATTTGTTAAGTATCCCAAGTCATGCAAATTAAATGTTGTGCCTAATAGCATAGTTCGTATCAGGAGGTGTGAAGCTGGATCAATTTATATCCTTCGTGTAAATATTATCATTAAATAACTCATTAATTTAGTTATATAGTTGGTTAACAACTATGACTATGAAGGCTATGCATTTACATATATTAAGATGACACAGGTAAACTCTTTAAAGAGTTTTCTTCAGCTTTTAATATTTCATTGGATTTTGAACGTTTTCTTTTCTTCCCACCTTATGTAGGTTGAAAACATGGGCCGTGTAAATTACGGGCCTTTCATCTTCGATAGGAAGGTAAAAGTCATGATTATGATGACGCTTCTCTAGAAGTTTGATTGTGGTTGGTTGATCTTTGTCGCAACTTCTACAGGGGATTCTGTCTTCTGTTTATCTGGATGGGAATAGAGTACAAGGGTGGAAAATGTTCCCTATTCCTTTGCACAATCTAAACGAAGGGCCAAATTACAATCACATAATGCAAGCTGCATTTTCTGCATTCGGTGAGATATCAACCTCCAGGAAAAAGTTGATGAATAAGTCTGGTATGTGCCAAAATACATATTGAAAGAAAAACATGATACCTTTTCCTATCACTTCTCTTTTTGCATCTCATATTATGCTCAATCATCGTTTCATTGGATTTTATAATGATGATGATACCAATCTGTGATCAAAGTATTTATTTCTTTTGCAGAAAATACCTCAAAAGAACCTGCTTTTTATTCTGGACACTTCTTAATTGATAAAACAAGTCAGGTCAAGGATACATTTTTGTCATTCCAAAATTGGGGGAAAGGCGTTGTGTTTGTTAATGACTTCAATCTAGGAAGATATTGGCCGGTAAAATACTATCTTATTCCTATTGAATAAATTATTTTTGCGATTATTACATAATTTAATTTAATACTCAGTTATCTATATGGATTTTTCCCCTTCAAATATTAATTTATGGCTCTTTAATAGTTGAGAGGACCACAGTGCAACCTCTACGTTCCTGCTCCAGTCCTTAAGCAAGGAGATAATTTTGTGGTATGACATGGCAATAACTATTATTTATGTATCTATCTCTAGCATTTATTATTGTATATATAATGTGAATTTATCTATCTTAAGTCATCATCGGTTAACATAAGAGTTACTTCAACATCAAGGAATATTCAAATTTTATACCCCTGCTTCTAGTTGTCATTTAGTAATTGATTTTATTTTTGGTGAATTAGCTTGAATTTTCTGAACGAAAAATATGTTGAGAATCACAACTTGATTGATGGTGCAACTGTGATTGCACCTTTGTCAACCAATGTACAGGTAATATTTGAGTTGGAATCTCCAGACCCCAATCTTGTGGTGCACACTGTAGATGAGCCAGACTTCACATGCGGCTTTAATGGGATGAACATCCATCAGTTGTAATATCTTGTCATAAAAATGTGCTTGACCTTTGAAAACATGAAGAGAAGATGTCGATTTAGTGTGTACCTGTACGGCTATTGTTACGAACCCAGTTAGAATCATTGTTGTTATGTTTGTAAGGCAACACGTGAAGCAAAATTTCATGACAACGTCGATTCAATTGTTTTTGATCAGGCTTACCAAAGAATTGTGGTGTGTATGTCATAACATTAATATTTAGTAGTAGCTGATAACTTTCTAATATGATGATATCTATAATTAGCGTGTCTGCGAAGTAGTATTTTCACGGTGACATCCTACGATACATGTAATGCTATGGTGTAGAGCTTTGAATCGATGTGCATTTTATTGCAAGCCTATGTTTAGTTAGTAGTTTATAGTTATGTTGATATATGATTTAGCAGAATTAGTTATACTTGACAGTTATAGTATAGCTAGCTCTCTTGTACTCCTATAGTATCTAATTCTTGTATCATTCTCCATATAACTCAGTGGAGTTTTATCGTTTCTCGCCCTCTTTTCATATGATTTTGTAGATCTTATGACAGAGCTCCTTAGAGCTCTGCTGCATTTCCTCAGCTTTTTATTTTCTCTCTTTAAGAAATGTCAAGAAACAATCATAGAGGTTGAAGAAAAGGATCCATATCATGAGCTGACCTTCTTTTCCTTCTACAGATTTTTCTTTTCCGACAACTATTCTTGTGTGACAACAATTGAATGGAATAGATTTGGGTCTCATTTAATGAAGAGATTGATTATTTCGGACAACAAGCAATAACTTCTTAATGGATGTATTCCTATGCCTGATCGGTTTCCAAGTTTGATGCATGAAAAATGTGCGACAACCTAGTTCATCCATGACAAGAATTGCATTCTTATAAAGTATTTCACTCTCTTTCGGATTATTATATAGAGTTGAAAGTTCTTTGTAAATAATTGGAAAATTGCAGACCTATCAAGGATTGTACTGTGAAGTGCACATGTGTTCTTATTAGGAGAGTGAAAATTTGCAAGGAGCATGATAGTAATCGGTTTTCTGGTGGATTAGGGTCTAGTTTGTTCCATGTTGAGAAGGATCAGTCACACGTTTAAATGGTCAAATTGATTCAACTTGAAACAACATTTCCTAGCGTATCTGTGTGACAGTAATCTATTCTTATAGCAATCAATGTGACTTATATCAGTTTTGCCCCTTTCAACAAATTATAGCCATTTTGCAGCCCCTTGTTTCAGGTTTCAGACTTGCAACATTTATCTCTAAGTTAGAGAATGACTAACTTTGTTCCAAAATCCAATTTATTTTTGTTTCTTCCACATGTCCGTTAACTTTCAATTATGCAACAATTACGTGACAAGATAAATATTTCTGAATTAGGTCAAATATATATATATATATATATATATTGGTCAAGTAGTCTTTTTTTTTTTTTAAGAAATAAGATCAAGTAGTCTAATGATTAGAAATTCACTTTTGTAAGGTGAATTAGTGGGGCACCCCCTCCGTATGTAAACCAGATAGGAATCTCTAAACCCACCTTTAACTTTGTAAGTAGTATGAATGAAATTTGAAGAAGAAATTAGGAGAATATATTCATTCAATAATCAATTCGTACGTAAGCATCTCCAACTTCGTTTCTTTCTATTGTGATTGGTTAGTTTCTTGAATGATTGTTTCTAATTCAGACTTGATTTTGCTTCTGCATTGCTTTTCTTTCAAGTTTCCAATTCCCTTCAAACACCGTTTCTTTCAATCATTTTGATTTGATTCTAACATGATCCTTTATTAGCCTTTGCTTCTTAATTCTCACTTTTATTTCACTCCGTCTTTCTTCTTGCATGGTTACATAAAATTTGAGTTCTATCATCTGGTTTGCCTCTTTTAAATTAGGGAATACATAATTATAATTTTGAAATGAGTTGAACTTTTTATCGTTTGGATGTCTTTGGAGCACTTACTTATCAGTGCAGAGTTTTTTTTTTCCTTCTAATTATTGAATGAAGAGGAAGATTCTCCATTAATTTTATTTGGTAACATGTAAGCATTTAATATCTTTTTATTTGTTATGGATTGTTTGTTTAGGTATCAGTCTTCATTTCTTGGTGAAGGCTTCCACAACTTTGTTGAGCTAAGAAGACAGGCAAGTCATTTTATACCTTAATAGCACCACCATTTTGAGATTTTCCATTATTGTATTACAATATCAAAATTACCCAGTTCTATAATTGGAATTATCTCTTCAATTTATAGAATACTTATTGCAAAATGTTCATTGATTAAGGAGCATAAGTGCCTTTTGATTCTGTATAATGTTTAATGACAAATCTTTTATGTTGCAGATTATGTTTTGCACGAACGAACAAGTTTTCTTAATTTGGAAGCAAGCGTCTTTCGACATGATTTCAAATTTGCAGGTTATTTGCTACACAAAACTTCCTATATGTGCATTAATATATCTCTAAGGCATGAGCTCTCGTAACTTGTCATTTCAAAATTAGATACAAAGAACAAATATATATATATATATATATATGTGTCCAATTTTTTCTAATAATTGTGAAATATATTAATATTTGATACATTGTTAATGTATAGAAATGAAATTGTAGTTCTAAATATAGAGTACCTGCATTGGGATGATATTTGGGGATTTTCTAGTTAAAAAATATAAAAATAGCTATGAAATCCAATTCTTGACAGAAAGTTTTGTAGCTAATTTTTTTACTCAATGTTTTGGAGCTAATGAACAGACTGTATATCATAAAAAAAATTAACAACCTGTATTATGCTTGAATAAGATAAATATACATCACAGCTCATAAATTTTAAGGGCAAATTTGTAACACATGAATGTTCAATTAAAATACATAGCTAATTTTTTAGTTAATTACGTAGTTTAGATTTATATTAAAATTTAAATATGAAAAAGAATTGAGTTATGAAAAGTAAATTTGTCCATAGTAGTTTAGTTTTGGGTTTGTCTTTAGTCTTTACATTTGCATAATGGTATAAATTCTAATTTAAGTTCAAATGTATGACTTGAAAAAAAAAAGTTCAACGTATGAGAGATGTAAGTATAAACAAGTTAGTATTTTTTGTTTTACTCAACAAATTAATAGTTGAAGCTAGAATTACAAAGCAAACCTAGGTGAAGCAAATTGTATATCCAAACAGATCATTTTGTTTTGTTTATTCAAACGACAAAAGGAAGTTAGATTAGAAAACGAATTGAGATTGACTTTCAAAACTGAATTGAGTTAGATTAGAAAACGACCAATTCAGAAAATTCCACATCATGGCATTCCTGATCTCCCTTTGCCCCTCAACATCTATATCTATATCTTTTTTTCTTTTACTAAATGTATATGTATATCATGAATCTTTAGAGATTGAGCAATAAGAAAATGGTCCCATTAAATGACAACATATAGTAGTACTTAGTTCGAAAACAATATATAGTTTTGAACATTATTTTTAGGATCGATCTAAGGTAAAACTACTAAAACTCTCGTATACAATTGAGGGGTATGTTCAACAATCTTCATAGAACTCTAGCTTTAGGCTTACCAATAAAAAATATTTATCATTAAATTTTATAAGTAGAAAGACCATAAGCAAATAAAAAGGAAGATAGCTTCCAATGAAAAAAAAAGTCGATCATATCTTACGATAGGTTTGTGTCATCGTAAGATACATTTCTATAAATTAAAAAACTTTTAAGTAAATATGATGGGCTATAAAGCAATTCCAAAGAATCACATATGCTCAAACTTGTTTTAAACTTTATTTGTTGTTTATTATATCGGGTCGACCCGATTATTTTGAACGATATATACTAGATAGATTTTTTTTTTTTTATGGATATGTATACTAGATAGATATGCAGATAAATTAGTTGTTCAATATTTAACAAAACAAGTAATTTTTGATGTAATAAATCAAGAATTAATTAATCCTTGTAAAGAATAAATAATCAATGTATATCTCATTCTTATGGGATCCAAAAATAGCGTTGAACAAAACAGAATCGGTTAAGGTTATTTATGTGCTATCTCTTTCCTATGAATCATTATTTTTTAATAATTTGTTAAAATTACAAGTTGAAATATAATATAGGAGCAAATAATAGAAGAGCCAGAAAAAGCAGCAGAAAATTTGCAGGGTGCATAGGCAGCGGAGACGCTTAGCTTATTATAAAATTTAGGGTTTGGTTTTCCTATGAAGCATGAACAACAACAACATCATCTCAAGAAACGGCAACGGAACAACACAAGCTTGTGCTGCATGTAAATATCAACGTAGGAAGTGTGGTACATCCTGCATTCTCGCACCATATTTTCCTCACGATCGTCAAAAACAATTCTTAAATGCTCATAAATTGTTTGGTGTTGGTAAAATCACCAACATGATCAAGAATGTTCCACCTCATCTTCGAGATCATACTATGAGTTCTATCATTTTTCAATCTGATATGCGTGCTATGGATCCTGTTGGTGGTTGTTATAGATTCATTCAACAGCTTCAAACTCAATATGAATATTATCAAGCTGAGCTTCATCTTACACGTCAACAAATTGCTTTTTGTAGAGCTTCACAATCACAACAACAACAACTTGTAGCTGGTTCTGTTAATCATCATCATCATTATAATAATAATGACATGCATGTCATTAATCATAATAATAATAATGATGATGATGCTTTGAATATTATTAATCATTTTAATCAGCAGCATTTTGTTGATGATCATCAATTGAATATGAATATGAATATGCTGCCTCAACAGCATCTGCAATTGCAGCAGCAGCAATATGTTGTTGATGATGTCGGTATTAACCCTAATTACGTTCCTTTACAAGAGGATCTTAATACATGGGCCAACGATATTAATATACCGTTATCGCCGTTAACATTGGAGGGTAACGATAAGGAGGAAGACGGTGAAGAAGATCAAGAACGTGTTGGTGATGATCAAGAAAGTGATCAGAAACCCGTTTTTGACCTAATCAATGAAATGAATTCTTTGGATACCAACAGCAGAAGTAGTATTGATCCGGGGCACCAGGTTTGTTAATTAGTTTGTGATCTATTTTATTTTACGTTTTCCCAATTTTGTTTTGTTAATTTGAGTTTCTTTGGATGAATTAATCGCGTTGATCCTGTATAATGCATTACATGGGTATTTCATGTATGAAGCCAAGTTTGTTACAAATCATTACTTGCTTCCTTAAATCTAGGGCTTCTTGAGATTTTTGGCTTACAAGAGTTAGAACACATTATAATGTCTTCTTTTATATATTATTATGATTATGATAATGATATTATGATTTTAGTACTTGATTATTTATGTTTGGATACAAAATGTGATGAATGGAATCCAGTAATAGAAGTTATACCTTTTAATAACTAGAAAGTTTTTATGGTAGAACTAATTAGCAGATCCATCTCACATCTTGGAAGAAAAAGGGGTATTGAATGACATAAAATGCATTAATTCCAAGATAATACTACTTAATTTTACATTTAATTGTCTTTTATGTTGAGCAAATAATGGAATCTAACATAATTCACTCTAATTGTCCATTTCCATAAATCAAACCATTCACAACTCTAGTTTTAGGATTCTGTACCTGTGCTAATATCCACTCAAAACACAGATTTAACCGACCCTTCAATTAAAAATGCAAATATCCTAAGATAGTTTTTTCCCATTAATTTTAACATTTCTGATATGATATTCTACTAAATATGCAGTGATGGTGGTGATGATGATGATGATGAAGGGGTCTTGTGAATAAGATAGGCAAGGCAGTGATAAAAGAATAGGCAGAGGGTACTGCATTGATCCGAAAGGTGTAGCAGCTTTGTTTATTTTTTTCAAATTAGCTTAGATTGCAGAATTTTTCTTGCTGGCTTTTCTAGTTGTTAGACTTAGATCAGTATTGGCACTAGATGTGTCCAAACTTTAGACTAGTATTTTTCTTTTGTAAGACATAGATTTCAGAATTTTTCTTGCTATTTCCTATTGCATCTACGTTATTGATTAGCGTTTTTTTTACGGCTACAAACAACAACGTTTATTTCAGATTTTTCTTTTCTCTTGATAAAATAATACTATCCTCTACCATCTAGTATTTGAGAAGTTCATATTGAACATGTGATCGGGATTTCCTGTTGTCGCTTGCTAGAGATGCAACGGTCTTTGTAGGACCATTGGATCTAAATTTATTAAAATTGCTGCGACGGTCTCTATAGGACCGTTTTATCTAAATTTATTAGTAATAATTAGATCCGACTATCTTATAATCCATTGCAATGTGCAACAGTTATAGAGAATCCAAATTCCGTAACACGAGCTTAAATTCTCTATGATTGTTGCACATATCCTGTAGAATATCTAAATTTAAGAAATACAACATATACATAATCTAATGTATACAACTTACAAAACATTACAAACAAGGGTTTATTCAGAGACATTATATAGAACCACATATTATCAAGTTAACTAGTAGGACTATTAACAGAAGAGGAAATTAGGTGAAGCTTGATATTCTCCAACTGCATCTCCAGCTGCATGTTCTTCTTCCTCTCATTTTCCAAGTCTGTCCTCAACTTAGAGATCTCCTGCACCATTTTCTCATCACTATCAGCCACATGAATCTCCTCTCCACCAATTAGATTCATCAGAAACTTGACTTGTCCCAACTCTTGCTCCAAGCTCTCTTTCAACACATTCAGCGTTGTCAACGTAGCTTCGCGGTTCTTCACAACGCCACCAACATTTTCATGATCAACTACATCAGAAGCATTGGTCTTTGGCTCCATCACAGTTCCTGATCCTGCAACAACAGCATCCTCTTGGATCACCTTTTCTTCTTCAAACCGAACTTGTTTCACAACTTCATCATCTCTGCTTTGATCCTTTGGGAATACAGGCACAAGTTCCAATCCATCTTCATTGAAATTCCAGCCACTGATTCTTCTCTGTTTCACATTTTTCACTGGGTCCTCATCATCATCGTCGCCACCATCCTTGCACTTTGAGTCTGGATCCATAATAGCTTTGATCTCTTTATACCTTTTCTCAACACTAGGCAATCCATGAAGCACATTCTTCACCAAAAACTCTGATCCCTTACAGTTTTTAAAGAATGAATGCTTGAGCAACTTCTCAGCAGAGGGTCTTTTTGTAGGATCTTGATTCAAACATAAAGCAACCATATCCTTAAAAGCCTTAGAGAATTTGTTACTACCACCATGACCCTTATAACTATGTTTATCAAAATCAGAAAACTTAAACCTCTTTGTAATGTTTAGCATCAATGACTTAGAAGGAGGAAGATGAGAAAGTGGTGGTCTTCCATGTGCTAACTCCAAAGCTGTTATCCCAAAAGACCATATATCAGCTTTGAAACTGTAACCATTATGAGAGTGAATAACCTCAGGAGCCATCCAATAAGGTGTTCCAGCAAAATCAGTAAATATATGAGAAGAAGAGGAATTCGAAGACGAAGATGAATAAGAAGAACATGCTCCTACAGAGTTGTTTGATTCATAAATGGAAGCAGAAACACCAAAATCTGCAAGTTTAACCAGCCCATTTGAGTCAACAAGGATGTTACCAGATTTGATATCTCTATGAAGGTGTCCTTGACCATGAAGGTAAGAAAGAGCATTGAGAGTGTCTTTGAGAATAACAGCTATGGATTGTTCTGTTAAGCCGTTTTGGAATGAGTGAGAGATTATGGATTGTAATGAACCTCCAGCCATGAATGGCATAACCACCCAAAGACGGCGGTCTACAGTGAAAGAACAGTGAGCTTTGAGGATGTTGGGGTGGGAAAGAAGTGATAATGTCTTTGCTTCACGTCTAACATCGTCAAGGTCGGGGCGCGAACGATCCAAGTCTATGGATTTGATAGCTACTGGTGTGGAGTTTATAGGGATGCAGATTGCTTTGTAGACAACGGCGCTGTTACCGGCACCGATCTCGTCCACGATTTTGTAGGAGGAAGAGTCTAATGGATATTGCACTCTTTCTGCTATGTTGGTTGCCATGGAAATATTGGAAGCTGAGATATAAGAGTGAGTGTTAGAGGTTGAAAAATGGTTGTTTACAAATATATAAGATGAATGAATTGCATGGATTGGTGATGGATGGATGGAGAAATTAATTGATAAAGAATGGTAGGTTGAGTTTGAGCAGTTTTCTTGTGAATGTTGATGAAAAAAGAAGAAAATATCATAAGGCAGAGGTGATTTATTTCTCATTTGATCTATCATTGGCTGTGAAACCATGCATGTGAATCCAAAAATGATGTATAACTATAGTAATTAATAAAGAAAAAAAAATTAAAAAATACGTTATTATTTATTTGTAGATTTTTGGGGGTAACTTTTCTGTTGGGAACCATAATTTGGATTTGTTGTTATATCATAGCCATTAGATCGAAATCGAACGGTCCTAATCTTATGTTTTATATTTCTGTGTGAATGTAAGGCCTAATCTCCTGTATTTTATGTATATGTTTGCATAGCAAAATTCTTGTTTGGTAGAGTTTTATTATTTTTTTAATTCATTTATTTTGCCTTCAAAGATAGTACTTCAAAGGAGCTGTAGTCTTTTTTTTTTTTATTAGAATATAAAGTTCAACCTCCGTCTATTTTAGGGAGATAAAAGAGATCATTTGAGAGACAACGTAGTAAAGCAACTCAATATCCGAAAAAGCTTTAAACTTGATCATAAAATCCGCACAATGATTATTGTGTCTAAGAGTATGGTAAAGAGTAACCTGTTCTCCTCCATCAAATCCTTCACATCTTGAATCAAGATTGCGTATACGTGAGACCTCATTGTTGGACCTTTGAGGAGGTTGGTACAATGCAAAGAGTCTAGCAAACAAACTCAATTATATTTAAATTTTTAGTCAAAATTAGACCCTGGTAGATGCTTGTTCCCAGCAAAACCGCCGTCGTACCTCCTCCTTCCCACGACCCGCAGAACAGCATACTACAATGTTTCCGACGCTCCTCTGTTCTACAACGTTTGTCGATCGCGTTTCCAATTCTGATTCTGATCTCGTTTCCGATCGTGTTTTATCATTTGCAGTTTTCGATTTCGATCACGTTTTCCAATTTGATCAGAATAGCCTCCGGTTGATTCGTATGCCCTCTCCTCCGCGATTACAAATTGTTTTCCAAAGTAGTTTTTGCCGTTCCCAATTGCGTTTCCAGCACTTTGTTTGT
Source organism: Medicago arabica (assembly GCA_946800305.1). Lineage (NCBI taxonomy): Eukaryota > Viridiplantae > Streptophyta > Magnoliopsida > Fabales > Fabaceae > Medicago > Medicago arabica. Next base: position 55,085,902 of record OX326971.1, read on the forward strand.
GTTCCACGGTTTTCGAAGAACACAACACCACCATCATAAAGCTCAAATATTTATGTCGTTTGAAAATATACTTGTGGTTATTTTATTTTATTTTTTAAATGACGTGTAAAATGAGAAAAGATTCAAATACTTTTTTTTTCAAGTACACATTCATTATTTGATTTGTTCAATTCTTGGATGAGAGTTCAGTTAAGTCTCGTGGGCCATAAAAATAATACACTTGGATTTAATCCATGATCAAAATTTATTGAAATTAAAACCAATAACTTTTGAAAATGGTAATTTATTCATTTTTGAGAATTTTAATTAGAAACAAAAATCGAATAATCTTTACTATTTTGTTCTTCTTCTTCTCCTTTTTTTAAGGAATTCAATCCTTTTAGATAAATTCTATTGTTTTGATGATATATAATTTGGAGAATTTCAAAATAGTAGAAATTTATGAAGTATTTTGTTCAAGTTAAATTTGAAGAATTTCAAAGGACACCACATTTTTTCAAATTCATCCCAATAAATTTTCTAATGATTGCAAATTGACCCTTACAAATTAAAAAATTACAAAGTTCCCCTATTTTATTCAAAATTGCAAATTAGCCCCTCAAAATTTGCAAATTGACCCCAAGTTTTCATTTTTCAATGATGACCCAAAAATTTCAAAATTTACAATATTAGTCCAAAAATTATAACAATGAAATTATTTATTACTCTATCCAAACGAAAAAAATAAAAAAATGAAGGCAATTAAATCCAATAATTTGAATTATTTATTACCTCATTCAAACACACTCTAAAAAAGAATGGAGGTTGGAGATTTTTATCGATTTGCTTTGATTATTATGCTTACTACGGGTTTGGTCCTAATTGGAGGTTGAAGAAGATGGACAAAGAATGTTTCTGATTGTGTGTGGTAAAGTGTAAATGTTTCCATTTTTATTTATGTTAAATCTGAACCATTCATTAAATCATGAGGTATTGTTTTTCGTTGTGATCGGTTAAGGACTTAATTGAGTCCATTAGCCTAGAATCCACCTATTTGATTTGTTTAAAATTTGAACACCTTGTGTTGTTTTTCTGGTTTAACTCATATTCAATTAAGATTTAAATTCTATTTTTTTGCAATAGTTCAAGGGACTCCTTTTCACTTTCTGGTATATGATTTTCGAAAAAATTTACTCTACACCTCTATACTTATATCTTTATCCCTATAAATCATAAAAAAATAATATTAAATTTAACCCCTTTTATTATTTCCCAAAAAAAATTGAAATACTTAAACTAAGTTTTGTGGTTTCCAATTTTTTTTTTGGTATGGTTTGCAATTCTTTTTTTTTTGAGGGAATGGTTTGCAATTCTTGTCATCTCTATTCTCGTGACTCTCTTATTTTCTCACAATCTCCTCATCTTAATGAAACAAGATGGAAAATTTAATATTTCATAAACCATAATACTTTTCTAAAGATTTTCAAAATTTGGAAATGCTAGATAGCACGGTAGCCATTTAAACGAAAAACAACGAATGAATTTGTTGCGGATTTTTATTACAGTTTTATCCTCAATCCATTTCTATATGACCACTTTGCCCATGAATGGTTAGTGTTTTTTTCATTTCGTCAAATTCTGTGACTAAATATCCCGTACTGCATAGCATTCCGCTTCAAAAATTGTTGTTCAAGATGAAAACTTTAATTCAAGAGATAGAAAAGTTTTTTATCTCTGTTAAATTATAAAATTTTGCTTTTAAGTTAATTTTTTACCCTTAGTTTAATATTATATAAACATGGCATGGATTATTCATAAATAAATGCATAAGAAAACAAGTGGGGTACATTTTGTACAAAATGATTATAAAATAAGTGGTTTCAAATCTAACAAAAATCCATTTGATTGGAATTTTATATTTTTTAAGAAAAAAACCAAATGAACTTTTACCAATTTTGTAGCTAATTAATTTTTTTGTACTACTATTTTGCTAATTTAAAAACGAAATTAATTTTTACCAATTTTAAAGCTAATTAATTTTTTTTCTTCAAAAGACAGCCAAATAAAACAACAACATAACTAACCGAACAAACGTCGCATCCAAAACATATGCAAGGAGAGTGGATATGGAGGTTCCTATCTACAAAACAAAAAGGCTAAAATACATTCTTTTTAATTTTACATTGCCCCTTTGTTTGAACAAAACAATCTAATTTTAACTTACGTTAATTTTGTTATATTTTTAACAATTACATGGTATAAATAGGATTTACTATTGTTTAACTATGTGATGTTAAATTATCTTATGTTTTACCTCATTAGAACATAATCATAGCACATGGAAATAACCATATTCTGTTTTAGTGGTTACTTATACTGTTCCTTTAAGTATAACATCTTTGCCAAAGTTGTTGTACTTGTTATTGGGAACTGATATACATACATAGGAACAATAATTTTCGTTTAACACTCCAAATCTATAATTAGATCTAAAAGTTTGTTCATAGCTTTTGTGACTTTGAAGCTTATAGGCATAATTATAAATAGTTTTCTAATGCCAAATGATTTCATATTATTTTTTAAAGAAATATTGAAATAGAAAATACATACAATTAACTGATCAATATCAGAATTTAAGATGGATATGACATTTGGTATTTGCACATTTGTTTTGCTCTTATCAATGGTTTCATCTTCTAGGTCTCAAAGTGTAGTTTTGGATGTCACCAAATATGGTACAATATAGGTAATGATGTATACATTAAAATGAAAAGGGCAGCGCATTTCAATACATTATTTCTACATTTAGCTTCTGAACTTGTGCCTTAAAAGTTAACATTTCCCAAATGAAAAGACTTTTTTTTTGAAGGAAAAAATGAAAAAACTTAAACATCACATTTTTTACATTATCTTGTAACACAAGTAACAATTGTTTTTCAAATTAAAAAACTTAAACATCGTTTTTTTAACATAAGATTGTGTGTTTCATTTCTTCAGCTCTAATTGCTACTTGGAAAGAAGCATGTGCATCAACAAGTTCAAGTAAAGTCGTGATTCCCAAGGGAACATACAAGTTAAAACAAGTTAATCTTAGAGGTCCATGCAATGCTCCAATTGAGGTTCAAGTTGATGGAACAATTGAAGCACCTGCTGATCCCATCCAACTTGATGGCAAATATCAATGGATAATATTTGGGTATTTGGACTTCTTCACCTTATCAGGTGTTGGAACTTTTGATGGTTTAGGTGAAGTTGCTTGGAAACAAAATGGTTGTGGAAAAAACAAGAATTGCGACATGCTTTCCATGGTAATTAAATAACATATATATGCTATTCATATATTTTTATAATATAGGTCATGTTAACTTATGCCCTAAGAGCACAAGTCAATGAACTATAAAAGGAAACAAGAAATAAATCTTGTATTGAAAATATAAATTATTAAACTTTTAGCTTGTATCACAAGTTAGCGTTTTTCTTATAATATTTCTCAGTATGAAACAATAATTAGTCATATTTTACCTTTATCTTAGCCGAACATCAAATTATCATTTCCATTACTCTTATAATGTTAGAGTTAAGAAAATAAGTATGGCGTTTCTCAGAAGTAAAGTATTTATTTACTAATCAAGTTTCTTCAACACTTTTATGCAGAATTTCGGTTTCTATTTCCTCAATAATTCAATTATCAAAGGAATAACTTCAAAGGATAGCAAATATTTTCATGTCAATGTTTTTGGATGCAAGAATTTGACGTTTATGGACTTTTCTGCCACTGCTCCATCAACAAGCCCTAATACGGATGGAATTCATATCGGAAAATCAAGTGAAATCAACATAACCAGTTCCTACATTAGCACTGGCGATGATTGTATCTCAATAGGAGATGGTAGCAAGCAACTAACTATCTTAAATGTGACTTGCGGACCGGGACATGGAATTAGTATCGGAAGTCTTGGAAAATATTCAAACGAAGAGCCTGTAGAATATATAACTGTTAGAAATTGTACACTAAGAAATACAGATAATGGTTTGAGGATTAAGACATGGCCTGCCACTCCAATCACTTATCTTGTGTCAAATCTTCATTTTGAGGATATTATAATGGACAATGTTAGCAATCCAGTAATCATTGATCAAGAGTATTGTCCATGGAATCAATGTAGTAAGCAGGTATATCGAGTATTCTTCCCTTTTTGAGCTATGCATAAAGATAAGTAAGGTGACCTTCAAGGATATTACGGGCACTTCTGCCACTCAAAATGGTGTAGTTCTTATTTGTAGCAGTGGGGTACCGTGTGAGGACGTAGTGCTTAGTAACATAGATCTCACATTCAAAGGGGTTGGTGTCAATGCTACATGTGCCAATGTTAAACCAATTTTTTTTGTATCTACTCAATTGTCTGTTTGTTATGTACAGACTAGGTGTATAATACTCTTAGTTTTTATAAGAAGTTATCTAGATATGCAGTCATGAGTATATAATGTTGTATGATTATGATATAAAAATGTATATAGAATATGAATTGTTTATGTTTTTCCCAAAATTAAGTTACACTGTAAATTAGATTATGAACTATTTATGTTTCCCCAATTGTTATATGCCTTATATTTGAGTGCATTCAAACGTACTCTCTTGCAAGTTGCGCCTTCTTCCCAATCTCATCAGGCATCTCTACCTATACCCCCACTAGATAGCATCCAATGGATTTTAATGCACACATTATAGATATCGTAAATTTAAGAGTAGTTCTATTTCCAGCGAGAGATTTCTTCCTTAATGATTCACGAAATATCCCTCAACCAATTAAATCTTGGTAATGGTCGAAATAAACGCAGACATTGGATTCGAAATTTTAACATTTCAAAAGTGTTGTTGGAATTAAAAGTTGGCCATAGGGTCGTGAAATGGGTTATTCGCGGTGTTGATTAGTGTTATTTACAGCGAAAGATATCTTCCCGATATATTCCGTTAGATTATGTGAAAAATATGATTCAAATAATACACTAGGCTGTTTTTTGAGTCGATATATGAATCATTACGAAGTTGTTAATGCCCAAACCCTTTTATTTCATTGTATAGAAACAAAAATATCGGGATTCTCGTACTACATTTATATGATTTCTTTCAATTATTTTTGTAAAACTACAAATACATGATCAATGACGAACATCATGCAACATTTTTGTGTGTTTATATTATTAAATAGTTTTGAAAAGTTGATATATTTATTAAGCTAGAAATTTAATTATGGAAAAAGAAAGAAAAAATTGTGGGGACGGACATCTAACCCAATAGAAACAAAAAAAGTCAACAAACGTTAAAGAGAAAGAAAAATATAATAACTTTCATACTCCCTCCGTCCTGCAATAGATGACTCATTTGAAAATATGCAATTTTGACCTAATTTACTTTGATCATGTTTTTCTACTAATATACAAAGATAAATAATATCATATAAGATGTCGTCAGATTCGTCTCGATGAGTATTTTCAAAATATTAAATTGTCATAATTTTTTCTAATATATTATTCAAAATATTTAAGCTCAAAATTATGCATTGGCATACTCAATAGGGTCAACTGTGTCATGTATTATGGGACGGAGGGAGTATTACATAAAGATTTCATTGCAATTTTTTCGAATATAATCCTTGTATGCCGTTGTATTGCTCTAAGAATCAACAATACACATGTACTCCCTCCGTCCATATATCTAAGCACCTATTTAATTTTATTTTTGTCCTTAAATCTAAACTTCTTTTCAAATTAATAGATGCATTTATTATTATTTTTCCTATACATACCCCTAATTATATCACTAACTTGTCTTGAAATACGAAAAATCAAATTTAATACACATACAAACAAATTACACTGACATATGGGGACGGGGGACGGAGGGAGTAAAAAAATTGTATATTCTTGATCATATAGAAGTGTGAGGTACAACAGACCCCGCTAGCATTAGGTAGACGAAACGAAACACACTGATTGAAGTCTGTTGAAGTACAACAAAAATGCACTGAAATTTATGCAGTGGATATGGATAGAGAATTTCAAGACAAAAAGCCACTTGCCATAAGTGGCGCATTTCCATGAGATAGCCATTTCATCATTGGCGGCACTACCTTACAGAAATAGACCACATTCCTCACCAATTTCGTAAGTCAAAAAAATTTAGTTGATGTTTGAATTAAGGGTGCTAAAATGTGTCCAGCAAATAACTATTGAAAAAAAATAATTTTTAATAAATAAATAGGCATAATTAATTTTACTATTGAGAGACTAACATGTACCCTTCAATTAATAGTGTGATTGACAAAAGTCATTTTGACAAGGTCAAAATTTGAAGCTTCACCCAATTAGGTTGTCATTATAGTTTTTGTTGGTTCAAACATTCATTTACTATTAACTCCAGCTCAAAATCGCCTTCCAATCATAAAAAGAGTGGGAGCGACCAAAACTTGTACTAAAACACTATGTCTAAGAAGAGAAATTGATCTTATCCTCCAAAGGAAAATTCCCATAGAGATTATTCGTCATTGTCGCTTACCAAGAAGGACGATGCTGACCAATATCAAATCTCTAACATCCAACCACCAACTATTGCCCAAGAAGGACGACGTTGAAACAAAATGATGTCGGTCCCCACAACTGCAAAGAATACCTAAGCACCAGAGCAGTGATTAGACGCGTCTCTCGGGAGCGTCCATTGGCAAGCAACCACATGCTCTTGCGACTAATCACATTGTTGTTGAGGGGTAGAACCACACAAAGCATGTCTCTAACATGGGAAGGTCGACAAGTACGAAATTAACAATCTCACAAATCACAATTTCCCCCGCCTACTGACCCCAACTACCCCCTCACTCGTTGAGCACATAATTGAATTTCCCAACAAGCACCAGAAACTATAATACAAATTATACTAAAAATAATATATAACATTGTTTGATGCAAATTACAATGAAAATCGTCTACAATCCATTTGTAGAAAATGAGCTAGAATAACATCGTGTTAAAGAAGTTAAATTAGCCCACCTAAATTGACACCAGAGAGAATCGAACTTGAGACCTCAAAGCATCAGTGGACGTCTTGATGCAAATTACAATAAAAATCGTCTACAATCCATTTGTTGAAAATGAGCTAGAATAACATCAGTGAGACCTCAAATAGGAGCACAATGTCAAGTCTCAAGCCAATACCACTACGTCAACCCCCATTTTGTTACGTAATTGACTCTTCACAATCTTCATAGCTGAAAAAACACGTTGCAATAGGCAAGAGCAAAGCCAACTTCAAAAGCTTATAAACCAAAACAAATGTCTTGCACATATTTGTTTCCACAAGTATTGCACAAAAATCCGAAATATTTTCAACTTTGCAAATTTAGGACGATTGTGTTTTGTGTGTCCCTCACTTCATATTAGTTATGCGTAGTAAAAAATAATAATTAATTTTGAGTTGTAATCTGGCGTGGCAGCTGCCACACCATGCCTAAGACTAGATCCGCCCCTGGAGATACCCTAAAAACCCGTTTAGTTAAACCAATTTATCCATATAATTTTTTCCCTATTACGAAGCACTTAAAATAGACAACGACCATAAAACATCGTGTCTTCAAGACTCCTCACTCCATACACAACCGCCACAAAGCCTGTACCAGATAAAGAAAACACAAAGTTCACTATGGATTGCACGAGATAGACAAAATTCCCCACCACTACTAACAATAAGCAAAACTCCAATTACAAAACAAGTTACCCCAAAGAAAAAGTGAAAAGGAGCATCATCCACATAATTCAACTTAGTTTCCTTTACTAATAAAAAAATCAAGATGATTGGACGATATCTAATCCCGCACTCTAAGGATTGGAGATGTTGAATTACTCTCGACTATTAATTCTATGTTGAAGAAATTAGTTTGGTTAATAGAATTTAAGATTTTGGTTTGTTAATATTATTTTAACTTCTGAAATTTCTATGTGGATTGTTAGTATTTCATTTGACTCACTTATCACTAGTTTTAATCGTAAAATGTGGATGAAAAATATCCAAACTTATGATCAATTTCATTGAAGCTTATTTTAGTATTTTGAGTGAGCCTTGTTTTACCGTTAAAAAATTATTGAGCAACCATCCAACAAATTTTGTTTTAATTAATAAAAAAAGCTGCAAATGGTGGTGCCCTTTTATTTTTAATAACATCAAAGACAGAGAGATAGATGCCATCAGTTTTTTATGTTGACAAAGAGATGCCTTCAGTTTAGAGCTTATAACATAAAAATAACCAATTTAACATTATTTAGCACAACAAATTAAAATAGACTAAATAAATAAATTCGAAAATAAATATATAAAAATTTCTAGCCAAAAAAATAGACTATAGCATACAACTGTCCCCCACTGAAACTCCAGTAGTCATTGTCGACATTTACACGCAATTATGTAATAATTATGAATATGAACAAATTTCCCAAAAAAAAAATATTATACCAAAATAAATAAATTAAAAACATAAAAACCAAAAGCAAGAAACAAAATATTAAAAAAAAAATCACAAAACACACCTCTATGATTCTGTCATGTGTTCTTCCCACATGGACTAATTTACTTCATCAATTAAATTAAACGGTCCATTTCCAGATCTTAAACCTAACATCAACATCACACTTAACGTTCGAAGTTGACGCCGTTACTGGTTTCTTACTACCGACAGGAACATGAACTCTAACACCGTCACATATAACTCTTATTCCAACGTTAGGTGTTTTCATTTTTCCCACTTTAGCCTTCACTTTTGTATCCAACTTCACTTTCAACGCTAAACCGTTTTTGCTCTTCATGTTCTTCTTCAGCTCCGTGGAAGCTTCTGATTCTAAAGCTTGACCAGTACTTGAAATGGAAGATTTTAGAAGAGTGGTGTTCTTCTTACCATGTTTGAAAGATGGTATTGTTCCTTCACCGATGTTGATGGTGTTAGAGAGAATTGTGATGGTGGTTGGTTGGTAAACGAAGGTGATATGTTTGTTAGGGTTTTTTGCAGTGATGTTGACGTTGAACTTTGAGTTGAGGGTGGAGGAGGAGGTGAGGTTGAGGTAGGAAAGTTTGAGAGAGGTGACGGTGAAGGAAGGACGGTGGGGACGGTAGATGAGGTAGAAAGCGGTGCCGGTTACGCCGAGGAGGAGGAGGAGGATGAGGAGTATGAGGAAGAACCAGAAGAAGAAGGTGCAACAGCAACGGCGGCGGTTACGGCGGTGATGGGGTTGAGGACGGTAGGTAGGGCGGGTGGCACCGTAGAGTTGAGCTTTTGTGGCTGGAAATGATGGGTTTGCGGTGGAGACGCCGTTACCGTTGCCGTTGGTGATGGGTTTGGCGGCGGGATATACACGATCTGCCATGATGTTTTTTTTTTTTTGTTTCGGGGGAAATAATGTTGTCGGTGAATGAAATAGAGGGAGTGTGTTTTTGGTTTTGAGGTTAACTAAGAGGTGGATTAAGAAGAAAGTACTAGTGGTAGTATAATAGTAGGAAAAGGAATTAATCACCAAAAGAAAAAGAATAGGAAAGGGAATTGAGTTTGAAGTCAAAAAAAGAAAGGGAAGGAATTAAAAAAGGAAAATGGGGTAGGAAATTGGAGAGAGAAAGATTGCAACATTCTAACTACTAGTTTTTAGCTGTATCCAGCACTTTACTCTCATGTTTAAGCGCGTACATAATGCTCCTCACACTTAATTTCTCAATCTCATTATTCATAATAATTAATTTAAGACTAAAGATCAAGTCAATGTAATACGATTATAGTTAGGTCTAGTTGGTAAAGATTCAATTATACTATTGTGATTGTGATGGTATTACTTTGATCCGATTAACTTTGTTGTATTTCATGTTTGCTGATATAATGATAGTTTATCGTATCGAATCACTTAGATATTTGGTTCAACAAACAACTTGGTCTTGTAAGCTCGTTGCTTAAAAGACTATGTATTACTAGACCATCCACCCGTGCTGCCGCCCGGGTCATATTAATTGAAACAAAACATGCAAACGAATTAAGATAAAAAAAATTGCGGTACAAAAATAAAATGGTTATCATAAAATTACAATAAAAACAGATATTAGGTCGGTAGATTGCGGAAAATCTCCTTGTAAACTACATTTGAAGTGCTATCCATGCTTTTGCCATTCTCATCAGTCATTAAAATCTTCAAACCACTTCTGGAGGTCACTCTGGATATTGCAACATAAAGCTGACCATGAGAGAATACGGGTTGAGGAAGGTACACAACAACTTGTTTGAGTGATTGTCCTTGACTCTTGTTGATTGTCATTGCAAAACATACAGATATAGGAAACTGCCTGCGTTGGAACTTAAATGGTATCCTCGTATATGACGGTGATAGTGACATCCTAGGTATATATACCTTATCACCAATGTTGCTACCTGTTATCACCATCCCTTCAAGAACATACCTACCCATTTAAATGATACTCTCGATTATGGTACGATCGAGCTTCGAATACATGGAAGATCAATAATAAATTGCAATATCATCTTTACGATCTTAACTTTAAGTTATATTGATCAAAATAGTATTGTAATCAATTGTAATTGTTTGTTACAATGTTTGACATTGTTAACCTAGAATAATATTGTATATATGCATTATACCTTTACCTCATCAATTAGAAAACTTCAAAACGTTAAAGTTATGTATGGTATAATAGTTGACGGTTTGTCTATAGTGATATTCGTGATGTTAGTAGTCAAACAACACCCTTTGATTTTGTGAGCCAACGGTGAAAGAGTATATGGATGAAAAGCTTTTGTTTGTGTAGAGAAATTATTTCAAATGAATAGATGTACTCACATTTGAGAGATTGTTGGTATGTCAAGTTTGATTAGAGTATCACATTGAATAAAAAATAAATGTTGAAAATCATATAAATGAAAAGGTCCCACCTAATGTCTTAAGATTTTTGATGAATATATGGTTTCCAAATCACTTATAAGGTTGTTGTTAGTTCAATGTGATGATCAAGAGATGGAAAAAACATTGATTATCAAAGTACAAGTACTCACGAGAGTGTCATGGAAGGGCCTATGGGCATGCGAAATTAGAATTAGTCGGGGCGTCACATGCATCCAGTAACGGTTATAAATACACACACCACCCGCGAGAATAGCCGAATACGACAACCAATGCATTATTTTGTAGGCCACGATTCTTGGCCAGTATGGTTATTAGCTCTTCATGTAAGTACAAATTGTAAACATCATTTTAGATAGACATATTTAATCAACAATAAACTTTTATCTTTCTCTTTACATTTTACTTATGCTTTGATTAGTTTAGTAGCTCACAAAAATGCCAACATCCACATTTGATACTCTTTGAGGAGTTGAGGATCTCGTAGCCAAAGAACGAGGTTTCTTCTTTGATGTAGTCGCATGAAAAAAAAAAAGGTTCACAATTGAGAGTCGTTGGTCAATTCTTCAGCTAATTTTTAAATTGGACAACACACTAAGTTGACAAAAATTAGATGTTAATCCTCCGAATTCTGCCATGAGAATTTGAAAGATGAAAAGAAAACACCTATCCTACTCACCGACTTGGCAATCGAGCACATAAAGTGGCTAGTTTCATGAGATACAATGTTCGAAAATGGATCACCTTTGTGATTATTTGACAATAATTAAGGGGTTTTTGGCAGCTTTTATATACCTATTTGTTGCTGAAGTTTTTAACTAAATAAAAAGACAAGACAGATGTTTGATTAAGATTGTCCTTTGCCTGCGAGAGAATATGAGTTGTATAGTAGTACAGCTAGAATGCTAGATGATTGTAATCTTACATGTGAATAACAACTTATGCGCTTTGACTTTTCTCTAACGTTTGCAAACAAACAAAAGGAAGTAAAAACTCACTTTGACTTTTCTCTAGTGTTGACAAACAAACAAATTTACCTAAAAAAACAAACAAACAAATTTTTGGGTGCGAGGCTAATTAGCACCTCCATTATTTTCTCATACTATGGGTTTTATTAAACATTTCGATTAAACACTCCTTGAATATAAATTAAACATGCATTTTGATTAATTAAACATTGCCAATTAAACTTGTTAGCACTAGTCTGTCAAAATTAATTTTCCATTAATTAAACTTGTTAGCCTGCAACCATTAGTTTACACTGCAGTTGTGATATGAGATGCCACCCCTTCTCTTACTATGGCTTCTATAGACTAAAATATAATAAAATGTATGGTTAGGACCATCTAAAATCTCATGGTATCGTAAGAGATATCCATATTTAATATCTGACAAGTTTAAAATATGATTAATTTATGTGAAGGGAGTCCATGAAAATAATAAAAGAATTATTATTTTTTGTATAGCATTAAAATTAGTATTTATATGGAGAGATCATACCAAAAGTTGTCTTGTTAGATAAATTTCACTTATATACAACACTTTCTCTATAATTGATTCTAATTTAAAATTACATATTGTAGCATTTAGTTTTAAAATCCATAATTACACTCAAATTTATTGTCCAATCCTTTTTTTTTTCTTACCAATATCGTTCAATTCACGTATTTTTGTTTCCCTTCAAGTTAGCCAAAATCAATTTATGAAATCAATTAAATCAATTTTTTTTTATAACCGCATAATTAAACACACACTATATCATATATCATTGTCATATATGAACTTTATTCTTCTTCTCCAACGTGCTAAAAGAAAAATTGTGTAAATGAATGCTATGTTCATTATTATGAAGCTTGTGCCGGTGACTTCATCGAGTCAATTATTCTATTGATGCCGTCTTTGAGTGGTCATCATGAATTCATATCATCGGACCCCATAGTCTGTCATACTTGCTCAACTAACAAATTATTCCTTACTCAAACACCCAACAATGATACATGAACAATGTTGATTTTTGAACATCTTTAAAAAATAATACTCATTTAACATCACTCATATTCTCTCTGGCTCTCTCTTTTATCTCTCCCTAGGTGTCAAATAGATTTTGGGCGTATATTAAACATTCTTCAATATTACTCTCTCTATCTATTATAAACATAAACGAGTCTTTTGTTATTTTAATTAAGAAAAAAAGTAAAAGTGAAAAAATTATTTGAAGTGTTTTGTTAAGTATCGGTGAATTTCGCATTATAATAAATGTAAAATAGAAATGTTGAATTATGAGTATGAAAATATTATTAATTAGAAAAAATAATAATTAATATTATATTGAAAAATAAAATAGGTCAATCATATAAAATAATTTTTTTTGGAGTGAATCATCAACTTCATCCTAGAATTTTCACGCGTCGGCCAACTTGGTCCCTTAATTATGCGAAATATCTACTTAGTTCCTGAATTTGTTAAATGTCAATCAAGTTAGTCCTTCTGTTCAAACGGAGCGTTAACGGGACTGACGTGACCGTTAACCTCTCACATGACAGATGCCACGTTGGCAGGGACTAATTTGGCCGAAAAAACAAACATTTCAAAGGACTAAACTGATTGATTTCCAGAAGAAAAAAAATTATCCTTTCTTCTCAAACAGATCTTTTCTTCCCCAACGGCTCTTTCTTCCTCAATTGTATAAAATTGGAACCCTAATTACATAATCTGCAATCTACACTCCAAAATCACCAAAATTTCCTCCAATAATAAGTAGTCCAGTTCTTCCCCAATTGAAAAATCTTCAAACCCTAACTTTTTCACATTGAATCTGAAAGTTAAAATCCTCAATTTTTTGAACCAAAACTATTGAAATTGATTCTGAAATGATGGGGGATGGGAATATGGGAAAAAAAGTTATGAAAGTCGAGCTTCATCTTCAAGCTCTAAGTTTAATGGTGATGTGAGAGTGCTTGAATGTTAGTGTCCTAGAATTTGTGTTGTTAGAAAAGCCAATACTGTAAAAAAAACTCAGGAAGGCCATTCTATGCTTGCCCTCTGCCAAAAGTTTGTATAACTATTAAACATGTGATGTCATCTTGGTTTGAACAACACATACTGATTTCAAATTTTCTTTTTGTACAGGATCATGTTGAAAATTGTGAATTTTTTGTTTGGGTTGATGAAGCTGAAGAACTAGGATACTTTAAAAACAATGGAATTGGTGATGGTCATGGAAGAAAGGCGAGATTGATGGAGAAGGTTCGGTCCATGGTTAAGGCTAAGGCTAAGGAAAGTTGCAATGAAGAGATTTGGAGAGAAAGGATGATGGACAAAGTTGAATGTGTAGGAATTGAGCTTAGGTTGATTAAGTTTGTGTTGGTCATAATTTGTTTGTTTGAGGTTTTTAACATGGTATTGTATTGTTCTAGGCTTGTGTAAAATTCTAATGAAAAGAGGTTGAAGATAATTGAGTAAACCTTTCTGTAATATTATTTCCATCAAATTAGTCCATGAATTGTTGTTCTATTTATCAAATAGATGCATACGTTATATTAAAAACCATCAAATAAGTCCCTGAATTGTTTAATCAGATATTAAATTGATCCTTACAAGATATGTACAAAATAAACTAAAAAAACCATAACATTGTCAATTGAAACTGAAATATTACATAGGTGAGGGGTCAAGGACATGTTTGATATGTCTGACTGAAATGTGAAGAAGAAGGTAATGTTGAATGCAGGGGCAAAATGGGGAAATCAGAAAGAAAGAAAAAACTGAAAAGTGTAAACTGAATTTTTACCAATTCAATTAAATTAGTCCTTGAACACGTGGCTTCCTTCTTGCCACGTGTAAGAGACAACACAACATGCAGGGCGCCACATCAACATGGCTAATGGAGCACTTGGATGGAGGGATCTTATTGATGGACGTCTGACAAATTCAAGGACTGATAAGATATTTCGTATAATTGAGAAACGAAGTTGACCGACGTGTGAAAATTTAAGGACGAATTTGATGGTTCACTTTTTTTTCTTTTCAAACAACTCACTTATAGGACATGGAAATATTTTGTTTATGGTCGGAATCATTTGAGCACACCGTTTAGGTTTATATATTTTCTTTCTACAATTTTTTCACTATGTGTGTGTCACATGGTCTACTCAAATGTTTATCAACATCTAATACTTCATCCATAAATAATGAACTTAACTGTAACCACCAATGACCAGCTAATTATCATATAGGAGTAGCATATTAACCATAGTCAACAACAACTACTAATAACTTTATTCTAAAAGAAAAAACTAATTGCTAGTTTTATTTTTTTACAGAATTAATTGCTTGATTCCTCGTCTTTTAATTTATAAATACTTTTCAGGCCATATAAATTGATTGTATACCTACCATGGCTTACATGTAGTTTTGTCCTTTTTTTTAGTTAGCAATTAAATTAGTCCCTTCGTGAGCTCTTCTTCAACTTGAGCATCTTTTTCAAATTCACACAATGCTACTTTATTTTATTTGAAAAACTTTATATATTTTAATTTGTTCCTTAACTCAAATCCTTGAAAGGGGTTATATTAACGTTGATGCTTCATCAGTTCATTGCTTCGGCCAATGATGAAAATCTTGCTTTGAACAGTGATAATGCTCCATCCCCGTATAGAAACGAGGACTCGGTTGGCCAGAACCATCACCATTAATTTTTTTTATGTTTTAGTCTTTATCTTGTTGTTCTAACTCTCTTATATTTTGTAAAAAAAAACCTCTCTTATATTTCATATTTTCTTCAAGTTTTTTTCTAAAGATATTATCTTCAGGTTTGTCATCTTTAACAAAATTTTTTTAGCTAAAGTAACACTCATTATGAAACGGAAGGCGTACAATAATTTGCATGTCTTCTCATTCAAGCAACACTATTTACAGATTTTATTTATTTTGCCAATTTCAATTTCCAAATATTCTTTCTTTCTTTTACATTTTTTACAAAAGAGAAATGAAATTCCATTCATCATTCATTTTATACAATTACAAATTTAATATTGTTAAAAAAGCTAAAATGATGAATTTGCGAACAAACATGTAACATCAAATATGGTGAAATTAAAGTGTGTTTGGGATATCATGTTTCTGGATATGTAATTTTGACGACGTTAAAGTCATTGATTGAATCGATATTATATTGAAGATAATTTGTCGTTTTGAATCGAAAAAACATTGCAACAAGACGGAAATCATGAAAGAGACACCTAAAAATAAGTGAAATAATCGATATTAGATTTTAAGTGAACGTGAAGAAACTAAGATTAAGGAAATGATGGTGACAATTGAGTAGGAGTAATGAGAGAGGGATAGGTTGATATAGAAGCATTCTTATTTAATATTCAATTTTAAATTTGATCATGGTGTGAGGTTTAAAAAAAGGGGAGAAAAGTTACAACGCACAAGAAAATATTTTTGTCAACAAACATATCACTTCGTACATGTTCGACCATATTGATTATCATATAGCTCATATGTATCTAATCGAGTTACATCACCCCCCCCCTCAACATATCACTTCGTAAATGTTCGACCATATTGATTATCATATAGCTCATATGTATCTAATCGAGTCACATCCCCCCCCCCCCCCCAATATCTAGTCTCTGAATTATATAAGAATTGAATAAGTTTTTGGTTCTTGTAGATATAACAAATTTTGATTCTAATCCCTCAAAATTTATCAACAAACAACTGTATTTCAAATATTTTATATCAACATTTTTTGTTCACGTCTTGAAGTCAACTCGTGTGTACCCTTTAAATTTTTGAATTATTTTTTGCAGTCATGTGTAATACATTATTGAAATAACTCTTGCAAGAGTTTACAATTTTAATTAAATATGAATTTTTAGGTTTTTAGTGTTTAACGACTAAATTTAAAATAAATAGTTGTTTATAAACTAAATTGATGATTTATTCCTGCATAATCCAAATGAAAACAAGGAATACTCTAATGCAAAATACAAAAAAGTATCTAAGACTGGGGAATATTGTCTTTGTGTGCGTATTGTGAATATTACAACAAGATATGTATTTAAATTATAAACATGGTCGGCGTAAATAATTTTTACGCTACAAGTTAATCGTAATCATCAAATTATTATATGTTTAATTTTTTTTATCACAGTCACTTTTAAAGTCACACATGTAATTGATTGAAACGTGTCGGTAATGTAAAATATTTTACACTAAAAAGGAATGAAAATTAAACCTGTAATAAAAATAAATTATAAGTTCATATATCTCTTCATATATATATTTTTTGTAACATAACATTCATCATATTTGAATTTTTTTTAGTGCAACACAAGGACTTGCTTCATAGGTTCCTTCCTCTTCATCTATATTATTCACCATTTCAGTAGCATAGCGTATAACTCCATTGATCATACTCTGAACAGATAACCGTCGCCCTCTTCGGGCACGCTGGAAAGAGTAAATGGCCAACAATAATTAAGAGGTACTAATGACTCAACAGAACGGTGATGGCAATTGACTTTTGACATCCGAAAGTCATGGAGATCCTCGGTAAATGAAAAAAATTCATCCAGTACTACCATCACTTCCCTGATTCTGAGAAGATTAAAGCCTTGACCATTTAGAATCATATCATTCTCATCCGCAATGCTTGCTTACAAAACCTATCAACTGCCTCAACTATTTCTCTTACATCAGCTGACAAGAAGACGGGGTTAGAAAAACATCGGAAGTGGGGCTTGTAGCTGCACCTTGTATTTGAGCAATTATCGGCTTCATCACACATTTAATACCTGCTTACTCTCAATTGTTTCAGATTTAAAGTATCTCATTTTAGCAAAATCATAAATTAATATTTACCAGGTAAGATTTTCAACTCGTTCAAAACATTAATATGTTGTAAGTTTTACTTGCTTGATTACGTTTAGTAACCCGTGAAATACTCAATTTGTATGCAAGATGTGTTACAATGTATTTTAATATCTTCATAATCTCAATCATAGGGTTATAAGTTGAAATTATTTACAGAGACCAACTTATATCGGAATTTACTGTAACAACTTTCGATAGACGAAGTTGACCGTAATTTCACACATTGTTTGGTTGAAGGACTTACGGACTTATCGTTATTTCTGGTTTTTGACGTTTGAAACTTAATGAATTGATAATTTTTCTTGTTATTATAGGATGCATCTACTATTAGGTTTGATTATTGGTAAGTATTTATTGACCAACTCAAATCTAATACAAAAGAATAACCAAGACCTACATGAGCCAATAATTGAAAGTAAAAATCATTTGTGAAAATGGAAAGTGAAACATAATATAATTCTTTTAATAAAAACACTACTTAATGTTTAATGTTGATATTTTATATGTAGTTATGAATTTCAAAATTTATCATATCGGTACATAATTTTTTTGCTTCCAAAATTATAAACATATAAAATCCACAACGAGTGTAGCGCATGTAATTAAGAGTATTTTGCACATTAATAGAAACGAAATATATTTAATAGAAACTTTACATCAATATTGATATTTTGAAAATAGTCACCAGTTTTCAAAAATTAATTTTTTATATCAGTTCCTCTAAATATATTTCCATTGATGTAAACACATAAATCTACAACGAGTGGATGCAACTATTCAACCATGGTTTGCAAAAAAAGAAAATTTTGAGTCGAATATTGGTTGTTAGTATAGTCATGAGTATGTTTGAAAATATTATCTCAATGGTAATAATTTAATATTGATTCATAATTCTTAAATGTTAAACTTTATATATCATTGAAATATACATCATAATTTACATGATGGTTAATTGTAATGTACTAATTTGTTAGATAATTTTGTAAAATAATTCATTTAAATATTTATGAGGTGATTTAAAAGTAATAAATCGTAGGTTTTATCATTATAGTGAACTTGAACAATCGTATAAACGTTGATCCGACCATTAGTAACATTTTAAAATAATATCTATCTCAATAATTTTCGTAATGACGACTCAATTGTTTGCAAAAAAAATACATTTTTCAAATTTTGAGTTTGTTTTGAAAATCAAAGTGTGGTTGTCATGTCCACTACATTATGAATCAATGAATCACCTCTCATCGAATTTCTCACAATTTCGTTCAATTTATTTAACACTTCTAAGATGGTGTGTGATGGAATAAAATGATACTAAAATCAAAACAAATATTTGAGAAGATTGTTACATCTATCTCCAGATCAAACAAATAACAGTCCCAAAGAAGCTTTTTAAATAGAAAACAATCTTATAACACATCAAGCAGAGCATGATCCATGTTCATTATATGCATAAGTTATTCTAAACAACAATACATGACGAGTTATTGTAAGAGTTGTTCAATGGACAACTGAATTTTGTTCACAACAATACGTGGGTATTTTTGGATATCATAACATGATCGAATCTCACCATCTTTCTCACTTTCCACTCCACACAACTTCAAAAACACACTTATTCTGGCGAAAACGTGGTTTCATACCACAATCCAAACATCGATGGACTTTACACACACTCTTTTCATCTGAATGCAATTGTAACGTGACTATAAAACATTCATAATTCGTTTTTAAGCATTTTTCGGTTGATTCACATCACCAAAATTGTAGTGTGGCGTCCATATTATATGTTTGAAAAATTCAGTTCATATTATATAATATAATCTGAACTCTGCTAACACATAAACATAATAGTTTTTCTAACCATGGTTTACCCTATTTCATATATGGATACTCCCAATTATACCTCATCTATTTGACACCTCACATTATAACTAACAATGTTGAATCCTTTAATTGATAGTCATACCAGAAATGCAAAGATAGGTTCCTACACCTTATGTTAATAATCACTATATTGATCATTAAATACAATTTACTATTGACAAAAAGGGTTACTTCATGAGACGAGTTGTTGATGCAGGTTGAGACAAAGCAATAATGTTATGCTTTTCCATCTTATTGAAAAACCATGTAATGGAGGAAATAACATACAACAATTTGTTACGTAGAGAGGTGAAATATAAGGTTCCTATACTGAGTATAATAAGTTTTCCAAACGTTAACTTTTTTTCCTATTTTTTTGTTTACATTTAATGTTTTCATTGCTTACGTGTAGCTGTCACAAATTATATTATAGGTATATCTAAACCATGGGTGACCAATTCCTCCAACATGTATACCATGAGCACAATGTCGTCAAGACTATGCAAAGTTCTGAGAGCCTAGACACATTCATAAGATGATTAGTTATAATGAACTCAATTGTGTGGCGGGTAAAGAGATAATTGAAGATGATAATGTGGTGATTGTTAAAATATTGAGAAAAAAGATATATCATTAATGTGAATTGAAGATGGAGAAAAAGTTAAATACGATAGTCTTGGAATCGATGATTGTAGCACAAACATTGATGTGAATTGGTTTAAATGTATATCATTAATGATCTAAACACATTTACGTACTTATTGATTTATATTTTTTTATATAACTATATATGTTTATGTTAGCAAGCCTGCCAATAATGATGTTACTTCTTTGAAAAATTCTTTTGACATTCTAAAGGAGTTGAAAGTTCTATATGTTGAAGAAGTTTTGGTTGATGAATAGTTTGACAGTTTGGCTAAGGAGGTGGATATGGTTGCTCAAGCTTTGGTTGCAAGCCCCATGTCACAACTAGACTCATCTAGGTGACAGTCATTCCTCAAATCCTGTGTGGTTTCTCCCTCTATTATTGTGGTCCCACCCGATCATGTCTCATTGAGTTCTTTGGCGAAGCTTCCCCAACATGTTACCACCCATGCAACTGATTTGACCATGGACAAGCTACCTGTGTTGCCTATCTTAAAACCCGACATTGCGCCGTCTAAGGCAGCACAAAAGAGTGTTAAGATACTCCAGAAGTTTTGGGGTGATGCAATAGATGAGGATTCTGATCCTGAGGGGCTACCCGTTACTTCTCATAGCCCATCAGGAAACAAATTCGTTTCTACCAAAGCCCATAAGAAGAAAACCAAACAACAATATCTAAAGGGACCCCCCTGTTAAGGCATCAATACACGCTCCAAAAAGAGGAAAACTCAAAACATCCAATCTTGCTCAGCTTGTAAATAAGGGTGTTGCAATGAGCATGACACTTATAGTAGTTTCTGATTCCCATTTATCAATGGACTCTAAAAGGAGGCAGTGCATTTGATACTGTTTAGGTTCCTAAAGTTGGCTATTGTGTTTCTGCTTGTAGCTGACTACTTAGAGGACTTGATTTTTGCTTTGTTTAGTAGTTGTGGTTACTTGTAATGTTCTGTCTTTTCTTGTGATTGTCTACTTGTTTGATTGGGCTTTAGTCTAGCCCCCCAATCCTTGCCTTTTTTTTATACATTTCCTTGCCTTTATAAAAAAAATGTTTATGTTGGTCAAGTCTTTTGGTTTATGAAAGTTTCTTAAATCTGCAAATGTCCAAATGTATTTTACGTGACTTGTTGGATTCTGGATGGTTTCAAGTTATACAATCAACGATAAAACTTTCTCCGATTATATAATTAAACTAGGATAAAAATGATATCTTGAAGGGGCGTGAAAAACACAAATAATGGAAAAAGAAAATCCAAAAATGACTTGACTATTACTTTTTTCATCCTATTCATTTAGTGGGCGTCCTAATTTTTTTTACAAAAAAATGTTTATAAGGTTTTCGGATTCTATAATCCGAAATGAGTTTTCCCTGATTTTGGTTTTAAAAAAAAAGTTGGACTATACAATGTGAACACTCCTAAGTAGAGTGTATTTTTTTCTTTTTCAGATTACAAAATCCTAACAAAATAATGGAGCAAAGAGGAAACTAGAAATCTTAAGGCCACCCTTACTCTGATCGGCTCATCTTCCCATATTCGAGTAACCTCATTTGGTAGTCGGCCATGCTAAAAAAAACACATGATCCGAACAAGAACCAAATATGATAGTAGGTTTGTGAGGGTTAGAGCTTAATGAGACCGGGTTTGCTCCGTTAATTTATCTATCGTTCATTTGTTGTCTATTATATAATCTATTTTAATATATACGTCAGAATTTTAAAATCCAGACAAACCAGGAGCCCTTGAGAAGTGAGGGAGGCATCACTCTTTAAAGAGCCAATTCAAACTAATTGAAACTCAATCATGGTCATGACTCAAACGAAAGAAGAGCGCAACAATAAGAAGGAGCTCGAAGAGACCGAGCTGAATGAGGACAGTGGTGAACAATGTCAAATCGAGAGTGTAATTCATGAATATTTGAGATTAATTATTCCTGTCTTTGTAGTATAGAGATTGATTGAGACACATGAAACCAATATAGTTTCTAATAATTCTATGCTTAAATTTTAAGTATGCTAAGAGATTAAGGTTTATTATCTTTAGATTAAAGATTCAATTGCTTAAAAAATTGGTAATAATGCACTCCTTGACACTTCCCTCATAGATTAATTTCCAAAGTTATTATTACTATCTTATTTAGCAAAAACCAAACCAAACAAGAACCTTTGGTTTGGTCCAATATAGTGATCTAAAATAGAAATCAATAGTAGCATGCACTCCTTGAGACCAATACTTGGTATTCTTACCGTTTTAATTACTTGCAACAATTTAGTATGCTTGCTGAAATCATTGTCAAGTTTTTGGAAACTAGACCCCAGCAGAGTTTCCTAGCACCTAGATGCACATATTGAAAATCAAGGATGCAATAAAAAAAATTCTGAAGTGAAATTAAGAGGAAGGCAAGACTAACACATCTACTACTATATATTATGCACTTACACATGTTAAAACCGTTTGCCACACAGGCACATATTGGCAATTTTTCCCCTAATATGATAAAATGTTACTAATAAATAATTAAACAATAACTGTGAGGACTACAATAGAGACACAAATAGATGGGTCAAAGTTTAAGCATGCACGTCCATGAAGAGTTGCATTTTTTTGCTTCTTAAAACCAAAACTTTCATCATTGTTCAATAATCACTCTTCCCTCACAATTAACAAAAAAACAAGACGCACTAACTTAACTTAAACTAATAATACTCTAGTCTTCTAGCAACACTTTTTTTGTTCTTTTCATTTTTCTTGAGAAGATCCTCAACTATCACACTACATACTTGTCTTCAAACACCAGCAAATTTTCCCAACCTATCTCTTGAAATCTTCACTCCCATGTACCTGTTGTGACAGACATAAATACATTATTATTTATATATGTGTTTGAAAGAGCTTATTAAAATAGATTATGACATGTTTATAAACTGTTTTCAGCTTTTTCGATAAAGTGTTCATGAAACGGAGTCATCGGTAAGCCATATACATACCTTCCCATCATCATGACAGTAGCTTGAGGATTTGTTCCCGGAGACTCGGTAAATGTTGATCCATCTATGACACGAAGTCTGTTAACACCAAGAACCTTATGATCCGAGTCGATAACCTTCCCTACATGGCATCCACCATGATAGTGCCAAATAGTGATCACAGTGTCTCTACAAAACTGTTCTAGTGATTCTGTATCATTGACATGCTTGGGTATAAGGTTGATATTAGCCTTCACAGTGTTGTTAAGAAGTTGTTCTGTAGTTTGTTTTTCACACAAAGTGAGATTTGTGAAATGCTGTGACTGGACAACCTTTGTTGCTAACCGGATTCCTTCGACGCAGCGATGAAGATCATAAGGGTGACTGAAGTAGTTGAAGGTAACAGCAGGGTTGTCATCCACATTTGTGTTGATCAATTTGAGATCACCTGTTGACCATGGATTAGCAACTTTTGATAAGATGAAACCTCCCTTAAATGCTTCAATTGGAATGTCTTTTTTGTTCTTCACAAAAGCTTTAATGGATTCTGCTGATCTTTGTTTAGGTGGGATTGTTGAGAGCTGCCCAATCTGGTTTATCATGAAAGGAAAAGTTACTTCTATGCATATTACTTGTTAGTTTCTATTTTACTATTCAATGCTAAACGAGTTTAAATGACTCCTTAAAATAGCTCAAACGATGAGGGCGTTCGATACATATAAATGTTGCACCTTGCACGCCTTGTAGATTGTGCTCAGTTAGTGATTAATGACTTCTAACATCACGGTTAATTGTGTACGGTAAATGGTTAATGAGTTGCGACATCTTGTAATATTCATTAACCATATACTAAACCTGATTAGCCACATATTTGAACTATGTTAACCGTCTAATTTGTTGTCAAAATTTAATGATTTTCGTCTGTCAAAATAACAAAACTCAAATTAGGTGATGAGTGAAGACATACCTCAGCTGATAGCAAACCATGGTGGCAATGAATGCTATCATTAGTCTGTCCAAACCCACAGCTAGCTTCAATATACACACCCTTATTGGTAATACCAACTGTTTCTATCAATGACTGCTTAACTGGTTTCTTAAGAGGAACAAAAATTGTGTTCATAGGGTTATCAGCCATACCCTTCCCAACAAATCTGTTGTCAAGTACCACAGGAATTTTCAAGTTCTCAAGTTCTGCTTTTGGGCCAATACCACTAAGCAATAGCATTTGAGGAGTTCCAATTGCCCCACTAGACACAATCACTTCACTCTGCCTATCATTTCCTAGAATTGCCTTATGCTGTTTCCCATTTTCATCCTTGAAAATTACCCCCATTGCTTTTGGTCTTTTTCCTGCAACAATATTTAGCATTACTCATTTTCAGTCATCATGTGGTTGTAAACCATTTTTAAATCTATTAACAGCTTAATTTTCAACTAAGTACAGTTTATAAGGCGGTTTTGTAGAGTTGAGTTAGACCACCTAAGTCACGCTTTAGATGTCTATTCTAAGACGTGAATGGACCGATTTTTTTTTTTTTAGGATTGAGTTATTTTTAATCCAAATTCTAAGATATGTTATATATGTGTCTACCTGTTGTATCAAATACAATTTTTTGGACAGTGGCATAGATCAAGACAGTGAGTTTGTTAGGATTTCCAGAAGAAAGCAATTCAGCAGCAGTGTGGCGGCGACCAAATCGATCAAAAATGGTTCCACCAACTTTGGTTCCATACTTGTGTTCATAGGTGAATCCATTAAAAGGTGACACACCAGCATCTAGAAGACCATCCCTAAATGCTCTCTGCCAATGTGAAAATGTTGGACGATGAACAATCTGCTTCTCAACCCATGGATATGACTTATTTACTAGCTTTGTATCCCACCCCATCTTCTGTATAAATCTGCAATTTATATGGAAAACAAATGTTATGGAAAAAAAAAAAATTAGTTATATTCATGCTTTGCACATATGAATTTCTCATATGACTTATCTTTCGTGACAAGGAGTGTCAATAGTACACTTAACGGACATGTCATCAAATTATACTAACGAGCATTCACATAATGGTTGATTTCAGAAAATATTTATAAAATACATGGGGACTAAATTAAAAGGTTCATATTGAGCGATTAAATTAAGAGCATCTTACAAAGTTGGAGATCATTTTAATTGTCGACATTAAACGTAACATACATGTCATCACCATCAACAACATTTAGTAACATAAGTTCACACAAAAATACGGATAGAAATAATATTTTAAAAAGTTGAGGACGGAATTGAAAGATTCAGACTACGAAACTTTTTTTTTTGTTACAATAGAGACAATGAAATTTGAACTTAAAACTTCATAAATACTACCCAAACCTTTTATCACTAAACCAATTCTAGTGACTTATATTGTCGCAAACAATATTGAAAGCATACAACAAATTAAGACAACATTAAGATTTACATCAATGTTTAATTGTATGTTATGTTTTTTTTAGGGTGGTTATATATTTAGGTTGCTTGTCGCATAGTGAACAAATTTTAAGAAATAATACTATTATGTAATAAAGTGATCAAAAAATGTTCTAGTTCCTTAAAAAAAATGTTCTAGTTATGGGTATTCTTTAAAAAAAAAAAGTTCTAGTTACGGGTAAAACACATTTTTTTAATGAATAAAACACATTGCTGCATAAACTCAATAATATATCACCTTTGTAAGCCCTAAGTTAAACAAATGGGTCCTAGATCCGACACTTGCACCTAATCACTTCCACGACATAAATTGGGTAGGGTCACAAAGGACAACCAGTAACATTTAATTGATTAAGTGGGAACTTTATAAAAATAGATGCAGTCATAAATAAAAGGTAAGGTATCAATATAAAATTTGATAGGAACTTTATAAAAATAGATGCAGTCATAAATAAAAGGTAAGGTATCAACATAAAATTTGATAGGCCCCTGACAACAACTACTTCACCTTAAGTATGTTTGAATATATGTCCTTCACGAATCACATGAGTAACAATGTGCCATAAAAACTTGTTAGGTGTTTCTAGAGCCGTATCTGATATTTTGATGGTTTAGAGCAAAAATTATCGAAAATAATTTTTTTATGAATATGATAGTTTTTATTAGGTTAGAAAATGTGATATTCAATTCTCTAGTACATATTTTTCAATTAAAATCTATAGGGTTTTAGCATCAAGAATATCTCAATTTTTAGGATCATAGATATAGTAATTTAAAGGAGGGATGAAGTGGTCATCAATGCCTACATCAACATTTGATGCAACAAGAACATCTTCTTTGTCATTTATGAGATTGTCAACATTCAAATTTTCATTAGATTGTCCATCATTATTTAAAGAGTCTTCAACTCGTTTACAAACAAACTTATCTATTTTTCTCTTGTGATTTTGTTGCTCATTTTTTCCTTCCTTTTTTCACTACCAGATACATGTTTGCCGCTAAAACCCTTTTTCTTCTTTCTTTTAAGATACCGTTGCAACTTTGTGTCTCTCTTTCGTGTGCCTTTCTATTTTGTTACATACATTGTTGTTGTTCCTTATTAGGGATTTGAACTCCTTGTAGCAACATCACATGATAAATTCTGAATATGCAAGAACCAAGTCTTAAACTATTTTTTTACTTAATAGACCTCTAATTTTATATTTTGGACCCAAATTTTAAACTTATTTTTTGGGTATAGGACGGTCGCCTTCTCCGTCCTGTCTCAAATACGACCCTAAATGTCTCCAAGCTCATCCACTATGTGCATTAGACTTAGTTTTACAAAATTAATTTTTTTTATAATATTTATAATTTTATTAGAGGTATATTCAAAACATCATCAAACATTGAATATAAACATATACTCCTATCTCTCAACCAAAATTAGAATATTGATTTATCATGTTGTAAGAATCTAACATTTTTTTTCTAGACCCAACCAAAAATAGAAACACTTTCAACAACAAAAACCCAATGATAATACTAATGATACGAGAGAAATTCAATGTAGCAATAACTCTACCAAAAACAAAACGTCACAATAAGCAGAAAACACAAAATGTCATAATAATAACTCTTTACGACAATACTCTATTTGAGATTTTGAGTAAAATAATGTCCGCAAATAAGCACGCATAAGATTATAAAATGTCAGTGCTCGATATTTAATGGTTGAAAGGAGACAAACACATTTATAATATTTTTTTGTTGAGTGTTTTAAATTTAGTAATGCAGTTAAAGAAAATTTCATATTTTTTCTTTCTAAATTTTAGTACTAATTAAATTTTTTTTAATAGTAAGAGTAATGATATATCATTTAGTTTAAAGCTTAACTATACCTTGAGCTTGCTCTAGTATAGAAGCCAGCATTGATGGAGCTACCACCACCCAAAACCCTTGCTCTTGCATTGAACACTCCATCAGTTGACAAGAAGAACTGTGAAGCTGAAGTTGGTGAAATATCTGCCAAAGTAATGTGGAAGTTGTCTAGAAATGACACATTGGGGTTTGTGAAAGGTACTCCTCCTCTTTCAAGCACCAAAACATTGAAGTTTTGTGAGAGGGTTGCAGCTAAAGGGCACCCTGCTGTTCCACCACCTACTATTATGTAGTCATAACCATCATTTGTGTTGGTGGTTGAAATTGATGGTGGAGATGAGAATGAACTTGCTTTTCTTATGAAAGGGTACTTGTATCCATTGTTCAAGTTTTCTTTACCTGCAATCAAATCTTCTAGTTAAATTTGATCCCAGAGGTAGAGAACAATAAAATTTGTTTACCTAAACAAAAATAGGAAATATAAATTACAAAGAGCAACGTGTTCAATGATAAAGATTTGACATTGTAACTTTAAAAGACGAGTTTCAAAATCTATTGAAATTTTTTGTAAAATGATTGTTAATGTCACTGTTGTTTATAATATTTTTTCTTTAAAAGAGGAACAATTTCCTTTTTTTTAGTTGACATACACATATCATCATAGGAAAAAAATGACTCTATTTCTAAAACTACCAAATTGATTTTCTGTCTTAGAGTTAATCATTGATTTAATAATGG
The DNA here is from genome assembly GCA_946800305.1 of Medicago arabica. Lineage (NCBI taxonomy): Eukaryota > Viridiplantae > Streptophyta > Magnoliopsida > Fabales > Fabaceae > Medicago > Medicago arabica. The sequence continues at coordinate 55,114,243 of OX326971.1, forward strand.
TTCTTGTCTTTTTCATGTTGCTCTTGAAGTGGAACTCTATAGAATTGTGCCACATGTATTACATTTTCAAGTTTCAAAAGCTTCTTCAAAGAACGAAGATCTCGTATAGATACATTACACAGTCAAAAAACCTTAATAATGTGAACATAGATTAATAATACATCAAATATAGTTAGAGGGGAAAAAACCTTGGCATAGAGGTAGAAAGTTGATGAGCCATATCATAAGGAGACATAGCAGGAATTTGACAGCACCAAGAGTTGCCATTGGTGGGTATCACAGTGACAGAAGAGCACTCACTCACTCACTGAAGAAGCTGATTTGCAACCTCTTAGTGGCTTCCTTTGGTTGGCCTTGTTTTGTGTGTGCACAACAAATATAAATACCTAAGATATGTCTACATCCTAGGGCTAGTATGATCCTTAGACAAATTAAGGTAATATAATAATGTATCATTATTATGAGAAATATGGGTCATTAGCTATTAATTAGGATACCCAACTACCTATTCGTACTTTTTTTCATTCAAATAATATACTACAGTTAAAATTGTTATGGATGCTCTAACCCAATACAATGAAGCCAAAAATAAAGAAAGAGGAAAATGAGACCCAACAAATAACCTACCAAAAGAAAAATCGAAAAAATATCATACGGGACCTAAATATGATTTTTGGTTACGGACCTAAATACGTTTTAGAGTAAATGTTTTCAAATTATTTAAAATTTAAAGATCAAAATTTCATCTTAAGTCGATGATAGGAGAGCGCCTACAAACTTAATTTGTCATTATATAGAAAAAATTAATTTTTTTTAAGAAGCCAAAATGAATTAAAGTAATCTTTCCAAGCACAACTTGTGCTAAAGGAAAACCAAACAGTCACAAAGTGAAGTTACAACAGTAACAGAATTCAAAATAGAAACATAATACAACAGAATTGACCTATGTACATACACAATAAAGAACTAAGCCCTCACTTATGATAGTCAAAGACAATATTTAGAATTTTTGCCTTCAACCACCAAATTAAAAAAGCTTAACACTATCAATAAGTTGTAGAGTGGAGGCGGTTTGTTTGAAAAATTTATAATGTTCTTGTCCTTCCAAATGATCCAAACGCAAGCACGCCAAATCATTATCATCCAAACTCGTTGTGATTTAAAAATACCAATAAAGTAACCAAATTGTTTTAAGTGGTCTAACATAATAATGGGGCAAATTGTAACAATGTCTAACCAGTGGTGGACGTCAAATCAAAGGGATCCAAATAAGGGACAATCTAAAAAGAGATGACTAACCAATTCAAGTTGACCACAACCTGAAATACGCAACTAATCTTCAACATAAATGATACAACGTCTATAAAAGTTATCTTTAATGAAAACTCTATCCCGCAGAAGATGTCATACGAACAAGAACACCTTCAACATAACATGCCTCTGCCAAATAGCATATGGAGCCACTACTGCCTGATAAGTGTCGTCACTTGTGAGGTGGGTGTATGCCCTCACTGTATACAATGTCAAAGAATTCGGTAACCATACCCAACAGTCTGAACAATGAACCTACAAAGACACATCACAAAGCAACAACTGACATTCTACTAAAAGTTCCTCCTCCCACACCTTCAAACTCCTCTTCCACCGCCAAGCTCCCCCACCCTCCCCCATCCTAACCGAGCCATATCCGACACCGACACCCATTTGTTATCAGATAACTCAAACAGACGCCAAAACTGAACACTAAGCACATCTCCACTCAACCACTTATTTGCCAAGAAGAAAGTTTCAGCCTCATCCCCCACCTTCCTACACAAATTATCCTCAAATCAACCTTCTACCTAGACACTAATATCCTCCCGAATACGAGCCATCTGCTGCTACCAAAAAGAACATGTGTGCCCTTCCCTCCCTCAGCTGACCTCCCTCAACCCCATACTTAACGGCCAACACTCTGAACCACAACCCACCTCAACCAGTCACCATCCTCCAACACCACATACTTAATAAAGCAATATTAAACTCTCGAATCCACCTAACCCTTAAACCACCCGCCTCATTCTCCTTGCAAATGGTGTTTCAGTCAATCCAATAAATCTTCTATGACCCTCACATCCCAAAAAAAATAAAAGATTCAATGGAGTAAATGATACTTGATGACGCTTTGAAGGAGGAAAGGGCATACACATGAAGTGAGGTCAGGACAGACTTAAGAAGAATCAGACGTCCACCAAAAGATAAATGTCTGCTTTCCCACCCTGACAAATAGGGGTGTTCAAATCCAAACCGATCCAAGATAAAATCGCAAACCGATAAAAAAAATGAAAACCGCAAAAAAAAAACGAATATATTTGGATGCGTTTGGATGTTATTTGGTAAAAACCGCTAAGATCATATTGGATTTCGGATCACTCTTTCAAAACCAAACCAAACCGGATCGAACCGCAAAAATAAATATTAATACTTATTTATTTTTTTATTAGTATTTAATCTATATTATTATTACCTCATATGTTTAAAAAATTATCGATAATTTTCATTCTATAATTTTAATTTTTTAATATATATTGCATCAAACCTATTATTTTACTGTGTTTATGTAATATTAATATTAATAAAAAATTATATTTTTCAAATAAGAGTAAATAAAAAAATATACTTTGCATTTTGGATATCCAAAAATCGATCCAAATTAAACCGCAAATATTTGGATTGGTTCGGTTCGAATTTTTTTAGAATACTCATCCAAACCGAACCGAACCGCATGTTGTTTTTATTTTGAATTGGTTGACATTTTGCCTCAAAACCGATCCAAACCGCTCCGCGAACACCCCTACTGACAAACGCCCTCGGATACGGTCAAGCAAAGGCTCTCAAAAGCTGAGTCGGCGGGCATCTCCCCCAATTGAGAGCCCCAAATACAAGAATGGTAACCACCCGACCTTACATCTCAACATGGAAGCAGCCTTTTGTAACCAGGAGTCAGGGACATTAACACCCACTAACATACATACTCTTGTGATAATTAATTTGTAGCTATGACATAGCCGCAAAAAGTTGGAGAACCGTCCGCATAGCATGAACATTAGCTCAACTCTTTACCCCAAAAAGAAGAGTATAGTCAACAAATTGAACATGGGAGATAGGCAATCGCTCCACACCACCAATTTGATATCCGGAAAACAAATTACATATAAACAAGAGATGTATCAATATGTATAAACATATTTGTCTATGAGGAAGGAAACTATAGACCTTTAGTTATTTGAAGGTGATGAGTTGAAGTTGTTTTCAAATATTATTTTTTCTACTGCATGTTATTTTTTGTGTTTATTCTAATATATACTATTTATTTCAATTGAGATTGTACATCCCTTTGAACAATGGTTGGATAAGAAGAGAACAATTGATGTTCATCACCTCACAACGTGACAATGATGAACCATTGATAGTTACAGTTTATGTTTAAAAAAACTTACTACAATTCCTTAAGTGTTTTTCGTACGATTTTCAACTAAATCTATTATAATTTCCTTAAATTTATAATTTTCTCCAAGTTTGTTATATTTAACATAAATGCATTTTTAGTTAAGAACCAAATCAAAAACACTTAAAAAATTGTACCTACGTTTTTTTACCAGGACAAAGTCGGACATCGCATTAAGCCTCCTCATTGTTTTAAAAAGATTTCATAAAGATTCTTGTTTATTTTTGAAATTTCCAAACTAGTTTAAAACCTTACATTAATTTAAAAGATTTCTCATATAATTTTGCCTAATATATATATTATTGGAGAAATTTGGCCAAAGGTGAGTATCATAAACCTCTTATTATTTACGGGTATGTTTTTATTCCAATCAGTTAAGCCTTTCAGACATAAATGTCTATCTAAGACATTTCAAATGTTAATTTTACTAGTATTATTTTAACTGGCTAATTTTTCAGCTATAATTAGCTTTATCAACTAAAATGAATTAACTTACAGCTCAATTTTAACAAGTGGGCCTTATATCTAATCTTTAATGATATTTTAGGCCATTACTTTTCCCATCATATAAGCTTCTTGCGCCTTTTTCGGATTCAAAAATCTGAAATATTTCAACGTGTTTTTGAAGTTTTTTATGGAATCTTTATGCAGTTTGGGTTCTAAAATCCGGGTTGCATAGGACGCCTGAAAAACTCATATGGTGGGAAAAGAAAAATCGTTCTTTTAATATAAAAAAGAGGCTAAGATGTTATCCGGTACAAACTCCTATATCAAGATTTATTCATCTAATCTACTAACATAAAAATTATTTTAAGACAATTTATGAAACAATGAAACATGTAGAAACGATAAAAACACAATAAAAGTATGAGCAAAAGAGTTCTTAAAAAACTGTTTTAAAATAATTGTTTAAATATCATTTTCAATAGAAAAGGCTCCCAATGGATGCGCACAATCTAGTGGTGGCTCTGTCACTTGATGCACACAATCTAATGTCCTTTCACACACAAATAGATCCCTTCTTTTGTGGATACAAAGCACCCCCACAAGCAGAAGTGAGTAATTGTTCATCACCGGTTCTCTGTTGCTTTCTTAAGCAGTAATAAATTCTCATAAACAACCATAGGCAGGGAAATTTAATTTGCCTTTCCGTTAGTTCTGAATTTTACTCTCAAAATAAATAAAAATGAGTCAGAAGTACACAACTCATAGCTGATGGGGTCTCACCACAAAGGAGTAAATATTGCTGGCTTAAACCTGGCAACTTAAATTCATGTACTACCATTTTTTGAATATCCCACAACGCTACACTAGTGAGGTGTCTCACCAAGGCCAGAGGGGTTGAGACTTGAGATATCTAGTGGCTGGAAATTTATTTATGGTAGCAGAAAAAAGAAAAGACTCGTTGAATAAAAGTGTGCAACTAAGAATATGACACAATTTATGTGTCACGTTTAATTTGATTATTAACATGATCAAATTCATAAAAATCAAGGGGATGTAGCTCAAATGATAGAGCACTAGCTTTGCATGTGAGAGGTACATGGTTTGATCCCCTGCATCTCCAAATTATTTTAAATTGTATGTTATTTTGACAATAGAACGGGAGAGAAACGCTGGCGATTGAAAGGGCACCGTGACAACAACGGTGGAAGGAAATGAGTTAATTTTTATAACGGTTGAAGGAAATGAGTTAATTTTTATGTATGTACACCGTGACAACAACAGTTGAAGGAAATGAGTTAATTTTTATGTGTGTGATTTTCTTAATGAAATTATTAAAGAAGCAAAGAAAATCTCAAGGACAAAGGACATTAAAAACAATGTGGATCAGGATCATTGTTTTAAGTTTGTCTCTTAACTCATCTAGCTTTTAAAGGTAGGGGCTCGTCCTCCTGTCATCTTCGTCGAGTAACTAATACATATAGTTTATTGAGTCGGCTTCCGGGTTTTTGATCTCTTCCCTCGCTTTTTGACGGCCTTTCGGAGGGTCCTTCCATTGATGCTAGGAAGCATGCACGGGATTCATCCAGGTCGGCTTCTCTAAGTCCCTTGGTCATTATGGTGGTACATCTGAGGTTAACCGTCGAAGAGACTCCACCTAGAACTGTCAATCTTACGAATGTCTTTTGTGTTAATAAATTTGGTTCAATTTATATCAAATATATCAATTTTGATTCACCCACTCATGTCTGATATTTATGGTCAGGGTATTATTTTTTTATTAAAAATGTTAGAATTTTAGCTGAACATAACTCAATCTTACAAATTCAACTAAAAAGGTAACCAAAAAAAAATCTTACAAATTCAACTTGTAATAACACAATGACAATCCAAATTATCAAAATTCAGTCACTTGAACCCATTTTTCTAAATTATCAAAATTCACTCGCTTGTAATAACACTAAAACTAACCAATGACAAAAATGTATTAATAAGATGGAAAAATAGAATAGTAGCACAAAATTGGTAGAGAAAATGAAAAATGGAGCGGGAAATACAAACAAATCGATATAATTATAAATTACTCTTACACATTCTAGAGAGAGAGAGAGAAAGAGAATGAAGAAGATGAACGAATCAAAGAAAGAGGGAACAGTCTCAACAAACCCACTCTCAATCGAAGAAAGATACAGTCAATGGAAGTCACTCGTTCCAGTCCTCTACGACTGGTTAGCAAATCACAATCTTGTATGGCCATCACAATCATGCCGTTGGGGTTCAATTCTTGATCATGCTACTTACAAGAATCGTCATCGTCTTTATCTTTCTGAACAAACTGATGGAACTGCTCCCAATACGCTTGTTATTGCTACTTGTGAAATTGTTAAACCTAGGGTTGCTGCTGCTGAACATATTGCTATGTTTAATGAAGAGGCGCGTTCGCCGTTTGTTAAGAAGGTTAAAACCATTCTTCATCCTGGTGAGGTCAGGTTTTTTAATTTTATTCATTTATTGTGTTTTTGTTATATCTATTAGTTTGGTTCTGCGGTGATGAAAATTTACTCTGACTGAATTGATTTTGTATTGGTTCCGTGTTTGAGTTAGTTAAAATTGATTTTGAGATGTTTTACTTTTGGTTGTTTTTAAGTAGAATTCATTTTGCTAGGGTTTGCAGTTTCAGTCTGATCACGATTTCTACATTGAAATTTATTGTTCAACTCACATTTACGGAAATGTATTCAAACATAAATTACTTTACATTTAACTCGCTTTTAAGTACGACAATTGATGAAATCAATTAATTCAAAATCAATGTTCTGGAGGTGTAAATTTGATTTTTACATGATTGGTTGTTCTCGAGTAGAATTTATTTTGTTTTCAAAATTGATTCTAATTGAAGTTAGGGTTTGTAGTTTTTGAGTTTGAACATGAGTTTTACACCGGAAGTTATTGTTCAACTCACTTTTACATAAATGTATATAAACATAAACCATTTTACATTCAACTTAATTTCAAGTGAAATCAATTTATTGAAAAAACAATTTTTTGCCACCACATAACCAACCATGCACTACGTGAAATCGATTGTCTAAAAGTGAGTTGAAAGTAAAGTGATTTATATTTTGGATATATTCATGTAGAAGTAGAAGTAGAAGTGTGAGTTGAACCAAAACTTGTGTCTAAAATTTTGTTTCTAGAATCAGAAGATTTAAATTCTAGCAATAAATAATGCTCATTAGGCGACGAAACATGTTAAAATCGATTCTACACTCGTCCAAAAGTGAAACAGACACTTTCAGTTTGTTTGGTTCTAACTTCTATGGCACGACAATGAAAATCACGGTAAAGATTCACATCAACACAGAAGCTCAGTTTTATCGCTTCAGGAATTCACGGTGGATCAGTCATTGCAATGCGAGAATTTGGTAGCAAACGCGGAACCGAACAAAGGCAAAATTAATTAACGCTCAATAAGTCACTAAAGCATGATTATTCATAAAAAGGATACATTATTAGTCCCCAAAATTGAACATTTGGGTTGTTTACTGATGCATTAATAATGTGTTTCAGGTAAATAGAATCAGGGAACTCCCGTCAAATACTAATATAGTTGCCACACATACAGATAGTCCAAATGTAAGCAAAGTCTGCCTTTTATTCTAATTCATTTTCTCTGTCAGATTACACTATTATGAATTTTGTATATTTACTCTCATTTTCATTGATGGAAATGTAATTTATTTTTTGTATTAACAGGTAATGATTTGGAATGTTGAATCTCAACCTAACCGGAATAATGCTGCTCTGGATGCTCCCACTTCCATCCCAGACTTAGTTTGTATTTTTGTTTTCTGATTTAGTTATTTTGTCAAAGTGGCTTTAGAAATTAACATTCTGACCAAGTTATCTTTTATTTAAATTAACATGTCATATAACTATCTGTTACTGTCACAAGAGTCTAGGCTATCCTTGTTTGGATAAACAACTTAATTAAGAGCTTATAGCATAATACTTATCATATAAGTGCTTATAAAGTCAAACAATTTTCATGTTATAAACTGTTTTCATGAGATATCATGGAGAGCTTATGGAATAAGCTAAAAACAACTTATACGCTTGTCATAAGTTGTTTGTATAAGCTCTTCCAAATGGTCTAAGGTTCTTATGCCAATATCTAAGTTCAAGTAAGTCAATCCAACAGAGCCTAAGAATAAACATCTACTGGCTAATTCCAAGAATCGCAAGACATTATAACTTTAAGATATTTAAGTACTCCCAAGTTAACTTGTTTTTGTTGCCAAGTAATTTTAGGAGTTTTAGTTCACCACTATGTCTAATATGATATGCTTTCAACATAACTTTATTCATAAATCAGGCACATGAAAATTTAGGCTACAATTTTGCAGGTATTAACTGGACATAAGGATAATGCTGAATTTGCACTGGCTATGTGTTCAACTGAGCCCTTTGTTCTTTCCGGAGGTTTGATTTTGAGTCCTGTTTATTGCCTTGTCAATGTAAAAGAAGTCAAAAGTTTATTTTGTATCGACATATGTTTCTTAATCATGAAGTTTGTAGGTTATCAAGAGCAATAATACAATAACACAGTCTTTTAAATTGTTCGTATAAAAAATACAAGCTACAATTGTAATTATAAAATATACATTTGTTATATGTGGTGAACTTATAGAGCTGTGCTAATGTTGCTCCCACAACACTAGATTTTAGCTGTTTATTTAATCTCAAGGAAACAAAAACAAATAATATTCTTACTCTTTCTGATTGATTTACTCCATATATTCTACATTAATTTTGTTGATTTGGTGAGAAATACATATTACCTAATGCAGGGAGAGACAAGCTTGTGGTATTATGGAGTATTCATGATCATATTGCAACTTTAGCTACAGAAGAAGGACCCGATGTTAATGAGGGCTCTAATGTTGGGGGAAATAGCGAGAAAGCTGCACAAAGCCCGTCTGTTGGAGCAAGGGGCGTCTACCGGGGTCATAAAGACACTGTTGAAGATGTGCAGTTTTGCCCCTCAAGGTAGCTGTTTCTTGTTTTAGTCATGCTTGTGTCAATTTATGTGTATCTAAATTATTATTATATTTAAGGTTGAATTTGGTAAATAGCTTATTGTGTGTTACATATTTGAAGTTAATGGATATCTCACTGCTAACTCATTTGCATGTTATTGCTATCTATTGTTTGACACTAGAATAGTAATTTTGGCACTTTTAAATTTTGATATTTGATCTGGTTATGATAGAATTTAATCTGTTAATTAAGTCTGTTTTATTTACTTGAAAAGAGGGATTCAGGTTATTGGTCCTGAATGTAGTCAGGTTCGAGTTTTTAAGTAGGATCGGTAGGCTGGTAAAAGATCGTAAACACAAGGGTTGTAATACGACTCGTAAGTAGGACTGGTAGGTTGTTGATAGGGATGAGAGAGAGAAACAGAAAATAGAAGAAAAACGGAGGAACCAAGCAACAAAACAGAGAAAATAGAGGCAAAACAGAGGAAAAACAGAATAAACGGATGAAAACGGAGCAAAAACGAACCTGAGTAAAGTCGAAGCACGATTGAGATGCTCTGGGACGTAGGATCGTACGATCCTACGAACCAACACTCTATCCTGACTACAATCCTGACAAATAAACAGATTGAATAACAAACTCAAACTCCATTTTTTGGGTGTCAGTCTAATACTAATGGATTGACTTGCTGATTCATTTTGTCCCTTTATTGTTGTTATTAAATTATTATTAATGGTTGTTTTTAAAAAGAGTTATTAATGGCTTTGTGTTATTATTTTCTGAAATTCGTCCTGTGTTTTTGTCGTCGCCGTGAATTGCAGTGCACAGGAGTTCTGTAGTGTAGGTGATGATTCTTGTCTCATACTCTGGGATGCGCGTGTTGGATCTTTTCCAGCTGTCAAGGTTTGAATGAATCAGTTCCTCTCAATTTGTGCTGCTTTATTCATTATTAATGCACATATTCATGGTTGTACATATCTATTATTATTGATAATTTTTATGTACGGAAAAACTAATCTTTGTCACTCGTATTTCTTCTAAGAGGAAAAAGAAGTGAATACAGCTTGTTGCCTTATTCCTTAATTTAGGCTTTCCCAATGTGTGGAATTTTGCATATTTGTAAATTCATTTCAATTTTTTACACGATCTCATCCTTTGTATTTCTTGTCTGGTTTTGTTAACTACTGCTACGAAACATTTCTAATATAGACCTGAATATTTTGTTTGTGTTTTCCTTATTTTGCATAGTTCTTTTATGCAGGTTGAGAAGGCACATGATGGAGATGTACATTGTGTTGATTGGAATACTCATGATATCAATTTTATTCTGACTGGGTATGCATTGCCCCCGGTTTTTTGAATGAACATGGATTAAGATTTATATGCTTTTCTGATCTTTCTTTTTTCTGCTTAATTAGTTCTTGCGTATCTTAATGCCATTAATGGGTTAACTTGGAAGTTGGATCCTTTTATTCAGAAAACTTTTTTGGACTTTGGCTCTCCATTCTAATTTTTGTTGCTTTTGCTTCAGCTCTGCTGATAACACAGTTCGCATGTTTGATCGCCGGAAACTAAACAGTCGCGGAGTTGGGTCTCCTGTTTATAAATTTGAAGGCCATGATGAACCAGTCCTCTGCGTACAGGTTGCTGGGAGATCCTGCCTTGCTTCCATTAATTGCAGTTTAAAATTTACATGTGCAAGTCATTTATGGCTGTTTTAGTTTTTTTATTTTTGACTCAAAACTTGTTTCAGTGGAATCCTGCTAAATCATCTGTATTTGGAAGTGGTGCCGAAGATGGAATTATAAACATCTGGGACCATGAAAAGGTTTGAACGCCTAAACTTTCAAGTCACGGACCTTTTTGTCTTATTCTTCCTTCCTTTTTAGACAACATAAATACATAATGTATATAATATTAATCCAATGAAATTCCTATAAACATTGAATTCTTTCTCAACTGCTCGGGCTGCTGACAAACTTGAATTCACAAGCCTTTTTGTTATTGTTGTTACCCTATGAATTCTTAGCCTGTGCTGGGAATACTCTAATCTTATATTAATATCATCAATGAATTGTATGATCTCTTCCTGGGCAAGTTCAAAGTGATCTTAATGCTGTATATTGAAAATATTTGGAAGAGTCTCACTTATTGTTTATCTGTTATTTATTTATTGCTTGGATTAGTTTTGCTCTTATCATAAAAATTAACCTTTTCATTTTGTTTTCACTGTTTTTATAGGAAAATATTGAACAAACTGAAAACAAGGTGGTAATTTTATAATTAAAAATAAAATAGGAAAAAATATAAGGAACCTGTTGTATAGGCTCCCCCCCTCGCCAAAAGAAGGAATTTCTTTGGAAAACTCATCAAGATGAGGTTCCCGGACTGTTAGATTTCTTGAATCTATACTAGGTTGATTAGAGATAGTTGAGAAGAATGCATAGAACTCGAAGTGTGTTTATATTAATTGAATCAATTGAATACAATTACAAGGTTGATCAATCTATTTATAGATTTGATCCTTAATCCATTAATGGGTAGCTGGTGACTGGTAGTCACCTAGCTACAGCTGTCATTGACTGTTAGAAAACAGTAACAGGACTAAACTAGAGTGAGGGGTGGTGCACTACAATCTCTTCTTAGATTCTATAGGATATTCCTTTAATACGGACTAGGTCATAGATATCACTCCTGCATATTTTATTTTTTATGGTTTATCACTGATCTGGACGCCAGAAGTATTTTGTTATCCATAAATTTTTCGGTGTGACTATTTTTCTTCTTCTTTTAGGTTGGTAAAGCATCAGCTGCTGATCCTACAGTACCAGAGACTTCCCCTGGTTTATTCTTTCGTCATGCGGGGCATAGGTATGATAGCAGATGGTTTTACACATGTTCATTTATCTTTATTCAATTCTTTGGAATTCAGCATTATACTAGTATGTACTAGTATGTTTAAGTGGTTGGAGTTTTTGTTCCCACTGGTACTGTTGCATGTAACACTGATGGATTCCTTCAATAACGTTTCAATACCAATGAAAACAAATGTTCATTGATGTATTCAGGGATAAGGTTGTTGACTTTCATTGGAATGCATCTGATCCATGGACAATTGTTAGTGTATCTGATGATTGTGCAAGCACTGGTGGAGGTGGCACCCTGCAGGTAAAAGATGTTTCTGCTATCATTTGGTTAGAACGTTTGTCTTCCATGCAGATAACAGCATTAAGTAGGGTTGAATTTTGACAAATATTGTTTGGTTTATTGCAGATTTGGCGGATGATGGATCTAATTTATCGTCCTGAGGACGAGGTGATGGCTGAGCTGGATAAGTTCAAATCTCATATCTTAGGATGCGACACTGTCAGCGACAGTGCAACTGACCCTGTCACTCCACCACATCTGTTACCAAATTAGTTACATCTTTCTAGTAACAAAGAATGTTTTAGCGTAGAACTAGAATGTTTTTAAATCTATATTACAAGGGACAAAAAGAATGTAAAAATTGACTTGCTCTACCCTTCATTCTGAGGAAAACTATTTGAATCTTCCGAATGTTTGTTCTTTTTTGAATATTAGTATGGGAAGCAGATGCTAAAAATTTAAAATTGTTGCAAAGCAATGCTACCGGCTCTATGTTTATAAATACTCCACATGTGGGAGCTTGACATGGTTTAGGCTTCCTAGTTTTAGTTCAGCAAGAATAGGTATAGCTTGAGTTCGATTGGATAACGAAAGTCACTTGACACATTTGAGTCAAAAGTTGATTTTTTAAATTGTTAAAGAGAGATTAATAAATACTGTCAAAAGTATAATCATATGTAAAGCTGAGAAATATATCTATATTTGAGTTTTGTCCAAAAAACATCAATAATATATCTATATTTGAGTTTTGTCAAAAAACATATCAATATTCGAATATGTGACTTAACTAAATTATTAAGTAATGTAACTAAATTATTTTTCTTTTAGATTTTATCATTTGTCTTCAAATGCTTTTTATTTAGAGTTGTGTCCAACTAATTATTTCTCTATGTTTGAGAGTTTTAAAGGATGTTGGATGGAAGGATTTTAGAAGACCGAACCTATATACATTTAATATTTTTTATTTAAAAAATTGATCATATAATATTTTAATCACGTTTAATTCATTATTTAATTTATTTTTTGGTGAAGTCTTCCATTTCCTATCCTTTTACTATGGCAGGTCGAAATCAATAAAAAAATAGTAATTATTTTTTGTTAAAGAAATAATATAAAAATTACCTCCGTATTCTATCTACCCTTTTCTTCGCTGTTTCCTTCCAGTTCTTGGGCAAAAAATAATTTTTCTACCTCCTTCAAGTTTTGAGGCAAAGTTATTAGTTTCTTTTAAGTTCTAGGCAAAAAATTATTTTATTATTTTCATTTTTGGAGTTTGTATATATTTTTTCAGTAAAAATTAATTAAAAAAATAACATTTTATTGATTTTCGACTGCCACGTCAGCTATTAACAGACATGTGAGCCCTCTTTAACGGTGCTGGATGGAATCCTTCCTAAAAAAAAACTGTGCTAGATGGAAAAGGACAAACATTGTATGACTTAAAGGACCAATATGAAACTAAAAAAACTTAAAGATCAATGTGTTATAACCATTAAATTTAAAGGACCACATATGTAATTTGTCCTAAATTAAGTGATGATATTGTATTCTTTTGTGCTCGCGATTGTCGGGTGTCAAAATCATTGATTGGATTTGAACCTTGAATCATTGAACTCTCAACTTTTATTCGCGGGAAGGGAAAAAGTGAGTAAAAAAACCCTTATGAGACCTTGGATTCGGAGGTTGGTTTCGATTGGGGAAGGTGTTAAGCACCCGAACCGACTATGGTATCCCATAGGAACCTTCTACCTATTCTCTAATCTTGCGCTAAATTGATTTTACTTATTAAAAAGTTTAAGAGTTAAAGTGAAAGAAAGGAGAAAGATGAAGCATGTTTTTGGTTATTTTTATTGATTTGGAAGGGTCGAAACCCTTTGCCTACTTACCCAAATAAATCGGGATCAAAATCAAGTAGTTCGGCTAAAGAACTTATTTGATGAGTTGAATTGATTTTAACATTTTTGAAAGAAAAGTTTTAAGAAGAGATGAGAGGCCTCAAGGCATGAGAAGAAAATACGATGAAGTTGGTCAATTTTAATTGCACGAAATCCATGTCTAATGTGGATATTAAATTAATTAACATTTGATTAAGGAAAATAAAAGGAAAATCACTTGGATTACATACCAAGGTTTACTTAAAAGAAATTTGAATTTGATTTTTTTGATTTTTTTTGAAGAAAATATTTTCTCTAAACTAACGACGAAATCGCGTAACGGCGGAAAAATAAATAAGCGTAAAGCGATAAATAAAGTGAAGTGTCGGTGCGCGTGTCAGTGCGTGTGCCGGTTACATATTACATACCCTAAATACATTCTATGGTCTCAAAAGAAAAAAATGCGCGAAAATAAATTACATCAATTCCCTAATTACATACTAAGTATAATAAATAAATACATAACCAAAAAAAAAAAATTAAAAGATGCATGAGATTATACTAGAGATGATACAAAATGAGATATAACGAAACATTAAGCATAAAAAGAACATCACATAATAGAATTAAATACCAAATAAAATGCATGACATGAAACATATTTTAAAAAGTATGAAACGCAAGTTTTAAAAGAAGAAAATATTAGTTAGAAAAATGCATGAGTTTGAAATTAAATTCATGGGTACACTATACAATGCATGATACTTGAGATGCTAATTAAACACAATGCACAAAATAAGAATTAAACTATTAAAAGGTAATATATGCATAATAATTAAAACATTAGGCAAAAATAGAAAAAATATGAAATGTTATTTCATAGCCTATAATGAACTAAACATAAGAGATAAAAAAAATAAAAAATGCATGATATCAAGATTAAGATACTAATGAAAATGCATGAAAATATAATATAACACTTAAATGAATTAATTAAAAAGATAAGCACATGAAATTAAAAAAAAAAACAAAGATTACCACACAAAGCAGGGGGGTGCAGACAGCCAAAAGGGGGTGAAAACAGTAAAAAAGTAGTAACAACTGGGCTGGGCATGGAAATGGAGCTGGGCATGGGTACTGGGTCGACCCATGGGTGACCCGCCCAGCTCCCATTAATGAGTATAAAAGCAAAAAACGTCTTGTTTTTCTCATTTTTCCCTTTCCCTTCTCTCTCTAAAAAATCACACAAGAAAAAAGGCTCTCCCTTCTCTCTAGAAGGGCTGGCCGGCGAAGGGGGGGAATTGGCCGGAGAAGAAGACCGGAAAAGACTCTGGCGCGGTGGTTGGCCGGAGGGCCACCGCGCCGGAGGTAAGAAACTTTTTTTGTTTAAAAAAATTTTTATGCCAAACTCTTCTTCTCCTCCTCCTCTATTCAAATCCATTATTAGTTTTTCCAAAATCATGCCCACAAAGACTAGATCTACAAGAGAAAAACACTAACAAAAACACACAAAGAGCCAAGAACAATACCTCTTGCTTCTTCTTCTTTCTTTTGTTTTCGGTTTTGTGCTTCTTTCTTCTTCCTCCTTGTTTTCGGTTTTGTATTCGGCCCTGTAACCTTGTGTTCTTCTTCGTTTCTTTTGGATTCGGCCGTGTAGCCTTGTGTTCGGTTTCGACCTTGGGGTTGTATGAGTTGTGGTTCGATTTTTTTTTATTTTTGTGTGTTGGTGGTTATGGGTTCAGATTTGTTGTTTAAGGTTCGAATTTACAAGTTAGGGATTCGGATTTGGTGGTTTGGCTCATGAATGTTTGATATGATAATTTGTGTTGTGTGTTATGCCTGGCCGAAAACTGTGTTGTAGTTGTGGATTTGGTTGATGATTTGTTGCTGGATTTTTTAGAAGTTCATATGATATTCATATGTTCTTCATGTGTTCTTGATGAAAAAAAGGTTTTGATCTCTTTTTTGTAATTGTGAATTTTGGGATCTGTTTGTACTCGAAAACTGTGTCTGGCCTGACTGACTAATTCTGACACACTAAGTACCTGATGCATGGAATGGACCAAAATACCCTTGGCTGAAACTTGGAGAAAAAGTTGGACTAGGCCAATGATAAAATGACATGTGGACAAGGACTAAAAAAATAAAATAATAAAACTGGTAAATAAATAACAATAAGTAAGTAAATGGAAAAAATAAATAACTAAATAAATGATTAAAAATGAAAAACGAAAATTAAATAAATAAAAATAAAAATGTCCCGTCGGAACCAAAAAAATGAGGTATTTTAAAATACCTCTCTGCCGAAATTTCGTCTGATACGATTGAGATTATGCGGCTTTTTACGCTAATTAAAACGATAAATCAACGACGTGAATAAAATGAACTTTACGAACGCAAACGTTACGCTACGCTAAAAAACGCACCAAACGCGAGTAAAAAATTACGAAAATGATACGCGCGCGATATTAAAATATAAACGACGCACGAAAAATAAACCACGACCGCAAACACGAACAAACGTAGATATTACGGAAATTAGCGCGCAACCAAACGGCTGAAAAACGATCGACGTACGAATAAAAAATAAAAATAAACTGGTCAAAAATTAGGGTACGACAGATGCCCCTATTTAAGTTTCTCCGTCACGAGGATTTAAAAAGACGAAGATTTTTGAAATGACGTGTCGGAGAGACTTAAATATCAAGTACACCAATTTTTGACCAATCTCAGAAATCGAGAAAGTTCTATGGATGTGATGATATGAGTTGTCTGTTATGCAAGTACGAATGCAATGACGACTAAAACACTAACTCGAGGACCAAATAAAATGTTACTGGGGAGAAAAAGATGTCTATTACCTTTACAGGGGTAAAGACGAACATACGAAAAGAAATACTGATCATTACCTTTACTAGGGTAACAACGAACATACGAAGGGGTAAAACTGTCAATTACCTTTACTGGGGTAATGACGAACATACGAAGGGTAAAACTGTCAATTACCTTTACTGGGGTAATGACGAACATACGAAAAGAAATACTGGTCATTACCTTTACTGAGGTAATGACGAACATACGAAAGGGTAAAACTGTCAATTACCTTTACTGGGGTAACGACGAACATACAAGCATTTAACAAAGAACACTTTTGGAATAGTCATTCGGGAAGATTGAAAAGACATTGGTAAAATGGTTGTTTGACACACAAGTAATTGCGGGCTATTATCCTGATTCAGAGCATTTGCAGGGTATTAACCTGATTCAAAGGCATTAATCAGGACATCAAACCCGACTTCCAAAGGTATTGCAAGCTATTCGCTTGACACATGTAACAAAAGTGGTCTGCAAGCTATTCGCTTGACACACACGGAACCAAAAGAGGTTTGCAAGCTATTCGCTTGACACACACGGAACCAAAAGAGGTTTGCAAGCTATTTGCTTGACACACGCATAACAAAAGAGATTTGCAAGCTATTCGCTTGACACACACGTACCAAAAGAGGTTTGCAAGCTATTCGCTTGACGCACACATAACAAAAGTGATCTGCAAGCTATTCGCTTGACACACACGTAACAACAGATATTTGCAAGCTATTCGCTTGACACACATGGAACAAAAGGTGTTTGCAAGCTATTCGCTTGGCACACATGGGACAGAGAAGGTTGCAAGCTATCCGCTTGACACACAGGTAACAAAATACGTTTGCAAGCTATTCGCTTGACGCACATGGAACAAAGAAGGTTGCAAGCTATTCGCTTGACACACAGGTAACAAAAGAGGTTTGCAAGCTATTCGCTTGACACACACGGATGAAAAAGGACCAAACTAAAGGGATACGACCCATCAAGACTAAGGGTGACAACACCGATCAGACACATTGGGGATGACACTTTTATGCGATACATTTGAACTAAGACACAAGATGGTCAATGCAATAATTGTATAAATGATATTGTGCATGTTACGTGCATGAATGTTTATATGCATGAATATGTATATGAATGAAGGTATGAATATATGCAGGAAACTTGTACGACCATATGACTGTATATAACTTGATGAAACAAGATTGCACAAGTAAAAAGAGAGGTGGTTCGACATCGCAGTACAAACACTCGGCAATCTTCAATGGAGATATCATTACTGGAGATGAATCAAAACACTATCGGGGTACAGCCCGCTAACCGAACCACTGATGGGGTAAAGCTCCATAATCAAACCATTGATAGGGAAAGACCCAATAATCAAACCACTAAAAGGTAACAACCCGTTAATCAAACCACTGAAGGGTGACAACCCATTAACCAATCATTATGGCAGAAGTAACCAAATAATCAAACCACAGGCAGAAGACGCCATTCACTGGGAACAAAGTCCATCAATCAACAAAACGGCAGAAGTCGCCATTCACTGGGAACAAAAGTCCATCAAACAACAATTTGGCAGAAGTCGCCATTCACTAGGAACCAAGTTCATCAAACAACAAATTGGCAGAAGTCGCCATTTGTAAACCAGCATGAAGTGCATTCTTCCATTTGGCCTACTTGAATTGTGATGCCTCTGTCTTTGTCATCATTTTTTTTGTATTGTTGTTTTTTTTTTTTTTGAATCCCTAACTTTTGCCTGGACCGCCCTTTCGGGTTTTCAATCCACCAGGAATATTTTTTTTTTTTGCATGTCCCTAATTTTTGCCTGGATCGTCCTTCCGGGTTTTCAATCCACCGGGACGCTCATTTTTGGCTTAAGCCGCCCTTTCGGATTTTCGACTTAGCGAGCTTTTTCTTTTTTCACTTTTTCTTCTCTTTTTTTTTGTTTTGACAGAGGTCATCTCATAGCCTTTGGTCCCACTTAACTTGCAGAGTTTAAACTGTCCTTGAGACGGAGGTTAATGTATGCTTCAACTACTCATAAGTTCAAAGAAGATGTACCTGTTGTTTATGCATTTCAAAAGACATGGAAAAAACTATATTTTTTTGAATTTTTTTTTTGCTTTAAATATTAACATCAAAAATGAAAGAAAATTTCGCAAATAAAGAATAAATGAGAATTTCAAATAAATTGGCACAGGCTCAAATTAATGTAAATGGAGTGGTGGCCCGCCGAAAGCGTGGCTCCACAGATTTTGAAAATTTTGGAAAATGGTAATTATATGGGAAAGGTACATTGAACACAATAACCACGGTTCTCCCTAAAAACTTTGAATTCCACTGTTCCAAGTTTTGATTTGTGGACGCTCCATATCGAAGGTCTTCCGACAGTTAGGATGCCCCAAGTGAACTATATCTGATTTGATGCAGTTGTTTTGCCACAAGTTGGAGATCTTTTGATGGCTAACATGCCCCAAGTGAATCCTGTCCAACCAGATGTCGTTACTTTGCCATAAGTTGAAGATCTTTTGACGGCTGAAATGCCCCAAGTGAGTCATGTCCAACCAGATGCAGTTACTTTGTCACAATCCTTAACTTTTGCATAGATCGCCCTTGCGGGTTTCAACCTATCAGGATAAACATTTTTCATTTTTCATCATTCTCTCTCTTTTTTTTTTTACATGTCTCTAACTTTTGCGTGGACCGCCCTTTCGGGTTTTCAGTCCACCGAGACACTCTTTTTTGCCTAAGCCGCCTTTTCAGGTTTGCGACTTATCGAGCTTTTTCACTTTAACAAAGTATTTCTTGACTGCATCGGTATTCACAGGACATACAAGTTCATCACCATTCTTTACAATTAGGCATTCTTTTGCCCCTGGAGTCTGGTAAAAATCAGATAACATATGTTTGAGCACAAGACCACTTTTTGACATTCATGGCGACGAGCCTTCTTTGTCGAAACTTGCTGCATCCTTTTGATATAACCGTCCATGACATAAGACCACGATGCATTTAAGTGCAACAAGCTTAACCTTCATCAGAACTTCCATTGACGGGACTCTGAACTTCATGTTGTATACTGAGGGATGGTGGGAGGGATTGCCCCTGTTGAAGTGTGTACTGGAGTACAATTCTTATACAAGGCAAATGACAACATCTCATTGCCAATTTTTGCAATTGAATGTCATCTTTTGGACAGTCTTTCTTGATACTTCTTTGTAGCTTCAATGGCTGAGATGCCCCAGTAGACAAGATTTCTCATTGGGAATCAATCCTCCTTTTCTTCAGTTTCAGACACAAGGAACTCAAAGTCGAGAGAGAGTACAAGATTAAGGTGTTCAACGGGTTTATTAATGCATGCTTTGATTATTGATTTTGACAGATAAGTGAAAATTATGATTATGCGAATATGATTAAAGAAAAGGAATTTTTTTGGTTTTTTGTATTACCATTTTTCCAGAAAAAGCACAAAATAAAACAAAGTCGGGATCAAAGCGACTTTTTAATTAATGATGAAAAATACATAAAGCAAAAAGCCCTAAACAAGTTCACTTTCGCCTCGGGTGGGACGAAAGGATTTTTTTTGAACAACATAAAACAGCAAACAAACATATTAATTGAACAAATGAGTAGTAGAAAGAAACATCAGCAACGACCCAAGTGGAACTAAACATTCCACGTGTCAACGAATATCATGATCCAGTTAACTTCCATGTCAGAGTTCAAACTTTAGAATGACCATAGGTTCTTTTGGACCAGTTTCTGAACTATTTTCTTCAAAGCAAAGCAGTCTTCAATATCGTGACCTGGTGCCCCTTGATGGAAGGCACAAAAGCGATCGGGTCTGTACCGGGC
The DNA here is from genome assembly GCA_946800305.1 of Medicago arabica. Taxonomy (NCBI): domain Eukaryota; kingdom Viridiplantae; phylum Streptophyta; class Magnoliopsida; order Fabales; family Fabaceae; genus Medicago; species Medicago arabica. The sequence goes on from OX326971.1 coordinate 55,134,961, forward strand.
TGGCAATTTTGTTGGCAACGGAAGAGGTGCCTTGGTGTAGACCAAATTCCTTTCAAGCAATATTGGAAACAAATCTGCATATTTCATAGGAATAGGATCAATCTGTGTTCTTGGAGCCTGTTGTCGAGGCTGTTGTTGAAACTGGGGTTCACACACTGGATTTGAAACAACGTTTGTGATTGGCATAATAGAGGCAACAGGGTGATAAGCCAAATACTGTTGTTGAGGCCAACCTTCCACCATACTCGCTTCCTGGTCTTCATCCTCTGATCCATCAGTGGGAAAACTTCCTTTGACCAAACGTCCTTTTCGGACCAATTCTTCAATGCGCATACCCACAGTTATCATCTCTGCGAAGCTGCCGGATGCACTTGTCAACATACACTCATAATAGAACCGATCCAGAGTATCAAGGAAAATCTCGGGCAACTCTTTCTCTTCCAGAGATGGACGGACTTGCGCGGCGAAATCTCTCCAACGTTGGGCATAAGCTTTGAAGGACTCATTATCATCTTGGGTCATGACCTGCAATTCACCTCTTTTTGGGGCCGAGTTCAAGTTGTAGTTGTATCGCTGGACGAAAGCCTCACACAAATCATTAAAAGTTTTGATATCAACCTTGCTCAGACCCATGTACCATGTCAGTGCGGCACCAATCAAACTCTCTTGGAAACAATGGATAAGAAGTTCATCATCATTGATATGAGCAGACATCTTTCTCACATACATCACTAGATGATCCTTAGGGCAAGTATTCCCTTTGTACTTCTCAAAATCAGGGATCTTGAATTTGGGTGGTATCACAACATTGGGAATCAAGCAAAGATCATAAACATCCTGGCCAAACAGTTTTGTCCCACAGAGAGCTTTCAATTCCAGCTGTATTTTATCAAACTTTTCTTCCAGTTCATCTATCCGGTTACATGCAACCACACCTTCTGAGTGATGAATGGGTTCGTGGTTTTGCTTAACAGTGTTGACCAAAGGAGACGAGTAGGTCATAGCAGCTTGAGGGAACAAGGGACCCGATTGAGGGATAGGCGTTTTCATTTGCACAAAAGGAGCTTGAACCTCAGAGACAACAGGACGGAATACTTCATCAGAACTTAAAGGTGTGCTCCAGAGATAACCTTCCAACATAGCATTTTGAGGAGTACTAGCGAACACCGTTGAAATCGGGGTAGTGGAAGCAACCGGCTGAGCTTGAGTGTTAGCAATAGGATGAGATAATGGGTGACTTTGTGCAACCGTCATCAAAGATACTAAGTTCCTCAAAATCTCATTTTCGGCCCGGAGGGTTGTCACCTCTTCACGAAGCTTGTGGTTCTCTTGTTCAAGGTGATCCATTCTGATTTGCCCGAGTGTTGTAGATGCGAGTAGACTGATGGCTTGACCCTTTATGGAGAAGACACAGTGTGAGACACAGACCAGAAACTAATGAATGCCAAATGATGCATGATATGCTTATGCAAAAATATACAATCTTTGTTATCGAAGGATTTGTCAAAGTGAATTGTAAACATCGCAGAAGAACATGGTTTCAGTTGAAAATTCATGAAGACATTGCAATTGGTTCCTTTTCAAAAGGTAAGAGTGAAACCAAGGGAGAAATTCTTAATAAAAGCAAAAGCTTAGTTAAGATTTTTTGAAGTTGTATTTCTTGGTGTTCATTCTTACAAGGTCCAATACCTTTGTGATGTTTACAAAAACTTGTTTAAGTCCTTCGATTTTTTTGATGAGAAAAAGGTTTATGAATGAATGCATGTATGTATGATTATGCTAAAGAACATAGAAAACATGGGAGGTTAAGTCCACAAAGTTGGAGCTGAGGGTAAACACGTCATTTGGTAAGGACTATGGTTTCAAATGCACTTGTAACCAGGGTTCTAACACAGTCCCCAAATTACAACCCCCTCCGAACTTTATTGGATTCCCGGGACGACACCCGGTCCAACAGCGTCCGCAGGAGAGTCTAGTTTGAGTGTAGCATCGCGTGTCGACTAAGACCAAGACAACACTTGGTTAGCCACCGCACTACATCCTAATGGCCAAGATAGGTTAAAGGTAACTAAGGTCCTTAGCTTCGACGGAAACTTAAAAGCAATAATGTCTAAGCGCGACAACACACGCCGACGTATATCACTTCAAGATCCTCCGTTAAGTGTGGTTATATCACATGTTCCACCACACGAGAATACTCTCGGCATGTCATTATGATTCTACCACTCCTATCTTATATTTCACTCAAGCCCGGGTGTAGGACTTATCTCGCCAGTCACGTAAAAAGGAAAATAAACAAATATGCACGTATTTACAAAAGTATAAGCAAATAAAGCGCAAAAGTAAAGAAAGATAAAATAGGCTTAACCCTCTAAAACATCCCCAGTGAAGTCGCCATTTCTGTGCTCGCGATTTTCGGGTGTCAAAATCATTGATTGGATTTGAACCTTGAATCATTGAACTCTCAACTTTTATTCGCGGGAAGGGAAAAAGTGAGTAAAAAAACCCTTATGAGACCTTGGATTCAGAGGTTGGTTTCGATTGGGGAAGGTGTTAAGCACCCGAACCGACTATGGTATCCCATAGGAACCTTCTACCTATTCTCTAATCTTGCGCTAAATTGATTTTACTTATTAAAAAGTTTAAGAGTTAAAGTGAAAGAAAGGAGAAAGATGAAGCATGTTTTTGGTTATTTTTATTGATTTGGAAGGGTCGAAACCCTTTGCCTACTTACCCAAATAAATCGGGATCAAAATCAAGTAGTTCGGCTAAAGAACTTATTTGATGAGTTGAATTGATTTTAACATTTTTGAAAGAAAAGTTTTAAGAAGAGATGAGAGGCCTCAAGGCATGAGAAGAAAATACGATGAAGTTGGTCAATTTTAATTGCACGAAATCCATGTCTAATGTGGATATTAAATTAATTAACGTTTGATTAAGGAAAATAAAAGGAAAATCACTTGGATTACATACCAAGGTTTACTTAAAAGAAATTTGAATTTGATTTTTTTGATTTTTTTTGAAGAAAATATTTTCTCTAAACTAACGACGAAATCGCGTAACGGCGGAAAAATAAATAAGCGTAAAGCGATAAATAAAGTGAAGTGTCGGTGCGCGTGTCAGTGCGTGTGCCGGTTACATATTACATACCCTAAATACATTCTATGGTCTCAAAAGAAAAAAATGCGCGAAAATAAATTACATCAATTCCCTAATTACATACTAAGTATAATAAATAAATACATAACCAAAAAAAAAAAATTAAAAGATGCATGAGATTATACTAGAGATGATACAAAATGAGATATAACGAAACATTAAGCATAAAAAGAACATCACATAATAGAATTAAATACCAAATAAAATGCATGACATGAAACATATTTTAAAAAGTATGAAACACAAGTTTTAAAAGAAGAAAATATTAGTTAGAAAAATGCATGAGTTTGAAATTAAATTCATGGGTACACTATACAATGCATGATACTTGAGATGCTAATTAAACACAATGCACAAAATAGGAATTAAACTATTAAAAGGTAATATATGCATAATAATTAAAACATTAGGCAAAAATAGAAAAAATATGAAATGTTATTTCATAGCCTATAATGAACTAAACATAAGAGATAAAAAAAAATAAAAAATGCATGATATCAAGATTAAGATACTAATGAAAATGCATGAAAATATAATATAACACTTAAATGAATTAATTAAAAAGATAAGCACATGAAATTAAAAAAAAAAAAACAAAGATTACCACACAAAGCAGGGGGTGCAGACAGCCAAAAGGGGGTGAAAACAGTAAAAAAGTAGTAACAACTGGGCTGGGCATGGGAATGGAGCTGGGCATGGGTACTGGGTCGACCCATGGGTGACCCGTCCAGCTCCCATTAATGAGTATAAAAGCAAAAAATCTCTTGTTTTTCTCATTTTTCCCTTTCCCTTCTCTCTCTAAAAAATCACACAAGAAAAAAGGCTCTCCCTTCTCTCTAGAAGGGCTGGCCGGCGAAGGGGGGGAATTGGCCGGAGAAGAAGACCGGAAAAGACTCCGGCGCGGTGGTTGGCCGGAGGGCCACCGCGCCGGAGGTAAGAAACTTTTTTTTTAAAATTTTTTTTTATGCCAAACTCTTCTTCTCCTCCTCCTCTATTCAAATCCATTATTAGTTTTTCCAAAATCATGCCCACAAAGCCTAGATCTACAAGAGAAAAACACTAACAAAAACACACAAAGAGCCAAGAACAATACCTCTTGCTTCTTCTTCTTTCTTTTGTTTTCGGTTTTGTGCTTCTTTCTTCTTCCTCCTTGTTTTCGGTTTTGTATTCGGCCCTGTAACCTTGTGTTCTTCTTCGTTTCTTTTGGATTCGGCCGTGTAGCCTTGTGTTCGGTTTCGACCTTGGGGTTGTATGAGTTGTGGTTCGATTTTTTTTTACTTTTGTGTGTTGGTGGTTATGGGTTCAGATTTGTTGTTTAAGGTTCGAATTTACAAGTTAGGGATTCGGATTTGGTGGTTTGGCTCATGAATGTTTGATATGATAATTTGTGTTGTGTGTTATGCCTGGCCGAAAACTGTGTTGTAGTTGTGGATTTGGTTGATGATTTGTTGCTGGATTTTTTAGAAGTTCATATGATATTCATATGTTCTTCATGTGTTCTTGATGAAAAAAAGGTTTTGATCTCTTTTTTGTAATTGTGAATTTTGGGATCTGTTTGTACTCGAAAACTGTGCCTGGCCTGACTGACTGATTCTGACACACTAAGTACCTGATACATGGAATGGACCAAAATACACTTGGCTGAAACTTGGAGAAAAAGTTGGACTAGGCCAATGATAAAATGACATGTGGACAAGGACTAAAAAAATAAAATAATAAAACTGGTAAATAAATAACAATAAGTAAGTAAATGGAAAAAATAAATAACTAAATAAATGATTAAAAATGAAAAACGAAAATTAAATAAATAAAAATAAAAATGTCCCGTCGGAACCAAAAAAATGAGGTATTTTAAAATACCTCTCTGCCGAAATTTCGTCTGATACGATTGAGATTATGCGGCTTTTTACGCTAATTAAAACGATAAATCAACGACGTGAATAAAATGAACTTTACGAACGCAAACGTTACGCTACGCTAAAAAACGCACCAAACGCGAGTAAAAAATTACGAAAATGATACGCGCGCGATATTAAAATATAAACGACGCACGAAAAATAAACCACGACCGCAAACACGAACAAACGTAGATATTACGGAAATTAGCGCGCAACCAAACGGCTGAAAAACGATCGACGTACGAATAAAAAATAAAAATAAACTGGTCAAAAATTAGGGTCAAAAATTAGGGTACGACATCTTTCAATTGAAAAATTCTTGTCAATTCATTCTCCCTTGGCTATATACCCAGGTTCATCATGAAATTTGCGTCAACAATCCTATCTGTTGCAGGCAACCAAATTAAGCACCACCATCATAATTATTGAGCTAAATCCAAAGTAAACCCCCAAGTGGTCCTCAAAATTTCATGGTATAAGTATGTCACATTATAGATTTCAATTTGATTGACTTCCATTTATGAATTCCTCCTAATATAATCATCTATATTCCATAAACAACCAAAAATGGCACATGGAAAAAACCAAAAAGAACATTCTTGTGACAGTACACTATAGATATTATATTTACACACTAAACTAACTAACAGTTAGTACTCTTGTAAATTAGCTTGAGCACACTCTTGACTTCCCATTTTTTTGCCTGTACAAATGCAAAAAAAGTGGTTATTGGTGAATTACAAACCAACCCTTCCCCTCCAAAACCAAAATAAGGAAGATGAGGCTTCCATACATTTACAAGCTTTATAAAAAGCAAAGGGTATAAAACTAACCAAAACGAATCCTTCTTCTCTTGTGCTAATAATTCTTCAAAAGAAATGTTGGCAAATTCATCATCTCTGTTGTCTACCTGTTCACACAGTTTTACCTTCTCTGCGCACGCTCCAAGCTCAAGCATCTTCATCGAGAGGTTCAAGTATATCATAACAAATGTTAGTTGATAAGATGTTTTTCATTAACAAAAGGCAAACCAAACGACCTAGCTACAAGAATTGTGATGAATATCTAAAGTTGTATAATTGGAATAATTGTACACACTGTTGCAACAAAATTGAAAAATATGATACCTTTTTGTATGCTGGTGAAAGTTTAAGCTGGTACTGAAGTGAGTTATAAACAAAAGCATCCTCCTCTAATCTTTTTTGTTCTAATTCTAGCTTGTATATCTGAAATTTTATAAAATGAAATTCATTAGAGGTTTCTGCAAGTTTGATAATATAAAGGTTCCCTAGTGACAGATAGCTATCCAACAACAAACCTGTTGATGAAGTCGGTCGAAAGAAGATCTGTCTGCCTTGCATAGCAAAGCCTTTGTTATTACAAACTTTCGTTGAATCACGTCAGCCCTGTAACAATAAGACAATGTAAAAGCAATCAAAACTTTAATCAACATAATTTTTTTGGAAACCTGAGAAGAATAATACTAAATCTATTCCTAACATAAAATGACAGAATCTAAATTTGCAAATAACCTTCAAGTTAGTTGATTTTTTAAATATATCAATTCTACTAGAAAATGATGTTATATTAGTCAGATGCTTTGTTTGATTAACAAGAGAAAGTCAAAATTTCAGAACCTTCAATATGAACAAACAGATGGCACTTATCATAGTTGCAAACTAGAAAGAAGTCTTCAATGTTTTCCTAAATAAATTTCCACATGTAAAAAGGTGAAATATGAGGTAACTACATTAGAATAATCTAGGGAACATACTTGTGTTGAAGCTCATTCCTAGCATCAATCAAACTATTAGCAAACCGGACAACCTGCGTAATAGAGGATAAGAGTACTAAAATTTGCATTGAAATAAATTTTATACTAAAATCTCAGTTTGAAAAGGAAAGGACTACATAGCATTACCAAGCTACTTAAAATGAAAACCAACTCCAAATCAGAAAGGGTATATTTTGCTGTGAACATAGAGTTGAGGGTGCTTAGCGTTCTTAGCAAATCTACAAGGTAATTTCCCAAGGCTTGTAGTTATTGATTTAAATGGATGAACGAGTTGTAACTATATATGATTTTGTTAGACATTACAGTGTCGTTTGATCCATGTAACAATCCACACTAGTGGTAAATGGCTTTTATTGTTGTAGCAGTAGCATATAAGGAATTACAATCTTGTCAACCATGTAACTTCATGAATTCATGTTATCAGTCCATTTAAACTTTGAACTATGTTTTTACACATTCCATTTCACCTTATTTGCAGTTTAAGATTTTTTCACAAGAACTAAGAAAAACAATGCATAACTTCATTAGTGAAAGAATTTTGGTAAATTGTCTATTAACTATTAAAGTATTAACCATGGCCATAAGTCATAACTGCATACTGCAATATAGTGGATTTGAAGTGATGCACATAATATTTATTTTGGGGGAAAATGTGGAGAAAAGCTTACTGCTGCAGTAAAACAATACAATACAATGATTATGATTTTTTTACAACTATAAAACGACAATTAGTTTAAAATTGAGGAGCAGCATGCTTCGTAACATCAAAGAAAACCATCCAGATGCATTCAGAAGGCGAGTAAGTTGCCCCACCGCCTGCCCCGAACATCGCCTCGAGTTACGTGACTAATTCAATATAAATACTAATTTTAGAACTACTGACATATCAATCCATGAACTCATCTATCTATACTAATTTATTGACACATAAATACCACTCCCTGATCTCAAATGGAAACATGTGATTGCTCTCCATGTTTTATTATAGACTACAAGACAACATGTTTATTCAGGAGAAAGCAATAACTTATTTTTTACTTTTCACTCACCCTAAAGTGAGTATATTTTTCCCCTCAAAAAGAACAAATCCCTACCCCATCCTCTTCTGTCAAAACTGATCCAATCTAATTACAAATTTGCAATCCTTGTGAACTAACACCTTTTGTTATTTTGAAGAAATGCTCAATATAAGTCCTAGCTTCAATAAATTACCAAACTAACAAAAGAACAAGTACCTAAAATATATTACTTAAAATGTGTCCCTAGCATTTCTCTTACCTAAAACATGCATAGCTTGCATATACAAAGAGGAAGTACACAAAGCTAAGCAACAATATTACTTAGGAGCCAAAGTTGATTCTAAAGGTGTAGAATTGTTTTTAAAATATTTGGTTCATTGATTTTGCCTCCAGAATTTTGATTCTACTTGAAGCTAGAAATTGTATTTTTTTATTTTAGAATTGACATTTACAAAAATTCATTGTTCAACTCACTTTTACATGAATGTATCCAAATCAATTTTACATAATCAATTCACTCGAAATCATTTTTTCTCACCGCAGAACCAAACATACACTTATTTCCTTTATTGGGAACACTGACCAAACAATAGTACCAGAAAACATTTTGTATCACATAATTCAATACTAGCAGGCAATGATAGTAGACACTGATAAATGCAAAATCATAACAATATGTTGAAGCAAACTTCTCAAAAAACATATTTCAAACACAAAATTCAAAATTTAATGAAAATTTGTTATAGAAAACTAAGAAACTAGAAATACCTGTGGCAGTGTCAATTTCTTGGATTCATTACTTTTAACAAGCTCATCATATTGCAGTTTGATTTTTCTCTGCAAAACGCTACTTGAAGAAGTAAACGGATACATGCAATCAGATTCAAGCTTCACACTCGAATCAAAACCCGCTTTCACACACTCTTCACTTTCCGAATTCATTTCTTTCTTCTTCTTTGCTTTCTTCTTCTTCCTCTTCTTCTTCTCTGATGGAACTTCCAAAACTGAATCCGGGTCATCGAACAAGGTAGCCCATTTCGTGGAATCAGAGGGTAAAACTTCGAAAAGAACCGATTTTGATAAATGGGTCGGGCTAATTGGGTCGGGTTGTGAAGGTGAATTATCAGAAAGTTTGGTTTTTTGGTTGTGTTTGTGGGGTTTGGAGAAGCGTTTGTAGAGAGAGAAAAAGAGAATGGTTAGAGAGAGAAGGGAGAGTGATGCAAAGAGGAAAATGGGGTGGTGCATTTGAAAGAGATGGAAGAGAGGATTTGAAGAAGGTGGAGAAGACTCCATGGAAATGGAAATGGAAATTCAAAGTAAAGTAAGGAAACTCACATAACACAGGAAAAAAAAAAGGGAAAGGAAATAGATATTCTATGCTCCAAGTTAGGCGGTTTTTAAGGTTCTATTTTTCCCCCTCTCTCTCCTTTGGTTTTGTATTTTTTTTTAATCAACTCACGTATTTTTAATTATACTTTTGATCTTCGCATTTTGATCAGTTCACGAAAATGATCAAGTCTCTTTTAAATTGAACAAAATTGTTTTTAAACTATTATTTTTTTGCAGTCTGACATTAGGTCGGAGGGCGATTTGGACAATCAACATAATACTTTCTTTGGAGTGAAATAAGACTTAAATTCTCTTGAGTTGATATGAAAAAGTTGAGGTGAGTTAGTTACTTTTACTTACAAATAAAATCTCTTAGGGATATGGTCATGGATTTGATCTTTATACATATGGTATATGGTTGGGAGAAATCATCTACTTAAGTGGATTTCTATATTTTAAAAGATGGACATTTGGCTTTTCGGACGTTTAGGCAACAAAAAAACAACATAGGGTGTGTTTGGTAAAAAGAAGCTATAAGCTAGCTGATAGCTGATAAGCTAGCTGATAGCTGAAAAGCTAGCTTATAGCTGATGGCTGATAGCTGATAGCTTATAGCTGAAAAGTTAGCTGATTAAAATAAAAAGTGTTTGGTAAAATTAGCTGTTGAAGTAGCTGATAAATATAAAATGACGTAAAAGGGCATGTTTGTGTTTTTCATTATAAATCATATATACAATTTTTATTACTTAATGTATTTCTTTTTCAATGTTTAAATTTATTTCAAAATATTTTCATCTCCCAGATGATAAATGTACTTATTAATTCAATTGATAATTTTTATTTAACAAAACTTTCTTTTCATGAATTTTACTTAGACTAAACTTGCATCACTATTTATTGTAAATTTTATATAAAATTATTTATCATTGAATTAAGAGCATGTAAAAAGGAATGTGAACAAGAAAATTTGAAAAGCTCGCTTATTAAAAATAATGTGTTTGGTGAAATTAGTTGTTGAAGTGACTGATAAATATAAAATGACATAATAGCACATGCTTTTTTTTTAAGTATAAATTATATACACATTTTTTTACTTATTTATTTATTTTTAAATATTTGAATTTATTTTGAATCACTTTCATCTTCAAAATGATAAATGTTTTTTATGAATTATTGATATTTTTTATTTCACTGAAATGGTCTTACTATTTGTTGTAGATTTTATTTAAAATTATATTATATTATATGAATTAAAAGCAAGTTAAAAGAAAAGAAAGAAAGAAAATATATATATATATATATATATATATATATGGATAGTAACGTGCAAGTGGTTAGGTGCATCAAAATATAATGAGTAGTTTCTTTTTTTCTTTTCTAATATAAAAAAAATGGGTAGTTACATATGAATATGGATAGTTTTTTCTTATTAAAAAATAATTAAATAAAACTAATAAGGTTAAAATTGGAAGAAAATATAAAAAGCTAAAAGCTATAAGCTAAAAAGCTACTTGAATTAGCTTCTCAAGAAACGCTATAAGCTCGTGAGAAAAGTTAATTACCAAACACGTCATGTTTTCATCCAACAAGCTTATAAGCTAATCCAAGAAGCTATAAGCTAGCTTTTTTGTGTTACCAAACACAGCCATAATACTCTCTTCTAAGTTCGCTTAGTTAATTTAGAAAAGTTGAGATGAGTATACTTTAAATTATAGAGCTACTTATCTATTACTTATAAAAATAAAGTCATCAAATCACGTTGAGATTTAAGCATATTTCTTTGTGAAATATGACTTAAATCTTTATCAATTTTTTTTAACTTAAGTTAGTTTGGATTCTCTAATATTGCATTTGAATTTTGTAGATGGAAAAAGTGATTAAAAGAAATCATTAAGGACCCGTTTGTTATAGCTTATCTTAAAATGTCATTTTAGATATTTCATCATTTCGTTATAATTTTTTTGGATACTAAAATTTTGAAAAAATCTCTAAAAAAAAACTATTTCAAATAGTTTTTCATAAAAATCATTTTTGAAATATATCATTTTGAAAAAATATAGTATGTTCACTATGTAAAATCTCGAACAATGAATATTTAGGTTAGTGAATGTCAAAATATCTTTTTTAACTTATAACAAATGAATATTTAGTTTGAAATAATTTATACTATTTTCGAGTAAATTTCCAAAAAATCTATTTTAAAAAATACAAAGGAAAATCCATTTTTTTAGAATTTATAACAAACGGCCCTTTAGATTTTTTCAGAGGAATATAAGGAAAAATTCTCATTTAAAAATATCTTTGTTTGTATTCTCTTTACTTACACATTTAGCATGGTGTCACTTTCAACTTTATTTTGGTTTTGGAGTGCATGTATGTATATACTCCATGATAAAATACGCGTGAACTATTTACGTGTAATAGTTATGTTTAAGGTTGAAAAGTACACTAACTATCATCCATCAAAGGTGTCAAATCAAGTTTCCTATAGTTTCTATGGAACACATGGTGGCCTTAGATGTAGATGGCAACTCAATTTGAGTTAAAGCGACGTCGTATTGACTTGTTAATTAATAATTAGGAACAAGAGTTTTATTAAACAATTTAATAATAAGAGTTTGGCAAAGTTAGTTAGTGAGTAAATGGTATATTATGCACAGTAGTGAAAACCATTTTCCCTTCTTAGAAGATAAATGGATTCTTTCGTGACATAGTTGGTGACTTATACGTGTATGTTTGTATTTGTAAAATAACAGAATCACCCAATAAAAAAGCAACCAATTTATATTCCATTATTCCATTCTCCTTTTTTTGCCACATATAGATCATGTTGTTGTGCCATCCAAATATCCAATAAGCAAAGCCAGGAATAACCAAATGCTATAGTATTAGTATTATGTTGATTTATATTAAAAAATTTCTAAAGTATGTTGATTTATATAACAATTAAAGCGTTTTTTATAGAGGAAGTGACAGGTACAATATAAATTCCGTACACACTTGTGAAGTGAAGATCAAAATTCAAACTCAAAGAAAGACGACTAATCTAACAATATCAACATTATCAATTGAACTATAATTTTTATCTTTTTTAAATGTAAACATATTAACTTAAATAAAATCTTAAAGGAGCCCTTGATATAGACCTTAAAAATAAAGGTTCATCGATGAACCCCTATGTAAATGACTTACTACAACCAGTTCCACACAAAAGAAATGACTACAGACTTCTATCCCACGTGCTAACATCATGCACCTCTACTCTCACTATCTTCAACATCTTATTTTTTTTAATGGAACATCTGATGATATTTGTGATTAGTTATTTTTATTTTTATTTATAAACCATTTTAGCTCCAAATTTGAAGATGATGGTGTAAGATAAATGAGAGATCTAAGCTCCTTGTTGGCCTTGAAAGTGGATTAAATCAACAAGCACGGTTGAATAATATGTTTGACAGTTAAGTAATAGTTAAAGGGTAAGGTCTTCAGCTGAGAGAACAACAACGGAACCAGCTGACCTGATATTTTTTATTTTTTTTTACTGAAAAGCCTTATACTATTTAGCATATTTCTTGTGCAAATGGCACTCTTAATTCAATTGGTTCCACGTTGTCTCTCAGAACACACAAGCAACAACAAGACAGATCTAAAAATTCCTTAACAGACTTGATTTTACAAACTTTTCATTCGTAGGTTCGACTATTTTTTGGAAATAAGGTTTGATTTTCAATCATGCTTTTGTTATTATTGTTCTACGGTCGCGAGTTTTGGTTGAATCACATAGAAAATAATTGTGGAAGATTTTCTGCATAATTTTTTGCTGATGAAATTCTACATAAATCTATTGAGAATGGATTTGGACCATCTTCATCATTCATCACGCATTCGTAAATGCAAGCTAAGAGTATTGGATCTTTCGTCCTTTCCTATCACTAAAGGCAATAGAGACCGTTTCAGGAAAATTAGCTTTATTCTTTTGTCAGGATATGAGGATATTCTTATGAGATTAAAGTAATTATCTAAATGATATTAACCTGCTGCAGGAAGTCATTTGTATAGGTCCAGCAATGGACCTTTATTTTTGAGGTCCATATTAGGGGCTCCCAAATCTTAATCATAAAACAATTGTTTCTCTAATATGATGCATATTTATCTACTAACACCACTTGTTTCACACTCATTGCTTGACAGATTCCTGCTATTACAAAATAAATCAAGATTTCCTAGGTATTTCATTTGGTATTCAAAACATCATTTAGATCTAGTTAATCTTATTAGGTAAATAAAATAGTGCAAAGTAAAAAGCATGAAGCATGCAATAAAAGCAGCAAGAAGAACAATTTCATATGATTGATCCTGTTTTATCCTGTAAAGTTTCTTACAAGAATAAAACAACTAAGTTGCTATCAATGCAGCTTACAATGATAAAATAATGATACAAGAAGCAAGTGGCTTCCACATTATATTAAAATAATCAAAAGCACATGGACTCTAAATATAGCCTCAATGTGCTTCTAAGCAAATCATCTTCACCTTCCACCTTGTATAACTAGCAGATCACAAGTATATACACACTTCCACAATCATATCAGGAATCTCTACCGGCTTTCAACCAGATAGTGTGTTGTGTTTTCTGCAACTTCACATTGGTAAAAGCCAAATTAATGCTCATGGTGATCTATAAGTAGTTTAGAATGTGGTTGAGGAGAAATTTCGGCATTCGATTTTGGGAAAAAATATCAATATGGAAAGTTGTTTCCATTTGTTTTCTTGAGATTGAAATGATCAGGTACAAATGGCCTCGACCGAGAGTTTCTTCAAGACATTTGGACATGGATCTCCTCCAAAATTTTCAGGTGACACAGTTACCTTGCATGAGTTCTGTCCAACACAATTCTGCAACAACAAAATCATTTTTGATTAATGAAACAAGTATAAGTGACAATCAAATACAAATGGTTGCAAATTTGACTTTTTGACTTGAACCTACAAGATTTCACTTTAGAGCCTTTAGTACTGCAGAGTTAAATATTGATACACTGTTAGTGTAACGTTTTTAATGATCTGAAGGTTATGATTGATTGACAGTGAAAAATAGTCTTTATACTGAAAATGTATATGCATTGAATCTTAACTTCAAAAGATATCATGTTTTATCAGAAACTATGTCTAGCTATAGCAATACCTTTTCAAAGGTATTATAAGACTTGTGAGCATGACAGCTTCCTTCATGGAAATTTCCACAAGACCCTACTGGAGTACCAAAGCTAGCAAATTTGATTGATGAAATTTTCTGTCCAGGGCCACATGATAAATGTGCTTTTGGTCTCACAGGTTTGTTAGTTTTGCCAGAAGTTTGCATCTGATAACTTATAAGATTTGGCTGCCACTCATAAATATCAGCACATACACTATCTATATCCCTTCTAACCAAAAATATCCCATTAGGATCTCCACCTAATTCTTCAAACACAACCAATAAATTTCCAGTTGGTATCAGCCATGAATGAGGAACATGGTACCTGAAATTACCATTTAGTGATTAGTTTATCAATATTGATCATCAGCATTAGGCAAAACTATGCGAAAAACTTTATGTTTCTCACTCACCATCTTTGAGAAGCCTCGCCGCAGTTACTTCTACATTTATTCTCGTTATAAGTTCCTGCGTAGTCACAGTTATCACAGGTCCCGGACGCTTTATAAGCAGGCCAATAACGGCCAAGATTCTGTCCATTTAACCACACTTGTCCTTTTCCCATACTTCCCATGTCTAAAGCAAATGGTGCAATTCCGTCCGGGGCATCAAAGGTAGTTTTGTACCAAGTCAATGGCTGCATACGAGAGACTAAACTCCCCTGAACCCACTCGACCGAGGAACTTCCACCGAGAGAATGAAGACTCAAGGCTTCACCATGGAGACCAACCTAAATAAAACAGTAATTTGAATGAATTTTTGAGCAAAATCAGGAAATATAGAGAGAAGAAAACGCGATGAGTGTTCGGGGAAGAACCTTGTAAGACCATTTCTGCCAAGACAAGTCCCTTCTACCTTCATCGAGACCATTTAATGTAATCGGACCAAGAACACCAGCATTCCATGTTTCAAAATGAGGGCCTACATTCTGTGTTACATTAACAAGCAGCAAGTAAGTAATATAGAATTGTCAAGAAAGATCACACTGCAATACAGTTCATGATACAGATAAATCGGCTTAGTAGTGTAACGCATGGGTGCTTAAAACAATATATTTTCAATGCCTGTGTGTGTGAGAGAGAGAGAGAGAGAGAGCGAACCGGGAGTCCAACTGCAACACTTAGAAGAGATATTTTGTTGACACCAGGTATGAGCTTCACATTTTGGCTAAAAGTTAGCTTGGGGAATTCTAAGCTTCCATATATAGTGCCTGATCAAAAGGAGAGTAATGATGTTGCCGGATAATTATTAGCTTTCGAAGTAAAATAGTTTATTCAGACTATTTTTTTTATTTGAATAACAAAGGTCAAGCAAGCGTGGCGACTAATTTTGATTACTTAATGAAGCCTAGATATATCCATTCCAAGTATTGTTACTATGTATCATATCCTCAAGAGCATACATCATGTTTTAATCAATCTAACATGAAATTTCGTAAACCAGTATAATGCTCCTCACCTGACAGCTGACTATTGACGAAAACATGCAAAGCATGCCCTGCAGATAACACTGTAAGAACAGGATTCTTTCCACTTCTCAGAAATCCTTCATTGGGATCAATCACAACACTAGCAAAAAAAGGGAGCAAGTTAGCGATAAGACATGGAGAAATCAAAATGAATGATGAGAATCATCATTTCATAACTGCAGAGTTGTTTATTACTCACTCTGTGGAGTACCACAAGTAATCGGTTAAATCTCTTGTTGTATTTAACTGCTCTAGTAGACCGGTCATGGTGAATGAACTATCATCAGTAGAGGCTGTTTGTTCAGTGAACACTTGCCAAGATAGTCCACCGTGAATAGGAACACGAGTCATCTTCATCTGGGCACTCTGAGAGCCAACCTGTAAAGAGATTTTGGAACTTTAATTTTGGACCTGAGAGGAATATTTTTCTGTTCATTGCAGATGAAAACTCAGTCCAACAAGATCATGTAAACGGAAAATTAGACACTAAAAATCTCATTATTTTCCTTTTGTGAAAGTCCATTTTGTTAAATAAAATTATAATTGCATATATAAAGTTATTGAACTATTTCAATCACGTACATTTGGTCAAGTCATCTGAAATAAAAGCTTTATTTTTATTTTTTCTCACCCTTGCTGTGTTATAAACAGTGTTCTTGCAGTCAGGAAGAATGCTTATAGACCAAGGAGGCAAGTTGTAATGCATATTTCCAAAAGCTACTGTTGCAAAAGCTTTTGGATTGTAGTTTCCAAGGAATGCAGCACAAGCTCCCGACTTCGATTTAAACACATGAGCCTGCACAATAATGATGAAAGATAGAAGTTCAGTCTTGTTACAAAGCAGTTTAGATAGGTTTGATAATTTTCACGTAACTAAAAGAAGTCCTACCTCTTGATAGTTTCCGATCCGTGTAACGATAGGATCTCCATAAATTAAAGCAGGCTCAGAGAGTTTTATTGCTCTGTGTAAATCCTTCAGATGACCCCATTTTGGTTGCCGTAGCAATCCTGTACACAAGAAACAAAATTAAGAACCCTACTTAACTGTATAAAATATGTGAAGTTCTTGTTATTAATCCTTTGCGTTTACCATATTCATCAAGAGGTGCATCATAGTCATAGCTTGTAGCAATGAAAGGACCACCAGCTGTTCTACCAAAATTTGTTCCTCCATGATACTGAAATGAACAAAATAATGGGCCAAGTTCAATATTTAAAAATTGTGAACCTACACAATAGCACATTAAATTCAATAAACAAAGAAGTTACCATGTAATAATTGATGAATGATCCGCCTTTCTGTATAAATCTTGCAACTGAAAATGCCATGTCTTCAGCAGGTCGGTGAGGTACCGGACCTCCAAACTCCGTAAACCTGCAAACATAAAAGAGAAACAAAAGCAATGTATAGTCAAGCTTATATTATATCTAGCTTGCATTTATATCATTCTTATTGAAACCTAAGAAATAAGAAGCAAGGCATCAATACCAGCCAGTCCAAGCTTCTGTCCACATCTTTGGTTTGTAATCTTTATTTGGAGAGAAATAATCACAATAGAAGCCATTGCAGGTGTTAATCTGTACAACGTTTTACGACAAAATTAAAGGCTAAAATCCTTGAAGGCATAAAAGACTATATCATGGATAAAAATATTTTCTTAAAAAATGATATAATTCAGCTGAACTTACAACAGGATCAGGAGCATCATCTTGCTTGCACATGATCCACGGAACTCCGGTACCAAGTCCTACAGCCATATCTGCTGCCCATTTAGTGTAGGATTTACCAGGAGCACCAATTTCATACTCCATAGGTCCATATTCATTTTCAATCTACATAAAATCACAAGTTCTAGTCAATAAATAAAACATAGGATAATATAAAGCAAAGTTATATTAAGTAATAATACTAGCAGCATGTTTAGTCTACCTGAGACATAATTATTGGACCACCCTGAGACTCAAATAGCCTTTCAGATTTCATCATATCAACAATCTTCTCAGTAAATTTTTGCATTTGAAACTTCATTATGGCAATGTAAAAACCAAAAGTGATTAGAAGGTTTTAATAATCAATGAAAAAGGACAAAAAAATGAGAATCTTTAACAATTCTTAAGGTATAATAATAACTGAAAATATTACCTTAAATGGATCATTGTCAGTTCTAAAACTGATACCAGGAATGTACTTCAACCAAACAGGAAAACCCCTAAAAATCAATTAAGCAAATTTGTTTAAGACATTTTTAGTTTGACATGTGTAAAATATTTTTGCCAAAAAAATAGGAAAGGAACAATTTCCCTACCCAAAATTCCACTCAGCACAAACATAAGGACCAATCCTTAGATGAACATAAAGACCAGCTTGCTGCACCAACTTTATGAACTTCACCAAATCATAGTTCCCCTCAAAATAATACTACACCAATCAAAAAATGAAAAGAAAATGATTATTTTTCACTAATCACTCATAAATCATAAATATGCACTGTTTAAGCAAAACTACTACTAAAACTAAAAGACATTGTTATTAATTAATAATTATTATTACTTTGCCAGGTGAAGGTTCATGTCCATTCCAAAAAACATATGTCTGAATCACATCCAAGCCTCCTTCCTTAGCCTTCTGTATAAGATCTGGCCACATCTGAAAATATAAACAAAAAAACCAACTTAGTTATACAAATCACATAAATACTTGATAAAAACAAGAAAATATAATGACCCTTAAGCTCATTCTACAGTAAAAAGGAAAAATATTATATAATAATACCTCAGGAGTGCTTCTTGGATAATGAATGGATCCAGAAATGAGGATCCTTCTTTGACCATTAATGGTGATAGCTTTAGAGTCATAAGACACAGAAGCTATAACAGAACCAATAAGAGAACATGCTAGCAGAAGAACCAATGATGATGGAACCTTCCACATTATGAACTTGAAGTTGAACAATGAATAGTAAACCTTATCTTTCAACTTGGTAAAGCAAAAAACAGTGACCTGAAGAAGAAGGAAGTAACAGAGAAATGTGTTTGATTCTACTTTTTGTTAATATTATTGCTGTTTTGTTTCTTTTTGTAGAATAAGAGAATAAGAAAAAGATAAAGAACAGCTATGTGTGTTAAGTGAGGCAATGTTTTATTTTTTCTCTTTTTGTTTTTGGTTGTTATGTTTGGGGAAGGTGGTTAAATTAAAGGGTCTTGTTAACTGATGTCCCGTGATACTGGTTAAGAAAATTAAAAAAGGAAACTTCAAGTAAAAATAACATTTTTTATGCTTTTAAGTAGTTGACAACATATGTTCCAATACAATGTTTACTATATTTGTTCCTTAATTGACACCGGTTAACATTTCCCTAGATTAAATTAAAGTGTTACTATTTTTTTTTTTTGGTAACAATAATAAGTGTTACTATTAAAGTGACTTTAATTTGAAGATTTTTTAGTAGGAAAACTGGGAGTGGTTTGCAGCTGCTTTTATAGACTGATGAATGAAAGAGCAGCTGGGGAGTGAGCAGTGGACTGTGGGACCATGAGAAGACAATGTGGGACCCATACATCACTTGTTTGTCCTTACTATTCTACTCATCACCCGTGATGCCGACCTCAATGCAATCCAAAACCCAATGAATTTCTATTTTTTCACTTTTTAATTACTTCAAATTGGTATCAGAAATAATAAAATTTGAGATATTGAGAAAAAAAATACATTTTAAGGTATAGAGCCAACATCATCAAACCAATTTAAGTCGATTCAATTTTATTATTGAAGTGACTTTTATATAATGTATTAAAATATAAATAACTTTACCCAAAACCAAACACACACAAAATCAATCATACAATTTTAAAATCATTTTTCCTCAAAAATAGCTTTTTATTTTGCTATTGACACAATTGATCAACAGGTAACACACGGAAATAGGAAAATATGATCACTCAAAACCATTCTTCAATAATATAGTATGTTTATTAACACGGTGTTGTGAGTTGGCAAAATGACTCCCCTCCAGTAAGCTTTTCTTAAGTAGGATTCATTGGCATATGGAGAGACATTCCAACTTCGTGTGATAAAAATTAGACGTCTCGTCTCAAATTTAAGAGTGTTACTTGGATAGAGGAATGTTTTGAGGGAATTCAAATATTTTGAGGTGAATTTCATTGTTTTGATGATAATCTGAAGAATTTTTCAAATGATGGAAATTTATGGAATATTTTGTTCAAGTTAAGTTTAGAGAAATTCAAAGGACACCTAAAAGCTAGAAGCTAAGAATTTCAAATTTCTTCATAATTGACCCTAATAAATTTCCAAAAAAAATACAAATTGGCCCCTCAAATTTTTCAAAATTTGTAATTTGACCCCTCAATTTTTTTGAAATTTGCAAATTGACCCCAAATTTCAATTTTCATATTTGGTCCAAAATAATTAAAATGTATAAAAATTGCCTAAAAATTATGACAATGAAATTTGATGTCACTCCATCCAAAAAAAAGTATTGAGAAATGAAAATAATTTAATTGAATCATTTGAATTGCATAGAATTCTAAATTCTTTAAAATTTCACAATTACCTCATCCAAACATACTCTAAGAATTTTCTTAAAGAGTCTATTGACGCTCAATTAGAGAGGGACTCGCCTATTGTCTTATCCATAAAAGAATCCACCCTAAACGTTAGAAAACGAGCTATCATCAAAATTATAATATTAACCTTCTACCTTAAATTTGTGACAAGTGTCTTTTTTATTTTTTTTGTAGAAAATAATTTTATTTGTCAAAAAAAGTATAACTTTTGTCCTTTTTTACTTTTTTTGTCAAAAATAATTTTATTTGTAAAAGTGAAAATAACACTTACACATTTATTTATTTATTGTATTATATCTTACATTTAAGCAGGAAATAAATATAATAAGAGAAATGTTAACCGAAGGAAAATCGAGATATAAAACACATTGGATAATTAAATTTGATTTCCCTTCTTTAGATTAATATAAATTTGTCATGAATCAATGATATAAATGTTAGCTCTTGAAGTGCATAAATTTTGTTGTAGAAATACTTTCGATCACAAGCAAAGAAAGTAGTGATGTTTCTACTAAGTCCACACGAACAAACCTTCTCTAGTAACCGGTGTTGGCCAAGTCAATTAGAGCTTCAAAGAGACAAGGATTTCTTTTCAATTAGGTTTATGAAAATCGGTATGATATTCAGCAAATGTGAGTTCTATTTATTGACTCACTTATGTGCACCTCTTAGATATTTTTAAATATATTATGTGTGTGTGTTTTGAAAAAATTATATTTGATTTTATTTAAATTTGAAAGACATCTCTTTTTGAAACAATTTCTAAACCATAGATTTGATATTGTTTAAATTCAAAATATATCCTTTTTGAAACAATTTCAAAACCATATATTTGATTTTATTTGAATCCGAAATATATCTTTTGGAAACAAATTCAAAACCATATATTTGATTTTATTTAAATCCAATATAAACAAAATATATATTTTGAAACAACTTCGATATCACATCTCTGTTTTTTTAAGGAATATCATATCTCTGTTTTTTTAAGGAATATCATATCTTTGTTATTAATATATAAATAAGCTTTATTTATTTATTTATGGCTTATTTAATCGGTTGATCTCTTAACTTAATTGATTGTCTCAATTTGGTCCCCTAACTATAATTTATACCAATTTGATCCCCTATGTTTTGCTCCGTTACTAGTTTTAGTCATGTTAGTTTCTCTTACAAAAAAAAAAAACTTGTTAACTTATGTACCATTTTGGTCCTTTAGTCCTTTCTGTTAACGTTCTTTTGAGAAAAACTAACATAAATGACTAAAACTAGTAACATAGCAAAACATAGGGGACCAAATTAATACAAATTATAGTTAAGAGACCAAATTAAGACAATCAATTAAGTTAAGGGACCGGGTGATTGAATAAGCTTTTATTTATTTATTTTTTAAACCTTAACACGAGAATTTAAAATATCATGAAGTATCAAAGTTAGGACCGTGATAGCCACATATTGTTTACAGTACTTCAGAGTTTAAAACGTGAGGGTGTACAACATTATGTTTGCATTTTTTTCATAATTCTAAGGATATGGAATATCCA
The DNA here is from genome assembly GCA_946800305.1 of Medicago arabica. Classification (NCBI taxonomy): domain Eukaryota; kingdom Viridiplantae; phylum Streptophyta; class Magnoliopsida; order Fabales; family Fabaceae; genus Medicago; species Medicago arabica. The sequence goes on from OX326971.1 coordinate 55,156,957, forward strand.
TAGAAAATACAGCGTTGCACATAGAATTGAGAAATATGCAAAAAGTTAACAACAATCTCAATCAGCTCACGGATATTCAAACGGTCGCTGCTTTTTAATTTTATGTCTTTTTTGATAATATTGACACGTTATGCCAGCACGATTATTCCATTGAGGTCCCTTTCATTTTAGTTAAATAATCCGATATCAAACTCGTATTGGTTATTTTCATAAAAAAAAAAATCTTATTTTATTGTTATCATCCATGAATTTGTTAAGCACATACATTTGTGACCGTAAGTACTTCGAATGCACATGTGTCCAATTCAATTGTGCATCTATCAAAAAAAGTTTAAACTGCTTCTAAAAATGCATTGAGAGCACATGACCCAATTTCTGCCTTAGGTTCTTTGGTCAATTGATTTCGTAGTTGCATAACAAGAGGTTCCACATTTTCTTTGATGTTGGATCCCGGAGAAACAATTTTTTGGTGCCAACGATTGCTTTGATGTGCTCCAAGTTCAAAAGGATAAACTTATCATGAACAACAATCGAGGATTTGTGTTTAGGGTTTATTATCTGATCATAATCATTGAACATAATAGTGACGTCGTATTCAAATCTTAATTCAAACTCGTTAGCTACAAAATACCTCCCCTCCTATTACTGATTTTCAAGAGTATCCATTGTGGTTAATCCATTCCATGTATTCAACATCGCGAAAGAGAAGAATGAATGGAGGTTTTTTTTCTTCCAATTTGAAGTATAATTGTTTTTGTTTTGATTGAGATAGAATATATCTTGGTTTCCAATATAAGCAACACAAAATAATTAAATATGAAGGCATCATAGTCATCAAATGAAATGTTACCTTTTTTAAATAAGTCACTCATGTACGCACACACTTGCACCTATGCACACGCGTGCGTGCACGCGTACACGATCTCTCTCTCTCACACACACTATTCTTACAAATTGAGTTTTTTTTATGAACCAAATATGAGTAGCGTGGCATTATAGTCATTCGTTGATACAAATGTATGAGTTGTGTTTGTATTATAGTCATAAAATCTTTCCTCTTAAGGCTTTAGTGCCATAAACAATACTATGCAAATAATGACCATGTATCTTTCCTTTTAAGGCTTCAGTGACAATAGCAACTATTCTAATAATATAATTATTTTTAACAATATAATATTTTCAAATTGTGATAACTTGGGGACTGCATTGGAGGATGATTCTGATGTCAAAATAATATCTTGGGTCAGGCCATCAAGATGCTTTTTCCAGCAGCTCTTTGTCTGATAACTTTCATAATGGTGGAAACACAGATGTATTTGAAATCTAAGTTTAACTGGAAGATACGAACCAACAAAAGTCATGAGGAAAAAAACATTTTTATCGCATGACCCCAAGTTATTTTCTTGATATCTGAGTCTTTAGTACAGTACCCAACATTGTCATTCAGCCCTTGAATTTGTATTGTTTTGACGGAAGGGCCGCTTGAGAAAGTGAATTGCCATCTGAAAGTTAATGTTGCAAGTTGCAACTTACAAGTTCAAAATATGCAAGTGATCTAAATCCATAGCAATAATGTATATGACAAATATACAAGTTCAGAATTATGTGCATTGGTGAACCTAATGATTCATGATACTGCAGAACCAAGAAATTATGAAGAAGAAGAATGAATTCATTCTGTTTTACACTTACATTGAGCACTGAAACATGTTCACCAGGATCTTGCACCACGATGTTCATTTTGTTGTAGCTAGTGATATTAAGCGTGGTTCTACTTCTATCAGCAACCGAACAGTGTGATAGAACTATAAAGAAATGGAGATAAAAACACAATGTGAGGGGTAATAATGGAAATGGAACAATTTACAAACAAACTTTTTTATCTCTTTTCAATTTCCTTAAGAAACCTAACAGAAGAAAAGTGTCTATTTCTATTTCTAGATTCACTTATTTCAGACTTACTTTAGAGAATAAGAATAACTTTATCCTTGTTAAGTTTATATCATTGTAGTTTATTGGGGAGAAAAAAATTATAATAATATTATTAGAATAGTTTTCTTTTTTAGGAAAATATTATTAGAATAGTTATTGAGCTCATGTTGTGTCATCCAATAAGCAAAGCCATGAATAACCAAATGCTATAGTATGTCGATTCATATTATTTTTATTTTTTGCTTAAGTATGTTGATTTATAATAACAATTATAGGGTTTTTTCTTCGGCAGACAATATAACGAATACTATCTAAAATTTACACACACTTGTGAATATCAGGATTCAAACCCGAGTTGAAGATGACCAACATAACAATATCAACATTATCGATTGAGCTATTAATTTTATATTTTTTAAATGTAAACATATTAGCCTAAAAAAAATCTTAATCATAAAACAATTGTTTCTCTAATTTTTTTGTGGTGGCCAAGGTTCGAACAGCAGACCTTGCATATATTATATATTATGCATTGAAATGATCAGGTACAAATGGCCTCGACCGAGAGTTTCTTCAAGACATTTGGACATGGATCTCCTCCAAAATTTTAAGGTGACACAGTTACCTTGCATGAGTTCTGTCCAACACAATTCTGCAACAACAAAATCATTTTTGATTAATGAAACAAGTATAAGTGACAATCAAATACAAATGGTTGCAAATTTGACTTTTTGACTTGAACCTACAAGATTTCACTTTAGAGCCTTTAGTACTGCAGAGTTAAATATTGATACACTGTTAGTGTAACGTTTTTAATGATCTGACGGTTATGATTGATTGACAGTGAAAAATAGTCTTTATACTGACAATGTATATGCATTGAATCTTAACTTCAAAAGATATCATGTTTTATCAGAAACTATGTCTAGCTATAGCAATACCTTTTCAAAGGTATTATAAGACTTGTGAGCATGACAGCTTCCTTCATGGAAATTTCCACAAGACCCTACTGGAGTACCAAAGCTAGCAAATTTGATTGATGAAATTTTCTGTCCAGGGCCGCATGATAAATGTGCTTTTGGTCTCACAGGTTTGTTAGTTTTGCCAGAAGTTTGCATCTGATAACTTATAAGATTTGGCTGCCACTCATAAATATCAGCAAATACACTATCTATATCCCTTCTAACCAAAAATATCCCATTAGGATCTCCACCTAATTCTTCGAACACAACCAATAAATTTCCAGTTGGTATCAGCCTTGAATGAGGAACATGGTACCTGAAATTACCATTTAGTGATTAGTTTATCAATATTGATCATCAGCATTAGGCAAAACTATGAGAAAAACTTTATGTTTCTCACTCACCATCTTTGAGAAGCCTCGCCGCAGTTACTTCTACATTTATTCTTGTTATAAGTTCCTGCGTAGTCACAGTTATCACAGGTCCCGGACGCTTTATAAGCAGGCCAATAACGACCAAGATTCTGTCCATTTAACCACACTTGTCCTTTTCCCATACTTCCCATGTCTAAAGCAAACGGTGCAATTCCGTCTGGGGCATCAAAGGTAGTTTTGTACCAAATCAATGGTTGCATACGAGAAACTAAACTCCCCTGAACCCACTCGACCGAGGAACTTCCACCGAGAGAATGAAGACTCAAGGCTTCACCATGGAGACCAACCTAAATAAAACAGTAATTTGAATGAATTTTTGAGCAAAATCAGGAAATATAGAGAGAAGAAAGCGCGACGAGTGTTCGGGGTAGAACCTTGTAAGACCATTTCTGCCAAGACAAGTCCATTCTACCTTCATCGAGACCATTTAATGTAATCGGGCCAAGAACACCAGCATTCCATGTTTCAAAATGAGGGCCGACATTCTGTGTTACATTAACAAGCAGCAAGTAAGTAATATAGAATTGTCATGAAAGACCATACTGCAATACAGTTCATGATACAGATAAATCGGCTTAGTATTGTAACGCATGGGTGCTTAAAACAATATATTTTCAATGCCTGTGTGAGAGAGAGAGAGAACGAACCGGGAGTCCAACTGCAACACTTAGAAGAGATATTTTGTTGACACCAGGTATGAGCTTCACATTTTGGCTAAAAGTTAGCTTGGGGAATTCTAAGCTTCCATATATAGTTCCTGATCAAAAGGAGAGTATTGATGTTGCCGGATAATTATTAGCTTTCGAAGTAAAATAGTTTATTCAGACTATTTTTTTTATTTGAATAACAAAGGTCAAGCAAGTGTGGCGACTAATTTCGATTACTTAATGAAGCCTAGATATATCCATTCCAAGTATTGTTACTATGTATCATATCCTCAACAGCATACATCAAGTTTTAATCAATCTAACATGAAATTTCGTAAACCAGTATAATGCTCCTCACCTGACAGCTGACTATTGACGAAAACATGCAAAGCATGCCCTGCAGATAACACTGTAAGAACAGGATTCTTTCCACTTCTCAGAAATCCTTCATTGGGATCAATCACAACACTAGCAAAAAAAGGGAGCAAGTTAGCGATAAGACATGGAGAAACCAAAATGAATGATGAGAATCATCATTTCATAACTGCAGAGTTGTTTATTACTCACTCTGTGGAGTACCACAAGTAATCGGTTAAATCTCTTGTTGTATTTAACTGCTCTAGTAGAACGGTCATGGTGAATGAACTATCATCAGTAGAGGCTGTTTGTTCAGTGAACACTTGCCAAGATAGTCCACCGTGAATAGGAACACGAGTCATCTTTATCTGGGCATTCTGAGAGCCAACCTGGATAGGAACTTTAATTTTGGACCTGAGAGGAATATCTTTCTGTTCATTGCAGATGAAATCTCAGTCCAACAAGATCATGTAAACGGAAAATTAGACACAAAAAATCTCATTTTTTTCCTTTTGTGAAAGTCCATTTTGTTAAATAAAATTATAATTGCATATATAAAGTTATTGAACTATTTCAATCACATACGTTTGGTCAAGTCATCTGAAATATAAGCTTTATTTTTATTTTTTCTCACCCTTGCTGTGTTATACACAGTGTTCTTGAAGTCAGGATGAATGCTTATAGACCAAGGAGACAAGTTGTAATGCATATTTCCAAAAGCTACTGTTGCAAAAGCTTTTGGATTGTTGTTTCCAAGGAATGCAGCACAAGCTCCCGACTTCGATTTAAACACATGAGCCTGCACAATAATGATGAAAGATAGAAGTTCAGTCTTGTTACAAAGCAGTTTAGATAGGTTTGATAATTTTCACGTAACTAAAAGAAGTCCTACCTCTTGATAGTTTCCGATCCGTGCAACGATAGGATCTCCAGGCTCAGAGAGTTTTATTGCTCTGTGTAAATCCTTCAGATGACCCCATTTTGGTTGCCGTAGCAATCCTGTACACAAGAAACAAAATTAAGAACCCTACTTAACTGTATAAAATATGTGAAGTTTTTGTTATTAATCCTTTGCGTTTACCATATTCATCAAGAGGTGCATCATAGTCATAGCTTGTAGCAATGAAAGGACCACCAGCTGTTATGCCGTGTCTTCAGCAGGTCGGTGAGGTACCGGACCTCCAAACTCCGTAAACCTGCAAACATAAAAGAGAAACCAAAGCAATGTATAGTCAAGCTTATATTATATCTAGCTTACATTTATATCATTCTTATTGAAACCTAAGAAATAAGAAGCAAGGCATCAATACCAGCCAGTCCAAGCTTCTGTCCACATCTTTGGTTTGTAATCTTTATTTGGAGAGAAATAATCACAATAGAAGCCATTGCAGGTGTTAATCTGTACAACGTTTTACGACAAAATTAAAGGCTAAAGTCCTTGAAGGCATAAAAGACTGTATCATGGAGAAAAATATTTTCTTAAAAAATGCTACAATTCAGCTGAACTTACAACAGGATCAGGAGCATCATCTTGCTTGCATATGATCCACGGAACTCCGGTACCAAGTCCTACAGCCATACCTGCTGCCCATTTAGTGTAGGATTTACCAGGAGCACCAATTTCATACTCCATAGGCCCATATTCATTTTCAATCTACATAAAATCACAAGTTCTAGTCAATAAATAAAACATAGGATAATATAAAGCAAAGTTATATTAAGTAATAATACTAGCAGAACTTCCCTTGGGGAACCATTGAATGACTCCACAAGAAGCACCATATCTATGGGGGTTGCCATAATAAGGCTTTTACCTTTTTATCACATGGAAGGCAACCTACATAGCTACTTTTATTGTATGGGTGATAATAGTATGGCGGTTGCCTCCTCTAAGTTACCTATTCTCGGTGTTACTTTTGTATTTCCTCTGCTGTTCATGGACATGGTTCATAACAGTTGCAATGATTTAAGTTGTGTGTGGCTCTAGAAGCATCAATCACCCGCAATGCACCATTAACACTTCCAGAGCCACACACAACTTAACCATCCAACTCTTGCGATCCATGTCCATGAACAGGAGATAAAATACAAAACAAACCTCGGGAAGAGGTAACGTTGCGGAGGCAGTGACCGGACTGTTATCACCCATGCAACAAAAGTAGCTATGTAGGCTGTATCCATATGATGGAAGGTAAAAGTCTTATTATGGCAACCCCAAGAGATATGGCGCTGCTTGTGGAGTTTTCAATGGATCCCCAAGGGAAGTTGCCATTCCTATCATCACTCCATATAAAACTGCAGCCACACCAGAACGCTGAACTTCACTCAGCTCATTGAGGCGGAAGCTTGTGGCACATCGCTTTAAGAAACCTTGTTCAGCCACGGAATCCTATGCGCCATGAAAATTAAAAAAAGTAAATTTTAGTGCTCCTTATCGATGTAAGTTACAATATTTTGTAATTAAGAAAAAATAGGTATATGAAAAAGTGACTTGAATATAAGGTTGTTTATGTTTAGGTACAATCGCGTAAAAGTGGGTTTGAGAATAAATTTGAGCATATAAAAAATATATTTGGAGTCAAAAGTTACGAATATAGTTAGCTTTAGGTTAAAATTCATTCTATAGCAAAATCAATATTTCAATTGACATCATCTAAACATATCAAAATCAATTTATTTTTCTAAAATCACTTTTGACTCTCTTTACTTTGAAACAAAACACATACATAAATACTTACAACATAAACTCCGATAGGCTATTTTTTTATGGCATAAGGTTTGGAATATAAGTTGTTTACACATAATGAGACATAATCAGTCATTATTTTCTATTTTCTATACAATACAATATTAATGAATGACAATGTAATTTATGAGACTAACCAAAAATAAGGGTTGATCCTAGTGACAATATTTTGTAAATAAGAAATAACAGGTATGATTGATTTTGTAGAATGAAATTAAAACTGTAAGTGAGTGTTGATGAATTTAGTTTTTATCCCTAATTATTACAAAAGTTATGGAGAATGTTGATGATTAATTATTGGATTAATTTGAACAGTAAAACAAGAGTAAACAAGAACAAATTGAGGCATTTTGTATAAATATGAAAACAAACAACAAATTATATATATGATGAAGTTGAAATGACCTACATTCTGGCCTGGAGTTGAAACTTGATCATTATACATTATATTATTTCTGGCCTAGTTGTTTCTCTTATGTGGTGCCTTCTTATTTCTCTTATGTTTTATGACTCAGACAAATTGAATGAAAGTGATTAATGAATTTCATTGAGAGCACATATTTATAGACAACGATCATCACACACTAACTTATGGTGTGCTAACATCTACATGATCCTACAACTAACTAAGTAGTTTGCTTACACAAGTAACCACTAATATTAACTAACATAGTCGCATATACCAACTCTAACTATAAGTAGATAGATCATTGTTATCTTTGATGGTCATGGTGTAATACTTAGAGGTCTTAATGTTTCTACAAGACTTGTCGTTTCTTTCTTCAGTAGTTGAAACAAATTGTTTCTTAGAAGCTATGATCTTAAATTTTATAATAGGATAATAGTGAAAGAATGAATTGTCCCAAATTAAATATGACAAGTCCCCCATTAACATTAACGAAAAGACGGGCACTCACGTGTCTGTCTTTCTGTTATTTTAAGTGCGTTAATGTTTGAAAATTATGAATGATATTTTTTTATGAAACTTTGATTTTGGTACAACTAAAAAGACTTAATTGCATGTTTGATCTCTTGTGTTTATTTTAAGTTTCAAGTTGGTCCCTTTTGTTTTAAAAGTTTCAGTTGGTCCCTTACATTTTAAAGTTTTCAGGTTGGTACAAAACGTTACTCTGGCTGTGTTGGTCCAAAATGTTACTCTTGTTGGAATAAGGCAGTCCATTGCACGATATGACATTGAGTTTAATAAAATAGAAAAATAAAATAAAAAAAAGTTTTAAAACTGATTTTCTAAACTAGTTAAATTCCACCACCCAAACTACCAACCCAAATCTTTAATCGGTCAAGTGAATGAATAGACTAACTTATTCAAAGATGTGTAATGTTTTAAACTAACTTTGAAACTTTTAAAATATAAAGTACCAAAATAAATTTTTTAATTTAAAACATAAAGGAGCAGTTGAAATCTAAAATAAACAAAAGGATGAAATGCAATTAAGCCAACTAGAAATATAAATGTCTGTTGATTTCGATTTATAACAAACACTATTTGAATGACAACATATGTTTTTATATTTTTCATTTGGACAAAGTTGATTGATGAATATTTAATTTGATATCTATTTTTTATTTATTTATTTACCATGAATATGGCGATTTTGTCGAAGAAAAAAGAAGGTGATCTGAGGAAAAAAGCGTGGTGATTTTGTTCCGTCGAGTCGTAGTATCATCATTTAGCAGATGCGTTTGGTGGGTGATTTCTTCTTTCATCTGTGTTTTACTGTTATTCAATTTCTGAATTAGTAACAAATTACACGTTTCTTCATAATTACATTTCAATTCTCATTTCTCAATCTTCAATTATGCTTTAGGTATATTTTGAGGTTTATTTAAATCCAATATGTATATTCAGATTTTGTGTTATTGGAAATGTTTTTTCAGATTGTTTTTCAATGTGTATGTTGTACTAAATCTGTTTTTCATTCTTTGTCTTTGCTATTAAATCATGCCTTAACCTCGCAATTTCACGCACGAAGCTCTAGTTTGCGTTCTGGGTTTGCTGTTGTTGTTGTGCGACAGTATTGCTTTGGGTTTGGTTTGCTGTTTCTTACTTGTGACTGGTTACAGATTGTTGTTGCTGTGTTTTAGATTTCCAAGTTGTTATGTCTTCTCCGGCAATGCAATTCGTCTGCCCTTGGCCTTGCTTGGTCGCATCTACACCAAAGTCTGTCTCAACTCGCAGTTTTGTGCAGGCCACATTTGCATCACAATCGAAGGTTTCCAAGATGTTTGCTCAAGCCTTGTTTAACTCGTACAATGTTCCTGCATTGCAGCTACCTAGACCGTGTTTGAAGGGTGAGCAAATCTCAATCAAAATCTCTGAAGATCATTATTCGGCAGGTTTTTTAGACTGTCAAAATTTGTTTTTTTTTTCTTTCTACTCTAAGTCTTCTTGGAAATGTTTTTTTTCTTAATTTGTTTATGGTAATCTTGGAAATGGATTTTATACTTGCATATGCGTCGAATTAGGTATTCCTTCGAATTTCCAACCTGTTTGATGTTGTATTTACAGTTGGAAATTGGCTGCAAAACGAGCAGAGCTAGTCTTAGAATTTTGTTGTGGTCAACTTAGATGTACATTTATATAATCAAAATAGTTTACAAATTAATTATTGGGTTCAAATTTTTTTAGAGTTGATAAAATCACAATCATTTTCAACAAACAAAATATAATAATCACAATCATCTAAGCTAGTTTCAACATAAATATTAGGTTTAAATGCAATTTATCCCTTGAAACAAACGCACCCTTAAGGATTCGCAACTTACTCAAATAATTTTCCCGTATTAGGTTTTTGGTGAAGCCCTGTATTAACACTCTTTATGTAAAGCCTTGGAGGCTTAGAGCATATTGGGCTCATTTGTTTGGGATTTAAGCATGTTTGTTTCGCTGTGTCTACATATTGAGCTCTTTATTATTTTTACAGTGTTCGTATTAAATTTAAAAAAAAATTAAAAAAGATTTTAACAAAAAAATATTTTTAACCTTTAAATGGAGATATATGATTCCATTAAGATATTTAACCTTTAAATGGAGATATATGATTCCTTTAAGATATGTTTCTAAAATAAAAATATATGATTTGAATTTAGCCTAACTAAATTATAAATAAGAGACTAGACATTGTTTATGGGAAGGAGAACAAGAGAAAGTAAACGTTTGCGAAATCGGTATGTTATTTTTTATAATTTTTTCTTCTTCCTTCATTGAGGCGTTGATAATTTATCTTTGTGTATATGCATGCTCCTTTTTATCTCTCGTTGGTTTTCATAACTATTATGTTTTTCATAAGGGAGTAATATTTATATATTTATATGTGTGGTGCCTCAATTTCGTAACAGTTTTCAAAGAAAGAGAGAGACTCACGGCACTGCAGTGTAGATTCTCAATAGATGATGCGAAATATGATGATGATGGTCGCATAAATCGAACAGGTTTGTATCTTGTGTGACCAAATGCATCAAGTCAATTAAGAATTTTGTTTTTATTTTTATTTTTATTTTCACATGTTATAATGTTGTCATTTTAACACTGATAAATAATTGTATGAGCATGAAGGAACGTTGTTAATTGTGGGTGCACACATAGCGATGGTTGTAATAGGAGCTGGAGTGTTGTCATTGGCATTAGCTATTGCTCAATCACACTGGATTAAAGGTAATTAATTACTCACAAAGTTCAAATTTTAATGTATATATGCCCAATAGTAGTCCTCTCATGTTCCATAAAATACCTTAATCGTCAAGATTTTCCCTCACAAACCTTTCCATAAGTACTTGAGAGTAAAGAAATTTTATGCATGTTGGTTTTTAGATGTTTCCTTACTTCACTATAAATTATCTCTCTTGCATCATTATATAGTATCTACAAATGTGGTTGGTTTGCTAGTTGTTGCTCCATTAGGCATGGTATAAGCTTATCAAACAATACCTAAAACCAATTAATCTTAGGATGATTGATCCTAATTCATTTGAGATTTTTGAAACAAGTCAAGTGGAATCATTATCAGTAATGCATTAGGAAATAGTGGATGCTATGTACTTTTTAGTTTACATGTAGTATAAACCATCTACGCATTCCGCGAACAAATAAAGAAAATATATGTTGTATGAATTTCTTATTTTATTTTTTATTTTTTTGAATGACAAATATGAAATTAGATAAGAAAGGGAGGAAACATACAAAGATTACAAGTACAAGAAGTATTGAGGTCCAAGACCATCACAAAACAAAAATAAAACAACCGAAAGCAAAGACAAAAAGCAACATGGAAAAGACAACAAGCCAAGAAGAGCCCAACTCCAGCACTTGTATGATCTCTTATTATTTTCAGCTGCTTGCGACCTTGATGGAATTTTTTCTTTTGTGATTTTCAATTACTGCCTTGATTGGTATCTAAAAACTATGCCCCATAGAAAATTGTTGCGTATATATGCATTTGATTTCACTTGACATTAAAATATTTTGGTTTTTTTATTTCGATAATAGACGTCGAGCCACGATATTCGGGATCAAGAATAGAAGGATACACTATTACTTTGGATTTCGTAAAGAAAATGATGAATGATTTCAAGGAACAGAAGTGCTTGGATAGAGGGTATTTAAGTAATAAGATTTTTTTTTGTGAAACTGTTTGTACTTTTCTTGAAGTGTTATTGAAATGTATTTGCATTTGTACTGGTTCATTGTTTTAGGTATGCATCCAAGATTTTGTTGCAAACAAAAAAGATTTTGAAAGCTTTGCCTTCTCTTATCGACATAACTGTTCCTCGTGGAAAACATGTTACTGTTTGTGGCGATGTGCATGGTCAGGTAATTGGTATATGACAATTGCTCCCTTGATTTATTATTTGCGAAAACAATTGTTGCTAATAACTTCAAGGTGGTTCTTTGTTACGTAGATATTTGGAGGATAGGGTTGTTCTCACACCATCGTTGATTTTTTCTTATATATTTTTACTTTTATTGACTCAATCTTTTTCAAATTTGAATTTAAATTTTATTTACACCTTGATCACAGGAAACTTCAAAACTAAATACCTATTATCTTGCAATTCTATAACAAACTTTAAACCAACAATATAATAAAAGATTTAAATAGACGAACACGTTAGTCTCTCTCTCTCTCTGTTATGTTCATAAAGTAAATTTCTTTGACCATTATGTGGAGCGATTGGGGAGCTATTTTTTGTATTTTTTAGGGGAGGGAGCTAAAATTTTTGTTGATGAGCTTGTTAGTTAATATTTTATATGGGGCTATCTAATATGGGTCAGATCTGTCGCTGTGAGCTTAACTCACTTTGGTAAGGGATAATGCATAATATATGCAGGGGCCGGGGTTCGAACCTCGACACCCCACTTATTCATCTTTAAGGTGAGTTTCTCTAGCCGCTAGACTACTTGACTAAAAAAATTTATGGGTCAGATCTAAAGGTGGATCTTTTTTTGGGGTCAAGTATCCTAGTTGCTGGAACTCAGACATTTTAAATGCGGAGAAGTCGGGTGTCCGGAGTTCAAAATCCGGCCCCTACATATATTATACATTCTACCTATCAACTGAGCTAGACTCGCGAAGACAAGGTGAATCCTTCTATTCCTGACAAATTTTAATAAAATATTATATGCATACGCTATTTTTTATCATTATAAAATTTATTTTTACTAAAAATGGTAAAGGTCCATATTTATACATTTTCTGAGAGGACATTTAGATTATTTTTGCCTCATTTGTACGGAGGATTGAACTTCCTTGTTGAATTTATTTCCATTTATTACGATTATACATGTTTGGCTAACTTTATTTAACTACCAACCCTTTCAATTTTCCATTGAAAAACAAAAACCCCTTTCAATTTTATTTTTCATGACTCCTGCATGCAGTTCTATGATCTTTTGAATATTTTTGAGCTCAATGGGCTTCCTTCAGAAGAAAATCCATATCTATTTAATGGCGACTTTGTAGATAGAGGATCGTTTTCAGTGGAAGTCGCATTCACTTTGTTTGCATTTAAGTGCATGTCTCCATCTGGTAAACCCTAGCTCTTTCTTTATTAGCCTGTTAGGTTTTCTTTTTACCAAAGAATGTGTTGTGCAAGTGTGAGATGAGTTAGAAGCCCCGTATTAATTATTTGGAAAAAAGGACATTGAGCAACATATAAACGAGAGAATCTATAAACTATATGACTTAAGGTTTTACGTAAAAATGTGCTGTAACTCACTTGTGTAATTGCTTTTGGGCAATGCGGATAATTCTCTAAATTAACTCCCCTAGTGACCAAATAACCTCTTAGGTTTCATTATATTATTTTTGATATATTATGGATTATTTAATTTATCATCTCATATCACCTGATTAGATTCTTAATGTATTAAAATATTTTTCAATTGAATTGTATAATCAATAATGCTTATTGTGTGTGGTTGGATTTTCGTAAATATTATACTCCTCTTTTCACTTCACTTAGTTAGCTGGGATGTTGTAACTTGTTTTGCTTCTATACTATTCGCAGCCATGTATATAGCTAGAGGAAATCATGAGAGCAAGAGCATGAACAAGAAATTTGGTTTTGAGGGTGAGGTGCGCTCAAAGTTGAATGACAAATTTGTCAAAATGTTTGCGGAAGTATTCAACTGTTTACCTTTGGCTCATGTGATAAACAAGAAAGTTTTCGTCGTCCATGGAGGTCTTTTTAGTGTTGATGGGGTCAAACTCTCTCAAATCCGATCGATTAATCGGTTTTGTGAGCCTCCTAATGAAGGTAAGACGCATAATTATTATTTTTTTCTTGCTATTCATCATAATCCTTAATACTTCTTTGTGTTGTAGTTTTGTTTATGTATCTATGTTTGGTACGTGTAGGGTTGATGCATGACTTGCTATGGAGTGATCCACAACCTCTCCCTGGAAGAGGACCAAGCAAGCGTGGCGATGGATGCTTTTGTTTTGGTGAGGATGTTACAAAAAGTTTCTTGAAGGATAATAATTTAGGTATGTTTTCCATTAGTCTGATACTTAATTTCTTATTTCACCGGTGACTTGATATGAATTATCATTTTGCAGATTTAGTTGTGAGATCTCATAAATCAAAGCACGAGGGTTATGAGATTCAACATGACGGTAAACTCATAACTATATTTTCTGCTCCAAATTACTGTGATAAGGTAATCATGTCTCTTTTGTTACAACCTTCTTTCTTGAATAATTTTACGGCATGTGCCGGAAAATTATTGAGTTGTGACCGTGCCACACGCTTATGATATTAATGTATGTAAGTAATCACTTATACTCCCATGAAGTATATATATCCTGATTTTCCATTGTTTTCTGCAGACGGGTAACAAAGGTGCCTTTATTCGATTTGAAGCACCTAATTTGAAACCTAACATTATTACATTTGAAGCAGTGGTTAGTATCTTTCATAATTTGAAGTCTGTCATCTTGTATTATCTTTCATAATTTGAAATCTGTCATGTTATATTATGTATAGTCATTATAATATAAAATGAAAAAGGAAAAGAATCAGTGTTGTCAAATATGGGCTATTGAAACACCATGGCGGATTGCAGTGGCAGATTCTTTCACTAGTGTCATATTGCCAATTTGTGAATGATGGTGGCGTCAGAGCGTTTTATGGTGGATATGGCGGCTTAAAATGTTGAATTCCTGGCTTGTGGCCCTCGTCTGCCACTGCAATTGATAACACTGAAAATAATTAACAAAAATATATAACTCTTCATTTTATGTTACAATCATTCTGTTGCACTGTGATTAAATTATACATATCTTCATTCAGTTTGTGAGGTTATGTGTGGTGTTGACATACTTTCTTCTTGGATTGGTTCACTTTATTGAATTTGCAGCCACACCCTGATGTTAAGCCAATGGCTTATGCAAACAACTTCAACCGATTGTTCTCATAATCAATACGTATATAAGCTGACTAGAAGTCTAGAAGAGCTGCCAATGATTGATGCTGCTTTGAAATTTCCAAGTTTTAAGGACAAGGGAAATATTTGGCTAGAGAAGATTTGGTACATGTTGATAACCGTTGTTTTGTATAGTAGCTGTTAATTTGTTTTTTAGGATGGATTTGGAAGAGTTTGCTTACTTTACAGCTTATTTGGATGCATATCACATTAGCACTTGTGTATCACCATTCTCATTCTCATATAGATTGAAACACGAGTAACCACGTTAAAAATTCTCCTTGAGATGTGAAAGCAAAATTTATGTAATTGAGTTCAAGACTTTCCATCATCTTCCATATAACAAAATCGGTTCCCTCAAAATCGTGATAAAAACAAAGTGAATTCATCAACACACAGACACCTGACTTACAAGAGACTTCTTTTGAGAACATGGAGGGAGCAGCAATTGTGTGCCTAGATTATGTGCAATAATCGCCAAAGCAATTACCATTACTAATACTACTAATGGCCAACCGATTAATGGTGCAATTTGAATGTACACCACCATGCTCCCCTGGTATTGGTATTGGAAAATAATGGCTCAATAGGCCTGGAAGAGAAACTTCGAATATTTCCTTAAAATATTAGTACCGAAAATTAGAACTTGCACCTCCGTTGTCTTGTTACTATCACTAATTCACTATGTAATGCCACAACCTTATAAGTGTCACATGAATGATCATAACTAAACATAACTTCCAAAATGTCAATTGATACATATCATCACGGAAATATCCTAATTTATCGAATACTGTCCCGGTGGTGAGGTTCCATAAACTGACCAATCCATTGCAGGAGCCAACAACTTCACGACGGTCCTTTGTCAACCAATCGATAGTAAGGATCCTTAAGAATAGTGAGCAAACGACTTTCGAATAAACCACTAACAGAGAAGGGTACAAAACTGTAATCACCGTTCCATATGGATTTTTGGTAAGAGACTAGATATGAGTGTGAGTTTCGTGCATATCTATTAAGATGCATTTTAACGAATTCATGATCAAAGATAAGAGTGTTTCATGACTTACTCAAGCATTTCATTTTCATCAAAAGTTTCACGGTAAGTCAGGATACAGTTTCGACGATAAGGTTGTTGGGGAGTATTATTGAAGGCAATGGACTAGATTGACGACAAGTCGACAATGGTAGTTGGGTATTCATAAGAGTCGCATCACTGATATGAATGGAACCCTAGCATGGGAAACAGTTTTTTATGGCGTAAATATAGCAAATTAGTTTATTCATATCTCTTACTAAATTATTATTACAAAATTAGTTTATTCATAAAAACAGATTTTTATGGATCAAAATTAATATTATAAGATGGCATAATAATACTATTACAAAATGCAGGGTGTGGGAGATTAGAGACATGAAAAGGAAGGGAAACTAAATAAATTTGAAATAGACGGTCACCATCGTGCCAAAAATGGATCCAATATAAGAAGTAAATGCCAAAGTCGAACAACCCTGCTTCTACTGGGATCATCCCTTATCATTTCAGGTGTTGAATTCTGTGTTTCAAAATTCATTGAAATCTTGTTAGTGGTCCATCACTATCATTAGCTTTCAGGATTCACAAATTTTGTGACCACTGTTCTAGAATATAGTGCTGCCATTATAAAAATGGACCCGTTAGAATATTCACTCCTAATTTGGATATCAAATGTTCTTGGGTTGTAGTGATGATCAATGATAAAATACAACTGCAACAATTATGATTCCATGATAAAGATGTCGTTTGCAATGTCTTACTGCACCTATATACAATATTGAAGCAAGACGTGTCTGTTGTATCGTCGTATGTTTAGATTGACAACGAGTTTTGTAAAATCATGGTAACATCATGATTTTGTCATCTTTAGAAAAAATTGTGCTGGCACAATGTGATTTCATCAAACTTGCTGCTAATCCGATCATGCTTCATGTTTAAGATATAATTTTGTACCAATGTACGGGTACATAAATTTGCTTCTCATCTCATATGAATTGAGCTAGTCAAATTTTAAGCACATGATAAATCTTTGTATTGTAAAATGTCGTAAATGTGGCGTATGCAGCTGTAATTAGAACCATAATGTAATTATTTACACCTTTCAAAATTTGGTATTATGACACAATTGCAAATTGTAACAATTGCAATTGTAATTTAGAATCCGGAATTGATTTTAAAATTATGGGAAATGCTCAATCCAGCGGAAAGTTATATCACGAGTGCATCATAAAACTATGTGGCATCACAACTTGCCTATGTTTTTTCTTCTTTGATACACAAGATTTATTCCTGTTATCTCTTACAAGCGTGTCCCTCCTCGTTTTTTTTCTTCTTTCGATTATTTATCTCTCATTTGTGACTTTAACAACCACCATAATAAATTATCAAAAAGAACTTAATATGCATTCAAGAAAATAGTGAATCTCTGAGTAAAATGTTTGAGTAAATAACAAGAACCGGAAGGCTTAAAAAAAAAAATCGGGGAAAGCGTTGTAGAGAATAAACCAATATCGAAAGAAGATCAGCAACCACAAACAAGAATATATGGCCCCAACAATGCAGCCACCAATAGTTTAGAGATTTTTTTTTAATAGAGATTTTATAAAAATAATAAGAATTTGTTTCGCGTTTGTTTACCGTGATAAAAATCTTTTTTTTTTTTTTTTATAAATAATTTAGTTTGTTTAGATACAACTATATAAAAAGAATTTTTTGTTACAAAATTAGTTTAATCTTTTTATCCATATTTTCTATCCTCTAAAAAAATCTATCTTTTTGAGAAGCTACTTTTTTAACAGCTTCTCGTTGGAAGCTGTTTTTAGATTCTGATTTTCTTAAAAAGCTGTAACAAACGGATCCAATACTCTTAAAAGTGATTTTTCTTCTTAAAGAAGCTATAACAAATGGACTCTTATTTTTGAATTTTGATTCAGTATCTTTTTTTATTTGAGAATGAGAATAGATTAGATTTGAGTAATTAATTAAAATATTTTATAATACAATATAACATATTTTATTCCATTAAGATATGTTTATAAAATAAAAAAATATGATTTAGATTTAGCCCTAATCAATTACTATAAATAAGCAACTCCCCTCAAAACAAAAAATTATAAATAAGCGACTAACATTGTGTCACAACCCAAAAATTGTAATCGTGATCGGCGCACGAACTGATACTTCTTGAAGTTCGGCAAGCCTGAAGAAAAAAACAAATAAATAGGAAAGTTTCAAACTGACCTTTGATTCAAAATGATATTTACTGAAATTTCGGTAGAGTAACCTTTGTATTTTCAACATTTCAAAAAAACTATAACCTATTTATAAACTTATATCAACAATCAGAGTTTCAAAATGACATAACTATATATTTATACAACTTAAAACAAAATATTTCTTGACCACCAATAGCTGCAGATACACCAACAATTGAATTTATAAACAAAGGAGACCTACCCAAAAGGGTGGCGATGAGATGTCTTTGACTCTGCTATAAGCTTCTACTCAATTGACTTTGAATCTGAAAAAAAATATAAGATAAAGGGGTAAGTCACAAAGACTTAATGAGAAGACAACAACCACCACCAACTAGAAGGGAAACACACAAGGGCACGATTATTTACTTTTCTGAAATCTAATGTTCATTTTCAAAACTAGTAACCGTATAAAATTCACGTAATCCGCAATCGTTTGTGCGCATGAAAATTCACACATTTGAAAATATTTCCAATCAAATAAGTATACTTAACGAAAATCCAATATCGTAAAGAGGTGAAAATACAATCAAATTTCATAATATATTACAAGCCTTTAAAAAATATATCGCCGAAAATCATAATAAAATCCTTTAAAAATATATTGCCGAAAATCTTATTAAAAGTCTTTAAAGAAAATATAGAAAACTCCATTTTATCAAAAATAATAAAATTTGGTGAATCGAGAACTAGCTTCATCTCGTTGATAGCCCTCTCCTCCTAATGGTGGTCTTTCCATAGGGGCGGCTCCATCTAACGGATAACTCTTTTCTCTCGACTCAAAACAAAGTGTAAAATATTTTCAATTAGGAAGTTTACCTCTCATTGATAGCCCTCTCCTTCAAATGGCGGCCTTTCCATAGAGGCGGCTCCATCTAACGAGGTAACTCTACCTAATTGAAATCACATACTAGGTGCGCCTAGGTCGTCGTCGTTAAAACCATAATTTGCAAAACAAATTCTCAAAACATCTCACAAACCATATTTTTCAACATATCGGATCAAAATATGTACCATCAAAACTCAATTGAAAATCTACCACATGTAATACTATAAGTAAATCCAAATCAAATCCACGTCGAGTACATATTAATACCAAAATCCTCGAAAAAACACAATTCCAAAACCATGCTTTAGAACATATCAAAACTAGTCAAACCTAGTTTTTAGGAACATATCAAAACTAGTGCCCAAAATATACGCAATCAAATCTCCATTTCAAAGTCAACACTTTGTAAATCACAAGTAGCGTCAAAGTGAGTATATATTAATATCGAAAATTCCCAAAAACATATGTCTCAAAACCGTATTTCTCCATATCTCAAAACTCATGTCATAGTATATAAAATCAAACCTCTATTTTCAAATCATTTGCTCAATAAGTCATGGATAAATACAAATAGAGACCTTAATAATATCGATGACTTTAAACATAAGTATCAATGAGAAGAAAATGTTCAAAGAGTGTGTTCCCCATTTTTATAAACACTAACATAGAAAATTATCAAAATATCAATAATATTAATAGTGTAAATATGTGATAATGATCGTTATCAACTCACAGTTATGACGAATCAACTAGTGTGTTCTCCTACTACTCCTGGAAAAGCATTCGAAGCATCCAACGTCATATATGAGCATCAATAATATTTTCTCATTAATTAGAAACTCATTCTACGACTTTAGTAACCACAGATAACCATAAAATCCTCTAACACATACTCTTGTCTTAAAAAATTAACTTCTAACTCACTAATCATGCCTAAATATGCGCTAATTGAAATGTAAGTTGATAATTATACCTCAAAAAGTTTCAATGAGCAATCACTAACAGTGGATATCCTTCTCTTTCCTTAGAACATTAATCCCAATCTCACAATCAAATCCAAATTAACTTGTAGGATTTGGCTACAACTTTGTTTAAATGAAGAATTTGTCTTATGAGTTTTGATTTGGTGATGGAACTTGAGGGTTTGTGAAATGAAGAAAAAGAATGAAGAAGTGGAATGATAGAGACAGAGGGTGTGAGAGTTACGGGAGAGAGAAATAACGTGAGCTTGTGTGTGTTTGTTATGCTTGAGATTTAATTGAATGTAGAAGAATAACATGGAGGAGGAGACAGGTTGGAACAAAGAAAATGAAGAAGGGAAAGTGATAAGAAAAATTTGAATAAGAAAGAATAATGAAGAAGGTTCTCGTACCTTTCTATTTTTATTTTTATTTTTACTTTTTATAACTTTATTTTATATGTGTATGTATATATATTTAAAACAGTGCGTTTCACATTGTTTAAGGTAACAAGAACAAGAGAAAGCAGACGTTTGCAGAATTGGTATGTTCCTTTCTCAATTGTTTTTCTTCTTCTTCTTTCATTGATAATTTATATACGTTTACATATATATGCTACTTTTTATCTCAGATTGGTAGCAGAGAGAGTCATGGCATTGCAGAGTAGCTTATCCATACATGATGTGAAATATGATGATGATGGTCACATAAAACCAACAGGATCTGGAGTGTTGTCATTGGTATCGGCTATTACAAAATTCATCTTTTTTAAAGGTAATAAGTACTTGAGAGTGGAGACTTTTATGCATGTTGGTTTTTAGGGTTTTGCATACTTCACTATAAATTATTTACCAGACCTAGGTATAAGCTTATCAAACAAGACCTAAAACCAATTAATTGTTCCCAACTCATTTGAGATTTTTGAAACAAGTCAAAGTGGAATCATTATCAGTAATGCATTAGGAGACAGTGGATGCTATGTACTTTTCAGTTTACTTGTTGCACAAGCCATCTATATTGTGTGTACTTTCTTATTTTATTTTTTTGAATGACAAATATGAAATTAGATAAGAAAGGGAGGAAACATACAACGAGTACAAGAAGTACCGAAGTACAAGACAATCGCAAAACAAAAATAAAACAACCGAAAGCAAAGATAAAAAGCAGCCAAGAACAGCCCAACTTCACCACTTGTATGCGTTTCTTATTACTTTCAGCAGCTTGCCTTGTTTGAATTTTTTGTTATGATCTTCAATTACTACCTTGATTGGCATCTAAAAATTACTATGCCCCATTTAGAAGATTGTTGTGTATGCATTTGATTTCACTCATGGAGATGAATATATTTTGGTTTTTTATTTCGATAATAGATGTCACGCGACGATACACAGGATCAAGAATAGAAGGGGATGCTATTACTTTGGATTTCGTAAAGGAAATGATGGATAGTTTCAAGGAACAGAAGTGCTTGGATAGAGGGTACCTAAGGAATCAGAATTTTTGTGGTATAAATGTTTGTACTTTCTTGAAGTGTTATTGAAATGTATTCACATTTATCATGGTTCATTGTTTTAGGTATGTATCCAAGATTTTGAAAGCTTTGCCTTCTCTTGTCGACATGACTGTTCCTCATGGAAAACATGTTACAGTTTGTGGCGATGTGCATGGTCAGGTAATTGGTTTATTATATGCTAAAACATATTGTTGCTAATATCTGGCTTTTTGTTTCATAGATATTTAGAGGATGGGTTTTTTTTTTTTGAGAGATAGAGGATATGGTTGTTCTCACACCAAGTCTGATTTGTTCAAACCATCTATACCATTACAAAAAAAGAGAACTAAAAATTAACTACTTTATGGTCCTACGTTTTCTTTTACATTTTTACTCTTAAGAACTCAATCTTTTTCAAATTTGAATTTAAATTTAATTTACACCATAGTCATAGGAAACATGAAAACTAATCTATAACAATTTTTCCGCTAACAATATATTTTTACAAAATAATTAAAGTTTAAAAACATATAAATTGAAAGTAAAATTTAATAAATTTAGATAACATAGAATTATATATGCATTTCCTTTATGTTCAATTTTATTTTTCATGACTTGCAGTTCTATGATCTTTTGAATATTTTTGAGCTCAATGGACTTCCTTCAGAAGAAAATCCATATCTATTTAATGGTGACTTTGTGGATAGAGGATCGTTTTCTTTAGAAGTCATCCTCACTTTGTTTGCATTTAAGTGCATGTCTCCCTCAGGTAAACCCTAACTCTTTGTTTATTAGTCTTTTTTTTTTTAACCAAAGCATATGCTTATTGTGTGTGATTGGATTTTTTGCAACTATTATACTCCTTTTTCAACTTCACTTAATTAGCTAGGATGTTGTAACCTGTTTTGTTTCTATATTATTGTCAGCCATATATCTAGGTAGAGGAAATCATGAGAGCAAGAAGATGAACAAGAAATGTGGTTTTGAGGGTGAGGTGCGCTCAAAGTTGAATGGAACATTTGTCAAACTATTTGCGGAAGTGTTCTGCTGTTTACCTTTGGCTCATGTGATAAACAAGAAAGTTTTCGTAGTCCATGGAGGTCTTTTTAGTGTTGATGGGGTCAAACTCTCTCACATCCGATCAATTAATCGGTGTTGTGAGCCTCCTGATGAAGGTAAGACGCATCATTATTCTTATTTTTACTTGCTTTTCAGCATAATCCTTCTTTGCATTGTAGTTTATTTATGTATCTATGTTTGGTATGTGTAGGGTTGATGTGTGACTTGCTATGGAGTGATCCACAATATCTCCCTGGAAGAGGACCAAGCAAGCGTGGTTATGAATTCTTTTGTTTTGGTGAGGATGTTACAAAAAGGTTCTTGAAGGATAATAATTTAGGTATGCTTTCCATTGATCTGCTACTTAATTTCTTATTTCACCAGTTACTTGATATGAATTATCATTTTACAGATTTAGTTGTGCGATCTCATGAATCAAAGCGCAAGGGTTATGAGATTCAACATGACGGTAAACTCATAACTGTATTTTCTGCTCCAAATTACTGTGATCAGGTAACCATTCCTCTTTTGTTACAACCTTCTTTCTTGAATAATTTGCGGCATGTGCAGGAAAATTATTGTGAGTTGTGACCATGCCACACGCTTCTCATATTAATGTATTTATTTAAGTAATCACTTATCCTCCTATGAAGTATATATCCTGATTTTTCATTGTTTTTGTAGATGGGTAACAGAGGTGCCTTTATTCGATTTGAAGCGCCTGATTTGAAACCTAAAATCATTACATTTGAAGCAGTGGTTAGTATATTTCACAATTTGAAGTCTGTCATGTTATATCATCTTTCATAATTTGAAGTATGTCATGTTATATTATGTATTGTCATTATAATAAAAAAATTAAAAAGGAAAAGAATCAGCGTTGTCAAATATCGGCTATTGAAACACCATGGCGGATTGCGGTGGCAGATTTTTTTTCACAACTGTCATATTGCCAATTTATGAATGATGGTGGCGCCATTGCGTTTTGTGGTGGATATGGCAGCTTAAAATGTTGAATTCTTGGCTTTTCACTCTCATCTGGTATCTGCAATTGCTCATTCTGTTGCGCTGTGATTAAATTATACATATCTTCATTCAATTTGTGAGGTTATATGGTGTTGACATACTTTCTTCTTGGATTGGTTCAATTTATTGAATTTGCAGCCACACCCTGATGTTAAGCCAATGGCTCATGCAAACAACTTCTACCGATGGTTCTAATAATCAATACGTATATAAGCTGACTAGAAGTCTAGAAGAATTGCCAATGGTTGATGCTGCTTTGAAATGTCTTAGTTTTAAGCCCTAAGGGCAACATTTTGGAAAGTGGCTAGAGAAGATTTGGTGCATGTTGATCACTGTTTGTTTTGTATAATATTTTTGGCATAAACATTTCATTGAAGTTCATTTTTTCCCTCTCCAAATGATGCCACTTTTTTTGGTCTCTTTTGGTAAACAAGTGTAAGGAAACCTGCATCACCATTGGCTTCATGAGACAAGTAGTGATTAAGGTTGAAACTGGTTACATGAATGGCATATATAGGTTTACCAATTTAACTATGTGTTTTACCTCGTAACTATTGATTTGATTTTTAGGTTGGATTTGGAAGAGTTTGCTTACTTTACAGCTTATTTGGATACATATAACATAAGCACTTGTGTAAGTGTTTAAGGGAACCATTAAAAATAGCTTACACACGTCTATAAGTTGATTTCAACTTATTTCAATGAACTCCCAAATATTTTTTTCAATTGTCGAAATATTAGAGATTTCTTTGAATGAACTCCCGAATGTTACATCCACAACTTCATTATAAAGTTGAAATGATAATAACATAATTGCTTCATTTTTCAAATTAAATATACCAGGATCCTTGAAAATATGCATCTATATGGAAGAAAGTTTTTTCAACATCAAAAGACCCTCATAACAGGAAACCTTGTACCAAATTTTCAAATAATAAACGAAAAACATTGATAATAAAACCTTATACACAAACAGATCCAAAATATACAATAAGTCAAAGACATATCATGACTGCATCAAGAGATAATAAAACACATCACAAAAAAGTTGCTCACAAGTAGAGGGAGGCTACATTGATAAAACAAAGATAGCATAAGTAACATATTTAAAATACTACCCATTGAACAGAAAATCAAATTTCAGTTTCATCACATTCCTTCAATTTCTTTGTTGCATCAGGATCATTTGGGCACATTTTCTTGACCTAATCAATATAAGTATATCATATCAAACTCTAAGCTTAATATCTTGTATCAAATGTAGTCTTTTTATATTTTTTGTGTCAACTTAGTCCTTTATCTTTAAAATGTTTATACCATTGGACCAACTTTCATTTATCATCAACTTTTGTTACAGATTTACATATATATGATCTTTAAATGATCATCTAGAAAGAGTCTGTGTTTTGGGATACGGTCATATAAAGAAATTATGTACTACATGGTAGAAACGAGCTCATTGCAGTGTCATACGGTCATATAAGCCAATAACTTCAATTTAATATATCAAGTTATTTTCCAGAATATATGCCATCTCTATTTTGTTTCTTAACATAGGGAATTATGATAACTTTTCTTTCCAAATAAGCAAACAAAACAGATCAAGTTGCATGACTTACTTTGTGACCTGGAATGGAACTTAGGAAATAATAGGAATGATCAAGATGATAACCTTGCATTCAAGTTACCCCAAGGAGCACTCTCCCCTCACTAGAGCGTTCTCTAGTTTACAACTTTCATAAAATGATTGCCTCCCTCCCCTAAGACCAGTCCGTCATATTTATAATCCTAGGTCTAACTGAAATACAAACAGAAAGCCTAACAAACTCAATAGCTACAACCTCTTATTAACCTCTTAACTCTAATTCTAACAAACTCCAGTTATTCTAAGTCCTAACAAAACACCCCTCCTAAAATCAACCTTGTCCTCAAGGTTGCAATCTACTAAAATTTCATATTTTTTGACAAAAATCCCACCTGTGATTTCTTCTTTTCCGTGGTCAGCCTGCTCTAATTCTTGCAGGGTTTCTTCCTGCGTCTGCCTTCAGCTTTGAAGGTTCAACTTTATGCACAACGAAGAATTTGTCAGTGAGAGTCATCAACCCTATTGGATCTGTGCCTTTGAAGGTAGGTAAAACCACCTTTTTCATCCAAGAACGGGTCTGTTCTTGATCATCATCTGAATCTTGATCCGAGTTTGTAAATGTTCCGTTCTTCTTGACTGCTGATCCAACGTCTGTTACGGTTTCAATGTTTTTGTGCTGGAGATTGGAGATCATGTCAGAAATTTTGCTTATGGAAGCTTGCATTGTATCCATCTTGTTGGAATCCTGTCATGAATTTGCCTAAAATTAGCTGCTATTCTGTTTCAAATGAATTATAATTATATAATAAAACATGAAAATTAAGAGACAAAGATCATTAATTTGTATCAAAATTTATCAGTATATACTCTGATGCTGCAACAACTTTTCATGCAATACTTGAATGTTAAAATTAATTTAACTCAGCAAGGCTCGTCATCCCCAACACACCAGTAAAAAAATAAACAAACTCAGTTTAGCAGTAGAATCTCAACTCAGCAACAAAAAAAATCCAACCAGCAAGCAACACTTGAAATCTCCAATTATAGTCAATAAAACTCTGTATGGCATATTGGTATTAATTTCTCAAGTCAAAATGAAAATAGATAAGTAAATAGTCAATAAACTGGAAAAGGGAGTCAAGAAGATGATATATGTTGTGATCCCTGAGGTACTCCATTTGAAACCCAGTAATATGCAAATACCATATATATGCAGACATTTATGGATACTTACAGACATTTGGTAAAAAAAAAACATCTCCAAAATCAAGCTGTAACGTGCAATTAGTGTTAATCCTATAACATACTGCACTTCCATTGCAACCTAGCCATGTGTTTCAACTTTCAATAAACAAGTATGCTAAACCCAGAAAGATAATAACTAGTCCAAAAGTGCAAAAAGATAGCAAAAGAAACACAGAAGTGGCACCTTTACATTAATATAATGGACTAAAATAGCAGAATAAAGTTATCCTACACCAAGTTATTTAATAGTGATGATAGCCTTTACAAAGAAGACAACAGAAATTTATTTATATAAATACAAACAAAAAAAAACTTGGTTAGTGCAAGAATATCTTCAAACCTACCTATTCAACAAAAGTTAAGTGAAATTTGAAGTTTCCTTCCTAAATCCACAGAAAAACGAACTTTAAATTTCTACAAGCTTCTTGTAACTAAGAAAGGCACTAAAGAATATTTACAAAGGCATGACTTGGAAAACTGGAAGTCAGACTTGGAAAAATAGCCAAAGTACTTTGGTTAAAGAAGTCATGTGACATTTGGTTAACGTACTTCGGAAAAATAGCCAAAGTACTTGTAATAAGTTTATGTTGCTTGCTCCCATGTCCTAGCTCATAAGGATTACTATATTGCAAATAGAAATACGATACCAGTTTCATATGGATACAATTAAAATGTAAAGAAAAAATGTCTAAGACTACACTATAACATTTTATTCGCCCAAAAGACAGCTATATTAAAAACTGAAATTCATAGAAAGCCAAATCGCAAATCTAGAAAAGGAACAGTAAATCATTTAGGGTAACTTATATAGTTAAAAAATTCGGTGTAAGGACATACTAGATCCGTAATGTTGCGAGGAAGTGATGTAGGACATATAACTATGTACACGTGAGTATAATAGATTCGTTTCCGCAGGGATTGGTGTGTCTCATAAGCATTTTAACATCAAATATCATTTTAAGTGTTTGGGTATACTTTGTTTGTTTGTGTAAAACTATTTTCACTATTCGACATAAAAGTAAAACGAGCAGAGATAGGGTTATTTCGCTTGGGGTCAGAGATATCAACCAAGCGTAACAGCTGCAATCTCTCGATCAAATAACGAATTCTAGCTTTTTAAACGATATTATCACAATCACTCGACAATATCATTCGTGTCCAAATGATATCGTTAGTTTTAGGGGATTGTTTAAATGTTGATTTCCCGCACGTTTAAACAATCACAAAGTCATGTGGGTCGTTTAATCGACGATTTCTCGCCCGATTAAATGACCCAAAAGCATTAAGTTCTGGATTAAAAGTGATTATCAAATATTAACATCTATGTCTAGCATGCTAACTTAAGATATATTGTTATTCTAGTTCTCAATTCCAAAAGTATTTATCAATATCATTTTGAATCTCAATAAAACAGTAAACACAAGAATAACAACAATATTGAATAAATAAGCTAGAACCATATATTAAATGATCAAAAGATTACATAATAGCTTGTTTGAATACCTCAAGACCCACAAGGGTAGATGTAGCTACATATGTCTATGATAGCTTTGCAAGAAATGAAGAAAAGATGAAGATTCCATGACAAGATCCATGATGTCTCAATAAATCTTGGCTTGAATCTTCTCCTAACTACCTTGATTTGTGTTTCTCTCTCTAGAAAATGTCCTAATCTCTCTCTAGAACCAGAAAATCTAATAAAACAGTGATAGATCAATGAAAAGAGGAGAAAATTCAATTTATATGGCTGAATTCGCAGAATCTCGCTCAAGCGAGATGCCAAGGAATCTCAAACTACCTAATGAAGTCATGCCACGTGGTTCTTATCCTCTGGAATTGCTGGATCTCGCTTAAGCGAGATGAGGAGCGAAATAAAAGCTGCGTTCGACACACATCTCGCTTAAGCGAGATGACTTGTTCTTCAACTCTCGCTTGAGCGAAGTGGGAAGCGAGCTGAGGCTTTCTTCTCGTCATGAATCTCGCTTAAGCGAATTGATCTCGCTTAAGCGAGATTTGCTTGGCTTGGAAAGTCATTCCTTGTCATTTTCCTGCAAAAGTTGAATGGAGTAAGGAAATAACGCATAAGTAGTAAAATTACAACAAATGGTTAATTCTCTTTAGATATCTTGCAAAACAAGTCATTAAAAAGCCTAGAATAACCCGTAATTTACGGTATTTTTGAGCACTTATCAGGAAGTAGTCAAAGACCAAATATGTGAAAATCAAACGGCATGATCTACTTCAAGAGCTACCAGTTATGATGTCTGCTCAAAAGTGCCAACCGTTATCGCGCCAATAACTTCTCGCATTTTTTAGTGAACGGGCATGTTTAATCTTCAAAAACAGCCTGTAAGCCCTCTCTGTTAGATTTGAAGCAATCAGCTTGTTACTTAGTTTACTGTATACAAGCCTGCTAGGGCAGAACCCTTTGCGCAAAGCCTCCTCCATGACAAGAACGGCATTTTCAAGTTGTCCTATGTTGTAAAGGCCACTGATGATGTACTCATAAACTTCAACATCTGAACTATACCCACATTCTTGCATCTCCTGCCAGACACTTAATAACGTTCCACAT
The DNA here is from genome assembly GCA_946800305.1 of Medicago arabica. Lineage (NCBI taxonomy): Eukaryota > Viridiplantae > Streptophyta > Magnoliopsida > Fabales > Fabaceae > Medicago > Medicago arabica. The sequence goes on from OX326971.1 coordinate 55,186,041, forward strand.
TTACCAAACTTAGAAAGGCGCATAAGCAATATCTTATAGGCTTCCATTGATATCTTACACTCCAATTTTCTTGTCTTCTTGTAGATCATCATAGCTGCATATGGTGGACCATAGCTGCATAATTGTTTGATGAAGGAGGTTATAGTCCCAGTAGGAAGTACAACTCCTTGCCTTAACATCTCATCAAACATCAAAAGTGCATCGGCCACTTTCCTGGTCCTGAGAAAAGCAGTAATCATTCTAGAATATGTATGAATGTTAGGTTCACAATTATCACTCAACATCCCATTATAATACTTCATACACCCGTCAAAATCTCCAATCGAAATGAAATTAAAAATCATTGCATTATAGATAGCAGTGTCTTTCTCCTTCATACTACCAAAAACCTCAACAGCCTCATCCATTCTACCTGATCTGCCCAAACCCTCAAGAAAGAAAGCCAACGTATTGAAATCAGGAGAAAACCCCTCAGCTTCCATTTCCTTCATAACCCTCTCAATCTCATTCACCCTACCCAACTTAGACCAACCACCAACAACAACATTATATGTGTCAACATTAAAACTCACCTTCCCTTTCATTGAATTAAAAACCGAAGCTGCAGCACCGACATGACAGCGTCGACAAAGGCACGACAAAAACACATTCAAAGTCTCAGTATCACAACACAACCCGAGATCATCCAAATTCCCAAACAACTGAATTGCTTTCGACACATGACCGGCATTTACAAAACTATCAATAACAATAGATAACATTAACAAATCAGCTTTTATACCATTCAATCTCATATCATCTAAAACCTGCATCATAAAAATGAAAATTTTCCTTCTTCCTAGTGCCTTAACAATGACATGGTAACTACCAACATCCCTAGGCACCATTGGTTGTTTAAGTGCCCAATTAAAAAACATAACCATAGCTTCACCGCCCAAATTCCCAAAGTTCAATACTTTACCAATAATATCAACATTTACATCAATACACACATTGGATAAAGCTTGTTCAATTGCAGCCTTACCCTTTAGTTTTTGAAGAAAGATACCTCGTAGTTTATCTTCAGGGGACAAAAACCCATCAACGGATTTGGATTCTGATTGTGATTCTAGGGTTTTGGAAGTGGGTATTGGTAAAAGTTGAGAGATTTGATGGAGAATGAGGCGTTCATCAAGGTTTGAAGAATTTTGTAGCGATGAGAAACGTTGATGTAATTTGGGAAGAGGGTGTTTGGGTTTTGAGAAGTGAAGCACGAATTGCAAAAATCGAAACGCCATGAAGAATGTAATAATCACAGAAACTTGAAGAATTGGAGTCTAAGATGGTTCAGAGTATTTGAAAGCATTCAGAAGAACCCAAGAGGTGTTTGTTAAAATGCTTCAGAATGAATTATGTGTTGAAGTCACATTTTTAGTCTTGAAAATAGATTGAGTTTGGCCTATAAATATACGACAAATTGTCCTCCCATGTACATGTCGGAAAAATAGTCTTGCAAATAATGAGTTGAAGTTAAATAGCTACTCCCTCCGGTAACTTTTTTAAGCGAAAAAAAAAAAAAACTGTTTGCACAGTGTTTAAGGATTATGTTAAATGTAATTATTTTTCTTGATTTGATAAAAAGTATTAGTGAAGTTTACAATCTTGCCCTTTTAAAATTCAATTGAAAAAATGGACTTATTGTTTGCTAGAATTAATTCAGCAATTTATATCAATGTGCATTTCGGTTAATGAGACCATTTGAACCCTAAAACAACTAAGAGCAATAAAATCCCACTCCACGTATGCAGGCTCACTTGTACTCCCAATGCAAACAAAAAAAAAACACTGGCACACACAAGAGATTTCAATGAGTAATTGCAAAACAAACATTTTTTTTTATCTTTGTTGTACTGATAAGAAAGAAGACGGAATGATGTACTAGAAAGAAGCAAAACTTTTTCTTGGAAATAACATGTAGTGTGTCTAAATAAAAGTGTGCAATGAACGTCTAAAAACAAGATAGTAAAGTGGAAACAAATAAGGGTATATTAGAAATAGTAGTATTAAATAGTTTATAAGTGGTTAAGTTTTGCTTATATTAGTGACCAAAATTTGAGATGTTTTTTTGCTTATATATGTGACCGGAGGGAGTATCTAATATTTCTTGTTGTCATAAAGTAAACCACATATATCAATGTCACTTGAAACACCATAATTCTCATCAATATTCAACTTTACGCATCCAATTCGGGGACTCATTTCATACTGTGACGATTAATGTGGTGCTCCAAAGAATGAATATTAACAGAAGTTATGATGTATATAAAATGAAAGACATTTTAGGTTTCCATTGCCTATATTCAACAGTATGGTTATTTCTGAAGTGATGAATCCACCAAATGCTCCTTTAGACATAGTTTGTAACCATGCTTTCAAGGTTGTGAAGTTGAAAAAATGTGAATGATTAACACTACGTATCTCCTGCCAAACTTCCTTTGATGGAGTACAATTCCTAAAGCAGCGAAGTACATCTTCATCATGGGTTCCACCTCTCTCACAGATAAAAGAAGTTGTTAAGTTCCATTGATGCTGAAGTTTGTTAGTTGGAATCGCATTGTGCATGCAAATCTAAATCTAAAGGAAGTGTTGCACCTTAGGTGGAATCGATAATTTCCAAATGGGTTAGTTATTTCAATTGACTTAGTAATATACTCGAAGTCTGAAAAATGTTCTGTAAAATAAAAAAAACATATATTATAACCCTGTAATTTGAGATTCTTCCTATTTTTGACGGGAAGTCAAAAAAAAAGGGACATATAGGTTGAATGTTTGTGTTTTTTTTAAGTATGTTTAGGACGTTAAAATATGACTTTAAACAACAACATTGGATCTATCGGATATGAGACAAATTAATTATGAATTTTTAAAGCGCAAAAAATTCAAAAAACATAACAGCGGAAATCACGACCAAGAAATTGAAATTTGAGTTTATTGCTTGCAGAGACATCTAAAAATATCCAAAAAAGATTTGCAAATTTTCTTAATATTTCTAAAACACCTCAATTTATTTTTATTTTTAAACCACAACGTACAAAATTGTAATTTTGTTCAGAGTAAGCATATACTCACGTTAAATTTAGTTCCCATTGTTCCCTAACATTCACCATAAAATTAGAGTTTTTAAATAAAGAAGGAATTAATTATGAATTGTTTAAGGAATTTATAAATATAGGAAAAGAAAATTCATAATTAGTCCGTCATTCGTCGGAAAATTATAATTTTTCTGTATAAAATCATATTTTAACATCCTAAACATATCTCAAAAAGCTCATTCAAAAATTGAATGTAAGTTTATTTTTTTAGACTTCGTATACTACAAAATCAAAAACAAGACGAATCTCAAATCACAAAAATATAATGTGTTTTTTATTTACAACATCATTTTTCATACTTGGCGTATGTTATAGAGTCAATTTAAACAAATAATCCCTTTCAAAATTCAATCCCAACTTCCATCGCCAACCCACCCTCTACATTGGGATAGAAGCCTGCAATGTGATGTAAATTGTAAAGCAATAACAATACTTGCATGTTTGAGCATATCCCTAAACCCATCTATCGTGGATATTAGCAAGTGAGTTTTTTTTTTTTTTTTTGTTTATTTTGCCATTTGTTTACCAATTTCATTTTTTTATGACTTTTTCATGGAATTTTATTATAATTTTATTACTTTTTTTCATGGGATATAATTTTATTACTTGTAATTCTTTGATTGGTTGTGCTTAACTATCAATCACTAGGTGAAATAGGTGAAAAAAAGAAGAAGAAGGTGAATGATATGCTCAAAAGTTTCTCAGAAACGACATCAGGGGTGGAATTGATTTTCTTCAATATTAAGTAAAGGTTTTAAAATAAAAACTAGATTGTTGACCCGTGCGTTGCACGGATTTATTGTTAAGGGATTGACATATGAATAATAAAATGAAATATATAATTGATAACGGTGAAAAAAAGAACATGTGATAATCCATAGTAGACAAAATAAAACACTTCATAAAATGTATAAAATCTGAAAATATTATAGAAGAAAATTCTGTAATATCAATAATCCGGTAAAAGAAATATGAAAATTTTAGTACATTGGCATATGGTTTCATCACACATTGCGAAATACTTCCTAATCCTAATCCTAACCCATAAATATCACTGATTTCCTTCTATCCTTTGGTGAGAAAAAAAGAATCAGCAATCCTATCAACCAAAACTTTAAACTGATTTTTCTTTTGGTCGACCAGGTTGACCAAAGGATTAATTTTGTATCCGAAATTAGATGCAAACATGTTTGACAAATCAATGGAAAACAACATGTTATAAAAAGTATGAAAGAAAGTTGTAGGGTGACAACATGTTATGCAAGCACTTGAGCAATAGGGTGTTCATAAGTTGCAAATCGAAAGAGTGGCGCCAAAGGATAATTAGCAAAATACAGTGGGATTTAAATTGTACAATTCAAAAACACTACTGATATATGCTTCAGTATGTTATATGCTTCAAAAAACACTACTAATAACAATCCAAAAACCATTACTTAAGTTATATGCTTCGAAAAACATGTTTTTTTAGGTGTCTATCTAATAAAACATCACATACGTACACATTCTCTTCCATAATAAATTCTTTTTGAGCAGTTGTTCCATAATTATTAATATAATTAAACTGATGATGATATTATTAGTTAAAACTAATGACCAGCTGTAAAATAAATGACTACTTATTTAACAAAACAAAAAATGATTCTCACTTTCCCCTTGGTTAAAAAATGACTACTTAGTTAAAAAATTTGACCACCAAGTACTGTTGCAGAATCACTTTCCCCTTCCTCTATATGCAATCTGATCCAAGGAAAGATGATTCTCACCTCAAAATTCATTCACAGTTGCACAACTTTGCTTGCAAAGAAAGAAAAAATAAAAGTATGCAGAGGAAATAAAGGCTAACAACAGAATAAGGTTTTGAACGAAACAAAATTCAGATTAAGTTCAAAAAACATGACATTACACGACACAGTCTGAATCCTTAGATAATTGAGCAAGAAATTGCGACAAAACTAAATCGGAAGACTGCCGAAATTGGTGTAACCATCTCAAACTAAAAACAAAAAATGCAAAAAGGATATTCCAATTCTAAAAAAAAATATATATCGATAAAATGCATGTTAAATTAGAATAAAAGTTAAACACTGATATGAGAGGAAGGTTGTAAGGTCACGTCCTTCCATTTGCAAAAATCGATATCAAAATATATGATTCTTCTACTGTCTGTGTAATTTACCACTGTTTAGGGTTTGCTATATATAGCTGAGTTTGTATGGAAATTAAGGTATTCTTTGTGTATTAAACAAGTGTACAACAACTTGTAACAAAAAGAGTCTACAAAAACAATAGATATATACAAACTTTACACAACATGATAAGAATGAAGAAACTTATGAGTGAGGAGAAATATCATGGATTGCAGAGGGAATTTGTTAGGTTAAGTTGCTGCAGACCTAATAAAATTAATAAACAAATGGATTAGCTATTACTGTGATTTACCCTAATCAATACTCCATTAACGAGCGAGTTATTATGTAGAAAAATTATTTCCATAATTGAAACCGCATTTTTTCTATTAAAAAACGCATTTATCATTATAAGTAAGAGACTTCATCAAAAGCATAAAGAAAAACGTTTGCAGAGTCAGTAGACCATATTCCTAAACAAACTTCACAGAGGCGTTGCTTTCTTTTTAGCAGAATCGGTACGTTCTTTTATTGGTGTAGCAGTTACCTGGTTTTCATGTAATCCTTATTTTTTTATTTTCTGTTCTTATCTTTTCTGTTTGTAGTTTCTCCACTAGGGTTTCAATAGAATGACAAAGGAAACGGCTAGGGGATCCAATATGATAACAATGGCATTACTTTACAAAAACATTACAAGAGAATATATTAAACCTAATGGACTATACCTTATTTATCTTACACGTATATGTTCATTGATGAACCAGACATGGTTTTACGCTCTAATGAATCTCAACTGTTGATTCGAGATCGGATGTGTAGATTTTAAACACTGTTTTATGCAGTAAAATGATCTCACTGATTTAAGAATGGGTGGTCCTAATACAATTTACAACGTCATGTTGTTTTGGCAGGAAATCTAATTTGGTTCATCAATAGATAAATGGTTCATGATTAATGATTATTAGGGATTATGGGCTTAAACCCTTGTCCTGATCTAGTTTTCTGTTTTGTAAAGTGATTTTATAATTTTAATCCAATTGAAATGGAATGGCTGCTGATTTTAGTCAAATCTTTGACAGGTACCAAAATGGATACTTCGTATTGCCATAAGATCGACATATATGATGATAAGAAAAACAGAGAAGAGTGGGTCAGGGTCACAATGGGCGACAAGGAGGAAAAATTCATTCTCCTTAATGAAATGGAATCAACAAAAGACTCTAGCAAAGTAAGTCATGCACCTCTAAAAAACCTCTTTACCATTGTTGAAAATTTACCACCATTCATATTCTAATTCTTTTAGAAATCCATGAGTTATATACCCTCATGATATGAATTTATGTAGTGAGTTAAAAAAAAACTCACCACTATATGAATTTAATATCTAATGATACTAACTCCTCAAAAAAATTTACTAGAAAAAAACTCCTAAAAAAAGCAGTGATAAAAAACCATAAATTTTGTCAAGAAAAGAAAGATGGATAGATAGTAGATGAAATAGATAGATAGATAGTTAGATAGATGAAGAGTGCCATGAATGCTACAGATGAGAGACTTTGGAAGTTGTTGATGCATTGGAATTAGAATAGAGAAATGGTTGCACATTGGAATTGGAATGGGAATAGGAATAGAGTATATTGAATTGAAAGGAGAGTGCCACGATTATAGGGTTTTGGCCATTCCTAATTGCTAAGTGACATTTAGAGTGTGTTTGTGGGTTTTAAGTGGAGTTAATGTTTGATTTGGGCAGGATTGGGGTTAAGTGGGGGATTAAGGTTAAGTGGGAAAGATCATGAATAGTCTGGAAGATAAAATTAGGGTTACATTTTTTAGGGGTATAATGGAGATTTCTCAATTAGGATTAGGGATTAGCGGTTGCCTGACTTAAGAGGCATTTAGAATAATAATAGATAGATATATAAGTGATTTTAGCCAACTGATATGCTTAATAAGTGATTTTAGCCAACCATAAAAAATCACATTGGTCTCTTGTCGTTCATATTGTTTTTAGCCAACTATGCTTAATAAGATATACAAGTTTCTCTAAAATGTATTGGCAAACCAGGAATGTGGCATGATTGGAATGAAAGGACTTTGCGAAAGTGTTTCCCCGCGGAAGAAATTTATCAAGTTTTTTTCATCAGAAATTTTTCCCAAGAAATATTGTTTGGAATTGGCAATTTTTTCATGTTTATATCAAGTAAGAATGGTGTTTTTTGAGGATCATGCTTTTCGAAACTTAGAGACTGTACCACTAAGTTCTGGGCAAGCCTTAGTCTACTTTTTCCGCCAATTCTGTGGAACGCTGTGTTCATAGTGAATTTTGTCTACGCACTTGTCTACATAGTGTCATCGGTCCCAGTCTTGGGTCTTTCGCGTGCCTATTATCGCAATGCTATGTCTAAATCATATATATGGCTTATTGAAGTAGGTGGTCGAAGAATCAAGGTTCAATGTCCTCTGCTACTCTTTTAGATTGAATGGCATCTTGTTTGCGACTCCTAGAGTTCTTGGTTTTATCTTGCTTTATCATGGTGTGATCATGCTTATGATTTTTGCTTCATGGAGATGTCGAAGAAAATTACAGGAGTAAGGTGAATGTATTGCTTTTTATCTTTTTAGAATCTTTCTTATTCATGGGGTAAAAGTTCCATACATATTATTACTTTTTTTGTTGTTCAACATTTTCATCTAAAACTAGTTTGGTGTGGTTCCATGAGCTTGAGCATGTTATAGCTTTGTCATTGTCAATAATGATACAATTCTTCTTTGTTTTTATTGAAAATCTCTTTCGAGAATGAGGTGAAATTATTTATTAAATTTTTTTAGTGTGTTGTGCATTAAGCAACAAGCCTTTCCTTTCCTTTTGGACTGTAAAAACAAAATTTAGATCAAAAAAATTACGTGACACTGTTATTTATTCATGTCTCTAAAGCTTCTTTAAAAACAAAAGTCTCTAAAGCTAGGATGCACAAAAAAGACATTTTGCAAATAATTGATGCGTCTAAAATTTGAATATGAATATGCATGGTTAAACAAAGTCATATGCTTTATCAATGTATAAAACATATCATTAATTACAAGGGGAATTGTTTCAACTCATGTGCATTAATGGATAAGTAATGTTGCAAAATCCTCCTACTTTAGGAGACCTCAAAAATGATATTGGAGAAAGGTTTTGGAGGGTTTCAAGAGTTTATATGAAATCTTTAAATTTAATCTATCTATATTTTTATAATGTTCTTAAATTTAAAAATATATTATAATTATTAATTTAACATTCTCAACAAAATTATTCTTTCAAAAAATATGAATTTTTTTTCCATTTTCTCTAAAATTCTACATCCCCAAAAGCCTTCTCCTCCTCACAACTCTGAAAGAAAGCCTAAAATAATTCCCACTCCACCTTCAAAAACAATTGTGACCATATACAACTATGTTCCTATAATGAGATAGAGAAGAAAATCAGACGATGGCTAGGCTTTGGTCCCTCCCTATGTTTCTTACCATTCAACTAATAACTTAGTTCCACAATGCCTTCAAAATTATAGGTATCTCAAACAAGAATATGCATTGGACACTACTGCAGGTGTTTGTAAAGGAACTCGGTTGACAATCACAAAGATGGGGAGATATGTTCTTGATGAATACGGTGATTGTATTACTACTACTTCAAATGTTGTCTATAAAGAAAATTTTCGAAATGTATAATCACTAATAGGGTTAAATGATATGATAATTGCAGTTAATATCATGTGGATATTTTTGTACATTGAAGTAATATATAATATATCATTTTATTTATGTGTTTGTGTTTAAGGATATAGTATTCAAACTATTGTCTTTTAATTTTTATCTGAATGAATGTCATGTGTTCTTTGGCTGCCAATATGCAGATGAAGTATGATGAGTGTGCTGTTTTTTTTTCTTAAAGTTTTCTTTCCTATTATGCAGGGACTGAATGTGCAGGATCATAAAACCTTTGCAATGATGTTTTGGTGCAAATGGCGTCGTTGAAATGAAAAAGTCTGGCACAATCAAACGAAGAAGCAACAATTTCAGTTCAGGACACGCATGAAGTGCAATCAGATTGGCAGCAGCTGCACGCTAAGCACAGTGCAGCAGCTACGCGATAAGCACAGTGCAGCAGCTGCAAACACTATCACTGACAATTTTAGCAGCATTATTGGAGTTCCATGGTGGACTATGCAATGTCCCGTATTTATCATATAACCATATAATCTTCATAATTCAGATTGAGTGGTGATCATCGCTATTTAGGAACAAATTTTTACTGTGTTATTCTTCAATGTAAAATCACCGCTATTTAGGACGAGAATTTTACTGTGTTATTCTTCAATGTAAAATCACCGCTATTCAGGAACATATTTTAGCTGTTATTCTTCAATGTAAAATCACCGTTATTTAGGCTAAGATTTTTACCGTCTTCAATGTAAAATCATTGCTATTTAGGATAAGATTTTTACTGTGTCATTCTTCAATATAAAATGAAAGAACCTTAAAATGTGTTATTTGTAGCTGCACTACACTTTAAATGTTGTTTACAAAGAAATTTTTCGCAATGTTAGTCACATTGTATTGGTACTAAAGCACCATTTTTTTTTTATAGATAGACGAAATGGCAAAGTCATTATAAACTCACACACACAAGTGTGCCAGTTGAGCTAGGACTTTTGGATCAGCATTTTTTTAGTAAATAAAAGCACCTTTTTTATTTATTTATTCAATGATGTATTTGCCGTCTGCAAAGTCTAGTTCTGTAAAAACTAAGAGAACTTAGTTTGTCTGCTTTATATCGGATTAGGGTACAATGTATTGATTTGCTTTCAAGTATTTGAGTTCTAAGCATTGGTAAATATGTGTACCATGAAACAAACAAAACCAAAAATTGATTAAAGAGGTACTAATTACTAACATAACAGAAAAAGCATGTTTACACAAAGGTATAGTTGATGTTATGCAATATTGTTTTGATCATATCACTAATTTCTATATCATTCATTCCTAGCATTAAAACTTTTGCACTTTAACAATTTTTTTCTCTTCAAGACAAGGCCTCCCCCAACTAATCAAGTTCGTTAAAATGTGGTTGAAATCTTGCTAGTTGCTACTATTTATGCGAGTAAAAAAGGCCACTAACTCCTAGTCGAAGACCAGAAATTTCCAACCATCATTTCTATGTAATTATAAAATCTTGCAGGTACACAGTTGTATCATATTACTTTTTTTATGTTAAGCCTCTGAAGGGAAAAGGGTTTCGATTATCCGAAGTTTGGCCAAGATGTAAGTAAGGTGTGACAAAAAATTGTTTCAACCGAAAATCAAATTTAAATTCTCTTAAACAATTTGTTTGGTAATCCAAAGTTTGGCCAAGATGTAAGCAAGGTGTGACAAAAAATTGTTCCACCCAAAAATCGAATTTAAGTTCTCTTGAACAATTTGTTTGGTGAAGTATGTTAATTATACTAGTTGTTTTTTTCTTGCGAGAACTTGAATCTCTCCAACTCCTTAGTTCAAACAAGTTGAATTACCCAACCTCTGATGGAACTCATAAATGTCTTGGTTTTGTAAATTAATAATCGTATGAGAATTCAACAAAAGGGGAACCTTTTCTTAAACGAGTACAACTTCTCCTTGAATTCTACCATAACCTTAGAATTCAGTGTTTGACTTGGGAGGGAGAAAACCATCCTCTCCGGCATCCTACCATTTTCAACAAAAAGTTTGACTAAAAGAAGCTCTTGCACCTCTCCATTAACTTTACCAAATTTCACATGTTAGACGATCCTTTTATCTAATCTTGTACATTTTTCCACTCTTTAATAATGTCTACAAATATGTATAGAGTAAAATCATAAAATTCCTTTTTAAAACTTAACGATAATAAACTTAATTGTTTTAATGGATAAAATATACCTGTAAGTAAATAAATCATTATAATTTTTTTGTATTTTTTGCTTCTTTTCCTTTACATTGGTACATATGCCATGTCCAACTTTACTACAAGGCCAGCGAGGGAAGGAAATTAGGTCTCAGTCTTGTTTTTTGAATTACATTGTAATAAATTTTGGATATATAAGGGATGTTCGGCATATACTATTTTTTTTGTTTTACGTTGATTTGTAAGGTAAATTTTTTTTATCACAATATAACAAAAATGACTCATCTTAGATTTGAACACGAAACACTTACTCCACCTGCAAAAACAATTGTTACCATAGATACAGAACAAAATCAGACACAACAGAAGCTTCGGTCCCTATGTTCCTTAGCATTCAACTATCTTAATTCCACAACTAATTATAACTATAATGCGGGACCAAATAAAACTAGATTTGCAAACCCCAACAGAAATCTGTCAAATAACCAAAGCTTCACTGAATTGTCTTCTTCTCACTATACCCCTCTGAAGAAGATCATTTCTAACAATTACAAAGATGGTACCACAACCTTTGCACACAACACATATATTGTTGCAAAAGAACTCAAAGGCTTCTGATCCTCTAGCATGGTATTTGAATGTGGTACTGATCTCAAGATTCTGATCCCACCAGCAAGTAAAAGGGGAAGCCAATTTACTGATATAGTCTTTACCAATGAATACCATGGGTCGAATAAAATCTTCAATTAGTTGTTTTGCCTGCTCCAAGGGAAGAATACCCAAATATCTGCCTTATCCACTGTTCAGCTCACCTGTCTAGGAGTGGAAAGAAAGGACAAATATTAGCTAGTGAAACATTAATTAGCAGTTCTATACGAGAAACTATTATGAAGGATCTAAAGATAAATGAGTTGGAAAAAGACGGTTTTTGATAGATCACTATGGTGTCGTTTGATTCATGCAGCCGAACCCACTTAGTGGATAAGGCTGGGTCGTCGTCGTCATTGTTGTTGTAATTCTCAAAGTCACATAATTCGTGCTAATGTATTAATCGGTACATTATGAAAAATAATAATTAAATAAACAAAAAATGATTAAAAATACTAATTCCCACTGCATCTAAGAAAGTTTTGTTGTATATTAGAACTGACTACTGAGTATTCTTTCCATAATTTAAAGGCTTAAATGTGTCATTAGTCCTTGCAGTTACACCAGATTTTGGGTTTGGTTTTGGTCCTTGCTGTTAATTGGCCGTTAAAAAAAGGTTATAATTAACTGAGTGCCACGTGGCCCAATCGTTACATGCCATGTGGCACTGCAGAAAGAAATATTTACAAATTTAATTAAATCAAATAAAACAATTGATTTATAATTTGTTTTGTTATTATTATTAAAGCTAATTTGAGTGAAGCTTAATTTTTCCATCGTTGTTTAATGGAAAAAGCGAACAATTAATTTGAGCGAAAACCGTTTCTACTTTCTCCGAAGATTTGAACTCTGCCGGAGAACCAAAATCGAATTACGCCGGCGTGCTGTTGGAAGAAATCGTCGACGACGGTGGAATCAAATCTGGAAAATTGAGACTCGATAGTTGGATCTCTTCTCGCATCAATGGCATCAGTAGAGCTCGTGTCCTGTCAAGTATTAAAGCTGGACTCGTTCATGTCAATGGCCGTGGTGTTGACAAGGTAGTCATAAACTCAATTTCCATTTCAACTTCTTTCTAATGTTGATGCTAGCAATTTCTTCTTGAAGATGGAAACACCGCTTTTTCCATTATTATGAAGAACAGTAAGCTTTAATAATAATAACAAAACAAATTATAAGTTTTATTTTATTTAATTAAATTTGTAAATATTTCTTTTTGCTGTGCCACATGGCATGTAACGATTGGGCCACGTGGCACTCAGTTAATTTTAATATTTTTTTAACAGCCAACTAACAGCAAGGACCAAAACCAAATTTTTTATAAAATGCAAGGACTAAAACCAAACAAAAAAAAGTGCAGGGACCAAACCCAAAAAATGGTGTAACTGCAGGGACTAATGACACATTTAAGCCTAATTTAAAATATGCTGATACACTATAGCTGCAACAAAATCTTGTATCAATTTCCCCTCCTTGCCTTACCATGTAATACAAGTTGGGAGTATCGGTCAGGTAGTACTCCCAGCTAGTATTATCAGAACACTAACATCACAAGAGGTCTATCATGTAGATAACAAAAAAAATCCGATACATTCCAATCATATTTCTTATTTCAGTTTCCGTTATTTATGCGTTAATTCTTATTTTTCAGCCGTCTTAGAGTAGGTTTCGATCAAAGTTTAACTGGGAGAGCAAAAATGAAACAATAAAATCAATAGAAAGCTGCAGTGCTGGGCTGGATGATATAAAACTTACTATTAATTCCTCCAAATTCAAAGGCATTGACGAGTCTACTGAAAATCCCAATTCTAACATTAGTTTTTCCAAGCGATTCACATTTGTCAGATAGAGATAGCCAACCTAGTTCCATAGACATCAGCGTTAGAGAACAGGCTGAAAACAATTTTCAGATCATAAAAGAAAATACTTTGTTTCAGATTATTCCTATCAAACTATCTGGTTTTCAAGCAGAAAAGGAATGCATATTAAATGGATATCGAGCAACACAAGCAAGCTGAAATTGCAAAATAATCATGTTCTATATACTAATATGTATATAGAAAGCGCGCACACACACATATCATGCACTATCTTAGTTGTATTTTAAAAGTAATATTTATTGAAATTAGAATATTGCAGTTGTCATCACCACTTTAAAATTAAAGAAATATAGAAACAAAACTTGCTAAAAGATTTACATTTATATCACTAGATGAGAAACTAAAGTTTGAAGGAACTTACTAATGTTTCTAATGAAGATGCTCTGCTATACACAGCTGCACCAGCACGCCTTTTTGTCTTAGTTTTGCTTGAAACAATGTTCTTTCCCCATCGAAGAACATCCCTGAAATAAAATTCATTAAAAGCTATTAGCTATGATAGAAATTAACAGATCTCTCACAATCTACCAACTTTTATCATGCTGAGAGTGTCTAAATCCCCTATTGACCTAGCACTAGAATAGCGGAATTGTGGCATAATTTGGCATATCCAGAAGTATGATTACTTTTATTCCAAACTCCACTGCTTATCGGTTTCGTCTAATCATTATCATGTACCAACCATGAGACAGATGAAAATCTCATCAAATATAGTTTCAAATAAAAAGCACGGATGGGCCTTAAACTTCCAGTTCCGGACATTTCTACACAAAAGTCATCTTGCAAGCAGTTCATTGTTGTTCATTTAACAAGACCTTAACACAGATTTCAGAACATCACGCAAGGTTTCAGGATCATTTAACAAAAGTCATCTTGCAAGTTGTTCATTGTTGTTCATTTAACAAAACCCCAACACAGATTTCAGAAGACCAATCATGTTTTCAGGATCATGAGATAAACTCTACAGGGAGTAGTTCAAGAGAGGCAGAACATTGCTTTTCTTATTTTCGCCCAACAAGGATAAATCTTCATATGAAACTTAAAAGTGCACTTGTTTGTTTCAGAAATTTTATAAGATGAAACTTCATTAAATATGGAAAATAGGCATGTTTTGGGGGAGGAGGGATAATGAGACCCTAAAAGTAACATATTCTAACCTCTCTTGATCTGATAAGAAATTACTGTTCAGAAGTTTCTGAAGCAATGCATCCTGCAAACAAACAAAAAAGGACGATACACATTGTAATTAGATTGGAAACATGTTTTTGTTATTAATTAGTAATAATAAATAAAATCAAACAGGACATCACTGGCCGGCTGAAGTCAAACTCACATTGTTTTGCATCCTTGACCAAAATATCAATTAAGAAACAGAAGGGAAAAAAACAAGCAGCAGAAAATGGTGATTTGGGCAGAAATACAGTCGCAGTGAAAAGAAAGTGTATGCGTATGTCACTCAGATAATGAAAAAGCTTTCGCAAATACAAACTTAGATAAAACTCCTGAAGTTTGCAAACAAGAGAAATGGGAGAAAAGCAAACTATATGATTTCATTATGAAAATTCAATATGAAATATGCTTATTGAATTTGTCTAGTTCCCACCCTGAATGATGTCTTTTTTCCCTATTTAAAGCATAAGTCATTAACTAACATAAACCATGATTTACTTCTGGTGACAAAAAGATTATCAGCCCAATCATAATAAAATAATTTTTTCAAAGAAACTATTGAACAAATCTCATGTATATAAAGTTATACAAAGTATATTTGGGATGAAAAATAACTTCTTAAATCCCAATTAGGGTGATGAGTCTGAAATGGGTATAAATTATAAAATTGTCATCATTATAATCAGTACAACTGTATAATAACTAGTACCTTACTTATCTAACTTTTAAATCAATATTGCACAACAAAACACGATAAGATTAATACACAATGAATCACAATAGAAATCTGCCATGCCCGTCTTTCCACAGGTAAATATAAATTGAAAACAAAGTAGGGAAGAAAGTAATCATACTTGAGCCTCACAGCGAACAACTGCCATCACACGATCATTGTATTCTTCAATACTCAGGGGTGGAAATAAAAAATGCCTACGAGCATATAGCTGCATGTTTCACAGGAAAATTAGAATAAGATATCTAAAAATTTCTCAAAATCATTAGTATTGTAAGACTTTTTAATGAATGCAATTTACGGTATCAGCTAGCCAAATTTTATACTTCAACTCTTAGTGGATATCTTATAAGCTCAAATAACGACGATAGACCTATTTGATAACAATTTTTTCTCACGAGCTTTTAGCTTTTGATACTAGTTTTTGTCGGTTTGAGGTTATGGCCCCTTAAGATCTTGTTGAAAATAAATAAATAATAATATTTTACAAAACAAACGTTACGCCATATCGTTAATAATCAAAATAGTAATACAATTGATATCTTATCTTCATCGTAACTTTGAAAGCTAGCCATACATGTATCCACCGCAACCAAGGTGAAGTCTACCACAAAGTTTGGAAAGTATATAAATAAAATACTCCTACAATTTAAAAGTAATAGCCCCACATTTAGCTTTATTTTCCTTATTAATTTTAATGCTATCCACGACAACAATTGAGTCCAACTCGAAGATCTTCTTATATGAAACAAACTCGGTTGTTGCCGATTGAAAATAACAAATAGGATACAAAGGGATTTATCTTCAAGAACTTGGAGTCTAAGTGAGTAACAATAAGATTTGACTTTTAAGAAACGCTCCCAATCATCATAGAAATTACGATGAATACCAACCAACAGTTCATCGAGATTTTATGCATCCTACAAAAATGGCTTGATGTATGCCAATAGTTTTCCTCTATTTTATGTCATTTCATATCTATCAGCTAGTTCAACAACAAATTTAACACCTTACAGCTAGTTTATCAAATTATCAGATAACTTATCTGCTATCGGCTATAAACTCATCCACCGTCAGCTAACTTATTAGTTATCCGCTGTTTTATATCAAATAGAGTCTTCATTTCATACAAAAAAATGAGAATTAATAATAGAATTGTAGAGAAGGTTACCTCATAAATGCAATCACCAATATAAGCTAAGGTAGCAGCATTAAAAACAGAACGAGGCTTAACAACTTTAGGTGGAGATGGAAGCCATCTATCATATCCCAAATAGGTTTCATCGTGTTCTTCGATTTTGCCTATGGTGGGAAGAGGAGTGGCACGTTTGAGAAGATCGGAAATGTAATTTTCCTTACGGGTAGAAGGTGCTGGTGAAGAAGAAGTGAGAGAAGGAGATTGTGGTTTTGGTGGTTGAGTGAGTTTTCTAGGAGCGTTGCGGTTATAAGGGAGTCTTTGTTGTGTGTCCCATGAAGCTTTTACTAGTGGTGGTTTGAATTTGGATGAAGAAAACGTTATTGACCATGATAATGAAGAAGAAGATAAACCTTGCATGATGATGATGATGAATTTAGTTCTGCTTCTTCTGCGACGGATGAATGAATTGAAGAGTGGATATTTTTGCAGAGGAAGATAGCGGTTAGTTGATTTCCGACACTTTTCTGTTGGGCTTATTCAAGTCATGATAGCCCAAAACTGGGATAGTTGCTTTTAGACATCTCAATTTTGCTTCCGATCAGATCGTAACTTTTAATCCGCTATTTTTGTATGTAAAGTACGATTAGATCGTAACTTTCAATCAGATTTTTGTACGAGCAATTTTGAGGTGTCTAAAAGCACCATCCAAAATTAGACCCAACATAGGTACATGTACCATAGTCGATGTTAAGGCTTTTTTTTTTTCATCTTCCAAACCTAAGTATTCTAATTTATATTCTAAAATTCTAAAAATAGAGGGTCTATGAAATCTTTTTTCAATGTTTCTACACCTTTGGACTATGTATAAAATCTGAAGTGTCGTAGGATGTGCGAAGCTAATAAGATGGGAAAATAAAGGCACCAATATTATTTTTTTGAAATAAAAAGGCACCCAAATTATTAATGTAGGTTGATTTAAATGCATCACAAATGTTCATGAGTCCACCACAGTTGACAATGTGATTGAAATTTGAGTGAGTTTCTGATAACTATTTGTAAATGATAAAATGTTTTTTTTTTTCACACAATATTGTTGTGAATTGTTTCTATTTTAATTTATTTAAATAAATTATAAAAAAGAAAAATTGTTTAAATAAATAGTAAAAATGAAAGAAAAAATAATGAGTTTGAAGATAGTATCGAAGAAAAATAAAAAAAATAATAAGCTACCAGTCCGTGGAGTGAATGAATGCGGCGGTTGTGTGAGTGATACACTAAACAGCCACCAGTGCAGTGCGGTCGCGTGAGTGAAGGAAGAAGAATAGAATAGAATTGGTTTTGCAGCTTGACCTGGCGTTGCTGAGAGAGATCATGAGTCGCTACGATAGCCGTTCCTCCGACCCCACTTCCTACCGCGACCGTAGAAGGTAACTCCCCAATTTCCACTTTCTAGGGTTTCATTTCTTAAATTCAATCATCTTAATACTCTTTTTCTTCTTCTCAGTGATTCTGGTCTAGGTGGACCAACTACACCTTCAGCCAAAAAGGAATACGATGAAGCTGCCTCAGCTTCACCCCCCAGGAAAATTAATTTGGATGGGTTACCTCATTTTGAGAAGAATTTCTACTCCGAATCCCCTTCTGTTCGTGCTATGACTGAGGCTGAAGTTACTGAGTATCGTCTTCGCCGTGAAATCACTGTTGAAGGCAAAGATGTTCCTAAACCTGTTAAATCCTTTTCCGATGCTGCTTTTCCAGGTACCAATCATTCCATTCCATTCCATTTAGATGGAGAAACCACCAAACTGAATTAGAGAATAATTCATTTACTATTTATTTACATAAGTTAGTTAGTTGCTAGTTAAGTAGTTTGGTTATTAATCTCTCATATACTATATTTAGGCCCTTTTTGAATAAATAGCTTAATTTCCCTTAACAAAAGATAAAATTAATTTAATTTGTTTTCGTATAAGCTATACCCTATTTTTTTTGGCTTGTTTGGATAAACAACTTATTGGCAAGTGCTTATGTATAAGCTACTTCTATAGCAAAAGCTAAGATAAAGTTAAGCTTTTTTTTGTAAGCTATCTTGGAAAACTTATGAAAGTAAGCTAGAAACAGTTTACGAACAATGTCATAATAAGTTCTCCCAAATACTCTCACAAAACTTATGCAACTAGATATGCTCAAATAAGCCGATACAAACAGACCCATAAGCTATCTTGGAGATTTTATGAAAACAACTCATGAACATGTCTTACGTTGTTTTCATAGGTTCTCCCAGACAGTTACGCAAGTGCTAATGACAGTACATAAGTTCAAATAAGTCAATCCAAACAGGTCCATAGAGCTTGATTGATGTTTTCACTTCTACTACCTTATATCAATCAATGTGAAACCTAGAGTTTTTCTCTCTAACAAGCTCCCAATCTTATTTTTCCTACGAGATGAATCTTCATCTCTTTGATCGTGTGATTTATAACAGTTTTGGATTGTGAGGGGTTACACTGAAGGGAGTTGGAAAGGAGAGAAAATAGTTTTTACTTTGTAATTTATGGACTTTTGAGATTATTATCATGGGAATACTCCAATGATTTTACATCTTTGATTTAATTTAATCCAGACTATGTGTTAGAAGAAGTTAAAAAAGCTGGCTTTGTTGAACCGACACCAATTCAATCTCAAGGTTGGCCAATGGCTTTGAAGGGACGTGATCTAATAGGCATTGCAGAGACAGGATCAGGAAAGACACTTGCTTACTTGTTGCCTGCCATAGTGCATGTTAATGCCCAACCAATTCTAGGTAAGCAGATAAGGAAGCACCCCGACTGAGATGTAAACAGTGTCAGAGGTGCCTTTGTTTGTCTATGCCTCCTTTGTTTAATTCTTTTGCTCTTTGATAATTCATTTACAATGTTTTTCAGATCCTGGGGATGGACCAATTGTCTTAGTTTTGGCTCCGACACGTGAACTTGCCGTCCAAATACAACAAGAAGCTACTAAATTTGGTGCATCATCAAGGATTAAGAGCACATGCATTTACGGTGGGGTTCCTAAGGGGCCTCAAGTGCGCGATCTTCAGAAAGGTATGTGGTGAAGTAAGTATTACAAAGCCATGGCCTGTAATCAAGAACTTGTATTTTTTATTTTTTTTTAACTTCACGGATCTGCTTTTGTTTTGCTATGATTTTGTATTTGATGATGCTTCTGTTAATTGTTGGGTTTAGGCGTCGAAATTGTAATTGCCACTCCGGGAAGGTTAATTGATATGATCGAGTCAAATCATACTAACTTGCGAAGGGTCACATACCTGGTATTGGATGAAGCTGACAGAATGTTGGATATGGGGTTTGATCCCCAGATACGGAAAATTGTCTCTCAGGTACGGCATGCATTCTTTGAAGTTACCGGTATTTATTATTATTTTGGGTGGACACTAGAGTAATTTTATTTGGTAGAAAGGTCATGACTTGGGAAAGATAATATACCATCTGAAGAAGTAAAACCACAATATACTGAAAAAGATTGAACGACATCAAACACAAGATAGGATGCTAATCCTATTCCTATAAGATTTTAGACAAAACCCGCTCTTTGAAAACAACCATTGGCTGATATTGAAAACCATGGAAAGGAAGCACTTGAAAGAAATTATATTAAATCCTATAAAAGCTGAAACAGTCTGATTTTCTTTAAGTTCAGGATTGAGGTCAAAATCCTGTGCACCAAGTTGATAGCAACTGGTGGTGTTCAGACAGAAGCACAAATTTTATTGAATCACGAGGCATTACTCTGTACCTCTTTCTGAATAGAAGGGCCTTATGGTTTAGATAAGCTCATCACGTTGAATCTGAGTTCAATTAGCAAAGGCATATTGTATGGCTTCAGATTAACATTTCTTTTTTGCTCTGGTTATGTTAGGATCCCAAGAATGTAATGGAATAGAAAGGACACTTGTATTAAGAAGATAGGAAAGATAAGAGAGAAAACTCTCCTACAAAGGGCTTCCCCTTTTACAATAGAGTCGCCAGTCTATTCACTAAAGTTTACAATGCTTAATGATACCCTCTCTAACTCCACAACCTCCCTATTTATACAAGATAAATCTTAACTACCCCCATTAACTAATAACCTCCCTTACTAACTCCTTAGCTCCAAACTTAACAAACTCCCCTTTAGTCTTAAGTCCTAACAGGTTATCTGATTATTGTTATTTATTGTTGTTATTTATGTAGATTCGGCCAGACCGACAAACTTTGTACTGGAGTGCTACTTGGCCAAAGGAGGTCGAACAATTGGCAAGGCAGTTCCTTTATAATCCATACAAAGTAAGATATATTCTTGTTGGGACTTGTTATGTTGTCCTTTTTAATATCATTTTTCTGTTGAAATGGTGTGTTCTGGAATTTATAATATTATTCTTCCTTAATAAATCACAGCTGTCAAGAGTTGTTGAGTCGTAAACTTGTATGGGTCTACATATTTAGGTAGGAAAAATCAAGTTGATTCACTTTAAAACATGTTCCCTAGTAAGCTTGTGCTGATTCACGTGGATTTGTTCAAAACTCAGACAAAGTCGCGAGTTTGATGCAAATTCTGCAACTCCACGGATACACTGAAATAAGCCAATGAAATGTTTCAGAGAAACTGTGTTTTCTCTTAAGGTGCAATGTTAATCTCCCAACTCCTTAGGGTCTCAACACTATTCTTCCATGGATGAAATCACTTGCCTCTGGCTCTACGAAGCCCATCCTTTCCTGCACACTTTATTAACTTATGGCTTATGAGTTGGTTTTATATGTATGGTTATAATTTGTATTTTCATTCTTTTTTATGTAGTTGGGATGTAGACTATCTATATCTATTAATTTGATGGTAATATGTTATTCTTGGATGCGATGTTATGTTTTAAAATATTTTTATCAAGTAGACTCCTGAGTCTATAGACACTTCACGAGTTTGCATAACCACTCGAATCTGACAATCTTGGGTGTATGTTTGTTTATTTATGGCATTCTATTTGTCAGAATCGTGTGGTTATATTGAAGACTGAAATGACAATATCTGTAACAATTGTGCAGGTGATTATAGGTTCCGAAGATTTAAAAGCTAACCATGCTATAAAGCAATATGTTGACATTGTTCCTGAGAAGCAAAAATATGATAAGTAGGATATGATCTACATTATTTTCAATCCCTAACTTGAATAACTTGTCATATAGAACCACCTAATAGAGTCATTTTATCTCAGATTGGTGAAGTTGTTGGAGGACATCATGGATGGAAGCCGAATATTGATATTCATGGACACTAAAAAGGGATGTGATCAGATTACTAGGCAGCTCCGCATGGATGGTTGGCCTGCACTTTCAATTCATGGAGACAAAAGTCAAGCAGAAAGAGATTGGGTGCTTTCAGAGTTTAAATCTGGAAAGAGTCCTATAATGACTGCAACAGATGTTGCAGCTCGTGGTTTAGGTACAAAACTCGTGCTTACTTGTTTAAATGATATTTTTATTCAGTGTTGGAAATTGAAGTAGCTCTAGAACCATTTTTAATTGTAACATTTTATGTTCATTTACTCTTTCGTAAGGGGAAACATATTTATTGTGTGGACCAGGCAATGTTTGGCGATCGTACCATTGTAAATTTTCCTAGTTATGCAGATACACTAGCTCATATTGACAATTTTTTCTGATGAACAAAGTTTGCCTTCTTAAGTTAGAATTTCCTTCTATTCCTGGTCAATCTCATGTATGTATTAGTCGGTTTTAACTACATGTGGTGACTTAAATGGCTAATGGTTGTTATTGTGACTGACGACTTCAAGTTCTATTTGGTAACCGTCATAGCTCAAAAGCATCGAATTCAGTCCTTTGGGTCTATCAATGTAATCTTTGTATCCAAAAAGATTTCAAGTGCATAAGATTTTTTTTTTGCTTTAAAGTGTCTTTTTGGTTTGTCGCACTACTCATGAAGTGTCACTTTTTAACTTACACCAATATATGTGCTTGTGTATATTGATTTTGTTTTCCTTTTATTTGATTATTGCCGACAGATGTGAAGGATGTGAAGTACGTGATAAATTATGACTTCCCGGGATCACTAGAGGATTATGTTCACCGCATTGGAAGGACTGGGAGAGCTGGTGCAAAAGGAACTGCATACACATTCTTTACAGCAGCTAATGCCAGATTTGCAAAGGAACTTATTAGCATTCTTGAGGAAGCTGGACAGAGAGTGAGTTCTGAATTGGCAGCAATGGGGCGTGGCGCACCTCCTCCACCTTCAGGTTTGTTAATCAACTTTGGCTAGTATATACATTTGGTCTGCTCGCCTGTCCTCAAATTTTTTTGGTTGAAGGTTTATGATATTCGATAATTCTGCTTGAATGACATGATTCCAAACCCAAAGGCGGTCATTGTGTCTTTGGCATCTAGGTCTGGCTTTTTTAGTAAAATTATAGTACCACTTACCAAGGGGAAGACTCTAGAGGGAATTTGTCAGAATAATTGGTGAGAGAATAGTTTGTAACCGGAAGGCATGGCTGGCATATGCTCAGTTTGAGAAGGCTAGGGTGGGAGGCTTGTTCAATTTACACAACATGCATCATGTGTAGAATTTGTTTCTTATTTGCTATCCACTTTTACTTTATGAATGAATTGTTCTTCTTATTTTTTCGATGATCAATCAGGAGGCTTCCGAGACCGAGGCAAGAGTTTTGGCAGTGGTCGCCCGTGGAGCTAACTGATGGAACTCCTACAATTATGCCATTGATGTAGCCTGACACATTGTACTGTCCTACTCCCAAATTATTATTTGTAAGAAAGTGGTAGGAGTTTGGATTTCTTATTTGTTAGACTCCTTTTTACCCCCCCCCCCCCCCCCCCCCCCCCCCCCCCCTCCCTTTATTTGGTGGAAATGTCCATAGAACTTTGATGACCCTTGTATCTACAATCAAACGGTTGTTTTGTTTATACTCAACAGTCCATACCACAGTAATTTGTTTTGCATGAGAACTTGGAAGGGGTAGGATCTCTCTAATCTCTCTTTACGAGAGAAACACAAGTGGGAAATCTCACTAATTTCACATTTGTATCTATAAATGAAGTCATCCATCTCTTCTGAAAAATGAAGGGGATCTCAACTTGGCCTAGATGCATTTTATTCATTTGATACCATCTTGTCTAAAATATTTTCCTTTTTTGAATGACATAGACAAAAAAAAAAAACAATGTTTTCTTTTCTGCTGAATAGTACGACCAGCTTTCATACGAAATATACGAAATGCAGTGTAGTTTCCCCTCGCTTCTTTGAAAAAAGAACTAGATTAAACTAAACAAATAAAAAAGACAACAAATTTGACATAAAAGCTTCCTCGTGCTACTAACAGGGAAGTCGGCAAAATTTGGAACAAGAAAGTTTAAATACAATTTCATTATGTTTTGCAAGCTGCTTTGAAAAATCAATTCAAAAAACATGTTAGCATGGAAGAAGCCGACTCATAAATCAAATCGTGGTCGAATTTAAAGTCCACTGATTCATGAAATTTCGTATATACTTCATTGTACTACTCAGCATTTTTCGTTTCCGCTTCAATATTGACCACAAAAGTCACAACATTTTAACTTTATTTAATTGGTTACCAAACTTAATTTCCACTCCTAGTAAAATACTAAGAAGTTGTCCCGTAAGTGTAGTTGACAAAAAAAAATACTTAAAAGTTTATTGAAATATATATCATTTTATTAGCATTAGACACACATATATCATTAGGGTTAAATAAGGTCTTTATAAATATACTGACTTTTTGTTTTGATTCCTCTAAAATTTTCCTTCAACTTTTAATCCTTATAAAATTTTCAATCACTACTTTTGGTCCCTATTTTTAAGTTAAATTTTGTACTTTTTTTTTAATGAAATTGTGCATAGATGTCTAGAATGTTGTAAAAAAATATATAATTTTTTAATAAAACACAAATTAAATATGAATTTTTAACCGTAAATCTAATTTTTTTGCAGAAATTGTTATAATATTATAAATTTTTCTGCAAATTTTTATTCATAAATATGAATTCTACATATGAGTTTACTTTAAAAGATGGACCAAAAGTGAAGATGGAAAAAAAAATTAGGACCAAAAGTTGAAGAAATTTTTTAGAAGAACTAAAACAAAAAGTTGATATATTCATAGGCACAAAAAATATATTTAACCCATATCATTATACATGTATATGTTATGATTGAAAATAACAGTTTGAGATTATTTTTTGGTAGATACATATTTATGAGATTTATTATCTCCTCATGATAAAGTCATAGGTATGGTCCCCTTTAATTTGGATCAGTGTATGTTTTGGTCCAACTTGGACCAGTTAAATGATTTGGTATTGCAGGTTGTGTTTAAGTTACCTCATACCATACACCCTATTGTCATTATACACAGTAGTAACTCTTGTCCCCAAATACTTTACAAAGTTATCACTTGTTTCAGATCTATTAATCAATTACAATTTTTTTAGATCCAACCTTGCTTTCGCTCTCAGCTTAACCCATAAACCTTGTTGATTTGTTCAACTCCAGAAACCTCATAGATTCTTTCCACTACCTCAAACTTAAAACTAATCAATCTACAAAATTATAAGTTTCTCAATACTCCAAATCGATGGAAGCATGCAACATCACCACCACTTCTTTGTTTTTCATGTCGACCATCACCGGAGATTGAAGCGATTCCGACGATAAACACCGGATTTTGACTCGCAATGGATGAATGCATAGAAGGGGATCTAATTGTATTACGTGTTAACGATTACAAATAGATTAAACTGTTCTAAAAATGAAATTAAGCTGCACAAATATATTTAAGCTGTTCTTGTCCAAAAATATATTTTAGCTGCACGAAAACAAGAATACACAGAATTAAGAAAAAACGTATCTTTTTTTTTTTTTTAAAGAAAATAATATTTAAACTATGGAAATGTTTTAAGCTGCACAAATCTTAGAATTTTCAGAAAATGACAATGACAATGTTATGACCCGGCTCAATAATGGTACACTTTATAGATCCATTATAGGCCCGGCCCAGAAACCATTTTTCACAAAATGACAAAAACGCTATTGTGTAGTCTGTCTTACACTAGGTTTGGATACCCTTAACTTATACATCAGGTACTAGACTTTGAATCACAACCATCTATATTAAATATTACTATATCAAAGGTCAGATTTCAACTGGTCCAAGTTGAACCCCAACTTTTACTGGTCAAAACTAAAAGAAACCCATTGATATAGAGTATGTTATACACTATTTTACTTATTTGAAAATTATTTCTTGAACTCATTAATTTAATGTGTTTATTATTTACAATTGTGTCTAATGATGTCGGTTTTTACATTGGATATCGAATTATTTTTTTTAAATTGTGTCCAGTGGCCAGGGACGAAATAAAAGTGTTTGTTTTATTCTAGTTTCTATTGTTATCATTGTGTCAAATAATATTTATCCATGAGTTTTTGACAAAATTCATATTTTGATGATCGATTAAAGAACACAGCGTTTGTATGTTATCTACGAATTTATATATACATCATAACATTTGTGGAGAATGTCATTTGGCAATTTATCAAATTTTCAAAGGAACATAACATTTGACATACATCTGTGGAGAGTATATATTTTGAATAAATATCATGTTCACGAGTGTTTTTATAGGCATTTTTTAAGGAGCAATGCTATGCAGAATGAGAGATGTAGTTATGAAATTTGAAGAAACAGCAGCAACACCATTACACTAACATTCAAGGGTAAAGTGGCCATAAAGAAATAGGATAGGGATAAAAAATGTAATAACAAATTCACAGTAACTCCATTTGTTGTTTTTTCGTTTAAATTCTGCCGTACCATCTAGCTTTTCTGTTTTTTAAAATGCCAAAATAAAGAAAATTAGTGATAAAATTTATGTAAAAAAAGGTTATTTTTTAGAATTTCAAAGTGTTTGAAAGCACATAAAGAAAAAAAAAATATAATCAAAATCCTCGTAATTTTCTCCCAACTCAATTTAGTATTTTACAACAACAAAAAATGCTCAAATTAAAAATTAGTCCAACATTTTCATTCAATCAACAAATTATGTCGAACTTATTATAAGAAAGAAACTAATTTATCTTTAATTTAAAAATATAAATGATTAATTTGATAATTTTTTGGTTTATTACTTTTGGGAAATGATTGTTGGTGCGAATTAGTGTCAACGAAAAGAAACGAATAAAGAAAATTAAACCATCACCCCCATGTATTCTCAACAACCTCATGAATTCCGGTGGAACAAGTTTTATCATCTATTATACTGTGCACACATCATCATTTGTTGTTTTTCGTTGACATATATCTCGCACTAAATAGCATTACTGCTTACTTTTTATCCAACTTACTTTTTATCCAAGATGCCTCTTCGAAAAATTATCATCAATTAATTAAACTAGATTTTCTCTCAAAAAAAAATTAATTAAACTAGATTTGTTTTCTAAGAAGTGAATTAAACTAGATATTGAGTGAGTCTATAAATAATGCCCAACTAACCAAAAGGGTAAAAGAATTTATGACCCAAACGACGCCGTATAACTCAAAGAGCTTTTATTCTTGTTGTCGTGTATATTGATTGACTCAGTTTCTTGTTCCATCGTACGCGACCCTCTTTTTCATCAATTTTCTCATAAAAGTTCGTTTTTTTATTCATTCTCTTCAACCCATCAATTCCTAATTAGGTTTTTCTCTAAAATATCAATCTTTTTTCTTTCTTTTACGATTTTTCGTTTTTAATTTTCTTTACCATGTATTGTTAGCTTACAAAAAACCATGAAATTGATGTTTTTGATTATGTATATTTTAACATGTTTCATTGTCAAAATGCTAGCTTTTTATAATATGAATATGAATATGAATATGCTGCCTGTTAATTCTATTTAACACCAACACTTCTGATGGAAGGCGTGTCCGTGTCAGGATCCAATACGAATATACGATACTGACACATGTAATTACGTTGAATTATGTTTTTTTTTTTTTTTTTTAATTATTATTGGTGTCGAAGTGTTTGTGTAGTGTTTGTGCTTCATAAGGTTAATTGTAATCGTTTGTAATGGTGTTTGTGTTTACCCTTTTAGGTAAATTGAAATGGGATCAAGACACCGTGTTCATAGAGAGCCACCAATGAGCTCCCGAAGAGGGTATCCATCAGAAGGTCCTTATGCTCGTGGGCCACCACCAATGCCACGACAGCATATTCCACCTCATCCGGCATTGTTAGAGGAAGAGCTTGAAGTGCAGCATGCTGAAATGAGGAGGCTGGTGGCGGATAACAGGAGGCTGATTGATGATCGGATGACGTTGCAGCGAGACCTTGCAGCTGCGAAGGAGGAGCTTCATCGTATGAATTTAGCAATTGGTGATATTCGTGCTGAACATGAGATGCATTCGAGGGAGCTTGTTGATAAAAATATGAAGTTGGAGTCTGATCTTAGGTCGACTGAGCCGTTGAAGAATGAAGTTATACAACTGCGAGCTGAAGTTCAAAAACTTAGTAGTATCAAACAAGAACTTTCCGGGAAGGTTCAGACACTTACGAAAGATGTTGCTAGGTTACAGTCTGATAATCAACAAATTCCCTCAATGAGATCTGAGATTGATGGTTTGCACCAAGAACTGATGCGTGCTAGGTTTGTGGATTGATTGCTAACAGGGTTTTAGTTTTCCATCTTTAAGCATCCTTTTGGTTGGTATTTCTGCATGTTTTCTTGAACTGATAATGTTGCATTTTTGTTTTATAGAACAATGGTGGATTATGAAAAGAAGGCAAACATGGAGTTCATGGAACAGAGGCAGTCAATGGAGAAAAACATGGTTTCCATGGCCCGAGAAGTTGAGAAACTTCGCGCAGAGCTTGCTAGCATGGATGGAAGACATTGGGGAGCTGGTATGACGTGTTTTTTATATTGTCCTTTGCAGAATTTATCATCCTTCAGTTGATAACTCCATATGTATTTACTAGCATAGCAATACAATCCGTGACTCGTCAAAACAATTGTAATAGTCTGATCTAATGAAATTGACATGAATAATAGGTGAGTCATTTAATAAAAGACATGAAAAACGGTAAAATTGACATTTCTTCTATTATTTTGAAGACCCTTCATAATTGTCTGAAAGATGGTTGGGGGTGTCAGTTACCGTAATGACATAATACACAAAAGTGGCAGTTTTTTAGAATTTAAGGACATTTGTAACTGAATTTAAAATAATATTTTTTTTTCCTATTCCTAATCACCTTAACTCCCACACTTTCTCTAACTTGTCTATGTGATGATTTTGGGAACGGCAGAATTTTAGTATTCTCCGAGGGAGTTCATTAGTGATAACAGGGCTTGTATTCATATCTTTCGATTTTTTTGACTGGCAGTGTTGAGGGTGGTGGTATCCCACAAGGTGTATATGTAGGGATATGCCAAAAATGCAGATACTGCAGCATCCTATTATTAATGTTAATTGGATACACATATAATATAGACACATCATGATGTTTGGAGTATCTGTGCTTCATTGCTTCATTGACTGAACACTTAAATTATTAATCATATAATTACTGAGATATTATTCTTGTTCTTTTACCCTTTTTTTAACGTTTGCTTCATTCATGAAGGTTTGCCTTATGGAACAAATTTTGGTAGTCCAGAGGGGGGTTTCCCACCTCCATACGCAGATGGATATGGTGTTCACATGGTAAGTGTCTTCCTTAACACAATAATTTTAGACCTCGTATTCAATTTCCAAGGTTTCATTTACTTTGCTTGTGCTTCTGTTTAGGCTGCTGCAGAGAAAGGCCCTCTTTATGGGGTGGGTACTGCTTCTAGGAAAGCACACGAGAAGCCTCGCTCAAACCGTCGTTGAATCCAAGTTATTGATGTTGTGGATGAAGAAAGGCCTGCCATCCCTTTGGCTGTGTTAGTGGAGTAGCGGATTGATGTCCTGTGTATGCATGCCATTTTAATGGTCTTTTATTTGCTATTTGCAATTCTTAATATACTGTTAATTTTCAACTGGCATATGTAGGTTTTATTCGTGCTTTACTGTTTTTACCTGGAGAAAACATTGCTGCAGTATCTTTAAGTTTAAAACTTATTGTGTTGGAATTCTCCAATTTCTCTATCTTCCATTGATAATATTTCATGTTTTATATAATTATTGTTGTGCTTTTGTTTGGTTATTATTTGTTTTGGGGTAAAATATGGTTTCTGTTGGTCACGGGTTGTAACTCAGCATTGCAGCCTTGAGGTTTTGTAGCTCCCATGTGTTTAATCATGCGAGCTGAAGTTCAGGATATGATGTGTTTAGTAATATTAGAAGACTCAACACAGATTTTTCATTATTGGTGTTGCCGTTTGTGCTCTGGTTAAACGAGTGGTGTTGTCCAATGTGTTTTACGTCAAAGATTGAGAGTGTGATTTTGGAACTAGTCTTATCTCATATCTCTCATGTATTGGATATTTCTAACTGTCGGAGAAGTCACTACCGGTGAAGGAATTTAAACTTTAAAGCTTAATTTATGGTGTTAAACTTTCTTGTTTTAGAGTATGTTTCTTTTAGGTTAGAATGATAGATTGAAGTTTGCAACTATGTGTACGATTGGAATTGGATAACAATCTCCCAGGAATGCTGGTGATGTCTGATACTCTGATTTTCTGTTTCAATTGGCAATATGTGGTCTTGCAACTGGTGAAGGAAGCTGCTTGCACACATTATTAGGAATATAAATATGTGAGTGACTTATGTTACAAATGGTTATTTGGGGTGTATAGAAAAATAGAATGCCAATGTTCATTTCATGGGCATGAAGTTGCAAGCTCTCAATGATGAGTGGATTTTATGGAAGTGCTTGCTGTGATGGAAGTTTCCGTACTCACTTTTGGAGTCAACATATGTACCTGCAAAAGATGTTTAAGATTGGGAATATTCAAGCATTATTTGCTCCATATTTCTGTGCAAAGTTTTTGGTGGTAAATTGTAACAACTAACAACTGATGTTTGCTGGCATGGAGGGTGGCTGGTGTGAGTGTATTACCTTTGATTGAAGTGGCATGGCATTTGCATTGTAAGTTGTATCAATGCAAGGACTTATATTTTCCAATTCAGTTAAGTTGGCATTCTATTATGTTGATTAGGGAAAACCACAAGTATGTTGCACGTGGATAGAGTGATATGACTTTAGATTTACTGTACTCCACTGTGTTGTCTTGCTATTAAAAGCTTAAAATTGTTTGGTTAGACTCTGGATGCTGTAAATAGTATTTGCTATTAAAAGCTTAGAATATTTTGGTTAGACTTCGGATGTTGTAATTGGTATTTGCTTTACTGAGATTGAAGACGGTGGTAGGGATATAGGTCTTCTATTGCTTTTGCAAACTATTTATTTGAAATGGACTGGAAATTGCCCAATATAAAGATAAGATTAGATGTTAAGAGTTATCCTACCAATCTGTATAACAATAGTACTTAGGGGGGTAGGGGTGTTGTGAGTTTTGTACCCTTTTTAAGCTTCAAAGAGAGAAATGAAGAAAAAGCCGTCTGAACTCTGGTGGTATTGGTTTCATAACACCATTAAGTCCATAAAGTTTTTCATTTTTTATAGTGGTCGAGGTGATGAAATATCATTGATCAAGGTCCTTTATGACTCAAGATTGTCCATATTTTCTCTTTGAAGTTTTTGGTGGTGAGTGGTAACTACTGCTGTTTGCTGGAGGGTGGCTGTTGTTAGCGGGATGCATTTGTTTTGAACTGGCGTTTTTGTTGACACTTTCCATTGTAAGTTGTAGCAATGTTTAGGGAGTCATATTTATCCAATTGCAATAATATGACAATCTATTGTATTTATGGATGGGGAAACCACAAGTATGGTGATGGTAGATGGGGTAATATGGCTTTAGAAGTACTTTGCTCTTCTATGTTAGAAGGCCGGTGCCTGGGCCCGTGGAATATTTGAAGACCAATTGCTGATCTGAATCTTATAGGTAAGTATTCTACTTCTCTTTTATAAATATAACCATGTAGAACTTGCTATTTACCTTGCTGATTACCATCATAAGATTTCGTAAGTTGTTAAATTAATTGTTGCACACCTGAATAGGATACTAGGTTAGAATTAGTTATCTATATTAATACGAAACTAATTATTGCACATCTGGAATAGGATACCCAGTTAGAATTAGCCATCTTTACCGAAATAAGATACCAGGTTAGAATTAGTCATCTTTAGATTTAGTTACTAGTAAAACAGAATTTTCAGCATAATGGTCAGGTTTATAAAATCTTAATTCAACTTGAGTAGTAATAGTATAATATTGTATCCTATTAAGAATCTCAAGAATTAAGATCTTCTGGAGCTAAAATGATTCGACGGATACTTGGAGCTGGCTGAAGTTGTATGGTGGAATAACTTCCATATTTGTTGTTATTATTATAGGTCTCAGTTGTTACCGGGCTTCTAATACGAGGAAAGGAAAATTAAGTCTTGATTTGTGTACGCAACAAAACTTGTCGCGAATCAAATCATCTCATGTTGCTAATTGGTTCCGGAGTACAGGATCACTCAGTTAACATTGATGCATTTGTAACTAAAGTTGAGTGTTTGCATCATATTATCCAGTGTTGGGCTTCACTTATTGAAGAATTTGGAATCCAGTCTTGGGATTCACTTATTGAAGAATTTGGAGTTGTGGAAACTACCTTTTTGAAGGGCATGAAAATCTGGGGGCTTAGGGGCTAGTTTATTTAGGTTATGATCTTGTTACTAGTTATTTGTCAACTTGAACATTCATTTTAAGAATTCGAATCAGTGGACTCTTGGAGTAAACTTGGTTATGGGATTATAGTGGAATAGATGAACCACCTGTTTGCCTAGTATGTGGAGGTCTTGGGGTATCTACACTAGTAACCTGCTTTCCAGCTAGATTGGAAATGGCAGTGTTCATTTTTTTTAGCAAGTGTATAAGCAATTAATCTTGTGAATCTTTTGAGGTTATTAGTGGACTTCATGGGGTGGTGAATGCTAGATGTCTGGTACCCTACTTATCTAGCGTTCATCTTTTAAAGATTTGTTCAGATGTCATATAATAGTCATTTTATTTTGTTTTGATACTGATATCACTATGTAATTTAGCATTGAAAAATATGTTATTTCACTTGTCTTTATGATGCTACATGCATAGATATGTTTTCCGCTCTGCATATTCAAGTGATTTACCATTTATTCTACCTAACTTTGTATCTATTATTATGGTTGCAGATGGAGAGCTGGAAATCATGCTTGGGACTGAAAAGTAAGGATAAATCCCCACACAACTTTTGACCATAACGCTGCGAGATTTTGCAGAAAACCGAGATGTTCTTCATTAGTTGAAAATGCAAAACTGGGTGAAATGTATTATGGGCTGAGGGCAGGTAGGGCACAGGGATGTATGTTACCCTGTGATGGATCAAGATAACACATATTAGCCTGCCTTTGTTGTTGTTTTGATGTTTTAGCCGTGAGATTGGAAATGAAAGCTTTAAAAGGTATGGTGGAATGTTTTGAACATGAACATGAAAAGCTTTTAAGGAGGGATACATCACTAAGATATATTGAGGTTTTGTTAGTACATGCAGACTACACAAAACTCAGAACACATGACAGTCATGTTTTGTTCAATTGGGTTGTCCTCCTTGGTGCCTTACCGTATGCTTTCAGCTTGGTTGATGAAAGAGTTTATCAGCAGGGCGGTTTAGTATTTTTATGCCGATGGTTTAATTGTGCTTGGTCATGCTTATTCTGATTTCCAAATTTTAGATTGTCACCCCCTCCCTCTTTTTTCTTTTTTTTCCTTTAGTTGGGCTTGTGCATTAAACATTTGAGTAGATGGCATTACTTTTCTCACCCTATGAGTTTCTTGCACGCCTTATTCGGATTCTAAAATCCGAAATGTTTCAACGTATTTTGGAGGTTTTTACAGGGTATTTATATCGTTCAGAATCTATAATCCGAACTGCATAGGGCGCGGATAACTCATAGGGGTGGGGAAAAAAAAGGTTCGTCTGAGTAACTGCCCATAATTTATTACAAAGTGTAGGAAATGTACCTACCGATGGGGGCCATTTAGATGTGAGAGTAGGAAGAATAAATTTTAATCATGCATATAGTTGATGAAACTTGCAAGTTTTTAAATTGCAGTTAATATAGTAGTTAAATGAAGTAAAATTTAAGCCACTAGGATTTGGATAGTATGCATGAGGTCCTAGGTTGAAGTCGTTGCCTCCATGAGGAACACTTGGTTGGGCACAAACCCAAATCAAAATATTTGAGCGCACAAACAAAACAAAGAAAAGGTTAAAGAAAAATAAAATTATAATATATCAATTGATGTGACTAAATACTTTTTTTTTATAATTTTGTTAGTTTTATGTGAGTGTGCTTAAATAATATTTATTTGGGATTGTGTTCATGAAAGACTTTCTCTGCCTCCATTGTACACTAAAAAAATAAAGTGAAATTCAACAGTTAATTGTATGTTGGTGGGGAAAAAAATAATGAATGTTGCATTGTTTATTTTAATGAGACAATTATATTGAGACAAATGTAACACTTTTTCAATTACATATATATATATATATATATATATATATATATATATATATATATATATATATATATATATATATATATATTTTCATTTGGATACTTGAACTAGAGACTATTTAAAGAATTAGATTAGATTAGTTTCTTCTTTTAAAAAAAGAATTAGATTAGATTTTAGTTTCATTTAAACCAACATAAAACGGTGGTTGCAAGTTGACAACTAGGTATAGACAATGACTTAAGAAATTATATCATGTTATCCACGCATTGATATTGTATACAATGATTTATTCTGTTTATCCTTTTATACTTTTTTCTCAATCGTTCTAGGTTGGACTCCCTCTCAAAAAGTCAATACACTGTTTACATTATTTATTTAATTCTTTCTTTGGTGGAAGATCAATGAATTATTTGATTTTTACAAACTAAATTTTTACTTTATTTTATCAGTTTTTTTGAAGGATCAATCATTTTTTAAAGGGGTGTTAATTAATCATCTTTGGTGGAAGATCAAATCATATTTAGAAGGATCCAACACTAGTTGTCTGAATGTGTTTGTTTGCCCTATTACATAAACATACAAGTTTCTAAATCAAGTTATTACCCTCACTACCCCCACAATGACACAAACATTGCACTGAAGAAACTCAAATTCCATCAATATTAAAATAAAAATATAAAATAATTTTATAAAACAAACATTGCACTGAAGAAACTCAAATTCCATCAATATTAAAATAAAAATATAAAATAATTTTATAAAATTCTCGTGTATAATTTAAAATTCAAATTCTATTACATACCTAAGGGAGTGTGAACAATTCTTTTTGGTTAATTTTTTTTCTGTGCCTATCAAATTTACATGACCTCTATCTTGTCAGCTTGTTAATAAATAACAACAATACATTGTTAAAAGAATGGTCGGTAATTTTGTGTGTACATATTTCAACTCTATGATTTTCATGGCTAAGTGGTAATGACAGAGGGTAATAATTTTGATCTTGTCCCTTTCACTAGAGCTCTTGTATCAGGGAAATGATCCTCACCATTAGTTAGATCTTCCACAGATCCATTTTGTGTTACTATCACAGGGTAAGTTACTAGGTGCACACCTTCCATGTCCACAATTTCTTCACTGCTATAGATTTTCCACATTTTATCTCCTATTGAGCACATTCTTTGAACACATTCTAAACTTTCTGGCTCTAAAAACAACTTCTCAGCACTACCAGTGTGTTCATACCACATTGACATTCTGTATTCATGAATGTCACCTTTGCTTATGGGATGATCAACTCCATCTTGATGAGACTGGTAGCCTCCTATCGCAATTTCTGTGTCCCTTTGCCCGTCCATCGATCTTTGGTTCACATTTGCTGATCCTATTAGTATATATAGGTCATCCACTGGTGCAAGGAACAAAAACAAAACACATTTTAGTTAAACCAAGATAACGAATGATGTTTTATCTTCTTTCTAAAATGAGTTATTGCAATAAATTTATTGTAAAAAATCACTTGTTTTTGTATTGGAAAGGTTGAATAGCTAAAAATAACATACATGGTGACAGTAGTTAGTTGTTGAACATATATATGGCTTGATCACGGTTTTGGTCTTCTTATTTTCTCTCGCTCGCAAAATTGACCCATCCTTTTAAAATCCAATTATTTGGTCCCTTACTCGTATTTTTTTATCTAAGAGTGATGACGTGACAATTTTTTTATTGACTAGGCATAGAAATCTATGTGTTGTAAATTCACCTGGATGATTCTACATCAGCAGGTTTTATGGCACATCAAAAGAAAATTTGCCACATCACCACTTTTGGGTCCAAAAGTCTACAAATTCCATGAGCGGGTGAAAATATGATGATGAAAATTGCAATTAAACCAACATATATTTATGGTTTAATCATACCTATCATGAGCTTGGAGTGGACATAAACCATGAATCTTCTATTTTTCTGTGCACTCCAGTATTGAGTATCAGGAAGAGGAGAATGTGGTGGAAGATATTCTTCATTTTTCTTCTTTTCCCTATTTGCAAGGCAAAAGAAGTTCAAGTAATCTCTTGGATGTCCTGGCTCACCACTTTCCATGATTGCTTCTCCAATCAACTTATACATCATTGTCATTGTTTCTCTTGTCCAATGCAGTATATCTTGAACTGGTTCACTTTCAGGCACTCCTTCTGGCCACATTGGTATGACTATATACGCTGCAAACCTTTCTCTTGCTTTAATCTTGTTGACCACCTTGAGTGCAATCTCAATAGGAATCAAATTTGTGCAGCCACTGTTCTTATCTTTCTGCCACAAATGGCACCCTCCAATGAAATATTGGTTTTCAATGTACACAAACCTATCAGCACGCCTAATTGCTTCGACGTAAGCTTCATGAATGCTACTCTCAACTGTTAGCTTTCTAAACAGTTGGCTAGCCGAGACATGGTCGATCGACCGATATACTTGCACTTTCCAATTCCTTTCCATAGAAGTGCTTGTTGAGGAGATAGGAATGAGATTTTCTAAGGTGTTTGCAGGGACTAGAAGAGATGAATCACATTGCTTTGTCCATCTTTGTTCAAAATTGGCTAACACATCCCAAGCCGCCTCTCCGGTAACACAAGCATGGGCATCATGCCAAGGCTCTCTTGGACCTCCTTTGTTGAAGCTAGCTCCTGCAATATTTGTCTGGTAGAAATCATGGTAATGCGATTCCTGAGTTAGTGTTTCAAACAATGAATGTTTCTCGGTATCATATCGACCGTCACACAAATCTAAACCACCTAAAAAGCTCATAATTTCTCTGTCATTGACAGAGTTGGGAGCTTTTGTATCCACAGTTATGATTTTTTGATGATGAGCAAAGATTGTTGGGAATTTGTCATGTAATCTAGGACATCTTCTGCATACTACTTTTGTGTGTTTAAAGTAAGCAAAAGCTTCCTCATCATGTGTGTTCATCACACCTTTGTTCTTGATAAATGGAAATGATGTTTCATCATCCCAAATCATAACCCTTACAGCCACTCCTTCTTCTGCTTTCTTCTTCAATAGCTCACCCAACTTTATTTCTCTAGCATGTGGGATTTCTGTTTGAGGATCTCTAACCTGCACACCAACACAAGGATCATATTAAGGATTGCTCATGGTCTAGTTCAAGAAAATCGAGCTAGGCCAAATCGTTAATGATTCGTTCCAAACCGAACTGGTACTAAGATTCGGTGTACCGGTTCAGTGGTTTACAACCTAACCAAAAATATCTTCATAGAAAATCAAATTGTATTTTTTTTCAACCGAACTGTTTCAAATTGGTATTCTTTACTGATAATTAGGTCTACTGAAAAGAAGAAAAAAAACCAAACCAAATCAAATCAAATATTAGATAGTTTAAAAACCGAAAATCAAACCGTTAAACTAGTCCGAACTGTGACAAATAGTTCAAATAGTGAATAGAATCAATCCGAACTAGTTCAGTTAAGTTCGTGAACTGACACTCGCAGTTCGTGCGGTTCAATTTTTATTTATTTTTTACAATCCTAACCATATTAGCCTCTCAAAAGTGTTTATCAATATATAATGTAGAGTATGAAATGAGATTATATATGTACCAGAACCATCTTCGGATTGAAAGACCAGCCTGCAATATATACTAAATATTTTGCACCCTCAATAGCTTTATAAACATCCTCCCATAACTTTCTAGGAACTCCACAATTATCAAAAGGAGGTTGGAAAGTTGGTGAATGGTGAGCATCATGATAGAGCTTAACATGACAATTAGACCTTTGTGGAAATGTAGCATCCCTCAGCCCTTGAAATTCTTCACTACTAAGTAGCTTTGTCCAACTTGGTTCCAAATTTGCTGGTTTGAACCATAATATAAACCTTAATTTTAGTTCTTGATTTTGTTTACCATTTTCCATTAGGAGAGGGAAGGATCCGTTGATCAAACCGTCTTCCTTCAACTGTTGTGCCTTGATGTGGAATTTTCCTAATATGGTACATGATGTTTTCAGTGTAATGGTGATAGTTGAATCAGCTAGATGAGCACACTGAATCTGAAATGTTTGGTTCCAAACACGTTCACTTTCTTGTGTTGTTTTTGCCACTTTCTTGTTGTCTATCTTGATTGTCACATAAGCAGGCTTTCCATTTACAAATAAACACTGAAACCAGAAAAATTCATACATATTTTAAGAGTTTACAAAAAAAAAAAAAAAAAACTGCAAAATTTCACATTATATTATATGTAGTTGGTTTCTAGAAAATTGACAAAGCTTAGTTAAACTCTCTATAAACAAATTATTTATTTACGAAAAGCACACAACTCAGTTGGTGAGTTAAGAGACACCGAAGAATTACTAACATGGGGTCCAAAGTTCAAACCCGAAAACTAACATTTGTCTATCAAACAAAATATATTTTTTTATTTCATACGTTTAATAAAGTTGGGTATTTTACCTTTTAGTCCCCTGCCAGTCTTGTTAGGACTAAAAACAAATCTAAATATTGTTACAAGTATTACTATAGAGGAATAAAGTTATAATAAAGAGAAGGATCAAATTTTGCCAATATTATAGGGATCATTATATATTAAATCCTAGAGTTCATTAGAGCTCACATTGAAGGGAAATGAAGGAGAGTAAGGAGTTGCATTGAAGATGGTAGCCTCAATTGTTCCATGAATGAGCTCAAGTTTTTTATCCATTGAAATATCCTTCAAATATTCCACAGAAGAAATTTATGAACTTGCTTTGACCTTTGCAGGGGATCCTTGTAAGTCACCACCATTAAATACATATGATCATATTTATATATATTAAGGTTGTGAGGTTGCTGTTTAAATGTATATAAGCAAAGGGAATCTTAGAATGCAATTGAAATGTTGGGAGAAAGTTTGGGAAAACTTGTGGAATTATTAACTTAGTCACACAGTCTAACCCTTCACGGCTATGTCATTAAC
Source organism: Medicago arabica (assembly GCA_946800305.1). Taxonomy (NCBI): domain Eukaryota; kingdom Viridiplantae; phylum Streptophyta; class Magnoliopsida; order Fabales; family Fabaceae; genus Medicago; species Medicago arabica. Next base: position 55,225,402 of record OX326971.1, read on the forward strand.
AAGTTTTTGTTTGAAGCACAAGTTTCTTAAACATAATTCTCATTTTGCCGTGCTCTACTTGGTCAATCAAACATTTTCTTTAGAATATTCTCGTAGATACACATTTAAACGTTTGCAGTCAACACTTCATTCTTTTTTTCTTCCATAAATTCCCTCCACTAAATGTAATCATATTCGAGATATTGTCGGACATTAAATATGGACACCTCTCTATCAAATTGTATGAGTCTAACCCCTTCTACTAGACCTAACATCCATTGGTTTTTAACTCTTGATTTTTATTTTTCAATTTTAATATTAGAAAGAAAATAAAAAGAAACATTAATGCTAGGGATAACATCTACAGTTACAAGAGAGAAATCAACATCATACATTTAAGAGTTGGGGCATCAACACAATAATTTGTTTGAATCATGTCTACTTTGAGTTGTATTTCTCTAGTAATTTCACAATTAAAGAAAATATCTCATAATTTAGCAATTAAGACATTTCGTACTCCTGTAAAAAAAAAAAAACATTTTGTACTTCAAGATTATACTAAAAATTAGAGGTGTCAACATGAGTTGGTCAGACACATGAATTGGGTCTGTCTGACCAACTCATTAGTCCATAATTATTCATGAGATGGGACAAGCCATTTAACGACTCTAAAAAATGTCTTTCACGAAGTGATTATCGGTATAATTTATAATTATTCCGTCACATGCTGACTTCACTTGAACGTAAGAGTCATATATGTTAATTATAACAAATCGAAGAAGATTTTATCCAACAAGTTTTTCGAATGTGAGACTTAGAAGGAGAAGACTATTCGGTCTCAATCCTACGTCATAAGACCAAACTCCCGATGGTTACAAGATGATACTACGATTGTGTGTATTTTTTACGATAGTTAAATGATTGATGATTGTGACAAAAGTTAATTTAGCCAAAGAAACGTGGCTGGGCTGGCCTAAGGACCCAACACTCTTGTATGGTTACCTTGCCGTGCCCTTTGATGTGCCGTCCCTACAACGTTCCTTGTGATTGTGATCTTTAACGAGATTGACCACACCAACAGTAGGATGCTTCAATAATTGTCGGTACATAATTAGTAATATAGGAGTATGTATAATTCAGGAAATTCATAGTTACTTACTATATCTGTCGATATGACTCCTTAAAAAAAAAATATTATCTGTCCATATGATAGTAAATTTTTTACTTTGGTAGGTGAATAATAACAATTGATTATCATTAGCATCTCATTGTTAAAGATTCAAAGGCATGCAAAAACTTGCACACAAATTTATTTAGAAAGTTGGATAAAAAGTATTTACAAAAACGCGATAAATTAAGAATTAATTATATTATATTATTTTTATATGTATAAAAATTTAAAGGATATGCATAGTAGAGAGAGCTTAAACGAAGACAAGATTAGAGGGTCTTTTAATGTTTAGGCCTTTGTTTTGAAGTAGCTTTTAACCCGTACGTAAAAAAGCTTGGCCAAACGGTCACAGATTGCTTTCACTTTTGAAAAGATTTGCCCATTAAAAACTACTTTTGCTGATTTAAAGTATCTGTTGTATGTATCTTCAGACATTCAACTCAGCTGCTGCTCCTGGTCATCTGTGATGTTCATTTACTTTGGTTATACCATTGATATCTCTGTGTGTTACTGTTGTGTTCATCCTTGACCGAAAGGATGAATAATTTTCCAATTTATTGTTTCTTTCAGCCTAAGATGCATCCATATGGGCCACCATATGCACCATTTTATTCACATGGAGGGGTTTATATTTATACTCATCCTGCCGTTGCCATCTTAAGTTTACATTCTCGCAATATTGGTTTATGCTTCTCTCACACACTGAAATTTATTGTGAATTAGTTGATTTAAGTTGCACTTTAATTTACGAATATGTTATACTGGTGAATTTTTACTGTTATTACTAATTAACTTCTTCGTTCTTTGATGTACTTAATGTACCAAACCTTTGTGGTTGAATGTTTTTTATATATGTACTTATTGAGTTATATTCAAGGAATTTCATCTTCACCTGCTGTAAGTTTTGATTTTTTCTGAGATCACTTCAAAATTCCGAAGCTTTACATCCCTTGAATACCGTAAATTATGATGGATTTGACCTGGGAGAAACTATGCAGGCTGGGACTCCTACAAGCATAGAGACACCAACTAAATCATCTGGAAACACTGATCAATAGGCAATGGCAATGCTAAAAGTGCTGAGCTAGCGTGGAGTGGAAAACCGGCTATCACGGAGGTTTGTTCTATAGGATGATTACCAGAATTAACTGCACTTCCTATGTTGCTTGCTCTACGAGTTTGTTTCTCTATTAGGTTCGTGTGGATAACTGAATAATTTTATGAAACAGCATATTATATTATAAAAGGGCCATGCACAAGAAGTGCAAAAAGGCACCAAGGAACTACAAAGGAAGCACAGCCTGAAGCAACCAAAACACATACGCCTGGAAACTCCTAACAGCCAGCAATAATAAAACAACAGCAAACCCAAACAAAGAAACAGGGGGAACATAACAGCAAAAAAAGCACTGGTAAGAAGCTGCTGATAACACAACAGCGCCTGCCAAAGCCAGCACTCTAAGCACCAACGAAAACAGCTCAAAAACCAAACGCCCCCTCCTAAGCAGCACCTCCCCAAACCGCAATCAACCCTTCCGAGTCAAGCACTCTCTCGGATTCCAACACCATTCATAGAAAAGGCAAGAAGCGATCCGTAATCTAGACATTGACCAACACCATGATACCCTTAATAGCATCCACCACCTCATCAAAATTCTTGAATTGGTTTTTGAAAATCCGGGCATTCCTTTCGGTCCAAATCATCCAAATCGAAGCGTGCCAAATCAACCAAAAGGCTTTCCGCAAACGTTTCGAGTTTACCTCCTCGCTCCAACAAGCAAATTGAAATAACAAGTTTTGAGTTGTAATAAAATTAATACCTAACCAATTTAAGATCTTACGCCAAATAAACGAAACCACCTCACAATGAAGAAAGAGATGTGTTGTCGTCTCCTCCCCTACACCACACAACACGCAAGTAGTAGAGTCCCCGGGAGGTAAAACACACCGAATGCGAAGATTAGATCTCATAGGAATGCGGTCCAAAATAGCCATCCAAAAAAGTTTGAACATTCAATCCAATTATCTAATACCATATCATAAAAATTAAAGTCCATCACAATTCTATCGTGAAAGTTCAGAGACGTGAAGGCCAAGTACAGCCACATATTCTCTCTGCCATAAAATATAGTATCCTCAATTCATGCTTAAGTTGTAAATAGTAGTGTTCCAAAAGAATGTACAGATTTTCGTTCTAATGTACTTGATTTGAAACATGTGATTTTGGCTTTCCTCTGCCACATACATGTCAGATTTTGTAATTTATACTAAAACGAGATGTTAAAAAATGAATATTAAGTTATACTTCTCTCCAATGATAAGAAAAAATGCTTCAAAATAATGATACATACCATTGACTGCATTTGGTACTGAGTAGTCCACAATAATTAAATTTGGATATTTATCAGATGGACCATGCACAAGGAACTCCCTTCCACAGACCTCAAAAGTCTGTCCGGACTCTTCTTCACGCCCAAACGACACAGGAACAACATTTAGTCCAGCAGCTTCTGGTGCATTAATGACAGCCTTTCCCATTTTTCCAGTACATGCATTAACCTAAGCAGAATAAACAAAAACAACAACAGTGTTTCACAGCCAGCGTTTAAAAATACAGGACAACATGTAAGAAATACTTACAAATATAAAACAGATTTTATAAAGATATGCATGAAACTGAGGGAGAGAACATCCAAACAGATAAAATGAATTAATGATAAGGGAAAATTACATATGAGTACTCTGTTGAGGGGAATATGAAATTCTGGTGCGCACAGTTTATGAATGAATGCGCAGAGGAAAACTAATGGCTACTCTGTTATAAGAGCACCAACTCCGCTAAGTTGGTAGGGATGTGTGTGTCTCATCAAGAAATAAGTAGGGGAGGTTAGTATTGCTTACAAAACTAGAGGGAGTGCCATTGTTATTTGAAGAGTTCTCAAGAGAGGTAAATGTAATTCCCCCCTTAAAATAATGAAGTGGAAAAATCTTAAGGGAAGATAAGAACGACACGTGCAGAAGTGATTAGATCAGTTTTGTCAAATATCCACGCTATAGTACAGCGGAATTTGAATAAATCTCTACTATTTTGTGATACACTATATGGCACAAACATTGTCAAATAGCGGCAACAACAGCAATATAGCACTACAATGTAGCAGAATTTGAACAGACCACTACTTTTCGCTATTGACAACACTGGATTAGATTATGAATTATTTGTTAAAAGAGATACATACTAAAGAAAATCACATAGCTATTATGTTCTCAAACAGATACATAGCATAGGGAATTGTACAGCTGATACAGAAAGTATAAGATATATGGATATAATAAGCTATATGGATATATTATGGTTATCGCTGAACCTAAAGCATTTTAAGGGCTGTTTGGATCGACTCATTTTTGAGCTTATGCAAATAAATAAGCCATTTTTTATAAGCTCAAAAATAAGCCAATCCAAATGGGCCCCAAGTCCAACTTAAGTAAACATCAAGATTGAAACTTTATCCATCAAACAGTGTTCCTAGAGCAATGCACAATAAAATCAAACCAATTAGTTTCACCACTGTGTTACTAAAAAACAAAACTTGAGCATTGAAACATAGACCCAAAAATAAATTAGTTAATCACCATATCGGAAGTGCAGAGTTCTGGGTGGAAGGTGCAGACTTTTCAAGAAAAGTTTGAACATTTGTGGCTGCTGACATTGAAACTGTTGGAACCAAACGTGATCTCCTCTTCTGAGAAGAATGAAAGGTTGTTTTGGTGTCTGTGGAACAGGTTTGTTGCGATTTTTAGCGTGAATGTTGACATTGAAGAGTGAGATATGAGAGATTGAGATGAATCAGGGGTTTAGGGGTTTGAGAATTTGCAATGTTATGCGAACCGTTTCGTTTCAGGGTTGAGTTTTGATTCGCGTTGGCCATTGTTGTGGGAAGAAGACGGTGGACTGAATCTTGTTTTTCATATCGACACCCCCACTGTTTATACATCCAATTTTGCTATAAATCCCTCCTCCTGTAACCACATATTGCATAGTTAGCTCGTATTGTGGTTAATGTGTTTATGCAAGTGAAGTATGCAAAATTGGTAGTGTAATTCACTCGTATCAAATGCTCTCTCCATCCGTTTCCTATTTTAGTGGAGTAACTTAATAATCGACTTTAAGTGGTTAATGAGTTCCAACCAATTGTTTAATAGAACTTGAGTTTGATTTGTGGTCGAAGAATTTTTGGTTAAACTGTACTTACTTCCTGACCAAACTTCGGATTACGAGTGCCCCTTTCCTTGAGAAACCGAAGGTTTAAGACCAAAACAAAATAGTGTAGTTAGCATAGTAGTTAAATGTAAAATAAGATTATATTAGTGAAGAAAGTAAGTAATGTCTCATTAGTAAGGTCAAATGTCAAATAGTACTATAAGACAAGTAAATATTTTCAAATGATACACATGGTGTTTTCTCTTCTTTCTAAAATGAGTTATTGCAATAAATTTATTGTAAAAAATCACTATTATTAAGTTTTTGTATTGGGAAGGTTGAATAGCTAAAAATAACATATATGATGACAGTAGTTAGTTCTTGAATACATTGGCTTGATCACAGTTTTGATTTTCTTATTTTCTTTACTCACGATGTTGATCCCCTTTTTTTAAATTTAATTATTTGGTCCCTTACTCGTATTTTCGATCTAAAGTAATGACGTGACAATTTTTTCATTGACATAAAAACCTATGTATTATAAATTCACCTGGATGATTCTACATCAGCAGGTTTGATGATACGTCAATTGAAAATTTGCCATGTCACCACTTTTGTGTCCAAAAGTCTACAAATTTCGTGAGCGGGTGAAAATATGATGACCAAAACTACAATTAAATCAACATATATTTATGATTTAATCATACCTATCATGAGCTTGGAGTGGACATAAACCACAAATCTTCTATTTTTCTGCGCACTCCAGTATTGAGTATCAGGAAGAGGAGAATGTGGTGGAAGATATTCCTCATTTTCCTTCTTTTCCCTATTTGCAAGGCAAAAGAAATTCAAGTAAATCTCTTGCATGTCCTGGCTCACCACTTTCTATGATTGCTTCTCCAATCAACTTATACACCATTGTCATTATTTCTCTTGTCCAATGCAGTATATCTTGACTGGTTCACTTTCAGGCACTCCTTCTTACCACATTGGTATGACTATATACAGTGCAAACCTTTCCCTTGCTTTAACCTTGTTGACCACCTTGAGTGCAATCTCAATAGGAATCAAAATTGTACAGCCAATGTTCTTATCTTTCTGCCACAAATGGCACCCTCCAATGTACACAAACCTATCGGCAAGCCTTATTGCTTCAGAATAAGCTTCGTGGATGCTACTATCAACTTCACTAAATGTAATCATATTCAAGACATTAAATATAGACACCTCTCTTAATTAACATTTAAATGTTAGTTTATAAAATTGTGGGAGTCTAGCCCCTTTTGTTAGACCTAACATATGTTGGTTGTTAACACTTGATTTTTGTTTTTCAATTTTAATATTAGAAAGAAAATAGAAAGAAACACTACTGCATTATGCATGACTATAGAAGAATGGGCTCCTCTCAAGAAGAATAGTACTAAGAGGGATAACATCTACTTTTACAAGAGAGAAATCAACATCATGCCCTTAAGAGGTAGGGCATCAACACGGTAATTTGTTTGAAGATGAATGTTAAGTAACTTGAATAGTTCATCCTGGAAGGTGGATAAGAGAAGACGTCGTTAAGGAGAGGTCGGAGATAGAGGATATGAGCAACTCAAATTTTGAATCATGTCAACTTTGAGTTGTATTTCTCTAGTAATTTCACAACTAAAGAAAATATCTCATAATTTAGCAATTAAGACATTTCATACTCCTTCGGCAAAAAAAAGACATTTCGTACTCCTTGACAACAACAAAAAAAAGTCATTTTGTACTCTAAAATTATTTTTAAAAAAAATTAGAGTTGTCGATATGAATTGGGTCTATCTGACCAACCAATTAGTCCATAATTATTCATGGGATGGGACAACCCATTTAACAACTCTAAAAAATATTTTTCACAAAGTGACTATTATAATCTATAATTAGTCCGCCACATGCTGACTTCACTTGAATGTAAGAGTCATGTGTTAATTATAACAAGCTTAGAGCATCCACAATGGAGACACTCATTTTTGGGTTCTTAAATGGATCACACGTGTATACATCACTACTTCCTCCGTTTTTAAATATAAGCAAAATTCACTTTTTAGGTTTGTTCATTTAATGATGTATGTTGTTCATATTATGGACCACATACATCATTAATTGAATGAATCTAAAAAACCACTTTTGCTTATATTTAGAAACGGATGGAGTAATTTATAATTTTTTAATAGTAGTACCTAATAAGCACTCAATCACTTCAACTCAGATCTCACACAAAGTTCTTAAATGGGACCCACTAATCAATTATCAATAACTTTATATCATTATATTTCAAATTTTTAATATTAAAAGAGTGTGTGTCCCGCTTAAAAGTGGGGGTCTTAAGTAAAACCCAGATCTTATAAGACTCTGAAAAAGATTCTCCGCATTGAGGATACCTAATAGGTACTGAGTCTTAAATAGTTAAGACTCTCCCCTTCCAATGGAGATGGTCTTAGGAGATGGTCTTAGGAGGAGGTTTTATCCAATGAATTTTTCAAACCTAAGACTTAGAAGGAAAACACTCATGAGGATTGTGTGTTTGTGTTTTTACAAGAGTTAAATGATTGATGATTGTGACAAATGTTAATTTGGCCAAAGAGACGTGGCTTTGCTGGCCTTAGGACCCAACAGTCTCGTATGTTGAGTCGTTAGCCATTACCTTGCCGTGCCCTTTGATATGCCGTCCCTACAACGTTCCTAGCGATTGTGATCTTTAACGAGATCGACCACACCAATAGTAGGATGCTTCAATAATTGTCGGTACATAATTAGTAATATAGGAGTATGTATAATTCAGGAAATTCAAAGTTACTTACTATATCTGTCCATATGATTATATGAAGTAGGAGTAGTAGTATAATAATTTTTTTCACTTTGGTAAGTGAATAATAATAACAATTCATTATCATTAGCATCTCACTGTCAAAGATTCAAAGGCATGCAAAAACTTGCACACAAATTTATTTAGAAAGTTGGATAAAAAGAATTTTTTTTGGCCGAAGTTTAAACACCGACCTTATATATATATATATATATATATATATATATATATATATATATTATGCATTGTCTCTACCAATTAAGTTAAACTCATGAAGATGGATAAAAAGTATTTGCAAAAACGCGATAAATTAAGAATTAATTATATTATTTTTACATATATAAAAATTTAAAAGATATACATAGTAGAGAGAGCTTAAACAAACACAAAATTAGAGGGTATTTCAATGCTAGGATCCACCATGAACTTTATATAAGGTCTTTTGACTGAAATTTGTTCTCCAAGTATATTTTTCAAGTCCATTAATCCAATGTGTTTTCTTGTAAAATAAGGTTATTAATCGATAAAACCCACTTGGGTTGACCTAGTGGTATTGGTTTGAGATTTGGGAGTGTGCTCCACAGCCATCTTCTCTCTAATGTCAATTTAAGTGGGTTAGTTTAACTTCTTAAGAAAAAAATATTGATCAATAAAGAACACTCCACAACCATCTTCTCTTTCCATTGAAACGACCTATACCTCCAATTTCATCTAATCTCATACTTTTCTACATGGACCAACACCATATCAATAACAATGGCATTTTTTTTATAGCCAGACTATATAATCGACTAAAATATCCCTTGTACACCAAACCCCTACCCATGAGTCATGCCAAAACTTTACCCATTTCAAAATCACATTCACCCAAGTTTTTTGAAAACCAATTAACTTGTCACCCACTAATTAAATATCTAGAGTCACGCTCATTACCCAAACCGTTTTGATCATTCTCAAATGAAATGACCAAAATACTTTTGCATGAGTTAAGTCACGCTGCGTGCTGTGGTAAGCTTGGCAGAACTTCATTTCCTCATTTTCAATCTTAAATCTCTCTCAAATTACCCAACTCCAAAATTTCTTCAACTTCAAATCAAACAACACTAACAAGAACAAGTAAGTTTTCACTTTAACTATGTTGGTATGATAGATTTTTTCACTTAAACTAGAATTTTCTAGGTTTAGTGTTTTGTTAAAATTTTGAATTTTTTTGCAAGAAATGATAGGATGTTACATGCAAATGACTTATAGTGCTTAATTGTTATGATGTTTAGATGTTTGCATGTTTATGTTAGATTTTTTACACTTAGATTAGATTTTTTTAGTTTTAGGGTTTAGTTTAAATTTTGATTTTTTTGGCAAGAAATCATACAATGTTACATGTAAATCACTTATATTGCTTAATTATTTAGATGTTTGCATGTTTATGTTGTAGTTACCATTTTTAGGGTTTATGTATAATTTGCACTCCAAGTGTTTGATGAAATGTTTAAATGAGTTTTTCATTGATTATTTTTAATTTCTTATTGTGTAGATTTGAAACAATGGGGGTGGATCGACGTTCATGCACAATTCAACGGCGGAGAACCTCAGAGGTTAAAGGTTTGGTGCCTTGGTATAACGCTAAGAGGTCTCAAGGATCAGCTGAATGAATTCAACCAAGGAGTCAACCCTGGAGACACAAGGAAGGTGGAATACGTTCGGTATAAACGTCCAACGCTCGACGATGGGAGAATATCATTCACTTGGGTGGAATTGACGAACGACGAAAATGTGACGACCATGTTTTAGGAGCAGAGCATGTTCCAGTGGATCGATATGCGAGCAACGTTGGTGAGATCAACTAAAGATATCATCAAAAGTCTTATTCCGCCAGAAGATTGTGATTAGGTAGGGATCGTCATTAGGTAGGGAATGCACCTTCCAACTATAATAATTATCTTACCCTGAAATGGAAATTCAAACTTGTTAAACGTCAGGACTCCAGCATTCTCCCGACATTCCCATTGTTTATTTCAAAAGATTAAATTCTTGTTAGGCTTGTTTAGATGAAGGTATTGAAGTGTCAAGGAATGGACCTCATTTTTTTAACACTTAGATACCGTCATTTAAACCAAGCCTAAAAAGAAATTAGTCTTATGAATGGAACAATGGAAGTGTCGGGTGAATGTTGGAATCCTGGAGTTTAGCAATTTTGAATTTGCCATTTCAGTGGTAAGATGATTATTGTAGTTTGAAGGTGCAACCCAAATGTATTATATAAGTCTGATTCCGCCAGAAGATCGTTGTTAGGTAGGGAAATGCACCTTCTAACTACAACAATTGTCTTCCTTTGAATGAGGTAATTCAAGCTTGTTAAAGGGCAGTTCCAAGCATTCACCCGACATTCCCATTGTTCCTTTCAAAAGATTAAATTCTTGTTAGGTTGGTTTGTATGAAGATATTAAAGTGTCATGGAATGAACCTCATTCTTTTGACACTTGAATATCGTCATTTAAACCAAGACTAACAAGAATTTAATCTTTTGAATGGAACAATGGAAGTGTCAGGTGGATGCTTGAGAACTGTTGTTTAGCCAGTTTGAATTTATCTCATTCAAAGGTAAGATAATTGTTGTAGTTGGAAGGTGCAGTTTTGAATGTAATGTAATGTAATGATAGGTCATATTTAGAAACTTTATGTAATGTAATATAATCTAATTAATCTAATTTGCGAACTTTTATTATTTGAATTCACGCTGAGTTTAATTAGTCTTTATTTGAATTTATTTATTCAATATGCAATAAAAAAATAAATTCTGCATAAAAAAATTCACACCGTTTGTAGCGGGAGTTAACTCACGCTGGCCCCTGCATGCAACGTGAGTTAACTCGCGCTAGTGTTAAACCCAGTGTGACTTAACTCACGCCAGTTTAGCCAGTGGTCAAGAACACGTTTTTTGAAGTTGGTCAGTTATTCCACCTTCATTTTAACTAGGGGTGTTCGTGGGTTGGGTCAACCCAGAAAACCCGATCAAACACACCCAAAAAATCCAAAAAAATGGGTTGGTTTAGGTAATTGGGTGGGTATGGTTTCTAAAAATGGAAAACCCATAAAAATAAATGGGTTTCGGGTAAAACCAAACCCAAATCCAAAAAACCCACTTACCCAATAATGTTAATATTTTTTATCTTTATTTTCATAGGGTAGAAGAAAGTTATATTTCCAAGACATACACATTGTACCCTATATATTGAAAATCAAAACATACTAGAGTTATAAATTAATATGTTGCACTTTTTGGTTATTTTGATACTAATGCAATTTTATGTCACATAACTTAAGTTTGTTGCAAGTATTTTATGATGAAGTTTATTATTTGATATTCTATGATGTATAAAATTTTAGTAAAATACTAAAATAAGTTAAACATTTTTTTAAGAAAATTAAAAAGTAGAGTACTGTTTTAAAACAAAATTACGAGGCTTTGTCATTTAGTCATTTAATATTTAAAAAATGGAAAAATAAGTAGGGTAACTCATTACTCAATCCAACCCAACCCAAAAATAAGCGGGGTTGTCCAAACCCACCAAATAGTATAACGGATGGTTATTTTACCTCATCCAAACCGGAGTATCCTATTTAGTTTGGTTTTGGGTTTGGCCAAACCCACCCACAAACACCCCTAATTTTAACTCATTTTTACACATTTTTTTTTAATGTTTTGACTGCATTTAGTACTGATAAAACTTATGCTACCCATTTATCCCTATAAATACCCATCCAAAACTCATCATTTCCTCACATTCTCTCCTTCTTCTCCTCACTCTTTCACTTTTTTAGTTTTAGTTTTTTTTTAGCTTTTTTGGGGGCCAACTTAGGGGTAAAAAATGGTCAAAGGAGGGGGTAAAATAGACCGATCTTCTAGGGGCACAAAGAGGTCACCCTTTGGGGTAAAAGTAAAGGTGCACATTTTTACTCCAAAAACTTTTTACCGTGGGTAAAATGACTCTTTCATGGGATATAAAAATAACCACATTTAGATTTACTCCAAGGGTTGAGGTCTTTTTGCCCCATGAAGATCGGTCTCTTTTCCCACCAACCTCGGTCCTCTGTTACTCCAAAGTTGGTCTATTTTTACCTCAAAGAAGCAAATTTACTTTATTCCAATAAAATGTATCAAATTATGTAATTGTATCAAGAGAAATATTAATAAAATGAGGTTTTATTCATGTATATTTCTTCCTTTTATTTATGTATATTTGCATTTATTTTATTATTTTGTCATCTAAATATTAAAATTGCATATATTAAAATTGGGAATTAAATAAATTCGAAAAAAAATTGCATATGAATAAACATGAGTTAATTTACGCTGCAGTATTTGTAAATTAGCACTGGCGTGAGTTAACTCACGTAAAAAATACACTACATAAGTTAACATACGCAAGGGTATTTTAGAAATTTCACTCGAGAACGAGCAAAACCGTTTGGGTAAAGAGCAGAACTCAAATATCTATCTATCACTGTGAATCTCTTCATGAACCCACAACAACATTATCATTTAATGCGTTGAGTCTAATTAAATATATTATCTTTTGGCAGCAAACACATCCCTCAATCATCACCTAAACCAACAATTTTTTTTAAAACCAAACCATATTTGATCAGGAAAAAAGATTGATTTATGAAAGGAAAAAAAAAGTTACATTCATTCACTTGAGCTAAGTTAGATATTTTCTAGAATGCCACTTTTCACCTAGCAAAATACACTCCCGCCTAGCCAAAATGACTAAAATGCCTCTGCGTAAGTTAAGTCACGTAGCGTGACTTAACATACGCACGTTATATTTGCTGCACAGACAATGCGCAAGTTAACTCGCGCATGTGTTAAATATGTGCACAAGTTAACTTGCGCAGTGTTTGGCTTAAGTCACGCAACGTTAACACATGCGTGACTTAAGTCACGCAACGCATGTTAACTAACGCACAATTTTACACGTGCGTTAGTTATGCAAAACAACTTATTAGGATCTCTTTTTTCAAAATAACTTATTCAAAACAGCTTATTTATGCAAAACAGCTTATTATGATATCTTTTTTCAAAATAACTTATTCAAATTAGCTTATTTATGTAAAACAACTTATTAGAATCTCTTTTTTCAAAACAACTTTACATGCAGCGTGACTTAACATGCGCACGTTATATTTGCTGCACAGACACTGCGCAAGTTAACTCGCGCATGTGTTAAATTTGTGCGCAAGTTAACTTGCGCAGTGTCTGGCTTAAGTCACGCAACGCATGTTAACTAACGCACAATTTTACACGTTATTAGGATCTCTTTTTTCAAAATAACTTATTCAAAACAACTTATTTATGCAAAACAGCTTATTAGGATCTCTTTTTTCAAAATAACTTATTCAAATTAGCTTATTTATGTAAAACAACTTATTAGAATCTCTTTTTTCAAAACAACTTATTCAAAACAGCTTATTTATGCAAAACAGCTTATCAAGATATCTTTTTTCAAAACAACTTATCCAGAACAACTTTTTTATGCAATACAGCTAATTAGGATCTCTTTTTACAAAATAACTTATTCAAAACAACTTATTTATGCAAAACAACTTATTAGGATCTCTTTTTAAAAAAACAACTTATTCAAAACAGCCTATTTATACAAAACAGCTTATTAGAATCTCTGTTTTCAAAACAACTTATTTATGCAAAACAGCTTATTTGGATCTCTTTTTTCAAAATAACTTATTCAAATTAGCTTATTTATGCAAAACAGCTTATTAGAATCTCTTTTTTCAAAACAACTTACTCAAAACAACTTATTTGAATCTTTTTTATCAAAATAACTTATTCAAATTAGCTTATTTATGCAAAACAGCTTATCAAGATCTCAGTTTTCAAAACAACTTGTTCAGAACATCTTTTTTATGCAAACAACTTATTAGGATCTCTGTTTTGTATAAGTAAACTGTTTCAAATAAGTTGTTTTGAAAAAAGAGATCCTTAAAGTTGTTTTGCATAAATAAGTGCGCAAGTTAAGTCACGCTGCGTGACTTAACTTGCGCACGTTATATTTGCTGCACAGACACTGCGCAAGTTAACTCACGCATGTGTTAAATCTGTGCGCAAGTTAACTTTCGCAGTGTCTGGCTTAACTCACGCAATGTTTAACACATGTGTGACTTAAGTCACGCAGCACATGTTAACTAGCGCACACATTTTCGTCATGCTTGCAGAACGGGAGTGGATTTTACATGAGGAGAGCAAGATTCTATTTTTTGTAGTGAATTGGCCAGCCCAAGGATCAAGTTAGTAAGGCCAAAACATTTGACCTTAAAAAATTGGACAACATTTTATGGTGTAAATAAAATGTTGTCCATTTTTTGTCGTACTAGTAATACTTGTTTCTTTTTTATGTTTTCTGAGTTCATTTTCTTGATATTAACGTTCCATGTTTTATCTTAGACCCCAACTATTGTTTTGACCAACTCTACTTTTGTAAGACTTTTCGCATCTTAAAAATCATCAAAATGCTTAAACAAAACCAAATGAAAGAAACTAACACCAACAACTTTACAAATTAAAAAATGTAGAGTGAGACACTTAAACATGTCGTCATTCGTTTCTAGAGAACACCTCAATCATCAACACGTATTTTTGTAACTAAATTATCATAAGAATATATGAAACCAATTTTAATTTTTAAAGTTTTGTTCCTTCAAAAAAATATTAAAAATTTTGTTTTTACCTTTTACACATATTTTTATTCTCTATTGTTTTTTCACGACGTCTCTTATTCTCTCTGCTATCACATATTCTGCGATTTAGACTTTTGCGTTTGAATATTAGCTCCTCTAAAATAAGAAGTTAGTAATATGAGAAAACAAAAAGTAATACTGTAACAACCTATGATTTATTACGTTTGTGAATATAACATCAACCAATGCTATTTCTATCATCGTTGGTATTATTCACTTTTGGTTTGTCTCTAAAATGAATTACTCACTTCAGAAGGTCTAGGTCAAAGTTTCGATGGGTTGACTCGGTTCGGGGTCGCGACGATGCATTCAAATGGATGATTTGGACCCAAAAGGACATTGAAGGCTTTCTGTTTTTTTCATGGAGCAAATGGATCTTGGATCGCTTCTGTGTTTCCAGACGATTCTTACGTTAGGAGAAACCCTCGTTAATCTATTTGATGTTAGACAGTTTAGCTCAAAAGGGATATTATGATTGTTGTTGTTGCAAGGAGTTGTTGTTTTCATTTTTTTTTCTATCATCTAATTGGATAGACTTACACTTTGCGTGGATTTACTGGTTAGATTTATAGACCCTAGTTTTTTTGTTTTTTTTTTTTAATATCATATATGAGCACATGTCAATGACTGGAATCTCTTAGACATCCCAATTTATTTGGACTGTCTTCCATTCCTTTTTCTGTCATTGTGCTCTTGCCTTATTAAAAAAACGTTAAACTTTTTAGATTATCATGAAACTAATTTTCAAGTCAATAGAAAGACATTTCTTTAATATTTTTCTTGGACGACCCACCTTCCTAATTGAATTCGAGTTCTTTTTTGTTTGTGTAACGTCCACTTTGATTATTTAATTATTTTATTGGAGTATATAGTATATTATTATATATTATATGATTTTGATGATGTTTGTGACGTATGAGACCATGTTGTGATGTGATGTTTATTTTATTGTTTAATAAAATAAGATATGTGATGTTAATATATATTTTATATGAAAATAAAGATGTGCTATAATAATAATAATTTTGAGAGATGGAGTTGTTTTATAATAAGATAGAGTTTTGGGGATAAGTTAGATTAGAAAGAGGTATAAGAAGGAAATTAGGTTTAGAGAAAGAGTCAGTACGTATTACAGACTTTTGCAAAAAGGGAGAAAAGTGGCCAGAGAAGAGGGAACCCCAATTATGCAAACTTACCAGGTAAGAGTGAGCCTAGCTTCGATTATATTACTGTAATTCAATTGTTTATGATTAACTAAGGGATTGAGAAGAGTTCTTGAGAGAGTTCTTAAGTTAGGGTTAAATGGATTTTTGATGAATTAATGAGAGAATGATGCAATTTGATGTAGAAACGTGTTACATAACCTAGGTTAATCACTAGGATCATAATTCTGAAAGATTAGAGCCATAACATGAGAGATTGGATGAGTTTTGGCGAGAGATTGAGCGAACCCGTACCCTGTTCTGCGATGGTTCGCTGTGGCGAGCAGACCTACTCGCCGTGGCGAGCAGAACGGCTTCAACTCGCGAGGCGAGCAAAACCACTCGCCGTAGCGAGTAACAGAACACTACGTAGAACTCGCGAGGCGAGCAACTTAGCTCGCCGTGGCGAGCGACCCTTTGATGCACGCGAGGTGAGCAGAACCACTCGCCGTAGCGAGTAGTAACAGTATGCTAGGCAGCAACTCGCGAGGCGAGCAGAACCACTCGCCATAGCGAGCAATGTGGTCTCATACCACTATAACTTGAGTTTTGTAATTCTGTTTTGAGCGAGGCTTTGAGGGTAGACCCTTGGATAGTATTAGAGATGTTTTATGACCTAAAATACAATCTGTAATGATGTTTTAAGATGATTTTAATTGTTGGCGTTAATCTATGATTTATATGCATATTAAGTGAGTTATATGAATGATGTTTAAATGATATTTGTGACGATGATTATGTGCTAAATGTGCTGAGCTACTGCCATGTACTGTTATAATTGCATGTGTCGGTCAAGAGTCGTAAATGATGTTAAGATGTTGTATTAACTTGTTTAAGAATAAAGAGTCGAGTTCATGCATTTGCATAATTAGAGACGGTGGAGCTTTTGCTCAAAGCGACGGTGGAGCATTTGCTCAAAGCAACGGTGAAGCTTATTCAAGCTTAAATATTGGTACCACATGCATGATGTTTAAGATGTTAGAGTTGCATTTGTCGAGTCTTGCGCCTAAGACGTTATGAGATGATTTGTTATGTGAAGATGTTTTAAGATGACCTATTATATGTAGATGTTTGAGATGTTTCCGTTATATTCGATGATTGTTGTTGTTGTTGTTAAGCATAAATGTTTGAATTATATGTTAATATAATTGTTGTGAATCTCACCCCTTCTGTTGGCCGCCTTGTGGGCAAGTGCAGGTGACCAAGCTTAGGTTTGACGATGTGAGAGATCCTTGTGGTGTCGTAGGAAATGCTCTGATATGTAACGGGATGAGGTTTTTATTGAATTCAATTCCTTTATGTATCATGTTGAACTAATTATGATGTTTACGACTTATCTTTGAATTTTGAGATGTTTGTGAGGCCTTTGTGCCAAGAACCAATTATTTTAAGAATTTTGAAATTATGATTCCGCTGCTACGTTTGAATATTTCTATGATGAAGAATTATTATTCTTTTTATTTTAAAGATTTTTATGAAATGCGACATCCTGAATATGATATACTCTGATTAAATTATGAATTTTTATACTTGGAATTTCGGGGTGTTACAGTTTTGGTTAATGCTAGCAATGAATAAATCAATAAATTAGTTTTTGATTTTGCATGACACTCTCAAATAAGTTCTTGATTTTAAAAATATTTTAAAAACATCTCTGACTCTCTTAAATTTAGCTTATTAGATCATTTGGTCCCTTATTTAATTTCTTGTTTTCATTTTGGTCTCACAATTAATAAAAATGGCGTTTTCGTCCCTCAACATTTCCTCCGTTTGTCAAATAAATCCCGACAGTTAACTTTAACTCAAATGATGTCTATGGTGGACCAACCTTAAGAGTGGGCCACCGTAGATCCTATTAATTATTTTAATTTAAACCGTTTGATTTATAAAAAAAAAAAAGAACCATTGGATTATGCAAGTCTATTTTATCTTACGATGTACCACCAACATCTAATTTTTTCCCTTTTCTTCATCTTCTACATTTTTCATATTCTTCATCTTCATCAATCATATTCATATCTTCATAAAAAAAACTTCAAACAAACCCAGAAAAATTAAATTAAAAACCAACAAATTGTTCTCTCGAATCCCAACATAAGAATAAGAAGAAACCCATAAGGGAACAGAAGAAGAAGAAGAAACGCAGAAAAGAGAAGGGCAGGAGGAAGAGAGGGAAAACCGGCGGTGGTGATACGAAGCTCCGGCAAGGTAATGAATCTAACTTCTCTCTTCTTCTTCCTCATAACTTCATGGATGGATGTGATTCCTTTGAAACCCATAACGTCATCAAAGAGATTGTTTTTGTTAATTCCTTTGAAACCCATTAATCAAAAATTGTGATAAAGTAAACCCTTTTGATGTTTTGGAATAAAAAGGATGGAAGCAGTATTTTTTTGGTAGAGTTGAGGAAAAAAAAGAAGGAACTAGAACTGGTACTGTAAGACTAAAAAAGGAAGCTGATGAGTTTTGTGAATTTTGTGGAACTGATGGAAAAAATTGATTGAATTGAAGGTGGAAAGAGATTAAAAAAAATCATGTGAAGGATATGATGAATTTTCTGTTGTTGTTCGCAAAATATTTCATTTAATTTGGCTCCTCTATTATAGAATTTGATGAATTTGGAGAGAAAAAAATTGGGATTCAATTAATTTGAGATTTTAGTGAAGGATTCAATCATTTTCTAGGTTTCTTTGTAAAAAAAATTATGGGTTTAGATGAACATATGAACAAGAAGATGAAGATATGACAAGGGCAATTTGGTAATCAATTTGTTTTTTATGAAGATCATGAACAAGAAGAAGAAGGTGAAGATCTAACGGTCTCTTTTATGATAAATAGATCGAACGGTTAAAATTAACAAAATTAATAAGGTCTACGATGGACCACTTTTAAGGTTGGTCCACCATAGACATTTAAAGTTAAAGTTAACTGTCGGGATTTATTTGGCAAACGGAGGAAAAGTTGAGGGACGAAAACGCCATTTTTATTAATTGTGAGACCAAAATGAAAACAAGAAATTAAATAAGGGATCAAATGATCTAATAAGCCCTTAAATTTTATTTATATTAATCTTGTTATGGACTAATTTGATAGTAAGTCAATCAATTTAAAGATTTAATTGATAGTTAATAGTTAAATATATGGATCAAGTTGACAATTTTGACAAAGCTTTCTTTTTTAAATGCTCACAATCTCAAAAACATATTAGAGAGTATTCTACAAAGACAAAACACTCTAATAGTTCTTTTCTTTATGTAAACTCTATATCGTGCACGCAACTATAATTATATTAATTTTTCGAATCAAATAAAACTACAATGGATGATAAAACTCGTTTTCAGCGGATTATATCAACTCTTCAAAGACATAAACATATCTCTTTGTTTATTTTCTTGGTTTTCTTACCTCCTTTTTTTAATATTTTAATTGAAGTGTGAATATAATGTTAGTTAGGTATTATCCTCACATCACACCATATAGTAAAGCAAATAATAAACAAAAATGTCGTCTTGTAACAGAACTCATCATCTTCATCCACATTCCACACCAAACCACAGCATCAATGACCACATATGGAACAATCCCAACCTCATTATCTCCGGTCGAAACCAACGAAAGCATCAAATTCGTCGTCGGAACTCGCCGTCCATGGAAGCTCTTCTTCAACATCCAACCATTCAACCTCCCAACCAACTTCAACGACGCAATCTCCCGGTATAAAACCAACATCTACTTCTTTGAGATGAACTACACTATCATCATCCTCTTCCTTAGTCTTCTATTGCATCCAACCTCGCTCATTATCTTCCTCGAACTCATAGCTGCTTGGCTCTTCCTTTACTTCCTCCGTGATGAACCGCTTGTTGTGTTTGGAAGACTAATCAATGACCGTGTTGTTGTTTTTCCGATGTTGGTTCTCACCGTTGTGTTCATTCTCTTTACCGACACAATCTTCAACGTATTTGTTGCGGTTTTGGTTTGCGTTGTTTTGGTTCTTCACGCTGCTTTCAGAAACACGAATGATTATTGTATAGCTGATCTATTTATTGATGAACAAGATGTAATTTCATTTTCTCCTCCAAATGTCTCATAATTTTTTAGGCTTAATTGCAGTTTTAACCCCTAATTTTCCCAAAGTTGCGATTTTGGCCCCCTAAGAAAAAACTACAAAACCGCCCTTAAATTTTGCACATGTGGCAGTTTTTGCCTCAAAGGCCAATTTTGACTCGGACTACGCTGACGTGGCACCCTAAGTGAGGTGCCACGTGTTATTTTTTTTCGTTTTTTTTGCCTTGGGGGCCAAAACTGCTACAGTTGCAAAACTTAGGGGGCGGTTTTGTAGTTTTTTTTCTTAGGGGACCAAAATCGCAACTTCGTGAAAGTTAGGGGGCCAAAACTGCTATTAAGTCTTTATTTTATTTTATTTCCACACTCGATAAACCAGTTTTTAGACCCTCTACGACCGTGAATATTTCACCTATTTAGCATTGGACAAAATAAATCTTTGTTTATACAGAAATGATAAATAAACACAAAAAAACCAAACACAATACATACATCATATAACACTGTAGCTTTATACATATTTTTTAATTTCATTTCCTTCTCTCCTTCAATACCACCTCTCTCTGTCATTCTTCTCTCTTATCTGCAAAGTCTCTTTTGCCGGTTCTCTCCTTCAACGCAATCGTCGTCACTTTTCTCACTAACCATTGTCGTTAGAGTTTGGCATTTCTCTCTTGTGGGAGTCTAAATAGATTTGAGCTTAGTTTTTTCAATTGATGATTTAGCAGTGTTGATCCGAACGGATTCTCCGCGGTGTGAGGGAGAAGTAAAGGATGTTGGCGATGTGAGGAAGAAATGGAGGTCGACGGTGGTTCAAGGGGAAAAAATGGAGGTCGCCGACAGCGTAAAGCCGTTGGTTGTGGTGAACGAGGACGGCGATTATATGGTAGTGGTAACTGTTGAGTACGATGGGGGGGGAGGATGGTGGTGGTGAACAGTGTCTGTGGCAGCGATGAGAGAGAAAAGAGAAGAGATGGAACATGGTTGATGGTCGGAGAGTGTGAAATGAGAAAACGAAAAGAAGAAGGTATAGGGTATGTTGTGCTTTTACAAAATTGCCCCATGCTTTGATGTTGAAATGTCAAAATTGCCTCTGGTGTTGTATTTGTGTCCAATAATTTGTGTTTGGTTATAATTTCTCTTTTGGTCCCTTAACTTCTCTCTGTTACACATTTTGGTCATTTCCGTTAGTTTTAATTCAAAAACGTTAGGTTTTCTTCATTGTCTTCTGAAATTTTTCTAGGATTCTTGTTGTTGAAGGTTTATGGAGATGATATGAAGATGAAAAATAGGAGAAAAAGATGAAGAAAACCTAATGTTTTTGAATTAAAACTAACGGAAAGGACTAAAATGTGTAACGGAGAGAAGTTAAGGGACCAAAATAAATTGAATTTTAATCAAGGGATCAAAGTGATACTACCTAAATAGTTAAGGAACAAAAAATACAATTTAACCTAAATTTTAGATGATTATGAACACACAATTTCTCTACTTTTCATAGGTCCTATTTAACAAAATTTTCATAGGTCCCATTAATAGTAATCGGTACTAGTTATGGTTGCACAACTTGTGTTTTTGGTTCAATGATGTTACTTTTGCTCTTTAAAAGAAAATCATAATGAACTAAATAAACTTTGTTAATGTAAGACTTATGGAAAGACCCTCTCTCGTTGAGTCAATCAAAAGTTTATAGTATTAATTACTGTTTAAGATTTATGCTTACGGCACATAACAAAGTAAGACTTATCCCTATTATTGCTCAAGGCCCCTTCTTGACATGTTTTTCTCTAGGATTAACAGATGACTTATATTCTCACTAGTGTTCAAGCAATGTGTAATTTTCCTTCTTGAATTCTTCATTTTTCATGCAATTTTCTCCTTTGACATGTGTTTGGGACAAAATTTCCCTAGATTGTTTGCTCTTCTATCTTCAATGTACTTGGTCTCCCTTGTTTTCATAACTTCTTTAAGATGCCTTTTCCTCGATCATTCCTATGATCTATGCCAAAAAAATTCAAAACACCTATTAAGTTATTTTATTAAGTTATTTGGTTAAGGTAGAATGTGACATATAACGTCTCAAAATAAAATAAAACATAACAAAACATTTTTCAAACCATAAGTAACTCGCACTAAAACCTCTAAAAAGTCCATAAAAGAATAGAAAAAGACTCGATATATACTAAAAATAATAGCATATGATGAGGTGTTATCATAACCTTAAACTTGAATTGTTATTTGTCCTCAAATAACAAAACAGTCACTCTTAAAATTTGCAAGTCAACAAAGAGGTCTTTTGT
The DNA here is from genome assembly GCA_946800305.1 of Medicago arabica. Taxonomy (NCBI): domain Eukaryota; kingdom Viridiplantae; phylum Streptophyta; class Magnoliopsida; order Fabales; family Fabaceae; genus Medicago; species Medicago arabica. The sequence continues at coordinate 55,247,912 of OX326971.1, forward strand.
CTTTTTTTTCTTTACTATGACTAAACTACATTTTAAATTGACAATTCCAAGAATCAAACTTGAGTTCTTTTTCTATAGGTCGTGTTGTTAACTCTACAAATATCTCGTTGGTTACATACCTCTCTTTTAATTATGTCACCGTATTATAGGTACAAAGGTGTCACTTGATTATCATTGATTAATATTCGTTGAAGAATTTGTAATACACACAATGTATTTCTTCCCTCTCAAGTAAATCATCGTTGTGATTAACATTCGTCGATAAAGCTATAAAACACTCAAGATGGATCATGCCTTCCAACTAAATTTTATTTGAATGAAGAGTTAGAATTCCAAGCATGACCACATAACTAAGGTTCTAAATCTCTTCCTATTTAGATCAATATATTATTGATACATACCTCCATTCTTTAGTGTTTTTTTCCACATATGTGAAATGACAAATAATCATTTAAATTCATATGCATAAGTGTATGGGGAGTTTGAATCTCGATCATAACATCTAGCCAAACAATTTTGACATTCTGCTAGTTGAGATAGGACTATGTTAGTTGAATATATTTTGGGTGTTTATCCTCCGATTCCTAAGAAAAATGACCTCGGAGTTTAACTGAAGAGTGGGTAAAATGACCTCCGATTAGTCTTTTGAGTACGAAATCAATATTTTATTTAAGGGGTATGAAAACAAGAAAATACTTACTTTAGCACAAATATTTTGGCACTAAATTTAAACACACGTACACAATTACACAACTGAGAAATGGTTGAAAGAGAAAATAATTAAATAATATTATTTTTTAAATAATAAAATAAAATGTATTTTTATGTGTGTGCGCCTAAGCAAGGCTTTCTCATTAAAACAATGTTAATCATACCAGATGTCATTTAAGTTTGAAGTTTGTAACATATTGGTACTTTAAGTTATTTTGATCACACATGAGTCCTTTAAGTTTGACGTTTGTAACAGATATGTCATTTAAGTTATTTTGTTCACAAATAAGTCATTTAAGTTTGTAAACGTTTTCGATTTAGTCCTTCTACCACATCAGAAGAATCTCTTGGAAAAATCAAAGAAAGAATCTGTTTGACTAAATCGAAAAAGTTTACAAACTTAAATGACTTATGTGTGACTAAAATAACTTGAAATACTAACATGCTACAAACCTCAACTTTAAAGGAGTTATGTGTAACCAAAATAATTAAAACTAATATATTACAAACCTGAACTTATAGAATTTAGTATGAAAATCCTATTATGTATTATCCTTACATCATAGCATATAGTAAAACAAATAATAAATAAAAATAAAATGCCGTCTTATAATAGAAGTAATCAATCATTCATTCATTGATTCAATTGAATAGAAGAAACAGTCTCTTCTCAAAATCTTCATCCTCTCCCACTTCAACAACGATGACAAACTACGGAACAATCCCAACCTCATCATCCCCACCTGCAACAAACCTCGAATTCATCACACGCGCCAAAGACCGCCTCAAATCCGGCCTCGGAACTCGCCGTCCATGGAAACTCCTCTTCAACCTCCGTTCCTTCAACCTCCCATCCAACTTCCATGACGCTATCTCCCGTATCAAAACAAACATCTCTTTCTTCCAGATGAACTACGCTATCATCCTTCTCATCATCCTCTTCCTCAGTCTTCTCTGGCATCCAATCTCACTCATCGTCTTCGTCGCTCTCATCGCTGCGTGGTTGTTTCTCTACTTTCTTCGTGATGAACCTATTGTTATCTTCGGTCGCCTTATCAGTGATCGTGTTATTCTTGTGCTTATGTTGATTCTCACCGTTGGATTGCTTTTGCTTACTGGTGCGATTCTCAATATTCTTATCGCCGTTGCGGTTGGTGTTGTGGTTGTTCTTCTTCATGCTGCTTTTAGAAACACCAGTGATCTGTTTCTTGATGAAGAAGAAGGGATTTCGTTTTCTCCACCTGGTGCTCCTGCTTCTTGATCCTGTAATTCTTTCTTGTTCGTTTTCATTTTCTTGTTTCTTCATATTTGTCGATGATTTTAGGGTTTATGTTTCTTTTTTTGGGGGTTTTGGGGTTGTGAAATTGTGAAGAAGAAAGATTGTTAGATCCTTGAATTGTGTATTGCTGAATTTTTTTGTTGTTTGTTTGTTATTAGCTTACGAAAAAAAAATAAACAATGTTTTATTTTAATTTTCTTACATGTATATGTTTCCAAAAGATGATGAATTGATAGACAGATTGGCGATGATGACAGAGTGGGTAAGTCTTTGCATCTGGTTAGTTGTAGCAACCACTCAAAAATATCTTTGAAAGGTGAAAATTGAAAAGGAGATTAATATATCACTTTCAGTTTTAAATTTATGTTTAATAATTTAATTATTTCCATAAAATAGTTACATATTATGTTAGGATGATTTATTGTATTTTTTGCATAAATCTTGGTAAATATAGTTTATGCATAATAACCCTCAATAAAATAAAAAGATTCAACGCAAGATCCAATTTTATGTTCAACGAAATAATAATAGAATAAAAGTATATACTAGTTTATTTTAAGTGCCGTGTTGATGAAAAGAATAACATTATTTATCTAGCATCTCGTCAGGTGGCAATCTAAATACTTAGATCTAAAATTGATCCGTTGAAATAGGATCAGGATCAGATACGATTCTTTTATTGATGCAAGATAAAATAAATAAAAATATTAAGTTCATCTTTATGCTTAGTGTGGCTGATTTGAAGGCTTAATCACGGTTTAAATTTGAACAAAATTAACTGTGTCTATTAATTGGAGTCCAATCTAGGAAACTCGTAGGGTGTGTTTGGATGAAAGGTTAGGGAGTGGAGAATTTACTTTTCATTTTTAAATTACGGATATTATAAAATATTTTTTTTAAAAATTAAATTAATAACATAATAAATGATCATATAATATTTCAAAAACACTTAATTTCTTTTAAAAAAACATTTTACATTGTTAGTATTTAAAAAATAAGTTTGGTTCGAGAATTAAGAGGAGAGAGAAGGGGGAGGAGGAATTTTAAGGGAGGGGAGGGGAGATGAGATATTTTTAATTAAAAACGTGTTTGGCTCGCAAGGGGAGAGAGGGATTTTAAGATTATTTTACAGTTTTACCCTTAAACTTAATTAAATAAAAAACTGTTTTTACGATTTCAGAAACCGACGAAAGAGTAACGCATATCTAAGTTGTTTATTTTATCTTAAATTAGCTCATGTATTTTACTCCATGAATCATATATTTATTTTTTATAAGAGCAATTCTTGCATTTTTTGTCAATTACTTCCGTAAATGAATAGCACATCTCTTAATATATAATCAAAGTTGTTATAAGGAAAATATAACAAAATAATAAAATTTGTTACAAGAATAAGATAACCTAATAATAATATAATAATATAATTGTTACAAAATAATATAATCTAATAATAATAAAAGTTGTTACAAGGTTAATATTGAGATTTGAAATTAATTTAAGGATAATCATGGCAATGCAATAAAATTTTAAAGAAATTTGCTCCCCTCCACTTCCCTCTTCTTCCCTTCTACAAATTAAACCAAACACATCAAATTAAAAATCTCCCTTCTCTTCTCCTCCAAACCCAAACCTCTCGAACCAAACAGACCTTAAGCACCTGCATGTTTAGTATCACGAAAACATCTTGTAAACTGTTTGGTAAGTCAAAAGAAAAAGCACAGGTATACTGTTCGGCAAGCCATTGCTACCAAATGTAGTTTCACACTTAATGTGTGCCACCACCACAATAAGACGGTACTCCAAACACGAACTAAGAAAATACACACAGCTGACTGGTGTTATGAACAAACCGCAATGATCAATAACTCAAGTTTGAACCAATCTTGGCTTCAAATCCAAACACAGTTGAAGGTGTTATGAACAAACTGCAATGATCAAAAACTCAAGCTTGCGCCAATCTTGGCTTCAAATCCAAACACCAGCACCTATAATCTGATTTTGAGATGGCATACAGTTCATGTGGTGTGAGGTTGTCTAGATCCTTGGATCTCCAACTGTCGCACATGTCCACGATGTTGTCACTCGCAGTCAATGTTCTGTAGCCTTTTTCCTTCTTGTGACTTTGACCTCGTATTCTCTTGTACAGCCTCATCACGGAAATACAATCTTCATATGGATCGTGAGTGCTGGTTTGGATATCATACCTGTAAAGCAGAAGCACAATTACATTGAAGAAGGGTTAAAAAACATCGTAGGATCGCATTATTAACAGTAGCTAATGGTCATACCAAGTGATATGTAATTGCAGCAATATATGCAGGTCAATCAAATATAAAGTCAATATAAATACACAAGTGGACCAATTAAATAATAAAGGAAAACTCAATTGGAAGAAGCAATTCCAAGACTTGAAGAAGCATGAGGGAAAAATGTAACTTGCCCTAGATATGTTCGGGTAAGATACTTGAGCGAATAGCTGGCCACGTTTGTCTTCATCAATGGACGGTACTTTGCAGTGTCTCTGCAACACAAAATATGAGCACAGGCGACATGTTAGTTTTATAATAAATACAAATATCTGCTCACAAATCAGAACTGAACTTCATTCAACAATAAATTTTACTACAGCATTTATTCAGATTATGAAAAATCCAAGCAATTGAATAGAATGGATCGCCAAAATCTGGAAACTCATTTATGTTAAAATTTTCTTTTTGCTATAACAACTATACAGTTCAAGTGAATTCTACAATGCACCTTATAACCTTGTAAGCGACAAAAAAGGGGAAAAAGCAGATGGAACTCAGCAGTTTCCGATAATCGTTTTGTTTTAATTCATCAAATAAAAGACAGCAAGTACTTAGAGAGCTGAACAGGAAAATAACTGAAATAACTGGCTGTAAAGAATGATATTTAGAATGATGAGCACAACTGAATTGGTTACTCAAGAAACATCTACCTCATCAAGTGATCAGGATAACTCATTCCCAAGCAATCCAAATCATGTTCCAAATCATGCCCTACAAGAAGCCTGGCCTTTCCACCATCCAACCTAACTTTTCCAATGGATTCTCCATTGTATAAAATTTTCAAAATCTTCTCCCGAACTTCCTTAAGTGGCATACCATCTCGAAGATGCTCTTCTGTCAACCCAGTTATATCATACCTGAAAAATGTCAAACAAAGTCAACACCATTACACACTATTCCTCATCTAACTCTCTCTTTTGATAATATAGGAAAACAATCATACAATAAAAGGATGAAGTACCTGTAATTAGTAACAGGGACTTGAGGTTTTACATATGTGTGGAAGATTAAGTTCTCATCTTCATCCACTAAACTTACTCTAGCACAAAGTTCCAGTGATCCATCACTTCCACCACCAACCATTTCACAGTCCATAGCAATTGCTCTCGGGTGGCAGTCAGCATCCTTTTCATCAGAAGAATCCAGAAAATTATTACGGATGTTTGTGCAAGGAAATTCCTTTGCCCCCTGCAATAGTTCCACACACAAAGTTAACGTTCGTACAATAACAAAACAAAAGACACGGGAAACATCCATTGTAAGCAAGTTTTATAAGATGATTTGAATAGTAGACATGAGAAACTGTATCTCATTTGAACGTTTTCAGTTCCTAATAACCAACTTACTAGAGGAACAGGGGCAGCTAGGCGACAAGTTTCTCTATGGTCACTGAGAGAAGCAGCACTGTCAAATAGGGTGAAACAAAGTTGACAACCGTACTGAGAGAAAACCGATGAACAAACTCCTTTAGCCAAAGGGCCTAAAATATAGAGAAAGCAAAAGAGCACAAAAAGAATTTAAAACGAGTTACACAAAGCAAGCCATATTGCTGAAATTGGATCAAATATGCAAATCATAACTAACCGATTAGATGCTCCCTCAGAGATTCAAAAGATTTGCAATGCTTTTCACAAACCACACATTTAGGTTGATGGATAGAGTGGTAAGAGGTTTTGATGTGCTCAACAAGATGTTCTTTCTTCTTATATTGCTTATAGCATGCCGAGCATTTCTGTCTGTACAATGCGGGAAGAAGTTAGCTACTATTAAACAAGCATATGCAATTGAAAAAGTCTACCTAAGAACGAGAAAAGCGAAAGTACAAAGGGTTTGTCTGTATAGACTTATTTGAGCATATCTACTGATCACATAAACGCTTGTGCAGCTACTTGTGAGAGCTTATGAAAATAACTTATGACATGTCCATAAATTCTTTGCAGCTTATTTCAATAAGCTCTGCAGGATAACTTATGAAAACAACTTATAATTTATTTAAAAGCACTACTCACAACACTGACATTGACACGTCAACACCGGTAGTAATTCGAAAAAATGACATAACTAAATGTAATCACATGTGTCAGTCAAACACTGGAGAAGCCTTCAATCAGAAGTGTTGGTGCTACATATTATAAAATCAAATTTGAGAAATTATAATATAGAAGATACTAATTGGTAATTAGAGCACACAAATGAACAATAACTAGAAATTATCAAAATTCCAATTATTTTGTTTGAGTAGCTTTAAACTGAATATTTACAAAGCATGCAAAATGATCATTGCAGAAAATAAAATGTAGAAAAACGAAAAATAAAAATGGAGGAGTAGAAATTTGTACCTTTTGGTTGGGGGTTCAGGAAGATCTTCTTCGCTGTCCATTCCGATTATTGCTGAAAGGAAATGCAGAGATTTAGCATATCGTTAAAAAAGTGAAGGTAAAATCAGTGAAACTCTGTAAACTAAACCCTAACGTGATGGTTGAAGAAGAAGCGGTAAGAATCCTGTTTCTTTTTAAGTCAAAATGAGACCGTTTTATGATAAATCCCTAATTACACTCTCACCCAGTGCTTTCTAAGTTATCCAGTTACGTGACGTTGAGTTAAACACAAATATAAGATTTATTAAAAATTTAGAGTTTAATGGTGATGAGTTGACCATATAAAATAATATACAAAATGTTTTGATTGGTTCGATGCAAAATTATTTTGGACCGTCAACTCGCTACTATCAAACTCAAATTTATTAAATAATTGATGATTTGCTACGAAATTATTGAATATGAAAGAAAAAAAAATAAGAACATTTTCAAAATACAGAGATGATAGAGAAATATATTTTGTAGAGATATTTAAGTGTGTTTAATTTTTGGGTATAAAATGATACAATTTATTTTTTTTTAAAGAAAAAATATAATGACACAATTTATGTAATCTTTGATTTTGTACCGAGTGATAAATTATCATTAATTTAATATTATGCACTGATATATGCTTTATATGTATTGAAATTTTTGGATACGCCGGTGCTTCTATAAGATAAATCAATATATGGGTTACAAATTAATCCAAGTGTCCTTTAGAGAAAGAGAGTTCGTTCTCTCATTGTCTGATTGCAAGTAAACGTCCTGTAGTAAGAGAAGTAGTTATGAACTATGGGTCCCCTTTAGTATGGACCAGTGTATGTTTTGGTCCAACTTGGACCAGTTAAAAGACTTGGTATTGCAGTTACCTCATACCATACACCCTATTGTCATAATACACAGTAGTAACCCTTGTCCCCAAATAATTTACAAAGTTATCACTTGTTTCAGATCTATTAATCAATTACAATTTTTCCAAATCCAACCTTGCTTTCGCTCTCAGCTTTACCCATAAACCTTGTTGATTTGTTCAACTCCAAAAACCTCATAGATTCTTTCCACTACCTCAAACTTAAAACTAATCAGTCTACAAAATTATGAGTTTCTCAATACTCCAAATCGATGGAAGCATGCAACATCTCCATCACTTCTTCGTTTTTCATGTCGACTATCACCGAAGATTGAAGCGATTCCGACGATAAACACCAGATTTTGACTCGCAATGGATGATTGCAGAGAAGGGGATCTAATTTGTATTATGTGTTAACGATTACAAATAGATTAAACTGTTCTAAAAATGAAATTAAGCAGCACAAATATATTTAAGTTGTTCTTGTCCAAAAATATATTTTAGCTGCACGAAAACAAGAATACACAGAATTTAGAACAAACACATCTTTCTTTCTTTTTTAAAGAAAATAATATTTAAACCATGGAAATGTTTTAAGCCGCACAAATCTTAGAATTTTCAAAAAAATGACAATGGCAATGTTATGACCCGACCCAATAATGGTACACTTTATAGATCCATTATAGACCCGGCCCAGAAACCATTTTTCACAAAATGACAAAAACGCTATTGTGCGGTCTGTCTTACACTAGGTTTGGATACCCTTAACTTATACATTAGGTACTAGACTTTGAATCACAACCATCTATATTAAATATTACTACTCCTTCCGTCGCTATATCTAAGCACCCAGTTGATTTTATTTTTGACCCTAAATGTAAACCCCTTTTCAAATTATTAGATGTATTTATTATTTTTTTCCTAAACATACCCCTAATTAATACTATTATTTTGCCTTGAAACATGAAAAGTCAAATTTAATACACATACAAACAAAGGACAATTTCGTAATATTAACACACAAAACAGACACATCATTAATTATAGTGACAACTTTTCTTAAGAAATGTGAAAAAGGCAATGGATACCCACATTAAGGGACGGAGGAAGTATATCAAAGGTCCGATTTCAACTGGTCCAAGTTGAACCCAATTTTCATTGGTCCAAACTAAAAGAAGTGCAATCGTATATTAGTCTTAGAAATTTTGACTAATTCATTTGTATGGTTGTTGTAGTCCACTTCTCGCTTGGTAAAGAAGGGGGGTTGTTCACTACAAACTATCAGCGCAATCTGGCAAGATGGTATGCTTCCTAGTTGGAATGACCTCAAAACTTGAGCCAAGAATCACAAGGATCCATTTTCTTTTAAAAAGCTATTGAGGATTAGAAAGAGCCAAGTAACCACATACTTCTATTCCTAACCCTATTGATCATTTTTGGAAGAAGTTTTGGAAAATAAAAGCTCCACCCAAGAAATCCATTTTCTTTTAAAAATTCTACCCAATATAATTTGTGTCATCGTTGATTCTTGAAACAAAAACATTAATTTTCCTGACTGCCCTAAATTCTCTTTAGATTATTAAACCCTAAATTAGACATTCAAAAAGTGTTAGTTGGCTGAAAAGACTTGGTTTGGATCCCTATTAGGAATTCAATTTGACAACATTGAAGACAATTTCATCATTTCGTTAACAAATATGATCATGCAGGTAACTATCGAAGCTTTAAACATTATAGACACAATTTATTACTACATACGATGTGCAAAAAATTAGAATACCTTTGAAGGCAAACAAACACCAACTCATTAACCAAAAAAAAATAGCCATCAATTACCTGAAAAATTATCATAGAGAATTGAAGATTTTGGATTAATGCATAACACCAAATATTTTTATCAATCAAAGTTTAAATAAAGTAGCATCATCTAACAACGTAATATAAAACTTTCTCCCCTCAATACCTTTTTTAAAAGTTAATGTAGATATAGATGGCTTGACAAATTGAGAAGATTCACGACGCTTCAACTATGAGATTATGGTTTCGAATGGTAAAATGAAGCAGTTGCTTGCTGGAGAAAGCATCATAATCCTAATGTCCGGGCCTGAGATTTTTTAAATGTTTGGGCCTAAGAGCCCTATTTCTCATCTTTAGATTTTTTTGTTGGAAAATTTCTTTTTCCACCCTCATAGCCTCGTTCAAATTATATAATCTTAAGCAAAGATACATGCTTCATATTATAATAAAATACGCTCCACGTGAAGTTGTTTGAATACATCAAATTCGATATCTTTTCCACAACTAAACAAAAGATTAATTCACATTTCTTCAAAAGGTCTGTGTTTAACTTTTTTCTTTGCTCGAAACTAGTGTATTTTAAATTGTATAATATGAAACATATTGTTTGTGAATTTGGTTATCTAATCTGAATACAATGTCATGTGTGATGAACGTTGATTAGTCTCGTTGAGAAAACAAAAAAAGGTTGACGTTTTATATATAAAAAAATGTAAATTTTGTATTAAAAGTAACATTTTTTACACTTTAAAAAAGGTTGACTACACATGTTTCAAAATAATTTTACTATATTTAGTTCCTTAAACTTTACTTCGAACACTTGTTCTTAAAAAAATCATTATTAAATTTCCAATACTATTTTGATCAAAATAATCTTTTAAAATCTCAATCGAATACACCATGCTACCTTCCTTAGACCTATGTCGATTGTTGACCTTGTTTATCATTACTTATAATAAAGATATAAAGACAATGAACGGAGAGTTTGGCCTTGAGGATAACGTTCATGATACCTTGTTACTTTTTTTTTTTTTTTTGAAGGAATGATACCTTGCTACTTGTTATGTGAATAATATAATGCCAAAACATAACTGAGAAACAAACACTACATATGTCACAAGATCACGTTCAGCTTCTTAGCATTGTCAATTGTCAATTGTCATTATCAGCCAACCAAGATCACTTTGTTTTGCATACATTGAAGTTACACATCATCATTAATCATTAAAGCTAACTCAAACTGACTTTTCAAACTCTCCTCGTTTGCTTTGTACTAGCTTGTTAAACTTGCATGTTCACAAGTTTTTTTATGCACATCAATAATCAATTTTAAGAACTTAAACACTTCTTCACTTCGACAATACATTTCTTTAAACTTAAGGTTAAATATATTTTTAGGCTCTACAATAAAAACTAATTAAAACTTTATATAGATTGGACCGCCGGCAGCCGTAATTGTAAAGGCACATAAACAATGGAAAGAGTTTACAAAAAAAAACTTTTCTGTCCACTTGAAGAGCAATAGAGCATAGAAGAACCATATATTATAAAGCTCCATGAGTTTGTCGAAGGCCATTTATACAGGCACATGTTTACAAAATGTCTTAAAGAATTTCAAGGGATTAGCTTCTATTCTATATATTCATTACTTTGTTAATCCTACGTTCCCTCTACTATACAGAAATACAAAATTATATCATTGCAGAAATATAGAAGTAAAACCATAAAATCCGAATGTAGGGCAAGAATGCAGTTTTCACCGTGAACCACTTTTCCAATAGGCAGGTCTGTAGTTTAGTTCTTCAGAGTGAGCTTCAAAGGGAAGGAGAACCAACGTAATGGCGTGGCGATTCCATGACCGTGTCACCTTCTAGTATTCGCAAAACCTAGATCAAATAAGCACAAGTATAACATCAAGCTCAGGCGAGGAAACCATAAAATGATGTAACAGAATGTACGAATCAAGGTCATAGGGTAACTGTATGCCATAATATATTAGAATGAAGCCATTTTTTTTCTCATGTGTCAAATAACTAAGGTAAGAATAAAACCTATGTCTGTTTCAATCAAGTTCAACGGAATATGCAATTGTAACACAGTCATATACAACTTCAACAAGATAAAAATTCTGTTCCGAGATGTTTTCCTTACCTGTGACATGCGTGGTCTAGAATAAGGATCTCGCCTTATGCATAAGGATGCCGCGTGTATCATGCAAGAGACCTCATGTTCTGAATAATGACTTCCCAACCTCGGATCAATCAGTTCCTCAATGGCGTACTCTTCTAACAGTGGTCGTGCCTGTTTATAATCCAAATCCCTCCGACAATTACTCAAGGAAAGTCATGAACAAGGCAAAATTTTGTAACTCTACTGTCAAATTTCTCTTAACAATAATATTTTGAAAATCTTGAAATGATGCCAATATCTGATAATTCAAGAAACACGATTAATTAGATAGAAATGTCATTTAACTTACCCACTCAGTAAGACACTGTTGCCCCTTGGGCCGGTTGATATCCACAGCTTTGCGCCCTGTCACAAGCTCCACTAACACCACTCCAAATGAATAAACATCAGCCTTTTCAGTTATTTGTCCGCTTTGAGTATATTCAGGAGCCAAATACCTATATAGCAGCAGCATAGGTTAATTGCATTATTGTTATTGTATTGGATAGTTCGCGATGGAACTAATTAAGAAGCCAAACACCACATACCCAAATGTTCCAATAACTCTAGTTTCCTCTCCAGTGTCTCCATCAGGTTGCCACCTTGCAAGTCCAAAATCACCAACCTTGTCGAATTTACGCAATCAATTAATGAACCGAACATTACAGCAGATAGATGAAATAATTACACCATTAGTTGTAGAATATAAAGATTCCATAGCACAAGGCAGGACAAACAGAACACTACCAGTGGTTCAAAATCATGAGTGATAAGAATGTTGTTAGGCCGCATGTCACGGTGAACGATGCATCCCACCCTGCACTCTTCATGAAGATATCGCAATCCTCGAGCAGCCCCGACAGCAATTTTCTGACGAGCTGACCATTCTAGTGGTTTCCGTTGTCTCCCTGAAAGACTTCCAAGTAACGTATTAATTCACAAATTACAGCCAAGACAGTATCAGCAGTAACATTTAGCCAATATATATAGCAAGTCCTATCTAGTATAGCTTAATGACATCCATAAATCCCTAAGCTTTTCGAATTGAAATACTATACCCAATCTATTTCCCTAATGAATTATGGACTAAAATTTTATTGCACGTTGAATTATGAATCAAAATGACATCAGTAAGTTCAAGCAAATTCAGAAACACAATTCTATCACGACATCATTTAGTATAGAAGCAAAAAGAAATTACCATATAAATGAGTGTCCAATGATCCATTGCATATATATTCATAAACCAGCAGCCTTCTCTTATCCTCAATACAGAAGCCAATCAACATAACAACATTCCGGTGCTGTGCACAACTCAGGACTTCTACCTCTGAGCAGAATTCATTATCACCCTGAGAACTAGCCAATTTATGTTGCTTGACAGCAATGACTTGCCCTTCTGGTAGAATTCCTCTGTGAACAGATCCAAATCCTCCTTCTGCCAAGAAGTTGGCTGGTGAAAATCCACCAGTGGCTAGCTCCAACTCAGCATAGCTGAACCATCTTGGAGGTTTTCCAAAAACAGGAGCTTTGTGTTGACATATTGAACATAATGGCGGTGGGCCAGGTGCGGCGTTTCTAGATAATGCTACGGCTTCTCTCACACTTCCACTAAATTCCATGTTAGTCTTGTAGGCTGAGGTTTCAATTTCGGCTTCTCTGTCAAGCCTTGAGAATTTTTCTAGCAAAGCTCTAGTTGTAGACATTTGAAGCCTGTCACAAGATCTCTCTGAGTCCGATCTTTCGTCTTCACGTTGAGATGATTGTTTATGTAAAAATAAATCTGCAATCCACGGCTGAAGCCTCAAGCTTTCTGAAGAAGCGGACAAATTTTCACTGTCTGTGTCAGAAATGATATCATCAGTTTCTTGATTTTCGGTAATAGCTTCCTCTTTCTTTGACTCGACAATGATTTCAGAGGCGAAAAATGGTGAAGTTCCAGGATCAGAGCTTGAAACTGATGAAGTGCCAACTTCAGTTGCAGTAAATGATGTGTCTAGCTCGGGGCTGCTAGTAGGCGTGACAACTTGTCCTATTGTGGTGGAATTTAAAGATCCGTTTTTCTTCTTGGATTGTTTTCCAGGCAGCACACGCTGCTCGGAAGATAATGGACATGTTTCTTCAAGATCCTTCTTTTGTGATCCAACCAAATTCAAGCGAAGCACCTTAGCTTGGGAACCTTTCATAACCGCAATGTTGCACTGCAGCTCTTCCATGCATTGTTTTTCCTCATGCTTGAGCTGTCTGTAAAGAAAGCAATACCAAAGTACAAGAACACAAATCAAATTATAATCACAGTTTAATAAAATAGTATACCAGAAATTGAGAATTCATCAATTTTGTTTCAAATTTCTAATACAAATTATACAATATAGATAGACTATTACTTATCTAATACGACCCAATTGGCTTGAGCTTTCTTGGCTTCTGCGGCCACTGCTCCACAAGGTGATCCAGAAACAATTTTAATCCTGACATTTATCTGTTAAACAACAACGATTAGCTTAGCATATATCGATAGAAACACAGCACACAATAAACCTTTATACATTAAGGCTACTAACCTTCTTTGAATCATAGACATCATGGAGCTGAAGGATCATTTGAGAGCAAGAATCAGTTATATCGTTTTTGTGCTCTGAACTAGCTCCCAGCATTGTCGACTTTTTGTGTCCATTAGCACAGTCACCAGCAAACCTTGGAAAACCCCATAATTTTCGGCCTATGTAGGTGCAGTAACATAGTTAATATTACACAATAAGGAAAAGTGAAGGTTCAACTGTGGAATCAATAAACGAATAACAAAGTCCAAAGTCTTCAAGAATCAAGTAAGTTAAATTAAACCATGTCATTCTACAACCTTTTTGTTCAGATAACAAAACAAAATTACAAAACTAAATCTATAATGTTTATAAAAAATAAATAAATCTTTATGATAGTAGTATAAGAACCAAATGATTTAGTGTATGTTTAGTTTCAAAATAGGGAGAGCCAAAAGTGATTTTTGCCTATAGAATTGATTTTAACTTGAAACTAAGATTTGTAGCTTTTGATTCATACACTCAAATTTATTATTTAAGTCACTTTAATGTGACTGCATCCAAACATAAACCACATCACATTCAATTAATTTTTAACTAAAATCAATTAATTGAAAATCAATTTTTGTCGCTGCATAACCGAACATGCACTTAGTTAAGAATCACATATATCAAAAAGGCCATGCACCAACAAATATCAAACCAAAACACAAGTACAAAAATAAACAAAACAAAAGAATGCAATAGAAAAATGACCTGGACTTTGTGAAGGTACAACCACTAGCAATGTAATGCAATCCCCAGGTTGAACAACATGAGTTAGAGACCAAACAAGAGCACTCTTGGGAACTTCCTTTGATGCCTTGACAGCAACAATAACCTTTCCAGCACCATCAGAACCTTTTTCATGCTTCCCTCGCTTCGATTGTTCTCGACTCATTATCACAACTAAACTAATAATCCCACTAAAATTCGCTATCACTCAATAACCATAACCATCATAGATTTTCTTGGCTCTAATTCTTTACCTTTATTTCCTATAACACTAAACTGAAAAAAAGAACCTTATGGCATAGATTCCTCTCTAGAAATAGTAAAACGTTACTGACATTTAAAGTGATCCTAGATATGTCCTTTATACCCTGCATAATCCCACTTTCAAGTTAAATAAATCAAAGAATAAAGAAATAAACTAATATCAATAATGGAAAGTTCAATCAATATCAACAAACATTTAAGTGCATAAGAAATTAAGAATGTGAGACATACATATAGGTCAACTATATCATTTCATTGCTATGGAAGAATGAATGAAGACTAAAAACATCATTGGCCACTAAAAAACAATGAGAATAAGGACGGCCAAAAAAAAATATCCAAACCTTTCTTTTTCTCTATTATTATATGCTTTATCAAACATTGCATTGAACTTCAACACATTCATCACAAAATAAAAATATAAAAAACAAAAACCACAACCAAAAATAATGTACTAGTACTCTCTAGTCTAACTAAAACAGTTTCTAACAAAGAAACACAAAGGATTGTGACCCTTTATTTATTATTGGTTGAAACTTGAGAAGGTGAAGTGCATGTTACTTACTTTGTAGCATTTTGAGTTCCATTCAACGGTTGTTTATGAAGAAGCAGAGAGGTACAGAAGAGAATGAAAGGAAATGTATGAAAGTGAAAATGGTGTGAAAGGGAAGAAGGAAAGGACCACTGAAAAAATGATGAGAGATATTAAGCAAAGATAAGAAAGATGGAACAATCCTCAAAGAGTGAGTACAAATATGGTTCTGTTCTGATGAGTTGAGAGTGTGTGTGTGTGTGTGTTGACAGAGACATGGCAAAGAGAAAACACAGAACCGTATTAAATGTTATTTTGTTGTCATAAAGTTTTCAAAATATAGACATTTTAATTTGTCACGATTTTTTTTAGACTCAATTTTGTCTCCACAAAAACAACTCATTGAGATTTTTTATAATGGTTGAACCTTTTGTGCGTGAGAGCTATAACTTGACCTGTATTTTTCATTCTCTCTTTTTTATTAATTGTTCCAATACCTTGACTGTAACCTTTTGATTTAACATAAACATAGAATTTATTGATCATCAACAAACTAGCGCAAGTACTAATGCGATTCAAAATTGGTTGCATTTAATGTAATTTCCAGACATCGAAAGTTTCAAAAATCAAAGCAGATTTTGTTAAATTTATTATGAGTAGTAAGAAATCAAATCACTTTGTGGAGAGAGACGAGTGAAGAAAGTGGAGCTACGCTGTACAGTACTGTATTTAATATACGCCCCATTTGTCATATCTAAGGATTCAGGTACTTTATACTCCTCTTTTATATTTATTTAATGAGTTAATTAACTAAATGCTTCCTATAAATATTTATAATTTTATTTTTAGTCCGTACAAAATAAAATTATACTTTTTAATTCTTATAAAATTTTCCGTCATTATTTTGAGTCATTATAAAATTTTCCCTCAACATTTTTAATTCTTGTAAAAGTTTTACGTCGGTATTTTTTGTTCCTAAAATATTAAAGGAGAATGTCACATAAACTAAGAAGTGTGATTTTATTTTGTAGGGATTAAAAACAAAATTCTGAATATTTATAGGGATCATTTACTTAATTAACCCTTATTTAATTTAATAATTCATGTATTTGATTTCTTTTTTTAAAAATTGATGTATTAGATTTCTCTTAACAAAAATTGATATACTTGATTTATATTATAAATATATAGTATTAATTATTTATTGAATTTTACATAAAAAAAAGTGTTTATAAATAAGATCGGATGTAGTGTATGGAAAACGTTAATGATGGATAGAATCACTTTTTTTAAAGGTTTTGTTAACATATAACGCTGGCACAAGATAAGAAATTAACTGTAAAAATTTAATCTTAAAAAATGTGCATTCATAATGTTAAAAATTTCAAAACTTGTCTTTTTGATATAACATTTTTTTTCTATTTTTTTTTAACAAACCAAAATGAAATATATTAGATCACAAAAAGTGATTCATCTCGCACAAAATGTGCAAAAGAGAACCACCCACTAAATTACAAAGTTATGAGTATATTTCCACAAAAAATAACACAACGGAAAAAATGATACACAAAAACACTTATACAACTTAAAGGATGCCGTCATCGGTCGTTATAACTGAAAGCGAAAATGGAAATTTTTGCTTTTAGCCAAGAAAAAGACATAAGTTTGATGTTATCAGCTAACTGATCCAAAATGCCATTCTTCTAATTGAAGATCATATTGTTTCTTTCATTTCAATTAACCAAGACACAAATCAACCAGATTACAGTCATAAAAAAATGTGTTGATCGCGGTAACGGGAGCGGTTATGGTGCATAAGGAAATCCTTATGCACCGTGCATAAATCCAAACATAATTGTTTCCTAACCCCCAAAGGAAACCAAACAAAACAAAACAAAACTCGGAAACAAACTGAATCATCACCGTCATTCATCATCATCACCACTGGACACTTCAATCTCATCATCAACATTGTCGTTCATCATCATCACCGTCATCGTCACCGTACCGAAATGCCAAAATCATTTTGTTGTGGAAATGGTTTCTGTGAGTTGTACTCCAAACTCATTTTGCTGTGGAAATGGTTTCCAAAATATTCAATCTCATCATCAACATCATCGTTCATCATCATCACCGTACCGAAATGCCAAAACCATTAGATGTACTTAATGGTTTCCAACATTGTACTCCAAAATCATTAGATGTACTTAATGGTTTTCAGCAGTTTTGGAGGAGGAAAGGAATGTCGAGATTGAACGAGATTTGCACGGAGTGCAGTGCGTCGAAACGGAGAAAAATGAAGAACATCATGTACTTTTCCAGAATTCCAAATTCATAAATAATAACACATAAACTTTTCACCATTCAAAATCACCAAACAAATAATAGATCGAATCAACGTCACACAAATCCGAAGTAACAACCAAATCATGTTCATAGCCTACTGAACCGGTACAAATTCGAACCGGAACGAGTAGAATCAAAGAAGGAACAAAACGGAACCAGAACCGGATTTGTGAAGAACGAGAGGTTTTCCAATCGAAGTTTTCCATTTCATGTTTCTTTTCTCCGTTTTTAACAGAGGTAACAATCGATTCACATTTGTCCTTGCTCTTTCATATAAAAATTTCGAAAATAAAATGTATATCTAAACTTTGTGTTTGTGTTTTGGTGAAAACTAATTACGGATCCGAGTAGAGAAGAAGAAGAGGAGTCTTTCGATGTAAATTTTTTCGAAAAAAAGTAAAAAAAACTCCGACAGGGCGGCGCTACGACCAACCGTCGCGCTAGAGGAACTCCGGTCGTCTTCTTCCTCTCTTCCGTCAGACTGTTTGTTTGAAGAGAGAAGGGAATTCTAGGATTATTACACGTGTACACTAGATCTAATGGTTGTGAAGTGTTTATACACGATGCATAAGAAAATGGCTTATGGAGCATAACTTTTGCCACTTATAGATACATACTTTAAAATTTTCTATTTTTAAATTCACATTATATTTGTTTAATGTTAGATTTGAATTTATTTTTTTCAGTAAATTAAATTAAATCTATGAAAAAAGATGGACTGGCTCTACTAACTACCTACTTGGATACGAAATCAGATTGCAGGAGGTATAGAAACATCATAATAACATTGCATTAAATAGAAAGGAAACATGACATTTGTGCAAACGTCTATAGTGTCTGCATGTTCTTTTGCTCAATTCTTTAATCTTTAAACGGGCGCAGGTAACCACCACCGTCACAAACAAATTATAGGCCTCGATTTCATCATAAAGAAAATGTTTGTAATTTTCCAGACGTCAAACGGTGATGTATTTTTTAGGGTTACACGTGATTATCATAAGGAAAATATTGTTTTTAAAGTTTCTCGAATAATTAATGTATTTGATTTATAATGTTGATTTAATATATTAATGATTAAAAAGTTAAATATAAGTTTTTTTAATAATATTGATCAAATGAAGTATTACATTGTGTCTTAGTGACGTATGTTAAAAAAAATATTAAAAAAATAATAATTTAATTTTTAAAAAATTAAAAACATAATTTTAAGTCATTTACTACCAGCTGAGAATCTTAATGTATGGTCGGAATCAGAGTTGATTTAGCACAAACAAGTTACAGACCAAGGATAATTTGACGGTACGGGGTATTCTTTCTCAAGACTTGCACTTGCTTAAGGGCTCTTTGGCCCCTAGTGTGAAATTGGATTGGTGTATCTACAGCGGAGCCAAGCTGGAGTTATGATCATTTTGTTAAGTTCACTTTTTTAGTTGGCTCCTTAAGGCGAAACGTTCGCTCTTGCAGTTAATTTGGTTTGCTTGTGTTTGAGTTTTATGGAGTGAAAGAAATAATAGACTCTTCAATCAAAAAGAAAAATATATAGATCAATTGCTAGATAGTGTAAAATTACATTCACTCTGGTGGTTGAAGGCAGCTAATGTCACTTTTGTTTGGCCATTAGTGTTGGTGAACTTGTCCGCTTGTTTGTTTGGGCATTGGCTGAACTACCTTTTGTTCTCTTGTTAAACAAATTGTGGTTATAAATTTTTAGAAATCTTCTTTAGCACTCCTTGTGCTACTGAAGCGTCTCGTTGGTTATAGTATATCATTTTTGCTTCTTTAAAAAAAAAGACAAATATCTATATTTAATATGTGGCCTTAGAGGATATGCTATTAAGAGTTAAGACAAACGTCAGCATTTGTTTTTCTTTATCAATTCACATGTTTTATAAAAAAAATATATGCTAGAATTCATTTATTTATTATCCTAAAGTAACACAATTCGTTTAAACTTTTATTATATCAAAGATTATTTACATATGAATAGAATGCAATCCAACAACAAGTTGCATCGTTAGACTTTTTAAGAAGGCAAAATCAGTTGTGGGATTGAGGGTGAGGCTTTTACCATAGGACAAACAACCCTAAAAATTACGTCAAATAAAGTGTTCAAATATGAGAAAATGCGTCCTGACAACCAACATATTTTTATATAATTAGATTTTGACACTTTCAGCTTACTAAGTAATTGACCTTAAACATAAAGTTTAAATAATTATGCAAACAATGTTACGTCTTCTAAATCCATAAATATAGAATTTAGCTAGAATTCATCACTATTTTAAAATTCATGAAAATGTCGTTTGTTAATACCAGTACTAACATTTGTATAGTTGCTTGTTGAAAAAGAACATAAATCTTTCCAATAATTATCGTCACATCACATACATTAACTTTTAAATTGTAATTTTTGTTTGCAAGATCGGTCCCTTAATTAAATCCTGGATTTTTTAAATGTTAAGAATTCATTATAGTACTCCTTAAAAAAAAGTATCATTATAGTAGTACAGTGCGGCAAGTGGCAGGGATTTTGAAAGTTCAATGAAGCAAGGGTCATTTAATGCTACTTTGGACCTTGCTTGCCCCTAAAGATACTGTCTGCAACTATCCAATTAATGTTCTGCCCTGCCTTGGGAACTCGATTTTCTTTTCCCTGTTGTTGCATTAATTTGTACTCAACTTTCTCTTGCTTATTCTCCCTTTTTTCAATTGCAGAATGAAGTTTCAAATTTGCTTAAAACTCAGATTCTTTTTAGGGAACCTTGAGTTAGAGCAACTCCAATTGGGTGATGTTTGTGGTCTTTTTACTTCAAGCTCTTATTTTATTCTTTGTTTGGATGAGAAGAAGACTAAAATCAAAGAGTACTATTAAAGAATAAAAGTGCATAAAAAACATGTAGAAAGTGAGATAAATATGCAGTTGTTAGATTGGAGTATGAGAAAATATTTTCTCCGGTATATGACACAGTTGATTATGTCACACGTATTGATGCATAGTTTTAATTTTCGCCTTATTTTTAATATATTTAATTATCTATTAGAAAAATTAAGAAAATGTAATATTTTAAAAATATTATTCGAAACAATTCCAACGTTATCTTATATAAAACTTCCTCCGTCCTCATTTAAGTGAGCATTTTGCTCATTTTACACTTATTAAGAAAAATGTATTAATGAAGTAAAAAAGAAAAATGATTTTAAATGCTCTTGTAAGACCATCCTCAATGATGAGGTTTTCACCATTTAAGATCTGGTACCTAAAAGGTACCCTTATTGAAGAAGAAAAAATTGAGGGTCTTATAAGACTCAGCGTCTCACTTAAGTAGGGTTGACAATGAACCGAACCAACTCGAGTATAGTTCGAAATTCGACTCGGTAATTAGTCTCTCGAACTTGGTTCATGAACCTAATGAGTCGAACTTGATCTGAAAATTAAATTTGTTAATTAAATGAGTTGAACTTAACTTATATATAGTTCGACTCGTTTGGTTTATGAGTTGACTCGATTATGTATAATGATTTCATATACTTAAATAGTTTTTTAGTTTTTTTTTTTTTGCACAAACTAAAATGATATATATTAATAACACCAGTGGAAGCACCAGCACAAGACGTGCAAAAAGTGATTCACCGTCCACTGTTTACAGCAACAATGAGCCACAGCATGAAAGGCTCTTAAAAAATAGTCAAAATAAATTAACGGCGAACATCCATACAAAGGAGCGGGTGTGACGACCAATCATAATAACAAAAATTAAAATTGATGTGTTTTGCTTTCATCCACACGAAAGAATAGAACTTGATTTTCTCAAATAGAACATAATGATGTGATGCTTCATTTTGGAATACACGATCATTCTGATCTTTCCATATCACCCAAACACAAGCGTACCATATAACTTGCAAATAAGAATGAGTGTTGCGCGGTAGTTCCGCCATATGACAGAACTCAAGGTGATGATCATGTAATTCATAAGGGATTACCGAATGCAAACCTAACCATGTAAACACATGAGACCATAACATGGATGATATACCGCATAGAAGAAATATGTGGTGTGTTGTTTCCATAACACCACAACCGACCACACATAGCTCCTGTGGCATGTAGTATGTTCCTTCGTAACAGATTGTCCCGTGTCGGAAGGCGGTTGCGAAGAAGGCGCCATACAAACATAGACACTTTTTGCGGGATGTGCTTATGTCACATGTTGTCGACGAGACTCCTATCTGTTTGGTCCCAGCAAGCAGTGATAAAACGGAAAGCCTCCCGCACCGAATATCCATGAATGGTATCATCGTCTCCAAACCCACCCTCCTCCTCCTTCGCCCCATCCCTCCCTCTCCACCTCAGCCACTGTACACTCCTTATTTGCAGTCAAATCAAAGAGTCGAGGAAAATTTGAATCGCAAAGGCGACTTCCTTACCCAATGATCGAACCAAAATAAGGTGCTATTACCATCTCCTACCACCCGTCGAATGTTACTTTCAAACCAGTTTCTCACTCCCTAACCAACTCCCCCACGAACATTACATAACATCCTCCACCATGGCGAACCTAATCTGCCCCCTCCTTCAGACGACCATCCTCCTCACCGTAACGTACTTTTAAAACACGGTACCACAACCCCTCTTTATCTACCAACATCCGCCAACGCCATTTCTCAAATAATGATAAGTTATACTCTCCCAACCTTCTAACCCCCAACTCTCCATCCCCTTCGGGACACAAATAGAGTCCCATTTTATCCTTCGGGACACAAATAGTTTTTTAGTTAGTTTCAAAAAAAAAATATTTATTAGATTTTAAACGTTTCTGTTCCTTTAATTTTTTTAAATAAAAAAAGCCTTGGAAGTAGAAACTTTAACTTTATTATACCCCTTTCATTACTTTTGCAATTTCCAATTTCATTTTCAATCTCCATTATTATTACGTTTTGGTTCCTTTTCATATCCAATTGTCCACAAAAACAAAAAACGTTCGCTCTAAACTCTCTCGTCTAGTTGCTAAGAAGAATAAAAAACTGAATTGGTTTAACTACTATGAACTTAAATATTCTAAAAACCAATCTGTAAAGCTTACTAGAAAGGTATGTCACATCCACAAATTATCTACCATTTTCATCTCTCTTCAATCTAAGTTGTTTCCATTGTTTGGAAAGTGTTCCATTTTCTTTTCTTCCCTCTTGCACCATGTAATTCTAGTTTCTCACATCATGCTTCCATACTGGTTTTTCAGGTCCTTGTTGTGGTAAATTGGATGCTATATTGATTTTTTTACTACTGCGATTTAGAGACTATCAAAAGACTAAGCAGACATTTTGTAGTGCATGCTTCTCCGTTTTGATTTTTTTTAAATGGATTTTTGAGTTTGGATGCTATACGTTTTGAGTTTTTTTGACAAAAATTAAAATATTTAATTTTTGTGTTATGTGATTCGAGCAAATGAACTGAACCTAATGAGTCAAACTGAACTGTTCGTGAACTTTAAACGAGCCGAAAAAAAGTTCGTGTCGAACTCGAACCGAGTTTCGAGCTGAACCAAATCTTATCGAGTCGAGTCGAGCTCAGACGAGTTTGACTTGATCGGCTCATTTCCAACCCTACACTTAAGACTCTCAATCTTAAGTGATACTCACACATTTTTAATATTAAAAATTGATATGTAATGATATAAAATTATTGATAGTTTTTTTTTTTTTTAAGGACAAATTTTTGATAGTTGATTTGTGAATCTCATTTAAGAAAATTGTCTAAGATGTTAGGTTGAAGGAATTGAGTGTTTATTATGTACTCTTATTAAAAAAATTTATAAATGAGTGATGTGTATACGTGAGACCAATTTAAGTACTAAAAAATGGGAGTCCATCTTACCTCCATTTAACTTGGCTCCATTTACCCCTATTCAATACATAGATGGCATACTTGTGGAAAAAATAAATCCGATGGTTGTAATTAAAAGAGTTAAAATAAGCCTTATTTGATACAACGGTATGATTGTCCATCTTCTCTCATCATCTCCTCCACTCCTCTCCCTCTTTCCTCTCGCCGCCCAGGAAAAGCCAAAACAATCACCCACTGCAAAGCGCTTGCGCCACCGCCTCCCCTACTCTGTGTTAGCTGCTCTCCACTTTCAAATATTCACATAACTGTTTTCATTTGTAAATCCAAAATCACAGTAATATTTGAAATTGAGTCCATCTTTTCATCGTCGTCGTTCTGATTGTGCCTCCAACGGTGACTGTTTCGCGATTATGGATCTGAATCATGTTTCCATGGAGTTTCAAATTGTTTGTATCATCTTTTTGTCTCAGAACAATAAAAAATACAATACAAAACTAATTTAATTTTAATTGTTTTCTTAGTTAATTAAAAGGAAATAAGAAAGAAGAAGAAAGAAACGTGTGTTCCATGATGGTGGATCTGAATCATCTTTTAATTGTTTCTATGACGGTGATGATGAATGATAATGATAAGAGGAAAGAAGAAGAAGGAAAAGTGTGTTCTGCTTTTCAACATTTTTAAAACATTTAATCCTAGTCTTTGATTGTATTTTCTCCACTTGTCACACATCTATAATTTGAAATGGGGTAAATTGAGGAAAGTTAAATGGAACAAAGATGAACTCAAAAAATGGAGGTCTCACAAGCGCGAGACAAGCATAATTGCGAAACAACCACCGCCGGAGGCACAATCAGAATAATGATGATGAAAAGATGGACTCAATTTCAACCATTGTTGTGATTTTGGATTTACAAATGAAAACAGTTCTGTAAATATTTGAAAGTGACGAGCAGCTAACACAGAGTAGGGGAGGTGGTGGCACAAGCGCTTTGCAGTAGGTGATTGTTTTGGCTTTTCCAGGGAGGCGAGAGGAAAGGGAGAGGAGTGGAGGAGATGATGAGAGAAGATGGACAATCACACTGTTGTATCAAATAAGGCTTATTTTAACCCTTTTAATTACAATCATTGGATTAATTTTTTCAACATGTATGTCATCTATGTATTGAACAGGGGTAAATGGAGCCAAGTTAAATGGAGGTAAGATGGACTCATCAAGTCAATAGTATACATTATCAACTAAACCATTTAATATGAGATTGAGGGAGTATCTTAAACAATAGTGAATGTGTGAATATATGCCTTGACAGGAACACTTTGGTTTTGATGATTGACAAAAGAAGTCCTAGAAGTGCAACAATGCAAAAAATGGAAAAGAAGATTCAAGTTTTCTAATCTTGGATTTTATTTTTATTTTTATTAGGTCTTTTATGTAAGTAGTAGAAAAAGCTCTCAAGAAAATAAATCACACACTCACAATGATTTTTATATAAATGTGATTTTGCATTAAAATATTTTTGCATGAAAAACAAGAATTGATTTTAAAAATTGCATAATCTATTTTGACATTTAAAATATGTTTTGCATGCCATTGACTTAATATATACAAACCAGCGCATAATTGGTTTTGCTCTTTCATGGTACAATCATATATATGGCAATTAGTTAACGGCTATTTTCTAATTAAATGGTGCAATGGCTAGCTTATTCTTTATGGCTTAATATCACATTTTTATTTGGCAAAACTAGATTTGACTTTGCGTAATTGATTTCGAAGCACCATTATTGTGTCAACGGCTAGTTATTTTTTATTGTACTTCATTTCCATTTTCACTATAAATAGGTGTTTTGTGCTAGCTCTTTACGTAACTCATATTTGCACTAAAACTTTGTGAAAAATATTATTTCATCACTCTCATTATTTTTACACTTGTTAATTTATTTTATTGAGAGCTATTTATACTACATAGTTGAGTTATATCATCTTGTACTTCAATTTGTAATATCTACACATTTGGTGTATTATTTTATCATTGTAATTCTTATTTGTATTGGGTGTGATCCCAAGGTTTCAAGAGAGGTGATATCTCTTGGTTTAGAGACTCTTCTACAAAGGTTTGTTTTGTTTGGAGAGTGCTCATTATTTGTAAAGGTTACTAGCTTATCCGTTTAAAAGCTAGGTTAGTGAAAATCTCAAGGGGCTTTTCCTTGGGGACTAGACGTAGGCCTTGATGTTTTAGGCCGAACTAGGATAAATCTTTTGGTGTCTTTTCTCTCATCCCTTATCTCTTTTACTTTATTTTTATTTGTTATTTATTTTAGCAAAATTTCTTTAGTTTTCATCTTTATTAAAAACCTTTATAAGCACTTTATTTTATTTGGTTAAAATCTTTTTAAGTGCTTATTCTAAATCGTTTTTCAAAGAAACACAATTCACCCCCCCCTCTTGTGTGTTTGAAGTCACTTGTTCAACAAAATGAGTTAAGAAGTCTCTCAATTTGAATAAAAGAAGAAAGTGTATCAACTTAGTTTTAGCCTTCAATTTTTATAATTAATAAAACCTATAATTACATTAAAAAAAATTGTGGTAAGGGTTGTGGTCTCATAATTTGTGAAAAAATAAAATAAAAATTATTCTTGATCGATCAGAAAACTAATTACACGTTGACACGTGGTCTAACTTACACCACCTTAAAGCTCCGCACCTTAAGGAATACGCCAACTTAAATGTATTGTATCACACAAGAGCGCGCATCCGCTCGAGGATCACCCTACATGTGTTCTCTAACCGTCTCTAATCATACGCTGCAAAACATGGAGGCAGTTATCACCAACATGCGTCTATATAAGGGTGAACTTGCTTCACCCTCAATGTATGAATCACTTTCACAACACTTTCTATACACTATTCCTGAGTTCCATTGTTGACTGTGCGTTGGAATGTTAACGTGCCTGCAGGCACCTTTCGTTCCACCGCAAGAATTTATCACCTCTGTACCGGAAACCGTCACTGTCGTATCACTACACTTTCCGCCCCTGTTGCCACTCATCCATCCTCACTAGACAGATACAAAATAATATGACATGTAAAAGTATCAAATCTGCTACTCGAACCGAACATCATTGAGTTTGAATGAACATGTTCAAATTGAACTTAAACTTGATTGAGTTGGATTAAAATACTACTAGATTTGGTTTGGGTGACTGGGTTTGAAAGTTATCTCGTACACGTGAACGTGAACACACTCTTAACTTTAATGCTTTGAATCATTTCAAAATCAATGAACTTCTAACAAAAATTATGAGTACTAAGAAAAATTGTTGGAATAATAATTTTTTCTTAAATGTGTACATGTATTAATTTTATATCACAAGACAAATTTTATTGGTAGTATTAATAACTGAAATATTTTAAAAAAAATGTATAAATACATCTAAAAATTTATAAAGGGTCTCATACTTAAGACATTCATTTGAAAATAGAGTTAGGGATATCAAAATTAGGGAAATTAAGATCGGAGATATTAACCATTTCTTCAACCCATTAACAAGTACTCCCTCCGTCCCTATATGTAACTACCTATTTGATTTTATTTTTGTCCCTAAATGTAAACTCCTTTTCAAATTACTAGATGTATTTTTTTTTTTTCCTAAACATACCCTTAATTAATACTACTAACTTATCTTGAAATTTGAAAAGTCAAATTTAATACACATACAAACAAAGGATAATTTGGTAATATTAACACACAAAACAGACACATTAATTACACTGACAACTTTTCTTAAGAAATGTGAAAAATGTAAAGAGAGTTTACATTAAGGGACAGAGGGAGTATATGCATGTTCGAATTAGACAAACAATTGAATAAAATAGAATAAAGAAAAAAGAACCAGACGAAACTTGGAGAA
Organism: Medicago arabica; assembly: GCA_946800305.1. NCBI lineage: Eukaryota > Viridiplantae > Streptophyta > Magnoliopsida > Fabales > Fabaceae > Medicago > Medicago arabica. Next base: position 55,275,597 of record OX326971.1, read on the forward strand.
TGGAGAGGTTGAGGGTCATTCGTTGAAGGTCGGAGGCTTGAGTTTGGTGAAAGAATCTGACAACCAGGTCCAATAGGTACAAACTTTTTAATATCGAAAAATTATGTTTAATTGTTCCCTAAAACAAATTATGTTCAAATGTTGCGCATTATTTTTAGCACAGAAATAAAATTGGGGAACGTGTTAGTGAACTTAAATAGTTGGATGATTGAACATGCATGCTAATATCATTAATTGAGGCGATTTTTGTTTACACTGTCATGTGTTCTAGCCATGTTTTCCTTTCTTGTCTTATGCTATCTAGATTGTGTATTGGTAAGGCACGAGTGCAGGTGCCAGTGCAGTATAACTTCTATCGTGCAAACTCCTCCAAGGATTGTCCTTTACTCCTCAAAGTTTTGTAGCTACTAGCTAGCATATATTTATCATATAGTTATGGTTATATTTATATACGCATCCTCACTCGAAATGTATTCTCTCATATTATCTCTTCAAAAGTTGAGTTATTAAAGTTTCGAATCCTAACCTCCCACGATTATTGTATATCATGCAATGTATGTTTCAATTAATTTTTTTTGAAGAAGCCAAAATAGAATATAACTAAATGCGAGTGATTCAATTAGCACAAGGTGTGCCAGAAAGAACCACCCTAAAAGATTACAAAGTCATGAGTCTGTTGCCATAAAACGCAACGAAAAAACAAGCCAAGTAAGCTACTCCCTAAAACCCATACATAAAATAGGGCTTCGCCACCAATCATTATAACCGAAAGCAGAAGTGAGCAGCTTAGCTTTTAACCAAGAAAAAGACAAAAACTTAATAGCATCTAACAACTTAAACAAATCCTAAGCTTTGTTCTTAAAAATCCTATTGTTTCGTTCCTTCCAAATGACCCAAACAGTAGTATGTCAAATCACTTGGAGGTAAGAGTGAACATGTCGCGAATCGTCCTGATGGAGTATCATCCTACGAACAAGATTGTCTTTTGTCGGCAGTCTGTTTCGAAGAAGTCGCCAAACGAAAACTGACACCATATCATAACGGCCCCGCTCCTCAAGTGAATCAGATGACGTGAGATATTGATAAATCCCTTTGACAGAGTATCATCGAATAAGATCAAGTCTTGTAAATTAAGTTCACATGAACATGTCTCATAAATGAAATGTACTTGTCGACAAGTCTTGTGTTATATATTGTGGCATCAGATTCAGCAAATTATCGGACAGTAGTCAAGAATGAACCATCTAAAACAAAAACATATACTTTCTGCCCAATCTTGGGCACACAATAGTTTCTCTAAACGACTTGCTTAGAAGTACGTATCCAAATTTTGTATCACTCAAACAACTAAACATAAAAACGGATGCTTCCAACCAGGCTCTATCATAGTTTTAGTTTAAAATTACAGTATACAAAGTTACAGGAATAAATATACCAATGCAATTTATTTTTGGTAGATTGATGGCTCGTTATTGTATTACTAGTATGTGCAGAATTGTAGCATCATGAACATGCCTTAAATTTTTTATATATTAGTATTATATATGTTTTTCCTCAATTTGTCATTGTAAACTATATATCTTGGCTTTAATAAGAGACATGATGAAGGAAGGTGGAGCCATGGATAGAGGAAGGGTGGGGCAAGAACAAGACTGTGTCATGATATCTTATCCACCCCGCTGTTAGCAAAAACACATGCAAAAGTCAATTCCCCACAACTGTGTTAGACAGCTCTATATGATTTATCTCAATTCTCTATTTTAATATCTACCATTGCTAACTATTTTTTATTTATTACGTCGAAAATTGATTTTGTAAAATTGATTTTAATTTAAAGTGATTTATGCTACTATGTTTTACGCATTGATACATTCACCGAAAACCTGAACAATAAATTTAAATTGTGAAATCGAATCTGGAGACAAAAATTGTAATTTCTAACTTTTAATTTAGAATTAATTTTACTCTTCAAAATCACTTTTCACTCTACTTAAATTGAATCCAAATATCTACTTACTTAAACAATAGAATCCCTACACACAACAAAGAGGCAAAAAAGAAATCAGCTAGCTCTCAAGAGATGTATCACAGGTTCAATCATGTAAGTCCTCATGGGTGGGCCACTTGGAATTTGTGCCACATGCAATTCATACCTTGCAAAGTGCCTAAGGTACATCTTCATGTTTAACCTTGTTCTATGAAAAATGATAATTTAGAGGCCCGCCTTAAGGGCCTTCATTGCTTTGTGTATGTCACCATTCTGAATTTAATGATTCCATATAGATGGAAAGTGAGAACAACCGTTGTAATAATTGTGGACCTGTACATCCATCCATGCTGCCTCTTAACAAACTAGACATCAAACTTTGTAAAATTAATTTTTTGGTTATAACTTTATGATTGGCTAAATCATTCATTTTCTTCTTTCTTTTTTTGGTTTAATTTTTCATTGCCTTCTTTTTCTTTTTCATCTGATTATTTTGGTATTTTGGATCTTATTCCCCTATCATGTAATTTAACTGTAGTGTGAGTGGACTATAGTAATAATACTATGACAAAATATTGCTATGAACAAAGACAAATACTACTCTACATCTAATCAACATGTTGACCAATGTCCCTTAACCAAACTTATTGTTCTCCCCACATAAATATTTTGTAGCATCCATTTGTCTCACTATTAAATGATTGTTTGTTCTGAGTTAGGATCCTTTGCATTTAAATTCTTTTCCATTTCTACTATTTGGAGAGATAAACATACCAAAAATCTTAAAAATAATTAGTGATGGTGAAACCCATTTAATGATATAACCCACCATCTATTTCATAATGATAATCTCCATTTATTTTTATAAATGGAGAGGATCTCAACTCGTTTGGACTCCCCCATAAATTTCTTCATGTTTTGCGGTTATAGTGAACTACGTTTTTTTTTTAAACAAAGATGGTTGAGTCTAAAGAGAAACTACACACCTACAACTCTCGGATATGTAATCTCCACATAATCAACAAAAGTAAATGATTAATTTGAGCTGGAGGTTGCTCATACACAATAGTTATAGTACACTATTTTTTTTTAAATGTAAACAGTAAATTATTTAATGTAGCATTGACATGGATTATATTTTCTACTCTCTGATATCGGTTCAACATACATATCAGCTTGTTAACTCAGCATTAGCATTTAAAATCAATACAATTTCCTACTTCTTATCATTATTAATTTTAAAAGGTCAGCTTCCCTAGCTACTTGTGGTTGTTGGGATATTTGGAAAAAAATATTCACTCTACAAGCTTTGGTTATGAGAAGGGCGGATTGGTTAAAAAAAAAAAAGGGAGAAGAGGGGGTATTAGCAAAGCTGAGAGTATGAATAGTATCCCCTCTTTGATGGTAGTGATCAAACTAACATTTTTAAAATTGAGTTGTCGCTGATATTCTTCACTTTGGGCCAATTAATACCCTGAAATCATATAGACATTTGCTCTTTACACTTCATGAAATGCTCTCCTACGCCTCAAAATGACTAAAATATCTCCAACAGCAGTTAATTGCCGTTCGCTTTTAAGGTGAATGTTAAGGAGCGACTGCCTTTGGGGGGGTATTAGAGGTCATTTTGAGGTGTGGAAGAGCAATTTTGTTAGTGAGAAGAGTAAACTTCAATCATATATACTAGACCAGCCCAGACAAGAGTTGAATTTGTGTACTACATGTAACATTCAACTCGAAAGATTATTATACACGTCCCGTGGATTGCTTGAAAGCTTATTGAATTTACCAATCCTAACTTCCATTTGCATAAAGCCTATTGAGAATTACGATCCAATGCACATTTCTTGGATCTTAACATAACTTTCGATCGGCTTATTTCCTAGGTTGAGCAAATAATCTACCGAACAGAATTTTCTTCAACTAAGTTTTGTCTGGTGTTTATTTGATTTGTTTGAGCTTGAATGCTCACTGTTCAGACTCTTCAAATATTTTACTACCATCGGAAAATATGATTGAATTAAGAAACGGAGAACTTTCGACCAAAAATAGAAAAGAAGAAAAGAACTTTTGTTTTTGTCAAAGAAAAAAAATTGAGGTTTTTTATTTATCTTATTTTAACTATAGACACAATTATTTCAATATTTTCATTTTTAATTCTCTGTACAAGCAATTCTGAAGGAAAAAAAAAGTCTTTATGCTATATAAAACAAGGAACAAATAAAATAGACTCACATTTATGTAAAATATAATAAATAAAAGCAAACTTTTGACAAACCAAATAGTGTTGTGTGTTAAGCTACATTTTATATCTTTGTTATTTTCACAATAAAACCGCCTAGGGATGCGATATTTCAGATGTTGCCACATATCCAAACAATCACTAGGTCAGGATGTCAGATCCTAACACTATTTGACGGTAATAGGTAACAAAATAGTTTAGATGAATGTCATGATTGTCATATAGTATTTCATAAAAATTAGGTTAAAATTAAGTTAATTATAGCGAGACGGGTTAACATTTATAAGTAAGAGATAGCGAGACAGGTAACATTTATAAGTAAGAAATTTCCAAAAAAAATGACATATAATTAAGAGCATAATTTTATTTTACTTTAGATAAACATTCAATGCATAAGTAAGAGATAGCGAGACATGTTAACATTTATAAGTAAAAGATTTCCAAAAAAAAATAGCATATAATTAAGAACATAATTTTATTTTACTTTAAATAAACATTAAATGCAAAAGTGTGAAGGAAAAAATTAGGTTAAATATAGCGAGACGGGTTAACATTTATAAGTAACAGGTTAACATTTTGATTAAATTAAATCTAGGGTTAATATAATAAAATCAAGCGATAGAATTGAGTTAAATCAAGGGTTAATATTGTGTCGAGTTAACAATTAGAAATAAGAGATAAGTAAGAGATTAACATTTTGATTAAATTAAATCTAGGGTTAATATAGTAAAATCAGGCGATAGCATTAGGTTAAATCTAGGGTTAATATTGAGTTCGGGTTAACATTTAGAAATAAGAGATAAGTAAGAGATTAACATTTTGATTAAATTAAATCTAGTGTTAATATAATAAAATCAGGCGATCGAATTAGGTTAAATCTAGGGTTAATATTGCTTTCGGGTTAACATTTAGAAATAAGAGATAAGTAAGAGATTAACATTTTGATTAAATTAAATCTAGGGTTAATATAGTAAAATCAGGCGATAGAATTAGGTTAAATCTAGGATTAATATTGCGTTCGGGTTAAAATTTAGAAATAAGAGATAAGTAAGAGATTAACATTTTGATTAAAATTAAATCTAGGGTTAATATAGTAAAATCAGGCGATATCATTAGGTTAAATATAGGGTTAATATTGCGTTCGGGTTAACATTTAGAAATAAGAGATAAGTAAGAGATTAACATTTTGATTAAATTAAATCTAGGGTTAATATAGTAAAATCAGGCGATCGAATTATGTTAAATCTAGGGTTAATATTGCTTTCGGGTTAACATTTAGAAATAAGAGATATGTAAGAGATTAACATTTTGATTAAATTAAATCTAGGGTTAATATAGTAAAATCAGGCGATAGAATTAGGTTAAATCTAGGGTTAATATTGCTTTCAGGTTAAAATTTAGAAATAAGAGATAAGTAAGAGATTAACATTTTGATTAAAATTAAATCTAGGGTTAATATAGTAAAATCAGACGATCGAGTTAGGTTAAATCTAGGATTAATATTACTTTCGGGTTAACATTTAGAAATAAGAGATTTTATTTGTTTCCCGCGACAATGTAATTATAAGAGTACGTATGAAGGTCCTAAAACTTATTTTTGAAAATGTGAAGCTCCTATAACATGGTTATGAAGAAGAAAAAGTATATATGAGACAGGTAGTTCTCAAAATTCCATTGCATCCTTAATTATATTTTTCTAATTATGTACAAGACAGGTAGTTGCTATTTCAAATTTAGAAAAGAGAAATGATATTGTATAACTATCTTGTGATAATTTTTGGAACAATTTTCTCTCTTATATTTGTATTGTGTTCTCACTCTCTCCATTGTTTTGATTCAACATTTACATTTGTTTATACATTTTGGTTGTTAGTTATCTAAAAAATGATTGGGGTTTTATACTTTCTCTCCCCATATGTCACACCCTCTATAAAATGGGAAGAAAATTGGACTAATGGTTGTGTGAGTAAGTGTGAGTAAGACCCTTAATTTGACGGTGACAAATATATTACACCTTTTGACATATTCTATGCTACATATATATATATATATATAAAAAAAAAAAAAGGCCGACGAAGATCTAAAACTCTAATGCAAGGTCATGGTCTTTTGATTACAGAATTGTTGATAACTATTACTCTCTCTAACTTATAATACTCTCTCTAACTAATTCTATAAAAATAATAAATTGTAAACTATATAAAATTCATCATTTTAGTCTCTAACATACGTGATAGACTATTTTTCGTATGTATGTTAAGATGAGACTAATCCATTGTAATAAATGTATCACAAAAAATATATCATTTGTACACAATTTTAAAGGCTAATTCTCTCGAGTTGAAATCCATTTAAGATGTTATATCTTCTAACAAATATATTTCCTTACACATAGAATAAGGACTAAATATTAAGATAACAGTGTTATTTTTATTACATGATTAAAGATTTGTTTTTAATTTAAAATTGTCAATTGGGTCATTGTTGGTTGTTGCTGTCTCGTGTGGAAATATCTTATAAAATTGTTATCTGTAAAAGATTCTTTGTTTTGCTCAATTTTACTTAATTATTCTTTTGAGATGTGGATCGATCTACCCAATGCAATGTCACGTGGAAATACATAATGAGCAAATGAAAGAGAGCATATAGAAAGGTTGCTAAATAAATTATTAACTAAGTGATTTATAAACATAAAAATCGAAGAATGAGATTCCAGCATTGAATCCAATTGGGGCTTGTAACCAAATAATTTGGGGATATGTCTGCCATCTTTGTGCAAACTACGTGTATGCATGAATTATCCTTAAAAGTTAGAAATGACGGTTTTATATATAACTCATGTATACCGAAAAGGAGAACAAAAAGAAAAAATTTAAGTCTCGAAGAAAAGTAAAAAAAATATAACCACTCTTCAATTATTGTATGAATTTACAATGCCTCTGCCCTTTCATCTATTTACAAAAAAAAAAAAGTGTTTTTAATTTACATCAAAAGACCTCTCCGGATGTGAAAGGTGGTTGGAAGACTCTTTGGAATTGGATTGACCCCATCGTATCCAAACACGTATTTGGTTGGATGCGCATGGAAGGATCCTTGCCAGCTTTAGTAGAAGCAAGTGGGGATGAATATTTCCCCTACATGTTCGTGTTGTGCTAGAGTGAATGAGACAATCGTATATATGTTATGTGACTGCATTTATGTCACTCATGTATGGCTTAGACTTGTCCCTTATAACTATGTAGCTCATTTTTTCACTTTTGATCGTAAGGAGAGGATCTTCAACAACCACAACAAAATAGGGATTGGAGATAACCCACACATGGAAATCAACCTCCATGGAGACGTGCTGGTATTTATGGCAACATGGTAGAACAAATCTTAAAATCTAGTTTTGTAGTATACTTTCAAATATCGACCAACACAAAGTTGGTAATCAAAAAGTTGAAGACAATATCATGAATTCGGTGGATAGAAGATCTCAAAAGAAAACTTTATACATCAGCTGGAAGAGACCTCATATATATAATGGGTTAAAGTCAATATTGATTGTACTTGAAAGGGAGTGGGTACTCATGCAGTGTGCCACATACTTCTTTGGGATTCTAATGACAGATGAATCAAAGGCTACGTTAGAAAGACCGGAATATGTGATCATTATCATATTGAGATATGGGACATGTACATTGGTTTGAACATGACTTGGAGGGAGAATATCACTCACCTTATAGTCGAGAGTGACTCGAAGATTCTTGTTCATTTGATTAATGATAATTGCAAGTTTAGTGAGACGATTCCTACTCTAGTTCGGCTTATCCGTAAGCTCTTGAATTTGAGTTAAAATGTCCAAATTAACCATATTTGGTGTGAAGGCAGCCAAGTGCAATTTGACTTGCTAATTTTACATTTGGTGTCAATGAGTACCGACACACATAAAAAATAGGTCACAACGACACCTGCCATGCAATTTGTGACCTTGACCTTTAAAGTTTGAAGATTAAATGGGACAACTTTCTTAAAAACCAAGTCAGTTAGGCAATAACTTTTGCATCTCACATTAAGAGTGGTTACCTACCTTAATGAGTTGTCAAACCATCCGTTGATGGCGTTGGGTTTAGCGAAAGATGTTAACTTTTACAATATGACAAATTATTTGAATCTCATCAGTGTTCTTATTTAGTGATCAATAGTGTCTAGCGTATAATTTCCTTCGGTGTAGAGAACCTTAATAACAACAAAAAAAACTATGGAGGAATTTCACATTTTTATTATCTTAATTTCACTCCCTAAATTTATATCTCTTTTTTCGAAGTGAGTAGTCCACCCTCGCGTAATATATGTTATGGTTAACCATTTTGCACCGATGAAGAAAAATATAGACTGTAAATAAAAGATAGAGTATGATACTTTTACTATATTACTAGGGAGACAACCTGTGCGTTGCATGAGTTTGATTAAATTTTTAACATAAATTAATGAAAAGAAAATGATGGTCATGTTTTTTTAAAATAAGATTATTTTTTATATTTGGAGTTGGATTTGATGAAGCAAAAGCGCATTTGCATACTATTAGATGTAAATCTTTCGTGATTTTAAGTAGTTAAGAATTAGAAATTATGTGTTAAAGTTGTTTTATGTCATGATTTCAAGCCAAACGTGATTTACAGATGTCTAGAGAAACTAACCATATTTAAAGTTGATTAATGTGTCCGAGCGGATAGAAATGAAAAGAATGAAAGTGTACTTGACAAAAAAAAATGAAATAAAGATTTAAGATAAAAACTTGGATTTTGTAGGCCTATATTTTTAAGGTAAAAAGTTGGATTTTTTTTGTCAGCTGATTAACTAAAAAATTAAAAGATACCAATAACATATATTCCATCCTAAAAATATAGCATATATTCTATCAAAACTAAATAGTGACTTTTTTAAAATTAAAAAATCAAAAGATACGAACACATAAAAAGACAGTTTTTCACATTAAAAAAACATAAAAGGAATTTGAAAAAAAAATACATACACTACTCAATCCCTAAAAACGTTAAAATTTTTAAATCCTAAAATCCTTCTACCTAATCTGAACTCTGCATGTTATGATTGATAATTTCAAAGGCTAAATCAAACCTTGATCCGTATTCACCATCATAAACGATGTCGGCGGTGTTAAGTTCGTAGATGGCTCTCCGTTGATGTCGAGCGAACAAACCATGGTTCCACTACAGAACTGTTGAGCACCGAGAAGAAGGTGACTCAACATGTAATCGTTTGGTAAGAGCGAGAAATCCATCCTTTTTTTATGAATCAGTTCCCTCTTCTTTCTCTTTTGTTCTTCATTTGTGGGTTACTTTTCGTTGAGCTCTCACTTGAATCCATTATTGAGTTCGGCGACAATCGTCCTCCCACTATTGTTGTACACATGTCGTTCCTTATAGCTCTATGAAGCTAAACATATAATCTGTGTGTTGCACATGTTTTAATAGAGTTGTGAAACTTTTTTAGATGTTAAACATTATGTTAGGTTTTTTCAAGAAGAGTTTTAATTAGTTTACAATGAAGTTAGCTTAATATTAATAAGGAAAAACGTGTCATTTATATTGGTCTTGATATGAGAACAATAAGCACAAAGAGGCTTGAATATTATTTATTTTTTAGTATAAAGGATGGCCATATGCCCAATTATTGTTTTTAATCTTTCTTATTTAACTAATTTTGTGGAGGATAAAAACACATTAAGACGTTTTACTTGAAATTATTTTCGTTATTATAGTTATTAGATAAAATAAGAAAGGGTAAGAAATTATAAGATATGTGAGAAGATTTTTTACATGTGAAAATGTTTTTTCAAAAAGGAATTACATTTGATGAACATTAAAACCCACTTCCAAATTCATCCAAGAGTTACATCAGGTAATAAAGTTTTTGTTGGCTACTCTATTAGATAGAATAATAGTCGCGAAACTTGTTTAGATCTTACACATTATGACAAATTTAGCTAAATACTAATAAAAAAAATATGCAACGTATATTGGTCTTGATATGAGAACGATAAGCTCAAAAAAGCTTTGATATTAATTTTTTTATCTTTTTTTTATATAATATTTTTAATCTATTCATTTATTCTTATTAAATTAATTTAATGAATGGTACATAATAACAACAAATATACTAAGAAGGGATGATAAGTTTTCTAACTTAAAATTGCTTGCATTCTTATAATTATTAGATAGATATATTAGATAGAATAAGAAAGGGTGAGAAGTTATACTATATTTAAGAATATATTTTTAGAGTTGGCACATATGCATAATTATAACTTCGGAATAATGACTCAAGTTTAGTGTATGGGAAGGTCTTACAGGTACCACATCAACATCATCACAATTTTGCACTCAAATTTACTCTTAATTATAGGAAACTCAATTAATGAAAAGTATGAATGTCAGTCAATTTCACGGTCAAAGGTTAAATTTCTATTCTGCCGCGTTCAAATCATCAAAACATGACTTTGTCTCTCTAATTTCAAAAAGATCAAGAGCATTTCATTAGAGTTTTGAGTAGATGTGTGCTTCTACAATTAGTTACCTAGACATTGATGCTTTTTTTTTAAAAGAAGGAGATGTTAATAGTCGTGAGCAATTATCATTACATTTCTTACGACCTTTCATTAACTAATAAAAAGTAACTTTTTAATTTTTTTAATTTTTTTTGGAAATATAAACTATTTGGTCAACCTAAGAGTAACTTGAGTCTCTATTAAGTCATAAAACCAATGAATAGCCAAAAGATAATAAGTGAAAAAAAGAAAAGAAATATAATACCAAATTGAAGAGGTACCATCCAATACTTTCTTGGAAAAATTAACGATGAACAACTCTTTTTTATAAACTTATTCCTGAGTAACAACAATGCAACAAAATAAAAAATAGAATAATTATTTATTCTATTTTTCTAATGCACATAAAAAATTTCCACATACACATTAAGGAATAAAAAATAATATAAAAGAAAGTCGGAAAAATAGACTAACAAACATCATATAAAAAAAAATAGAACTTAAATATTTGACCAATCTAAGAGTAACATGACTCCCTATCATGTCATAGAAACAATTAATAATCAAGAGATGAAGAGTTAAAGTGAGTGGAAAAAACAGTAATACAATATTGAAAATGAACTATAACCAATTGTTGCTTGAATGTGGTGATGAACAAAACCCAAAATTTGGTGCACAAAATCACATATTTATAGACACAATGTTTCTCAATGACATGAAAGTAAAAAACATGATATAAGATTAGAACATTTAGATAGCATGGTAGAGGAAAAGTGTAGAAAGATGGGATCAATAGTAGACATGGTGAAAAAGTCAAGAGAAAATGAGGTAAATAATAAAATTGATCATCAAATATCACAAAATGAGCAGAAAGGGAATGAGATTAGAGTTGGTTATTATATAGCTGAAAGGGAAAAAGGGAAATATGGATGATCTAAAATGTAACATCTTTTTAACATTTATGTGGAAGAATGTAAATAGACAAATTCAACGGTGATGATGTAAATATTATAGAAATTAATCAAGTGTTTTAAAAAAATAGTAGTTGAAGGAGTTATAAGAATGAAAGATGTAAAAGTTGTGTAACCGATAGTTGTTTGAGCAGCGACCGTTTTTTTTAATTGAAATAATAATAATGTTCAGTTACACTTATTCTTACTTCTTTCTTGTTAAGGTTGCAATTGATTAGTGTAACTCTCTTTATCAAAATTATTGTGTATAATAATGGTTTGAGGGAGTGACACATAAGCAAAGTAGAAGAATGATCAAGAATAAAAGTTAGAAAGAGGATCATTGGTGAAGTGACATGTAAGCAAAATGTAGCTTAGAATACATGTATACTAGGGAGACATCCCGTGCGTTGCACGGGTTTGATTAAATTTTTTAACAAAAATGAAAAAAAAAATGTTGTACATTTTTTATTTTTAAAATAAAATTATTTTTTGCAAGGATTATATTTTACTTTTGTCGTTTGTTTTGGTGAAGGAAAAACACATCTGCATACTATTTGATGTAAATCTACCATGATTTTAAGAAGCTGAGAATTATAACTTATGTGTTAAAGTTGTTTTATGTTGTGATTTCAAGTAAAACATGATTTGCAACCGTCTATACAAACATACACTAACTATATTTAAAGTTGATTAATGTGTCTGAGTTGATACAAATGAAAAGAATGAAAGTGTAGTTGATAAAAAGAAATGAAATAAAGATTTAAGGTAAAAACTTGGATTTTACCTTGCAGGCCTATATTTTTAAGGTAAAAACATGGATTTTTTTTGTTAGTTGATTAACTAAAAAATTTAAAGCTACTAATAGCATATAGTTTGTCCTAAAAAAATAGCATATATTCTATCAAAATTAAAAAGTAACTTTTTTTAAATAAAAAAAATCAAAAGATACGGTTTGGGCATCGGCTGATTTGTATATGTATTCAAATGCTGACTTTGTATATTCTTCATGGTCTCTTTGGTACACCTTACGCTGAAGAGATTGCGTGTCAGTGTTAATATATATCATTTTTCCTTGTTAATAAATAAATAAATCAAAAGATACGAACACATAAAAAGACAATTTTTCACATTAAAAAAACATAAAAGAAATTGAAAAAGAAAAAAGATAAACAACTCAATCCCTAAAAATGTTAAAATTTTTAAATCTTAAAATCCTTCTACCCAGCCTGAACTCTGCATGTTAACATTGATAATTTCAATGGCTAGATCAATCCTTGATCTATATTCACCATCATAAACGATGTCAGCAGTGTTATTATCGTATATTGCTCTATGTTGATGTCGAGCCAACGAACTAGGGTACCATTGCAAAACTGTTGAGCACCTAGAAGAAGGTGATCTCAACATGTAATCGTTTGGTAAGAGCGAGAAACCCATCCCTTTTTTATGAGTCAGTTCCTTCTTCTTTCTGTTTTGTTCTAGATTTGTGGGTTACTTTCCCTTGTGATCCGACTTGAGTCCATTAATGAGATCAGAGACAATCGTCTTCATGCTATTGTTGTACACATGTTGTTCCTTATATTAAATTTTGTTCTGCATTTATTCTTGATTTGTTGAACTCAGTTCAGTTTTGTCATTGTTGATGAAATTTGTTGGTTTTTAGGTCTGTGAGTTGAAGTTGAACCATCGAAGTTGTTTGCCGGTTAGCAGTGGACTGCTTCCTATACGGTACATTGATCAATTGATATGAAAATTTTAGTTATTGGTTTAACATTGGCCACTTATTTGAAACCATTTATGTGTAAAGTTGATGTACAGATAAAAGTTTATGGTTCTAACCATTAATAAGTTTTTCCACCATTGAAATGATTCAAATTGTTATTGTGATGTTGGAAGGATTGTAGTTTACTAAGTTCCCTAAGTTTACATTGTCTGATAAAAAGGCTGATTACATGTTATTATTGTAAAAAATTGACGGGACTAATCGAAATGTGTTAGTTAACAACGAATAACTTAGTCGCTGAAGTTATTATAAATCATAGATAGATTCGAAAACAGTGCATCAAATATATTGAGAAACTTTTCTTTGCGACTCTTTTGTTCTTCTTTGGCTCATCTTGTGCTAGGAATGCCTTTTTTGGTTGGTAATATATTCCATTTTGGCTTCATAAAAAAAATAGATTGAGGAAGACCACTAAATACTCATGGTACACTACATTTTTCGTGTATTAGACATAATTCTCATCACGTTCAACAATTAGAATTTTTCAAACCCTCTCTTGATTGAAAAGGCAACATATAGTTGTCCATGACTAAAAACAGGTCTTGGCAAATATAATACTACATAATTTAATGATTGGCCTTGACTTTTCTTTACTGTCATTGCATACCACACCTTAATTAGAAACTGCCTCATGCATGCGCAACAAAAAAGGCAACCTAGACGCGTAATAATAATTCTTGTTCCATTGCACATTCCTATGGCCAGAGTGATATCCCTCGATAACATAATAGGTATTCCTTCTGTCAGTCTTTGATTAAACATTGAAGCATATCCATCCCATAGTGTTACCTTCAAGATATTCCCACTGCCAAAAGTTTTGAAGGATTAAAGTTTGTTAATTGATTGTTGTGGTAAATTTGTTATATATATCAAAATGAGAATTAAATCATAGGGAAAAATTATGTTGGGTACCGTCCATCTCCCAAATGAAGTGACATCATTTCAACTTTCCCATTGACAGTTGTTTTCTCCTCAATTGGATCCACATCAATTATAAATCTAATCACGCCTGTTTAGCATAAAAGTGTTAAATGCTACCAATATATTTCGAGAAACCAACCTGTTAACACCTCTTTCCCACAACGTTTGGGAAGATCATTAATATTAACATATTCAAAGAAATAGTGAGGGATTGTGCTGTCATATGAGCCCTCCTCAGTCACACCTGCGCCACTATAGAAATGAAGCATCGAGGAATTGTTTTCAACCCCAACATATTTCTTTGTATTTTTTGAGACCTCAAAGCTCGAAATGACATATATCTTCCCTTCTTGCTAGAGTTTCTTCAATGAAGATGAGAACTTCCTTAGAGGAAAACATAAGTTTAAACAAAAGCTTAAACTTATCACAATACTTAAAGGAAAACATATAATATTAATATCCAAAAGAGTTGGCACCTGTAAAAAAATAAAGAAGAAAGCAAAAAATACGTGACTAATATAACAACTTATTAAATTGTAAAATGATTAACATGAGTATAAGGGATGAGATTGAAGTAATTAACATGAATATATCTGATGAAATTAAATAAGTAACATGTACCGAAAGAAGAAAGCATACAAACAATATTTTTCACTTAGTTCAAGAGTAAGTGATGAGATTAAGAGATGGTAGATATAATTTCGGTGGAATGACTTATACAAAATATACGTGACTAATATAACAACTCTTCAAATCGCAAAAGAAGGGAAAATGAGCGACATAATAATCAAAAAGATCAATGATACACCTTTACAGTTAAAAAATAAACACTATTATTATATTACAAAGACAATTGTGTGTTCATATAAGAGGCGACCTTTCAACAATACCCTCTTCTTTCTCCAAAACATACAAATCCGGTTCTGAAGAAACAATACCCATTTTATAAAGCCAAAACATGTTAGAAGAACAAATATATCGATGAAGATGGGTGAAACAGGAAACAGACGGAAGAAGAAATATGGAAGGGACATAAAAAAACGTTGAAGAACATTTTTCTTCAAGTGATGGCTGTTACTAATTAATTATGAGAAAATGGAAGAGTGGGTAACAGTTACTTAGTAATAGGAAAAGTGGATGCAAAATGTGATCAGCAAAAAATAATGGAGAAGCTAGCATTGAATGACACGTAAGACATTGCTAAGCTTAGATAAAAAGTAAAAAAATTATTGGAGAGATTTGTTATTAAAAGACATATAAGCAAAGTGTAGTTTAGAATACATGTATGTAGAGATAAAGATAGAGATAGAGATAGAGATAAAACCAATAGAGAAAAAACTGGTATACAAATTAAAGCTGGAAGCTATTGTAAATAAATGCAATAAGTTATGTATATAATAAATGCGTTGTTCAATATCTGATAATCTTATGACTAAGATATTTACACACCGAATCTATTGGGACTCTTGTGATTGATCCCTTTGTTTTTTTGACAAATATGTGATTCAAGTTTGAAAAGTTAAAAAATAAGAAAGTTATATTTTTCAAATTATCTTAAAAATGGAAAGAAAGACTAAAAAAAACCCTCAAAATTACAAACCTTTTTATTCTTTTAATTTTAGCAAGAAGAAAGTAAATTCAAACAATATATTACCAATTTCCAAACACTCCAAATAATATCTAGAACAAAGACTCAACATGCAATTTCTCTTGCAAAAAACACTGTTTAAAATAAATTTCTCAAGCAAAAATTTAAGTTAGAATCAAAAGTCTCTTGAGTTCTATAGCATATATGAGTTGAAATTTTAGTTATGACATTCCTAATCATGGATATAAATCAACGTAGAAAAATAATTTGCCATTCCTCTAAATATTAAAGAATTGGCATTTAAAATTTAAGATTGAAAAAGTGTATATAGAGTGCTTTTAGAGGAATTTGTGTTGAGAACAAAATCTTCATCCTATATTTTTATTATAACAAACGCATTTATTTTAATTGTTATCTACTAATACTTTTTGTGAGATTGTTTCATGAGAACGTTTATGAGAACATTCTGAGCGCACAAGGATACCAAGATATTTTCATCAAAGCAACAAACATATGCAAGAGACAAATATGAGCTTTTGAGCTAAAAGTCAAGACTTGCATAATTAAGCTAAAGAATAAATAACATTCTCTTTGTCTCACCAATAATAAGCATAAAGAATCTATATGATTAAAAGGCTTTAAATGGCAAGGTAACAAAAGGAATGTATTAAATGCACATGGGCCATAAAAGGACAAATTCAGCCATAGGCTCAAGGAATATTTTTTAACCCATTAAGGAAAGATAAGAAGGAATCTTTGGAAAAGTGCAACCTTGGATGTAAAGCATGTGACATCATCAACATGACATCATCATGATCACACCAGGTCCAATCAACTTGCTGGAAGCAATTATCAACTCTCTAACAGCTCATTACAGCTAAGCAAAAGCGTGTGAAGTTTCTGCCAAGGCCAAACTGAACGTAGAGAACGTTCTCCTGAACGGTCTGCATGAACAGAAATTCATACTATCTCTCCAAGTTTCATTTTGGAGCGCAAATCAAATTTGAATTAAAGCAGTACAACTGTTTTATTAATTGGGGATCAAGTCTCTCTAATCTCTATAAATACAGGAAGGCTGTGAAGAAGAAAAGCAAGAGTTTTGCATACAAGCTTTCAAATTTCTCTCAAAGCTAAAGAATCTTATTTTCTCTCAAGCTCTTCAACAAACATAAGCAAACTCCATAAGCTGCCACTATATTTATTTTTATCTCATTTAATTGAGAATATCTTTTTGAGTTTGTGTTTGTAAGATATCTCTTTTGTTTTGAGATATCATTTAAAATCTCTTTTGTTTGAGATTCCATTTTCTACCAAAATCCACCACCATACAAAGAGTGAAAAGCTAGGTCTCAAGTCTATTGGGCTTAATAGTTTGAGATAGAGTTTTCGTTCCAACCTTTCTTTTGCTAGTGTGCAAAGAATTGTAGAAGCCTGCTGAGGTTGATAATACAGAGTGTAATCGGACTGATCTGGTGTGATCAAGACCTTATAGTGTTGGTTAGAAGTTTCTGCCAACTGAAGACTATAGTGGATAATCTCACACGAAGTGTGGGGACTGGAAGTAGCCGGGTTTGGTGAACCAGGATAACTTTCCTGTGTTATTCTTCTTTCTCTCATCTCTTATTTTTGTTTAACACTTTTCACACACTATCACTTCTAACTAACTATATTAATTATCCAGAGTTCTCTGGTCCCTTTTACTACTTTATTTTTATATATATCCAGAGTTCTCTGGTCCTTTATTGCTTTATTTATTTCTGTCATATATCCAGAGTTCTCTGGTCACTTTATCGCTTTATTTATTTCAGTCATATATCCAGAGTTCTCTGGTCACTTTACTGCTTTATTTATTTCTGTTAAATATGCAGAGTACTCTGGTCACTTTACCGCTTTATTTATTTCTGTTATATATCCAGAGTTCTCTGGTCCTTTATTGCCTTATTTATTTCAGTTATTTATCCAGAGTTCTCTGGTCCTTTACTGCTTTATTTATTTCAGTCATTTACTCCAGAATCTTCTGGTCCTTGCATTACTTTATTTAAATTCAGTTATATATTCCAGAGTTCTCTGGTCCTATTATTACTCAACTAATTATTCACTTGCCTAACCCTTACCAAGAATTTTCTTGAGTAATTATTTTCTTTCAGAATTAAAATTTAAAAAGGGTCACAATTCAAACCCCCCTTTCTTGCGACGACTATTGCTACTTCAATTTGGTCTAATCATTTAGATATATTTAAGACGAAAAATCATAAAGTTTTGAATGGGATAAAAAAACTATAGAGTCATGTGAAATTTTAGTAAACTTTTTAGTTTTCTATCATTAACATTACAAATCAAATTGATATAGTGGAGATGTATAATGAATTTTAGATGTAATTATTAAAATATATATAGATTAAGAGAGGGTGACAAAGTTTCAATAAATTGTTGTTACATGTTAGATAAAATAAGAAAGAGTGAGAATAAGCTCTCTTGGAAGTCTCATCATCACAATGTTTATCTAAGAATAACTCAAACTTAGAATACAAAGATATATATAGATATAAAATTTATCATTTCACTATCAAATAGTTAGTCTCCATTTTTTTACTAATATAAAATTTATCATTTCACCAAAAATGATAAATTCACCTTTAGAGCCTTTTAAAAATATACACTTATTAGACAAATTCAAGATTACTACATGTTTTTCTTCTTATTTTGATTCTAATGCATACCTGTTTTTCTTCTTCTTTTGATTCAAACATGGAGAAAATAAACCAAAATAATTGACACCAATTGCCAAACACCCCAAAATAAAACCTAGAACAAAGACCCAACATTTTATTTTTGATGTCAATTGCCAATGAGATCAACAATATATATACACTAAATTCTAAGGAAGCAAATTAGGCTAAACAATGATTGAATATCTCTTCAATTTCTCAATTGGGTGGTTACTACTCTGGAAACCTTAATGTCGTGTTCTAAATAGGCCATACAACACTATAATTAATACACAAGTATAGGTAAATATTTAGCAATAAATAGAAGGAAAATAAAGATAAAGAAAAGAGAGTCACATGGTGAATGCTTAGAAAATTAGTTAAAAAGAGAGCATTGGTGAGATGACATGTAGGCAAAGTGTAGCTTATAATACAATACATGTATATAGAGATCGTTATTAATAAATTGTATAATTATCATTATCATAAAGACAAAGCAGAAAATGTTAAACTAACATAAGCGTATGTAGTAATAGTTAGTATGATTGGAAAAATATAATTAATGTCACTGTTAAAAATTGGAAATTTTTCTTGTTAAGTAGTCTAGGGGTTAGAATTCATATTCATTTTTTTTCAAGCTGAATAAATGAGGTGTTTGGAGTTTGAATCCCGATACCTGCATATAATAATAATGCATGTTCCTGTCCACCGAGATATGTTTACGAAGACATATTTTATTTCAATTATTATGAAACATTGTTGAAAAGTTTTTTGCCGCTAAAGACTATGAAAATTAAGAATTTTAAACTAAGGAAGGGAAAAACAAGAAACAAACTACTAAAATTAAAAACATTTTTCTTCCTGTATTCTTTTTAGCAAAGAGAACAATACGATTAATATACTATTCTAAATAAATGTTAGCCATCCATATATCATAATGTTACGTTTTGTTTGTGAGTTTGAAGGGGAGGTTTTGAGGAGTGAGAAATATAGAAAAAAATGAAAAAAAAATCACATTTTTTTAAAGTATTTTTTTTAGAGAATGATAAATTAGTATTTATGATTAATATATTTTTAATTTTAAGAATATTATAACAACATAAATTAACTTTGTATAAATCATATAAGCACTCCAAAACTATCATCCAATACAATTTTTGAGTTCCGCCAAGTGAGAAAGATTTGTCTTATGAAGAAAAATGGCCTCTAAAGCTCTCTCCTCTCCAATTCCTCTATTTCTTTATTTTTTTTCAAAGTTCTTAACTCCTTTCCTTTCAAAACTCGCAAACAAACACAAAACATTGTTTGAGAGTTTGGATGGAGGGCTTTGGGGTGAAAATATAAGGAAAAAATGGAAATATCTTTCATATTTTTAGAAAGAGTATTTTATTAAAGGAAGATAATATAATGCATACGATTTGTATTGAGTATGTATGCATTGTTGGTCTAAAATTATTGTGTCATTGAATGAAAATGAATGTATGATAAAAGGCTATAGTAATCCAAATCTATGAATTATTAGTGTAAAATATTTTTAATATGATATAACATATTAAAAATATTTTACACTAATAATTCATAGATTTGGATTACTATAGCCTTTTATCATAGATATTTTTTTAGGGATATCATATTAAAAATATTAATTGGCATGTGTAATTACTTGAATAAAACGAAAATATTTCAGCAAACTTTGGTTCTCTTACATCACTTGCTTTATATAAAGGCATCGTCTTACACAGATACAGTACTCAAACAAATTAGTCCAATTCATTCAAAAAAAGCCGAGCACTCGAAAATAATAATGCTCCAGTAATTGATTTACTTCCAATTTCTAATCTCTAATGATATTGTATTATTTTTCTTTTCTTGCTTTAATTCTCTCTTTTTCTTAGGTTAGATCCAACCATATTCGCATTATGTAGAAAGGCAAGAAAAAAGTGGTGTTAGTGCATGTCACAACACAACGCAAATAATTAGGCAAACTTGTGCATTTGCATGGATGCAGACATAGTTTTTCAGGATTCAGTAAGCATAACTACTTTTTCAAACCAACTCAATCAAATTCAATATTTTTTCCGTGAAAGCATAGAAGATGACAAATTAAATATAATGGACGGGGCATGATGAGGAAAAAGGTGAAATAATTGAATGTGTTTTTTAGTTAAACATTGACCAACATCGTGATCATCCCCAAAAGTATGTTTGCTAATATTTGAGTTTTGTCCAAGTTCATCGATGTTTGGAGTTGGAGACCAAAATCCTTACGGTTTGTTTTTAAGTTAGGTTTATATTATGGCGCTGGCTAGTGTGGGAGAGCTTAATAAGTCTCCCACCGTGAGCAAGTAAAAGAAAATAATTATATCCATTAGATTGTGAATCTCTATGATTCTTGATATACACTGAGAGCACCATATACTTCTTTAATTTGTTCTCACTTTTCCCATTCTCTCTCCTCTCCATCCATATTCTTTCATTCCCAACCAAATAATTTGCAACACCACCATCTTCTTCCCCATCATTCAAGAATTTGTAGTAAAAAAAAATTTCAATTTGAAATTCCAACATATTGATGGTAACGGATCTGGATTTGCTGCTGTAGAAATACACGCAGTAATTAATCTTGGTCATTCATATGAGATCGGACGGTTCAGATTACACATCAGTTATAATACAGTTAATCAATCCCAGCCATTAATACCAATCGGACGGCTGTCAGTTACAGCAGCAAATCCAATTCCGATGGTAACATATAAAACTAAAACAACAAGATTTTAAGTTATCCAAGTCATTAGAAAGACATCCTCATAATTTTATATGTCTTCGATCCAACTTTTTCCCATTCTTTTTATACTCTCC
The DNA here is from genome assembly GCA_946800305.1 of Medicago arabica. Classification (NCBI taxonomy): domain Eukaryota; kingdom Viridiplantae; phylum Streptophyta; class Magnoliopsida; order Fabales; family Fabaceae; genus Medicago; species Medicago arabica. The sequence goes on from OX326971.1 coordinate 55,297,188, forward strand.
TCCGCTGTTATGATTCCAGATGCTTATGGTTTGAATTAACTTGTGTTCTAAAACCAGATTCAAAACAAAGACACTCTAATTCTTTCGGCTGAAACTTAAATCCAAACAAAAAAAACTCAAAATTTAAACTAGAGTCCTAAATGTTTAAATTCCATGCGATTTCTTTTTCATGAATATCACTAGCATCCTTGATTAGTTCGCCACTGTTCTTAAAATTAAGAATTTATCAACAAAACACAGGACTAAAATTTGATTCTATCTCTTCTTTTCTCTCTACGGCAACAACCTCAAAACACCATTGTTGAATTCTCTTTCCATCCACACACATTTTTTTCCCATCATTTTCTTTCTTTCTTTCTATGTTTGCCATTAATGAATTGATTCTTTATTTAATTATTTTAAAGCTTATTTGGTTGTCCCATTTTCATGGTGGACTATGAGTGAGCTAGATTCTTCTTTCTCGGCTCATGTTGGACTCGTCTTTCTGGGTTTGTTGGTAGTAAGCTGGTTGAAGAAGAAGAGAAAAATTGGAATCTACATGTCTGAAAAGATTAAGCATTTATAAATCTTGATTTGAGAAATTGGAAAACTTTGAACCACTCTTCTAAACAAAATCATGAAAAGTTTTAAATTTAACCTGCAAATTACAAAAATGAAACAACAACTTAATTGAATTTGTGGGAATTTTATGACAATAGAGAGGAAGAAAGAATGAAACGGACTTTAAAATTGTTAATGACATGCAATTGAGGGATTCTAAGAGAAATGTTGAAAAAAAAATCTAGCGTGGTGTCAATGATGAATCTAATGGTGAGTTTTTTGGTTAACATTCAGAGATGTGTAGTACATAGTAAACATCCGTGTGTTGTCGTAATCCAGCCATTAAACAAACTTGTGCACGATGAGGGACCTAATTCCCTCACTCATGCTAGCCTTCGCCCTATATTATATTGTTGTCATTTATGTTATATTTTGTGACTATGCAAACTACAACTTTAATTGTTTCACAACGGACAATGAACAGTGTTCATTCATAACACGTCACATTGGACATGAATGACTCGTAGTTTTTTGTTCATAAATTTGAACTATATTGCTCTTAAACGGAAAAATTGTTATTAATAATTAGGTACTCTGATTTTAACGCTTTTGAATTTTAAGAATTTAAATTAAAAGAAGAAGAAGAAGAGAAAGCGAAAGAAGATAGAAAATGAGGATACAATATTCGTGGAGGGGAGCCTCAGTGGGGAATCTTTGGTCGCGGAAAACCATTATGGTGTTTTGAACTTGCCTTCGGACTCAGGGTTAACTTTGCTAAGATTAATGTCTTGGGTGTTTATGTTGACGATGATTTCATAGGTATCGCTAAACGTTTTCTTTATTGTAGAATGGGGTCCCTGCCTTTCACTTACCTTGGCTAACCGGTAGGGGCTAACCCCCACAGGGAAAAGACTTGGCAACCTTTTATTGATATTATATGATGGGGTATGGGATCTTGGGGAATAGATATATCAGTTTAGGAGGTAGGATGGTCCTCTTAAATTTGGCTATCATCGATACATATCTTCCCTCACTGGGTGTGGCACCTTGGCGTCTTGGGTTGGTTGTGTGCCACTAAGGGTTGGGCATCAAAGGTTATTTCAGGTTTTTGAGCAGCAAAATGGCAGGGCAAGGGAAATGGGACACTGGAGGGAGATGAGTGGGTCTGGAAGCTCGGGTGGAGGCAGACTTTGTTTGCCTATGAATTGGAGCTTAAGAAAGACATTCTATCATCTCTTATTTACCTTTGATGGCCACTCTTAATAGGGAGGATGTCTGTATTTGAAAATTTGATCCTTTTGGGGTGTTCTCGGTGAAGTCGACTTACTCATTCCTTGTTAGGGGTGAGGGTATGGTGTGGTCATGACATTTGAGGTCTTCGATTCTTTGGATAGGTTGTGGAAGACATGGGCATCTTCTAAAGTGGTTTTATTTCTCTTGGCAACTTATGCAAGATAAGGTACTAACTCATTAGAACCTCCTTAGCCTTAGTGGTAATCTATTGGAGTTAGTGAATCACCTTTTTTTCCTTGTGGAATTATCTTTCTTGAGCGGTACCGTATAAATAGGTGGTCGGGTTGGCAGTTTGTTTTTCCTCATGAGCTTTACAGTGTGATTTATGTCTGAATCATGGTCATTTATACATGTCGTTTTATTCGGTTATGATTGATTTTTAAAAACACAATATGAAATCCTATTTGGTGATGTGAAACATAGTTTTGAAACTCGGCTCGGACCAGCCGGTCGGACCGGTCAGACCAGGAACCGATGGTCAGACCGGTTCGAGCCAACATTTGGATCGGCCATGCAGTTAACTCGGCGAGAACCGGTCAAAACCGGTAAAACCTGGTGACTCGGTTGAGTTGATGGTCAGACCGATTCTTTTTTTCTTTTTTTGCTTTTTACTTAACTAAAACGACGTCGTTTTGGATTTGGCAATTAAAAAAAAAGGAAAAAACTAGAATTAGAAAGGTAAAACCCGGTGAACATCTTAAACGACGTCGTTCTTTTGCTTCAAGTTTGAACTTTTGTAGAAAAATCTGAAATATGAAAAAGTTATCGACAAGAGGAATCGAACCGTGAACATTAAAATGATTGTTTGGAAGCTTAACCAAAGCACAACAACTTCTAATCTTTGTTACAAATTGAAATATATTATATATGTAAATATAATACATTTAAATTTGATAAGAGGAAAGAACGCATCATTTTTTTTTTAGAAAATCGACATATTATATTAATATTAATATATTTCCTATCAACAAAATATAGTTGTACAAAGATTAAAATACATATTACATGGTCAGTTTTTTTAGTTTTTAAGTGAACAAGTCATCGATTAAATCCGATTTAATCCAGTTAAATAACTATATAAATTTAATCTCAAGACCGAGTTATCTAATCGAGTCATCTGAGTTGATCCGGTTCAGTCATGCGGTTCGACCAATGACTCAGTGGTTCGACCATTGACCCAGTACCCCTCCCAAGTCGATGACCGAGCCGAGTTTTAAAACTATGATGTGAAGTTTTTACAACGAACAACAACAAAATATGCAAGTACATCCGGTAAAGCTATATTTACTTGATTTTTCATCTTTTTGGATCAAATTCTTATTTTTATTTTGATCGTTTTGAATTGTCAACATCCCAAAACTCGACCATAAGAACATAACATCTAAAAATGGTATGCGTAACTTAATCGAAAAAAGAAAGAAAGAAAAATTATGTGTTGTTTTTTCAATTTCATAAATAGATTAGATTGATTTTCGTTTTAGATAAAATGTCAAACACCACTTAAAAACTCAGCCACACAAAGGAAAATCTCAAGTTCAAACAAGGGTAATCACAATATTCTATCCAACAATCTCGATATTGCATATTGGTATCAGCTTCTATTGTTGCTTCAAGTAAAATTAAACAAAGGGCTATGCTACATGGTGCGAGAAATAATAGCACGACTGGTACACGAATCATGCCGGTAGGGGTATTATATTTTCAGAATACATGAAAGTTAAAATAAATTGCAATCTACTGAAAGATGCTATGGTGCATATTAATTCGTTGTTTCTCGTTGGCAGTTTTGTCGCACCATCAAGCTTTTTCCTTAAACAAAACTCTAATATCCCTAAAAAAAACTCTAATACTACTCTATAAACTTTCAAAATTAAACACATAACACACATATAAATATGACAATTGTAAGAAGAAAGTTATTCAACACAATATACTTTATTAATTCTTTATTCGTACATTAATTTTCAGAAGCTGACAAGCCTCAAGAAATACATTGGCTTTTGATTTAAATATATCATCCTTCATCATATGCAATTTTCAGTTACTAATTAATTAGGAACTGATAGAGCTTCAGGGAAATGTTTATGAGCATCAATTGAAATATTCCCCATCTTGCAATCAACTGAGATAATTTTTGGACCAACAATGTTTCCTTTACCAATATTAGGTTTGTTGATGATATGAAGCAAAACATTCTCAAGCTCCTCTCCATCTCTCCAACCAAGTACATGTGCCTTAATGTCATTTGAATTTTTAGATACTAAATCACTCAATGCAAAGTTCATTCTAGGCATCAAATAATCACTCTCTTTGAGCTTTAGACTAGGACAAAAGTCTCCACTTCCATCTCCTAAGTAGATGATTTTCTTCTTTCCTTCATCTTCAAGTGAATTTTGAAACATTTCCATCACCATTCCCTGTATGTCATTCGAGGGGGAGAAATGTGTCAATAGAAAAAAAAATGTTTTTACAAATATCTATATGATAAGATGTGATTTTATGTATAGGAAAAATGTATGCTTCAACTATAGTATATTTTATAAAGTGAAAAGTATATTAACTCAATATAGAAACTGATCTAGCTCTACATAGCATGAAGTATGATTTTGCCTTTTTGTGTAGGCAGAATTCCTTTGATTATGACATATATGACATAGAACAGAGACAGTATGCAATATAATAATATAAACAGAGACAATGAAAAAAAATTCAATATCATCAAAATTAAAATATTAAAGAAAAATTGACCATGTCTTCCTCCAAAGGCATGCCACGTTCATTAGTCATCAACATAATATAGAAACGGTGAATAAAAAGCATAATTTATAATATAAAGCTATAATTCATAATATAAAGCATAATTATCTACAAAGTGATCTAATAGGTTTTTCTTAAGGAAAGTGATTTAATAGATAAATATGAATATAATAGTATTATATGATCATAAATAGATTTAGAGGTAGTGCAATTGCCTTGCACATATTTGGTGGACAAAGGTTACATCCATGAGAAGATTTTAGATAATCATGGTAGGGACAAATTATGAGCCTCCCTTCTTCATTAACATAACTTGGGTTTGCAGTGATCTTTGAGAAACAATTCAACACCCCATGATGCTTCAAAATTGTTTCAATAAAGAAAATATTTGCATCACTCACAATCCTTAGCTCACACCTGAACACAAATATTTCATCTTAGACATTAGCATCCTCATCAATGAAACAAAAACCTATATTATAAAGTGATGAGTAAATATTATAATTAAATTATCAACCATGTAAATTATTCTCTTCCATTTTATTCACCTTAATTTTTCTCATACTAAGCACATTGTATATGCAATATAGAAAAAGTGAAAATGAGTTATACCCTAGAGAATAAGCAGCCTTAATGGCAGGGACAATGCGAGGATGAATTGGAGTCCTATTAAGAACTTCTACAATTTCTTCCATTGTTTTTCCTTGTGCATGAAGTTCATTCATAATTTTGTCCTATAAAATTTAAGGACAAATTAAAATTATATTATTTACTAGGAAAAAAAAATAAATGAGATAGAACAACATTATATTAAGGAAAGTAAAGAAGACCATGAGAGGATTCCAAAGCATGCTAGGAAGAAGTTGGTAGAATTTCTCAGTTAAACCATACTCATCAAGAACCCAATTATCACTATCACATTCAATGATTGTTGAGTCAAAGTCAAAAATCACTACAATTCCAGCCATTATAAATGAACAAAAAGCTAATTTTGATGAGATAACTATATAACTCTGTGAAGATGATCAAGGACTAACAAAGGGTATTTATAGGCAAATAGAGTCCAAGCTTTGCACATAAGCAAGATCTTTAGGATTTATTTATTTATTTAAATTAATATAGGACCTTTGGATTCCATGGAATATACCAGTGTTGATTGGATGAGTATTATATTTTTATTTTATTTATGATATATGATTTTCAAAGGCCTTTACCATAGGTTAAAAGTCCTATTGTATTTGTTGAACAAGAAAAATGTATAAGTATTAATATAAGAAAAATGCTAAAGATTGTTTTTCGGATAGAAGTATTGGTGAATTCAATTTTTGTATTTCTTGTCAAAAATAAATTTAAAAATTGTTCTTTCCGATACAATTGACTTTTTAACAATGACAGTTGTTCCTGTAAAAAAAAAACATTTGTTAGCCTAATCCTAAGTTTAAGCTCTTGCTAGTCCTTGTGAGTTGTGAACCTTGGAGAACCTAGTCACTTAACCTATTTTGATTAAAAAACGTACTAAGATATTTTATATGAAAAATCATTTAATACAAAATTTTAATTTTAATTTTATGTAGAAATGTTGATTGATAGCAACCTATCGTATCAAGTTTGCTTGGTTTTTTCCCTTCAAAATCTACGTTTTTCCGGTTTGATTATACATATGAATTATTTTTACTTTTAAATTTGTTCTACTTAAACTTTTGTAAAAATTAAACCTTTTTGTTAAAGAACGCACAAGATGGATTCTCTCGTCTCAACTGAATTTTTTTACACGCATGAGACAAAAAAACAAACCCTTATCAAATGTTTAAGGAGCCCACCATTTTCATCACAATTAGACCAAACCATTGTTGATATCTCTTTGTTTAATTATTGATCAAAAAGCAAAACCACTAAAAGCAAACTTAGATAACATACTAATGACGTGTTTGTCTTGGACAATTTCAGCCACGAACAAAACTTAAAATATACAAAGTACTTTTTATCTTTTGAGAGGAAAATATATACAGTCTTAAACAGCTTTTTTTTGGCTTAGAAAACGTAAGTAAAATGTAAAGCAAAAAGATAAAATATAAATTACGAGGAAATTATAAGTTTGATTGATTGTAGGTGATTAAAATGAATTATATTGAGGGTATTAATAAACAAGGCTAATCCAAAGGGAAAGAACATTGCGGCCTCCCAAATTTAGCCGTAATTCCCCTTTATCTTGTGGCATGGCATTAACGTTGCCCATATCCACATGTAGGTTAACCCTTCTAATCATGCTCTTGGAAAATATTTTTTTGACAAAAATAAATTATATTCATTCATTCAAATTGATAGAGTACATCGATACAATACATGTTCAAATTGATAGAGTACATCACAACATCCATGTTAATAGCATAAAACGACAAAGTACTTATGCATACAAATACGACTATATTCAAGTCTTCGGAATATTCATGTCTCCGGATCTGCAACGTTGATGACGCAAAAGCCATTGATCGGATCTGCACTTGCTCAAAGCTAATCTTTCAACCTGAATCAAATAAACATCATACTAAGACGGAAATCAAAAACACACCACGCAAAGGCGGGAAATCAAAACAAACATAGTCGTGCAGAGACGACAAAATCACACAAAAAACGAAAGAAAACTAAAAATATGTGGAAATCACTTATTTAATTAGGACAGAGAGAAAAACAACTCGGAGGGGTGATTTTGGGTCAAAATTGACTCCAAATCACCCCTCTTCAGTAGACAAGAAGAAGAATGGGCCGACGACTAAGGTTTGAGAAGGAGAGAAGAGAGAAAAAGATAAGGTTTTCTATAGTAAAATATACAAACAAACTTGTATCGTAGAATCCATTCTTGAAAAATATTTGTTTCAACTCGAGGGAGCAAGCTGAATTATCAGGTTCCACTGTATAAGATTGTTCCATCACTCCTATGACCTTAGTGTGTAACACCCCTGTTTTCCACAAATGTGTGTGTTCTTGTCATCGGAGGGATGAGTAGGTCGGTGGTAACGCAAATCAACCGTTGTGATGGCTCACAGTGGTTGGGACAGATCCTTCTTTGGTGTGAGAGGACGGGGTTGTGTATTTGCAAAGACATTCTAACACTCAAGTTAGTGAAGTTTTAAGGAGATTTGAAGAGATTTATCAGAACGAGAGAGTGTGCCTGATTTTGGTGTGTCGCACCCTATATGGACCCTCAATTAAGAATTATTATCAATTAAATTTGGAGCATGTTAATATTAAAAAATGTATTACGTTACCTTAAGGGCATTGTTTGAGGAACCTATAAAAAGAAATTTTGTCTAAAAAATACAAGTCAAACAATGTAAAAGTCATAATTCCATAATTTAAATGTAAAATATAACCTCAGGGAACTTTTTTAACTCTTGCAAGAACTAAATGTATGTTTAAGTTTGTTATAAATAGTTGCAATTTCATGAATTGTGAAAATGGAATGTGAATCGGTGAATTATGTTCATGTGCTTTGATTATGTGACCTATGTGATGTGCTAAGATGTGAATGGTGCATTGCAAAAACTTGCTTATATGATGACAAGTAGACCTCCACTTGCAATTGCGAACTTGTTGGGATTATTAAAGGTATATAAATTTTAATCGGTGATTATTCAAAGTTTAGGTGAACCCAAGTGCTCCTAATCAAATCTACTTTTTTTTTAATGATGATATTGATACATAAAATTTAACTATGATTAACCTCCTTCTAAAAATATGTCATATTTTATTCATACGCGTAAGCTAAGGATCGAACTCATGATCACCGGTTTAAAAAGTTTAAATCCCTTACCATATGGCTCAAGTCCCTTACCAATCAATTCTTCTTTAAACGCTCATTAATTAACCAATTGATTTGTCCTTTTAAATTTATATTATTTTCTATTAAATTAATCCCTTTTGCCATGAATAAATTAAACCCTTTTTAATTGATATTGATAAATGGGTAAGTCCAAATAGGTTTATTGTTAAATAAGTTTTTAAGATCCTTCAAAAAAAAATTAAGATTGACGGACTATCCGAATATCCAATGAAAGGGGAAAAACAATTAAAGAGAGTGTAATGTAGGAACACTCCTAGAACAAATTATGTAACCCTTATCGGTTTATAATAAACGAATCTTTAATTTTTTTTGCCGATTCTTAGAGGATAATTATGATTTGACGTCTTTTTTCCATATAATTTATATACTATCTAATGTGACATTTTTTATTTTTATTTTTCTTTCCTTTTATCATTCTCTTTCTCTCTCTTCCACCAAACATAACACATTGATGTGTAGAATAGAGAGTTTACCATATGGGATGGTCAATACATCAATACTCATTCTTAAAAAGGTAGCCATATCATAAAGTCTTTGTCATCATTTGCATCTACAACCCCTCCTTAGCTTTGTTCAAAACTACATTAAAAAAAACTAATGTTGTACTGGATTTTTTTTTATATAATACTGTTTTTATTTTAAACATGGATATGTACACACACAATGTACATTAAGTTCTTTATAAAGTAAAATTTGTCATAGACCACTTCCAAATTATAGGAAAGGTCAATTTGAAAGTAAAGCAAGTAATTATAAAATAAAAATACTGATTTATTGTAAATACATTAAATTAAACTAGCTTATTAATGCAGAACACGTAGAGCTTTAGGCATAGCCTCATGAGTAGAGAAAGATGGAGTCTGAAGCTTGAATTCAGTTGAAATGAATTGAGCAGTTTCTTCCATTGAAATTTTGTTGATTAATTGATGCAAAACCCTTTCTTGATCTTCACCATCATTCCATTCATAAATTTTAGCTTTAACAAGTGAAGGATCTTTGCAAATCAAATCCCACACAGGAAAATTCTTCCTTGGCATCACAAAGTCTTTTTCTTTAAGCCTCAAGCTTGGACAATAATCTCCACTACCATCCCCAAGATAGATAAACCTTTTATTCTCTTCACATGATATAGAGTCTTGGATTCTATTTATGATTAGACCCTATAATGATATGATATAGAATAAGAACTTGGCATAGAATATTATTATATTTAGGAATATTCACAACTGCTCTACAAAATAAGTCCTTTTTAAGTTTGATTGATTGATGAACAATCTTATATAAGAATGATACCAAATGAATTACTATTTTACTATTATGTACAAAAATGAATTACTCATTTTTAGAGAGGTTGATCCTCAGTGGATCAAAATCTTTGTACCATTTTCCTCACTAAGTTTTTTTTTTTAGGAAGTTTTCCTCACCAAGTTAATACTTGATATCCTCTAAAATTTTAAACAGATATGACAGATTTTTGTTTTTTGGTACAAAGAAATGAATGATTGACTATAGTTATTCTTTTACAATATTTTTTTTTTTGGTGCATTTTATACAATGTTTTTTTATTTTGAGATTTTTTACAATATTTGATCACTATAGTTTTGTGCCTATAAAAGTGCATAAATATTTAATGCATGTCACATGTGTGTTTGATTTGTAAGAAAATGAAGCATTGGACAGGACAAAAATATTTGTCCAACATTTGATTTGAAAAAACAATAAAAGACACATAATAAGAAGGAATGCATTAGACAACTTCCCCCCCCCCCTTTTTTTTTTTTTGTTAAAATTGAATTCAAAATAAAATTGAAAAGTATTTGAACATTTTTTTCACTATAAAGTTATATGATTTCATTCATCAAATAGAAAAAATACAATTAAGACAACTTCCCCTTCTCGACTGGGTTGACCTTTCAATGGTTACCCCCTTTAATGTCTCGGATCACTTCACTCAGTTCAAGTTTCGGCAATAGTGGAACTCAGGTGGGGCAAACTACTTTGAATGTCATTTGGTTTGCTACTGTGCGAGAAATTTGGAAAAACAGAAATAACATAATTTTCAACGGTGAAGCTAGCTCAATGATGCGTATAGTGGACATAATAAAGTTGCTTTCCTTCTCGTGGTTGAAGGAGAAATTTGTTCAATTTTCTTTCAATTAACAAGGTCGATGGCTTAGTCCCCTTGCTAGGTTGGGCCATAGATGTTATTTTTGTTCTCTTTTTGTTGTTTTTTTTACTGTTTTGTAAATATTGTACAAACTTTTATGTGCTTCATGGGCACACCTTGTGCTAGGAAGTATATTTTGTTTTGGTAATATGTTCCATTTTAACCTCTTAAAAAAATTGAAAAGTATTTGAACATTTTTTTCACCGTAAAGTTATATCTTTTCATTCATCAAATAGGAAAAATACAATTAATTTCAAAATTATCTTTATAAGGAAATCATGTATTCAATTAATTTCTCTCCTCACCTTAGATTAGATAGATATACACACCTTGCACATGTTCGGAGGACACAGATTACATCTGTGAGGAGGCTTATTGAGATCATGGTATGGCAAAATTTTCAACCTTCCTTCTTCATCAACATAACCTGGATTAGTGTTAATCTCTGAGAAACATTCCCTAATGCCAAAATGCTTCAGAATTGTCTCAATGAAAAACGTGTTTGCATCACTTACAATCCTCAAATCACACCTGAAAATAAAAAATTATAAAATGCAACAATATAAATTATCCCTCCTCTAATTTTTTCTTTTAAATACTATAAAACAAAAATAAATGGAAAAAGGTAGCATGGTGTATACAATATACATACCCTAAAGTATAGGCTGCTTTAATGGAAGGGATTATTCTAGGGTGTATAGGAATCCTCTTCAAAGCTTGCACAATGTCTTCAATGGTTTTTCCATTAGAATTAAGCTCCATCATCATCCTATCCTTTAAATTAACAACAACAAAAAAAAAAGTCATTTATTTATGTCATATAGACACAATGCACGTTAGAGGGACAAAATGATATACCATTGAAAAAACAGAATATAAAACTAAACTATTCATTGTCAAAAAACACAAATCTTCGAACATATCAAAATCTTACCATGAGATTGTTCCATGGCATGGTGGGAACAAGTTCATTGAACAAATCAGTGAAACCGAATTCATCAACAACCCAATTATCACTGTCACAATCAACTATGGTTTTGTCAAAGTCGAAAACCACAACAATACTAGCCATAATAGTGACAAAGAGAATGTAATTTTTTATTTTTAAAGAAAGAACAAATTCCCAAGAATTTGATTCCAATTGGGTATATGAAACTGCTCTCAAAATTGTATTTTTTTGGCTTGTGCTAACTCTTAAGAAATGAGAGGGTATTTATAGTGAACAATACAAGGTGTGACCGTGAAGCCTAACTCAAAAAAACAACAAAGGTTTTGATTCGAATTCCAATGGGATATTACAATTTGTGGTTTTTATTCTTAATTAAATTGAATTACAACCGTTGGATTTTATGAACTTTAGTTTGGTCAAGTAATAGAGAGCAGAGATTGTGTGGAAAAAAAAGAATATTCGAGGGGAATTTATTTAGTGTAGTTGGCCATATATAATCCACTTCCATTGCCTAGAGGAATATCCCACCTACGTTCTAATTCCTATTTAAGTTCAATTAATACTAATATACTATTTTTTTTTGAATGAACTAATATACTATATTTTTGTTTTGGTTACAATGATAAATGGAAAAAAACAACAAAACAAACGGAAAAAAAAGCTGACTTAACCGAGAGGAACAAAATGTCATTGGCACCGCTTCTGATAAGATTGATAAGACCGACAGGAGGTGACTCATGAAGAAGAAGATCAACATTAGAAAAAATTCTAAACTTTGCCATGAAATTTGCACATTGGTTCCTCTCTTTAAGAGTGTGAGTAACCATCACATTGGTTTGATGGGGCAATTGTTTTATGTCTTGGATAAGGACAACATATATATGGTACCTCTCAATGGGCCATTAATAAGATTAATACAAATAGGAGAATCAGAATAGCAAGCAAAATCCGCATAACCCAAATCATTTGTCATGGTTATACCGTGATAGATAGCAGAAGGTTCGGCTAACAAGATGTCATATGAGCCTGGAATAAAACTACAGATACCCGCAAATAATAAACCTGAGTCGTTTCACATAACCCCTCCAAAGCTGACTAATATACTATATCGAGTCATAAAAAAAAACTATTTTTTAAAAAGAGTCATAAAAATTCTTATAATATTGTAAATACATTTAATGAATTATGATTAAATGTTGTAATTTTTTTTAATAGACCATAAAAACTAACCAAAGCACATGAATAAGCTTGTGTGACTAAAAAATACATCTTTGTTAAGTGTCAAACTCATGAATCTTAAGATTTGTTTTTATCACTTTATATTTACCTTTTCATTAGCTAGTTTAGTAGATCATAGCTTAAATTTTTTAGTTTATTTTTTTTATTAGCTAATTTGAGTAGATTACAAGGATAAATTGAGAGAAAATAACTTTAAGCTATAATCTACTCAAGTATTGATTCTATTTTTCCATTAGCGTGTATTTTTAAACTATAACTTTAAGCTATTTTTTTCATTTTATATCTTCTTTATAAAACCTAAATAGGAGTTTCCTCAATGCAAACAAAATCAGAGTTAGAAAATGGCAAATTTTACTAAATAGTGTGGATCTTGATTAGCAACACATCTAATATAAGAAAATTACAAATTAAATTGACACAATCCTCTATTATAAAACCTAAATAGGAGTAATTGTGTTGCTGGTCCGCAACAGTCGCTTTAATTGTGTTAAGAGAGTTCAATTCCACAAATAGGACCTAGATCAGTTGATCATGCCTAGATTAACAATTCTTGGTAGGCTTGTCACGGATAATACTCTTATAGCTTATGACGTTTTTATTTGACACACAATAAAAAGAAAGGTAAATTTTTCATAGTACCTAGATCAATTGACAATGTCTATATTATTATGTTAGATATTTTTTCACAGTTATTCATGTTTGAACTTGCGATCCTTTTTTTTTTGTGGTGTGTGTGTGACAGTGAGTTTTCAGGTGGTGATTGTTAATAAATGCCAAATTTATATAATTTTTAATACAAATTTCCTAGCACATGTTAACTTAAATTGAGTGAAAACATGTGGTTTCACACCACTGGCGCAACTTGATTAACAACACGTCTAATATAAGAAAATTGTAAATTAAATCGACACAATCCTCTACTACGAGACCTAAATAGGAGTGATTTTGCCACTGGTCTCCAATTGCTTTAATTGTGTTAAGAGAGTTCAATTCCACAATTAGGACCTATATCAATTGATTGTGCCTAGATTAGCAATTCTTGGTCGGCTCGTCGCATATAATACTCTTACAACTTATGACGTTATATTTCACACACAATAAAAAGAAAGGTAAAAATTTCATAATACCCAGATCAATCGACGTTGTCTAGATTGTTGTGCTGGATATTGTTCATAGTTATTCGGGTTTGAACTTGTGATCCTCCGTTTGTGTGGGCGGGTTTTCAGGTGATGCTTGTTGATAAGTACCAGATTTATATAATTTTTAATATATATTTTATGGCACTTGTTAACATGTGGTTTTAAGTTATCCACCTCACCCCCACCCACACAAACACTTTTTTTTTATAGAAATAAAGAGGGCCTAAGGCCAAGATCAAACACTTGAGCAACGATTAATTTATAAATCATACCATTTTTGTTTTATTCAAGTAATTATACCGTGCCAATTAATTGGTTTGAGGCCTTGAAGTGTGTTTCTCTCAAAGTTTCACGTTCAATTTTTTATGGGATCTTGGAGTGTGCATCTCTCAAGGTATTACGTTCAATTTTTCCAGTTACCAAAATTGGTGGGTTAGTTTGTCTTCTTAAAAAAAGATATAAAATAGAACTACCAGAAGTATCTAGCTACCACCAATGGTATCCATGCATTCAGTAAGTGAGCCACAAATGGCTTAGGAAATCAAATTAGATAAAATTCGCTTCGTTAATTATGGCGACCTAAAATCGTTGACAATTGCTTGAGGGTGAAGAATTTTGATTCTCTAAGCTAGCCATATATCCACTAAGCAAAATTCCATTCACCCAAATTCTACTTAAAGGCTAACGATTGTAATTTTCAGCATTCATTCCATATTTTTTTCAAACATATATATATGTATATCAATGTGTGTGGAGGGATAGAGCGATGCCAAAGGAGATATGGCTAGATTGGAGGAGCTTTGAGGAATCAACGTCAACAATCAATCTTTTATTGTCATGTGTAGCTAATTCTCTCTTCTTTTTTTAATTAAATACAAATTAACTACACTCAGATGTGCGTTTATATTGTTCTTAATGTTTTTTTTTAACTGATAGGTGAAGAATCAAAAGTTAATTGGTACGATAGATCTCTCGTTATTTGTCCGGTAGAAAAATATACAATGAACGATAAGTGAAGATATAATCAAAACTCTGAAACTATATAATTGATAAAGGGGATACATTGAAAGATGGTTAACGAAGTTTAATCCTTGCAGCTCTATCTCTCTATTATTTTGTTTTTCATTCACCGGCTTTATCATTTTATGAACGTGTTAACCAAGTGCAATGTTTTACTTAAATTGTTGAAAAATGTTGTTCATCATCTTTCCAAATCAAGATTAACTCTGATATCTCTTGTACCAACGATCATGTATCATGAACCATCTCTTTATTTACGTAAAATCACAGTCGTCATGAATCACCAACCATGATCCATGAACTAGTCACAAGCACGGACACAACTATTTTAAGTGTGAGGCATGCGAAGACACACCGCCCTGAGACAAAAATACTCCATAATTCAACACATTCTTCAAAGAAAATCCCATGTAACAAAACTACGAGAATAAAATGCCATTGTTAACCCATACGAGAAATTAGAAGAAAATGGTAAAAACAAATTGGTATTAACATTGTATTATATATGAAGGGTTGGGAAATTGGATGCAATGATTTCTCATGTTTTTAAAGGTAAATATTTTTTAATGGAGATGTTTGGGTGAATGAATTGAGTATAATATAAATTATACTTGGGTCTCAAGACAAAGCGAATGAAGGATTATATGTTTCCATTTTTTTTTTTGAAGCAATATGTTTCCATTTGCTGTTAACTCATTTTTTATTTTATTTTGTTTACAATATTGGCCGAGCCACAACCTTGTATACTATAATAGAGGGTATAACATCATCAAAATTTCATCATACACATTCTAATACTTGGGATAATATAGCAATTCAAAGGGTAAAATAAAAATCATATTTTAATAGATAGGTAAAATGGCAATAGCCACTTGAGAACTCACATGCATAACTAGTAGAGGAGTCAAAGTTCAACCCCTAATCATGATTTCCTGTCTAACAATTTCAATCTTTTTACTAGTTGAGTTAGGATTTATGGACTAAAACTTCATCTAATCTGGATGATTTTAAACTCATTTCAATATGTCATATTATGTATAAATTTATTAATAAAACAATTGCAAATGGGATCCGGATCCTTATGACGGATATACAGTGAGAGGAGCTTATCAGACTCTGATATGTATGGTTATAATCGATGCTGATGCAAAAGAAGAACTTGTCAGGCACAAACAGGTTATGTTAAAGGCGTCCATTGTTGCACGGTGTTTGTTGAAGGACAAGTTACCAACTAAACTTAATTTACAAAGGCGTGGTCTTATTGAGATGGCAGCAAACATGTGTGTTTCAGGGTGTGGCAATGAAGAATCGGCTTCCCATTTGTTTCTTCAGTGCGGCGTTTTTGGTTCTTTATGACAACATATCAGGTCATGGATTGACGTATTTGGAGTAGATCCTCACAATAGTAGTGAACATTTATATCAATTTATACACTATACAAGTCATTCAAAGGCTCGTCGGTCATTCCTTCAATTAATTTGGCTACTATGTGTTTGGTTGATTTGGAACAAACACAACAACAGACTGTTCAATAACATTGAAACTCCGATTATTCAGTTGTTAGAAAAAGCAAACTATCATTCGTTGTGGTGGTTAAAAGCTAATAACACCATTTTTGATGGTGGTCGGACCATGTACTTTGTTTGGGTATCGACTGACATTTTATTGTATATACACTGTAAACTGTTATTTTTTAGGGTGGTTTCTCTAGTACATCTTATACTGAGAAAATTTCACCGCCGCGGTTAATATATTCCATTTTGATTTCTTAAAAAAAATAAAACAATTGAAAATAGACTAAAACTTATCCTTCATACATGTGTTAGTTTCAAAGTGCTTTCATTTTAGGTAGGCTCATCATCACTTATAATACTCGTATAACACTTTCCGTTTGTTGTACAAAAAGAAAGGTAAATTTAGTCATTTTAGTATTAAGTTAGACGTGTAAAAAATTATGACCGCATTAATTGAAAATTTGTTAAACAAATTACGTTCTTTACAATATTTCTAATAATTGGATAATCCCTACTTTTTTTTATTTTTTTTAAAGGTGGATATATGAAAGTATATTAGCTTAGTATCTTTTTACGTTATTCGTTTAATAGCAGTTTTGGTCCTTGAGGATCTGTTTGGTTCGAAAATTAGAAGGGGAGGGGAAGGAAGGAGATGTGAGGAATTTTAACGAAAAGAGTAGAGGGGAGATATTTAAATTAAAAATGTGTTTGGTTCGTAAGGGGAGGGGATAGATTTTAAAATTATTTTACTGTTTTACCCTTAAACTTAATTAAATAAGGATAATAAAGTAACGAAACGCTAACGATGTAATCGATAACAACACGATGTAGACGATGGAATAATGGATTAGTAATAGAGTTATTACAAGTAATAATAATAAAAGTTGTTACAAAGAAAATTTGTTAATAATATGAAATAGAAGTTGTTACAAGGATAATACAACCTAATAATAATCAAAGTTGTTATTTAAAAAAAAAAAATCAAAGTTATTACAATATAATATAACATATAACCTACTACTACTAATAATAATAATAAAAAAAAAAAGTTGTTGCAAGGATAATATAACATAATAATTATAAATGTTGTTACAATGATACTATTGAAATTTTAAATTAATCTAAGATAATCTTGGCAATGCAGTAAAATTTGCTCCCCTCATCTTTCCTTCCACCCCCTTCTAAAAATTGAACCAAACACTTCAGATTAAAAATCTCCCCTTCCCTCCCCTCCAAAACACTCGAAACCAAACAGACCCTAGGTATTAAGAAGTTGCAATTTTAACCCATAACAAAATAAAATACAATCCAGCCCCTTAAGTGCTGTCCCTTTTGCAGTTTTGGCCTTCATGCCAATTTTGACAAACTCAACGCTGACGTGGACGCCACATAATCAAAATTGATCTGGGGGCTAAAACTGCAAAAGAGACGGTATTCTTTTTTTGAAGGAAAAATTGGCGATATTTAAGAAGAAGTTGTATTGTATTTTGTTTTGTTAGAGGCCAAAACTACTATTAAATCTTATTCTTAATTGCTAATATTCTTCTACTTTTAACTCTTGTTTAGGTCTTAAACAACTAGACCCTTTATCACCTTATCTCATTTTATTATGTGCAAATATTTTGGCAGATTTGATCGTCAAAACAAAAGAGAATAATTAATTTTATGATATCAAAGTTATCATATAAGTCATTGATAGGCTTCAATATTGAGCTCCTTATATCAATCTTCTCTTTAGGCTCGTGTCATGCTGGTTGTTTTAGTAATAAAACACCTCATTTACTACCAAATAAACTCTTCCTTTTTAAGGCTTGGTTTGAAAAATGTCTATTTAGAATATTTTTATAAAGAGTATTTAGATTATTTATTTCTCTAAATTCCAATATTCCTTTATTACAAAGAATAAAAAACATAAGGACATCCAAGTCATTTTGCACAAAGACATATTTTTTCTTCCAAGAAAAACATCTAATTAATCCATCCGCACACATACTTTATTAAATGATAAACTTTAACCATCCTAAACATTATTCTTAACCTCACCTAGCTGTACCACACACATTAACGTCCATTCCTAATCATAATCCAATCAAACATCATACTTCACCTTATTGTGTGACAAATTAATGTTAATATAAATAAACTAAGATGATTATATTTTTAATTTTTATGCATCATAAAAAAAAAAGACATATTGTCACTTTACACAATAGGTTTGAAATATAAGTTTAATAGTGGTTGATTGACTGTCCAAAACAATTTTACACACACAATCAATCATTAATCTCTTAAAATATAAGTTAAATTAAACTTGTTTTTATTTTTACGAAATATAAAATAAAAAACCAGACAGAGACCAATTGTTATGTCGAGAGAACTCAAAACAGAATTGTGTTTACGTATCTCTTGTTTTATTTATTGTTTTTTTTTATCCTTAAAATACCAATTTTACCCCTTCTAGAGAGAGAAAATAAACAACATCGTAAGAGAGAGAGAGAATAATTTTTTGTTCTTTTTTGTGCTCCAATGGTTCAACTGGGAACAACACAAAGAGAAGAAAAAAAGAAATTTTGTGTCTTTTTACGACGAGTTGCTTTAAGCCTATGATCTTGTGAAAACCCAGAAACCAATCTTTGATGCAGTAACATAATTGGTAGATTCACTTGAATCTTTTGTGACCGTTGATTTGGTTAAAAAATGAACGGTGGTGATGATGTTGTTGCAGCAGCTCCGGCGGGTCCACCGGTTCCGTTGGAGTGGAAATTCTCTCAGGTGTTTGGTGAACGTACGGCTGGTGAAGAGGTTCAGGAAGGTAATTTGCTTGTACAACGTTGTATTTGGTTGGAAAAAGACATGTTTTTTTGTTGAGTTTGTTGGATTGGATCCAATTTTTGTGGTGGGGTTAGGGTTTGATTCGATCTGTTATGGATCGTGTTTGTTTGGTACTATGTTGTTTTGTTGAGTAATGTTTGTTTTTGATTTTGGGTCATTGCTATTATCGGTGTTTGGTTTTTGTTTGGGGGAAAGTAGTGGATTTGTTTGTTTGACCGAGTGATGTTTTTTTGTTTTTGCATTGTGGATTTAGTAGATTGAATTTTGAGACTGTGAAAGTGAGATTTTTTGACTTAGTTTGTGTTTTTGGTTTGGTGTGTTGTTTTCTAGCTTTTGCTTGTGTTGTAGTCATTTATGTTATTTACAATAGGATTCTTTAGCTTGTTAATCAATTTGAGTAAGATATACTGGATCTTAAATCTTAATGTCGTGTTGTGTAGTTCGATTTGATGAGTAGTGTTGAAGTTTGATTGTTGGGTCTATTGGAATTTATGTCTTTGACAATGCAAAAGGATAAGATTTTGGCGGAGTTTGCTGGATTGGGGTTCCGGTAATGACGGTGGTGGTATCACTTGAATAGAAAATACTCAGTTTGTCGTTATAGAATGGGTGCGTGGCAATTCTCTTTGTTGAAAAGGAAACATAATTTTTTGTCAAAACAAACCAACATGTGGTTGGTCCGAGTGGTAAGGGACTCAAGCACCTTAAGCAAGTGCCAGAGGTTCGATCTTGGTTCTTGAGTATGGAGAAAAACCTGGTTTGGGAGGGGAGAACCCACCGTGCATGCCCACCAAGTTCTCGACGGAGATTAGTCACTGCTTAATAGTGGCGAATAGTTCGTACCTAAAACATGGTTATCAAAAAGGGAAATAAAAATGGAAATATCATTATATTAATTGATAGACTGATATGCCGTGAGTCATGTGAAGGTACCATTTACAATACTGGATTAGGTGCTTTCAAGAGGAAGGGGTGAGAGTGAGCGACTTGATAGTTGCAATATAGTCATTGACAGATCTGAAGTAGTTTTGTTGTCGGATAATTTGAAACTTTCCTAATTATTTGTCCAAATGTCTTTCTACAGTGGATATAATTTCTGCTATCGAATTTGACAAGTCTGGTGATCATCTTGCTACTGGTGATCGTGGTGGTCGAGTGGTACTCTTTGAGAGGACAGATACAAAAGATGTAAGCCTGATTTTTGTTTAGGCAAGATTTGTTTTAGTATAAGAAAGTAAACTTATGTTTTGCACACAGTATTGTAATATATATGTGTATATATGCTGAAACATGCAGCATGGTGAATCTAGAAGGGATTCAGAGAGGATGGACTATTCTATCAGCAGGCATCCTGAATTCCGTTACAAAACAGAGTTTCAGAGTCACGAGCCTGAGGTAATCATAATTTTCTTGGCAATGTTTCACGAACATCCCATGCCTTAGAATATACAACATATATAATGTGTGGTAATTGTTTCAGTTTGACTACCTTAAGAGTTTGGAGATAGAAGAGAAAATCAACAAAATCAGATGGTGCCAAATAGCTAATGGTGCCCTTTTCCTTCTCTCGACAAATGATAAAACCATCAAATTTTGGAAGGTATGAAATATATGCTCATTCGTAGCATGCTCAGTGTTGTGTCTTATCAATGCATTGTTCACGAGGTTGCACTTCTGTGGAATTAAGTTTGATCCTGTGTTTCACATATATTCTGACAGTTTATCTGTTCATAGAGAAGTATAATTGCTTATGAGGCTCATATATCTGCTTTCTGATTGGATTATATTTGCCGGACTTGACCTTCACAGATTACCTATCATATTTTGAATTGCTGGTGTTAATTGAACTAATGTTCAGTTAACCAAATAACTTTGCGTGTAGAGAGCACTTTTTGAGGGTGAGCTCTTGCTTAGGCTGTTTGTTTTCAAATCCATAATATCACGACTTCCTTTATGAAAACCTATGAAGAACCTTAGTCGACAAATTTGTTTCTGTTTACCTTTAACTGCCACATGTTTATCATGTTAGGCGGCACCTTAATAGTTAAACACACTTGAGATATGGGGAGAATTGAGAAACAAATATGAAAGAAGGCCATGCTATGAAATAATACCAAAGGAAAAACTATCTTGAATAAATGTTACATAGTTAACATATATTGAATAATATCAATTTGTATCTTTTTCATATGAATAATTTCATCAGTTGGTCTTCTAGATCACTTTTTCTTATCCTTCCTTTTCTGAGTGTTGAACAGGTTCAAGAAAAGAAGGTCAAGAAAGTTGCTGAGATGAATGTTGACCCTTCAAAAACAATGGGAAATGGCAGTATTGCTAGTTCAAGTAATTCAAGTAATCCTAGGCCAAGCCTTGAAAATGGAGGATATCCAGATTCAGATAGATCATACAATTATCTCAGCCCTGACTTCTCATTTCCACCGGGAGGCATACCATCACTAAGATTACCAGTGGTAGTTGTATTTATCCCTTCAACCTGTAATTCTTTTTATGATATTTGTTCACTGGGGATAAATTTCCTACGGCATGCCATACTATAAACAACCAATGAATTTTTGTATAAAAATGAAAGATTTAGAGCTCAACAATGCGAATTTTTGTTCTTTAAACTGAATACAGTTATGTTTTGTTTCTTATTACTCACTAAAAGTTAAAATAATCTGGAAGATAAAGGTTGAACTCAAAGGGCTTGGCACAAGAAGCAAAACATTGCACGGAGCAATAACTATTAAAACCTTAGAACATGCTTCATGTGCTTAAGTGCTTTAAACAGGAGTATTTCAGTATATTTATTTTAGTAGAAATTCAACCAGCCCTGCATGAACCCCTTCATGAAGAAAAAGAAAGTAGAATAAGTAAAAAGAGAAACATTACAGTTTGATTTCATATTTTGATTATTCCATTCCCTGTAGTTTTTATTAATGTTAACATATTGTCTGACCCTGGTTCTTTAGAAGAGAAGAAACTATGTATAGTAGTTCAAGTACTTTCATTTCCTAACTAAACGAGTGCATATTTAAGATTCTGGCAGTACTAACTCAAGTAAAATGTGCAGGTAAGTAGCCATGAAACCAGCTTGGTGGCCCGATGTCGTAGAGTTTATGCCCATGCACACGATTATCATATCAATTCAATTTCAAACAACAGGTGATTTAGCTTTCTTAGTGCACGTTGTATTATGCTATAGTCTAGTAAGTTTTGTCTTTTTGGAATCTGGTGCTTTACTTGATGACTATGAGTTTTTGTACCTTACTTTTTCATAGTTTTATAGATACTGATCAAATTTGGATGGTATCATGTTGCTCTTACCTTATAGCGATGGCGAAACTTTCATATCAGCCGATGATTTGCGAATAAATCTCTGGAACCTGGAAATAAGCAGTCAAAGTTTTAATATTGTTGATGTAAAGCCTGCAAACATGGAGGATCTGACAGGTAAGCTTGATTATAAATTTGTACCCGTGGTGTAAACATTTCTCTGGTTGTAGAACACTAAACCTATTTAGTTCAACTTCATATTGTTAAAGAATATATTACAAGTTTTAGCTGACCGACTAACGGCTGCTCAAATGCTCACGACCTTGACCTAGACTGATAACCTGATGATTCAACCTGGTCCAATCCATTTAACTTTGGCTGGACCTCAGTTGATCTTATAAGTTGAGCTGGGTCTAGGCTCAAATTTACGGTCCAAAGAAATTATTTGGCTCACACTGTATTACGCATCGAGTAGAACCAACCCAAGTCGATGTCATATATTCATAACTTTTTCTAGATTATCGCACCCATTTGTATCAGTAGAAATTGGTCACATTATGGTGATTGAAAGAACTACATGTTGTGTTAGGACCCCAAATGTGAAATAGGGAATTAACATATCAACTGCCCAAGTCTGTCCATTATGTGACTAGTCTATCCAAGGAGGGATCATATTGAGAATGCTGCCGTGGCTAGGAGTGAGTGCGCATGTGAGTTGTGTGATGAATTCTATTATATTGGAACGTGAGAGAGAGTGAGAGGGTATCTTGGAGAGTATGAGTTTGTTATGGACAGTTGGTACCATGCCTCTGTAGGAGCTTTGCTCTGTGGGCATTATGTTACTTTATTATTTAGTATTAAGAAATAACATACTCCTTATTTTTTCATTTCGGGTATAACCTTCTGTTAATTGCTATCACGTGAATCGGGTTCGCATCATGTTGTCTTTCAATTATTTGGTCGTCAATATCCCAACAAGATAGATAATTGTTGTGTGGTATGCCTGACTATGCTACGCGATATAATCTTAGTGAGTTAAATTGAATAATGTGTGGTGTGCTACTTTCATAGGATGCAATTTTGCACTAGTTCACTCTACTTTTTCTCTTTAAAATTGCAGTTTAGATTATGTATTGTCTTAACTTAGGGCCAGTCTTGCACTAGTCCAGCTAGCCTAGAATCTAGTTGACAATTTAGACTAGGGTCTTGGGTTGAGCCGTTGAGACCAGGCTCCTAAAATTCATCCTGTCAAAGTATCAGGTCAAGTCAAACCTGGTCCTTTAGGGCAGAGTGAAGGAGTCACCCGCTTTCATTTGTTGCCAACTTGTTCTTGTTTTTATAGTATTGATTGAGCCATGACCCTTTATATTATTATTGTAGAGGTTATAACATCAGCAGAGTTCCACCCTACACATTGTAATACGTTGGCGTATAGCAGTTCAAAGGGTTCAATCCGTCTAATTGATTTGCGGCAATCAGCATTATGTGATTCTCATGCCAAACTGTAAGCACATCTTTTGTAGTTCTATTTATGTTCTTGTGTTAATCTTGTTGATTCCTAACAAATAAGTATCCCTTTTCTCCCATACAGCTTACATTTTTAACATGTTGAGATGATAGAAAAAAGTACTGGAAAGATGATTTTGATGTGGATCATTAAATTGTTGCCTGTGTTAAAAAAAATTGATTTTGAAGCCTATGGTTGTATGCATTCATGCACTTTCATATACTTTCTAGACCCTAATAGGCAATGCCCTTTGGTGCAGATTTGAGGAACAAGAGGCCCCAGGATCCAGATCATTTTTCACAGAGATAATTGCTTCTATATCTGACATAAAATTTGGGAAAGATGGAAGATACATACTGAGCCGCGATTACATGACTTTAAAGGTTTGAACTTTGAAGTTTTACGATTTCGAAATCCACGTTTCTGTTAAAGCTTTCACAATATCTTGGACTTCGGAAATAGGGCCCTTAGTTTTGTCTATCAAAATCCTTTTAACTTTTAAAAATCCCCCCAATGGTTAATTTTTGCTAAAAAGATTAATACTATTATATTTTTCAATAAGCTAGAAACGAAAGAATTGGCAGTTGAAAATATTTAGTTAAACTGATGTAAATATGGATTGACTTCAGTAAAAAAGTGATTGACTATTTACAGTAATAACAACCTATCCTTTTCCCATTAGTTGAAATCGGTTGAATGGATCAAACTATGCCGGAATTTCGTAATGTGTATTATGTTCAAAGTAGACACTTGAGACGAGACTCTACTATCTCTAAATTTCCTTCTAAGCTTTAGCAGTACTTTTCTATCACATATTACACCCAAAGCACTCCTTTTTGCCCATCCTGTTTGGACCTACTTGTCATTTGTGTGAGGGACTTAAGGTACTTAGATCGTGATATTGTCTACGCCTCAATTTTCACCTCCAAGCTAGGATTTGTCTCTTGCTAAATTTGCAAATATTTTCTTTTACGTCTATTCAGGCAGAATTATAAATGGGCTATGTGGCTATTACCATTTTTCAAGCTTTAAGGGGGTAAAATGCCAAAACTTAAAGTTGATTTGTGCTTTTGCTTATTTTGGGTGGGGATACTTTTTAGTTCTTATTCAAATTATCATCATTGATTTAGGTTTTATGTTCCTTAAAAATTCAATTGTTGTGTAGACTCACTGACTTAAGTTTCATCTCATTTCGCTCATCTTTCCTTGTTTGTCAGTTGTGGGACATTAATATGGATTCAGGTCCAGTTGCTACTTATCAGGTTCATGAGTATCTAAGACCTAAGGTTAGGTTCCTGTTGCGACGATGAACATTATATTTCTTTCTGCTGCTCTATTGAGTTATAACTTGCTATGCTTTTGATTGAACATGCCAGCTTTGTGATTTATATGAAAACGATTCGATATTTGATAAGTTCGAGTGTTGTCTGAGTGGTGATGGATTGCGAGTAGCAACTGGTTCTTACAGGTGTGTGATACTAACTTAATCTGTAGTTCGTTTGTCCCTGGAATTTGTTTATCCTGCATGTTACTATTCTATTTTGTTTCATTTGATACCAGCAATTTATTCCGAGTATTTGGCTGTGCTCCTGGAAGTACTGAAGCTACAACTTTGGAAGCCAGTAAAAACCCAATGAGGTAATTTTATTGGAGCACTGACTTCAAGCATAGTTTTCACTTTCAGTTAGGCATTGTGGCATGTGAAATGATTTTTATTCAACCAAATTTAGACAACTTTTTAAGTCGTTAATGCAGTTCAAAGTAGGCGGTTAACTAATGGTTAATGGATATTACAAATGTCGAAATCCATTAACCACCAACATAATTAATCATGAATTTAAACGTGGTTAATCATAATTTTAAGGCGTTCAACGTCATTTAGATTAGAATACCTGAAAATTGTGGGTAACCACGTTCAAATTCATGGTTAAAAAAATCACTTTAATGGTTAATGAGTTTTTACACTTAGAATATCTACTAACCATAACTACCTATTTGAACTGCGTTAACCTTGTG